>CM053142.1:105694295-108194295 GCA_028571685.1 Heterohyrax brucei
TTTGGGGTAAGTGACTTCTGTCCTGATGTCCCTCACTATGAGTAAAGTGTAATCAACACAGAAAACATTCCTTCTCCTCAAGGAAAGGCTGGTAAGGAACAGGAATGGAGCTGCAGGATGAACCAGGGGGCACCTGGCACTTCGCTTGTGGATCATTTTCACCAAAGGGTAGGAAGTTAAAAGAGGAAAAAAGCCTAATATCTACCCAGGGGAGGTTTAAGGTTATCATTCCCATATGACTTCACTCTTTGTGAGGGTGTAAAACTTGAACTAGGCTTCGCCCAAGGCTGCAAACAAAGACAACACCCCTCTGTAATGACGTCAGAGCCCGTGCTAATCTTCTCTACCACCTTGGCATTTGTGAACCTTCAGTTTCATTTACATAGCCTGATTTCATGAACAAAGGACAAAAATACTTCTGTTGCTAAAAGTAAGGTAAGATTACCGATGTATGATTGAAAACTGCTAACACACATTGTCATATACTAGATAAACACATTCATTTCCTCTGATAGTAAGGCTGCACTTATAAGCACAACTAGATGATATCTGGCTACTCCCACTCACTACCCAACGGCGATCACAATAGAGGGTCACCGACAGAACTGGAGAGAAATGTAGAAAAAAATTGAAACAACACAAAAAAAGACCACCTGACTTGGTCTGTCAGCTGTTAGTTGAGAAGCGCCAAGAGTATGGTCCCCGACACCTGTTTAACTCAGTAATGAGGTCACTTCTGACATTCACCTTTAACCAAAGATTAGAACATCCTAGAAAACACGCAGTAGCATGGGTAGCTTAACTGTGTATATGAGACTAAATGGGAACACAAAGCCAAAGGAAGGACAAACAGGCAGGAAGGGACAGGAAAGCGAAATGAAATGGGGAACCCAGGGGTCAGGAAGGGGAGAGAGTGCTGACATGTCATGGGGTTGGCAGACAGCGTTACAAAACTATATTATTTAATGAGAAACATTTGCTCTGTAAACGTTCAATTAAAGTACAATTAAAAGATTAAGCCTTGGAAATCCTAAGGAAATTTGCGGATCGCTGTGAGTCTATGGGACAGCCCTACTCTGCCCGCTAGGGTCACTATGAGTCAGATCCAACTTGACTGCAGTGGGTTTGGGTTTTTTTTAATGAGTCAAAGTAGTCACTGGCAATGAGGATGCTATATATATGTACATATTATATATGTTTATTTTTACAGTTTTAATGGCTTGTTAACGTACAAAAAAACAATTTTAAAATAAATACTAAAATATTAAGAACAAAAAATTATTAAGTTCTGGTTTCTGTGGATTTCAGTCTGAAATACAATTGGATAAATACATTCAAAAGATAAAGTGCTTTTTTAAAAAGTAATTTTTGTGACTAATTCAGTCATTTGGTTCAAGAATCAGTTTTTTTAATATTCAGTCTCCCACCCATCCTACCATATAACCACTGTTCTAATTTCTTGAGTACACATCCATTGTTTATTACACACAAGCAAATGTTGAGTATTTTATTTTCTCCCCTTATTTACAGAAGATACTTCATAACTGAAATGTGCACCCTCCATGTTTTTAGTATCCTTCCATGACTGTTATGTAAAGAGCTTCCTCACTCTTATTTACAGCTCTCTAGTGTAACATTCTGTTGCGTGGATGTACCATGATTTACTTGTCTAGACCCCATATTGATGGATATTCATTTCCTGACTTTTAGTATGCTACTTTAACTGGATGACTAACATTTGGTGAACACTTTACTGTCTCGATGCTAAACATCTTACATGTATTATCTCAGTCTTCACAAAGATTCAGTTTGGTAACTGATGTTACTCTCATTTTACAAGTGAGGAAAAGAGGCTTAGGATTGTTCAGTACCTTGACCAAGGCCATATGATAATTAAGTGGACTGACTTAACCAATGGTGCCCTAGTGGTGCAGCAGTTAAGAGCCGTGGCTGCTAACCACAAGGTCAGCCATTGGAATCCATCAGGCGCTCCTTGGAAACCATACGGGTCAGTTCTCTGCGCTATAAAATTGCTGTGAATTGGAATGGACTCCATGGCAGTAAAGTTGGGTTTTTCTTTGTTTTATTTAACCAGCACACATAAAGTTAACTTCTTAGAGGTAGAAGAACTTTGTGGGAGTTCCCTTGATAAATGGATGTCTCTAAGACAAATATTTATAGGCAATTGAAACCACAGTTTAAAATCAACAACTACCCATCCTGCTATGTGGTTCTAACAATTGTTAGCTGACTCTTTGGGAAAGAGTCATCCCTTCTAAACATTTTCATAACATTAATAGAATTTTTTTTCCTACTGTTTATGCTTCCCTTAAATCTTGGTGGATTGACAATGTTAATGAAATACACAAAGGCTGAGGAGACAATCCTGCTTTGAGGTTATGCCAAATACACAAACATTGCTCCGTTAAGATAAAATGTGAAAGATAAGCCGTAAGAGAATTATAAACTGTATTTTGACATTCAGTAAAGTGAAAGACTTCGTTTGATTGATGGGTGAGGAATTTGAAGTGGGAAGGGATTTAAGGAGCAGGAAAATTGTCTTAATAAGAGACTAAGTCCTGATAAAATTTTGACAAGCTCAGTAGGCATTCGAGAGTTTGAATTTGGAGATAATTTTGTGCAGGGAAGAGGGGAGGTTATAAAGTAACTAGTACAAGGGCGTAGTGATAGATTCAAGTTAGAAACACAGGGAGGCACAGGTGTTGCTAAAGAAGAGGAACACCAAAGTAACAGGGACCCAAAGGGCTCTACAGAGTATATGCTGGAAATCAACTACAAATAGGTGTAGTTAACACATTTGATGAGAGGGGTTCCAGAATTCCTGGGTTGCACCTTAGAACTCCCTAAGTGGGGAAAACTTTTAGCTTTCTAGAGAGGACTTGATTTGAATTACCTGATACGCAGCTAAACTCTGAAAGATAACACTAGTTTTCGAGTTGAACCTTTCAACAAATTCACACTTCCAAGGCAGTTGCCTGGAAATAAGTGATTTTCCTAGGTGTGCGAACTTTGAAAAAGCAATTGCTCCTGGTCTTCAGATTAAAATTGCCATGGTTTGTGGAAAGAACAACTTGGTTTGAAAGAATGATAGTGAAAGCTGACACAATCTAATACAGAAGAACAATTTTACATTTCTACACAATTTTACTGTATTGCATGTAGCAAGTGCTTATGTGTTTGTTGGTTTATACTATTTTGGGTTCCAAACAAGCACATTTTGTATAAGTGTTTCAGTGAGAATTTTTCCCCTAGCCAAATTTAAGGATTTCTTCCCTCTCGCATCCCCCAAACCTGGAATGATTGACAGAAAGGGATGAAGAAATGATAGTTACTTGACTACTTCTAGTCAGTTGTTCCTACATATCTGTCAGTTTGTCATAGTGTAGGGGCTTACAAGTTGCTGTGATGCTGGAAGCAGGTCACACATGGCAGACAGGTTTCAGCCAAGCTTCCAGACTAGGACTAGGAAGATGGTCCTGGCAGTCTGCTTCTGAAAAGAATCAACCAGCAACAACCTTATGAATAGTAACAAAACACTGATACAGTGCCAGAAAATGAGCCCCGCAGGTTGAAAGACACTCAAAACAACTGGGGTGAAGCTGCCTCCTCAAGGTAGGGTTGACCTTAATAATATGGATCAGTAAAACTTTCAAGACCATCTGCTGATACAGCATGATTCAAAATGAGAAGAAATAGCTGCAAACATCCACTAATAATCAGAACATGGAATGTACAAAACATGAATCTAGGAAAACTGGAAATCAAAAATGAACACAAAGATCAATACTCTTGGCAAGAGTGATCTGAAATCCATGTTGGCCATTTTGAATCAGAAAATTGTGTTTATTACACCAGGAATGACAGCTCAAAGAATGATGTGGCATTCATCATCAAAAAGAACACAAGATGTATTCTCAAGTACAGTGCTGTCAGTGATAGGATAATATCCATGCATCACAAGAAAGACAAAAAAAAACTAGTACTCAAATTTAAACACCAAACAAGGCCAAAGATGAAAAAATTGAAGATTTTTATCAGTTGCTACAGTCTGAAATAGATTAAACATGCAATCAGGGTTCATTGACAGTTGCTGGTGATTGACATGCAAAAGTTAGAAACAGAAGAATTTGTAGTTGGAAACTGCAGCGTTGGTGAGAGAAACGATACCAGACAGTGCATGGTAGATTTTTGCGAGACCAATTACTCTTCATTGCAAATATCTTTTTTCACCAGCATAAACAGTGATTATACCCACAGACCTCACTAAGTTAGATACACAGGAGTCAAATCAACTACATCTGTGGAAAGAGACAATGGAAAAGCTCAGTATCATCAATCAGAACAAAGACAGGTGCCAATTACAGCACAAACCATCAACTGCACATGTGTAAGTTCAAACTGAAACTAAATAAGAGTCCATAAATGCCAAGGTATGACCTTGAGTGTATCTCACTTGAGTTTACAGACCATCTGAAGAATAGATTTTAGACACTGAAAACCAATGACCAAAGACCAGACAACTTGTGGAATGACATCAAGGACATCATAATGAAGAAAGCAAGAGATGATTAAAAAAACAGGAAAGAAAGACTAAAGTGGATGTCAGAAGAGACTCTGAAACTTGCTTTAAACACTGAGTAGCTAAAGCAAAAGGAAGAAATGATGAAGTAAAAGAACTGAAAAGAAGATTTCAAAGGGTGGCTTGAGAAGGCAAAGTGTTAAATATGCAAAGAGCTGGAGATAGAAAACCAAAAGGGAAGAAAATGATCAGCATTTCTCAAGCTGAATGAACAGAAGGAAAAGTTCAAGCCTCAAGATGAAATAGTGAAGGATACTACAGGAAAGATACTAACTGATTCCCGGAAGCACCAACAGAAGATGGAAGGAATACACAATCATTATACCAGAAAGAACTAGTCAACATTCAGCTATGTCAAGAGGTAGTACATGATCAGGAACAGATGATACTGAAGGAAGAAGAACATATTGGTGACAGAGAAGGCTCCAGGTATTGGTGAAATGCCAATTGAGCACTAGAAGTGCTCACTCGCTCTGTGCCAAATGATTTGGAAGACAGCTATCTGGCCAGCTGACTGGAAGAGATCCGCATTGACACCTGTTCCCAAGAAAGGTGATTCAACCTAATTCAGAAATTATCAAATAATATCATTAATTCAAAAAGCAAGTAAAATTTTGCTAAACATCATTCAAAAGCAGCTACAGCAGTATATTGACAGGAAACTGCCAGAAATTCATGCCAGCTTCAGAAGAGGATGTGGAACCAGGGATATCATTGCTGATGTCAGATGACCTGGACTGAAAACAGAGAATACTAGAAAGATGTTTACCTGTGTTTTATTGACTATGCAAAGGCATTTGGCTGTGTAGATCATAACAAATTATGGATCACATTGTGGAGAATGTGAATTCCAGAACTTAATTGTGCTCATGAAGAACCTGTACATGGCTCAAGAGACAAAACAAGGGGACACTGCATAGTTTAAAGTCAGGAAAGGTGTGCATCAGGGTTGTATCCTTTCACTATACCTTTTCAATCTGTATATTGAGGAATAATCCAAGAAGATGGATTATATGAAGAAGAACAAGGCATCAGGATTGGAGGACAACTCATTAACAACCTGTGTTAATGCAGATGACACCACTTCACCTGCTACAAGTGAAGAGGATTTGAAACACTGATGAAGATCAAAGACCACAGCCTTCAGTATGGGTTGCAGTTCAATATCAAGAAAAAAATTCTCACAACTGGACCAATAAGGAACATTATGATAAATGGAGAAAGGACTGAGGTTGTCAAGTACTTCGTTTTCCTTGGTTCCACAATCAACGCCATTGGAAGCAGCAGTCAAGAAATCAAAAGATGCATTGGGAAAATCTGCTGCAAAGGACCTCTTTAAAGTATTCAGAAGTAAAGATGTCACCTTGAAGACTAAAATGCGTCTGACCCAAGCCATGGTATTTTCAATCGCATCATATGCATGCGAAAAGCCGGACCATGAACAAAGAAGACAGAAGAATTGATGCCTTTGAATTGTGGTGTTGGAGAAGAATGTTAAATGTACCATAGACTGCCTAAAGAGCAAACAGATCTATTCTGAAAGAAGTACAACCAGAGTGCTCCTTGGAAGCAAAAATGGTGAGACTGCATCTTACACACTTTGTACATATTGTCAGGAAGGATCAGTCCCTGCAGAAGGACATCATGCATGGTAGAATGGAGGGTCAGCGAAAAAGAGGAAGATCCTCAATAAGATGGATTGACTCAGTATCTGCAACAACAGGCTTAAGCATTAGAACGATTATGGACATGGCACAAGAGTGCACAGTGTTTCATTCCGTCGTGCATAGGGTCACTATGAGTTGGAACCAACTCAACAGTACCTCTCAACAACAGCAACTGTGTATACTTTAACTCTTAGAGACCCCATATGTGTATAGCTGTGCTCAGTAGAACTTTCAGGGGCTAAGTTTTTTCAGAAGCAGATAGTGTCCACTTCTTTAGGACTCCCTTAATTTCTTTCAGCAGTGTTTTATAGTTTTCATTGTACACGTTTTTCATCGTCTTGTCTAAATTTATTCCGAGCATTTATTCTTTTACATACTTTTGTAAATGGAATTGGCTTAATTTCCTTTTCAGGTTTTTCATTGCTGGGGTAGAGAAGCACAACTAATTTTTGTGTTGATTCTCTGCCTTTCACATTTGCTGAATTTGTGAGCTCTATTAGCTTTCTTGTGGATTCTGTGGAATTTACTATGTATACAATCATGTCGTCTGCAAATAGACACCATTTTACTTCTTCCTTTCTGATATATATGACTTAATTCATTTTAGGGGAAAGCTTCCAGCCTTTCACCACAGAGTATGATGTTAGCAGTGGATTTTTCATAATGACCTTGATTGTTTCAGTGAATTTCTCATCTGTTTTTAATTGGCTGAGTAATTTTATTACGAATGGGTGTTGTTGTCGGCACCTGAAAAGGTGCCATAGAGTTGGTTTCGGCTCGCAGAAACCCTGTGTGCAACAGAATGAAACACTGCCCGGCCCTGTTTCATCCTCAGACAATCATTATGCTTAAGCCCATCCTTGCGGCCACTGTGTCAGTGGATCTCTTATGGGTGTTAGACTTTGTCAAACAAAAGGCATCTATTAAGATGATCACATCCTTGTTTTTTTTCTTTTATTCTATTAAAGTGTCGTAGCACACTGATTGCTTCCCTAAGGTTGAGTAATCCTTGCATCCCTGGGATAAATCCTGTTTGTAGGATTCACTTTGCTAGTATCTTGTTGAAGATTATTTCATCTGAGTATTCATAAGGGAGCCTCAGGGAATTTTAATTTATATCTAGCATTGAGAATATAGAGCTGGTAAGCTGAGGTGATGTCAACTCCTCTTTCATTTTTATATGTATTTTGGTCTGTTTGGTGGAAGATTAATGTAAAAGGCTGTAAGCCTTCTATACTGTGCCAAGCCAGGTTTTTCAAGGTGTCTTAGTCATTAATTCTGCTATAACAGAAAGACCTAACCACAAGTGGATGACTTTAACAAAGAGAAATTTATTCTGTCACAGTCCAGTAGGTTACAAGTCCAAATCAAGGGCGTCGGCTCCAGGAAAAGGCTTTCTCTGTTGGCTCTGAAGGAAGGTCCTGGGTGGGGAGCTTCTGAGCCACAGGGACACTAGTCCTTTCCAAAGGATGCACTCAGCTCCCCAGCACTGCTTCTAGGTGATAAGAGTCCCTAAATTACTCTGCTTGCTTCCCTCTCCTTTATAGCCCAAGAGATTGCCTTAACACACAAAACAATCTTAACACATTGAGTCCTGTCCCACCAACACAATTGCTGCCCATCTTCCCTCATTAACACTGTAGAGGCAGGATTTACAACAAGGTGAAATACCAGGAATCATGGCCTAGCCAAATTACTACACATTTTTGGAGGGACACAGTTCAATTCATGATGCAAGGTACAGTTTTAGTTTGTTTTTATTTAGAACCTTAGTGTCGAATGCTTTTAACAGATCAGCAAAATAGCTGAGGTGGCCTTTATGTGGGGAGGGGAAGGTAAAGAAATGCCTCTTGCCGGACTGGCTGCCTCTAGACTCCTAACAAGGTATCTTCAACTCCTACGTTTCCTAGTATCCAGCTAACCTCCCCAGATACAGAGGAATGGCTGTGAGCCAGGATTTGGAGATTGACCAAAAAAAACCCCACTGCTGTTGAGTCAATTTCAACTCATAGTGATCCTATATGACAGAGTAGGACTGCCCCATAGAGTTCCCAAGAATCTCCTGACAGATTTGAACTGCCAGTCTTTTGGATAGCAGATGTAGCATTTAACCACTGCGCCACCAGGGTTTCTCTGCACGTGGCGATAGTCATTGTAAAATGTTTGTGAGAAAATATGTAGGGATACAAATTTAAACCACCACTCAGAATAATACTAAGATTTGTATATATTTCTATTGTGGTTTTTTTTTTTCTGTCCTATACATTTGAGGTCATACTGCAGGCACAATTTAACATTTTATAAGAACTTGCTCATTTAATAAAACCATTTTATTAAGTGGCCAAGTTCTTATAAAATGTCAGTAATTTTAATGGATGTATCACGCTGTATGAAAAGCTTTCAATTTTTTTTTTGTTTTTAAAGAATACCATGACAAACATTTGGGCACAAATGTTTTTACAATTTCAGTTAGATCCTGTGTATAACGTCACAGGACAAAACAGTTTTAAGGAAATGGGCAAACTGCAATAGCAGCAGATAGCAATATATATCTCAAATACAAAAGCCAAACCCATTGCCACAGAGTTGATTTCACCCCATAGTGACCTTATGTAATAAATAAGGAATTATTGTCCATAAGAAAATCGCAAAAATTAGTAATTTCTTCAATCAGAATTGCCATAAAATTCAAACACTCTCAATAACCTGGGAGTTCTTGAGGTAGACTTTTTTAGTAACATTTATAGGACAGAATTTTAACTGAGGCACAAGAATGGGAACGTATTTCAGTTGAAAAACTTCATGAAGGATTTAATTCTGGGTCTTCTACTTCATCTTCCTGACCTTCCGCTTCTGCAATGACATTGCAGAGGGACTCAAAGTGTGGCTTTAAGGACACTGCTGGTATTGCACATGCAGCAAAGTAGTCAGGGAGTCCCACAGTGATTCAGATACTCTTTATTTAAACTGACTTTAATGTCCCGGCCAACCAGGTTTTTAAACTTATCTTTAAATCTTTTTAGGTTCTCATTTCCTCATGCCATTGTAATTATAGACTTTTGGAAATTTGAGGATTAAATCCAAAGCATTTATTTTAGTGTATGGTTATTCAAAACAACAGCAACAACGCAGTTGCTGTTGAGTCGATTCCAACTCACAGGAACCCTATAGGACACAGTAGAACTGTTCATAGAGTTTCCAGCAAGCACCTGGTGGATTCAAATTATGGACCTTTTTCATTAACAGCCATATCTCTTAATCACTGTGCCACCAATTTTACATTACAACAACACAGTGAAGTTGGACTTACATATTACTTGGGCATTCATAGCAACAAATGAGCAGTGCACCATAATAGAACACAAAACTAAAAATACCAACCTAAACCTGTTGCTGTCAATTCTGACTCATAACAATCCAGTTGGACAGTCTAAAACTGCCCCACAGAGTTTCCAAGGAGCACCTGTAGATTTGAACTGCTGACCTCACGGTTAGCAGTTGTGGCACTTAACCACTATGTCACGAGAGTTTCCAATAGAACACAAACTGTGTTAATATGTTTGTTCAGTCTACCAAATACTCACTGAGAAACTACTAGCTGACAAGGATTAGGGACATAAACATGGTTCAGATGCTGTCGGTATTGGGTGGCTCACATTCTCAAAGCAAGGCCCAATTGCCAGACACTGCTGCAAATGTGGCAATAGAGGTAGAAAGGGAAAATTCTGGAAGCTGTTGGTAATCAGAAATTAGGGAAAACCTGCCAGAAGAGTTGATGATAGCTACAGTGAGTCTTGGAGAAGCAGGAGTTCTGGGGACAGTTGGAGGAAGCAGGTTAAATGCTTGATCGAGGGCATAGCAAAAAGAATGAGCCCAGTCTGGGGAACTTCTAGTGCTTCAGTGAAGGACTCCTAGTGGTGCAGTGGCTAAGCACTCAGTTAGTGACTGAGAGGTCAGTGCCTCTGTGGAAGAAAGATGTGGCAGTCGGCTTCCATAAAGATGACAACCTTGGGAACACAAAGTTACTGCTTGGAAACTCTGCCCTGTAGAATCACTGTGAGTTGGAACCAACTCATTGGCAGTGGGTTTAGGAGTGCTTTCATGCACCTCGTGGGACAGGCAAAGAAACAACAGGGATGGGATTGGAAAATTAGAGTCGTCCGTTACTGCCTGGCTCTGTGAAGTCTGTTAAGTGCTTACATTTTATTTAGCAGATAACCGAAGGGAGAGAGTGAACAATGATTTTTAAGCAGAGAATTGGTGATGTGGTCAGATGTAGCTTTCAGTGTAATCTCATGGGATAAGCCTGGAAGAGACCAGAGAATTGAACATGGCCTACACTAAGAGAAGGAGTGCCCAGGCAGCCAAAGTGTTAAGTGCTTGATTACTCACTGAAAGACTGGTTCGAATCCACACAGAAGGCCCCTTAGGGAGCAGGGTTGGCTCTCTGCTTCCTAACAGTCACAGCCCTGAATGTCCTATGAAACGGTTCTACTCAGGATTGCAATGGGCCAGCTTCAACTCCATGACAACTAACAATAGTAACAGATTGAGAGAGGTGGCAGCCTCCAAAGAGAGAGAGGGCATTCAGAGGTGAAAGCAATGGGGTGGTGGGGGTGCATGGAGATGAAGGGAGATGGAAGACCTCCCAGAGAGGTGACTTGGGGCTCAAGAGACAGAAGAAAATGTTGGAGGGCAGTGGAGAGCAGAGGGGTTGAGGGTTTGTGGGGAGGAGGTTGGATTAGGAGGATGGCGTAGAAGGTGTGCTCCGTTCCAGGCAGGATTACCCAATAAGAAAGGTAAGCACAGGCTTACTTGAGCTTGCTCACTAGTCTGTGGTGAAAAATTCCACTACAGATTAGCAAGTAAACATGAGTTGTTTGCAACAGATTACCTTGCTTATTGGGTCCTCTGCCCATCATGGATTATAAATTTGAAAGGAGGCTCTGATTCTATAGGACTGTGCTGAAGGGTTAGGAGAGCGAGCTGCCAGCCATACCTAGAAGCAGAATCTTTGATGTGTTGAAAAAATCTGTAATTGTTCACTACAGATGATTTGGCAAGCAAGGTAAGAACCATGTTTACCTTGCCTGTTGGATAATGCGCTCCTGCTAAGTAGTCCCATCGCTATTTAAAGTTTCGTTGCAAGGAGTTTCACTGCAATCTGTCATATGGAAATTACATTGCTCAGAGCAAGTTTTTAATTAATGTGGGTTGAATTCGATGATTAATTTTGTAGGCATCTAAAGAATGAACCAGAAGAGATGAGGTAGGGTGACCAGTGAAACAGTGCCTGACCATGTGAGAGTTTGTGCCTCTCTGGAGAACAGAAGGGAAACAAATACAGATGAGTCCTTTCCAGCATCCGAATTGCCTAGGCAACTGAGTGAGGAGGAACAAGTGTCAGGTTCTGGGCATGTCACAAGCCCAAGGGGTGCAGTGCTGGGCGGACCACATCATGAGCCAAGAGGCAGCACCGTGTGGTGATTAAGATCTTGGGCTTTGAAGTTGGGCAGATGTGTGAGGTGTAGCTCTGCAACCAACAAGCTGCATAACTTGGATAAATTACTTAACCTCACCCTAATTTCTTCAACTGTAAAACGGGGTTGATAATAGGACCAACCTTTCAGGGTTAAGAAACTAAGGACAATCATACAAATAAAATACTTGACAAAGAGCTAACATAGTGGTAAGCACTCAGGGAGTGTCACTCAGTGTCAGCTACTGCTATTACTGGTGGCCAAGGTTGAATGAACTTGCTGCCACTAAGGAGGACAAGATGCTTCCTCTATTACAGTGTGAAAGGATGACTTTGCAGGGGGATACTGATTTAGAAAAAACAATGTTACAAGGATAGTTTGGAAATCCCCGCAGGTCCTTTGGAAATCCTGATGGTGTAGTGGTTAAGAGCTACAGCTGATAACCGAAAGGTCAGCAATTTGAATCTACCAGGTGCTTGTTGGTAACCCACTGGAGCAATTCTACTCTGTCCTATGGGATTGCTATGACTTAATGGCAATGGCTTTTGTTTTGTTTTGATAACTGCTTCAAGCAAGTGTGCAAAAAAAGGCTTTTTGGATTAAACATACACATCTAGATCTTACCAGCAGCAGGGTTCCTGCAGGGTCATCTCATTGCTCCGCGCATGGCAGGGTGAACACCCTGGAAACGTTTGAGAGATTCTCTCTCTAAAAGGTGTTGTGTTTGCCGTGTAGCCAGTGCTTTGTGGGATCTAAACATCAGATACAGTGTTGACTAGAATTTGAAAACAAGGCTGAAAAAAAAATCTAAAGAATGCAACAGCAAATGTGTTGCTGCTTCTGAGAATAGGGAGAGGAGAATCCACATGGTTTCAAGACAAGCTGTGATCTAATTAATTATGTTCTTAACAGAGCAGCTATGGTCAGCTGGGGCCTAAAAAGCAGGTGCACAGTGGTTTGCTCCTTGGCTGCTCATTAGAATCCATCTGGGGAGATTTTAAGGTACACCACCCCCAGGTTTGGGGGTGGGCCTGTGCACTGCATTCTTAAAGCTCTGTATGGGACCCTAAGGGGACAATGGTGGTTCAGTGGTAAAATTTCTGTTTCACATGAAGGAGACCTGGTTAGATTTCTGGCCAGTATGTGACCTAAATATGCAGCAGGGCTGCAGACAATGAGAAGGAAGCATCAGGACTGGAGCAAGACTCTTAACAACCTTCGATGTGCAGATGACACAATCTTGCTGAAAGTGAAGACGACTTGAAGAACTTTCTGAGAAAGTCAAAGATTACAGCCTTCAGTGTGGATTACACCTCAACATGAAGAAAACAACACCCCTCACAACTGGACCACTAAGCAACATCAGGATAAATGGAGAAAAGACTGAGTTATTTTCCTTGGGTCCACAATCCACATCCATGGAAGCAGCAGTCAGGAAACCAGATGACATATTATTGGATTGGGCAAATCTGCTGAACAAGAGCTCTTTCAAGTGTTATAAAGCAAAGGTGTTTTAAGGATGAAGATGAGTTTCACCCAAGCCATGATGGTTTTAATCACCTCATATGCATGTGAAAGCTGTACAGTTAACAAGGAAGACCAAAGAAGAACTGACACCTTTGTATCACGGAGTTGGTGAAGAATACTGAATACATGACAGACTGTCAAAAAAACCAACAAATCTGTCTTGGAAGAAATACAGCCAGAGCTCCTTAGAAGTGAGAATGGCAAGACTTCATTTCACATTATGTTGGACATGTTATCAGGAGGAACCAATCTCTGGAGAAGGACATCATGCTTGGTAAATTAGATGATTGGTAATACAGGAGGATTCTCGGTTAGATGCACTGACACAGCAGCCGGCCGTGACCATGGGCTAAGGTCTAACAATGATTGTGAGGATGGTACAGGATCAGGAAGCGTTTCATTCTGTTATGCGTAGGGTCGCTGTGAGTCAGAACCAACTCAACAGCATCTGATAGCAATAGGCTGCAAACTACTGGACAAGGAAATTGTGTTTCCATCACCATTCAAGAGGAGACAATGAAAAAGCCAGTTCTGATTATCTGGGCAAAAAATGCCCTGAGTAAATAGGTAGGAAATAATATATTCACAACTATTATCTCAATCCTCACAGCAACCCTGCAAGGCAGGTTAGGCTGCAGGCCCTTCTCTAGGCAGCTCAGGTTCAGAGAATAGGAGTAACTTAGTCACGGTCCCTGAGTCCTGGTTCTCTGTAAACTTGAAAGCTTTGATCTCCCTGGATGTTGTGCTCAGAGTCCCTGGGTGGTGCAAATGGTGAAGTGTTTAACAACTTGCCAAGAGTCTGGGAGTTCCACAAACCCCCACACCTCTGTCCAGCAGTGCCTCGGAGACAGAGCTGGTGATCTGCTTCCTAAAGGTCACAACCTTGAACACCTCACAGAGCAGTCCTTCTCTAGACCTAAGGGACCACATGAGTTGAAATCAACTCTTGAGCAACTAACAACAGTGCTCAGAGCAGGACTCAGGGGATATCCTCAAGCCACTGGAGACTATTGGTGGCAAAGTAGGTTAAGTACTCAACTACTAAGCAGAAATTGGCAGTTTGAATCCACCTAGAGGTGCCTTGGAAGAAAGGTGATCTGCTTCAGAAAGGTCACAGCCATGAAAACTCTACAGGGCACAGTTCTGCTCTGCACACGTGGGTTCACCATGGGCTAGTATCATCAGTTCAACAGCCACCTATGGTTGTTCAAACTCGGGCTGCTTGTTGTTTTGGAAACCAGCTTCCTTAGGAAGAACGGGTTTCTTTGCCCACAGAGACAGCAGGTGCTGACCACATGTAGGGATCAGGCACCAGCTACCCTAGGAGACCAAGCTCCTCCCCAGGCAGCTGTGTGCTGAGACCAACGGACTCTTGTTACATTCAGATGCTGACACACACACCTTTGGTCAGTTACAGAATGGGAGGTGTCACCTCTCCAGGATTACAACAACTCCAGCTCCTTCCTCAACCCCCTCAACTGAGCAATGACTGCAACTCTTACAATATAAAATATTATTTTGGATCACACAAGCGTGTTCACTGTAGAGAACTTGAAAGTCAAAGGGAGGCATAAAGAAAACACTTTGCCACTCAGTAGTAATGTCTATTAATAGTTTATATTTTCTATCATGTTTTTTAAAAAGAAAATTAGGATATTGAATGTAGTCTGTGTCCTGTTTTCTTCTCTGTTTAAAGTTATAGGAGAGTTTTCTCTTTTTTTTCCTCCTTGCAAATATTTAAAATAGCTGGAAAGCACATTCACAGAAATCAACCGTTATTTTAACACTTCCTCTCTGATTTTCCATGATGGAGAGTATGACTCTTTTAAAGCTCTATACATACATTCAAATGACTTTTCAGAAAAAATGTACAAATTTACATTCCTACTGTTAGTAAGTGTGCTCGTGACACTCAGAATTAATTTTTTAAAACCAATTAATAAATTTGTAGCATTAACTTGTTTGGCTGTGAGGTTGAACACTTTTTTTTTTTTAAGTGATGAGAAAACCTATGTTTTATTGATAGTGCAAAGGCCTTTGACTGTGGATCATAACAAGTTATGGATAACATTGCAAAGAATGAGAATTTCAGGGGTAAATTTAATTGTGCTAGTGAGGAACTTGTACACAGACCAAGAGGCAGTTGTTCAAACTGAATATAGGGATATTGCATGGTTTAAAATCAAGAAAGATTATATCCTTTCACCTTATTCATTTTTTTATTGTGATTAACTGAAATTATACAACCTGAATCAATTTTACATGCCCATCTATCTGCAATTCCACCTGCTCTCCTCACCCAGCAACAGCACAGTACTCCTTTTCACTCTATACTTACAGTATCCTCTTAAATAAGCACCCGTCCCCTCCTCTTTACCTTGTTCTTTCTTATCTTTCTCATCAGCCTCCTATAAATGTATAAAACCATAAAGCACACACACTATATGGTCACACTCTACCCCTGAGTCCAGTCCTTATGTCTCTGATGAGTTGACCACAGAACTGATTTCTGATCAGGGCCAGCAGCAAGTCTAGGGGCTGTGTTCCCAGGGGACCCTCCAGGCTGTTCGACCATCAATTCTGGTCTTTTAGTAGAGTTCTTGAGATGCCCTCATCTTTTCTCATGTTGCCTCAGGAATCCTACATTATGTGTCCCGTCACAGCTGTGCTTGGTGGTGGCTGGGCACCATCTGATTCTGTTGGTCTCATGTTGATAGAGTCTTCCATTCAAATGGGTCCTTCTGTCTCCTGGGCTCTTTTTTCTTCATGTCTTTCGTGTTCTCAGTTGTCATCTGCTCCAGATGAGTTGGGACCATTTGGTGTTCCTCAGGTGGTAGCTTGATAACTTTTAAGACCTCAGATGCCACTCACCAATATGAGGTGTAGCAGACTCTTAGGAAAAGCTAGTTATGCAAATGGACTTCCATATCCCCTGTAAACATGGTCTCCAGATCCATCCCTACTAGTTTTTATGTTTTGAAATATTGGGCTGAGTTTTGAAAACCTTTCAGTTTATAGTGTAGTCCAGTTATGTTGATCTACTCTCTATTGTGTGCTGTCACTGCTTTTACCTAAACAAATTCCTGTTGACTATTGAATCTATGGCCAACCCTCTCCCTTCCCCCACACTCTTGTAGCTGTCAGTCTTCTGTACACAAGTCTATTTTTCAGGCCTTACAGCAGAGGTCTCAAACAATGTTTGTCTTTTTGCAGCTGAATGATTTCTTTCACTCAGCGTGTCTTTTAGTTGAAACCAGGTTATGAAATGCTTCCTAAAATCATCATTGTTCTTTATCACTACATATTGTTCCATTGAGTATAGGTATCATAGTTTACTCATCTGTCGATGGGCAACTAGGCTGATTCTATCTTTTTGCTATTGTGGACTCTGCTGCAATAAACATTCATGTGCATGTATTTGTTAGTGTAGCCACCTTTATTTCTGTAGGATATACATTCTGAGCAGTGGGATTGCTGGAATGGTATTTCTATTTCTAGCTTTTTAAGGAAGCACCAAATTGTTTTCCAAAGAAGGTGTACCATTTAGCATTCTCACCAGCAGTGTAGGAGAGTTCCAATCTCTCTGCAGCCTCTCCAGCATTTGTTGTTTTGCATCTTCAGATTATTGCCAACCTTGTTGGGGTGAGATGGTATCTCATTGTAGTTTTGATTTGGATTTCTGTAATAGCTAATGATTGTGAACATTTCCTCATGTGTCTTTTAGCTGCCTGGATGTCTTCTTTGGTCAAGTGTCTGTCCATCTCCTTTGCCCATTGCTTAATTGGGTTACTTAACTTTTTCTTGTTGATATTTTGCAGTATCTTGTAGATGGATATTAGAGGTTGATCTGATATGTAGTTGCCAAATATTTTTTCCTATTCTGTAGGTAGTCATTTAACTCTCTGATAAAGTTTTTGGATGAGCATAAGTGTTTGATTCTTAGTAGTTCCCATTTATCCATTTTCTCTTCTGTTGTTTGTGCATTATTAGTAAGATTTTATAGTATGTCTAAGCTGTGTATTAGAACTTTCATTTGTTGTCCCTATTTTTCCTTACATGATCTTTAATATTTTAGGTTTGATATTTAGGTCTTCGGTCCATTTTCAGTTAGTTTTTGTGTAGGATATGAAATATGGGTCTTGTTTCAGTTTTTTGCAGATGGATATACAATTTTGCCAACACCATTTGTTAAAGACACTGGTTTTACCTGTTTACAACCATTAGGCCTTTGTCAAATATCAGCTCTTCATAAGAGGACGCTGGCATGTCTGGTGTCTCAACTCTGTTCCATTGGTCTGTCTCTTTTTGTACCAGTACAATGCTGTTTGGACTACCATGGCAGTGTAGTACATTCTAAGGTTGGATAGTATGAGGCCTCCCACTGTGTTTCTCTTCTTTAGTAGTGCTTTATTTATCTGGGGCTTCTTCTCTTTCTAAACAAAGTTGTTAATTTGTTTCTCCATCTCATTAAAAAAATGACACTGGAATTCATACAGGGATTGTGTTGTATATGTAGATTGCTTTGAGTAAAATGGACATTTTCACAACGTTAATTCTTCCTACATGAGCAAGGTAGGTTTCTCAACTTATGTCTCTCTTGGTTTTTGGCAGCAAGGTTTCATACTTTTCTCTGTATAAGTCTCTTATTTTTCTGATTAGATTTGTTCCTACATATTTTATCTTCTTGGGGGCTGTAGTAAATGGTATTAATTTGGTGA
Organism: Heterohyrax brucei; assembly: GCA_028571685.1. Taxonomy (NCBI): domain Eukaryota; kingdom Metazoa; phylum Chordata; class Mammalia; order Hyracoidea; family Procaviidae; genus Heterohyrax; species Heterohyrax brucei. The sequence continues at coordinate 105,712,288 of CM053142.1, forward strand.
TTTCCTCTTTGATGTTTTCTTTGTTGCTGTAAAGGAATCCTACTGATTTACTGTGTTTATCTTATACGCTGATACTTTGCTGAACTCTTCTATTAGTTGCAATAGTTTATTTATGGATTGTTAGGGTTCTTTGTGTATACTATCCTATCATCTGCAAAAAGGGATGTTTTTACTTCTTCTTTATCAATGCGGATGACCTTTATTTTTTTCTCTTGTCTGATTCCTCTGGCCAGAACCTCTAGCACAATGCTGAATACCAGTGGTGACAATGGGCATCCTTGTCTAGTTCCTGTTCTCAGGGGGAATTCTTTCAGTCTCTCTCCATTTAGGATGATGTAGGCAGTTGGCTTTGTGTAGATGCCCCTTATTACTTTGAGGAATTTGGCTTCTGTTCCTATTTTGCTGGGAGTTTTTAGCATGAATGGGTGTTGGACTTTGTCAAATGCCGACAGAAACCAGGTGATTCTTATCCTTTGTGTTACTTACATGGCTGATCATGTTAATTGTTTTTCTGATGTTCAACCCACCCTGCATCCCTGGTATGAATCCAAGTTGGTCATGATGAATTATTTTTTGATGTGTTATTGCATTCTATTGGCTAGGATTTTGTTGCAGATTTTTGCATCTAGGTTCATGAATGATAATGGCCTGTAATTTTCTTTTATTGTGAGATCTTTCCCTGGCATTGCTATCAGGGTTATGCTGGCTTCATAGAATCAATTAGAAAGTCTTCCGTTCTTCTCTATGTTGTAAAATAGCTTCAGTAGTATTGGAATTAACTCCTCTCTAAAAGTTTGGTAGACTTCTCTGGTGAAGCCATCTGGGCCAGAACTTTTTTTGGTTGGTAGGTTTTTGATTACTTTTTCAGTCTTTTCTTTTGTGATGGGTTTATTAAGTTGTTCTATTTCTCCTTGTGATGATTTTTGTAGGTGATGTGAATCTAGAAATTTGTCCATTTCCTCTAGGTATTCAAATCAGAGTACAGTTTTTCATAGCATTCTGTTATATTTTTCATTTCTGTTGGGTCTGTTGTGATGTCACCCATCACATTTCTTATTCAGGTTGTTTCCTCTCCTGTTTTTCTTTTGTAAGTTTAGCCAAAGATTTACAATTTTGTTGATCTTTCCAAAAAACCAGCCTTCTTTCAATTGTTTTTCTATTCTCTAATTCATTTAGCTGTGCTCTAATTCTTACTGTTTTCTTTTAGTGCCCAAGGGGCTCATTAGCTGTTTTCTATTTGTTCAAGTTGTAGGGTTAATTCTTTGGTTTGGACCCTTTCTTCATCCCAGATGTGTGCATTTATGAATTGACCTCTGAGCACTGCTTTGGCTGTATCCCCAAAGTACTGGTAGGATGTGTTTTCATTCTCATTTGATTCTATAAGTTTCTTCATTGCATCTTTGATTTATTCTATAACCCATGAATTTTTGAGCAAGTTGTTGAGAACTCGAATTTCTAACCATGTTTTTACTGCTGTTGATTTCAACTTTTATTGCATTATGTCTGAGAAGACACTTTGCCATAATTCAGTGGTTTGGATTTTTTGCGTGTTGTTAGCTCAGTATATATTTTTCCATCCTCTGATTTTCCATTTGTTCAGATTTTTGAGTCTAAGGTGTGTTTGTTGTAAACAACATTTAGACAGATCATGTATTTTAATCTAAGATGTTACTCTCTGCCTCTTTATTGAAGCATTCAGTCCATTTACATTTATTGTAATTATGGATAGATGTTTAGTGCTGTCCTTTTGGTGCCTTTATTTTTGTGTTGTTGATGTTTTCTTTGTTCCTTTTTTCTGTTCTGAGTCGCTTTTCTTCATGGGTTTACTTCTCATCCTTTTCAGTGTTGGCTTTGCATTTATTGAGACTCTTGTGTTATGTTTGTTTTGATATGTAGCATCATTAGTTTGCTTTGCCACTACCCTTTGGATCCCCCTTAATGTTCTAATTTTAAATTAATCTTTAACTTTTGTACATCTCCTTAATTTCTTCTCCATCAGAAAGAGTTATAACTACTGTAATATATCCCTCTTTATAGTGTGATGGTGTCAGAATTTTCATGTTAAGATCTCTGGTACCTTTTAATATTTTAGCTTTCATTTAGCTTTGTGACTTCCCTAACTGAGTAGGACTCTGGATGCTGTGTCCTCCACTATATCTTTAAGTATTTAACCACTTTATTGTTTTTCTAAACAAAGAGCTTCTTTCAGTATTTTCTTGTAAGTTTGGTTTGATTTTTGTAAAGTCTCTGAGCTTCTGTTTGTCTGAGGATGTCTTAATTTCACCATCATATTTGAGAGACAGTTTTGCAGGATACATAGTTCTTGGTTGGAGGTATTTCTCCTTCAAGGCTCTGTATGTGTCATCCCACTGCCTTCTTACCAACATGGTTTCTCCCGAGAAGTCACAGCAAAGCCTACACAGTTTCCCTTTGTACATTAGTTTTGCTTTAAGCCTATCTTCCTGTAAGAGCCTTTCTTTATGTTTCATTTTATTAAGCTCGATTATAAGTCTTGGTGTCTTTCTTTTGGGGTCTAGTTTTTGTGGTATTCAATAGTCATCTTGAATAACTATGTTATTCTTTCATGATGTCAGAGTCATTTTCTGCCAGCAGCTCTTCAACAATTCTCTCTGTATTTTTTGCTATCTTTCCCTGTTCGGGACTCTAGTTATTTGTAGATTATTCCTCTTGATAGAATACCACATGCTTAATATTTCATTTTTATTATCTGTTTTCTCCTCATAAGTGCTGATGTCAGTTACTTCATCTTCAGTCCCACTAATTCTGGATTCCATTTCCTCAAAGCTGCTCTTTTTGCTTTTCACTGAGTTGTCTAAGTCTATAATTTTGTTATTGATCTGCTGGATTTCAGGTCATTGATGTTCTAGCAGTTCATGTAGTTACTTAATTTTTCATTTTGTTATGCTGCATTTTGTTTAATCTCTAGAAGGGCTCTATACATAATTCTTTTGTATTCTACCTCCAATAATTTCAGAAAGGCTTCTTCATCTGGGAAGTTGTTTGATTACTTTGGGAGTTTTCCAGAGCCATGGTGGTCTGCTTCTTTAAATGGTTATTGATTGTTGTCTACATGCCATCAAGAAGCTATTAAGTTTCTTTGGAGTTATACTAACGGGAGTCATGGTGTATTTCTAAGAAGAGAGTAAGGGCACTGCTTGCTTTGGTCTCCAGCCACTGCTGCATTATCTAGGTGCAGTTTTTGTATAGCTTCTCTGGTAATGTACATCCTCTCAAGCCCAGGGATGCTGTTTGGCTTGGTGGCTGGTCCCAGCTGTGCCCTACCTCCTGGCTGATAAAGGTGGTGAGCTACTTGTGTCAACTCTCTGGCATCATGCCTGTCGAGACTGGTGTAGCTCTAGGAGGCCACAACACTCGGCCACCAGGAACTGCTGTGTTCTCTAGATGCACTTAAAAACTGCTTTCCTGCTGAGAAGGGCAGCTGAAAGCAGTCAGGCCGTCAGGGCTGGCAGGCCTTGCATCCTGGCAGGCAAAGATGGTGCCCTACCTTTAGAGTCTCTTGGGGGCCATCAGCTGATGCTATGATGTGACTCAGTGAAGGTGAGTGGAAATGGCTCCACTACAGTCAGCTGCCAGTCACCGCTGTGTTCTCTAGCTGCTCTTAACTTAAAAACTGCTTTTCTGCTGAGAGGCATTGATCAGCTGCAGCTGATAGCAGCTGGGCCCTCAGGGGTGGCAGGCTGCAACTCCTGGCTGATGAAGACAGCACCTCGTTGGCCATCCTCAGACACTATGATGTGGTTCAAAGAAGGGAGGGGTTGCAGTCCCACCACAATAGGCTGCTAGCCACCACTATGTTCTCTATGTATGATTGTGTTTAAAACAGCTTTTCTGCTGGGTGAAGCACTATCCAGAGAGGCACTGTTGCTTAGTGTGAAGATTAGCTTTAGCTGAACCGTCAGGTGTGGCTGATACTGCCTCTCAGATGACTAAGATGACATCCAGCCTGAGTGGCTTCTCCAGCAATATGTCAGCCATAACTATGGGGTGCTCAGAGAAGAGAGGAGGAAGGGGTATTGACACCCTCGGTTGCCAGCCACTGCTGGGTTCTCTAGATAACAGCTGTTCCAAGCACAGTCTCTCTGCAGGATACGCTGTTTACTTTGGTGCTGCGGTTCAGCATAGTAGCTGGCCTGTTTCAGGCTCTCAGGCTTGGCAGTCCCCATCTCAGTCTCCTGATTAACAAAGGTGTCCATACATGCAATCCTCTCAGGTGCTGTGTCAGCAGAAGCAGGACTCACTGTTCTGCTGTCTCACCATGAACAAGGAAGGTTTCTCCCTTCCTGTTGCCCTGTCCAGTCTAACAACCATGTGGCTGATCTTGGAGCTCCCAGAATGGCCACACTGCTCAGTTCAACTACTTCTCTGGGCCTTAGTTCTCAGAGGGAATTGAAGAGACCTGTTCTAGTCCACCATTTTGGCCCTGCCCTCAGAACACTTTTATTGACCATTTTTACTGAGGTATTTAAATTTTGAGCAGAGTGATCTTTTCAGCTGAATCTGATTCTGTCAAACACCTCCTACTTCAAAGCTTTTCTTTCTGTAACAACAATGCCATAAAAAGCCGCCACCAACCTTCATTCCAACCACTCTATGTTCGGGTCACCATGGATCTCTAGCCAAGGACCTATCGCACCTGCCCTTCCCTCTGCCGAAACACCCTTCCCCTTTGTCTCTCACTGAACTTTCAGCTCTCACTGAGCTTGAGGGTCACTCCTGAGGTCTATTATCGTATCACAGATTCTTCAAGGGCCTCAGGTTGGTAGTCTGTTTTCTCCATCATGTTATATAGCTCTGTGAAGGTAGCAGTATCAGTTTCAGTCATTCTTCTCTAGAGTGCAACACACAAGAGCTTGCACTGTTGAGTAAGTGATTTCAAAGCTGTGTTACAGAAGATGGGAGCATCTAAGGTCAGCTAGGGTGTGTAGAATCCAATACTTTAGAAAGAGGTCTAATGGTGACATTGCTAACTGAAAGGAGCTAGTGCACAGACTTGAGGAAATGGAAACGGCTACTCTGAGAAGGTGGTCATGGGTGATGAGGAAGATGGCTTCAAGATCAAAGGTTTAAAACTTCCAGGACTGACAAATGTAGAGAACTAGTTAGAAAAGACTTAGGTCTCTCCTTCTCACTCCTTTGCTCCCCAAAGTGAGTTGCTTCCTCTTCCGTGTTCTCACCTCTCTAGTTCAGTTATTAGTCCTGTGCTATGTTAGCTGTATCTGGGAGCTCAGGGCAACACCCTGGGTCAAACACGGATTTTGTTTACCAATCCCAAGTCTGAATCCTGGACCAATCACTACGTAGCTGTGTAATTCGTACAACTCAGTTAACCCTCTATACATCTCAATTTTTCACCAGAACAAGGATAATAGAATTGGTTTTATAGATTAAATGAGGTAGTATGTTTTACAATGTGGGGCACATATTAAAGATTAATAAATATGCTAATTGTATTATTCATTTTGAAGATTGTGGCTTAAGACTAAGCCTGATAATATATGGAGAGTCGATGAATGCTTGACTTGCAGCCAGTGTTCACTGTCTGATCAACAGCTGAATGTTCATTAAAAACTCATGAGCAGTGCCAGTTGTCTTCAAGTTGATTCCAACTCACATCAACCCCAAATGTGTCAGAGTAGAACTGTGTTCCATAGGGTTTTCAATGGCTAGTTTTCTTTTGGCAGTAGATTACTAGATCTTTCTTCTGAGGTGCCTCTGGGTGAACGTGAACCTCCACTCTTTCAGTTAGATGTCAAGCACATTACCATTTGTACCACACAGGGACTCTCTGTATCAGAATTAACCTGATGTGCTTTGTCAAAACACTGAAGAATGAATTAAAAGTAACTATAAACCTGGGTGGAAGCCCTAGTGGTACAATGTTTAAGAGCTACAGATGGTAACTGAAAGGTCATCCGTTTGACTCTGCCAGGAACTCCTTGGAAACTCTAAGGGAAGTTCTCTGTCCTATAGGGTCACTAAACTGGAATCTGCTTAAAGGGTGTTTTTTTTTTCTAAGCTCAGGTATCGTGGAGAGCAATTTGGCAGTATCTGTCAAAGCAAAGTATGCCTGTCATAAAATTCAACGTAACCTAGTACAGACATTCACTGTTATGAAGGAGGTCTGCTCTTTGTGAAGAGGTACATACATTTCTTACTTAGTGTCAGCTGCAAGGATTTTACTCAGTTCCACAATCAACACCCATGGAAGCAGCCAATCAAAAGAGGCATTCCATGGAAGTCCGCTGCAAAACACCTCTTTATAACATGTTGAAAAGACAGCAACTTTTGAAGACTAACGTGCACCCGACCCAAGCCATGGTCATGCGCATGCAAAAGCTGGACAATGAGTAAGGAAAACAGAAGTGATGTCTTTGAATTGTGGTGTCAAAGTAAATCAAACATACCATGGACTGCCAAAAGAATCAACAGATCTGTTCTGGAAGAGGTACAGCCACAGTGCTCCTAGGAAGCAAGGATGGCGAGACTGCAACTTACATACTTGGAATATGTTGTCTGGAGAGCACGTTGGGAAGGACATCATGCCTGGTAAAACAAGAGGGTCAGTGGAAAATTGAAAGACCCTCAATGAGATGGACTGATACAGTGGTTGCAATGATGGGCTTAACCATAAAAACAATTTATAGGCATGGCACAAGACTGGGCAGTTTCGTTCTGTTGTTCACAGGGCCGCTGTGAGTTGAAACCACTAGACAGTACCTACCAAGTCAACTGTCTCAGTATTAAATATTTTACCTCTCTATGCACATCACCCAAGAAACACCTGCAAACTGCAATGTTTTTCATGAGTGTTTACTACTTTGTATTTAACTCAAATTTTTAATGTCATAGCCTTTATGGCAGTTCATTCTGTAAGTCAGACACTCATAACCCAAGGGACTGCCTGTATGCAAAAAATGAGGCTCAGTGACAAGGAGTGTTCATTACAGCATTGTTTCCAATATCCAGTATCTGCACTTAAGTGTCCATGAAGAGAACAAAATGTGGCCATCATGAAGGACAGCACACAACTGTGTGTACTGTCAGTTACTGAAGGGGACAGGGCTGCACCTGTTTACATCTGCAGGGAATGTGTTGAGGAAAAATACATCAGTGTGCAAAGATAAACAATATCTGGCCGCCTTAGCATTTTTTCCCCCAGACAGAAAAATCAGCTTAGGAAAATATTTTAAACATGATTAAAACATAAGACATCAAAAGTACATAACCCCATTAAAACCACTTAAAGGGAATAGGGAATTGACCAGTAAATTCTACATCTACGAATCAATCTCAAGGAAAAAAATGAAATGGATACAATAATATAAAGATGTTTATATCTTACCTGTATTATATGGGGGGGGGGCAGTGCCATTGAATCAATTCCGACTCATAACAACAATATCCAGTAGCAGACATTTTAAATCTTCCTCTACTTTGTGCATATATATGTAAATAAAGTCATTGGAAACCCTAGTGGCATATGGTTAAGTGCTACAGCTGCTAACCAAAAGGCTGGCAGTTCAAATACACCAGTTGTTTGCCGGAAATTCTATGGGGGCTGTTCTACAGTCACTGTGAGTTGGAATCGACTCAATGGTAACAGGTTTGGTTTTTATATAGACATTCAAAATCATGTTTTATTGAGGAAAATTCTGAAAAGATCACTAAGTGAGAAAGCTAGGCTCTAAAACAGTGTAATGGGTTTGATCAGTGTTAAAAATGGCTACATTTGAATGACAGAATTTTTCTTCCTGTTTCTTCCCTCTTATTAGATCTTATTTACCAAAGTTTGTCTAGTTTCCTACAATTACTATATAACAGAGCTAGAGCTGGACACAATGCTTTGTTGCAAAAGCAAGAAATATGTTCACACGTTTGTATACGCTACCATTTCTATAGAATCTTAATAAGCTGTTAGACACACTTTAGTTTATCAAAAGAATTTATTAGAAAATATTACACATGACATGTCTCAGTATTGGTTCAGTAGACAGCACTCCATCCTCACCCTACAATGTTCTCATGGACCCTGGGCAACCGCTGTGCTTCTGAAGCGACACCTTTTGGATGGAACATTCAAGCAGTGTACACATTGTGGTCATTTAAAGGAATAAAATGCAGAAAATGTGGTAATTATCAGAAACAAAAAACACTTTCAGGGTGTTACAACAATGGGTAACTACTTTTAGTCTCAAAATTCTAGGCATCTCTACAGCAACCAAACAAAACAAAAGTAGTCAATGTGACTGGCAGATTAAAGGGACCAAGGTTTCAAAGGTTAATACTGACACTGCATAAATAACAAGAAATTTATAAATCACAAAATGCTTTTGATTAAGTTTGTACACATGCAAAATTAACATGTTTTCTAAAAAAAAATAAAAACAGGGATTAAACCGATGTATTTTGTTAACATAAAACATGCATTTTTAGATAGTCTTAAATATTTCAAAATTTAAAAAGGCCTATCATTTCAACTCTAATCCGGTAACACTCTTCATTTAGCTACATAAATGAAGTCTATCTAGTGTCCCCACCAGATATGGGGCATGTGCTTGTTATTTTCAAGAAAGGTGGAAATAATTTACACACTGCTACCAAAGACATGAGACTGACAATTCTTGACCACACCACCTAGTTTTTCTTCAAAAATTTTAAACTTGTTTCAAAAGCTGAACAATGTAAAGCAAATTAAATTGTCACCTCCCCCCCAACAAAAACAACCTGCAGAACAGTATGCATTATGGGACTAATCAGTTTAGGCCTGTAATTTGGTACCATTTTTGAAGTATAAATCAGTCTTAACTCAGAAATAAGGTGGAAGTACACACAATCATTTCTAGAGTTCAAAACTGAAACAACTGGGGTGGTGTGGTTTGAAACCTGAAAAACTATTTTTAAATTTTATTAGAAGAAATATGCTTCCAAACTTGTTTACCCTTCATAATCTAAACACAAGCTTTAATACAAAGTTATATAAATCAGTAGAATACCACATTACAATTGCCCAGAAATGTAGAATAATGATCAGAAACTGCTTGAAAACATTCTAACACTTTCAAGGATTATGCACATAACCGAACAAAGATTATGAAGAACAATCACTACTGGGGTCAACACTTCAAAATATTTTACCTGTTAAACCTATCACCACAAAATTATTATGCAGGTGAAACTTGGACAAATTTTTGCTTCAGAAAAGTACAGTCTATTGCTCTCACTACTTTATCAAGTCAAAGGGTCAGTCTGTCTTCACTGAGGCTTATCGATGAGTCATTAACATCTGACCAGACAGCTCTCCAGTTATTTGGTTTCCATTCATCATTATTATACTGGAATAAAGACAATCTGCCATAGAGAGAAACCATTTTTTCTTCAGAGATATCAATTAAAATAGTATCTCTATAAAACTTTTTAACTTACCTTTTATAAAAATTAGCATTATTTAAGCACTTAAAAAAATAACCAATTACTTAGTCCCTGAAAACCTAACCAAAACTCCATTATTTAACTCCTCTCTTTTCCCAAAACACAGATATTAATGTCTGGAATTTTGCAACATGGTTAATACCTGCTATATGACCACCAAATCACTTTATTCATTGTAAAGCATTTGGGGATTTTTCAAGGGTAAAAAATTTTCATCATGATTAGACAGATAAAGAATATCATGACAACCAGTGTGGTCAGTGTCTTATTTCTACATTAGGCCCAAGGAAGCAAGGGTCTCCACTAACACCAATTCTCCAGTTGGCACAACCTACTATCTCTGATGAGTTGAAGATATTGTACAAGAACATAACTTTTACACAGTCAACACTTTCCCCAAACAAGTCTTAAATTCAACAAAAAATTCACACTGTTAAAATTGTAATCTAGCAAATCAAACTGTTTTATCCCAATAAAGTGGGAGGAAATTAAAAATAAAAAAAAAAGGCACAAAAGGAAAACAAGCAGCATAACCTTTATTTGGTGATACAATAAGTGAAGTGTTCCAAACTTGTGAACACTGGATTTTACTCAGGTGATTAATGTTTTCTATCTAAGCAATTTACTCAGATGTGCGCATCTTTAAAAATATACACATTAAGAACCCTGCAATTGGTATATTCTGTTAATATTAGAAATATTTTTCATGGTAATACATTATTTAACCTTCTACAATTAGAGGGAAAAATCATAGATTATACTTTATTTTTCAGCCTGACAGGATAACGTAATATATATATATATATATATCTTCCAAAACCAGTGCATTTAGAAAGTTTCTCATCTATGCACTTCATTGTTCAAATCAAAAAGCTATACATCTTCCAGTATCCACACTATACACAGAGTACAAATGCACTTTCCTCTAAACCTTTACTTTCCCTTGCACTTATTTGGGGAAAAATGGGATCTAGAAGCTGTGGTGCAGAGCTATATTTAGGACAAAATATTGCATCCTACATTAAAAAAAATAATTTTACCCAAACCAAATCTCCATCACAGTTGAGTATGATTTTCAGTACATGTAGCAATTGCACTTAGCAGATATCCTGGTGACGCACTGGACAGTGCCCCATGCCTCAGCCTGTGGTTTTCTCCGCAGACACGGGCTCCTCCAGGCTCTTCTTCTGGCCCCCCTTTCGGGAGTGCTTGTACTTGTCCACGTAGGCTCTAACCAGATTGGCCACTTTAGTAGAATTGACTTCTCCACTCTTACTATGGCACACCTAAGAGAGGAGGAGGGGAGGGGAAAACTTTTTTCATACTTAGAGAAATCAAAGTGGAGAGCTTCGTGAAAAATTAAACCCAAAGAGATGACCACACATTTTCATGTGTCTAGATTTCCTATCTCCTAAGAAACTTTTTCAGAAGGTAAAAAGCAGACAAGAATTAGCGGAAATTAGTTTTTATTATTATTTAATGAGACTCAAGCATTCTTTTATCAAAGCAGAGGTGCTTCAAAACAGTATGTACTTAATGTCACTAAAGCCACAGCTTACTTTATCTACTGCTTTCCGTACAATCTCTTTATATTCTTCCTTGGTGATATCTTTGTTTTGGTAAAATGGTTTAATGGCCAGTTTTACCTCCTGCGCTGCTTTTTCTTGAATTTGCAATTTCTGGTAGGAGAAAAATGTATCATTATTACCTGCCAGTCACATACTTAATATATATATATATGAAATTGAAAACATTGAACATTTACATTTTCAAACACTGGTGTGGCAAACACGAATCAGTTATTAACTAACATCCAGAAGTCAAGCATTTCTAAAAATAATTATGAAATATTACCACACATTCACTGGGTATCAACATATTTAGATGAAACTCTTCAAATACAACACTGGAATTTAAGACTATTGACAATTTTCTTCACCACTCACAGAACAGAAATATGGCATTTTTTAACCTTTGTTTTTATCATATACAGAATTATGTAGGTTGCTCTCAACCTTGAACTTGCCTTGTCTGTCTTCGAGCTATCTGCGCTGGCTTCCACTGTAACACTTACTTTGCTTTCTGCCAATTTTACAGCAGCATTAGAGGGTTTGCTGTGACTCGATGACGCAGTATTACCAGAACCTGGTCCCTGAACTGTTCCCATATTTCCTGGGGCTGCTGTCGGAGCAGGCAAGACTGGTGTGCTCATGTTATTACTTACATGAGAAGCATTGGGAATACCCTGTTTTAAAGAGTTATCATCAGTTAATGCATTACTTGTACTTAACAGAAGTCTTACAGCCATGTAATAGAAATAACATTAAAAAAACAGAGTGACTCAACCATAGTACTTAGGAGAAATGCACATTGCAGGTCATTTGAAGAAAAATGAGAAACATTCTTAAACACAGCCCTATTTAAGTATGCCAAAATAGCTCTGAAATATGTGTAAAGTTCTGACAGCAACACTAAAATCAAGAAGGAGAAGACTAGAAATTATAGAACAGTAACTGTACTGTAAGGCTTTTTAAAAATTGACTAAGTCAGCAGCGGAAAAAAGATTAAGATCCCAAATTTTGGAATCATGTTCCCCTGTTCTTCTCACTATATCTTGCTGAGAGGATTCTCAAATTTCAGAATGTAGACATAAAGCAACATGTTTTGCAAATAGTCAAACTTTCCATATGTCTTTAACATACTTTTCCATTCTTTCTGGCATAGTAAATCCATGAAAATGAAATAGAGGTCACAGTAGACACTGAACAGCTTTACCTAGGGTTTGTCTGAACAAGGCAATACACGCTTCTTCACTCAACTTTACCACCAGCTCCCACTGCCCAGAAACTGAATAAAACAAGGAAAAAATTTAAAGTGCCCACCAGTTGATGCTAGTTTGGCTCATCATTTGGTGTTCTTAATCTGATAAAAAACCTGACTCAGATATTAAATAACAGGATACATGCAGCATATACTAAGTTGTTCAGTTCATTCTTTTTTTGCAGGTGATAGGGGTGGGGAGCTGGGACAATGAAAAAGGGGTTGTAATGGTTCACCACAAACCTAATCAAATCAACAACTGTTTGGATGCCAGGAAGCCTAACAGCTTTACATTTTGAGAATGCTGACTGAATCTGCATTCTTGCCAAAAACATACCTGCAACTGCTTTCCTTCTGGTTGTGACGCAACGTAGCTGACTTGTTGGGATGGCGGGGGAGGGGGTGGTGGTGGCGGTAGTCCCTGAGATACACTGGAAGGAGCAGCTACCTGCATGATAGGCACTCCTGTATGGAGATGCAAGGGTAGCTGGGGGTGCATGTTAAATGGATTGTGTTGGATGTTCATCAAAGGTGGGTGAACACCCACTGGGTATGGGAAGATACTCATAGGCTGGTGTTGTGCACTCATTTGTTGCTGCATTACATTCACTTGTGGTGGTGGCATCATATTCACAGGCAGCTGAGAACCATCACCTTGTTGGTTTGTTTGGTCTTTTAGGTTAGAATCTATCAAAAGAGAAAAAAAATGGTGAAAAAAATCATAGTAAAAATCTCTTTAGACACAGATGCAAGGAACCATTGGTTACACTAAAATTAAGTACAGATTAACAGAGTTGGTATATCAAAACCAATTTCTAATGACAAAATCAATCTCTAATGACTTAGCTTAATTCTAACTAAAAGGAAATAAATGTTCATGTAAAATTATTTGTAACAACAGTTTCACATGGAAATACCCATCAACATTAGCAAAGAATCATAAAATTTAATTAGGTTACTAGAAGATTAGAGATTTTTTCAGTTACTAACAGAAAATCCAGAAAAGGCTGTTATAAAAAAGGGTGACTTATCTGTACAAGAACAACGATCAAAAAATTTCTCAAGTGCACATATCTGAAATGAAGGTTAGATCCTGCAGGGGAACACCCCACACTCTGCTAGTGGAGCAATTAGCACTTACAATACAGAAGCTATAACTATGGATCATTTCAACTCATACAAAGAAGACATTTAATAAGTTTATAAGTTCCTTCTTCAAATACAACAGCTTCTGTAAATAGAGAATGTTACCCGGTTCAGCTGTTTCCTCTTCTTGTCTCAGCCATCCAGACTGGGGGCCTGAAGAATTCCTTCCTCTTCGTGAATAATAGTTTTGCACATCTGCTGGGAGAGTCTTTCTCACAGCCCAGCTAGATGCAGATGTCCACCCCGATCTATCTGCTGGGGTGTCAAATGGGACATCTTGCTCACTTTTCCGTTTATAGGGTTGCTGTTCCACAAACTTGAAGGACTCATTCCCCGAGCTGTTTGAATTTCCTGAAAGGGGTTTTCGGTTTTGCCACCGATTTTCACTTTGATCTGTGTAGGCAAAACTGCCTCGGCCACGATTCCCTCGGCCACGATTAGACATCCAACCTGAACCAAAGTTCTTATTCCAAGAATTCCCTGAATTTTCATTTCTATTTTCATTCTGATCTGTGTAGGCAAAACCACCTCTGCCACGGTTACCTCGGCCACGATTAGACATCCAACCTGAACCAAAGTTCTTATTCCAAGAATTCCCTGAATTTTCATTTCTGTTTTCTTCCCAGTGAGTATCTTTTAATTTTCCTGGATTTCTGGTCCTTGGATCAGGTCCTGAATTTATTTTTTCTGTTACCCAATTAGGACAGTCATTTCTGTGTTTGTCGGAATTCAGGTCTTCAGCTTCTGGATGTGTATCATTTTTTTCTTTTCTTGTACTTTCATTCTGTTGTTTCTCTGGATCACTCTTTCTGTATCGATCATTTCCTCGTGGACATCGCCAACCATCACCTGTCCATTTTTCCTTCCAACGAGGAGAGTAACTGTCTCTATCATTTCTACCAAATGATGAGCTCTTAGTTTTTGTTCTAGATCTTGATGGTGACCTAGAATGAGATCTGGACCTAGACCACCTCTTGGTTCTTCTTTCTCTATCTCGGTCTCTCCTCTGCCCATCTCTATCACTCTCTCTTTCTTTGCTCTGGGACCTGGATTTTTCTCTTGGAGAAGAGTCTTTTACTCTTGACTGAGACCTTCTATTCTCTCTAGATGTGTCTCTTCTTGGGGAGAGTGATTCGGATCTTTTGCCTTCCCTAGTATGCTCTCTCTTTGGTGACCGAGACCGTCTCCTTTCTCTTCCATTATCCTTTTTAGGGGACTGAGAACGAGACTTCCTTCTTCCTCTTGCAGATTCTTTCTTAGGAGATGGTGATGGAGACTTCCTGCTGTCTTTTCCTGTTTCCTTTTTAGGAGACGGAGACTGAGATCGCTTCTTTTCTTGCACAGTGTCTTTGTTGGGAGACCACGTGGTAGATGGGGAATGAAATCTAGATCTTCGAGTACGTGGCCTTTTGGCTTTATCTACTGTATCTACTGGGCTTTCAGATGGCTGAGATACAGTTTCGACCTTTTCATCTTCAAGATCGGACGGCGGCATGATATTTTCAGAACTACGCTCCCTACAATTTTCATTCAATTGCTTTGAATCAGCACTTACAGACGGTTCAATTTCAGATTCATTCTGGTCACTACAAAATGAATCACACTCCATAGGTATCATCTCATTATTGTCCTCACTAAAATGCTTCTGAATTTCTCGTGTGTGTGTGTCAGACAAATCTGTGGATGTGAGATGTTTACCCAGCGATTCAGCCTTTTCTTCTAAACATTTGTCTAATTTCATATTGTCAAGTTCATTTTTTAATAAAGCATTTTCTGAGTCTTGAGCACTACTGAAATCTTCACTCCCTGAACTACCACACTTTACTTCTCCATCTCCAATTTCAGCATGCTGAAGCAACTGAACCTCTGAGAGCTCAACAGACTTTTCATCCCCTGTTAGTTTATTTTCTCCTTCAGAAGAGTCTAAACTGGGACTCTCTAAGGGCTGTTCTATTTTTATGGTAGAATCTTTATGATCAATCATCTCTACTATGGGAGTCTCTACAATTTTTTCTTCATTAACCACTGATTCTGCATTCTCAGGCAACTCACCTACAGGACTAGACACAGGTTGGGGTGCTTCAATTTCACACCCTAAGCCTTCAGAATCATGTGGAGGATGATCTGCACATGTATCTGTTTTTACCTCTGATTCTAAAGGTCCAGATATCTGGTCTTGATTTTCCAACAGATCACTTTTTTTTTCAGAACTAGCTTTAGAAGTGTCATTTTCTGTGCACAAAACACTATCCTCTGTACCTGTATTCTCATCCTTTTCAGTGTCTTCCTCCACTTGACTAAATGGCAACGGGTTTGGTTTTTGGTTTTCTCCAAGTACCACAGGCGGATCTTGGGTATAACACTCAGAATACGAAGCCTTCACTGCCTCTTCTATATCATGGTTCTTGTTATGTCCCTTGCTTGCTTCTATATGCTCACTGCAACTTCTCAAGCCATTAGCAGACTTATTTTCAGCATTTGTCTGCACAGGACAAGTGTTACTACTTTCTGTGTCTGATTGCTGCTCTTTCTCTAACACAGGTGCTAAGTCAGATTCTGCCATTTCTTCATCTACTGAATCACTGGACGATGATTTTTCAGGGGGAGGTACAGAGCTCTGAAATTTCTTTTTCAGTAATGGTGCTTTTCTCCCTCTTCTTACTGGTTTCCGTTTTGGAGCTTGTCTTGTTTGCTTTTCTGACTCAGCTGAAGAAGAAACACTTACAGATGGATTATTGTTATCTGGGGCATCACATCCAGAATTATTCAATACTGGGGATCTCTGAGACTGACTGACTGTTTCGGCTCTCGTGTTACGTGTAGATCTCCTTGTAGGAGTTGTTGCTGCAGGTTTTCGTCTTGATCCTCTGGTATTTGATGCACCAGAAGTTTGCTTCTTCTCTTCTCCTTGAGTATGTGCTAATGCATATTCCTTCCAAGAAGTTCCTAGTAATGTTTAAATAGACAAATAGAAAGTTTAAGTATGTATTCTGATAAGTGAAAAGTTTAACTTGAGCTAATTTTAGTGTAAAACAGACTTCTTTAATAGACCAGAGCAAAATATACAAGTGAACCAAACTGTGAACAGATCAACAGCTACTAATAACTGGGTAATATTAGGTGTTTATATCAGCTTCTCTTAATGTTACCGAAATAAGTAATCATCTGACATTGATTCACGTGAACAATTTCACAGGAAAAAGGTAAAATATGCTTGATCTGTTAACTACCATTTGCTGCTTTACAAACTGGTATTATCCAGGCAAAAGGCCAGGGAAAACCAACAAAGTTACCCACAAATAAATAAAGACCTAGGCTATTTATTCATAAATAATTTACAAAGGATGCTGTCACCTTCTAAAATCCTATGGTTTTGGTGCTGAAGCCCTCAACAGAGTGGAAGCTTCTAATCAGCAGTTTCTTGAACTCATAAAGTTGTAATTTCTTAAAGTAAAAAGGATTTTCTAGCTGGAAAGATTTGAAAGTCAATATCCAAATATTTACAGAAATATCCACGACTTACTATGCCCTATTTTACAGCTGTTTCTAGGTCATCAACATTTATTTTTTATTAGAGTAGAAGAAATTACTAATAAATAACATGAGAAACACTTGAGAAACTTTACCAAAATTTTCTAACGATATGGTATTCGCTGGCAAAATAGTTCTTGGCAACACAGAGATGAGAGGAAGGACTTCGGTTTCAATATTCCAAGTTATAAAATCATTTCTGAAAATTCAAAACAAAGACATTTTTTGTTTAACTGGTTTAAAAAATTAAACCAGAAATTTAAAAATTATTCCTCCACATCAGGCTAGCAATTTTAACATACAGGTCTGAAACTATTTTGCGGCCAAATAGCAACCTGTAAACTCAAGGTTACTTACTTTCAAAGGTGGCTACCAACCAGCTGCAATGAAAAAACTTTTAAAAAAGTATGTTTTGCTTTTCAGTTAATGACAAAGGGAAATCAAGAGCAACATGACGCAAACAGACTGCTTCTTTTCAAAATAATTTAATTTTCTTATTGTACTTTAAAAATTAGTTCTACCTTAAGCAATTAATACACATACTGTTTTGCAACACTGGCTGCCAATCCCATGATGGATCCACACTCCCCTTCTTGACCTTGAGTCTCCTCTCATCAGCTTTCCTGTCCTTGCCCCTCAGCTGGTGTGTCCCATTCAGTCCTACTTTGTTTTATGGAGCTATCTAATCTTGAGCTGAAGGATGAACCTCAAGAGTGACTTGAATACTGAGTTAAAAGGGTATCAGGGGACCATACTCTCTGGTTGTCTCCAGTCTCTGCCAGGTCAGTAAGCCTGATCTTTCTCTGAGTTTCAATTTTTTTCTATATTTTTCTATAGCTCTGTCTAGGACCCTTTACTGTAACCCCTGTCAGAGCAGTTAGCAGCAGCAGCAGGATACCATTTAATTGTGCTAGGCTCAGTCTGGAGGTGGCTATGGTCCAGTAGTCCTTGAACTAATCGTTCCTTGTGTTTCTGGTTGTCTTCATTTTCCCCTCTTCCAGAGCGAGACCAGAGGATTATCTCAGAAGGCTGTCCATAAGCCTCCAAGACCTCTGGAGGTTACTAAGATGTAGATACACTGCAGAACACTTTCCCTATAAACCACATCATGACAACTGAACTTGATGTCTCCCAAGACCATGGGCTCCATCCCTCAGTCCAGTAATCTGGTCCCTCAGGGAGTCTGCATGTACCTGTGAAGCTTTCCTGATGCACCTTGCCTGGGCCACACTGTACTGACTTCCCCAGTGTTGTGTACTGGTTTACCCTTGCCTCAAGTTCAATCACTATCTATTATCCAGTGAACGTTTTTCCCTCTCCCTCTCCAGCCCTCCCTTCCCTTGTAATGATCAAAGATTGTTTTTTCTGTGTGTAAACGTTTTAATCAGTTTTTATAATCATGGTCCCACACAGTATAAAACAATTTAAGAAACAGAATAAAATATTTTATGCCAAGAATTTTTCAGTTTTTATTCTTTTTGGCAATTAAAAAATAACCAACTTTGTGGTATCATTCATATTTAGTGAAATGCAGAGTAGTTTCATGGCTTTTGACTGATGTGTGTATCTGTGTAACTTCCACCTCAGTGAAGAAACAGACCTTTCCCACCACCTCCCTGAAGATGGAGCCCTGCAGTGCTAGTGGTTAAGAACTCAAATGCTAACCAAAAGGCTGGCAGTGTGAACCCACCAGCTGCTCCTCGGACACCATACGGCGAAAGTTCTACTCTGTGCTATAGGGTTCCTATATGGACTCGATGGCAACAGATCTCGTTTCCCTCCAATCTAGGTAACGAATGAAGTTATTTGTGTCACTACACTTGAAAATTCCTTGGTCCAAAAATAATGGTTCCTCGAAGTTCCCAGCGTCTCTACAGGACCTGTTAAGTCCGCTAAAGTTTTTTGTAATCAAACCCAATCCATTCTCAGCTTCTCTTTTTTTCTGAAACATCTCTGTTCAATTCATAAGGAGCCCCTGGAAGGGCAAACAGTAAGGTACTTGACTACTAGTCAAAAGGTCAGCAGTCCAAACCCACCCAGAGGTACCTCTGAGTCAGGCCTGGTGATCTACTTCTGAAAGGTCATAGCCTTGGAAACCCTATGGAATACAGTTCTACTCTGACACACAACAGGTCACCAGGAGTCAAAATCCACTTGAAGATAACCACCACCACCACCACCACCGACAAACTAGGGTCATCCAGTCTAAGGTAAGATTCTGGAGCAGGAGGGAAACCTGAAAGACAGTGTACAATTTATACATGTACAAGAATACGTGAACTGTAAGGAGAGGTTTCACGTTACACATATGTATACAACTAATACTGTGCTAGCAGCTGCAGGACTTCAAAAAAAACCTGTATGTTAATAGACTTCAAGAAGTCTATAATCTACCTGAGAAAATGAGATGTGCTTACATGAAATAAAAAAATTAGCGGTGACAGAACTAGATGAGCAAAGAAATGAGTGGACTCTAGCCTGACCACAGCCTGGAAACCACACTGAACACAGTGTGCTCTAGAGCCAACGATGATGGAGGAAAGATCTGAGCGGAGAGTAATCAAACACTGAGAGAGAGGGGACTGCATTACAGAAAGTTGTGCATGCCAGGTCCGAGTGAAGACTTAACTGAACAGTGATTTAAAAGAGTATTTTTGAGAGGGCAAGTGTGCTTCTGCTGGCAGCACAAGGTAAGATCACAGTGGGAAGAAGGAGAGATGTACGATAACAGATTTTACTAATGCTATTACTGCTACCATTAGTGCTATTACTAATAACAGATCACACCATTCAAGGGTACTTTAGATGAGTCTAGTGTATAAAAATATTAAGTACACACAAAAAATTAAGGATTCTTTACTTTTCAAGGGACATTTAAATAGCAATCAATTTTCATTAAGCCTTTGAAATACATTCTTACCAGACATTTGAAACACAAGTGTTAAGTTACACAAAATTTCCTTAGAAACATATCTGTTGAGTAAGATACTTCTATGTGTAAGCGTTAATGCTTTCCTGTGTTCATGTTATCATGTAATCAAGTAAACAGGAAAATTTTTTTTTACCTTCCAATTCCAGGTAATGTATCACGAAACCATGACAATTCCAGTTCTTGTCTTTTTTGCCTAATCACTGCACTGATTTCATTGACTTCTATCAATTCTGTACTAAAAAATAAATTTTAGATCTTTGTCAGAATTCCAAAAGCTTAAGTTCAGGGAAACAACTGGATTATATGAAAAGAATCACAGGGGTTTTCATATCTAGCATTATGAATCTCACTTGGAAGAATAAAAACTTTTTTCTACTTAAACACTTGTAAAACTCATAAATTAAGTTAGTGACTAAAATTACACATCAAATTCTATTTATCTGATTCATAAAAATGCTTAAATTTCAATCTTCAAAAAGAAATTCAATTTAGACTAGTATTCTCATTACAACAGAAATAAATTGACATTATTTCTGCTCTGGGTACCACAGCTGAAGCAAGCGGTTCAGGCAGAAATTTTAGGTGCAGTAATTTCCCACCAGAAACATATAAGGAAAGAGAAAAAAAAAAGATAAAGGAGAGCATGGTTCCTTCTAACAAAAAAACAAGTATAAATCAACTTTTCAACAGGCTTCTCAAGAAGTAAATGTGCTGTTATCTTGCTAAACTCTAAAAATCACACAATCTTATTATTCTGTTCTACTGCTTTAACCAACTCTAATGACCGTAAAACCTAATTTAATTTTAAATGCCACATACATCTACTTCGTGTTGACATGTCAGTCACTATGGATTCAGAGTTCTGCTTCATCAGGTACTGTCCCCACAACTTAACAAGGAGACTGCATCTCTATCACATGAAAAGTGTGTGCACAACAACTTGGGAACAAAAACAACTCCACTGGCATAGGCAGTCACTGAGAAAGAGGGGCTCACAGGATAACAGGTTTTCTCTTTACTAGAGCCAGTTCTCCAAAAAATGAGGTCAGCTTTTCATATTTTCATAGCAAAGAGTTTCAATTTCTACCAAAAATCAATTATAACGATTAAAATAGCATACATAAACATTGTAAGTTAAAAGTAGAAAATACTAACCAGTATATTCTATGGGTGTAAGAAGATTCTCCAGTGGGACTACTAGAAGAAAATATATTGGAGAAAAAATTTCTGAAGCACTGATTTGTACAGTTGGATCTTTGAGGCTAGAAAAGTAAAATGTCATTAATGTCATGATAATTAAGTGATACTTATATTAAAATACTTGATATATCTGAGGCACTGGATATATATCAAAAATCCTGAAGTGTTAATATCTAAGAAAAATATTTTTCTACATTTCAACAAACCTTATCTGTCTTTGTTGCATTTTTCTTTTCCCATGTTTCACTGCAGGAAGAGTTTCCTGTTCGAAGACACAAAAGGACTTAGTTATCTGGCTTCATATCAATAATCAGTAAGTAGGACTGGGCAACATCCATTCTGTTCAAAATGAGGTTGCCATGGGCCAGAGTCGACTGACAGCAACTAACGCAACTAACCACCACCACTTTGTCTTTTAACTTTTACTGAAAAAGGCTGTAACTAGCACGGTTTCCAACATATCGTTAACACAAAGTTAAAGTATGTAGAAAAGTTTAGTTCTGAATAATAGTGCCTGTATTTATATAATTTTCCCAAATATTAATTTTGCCATAGCTTCTTAAAATGCAGCTAGAGGAAAACGTAAGAGACGACTACAGAGAAATCTGGCCAACATTTCCTACCAAGCAAGCTGTAGACCACCTTGTAACAAAAAGTATATACAAGAAGTCAAATAATTTAGTATCAATTACTTATTTAGTACTTCATTTTGAACTAGCATAGAGAAAACTGGTACTGTTAACTCACCTCTGTAGGGTGATTATGAGACAGAATGTACTCAACAACAATGGGTTTGGTGTTTTTACCTTCCTTTCCCCTCAGTCTTTACAATTAGGAGGAAAAGTAGATGTATTGTTTGAAACAGCTTTCTATTTCCAAGTTTCTAGCTGTACCATTCACTTACAGGTTTTTTGTTGTTTTGTGTTACCTTTCCCACCTGGAGATTTATTTTAGAGGTTATTCTAACTAAAGAAGACATAGGACTGTTTATGCTAACCACAAAAAAACTGTGTTTACATCTTTATAGGTTACTGCTCTTACTATCAGGACTGGGTTGTTAGTCACCTCTCTCAACAGATTTGTGGTCTGTAATAACTCCACTGCCTACACTGTCACTGCTCTTTCCTAGAACCGCTGGAGAAAGTTCACAGTGCAAAAGGCAACAGTCTTTAGCTCTCCTCTCTTGCTTGACTCACAAAGGGCCTGCTGATTTTATTCAAAATAAATCACCCTGCCTGCGAGGTCTATTTCCCGATATTGCAAGACCATATGTATTTGGAGTTTCGTCAGTCAGTCCAGCTGTTAATAGCCAATTTTCTACTTAGTAGCTTACTAAATTCCTGTTAAGAACTATACAGCAGCTGTTTGGTTTAATGCAATTATCACTTTTCACACCTTCTACTCAGAACTGTGTAACAAATTTAATTTCAAATGTATATATGGCCAGGTTAAGCCCAGTAACTTAGCCTCTTACCCTTAGGAATACATCTACTGAAAACATGTGGTAGGTATCTAGCTATATTCTTAGAAATAACCAACCTTTTCTTTTGGCTGAAGAAGTGCTGTGTATTATGCCCTAAGGTACTGAGATGTTTTGATTTAGGTTTCATTCATTCACGCAAAACTGAATGAGTATACACTGCTTCACTGCCATCTTTCACCAGAAGTCTATCTCTAGAAGCCATCCTTATATGGAATAACCTCTATTGGCAGAACCAGTAGTTTTGGGGCCAATATTAAGTGTTAAAACTTGGTCCCAAACCTTTTTCACATAATACCTCCTCTGACCATTTCAAATATTTTCAACACTGGTGGATTTTCTTCAATTATAGCTTACTGGAGATTTTTTCATAAATTTACCCTAATTTGCTTTTGGCCAGCAGAGATAATCCCGTTTGTTTCATTTAGTTTTCATCAAAGTAGTGCACATACATACAAGAAGCTGAAGAGGACTTCTCAGCTAATATAGGAAATCTCGAGTGAAAGGAACAACCAGAATACAAAGAGAATATTGTGAAAAATGTAATGAATGTCACTGAACAATCTGTATAAAAACTGTTAAATAGAAACATCATTTACTGTGCAAATTCTCACCAAAATGAAATATTAAAAAATACAGAAAAATCGACATTGACCATACCTACAAGTCCCACTTGTGATTTCTGCTCCCAAAGGCACGCATTAAATCCTTTAGCTGTTTTTTCTAATAGTTATCCTCTTTATTTTTAAATAATAAACTATTTTATCTTGATTCTTTTGTTATTTCAGATATTTTCTATTGTTCTCTTTTTGTTTTAAACCATGGAAGATTTAACTCTTATTCCACTGCTGTGAGTACTCCCTTTGCTGCCTCCATCCTAATGTCTATATATATAGATATATATACACCTTTTTTTTAACTATTTCCTACCATTAACTTACCAAACTCTATAACAAAAGTATAGATTTCCTCTTAATACACTTATACACATTAACTCATCCATTCAGTTTGCTCTCCATTTGCCTAGAAATAGACCTTTGTTCTGCTCCAATTTAGTAACTATATAAAAGGGGATGCTCAGGTGTCAGTCTAAGACTGCTTTTTGCCATTATCTTGACAATTTCCTTTATCTTTGTCCTAGGTTAGAACTTTTTCTGAACCTCAACATTATTCATTTACCTTACTTTAACGAAGCATAAACATCCTTCGGCAGAATTCAAGTGCACATAGGAAATGATTTTTAAGCTTTGAGGTATTTGAGAATGTCTTTCTGTGCCCTAACACTGATTAACAGTTTGGCAGGTATAGAATTTCTTAGGTTAGAAATTACTCTCCTCAGAATTTTCAGCAGAGCGTTGCTCTATTCTAGACTTCACTGCTGTTGTTCATGTATCTGATGACATGCTCTGACTCCTGATCTCTTATATGAGATCTGATTTATTCTCTCCAGAAACTCATTGCATCTTGTTCTCCTTGGAGTTTCAGAATGTTATTGAAGTATTTGGTGTACGTAGTTCTTTCCTCATTCATCACGCATAACGCTAGTTCTTTATTGGCCTTCTATTATGGGAAATGTCCTTTACATAACTTATTGGTTAACTTTCTACCTTTTTTTTTCTTTCTGGAGTGTCATTCTGGAATTCTTTTTACAGATGTTTCCAGAATTCTTTTACTCAGTGCTGACTCTCTTAGACTAATAATTTATCATTTATTTGTATTCTTGTCCTATTTTCTGCGACATTTCTCAGTGTATCTTCTAATCCTGTTGATTAATTTTTTTCCCTGTAATACCTTTAATTTCCAGTGATTTTTTTACTTTTTTGAATGGTCTTTTTTTCTTTCATCAATACTTCCTTCCTTATGATAGAGAACATCTTTACATACAGTTGTTCACTGTTTCCCAGCACTGATCTGTCAACTGGTTTCTCTGTCTCTGTTTTTCTATCACGTTGGAGGCTTCCCTTAAACATCTGGTGATCCTTCGTTGTTTGTGGGACACTAAAATACTGACTGGGAATGGCAGAGATAGATGGTCAGAATCTTTCAGAATCTTAACGGGTTTCACTGCAGGGTGATCATACTGAGACCTTCCCGTTTCACTGTGAGACTCCCAAATGTATCTCTAAGTCTTTACTCTTGTGCAAGACTGTATCCCAAAGAAGATGTCTCCTCTCTTCTACTTGCGGAAATGCAAGCAAGACTGCCATGGATTCGAGAAAGAACCATGGATAGAGGGCTGGGGGTCTCCCCACTGGACTCACTTTCCCTCTTTACTCTTTTGCTTCCTTCAACCTCGTCTGTGACAGAATTCGACCTGTGTCATGGATTGCATTGTGTCCTCCCCAGAAAATGTGTAGCAATTTGGCTAAGCCCTGATTCCCAGTACTGCATAGCTGTCCTCCGTCTTGTGACTTTCTTGTTATAAATCTTCATCTCTGCCTGTAGCCAACACGGCAAGACTGGATTATTTTAAAAAGGATTGAGACAGAATGATAACACTCTTACTCAGGTCACCTCCTGGATTCGGTGTAAAGGGAGTTTTCTTGGGGGTCTGGCTTATAGTACCATTTATCCTACAACAGACAAAAGGAAAGGGAAGCACACAGAGAGCTGGGGACCTCATACCACTGAGAAAGCTGCACCAAGGGCAGAATGCCTCCACTAGACCTGAGGTTCCTGAGCTGAGATGCTGCCCCCAGACCAAGGGAAGACTGGTCCATTACAGGGGCTTCCCTCCAGAGTCGACAGAGAGCAGCTTTACCTCGGAGCTGACACTTGGAATCTGGACCTGCAGCCTAGCAGACTGTGAAGAGATGAATTTCTCCTTGTTGAAGCCATCCACTGGTGGTATTTCTGTGACATTACCACTAGATAACTAAGACAATGCAGTTCAACCACTCACTCTAGAGAGGAAACACCTCCGGTCTCTGCCTGGGCAGTCAGTCCCCTTTCCTACCCTGTCCTGTCAGGAATCTGCAGGATAAATTCCTCCTTTAAAGAATTTAAAACAGTTCTGTTTTTGACTCCATCTCATACCCCTGCCTTCACAAATAACATAATCCTCCAATTCCAAGTCTTTCTACAGTTTTACGGTATGACCTGCTTCTCGTTAATTCTGTTCTCATGAAAAGTTTAGGCTTCAACTTACTGCCGAGGCACTTTACCATCCCCCTCATACAATTACTTCCAAGGTATCTAATACTTTGTGGATTTCTCTTATCTGCTGTCTTTTTTCTCTCATTCTTTTTGTCTTTGTGGATTTCTACCTTTTCTTCTGCCCTTCTCTTACTGCCATTTCAATAGGGTTCTGGGGGGGGGGTCAGAAAATTTTAAAAGTGCTCAATTTGTTATGCTTAACTGGAAGCTTGTCTTTGTGTTAACTCATCGTATCTCAAAAGATGCTCCATGAAACATTAATCGCAAAAGATCTCCATGGAAACATTCTGTATAATACAAAGTAGTATAATAAACACTGTGTTTAGAGTCTAATAATTGGCAAGTATCCAATTAAAGTTTGATTTCAGAGTTAATGAAGCCACAATTTAATGGAACTAGCTGAGTTACAATCAGCTCAATGGCAGTGACACTTTTTTTTTAGTAGGCACTTTAAGAGTATTCCAATAATGAATGCCTGAAAAGGGGGTACTTTTTGTAAACTGTACCAATTATAAACCAGTAGCCCAAAGCAAAGACTAATGGTCATAAAGGAGGTTAAAAATACTCAACTACAATAATTGAGTTATCTTGTAGGAGAGGAGAATGAAAATGACATTTCTTTAAACTTGCTATCAGGTTAGTCTACTGTCTTATCTTTCACTGTACCTCTAGGGAGGCAACAGGAGATTAGCAACAACATTTTCTTATATGCAGAAACTGAATTAAACAGGTGACTCTAAAGAAAACTAGTGTAAAACTCACATAGCCACTTCCAATAAAATTGTCCAGTAAGTCTGCAGAAGTTTAAATTTTACACTAACAATGTCTAATTCGGATGTAAGAATTTCACAAGCTCTATTCATCAGATCAAGTAATGGATAACGTAATTTCAGGGAGAAAGTCACACATCTGTGTTTAGAAAACAGCTTCACCTCCCTTCAAGAAGCCTTAAAGAAATCCAACTGTTACTTCTAAAATCTAGCTGAGCTATCCTAAGGAACAAGACAGACAAATTTTCCTCAAGAAATTCTTTTATAAAAATAAATTAAAATTATCCTCAGGATACCATGGTTTCTGTTCAGTATAATGAGGCTAACAAAGACTCATCCTACTAACTCCACCTTTCTTAGTTCCTTGCTCAGTCATCAAATTTTAACATTGAAGAAGCCAATGTCACTTCTCTGTTGCTTAGATTCATTAGAAACAAAAACAAAACCAAACAAGTCCACTGCCTTCCAGTCAATTCTGACTCACAGCAAACCTATAGGACAGAGAGGAGGTGTCCCATAGGGCTTCTAAGGAACATCTGGTGAATTCCAACTGCTGACCTTTAACTCTTAGCCACTATGCCACCAGGGTTTCCGTAGATACTTTACTGCCCCTGAACAATGAGACAGCTACAAATAACACAGCATCTCATAGAATCTTCTAGCAAGGCAGTTTATTAAAAAATAGTATCTAAGGAACCCCACAAATAAAGCAAAAAGTAAAAGTTAACGCTTTCAGAAGTTCTAACACTATTGCTACAAAAACAGGATCGATAAAATATCTAACACATTTCTGAAAGACAAAGCAATCAAAGGCTACATTGGCCTATTAAAGTAGGAAGCAAGCATTATTAAAATTACAAAGTTGATTTTAAATTAAAAATTATTTTTGAGCTCAACAGAGCATGCAAAAAAAATCATCATCAGAATAAGACAATAATCTGAAATCTAAAGATTGCAGATAACCATAAATTCAGAGGCTTAAGGTGGGCAGTATTAACGATCCCAATACTTCAGTATTATTCTGTAGAGAAAAGAGACACTTAGAAATCAAGTCAGGAGACTGAATCAAATTTTGGCTGCTCTAATTATTAGCTGTATGATCCTGGCCAAGATATTCACCTTTTATGACTATTTTAAAGTTTATACTTACAACAGATTTGGGGGTAGTCCAGAAACTGTCAAAAACAATGACACCCATGGGGCAGCTTTAACTTAACATTTGAGCCAGTTTTGCTTTACATCCCGTACATTCCAGTTACAGCTGAAGGCCATCATCACCCTGCTCCTCTAATCTCCTTCAGCAGAGGAAACTGTCCTGGCATTGTCATGTATGTTTTTATTAATTAAGCTTTCTCAGTCTCAGCTTTCTGCCTGTTACATCTATAACATACCAAGTAGCTGTGACCAAGATCAACTAAACAGTTAAGTACTTAAATCACCATTATATGTGCTTAAGAGCCTGGGAAATGCTACACAGAAAACAATCATGACTATCAAGAAAAAAGTTTATTAGGAAGAAAAGCAAACAGAAGATAATGTATTTTACTGAAGTTAACTGTAAGACCTAGAATAACTTTATGTACCATTATGGGGGGTAACTAACCAGTTCAATTCTCAAAATATTTTCAATGATAGAAAAATTCAAACAAGTACAAAAGTGGAGAGAACAGCACAATGAAATTCCATGTTCCCATATTCCAGCCTCTACAATTATTAATTCATGTCTATTTTTAATTTGCTTGATTTCAAAACAAATCATAAACATCTTACATATAGTTATATAAATATTTCATAGAAAACTAACTCTAAAGTGTTCTCTGGGGAGGAAATAACCTTAGCATCATTGTCATACGTTTAAAAACACGCAATAACTCATTAATATCAAACACTCCATTTTCAGTTTTCTCCAATTCTTATCAAGTTGTATTTTTCCCTTCTTTTTACAATGTATTAAAGCAGGGATCCAAATTAGAGCCGTACCTTGTGAGCAGCTAAAATGCTTCTTTTGTCTCTCTTAAATCTTCAGATCCTCACTTACCCTTTAATCCTTGTATTTTTTTGATTGAAGAAGTACAGTCATCTGTCTTATAGTCTCACTTTTGCTGATTATATCTCCTCGGTATCGTTAAACATGCTTCTCTGTCCCTGTATTAATTCTGTAAATTAGTATCCTGATTCGATTTGATTTCCTTTTTTCTTTTTTTTGTCCACACAGGTATTTACTGTCTGGTTGTCTTTCCCTCTCTCTTTTTTTATTGTTTGATTTAGGTAAAAATTACACAGCCAAATCACTACTTATTAAAGTCAACACACAAACTGTTTGGTGACACTGGTTGCCAACCTCTCTGCGTGTCAACACTTGCCTCTTTTCCACCCCGGGTTCCCTGTTTCCATTCATCCAGTTTTTCTATCCTCTTCTGCCTTCTATTCTTTGCTTTGGGGCTGGTATGCTCATTAGTCTTGTGTACATGACTGAAACTATAACGCACATCCCTCATGTGTGTTACTGCTAGCCCTACAGTCCTGTCTAATATTTTGGCTAAAGGGTGAACCTCAGCAGTGTCTTCAGTGCTGAGTTAAAAGGTGTCCTGGGGCCACACTCTTGGAGTTTCTCCAGTCGTTTTCACACCAGCAAGTCTAGTCTTTTTTGTATATATAGATTTGAATTTTGTTTTACATTTCTCTCACTCTGTGTTCAGGACCTTCTTTTGTAATCTATGCCAAAGCAGTCGGTGGTGATAACCAGTACCATCCAACTGCTGTGGGCTCAGAATGGTGAAGGTTGTGGTAGCTGTGGTCCATTAGCCTTTGGACTAGTCTTTCCCTTGTGTCTTTGGTCTTCCACATTCTCCTTTTCTCCGGCTAGGCTGGGCCAGCAGATGTACCTTAGATGGCTGGTCACAGGCTTTTAAGACCCTAGTTGCTACTTAGCACAGTCAGATGCACAACATTTTCTTTACAGACTAAGCCAAAAAAATCCACTGCCATTGAGTCGGGTCCAACTCATAGAGACCATGTAGGTGACAGCAGAACTGTCCCATAGTTTCCAAAGAGAGACTGGTAGATTTGAACTGCTTATGTTTGGTTAGCAGATGTAGCACTTAACCCACCACGCCATCAGGGTTTCCCTTTACAGACTATGTTATGCCAACTGAGCTAGACGCACCCAGAGACTATAGTTCCCGAGCCTCAGCACAGCAGCTCACTCTCTATGCCTGGATATGACAGTGGATCTTCTGTACCTTTGCCCTGGTCAAGGGGGACTTCCCAAATATTGCCTCTCAACCCTTCACCAAAGTTACCACTTGTCTACCATCTAGTTACTGCTTTTCCCTCTCTACTTCTCCCTTCTTATAAGCATCAAAGACTGTTTCACTCTGTGTGGAAACATTTTCACTGGTTTGCGTAACAGTGGTCTCACATAGTATTTGTCCTGTGACTGACTTACTTCCCTCAGCATACTGTCCTCCCAGATTCATCCCTGTTGTGAGATGTTTTAAGGATTCAATGTATAGCTAATAGCTATTAAAGCTCACTGTCTAAATCCATTATGGACTGGAACATAGCTGCATACACATTTTATCATTCTTTACTTGCCGAAATGCTTCTAAAAAAATAACTTCCTTTATTATCATATAGTTTATTTAGGAGAGGCAACACACTTGGTTCTTTTACTTCTCAGTCTTCAAAATTAGCTTCCTGACAGTCTCCAAAGATAACCAGTTTATTCATGTATAAAGTGTCACTGTGAACTCAAGGATTCGAACATGTCTAACAAGTTTAATAACAGCAGTTATTATCCTTCTTTCAAGCTGTCCCATTTTTCACTAATGGAAATCCAATTAAGTTGACTCTTGAGCCCTGTTGTTACAATCCCAGTAGCCTCTGATCACTTCCCTTGCTTTCTGTTGTCACAAAATACTCTATATGTATCTTATTTATTATCTCAGAGCTGCAACCAGCCATTCTCTCAAGAAGAGCAGGAAATGGTATGTAGAGAACATAAACTGAGTTCCAGGAGGGGGCCACAGTGCTTTCTGATGACATAGACATTTTATACTTAATGAAAGAAATTCTTTAGAACCTGTAGTGGTTAAATAGTATTCCCCCAAATTCATGCCCAGCTGGAACTACAGAATGTAACTTTATTTAGAAACACCGTCTCTGGAGATGCAACTAAGAATTGAGATGAGATCAAAGTGAAGTAGAGTGACCTTATCACAGCCTCATACATATATTAAACCATAAAGTATACATACCACCTGCATCACTCTGTGTTCCTCAATCCAGTCCACTCTTTGTCTGAAGTGTTGGCTTCAGTACAGGTTTTAGCTCTGGGCTACTGGCAGTAATCTTTACAAAAATAATCACCAGGTCCTTCTTCCATGGAGGGGCTGTGTGTGCTTGAACTGCCAACTTTTTGTTTAGAAGCCAAGCACTTCACGACTGTGCTACCACGGGTCCATTTTAATTTTCCTAAAATGGCTTCACCACACTGTATGCCCGAGGGGAGACCTTTAGTGGTACCTTCTTGCACACCATTACTTCTTATAAAATACTAGGCAGAAACTTTAGCTTTGTTGAATAAAACTTTCTATGGTGATCTCAATCTTCCCTTCCAGTCATTATTGATCATCATGGTCTTTAATTTTTCTGTATAAACAGGGTAGGGAAAGAAATCTGGAGGAAACCATCACTTTAACTTAGGAGCCCAGCATAAATCAACAAATATTAACGTAAACCAATTACCACTAAAATAACTGAAAGGAAAATAGCACTGTATGATCATAGGACATGCAAGCATCCACATGTTTTCAGGTTATCTTCTTTACTTGGTTGTATAGGCATCTTAAATGTATGAAAAGAGAATTCTTTTTTACTGTTGTTGAAAATATGCAGCAGAATAGACACTAATTTCATGATTTTTACATAGACAATTCAGCTGTACTGATTACTTTCTTCAAGTTATACAACACTCTCACCCTCCTTTTCCAAACTGTTCATTCCTCATTAATCACTGTCCCTCAAGCTTCCAATGCAGCCTTTTGAGCTGCAGTTGTCAATTTCATCCTGCGTCGGTAATTCTTTTAAAGAGCACAACGCTCAAGGCAGACATTCTTTACTAGTTAGCCTAAACTGCTGTTTGATTTAAAGACTGCTTCAAAGATATTTCTGGCTTAGAGTTTTAACATCATCTCAGTACAATACTACTGGGGATTCATCGAGACTCAATGGATCTAAGTTTGGATTCCATGAGAATTTGAAAATTCTGTTCTCCCCCCCTCACGTTTTTGATCAAGATCCTTCTCCAAAATCAGAGAACTCTTTTTTTAAACTTATTTTAATTGTGATTAAGTGACAGTTTACAATCCAGGTCAATTTTCCATATAAAACTCCAATTACCTGCTTCCCTGCAACTCTATCTGCTTCCCTCATCTGTGACTCTCTTTTTGACTCTCTTTTTCACTCTTTACTGCCAGTATCCACTCAACACTTGTCCCCTCCTCTCCATCCTTTCCTCTCCCTTTTAGAAAGAAGCCAGTAGCACAGCCTCATATATGTATATACATATGTATACACATATGTGTATATATGTACACAAAACCATCAAGTACACATACCACATGCATCACTCTGTGTCCCCAAGTTCAGTCCATTCAGAATCAGAGAATTCTTAAATACATCTACCCAAACCTGCTCTGCCAGCCTTCCCCATCTGTTATCTCAGTCATTGCTAATTCTATTTTACTAGCTGCTCAGACTAAGACCTTGGAGTCATTCTTGACTTCCCTCTTTCTCACAACCCACATTCAGTCCTTCAGCAAATCCTGTTAGCTCCTCTTTTGAAATACACCGCACAGTAGATTCAACAACTTCTCATCCCCACCCCTGACACCACCTTGGCAGAATCCACCATAGTCTACAGCCTGGAAAACAGCCACCCTTGCATTCCTGTCATCTCTTTTTTTCCCCTAGTAGTCAATCTTTTAAAAGATATTTTAAAAAAAAATGTGTCAGATCACAATACCTCTGAAAGTGCTCCTCACTGCACACAACCCTAAATGATCTATTTCCCCAAAGTCCTCTACTATTCTTCTATCCACCTAACTCCACCCCAGACGCAATGACTTCCCTGTTTTTCCTTGAGGATATAAGAATACTCCTGCATCATAGTTTTGCACTTGCTGTTACCTCACATGGAACACTCTCTTCTGAGCCATCTTCACAGCTTAATCCAGCAACTTTAAGGTCACTATCAACCCCAAGAGGAGGGAGATTCAGAAACAACTAGGTGTAGCCAGTCCTGACCTGGTGAGATCCAGCACCCTACAGGCTGGATCCACCAGCACAAGCACAGTGATAACACACAGTGGTGTTCAGGATGCATTTTCCACACTGGAAAAGACCATATGGTGGAGAGTTTGCTCATACCTCCAGAATCAGTGAAAAGCTGCATTCATTCAGGAAAAGACAAGTAACTGGAGTCCGACCTACTGTGTGGATCAAAAACAGTCCTTTGGGATAAACCTCTCTCCTATTTATCTACTTGCTCTCCTCTTGCTCTGCACTGGGTCCCAGCCAGTTTCCCAGACTGACCAACTCCTAATCCAGAATTAGGACCCTTTATATACCCTGAGCCATTCTCCCAGCATTGGAAAGGCACCAAAGTAAAAAACAGGAAAAAATAAACTGCAGGCTCCCCTAAACCAGGAACTCTGGGCAGAAACAGTTTCTTTGCCTAAGCACAGGCATAAGGGGTCTGCAGACTTCCAGTGCCTCTTACCCCTTCGTAGACCTGCATGGGCCCACCACCATTTGATACTCTATACCTAAGGGTTTACAACTGTACCTGCACTGAACTGCTCAATATTTGTTGAATGAATGAGCTGATCTCAACTCCCTTTTGCCTCTTCCAGTATAAACACTGCAATGTGCTGCATATAGATCTAGAATCTGAAACTGAGTAATTTTCACTCAACATAATACCTAAATATAAACTACCTATTTGTAGGGTATGTAATTTATTTTAATGCAGAAAAAAAAAAAAACACCAAAAAAAAAAAAAAACAAAAAAAAAAACTGGCTATGTTAAACTTAAGAGATGTAATTTTCCAACAAGACACCTTCCTAAGGGACTTTCTATGATTCTGAATATATGCTATTTTAGTCTTACGCACTGACTTTATATATTCTCCCAAGTAAAAAGTAAGAACATAGAAAAATTAACTAAATGGGTAATCAGTGAATACCTGGCTACTCTAAAATAAGCCTAGACTGGTTAAGACATTTGTTCATAATTCCCAAGGTACTAACAATCTTAAATTTTTATTGTTGTTGGCTAAGTAACATAGAGTCAATTTTTGACTCATAGTGGTTCCACATGACAAAGTACAACTGACCTATAGGGTATTCTTGGCTGTAATCTGTACATAAAGTAAAATGAATTATTTCTACCTTCTCCAAAACAGACAAGTGGCTTCATGCATTTCGCCTTAAGCAGATATAGCATTAGGTTACAGGTCTTGAAGAACGTGAATATTTGGCAGGAATAATTTTTTTAGTGATTATAATTTTAAATTAACTATTTGATCCTAAACTGACTTAGGAAGACAAGTAAAAATGTTCAGTATTTCACAGTTTGAATAGTAAAACAAAACCTCAAATCAAACTGAATCACAGATTCTACATGTGGTCTTCAGTATACTGACAAGATCTGCCTATGTCTCTCTCTCTCTAAAATAAGAGCATGTAGGAGATACACACTCAGAAAAAATTACAGTCACCTTAAAACTAAGAGGAACATATTACAAGTAGGTCAAGTCTGCACTGTCATTTAATCTTCTTTAGCAGTAAATTTTATCAGATCCTAGAGCTAATAATCAAATGCTATCCATAAAAAAACACTAACAACAAAAAATTTGGACATCTCAAGTTCTTTAAGAAATAAAAAAAGGTTACCTAGTCATTAAAGACGAGCGATTAAAACAAAAAACCTTTTAATACAACTTTACTTCAGTGATAAATATCAAAGATGGAACATTTGATAACCTGTAAATTGAACCTAAGAAATCATATTAATTCTAGTCAGGGTAAAAAAACCCAAATATTCATAAAGTATAAAAAGTGGTTTTTGCTATAATTTGCTTCTTGAATTCCACACTCTCCTCTTCTCCCAGCCCCTGATAACCACTCATCTTTCTATTTAGATGGACTTATCTATTGCAGGCATATAAATGGGGTCATAGAATTATTTTCCCTTTTGTCTGATATTTCACTGTACTCACTCTTTTCAAGGTTCATCCCGTGATGACACATACCACAACTTCCTGTCTCCTTATGGCTGAATAATATTCCACTGTATGGGTATACTGCATTTTCTTCATCCATTTATCAGGCATTTGGGTAGTTTTCCCTTTGTGGCTACTGTGAATAATGCTTCTATGAACACTGGAATACATGTGTCTGTGCTGAGTGGCTGCTTTTAAGTCTCTTAGCTATATACCGAGCAGTGTGACTGCTGGGTCATATGGTGATTCTATGTTTAACTTTTTGAGGAACTGCCAGACTGTTGTCCACAGTAGCTGTAGCATTTTATAATCCCACAAGCAAAGCACAAGAATTTCAATTTCTCCACATCATTGACAACACTTGCTATTTTTTTAAGTAATAGTCATCATAGCTGGTGTTAAGTGTTATCTCACCTGTAGTTTTGATTTACATTTCCCTAGTGGCAGAGTGGCTAAAAGCTAGGCTACTAACCTTTCAGTCTGCAGTTCAAATCCACTAGCTATTCCTTGGAAACTCTACAGGCAGTTTTCTGTGTCTTACATGGTTGCTATGAATATGAACAGACTCAAGGGCAATGGGGCTGGTTTGGATTTAATGACTAACAATGTTGAGCACTTTTCTCTTTTTCTAAAAATATTTTTATTATGATTGAGTGAAAATGTACAATCTGTATAAATTTGCATGCCCACCTATGTACAGCTCCCCCTGCTCTCCCTGCCCGGTGACAGACACTCCTCCTCTCCGTTCTATACATGTCATATCCTCCTAACAATCTGCTGTCCCCTCCTCTCCATCCTCTCCCCTGCCTCCAGTAAGAAGTCAGCAGGATGACATGCTGTAGAGAGCATCTTTTCATTTATTACTTATTTTTAAAAACAATGAGCTCACTAACTCTGTTTCAAAATAAAAATCCAGTGTAACCTGGCCTGGAAAATAAATGCTCACCACCTTCCTTAAAGCAACACATAGTAGGCTGGCCTTTGGAGCAGAGTTAACAGCCTAAAGCCCTACAGAGGAGTCAGAAAGCACTGTTGTACCTTTTTTTCAGGCCCTGCGGCAAAGCCTTCCTGTATTAAAGAGCCATATGCCAGACAAGAACAGAAGACATAAATATGTAACTGCTCATGTCAGTAACGCAACTCACAGTTAACCTAGTAAGACAAAGCAGAATGCTCCTATGGGGTACTGGTTTGGAGATTACAAGTAAATATGCAACAGGGACTTTGTCCCCACAGACGGGGGTGGAAGCCAAACCCTGATTACATTAGAGAATTATGAATACGGAGCCCTAGAGACACAGTGCTCGCCTGGCCACGGCAAGGTTGACAGTTTGCACCCACCAGCCACTCTGCAGGAGGAAGACATGGCAGTCCACTTCTGTCAAGACTTACAGGCTTAGAAAGCCTAGGAGCATTTCTGCTCTAGGACTCAGTGTCACTACGAGCCACAATCCACCTGATGGCAGCGAGTCTGGTTTTGAGTTCCTGCTGTCAAAGACATACCTTCCTGCTACTTTCAATTACTGGCCTACAAGGTACTTTATCTCATTTTCCCTAAGGACTTCTGCACTAATGTAAGATCACAATATGGCTAAACATCAAGCCAACTGGGAAAAGACCTTTTCTTCACTCTCTCTCTCTCTCTCTCTCTCTCACACACACACACACACACACACCCCTCTGCCCTCCCTCCAAGCTGAGTGTAAAGGGAAAAAAGGGCAGAGAATAGCATAAAAACTCCAGAAAAGCAAAATTTATATAGGCATTAATACAATAAACAGAGCTCAGCCAAGTTCTATATACAGACCTTTTCCCAAATGAAAATATTAATAAGAGCACTGGCATAAGCACTAAAAACAAAATACAGGTAGGAAGGAAAACGTCACTTACTGTGTATTGCTGTCAAGTTATGAGACTGTGCACTTAACCCATCTTCTCTTACGATAGCTGTTTTTCTAGAAACACATATTAAAAGTGAAAGTATTACATTAGAGAATTATGAATACGGAGCCCTAGAGACACAGTGCTCGCCTGGCCACGGCAAGGTTGACAGTTTGCACCCACCAGCCACTCTGCAGGAGGAAGACATGGCAGTCCACTTCTGTCAAGACTTACAGGCTTAGAAAGCCTAGGAGCAAGTCGTTTTGCTTGTTATCTATCACTGACTATCCTAAATAAATATACTATGCACTAAATTGTATTAAATATCTCTACAGTATCATAAATGATTTAAGTAATATCTTCAGAGACTCCTACAAGATAGTAAAATGTAAAGCTACAAATTTCAATGTACAGTGAAGTATCTTAGTCTTTAAACGATTATCTTACTGGTTGATCATGACTGACTGGCTAGCGAGACATGTGGAACAGACGCAAGCAGATACTATTGTTCTTAAAGGGCTACCAGGAAAACTTCAGAGCAAAGAAAGTATCACTAGCTGTTACTCTTCACTGCAAAGACTTAAAAAAGACATTTACCATCAAGAAATGGAATTCTCCTCTAGAACTTGTAAATGGTATGAAAAAAGCATTGTTGTAAGGGTTTTAGTACTTAAAAAGGGACAAGTAAGATGAGATGATTCCAAGAAGAATACACAGCAAACTTCCAACAGCTGACAGAGAACTTTTCACCTTGGAAGAAATCACTGAGGGTCTGAGTCAGTCAAAAAAGCCACGTTTTTATTCAGCATAAAGTATTTTCCCATGCCATCCCTCTACCACAAATCTCTGAGAAAAAACAATTCAAAGCTGGGCCAACTCAGCTGTGCTAAACACCAATACAGATATGAGCCTTACAAGGCTCTCACAGCAAGAGCAAAGAGAACTGGTAACTCTGAAAGAGCACCAAAATGCATTTCCATGACAGCCAGTGATAGTAGCTGTAACAACAGTCAGGGAAGCAAAAAGACTTCTTCATGATACCTGGAAGAAGATTCCCAGTATGTACTATGCAAACACAGAGAAAACCAAAAATGACTCAGAAGCAGTTTTTACTAAAAATTGGTTCTTATTAACTTTGGAGCTCATAGATGAGATCCTGGGAAGAAACATTCCATGAATTCCTGGAAATGATGTACAATCTTGCAATTATAAATATGCTGTTGGGGGGGCAAGAGGGGTCCTCAGCCTTCTTTAGAGTCTCAAAGACTTCTTTAAGTACCCAAAAGTTAAGATCTAAGGAGCTATAATATTATAAAGTAGTAGCAGGGTTCAATAAACCTGAGGGACTTTTGTCAACCATTTTAGTAACTAACTAAATTTATTTTCTTAAGAAATTAGTATTTTGATGAAATATACTAATGAATTATAGCTTTAATTATAAATGTGACAATACACTGGCTATGAATACAACTTTGGGCACCTCTAAATAGATTTCAAATCAAAACAGCCTTACATTTTAAATGTTTAGAACTTATTTTAAGCATTAATAATTTCCAGTATATTACTAATATTCAATTCATGTACTTTGAATTCCTTACTGAATTTGAGTCCTAAGCAAGGCACACATATACACACATGTGCACACACACACACCCACTGGCGTCAAGTCAATTCTGACTCATAATGAACCGACAACAGGACAGAACAGAAATGTCCCATACCGTTTCCAAGGAATGCCTAGTGGACCTGAACTACAGGCCTCTCCACTTTACCTTATTGGAGTTTCCACATTTTAAGACAATTATGTGAAAACAGGACAATAGTATTTTAGCTACAGCAGTTAAAGATGCAAGTAACATGTCCATTCTAAACATCTGTTACAGCAGACAGGGAGCGCCAGCTACAACACCAGGAAGCAAAATATTGAGACGCAACAGTACCTACAATGATAATTGTCTCATGAAGAATGCTGTTCTCGTTACTTTCTACTTTTTGTCCACAGATAAACTAGTGCAGTGCTACTCAAAATGTGGTATGAAGACTCATGCTTATCCATCAACTGCTACTGGTTTCTATTAAGTACAAAAATATGTAGGCCTTAGGCCTTCAGAAATCACAAAATATTTTACAGCACTGTAGCATTTTTTTTTTTTTGTATGTTACAAAAGTATCAGTCTAAACAAGTTAACAAAGAAAATAAAAACCAACTCTTCACCAAAGACAGAGTTCAAATTGTCTCCTTTTTGGAATGATCAAGTGTGTGCTTTCAAAGAAATAATTAAATCATTTAAACCCACTTCATAAGAGTACTTTTATTCTACCAGCTAACTTCTTGTATTCATTTGGATTCTGCTTTCACACTTCAGAACCAACCTTATACAGCTTTTAGAATTTTCATGACAGGAGATCTGTTTCTTAAAAGAGCTTTCATTCTTCTCATCATTTGTTTTTCTTGACTGTCTTTTTACTTGAACCTGTAAGAAAAGCAAAAGCAACCACTCAGAGCTAAAATCCAGTATCACAAATGTTAAGTTTTCAACTTTGAAACGATAAAAAGTGAAAGCTCTCTGAATAAAAGGACAGTCCAAATACATGTGCTTTATTCATTCACACAAGTAACAAATAGTTATGTCAACAGATAAAGTGTGCGTGATGGAGACAGGAGCACCGATTTCTGTATATATGTAGGGCTGAGAAACCAACTCTATCTGTGGAAGTCAAAGAAGCTTATGAGTAGGTGATTAGAGCTGGTCTTAAAGAATGAACAGGAATTTATTCAAGGAAAAGATATCCCAGATGGTGGAAAGAACAGTTAGGACATAACCTCATGTGTCTGTGGAAAAGTGTGAAGCTGATGCAGATAGGGAAGAAAAGAGTGTAGAACGAAGACTGATAAAAGGTATTATGATCAGACTGTAAAGAATCTTAAATAAGAAAATAGTTCTATAGGCATCAGAGACTACATGGAATTTTCCAGTACATGAATGAGATGATCTGATTTGTTTTTTAAGAAGGTAACTTTGACAGTGATGTGGAAAACTGAACCACTTAAGAGATTATAAAGGTTAAGAAACCAGAAAGAAACATATGGGCTACTAAGCAGCTGAAATGTAGCTTGCCTGAACTGTGACATGGTATGTGTAAAATGTACATAATTCAAAGATGGCACAAAAAAAGAAGGTAAACTCTTGGTGATGAAAAATATTTATTTTTTTGTTGAAACAGATTAGATTAAATAATATATATTATTAAAATGAATTTTACCTGTTCCTTTTCATTTTAATGTGACTATTAAACTTAAAATCACACAGTGGCTTTGTAGAATACTTCTACCAGGCAGCACTGGCCTAGGTGACAGCATGAATGTCCACAAAGAGGCAACAGCAGAGATGGAAAAGGAACAAATTGAAGACAATGAGCAGAAGGAAAAGGAAACGGCAAAGATGAAAGAGCGAGAAGATGGAAGACTCCCGGAAATTTCTGATCTACGTGACAAGGACTGTGCTAGTATTAATGACTGGGGCTTGGAAAGGCGACAGAGAATGAGTGAAGTTTTGAATTTGCGCATTTTTAGATTCTTTTTGTATTCTAGAGGGATGCAGCAAGCAGCTGGAAATAACAGGTTTGGTTCTCAGCAAGGAGATGTGGACAAGTGACAGAGATTTAGGAGCCATCCAAATATAGGTAATACTTCAAGTTAATGATATAGATGAGACAGTATACCAAGGGAACTGAATGAAAAAAGGCAGATCCTACGAGGAGCCCCAGTGAGAAGAAGGCAGAGAGATGACACAGCAGACAAGGTAAGTGAAACACATACATACATATATAACCGCTAGAGAAGGGATGTCCTGAAAGCCAAAGGAAAGTAGAAGGTACTCAACAACACTGGATGCTGAAAATAAACCACGGGATTTGGCACTCAGAAGATTCTTCTGGACCTTAGGACAATTTTAGTAAAGTAAAATGAGAGAAAACCCACTGCTTTTGTGTCCATTCTGACTCAAAGCAACCCTACAGGACAAAACAGAACTACCCCATAGAGTTTCCAAGGACCTAGCAGATTCAAACTTCCAACCTCTTGGTAAGCAGCTATTAGCACTTAACCACTAGGCCACCAGAGTTTCATTAGATGTCTCTTCAAGAAGTTTAGTTGTAAGGGACAGAAAGATTAACAACCAAAAAAAAGTGACATATTCAAAAGAAGACCAAGGAAAGTCTGCACCAAACTTTTAATTTAAATAAAATA
The DNA here is from genome assembly GCA_028571685.1 of Heterohyrax brucei. Lineage (NCBI taxonomy): Eukaryota > Metazoa > Chordata > Mammalia > Hyracoidea > Procaviidae > Heterohyrax > Heterohyrax brucei. The sequence continues at coordinate 105,753,212 of CM053142.1, forward strand.
CTTAAATAAAACATACATTTTTATTCCAAGCAACTCAACTAACTGTCTTAAGGAGCTAGTTCATGACAATGAATCTTCAGCAATAATAATGTAATCTTTAGAAACAGAGACTTTATCTTTCAGATAAGCCATACTTTAATTTTGACTGTAATATACACACCTACAAAACATCTTTTCTCCAAGCTACAACATTAATGTGGACAATTTCTCACGTGACAAGAAATATCTTTTAAGTCTCCAAGTTACTACACAAGCAAACCTTTCACACATCTTTTTACCTGAATTTCAGTGTGGTATACAGCACACTGTCTCAAAACAAAGTGTAAATATCCACACCAAGAACAGTGTAGCTGTACACGGTTTCCATGTGTTTTCCTACTCACATACACAGCAACCAAGTTATCACGGACTAGTAGTACCACCTGGGAAAGTTCGTTTTGCCTGTGAATGGCATTATGTATGTATTTATTGAGTATTCTCATTGCTACCTAATTATCCCATATGACTTCTTTAAGAAATCACCTCTTCATACATTTTTCTTAACCAGCTCTGTCCCCTTCTTCTAACCTTTACTCAGTAAGTCAGTCTTTCTACTTCTGTTTTTGTGAGCCAAAAAACACCAACACAAATCATAATCATGGCTCATAATCATAAGTGACATCAATGAGGTATGTGTATGCATATTTCCAAAAAATTACGAGGATTAAACACTGTAATAACTTGACTTAACAAAAGATAGAGGTCATACACTGAAGTTGTGGTAAGTCTCTCTCAAAGGTTTCAACATATCCCTTTATCATTCTCTAATTACGCTTATTTCCTTTCAAATACCAGCATTTAAGAACAAAAAACCATATATTTAATTTTATTGGTTTAATCTCCTTAATAGTATAATGTTTTCCATAAAAACATAATTTTCAGGTATCTTACATTTACGTTTTTGTGGGGTTTAGTCACTATATCCATTACAAACATTGTTACAATGAAGGAATGTATTTCAAATGCTATCGATTGTTTTTGAAATATGCTAAGTCCTAAAATTTCAGTATTCTATAATTCAGAGTAAATGTGAGACTTCTTTTAGGACATCAGGGATCTAATGCATTTCATGGCAAATTACTAAGGCAAGCACTATGGATATTCTCTCTTTAGAAGTCCAAGGAAGAAAGAGTCATAATTTCTCTATCCTTGTAAAAAAGACATGGACTTGACATGCTGAAGAAGAATGATAATCACATAACAAGCCTAAAGCTGAACAATCTTCAAATATTCAAACTGGATATCTATCAAGGCTAAACTGTCTCAATTCTTTATACAGTTCAACTTGCAAAATACCACCTGTCTTACCTTAATGAAACTTCCCAAAGCACTGAGCTTAAACACTGCCTGAAAAGGTTTTCGATCAATAGGACAGGATGCCAGTGTCTGAAAAAGAATTAAGGGATTACAACTTTAAACCTAACTTACTTATGGTAACTTTTACCTGTAACAAGAAAAATCAGAAAAATACTTACTCCCCAATGGGAAATAAAATACTTTCAGCCTGTATCACACCTCAGAGCAGGAATATTAAATTTGTTTAATTTCACACAAACATTTACTGAGCACCTATTCCATGCTAGATAACTGGAATACAATGACAACTCTGTTACCCATGTATTAAGACCTGCTGCCTATCTGAGAACTCCTAGTATAATGAAAGGAAAGTTAAGCTAAAACCAGTAGCTCTGGGATTGAATGCTGGGTCTGTTACACTAGCCTGGGAAACTTTAAATTAAGTGTCAGATCTTAATATTCTACAACTTAATATCCACCTCCCCAAATTACTCTCAACTGGTGAAGTGCCCATGATAAAAACATTTCAAAAATATGAAGAAAATTAAGTACTTCTCCCATTCTTTCCCTCAGTCAGTCAGAACTCACCCCACCCAAAGTAACTTCTTATATATCCTTTTGGGCATCTCCAGTACACACACCTATAAATGTGTATCTTTTTAATATACAATTATTTAAATGCTAGACTGAATTTGCCTTTTCTGTCTTAATTATGTATCTCAGACTGATCCACACTAGTAATTTAGAGCTGTCTCATTCTTAACAGCATAATGTCATAACAGTTTCAATTTACATTTCCTTTTTATGAGTAAGTTGAGCATATTTCCACATCTTTAAGTGCTATTTAATGTTCCTTATCTTTAAACTGTCTATTCACGTTCTTTTTAATTAGGTCACTGATGTTTTTAACATACACATGTAGGCATTCATTATATTTAAGGATATTGGTTTTTTGACGATTCTAAACTAACTTATTTGATATATTTCCTGTGCTTTCAAAATTATTCTGCATCAACTATAATCAAGTTATTCTCATAGTGCTATTAAATATTTATATAATGGGTTTTATTACTTATATAACTTACGATGGAGTATTAACATATGATGGCCTTGACAGAAAATGCCTTACTACATCTGAATTACGAAAGGTGACCTTACCATATTAAATAGGTTCAGACTAGCAGAAACCAGATCAGCTTACTTCCAAGTAACATGGATTTAACATGCTATTACTTTCCCTACAGAAAGCCTGACCTTAAGCAGCTTTGCTATAAGTAGCAACAAAGCCATCCACATCTTTTTAATAATGCATTACAAAATAGCAATTCTAGTTCAAAGACTCAACATCGTAACTATCTCTATGATTACTACTTACCACATTGGTATTTACTTATGAAAGTTTAAGAGACTATTTAGAAGTGTCAAGTGTTCACTATTTTCAGTATCAAAATTTTACTTCTATTTTAAAAGCAAATTTAGTAACATTCAGATAATAAAAACAGTTTCTTAAAAACGATTATGACAGATAAGTAAAGGCTCTGAATTTACAGCTTAGTTTCAAATGTGTATGCGCTTGTGTAACTCTAAATTACAAAGATATTCTCTCTGTACCCCAAGTTACCTCATTTGTGAAAATGAGCATAAAAATGGAACTTATCTCTAGGGCTTTTGTGAGAATTAACACTTAGAAAGATACATGGCATATACTAATTATTGTTTAAACTTCAACTAGCTTAATTAATAAGAAAAAAGTTTGGTTTATTAAGAAAACAATAATCCCAACATCATTCTTTATATGTGTTGTGTATGAGGTATTGAATTCTCAAAAAGATTTTTTCACTGAAATTTGCAAACTTCATGATATATATGGCTACAGAATTTCATTTTATTACTGTATCTGTTTCAATTTGTAATATTTACTAAGATCCAAAAAGAAAGCCACCATGTTCAAGAAATTTATCCTGTTTTATCAGATGTATCAAATCTTTCTGACTCTGGAATCACACCATCTCATTTTCTTCTTTATTAAATTTTCTCTGTTGACATTAGCTACATGGCAGTCTTTCTTTTACAATTTTAAAATTGACACTGTTGTAACCTGAGCCATTCCATTTCCACCTATTTCAAATAAGGGAGCTCTGAGGAAGAGTTCATTTGTTCTCCTTAAGCATAATTGCCATGAATTTGTTTAAAATTTCATTGGAAGGATTCCACTATTATTACAAAAAGAAAACAGAAAAAATAGTAGCCTGAAAATCACTGTTATCTATCACTACATAGGTATTAAATTTCCTAAAAATAATCTAGTTAACACTAGAAGAACAATGAGATTTTTGTTTGTCTCAGAAAAATTTCTTATAATTGAGTTACCCTCCCTAGTCAAGGAAAGCGCATGTAAGAAAGGAATCCTCCTGTGGAAGATCACAGTATCTTTGCTAGGGCTACTAAGAAGTGATACCACTCAGTAAGCAAAGCATTTCAAAAAAGAAACAGAAATGAAATTCAGTTATTTTACATGAAGTCTCCACAGTGTATTTCAGAAAACTGTGAGGGACTAGAAGAATAGAACAAAAAAGAAATAAAAAAAATCTTTTTAAGTGGATCTTTAATTTTTTAATAAACATATAACACAATTTGTAAGGCCACTTTAATTCACACCAATTTCAAAGACATCATCATTAATAGATATTCAAGCATCAAATGTGATGACCAAACAGCTTTCACAGAAAATTTATTTTGTAAACAGGCTTTTAACAAAATGGCTTGGACTGGCCTGATTTTGAGACATTCTCAAGGATATCTTATTCTTATAGTCAGCGGATATCCATCCAGAAAATCTCAGATGCTTTCAGTTTTCAAAGTAGACTTAGTGTCACTCAAAAATCTAATTTAACTTGTAAGTCGAGAGGTTGAAAAAAAAATGTTTTAAATACAGAAACATTTATAACTTAGCTATTAAAAATGTGATTTCAGTTTTGGAGACTACTATTCCAAATTTTTTGTTTCTTTATAACCAAACCCAAACCAAACCCACTGTCGTCAGCTGGGTCCAACCCACAGTGACTCTAGAGGTCAGAACAGAACTGCCCCATAGAGTTTCCAAGGAGCACTTGGTGGATTTGAACTGCTGACCTTTTGGCTGGCAGATGTAACACTTAACCCACTATGTCACCAAAAACGCTCCAATTACTCACTGTTCTTATTTCCTTATACACAAAAATATTCCTCAAATATTCACCAGTTTAAATATGTCTTTCATTTCAATAATTTTAAAAATATTTAATTAGTTTCACAGAGTAGTTCAGTATCACTATTCAACTTTGTAATGAGACTATAACAGAATCTGATTACTGCTTTACAGTGTAACATGCATTAAGACAGAGTATATGTTTTACCGTAAGTACTCTATACTAAGGTTGCCTCAATTAAGGAGGCAATTTTGACTTAAAAAAAAAAAATCTTCCTAATAATTTCAGTAAAACATACCCTAGTATTCTGAAGCGTTGTAAATTACCAGCTCAGACAAACCCATACTTAAATGAAAGAACAGGAAACCTTCCTTATTTGGGAATTCAGGATTCTTGATTTCTAATCTTTCTTGCTTCCTGCTGCTGCTCTATCCTCAATCACATAGGCTGCCTACAGATAGCCTTCCTAGAGAGAGAGAAGCAAGTGTTAAAGTACTTTAAGACTAAATCTTTCAGTACCTATACTTACAGGTAGGTTTGTCTGTTCATGGGAATCTCTAGAACATCTATTTTTCCTACTAACAAATAGAAAGTATTATATAAAATTGCAGTTCAAAATCAAATATATTAGGAATGGATTCCTTCATTTCTACTCTCATGAACAAAACATGTCTTTGACATCTTCCCATTTAATTTCACTAAGTTTTACTATTTTTCTCAAACTGAAGCTGTCAGAAATTGATATGAAATGGAGAACTGAGGTTAAGGAAGCTGAAGGAGAATAATCTGCTTATTCTAGGAAAGCTGATCACATTTTTAAAATTAATTAAAAAGAACCACAGTGGGTATCAAGAAACCTGGTGGGTATCTCGTCATGTAAAGTGCATGTCCCTTTACACAGAATAACAACTCACCATATGATTCAAAACATGAAATGTTATGGAGTCTGCAAACCTGAATCTTTCAAGGTCAAATTTTAACCACTTGTTGTTAACTGTGCCCAATTATAAGGCCTATCTTCTTAACCAGTGTGTGCACGTGTGCCTGGGGGAGAGGAGCAGGATTCTTGTAGGACATCATGATTAACAAGAAGTGTCCACTACTTCCAACCGTGTGTCAGACTTCTCTAGCCTTTCTAACTGCTTGATTTAAATCTACACATTCAGACAATCAAGACTAAAATTACACGCAAATTAAAAACTCTCAGTATGTTTAGACCGTGTTTTTGCTCACAGTCAAAGTACAAGTAAACAACTTTTTAACTGGATGGCTGACAAACGCTGGTGTGCCGGCTCTATACCCATTTCATCAGCTCAAAGGCCTTTTTTCAGATTCAGCTCTAAAATAACGGTTTACACTAACAGAACTTTTACCTTTCCCTTAGAAGTCAATGACTGTATCTTTCTTTAGTTCAGCAGTCTATGTCATTAGGTGTTGTCACATCAATTCCAACTCACAGTGACCCTGTTTGAGGAGAGCAGTACTGCTCCATCGGGTTTTTAAGGGGGTGACTTTTCAGAAGCAGACTGCCAGACATGACTCCTCAGATGCCCCTGGGTAGGTTCCAACAGCCCATCTTCCAAGTGGCTAGTAGTTCACTGTTGAACCATTCACATCACTGTTTTATAAACCAACACGTCTACCATCTAAGAATTCCACAAACTAAACTTAGTAATAGTGGACATGCTTCTTTTCAAACTTATTCTAGTGTTCCCACGGATCAGGTATTAGGCCACAGACCAAGCAGGCCACCACAGGTTTCATTACCCTGAGTTCTTTGCTCTAGGTAAAGTAGACTGTATGAAATGTCTAATGATTATAAAAGTTAATTTAATCACTCATTTTAAAGTTCTTACACAACTTTGGTATTAAATAACTACAGGACCAAAATCTTAGAGCTCAGAGACTGAAACTAATTTTGATTTTGGATATAGATAGTATAAGAGCATAAAAACTTTCAGAAGTCTGTCCAAATTAAATGTAAACGGACTGTGTAACTTTTCTAAGTACTGGTCTTCTCAGAAAGCACAGTTTTTTCAATGCCTAAAACGGCATGGTGAAAGTTAATAAAGGAGTCATTTTCAGTAATTCCAAATCACATTTCTGTGACCTTCAAGTACAAATCTCAGAATGTTCAGCTGAATCCTCTTTCTAAATGACAGAAAAGTTTAGGATGATGACCCCCAAATGCTTTTTTGTACTGTTATCCTACAGATTTCCAACCACTTTTCTATCCTCTTTCTAAAATGGTAACATTAGTAAAATTTTAAACTTCCCAGCAATTAAAATTATTTTAATTTCAGGCTATCTTGATGTACTTGCAAACAATATTACTAGCTGACAGCCCTTCCCTTATATAGCTAATAAAACATTAACATTGTGAATTAAATGCAATTAAAAGAAAAAAAAAATCTAAGAAAGCCTTAGGATAGGGCCTGGTCCACTGGAAGTCAGACAATATGAGCACTTATTTCTTATTTCTAACTCCGAACTGCAAAAGACATTGCATGTCTCTCTTTAAAAAGAGAATGGGGTTAAAAGGATATGAGGAGATACTGCAGTAAGTGAACGACTAAGGACTGCTGAGTGATGTGAAATCTGATTCTAACCTGTCAATGAGCTTATGCACAATCAAACATTCAAACTGAAAATTTAGTTCAAAGCCTAACTGCTTCTGTTAACTAGCATTCATTTATAATTTATAATGAGCAATTTATTAGTAGAGTGTATTTCTCTTACTGCTCAGCTTAATGGTTTATTTCATTGACAGCTGGGTATCCCTATTAAGGACAATGAAATCCTTCAGAACATTATGTTTATTTTCCATTTTCAAGGTTAATTATTTTTGTTTAAATACCATCACACTTTATTATGGTAGTACAGCAAGTACCTTCTTTTGAAAAGTAATCTGGCTTCAACAAAATGTTTTCATCCAAAGGAATAACACAAAGGAGGAAACAATATTAAATGCAAGACAGAGGTTGACTGCAATTCTCTATGTTATTAAATATTTTCAAAGTTAAAAATATTCAATAATGGTGAAAATATAGATGTGTTTGGCACTGTCAAGTAGAATCCTAGAATACAGTGATCGAAAACTAGAAACAACTCAAATATCCAGCAGAACGGATAAACTGTGGTCTAGTCATATATTAATGTATGAAAAACAAAAAAAAATCATAATAAAAATCAAATAGGCTGTTTATTTGGATCCTAAGAGATTAATAAGAAGTTCTGAATATGTAAATAAAGAAATGCCAAAGGGTGATCCTACAAAAAAAAAAATACATAAAAATCAATGAACTACTCTTAAATATGTTCAACAAAAGCAGGTTCACAAATATCTATTCTTTTTGTATACAATTTATAATCAGATAAAACTGAATATATAACTTAGGAATACATTCATGGGGCAAATGACACAAAACAGAAAGGGAAAATAAACACACACACAAAAAATGAATGGCTGTCTCTGGTGAGCAGGGCATGTGAAAGGCTTCCAAATATTGGCAATGTTCTACTTCTAAAGCTATGAAGCCAGTAAACAAATGTTTATCATTACCATCTAAACTGAAAACATAAGACTTCATACACTCTTCATATGATATGATAAAACAAAAAATATAAATGGAAAAGGAATACTGCTTTGGTTCCGAAAACAAGACAGTATAAGACTGTAAAAAGTAAACACAACAAAATAAAAATTTAACCTTGCCCACATACATAATTGAAACCACTGAAAACTAAAACAAATTTATTCTTAAATTTAACTTGAAAAGCTATCTTTTATACAGTGTTTCAAAAACAGGGAACACAGTTAATAATACACAAACACTGTTTTGCTAATTTTATTTCTTACAATATTTCTCAATAATAGCCCAAGGCAAAATCAACGTAAACAGTCAGTGAAAGTACTGTTGGGAGGAGGAACACAATAACGTGGTTTAAGAATGAAATCTAGTATCTACAAATGTATGGACTATTTTCACAAAAATTCCCTTCTTAATCAGACTTTGGATAAAACATGTAAATTACAATGTATCAATATGCTGGAATATTATGTAGGCATTAAGCTAAGAATTAGTTAAGAACGTTATCTGGCAACTTGTAAAGAAGGCTTGCAACACTGAATTAAATAAAAAAAGAAATCACAAATTTTAACCATGGATATAAGGACTACACAGTGTATAAATCAGGTCTGGACAGAAGTAAAACTGAGAACAGCTGAACAGTGGCTGGTTTTTAGTATTTTGTAAAAACACAAACTTACACAAACTATTTTTTTGGTATGCTGAGTTCCTACTAAGGTTAAGATAAATTGTTTAAAAAGGCCACAAAGCTAAAGAATCATCAATACACACACTTCAAATTTGTTATGCAGTATACTTTTTATGGGTAGCTATATTATTTCCACTCTTACATATTTTAAAAACTCTTATTAAACACATACTTTATCTGGCATAGTCCAGACAGTATAAACAGAGAGATCAATGACTCAGTACTCTCCAAGATATTATAGGCCAGTGGAAAAGAGAATAAAACGCATTAAAAATAATACATTATATTATGTGTTTTAGTACAGCAGAAGTAGCGAAAGCATAATTAAAAACATATAACTCAAATAACAATGTAAATATCCTGAAACTCCCATAACAGGACCAGAAGAGCTTGTGCTCTACCTCTGTCCCAAAACCCACTGCCACTGAGTCAATTCTAGCTCATAATGATCCTACACAACAGAGCAGAACTGCCCCACAGCTTCCAAGGAGTGCCTGGTGAACTCCAATTGCCTGTTGGTTTGCCGCAGTAGCATTTAACCATTATGCCAATCTAGGGAAGTCATTTTTTGGATAAAGCTTATAGTGGTGTAAAAGATGCACAGGCAAATCTAGTCAAAGTAGGTGGAAATTTATTACTGTGAAATAATTATAAAAGGTAGTATCAAGTCTTCAGACTACTGTAATAAAATCATGCTAGGGAATTAAAATATACTAATATGTCACTTAAGTCAAAGGAATAAAGAAAAACATGGCAAAGTAGCAAATTTGTATAAAATAGTTTATACACTACTAACTGTAGTTAATATTTATTCTCAGACTTACCTCTGCCCATTTAAGAATACAGCTCATGCAGAAGACATGATTACAATTTTCTGGGAAACCAACTTCCTTCTCTAACAGGCAATTAAGACATATTGGACATCTGTCAGCTTCATTGTAAAACACAACAGTGGCAGCAGTGTTACTTCCGTTTCCTTCGCCTGTTAAGGTACAACAGCGGCATGATTTCAAGTTCTTCAAACCAAAATTTTGTGACTTACATTTCTGGCAGTATGGTGAACTAGACACTCAACACGGCCCTCTACTACGAAGCAATTAAATCTTGGATAAATTATAACACACATATTCCCTCCCTGAGCACTATCATTTCAACACTGACCACAGTGTTTTTGTGGCGGGAGGGGGTGGTAGGAGGAGTGAGAATAATCTTTCATTAACTTAATTTTAAAATAACTAATGCATTCACGTGGTTCAAAAAGTAAAATAAGGTGAAAAGTCTTCCACTCACAGCTACCTCCATCTATCCAGTTCCACCCAACCCAACAAGTAACAACTGGTTTTTTTTAATGCTTTTTCTGGGATATTTTTAAATGTACACACAAGCAAGTCCTAACATATATTCTTCCATAGTGCCTTCCTCACACCAATGCTAAAACACTATACAAACTAGTTCTGCAGTTTGTGTTTTTTGAAAATACCAATTTAAACTCCTCCCAGCACTGTAATGAGCAAATAAAAGTAAGCAGTGTTGGCTGATAAGCAAGCAAAAGAAGCTTCAGCATTCAACAAGAACAAAAGAGTAGTGAGTTGAAATGCGGAACAGTATACAGCTGGGATATGGCAAAACTGGGGATGCCCTCGTAGCACATGTCAGTATTAGTATACAGACACAGGGGCTAAGCCTCACGAGTACCACCGGTAGGGGAACTCATCACAGGAGCTTCCAGTGTTAAGATCCCTCCTCAAGCACAATCACTTCAACACTGACCATGTTTTTTCAGTGAAGGTAGAAGAGTGAGAACAGTCTTTCGTTAACTTAATTTTAAAATAAGTAATACAATTTGCGTGGTGTGTCCTGTTCATGTTTCAGCTTACCGTTCTTGTATTTCTGTTGAACTCTGGAGCTTCTTACGCTTGCTTATGAGCCGGCACTGCTTACTTGTATTTGCTTGTTACTGTGTTGGTAGGAGTTTAAGTTGGTACAAACCTTTAGCAAGGTAAGCACCCCCAATTTAAGCCCTCAGGATGTCATAAATTAATCAAGTGTGAGCTCATAATCAAACTTTATCAAACCTAAGAAAATAAACCACCCTGAATAAGAATCAGAAGAAACAGAGATTTAGCTACCCACTGGTTTCAAATATCAGAATATTCAGATATTATACAGAATGGCTAAAAAGCAGATCAGACTCAAAAGAATATTTGTGAGCTGAAGACAGATGTTAGAAAATTACCTACATTATAGAAGAGAAAGAGAAGATGTGAACTGTGAAAGAAAGATTGAGAAATGAGGTCAGAACAATGCATACTAATTGGAGTCCAGAGAAGAAAATAAAGGAGAGACACTATTTAAATGGTTAACACCTGGGAATTGATAAACCACCACCCATCAACACATAAAGGAATGTACACTAAACAGAAAAAAAGTAAAATAACCCATGTCTAGTAGCAATGTAGCAAAATTGTACATCATCATCAAAGAAGGAAACAAGATCTTCAAAGAAGGAAGAGGGAAAATAATGAGACTGATTTCTTGACAGCAAGAAAAACCAGAAAATGGTTAAGTCTCTTGAAAGTGCTACGAAAAACAACATGAATTATCTAACCATTAAAACAATCTTTGAATAGTTTGAACAGGATAAAGACAAAACTTAAAAAGGTTATCACCAGAAGACCTTCACTAAAGGCCCTTTTGTTTTTTAAGTGCAAGTTTATAATTCGAGTCAGTTTCTATCATACAAAAATTTACACAAACTTTGCTATGTGACCCTAACTGCTCTCCCCACTGGGACAACACATTCCTTCTCTACACCCCAAACTTCCCATTCAACCAGCTCCCAATCTCTTCTGTCTGCTCATCTTGCCTCCAGACAGGATCTGCCCAGTTAGTCTCCTGTACCTACTTAAGAAGCACCTTCTGCATCAGTTATCATTTTACGTCGTACAGACTAGCTCCATTTTTGTCTGAGGAGGCAACTTCTGGAACATTTCAGTTCTGGGCTAACAGAGAGTCTGAAGATGCTCCAGTCTGTCAGACCATCAAATCTGTTCTTTTTACTAGAGTTTGAGCTCTGCACCCCCATTTCTCCTGCTCTCTCAGGGACTTACTGTTGGGTTCCCTGTAATATAGGCAGTCTTTGGTGGTAGTGGGACACCATCTAGTTCTTCCATCTCATGCTGATACAGTCTCCAGTTTATGGGGCCCTTTCTGTCTCTTGCACTCATATTTTCCTTATGTCTTTGATGTTCTTCATTCTCTTTGGCTACTAAATGAACTTCTTGAAGTCCCCCAACTCAAACCCCCAAGAAGAAAAGAAAGTCATTCCAGAATGAAGGTATGAAATACAAAGAAGAGAACTGTGAACAAAGAAACCCACCAGGCAAACATTATCTTTATAAAAATGATCTATTTGCAGTGTTAAGGAAAACAAAACAAGAACCAAAGTAGTGGATAACCATAACTTATACTTAGGTCAAGAGTAGGATGATGAGAGAATTAAGGCATTTGCAAGGTTCTTCTAAGGAGCTCAGTTAAGCAACACTTAAGTGCTTGGCTGCTAACTGAAAGAATAGGTTCAAACTTGCCATCAGCTCCTTGAGAGAAAAGACGTGGTGAATAATCCAAAAAAACCCACACCTGTTGCTACAGAGTAGGAAACCCTACTCTGTCATACAGGATCACTGTGAGTAAGAACTGACATGAAAACACACAAGGCTCTTCTAGGATTGACTGTGAAGATTAGAATATTAACTTTAGATTTTACATAGGCAGAAGAACACATCAATGATGACTGTTTGTTAAAAGGACCTCATTTCCCCCAAAGAAAAAGTATATAATTTCTAAACAAGCAGAAATCCAGAAAAAAAAAGAAACAGTTCAACAAATCAAAAACATCCATCACAGAAATAAAATGGGGAAGAGGAGTAGAAAAAAAGTTAAAAAGAGTATACTCCTCATTTAGGAAGGAGTCCTGTTTGCTATGTGGTTAGTGCTTGGCTGCTAACCCAAGATGTTGGCTGTTCAGACCTATCAGCTGCTCCATGGTAGAAAGATGGGACAGTTGCTTCTGTAAAGATCTACAGCCTTAGAAACCCTATGGGGCAATTCAACTTTGTCCTACAGGGTCACTAGGAGTCAGAACTAACAGCAACAGGTTTGGCTTTTTTGCTTTACTTATTTAGGCATCTTATTTAGGAATTTAATAATAATAAAACAAAGTAAAAACAAACTCCTTGTAAACTTGTAGTTTGAAATATATACAATCAAACAGCTTTGCTTTCAACACACAATTTTTATAAAAACAAAAAGTTACCTTCCATATCTTCGTACTTCTGATCACCCACATTTAAGGTATGTACAGTTTTCTTCATTTCTCCTTGGAAAGGGGTTTCCTGTAGGATGAATTACAGCAGAGAAGTGTTATGTCTGCCTTCTCTCAAAATACCCATTTTTAAAATACCCCGAATTGTAACATTTTATACATAAAAAAAACAAAGTATGCTAATCACTCCAGTGAATAATCAAGCCCCCCTTTAGACTCCTTGCCATGACGAAACAGGCAGTGCTAATGAAAGGAAAACCCTTATATAAACAAAAAAGACTAAATGGTAAATATTGGCTACAATCAAACCTTACAGAAAGAAGAACAATTTTAACTAGAGGTGTCAGGAAAGGTGACTGAAACAGATAGTCTGTGCGTGTTGGGGTGGCATTCAAGGAGCAGCAACACAGGGGAAGGGCTAGAGCAGCACTCAGTGGGGACAATCTGGCAAGAACAAGGCTTGGATGAGAGGATGAGTCAGTATTCTGAGGTGGGTTGGGCATATAAGCCAAGAATTTCATCACAAAGATTACACTGAGGGATGCAGAGTAGTACAACAGTGTAAATTAAGTGGGGCTAGGTTACAGAAAGTTGTCTAAGGAGAGAGTAAGAAGAAGCTCAAGACTCCATCTCAGATGCCTCTGAAGTCTAGTGACACAATAAAAGTGATATTAAGGAAACTTCTGCAAAAGATTGATCTGCTAGCAAAACACAAAATGGACTGGAGTGTGACGTGATAAGAAGCAGAGGGAGTTGCACAGAGAATTAAAGAAGCAAGAAATTAACGAGTTAAACAAGAATTTCTGAGATTTGATAACAAACACAGAGAAGGAGTTAAGGATTACACCGGTCCAGAGGATTAGGAAAGTGGGAATTAGAAGGGGCAAAACTGAAGGTAGTCAAAGAAGTTAATTTGGTCAGCAAAGGACATGATTTATGAAGCAAAATTATTTTAAAATTCCTTCTTCCACTGACACAACCAATGAATGGCTTAAATACAATATGAAATATTTAAGCATGACGAATTCATCTAATCAGTGTGATTCACTCATATGTACCACAAATAATTTTTCTGTTAGTTCCTGATACAATTTATACCTGCTAGTATCTACACTAGAGATATAAATTACTCAGGAAAATTTCTTAGGCGGTTAAAAGGAAAAATGCACAGTCCCACACTTTGGTTGAAAAATCAACTGCAAAAGCAGAGGATACCTGATTCAGAATAAAGGACTCATGAATCATGCATCTTCTGCTTTTCAATTCCAAGTGACAGCAATCCTATATGACATGAACTACCCCACAGAGTTTCCAAGGCACATCTGGTGCATTTGAACTGTCAACATTTTGATTAGCAGCTGTAGCAGTTAACTACAATGTCACCAGACCCATAATACAGTAGTATATAACGCACTTCAGTCTTCTACAAAAGCACTATTCTAACAGGGAAAAGTGCTCCACCGAGCACTTAAAACATAACTAGTGCAAGTGAGGACCTAAATTTTTAAAAATTGTATTTAGGTTTGAATAACCCAGGGTGGCTTCTGGCTACCATACCGGACAACAGAGCTGTAGGACACAAATACCTACAATCCTCTATGAGAAAAAAATGTCTCAGGCTCTATCTGGATGCATTTTCTACTGTGGCAAATGGTGCTGAAAGGAATGAAAAAAGGAGCCACAGGTTCCTTGGAGCTGAACTTTTTTTTTAGTTACAGGCTTCATTTCAAACTGCTGTCCTTCTTCCCTTCCCTCACCTTTTTGTCTTTCAAAGTTTGTTCTTTCCTAACACTTCAAAACCCCTTTTGTTTCTGACTCACTTCCAATCTCCCTCTCCCTGCTTTCCCCCATCCTAATGTCCTTTAAGAAGGCCCACAGTAGGCAGGTAAAGACAACCAACATCTGGCATGAAGCACAGACTTTACATAAAGTCCAACAGACCTCGACTCAATTCTAGCTCCACTGTTACATAATAGCTATTGATTCTATCATTGCTAATAAGAATAAAGAACTAGGAAAGGATAATAAAATTATTGCCTGTCCATTTGTTCCTTCAAGAGTGAAAGACAAGGTAACTAGAGGACTCAAAAAAAGACATCAACATTTCTGAGTAACAAGTACACCGATTCTGTCTGCTACCAACATTTTGTCTAAAGGGTAGAACTAGATTGTCTGGGGACAAAGAAAGCAGACAGACACGAATGGCCATGAGGAAGTTTAAATGTATTCCCCGCTCTACTCCCAAACCCAATCTTGCCATTACAGACCCCAACAGAAGAGCAATGCTACGAGACACAGGAGTGATGGTTCAAATACAACAGATCCTGGGAAACAGTAAGAGCTGTGCCTATGCCGGGCATACGAAAGTCCAGCACAAAGCCAACTTCATGATGATGCTACATACTATAGGGACGGCTAATATGCCTGAGAATCCATACTGACTTCTCCAGGAATCTCTCAAAGTCTACTCCTCCCTAGGCTTTATTTTCAGTCTTCTATCCAGGACACATTCATGTCTCCGTCAGTCTGTCACACTGTGGGGTCTGCTTGTTGCTGTGATGCTGGAAGGTACACCAACAGTATTCAGGTACTAGCAGAGTCACCCAAGACCGACAGGTTTCAGCTGAGCTTCCAGACTGTAACAGACCAGGAAAGAAGGAAAGGACCTGGCAGTCTGCTTCTGAAAAGAATTTGCCAGCCAAAACCTTATGAACAGCAGCAGAACACTGTCTGATACAGTGCCAGATGATGAGCCTCCCAGATTGGAAGGCACTTAAAAGACTGCCTCCTCAAAATAAGCTGACCTTAATGACCCAGATGGAGTCAAGCTTTTGGGACCTTCATTTGGTGTAAGCGGTATGACTCAGAATGAGAAGAAACAGCTACAAATACCCACCAATAATTAGAATGTGGAAATATACAACGTATAAGTCTAGAAAAATTGGAAATCATAAAAAATGAAGTGGAATGCATAAACATCCATAGTCCGGGCCTTACAGGAGCTGAAATGGACTAGTACTGACTGTTTGGAATTACGTCACCATATGGTCTGCCGCATGCCAGGAACAACGACTTGAAGATGAACGGCACAGCATTCACTGTTAAAAGTAACATTTCAAGATCCATCCCGAGGTACAATGTTGTCAGTGATAGAACAGTATGTACATACCTACACAGAAGATCAGTTAATACAACTATCATTCAAATTTACATACCAACCAAAAAGGCCAAATATGAAGAAATCAATGATTTTTATCAGCTTCTGCAGTCTGAAATTGATCAAAGAGGTAATGAGGATGCAATAATCACTGGTAACTGGAATGCAAAAGTTGGAAACAAAGAAGCAGGACCAATAGTTGGAAAATATGGCCTTGTTGACAGAAATGATGCTGGAGATTGCATGACAGAATTTGGCAAGACAAACAACTTCTAGATGGAGTACACAGGAATCATCAAATAGACTATTATCTGTGGAGAGGGAGGATGGGAAAGTTGACATCACCACTTAGAACAAGGCCAGGTGCTGACTGGCACAGACCATGAATTGTGTGTATGCAAGTTTAAAATGAACCTGAAGAAAATTAGAATAAGTCCATGAGAGCCAAATGAAGAGCTAGAGGATATCTCACGAGTTTAGAGACCACCTCAAGAACAGGTACAATGTAGTGAACATTAATGACCAAAGAGCAGGTGAATTGTGGAATGACATCAAGGGCATCATACACAAAGAAAGAGGTCATCAGAAAGACAGGAAAATATAAAAGATCACAATGGATGTCAGAAGAGACTCTGAAATTTGCTCCTGAACACTAAGTAGCTAAAGTGAAAGGAAGAAATGATGAAGTAAAAGAACTGAAGATTTCAGAGACAGGTTTGAGATGACACAGTATTATAATGACATGTCCGAAGAGCTAGAGACAGAAAACCAAAACGGAACAATATGACCAGCATTTCTCAAGCTGAAGAAATTGGAGGAAAAAATTTAAGCCTCTAGATGATATACTGCAGAATTCTACAGGGAAAGTATTAAACAATACACGAACTATCAAAAGAAGACAGAAGGAAACAGATGTATTATACCAAAAAGAAATGGCTGACACTGAACCATTTCAAGAAGAAGCATATGAGCAGAAACTGACAGTACTGAAGAAGTTGAAGCTGCATTGAACACACTGGCGAAAAACAAGATTCCAGTAATCGATGGAAAATCCACTGAGATACTGCAACAAATGGATGCAGCACTGTAAGTGCTCACTCAGCTATGCCACGACATTTGGAGGAGAGCTACCTAGTCAATCGACTTGAAGAGCTACATATTTACGCCTCTTTTCAAGAAAGATGATCCAACCAAATGTGGAAATTATTGAACAATATCATTAATGTAACAAGGAAGTGACATTTTACTTAAGATCCATTCAAAGGTGGCTGTAGCAATATACTGACAAGGAACTAACAGATATTCAAGCTGGATTCAGAAGAGGATGTGGAACCAGGGATGTTACTGCTGATGTCAGATGGATCTTGAAAGCAGAGAATTACCAGAAAATATTTATTTATTTATTTCTAACGATGCAAAGGTATTTGACTGTGTGAATCATAAAAAAAAGTACAGATAACACTGCAGAGAATGGGAATCCCAGAATACTTGCTTGTGTTCATTGGGAATCTGTACATGGATCGGGAGGCAGCAGTTCAGACAGAACAAAGGAACACTGCCTGGTTTCAAGGCAAGAACGGTGAACACCAAGGTAGTATTTTCTCATATGCCTATTTAACCTGTATGTCGAGCAAATAATCTGGAAAGCTGGACTATACGAAGAACAGGGAATCAGAATTGGAGAAAGACTCAGTAACAACCTACATTATGCAGATGACACAACTCTGCTTGCTGTAAGTGAAAAAAAACTTGAAACACTTTCTGAGGAAGATCAAACATCACAGCCTCAATATGTGTTACACCTCAACATCAAGAAGCACATTCGATATAGACAAAAAGACAAAATCAAAGTTTCAATGAGACTCACCTAAGAAACTTAGAAAAAGGTACATAAAAGCCCCAGAAATGTAAGACACTGCCACAGAATTTCAATTATTTTTTGAACTCCTATACTTAAGTATCCTTAATCAGTCACATTTTTCTCTTCATTATTTCTGCCTCTTCAGTCATTATGTCATAGTTTCCCACATTCCTGTAGCCTTTCTCTAACTTACTTACTAAGTAACTACTTCCTCACTGCTTCCTATGCTTCAGGCACCACTAGGCCCAAGGCAGCAAAACATCTGACCAAAAAAATCAGCAATTACAATACAGTAAGTTGTTGTTGGCTAGGTGTCTGAGTTCATTTCAATTCACAGAAGTCCCCATGGGACAGAGTACAACTCTCCATAGGGTTTTCTAGGTTGTAATCTTTACAGAAGTAGTTGCAGTGGCACAATAGTTAAGCACTTGGCTGTTAATCCAAAGGAAGGTGAGTGGTTTGAACTCACCTGATGTTCCACGGAAGATGTGGCAGTCTGCTTCTATGGAGACTGCAGCCTCACAACCCCATGGCGCAGTTCTACTCTGTCCTACAGGAGTTGAAATACACTTGGCAGCAATAGTTTTTTTTCCAAATCTTTACAGGAGCAGACTGCCAGGTCTTTTCTCTTGCGGAGGCACTGGCTGGGTTACAACCACCACTCTTTGGGTTAGCAGTTGACCATTTTGTCACTAGGGCTCCTTACAACACAATATAACCATTGCTATCCAGTAAGTTCTAATAGCATCCCAAAAGGATAGAGCAGAACCCCTCTGTAAGACTTCCAAAGAGGTCTGGTGAATCTGAACCGTCAACCTATTGATTAGCAGCTGAACTCAATCATTACATCACTAAGGTTTCTATATCAACACAACACAGCACGCATTATAATGGTGGCAAGCACAGGACACCGCAGCAGCACACAACGAGCACCCAATTCTTGATGTGTGTGCACGTACACATATAAATGGCCTCACAAAGGAGACCAAACAGATGAAAAAAAATTTTTTTTCTAACCCCTGACCATTCTAAACCACTACAACATTTCTGTCTCTACAGGACTCAGAGCTGGAACTATCAATTTTAACACGAGAGTAAGGATTTTAATTTTCAAAACAAAGGAAGCCCAAACCCAAAACTACTGCCATCAAGTCTATTCCAACCTGTAGTGGCTCTACAGGACAGAGTACAAATGCCCCATAGAGTCTCCAAGGAGTGCCTGGTATACTCTAAACTGCCGACCTTTTGGTTAGCAGCCACATCACTCAACCACTACAACACCAGTTTCCAAACAAAGGAACAACAAAAAACGCCCACTGCCATAAGTGAATTCAGATTCACAGCGACTCTAGGGATGCATACAAATCAGAACACAGAGCTGGTGTATTGGCCGTATTAGACTTCTTTTATGGAAGTGACCACTAGGAAAACACAAATGATACAAGCACTGCCAGTTAGGTTCACAAAGTCATCCTACAAAAAGTGTTATATACCTCACTGCCAAGTATCACTATGGTCACCTTTGAAGTACTCCCCTTGGGAAGCTATGCCCCAACACTAGGCCTAGTCCACCCTTCAAAGCAATTTTGGAACTCTTTCTGGAACGGCCATAAGAGCTGTTGGAGTATTACCCTTGATGTCCCGAGTATCATCAAAATGTCTCCCTTTCAATATTCCCTTTATCTTCGGATAAAAAAAAAAAAAAAAAAAGTCACTGGGGGCCAGATCAGATTGTGCTCCAATACAGTTATTTGTTCACTGACTAAAAACTCCCTCACAGACAACGATACAATGAAGTTTGCAAACTTGCCACTCTGGTACCATGTTGCAATGGCTATTCCAGAAAGAGTCCCAAAACTGTCTTGACGGGTAGACTGGGCCCTGGCATTAGTGCACAACTTCTCTAGAGGAGTTCTTCAAAGCTGACTGTACTGATAACTCAGCAATGAGGTATGTCACACTTACCACAATTAAGTTTGCAAACTTAATTGTCAGACCTGTGTTACGCTGACATCACATTCTTAAAAAACAAACTAACTCCCAAGTTTCCAAAATAATGGTTGAACATGTTCATGGATATAATCATCTTTCTAATAGTGTACCTTCACATGAGTATATTAAGTATCTAAGTGAATACCATAAATTTTTAAAAAATAATTCCTGTACCTTTAATAAAAATGATTCTTCCTTCCGTGTATCAATTTTCTTACGCCCGTGGTCACAATAACATCATTATTTTCTACAACGTATTTTCTCATTAAAAATAAATTCTTAATCAGTATAATAGACTTAGTAAATCAGGCTATCTAGTATTTACAATTCAAAACTTTTAATTATACCAATAGTTTCAATTTCATCCCAATTTTGTAACTACCAACAAGTACTAAAACTGGAACAAGTTTGCATATTTTCTTCTGTTAATGAGCCTAAAAATGACATAAAAGCAGGCTCATACAGAGAAAAAAAGACAGAAATCAGATCAAGACTCAATGAATTCTTTCTTTCAATCAGATCATAAATATTTTTAGGCTTTGGGAGTGCTGTTCTGTCATAACCTCTCAACTCTGCCACGGCAGTAAATCAGCAGCCATGGACAATATGTACAATGAGCCCTGGCAGCAAAATGGTTAAGCACTCAGCTGCTAACTGAAAGCCACAGTTCAACTAGGCTCAGCCCTGAGCTGTATAAGCTACAGAGCATACTACAGACTGAAAATCACATTATGGGATACATTCCCAGGCAAGTCACTTGTTTTAAAAAGCTCTACATACATATTAAAATTCATATAACTACACACCAAAGAAGATCCATTTTACTGCATGTTACTAATAAAATTTTAAGTCTTTTTAAAAACTTAAGACTTATCTGAGAAAAAAATTATAGGCTACAATTATGTCATAAATTTTGAACAGAGGTACTTTTTTACTGACTTCAGTGTCTTTCTAATGGTTCCGTATTTTCGCCAACACACAGAAGCCACCCACATCACATCCATATACATGAGCTCCAAAGGAGATGTTTGTATTTTCCATCTCTGGTTCCTGCATTTCCACGGCACCAAAAGGTCTAGAAGACAACATATATCTACAGTCTGTGGATATCTACAGATTAAAAGTAACATGCACAATTTAACCACCCAACTAAATTCTAACACAGCATTAGACAAACAGGTCAGTTTCAAGACACCAGTGACGATATGGGCCAGGCGAGGTTTTCCCTGCTTGAGAGAAGACATGCTCCTACTTAGATTATACTCTTATATGCTGGATATCCACTCTATGGGGAGACTACATCTGTTGCAACACTTTATTTAAAAAGGAAGAAAAATGATGTCTTTTTAATGCATGAAGAGTTTAGAATAAAAAACTTGGATAAAAGAAACCCTAACATATGACAGATCTTGACTACTGTAAATGAGAAGTGATTATAGAAATGTAGCACACTACATGTCCTCTAATAATTTCAACCATATGTATTTATGTAACTCTTCTCTAATAACTCTACTTATGCTCTTGGTATGGCAGTCGGAAGAGAAGGAAGAACTGATTATATAATCTTCATTTATCCTTGAGAATCTCATCCTCATTTACTGAAGTACAATGACACAATTAATTTCAATGCTAACATCAAATCTAAAGCTTTACATTTTTTGTTTCTTTTCATCAGCAACTGCCCTGTAGGGAAAAATTACAAGCACAGAAAAGTACAGTTACATTTAGACTAAACCTTGTGCCAATTAAAGTCAAAAAGCAAAAGAACAAGGAGGTGTTAAAGACTCATGTCACAATCAAACCTTTGATGAGGGATCAGTAGCATATGGTCATATGTTTTTCAGCAAGCGGAAAACAAAACAGTAAGTATCCTGGATGGACATAGGGAGATGGAGAAAAACTGGTATCTTTTTATCCTTTTCTTCTAACCAAAATGGGAAAACTGGCAACTGTTACTTCAACACTTAGCCTACCACTGAAAGCTTCCTGATTTGAAATGGCAATCCCTATCTACCTATCCCAAAAAAGGGACATGGGAACATTAGGGCACAGGAAACACCTGAAGTCAAACAAGCAAAAATAACTAAAAAGGAGACATAATGACAACAAATAGCCATATATAAATGCCTGTTGAGAGGAACAGGACTTTGACCTTAAGAGAAAAAAGGGACAGTAAGTAACACTACTTGTGAACTATTGCTCTGCTTGTAAATATTTTCTTTAAGATTCAACTCTAGCAATTACTCTCTTTTTCAAACAAATTGGTGCTACAAATATCACTTTGTCTGGTTCTACAGTGATCACTGAGAAATGATCACTTTTTTCTTACTAACTCTTATGAGTCTGTACATGTTGTTACGATGAAGGAAACCCTGGTGATGTAATGATTAGGTGCTATGGATGCTTAACCAAAAGGTTAGCAGTTCAAATCTAAGCACTCCTTGGAAACCATATGGGGCAGTTCTGCTCTGACCTGCAGGGTCACCATGAATCAGAATCAATGAGGTAGCAGTGGGTTTGGCTTCTGTGAAACTTAGGGAAAAAATAAAATAAAAAAACAGTTTTGTGTAGAGGATAATAGACATAGAGTGAAAAGGTGGAGTGTGCTGTCAGTGGGTGGGGAGAGCAAAGGAAGCTACAGATAGGTGGGCACGCAAAACCAATTTAGATTGTATACTTTCATTTAATCATGATAAAAAAATTAAAAGTTTCGTGTAATAGGACATTCACTCTCTCTTTAGCTCATGCCTACTATCTGAAATCCTTAAAAATAAACTTAGATACAAATCTCCTAGGTAGTTATCTCAGATGTTGTTGTTACTGCCAGTTGCTGTAGTCAATTCTGACTCACAGTGACCCTATATGCAGCAAAACAGAACACTGCCTGGTCCTACGTCATCCTTACGATCCTTGCTCTGCCGGAGTTTCTTGGTGCGGTCGTAACATCAATCCATCCTGTCAAGGGTCTTCCTCCTTCGCTGACTTTCTACTTTACCAACCATGTCCCTGTCCAGGGACTGAACCCTCCTGGTAACATGGTCAAAGTACATGAGTCTTGCCATCACTACTTATAGGTGCATTCTGGTTATACTTCAAGACAGACTTGTTCTTTTGGCAGCCCATGGTATATTCAATGTATTCTACAACAACACAATTCAAATGAGTCAAGTCTTCTTCAGTGTTTCTTATTCACTGTGTAGCTTTCACATACCTATATGTGACTGAAAACACCAGGGCTTGGGTCAGGAACAAGCAGTCTTCAAGGTGACATCTTTGCTTTTCAACACTTTAAAGAGGTCTTTTGCAGCAGATTTTCTCCAGTGTAATGTGTCCTTTGATCTCATGACTGCTGCTTCCACAGGTGTTGACTGTGGATACAAGTACAACAAAATCCTTCACAACGTGAATCCGTTTATCATCATGCTGCTTACTGGCCCAGTTGTGACGATTTTTGTTTTCTTTATGTTGAGGTATAATCCATGCTGACGGCTGTGGTCTTTGATCGTCATCAGTGTTTTAAGTGCTCTTCACTTTGAGCAAGCAAGATTGTGTCATCTGTGTAATGCAAGCTGTTAATGAGTCTTTCTACAAATCTGATGCTGCATTCTTCTTCACATAGTCCAGCTTCTCAGATTATTTGCTCATCATACAAACTAAATATGGTGAAAGGATACAACCATGATGTGTATCTCTCCTGACTTTAAACCACACAGCATCCCCTTGTTCTGTTCCAATGACTGTCTCTTCATCTATGTACAAATATCTCATGAGCAGAATTTGGTTACCTCAGATAGCTGTCTCAAATAACAACTTGCTTTGGTTACATAAGTATATAATAAATGTGACCTCAGATGAAGATTTCACACACAGTTTAAAGAGGCACTTCATAATCCTACTCCTATGAAACCCTACTATTCCACCGCAGATACAGGTGATAAACTACGTAAGAAAATTTAAAGAATCAACAGGCAGTACGCTCCCCTAGGTATAGATAGGTGTTGGGATTTTCTCCCACCCTTTTTTTTTATTTAGAAACTTTTTCTTTTTATTATGATTGAGTGAAAATTTACAATCCCGTATAAATTTCCATGCCTGTCTATGTACAGCTCCTCCTGCTCTCGCTGCCCAGTGACAGCACACTCCTCCTCTCCATTCTATACATGTCATATCCTCCTAACAATTTCCTATCCCTTCCTCTCCACTCTCTCCCCTGCCTCCAGTGAGAGGTCAGCAGGATGACATCCTGTAGATGCATGAAACCGTAAAGTGCACACACGTTAAGGTCACTCTGTCACCAAGTCCAATCCATTCCTGTCCAAAGAGTTGACCTCCATTATGATTTATGGACAGGAGCAGCATAAGGGCCAGAGGCCATGCTCCCAGGGGAACCATGAGACCTCTGGACCATCAACTGCAGTCTTTTAGTGGAGATCTCAGGGTGCACCTCTTCTTAGTCTCATGCTGCCAGTGAGACTCAACTCTGTGAGCCCCATCATGGCTATCATTGGTGGTGGCCAGGCACCATTTGGTTCCTCTGGTCACATGTCGATGTAGTCACCCACTCACGTGGGTCTCTCTGTCTTCTGGGTTCTCTTTCCCCCATGTCATTTTGGTCCTTGGTGATCATCCATTCCTGCCGAGCTGGGACCATTTGGTGTACCTCAGATGGCAGCTTGGCAGCTTTTAAGACCCCAGACTCCACTCACCGATGTCGGGTGCAGAAGACTCTCTTAGCAAAACACTAGTTATGTCAATTGGCCTTGATGTCCCCTGAGAGCATGGTCCCTAGATCCCTGCCCAGGTACTCTGTCATTGCAATATTGGGTTAAGGTAGGAGGAGTAATCATGTTATGCTGAAGTCCTGCTGAAATTGATCTTCTTTCTAATCTGTGCTGTTACTGCTTTGACTCAACCAAATTTCTATCAACTATCTAATCTACACTCCACTCTCGCCCTCCCTCCCTCCCTACCCTTGCAGCTGTCAGTCTTTTCTTCTGAGTCTGCTTTTAAGTTCTTACTGTAGGGATCTCATGCAATATTTGTCCTTTTGCCGCTGACTACTTTCACTTAACATTAATGTCCTCCATTTGAAACCAAGATATAAGATGCTTCCTAAAATCAACATTGTTCTTTATAATTGCATAGTGTTCCATTGAGGAGATACATGCTTTTAAGTTCTTACTGTAGGGGTCTCATACAATACTTGTCCTTTTGCCATTGACTACTTTCAGTCAACATGTCCTCCAACTGAAACCAGGTTATGAGGCGCTTCCTAAAATCACCATTGTTTGTCACTGTATAGACCACACTTTACCTATTCATTCCTCTGTTGTTGGGCATCTGGGTTGATTCCATGTTTTTGCTATTGTGGATTGTGTTGCAATAAACATTCGTGTGCGTGTATCAGTTGGTGTGAATGCCCTTGATTCTGTAAGATATATTACAAGCAGTGGAACTACTGGGTCAAATGGTGTATCTACTTCCAGCTTTTTAAGGAAACACCAGATTGCTTTCCAGTGAGGCTGTATCATTTTGCAATCCCACCAACAGTGTACCAGAGTTCAGTTTCTCCACCGCCTCTCCAGCATTTGTTGCTTTATGTTTTCTGGAAAGTGGCCAACCTTGTTGGGATGAGATGGTATCTCTTCGTAGTTTTGACTTGAATTTCTTTAACAGCTAGTGATTGTGAGCATTTCCATGTATTTTTTTGGCTGCCTGGATATTTTCTTTAGAGAAGTGCCTGTCTATCTCCTTGGTCCACTGCTTAATTGGATTATCTATCGCCTTCTTTTTGATATTTTATAGTACCTTATGGATCATGGAGATCAGACATCGCTCTGACATATAGCTGCCAAATACTTTTTCCCATTTTGTGGGTAGTCTTTTGCAGATGGATATCTAAATATAACCTTATTACAAATACAGCAAATATCCACAATCCGGATTTTTGAGCATGCTTAAATTCTCTAACTCTCATAATTATCTTATGAAGGAATTATCTCTATATTACACACTAGGCAAGTAAGGCTCAAATAACTTGCTCAGTCACAGAACCAGTGGTAATGTGGATCGAAACTCACTACTACTTTGGTAAGGCAGTAACACAAATATTGATCCAACTCCCTATAAATTAAAATTATCCAAACAATGAAATAATGACATTCTAATGATTCAAATATCTGCAAACTATTTCCATAGTCTCTTTCCACAGAGGTGGCTGATTTGATTCCTGTGTATCGCATCTGGTGGCCCATATGTACAGTTGCTGCTTCTCATATTGGTGAAAATTTGGTATTTTCAACGAAAAGTTGTAGGTCTTGCAAAATCGTTATCATGCAATCTCTAGCATCATTTCTGTCATCAAGGCCATATTTTCCAACTACCTATCCTTCTTTGTTTCCAACTTTTGCACTCCAATCACCAGTTAATTATTAATGAATTCTGACTGCATGTTTGATCCATTTTTGGACTACAGAAATTGGTAAAAATTTTCAATTTTTTCATCTTTGGCCTTAGTAGTTTGTTTGTAAATTTGAATAAACAGTTGTATTAACTGGCCTTCCTTGTCGGAGTATGGATAGTATCCTCTCACTGACAGTATCATACTTCAGGACAGATGTTGAAATGTTCTTTTTGATGATAAATACAACGCCATTTCTCGCAGACCACATGACTGTCTGATTCAAAACAGCTGATTCTGGTCCAGACAGAAAACAAATTGATGCCTGTGAATTGTGGTGTTGGAGAAGAATACCGAATGCACCACGGACTGCAAAAGAACAAACACATCTGTCCTGAAAGAAGTATAACCAGTGTGACTCCCTGGATACAAAGATGGTAAGATTGAGCCTTATACACTTTGGATACACTGCCAGTAGAAATTGATCCCTGGAGAAGGACATCATGCTTGGTAAAGCAGAGGGTCACTGAAAAAGAGAAGACCCCCAAATAGATGGACACAGTAGCTGCAACAATGGGCTTAAGCACCAAAAAAATAACAGACATGGTGCAGGACCAAGCAGTGTTTTGTTCTGTTGACAAAGGGTCGCTATGAGTCAAAACCGACTTGATAGCATCTGACAACAACCGTTATTTGCCTTACTCACTAGGGTTTAGCAACACCCCTTCCAGTGAGTACACAATAATCAGATGCAAATGAACTAGTATTGTATAACATATGTCTGTTGGTTTGTTGTACTGTAGCAGCCTGCATGTTGCCATGATGTTGGAAGTTACATATCAGTATTTCAGACACCAGCAGGGTCAGAGATGGAGCACAAGTTTCAGCTGAGCTTCTAGACTAAGAGAGATGAGGAAGAAGTAACACGACAGTCTCCTTCAGAAAAAGTTAGCCAGTGCAAACCTTATGAATAGCAATGGAACACTGTCTTGATATAGTGCTGGAAGATGAACCATCCACTGATCGCAGAGACATGTTTAAATATGCCTTGTCTGACATAAACCTCTACAGGTACGAACAAGAACGCTGGTAGCAATATTTGCACACTTACCCTCACGTACCCACTGCTGCTGAATTGATTCTGATCGACAGCAACTTTATAGCACAGAGCAGAACTTCCCCATAGAGTTTCCAAAGAGAGCCTGGTGAATTCAAACTGCTGCCCTTTCGGTTAGCAGTTGTCACACTTAACCTCTACACCATCAGAGCTTCCTATCCTCTTATAGTCTGAGAAAATCCATTTAGGAAAGCAATAGGAGACAAGAAGAGAGATTTAAGTATGGATCCAATGTAAAGAGACTTAGATGCCAAGTCAGGACTCAATTTGTATTTGTAAACAGAGACTCACTATGGAGAAGCCCACCTCTCTTCCATTCATCTGTTTTAAAAGTAGTTTCTGAGATGTTTACACTGATGCCTTGAAGTTAATGCTGCAGCAGAAAGTGATGAATAGAAAGTACAGAAAATTATTCAAGAGAAAACACAAAGAACATTATTGGGGAGCAATAAAGAAGACCTAATTAGGACTAAGATCCCTTAGGGCAAGGGCTCTGCTTCTCTGACTTAAGAGACACATGTTGTTAGTTGCTATCAATTCCAATTCACAGTGACCCCATGTGTGCACAGGAGAACTGCTCTGTAGGGTTTTTAAGGCTGTGACCTTTCAGAAGCCAAGTACCAGGCCTTAGCTCCGGGGCACCTCTGTGTGGGTCTCAACTATCAATCTTTCAGTTGTACAGTGTTGAACCATTTGTGTCACCCAACAGACACATAAATATCAATAAACCTAGAGCCGACTGTGGGTAGGGAGTGTCTACTTTATATTAAGCAATGCCCTAAATACTTTGGCACGCCTTTCCCCATTTTTAAGCTTCAAAACATCACACCATGGTCATTTTAAAAGCTGATTCTTTCAAGACGTAACTGAATTTTTTGTTCATACTATGTGTTTTCACTGATGGAAGGAATGCTGATTAAATGACTGCTTCAGAATCTTTATTACAATTTATATATTTTGATATGCATTATCTGGGATCATGTGTCCAGCAGATTCTAGATGTGATTCATAAATCCCACTGATATGAAATGTTTCTGAAAATCTGCAAAACACGAAGGCTCCTGGGAATTACTATGCATACCTTTTCTCTCCTCGTTCTTAGCCTGGTAGTTTTTCATGAACCTTCTCAAATACGTGGACACTACATTCTTCCTTACTGCAAAGCAGTATTTAACAGCCCAGATAAATAAACCCAAGGGATTTTTTTATTTCAAGAAAATCACCACGACAATGTATTCTTCATTACTGCAAAAGCAGCACTGACAGGCCAAATAAGTAAAACTAATCTGAATCTCAGGCAAATTACCACTACTGTGAGTTCTTCATTATAACAAGAAACAGTACCAACAGTTAAGAAGCACAAAGAGCTGTCCCAGAATACTGCAGAACCACTTACAGTAGTGTACGCCACCTGTTATTTGTGAAAGCAATGACTGGCCCTAGGAGAGCGAATCTCTTGAAAAGTGCCATTGCAAGGCATTATTCCTTAAAGCAAAGAGACTATTTATTACTCAGAGGTTAGTAAAGCACAGAGCCAGTTAATACCTGCAAACAGCGAATGACATCAGGGAGAAAATGGCTGCTATGACTGAATGAAGACTGAAACCAAAAACTCACTGCCAGTGAGTCAATTCTGACTC
Source organism: Heterohyrax brucei (assembly GCA_028571685.1). Lineage (NCBI taxonomy): Eukaryota > Metazoa > Chordata > Mammalia > Hyracoidea > Procaviidae > Heterohyrax > Heterohyrax brucei. Next base: position 105,782,504 of record CM053142.1, read on the forward strand.
ACAGCAACCCTTACAGGATACAGCACAACTACCCAACAGTGTTTCCAAGGAGCACCTGGTGGATCTGAACCCCCTGGACCTTCTGATTAGCAGCTGCAGCTCCTAACCACTATACCACCAGGCTTTCCAAGTGAAGACTAGGAGTAGCTTATTCTCAGAATAAGTATACTGTCACGAGAACACAGTAACTGGGAGGCAGTGGGAAGGTTTACCTAGCTCTCAGAGATGAAGGCAAGCCTGTCAAAAGTTCAGAAAAGTCACACATCGAGGCAGCGTTACCTAGGACAGTGCCGAATCTACATAAAAATGAAGCTCTAACTCAAGGTTCTGAAGTTTTACACATTTCACAATGCTACTTGAGGCTAAAAGTGTTACAATCAGGTTTCCTTTTTCCCACAGAACTTCAGAGGCATAAGATAAAGTTGGATCACATGCCCATGAGTCACAAAAGAGTAACAAGTTGAGAAAATAGAAATATCAATTAGATGACCTATAAAAGATGATAATCAACTATGAGACAACCAGAATTCAAAGCCAAGTCTGATGGACTCCAAAGTCTAAATGCAAAAAAAAAAATAAAAATAAAAAACTGTACTTTACCATCCCAACAAAATCACAATAAAAGAGTGTCCCTAAAAATGTCTGAGAACTCAAGAGTAAAGGGAAAAATGAGGAGGATTACTCTTATCCATAACAGAGATGTAGGAGTCTCAAGAGGATTTAAATAAACATGTTTTTGATAACATAATCTGATCATTCATTTTCACTACAATTTTCGGTGAAATAATGTGTTATGCAAGTACAACATCGTAAAAAAATATGCATACACTCTCCTAAAATGAAATCCTAAAAGTAACCACAGGGAAAGAGTAAGATTACCTACTAAGAATCAAGAAGTGATTAGGTGGTTTGAGCAAGGCTGGTATCACATAGTGGCTCAAATTTGGTGAAGAGGGCATCTCTGTAGAGAGACAGCCCAGTGTGATGTACTGGAGCCTAAGCTGAGTGGGAAGATGTCTATGTGAGGTATGGTGGCATGGTAGCCCTGAGGGAGATACTGGACCCCACACAGGGCAAAAGAAGATCCCAGCATGGATTAATTGAAAAGCTTGGGGATGAGGAGTACATCCAGGAACAGGGAATCAGAGCCCAAGTAGGGTGAAACGGGAATGACCACACAGAGGACAAGGAGTAGCAGCACAGTGAGAACTGGTCACCTACAAAGGGCCTGACCAACTAGAGTAACTACACTAAGGATAATGGGAGCCACATTTCTTCCAGTAAGAAAATGGAGTTATAATCTGAAAAGACAAAACTAGAATGAACCCTGTGGATTAAAACAAACAAACAAAAAAAAAACCTCTATGAATTCACAGTTCTCTATAACAATGTAGAATAAATACAGTACTCATATACTGGTTTTCTGCTAAAAGAAACCAGTCCCTGGAGGAACGGCTGACTTCAGGGCAGGGGGAAGAAAGTACAAAGTAACCCTGGAACATTTTCTTGGGCCAGAACGTAAGAACTGCTCAGTTATACTGAAAGAAAACAAACCACAGAAGCTAACTTGAAGAGGCTTTCAGTGGCCAAATCTGGGACAATTCGAGAACAAATAGTAAGTTTTATAAGGGGCTACTGAAGTCTTAAAACACCTCTCCATAAAACACTAATTCTAAGGAGAAAAGAGTAATTTTATACCAAAGATGTCTGGGAAACACCACCTTAACCAAAGTGATCAAACTGCACATTACCAATAATAAGGTAGAAACTGTATGCCACTTGACAGGTTGCAAGAATACAGCCTCATTACTGTGATATCTCTGCCAAAAAATCCCTAATCTCCATTTAACTATGAGGAAGTAATAAGCAAAGTGAAAAGTGGCATTTTACAAAACCAACCCATAATCTACAATCAAGAAAGCCTGAAGACATGTTCTAGACTGAAGAAGTCTAAAAAGACATTACAATTTAATGAAAAGCATACATCTGAACTGGATTCTTTTGTTACAAACAAAATCACTGGGCAAAACAGCAAATTTGAATGAGGTCTGAGGATTAGATGGTAATACTTGTTGTTAGGTGCCATTGAGTTCATCACAACAGATGTGGCCCTACGCACAACAGAACCAAACACAGCCTGGTCCCGCACCAGCCTCACGACTGTTCTTATGCTTGAGCCCACTGTTGCTGTCGCTGCGCCAATCCATTTCATCAAAGGTCTTCATTTTTTGCTGACCTTCAAACTTTACCAAGCATGATGCTCCTCTCCAGGGACTGATCCTTCTGTCCTAAGTGTGTAAGATATAGTCTTGCCACCCTTGCTTCAAAGAAGCATTCTGGTTGTACTTCTGAGACAGACACTTGTTGGTTCTTTTGGCAGTCCTGGGTATATTCAGTATTCTTCTCCAATACCATCATCCAAAGTTCTATTCTTTGTCTAGTTTTTGCATGCATATGAGGAGACTAAAAATACTATGGCCCGGGTCTAGCTAAAACGCCTTAGTTTCCCAAGTGACATCTTCGCTTTTTTTTTTTTTAAACACTTTAAAGAGGTCTTCTGCAGCAGATTTACCCATTACAATCTGACATTTGATTTCCTGACTACTGCTTTCATGATGTTGACCGGAGAGGCAAGTAAAATACAATCCATGGCCACCTCAATCTTTTCCTTCTCTCACGATGTTGCTTACTGGAACAGTTGTGAGTTTTGCTTCCTTGATGCTGACGTGTCATCCAAGCTGAAGGCTGTGGTCTTTGATCTTCACCAGTAGTAAGTGTTCCAAGACCTCTTCTCTTTCAGAAAGCAAGGTAGTGTCACCTGCACAACACAGGTCGTTTTCTCCAATCCCAATACCCTGACTTCTTCATATAGTCCAGCTTCTTGAATGATCTGCTTAGCACACAGACTGAATAGTATGGTGAAAGGATGTAAGCTTGCTGTGCATCTTTCCTGACTTTAAACCAGGCAGTATCCCCTTGTTTTGGTCCAACAATCATCTCTTGATCCACGTGCAGTTTCCACAAGAGACAATTACATGTTCTGGAATTCCCATCCTTCACAATGTCATCCACAATCTGTTACATCTCCCAATCAAATGCCTTTGCACAGTTAATGAAACACAGGTAAACATCTTTCCGGTATTCTCTGTTTTCAGCCAAGATCAGCAATGATAACCCTAGTTCCACTTCCTCTTCTGAATCCAGACTGAATTTCTGGCAGTTTCCCGTTAAAATATTGCTCTAGCTGCTTCTGAATAACCTTCAGCAAAATTTTACTTGCATGTGATTTAATATTTTAATTTCTGCATTCAGTTGGATCAGGTATAAGAATGGATCTCCTCCGGCAGCTGTCGTTCAAATTTCTTGACATAGATGAGTGAGTACTTGCAATGCTGCAAGAGTTTGCCGAAACATCTCAATCAGCATTTTGTCTATTCCTGGAGCCCTGTTTTCCACCAATGCTTTTGGTGTAGCTTGCACATCTTCCTGTAGCACCACTGGTTCCTGGTAGTGATATAGCAATGTTATTTTCCTGATTTTGACAGTTACAATTATGTACAGGAGAAAGATGTGGCATCTGCTTCCATAAAAGTTTGCAGTCTTGGAAACCTCTGGGACAGTTCTACACTTACACTATCTTTTAGGGTTGTAATGAGTTGGAATCAACTCGATGGCAATGGGTTTTACTGGACTGTAATTATGTGGGAGAAAGCCCTTGTTTGGAGTGATGAGACATCATGTCTTTAATTTCTCTTAAATGATTCAGGGGGGAAAAAAGTTTTCTGTGGTATAGCTGCAACTTTTCTGACAGAGGGTTTTTTTTTAAATCATCTTCAAAACTCATTTACAGCACCTAAAAAAGTACTCTTTCCAAATGTATGACTGTTTCTACATATTTTTATGAAATTATTAATGATTTTTTAATTACATCTGTGTTGTCCAATACAGTAATCAGTTCCTAGGTCATGCTGAATACATTTTAAGCGCTCAGTACCCTAACGTCACTATCTGCTACTGACTTGCACAGTAAAGATACAGATTACCATCACCAGAAAGGTCCACTGACATAGAGGATGGGAGGTGAACTGATATGGACCTAAGTGTGCTAACAGTAAGTCATGTAACTTCTCCTAAGCCTCAGATTCATTTTCTGTAAAATAGACTAATATATCTAACACAGCAAAGCTACCGAAAAGATCATGTAAAAAGCTATGTAAATTGTCAAAACCAGCACATAGTAAATAAATATCTGATGAACATTAGCTATCATCTCAAAATGTGGGTGGATGATTTCCTGATCTGTCGCCTCAGTACTTCTGGATCTAGTCAGGCAATTACAGGAGCAGAAGTTTCAAATAAGTTTACTTGTACTGCTTGCTCAAAAGGCCCATAAGTTCCATGTTATTAAGTCCAATAAAAAAACAGCCTGCTTCTTACCGTATTTGACTCTTATCAATGTTTGTCCACTTTCCCCCTTGAAACACTGTCCTTTGTATTCCATTAATACCGACACTCATCTGACCTCACCACAGTATTCTTTAGAAAATCCAATTCCTCCAACAAACTTTTTTTATGTTAGATTTACAGGCCCTTATAGTTCCATTCTGGGTCTCTCTTATCAGCTAAGACCTACTGATCGTAAATCCACTTTTGCCCATTTGCATAGTTCTCTTCCGAACTCCACCTCCACAGTTATTATCCTAACTTAAGCTATCCTCACCTTTCCCAGACTACTATGAAAGCCTCCTAACCATGTTCCCACATCAACTCCTGCTACTCTTCTTCCCCTTCAATGTACTTCACCATAATCCTAATTCTTCCCTCTGGAAGACCAAAAATAAGTATAAAGGCTTTTAAGTGGTAATCTTAAGCATTCTTATGTTTCCCCCTATATTCAGAAATACCATCATACTGTCCTTTAAACACGTGCACCCCCTTCTCAAAAGCTTGCAAGCAGCCATCTAAATACCATCACTTGGTCTTAACCCACCCAGAGCAAGAGGAGAATGAAAGACAAGAAAGACCTAAAGAAAATAGCCCAGAGACAGAAAGGGCCATATAATCCAGAGATTGCATCGGCATGAGACCACAGCAACTAGATGGCACCTGGTTACCACCAATGACTGTTCTGACAGGGAGTACAACATATAGTTTCTAACACAGCGGGAGAAAAATGGGTGTGCAGACGTAGACCTGTATGCACACTGCCCCTAGATTCTCGTCAGCCCAGAGCCGAAACCATTTTCAAAGCCAACTCTTCAAACAAAGACCAGACTAGACTGCAAGACATAAAATGATACTGGCAAAGAGTGTGCTTCTTGGCTTCAGTATATACATGAGGCTAATTGGGCAGTTTCTGTCCAGGAGTGAGATGAGAGCATGGAGGGGGACAAGAGATGGCTGAACAGACATGAGACACACCAGGGTGGAAGGGAGGAGTGTGCCATGACGGTGGGGAGAGCAGCTACAGTTACCCAGCAGTGCAGGTGCAAGTTTCTATAGGACAAACTGACTTGGACTATAAACTTTCACTTAAAGTAGAATAAAGTATTTTTGTTTTTTTTAAAAAAAGAAATGTGGACCCCTAAAATGAACAATGTTTGGATATGCAACATACTAAGACTTGCAGAGTGTAAAGTTTCAAACTGCAGTTACTATGTTTACTGCTTTTAAAGCTGAAAACATGTTAATTCATTAAATATCTATTAAGTGCTAAGTATGAAAACCCTGGTGGCACAGTGGGTAAGTGCTACCACTGCTAATCAAAAGGTTGGTAGTTTGATTCTCCCAGGAACTCCTAGGAGCTAGAATTCACTCGATGGCAATGGGTTTGGTTTTCAATGGACATACATCAAACTCTGGTGTTACAGTGGTTAAGAGCTATGGCTGCTAAATGAGGAGAAAAAAAGGGTCAGGAGTTTGAATCTACCAGCTGCTCCTTGGAACCCCATTGGGGCAGTTCTACTTTGTCCAATAAGGTCACTGAGTCAGATCTGACTATGGTAGTGGTTTGGTTTGGGGATGGACATACATTGGAATCGACTTGACAGCATTGAATATGGACATACATAAGCCTTTGTGGCACAGGGATTAAAGCACTTGGCTGCTAAACAAAAGTTTGGTGGTTCAAACCCACCAGCTACTCTGCGGGAGAAAGATGTGATGGTCTGCTTCCATAAAGACTAACAAAAGACAAACCCATTGTTGGTGATTCCAACCCAAAGCAACCCTATAGGACAGAACAGAATTGCCAAACTTATTGGTTAGCGGCAGTAGTTCTTAACTACTACGCCACTGGGGAATAGAGCCTTGAAAATTCTATAGGGCAATTCTACTCTGTCATACAGGATTGATATGAGTCAAACTGAATGAACAGCAGTGAAAATGGAGAAAAGACACACACAGGATCTCCCTGAGTCAGAATCCACTCGATGGCAATTAGTTGTTCCTTTTTTTAGACAGAGTTCCTGGGTGGTACAGTTAACTGCTCAGCTACTAAACCAAGTTTGGCAGCTGGAAGAGATTCAGAGGTGCTTCAGAAGAAATGCCTGGCAATCTACTTCTGAAAGAGCAGAGCTATTGAAAACCCTATGGAGCGCAGTTTGACTATGAAACGTCTGAGGTCACCAGCAGTTGGAACTGACTGCACTGCAAGTGGCTTTAACAAAAAAAAAAAAAAATGAGTCAAGCATTTTTCAGGAAAAACAAAACAAAACAAAACATTGACTCAAAGTGAAAAATTGTTTCTAAGGAATGGCACTGGAGTGGTGAAGAAACAATAACCTTTAGTAAATTATATAGTATGTTGCAAAGTGTTACCTGCTCTGGAGAAAAACCTGACTGAGTAGAAAGGGACAGGCTATGGAGGGTGAGGGGTGGCGCTGTCTTACATACAGCAGTTGAGGAAGACCTCAGTAGCACAGTACAAGTACAGCTGGAGAAAGAACAAAGACATGAAGTCAGAGAGGAAGATGAAACTCAAATTACTCAGGGTCCTCTGTACCACACTAGGGACCATGGATTTTACTCTGACTGAGAGGGGGAGCCACGTGACAAGACGTGACGGATCTTGGATCACTCTGGCTATTAAACACTGTAGGCAGGCAAAGGTCAAAGCAGTGAGACGTTTACAAGCAAGAGAGAGAGGTGTTCTTACATTTTATACTGGATTTGTTTACGTTTAACCCTATGGAAGGAGCTCCGAAGGCACGATGATTAACACCTATGGTGCTAGCCAACCCACCAGCTGCTCCTGGAAACCCTACAGGGCAGTTCTACCCTGTCCTATAGGGTCACTATTGAGTCAGCATCAATTTGATAACACTTTTTTGTAATCCTAGGGAAAGCAGCTCTGGTGATACATCAGTTAAGGCCTGGCTGCTGACTGGAAGGTTGGCAGTTCCAAATGCACCCAGCTGCTCCTCAGGAGAAAAATATGGCAGCCTGCTCCCATAAAGAATACAGCCTTGCAAACCTTATGGGGCAATTCTAGAGACTGACTCCAGGGCAGTGAGTTAACCTGTGAAACACTGTTCAACTTTAAAACCCATGTGGTTTCCATACGTCAGAACTGACTCCACAGCAACTGTTTTTCGTTTGTTTGTTTACCCACCCCAATGAGTTCATCACTACTCTTAGTCTGACCCTATAGGACCCAGGAGACTGGCCCCATAGGATTTCCACGGAGCACCTGGTTGATTCAAACTGCTGACCTTTTGATTAACAACCACAGCACTTAACTATTACCCCACCCAAGGCTTCCTTTTTTTATTTTAAGTACTAGGAATTCATAAAGCTACCAAAAATAAATAAATAACCAAAAAACTTAACTGTGGCCAAGTTGATTCAGACTCACAGAAGCCCTAAAGGACAAAGTAGTTGAACACAGGATTTCCAAGAGAGAGCTAGCGGACTCCAACTGTCAACCTTTTTTTAGTTAACAGCTGAGTTCTTAACTATTGTGCCACAGGCCTTCTTCATAAAGCCACACTTTATAAAAAGACAATGAAAACATGAGTATTGGGAACAGCAATAGAATAATATCAAGTATTTTAATTCTAGGCTCTACTCAGTGCTATTAATAGTTACCAGCTCTCAGATGTGAAGACAAGGTACAAGACTATTAAACCTGTTTTTTGGGACAAAGGATTTAATCACGAATTTGGGTTTTAAGTTTATTTATTTCACAGGGCAAAGTTATGTCAACATCATTAAAAGACAAGATTATGGCAGACTCACTAAGGGAACGTTACAGTGAAAATTATTCTAGGACACATTTTCTTTTTATCACTTTTACGCATACCATCCTTTGTAACTAAAGGTTTTACAACTGTTTCTCACCACTGTTACCTATAAGTTTGGCATTAACTTGACAGGTAGCTTAATACTGCCCTTAATTATTACTAAAAGATGCTACTGATAACGAATCAACAGCCTATAATGTAACTGCATTAATTCACTCTATCTCTGCTGACCTGATGGCACAACTTCTCAAAGAAAAAGAGTTGTTAGTGCCTAAAGGATTATTGGGAAGCTAAATGACCCTTAGAAGAGTTTCGGTCTTAATCCACAGGCCCCATTACCACCACACAAAGGTATCTGAGAAAAAAACTTTACCTTAAAATCTCCATGACACATTTTCAGGTAGCATATTTGAGAACAATTACTCATTTTTGTCTATGGCTTTCTTTCCTCTTGACATACTGAAGCATGTCTTTAAAGCATGAGTACACTTAAGAATAAGCAAACATTCAACTCTTACACCACAGAAATCTTAAAATGTACTATAGTGTCAAGCAAAAAGTTCCAATCTAAGAGTAAGTGATAAACATATTAACAAGCACCAAAAAAAAAAAAAAAAAAGACACAAGTACAGCTACAGTGCAGCTACAACTGCTAGTTAAAAAAAAAACTTACACTGCACAAATATCATATAAGTTCAGGTTACCTTTGTTAGGACAGCATAAAAGAAATGCAAAGACAGTTTCAAAATTTAATTTCTTCTGCCCAATCATTTAAAACAACAATTTACAAAACCAAAAGCCCCAAGAACTTTATTTTTTTTAGTGCAGCGTTTAAACTAATAGCAAAACAGTGAAACGATTAAGCCAACCGCCAAAAAAAACAGGAAAAAAGCACTGGTCTCGCAAAAGACCTGACTACCTATCAAATTTTTCCTACCATTACTAATAAAATACAAACACACCAGTTATTTATTTTGCCTTCATGTTCTACTGTTATGAACTCACATGCATTAAATAACATTTCAAAGTGAGAAAAACAATGCTTCTAATAATATTCTTTCCTTAAAATTCGCAGCACATTTAGCTAAGCTCTTATTACCGCTGGGTAAAATTTAAGATCACGACCTACTAGCCAAATCATCATGTTAAAAAACTTTTTGAGCAGTTTTTCTTAAATATTTTAGTTCACTGGCAGCCTGTGGATGTTAGCCAAAATAATTCGAAATGAAAAACGCTTAGCTCGCAGACACTGCACGTAACATGGTGTAGAAACATATTGGGAGAATTTTTAAATCCAACATTTGAATCTGTGAGTGTTTTAATCAACTATCCTAAATCAGGCGCTTACATTTAAAACAATTAAAAAAAAAACTGCGTGGGTGGCGACACTGTCAGCCATCTGTAACAAATCTCTTTAATGGTTTAAGATTCCTAGATCGGAGAAGAGGAGATTGATTAAACTAAGTTGAGATCTCGTGGCCCTTTTGTCTCAGCCCAGCAGCAGGTCTGAAACATTCTCCCTGAAGGTGGAAGAACAGTCTGCAATTCAGGGCAAGGGGTAAACGCTGAAGCTGAGCGGCGCCGGCCCTTCCCTATTCGCGCACTCAGGTCACAGCGCAGTCAAGTTTGGTTTCACAAACGGGCTTCAACACTAGTGACAAAAGCAAAGTCTCCCAAGTGAAGCCGACGCGGGGGTCGGGGAGCGCCCGGAAGCCCAACAGGACACGTTTCCACCGGAGGGTGACGGGTGCCTGTGCAGATTCTGGCACGGAGCCCCTTCCTGCGCCCCTGTTTGCCCCCGGGGACCCCACGCCCAGGCCGGGACAGGCTTCGCTGGCCGAGGCGGGTAGGCCACAAGAATGGGACGAGACGCTGACAGGGCGGCGGCGGCGGCGACCGGAGCTCGGCTTTCCTCACCGGGCAGCGAAAAGCAAAGGGGGCCCTCCACACTGCAGCCACCCCCATCCAGACTCGAGAGGCAGCTCCAACTTTCCTCCAAGCGCAACGACGCCGCTTGGGCCGCGCCAGATTCCGAAACTTTCTCCGCCCTCCGTTCGCCCCGGGCCCGCTCTGCACCCTGCGCCAGCCCTGTGACCCCCACCTCGCCCCGACAGCTGCCCAAACGCGCCCGCTCCCGGGGGTCGGCCTATGTTTACCGAAGGCCGAAGTCGAGGCGATGGCTCCGGCGGCGGCCCCGCCGCAAGTCCCGAGGTGCTCTCGTCACTCTGCCACCAAGTTCCCCAACATGGAGTCCCTTGTTCGCCTTCAGACGTTCCGAGGGCCACCGGGGCGCCTGCTCCGCAGACCGGGTCGGGAGGCGGCGACGGCGCAGCAGGGACCGACCCGCTCCGCGCGGCTCCTCGCGGCTTGCGCCACCGCCGCTCCCCTCCCCCCGTTGTCTGGCTTCTGCCTCCCTCCTCCCCCACGTGTCTCCTCCCCTGCCCTCCCTCCGCTCCGCTCCGCTCAGCCCCGCGGCCACATGTCGGCGCGCGCGGGTGACGACGGCGGCGGCCGCTGGACCCACCGCGCTCGGTCTACAAGCTCTGGCCCTGCACGGACTCCGGCCGCGCTCCACGGACCGCAGGGGGCGCTGGCAAACCACCGTTTGCGACAGAAGAACGTGGCGGGCGGAGTCACGTCGCCCGGCTCGCGCGCGGGCGGGAGGCGGCCGTGCGTAGCGGAGGCTCCTGGGAAACGTTCTCCCCCGCCCGGAACGCTGCGGGACGTGCGCGTGGGCTGCGCTGGGCGCGCTGGAGCCGGAGCTGCTGGGGCTGCGTCAAGGCTGAGGGCCCCGTGAAGGCAATCCGGAAGGTTCCTGGAGAATCGGACGTGTGAGGGGTGGCGCGGCTTTAATTCTCCGGTCTTTCTGGTAGTCTGAGATTGAGAGGACGCACAGTATGGTGTTAGCGATGGACTGAGTTTTCACCCAGCTGCACTGCTCGGTTTACACCACCTCTAATGCACCGTGCGCGAAAGTTTGTCAGCAACTAGTTTAAGCCCTTGCTCGCTCTTCGCTTCTGGTAGGCATTTAAAAAAAAAAAAATGCCAGTGACGCTGGTTTCCTATATGACTCATCGATTCAAAGGCATATCTCCAGTCTTAATAACCACAACCAAAAAATTAAACTTCATCATTCACTTTAAGAACCTTCGCTTTGTAGAAGTGACGTGGTAATTCAGTAATTCGTCAGAGCCTGCGATATGCAACGTGGGTGCCCTTACTGAGTCCTTGCCCTGCGTGTCGTGTCATCAGATCTTTTATCTTACCTCATTAATATCTTGACAGATTTTTTTTTTTTTTTTTTTTTAAATCTCTTAACTCCTTTCTGAACAGTTTCAGCAGCTCCTGGCCACTCTTCCTGTTCTGTGTCGTCCATCTGATCCGTCCACCACTCTTGTATCAGGTTGTCTTTGCAGTCCCCTCGCCCAGACTGTCGCCCTGCTTACACGGTTTTCCGGGGATGAAGCTCGGCTCCAGGGTCGCCCCGCCGACGTCTCTTACACGGATTTTAGGGCCACCTAGCCTCACTTCTCGCGCATTTTCTAGCCGTTCTTCCCTTTCCTCTGTTTTTGCTCACGCTGCTCTCTCCCAGGCATGCTGACCCCCCAGCCCTGGTGACTTTCCTCCGCACTTTCCCGAGACACTAATTACTAGTTACTTCCCTGCCACCTCTCCTGCGTTATCCTAGACAAGGTTGGTTGTCCTGTCGGCCCCCGCCCCGCCCCGCCCCCCAGGCACTGTTGACATTGTTTCCCCGACGTACTTACCACGTTCTGTTGAATCATTACGTGTCTGTCTCACACTCCGGGGCCTGAGACATTGTATCACAGCACCTAACACAATAAGATTTAGAACCCAAACCCGTTGCTGCAAGTGGATTCCAACTCATTATGACCCTACAGGACAGAGTAAAACTGCCCCATAGGGTTTCCAGGGCTGAAATCTTTACAAAAGCAGACTGCTGACATCCTTCTCCTCCAGAGAGGCTGGGGCATTCAAATCGCTGGACCTTTGGTTAACAGGCGAGGGTTCCTTGACACTCAATTAAAAAACAAAGACAAAAAGAAACAAACAAACAAAACATTGCTGTGGAGTTGATTCCAACTCGTAGCGACTATAGGGACTTGGTAAATTTCTGAAACAATAAATGGCCGACAGCTTTGTCTCCTTAAAGTTCAAAGTCTGGAGCTTTACAATGTATTGTTTTGATATGAGACTTGGAAATTTATATGAGATTTTCCATATTTGGAAAGTTTGAGGGAATGATGAAATTAATGAAGGAACTAAAATACTTCAGATGGAGAAATAAAATTCTTGTGATAGGTCCTCGTCCACTGTCAGAATACATTATAAAGAACGGTTAAAAAGAGAGATTAAGAGCCAGCCAATAAAAGAATCAGTTAAAATTTCATTTGAACCCTTATACAACATAACCAGACCAACAAGCAGTGTTATTGTGAGCCTTCCGTCAAGATAAGAGTATAGCTTTGTTATGTATCATGTGCAACTTTACAGAATCTTACTTCTCCAAAGTAACTCCAGATTAAGACTTCTGATGCAATATTCTTCAGCGTGTTTTGCATGAAAATCTCTTTTTTTCAGAAAATGTTGTTTCTCAAAATTAAAAGCTAAATATTAACGTTTGTTAAATAGAAAAGCCAAGCCAAGTGCCAAAACTGTATTTAATTTTTAATCGATAATTGTGTACTGTTTTAACAAAACTAAACAATGCTGTATCTTTTCATGTATTTATTCACTGCAGATAATTCTTTGTTCTTTTACAGTTGACCTCCTGGATATTGTGTGAACACTTTTTCTTCCAGAGAAAAATGCTCTTAATGCTAATGTACTAGTGGTTTCTCATTTCATGTGCAAATAGAAGAAAGAGTGGTGGTTTGTAAGCAGCCGTCTTTCACTACTCCCAGGGGAAAAGACCGTGTATATTTCTGTACATACAACATCCTCTGCATTATGTTTGCATAATGAAGATTTATTATTCTCTCTGTTTTAAATTTTTTATTTACAGTGTAATAAAGAAGTACAAAGCTTGAAGTAAATAAAAGATGAGTATAAAATGTAGACGTAAAGATTGTTGCACCAACCATTGTTGTCAATGTTCTAGACTTGTTTGTAACTATACAAAATGCAAATAATACCCATGATAAACAGCTTTACCAAGTGCCCAATCGGCATGGTGCACTTGACCAGGCATTTAAAATGTCAAACCTGTCACGCAGCAACAGACACCATAGTGGCATCTTAAAGATTGAGTGGTAATTAATGTACTGATATTAACAGAGCTTTCACAGAGATAATTGCTATTTTAACTGTTGTGAATAGAATATAAAATAAATTCCAAATTAAGAGAGAAAAGTCAGTAAAAAGACATTGCATGAAACAGGGAACATGGTTCTGATACTGACTCTCACTTCAGACCTTCCTAGGTTTTTATAAGTCAGCTAATTTTTCTGGTCTTTGGTTTCTAAATTTACGAAAGAGGAAGTTTTTATTTTCATGATCTCTGTGGCAGTTTTATACAGTAAAAATATGTAACTTCAAAGGTGTTCATTTTAAGACTCATAAGCAAAACATGTGCAAATATACAATGCCTTGTATAGAATGGAAAATAGATGCTAGGAGGAAAAGTTAGATAGTAGGAATTTTAGAAAAGGAGAGACTGACTTATTTCTGTTTTTACAACCATGAAGAGTTTTAATGTGCATGATACCATCCAGTTGTTTTCTTTGTGGAATTAAATTCAGTTAAAAAACAATCAGTAGGGTATCTACTATCTGGAGGGTGGTGTAAGGTGTCTATGGATGAATGAACAATGTCTCAGCAGTCAAGGTAATGACAGTTTAGTAGGTATGGATAAGACAAGTACAAAAACAAACTAAGGAAGAATAGAAATGCCATAAAACAAAGTGCTGTGTTGGAAAGTGTTAAAAGAGGGAGAGAATATAAAGGGGATGGTTACGGATTGAACTGTCCCTCCACTCCCATGCTATTTTGGAATTCTAACACCTACCACTTGTCTGTCAATTTGTCGTACTGTAGAGGCTTGTGTGTTGCTGTGATGCTGGAAGCTATGCCACTGGCATTTTGATACCAGCAGGGTCACCCGTGGTGGACAGGTTTCATCTGCGCTTCCAGACTAAGACAGACTAGGAAGAAGGACCCAGCAGACTACTTCTGAAAAGAATTAGCCAGTGAAAGCATTATGAATAGCAGTGGAATACTGTCAGATACAGCACCTGAATGTGAGCTTGCCAAGTTGGAAAACACTTGGAAAGTGACTGCAGAACAGCTGCTTCCTCAAAGCAGAATCAACCTTAGTGATTTGGATGGCATAAAGCTTTCAGCACGTTCAATTGCTGATGTGGCACGACTCCAAATGAGAGGAAACGGCTGCAAAAACCATTAATAATCAGAACATGGAATGTACAAGGTATGAATTAAGAAAATCGGAGATCATCAAAAATGAAATGAAATGCATAAACATTGATATCCTAGGCATTAGTGAGCTGAAATGAACCAGTACTGGCCATTTTGAATCAGACAGTTACATGGGAAAGAGAACTTGAAGGGGAATGATGTGTTCATCGTCAGAAAGGACACTTGAAGATCTGTGCTGAAGTACAATGCCGTCAGTGATAGGATACTATCCATACACCTACAAGGAAGGCCAGTTAACACAACTATTATTCAAATTTACAGACCAACCGCTAAAGCCAAAGATGAAGAAACTGAAAAATTTTACAAGCTTCTGCAGTCCAAAATTGATCAAATATGCAGTCAGGATGCATTGATAATTACTGGTGGTTGGAATGAAAAAGTGGGAAACGAAGAAGGATTGGAAGTTGGAAAATATGGCATTGGTGATAGAAATGATGCTGGAGATCTCATGATAGAATTTTGGAGATTAACAACTTCATTGTAAATACCTTTTTTAACCAACACAACAGCAACTGTATACATGGACCACACCAGATGGAATAAACAGGAATCAAATCAACTACATCTATGGGACAAGATGATGGAAAAGCTCCATATCGGCAATCTGAACAAGACCAGGTGCTGACTGTGGCACAGACCATCAGTTGCTCATATGCAAGTTTAAAATGAAACTGAAGAAAATTAGAAATCCATCAGAGCCAAAGTATAAACTTGAATATATCCCACCTGAGTTTAGAGACTGTCTCAAGAACAGATTTGATGTGTTGAACACTAATGACCAAAGGCCAGGTGAATTGTGGAATGACATCAAAGACATCATTCATGAAGAAAGCAAGAGGTCATTAAAAAGACAGGAAAGAAAGAAACGACCAAATGTCAGAAGAGACTCTGAAACTTGCTCTTGAATGTGGAACAGCTAAAAGAAAAAGAAAGAAGGATGAAGTAAAAGAATCGAAGATCACAAAAGGCAGTTTGAGAAGGCAAAACAAAGTATTATAATGACATGCAAAGAGCTGGAAAAAGAAAACCAAAAGGGAAGAACACATTCTGCATTTCTCAAGCTGAAAGAACTGAAGAAAAAAATTCAAATTTGCAATTTGAATTGCAATGGTGAAGGATTCTACAGGGAACTGTTAAATGACTCAAGGAGCATTAAAAGAAGTTGGAAGACATAACCAGAGTCATCATACCAGGAATGACTGGTCAGGGTTCAGCAATTTGAACAGGTAGCATATGATCAGGAACCAATGATACTGAAGGAAGAAGTTGAAGCTGCTTTGAAGGAGTTGGCAAAAAAACAAGACTCCAGAAATTGACAGAATATCAAATGAGACATTTCAACAAACAGATGCAGCACTGGAAGTGCTCACTCATCTATGCCAAGAAATTTGAAGGACAGCTACCTGGCCAACTGACTGGAAGAGTTCCATATTTACACCCATTCGAAAGAACAGTGATCCAACCTAATGCAGAAATTACCAACCAATATCATTAATGGCACACACAAATAAAATTTTGCTCAAGATCATTTAAAAGTAACTGCAGTAGTATATTGACTAGAAATTGCCAGAAATTTGAGCTGGATTTAGAAGAGGATGGGAAACCATGGATATCATTGCTGATGTCAGATGGATCTTGGCTGAAAGCAGAGAATACTGGAAAGAGGTTTGCCTGTGTTTCATTGAGTATCCAAAGGCATTTGACTATGTGTATCATAACAAATTGTGGGTAACATTGTGGAAAATGGGAATTTTAGAACACTTAATTGTGCTCATGAGGACTCTTTACATGGATCAAGAGGCAGTTGTGCAAACAGAACAAGAGGATGCTGCATGGTTTAAAGGCAGGAAAGGTATGCGTCAGCATTGTAGCCTTTCACAATACCTTTTCAATCTGTGTGTGAAGCAAGTAAGAAGTTGGATTATATGAAGAAGAACAAGGCATCAGTATTGGAGGAAGACTCATTAACAATCTACATTATGCAGATTATACCACCATACTTGCTGGAAGTGAAGAGAATTTGAAACGCTGATGAAGATCAAAGACCACAGGCTACACTATGGATTGCACTGCAACGTCAAAAAAACAAAAATCCTGAACACTGGACCAGTAAGCAACATCATGATAAATGGAGAAAGGACTGAGGTCTTCAAAGATTTCATTTCACTTGGTACCACAATCAGTGCTCATGGAGGCAGCAGTCAAGAAATCGAAAGACACATCGCATTGGGAAGATCTGCTGCAAAGGACCTCTTTAAAGTACTGAAAAGTAAAGATGTCACCTTGAAGACTAAAGTGAGCCTGACCCAAGCCATTGTATTTTTAGTTACATCATATGCACGCAAAAGCTGGATGATGAACAAAGAAGACAGAAGAAGAACGGATGCCACTGAACTGTGGTACTGGAGAAGAATAGCAGATGTACCATGGACTGCCAAAAGAACAAACAGATCTCTTCTGAAAGAAATACAGCCAGAGTGCTCCTTGGAAGCAAAGATGGCAAGACTGTGTCTTACATACTTTGGAGATGTTGTGAGGAGGGAATCGGTCCCTGGAGAAGGACATCATGCTTGGTAAATTGGAGGGTCAGCCAAAAAGAGGAAGACCCTAGACAAGATGGATTGACACAGTGGCTGCAACGAGGGGCTTAACCAAAGAAATGATTGTGAACATGGCACAAGACCAGGCAGTGTTTCATTCTGTTGTGTATAGGGTCACTGTGAGTTGGAACTAACTCCATGGCACCTAACAACAGCAGCACATACCTGTAGATACAATCCTATTTGCAAAGAGGGTTTTCTATGTTATGTTAATTAGATCATACCCCGGCAAGAGGATTGTCAGTCTGTTGTACCCCCAGGTGTCTGTCAGTTTGTTGTGCTGTGGGGACTTGTGTGTTGCTGTGATGCTAGAAGTTATGACACCAGTATTCTCATACTAGCAGAGTCACCTGTGATGAACAGGTTTCAGGTGAGTTTCCAGGCCAGGCAGACTGGCCCAGTAGTTTACTTCTGAAAAGAAGCAGCTGGTGAAAATGTTATAAATGGCAGAGGAACGTTGTCTGATATAGTGCCGGTAGATGAAGCTCTCAGATCAAAAGGTATTCAAAAGACGACTGGGGGAAGAGCTGTCTCTTCCAAGTAATAACATGGATGGAGCCAAGCTTTTGCAACCATCATTCGCTGATTTGGCACAACTCAGAATGGGAAGAAACAGCTGCATACATCCATTAATAATCAGAATGTACTATGTATGAAGTGTAAGTTTAGGAAAAATGGAATTTAGGAAAATCAAAAGTCATCAAAAACAAAATGGAGCAGGTAAACATCGGTATCCTAGGCATTATTGAGTCAGATAAGCATACAAGGTCTGACAATTAAGTCAATGAACTTAATTGTTCTAAGTGCTACATACCTCATTGCTGAATATCATTAGTCACCTTTAAAGTACTCCCCTTGAGAAGCTGTGCAGTGATGCCAGCACCTAGTCTACCCTTCAGAGCAATTTTGAAACTCTTTCTGGAATGGCAGTTGCACACAGTGGCAAGTTTGTGAACTTAATTGTATAGCTGTCCGTGAGGGGGGTTTTAGCCAGTAAACAAATAAGTGTATTGGAACACTCTCCCTACTCACCTGATCTGGCTCCCAATGACTTTTTTCTTTACATGAAGAGAAAGGAAATAATTAAAGGAAGACATTTTGATGACATTCGGATATCAAGGGTAATATGACAACAGCTCTGATGGCCATTCCAGAAAGTTCCTAAACTGCTTTGAAGGGTGAACTAGGCACTGGCATAGGTGCATAGCTTCTTATGGGGAGTACTTCAAAGGTGAGTGTAGTGATATTCAGCAATGAGGTATGTAGCACTTTTTCTAGGATGAGTTCACAAGCTTAACTGGCTGTCCCTGTATGGTCTACTATGCCAGGAATGACAACTTGAAAAGACATTTCATTCAGTGTCTGAAAGAACATTTCAAGATCTATCCTGAAGTATAACACTGTCAGTGACAGGATAATATCCATACACCAGGATATTAGGAAGGAATACCAGTTAATATGATTTATTACTTCAGTTTGTGCCCCAACGACTAAGACCGAAGATGAGCTAACTTCTGCAGTCTGGAATTGATTGAGCATGTAAATCAGGATGTATTGATAGTTACTGGTGATCGGAATGTGTAAGCTGGAAACAAAGAATGGTATTTGTAAAATAAGGCCTCCGTGATAAACAGTGCTGGAAATCACATGATAGAATTTTCCAAGACCAAAGACTTCTTCATTACAGATACCTTTTTTCAACAACATAAATGGCAACTATACACACAGACCTGACTGGGTGTAATACAAGGGAATCAAATCGAGTACATCTGTGGCAAGAGACAATGGAAAAGTTCAATATCATCAGTCAGAATAAGGGCAGGGGCTGACTGTGTAACAGACCATCAATTGCTCATACTCAAATTGAAACTGAAGAAAATTAGATCTGGTCCATGAGAGCCAAAGTAAGGCATTGAAAATATCCCACCTGAGTTTATAGCACATCTTAAGAATGGATTTGATGCATTGAGCACCAGTGACTGAAGGCCAGATAATGAAATGACATCAAGGACATCATAAATGAAGAAAGCAATAGGTCATTTAGAAGATAGAAAAGGCCAAAATGGGTGTCAGAGGAGACTCTGAAACTTGCTTTTGAACATTGAGCAGCTAAAGCAAAAGGAGGAATTGATGAAGTAAAAAAACTGAGTAGATTTCAAGGGGGGCGTGAGAAGAAAAAGCATTACAATGATACGTACAAAGAGCTGGAGAGAGAAAACCAAAAGGGAAGAACATGCTCAGCACTTCTCAAGCTGAAAGAACTGAAGAAAAAATTTGAGCCTCAAGTTGCAATAGCATTCTATCAGCAAAATATTAAATGATGCAGGAAACATCAAAAGAAGATGGAAGGAATACATGGAGTCATCTTACCAAAAAGAATCAGTCAACATTCAACCATTTCAAGAGACAGCATATAATCAGGTACCAAAGATGCTGAAGGAAGCAGTCCAAGCTGCACTGAACATGTTGGTAAAAAACAAGGCTCCAGGAGTTGACAGAATATCAAATGAGACATTTCAGCAAACAGATGCAGCACTGAAAGTGTTCACTTGTCTACGCCAAGAAATTTGTAAGACCGCTACCAGGCCAACTGACTGGAAGAGGTCCATATTTATACCTATTCCCAAGAAAGGTGATCCAACCAAATGTGGAAATTATCAAACAGTATCATAAATATCACATGTAAGTAAAGTTTTGCTGAAGATCATTCAAAAGTGGCTGCCACAGTACATTGACAGGGGACTGCTAGAAATTCAGGCCAGACTCATAATAAGGCAAGAAAACAAGGATGTCTGATACGGCTGTCAGATGGATTCTGGCTGAAAGCAGAGCATACCAGAAAGATGTTTACCTGTGTCTTATTGGCTATACAAAGGCATTTGAATGCATGGAGCTTAGCAAATTATGGATAACATTGATGGGAATTCCAGAACCCTTAATAAGGGTCTCCACAAGTGAGATTTGACTGGATGGTAATGAGCAGTGAGCTAGTCGTGCTCATGAGGAACTTATCCATAGATCAAGAGGCAGATGTTGGAACAAAAGAAGGGATATTGCCGTGGTTTAAACAGAAAAGGTGTGTATCAGGCTTGTATCTTTTCATCATACCTATTCAGTCTTTGTGCTGAGCAAATAATGCAAGAAGGGGAGTATGTGAAGAACAGGGTATCAAGTTTGGAGGAAAATGTGTTAACAACCTGCTTCATGCATGTGATACAGCCTTGCTTGCTGAAAGTGAAAAGGACCTGAAGCATTTACTGGTGATGATCAAAGACCTCAGCCTGCAGTATGTATTACAGCTCAATATAAAGAAGATAAAAATCATCACAAATGGATCAATAAGCAACATTATGATAAATGGAAAAAGGATTGATGTCAAGGATTTCATTTTGCTTAAATCTGGAACTGGCTGCCTGGCTATGTTATGAGTATAACCCACACCATTTTCTTTCCTTCTAAGCTTATTCCTGCCTCTGAGTATAATTATGCTGCCTAGTTCCTCCTTCATGTTAACCCTTACTAATGATTAATGTTCTTTCAGACTGTAGAAAACAAGTAATATCGATCTAAGTGCATAATGGCAGAAGGTCAACATGCCCAAGACACAACTACTGTGACCACTGAAAAGGTAAACAGACTCAGAACTCTCACCCTAGTCCCCTCTTCCTGTTTGTGGTTACTTTTCAGATCAGCTTTCCAGAACCATGCCAACAAGAAGTTGACTGCTGAATAACTCCATCCCATAGTGAGTCCTGCCTAGAAACCAAGAAACTTGTGTCAAGGAGCTAAAACAGCCTAACACATTACCAGGCTATAGCTAGACCCAGTTTCAGGGCCAGAAGAACACCACCCATTTCCATGCCAAGTCTAAGCCCAGCCCTTTTTGGATATGCATGCTCTTTCTCAGAAACTTAATGAATATGTGTACTTCCACTTTTCCTGCAAAATATAACAGTTCTCATGGCCCTGTGTTCAGGGAGGCAGGTTTTTGGAGGAGCTCATTTGTCCTCTGTCTCCTATATATAGATATATAATAAAACTTTTGCTCCTCACTTCACCCCTGTTACAAGAATTGGCTATTTGCACCTAACAACAACCAGTAGGGTGGGTTCTAAATCTAATCACTTCTAAGTTATCAAAAGAGCAGATTAGATACAGAGACACACGAAAGAAGACAGACACCATGCAGTGACATCACAAAGGCACACTGCTTTTGTCAGGGGGCAGGGGACTGCACCCCTGACACTGTCAGAGGGGGTAACACCAAAATGGCCTGGCATTCCACAGCAGAAGCAGTGGTGGGTGGGTGGAGCTTCATGAGAAGGGGCTGCCAAGGCAATGGCATTACTAGAGTTGGTGTCAACTGTCACCCAGTTTTGTTGGTTGGGGAGGAGGGTCTCTGCCTTAGCCAATGCGAGGGGAGGAGCTGTCAGGAGCCAGGGGAGGGGTTGGGTTGCCAGAGGAGGTTCCAGCTAGTGGAACCTTTTTGTGTGTGTGTGTGCACGCGCGCATACACGCACACACGTGTGTTGTGTGTCACCGTGACTTACTACATTGGGTGGTGCCAACCTTAGTGATGCCACTGACACTGTGTGCCACTGCCAAGAAACCAGGGAATGCTGGGTTCTTTCACTGAAAGAAAGAATTCACACAGTCAACGCCTTGATTTGGACTTTAGTCTTCAGAACTGTGAGAAAATAAATCTGTATTCTTAAAAGTCACCCACTTCTGGTATTTCTGTTACGGCAGCAGTAGGAATATATGACAAAGACCAAGGACAATTTCATAAAAGAGCTGGCAATCTGAACAAAAGACAGACCACTGTTATTCCAAATTTGGAGACTCCAGTACACCCCCAGGCTGGTGTCCTGTTTTTCATGTACCTGTTCCACAGTTTTACTAGTCTCCTCAAGTGTCAGCTTCACAGTCACTGCTGCTGAGCCTCTCAACCTGGACCCCTGCAAAAGACATTACAACAGTCTTCGTGGAAATGAACTTCCTCACTTATTTCCCTGCCCTATGAAGTCTATTATAATTGTCTATACCATTCACGCCTATTTTTCCTTTGTCACAGAGGGAACTATCTCTTCTCTTGTTCAAGGTATTGTTTCTCCCCATGTTGTAGTTCTTTCCTTTCCAGATCTTGTGACTTACAAATCATTTAAATTTCTAACAATTTGGGAACTCACATAAGGGCTCTTAAGTTTTCAATCTTGACAATAATAGTATGTGTATAAAACCCATTGCCATCAAGTCAGGTTTGACTCATATGCATATATATATATCACCACCAGAATTTCCTAAAAAAGTTTATTTTCAAAGTAAAAAAATACATATATAAAAACTTGAATAACTTTGTTTATTTGCATTTTCCTGTGGGGCTGTGAAGTTCTCACAGCTTTAGCACATTTGGGGACTCTGATCCCCTCCATTCACTCAGGGTCTTGTACTATGGGCTAGTCTGTCTTCAATATTTTCAATCTGTTTTTTACTGAAATGTAATTTGTTTTTCTCTTCTCCATGTCTGAAAATAGTGTCCATTCTAACACTACTTCCTCATTTCACTTTCTATTCACTATTTTATGGCAATACGCACTTGTTTTAACAATTCGAAAAGCACAGAATTATATAAAGGATATTTCAAAGTGTATAAAGGAAAAGATCATTTTTCTGTCTGCATCCCAGTTAGACAAAATCAAAGTTAAAAGATTGATGTGTCTCTCCATACTTTTTTCCTGTTTACAGAAACATTTAAGTAGAGGTTTTTATTTTTGCAAATAATTACATTATATATTTTTTTCTAAAGCTTTATTTTTCTTACTAAACACTTTATAATGGTTACTCATTTATCAAGCTCATTCTTTTAACTAGCTGCTCAATATTGTGTAGTACTAATGGGCCAAGATTTTTTAAACCACTCCTCTAGTTATATGTAATATAGATTGTCTAGGTTTTTTGCTGTTATAAACAATACTTCCTAAGGATCCTTATATGTGTGTTGTTTTAAGTCATGCAATTTTTCCTCTAAAATTGATTCCTAAACATGTTGAGACAAATGATACATGCATTTTTTAATTTTAATAGTTGTGCTTGTCAAGGGTATCTGCTGTGTTTTGCTACCCAGCATTTGACGTCCCCTTTTCTGCCTTTCCTTAGAAATCCTGGTGGCACCGTGCTTAAGTGCTATGGCTGCCAACCAGGTCAGTAGTTCAGATCCACCAGGTACTGCGTGCAGACTCCACGGGGCACTTCTACTCTATCTACACTGTCACTGTGAGTAGGAAGGAATCGACTTGAGGTTAGTGGGTTTGGTTTGGTGTTTTGGTTTGTCTCTCTTACCGTAGAGTTACAGATGGTGTCGATTCCTTCCCTGGCTTCTGCATTGGATTTTGATTCAGGGTTGGCCAATGAGAGCATGGAGCCCCGACGGTGCGGTTGTTAAGAGCTCAGCTGCTAGGTCAGCAGTTTGACTTTACCCGCTGCTCCTCGGAAACCCTAGGAGGCAGTTGCAATCTGACTCATAGGTTGTCATCCGTCAGAATTGACTAGCATCCCACTACTTACAGTGTCCTGTACTTTAACGATGGGCACATGGCTCAATTGAGGCCAACAGGAATTAGATCCAGAACTTTTGGCACTGTTGAGTAGAAAAGTGCCCTCTGTTCTCTGCTGGAGTTGTTCTATAAAGATGTAAGCCCTCTTGAAAAAGAGAGATGGTTACAGAGAGGAAGGCAGAACTACACAGGGAAAAAGCCTAGGTCCTACTGATGTCATTTAGGTAGGTTTGAGCCGCATATCTAGACTCTCAGTTATGGGACTCAACTTTTTTTTTTTTTTTTTTTGAGTTAGGTTTTCTGTTGTGACCAAAGATGTTTTGACTAACACACTCCCAGCTTATTTCTGGAGATAATGAGATTCACATTCCAATCAACATGTAGAATGTCAGTTTACCCATGGCCTTGTCAGGGCTGAAGTATGAATCCTAATTTTCTGTCATTCTTGTGAGCATTTAGTGTCATCCAGTATTTTTTTCATTATTGTGGTAAATACATGTGTAGCAAATCATTTGCCATTTCAGTATTCTCCATATGTACAATTCAGTGACATCAGTCATGCTTATGATGTTGTTCAGCCGTCACCGAATTTTCTTATCACCTTCGATAGCAGCTCAGTGCACCCTAAGCAATGAACTTCCCTTTTCCCTTCCCTCCCACCTGCCCCAGGAGCTACTGACAAAATTTGGTCGCTATACATTTGCCTATCTTAAATATTTCATGTAAATGGAATCATCCATTTATTTGTCCCATTGTGATTGGCTGATTTTACTCAGCATGATGTTTTAAAGTTGCATCTGCATTGTAGCATGCATCAGGACTTTACCTTTATGACTGAGTGATAGTCCACTGCGGGGGTCCCTGGGTGGCGTAAACAGCTCAGCTTGACTACTGGCTGAAAGGTTGGCAGTTTAAACCCACTCAGAGGCACTTTGGAAAATAGGCCTAGCAATCTGGCTGCAAAAGTGTATATAGCCTTGAAAACCCTGTGGAGCATTTCTGTTCTGCACACATGGGTCACCATGAGTTGGAGTTGACGCCACAACAGCTGACAAAAATTTTCCATTTTATGTATGTACTACATTTTATTTATTCATTTGTTGATGGACATGTAGGCTGTTTCCACCTTTTGACTGCTGTGACTACTGCAGCAGTGATCACTGGTGTACAGATATCCATTTATGTTCCTGTTTTCAGTTCTTTTGGACATATACCTGGGAAGGGCATTGATGAATCATATGGTAATTCTATGTTTAACTTTTTGATAAACTGTCAAAGTGTTTTCCACTGTGGTTATACTGTTTTACATTTCCACCAGTAATGGGTGAGAGTTCCAATTTCACAGCATCCCTGCCAATAGCTGTAGTTTTCTGTTTTAGCGATCCCTCACTGTAGCTTAGATTTGCATCTCCCTAATGGCCAGTGCTGCCATTCATCTGTCAGTTTATTGTACTGTAGTGGTTTACATGTTGTGATACTGAAAGCTATGCCACCAGTATTTCAAATACCAGCGGCTTCACTCAAGGTGAGCTGGTTTCAGTGGAACTTTGAGACTAAGAAGAACTGGGAAGAAGTACCTGGGAGTCTACTTCCAAAATGATTAGCCAGTGAAAACTTTATGAATAGCGGCAGAATATTGTCTGATGCAGTGCAGACTGAGCACCCTTTCATTCAGTTGTATGCAGGGTCCCTACATTGGAACCAACTTGACAGCATCTAACAACAACAACAGTTAATGATATTCTTTTTATGTGTTCATTGGCTGTTCATATTTCTTTGGTGAATTGTCTGTTCAAGTCCTTTGTCCATTTTTCTGCATAGGTTGTTCGTCTTCTTGTTACTAATCACTGTTGTTTTAATCAGCACTTGTTCCCTGATGGTGAGGTTGAACTTCTTCTCATGTTATTAGCCTATCGATAGCCTTTCTCTGTTTTTATATAGAATTGTTTGTCTTTATCATTTTTCTGATTTTTCTGTAGTATCCCTTAACTTTTTTTTTAATTTAACATGACTGAGTGAAAATACACATTCCCGTATAAATTTACATGCCCACCTGTATGCAGCTTCCACTGCTCTCCCTGTCCAGTGACAGCACAGTATTCCTCTCTGCTCCATGCATGTCTCATCCTCCCAACAGCCTCCTTTCCCCTCCTCTCCACCCACTCTCCTTCCTCCAGCCAGAGGTCAGCAGGATGATATCCTATAGATGTATAGAACCATTAAGTGCTTCCAACATATGGAAGTCCATTCCATTCCTGCCCAAAGAGTGGACCTTCGTTATGATTTACGGGTAAGGGCAGCATCAGGGCTGGGGGCCATCCTCTTAGGGGAACCCCGAAACCGCTGGACCATCAGTTGAGGTCTTTTAGTGGAGATTTCAGGATGCACCCCTTTTTATTCTTGTGTTGCTAGTGAGACTCAACTTGGTGAGCTCCATCGTGGCTATCACTGGTGGTGGCCGGGCACCATCTGTTTCTTCCAGTCCCAAGTCGATGTAGGCACCCACTCTTATGGGTCTCTCTGTCTTCTAGGTTGTCTTTACCGCATGTCATTTTGGTCCTCGGTGAGCATCCGTTCCTGCTGAGTTGGGACCATTTGCTGTGTCCTCGGATGGCAGCTTGGCAGCTTTTAAGACCCCAGATGCCACTCACCAATGTGGGGTGCAGAGAGCTCTCTTAGCAAAATGCTAGTTGTGCCAATGGATCCCTTAACTCTTAATTTTTCATGTGAGTAGGTATTTTTTGTTTTTCATGATCTTTAGACTTTGCTTATGGTAGCTTTTCTGATAAAAAGATTTTAATTTTTATATTGTCAAATCTGTCCACTTAAGTACTCTGCTATTAGGCTTATGTCCCCACCATTCCATTGAAACTGCCCGTCTGAAAAGTCACCAATGACCTTATGTTTGCCAAATACAATGAACTCTTTACAGTCCTCAAACAGTTGTCTTCTATTGAGTGCCTACTTCCATGTGCACACAAATTAAGTAACCAGGTACAACATACAAAGCTCTGCCCACTTAGAAATATTCCCTTCACTACTGTCTTTCAGGGTCACTCCCTAAGGTAGTCAGCTTCTGAGCCAGTCCATCTGAGAAATGCACTTAATCACTCTGCCACCAAGGCTCCTTATCTGAGAACCAAGCTTGACCATTTTCCTCCTCATGCTGATCATCAGGAACTCCTCATTAGGCCATAGAGGTGAGACCGGGGAGATTACAGGGTAACAGTAGTGGATAACATGGGGTTCTGGGCCACCTGCTCATGGAATAGATGTGAAACTCTGGCCCAACTCCTTATGACCTAATTACACATGAACCATTTCCATCATATGCTGCTAGGATTTTCTAACCTTATGACTTGGTTGAATTGATTGCACCCAGTTCATGACAAGCAGTTCTGTCTTCATGGTCATTTGATGTCCCAGGGTCATGCATTCCTTTCAGGTTCTAGTAACATAGCAGGAGCTGTTTCATAAAAGGTACCAAACTCTTCACCACAGATGGCATGACCATACTCTAGGACTTAGGAGTCTGTATGGTGATTTTCCCATTGAGGTTTGTCATAAAGTTTTTTATTTTTACAAAGATAAAGCCAAGTGCAAATCAAATAACTTGTAAATGCATAAAGGAAAAAGCAAAACTTTTAAAATCTCATTGTTAATTCTTGTCAACTCATCCACATCCTAGTGAGCATCTGTTTAGATCTTTTTGCCATATTTACAAAACTAGAAAGTAAATGCTGTTTAACAAACTGCTTTTTGATTCAATAATATCAAGGAAACATTCCCTTATTGTTTATATTGTAAATTATTTAACCAGTTGGCCATTCGAGAGTTCTTAACTGGGTAGTACTGCCCTCTAGAGTATGCTTTATTCCTAGAGTCTGCCTGTCTATCTGTCTATGTCTAATCTATCCATCCATCTAGCATCTATCTATCCACATACTATACAAATTATTCCATTGTAAATCACTTTTCTATTATCTCTCCTTTATAATGTTGTCTAATCAGTTCCCACTCTTAATGACCCTGTGTACATCAGAATGAAACCCTGGTCCTGTGCCACCCTCACAATCATTGTTATCTTTGAGCCCATTGTTACAGCCATGGTATGAATCCATCCCACTGAAGGTCTTTCTCTTTTTCGCTGACCCTTTACTTTACCAGTGTGATGTCTTTCTCCAGAGGCTGGTCCCTCTTGATAATGTGTCCAAAATACATGAGACAAAGTCTCATTGTCTTCTCTCATAAATAGCATTCTAGGTATACTTCCTCCAGGAAAGATTTGTGTGTTCTTCTAGAAGTCCATTCAGTATGCTTTGCCAGTATTGTAACTTGAAGACATCAGTTCTCCTTCAGTTTTCCTTATTCATTCATTGCTCAGATTTTTGCATGCACATGAGGTAACTGAAACACTGGTGGCGTAGCAGGTTAAGTGCTACATCTGCTAACCAAAAGCTTGACAGTTCGAAACCTCCAGGCACTCCTTGGAAACTCAGTGGGGCAGTTCAACCTTGACCTCTAGAGTCGCTGAGTCGGACCTCACTCAATGGCAGCGGGCATGAGGTAATTGAAAATACCATGGCTTGGGTCAGGTTCACCATAGTCCTTAAGGTAACATCTTTCCTTTCAAACACCTGAAAGAGGTCTGCAGCAGATTGGCCAGTACAATAGGTCCTTTGATTTCCTGACTTCTGCTTCTATGGGTATTGACTGTGGATCCAAGTAAAATGAAATCCTGACCATTTCAACTTTTCTCTGTTGATCATGATGTTGCTTTTGGGCCCTGTTGTGGGAATTGTTGTTTTCTTTATGTTGATGTATAATCCACATTGAAGGCTGTGGTCTTTGATTTTTATGAATGAGTGCTTCAATCTTCTTCACTTTCAGCAAACAGAGTTGTGTCATCTGCATATTTCAATTGTTAATGAGTCTTCCTCCTAAGTTTATGCTGTATTCTTCATACAGTCCAGCTTCTTGAATTACTTGCTCAGCATAGACATGGAATGTGTACAGTGAAACAATACATCGCTGATGTACACCTTTTCTGGTTTTAAACCATGTATCCTCTTGTTCTGTTTAAATGACTACCTTTTGATTTATGTACAGATTCCACATCAGTTAAGCACAACTAAGTATTCTGGAATTCCTGTTTTACAGAATGTTAGCCATAATTTGTTATGATTCATACAGTTGAATTCCTTTGCATAGTCAATGAAACACAGGTGAGCATCTTTCTGGTATTCTCTGCTTTCAGCCAAGATTATCTGACATCAACAATACCTCTGGACTCTTTTAATCCAGCTTCAATTTCTGGCAGTTCCCTGTTAGTTTACTGCTACAATCATTTCTGAAATTTCTTCAGCAAAATTTTACTTGTAAATGATATTAATTATACTGTTTGATAATTTCTGCATTCTGTTGGATCACCTTTCTTTAGAATGGGCATGAATATAGATCTCTTTCAGTAGGTTGGCCAGGTAGCTGTCTTCAAATCTGTTAGCATAGATAAATGAGTAACTTCAGCACTGTATCTGTTTATTGAAGCATTTCAATTGCTATTCTGTGAATTCCTAAAGCGTTGTTTTCATCAATGCTTTCAGAGTAGCTTAGACATCTTCCTTTACTATTACTCCTTCATGATCATATGCTTCTTCCTGACATGGTTAAACATTGACCAGTTCTTTTTAATACAGTGATTATGTGTGTTCCTTCCATTTTCTTTTGACGCTTCCTGCTTCGTTCAATATTTTGCCTATAGAATCCTTTAGTATTGTAACCCAAGGCCTAAACTTTTCCTTCAGTTCTTTCAGTCTGAGCAATGTCAAATGTATTCTTCCTTTTTGGTTTTCTAGCTCCAGGTCTTTGCACATTGTTAACTTGCTCTTTTCTAGCTATGCTTTTAACTCTTCTGTTCACCTCTTTTGCTTCACTGTTTCTTCCTTTCTCTTTAGCTGCTTCCTGTTCAAGAGTTTTAAAGTCTCTTCTGACAACCATTTTTTCTTTTCTTTCTTTCTAGTGACGTCTTGCTGTCTTCTTGTATCATGTCCTCGATGTCATCGCACAACTCCTCTTGTCTTCAGCATCATTAGTGTTCAGTATGTCAAATCTTTCCTTAAGACAGTCTCCAGTGTCAGTGGGGATATACTTAAGATTGTATTTTTGATTCTTGTGAACTTGTTTTAATTTTCTTTGGCTTCGGCTTAAACTTGCACATGAGCAATCAAAGGCCTGTTCCATAATTGGTCCCCAGCCTTGTTTGACTGATGATATCGAACTTTTCTGTCATCTCTTTCTACAGATGTAGTTGATTCGATTCCTGTGTTTTCTGTCCAGTGAGATCCATGTGTATAGTTGCTGTTTATGTAGTTGAAAAATATATTTGCAATGAATATATCATTGATTTTGCAAAATTCTACCATGTGATCAATGGTGTCATTTCTATTATGAAGGCCATACTTTCCAACTACTAATGCTTCTTTGTTTCCAATTTCTGCATTCCAATAACTAGCAATTATCAGTGCATCTTGATTGCTTGTTTGAATCAATTTCAGACTGTAGAAGCTGTTAAAAAAAAATCCTCCATGTCCTCATCTTTGGCATTTGTGGTTGGTGCATAAATGTGAATGATCCTGGTATTAACTGGTCTTCCTTTTAGGCACATGAATATTATCCTATTATGGGTAGTATTGTATTTCAGAATAGATCTTGCAATGTTATTTTTGATGATGAATGTGACACAGTTCCTCTTCGATTTGTCATTCCCAGAATAGTAGAGCATACCATGGTCCTATTCCAAATTAGCCAATACCAGTCCATTTCAGCTGGCTAATGTGTGGCATATGTGTCTTTATGTGTTCCATTTTCTTTTTGATGACTTGTACTTTTCCTAGATTAGTACTTCACACATTCCCTGTACTGTTTATTAATGGATATTTGCAGCTGTTTTTTCTCATTTTGCATCATGTCATGGCAGCAAATGTAGTTACTGAAAGCTCGACTCTCTCCACATCATTAAAGTTGACTCTACTTGGAGGAGACAGGCCTTTCCCACATTTTGAGAGACTTCTGACTTGAGGGGCTCATCTTTTGGCACTGTGTCAGACAATGTTCTGCTTATTTTCATAAGGCTTTTCTGACCAACTTTTTTCAGAAGTAGACTGCCAAATCCTTTTGCTAATCTGTCTTAGTATGAGAGCTCCACTGAAACCTTTCTACTGTGATGGACTCTTCTGGTGTTTGAAATGCTGGTTGCTTCCTGATTGACAGCGACATACAAGCCAGTATAACACGGCATATTGACAGATGCATGGTATCATGGAGGTCTACTTGTAAATTTTAAGTCAGGGCTTTCCCACTAGGACCGTGAAATGACCAGTCTTCCCAGTAGATCATAAATCACTCAGTTTGCATAGTAAACTGGGAAACCCACTCCATGTACTTCAAATTGCTCAATTTGCATAGTCCTAGCCAATCATTTTGTGGGACTAGACAAGCCATATAGAAGCAATTCATTGCACCACAATATTCACTTAATATCTTGATGCATGATCCACTCTTACCTTTGTTACCATTAGTAACAAGCAGCAGATTTTTTAAACCCTGAAGTGGTTTTCAGTCAGTGAAAAAAGTAAATAAGGTATAAGAATCTCTGCTACAATGATGTCTAATCCGCTGATCAGAGGATAAAGAAAAACACATTAGCTTATATACAGTCTTAGAAGGAGAAAAGCCAATCAGAAAAACCCAAACCCATTGCTGCTGAGCAGGTTCCTAATCACAGCAACTTCTTGTGTTACAAAGTAGAACTGAGCTCCATAGGGCAGCTTTAAATAAATCACCAGGTCTTTCTTTTTTGTGTTGATGCATGGGTTTTAATTGTTAACATTTTGGTTAGTGGGCTAGCACAAACCACTACACCATTTCGTGACCTTTTAAGGTGTAAAGCAAGCTAGTATTTACTATCCTCAAGTCATGGTATAACACTTTCAAAATGACTTTTGTTTAATCTCTATTGAAGAGAGAGAAGGACTCATCCTAATTTTTTTTAAGAAAATTGAAGAATGACTCACTCCACCCTCAAACATATTTTAAATAAAATGTAATTCTAATTTAGAGACCACCAACATCAACATTGTTCTTCTCAAATTAAAAACACAGAGCCAAACGAATTTTTAATAGCATCTGGTAGATAGAGTTCTTTTATTATGGAACCCTTAAGAAAGGTTTCCTGTGTTTTGGAGGAGGGAGGAAAATGAGATGCTAGATGATTGACCCTATAATGTTATTTTGCCATATTGTCTCCCAAGGAAGATACTGGATAATGGTTTCCTTTAAGTAGAGACCAAGCTATTTCAAGTAGAATCTCCACTGATTATTTTAATATACTGTTTCAGTTCTACCATTTAACATTTCCTGAGAATTCTGATACACTGAGTTCTAAGGAGAAGATGCTTGAATTTGTATTACCCAAGGGAAGAAATGAGCATTAAGTTTATTTTTAAATGGCAATAAAAATAAAATTCCCTGAATTTTCTTGCTTGATTGAAAATCCATCACTCTAAGTACTCTGACTAATTTCAAACCAGGTACATTTATTCTCTGGTGACCTTGAATTGCCCCTGAAGTTGAAAAGGCTTTTATAGTCTTTTAGGAGAACCACCTGTCATGGTGGCTCTACTCAGACTTACGGAAATATTTCAAAGACACCAGGAATAGGTAAAGGATGCTTCTTTGTTTTAGCAACAAATTCATTTCCTGATTTTTTCATTGGCAAAACTAGTGTGGAATGCAACGCTCTATGTCTTGTATGATTTTCATCACAGGCTTTACTTGTAGATAAAAGTATCATGGCTTTTAGTTATTTTTAAAACATAAGCTTGGCTGAAAGACTAAAAGCTTTGCCACAGTCAAGGTGTTGTAAGTGGGTTGATGACAGTGGGTGAATCCACAAACAGTGACCCAGCTGTCCAGGTTATAAAGAACAACAGACTGGACTAGGCAACACAGAGTGACCATATCGTGTGTGCACTCTGTGGTTCTGTACATCTATAGGATGTCATCCTACTGGCCTCTTACTAGAGGGGAGTGGAAAGGGTAGAAAAGAGGGGACAGGAGATTGTTAAGAGGATATGATGTGTATAGAACAGAAAGGAGGAGTTGTGCTGTCAGTAGGCAAGGAGAGCAGTGGGAGCTGCAGATAGGCAGGCATGCAAATTTAAACTGGATTGTACACTTCCACTCAATCACAATAAATAAATTATATATATATGTATATATGTATAAAGAAAGGTCTGAGAAAGTGTCACAGTTGAGAGAGCCTGAGGACACATGATAAGCATTTGTAATGCGGTATCCTTGATGGGGTCCTAGGACAAAGAAAAAAATAGGGACACTTTGGGTAAAAGCTAAAGAAGTAGGAATAAAGTATGGACTTGTGTTAATAACTATGATGTAGCAATATTAGTTTATTAGTTGTGACTAATATACCATACTAAGAGGTTAAGTGCTGCAGGCTTACTCTGTCCTATAGGTTTGCTATGAGTCAAAAGTGACTTGACACCAATGGGTAATATATGTTGTCAATAATAGGAGGATTTGGGTGTGCAGTACATGCAAACTATTTTTGCAACTGTTCTGTAAATGTAAAACTATTCTCTAATACAAAAAGATAAAAGATACAGTAAAAAGTACTTGATAAAAGATACAGCATTTGCTTATCACATGAGGATACATTCACGGATAATGTAGGCAGGGGAGATCGTCCAGCTGTCTTCTTGCAGAACCAGGCACTAGAAGCTTGGGTGAGAGAGTGCACTGTGTCAGAGGACACTACAGTGGGGAAGCCTCTAGGTTGAGAGCCTTGCTCACAGAAGTTGCGGTGGACTTTGTTACTAATAATGCTTACCCGACACAAACAGGAAGCAACTGTGAACATAAACACACAATGGCATTTGTAGGTACAGCGGGTCAGCTGTCCTTTGCTTCCTCTTGTCTCATATCACATCCCATACCTGCATCTCATACCACTCTACTCTTGCTCTTTACACTCTGGCCACACTGGATTTTTTTAGTTCCTCATGGATGGATGTCTTACTTCTGTCTTTGCGTTTTTTCCCTCTACTTGGAATTCTTTCCCCGCCCCATACTCCACCTTTATCCCATCTGCCTAGTTAAGTGTACTTTCATCTTTCAAAATTCAATCTACATGTCATTTTCTCAGACAGATCTTCCTCGGCATCCTAGATAGCATGCTAGACTTTCCCCTTTGTGGCATGCATCCTACTTGTAATTGCTTACTTAAATCAGACTTTCCCACTAGATTGAAAGCTGTATAAGGGCTGGTCTTCTGTATCCAGTGCCTAGCACAAGCACTGCAACTTCATAGGTGTTCATTAAGTGTCTGTTGAATTGAAAACAGTGAAGGAAGATTGGAAACTGAGCATGATGTTTAGTAGTGCAGCAGCTCTGGAATGAGATGAGATTGACTAGGTAGGCAGAGAAGAGATTGAGAAGAATTCCGAATGGCTGACCACTTTGCTCACAGCCTTTAATGGCCTAAAGCAGGGGAGTAATGTAAGCTAACTAGTGCTAAATTCTGTGCACTTTCACATGCTGAAAACGTTTCTCACTGCCTTTACGTGTAGAAGACAACCCAGCTTGTTCTAAATTTTTGTATCCTGCATCCTGTCTTTCAGATTCTTGTAGACATTACTGCCCTACCATAGCATTGCGCTTTGTTATGGGAAAGTCGGAGCACATTCTGCTGTGACTCTTGTCTGTTAGTTACTTCTGATGCTCAGGTGCTCCCATGATACTTTATACTTGAATTTTACTTGTATAACCAAGAGATGTTGCTTACCCCGGATCCAACTTTTCCTAGATGAGATATGCCTCAGAGATCTGCAGATTCAAGACCTTCATCATTTTAGAAATGCTTTCAGTGTTTAAGAGTATAGATTTCTTCAGGGCTTCTTAGTTTTAAATCCTGGTTCTACCATTAACTAGATAAGTGACTTTAAGGAAGCTGCTGGCTTTCGACAATGAAGTCTGCAAACTTAATTCTACATACCTTAGTGCTACCTACCTCATCGGTGAATATCACTAATGGTCACCTTCCAAGCACTCCCCTGGGGAAGCTAGGCACTATGCCAGTGCCTAGTTCACCCTTCAAAGCAATTTGGGAATTTTTTCTGGAATGGCCATTGTACACAGTAACACGGTGGCAAGCTTGCAAACTTAATTGTATCACTGTCTTTGAGGGAGTGTGTAGCCAGTAAACAAATAACTGCACTGGAATACCTGCCGTGCAGTTGTGCGCCTGATCTGGCCCTGAATAACTTTTTTCTTTACCCGAAGATAAAGAAAATATTGAAGGGAAGACATTTTGATGACATTCAGGACATCAAGGGTAACACGACAACAGCTCTGATGGCCATTCCAGAAAAAGAGTTCCAAAATTGCTTTGAAGGGTGGACTAAGTGCTGGTGCTGGTGCGCAGCTCCCCAAGAGAAGTACTCGGAAGGTGTCTGTAGTGATATTCAGCAGTGATGTATGTAGCACTTTTTCTAGGATGAGTTTGCGAATGTAATCATTGGTGCTTGCAGTCTCTCTTTGTGTCAATTTTCTCAGTTTAAAAAGTGAGGAGAATAATGGTAGGGCTGTGAGGAGCCCTAGTGGTGCAGTGATTAAGGGCTCAGCTGCTAACTGAAAGATCCATGGCTCCAACTCATCAGCTGCCCTGCAGGAGAAAGATGTGGCAGTCTGCTGCTTTCCGCCTGGGTCGCAGGATTGGAAACCCCCAGGGCAATTGTGCTCTGCCCCAAAGGGTTGTTAACAGTCAGAACCAACTTGATGAGAGTGGATTTCCTAGGATTGTTATGAGGATTAAATGAGATGATCCTCAAAATTCTTAAAACAATGCCTGGCATGTAGTAAGTGTCCAATTTCATAGGATTTTTATGAGGATTAAATGAGATAATCCTCAAAATTCTTAAAACAATGCCCGGCACATAGGAAGTGTTCAATAAGTATAACTTGTTACAGTGTTATAAATAGGCAGCTGTTTTTAAGATTTTATTTTGTTTTTTGTCGGAAACACAAATAGTAGCTATCTGTATCTCCTGTGTTTATCATTTATAACATGTTCACAAGCACTATTCCTGTAGTTTGATTTTATTTCCTTCAGCTATGTACTATATCACAGAGCTGTGTTTAAATTGTGCTTGTTCTATTTTCATTGCTTCTAACGCAGCTTTTTATCTTTGTGACACTTTTATCTTTCTCTTCCATTGCCTTTCTAAGCTTTGCTGAGTGAGTTTGCATCTCCTTTTGTGGTCTTCTAAGCTCTTCCTTGAATTCTTTTCCAACTTCTTTCAGCTCTTTTTAGTGTAAGGTCGTGTCTGTAATTCCTTTGAAACTGTTTATATCTTTTATCTGCTGCCTCGAAAATGTTTTAGATCTATGCCTTCTGCCTTTCTCTTGCTTCTTCTTGCTGTCTTTTCCCCTTTGCCTTTTTTCCCTCTTCTCCTCCCTCCTTTTCTTTCTCCTCTCTTCCTTCTCTTCTTTCAGGCTAGTCTGTCTGTCTTTTTTGATTCCACACGTGGTGAATAGTGTGAGGAGAGCCGATGGAAGCAGAGTAAGGTAGGGTAGAGACAGATTGGCTGAGCTGAAGTTTTACCTCTCACGTAGGGTTGCCAGATTTAGCAAATCAAATACAGGGCACTCACTTAAACCTGAATTTCAGATGAACAACAAAAACTTTTGTTTGTATAAGCATGTTGCCAATAATGTAGGTTGTGTTTTGTGTGACAGCCCCACTCCTGTTTTTCCCAATACCCTCTCTCCACATCTAATCTTTCTTCTCCTTGGAGCTCATTTTGCTTAAGTTCCTGGCATTCTAGAGATTGATGAGCTTCCTAGCAAAGGTTCCAGGATCTTCTTTCTTCACCCTGTTATAAATGTGTTCAGAAGAGAAGGGAAACCAGGCGGCTGAGACTCAGGCATTAGAAATAACACATCTCTCCCTCCGCTTCCTGTCATTCTCTGTGTGGAACTGGGTCTCTGCAGGACAGTGTTCTCTGTTCTCGTGGCTGGCCTATATGACTAGATTTTATGGTTTTTCTGATAAAGAATATCTGGCTGTTCTCTCGGAGTAAAAGCACCCTGCTTTGTTCTGTGACCCAAGGGAGTGGCACATATGTGTCTGGACACCCCAACTCGCTTGTCTAAGCTCCTTTCCTCCCTTTTGCCTACCAGCCATTCCATGGCCACCGCTTAGGCCTACGGGTGCACATCCAGTAGGGGTGGCAGTGGAAGGCGGAAGCATGGTTTGCCATCAGCTGGACAGATGAGAGCAAGAGGTAAGGACTGGCTCCAGGACATGACTTATTTGAGGGCAGGGGGTTCTGGCATCTTCAGTATCCCTGGGTGGCTTACTGGGGGATGGAGAAAGCACACAGGAGGCATAGAGTCTGAGTGACATATTCTTGCCGCTGTGGACTGTAGGGCCAGAGTGAGCTTAAAGTCCAGAGTGGGTTTTCTGGCTCTAGGATGTTGTTGTCTTTCAGAACAGGGATAATGTATTTTAGGGAAATCTGCAACTTGCTTGAAGTTCTAGAAGGCATCTCTAAGCTTTTGTGCTTTTGTTTTTCTGCTTCCAGATTTCCTAGCAACTTTGATACCACCCGGTCTAGTCTCTTCCCTACATCTGTGCCAGGCAGGCTCCCTTCTTTCTGGCTGCTGTAGCTGAACTGCTGGTCTTCCTGGCAACACCAAGCGTTCACATTTGTGCCAGTTTGGTCCTCTAATGCCTGCTTAGTGAAACCACTTCAGCAACTTGCCTCTCTCTCCTGCTTTAATACTTTTCTCTCTCTACTGTATCTTTCTCATGAGGGTACAAACAAGCTATTATTTCTTTGATCTTAAACAGTGAACTTAAACCAAACTAACTAAACAAAAAACTCTGTCTTGACTCCATTTTTTTCTAAGCTACTGTCTGTTTTCTCCCTTTTAAAGCAAACTTTGCAAGAAAGGTGACTTGAGTCTCCCTAGTTTCTATCCCTCCATTTCTACTTCAACTCTTTCCAATCAGATTTTTGCTTTTTACTATGACACTGAAGCTGATCTTATTAGGGTCATAGTGGCCTTAATTGACTAAAACCAATGATCAATTATCAGTCCTCATCTTCCATAACCTATCAGCAGCATCTGACACACTGAGACCTCCTTCATGCTGAAACAATGCCTTGACTTAACTTACAGGATTCAAAACTCTCAGTTTCCTCTTCCTTCCTTGGTTCCTCCATGTGTCCCCAAAGCATAGTCGTTGGACCTATTCTCTTTTCTATCTATGTGCATTTCCTCGGCGACCTCATACTGCCTCTGAAAACTCCTGATTTCTGATTACTATGTCTATCTATGAAATATGTGTGAATCTTTGGGTGGCACAAATGATTAAGTGTTCAACTTTTAGCCAGAAGGTTGGTGGTTCCAATACAAAAGACAAGCTTGGTGTTTGGCTCCTCAGAGGTCAGAGCCTTGAAAACCCTGTGAAGCAATTCTACTCTGCACACACAGGGTCGTCGTAAGTCAGAATCAAGTTGACAGGTAACAACAACAGCAATCTATTTATGTGTGTGCAGTAAAACCGATGAAAACCAGAACCGGTTTAAGGCAAAAACCTGTTAGAGAAGGAAAACTAAAATATTTTCCACAAATATAGAGCGATAGAAAAGTGGATTGCCCTTGTCCAAGGCGGAAAACTTTGGAGATCTGGAAGGACAAAGCAGTGCCGTGGGGTTCTGGCTCTCAGAGTTTTCCTGTGTCTTTCCTTCTAAGCCTGTGTGTGTATTGATCTCCAGGCCAATATCTGTCTTGAACTCTGGACCCATGAATCTAGATGCCTACTTGTCTTCTCACTTCTGTTGTTGTTAGGTGCTGTGGAGCTGGTTCCAACTTGCAGCCACTTTATATAAAACCCCAGGAAACACAGCCCCGTCCTGTGCCACCCTCACAATCATTTTGTCTGTGTTCATTGTTCAACCACTGTGTCAGTCCATCTCACTGAAGGTCTTCCTCTTTCTGGCTGACCTGCTTTTCTAACTATGAAGGCCTTCTCTAGGGACTGGTCTCTCTTGATGACCTGTCCAAAGCACATGAGACAAAATCTTGCCATCTCGGCTTCCGTGGAGCACTCTAGCTACACTTCTTCCAGACAGGCCTGTTCATTCTCCGGGTAGTCGGTGGTGTAGTCAACATTATTTGCCAACGCCAGAATTCAAAAGCATCAGTTCTTCTACAATCTTTCTGATTCACTGTCCAGTTTTCACATGCATGTGATACAAATGAAAACATCATGGTTTGGATCAGGGGTGCCTCAGTCTTCACAGTGACATCTTTGCTTTTGAATACTTCCAAGAGTTTTTTTTTTTTTTTTTTTTTGCAGCAGATTAGTCCAATCCAATATTTCATTTGATTTATTGACTGCAGTTTCTGTGAGTGTTGATTCTGGATCCAGATAAAATGAAATCCTTGACAACACCAACCTTTTCTCCATTTGTTGTTGTGTTGCTTACTGGTCCAGTTGTGAGGATTGTTGTTTTCTTCATGTTGAGGTGTGATCCACACTGAAGGCTGTGCTTCAGGTGAAAGTGGTGCTTCAAGTTGGCTCACTTGCCGCAATCAAGGTTGTGTGATCTGCACAAGGCAGTTTGTTAATGAGCCTTCCGCCAATCCTGATGCTGCATGCTTCACACAGTCTGGCTTCTTGGATGATTTGCTCAACACACAGATTAAATAAGTATGGTGAAGGTATACAGCCCCAATGCATAACTTTCCCGATTTTAAACCATGCAGTATTCTCTTGATCTATGTACAGGTTCTACATGAGGACCGTTAAGTGTTCTGGAATTCCCATTCTTTGCAATGTTATCCATAATATGTTACGATTCACACAGTAGTAAGCCTTTGCACAGTCAACAAAACATAGATAAATGCCTTTCTGGTAATCTCTGCTTTCAGCTGAGATCCATCTGGCATCAGTAATAATATCCTTGGTTCCAAATCCTCTTCTGAATCCAGCTTGAATTCCTGGCAATTCCCTGTTCATTTACTACTGCAACAGTTTTCGAATGATCTTCAGCAAAATTTTACTTATGTGTGGCATAATGAGACTGCCTGATAATTTACCTCTTCTGTTTGCTCACCTTTCTTTGGACTGGGTACCCAGATGGCCAGGTGGTAGTTACGTCCACATTTCTCCGCTCAGATGAGTGAGCACCTGCAGCCCTGCATCTGTGTGTTGAAACATCTCAACCAGTGTTCTGTCGGTTCCCGGGGTCTTGTTTTTCGCCAATGCCTTCAGTGTGTGTTGGACTTCT
Organism: Heterohyrax brucei; assembly: GCA_028571685.1. NCBI lineage: Eukaryota > Metazoa > Chordata > Mammalia > Hyracoidea > Procaviidae > Heterohyrax > Heterohyrax brucei. Next base: position 105,822,736 of record CM053142.1, read on the forward strand.
TTGATACCAACCACTCTTGATCATATGCTACTCCCTGAAATGGTTGAACATTGACCAGTTCCTTTTGGTACAGTGACTCTATGTATTCCTGCCATCCTGTTTTGATGTTTCCTGCATTGTTCATTATTTTGCCCAAAGACTCGATCAATATTGCAAGCAAACAATTTGAGGTTTGAATTATTTTTCAGCAAAAAAAAAATTTGAGGCTTGAATTTTTTCTTTAGTTCATTTAGCTAGAGAAATCTGAGCATGGTTTTCCTACTTGATTTTCTAACTTTAGGCCTTTACCCATTTTGTTACAATATTTTACTTTGTCTTCTCAAGCTGTCCTTTGAAATCTGTTCAGCTCTTCTGTTTTATAATTTCTTCTACTTCCTTTAGCTACTCTACATTCAAGGGCAAGTTCCATAGCCTCTTGTGACATCTGTTTTGGTCTTTCCTTTCTTTCCTGTCTTTTTAGTGACCTTTTGCTTTCTACATGTATAATATCCTTGATGTTATACCAAAACTTTTCTGGTTTTCAGTTACTAGTGTTCAATGCACCAAATCTATTCTTGAGGTGATTTCCAGTTGCAGGTGGGATATACTCAAGGTTGTATTTTGGTTCTCATGGTCTTGTTTTAATTTTCTTCAGTTTTAATTTGAACTGGTATAGAAGCAATTGATGGTGTTCTCACTTGAATGTTTAAAGAGCTTTATAACTTAACATATGCAGACTTATCTCTTGTTCTTTCCCACACTCCCTTTCACTGAAACATTTTCTTCCGGTGGTATACACCAGCTCAGCTGATGGCAGCACCATAGTTCTGCGTACTCAGCCATTCTTGCCTTTTCTTTTTCTCACATTCCGCATGTCCGATTCATCAGCAACTGCTCTCTGGTCTACTCCAAGATCAATCCATAGTTTAACCATTTCTTATCTACTTCCTTGCTACTCCACTGGTTCAGGCCACCGTGATCTCAAATAGTATTATTTTAATAATCTCCTAATTGGTTTTCCTGCTTTAATTTTTTTTTCTTTTGGTCTCCTCTTCAGCCTAGTCCCAGCACAGTAGTAGCAGTAGCTCTATTAAAGCAAAACTCAGACTGTATCACTTCTCTTCAAAATCCTGCAGTGGCTTCCATTTCTCTCCACACTAGCTCCCACCCTAGTTGGTCTTCTGGTCTTACCTCGTACTACTCTCTGCCTTTCTTAATGAGGTCTACACACCTGGTCTCCTTGCTGAGTCTTGGGTTTGCCAGGCATGCCCCATTTCTGTGCCTTGCTTGGATCTTGTCACCTAGATTTTTCTAAATTTCTAGATAGATAGTTTTACTGAAAAGGTAGCATAGACTCTGATTCTTTTTCTTTATTCACTAGTTTGCAGAATCATGAGTTGGTCCCCTCATAACCTCCTGAAATGTCAAATGAGCTTTTTAAAAATGAAATAATTAAAATTAACTCATGAGTTTTAATACCTTTGATGTGTTTTATCTTACAGTAATCATTATTGTTTTGGACGATCAGATTGTCCTGTCTTGGGCCAGAAACAGGCTTCTGAAGTGGGCTTCTAAGTTCTTTTGACACAACCCTCTAGTCTTTATATATCCAAACAGTTTGCATTTCTAACTTGAAATTTGAGTTAAAATCTATTTGTCATCTGTCTCTAGAACATGAACTATGAAAGCAGATGTATGTGGATTTCATTCCAGACTTGCCAGTTATAGTCTGTTCAGCCCTGGGAAAATTACTCCTCTGAGTTCAGGGTCCTAATTTATAGAGTGAGAATTATAATTCATACTCAGTAGGGTTCTTTGAGGATTAAATGAAATTCAGCCTGTAAAGCACCTAGCACATAGTAAACATTTAATGAACTCTTGTTCCTACTATTAAAATTAGAGGCAAAAAAGCTGTCATCATTCAAAGTAGCAAGCTGCTTCATGATTATACTCCAGAAGATGAAGTTGTTAAAAGAGTGAAGCTCATAATAATTTACATTTATGGAGTCCTTATTATTTGCAAAACACCTTGCTAGGTATCATTCTTTATTTCAGTTATTCTTCAAGGCAATCCTATAAGGTAGGTATTAATATGTATTACATCTTTACATGTGACATGTAAATATAATACATTATAATGTGCATATATTATAGAGTATGAGTCTAAGGCTTAGAGAAGTTAACTCTCTCAAGTGAGCCAGCAAATGGCAGATCTCAGAATAAAACCCACTAATCAAAGACACTGAGTGGCACAAGTAGTTTGCAACTGGCTGCTAACATAAAGATTGGCAGTTCTAACCCACTTGGCAGCTCTGTGGAAGAAAGGGCTGTTGAACTGTTTTCACAAACATTACAACAATGAAAGTCCTGTGGAGCAGTTCTACTCTGTAATGTATGGGGTGACCATGAGTTGGGGGCTGACCGTATGCCAATGAACAACACAACAACAACATCTGAGAATGAACACTTAGCCCCTTTGCCATACTAATCTGTTGTATCGAGGGGCATTAGATTGCTTTCAAATAACAGTTTGGATAAAGTTCTCCTCTAAATATGCTCAAATTCCCATGGGTTATCTTGGAGCTTATTATGTACTTACTTTATCTGGCTGCTTTTCTCCAATGAAAAGATTGTGTTTTAAGGATTGCTTAAAACAAGATCCAGAAGCCTGAAACTTTGTCTTGGGTAGAGGGAGAATCGATGTGAATAATTCAAAGCTGGGAGAGGCAGGAAAGAGAGCGAGAGTGGATCAGTGTTCTCTATGTGTTTGCTTTTCTGCATACATGCTTTCCCATTTAAAAATTTCTCTACCTTTTACCTCTTTTGCAGCCATGGTGGCACAGTGGTTAAGAGCTCAGCTGCTAGCCAAAATGGTCAGCAATTTGAATCTACCACCCACTCTTTGGAAACTCTATGGGGCAGTTCTCCTCTGTCCTATATGTTGTTATAGGTTGGGATTGACTTGAGAGCAACGGGCATGACACAAGTTTTACATCTTTCACTGTGCTATTTCTGTATGTACATTTAAAGTATTTATGTTCTTTGTTCAGAGAACAAAGATTTAAAATAAAGATTTAAAAAGATTTTAAATGTATTTTAAAAGGTTTTAAATTTATTTATTTAAAAATTAAAGATTTAAGAAGTCATCTGGATACTTTCACTTCTGATATAGTTTAGGGTATTCTGAAATACATAATCTCATCCTGGCCACTGCCCTTAGAATAGCACTGGGTGTGCTATGGGCATTGTTGGCTTCTCAGGAAGCCTTCCAACCTTGAAGATTCTTAGGTATAACATCATTTTAAAAGCTATTTTAAGAGAATATGTTCTATAGTAGGGAACTGATTGACTAAGAGAAGCATAAGAAATTTAGGGAGATAAGCGAAAATTAAGCTTACACAAAAACTTTCAGGACTTACACCTAAATTTATACTATGCAACCATTTCACAGCAATGAGCTCTCACTGAATGACAAGAAAGCAAACAAAAACACATCTTAGTCTGTTACAAAGATCTATGTTGTTTTTAAGCCAGTCTTGTAGAAAAACTTCTCTAGCCTAAAATGGAGTGTAAAAGATAAAATCGACTATTTGTTCCACTACAGTTCCCTTCACTGAAGCCTTAAACGTGAAGTTTAATTTGGGTCATATAATCACTAATCCATTTATCAACTGAGGATGAGTTCTTAGTAGTGAAAATAGTACTAAACATCATTTTCTAGTAATATGAAGAAAGTACTCTCATTTTGCAATAACTTGCCTTTAAAACTATTAACTTGATAGTTTTCTCTTTTCCTGTAGTAAACAGACTTGCTCATAGACCTTTTCAAAGTAGAAATAATAGCTTATCTTCTGACATAATTTTATAGAAACAATTATTGGCCTTTTTTTTTGGAAAATGATGATGACTCTCTTCTTAATGACCCTAACTGTACCAGTTAGTTTCTAATTTCAGTTTAATGGAGAAATATGGCAAACAGCTCATGTGTCTATGAGAAGAGTTATTACTTTGGGGGATTAGGAAAAGACCTATTGGCTTAGAAAGTTCCTTAGGTATTTCTACTTGTGATTTTCCACAAGGATGCCCATCAGTCTCATACTACTTAGACCTCTATACTTCTCTCTGTGTCCGTAATCGGTTGGGTGCTAAGTAGTACCTTCCAGATGCTAGTGAGAAGCCAAAGTAAATACACCTGCAGGACCAGTCAGCAAAACTGGATGACATTCAGGTGTGGCTCCACAGTCTGTGGACACAGGTTCTCCATGTCCCGTGATGACGTTCTGCATGTGGCTTTGGCTTCCTTGTCTCTGTCAAGGCCTGCCTGCTGCCTTCTGCCCAAGCATGCCACCTGGACCCAGGGCTTACTTTTGTATGCTCCTGACTTCAAGCTTTCACATGCCATTTTCACCATTTGTCTCCTTATCGCAGAATTCCCCTCCCATTTTGATCTTCTTACCCACTGATACCATTTTAAGTCTCTAGAATGTTCTTTGATTCGGGTACCAGCTTTGAAGTCTCTCCATGGCCTACTGGATTAAATTAAAAATCTTTAGCTAGGTCCTTTATGTGAATAGGAAACCCTGGTGGCATAGTGGGTTAAGTGCCACAGCTGCTAACCGAAAGGTCAGCAGTTCAAGTCTGCCAGATGCTCCTTGAAACCTCTATGGGGCAGTTCTACCCTGACCTATGGGGTCGCTGCTATGAGTCAGACCCAGCTCGACAGCAGTGGGTTTGTGTAAATGAAAATTCACCACCATTTCCTGCAAAAAGCTAGTACAAATTCTTTACTCCATACAATCTGGACCACAAAGTCTGTGATGAACTAGAAGACATGAGTCTGTTACAACAGGAATTGGCAAAATTTTTTAAAGGACCAGATAGGAAATATTTTGAAGCCCACATGGTCTCTATGCCAACTATTACTTAAATCTGGTGCTACAGCCCCAAAGTAACCATACACGGGGGTGAGGGGAGGGAGGGACAAATTGACCGTTGAGTCAATTCTGACTTATATATTAACCCTATATGACAGACAGAACTGCCTCACAGGGTTTCCAAGGAGCAGCTTGTAGATTCAAACATGCTGGCCTTTTTGGTTAGCAGCTGGGCTCTGAAACACTGCACCACCAAGGCTCCAAAAGTAACCATAGACCATGCATAAACAAACAAATGTGGCTATCTTCCACTAAAACTTCATTTATAAATGTAGGAATTTGAATTTGATACAATTGTCACATATCACAAAATAGTCTTCATCTCTGATTTTATCAACCATTTAAAAATATAAAAATCATTCTTAATTCTTATGCCACATGAAAGAAAAGCAGCAGGCTAGATTTGACCCATGGGCGACAGCTTACCAACTCCTGTTCTAGGAGATAGCTAGCCATTGCTCTTCCATCAAGTTAGGCCAAGAACCACAGGGTGACAGGAGCAACACCTGGTCTCTCCACAATGGTATCTATTGCTGGTGTTCGTCTTCACTGGTGTAGCCTTGTGTTAGGGAGTGCAGACTCACCTGATATCTGACCTGTCAATTGCCTGCTCTCAGAAGTCCCCCACTAACTAGCCTACCACAAGAGGGTAGAATACCACCCTGTGTGGCTGGAGTGCTAGGAAAAGGTTCAGAGTAGGTCTTCTGGGAAGGAGGTAAGTCAAGCTACCAGCAATATATATTTCTTCTTCTTCTCTTTTGCTCTCACTGGAATCCTCCCAGGAACTAAAACCTCACTACTGAGTGTTCTGTTTCAGCTTTTTAATAAAGTGCTTGACCTGGAGGTAGAGGTCACTGGTGAGTTCCTTACTTACGTCTGCAAATAGTGTCAGTGGTCATATTGCTAGGTGGGGACCCTGAACCTGCAGCTTAATGCTGCTAAGAAGACGGGAGTTTTCTGGTTGACCACTGCCAAAGGATAGTGTTACTCACCTCCAGCTTCCCTCAACAAGTTCTAGGTGTAGAAGGCTTGCCCCTTGCAATTGGGTTGTTTATTCCCTGGAAGGTGGTGGATGCCCTTGAGGGAGGAGCTGAGAGGTGAGGACCTGGAACTCAGAGCGGACATTGCATGCCTGTTAATGACCACTGGAGGGCGCCAGAGTCTGAGGCTGAGGAGCCCAAACAAGTGTCTCCTCATGGCAGAGGAGAATTATTAGCTAGCCAAGCATCAAAGCCAGACAGGGTAGCAAAAGGCCACAATGATGTGCTTTACCTAGGCTTGTGGAACAAGACAAGCAGAGTCTCAAAAAAATCCAAGTTAGGGTACGACCAGTCACGTGACTTCCTACTTTGGCTGGGGATAGCAACTACGGTTGGGATCTCATGGACTTGGGCTACCGGCAAGCATTGCCTCATGGCTGCAGTGAACCAGCAAACAAACTCCGCACCTTCCTGGATCCCACATTAAAGTCATTTCATCAGTACACAGAAGGGCTAGCAAGTAAAATGAAGAATGAGAAGGGAACAGAGTTGTCAGGGCTTGGGTAGTGAGTGGTCAGGAGCATGGTCAAATGACAAAGGAAACAAGGCAAGGTGAAAAGTTGTCCTTCCAGGGGTAGAGAACACCAACAGGAGTGCAGACTTCTACGGAGTCTTAGCACTGTTCCATCTGCCTCTTGCAGTGAGAACTTCCCCAAGACACTTTTAGAAATTCTGCAGAGCCCAGAAGAAGATGGTCATCTTCCCAGGGATCTGTTAAAAAAAATACAAAAAGGCCATTGAGTCCATTCCAACCCATAGCAATCTTACAGGACACTGTAGAACTGCCCCATAGGGTTTCCAAGGAGCAGCTGGTAAATTCAACTCAGTTAATTGCCACACCACCAGAGTTTCCATCTGTTTAGGAAAACAGTGTTATGAAAATTGATCTGAGAGCCAGGACAGTTCCTGAGTCTTGGTACTAGAGGCTTTCCTCACCCTGAGCTGTGGAAGTTGTTCAGCCTTCTCTTTTTGGCCTTTCGTTACAGAAAATAAAATAACAGGCTCGAGACATGAAATCAAACATTTGCCATTTAACGGAAGAGTGTTGAACTTCTGATTCTCGTCATGACAAAGTAACTGGTACTGAACTGGCACTCTCATCATAAACAATTAGAAATTGGGCAGAAGATCTGAACTAAGAGTTTTCAGACACTGCAAAACGGGCAGTGTAGGACTCCAGTCTTGAAAGGAAGGGAAACATCACAGTTTCACCTAGGACCTCCCAGCTTAGACAGCTTTGGGGGTCACCTTGAGGCATACCAGGGATTAGGATTTAGGCCTATCTTTTGGGCAGTCGCAATTCAACCCAATACAGGTATTTATAGGATTTCAAGAACAGGAGTTAGTCAGAAGATGATTTTAGGGCAGAAGTTAGTAAGCATGGTCTTGAGCACGTGTGTCAGTTTCCTTTTGCTACTAAAACATTGCCACAAATTTAGTGGCTTAAAACAATGCAAATTTATTATCTTATGGGGCTAGCAGTCAGAAATTGAAAATGAGTTTCAGTAGGTGAAATCCTAGTTAGGTATTGGATGAAAGACAACAAAAAACATGAAGGGTCTTTATTTCAAAGTCTAAATACCTAAGTCTAAGTACCTTGAAATATCATCTCAATGCCCCAAACTTCTGTAAAGCCTGTGGGTTAGAGTGGTTTTGCAGGACCTTGGGCAGGGAGGTTGTCCTCTGCACTCAGGTGGGCGCGGGGCAGAGAGGAGCACGGAAGGGGAGGCAAGACTGGAGGAGGATCAGAAGTGTTGTGAGGGCAGAAACTCCGAGCTGGAAATAACCTGGAAAAGGCAAGTGTGGTAGACAGAACTCTAATCCCCTAAAGATGTTTGTGTCTGTCATGAATTGAATTGTGTCCCCCGAAAAATATATGCAGCCATGTGACTGGACCATGATTTCCAGTATTTTGTGATTGTCATCCATTTTGTGATTTTCCTGTGCTGTATGTTAAAGGATTAGAGTGGGACTGTAAATCTCTTTATAGGATTACCTCCCTGCTCCACTATAAAGGGAGTTTGCCTGGAGTATGGCTTGCCCCATCCTTAATCTTTGCATCCTACAAGAGATAAAAGGAAAGGGAAGCAGGCAGAGAATTGGGAACCTCACGTCATCAAGAAAGCAGCACCAGGAGAAGAGTGCGTCCTTCAGACTTGAGGTTCCTGCACCAAGATGCTCTTTGAACAAAGACTGATGTGGTAGTGGACTTTCTTGCAGAGCCAACAAGAGGAAAAGCCTTCCCTTGGAACAGACATCCTGAATTTGCACCTGTAGCTTACCGGACTGTGTAAGAATAAACCTTCCTTTGTTAAAGCCATCCACTTCATGGTATTTCTGTTAGAGTAGCACTAGCTGACTAAAACAATATCCTCTGAGTTGTGAATATATCAGGTTAAACAGTAAAGGAGAAGAATTAAGGTTGCAGGTGGAAGTAAACCATTTCTAGCTTAAATGGAAACCCTGGTGGCTTAGTGGGTAAGTGTTACATCTGCTAACTAAAAGCTCAGTAGTGTGAATCTGCCAAGTGTTTCTTGGAAACTCTATGGAGCACTTCTCCTCTGTCCTATATGGTCTCAACAGCAGTGGGTTTTAGGTTAAAACACTGTTCACCTCAGTCTCTACTGTTCTTTACATTCAGTATCTGACATTCATATGCCACATGAAAGCAAGGAAAAAAAAATCCACCCATGAAAGACAAAGGAGACAACACAGCCAGACCAGGGTGGCCCACATGTTGGAACTATCAAATTGGAACCTTAAAATAACTATAATTAATGTGGTAGAGTATTTAGTGGAAAAAGTAGACAGTGGAAAATTCCATCACAGATAGAAACTATTTTAAAGAGTTAAGTGAACATGCTATCAGTGAAAAACATAAAATCAGAGATGAAGAATTCCTTTAACAAACTTATGGATGGTCTGAATACGACAGCAAAGAGAACACTTGATGTATTTTCTCTGTGTATGACATTCACGTAGACTCTGTGGGTGACCTTTAGCTGTTCTTATACATACGATAGATGTCATCATATTTACACATCTTGACATATGAAGGCCATAAAATAAGCCTCTTTAATCTAACCTCAGCACCATCATATAATGTCAGAAACACTAGAAGAAAAATGTAAATATCTAAAGGCAAAGGGAATGGTGATTTGGAGTAAGCAATGAGTTCTATAAAACCAGTTGCTTCTGACAAAACCAGTTGCACTTGTGATAAAATTATGAAATCACTCCTGTATGGGATGGCAGTTGTATGGGATGGCAGTTGTCTTTGAATATTATCAAATCATTTGACAATGTCTCATGTGATTACAAATCATTTAGATTAGACTCAAGCATAAACAATCACCAAATGAGATGATTCAGTGAAAACTGACTGAAGGTCTATAGGAAAGAGCTCTTTGGAACAATATTACATGGAGCTCCAACTGGGGCTTGAGTGGGATTGCTCTCTTCGTGTTTAATACCTTGATTGATGAAGTAGGTGATGGAGTCGCAGTATGAACGGTTGAATTGTGTCTTTTGGAAAGAGTCTTTGAGTACAAGGGAAAGAGAACAATGGAGGTAAGACTTAGAGAAATTAAAAATTGCATCAGGAAATAAAAAGCTGCCCGTTAGGTTTTAAAATTCAAGGTAAATTATGGGGTCTAAAGTATTCTGATATGTAGAATTTATTAATAATAGGTCTAAGAGGCAGCTGGATAATGATGAGAAGGAAATCTGAAATAAGTTCATTACTTTCTCTTTGCATCCCAACTGTCTCATGAGAAAGAATTTGTGATGTTTGTACATTTTACAACACAGGGAAAACTAGGAACTAGACAGTTAAGTGTTAACTGAATGAATAAGATTATGATTTGTAAAATTATGGTTGTATATAATTTAAATGATAAGGCTGGATTTAACCTTCCAAAAGGCTGTACCAGCTTCCTATTTATGAACAGGCGTTTCCCAACTTATAACAGGGTTGTATTCTGACACCTCTCTCATAAATCAATTCTAACCTAAGTCAATTACCTCATTTTTTTTCTTTTTTTAAATTTTCATTATTATTGCCTTTTATTATTTGGTATCTTTATAGATTCAATCTCTGTTTGTCTTTGAGAGTTGGCATGAGAATGATAACCACTCCATTGTTGCTGAGTCATTTCTGACTCAGTGATCCTATAGGGCGGAGTAGAACTGCTCTACAGAGTTCCCAAGGAATAGCTGGTGGATTCAAACTGCTGATCTTGGGGTTAACAGACATAGCACCTACTACTACACCACCAGGATTTTCATAAGAATGATAGTATGAGCAAATTTCATGAGGCAACATTGTAAAGAGTACTTATTTCTAAAGATAAGATGTAGCAAAAAAAAAAAAAAGATGGTCCTAAGTATCATTCACTGTAACTCAAAATACATCATAATTGTTAAGTTGGAGACTACTTATGTTTTGCTAGTAGTTAAAAAAAGTAAGTATCACAGCCTCATTAGGGAATACAATGGATAGTTCCTGACATGGCACAAGAAATAAGGGTGTGCAGATCAAGAGCTCTATTAAAAAGATCAGAATTAATGGTCAGACAGCTGGAGGGTCCCCTGAGAACATGGCCCCTGGACTTGCTGCCCATACAGAGCTGAGACTAGTGCTGAAGCCGGTACTTCAGACAAAGATTGGACTGGACTAAGGGACACAGAGCGAGGCAGGTGGTGTCTGTCCTTTGTTGTTTTATACATATATGGTTTTATGTATTTTTTGTGTATTTGTATATAAATATACACACACATGTATGTTACATATGTACATGACCTATATATACACACACTTATGTTGTATATGTTTTATATATTTATATATATAAAATATTTATATATTTATATATATATAAATTATACATATAATATAATATATAAATATATATGCTTATTTATATATATTATGTATATATAAAACACACATACATACATATGAGGCTGTCCAGCTGATCTGTTTTTAGAATGGAGAAGAGAGGTTGGAGAGGAGGAGAATGGTGTCAGTTCAGTGGCTACTAAGAGTAAAGAGTGGAAGGGATGAACGTGCTGTCACAGGACAAGGAGAGCAGGTAGAGTTGCACAGAGGCAGGTGCTTGAGGTTTTGTATGACAGATTGACTTGCGCTGTCAGATTTCACTTAATCACAATAAAAAATTGAAAAGAAAAAGACAAAATAAGTATCAGAAACACTGGATTGAAACTGAGTACAGAAAAATTGGCGGGGGAGTGTTGCAGATATCAGGGGAAAGAAGTCTAGCATAGCAAGGTCTAGATTGCAGAGCAGTGCTGTAAAGAATCTGATTTTATCATATTTGGGCATGTTTACTTATAGACAAAGTTGAGAAAATATGCTGGTAACTTGAAAGCAAACTAAACGTTTGCTAGCAGAACAATGTTACTCCTCAAAGTTGCCACTGGTTAGAATGTTTGAAATGGGGAAAACCTGTGAGATCTGCTTTTTATAGGTAAGGAAACTGAAACTCAAAGAGTTTAATAACTTGCTCAGAATGACACAGCGACTGTGAGACAGGAGCTGGCCTCTGCTCTGGTACCTTTTCCACTGTGCCCCAAATCCCCACTGTTGGCTAATGATGGAAATGCTCTGGCTAAGATTTCTCCTTTTCTGAGTACCCGGCTAAGAGTAAGAGCTCCGTCTGGAGTCATGCCACTTGGCTTCAAATCCTGTTCTACTATTTACTAGTAGTGTAATCTTAATTCATGTCTGTGTTTCCTAATCTGTAATGTGGACATAATAATAGTACCTAACTTGTAGGATTATTGAGGGGTTAAATTAGTTAACATGTGTAAAATATCTCAAATAGTATGGTAAATGTTCAAATATTGTTATTACTATGTTTATGACTAAAAATGTAGATTTCATGCTGCTAAATTTAATATAAGACATCATGGAGTTTTTCAAGAAGCTTCACTGGAATTTATGAACAGAGGAATAACTTAATCTTCATAAGGCTGTGGATCATTTTGAATGACCAAGCTTTCACAGGAATCCAGTGGTGCAGTTGGTGAACTGTTCAACTGCTAATTCAAAAGTCATTGGTTAAAGCCACCAGCCTATAAAGGCTATAGCCCTGCAAACCCTATGGGGGCAGTACTTGTCTGTCCTACAGAGTTGCTATGAGTTGGAAATGAGCAACTTTTTTTTCTTCCCTACTCTTAAATCCTTTATGCATTACTACAGTTGGAAGAAGATAATCAGAATACATTTCCAGAGTTATTTCTATCTGGGAAATCGAGTGTGTTGGCTCTGTAGATTGTATTAAAACACCTGTAAAGGTATTGTACAGTCACCATTCCTATCAGCTAGATGCATTCAAAGTCAGATACTCACAACCCCATGGAGGACTCTGTGTGTGTGTGTGTGTGTGTGTGTGTGTGTGTAATTGCGCTTTCATTTATCCCTGTGGTATAGGAAAAAGCAAAAGAAAAGCAAGCAAGAATTCCTTACTTATTCAGATGATAACTGAGAACACACTTAGGAACAAAACAGCACTTGACAACTGAGGATACTTCTTTTTTACTGCCGTAGGCCTCTAATAGGGCTCAACTATTTTGTGTATTTCCTTACGGAAGGAAAACAATAATTGGATTGCCTACTTTATTGTTTTAACAGTATTGTCAACAAGAAAAATAGTGCTTTTTTATTGACCATTTCAAACAAATCAGACTGAGGAGTACAATCAAGTTGCATGTACCTATTACCAAAATGAAAAACTTCTTAACTCATGGCCAGCTTTGTTTAACCTATGTGCCTTCTCCAGTGGGATGCTGGAGTCAACTGGTGGGAGTTGATGCTGCAAATGCCTTCCCAACTCCAAGTTTTGTCACAAGCATTGATAGCCTGAAGCCAGCCTTGTTTAGAGTATTTACACCATGGAAATCAGCAAATGCTGCAAATCAAGCTTCACCAAGCTGGTTGTTAAGTAGTTGTTGCCTGAAAACTAAATCAAACCCATGGCCATTGAGTTGGGTCTGAATCATAGTGATGCTACAGCATATTATTACATTTTTTCACTTCCACCCCTCTCATGTTAAAAAAGAAAGACAAGACCTTTTCTGCTGAGTCAACTCCACCCTACAGAGTTTCCAAGGAGTACCTGGTGGATTTGAACTGCTGGCTCTTTGGTTTGCAGCCATTGCACTTAACCACCACACCACCAAAGTTTCCAAGTACTGGCCAGCAGCACAATCCTACCTTTTTCGCTTTCTCTTCTCTGTACTATTTGGAAGCGAATCCCAGATATATTATTTTGTTGGTAAATATTTCAGTAGGTAGCCCTAATAAAAAGGGGCTCTTTTATTTAAACATAAACACAAGACATCCAAAAACTACAGTTCTTTAATGACATCAAAGTGCAAATTAGTGTTCAAATTTCCAATTATCTAATTTTTTATAGTTTGTTTCTTTTTGAATTAGAATACAGACGAGGTCCTCTCTTTGTGACTGGTTGATGCGACTCAAGTTTCTGTAGGTTCTGCCTCTACTTTTTTCTGTCTAACAATTGGTTGAAAGCAAAAACAAAAACAAAAACTTGTTTCTCTGGTAGTTCCTCGCAGAGTGGTGTTTGCTACCTGCATTCCTATCGTAGTATTATGCATATTCCTTTGCCCTGTTTTCTCTGACAATTGGCTCTTTGAAAAAAAGTCGTTGGACTCAGGTTTCTTTTGTTTGGCCAGGTTACTTCACAGGGGGTGGTGTGTTCTTTCATCAGAAAGGAGGCACTATCATGTGTGGTTATCTCTAGTTCGATGATGTTATCAGCCTTTGATGGTCAATACCCAAATCACTGTAAAATGTTGACATTCTAATTCTAATTCATTATAGAATGCTTCTATAAAAAAAACACTTTCTATGAAGACAACTTGTGGTACAGTTTATATAACAAAGGCAAGATAATTCATCAAGTGCTTGAATCTTCTTGTTCACTTGGCTTTTATTTATTTATTGTGGTAAAATACATGATACATAAAATTTACAATTTTAAAGTGTACAGTTCACTGGCATTCCGTGCCTTCCCAGTGTTGTGCAGCCATCACCATGATCTAGTTCCAGAACATTTTCATCACTGAAAAAGGCAACTCAAAAGCAAAAAGCCAAACCCATCTCCGCTGAGTGAATTCTGACTCACAGTGGCCCTATGGGACAGGTAGAATCGCCCAATAGGGCTTCCAAGGAGTGGCTGGTGGATTTGAACTGCCAAGCTTTTGGTTTGCAGCTGAGATATTAACCACTGCACCACCAGGACTCCAAAATTGAAACCCAAATACCCCAAACAAAACCCAAAGAGCACCTGATAGACTTGAACTGCCAACCTTTTTGTTAAGCAGCTGTAACACTTAACCACTATGCCACCAGGGTTTCCAAGATGAAAACCTCCCCCCCAAAACCAAAATTATGCCATCGAGTCAATTCCAACCCATAGTGACCCTGTAGACAGAGTAGAGCTGTCTCATAGAGCTTCCAAGGGACACCTGGCAGACTTGAACTGCCAGTCTTCTGGATAGTAACTGAAGCGCTTAACCACTCCAGCAGCAGGACAGTGAAACCCAGCAACCATTGAATAGTCACTCCTCATTCCCTCTCCCTGAAGTCCCTGACAACTGCTCATTGGTGTAGTTCTGCCACCAACTGGGTACGTATTTAGGCTCAATTGTTTCCTTTCTTTTTGTATTTGTTTTAGGGATTTTTATTAAAATTTTTATTTTGTTTTATAGTTAAGTAAAGCGTTTATATTCTTTCAAAGTCAGATGTATAGAAAAAAGTATATACCAAGAAGTCTAACTCTACTTTGTTTTCTCCCACTCCCCCAATAGACAGTGAGTGTTGAAATACTTAGCCAAGCCAAGTGCCGCTGATCCGACTCGGTTTATCATATATGTGGAGTCCTGATGGCATAGTGGTTAAGAGCTATGACTGCTAACCAAAATGTCAGTAGTTTGAATCCACCAGCAACTCCTTGGGAAACCTATAGGACAGCTCTTCTCTGTTACTGAGAATTGGAATTGACCGGAGGGCAATGGGCTTGGTTTTTTGGTTTATATGTACACACGCACGAGCGCGCATACACACGTGTGTATACACACACACACACACACACGTATTTATGTTGGTAGTTCGTATATATGCATGTTGGCAGTTCATACATAAACATGTGTATGTATATGTGTGTGTATAGAACCCTGGTGGCACAGTGGTTAAGGGTTACAATGAACTATGGCTGCTAGCCAAAAGGTCAGCAGTTCTAATTGATCAACAACTCCTTGGAAGCTCAGCCAGGGCATTTCTTCTCTGTCTTATAGGATCTTTAGCAGTCAGAATCAATAGAGTGACAGAGGACTTCATACCTCCAAGAAAGCAATGCTAGGAGCAGAGTGTATCCATTGGATCTGAGCTTTTTCCCGCCTTACGAAGCTCCTTGACCAGGGGAAGATTGATGACAAGGACCTTCCCCCAGAGCCAACAGAGACAGAAAGTCTTCCCCTAGAGCTGATGCCCTGAATTTGGACTTCTAGCCTCCTAGACTGTGAGAGAATAAATTTCACTTTGTTAAAGCCATCAACTTGCAGTATTTCTGTTACAGCATCTGTCACGGATTGAACTGTGTTCTCTAAAAAATTATGGCCCAGTTTGGCTGGGCTATAATTTCTGATATTGTATGATGTTCCCCCATGCTGGAATTTCTGCCTCTATGATGTTAATAAGGGTGGAAGGGTGACAGCTGTGTTTGTACAGCGAGATTCAATGTTTAAGTTTGTTTTGTGCCTTGAGGTCATCTCTTGAGATATCAAGGAGAGGAGCTAGCAGAGACATTTGGGGACCTCACACCACCAGAAAGCAGTGCTGGGAGCTGAGTGTGTCCTTTGGAAATGACTGGAGTCCCTGCACTTCAGAAGCTTTCAGTCCAAGAGAAGACTGATGACAAAGACCTTCCTCCAGTGCCAGCAGAGAAACCCTTCCCCTGTAGCTGACACCCTGAAGTTGGACTTTTAGCTTATTGGACTGTGGCAAATAAAATTTCTCTTTTCAAAGCCATCTACTCACGGTATTTCCATTAGAGCAGTACCAGATGACTAAAACAGCATCCCAGATAACTAAGACAGTGATAGATACAATGCCAGCGATCAGATGATAAATGTTGCTAGATCAATGGCTTCATCTTTGCAAATGCCCCTTTTCAACAACATAAATGGTGACCATACATTTGGACCTTGCCAGACGGAACACACAGGAATCAAATCAACTACATGACAATGTCAGTTAGTCAGAACAGGGTCAGGGGCCAACTGTGGAACAGACCATCAGTTGCTCGCATTCAGGCCAGGGGAAGATTGATGACAGACACCTTCTTCCAGTGCCAGCAGAGAAAGCTTTCCCCTGTAGGTGACACTCTGAAGTTGGACTTTTGGCTTATTGGACTGCGACAAATAAAATTTCTCTTTTCAAAGCCATCTACTCATTGAAGTTGAAGTTGAAGAAGTCCACAAGAGCCTAAGTACAAACCTGAGTGTACCTCACCTGAATTCAGAGATCATTTCAAGAACAGATTTGATTCATTGAACACTAATGACCAAAGACCAGACAAGCTGTGGGATGACACCAAGGGCATCATACACGAAGAAGGCAAGAGGTTGCTAAAATGATAGCAAGGATATGGATGTCAGAAGAGACTGAAACTTGCTCTTAAATGTAGAGTAGCTAAAGTGAAAGGAAGAAATGATGACATAAAAGCTGAAGAAAAGACTTAAAAGGCAACTAGAAAGATAAAATATTATAATGAAATATGCAAAGGCCTGCAGCTTGAAAACCAAATGAGAAGAATAGCCCAACATTTCTCAACCTAAAAGAACTGAATTAAAAAAATTGAAGCCTCTAGTTGCAATACGGAAAGATTTTATGGGGAAAATATTAAATGATGAAGGAAAATGAAAAGAAGATTGAAGGAATACACAAAGTCACTGGACTGAAAAGAATTGGTTGATGATCAGTCATTTCAGGTGGCAACATGTGATCAAGTTTCTACAGCACAGAAGAAGAGTTCCAAGCTGCACTGAAAGCGTAGGCAAAAAACAAGTCTTCAGAAATTGCCAGAATACCATGTGAGGTGCTTCGACAAACTCTTGCAGCA
The DNA here is from genome assembly GCA_028571685.1 of Heterohyrax brucei. NCBI lineage: Eukaryota > Metazoa > Chordata > Mammalia > Hyracoidea > Procaviidae > Heterohyrax > Heterohyrax brucei. The sequence goes on from CM053142.1 coordinate 105,839,857, forward strand.
TCAGACATGCTCTCTCATCTGTGCCAAGAAACTGGAGGACAGCTGCTTGGCCAGCTAGTGGAAAGAGATCCGTGCTTGTGCCCATTTCAAAGAAAGGTGTTCCCACAGAACATGGAAATCATCCAACAGTATTGTTAGTATCACACATAGGTAAAATTTTGCTGATGATCATTCAAGTGGTTGCAGCAGTACACTGACAGGGAAGTGGTGACAGAAAAACAAGCTAGGTTCAGAAGAGGACATGGAACAAGGATTATCACCCCTGATGCCAGATGGACCCTGCTGAAAGCAGAAAATGCCAGAATGATGTTTACTTGTGATTCATTGGCTATGCAAAGGCATTAACTGTGTGGCTCGTAACAAATTACAGATAACATTGTGCAGAATGGGAATTTCTAAAAATTTTGTTGTGTTCACGAGGAACCTATACTTAAACCAAGAGGAAGTTATTTGAATGAAATAAAGGGATACTCTATGGTTTAAAGTTAAGAAATGTGTGTATCAGTGTTGTATCCTGTCATCATACTTAATCAGTATGCTGAGCAAATAATCTGAGAAACCAGACTATATGAAAAAGAAAGGGGGGTCAAGATTGGAGGAAGACTAACAACCTGTGAGATGCAGATAAGACAACCGTCCTTGCTGAAAGTAAAGAGGACTTGAAGCACTTACTGATCAAAATCAAATACCATTACACCTCTGCATAAAGAAAGCAAAAATCCTCACAAATGGACCAATAAGCAACATTGTTAAAAATGAAGAACTGGTGTTGTCAAGGATTTCATTTTACTTGGATCCACAATCAACATCCATCCAAAGCAGCAGTCAAGAAATCAAAGGATGTGTTGCATTGGGCAAACTGGCTGAAAAAGACCTCTTTAAAGCGTTAAAAAGCAAAGAAGTCACTTTGATGAATAAGATGTACCTCACCTGAACCATGGAGTTTTCACTTGCTTCCTACCCATTTGAAAGTTGGACATTGAATAAGGGAGACCTAAGAAGAATTGATGCCTTTGAATTATGTTGTTGGTGAAGAATATTGAATAAGAATTTCCAGAAGAATAAACAAATCTGTCTTGGAGGAAATATAGCCAGAATACTCCTTAAAGACAAAGATGACAAGACTTCATCTCACATGCTTTGGATATGTCCGTAGGAGGGACCAGTCTCCAGAGAAGGACATCATGGTTGGTAAGGTAGAGGATGAGTGACAAAGAAGACCCTCAATGAGATGAACTGACACACTGGCAACAACATTAGACTGAAGTACAATGATTGTGAGATGGGTGCAGGACCAGGCAGTGTTTAGTTCTGTTGTACACAGGGTTACCATGACTCGATGGCACAAAACAGTGACAACCTTGTCCAACTTGCAGATACACGAGGACTGCCAATTAAGTTTTGTGAACTCATCCTAAAAAAATTGTTACATACCTCATTGCTGAATATCACTGTGGTCACCTTAGAAGTACTTGGGAAGCTATGCACGGAGGCAAGTGCCCAGACCAGCTTGCAAAGCAATTCTGGAATAGTTATCAGAGCTGTCGTCATATTACCCTTGATGCTCTGAATGCAATCAAAACGTCTTCTTTTCAGTGCTGCACTTATCTTCGGGTAAAGAGAAAAGTCACTGGGGACCAAATCAGGTGAGTAGGGAGGGTATTCCAATACCGTTATTTATTTGCTGGCTAAAAACTGCCTTACAGACAGCTACACAGTTAAGTTCTTAAACTTTCCACCTTGCCACCGTGCACAATGTCCATTCCAGAAAGAGTTTCAAATTGCTTTGAAGGGTGGACTAAGCACCAGTGTCAGTGCATAGTTCCCCAAGGGGAGTTCTTCAAAGGTGACCACAGTGATACTCAACAATGAGATATGTAGCACTTGAAACAATTAAGTTCATGGACTTGTCAGACCTCGGGTATTTAACTGTCTTGTTATCGCTTGGTACTGTTGAGTCAATTTTCAACTTATAGAGACCCTTTGTGACACAGTAGAATTGCCCCCAGAGTGTTTTCTTGGCTGTAGTCTTTATGGAATCAGATCACCTGGTCTTTCTGCTGTGTAGCTCTTGCATGGAACACCAGTTTTCCAGTTAGCAGCTGACCTCTTAACCATTTGTGACACCAGGGCTGCTTTCTACTTATTTAAAAATAAACCAAAAAAAATTGCCATCAAGTTGATTCTGACTCACAGCAACCCTAAAGGACAGAGAAGAACTGCCTCATTGGGTTTACAAGGAGCATCTGGTAGATTCAAACTGCCAACCTTTTGGTTAGCAGCTATAGCTCTTAACCACTGGCCATTAGAGTTTTCTTTTACCTAAGGGGTGATAAATATTATCTCAGAGTAATTTTTATTTGCATATCTCTTATGGTTGAGAATCATTTGCATTGTTTTTTGTCCTCTAGCCCATATTTCTATAGGGTTAATGTACTTAAAAAATTTTTTTAATTGTGGTTAAGTGAAAGTTTACAATCCAAGTCTATTTTGCGTATCTGCTGCTCTGCGACTCTATCTGCTCTCCTCACCCTGTGACAGCACTCTTCTTTCCCACCCTTCCAATATCCACTCAACCAACGCTTGTCTCCTTCTTTCCACCCTCTCCTCTCCCCTCTAGAAAGAAACCAGTAGGACAGCCTCATCTATCTATCTATCTGTCTATCTATCCGTCTATCTGTCTATCTATATCTAGCTAGCTAGTTATCTGTCTAGCTATCATCTATATATCTCTCTATATGTATATATGTGTGTATGTGTATGTATACGTGTGTATATACATGTATGTGTATGTGTGTATGTATACACATACATATACATACACACATGTGTATATACATATATGTAATCATATATATGTTATATACATATAAAACCATGAAGTACACGCACCACATGCCATCACTCTGAGTCCCCATTTCCAGTCCATTCTTTGTCTGAAATGTTGGCTTCAGTACTGGTTTCAGCTCTGGGCTAGCAGCAAGTGTAGGGGCCATGCTCTCAGGGCTGCTGGGCCATCAATTCTGGTCTTTTAATAGAGTTCTCGATCAGTACATCTGTTTTTCTCATGATACGTCATGGACTCCACATTGTGTTCCCTGCTAGGGCTGTCCTTGGTGGTGGCCAGACACCATCTGGTTCTTCTGGTCTCATGCTAATGTAGCCTCCCAATCATATGGGTTCTTCTGTCTTCCGGGCTTGTTTTCCCTCATGCCGCTGATGTTCTCTGTTATTATGTGTTCCAGCTGGGTTGGGACAAATTGATGTTCCTCAGATGGCAGCTAGCTGGCTTTTAAGACCCCAGATACTGCTCACCAATATGAGGTGCAGAAGACTCTCTTAGCAAAAGACTGATTATGCCAATTGACTTTGATATCACACGAAAACATGGTCCCAAGACCCCTATCCCTGCTACTCTGTCCTTTGAAATATTGGGTTGAATTTAGATAATCTTTTAGCTTATGGTATAGTCCAGTTATGCTGACCTGCCTTCTGTTGCATACTGTCACTCCCTTCACCTGACCAAATTCCTATTGACTACCCAAGCTATGAATACCTCTCTCTCTCCATCATCACTCTTGTAGCTATCAAAGAGTATTTTCTTCTGTAAACTATTTTAGTCTGTTTTTAGGTCCTTATAATAGTGGTTTTATATGGTATTTTCTCCATGCTGATTTCAATCAGCATAATGTCTTCCAGTTGATTCCAGGTTGTGAGATGCTTCCTAAAATCATTGTTGTTCTTTATCATTGCATAGTGCTCCACTAAGTATATATACCATAGTTTGTTTATCCATTCACCTATTGATGGTCACCTAGATTGATTCCATCTCTTTACTATTGTGAACAGTGCTGCAATAAACATTTGTGTGCATGTATTTCTTCGTGTCAGCCCTTATTTCTGTAGGATATATTCTAAGCAGTGGGATTGCTGGATCATATGGTATTTCTATGTCTGGCTTTTTAAGAAAGCATCAATTGCTTTCCAAAGAGGTTGTACCATTTTACATTCTCACCAGCAGTGTGAAAGAGTTCCGGTCTTTCCACAGCCTCTCCAACATTTGTTGTTTGGTGTTCTTTTGGATTATTGCTAAACATTGTAGAGGGAGACGATATCTCTTGTAGTTTTGATTTGGATTCCTCTTGTGGCTAATGATCATGAGCATTTCCTTATGTGTCTTTTGGTTGCCCAGATGTCTTCTTTGGTGAAGTGTCTCTCCCCTTTTCCTCTGCCCATTGTTTAATTAGATTATTTGTGTTTTTCTTGTTGATATTTTGCAGTACACAGTAGATTATGGAAATCAGATGTTGACTTGATGTGTAGTTGCCTTTTTTCCCCCATTCTGTAGACAGTCTTTTCACTCTCTTGATAAAGTCTTTAGGTGAGCGTGTTTGATTTTTAGTAGTTCTCACTTATCTATTTTCACTTGTGCTGTTTGTACACTGCTGGTCACGTTTTGTACTCTGTCTAAGCCATGTATTAGAACTTCCAGTGTTTTCCCTATTTTTTTCTCCCATAATCTTTATTGTTTTAGGTTTAATATTTAGGCTTTGACCTATTTTGAGTTAGTTTTTGTGTAAGGTGTGAGATATGGGTCTTGTTTCAGTTTTGGGGAGACGGATATCCAATTTTGCCAATACCATCAGTTAAGGAGACCATCTTTTCCTCAGTTCATGACCTTTGGGCCTTTGTCAAACATCAACTGTTTGTAGGTGGATGGTGATATTTCTGGGTTCTGTATTCTGTTCCACTGGTCTGTCTGCCTGTTTTTGTACCAGCACCAAGCTGTTCTGACTACTGTGGCAGTGTAGTAGTTTCTGAGGTCAATAGTGTGAGGCCTCCCACTGTGGTCCTCTTCTTCAGTAGTGCTTTACTTACCTACAGTTTCTTCCATTTTCAAATCAAGTTGGTGATTTGTTTCTCTGTCTCATTAAAAATGACATTGGAATTTGTATTGGGTAATGTATTTTTTTGTCTTCTAGATTTAGAAGATCTTTACGTATAAGGGACTTTCATTTTTGTTATGACTGAGGGAAAATGTACAATCCCATATACATTTGCATGCCTGCCTATGTACAGCTCTCACTGCTCTCCCTACCAGGTGACAGCACACTTCTCCTCTCCGTTCTGTACATGTCAGATCCTCCTAACAGTCTCCTATCCCCTCTACTGTATCCTCTCCCTCACCTCCAGTAAGAGGTCAGCAGAACGACATCCTGTAGATTCATAAAACCATAAAGTGCACACGTGATACGGTTGCTCTGTTTCACCAAGTCCTATCCATTCCTGTCCAAAGAGTTGACATTCATTGTGATTTATGGACAGGGTCAGCATCAGGGCTAGGGGCCATGCTCCCAGGTGAACTCCGAGGCCGCTGGACCATCCATTGCAGTCTTTTAGTGGAGATCTCGGGGTGCACCCCTCTCTATCCTCATGTTGCCAGTGAGACTCAACTTTGTGAGTCCCATCATGGCCATCACTGGTGGTGGCCAGGTACTATCCAGTTCTTCCAGTCACATGTCGATGTAGTCACCCACTCACGTGGGTCTCTCTGTCTTCTGGGTTCTTTCACCCATGTCATTTTGGCCCTTGGTGAACATCTGTTCCTGCTCAGTTGGGTCCATTTGGTGTACCTCAGATGTCAGCCTGGCAGCTTTTAAGACTCCAGATGCCACTCACCAATGTGGGATGTGGAAGACTCTCTTAGCAAAATGCTAATTATGCCAATTGGCCTTGATGTCTCCTGAAAGCATGGTCCCTGGACCCCTCCCCAGCTACTCTGTCCTTGCAATATTGGGTTAAGATGGGAGGAGTAATCACATTATGTTGAAGTCCAGTTGAAATTGCTTCTAATTGTGTGCTGTCACAGATTTCACCCAACGAAATTTCTGTCAACTAACTAATCTATCTCACACTTTCTCCTTCCTTCCCTTCCCACCCTTGTAGCCATCCAAGAGTCTTTTCTTCTATGCATGAGTCTATCTTTAAGTTCTTATAGCAGGGTTCTCATACAATATTTGTCCTTTTGTCGCTGAGTACTTTCATTCAATGTAATGTCCTCCAGTTGAAACCAGGTTATGAGATGCTTCCTAAAATCATCATTATTCTGTTCATTGCATAGTGTTCCATTGAGTAGATATATCATAGTTTACCTACCCATTCCTCTGTTGGGCATCTGAGTTGATCCCGTCTTTTTGCTATTGTGGACTGTGCTGCAATAAACATTTGTGTACATTGTCAGTTGGTATGACTGCCCTTGATTCTGTGAGATATATTCCAAGGAGTGGAATTACTATGTCAAATGGTATATCTATTTCCAGCTTTTTAAGGAAGTGCCAGATTGCTTTCCAAAGAGGTTGTACCATTTTGCAATCCCACCAACAGTGTAGGAGAGTTCCAATTTCTCCACTATGATTTTTTAAAATTGTGATTAAGTGAAGATTTACAATCCAAGTTAGTTTTCCATATAAAACCAGGAGTACCTGCCTCTCTGCAACTTTCTGCTCTCCTCACCCTGTGACAGCACACTCTTCTTTTTCGCTTGTTACTTCCAGTACCTACTCAACCAACACTTGTCCTCTTCTCTCCACCCTTTCCTCTGGACTCTAAAAAAAGAAACCAGTAGGACAGCCTCATATCATGTTAAACTGTAAAGAACACACACCATATGCATCATTTTCTGTCTCCAATTCCAGTCCATTCTTTGCCTAAAGTGCTGGCTTCAGTACTGGTTTCAGCTCTGAGCTAGCAGCAAGTCTAGAGGCCACAATCTCAGGGGACCCTCCAGGTTGTCAGATCATCAGTTCTGGTCTTTTAATAGAGTTCTTGATCTGCATGCCTCTTTATCTCGTGCTATGTCAGGGACTACCTTGTGTCCGCTGTCAGCGCTGTCTTTGGTGGTGGCTGGGCACTATCTGGTTCTTCTGGTCTCACGCTGATGTAGCCTCTCAATTATATGGGTCCTTCTGTCTCCTGGGCTCATTTTCCCTCATGTCTTTGATATTCTCCATTGTTGTCTGTTCCAGTTGGGTTGGGGCCAATTGATGTTACTCGAATAGCAGCTTGCTGGCTTTTAAGACCCCAGCCACCACTCACCAATATGGGATACAGAAAACACTCTTAGCAAAAGACTGGTTATGCCAACTGACCTCGATGTCCCCTGAAAATGTGGTCTCCAGACCCCGGTCCCTGCTACTCTGTTTTTTGAAATAATAGGGACATTTTTGTCTGTGACATGTGCTGTAAATATTTTATATCAACTTGTCATTTTATTTTTACTTTGATTATGGCATCTGTTTCCAAGCAAATTGTTTTTATTTTTATGTAATTAATTTTTTCTCAATTTATAGTCTAATTTATTAAGTCTAGTTACTTATACAGCTTAGACCATTGTCCATGTGTTTAAGATCAAGAGAGAGAATTTTTTTTTTCCAAGATAGCTCTTTGGTGAGAAAGTTGAGCCATGGTACCCTAAACAGAAATAAATCAGCACTGTTGCAATACAGAATTTTGTGCATTGTGCTTAGATGCTTGATATTTTCTGTAATTTCTTCATGATTGTTAACAGGTGTTCGATGGTGTTGACTGAAAAAGTTTAACCTGGGCTCATTCAATTCTCTTTAGGCTGTGTTCTCATTTTCTTCTTGGCTTCTAAGCAAGGTGGTGCACTGCTGCTTTGTACACTGTGTTTATTTGTAAAGCAATTCCTGTAATAAAAATAGATAAGCTTCTGACACATTGGAGCCCCCTGGAAATGAGGAGAGTGGATTATATTCATTCTCCTGGTGTGAACTAATTAAGAGAATTCAGTGAAAATTGTGTTAACAGCTTAAATATTGTTTCGATCTCCTTCCATGTTACCTACACATGTATAACAATCTTAACTTGACTCATGCAGATCTGCTTCTTTCGTGGCCATCCCTAACCCAGCTTGAATGACACTTACTTGTAAACTGTAGATGCTAAAATTTTCTTTAAAAGTGATGGTGTTCATTAACTGAAAAGGAGGAGACACTTTGTTTTGGGTGGCAGTTCCTATATTTTGGCAGGTTTAGAAATATGGATTATCACAAACCCTTGATATCAGCATTAACATTATCTTGTATTTGTTTCTTGCTTTTTCGTATTTGCAGATCATTTTCACATAAATGATCATATTTGAGTGTCACAATAACTGTACAAGATAGATGGTATTAATATCCTATTTCACATATGAGATCACTGTGCAATGCTAAATGACTCACTCAAGAACATGTAACTAAGTTAGGGCTTACACTAACTGGGTTTATGCCTCTGTTGGAAGTTCAGTACCCCAACTGAAAACAAAACGATGTTGTTGAGGTTTTATGGATCCTCAGACTATATTAGGCAAGGGGAAAGAAGGCAAATCCTACTTTATAGTAATGTCCCATATAGATATAATGTGCATCCGTGAAAGTGACACTCAGAAAAACCTAGTCTATATAATCTAGTCAACTCTTGATCTACAGAGAGGAAACACAAGGCCTGTGATGGTTACATGATTGGTCAAAAGTCACACCACATGTTGTTGATACAGCCAGATCTCTAATGGTAGAGGAGACAGGAAAGGTGACTGCTGGAGCCCATCATAGAGGTAGCAGAATGAGAGGACACAGTAGGCTGGTGATTCCAGATGAAAAGTGTTGAGATTCTAATAGTGGAATAGAGCCTGCTAGAAGGGAATTAGGAAGTTAAATAGTTTTCATCTAGGAGGTCATTTCATTGGCAAAAAAAAAAAATATTTTTTATTCATTCAGTAATTCAACGTTTATTGCATACTTGCCAAGTGCCTTGTGGTTCAGATTCATCTCAGGTCCATAGGAAGGATATCAGCCAGAGCAAGTTGGGTTAGTAGAGCCCCAGGCATAGGTTAGTCTAAAGATCAGGCTGTCAGTCACTTGAGAAATAAACTAGCAGGACAGTACAGCTGGCCCAAACCAGAAAACTGGTCCTGGGGAAGTTGCTTCCTTGGGTCAAAGAAAGCTGTGATTTAGGGGTTATCATGGAAACTCAGGGGTCATCTCTAGGAACTTGAATTCTGGTTCTCATAGGCAACAAAGGAGACTCAGGAAACAGAACAAAAATTTATCGCTTCTCTTACGCCTGGGATGCAGGCATACAGTCTACTCTCAGTCAAGTGGACAGAGACTTCAGTGTGAAAGTGAGTACTAACAGGGAGTGGGTTCTGCTTAACATCTCCACTTTGCTAGTGAGGTGAGAGCAGCAGTTGTAGAGTTAATTTTTAACACCAAACTGGGAGAAGTAGTGATTTAAATGAAAGTGAGTTCCTGGCTTTTATTGACTGTAGAAGCTGTAAGGGCTGTTGTAGGTTTTCACTGGATTTGTTCTTTAGGGTAGGGCTTTGAACTGGTTCCTTTAGGTTCTAACTACTGTTGAGAATTTTCCTTTCTAACAAGTTCCCAGAAGTTATACGTGGCAGTCAGCTGGGAGTCTTGTTAAAATGGAGACTCTGATTCAGTATGTCCTGGGGTGAAAATGAAAATTCCCAGCAGGGAATTTATTAGAAATGCAAATTCTTACAGGGGTTTAAACCAGGATGAGAGGCTTGAAAGCTCTGCTTTGGGTGGTTATGGATACCATTCCTAGGAGTGTCTAGTCTCAGATGTGTTTCTCAAACTCTTCCACTCATTCTGTGAACTGTATTCTCTAATTAATTTATTTTCTGTTTAAAGTAGCCAGAATGGAGTTTGTTGTTTGCAACTAAGAATGCTAGTATTTGCTTCCAGCCTGTATTACGCTAGGGCCTGAGGAAGGCCTAAGGCTGGGGAATGGAGATAAGACAGGCTAGGATAGGGGCCACATCAAGATAAGCAAGGCATTTTACAGTGAAAAACCACACACAAACGTAATTTGTGTAATGGTGTGTTATTAGAAATGAATATAGAGTAGTTCTACCAAAATCAGAATGCTAAAATGTGTTCTCTTGGGTCTCAGTCCTGAATGTCTTCTTAGTCGTCTAACGCTGCTGTGACACAAATACCACAAGTAAATGCCTTTAGCAAAGAAAAAATTATTTTCTCACAGTCTAGTAGGCTACAAGTCCAAATCCAGGGTGCCACCACCATGGAAGGCTTTCTCTCTCTGTCGGCTCATCAGTCTTCCCTTCTCTCTACAGGAACACTGGCTCCAAAGGATGTGCTCTGTTCCTGGCACTGCCTCCTTGGTGGTATGAGGTCCCCAGCTTTTTGCTTGTTTCCCTTTCCTTTCATGTCTTGTAAGATAAAAGGTAGTGTAGGCCACACCCCAGGGAAACTCCCTTTACATTGGATCAGGCATGTGACCTGAGCAATGAGGTTATATACCACCCTAATCCTCCTTAACCACAGGCAGAGATTATGATTTATTACACATAGGAAAATCACAAAATGGAGAAGAACCAACAATACAGGTAATCACAGTCTAACCAAGTTGACAAGTGTTTTTTGGGAACACACTTTGATTCACGACAGTGGCCACACACAAAAAAAAAAAAAGAAGGAAAAGAAAAGAAAGAAAAAAGAATCATGTAATATTTTCATTCATTTAGTGAAAAACTCTCTTAAGTATAAAGCACTATGTATCTATACTTCGTAGAAATACGTCATAGCACGTTTGATGATAATTCTGTGTAAAATTCAAAATATGAAGAAAATAGACTTTTGGCTAACAATCAACTTAAAGGTTGAATACTGGCTATTTTGCTTAAAGTTTCACATAAGCTGACTATAGGTTGTGAGAGATGCAATGTACAGAATACAAGGCATTTTACTGACCCAGATCTTAGATTCATCATCATAATGTGTCCTGAAACATTTTTACATGCCCAACTCTGAAGAAGAAAAATGAATATAAGGCTATTACCTAATTTTTAAGGTGATACAAAGCATTATTTGTGATATAAAAAATGATCCCAGTAAACACTATTTCTTGATAATGTGAATAAGTATTTGATGTGACTACTTTGTTCATTTATTTGTTAGCTCCACTTTTCAAAGCTTTGGCCCCATGTTATTAGATACTTGTTGGATGTAACCTAGCATTTCACAGACTCTGTATCATATTCAACGTGTCAAGTAGTAAACTCATGATTTCTCCCATGAGTGAGATTCCCTGCTGACGTCTCTGCCACGTCAGTTTTCTCTCAGGTACACAGTCTTGAGATCTCAGTATTTTATTTGACTCTTCTTTTGTCCTTATTTTTAAGAACATGGCTGCTAGCCAAAAGATCAGCAGTTTGAATCCACCAGTTGCTCCTTGTAAAGACTATGGGGCAGTTCTAGTCTGTCCTATAGCATTGCTATGAGTTGGAAATGGCTTGATGGCAATGAGGTTTTTTTTTTTTTTTTTTTGGTTCTTGTACTTAATTTAGTCAGTTTCTAAAAGCGTTTAACTTCTCGTTCCTCATACTTTTTATTTCACACTAACATGAACCATGTTCATATTAACAAAGGAATTCAACTTTCACCTGTAGGCGAAATACAGAAAATTAGGAAAGTAATTGTTGGCTGTCAGAGTCAGTCCACAACTCATGGCAGCACTATGTACAATGGATCAAAATGCTTCCCAGTCCTGCACCAGATTGGGTTGGTTGGTTACAGATTGAACTGTTGTAATCCATCGAGTTTTCATCAGCTAACCGCTGAAAGCAAATTATTGGGTCTTTCTTCTTGGCCCATTTGAATCTGGCAGCTCCACTGAAACCTGTTGAGCATCACAGTAACACTCAAGCTCCCACTGACAGATGGGTGGCAGCTGTGCAGGAGATGCTGTGGCTGGAATCCAACCCTGGCTTCCCTAATGGAAGGCAAGAATTCTACCACTGAAGCACCAATTAGGAAATAGTAGATGTCATGTCATGGATTGTGTGTCCCCCCAAAATATCTGTCAGTTTGGAAAAGTCGTGATTCTTGGTGTTGTATAATTGTCTTCCTTTTTGTCACCTGATGTAATTCCCCTACGTGTTGTAAGTCCTATCACTATGATATAATGAGATGGGTTAGTGGCAGTTACATTGATGAGATCTATTAGATGGTATCTTAAGCCAATCTCTTTTGACATGTAAAAGAAGTGAGCAAAGCGATGTGGGGACCTCTTACTACGCATCCCTCAGACCTGACGTTCCTGAGCTGAGATGCCCCAGACCAGGGGAAGAGTGACGTGTCACAAGGACCGCCCTCCAGAGCCGACAGAAAGAGAAAGCCTTCCCCTGTAGCCAGCTCCCTGAATTCGCACTTCTAGGCTACTTGATTGAGGGAGAATATACTTCTGTTTGTTGAAGCCATTCACTTGTGGGATTTCTATTATAGAAGCACTAGATAACTAAGACACGAAGGATTTTATTATTGGTTTTAAAAAATCACTGTTAAAGCAATAGTTTTAAAACAAAATAAGCTAGCAAATTTGAGATATAGAATGGAAGCCAAGAACTCACATCAAATTTTGAAAGCACCAAGACCATAAATTTCAAACTTAATACTGACTAGCAGAACAGAAACTAAAATTCTAAATTTTCTTCTTTTCTCCATTAAAGGTAGATGTATCTAAATTTAAAAAACATAGATTAAAACATCTGTATGCCAAGTGCCAAGTGCCGTCGAGTCAGATCCGACTTATGAAAATCTCTAAATGTAACCTATAAACCATGTGCTTATCATATATAATATTGATAGGGACATGGTGGTGCTTTAGTCTTTTTATACTGCAATTTAAATTTTATTCTTTAATTTCCTAGAGTGCATCAAATACCAATAGCTTCTGGCTGCTTGTAAAATATTTATTAAAAAAAATTATTCAATAAAAATCCAAAGAGCAGCTGAGCTCATAAATAATTCAGCAAATGGCAAGCTGACTTTCTGCATACTCGTGTGTGCGTAGACCAGCCCACCGAGATGATGCTGTCTGGTACCTCGAGGGCAAACAGTTGAGAGAATTCTGGCAGAGCCAAAGGGGAGGAACAAGCCAAAGCAAAATGCAAATAGCCCTACTCTCTTTTCCACACAGTCTGCATTTGGAGCTGAAAGTGGTGTCCTTATTTAGTCAAATAGTGCATGTCTCAGCTACTTAGATCTTTAAAACCTCTCTCAAGTAGACAAGCAATGTTTTAGGCATTTACAGTATCCATGGACTTCCTTTGGCCATTGGCCTATAAGCAGTCTGGTGTATGTGGTTCAAGCCTCAAGCTTTGAGTGAAATTGCCTGGTGGATTCTTATGGTACTTGGAGCTCAATTAACTATTAGCTCTAGGCTCAAATTCAATGCCAGTTTACTAAAATGAAATTTCTCTGAAGCTGTAATTCAGTCCCTGTCCCTTTAATCACATGCTTTAATGGCTTACTTTTGCCAGATACACTGATGAGTGGGCTCTGTCTCTCCAAAAGTTAATGCTTCTCAGCTAGTTTTTTCCTTCTCTTATACCAGAAGTGAGAGGCCAAGGCAAACAATAAAGCATTGATTGTACTATCAATGATTAGATTACAAAACCACAGTGATGCTGGAATCTAGCTGTTCCCTATTTCAATAAGGATTTTGTTTTTAATACTTTGTACCTTTTTGAATTTTTGATGATAATGTCCATTGTATTTTTTAGCAATAAAAAGAAATGAAATCCTATAGGTTAATGTATTACTAAGATGAATAACTTTGTAATACAACCTCTTAGTCTCTGAAGGTCAGGTTTATAATTACTCGGTTGCACAATGATCAGACACTGGAGCATAAGAAATGAAAAGACAATACCTATTACTGGCTACAGAAGTTTCTGGAAATATACTTCATTTTATTTTTTTAAAGCAGTATATATCTAATAACACTGAAAATGTACAGGTTAGCTTGTGACAGCCTCCCATTTTTCCTTGCATCTTTCCTGTTTGATTTTTGGTTTGTGGGCAAACAAAGTTATGGAAATACAACAGTTATAGATTCTTGTTCAGAGCTCAAGTGCCATAGCTTAAGAACATTTATTTGGCTTTCATAAATAGTTGATATCCTCCAAGGATTATATTTTGTGTACTATTCAGCCTACAGTATGAGAACGGCAAGACGGTACCTTCCTTCCATAACAACTAACCCCCTTTCTGTCCTTCCAGGAGGTAGGCCCCATCTCTTAGACACTTGATTATCAGCACTGTTTTCAAATGTTGCTGTTTGACTTTCTCACCGAAAGAGTATTAATGGGAATGCTTGTGTCTCCAGAGAGCCAAGCATACTATTTGCCCTCCTTTTTTAAGAGTCACTACAGCACTCTATTCTCCTTGCTGTCCTCCAGACATGCCAAGCACCCTTCTGCCTCAGGTCATTTGTACTTATCCCAGATATGCACATGGACTACTTCCCTACTTCCTTCAGAGCAGCCTTTGACCAAGTTATAAATAATTGTTGTTGCTATAGGTGCTGTTAAGTAGGTTCCAATTCCTGGTGACCCATGCATAGCAGAACAAAACACTGCTTGGTCCTATGCCCTTCTTATAGTTGTTATGATTGAGCCCATTGTTGCAGCCACTGTGTCAATCCACTTCATTGAGGGTCTTCCTCTTTTCACTGATGCTCTACCAAGTATCATCTCCTTCTCCAGGGGCTGATCCTTCCTTATATAAAGAGCAACCCTCCCCCAAACTCATACTTTCTGCTCTGTTTGTGCTTCTCTATATTGCTATGTGACATACTGTGTGTATTGCAGTTGTTGTATTTATTATCTGTCTTCCCCCACTGTAATGTAAGTAAGCTCCTTGAGGGTAAGGAGATTGCCAATTTTATTCCTTCTGTCTGTATAAAACTGAAAAACAAGCCTGCTGCCATTGAGTTGATTCTGACTCATAGTGATCCTATAGGACAATATAGAGCTGCTCCATGGCGTTTCCAAGGAGTTCTTTGTGGATTCAAACTGCCAACATTTTGCTGGCAACCATAGCTCTTCACCACTGTACCACCAGGGTTTGTATATTACATCATCTAAAATAAAGTCTAGCACACAATAGAGGCTCAAAGATATTTGTTTCAACAAGTGAATATTGAATCGAATATTTGCTAAGCCTTCCTATGTGTCAGACACTATAACAGATGCTGGCAACAGAAGTGCAGTTACAACAGAATTGTTCCCTGTCTCCATAATGCTTATGTTCTTACGAGGTGCACTGGTAAGAATAATGATGCTGGCTTTACCGTGCTGTCAGTGCCTTGTAGATATAGTCCCACCAGCTTAATTTTCAATTCTTAATGGCTCCAAATTTCTGGAAGGACAAATCTTTTACAAATCACCCTGCCAAACATTTCTCTAGGCCTTGCTAACTAATTACTTTTAAGGGTAAAGGAGAAGGAAGGACATAAGACTACTCTTCAGTATCTGGACTAGCTAGATGGTGAAGGGGTAGCAACAGTAGTTTTGAGAGAGAAAAAAATTAAGGCTGGTTGGAACTCTGCCTGCTTCCCTGCTTAATTCACTAAAACTTCAGCAAGAAGCAGTACTTTAGTATCTTAACAACACAACTGAGGTTACAGAAAAGCAAATAATTGAAGCTATGTCTGCAAATTAAATGGAAACATACTGTTTATGGACTTTGTTAACTCACTTAATTTCAACCAGAAAGTTGATAGCTGTGTTTTTGGCTCAGCAAATTCTGGTCATCTAACTAGTTTCTTATCTTTCTTAGAAACTGTGGTGTTTGATTCCTTATTTTTTATTAATCACGAAAAAATATGTATAGAAGTGTTACCAATGTGATGGGATAGACAGATGCTTCCTCTGATCCCTCTAACAACAGAGACTTAAAAGAACACATGTATCCATTATGTATGACGTTCTAGGAGCCCAGAACATCAAAGGGAAAGTTGAGAAAGAGGACTGAACAATGAGGAAGGTACAATAGGATTCATCAGACCTGATGCCCTGGAAAATGACAGTGGTCATCATGGTGAGATGAGTACGGTAGTTGAAAGGCGTTCCCCCCAGCAAGCGAAACTGACCAGAGAATCCACTTTCACCTTTAGAAGCAGTAAAAAACAAAACAAAACAAAACAAAAAAGTACAAGATAGTCAAAAGCTAAGTCTTTGTGTATAACCTATTGCATGTGGGTCTAAGTCTTTCCCTTGAGATAAATCTTTCTCCTTTTTCCCAGTGCTTTCTCTACCTTTCTTTGCACTGTGCCTGGCTCTAGAGTCTAATGCCATTAACTAAGCAGGAAGTTGGACTCCTTAAGCGCACCCTGAGCCATTCTCTGAGACTTGGAGAGGGAACAATTTAACAAAAAAGAGAAATAAAAACAAACAAACAAACAAAACTCTGCTGACTCCACTGAGCCAGAAAATCAGGCAGAAACTGTTTCTTCACTAGACTCAGACATAAGGGGACATGCGGTCTCCACAGACACTCAGACAGCTGTTAGCCCTCTGCCTGTCTCAGCAGCTACAACCAGATACCTGTGACTACAGCAATCACCCCTGCCCATCTAGAACAGTAGGTGGCAGCGTGCACCACACACTTGGTAACTGATTACCTGAGCTGAACCCACGCAAGAAAAGTAAATTGACTCTTGGACTTGCGTGTCTAGGAATAGCTTAACTACCTGGTAACAGGACATTAGAGCTTCAAAGACAACAATACTGAACTATCACGCCAAGGAAAACAAAACCAAATCCACTGCCATTGAGTCACGTCTGACTCATAGCAACCCTGGAGTTCAGAGAACTGCCTCATAGAGTTTCCAAGGAACAGCTGGCAGATTTGAACTGCCAACATTTCGGCTAGCAGACGTAGCATTTAACCCACTATGCCACCAGGATTTCTGAACTATTACACACAACCAGTATATTTGGATATTTTAAAACAAAATCAAACAAGAAGCTAGAATGCTCTAGGCAAACATAAACTAAATAAATATGACTTCCTGATGGCTCAGAGACAACAGTCAATTTCAAATCGCTTACAGAGGCAGACTAGTATGATTTCAGAAAGCTCTTGAAACAAAAATTCAAATTTTCCAGAAGAAGGTAATTTCCTGGAATTATCAGAGATAGAATATGAAAGATTAATATTTAGAGCTTTTTAAGAGATCAGGAAGGAGATGAGGCAAAATTCAGCAGAACATAATCACAATTCAACAGGCTACAAGAAAGCATAGAGCAGAAGGATTAGAAAATCAGAAAGTTAATAATAAAATTACATAAAATTACATAAAATTACAGAATTAACTCAATAGAAAGTCAAAGGAGCAGAATTGAGGCAATGAAAGACTAGATTAATGAGACAGAAGACAAGGCATGTGACATCAGCATATGTGAGGAAAAATCAGATAAAAGAATTAAGTTATCAAGAAACATTAAGAATCCTGTGGCACTCTATCAAGAGGAATAATCTACAAGTGACTGGAGTGCCGGAAGATGGCTGGGGGTAACAGAAAATGCAAAGAGAATTGTCAAAGATTTGTTGACAGAAAACTTCCCTGATATCTTGAAAGACAAGAAGATATCTATCCAACATGCTTATCTAACTCCACACAAGGTAGATTCCAAAAGAAAGACAGCAAGATATATTATGATAAAATTTACCAAAATTAGAGATAAAGAGACAATTTTAGAAGTGGCCAGGGATAAACAAAAAATAACCTACAAAGGAAAATCAGTCAGACTAAACTTGGACTACTTAGCAAAAACCATTCAGGTAAGAAGTCAGTGGGAGGACATATACAAAACCTTGAAGGAAAATATTGTCAGCTGAGAATTATATATCCAGCAAAACAGTATCTCAAATTATGATGAGGAAATTAGAACATTTCCAGATAAACAGCAATTTAGGGAATTTGCAAAAACCAAACTAAAATTACAAGAAATAATAAGGGTAGTCTTTTGGTTAAAAAAAATCAGCAACATCAAGTAACAACCCAAGACTAGAATACAGAACAGAGCAACTGGATATAAACCCAACTAGGGGGATCACAAATGTATAATCAAAGGTAGAATACTGAAAATAAGGAAACAAAAAATATCACTATATATACTTTGTAGTAAAAAAGAAGGACTTAAAAGAAAATGGAGCCATATGTCTTTCATATAGAGAGGAAGTCAAGGCAATGTAAAAAAATTAATGACTAGTTTAAATTTAGAAAAATACAGGTAAATATTAAGATAACCACAAAAGAAACTATCAATATTATGCATTGAAATAAAAAGCAAGAAAACCATGAGGCATCAGCAAATACAAAGCTACCAACATTACAAAAGATGAAAAGAAAACATATAAAGAAAGAAGACTCAGTACAGAGAATTAAATGCAACAAAAGAATTGTCTACAGTGCACAAAAACAGACATCAAAATGACAGCACTAAATTCATACCTATCAATAATCACACTTAATGTAAATGGATTAAATGTACCAGTAAAGAGATAAAGAGTGGCAGGTTGTATTAAAAAAAATATGACACATCTATATTCAGGAGACATACCTTAGACTCAAAGATATGAACAAATTAAAACTCAAAGAATGCAAAAAAAAATCAAGTTAACAACTTTCAAAAAAGAGCAGAAGTGACAATATTAATTAATATCTGATAAAATAGACTTTACAGTAAATCCACCACATTGCATACAGAAAGATACTGTATAATGATTGAAGGATCAATACTTCAGGAGGAGGACATAACCATATTAAATATCTACACCCAGCAGCAGTGCTCCAAAATATATAAAACAAACATTGACTGCACTGAAAAGAGAAATAGCTTCACAGTACTAGCAGGAGACTTTAACATGCCCCTTTCAGTGAAGGAGAGAACATTTAGGAAAAAACCTCAATAAAGATACGGAAGATCTAAGTGCCAGCATCAACCGACTTGACCTACAATGCAATCCTAATCCAAATTCAGTGTCCTTTTTCATGAGATGGAGAAACAAATCAACAACTTCATATGTAAAGGAAAGAAGCCTTGGATAAGTAAAGCATTACTGAAGAAGAACAAAATGGGAGACCTCATACTACCTGACTTTAGAACTACACTGTGATAGTAGTCAAAACAGCCTGGTATTGATACAAAAAGAGATACACAGATCAATGAAACAGAACTGAGAATCCAGATATAACATAATCTACAGTACAGAGAATTAAATGCAACAAAAGAATTGTCTACAGTGCACAAAAACAGACATCAAAATGACAGCACTAAACTCATGCTTATCAATAATCACACTGAATGTAAATGGATTAAATGCACCAGTAAAAAGATAGAGAGTGGCAGATTGTATTGTAGTACAGGTGATATTTGACCAAGACCCAAAGTCCATAAACTGAGGAAAAGATAGTCTGTTTAACAAATGATGTTAGCATAGCTGGATATACACCACTGAAAAATGAAACAAGACCCATGTCATGCCATGAACAAATACTGACACAAAATGGATTAAAGACCTGAATATAAAATCTGAAAAAATAAAGATCATGGAAGAAAAAAAATGCTGGGAGCCCTTACATATGGCAAAACCAGAGTACAGACTCTTACTAACAGTGCACAAACATCAGAAGAGAAAACAGATAACTGGGAACCCTTGAAAATCACACAATTATGCTCAACCAAAAATTTTATCAAAAGAGTAGGAAGACTACAGTCGTGGTTTGAATTGTGTCCCCCCCAAAATGTTTGTGTTGATCTGACTGGGCTAGGAGTCCCAATATGGTGCCCTTCCTCCCATGTGTTGTGAATCCTGCCTCTGTGGTATTGACGATGGAGAATGGGCTGCAGATGTGTTAGTGAGGGAGGACTCAAGCTACAAGCTTGTGGGATATAAGGGAGGGAAGTGAGCAGGGGAAGTTGGGAACCTCTTACCACCAAGAAAGCATGACAGAGAGCAGAGCATGTCCTTTGGACCTGAGTTTCCTGTGCTGAGATGCTGTCCTTGAATTTGGACCCAGCCTACTGGACTGTGATGATTTGTCATATTGAATGGACTTGTAATTTATGATTGGATTTATTGCTTACTGGACTCTGACAATAAAGTTTCTCCTTGTGGAGCCTTCCACTCATGGTATTTCTGTTGGAGCAGTACCAGGTGACTAAGACAACTACCTACAGTCTGTGAAAAAAAATTTTAGATCTCATGAATCTGATCAGCATCTAATCTCCATATCTACAAGGTACTGTAAAACCTCTACAAAAAAGACAAAGAATTCAGTTATAAAACTTGGTGAATGGACATCTCACCAAAGGAGACATCCAAGCAGCTATCAGATACATGAGGAAATGCTCAGGATCTTTAGCCATTAGAGAAATTCATATCAGAACTACAATGAGATACTATCTTAGTCCAACAAGGCTGGCATTAATTAAAAAAATACAAAATAATAAATGTTGGAGAGGTTGTAGAGAGACTGGAACTCTTTTACACTGCTGATGGGAATGTAAAACAGTGCAATCACTTTTGAAATTGATTTGGTGCTTTCTTAAAAAGCTAGAAATAGAAATACCATATCATCCAGCAATCACACTTTTTGAAATATATCCTGGAGAAATAAGGGATGTCACAAAAACAGACACATGCACATGAGTGTTTATTGCAGCAGTGTCCACAATAGCAAAAAGATGGAATTAACCTAGGTGCTCACAAACAGATGAATGGATAAAAAAATGATGGTGTATTCAACAATGGAATACTATCCAATGATCAAGAACAACAACGATCTTAGGAAACATAACATGGAATGATCTGGAAGACATTATGCTGGGTGAAGTTAATCAGTTGCAAAAGGACCAATGTTGTATGAGACCATTATTATAAGGACTCAAGAAAAACTTTAAGCACAGAAGAAAATCATCTTTGATGGTTAAAAGTGTCGGGAGGGAGGAAGAGTGGTATTCGTAGATTAGATAGCTGATAGGACTTGGGTTAGGTGAAGGAAGTGACAGCAGGCAGTAGAGGGGAGGTTAGCACGGCTGGGCTATACCAAAAGCTAAGAGTTTTCCTAAATACAACCTAACATTTTGAAAGACAGAGTAGCAGGGGCAGGATTCTGGGGATCATGGCTTCAGAGAATGTCTAGGATAAGTGGCATAACTAGTTTTTTAAGAAAATTTTCTGCATCCCATTTTGGTGGGTGGTGTCTGGGGTCTGAAAAACTAGCAAGTGGCCATCTAAGTAGCATCAGTTGGTCCCAATCCACCTGGAGGAGGAGAATGAAAGACCTCAAAACATGAGGAAAATATGGGAAAGAGAAGATGCCGTATGACTCAGAGACATCAGCACGAGACCGGAAGAACTGTGTGCTGCGTTGCCACTACCAATAACTGTCTGGACAGGGAACACAATGTAGAGTTCCTAACATAGCAGGAGAACAATGGGTATGCAGAAATAGAGCTATATTAAAGAGCAGACTTGATGATCCAAAAGACTGGAGTGTTCCCTGAGGACATCATCCTCGGACTCTCTGTTAGCTTAGAGCTAAAACCAGTATCAAAGCCAGCTCTTCAGACAAAGACTGGACTGGACTAGAAAACATGAAGTGACGCTAGTAGAGTGTGTTTCTTGTCTTAAATATATACATGAGGCTGTCTGGGCAGTTCCTGTCCAGAGATGAGATGAGAGAGTGAATGGGGACAGGAGTTGGCTGAATGGACGTGGGAAGCACAGGACAGAAAGGAGGAGTGTACTGTCACGGTTGGAGAGAGCAGTCAGAGTTGCATAGTGGTGTCTGTGCAGGGTTTTACGTAACAAATTCACTTGCAGTGTAGACTTTCATTTAAAACACAATAAAATATTTTTTAAAAACAAAACAAAATTAAAAATGAGTATAAAATATTTTAAACATGAAGTACAGAAAATAATATAGCTATTCATGTACTCCTTGGATTATCTACTGCCACTAACAAACCATCTCAAAACTTAACGATAAAGCAGCAACCACATTCATGACATTGGATTAGGAATTCTGGCAGGACACAGCAGGGATGGTGCCTAAGTCATCTAGTGCTGCTGTATCAGAAATACCACCAGCAGTTGGCTTTCATATGTAGAAATTTATTTTCTCACCGTGTAGTAGACTAGAAGTCCAATGTCTAGGTGCTAGCTTCAGGGGGAGTCTTTCTGCTTCTCTGTCAGCTCTGGAGGCAGGTCTGTATAATTAATCTGCCACTGGTCTAGTAGCTTTTCCATGCAGGAAACGTGGGATCAAAGAACATGTCCTGCCCCCAATACTGCTTTATTCAGAGTGTGAGCCAACCCCTCCCTCCATTTCCCTTTCCTTTTATCTCTTAGAAAATGAAAGGTGGTGGAGATGAAAGGGTGGAGACCATATGCCAGGGAATCTCCCCTTACATTGCATCGGTGATATAACCTTAGCGAGGATTAATCCTCTTTAAAATAATCTAAACTTGCTTCATTAACCACAAGCAGGTATTAGGATTTATAGCATACAGAAAAACTACAATCAGAAAATGAAGGGCAATCACACGATACTGGGAATCACGGCCTAACCAAGTTGATATGTATCTTTGGAGGACACAATTCAACCCATGACAGAAGACTTATTTGTTTTTCACCGTAACAGGGACTTTAGCCAACGTAAAAGTGACTCAAATCACTTTAGAAGGCTGGGACAGTTCAGCTGGGCCATATGTCCTGGATCTCAGTTCTGTCTCTCATCTGAGTTCTTTGCTTCTTCTCCAGGTTGCATTTGCTGGGTCTGAAATGTCCAAGGTAGCACATTACCAACTTGCTTGGTGCCCATTTAGGGTGGTTGGGAACAGCTAGGGTTGGCTGAACTTCTCTATCTCTGCCTATCACCGTATGATTAGACTGGACTTCTTCATGGCATAGTGCTCTCAGGTGAGTTAGATTTCTGGGTTTCACCAAAAGACACATTCTAAGAAGCAAAAGAGGAAACTGCCCATCTCTTAAGGCCTTGGCCTGAAAGCAGATTCAGTGTCCTATCTACTGTATTCTAGTGGTCTAAGCAACCACAGAGCCCACTGGATTCAAGAGGAGGGGCAAGAAATCTCCACGTATTAAAGGGAGAAGTGACCAAGAATATGTGGCCATTAACCTAGTACGTGTAAGATTGAGTAGATGTTAACATTTTGCCCTGTTTTCTTATCTTTCTCGTAAAGAAATAAAATATAACGGATAGCAGAACAGCCTATATTTCCCTATTTCCTTGTTCCTAAAAGTCATCACATTTTTGAAGTTAATGTGTATCAATCCCACGCATGTCTTTGTATTTTTGCTATGGATTTATGAAATCACAAACTTGCAGATTATTACAGTCTTTTTCTGGTTACTTTTTCATCTCAAGGTCTTGGGGGTGTGGCCCATCTTATTTTTTGTCTTTTGGTGCTAACTTAACTGTAAGTGGTTTCCTCTAATGTGTGATTATTTTTGATTGTGGGCTGGATTGTTTTCCGTAAACACACTTGAGAAGTGTAGAGGGAGTGCCCTTCCGGGTAGTGTTGGAGCCTGCACACACGGGAAGCATGTGTACAGGACCAACTGTAAAGTCACTTTCTTGGCCATGACTGCTGTGTCATTCCTTTCCTAGGACTGTGCATGGCACAGGACCCAGGATTCTCAGTGAACCTTTTTTTTTTTTTTTTTTTTTTAATACCCAGAGTGAAAGCTTTTCTTGCCTTCTCCCTGTTTTTCTAAAATACAATTTCACTGAAGGGATAATGCTTTGAGATTCCTGTTTTATACAGGGATTTCAGTTCTGCCCTCACCTCATAAAGAACTGAAAGATTCATCTCCTGTTTCTCTTTGGGGTGTTAAAACAAAGGCACTAGATTTTGGAGACTAAGAAATACTTCCCAGAGTATTGTAGCATCTGCTTATGTAACCACTGCCTGAGTTTTCAGTTCCTTCTTCATTTCTGCACCTGGCCTTCACTCACTTTTTCTTGTGAACTCAGCTCTATAATTACATACCTTTTGTTGTTTTCAAGTTTTTGTCCCCCCCTTCCCCGCCCGCCAAGTGTCTGCAGAAGGAGGTCTTGGTGTATTCTTGGTCTGCCATCTTTCTGCAGTCCTGTTTCTTCATTTTCCTCCAAAAGACTTGTAGATGAAAATTAAAAATGCAAAAAAAGAAAGAAAGAAAGGATTGAATAGCCAGTCAATGTTGTTATAACAGAAACAAACCAAAAGAAGACGTCTTTCATGAAAAGAGACATTATTTTCTGAGAAAGATAATTACAGAGACAGGTGCAGTGGAAACTGCAAGGAATCAGAGACATAGATTTTAGATAAAATTTTAGATTTGACAACATATTACCAAATGTCTTGATTCTATCTGCCAGCCAACACAGGGAAAAAAATAATATTCGTACTCTCTGTGTTGGGTTTCTTTGGTGGGGGGTGTTGTAAACCCACCAACTAATGCAAAAGATGCTACCATTCTAGTTACTATGTTAAATCAAGCAAAAACAAATGAGAATACACACAATTTAATGAAAGAAAATACATAGAAGTGTTATTTATAATGGATTTCTAAAGAAACACTGCCAAGTTTCAGAAGCCTTCCTAAATTCACAAATTATATTTTCATCTTTAGATCTTGGTGTTTTAAGAATAGACATTTCACTTTAATATATTATGAACTTGTACACATCATGGAAACTTCCATAAGAGAAAAATTAATATGGCCAATAAAAGCTTTAAGCCCTTCTCTAAAACAAACAAAACATATGAGGCAAAGGTTTGAGGTAAAGATGATGTGTTTTTTATTGTTGAAAACCTGACCACAAATCTGGTGTCTTAAAAGAACAAATACAGTTCTGGAGATGAAAAATCTGAATTGCATCTTAAAAACTAAAACCAAACCCACTGCCATTGAATGTATTCTGACTTGTAGCGACCCTATAGGTCAGAGTAGAACTGCTCCATGGAGTTTCCCAGGAGCCCCTGGCAAATTAGAACTGCCAATCTTTTGGTTATCAGACGAATTGCACATACTGGGCTAAAATTAAGGTACTGGCAGGGCTGCGTCCTCTTCTGGAGGCACTAGGGAAGAATCCATTTCCTTGCTTTTTCTGCCTTCTACAGGCCACCTACAGTCTTTGGCTTGGGGCCCTTCCTCTTCTGTGTCCTCAGAGACAGCAGTGTTGTATCTCTCTAACTATTCTTCCTTGGTTGCATTTTCTTCTATCGTTTTCTGCCTTCCTTTTCCACCTTTAAGGACACTCATAACTACATTAATCTCACCAGATAATCCAGGATAGCTTCCCTATTTTAAGTTCAGTTGATTAGCAACCTTAATTCTACCTGCAACCCTAATTCCCTCTTCCTATGTAACCCAGTGTATTTTCAGGTTCTGAGGATTAGGACATGAACATCTTTGATTGGGGTTGGGGGAGCACTGATCTGCCTGCCACAGGTGGCAAGGTCCATTTTGGACAATGCAAAGTTTAAAATCTTTGTAGTAGATTCAAGTGGAGTTTCTGACATGAGGTCAAAAAGACAAACATAGAACTCTTAGAGAAATCTTATCTGGAAATATAGATTTAAGATTTAAGTACATTTGTAATGGAAACCATGGATGTGGAGTAACTCATGATGAAAGGGTAATTAGATTAAGAAGAGACAAGAATGGAAACAAACTGAAGGGAAGGAACAAAAGAGGAGGGAAAAGAAGGCAAGAGAAAGACAGAATAGAAGACAGGTAGAGAGAGAGACTGAGAACGCTATGTACATTTTAGGGGGACAGGCTGAGAAATTGAAGGAACTCGTTGATGGTTTTTATTTGATCAGAAAGTGGTAATTCACAACATCACTACGAGAAACTGTGGCAGGTATTTCAAAGGAGACTGATGAAAGACTGAACGCCATTGAGAGCAGAGAGAAGGTAAGTTGACAGAAGACTGCTGAAAAGGATTGTTGTTCCTGTTATCTAACAGGGCTGATTCCTACATTCCTAAGAGAGGCTGATGAAAACTAGATTCTTTTAAAAAAAAAAACCTGAATGATTAATTATGGATCTACTTATTCAATAATGTCATGAAGTGAGGAATGTGTAGATTGGGGCTACTTGTGAATTAGATCATAGTATGTAGCTCTGTTCCACATAAAAAATTCTGAATTCTGAACAACTCATGACTAATAAACAACACATGACCTGCTGTCAATTCCTCTGTCTTTTGAATATCCTCTTTCATCTGGACCTGTTTATTATCCAACTCCATTTTGAACTCTGCTCTGTAATATTTCCCCTGGTCTAATTGGCTGATTTCCTTACTAACTCAACAATTTGCCTTTTAGCCTTCTCTTGTGATCTTCCTCTACCATTTCAAATGCCAGTCCTATCTCTGGTGCTTCTGTCAATATTAGCTATCCTTAAAAATTGTATGCATTGTTATCCCATAATGCCTTTGGTGGTCCATAGTAGTTTCTTTTCTGAATTCCTATATGCTGTACAGCTACTCCACCACCTAAGGGAGTCCTTAGCAGAGAATTAGCTTGCATTGTTTTATGTGGCTTCTCAAGTGTTGGTTTTGTCTCAGAGCCCCTATTCATTTATTTAATTCATATTTTTGTTGTCTTTTATGTACCAGACCCCTGACAAAGTGCTAGGTATAATGTTCAAAACAGATGTGGTCCTTATTTGTGCTGTTAAGACTCCTGTGTCATGTAATATAAAGCAGAGCTTAGAATAGTTGTTAACTGCCATCAAGTCAGCCCCAACTCATGATGACCCTATGCACAACAAAACAAAATGCCACACTGTTCTGCAACACCTCCACGTCTGATTGTGTGTTGTACTGTCATGAGTCATACGGTTTTCACTGGATGATCTTCAGAAAAGTAGATGGCCTCTAATCATACACGTTATTGATTATTATATGCTGCAAGACATATGTCAAAGCTACTCTTGGGGCTGGTGTTGAAGTCTGGAGTGAGAATCCAGGGCTGTGCTGCACTAGACAGACCATAGCATGTGTGTCTTCTTGTGAATCCATTAGTAGGACCAAGATAATTTCCACAGAACAAAGAGATGCTGAGTGAGAAAACACTGGTTTCAGGCTTGGAATATAAATGCTTCAGGTGATAACAGACATTTGTCAAGCTAATGAATGGGCAGGGAAAGAAAAATACAGCCTGCAGAAGATTCTGAAATTATAGGTCGCTACACTAAGAAAGGACAGAAAAGAGCAATTTGATTTTCCTGGAAACTAAAGGGCACCCCAAGCCTGCAACAATTTGCTGTAAAACTGAAGGTGCCTGTTGAGCTAACTTGTATGAAAAATAATGTAATTGTGGAAGTCCTGGGATACACTCAGGGTGAAATCTAATGATTAGAAAATGGCTTAGAATTTGCTGTGTAAGATGGAGAGAGGAGAGGATGGACCAATGGATCAATAGAATCACATTGGAATTTTGAGGGGTCTGCTCCACCTATGGCCAGAGAGTAGTGAAAACCTGTTTGAGATCAATAGCTCTCTTCTCTATAAACAGTAACTTTGTTATACGTATGCATGTGTGCGTCATGCACAGAAGGCTTTGGGGAATGTTAACATTGTTTTGAAGTGAAGGTTAATAGACAGCTGTAATTATGGGGCTGACAGGCTGCCTTCAGCGAAAAAGAAAAGAAAGAATAGGGAGTTGAAACAATTAACTTTTGCAATGTAGTACAGGCATCTGTCTTTGGGTTTCTGTGTTGTGTGCTATTGAGTTGCTTCCGAATCATAGCACTCCATGTGACAAAGTTAAACTACCCCATTGGTTTTCTAGGCTGCAATATTTATGCTCAGTTATCTATGCCAAGAAATTTGGAATTCAGCTACCTAGCCAAGGAACTGGAAGAGATCCATATTTATCCTTATGCCAAAGAAAGGTGATCTATCAAAATGTGGAATTTGTTAAACAATATCATCAATTTCACACACAAGTAACATTTTGCTGAAAGTCAACCAAAAGTGCTTGCAGTAGCAGTATATTGATAAGGAACTGCCAGAAATTCAAGCCAGATTCACAAGATGATGGGAGACCGAGAATATCATTGTTGATGTCAGATGAATCCCACCTGAAAGCAGAGAATTCCAGAAAGATGTTTACCTGTGTTTCACCGACTATGCAAAGGCATTCAGCTGTATGGTTCACAACAAATTATGGATAACATTGTGAAGAATGGAAATTCCAGAACAATTCATTGTACTTATGAGGAATTTGTACATAGATCAGGAGACATTTGTTCATTCAGAATGAGAGGATACTGTGACATGTGTCAGACTTGTGTCCTTTTACCATACTTATCTAATCTGTATGCTGAACAACTAATCTGAGAAGCTGCACTGGGGAATCAGAATTGGAGGAAGAATCAATAATCTGCAACATGCAGGTGACATAATCTTGCCTGCTGAAAGTGAAGAAGACTTGAAGTACTTGCTGATGAAGATCAAAGTCTACAAAGCCTTCAGCACAAATTGTACTTCAATGTAAGCAAAACAAAAATCATCACAACTGGACCAACAAGCAACATCATGATAAATGGAGATAAGACTGAAGTTGTTAAGGATTTCATTTTATTTGGATTCACAACCAACATACATCAAAGTAGCGGTCAAGAAACCAAACAGTGCATTGCATTGGACAAATCCACTGCCAAAGACCTCATTCCAGTGTTAAAAAGCAAAGATGTCATCTTGTAGACTAAGGTGTGCCTAACCCAAGCCGTGGTATTTTCAATTCCTCATAGGAATGTGGAAGCTAGACAACGAATGAGGAAGATCAAAAAAGAATTGACACGTTTGAATTATGGTGTTGGTGGAAAAATACTGACTATACTGAAAGAATGAACAGATCTATTTTGGAAGAAGTATGGCCACAATGCTCCTTAGAAGCAAGATGGTGATGATTCATCTCATCCTTTGGACATGTTATCTGGAGGACTCACCTCCCCGTAAAGGACTTCGTGCTTGGTGGAGTGGAGGGTCAGTGAAAGAGAGAAAGATCCTTAATAAGATGGATTGATACACTTGCTGCAACAATGGGCTTAAGAGTAATAGTGTCATGAGGATGACACCAGACCGGGCTATTTTGTTTTCTTGTGTGGTCATCGCGAGTTGGAACTGACTCAACAGCACCTAACAACAGTAACAGTCTTTATGTGAGCAGGTCACCAGGTCTTTCCTTCCAAGAAGCATTTGGTAAGTTTAAATGGCTGACCTATCAATTAACAGTAGAGCACTTAACTAATTGCCATACCAGGGATCTTCTGAGTTTCTCTAGAGACTCCTTAAAAAGGGTTTGAGCTTGCAGTTTTTGTCATCTGTAATCTCTTATTTTTATAAGTCCTCCCACATATGTGGTGATATGTGGGGGGAGGAAAAGTATTCCAAGATCCTCTGATGAGGTCTGTCTTTCAGTGAGCCTGTATCCTGGGCTGTGACCTTCACAAGTAATTCTCAACTCCCCTCTGCTCCCCTCACCCCATTAAATGAAACAAGAAGGCTAAGGCTGATTGGAGTTGAGTATTTTCTCTTTCCCCTGGTGGGTTAACTCATGGTAACCCTACAGGATAGAGTAGAACTGCCCTAAAGAGTTTCCAACGAGTGCCTGGTGAATTTGAACTGCTGAGCTTTTGGTTAGCAGCTTGTAGCACTTAACCACTATGCCACCAGCATTTCCCTGTGAGTCAGAATCAACTCCACGGTGGTGGGTTTTGCATTTAAGTGGGTTAAACCCTTTACTTTTGACATGATATTTCCTCATGGTGATGTTACAAGATACAGTAGAACTACCCCATAGGCTTTCCAAGGAGCGGCTGGTGGATTCAAATGGCCAACCTTTCGGTTAGCAGCCCGAGCTCTTACCCAACAAGGTTCCCCAGGTCCATTAGGCTTTGGTTAAAACATAAACCCAACTCTCTGATGAATCTAAGAAAGGATGCTGATTTTCAGTTTTTTAACTTTTTCTTTGTGAGGATGGATGTAAGGTCTTTCAAGCTCTTTACTTGTCAGACTAGAAAGCTGGGTGGAAGCATATGGATACATGTTGGGAGTATAGGTGGTGGGGACAGAGGAAATTCACAGACAGGGAGTTTGGAGTCAGTTGGGAGTTGGTACAGTAACTTGCAGATTCAACCACGGCCTGGAAGGTTTGGGACTGAGAAGTTCAAGTATTGACTGGTGAAGAAAAGAGAGATTGTGGGTATAAGAGTAGGCTACGACAAGCCTAAATCATCAGGCACCTTCAGGGAGAGAGCTTTCATCCTGTACCTAGAGATGATCCCTGCTGAATTAGCCAAAATGGGCTCAGGACCTCACTTAATACTCAGAGTAACTCTATGAGGAAGGTGTTTGCGTTACATTTCTTTTATAGATAAAGAAGCTGATTACTAAAATAATGTGTGGTTACTAGATGGAGAAATTGGGACTTGAAACTCTTTTTAAAAAATAGGAGTCCCTTTCCCTTTTCCACTGATGGATCCAAACTCATGTACTATTGATAGAAAGAACAAGGAATTTTGAGTCAAATGGTTTGACTCTGGAAATCTTCTCACCCTGTATGATTTAATCTCTGTATAAGTTTTCATTTTCACCACTAAATTGAAGATACTTAATTTAGATCTAAGTTGTGACTGCCTATTGGGATTTCCACTTGGATAACTTTCCCTGAACCACTTTCTCTTCAGGCCTTTGTTTTCTTCATTGACGTGATTCTAGCACAAATCTTAGAGCTGTCTCAGAATCCTCCTTCTCTCTTGTACTTCACGTTCAGTTCCTATGACTTATTTCTCCCAAAGTTTCTCATAATTGTCCCTTCTTTTCTCCTCCTATTCTCCTCCCTCTTCTTTCTCCTCTGCCACCTAGTCTTTATTATCATTACTTCTCCCCTGGACAGTTATAAAATCCCCTTATGTGGTATTCTTAATTACAGTTCTTTGACTTTCTTTAATCCATCTTAAGTCTCACTGGTTAATTAATCACTTTGAAGTTTCAGGTTCAGACACACAACTATTCTGCTCAGAAATCATTGATAGCTCCCTGTTTTTAGTGACTGAAGTAAAAACTCCCCAGTTCAAATCTGCCAGGTGCTCCTTTAGAAACGTGATGGGGCAATTCTACTCTGTCCTATTGTGTTTCTATGAGTCAGAATTGATTTGACAGCAATGGGTTTGGTCTTGGTGATGCTACATTGCTAACCAAAATGTCTGGAGTTTGGAGCCCACCAGAAGGTCCACAGGAGAGAGACGTGATAGTCTACTTTGGTAAAGATTTCAGCCTTGGAAACGTTATGGAGCAGTTGTACTCTACCTCTACAGGGCCGCTACAAATTGCGATGAATTTGAGAGGGCAACGGGTTTATCTCACATTGCCATTTCCACTCAGTATTCAAAATTTTCACCATCTACATTCTGATGGTGAAGATTAGACCCGTAGTAGCCAGACTGAGCACATCCCATTTACAGATATATTTGGTATCTTCTAAATGTCATTTGTGATTTTTTATTTTCCATCCAAATCTTAAACTACAAAATTCTACTTATTCTTAAAAAGTCATTCAAATCCCACCCCATGCATGATATCATCCATGATCCCTCCGACCAGGTATGGTCTCAGCCTCCTTGAAATCGTATGAAACTTCAAATATTATAATTATTTATTTACTTCATCTTTTGCTGTGGGTTAGGCCCATGTCTTTTTCAAGGCAGGGGCTGTGTTCTAACTCATATCTGAGAAGAGATTAAATTGAATGGTTTCATACAATGTCTCAGGAAATTTTGCTATGACTCTGGGTGTAAGATACTGTGCTCATGTGTATGCATGTCTTCTTAATTATTGCACAGTTTAGAACCAAGGACCCCTGCACGAAGAGACATGATATGGATTGTGCACACCATAATCTGTTTGAATTTCTGGCCAATGGAAATAGGTGATTCTGATAGGCGAATCTAATGTGAAATTACTTAGTCTACTTTATGGCTTTAGCTACGAGACAGTCAAGTTTTAATGAACTGAAAAAGGAAAACTACTTTCCCAGTTGAAATAACTTTTTTTTTTAATCATAAAACTTAAGCCATTTGCGTTCAAAGCTCTTTCTGCAACTCAACCAAGGCAAGGTCATGGAAACCACACAGACACATCCAAACTGCTGAGGGCCCAAATTCCTGGTCCCAGAGAATGTCTAGCTCAACTGGCATATCATAATTTATAAAGAAAGTTTCTACATCCTGCTTTGGTGACATCTGGGTCTTAAAAGCTTGTGAGCAGCTATCTAAGATATTCCACTGGTCTTTCCCTCTCTGGAGCAAGAGAGAATTAAGAAAACAAAAGACAAGAGAAAGATTAGTCTGAAGGACTAGTAGACCACAAGTAGCACAGTCTCCACAGGCTGAGTCCAGAACAACTAGATGGTACCTAGCTACCCAGATATGACCACTCTTACAGGGATCACAATAGAAGGTCCCAGATAGAGCTGCAGAAAAAATATAGGGCTAAATTCTAACTCAAACACACACAAAGACCAGACTTGCTGGCCTGAGAGGGACTGCAGGAACCCTGTGAATATGGCACCCAGACTCCCTTTTAAGTCAATCCTGAAGTTACTCTCAGGGTTCATTCTTCAGCTGAAGATTAGACAAGCCCATGAAACAAAATACAATTAAATGGGCATGCCATCCCAGGGGGCAAGGACTAGAAAATAGGAAGGGACAGGAAAGCTGGCCCCTGGGAACTCAAGGTAGAGAAAGGGAGAGTGTTGAGGTGTCACGTGAGTGGCAACCAACATCACAAAACAATAAATATGTTAATTATTCAATGAGAAACTAATTGGCTCTGTAAATTCTCACCTAAAATACAATTTAAAAAATAATCAAAACTTAAAACAAAACAAACAAACAAAAAAAAAGCCCTTTCTAATTCTTCTACTTAGGTACTAGACTTTCTCTAACTTTCTTTCTTGATTGTATCCCTGGATAACATAGGGTTAACCTTTACCACTGAGCCAAATTTTACAATTCAAGCTACAACAAAATGCAGAAATTATCAAACAATGTCTTTAATATCACATAAGAGTAAAATTTTGCAAAAGATCATTCAAAAGCAGCTGTGGCCGTATATCAACAAAACTCTGCCAAAAATTCAAGCCAGATTCAGAAGAGGATATGCAACCAGGGACATCACTGCTGATGTTTAGATCCATCTTGGCTGAAAGCAGAGAATACCAGAGAGATGTGTGCCTGTGTTCTACTGAGCATGGAAAGTCATTTGTGTGGATTGTAACAAATTGTTGATAACATTACAAAGAATGGGAATTCTCAGTAAAGCAGAGGGTCATTGAAGAGGAGGAAGACTCTCAACAAAATGAATTAACAGAGGTTGCAAAGGAGCTCAAACAGCATCAACCAGGAAGGTGACACAGAATTGTACAGTGTTTTGTTCTTTGTATGTGGAGTTGCTATGACTCGGAGCCGATTTAACTGCACCTAAAAAGAAAAGCTCAAATGATAAATAATGTTGAACAAAGTGGAAAATTGAGGCTTTTTTCTAGAGATCGAGGCCCAAGCCAATTTTTCACCAGAAACAGCCAATCAAAATGAGATATGAATAATAGGGCCTTGCATACATACTGAATCTTGAAATGTGAAGATTCTGGTGAATTCTTTGGAGCTCCAACACAGAAAACTGAAGAAATAACAAGAGGCTCTACTTAATTATTTGAGGAATATTTAACAAGTACCTGCCATGTGGGGACTTACTGCAGTGCTAGAAATGCATTGTTGAATATGAAAGGTCAGGTCCTTGATCTCCTCAGTTTACACAATTCGTTCTACATTGATTGTGAAACTTCTGCCTATCCAAGAAGCGAATCAGTTGGATACAGGCTTACAGTAAGGGTTAGATTCCCTCCGTAAATGCATAGATGCATAAAGGGGTCATGGAGGCAAACCAGGACTCTCTATGTCTGGGAGGAACAGCATACAGGGACTTACTGGGTCTCATCCACGCAAAATTTCTTAGTGCCGTATAATCGGACCGACTGGACTACCGGTTTAGCTTAGTGCAGGAGTGCTTAGGTTTCCTTACCCTTTTTCTTTCTCATTCTCTTTTATTTATTTATTGGGAATACTATTTTTCCTGTTTTAATAATTTCACTCTTTTGTGATTGAGAATATGCACAGCAGAACATATACCAATTCAACAATTTCTCCACGTAAAATTCAGTGTTATTGATTACATTCTCCAAGCTGTGTAACTGTTCTTACCCTGTTTTTCCGAATTGTTAAACCTTCCTTAACTCCTTTTCATTTTTAAAGGAATGATTCAGATGTTGCTTCAGTTCTCCACTGAAACCTGCAGTTCAGTTCTCTGATCTTTAAAAGTGTGTGGTCATTCACCTACATTCAATTCCTTTTCTGTGTAACCAGTTTGTATGATGATTATCCCCTCCCTCCTTTAAAATTAAGATAGGAAGCCCTGCTGGTATCGCGGTTAAGCGTTTGGTTCTAGGTAATTGGAACACACCAGCCACACCACAGGAGAAAGGCAAGGTCTGCTTCAGGAGGATTACAGCCTTGGAAACCCTTTCGGGCAGTTCTGCACTGTCCTACGGGGTCTCTGTAAGTCAGAATCCACTCCACGGCAACAGACTTGGATTTTTTTATTTTGTTATTTTTTGGTGGTGCAGGGGTTAAGAGCTTGCTTATAATTAGAAGGTCAGAAGTTCAAATCCTTCAGCTGCTCTTTGGAAACCCTACAGGGCAGTTCTATTCTGTCCTATAGGTCACTATGAGTGGGAATTAACTCTACGAAAACAGGTTTGGTTTTGCTGTTGTTGCTAAAATGAGGAATCTTAGAAGTGTCAGTTACTAACTTTAAAATGAGATAACCTAAAAACCTGTTCTTAAATTTTCCAGTATTTTTAGAAATCAGATTAAATACTTTTAATGTGCTCTGGTGGCCTAGTGGTTAAATGCTATGTCTGCTAACCGAAACATCAGCAGTTCAGATCTGTCAGGTTCTCCTTGGAAACTCTATAGAGCAGTTCTACTCTGTTCTATAGGGTTGCTGTGAGTCAGAATCAACCAGATGGCAGAGGGTTTGATTTTGGTTGGTTTTAATGTGCTCTAGAAAACCCTGGTGGTATAGTGGTTAAGTGCTATGACTACTAACCAAAAGGTTGGCACTTCGAATTCATCAGGTGCTCCTTGGAAACTCTATGGGGCAGTTCTGTTCTCTCTCATAGTGTCGCTATGAGTTGGAATCCGCTCCACGGCAGTGGATTTGGTTTTTTGGTTCGGTTTTAACGTGCTCTGAGCTACACTTTCATTCAGTCGTCAATAGGTGGCAGCACATCATTCTTTGCAGACTGAGGGAGCACGTGGAGGCAGATTTCAGTATCTGAATGACAGCGCTGACTACATAAAATTCCCATCATCTCATAAAGATAATCCTTTAGTTATATATATCATTTTATATTTGTAGTACCTTACTGTAAATTCTGTTCACATTATGTCACCACCAGTACCATTCACTGTACAGAGCAAATTAGCTTTATTTATGTTTTTGAGCAATGTAGCTTTCTAAAACTAAGGATTCCAACTAAGACATGAACATCCTAAATAACGTGAACTCATTTTGAAAAGCTGTCTCTGAGCTAATGTTGGATATTGCTAATGTTGGATATTAGGAAGTGGGGGCTAGGGAGACCTTCTCTTTCAAATGTTAATTGTCATCTTTAAGGTGAACTGGATGGAAATAAAAACCACTATTCTGTTACTTAGCTAGTTAAATCTTGTACATTTCCAAGGACTTTCATCCATGCCCCTTTTTCTACAGAAAGAGGAGGGCATATTTGTTCTTTAGAAAAATTCAAAATAATGCCGAAGACATGTAAACCACTTGGCTTATAAAACTAAAAGGAATCCCAAGTTTCAGGAAATTATAAACTGATAAGTTCAATTTAACAAACTCTTTTGCTCATTTATGTAATTACCCAAAAGGACTTTTTTTGTGGTGGTTGCTCCGACTCGATGGCACTTGGCTTTTTGGCTGCACTTTTCTTTGTTCTTATTTATTTTTCCCATCCCTACCCCTCCCCTCTCTGGTAACCATCAAAGACTGTTTCTCTCTTTGTGTAAACACTTTCATAGCAGTGTTCTCACACAACACCTGTCCCTCTATGATTGACTGGTTTTGCTCAGCATAATGCCTTCCAGTTTTCTCTGTGTTACAAGCTGACATTAAGCTTTGCCAGCACCATCTGCTAAAAATACTGTTCTTTTCCCACTTGATGGACTTGGGGCCCCTGTTAAAGATCAGGTGTCTACAGGTGGATGGATTTTCAACTGGATTCTCAATTTTGTTTCATTGGTCAGTGTATCTGTCGTTGTATTAGTATCAGGTGTCTTTATTTTTAAAGTGTGTCCCTTGTAAACAGCCTATTGATGACTTTTGTATTTTTTTTTAATCCATTCTGTCACTCCCCATCTCTTTATGGATGCATTATGTCACTTTATGGATGTATTAGGTCATTTACATTCAGTGTAATTGTTGATAGGTGTCAGTTTGTTGCTGTTATTTTGTAGTGCTTTTTTTTTGTGGTGCTCGCATTTTCTTGGTTGCTCTCACTCTCCTGTGCTGAGTCTTTGGTTTGTGAATTTCTTTAGTTTTTGCAGGCTTTGTTTTTATTGTGACTTTATGTTTTCCTTCTTTATTTTGATGTATGTTTATTAATGTTCTTTATGGTTACCTTGAAATTTACACTTGTCTTCCTATGTTTGAACCAATCTATTGTTACTTTGCCTCAAGTTCCACATCATTAGAAAGTTCTATAACTACACTGTTTATTGCCTCATATTGTTCTGATGTTATTGTGGTTTATAGAATAACCTCTTTGGTTCCTTGTTGTAAGTCTTTGGGTTTTGAATTGTTCTTGAGAATTCATTTCCCAGACTAGTATCTGGCTGGTGCAATCTTGTATTCTAGATTCAGGCTGGGGTCTGGTATTAGTTGTTCTCAGACTGAAGGACCCCCTTTAATAATTTTTCTAAGTTTGGTTTGTTTTTCACAAAGTCCCTTAATTTCTTTCTTTTTTAAAAAAAAATTATCATTAAATGAAAGTATGTAATCCAAATCAATTTTGTGTGCCCACTTATCTACAACTCCATCTGCTCTCCTCACCCTGTGATAGCACATTTCTCCTTTTCACTCTGTACCTTTAGTGTCCTCTTGAGAACACCTGTCCCCCCTTTTCCACCCTCTTCTCTGCCATCTAGGACAGCCTCCTATAAATGTATAAAACCATAAGGTACAAACACCACATGTTCACAATGTGTACCCAAGTCCAGTCCATTCTTGTCTGAAGAGTTGACCTCAGTACTGGTTTCAGGTCTGGGACAGCAGCAAGTCTAGGGACCAGATTTGCAGGGGACCCTTCAGGCCGTTGAATCATCAATTTTGGTCTTTTAGTAGAGTTCTTAAAATGCACACCTCATTGTCTCATGATACATCAGAGACTCTACATTGTGTCCCCTATTATGGCTGCCTTTGTTGGTGATCAGGTACCATCTGGTTCTTTTGGTATTGTATTGTACAGTCTCCCATTCACATAGGTCCTTCTGTCTCCTGAGCTCATTTTCCCTCATGTCTTTGATGTTTTTGGTTGTAATCTGTTCCAGATGGATTGGAACCATTTGGTGGTCCTCAAATGGAAGCTTGCTAGCTTTTAAGACCCCAGACACCATTCACCAATATGGTGTGCAGAAGACCCTCTTAGCAAAAAACCAGTACACCAATTGACCTTGATGTCCCCGAAAACATGATCCCTGCTACTCTATTCTTATATTCCTTTAGTTTCTGTTTATCTGGAAATGTCCCAATTTCACCATCATGCTTAAAAGAGTTTTGCAGGCTATAGTATTGTGGGTTGGCAATCCTTTTCTTTCAAGGTTTTATAGCTATATAAAATCACATTGTCTTCTTATGTGCATGGTTTCTGCTGAGTATTCAAGGTTTTGTCTTATTGCTTCTCTAAATGTGACTTTTTTGTTTTTCTTGAGCTGTTCTTGGTAATTTTTTTTTTTTCTCTCTTGGATCTAGCAGGTGTAAT
Source organism: Heterohyrax brucei (assembly GCA_028571685.1). Taxonomy (NCBI): domain Eukaryota; kingdom Metazoa; phylum Chordata; class Mammalia; order Hyracoidea; family Procaviidae; genus Heterohyrax; species Heterohyrax brucei. Next base: position 105,877,883 of record CM053142.1, read on the forward strand.
TATGATATGTCTTGGTGATTTTATTTTAGGGTCTGTCTCATACAGGGTTTGTTGAGCGTCTCGGGTGGTCAGCTTTTTACCTTTCATGATACTATGGAAGTTTTCTGTCACTGGAATTTTTGAATGTCCCTACCTGTGTTTTCTGTTTTCTCCCTGTTCTGGAACTCGTCACTCATAAATTTTTGCTTTTCTTTGTATCCCATGTAATTCTCAGGGTTTCTTCTTTTTTTTTCTGAGTTTTCCTCAAAAAGAGATATACCCAAGTATTTATCATCAATTTTGCTGATCCTGTGTGCCATCATTTCAAATGTACTCCTTAGCTGTTTTATGAAATCTTGTTTCTGTTTCCAAAATCTTAAATTTTTTTAATTTCTAATTGTAGTTTTTATATGACTTCTAGTTGTGAATTTATTTTGGTATTTTGTTCCTATATTAATTTCATGAATTCTTCCATGAATTTGTCTGCCTTTCGCATGAATTTGCCTGTTTTTTTCTCCTTTCTGTCTCTTTTTCGCATCAATTCTTAGACAGTTTTGAATGTTAGAAATTTGAATTCCTTATCAGGTAATTCTAGTGCCTTTTCCTCTACTGGGAAGTCATCTGGTATTTGATTTTGGACACCTACTGGAATGTTTTTTAATGTGTTTTGATGTGGTCTACTGTCTTTGGGCCATTCAGTAGTTACTTAGTTTATTGATTGTAGATCTGTTTGTTTCATCCTGTTTTTTGTTTGTTTGCTTTGGTTATGTCAGAGCAGGCAGGCTGTGTGTATTCTTTTATGATATTTTTCACCTCATTGTTCAATAGGCGGGAAACCCTGGTTGCATAGTGGTTTTCTGTCAGTGTCTTATTCCATTCAGCTTTTGCCTGAGATCTTTATCTCTTCATTTGACACTTCATGTTCCAGGACTGACTCTGACTTAGTTTTTTGGGAAAAACTAAGTGTTGTGGAGGGTGGGTGTGGTGGTTTTCTCTATGATGCCATGTTAGTCAGAAGTCCCCAAAAGACCTTTCCTGAGCTTTAGTCTTTGAAAAGTATTATGTTATACATTATGCTACAGAAATTATGAATGAATATGACATAATTCCTGATCTCAAGATAATTTCTCTAAGGCAGAAAGGATATGACACATGTACAAATACAAGGCACATGGTATATAATATGTTTTATTTAGTCAAATAAACTTTTTTTAATTAAATGAACTGCTAGAGTAGTTGTAAAAATGTGCGTTGGGATTTCAAGGTGGGAAATAAGGTAGAGAGATTAAGAAAAGGGCTAAGGAAAACACTGAATTTGACTTGGCTATGGACAAAATATATGACTGAGGTGTCCAGGAGGCAGAGCTTTCTAGATGATGAGTACACAGTGAACAAAACTGAAAATAGTGGGAAATGACAGGTTTGGCAGGAGGATAGTTCAGACACTTGCCCACCACTTAATGTATTAGCAAGACAACCAATGGGACATCAAAATTGATGGGACTACTGTACAGTTTCTGAAGTGTCAGTTAGAGCCTAGAGAGCACAACCAGAGCTTTTACAGAAACCTCCAGGGTGGACATACAGAATACAGGCCCTTGGGAGTTGCATTAAAGTCCCTTGTTCTTCCTGTTAAGCAATAAGGCAAACAAAGCAGTTGCTGAGAAGTCAGATACTGTGGAATCCAGAAACTATGTGTCATGGATTGAATTATGTCCCCCCAGAAATATGTGTAGCCATGTACCTGGGCCATGATTCCCAACATTTTATAATTGTCCTCCATTTTGTGATTTTCCTGTGCTATATGTTAAAGGATTAGGGTGGGACTGTAAATTCCTTCATAGGATTACCTCCCAGCTCCACTCTAAAGGGAATTGCCCTGGAGTATGGCCGGCCCCACTCTTAATCCTTTCATCCTACAAGAGATAAAAGGAAAGAAAAGCAAGCAGAGACTTGGGAAGCTCACACCATCAAGAAAGCAGCACCAGGAGATGAATGCATGCTACAGACCTGAGGTTCCTGTGCCGAGATGCTCCCTGGACAAAGACTTTCCACCAGAGCCGACAAGGGGGAGGACCTTCCCCTGGAGCAGGCATCCTGAATTGGACTTGTAGCCTACCAGGCTGTGTAAGAATAAACTTTTCTTTGTTAAAGCCATCCACTCCGATATTTCTGTTAGAGCAGCACTAGCTGACTAATACACTGCGTAAGGTGGAAACCCGTCAGAGAAGGAAAATGCAAATATTTTCTACTAACAGAAAGGGAAAGAAAAGTGGTAAGACTGTACATTGACAAAAGCTGAAAACCTGAGAGACCTGGAAAAACAAAGCAGTCCCCTTGAATTCCAGCTCTTAGGTTTCCCCATATAATTTTAATGTTTTATTATAATATCTCATGCTGAGCATTGTGCTAAGAACTTTACATGAATTACTTCATTGGATACCCACAATGATATTATCATCATCAGTCTTGCAGGTAAGGGAAGTGAAGCAGTTAAAATAATTTGTTGGTGGCCAAAAACGAGAATCGGCAGGGCCAAGATTCAATCAAATTCAGGTGGTCTAACTCCTGAACTACCCCTACCACACTATTGTTAGGTGCTGTGAAGTTGGTTCTGACTCATAGCAACCCTATGCACAACAAAACAAAATACTGCACAGTCCTGCACCATCCTCACACTTGTTGCTATTCTTGAGCCCACTGTTGAAGCCACTGTGTCAGTCCATCTTGCTGATGGTCTTCCTCATTTTTGTTGACCCTCTACTTCACCCTGCATGACGTCCTTCTCCAGTGACTGGCTCCTCCTTGTAACAGGTCCAAAGTGTATAAGACATGGTCTTGCCGTCTTTGCTTCTAAGAAGCATTCTGGTTGGACTTCTTCAAGGTCAGATTTGTTCCTTCTTTTAGCAATCCATGGTACCTTCAGTGTTCTTCACCAACAGGTTCCCCATGAGCACAATTAAATGTTCTAGAATATGTTCCTGTGCTTCACAATGTTATCCATAATTTGTTATGATCCACGCACTCTAACGCCTTTCCACAGTCAACAAGACGCGAGTGAACATCTCTCTGGTATTCTCCGCTTTCAGCCAGGATCTGTCTCACATCAGCAATGATATTCCTGGTTTCATGTCCTCTTCTGAATATGTCTTGAATTTCTGGCAGTTCCCTGTTGATATCCTGCAACAAGCTGCTTTTGAATGATCTTCAGCAAAATTCTACTTGTGTATGATATCAATAATATTGTTTGATAATCCCCACATTCAGCTGGATCACCTTTCTTGGGAATAGGTGTAAATGTAGATCTTTTTCAGTTGGTCAGCCACTCTAGGCTACCTCCTTTGTTTCTTCTCTTTCACATCTGTTATCTCCTCTCTATTTGTCAAAACGTCTTCTTTTTTCTAAATATTCGTTGATGGTATCAAGTCTTCTTTCTCTCTGCCTCCCTCTATTGGTACTGCAATTCCGTTTTCAGCCTATTTGGCCCTTTCTCTTTCTAATTTGTTAGTTTTCTTATAGTGTTGTTTGGTTCTCAAGTTTTAGTCTGAGCTCGGCTGTGTCCCGTTTTATGTCACTCTGTTTCATCATCTTGTGTTTGAGACCTTAAGGATTTTATAGTGTGAAACACTGGCAGGGAATTTTTTTCCCCTAATATTTGGGTTATGTGTTCTTCCAGACTGGGCCTTGCACCTGTATTTTACGTTTCTTCTTATTTGCTCTCCCTTTTTTGCTGTTACTTATGTGTAACAAAGAAATCATTTGCCAATGTTGTCTCTTTATTTGGAGATATCGTGAGTAAGTCCTTCTTGATTCCCTTCTCCTACTAGCTAGGATAGGTTGGCACCTCCCCTCCAAGCTAACACAAGCACTGGGTGCTGTATGTAGTCATTCTCTGACAGCCTGAGGTATGCGTAGTGGGGGAACAGCACCAACTGGAGCTGCATGCAGCCTGCAAGGGATCAGTGCATACCTTTACAAACGTACACACATATGTAATGCAAGGACATACGTCTCGGAGATGGTAAGATCTATATTTATATTTTAAAATAGAAACACTGTCCTAACTAAAACATAATCTGCACAGCCACTTCTGCTAACACAGATATGTTTCCTTTGTTATTGGACAGGAGGCAGTATAATGTGGTGGTTGAGAGCACAAGCCCCCTGTAGGCACAGTGCCAGGTTCAGATGCTAGCTCTACTATTTACTAACTAATGCCATGAGCAAGGAAACACTGGCAGTGTGGTGGTTAAGTGCTGTACCTGCTAACCAAAATGTTGGCAGTTCTAATCCACCAGTGCTCCTTGGAAACTCTATGGGGTAGTTCTTCTCTGACCTATAGGGTTTCTATGAATCAGCTCCACAGCAGTGGCTTATCTGTCTATCTGTCTGTCTGTCTATTATCATGAGCAGGGTATTTCTATTTCTAAGCCTCCACTTTCTAATCTGTGAAATGGGGATGGTGATAGTACCTGCTCATAGGACTGCTGTGAGTAGTGAATCAATTTTTATAAAGGATACCTTTAATACAATGCCTGACATATAGTAAGCACTCAGTAAATGTCAGCTATCAACCTTTCAAATCTACCAGCTGCTCATCGGAAACACTGTGGAGGTAGTTATCCCTGTCCTTTGGAGTTACCGTGAGTCAGAATTGACTCAATGGCAAGGGGGTTGGTTTTTGGTTTTATTACTGTCATGAATTGAATTGTGTCCCCCCAAAAACGTGTGTGGCAATTTGTCTGGGCTGTGATTCCCACTATTGTGTGATATTACTTTATATTCTAAATCTCAGCTCTGTGGTGTTAACCAGGGAGGATGCTCAGGAGTTGTGTTGGTGGGGCAGGACTCAACACGTGGGATTGTATTATGTTTGGGACAGCCTTGGGGTATAAAGGAAAGGGAGGCAAGTGGAGAGTTGGGGACCTTATACCACCAAGAAGCAGTGCCCAGAGCTGAGCACATCCTTTGGAAAGGACAGGAATCCTTGTGCCTCAGAAACTTCCAGTTCATGGCAATAGTGATGACAAGAACCTTCCTTCAGAGGCCATGGAGAAAGCCTTCCCCTGGAGCTGATGTCCTGAATTTGGACTTCCAGCCTACCTGACTGTGACAAAATAAATTTTCTCTTTTTAAAACCATCCACTGTATTATTTCTGTTAAAGCAGCACTAGATAACTAAGACAATTACTATTACTATTCAGAGGAGTAGCAGTTTTCTTTTGTTCAGCTTCCTACTTAAAGGCTTTGATCAGGAACCTTAATGAGTGAGATCAGTTAAAGAGCCATTTGCCCTTTGATGGCATTGCTTGACTAAACAGGCACTAACAGGGCATTTGCAAGTAAGTGGATCACTACGCATTGCTGCTGGGAATACAAAATGTTGCAATCACTTTGGAAGATAGTTTGGCAGTTTCTTTAAAAACTAAACATGAAATTATCATTCAACCCAGCCATTGTACTCTTGGGGAACTTAACCTTGAAGAAACAAAAATTTATGTTTGCGCAAAAACCTGTGCACCGATTTCACGGCAGCTTTATTTGTAATAGCTCCAAACTGGGCCATCAGCCCAGACGTCCTTCTTCAACAGGTGATTGGTAAAACAAACTGCAGTACATATAGATCATGGAATACTACCCAGTGATAAAAAAGGAACAAGCTACTGATACATGCAACAACTCAGATGACCCTCCAGGGAGTTTTGCTGAACCAAAAAAGTCAGTCCGACAAGGTTACATGCTGTCTGATCTGTTTATATAATATTTTTTAAAATTCAGGATTGTATAAATGGAGAACAAATTTCGGCTTTCAGAGGTTAGGGCCAAATGTGGGTTGGGAAAATGAGTGTAGTTATCCAAGAAAGAGAGAGAGAAAGAGAGACCCTTGTGGTGCTGGAACTATCCAGTGTTTTAATGGTAGTGGTGGATGTGTGAACCCACACAGGTGATGAAAGTTGGTACTGCAATTCAGTTTCCAGGAAGCCACTTGAGGGCTCTGAAGGATTGGGAAATAATGTGTTTATTTTAGCATTCTCATTATATGTATCATTTTATTAATTCTTTACAACAATCCTCCATGAGATGTGTTGTTATTGCTATTTTAAATAGAAAAATGCTGACACTCAAATGAGTAATTTGTCCAAAAGTGCATAGACAGAAGGTGAAGGACTTCTGAACACCAAGTCAGGGCTTCCAGCTGTACTGTACTACCTTCTGCTGGACAGTTTGACTTTTCCAGAATCCTAAAGTTTCATGAAAATCACTCATGGTGGGTGAATCCATGCAAATTTATTGCCCTCTAGGGGTAATAACAAATAAACCTCAAGTTCACCTGTAGCTTTGTTTTTGTTGTAGAAAAACACATTTATTCCCCAATACAGTGCATCTAAATAAATACACAAAACCATATTTACACTACACATTGAATAGCCAACGATAAGAAACAAATCCATGTCTCCTTCTCAAGCAATAGCTCTCGTCTCTTTCTCAGTCCGGTTTCTACAAAGTGTTACCTTTCCTGTGGCCACTGCTTCCTTATGTTCTCCTCCCTCTTCCACCTGTTCCCTTCTGGTTTTGTCCCCACCAGCTACTGAAGTTTGCTGTGCTCAGCTCACCAAGGACTTTCTGCTGATGAGAGGAGATGCTCCCTCACTGCCATTTTGCTTGAATTTTCTACTGTTTTTGACAAGGCACGCCCATATTTTTTAACCTGGGTTGCACATTAGAAAGACTCAGAGAGCATTTTTAAAATATCAGAGCTGGGGCCCAACCCCCAGAGATGATGCTCTCATTGGTCTGGGGTGGGACTTCATTATAAACACAACAGGCAGTACTGAAGGGCCTTAAGTGGACAGCGACACTATTTGAAGTTGTGTGGGAACACTGGGGATGCAAAAAGTGAAAGTACTCAACAAGCACTCTAGAGGTAGAATCAGCAAGATGCAGTGGTTGGTTTGGATGCAGAGGAGGAGACAGAGGGAGGTGTAGAGCGATTCACAGGAGCAGGATGCTTCACAAGTTTCTGTCGTCCACGACTGAGTGGCTGCATGGCTCAGACGCAGAACTCTGAGGAAGACACAGGTAGGAAAGAATGGCAGATGGGGATGGACAGCTCTGCAGTGGTGTACTAATCCTGGCATTCTTGTGTCCATAGCTAAGCAGGGAGTCAAGCACATGGTGGGATATTTGGAGCTCCAAAGAGAGCTAGGAGTCGATAGCACACGTGTTATATATAAGGTAGACGAAACTACCTATGGAGAGAAGAGAGAGAAAAAAGGAGTGGGAACAGGGACAAACCTTGAAGGACTCTACCAAGTAGAGGTCAGTAGAGTAGAATTCATCAAAAGAAACATTAAAAAAGTGTCAAATGAAATAGAAGGAAAATTATAAGAGTGTGGTATGTTAAACACCAAGAGAAGAAGGATTCAAGGAGGAGAAAATGGACTGCCTTGGTTCTCAACCTGGGTGAAAGTCTGAATTACTCAGAAAGATTTTTTTAAAATGCTTATGCTAATGCTCTTGTTTGAAGGCTCTTCCTCTTCCCTGTCTCCCCTTCTGGTGACCCTCTTAGTTCTTACTTGGCTTGAGGGCCACTCTCTGTGGGCCGTGCCACAAAACAGTCTTCATGCTTATTCTCTCATAATCCTGTGTTTGTTTCTTCTCAGCCCTGAAGCAGGATTTGTAGCAATAAAAAAAAACAACTGTTTGTGTGCTATTTGCTTAAAATAATGTCTTTACCAGAGGTAAGCTCTACACATAGGCGCAGAGTCCACATTTTGTTTACCTTTGTATCCTGTGGGTACCTGGCGTGTAGTAGGGACTTCATAAATACTTCCAGAGTGAACATTTAGGAAAATAAATTTACTTGGCTTTTACCAGACCATCTGCATCATTAGAAAATTTAAGTTGCACCAGAAAGAATTTTCATCCAGAGATTGCCTACTTTAAATCATGTAAGAGAATTTTTAAGCTGGTTGATTTTTTTTTTTTTAGAGTTTTTCTTTACGGAGAAAAAATGTTCACAGTTGGCATTCCATTAAATTGATGTATAATCGGGTGTAGGGTGGGGAGAGTTGGGAGTGTGTTAGTTGTATAGGGACACATCTTACCTACCTATCAGTCTTTGTCTCCATCTCTCTCTAAATTTCTTTCTCTCTCTTGCTCTTACCTTCACTCTTGTTCTTGTTATCAGGTGCTGTCAAGTCAGTTCCCACTCATAGCAGCCCGATGAACAACCAAACAACACACTGTCCAGTCCTATGCCATGCCCACAATCATGTTTATGCTTAAGCCCATTGTTGCAGTCACTGTGTCAATCCATCTGGTTGAAGTCTTTCTCTTTCTTGCTGACCCACCACTCTAGCGAGCATGATGTGTTTCCCCAGGGACTGACCCCTCCTCACAACATGTCCATATGTCAGATGCAGCCTCACCATCTTTGATTCCAAGGAGCACTCAGGTTGCATTTCTTCCAGAACAGATCTGTTGGTTCTTTTGGGAGTCCATGGTACATTCACTTTTCTTCTTCAACACGACAATGTGAAGGCATCAATCCTTTCTCTGTCTTCCTTATTTGTTGTCCAGGTTTTGCATGCATATGATGCGACTGGAAATTCCATGGTTTGGGTCAGGCACACCTTAGTCTTCAAGGTGACATCTCTACTTTTCAATACTTTAAATAGGTCCCTTGTAACAAATTTTCCCATTGCAATGTGTCTTTTGATTTCTTGACTTGAAGCTTCCACAGACTTCAGTACAGATTGCACCTCAATATCAAGAAAACAAAAATCCTTACAACTGGATCAGTAAGCCCTCACTCTTATGAGATACTTTATGAATAAAGTCAATGAATTCTGGAGACTCCTGCACTCAAGAACAGTTTTTCATTAATGGAAAGGACATAAGAGATGTTTGTTGTGCTTTGTAGGTGTTAGGGGTTTCCCACGTCTTGTCTGGTTTTTTCTTCTCACTGGTTATGGAAGATACGTATTATTACCCCCCTTTTACAGATGAGAAAACTGATACTGTGAAGATTGACTAAATAGCTAAGAATGTGAAACAATGCAAATAACCAGATTATCATAATAGTAGCAAGTTTTACTGATAATTTCAAAGATAATTGTGAGACATAGACAAAGCTGGAAGAAATCTAGGACCACCAACACAGCTTCCTGGGTCATTTCCTACTACAGTGGACTAGTTCTGGCCCTGACACAGAAAGTTTCTTTCATAAAACACTTGCCTTTTATACTTCGATCATTGTTCAGGGCACCATATCCCATAAATCCATAAATTTCAGATTTGATTACCATAAGTAACCAATCCTAGAGAGATGGAGTATATCCTGCCCCAAAGATTCCAAGATAAGGACTCTACCGCTACAAATAGTGTTTGCCTGGAGGTCTGTCATTACATGCTTATGAGGAAATTTGTCCAGGTTACCTCCCTTCTTACTTTCTCAGGGGCCTCTCCCCTCTCCCCAGTGAAGGAAAAAAATATATTGCAGGCCTGCCACTAACTACCTCCTTCTCAAGATGTCACAGCAGAGAGCTAGGATTCAAACACTGCTGTCTTACTTGAAAGCCCATTCTCTCCAGCATGCCATTCTCCAGACTTCTGGAGGACATAGCTGGAGGATTTCACAAGTACCCCTTCACATATTTTGGCTTCCATTTTTAGTGAATATGGCTATCAGTATCTCTCAAACTGCTCAGAACAGTCCTTCACAGGTAGCTTTTGCCACTACTACTGCTGGTCACAGCATTCTGACTGCATGGGTCCTAACGATGGCTTGGGTCAGGAACACCTTAGTTCTTAAAATGACAGCTTTGCTTTTCACCACTTAGGTCTTTTCAACAGATTTAAGCCAATGTAATTCATTATTTGATTTTCTGATCGCTGCTTCCGTGGAGTAAAACGAAATCCTTGACAACTTCAGTTTTGTCTCCATTTATCAGAATGTTGCTTATTAGTCCAGTTGTGAGTTTCAGTTTTCTTTATATTAAGGTGTAATCCATGCCAAAGGCTGTGGGTTTTTATCTTCACCAATAAGTGCTTGAAGTCCTGTTCATTTTCAGTGAGCAAGGTTGTGCTATCTGCATACTGCAGGCAGTTAATGAGTCTTCCTCCAATCCTGACACCATGTTCTTCTACATACAGTCCAGTTTCTCAGAGTATTTGCTTAGCATACAGATTAAATAAATATAATGACAGAATATAAACCCTGACACACACCTTTCTTGACTTTAAACCACACAGTATTCCCTTGTTCTCTGTACAGGTACCACATGAGCGTAACTGAGTGTTCTGCAATTTCTGTTCTTCAAAATGTTATCCATAATTTGTTAGGATCTATGCAGTCAGATGCCTTCGCAAAGTCAATAAAATACAGGTAAGCACATTTCTGGCATGCTCTGCTCTCGTCCAAGATCCTTGACATCAGCAGTGATGACCCTAGTTCTAGGTCTTCCTCTGAACCTGGGCAGACTTCTGGCACTTCCTTGTCATGTACTGTTGTAGGCTCTTTTGAATGATCTTCAGGAAAATTCTGCTTTTGGGTGGTATTAATGTTGCTGTTCAATAATTCCCATACTCTGTTGGATCACCTTTCTTTGGTATGGGCACAAATTTGGATCTCTTTCAGTCAGTTGGCAAAGTAGCTGTCTTTCCAAATTTCTTAGCATGAACAAGTGACTGCTTCCAGCTTTGCACCCATCTGTTGAGACATCTCAATTGGCATCCCATTAATTCCTGGAGAGTTTTTTTTTTTTTTGCCAACACTTTCAGTGCAGCTTGGACTTCTTACTTCAGTATCACAGGTTCTTGTTCATGTGCTACTCGTGAAATGACTGAACGTCGACCAGTTCTTTTTGGTACAGTAACTGTATTTCTTCTATCTTCTTTTGATGCTTCCTGAATCACTCAAAATTTTGCCCATGGCATCCTCCAGTATTGCAACTTGAGGCTTAATTATTTTTCTCCATTCTGTCATCTTGAGAAATCTGACTGTGTTCTTCTCTTTTCGTTTTCTAACTCCAGATCTTCCCACATCTTAATCGTATTTTGTCTTCTTGAGCTGCCCTTGGAAATCTTCTCTTCAGCTCTTTCACTTCCTTTTTTTCTTCCATTCATTTAAGCTATTCTGTGTTCAACAGCAAGTTTCAGAGTCTGTTCTAACATCCTTTTTGGTCTTTACTTTCTTTCCTGTCTCTTAATGACTTTTTACTTTCTTCATATATATATGATGTGTTTTATTTTATCCCACGAGTTATCTTAGGGCTAAATGCATCAAATTTTTTCTTGAGATGGTCTCTAAATTTGGGTAGGGTATGTGCAAAGTTACACTTTGGCTCTTGTGGACTTGTTTTAATTTTCTTCAGCTTCAACTTGAACTTGTATATGAGTACTTGATGGTCTGTTCCACAGTCACCTCCTGGCCTTGATCTGATTGATGACAGTAACCTTTTCTGCGATCTCTTTCCACAGATGTAGTTGATTTGATTTGTGTGTTTTACTTCTGGCAAGGTCCGCACGTATAACCACTGTTTATGTTGTTTTGAATAAAGTTATTTGCAATAAGTATTTCATAAGTCTTGCAAAATTTTGTTGTTTCCATCACCAAGGCCATATTTTCCAACTACCAATCCTTCTTTGTTTCCTATTTTTGTGTTCTAGTCACCAGTAATTATCTATACATTTCAGTTGCACATTTGATCAGTTTTAGACTGCAGAAGTTGGTAAAAATCTTCAGTTTCCTTCTGTTTGGTATTATTGATTGATGCGTGAGTTTGAATAATAGTGGTGTTAACTGGTCTTCATTGTAGGCACATTGATATTGTCCTATCACTTACAGTGTTGTACTTCAGGATAGATCTGAAATGCTCTTTTTGATGACAAATTATGATGAAATGTTATCCATTTATGTGTTATGATCCATGCAATTGAATGCTTTTGCAAAGTCAACAAAATACAGGTAAACATCTTTATTGTATTGTCTACTCTCAGCCAATATCCATCTAACATCAGCAATGATATCCCTCCTTCTACATCTTCTGAATCTGCAGTGCTATTCCTCTTCAGTACATTATTTTTGACATAGTAGACCATAAGACTGCATGATTCAGAATGGCTAATACCACTCTGTTTTAGCTCACCAATGCCTAAGATACCAATCTTTATGCATTCTACTTTATTATTGATGATTTCCAACTTGCTTAGATTTATACTTCATACATTCCAGGTTCTGATTATTAATATATGCTTTCAGCTGTTTCTTTTCATTTTGAGTTGTACCACATCAGTAAATGAAAGTCCTGATAGCTTTACTCCATATGTCATTAAGTTCAACTCTATTTTGAGGAGGCAGCTCTTCCCCACTCGTCTTTGGAGTGCCTTCCAAGCTGAGGGGCTCGTCTTCCAGCACTGTATCAGACAATGTTCCACTGCTATTCAGAAAGTTTTCACTGGTCAACATTTTTATAGAAGCAGATCACCAGGTCCTTCTTCATCTATCTTACTCTGTAAACTCAGCTGAAACCTGTCTGTCACGGGTGGACCTGCCGATATTTGAAATACCAGTGACATAGCTTCCAGCTTCACAGTATGACATAAATTTCCACAGTATGAAAAACTGATGGGTAAGTGATGACATCCTTTCTTACTACTTACTAAAATCAGATGTTGGTTGCGCAGTGCTGGACAATTTGCTCCATTCTGCTGTTGCATTGAATAGTTGCAGTGAAATGGTGGAAAACTTTCAAATCCTTTTATAGGAGGTGGTAGTGGTTGTGATGGTGTATTTTACCCAAGGAGGTACCTTAATACATGCTGGCAGTTTTGACTTCTCTTTCTCCAACTCGACAATACTTGGCTTTTTGGCTTCTCCATTTAAAAAAAAGAAAAGAAAAAAGAAAAGGGATATCAAAGTCTCTCCCAGTGCTAAAATATTAAGCCCCTTTTAACATTTTCACCAAGTTTCACTGAAAAAAGATAATCAGACCAAACATTTGATTGAAATGACTTACTGTTTAGCTGAACTGACTAGCTGCTTGAAAAAAAAAAAAAAATGACACCAGTTCTGTTAAGGTTGTTAATTCAGCAGCTCTGCAGGGACAGAGAGCTTCTCTTTCTTTGACAAGGCCAAGCATAATAAATTTTTGTCAACATTTCCAGGTTTGTGTGTAAAGGCTTTTAAAAAAACACACCATCCAAATATGTACATATTTTTAAATTGTCAGTATGATATATTACCCTTTGTGATGAGCATTTTAGCTATTTTCTTTCAGGAGTTCAAGACAATTTCGGGCTTTTATGTGTCTCCTGGGTTTTCCTTAAGATGCAGTCAGCTCAAATGCCAAATAGAATATCTTCATGTTAGATGTGTCTACTCAGCATGCTCATCAAGAAAGGCTATTATCTAAGCATTACATACTATTTGAAAGGCTGATTTAGAATGCAGTCCACACTGATGGTGACTTGATGATTGTTGATATCCAAAGACTGTTTTCTCACTCACAGGAAAATGAAGTTGCCCATTTCCAGTGCCACAGGCCTTCACAGGTGGTACCAAGTGGCACAATTGTTGGCAAGCCTAGCAGGAGGCTGGGGACAGGGTAGTCATCACTATGCTCCCATCTCTGCACCCAAGTGAGGAAACACTGGCATGTCATTGTGAAGGAAATTGTTGTCCCCTATACATGGCCTCAAAATGAGGAGTACCAGGGCACCTCAGTCTCCGGTGTGCACAGGCTGCCCTGTTCACAAACTCAAGCCTACATATCACTTAGAAAAATCAATGCATTTGGTCTTTCTTTTGTTTGATGGACACTATTTTATAGCATGCCTCATTCCCTAGGTCCCACTGGATTTTAGCAGAAATTATTGTGGTTATTTTACTATGATAATTTTGTTGTAGAAAAGCAGCAGTATAGGCTGGTTACTGGAAAGACTGCACTCTGGTTGACATATAATTGCATTAAACTTGCCTGTCATTCATTTACAGCAAAAAAATCATAAACACCTCCTCATGCCTGATAACTCATTTCCCTTCAGAGACCTTGAACATCTGTAAAGTTTAATTCTCCTTAGGTTCTCTGTTGCCTCCACTTACAAAACAAACTCCAATCATATGCATAAAACACTGACTTTTCATAGACAATTGAAGGTCACAGCATAGCCTGGCCAAATAGACTTCTCAGTTCTTTGACATAGACCTTTCTTGAGCTAGTTGTTCACCTTTAATCATTGTCTAAAAGTCTCTAGTATTGCTTTTCCATTCCATTCCATCTATTGCTGTTGACATCACATTAAAACCCACTGCCATCAAGTCGATTCTGATACATGGCAAGCCTGTAGGACAGAGTAGAACTGCTCCAAGGAGCACCTGGTGGATTTGAACTGCTGACCTTTTGGTTAGCAGACATAGCACTTAACCACTATGCCACCAGGGTTTCCTGACATCACATTAGCAACTCATTTTTAGGTACAAGTTTTTAAGAGGAAACTCTATAGGTACAGTAAGACTCTCCTTCTAAATACACAGATGAATGATAGAAGTAGTTTTTCTGCCTTTTTCAGGCTCTTAGTATATGCATTCATCGATTCATCAGGTATTCATTGTCATTAGTACTGCAAGATATTGTTCTGTGATGTCTTTCTTTTTTCATGTTATCATTAATTTCACTGAAATATACTTAAAGTTATCATTTGTTTCTGTTTACTACTCGAAACATTGTTAGCTTGAGTGTGCTTTTCATTCATTCACTCCCTCACTTTTTTACTCAACAAATGCTAGCAAGGGCATGTGTGTACACTTATTTAGGAAGCATGCATACAGTACTAAAGGGGATAGGCAGGATCCTTGTCTTCACAGAGATAACAGCTTGCCTTTCTCTCCTTCTTCCTATTACTCCAGGTTCTGCTGCTTGCATACAGTGCTTGTTCATATTTCTGTGTTTTTAGGTAAAGCCATTCTCAAACTCTGTAATGCCCCCACCACCATCCTCTGCCAAGAAAACATCCATTAATCCATTAAGAGCTAACCCAAATGTTCCTTCCCAATAAAGGTTTCATTCCTCAATCACATTAACCACATTTCAAGTGTTCAATAGCAACCAGATTCTTATTTGAAGACACAAAATTGGTCTGGAATATATATGAAGTTAATGGAAGAAATTCTATTTTAAAAATATATATGCACATGTTTAAAAAAATTCAGTTCTGTGATGTAAATTTTCCTCTAGTTCCAACCCATTCTGCAATGAGGAAACCATAGTTACAAATCTGTTGTAATATTTTCCAGATACATATCCTGTGAATGTATGAATAGGAATCCCAAGAATTTTGTGGCACAACTGGACGGAATTAATTTAAGTTCATTATGAAAATAAAAACCACAGAAGATAGAGAGTCAGGGCCAAGATGGTGTAGTAATTAGTTGCTTCCTCTGACCGCCCTAACAAAACAGAGGCAAAAGAACAAATGAACACATTACATACGACATCCTAAGAGCCCATCCTAAGAACAAACAGATCTGTTCTAGAAGTATAACTAGAGTGCTCCTTTGAAGCAAAGATGGCAAGACTGTGTCTTAGATATTCTAGACATGTTGTCAGGAGGAATCAGCTCCTGGAGAAGGACATCATGCTTGGTAGAGTGGAGGGTCAGCAAAAAAGAGGAAGACCCTTGATGAGATGGATCAACACAGTGGCTGCAATGACGGGCTTAAGCATAAAAAACAAGTGTTGACATGGCCCAAGACTAGTCAGTGTTTTGTTCTGTTGTTCATAGAGTCACTATGAACTGACTCGATGGCACCTAACAACAACAACAAGAGCCCAGAACGTCAAAGGGAAAGTTGATAAATTAGACTGAACAACAGTGAAGGGAGAGTAGGATTCACCAGATCTGATCCACTGAGAAACAGCTGCAGCCAGTGTGGTAAGCTAAGCATGGTGGTTGGAAGGCATTTTCCCCAGTAGGAGAAACTGACTGAAGAACACATTTCACTCTAGAACCAGTGAAAAACAGCAAGAAACTGTCAAAACCTGTCTTTCATGTAGCTTACTGTATGTAGATCTAAATCTTTGCCTCAAGATAAACCTTTCTCTTTTCTCCTAGCCCTTCCCTCTCTCTTCTCTGCACAGTGCTGGGCTCTGGAGTCTGATGCCATTAACTGAGCTGGAAGTGGGACTTCTTAAGCCCCTCCTAAGCCATACTCCAAGACTTGGAGAGCAAACAATTAACAAACACAGGGAACAGGGAGAGAAAAAAAAAATCTACTGACTCCTCTGAGCCAGAAATTCAGAGCAGAAACTGTTCCTTTGCCTAGACTCAGACATAAGGGGACATACCATTTTCACAGACACTTATGGTTGGCTGTTAGCCCACTGCCTTTCTCTGTGACTAAAGCAACACCCCTGCATATTTAGGACAGTAGGCAAGAGCCTGCATCACACACTTGGTGACTGAATACCTGGGGGAACGTTAGCTAAATCCATACAAGAAAAAGAAATGGATTCTTGGGCTCACATGTCTAGTAACAGCTCTAACCAACTGGTGATATGACATTAGCCCTTCAAATACAACAGTAATGAACTATCACACACAACCAGCCACTTGGACATTTCAAAACAAAGTAAAACAAGAAGGTAGAACATGGTAGGCAAACATAAAATAGACAAATACAAGTTACTGATGACTTGGAGACAACAGTCAATTTCAAATCACTTAAAAGGCAGACCATTATGGCTTCAAAAAGCTCCCAAAACAAAGATCCAAATTTTTCAGAGGAAGAGGACTTCCTGGAATTATCAGAGGCAGAACATAAAAGATTAACATTTAGAGTGCACCAAAACAACAGGAACAAGATGAGGCAAAATACAGTGGAACACAATGACAAATTAAACAGGCTATGAGAAAGCATAGAGTGTCAGTGACTAGAAATTCAGGAAATTAATAATAAAATTACAGAATTAGACAACTCAATAGAAAGCCAAAGGAGCAGAATTGAAACAGTGAAAGACTGGATTAGTGAAATTGAAAATAAAGCATGTGACATCAATATATTTGAGGAAAAATCAGACAGAAGAATCAAGAAATGCTAAGAATTATGTGGGCCTCTATCAAGAGAACTAATCGATGAATGACTACAGTACCAGAATGGAGGTGGGGAAAGCAGAAAATACAGTGAGAATTATAAGATTTGTTGACAGAAAACTAATCTGATGTCATGAAAGATGAGAAGCTATCTATCCAAGCCACTCAGTGAACTCCACACAAGGTAGATCCCAAAAGAAAGACACCAAGACATATTATAATCAAATTTGCCAAAGCTGAAGAGTAAGACAACAATTTTAAGAGTGATTAGGGATGGCAAAAAGTAACCTACAAAGAAAAATCAGTAAGACTAAGCTCAAACTATTCAGCAGAAACCATGGGGTAAGGAGGCAATGGGAGAACATATACAAAATCTTGAAGGAAAATAATTGCCAGCCAAAAATTATATCCAGCAAAACTGTATTTCAAATATGATAGTGAAATTAGGGCATTTCCAGATAAACAGAAATTTAAGAAATTTGCAAAAACCAAACTGAAATTACGAGAAATACTAAAGGGAGTCCTTTGACTAGAAAATCAATAACATCAGGTAACACCCCAAGACTAGAACACAGAGCAGAGCAACTGTATGTTTACCCAAATAGGGAAATCACAAAAATAAATCAAAGGTAAAACACTGAAAACAGGGAAACAGAGATACTAATATGTAAACGTTACAACAAAAAGGAGGAAATTAAAGGAAAATACAGTCTCAAATCTTTTACATGGAGAGGAAGTCAAGGCAATATAAAAAAATTATTGACTGGTTTAAATTTAGAAAAACGAGTAAATATTACAACAACAAAAAAACTCAGTGCCGTCGAGTCAGATCCGACTCATGGTGACCCTAGAGGCCAGAGTAGAACTGCCCCCTAAAGTATTCAAGGAGTGCCTGGTGGATTTGAACTGCTGACCTATTGGTTAGCAGTGGTAGCACTTAAACCATTACACCATCAGGGTTTCCCTACAACAACAAAAGAAATTATTAATCCTATGGATCAAAATAAAAAACAAGAAAAACATGAAGTGTCAGCAAATGCAAAATCACCAACACTGAAAAAGATGAAAATTCATAAGAAAAAAAAGAAACAAAACACATAAAGAAGACTCAGCATAGAAAATTAAACAGAACAAAAGAATTGTCTACAACACAGAAAATAACAGCATTAAACTCACACCTATCAATAATCACACTGAATATAAATGGATTAACTACATCCATAAAGACACGGAGAGGGGCAGATTAGATTTAAAAACACGACTCATCTATATGCTGCTGATAGGAGACATGCCTTAGACTCAAAGCCACTAACAAATTAAAACTCAAAAGAAGGAAAAATAGGTATCTAGCTAACAATATTCAAAAAAGAGTGGGAGTGGCAATATTAATCTCTGATAAAATGGACATCAAAGTATAGTTCACCACAACAGATAAGGAAGGACACTATATAATGATTAAAGGATCAACACTCCAGAAGGACATAACCATAGTAAATATCTACATTCAATGATAGGGCTTCAAAATACATAAAACAAAAGAAAATAGACATCTAAAAAAGATGTCTAAAAAAGAAATAGACATCTCTACAATTACTGTAGGAAATTTGAATACACCATTTTTAGTGAAGGGGAGAACATCTAGGAAAAAAGCTCCATAAAGACACAGAAGATCTGAATGTCACAATCAACCAACTTGACCTTATAGATGCGTACAGAACACTCCACCCAACAGCAGCCAAGTGTACTTTTTTTTCCAGTGCACATGGAAAATTCTCCAGAATTGACCATACATTAGGCCACAAACCAATCCTTATCAAAATTCAAATTACTGAAATATTGCACAGCATCTGTTCAAACCATAAAGCCATAAAAATAAAAAAGCAATAATAGAAAAAAGAAGGGGGAAAAAACCAGATAGATAGACCAATGGAACATAATCGAGAACTCAGATATAACATCATCCATCTCTGCACAGCTGCTATTTGACAAAGGCCCAAAGTCAGTAAACTAGGCAAAAGATAGTGTCTTTAACAAATGACATTGGCATAACTGGATATCCATTGTCAAGAAAATGAAATAAGACCCATATCTCACACTGTCTCAGCCTGGGTTTTCTAGAGAAGCAAAACCAGTAACACGTGTATGTACAAGGAAAGATTTATACATACAGGAAACAGCTCACACAATACTAGAAGCTGAACATCCCAAGTCCTGGCACAAGCCTCAAAGGGCCACTGGAGTTGGTGAACCCAAGGTCAGCAGGTCAGAAACCCGAGTTCTAGATCACCAGTTGTGTAGGTCAGCAAATCCCAAGCTGGTGGTGAGACTGCAAGTTCTCTGCTGACTCACAGAGCTGCAGAGGCTGGCAAACCCAAGATCATCAGGTCAGGGAACAGGACTCTCAAGTGCCTGCTGTAAGCACTGATAAATCCAACACCTGTAAGTTCAGGTACAGGAAATGGATGCCAGAGGGGAGCAGGAGCTGCTGGCTGTATGAGCAGACAGAAAGTAGGCCATGGAGGGTGGACAGATGAGAGCTGAGGGGAGGGAAGCCTCCACAGGCCCTGCCCTGCCACTTGATATGGCAGCCAAACATGGAGTAGCCAAGTTGACACAATCCTGACCACCACAGTCCACCCCTTGTCAACTTACCATCTGCTTGCATCTCCCCAGGTTTCTGTTTGTATGTATTAGAAAAGTCAAGTAGTTCCTTTGGAGTATAGCATATCTCCTGCTGGGTCACACTTTGTACTTCACCTTTGTGGGGCTAGCTGGGACTTAAGTCTAGTTACGGGTCTAGAAGCCAAAATTGGTAGTATGGAAGTGTTTTTAGAACCTTCAGCAAGGTCCTCATAAAGCATATGCCTCAGGCTATGCCCCAGGCAATGACTCAGACATGGGCTCTTTAGAGGCAGCTGGGCTACAGCTAGTCTCACCAGATTGGAGTGGAGGGAATAATGCTTTCCTGGGCGGGGTGGTTTAGCAGATAAACATGAAGTTATCCCTTCACATGGGTATGGTTCTGTTGGAAGGAGTAATTCACTGGACATTAGGGGCTTAGCATCTCCAGCTTCTTTATCACTTGCCCATCTGTCCCAATTCCATGTTTCAGGGTCCCATTTTTTCCCAATCAATGCCCTTACTTTAACTTCAGATACCTCTTGAGATTGCCAATTGAGCTGGTGTTGCAATTCTGCCACTCTAATGGTAAGCATCTGGGTTTGGTTTTTGGCAGTATTGGCTCTTCCATTACAGGTAATGAGGTTTTCTTTTAAAGCACAAATGGAAGCTTCAAGGTCTTTTACACGGCATGAGAGGTTTGATTCCAAAGCCCTGAGCTCATCTCTTTCTTTCGCCAGTTTGTCTAGTGCAAGTAGGACCAGCCAACCAACTTCCTTATACTTCTCATCCTCACATAATTTTAGAAAGTTATCACATGTGTTTTCACCCTGAGTATCACCTTTCACCAATATCTGATCTATTGGTGGTGCTATTTTACAGTTACCTACCACCACCTCAGCCTATGGACTAGCACGGCACTCTTCACTGGTAGGAGCAGGGTTAGCAAAGTGTTAATGTTAGCCAGACTTGAAAAGATTCATTTTTTACAATTTTGTTTCCCTAGAACCACTCCTGGTATCAAATAGTCTTAGGCTGGCTATTCTAGGGAAGCAAAACCAGTAACACATGTATGTACAGGAAAGATTTATACATATAGGAAATAGCTCATGCAATTGTAGAAGCTGAACATCCCAAGTCCTGGCACAAGCCTCAAAGGGAGGGCCACGGGAGCTGGTGAACCCAAGGTCAGCAGGTCAGAACCCAGAGTTTTGGATCACCGGTTGTGTAGGTCAGCAGATGCCAAGGTGGCAGCGAAACTGCAAGGTCTCTGCTGACTCATGGAGCTGCAGAGGCTGGTGAACTCAGGATCAGTAGGTCAGGGAACAGGGCTCTCAAGTGCCAGCTGTAAGTATTGATGAACCCAACAGCTGCTAGTTCAGGTCCAAGAACCAGATGCCAGAAGAGAGCAGGAGCTGCTGGCTGCCTGAGCAGACTGAAAGTAGGCGCTGGAGGGCAGAGAGATGAGAGCTGAGGGGAGGGAAGCCACCACAGGCCTCGCCCTGCCACTTGATACAGTAGCCAAACACGGAGTAGCCAAGTTGACACAATCCTGACCACCACACACACCATGCACAAAGATTGACACAAAATGGATCAAAGACCTAAATATAACATCTAAAACAATAAAGATCAGAGGAGAAAAAACAAAGACAACTCTGGGAGCCCTAATACATGACATAAACAGATTACAAAATATTACTAACAATACACAAACACCAGAAGATAAGAAAGATAACTGGGAACTCCTAAAAATCAAATATGCTCATTCAAAGAGTTCACCGAAAGAGTAAAAAGACAAAGCACGGGCCTAAAAAAAATTGGCTACCACAAATCCAATCAGTGTCTAATCTCCATAATCTTCAAGAAAAAGACAACTAACCCAATTAAAAAATAGGCAAATGATATGAACAGACACTTTACCAAAGACAACATGCTGGTTGCTAACAGGTACCTGAGGAAATGCGCAGAATCATTAGCCATTAGAGAAATCTAAATCAAAATTACAATGAGATATGTTATGGATTGAATTGTGTCCCCCACAAAATATGTGTCGCCATGTGGCTGAGCCATGATTCCCAGTATCTTTGACGGTCCTCCATTTTGTGGTTTTCCTAAGCTGTATGTTAAAGGATTAGGGTGGGACTGTAAATCCCTTTATAAGATCACTTCCCTGCTCCACTGTAAAGGGAGTTTCCCTGGAGTATGGCTTGCCCCACCCTTAATCCTTTCAGCCTGCAAGAGGTAAAAGAAAAGAGAAGTGAGCAGAGAATTGGGAACCTCGTACCATCAAGAAAGCAGCACCGGGAGAACAGCACATCCTTCAGACCTGAGGTTCCTGCGCCAAGATGCTCCCTGGACAAAGACTGATGCACTACCAGACTGTCCTCCTGAGCCGACAAGGTGAAAGCCTTCCCTTGGAGCGGACACCCTGAATATGGACTTGTAGCCTACCAGACTGTGAAAATAAACCTTCCTCTGTTAAAGCAATCCTCTCTGTGGTATTTCTGTTAGAGCAGCCCTAGCTGACTAAAAGAAGATGCCACCTCACTCCAGCAAGGCTGACATTAACCAAAAAAAACACAAAATGATATATTTTGGAGAGGTTGTGAAGAGACTGGAACTGTTCTACATTGCTGGTGGGAGAGTAAAATCATATAACCACTTTGGAAGCCAATTTGTCACTATCTTAAAAATCTAGAAACAGAAATATCATATGATCTAGCAATCCCACTTCTTGGAGTATATCCTAGAGAAATAAGGGCTGTCACACAAACAGATACATGGACACCAATGTCTACTACAGCACTGTCCACGATAGCAAAAAGATGGAATCAACCTAGGTATCCAACAACAGATGAATGGATAAACAAACTATGTATTTACACATTGGAATACTATGCAGTGATGAAGAACAATGATGATTTTAGGAAATATCTTCTAACAAGAAGTCATTTGGAAAATATTATGCTGAGTGAAATTAGTGAGTTGCAAAAAAACAAATATTGTATGAGACCCCGTATTATAAGGACTCATGAAAAGGTTTAAGCACAAAAGAAAATAATCTTGGATAGTTACAAGGGTCGGAAAGGAGCATTCATAGTTCAGATACGAATAGGGTTAGGTGAAGGGAAAGACAGCATGCAGTAGCAGGTACGTTAGCACAGCTGGATTATTCCCAAAGCTAGGAGGTTTGCTAACTACAACCCAACATTCTGAAGGACAGTCTAAGCAGCTCCTGTCCAGAGGTGAGTTGAGATGGTGGAGGGGGGTAGGAGATAGCTAAATGGATACGGGAAATACAGGGTGGAAAGTAGGAGTGTGCTCTCACAGGGTGGGGAAAGCAGCTAGAGTTGCATAGGGGTGTGTGTACAAGGCTTCATATAGCAAATTGACTTGGATGGTAACTTTTCATGTATAGCACAATAAAATATTTAAAAAGTAAGATGCAAGAAAATTCTACATAAGAAGATTAGTGAGAGGTGATGTAACCTACCAACTATGATAGTAATCATAACTCTTACCCTGTTCTGAACACTTAATGCATGGTAGTTGTTCAATCTTCACAACAATCTCAAGAGGTGGGTACTACTACTATCCCTTTTTATAGATGAGGACATGGAAGTAATTTGTCCAAGATAATCAAGTTGGTAGGAGTGAAATCTAAATTCATATCTTCAGTTTTAAGAGTCCACATCCTTACCCATGACCGACTGCGTGTTTAAGATATTAAAGTAGTCATAAAAGCTACAGCAATAAAAAGTACATTATTGACACAGAAATAAGTAAATAGAACACTGGATCAGAACAGGAAGTGCAGAAATAGATTCATGCTAAAGGTAACATTTTAGTGCAATGAGAAAATGTTGCGATATTTAACAAATGATGCTGGTATAATGTTTGGTATGCCTTTAGAAGAAATCAAAGTTAGATCCCTTCTTCATATAAAAATTCTAGATGGATTAAAACAAATCTAAAATACTTTTTTAAAGTTCAAGTGAAATTCAGATTTCATGAAGGAAGAAATAGACATTAAATATGTGAAAATGAAACAAAAAGCAGAAGGAAGTTATAAACTGGAAAATGTATCTGTATTATGTGTAAGGGATAGTGGGCTTCTGTGAAGTATGATGGAAGCAAAATGTCTAATAGGAAAAGGAGAGAGGCTACTCAACACTGGGTTTGTTTGTTTGTTTGTTTGGATTACCAGACGAAAGAATTCAAAATATCCAATAAACATAAGAAAAGTTATTCAATTTCCTAAATAGCCAGGGACTTTTAAATTAAATTATGTCACTTTTGTCACTCATCAGATTGGCTAAACCTTTAAGAACTGATGGTATTTAATTTCAGAGAAACTCTGATGGAGTTTACAGTCTAAAGAGATGGATAGATAAGCACAGATAAATTTAAGGTAGATAGATAGATGATAGACAGGTAAACTTGGTAAGTTAATTTAACAAATAGATCTCACTGAAACATGGGCCATCAGCATTGTTGGTGAATATGTGAATTACTAAGAGCTTTTTGAAATCAAGGTATCTGTTACAATTTAAAGTCCACATGGCCTTTCACTCATCAAATACATATTTAGAAGCAGAGCCTATAAAAATAAAAGGACAGTAAGTTAGGATACACACAACAGAGTGGCTATAGAAGTGCTGTTTGTAGTAAGGGGGAAAAAGGAATGAAATAAGAAAAGCGGAATGTCCAAAAATGTGGAATAATTGAATAAATTCCATGGTATGAAATACACAGTTATTTAAGAAAATGTTTGATGTCTGATAATTACTTTGGAAATCAATTTGGCACTTTCTTAAAAAGCTAGAAATAGAAATACCATATGATCCAGCAATCCCACTGCTTGGAATACATCCTGGAGAAATAAGAGCTGCCATAGTAACAGACAGACGCATTCCAGTGTTCATTATATCATTGTCCACACTAGCAATACGATGGAATCAACTTAGGTGCCCATCAGTGGATAAACGGATAAACAAATCATGGTATATTCACACAATGGAATATAGCACAATGATAAAGAACAACGATGCATCTGGGAAATATCTCACAGCTTGGAGGAATCTGGAAGGCATTGTACTGAGGACAATAAGTCACAAAAGGACAAATGTTGTATGAGATCCCTATTACAATGACTCAAGAACAAGTTTAATGAAAGGAGAAAACAGTCTTTGATGAATATAAGTGTGGTGGGAGAGGGAAGAGGGCTTTACTTTAAAATAACATAAGTAAATAAATGAGAGTATAACTGAAAAAAATGTACTTGGTCTATATTCATTGACCAAGTGGGATAGTCTTGGGTAGACTGTTAAAAAAAAAAAAAAAAAAAAAAAGTTGCAGAATAATGTGAGTAACACAGTTCTATATCTGCCAAGGTAAAGCAAACAACACCCTTGAAAGTGAGTTTATATGTTTGATGGGCAAAAAGTGAAGAAATACACACCAAGTTGTTAACTCAATAAATCTGAGCAAGCAGGAAAGACGGAATGGGCGTGGAAGATAACGAATGCTTTGGATTGGTTAATTGTTAATTTGGACACACTACTTTTGTAAGTTGGAGAACGTCTTCTCTGACCATTTTCACCACTGTGTACTTTCATTAGGCCTGAAATACTACTTATATTTTCTCATTATTTCCCCTTGTTCATTGAAGACAAATATTTCCATCTCTCCAGAGGGGAGCATACCTTGTATCTATCAGATTGGCATACTGTGGTGGCTTGTGTGTTGCTGTGACGCTGGAAGCCATACCACCAGTATTTCAGATATCAGCAGATTACCCACAGTAGCCTGGCTTCAGTGGAGCTCCAGAATAAAACAGTCTAGGAAGAAGGATTTTGTAGTTTACATTTGGAAAAAAAAAAAATATTGGCCAGTGAAAACTTTATGAATAGCAGCTGAACACTGTCTGGTATAGTGCCAGACATGAGCATCTAGTCAATTTGGACTCGCAAGGCATTCAAAATCTGACTGGGAAGAGCTACTTCCTCAAGTGGAGTCCTCCTTATGATGTGCGTATAGTAAAGCTTCCAGGACCTTAATTTGCTGAAGTGGCATGATTTCAAATGAGAAGAAACAGCTGCAAATATCCATTAATAATCACAACATGGAATGTACAAAATATGATTCCAGGAAAATTGAATGTCATCAAAATTGAAATGGACTGCTTATTGATCTGAAATAGATTGGTACTGACCATTTTGAATTGATTAATCATACGGCCTACTATGCTGGGAATGACAGATTGAAGACAAATGACACCATATTCATCATCAAAATGAACATTTCAAGATCTGTTCTGAACTTCATCATTGTCAATGTAAGATAACATTCATACAACTACACAGAGGATCAGTTAATACAACTATTATTCACATTTATGCACCAACTACTAAGGCCAGAGATGAGGAAATTAAAGGTTTTTTTTTACCAACTTGTGTAGTCTGAAATTGATCAAACATACAATTAAGATGCATTAATAACTACTAGTAACCAGAATGTGAAAGTTACAAATGAAGAAGAATCAGTAGTTGGAAAATGTGGCCTTGGTGACAGAATTGTTGTGAGAGATTTCATGATAGAATTTTGCAAGACGAATGATACCTTCATTGCAAATACCTTTCTTCAACAACCTAAATAGGAACTATATATGTGGACCTTGCTGGATGGCATACAAAGAAATGAAATCACCTACATCTGTGGAAAGAGATGCTAGAGAACTTTAGTGTCATCAATCAGAACAAGGCCAGGAACTGACTGCAAAACAGACCATCCATTATTTACATGTAAGTTCAAGTTGAAGTTGAGGACAATTAGGACAGGTCCGCGACAGCCATACCTCGACCTTCAGTGTATCCCACCTGAATTTAGAGACCATCTCAAGAATAGATTGGATGCACTGAATACTAATGACCGAAGGCCAGACGTTATATGGAATAACATCAAGGGCATCATACACGAAGAAAGCAAAAGGTCATTAAAAAGACAGAAAAGATAGAAAAACCCAAAAATGGATGTCAGGAGAGACTCTGAAACTTGCTCTTAAACATAAAGTAGCTAAGGAGGAACACAAGAAATGATGAAGTAAAAGAGCTAAGCAGAAGATTACAAAGGACAGCTCAAGAAGACAAAGTAATGTATTATAATCAAATGTACTATGATGGTTAAGACTGTGTCGTCTTGGCTGGGCCATGATTCTCAGTGTTTGGCAGGTGTACACTGTTGTGGCTACTGCCATGATGAAATACGCTATGGTACTGGCAGACGCTGGGCCTGTAGTGTCTCACCACCCCCTTAGTCTTCATCTCTCTGCCTTTTGCCATCTACTTCCTGTTTGCTTACCTTGCCAAGGTTTTGGCTTATGGATCCAGCAGCTGCTGTGCTCTTGTCTTCTGACATCTGGTTTCTGGGAGCTGAGGTAGCAGCTCTTAGGATTCATCAATCTTCACAGCCTGTGAGTGATCGTCCTTTTCCCTGACCTGTTTATCCTGGGTTTGAAAGCCCTTGCAGCTACGAGAATCAGTCTTGCCTGCCTTCTTGGGATTTGCTGACCTTCATAGCCCTTGAATGGAAGCCTTGCGTTCTGACCTGCTTACTGCTGGTTTACCAGCTTCCATGGCTGCATGAGGCTTGTATTCTGATCCAGGACTTGGGATGTTTCAGTCTTTACAGATGTATAAGCTGTTTCCTTAATATACATCTCTATCTATGTTTATTTATACATTCTCCTGGTTTTGCTTTTCTAGAGAATCCACCCAGTCTAAGACAATTTGGCAGTAGGAGCGAGGGATTCTGTCTTATGGCATCTGACAATTGAGTCCATGAACTTAATTGTTCTAAGCACTGCGTACCTAATTATCACTGCAGTCACCTTTGAAATATTCCCCTTGGGAAGCTATGCACCAATGCCAGCACCTAGTCCACCCTTCAAAGCAGTTTTGGAATTCTTTCTGGAATGGTCACTGTGTATGGTGGCACAGTGGCAAGTTCACAAACTTAATTGCATGACTTCCTAAGGGGAATACTTGGAAGATAACTGCAGTGGTATTCGCAATGAGGTATGTAGCACTTTTTCTAGGATGAGTTCATGAACTTAATTGTCAGACCTCATAGTTATCTAGTGCTACTTTAACAGAAATAACCACAAGTAGATGGTTTTAAAAAGAGAAATTTCATTTTGTCACAGTCCAGGAGGCTACAAGCCCAATTTCATAGTATCAGCTCCAGGCGAAGGCTTTCGCTCTTGGCTCTGGAGGAATGTCCTTGTCATCACTCTTCCCATGGACTGGGAGCTTCTGAGGTTCAGGGACCCAGGATTCTTTCCAAAGACATGCTCTGCTGCCAGCACTGCTTCTAGGTTGCTTGTGATCCCCAACTCTCTGCTTGCTTCCCTTTCCTTTATATCCCAGAAGATTGCCTCGATGCACAATACATTCTTACACATTAAGTCTGTCCGCCAACACGACTGCAGCCTATCGACCCTCATTAACATCACATGGCAGGATTGACAACATGGGGGAACATCACACACTACTGGGAATCATGGCCTAGCCAAACTGTCACAGACACCGCTAAACACATCTTGGAGGGAATGCAGTTCAATCCATGATATGTACCAAGACGGTGAGTTAGAAAACCAAAAGCGAAGAATATACTTGACATTTCTCAAGCTGAAAGAATTGAAGGAAAGATACAAGAAAAAGAATTCAGAAACAAAAACAACAGTAACAGCCCTAGTTCAAGGAGTATTTCATTTTGAAGTGTTTCTGAATTTGCTCCCTGGATAGACTTTTTTTTTTTTTTAAGCTATATTCTAGTATCTGTTGGAGTTTATTATATGTTTACTTGCTTGTCCACCCTTTGCTAGAGAATGAACCCTGTGAGAGTGGAGACTGTATGTCATATACTTAGTATCTTCTGTTAGTGGCACAAAGTTAGTGATTAATAGTCGAGTAGGCAGCCTAAGCTTTTGAAGGAGAGATTTACCTTGTGTGATGTAGCTCATGAGTCTATTTATGGTGTGTTCAAAAAAAAAAATTGTTACAGTCAGCAAGCTTTGAAAAACCTGATGATTAAGGAAATAATAATGCTATTGTTGCTGAATATTAGTGGGAAAAAAGCCCCTAGAGGGTTATATTTAAGTTAGCACTCAGAGGTTAAGTCCTCATATGAAGTATTTATAGTTGTAGTAAAAGTAGACTTTTCCCTAATTCTGCTTTTTCTCTTGAGCCCACCAAATGCATCTCCACGCAACCAACAGTCCCAAATGGCAAGGAGAGGGAGGTGATATAACATGATAATCTTTAAAGGTCTACTTTTTTGATTTCCCCAATCAACATAGAGTTTTTATTTTTTTTAATTGATACAAAAATAATCATCAGAAAAAAATGTGTACAATGCAGAAATTTTTATAAACGATGAAACAAAAATTGCTTGAAGTCTTGTTAGTTGCTATTTAAGGCAGTTAGTATTTTAACAATATATATTCTTTTAGTTTCTTTTTCCTGTGTTCATACCCATAACTATTTTTACAAAACAGGGATCATATTAATCATACTATTTTAAAACCTAACATTTTCACTTCAAGTAAATCTGAGCATCTTTCTGTGTTAGTAAACATAAACCTGCATTGTCATTTTGAATGGTATTTCTTATCTGGATGTATTGTAGGTTATTAAATCAGTTCCCTACTGATGGTAATTAAAGTTGCTCCTAATTTTACAGAGGTATAAAAACATGTCTTTGGATTGATATCTTGTATTCTACACTTGTCTAGTTATTTCCCTAAAATAATTTCTAATAATGGAATTGTTACATCAAAAGTTTTGGAAATAAAATGTCATTTCCTCTCCAGAAGACATTTTCAAATTTTTACTCCTTTCAACATTGTCATGTCAGTGTATTTCCAAAACTTTAAAATGTGTGCATCTTTTGATATTAGGATGCCGTTATTAGGAATTTATCCTAGGGAAATAATAAGACAAGTGAAGAATACAAGAGTCAGAATTGACTCAATGGCAGTGGGTTTGGTTTTTGATCAACATTGTAGAAATGTGCCTGTCTGGTTACTTACTACAGCACTGAGTATTGTCATTTTTGCTAATTTGAATTTCTTTTGAGAGAGGAAGAAAAAGCTTTTAAGAAGATACCACTTAAATACCAGTAGGCTTGGATACAGGGCTTGTGAGCCTGTAAATGAGTGATTGGAAACAGCTGGAATGCATGACATCAGACCCTCCAAAAACGACTGGTTTGGCGTGCTGAACGTGATCTGTGCACCCACACCCAGCCCTATGTACTTCCCCCTTGGGAGGCGAATTCACCTGAGGAAGTAGTCTTTGTTACAGTGTTTAGATAAGAAGGTACCGGTTTACTTTGGGAGGAACTTCACAAGCCCTATTCGAATCAATGGCTGCTTTCTGTCTGATGCCGAAATTAGGATTGGGGAGTCAGATACCAGCTTCCTTCCCTCCCCCCCCTTGAGATCCTGAGATAAGCTCAGTTTCTACAGAGAAGGTTAAAGTTCAGATGCCTCTCTCTGGTGCCAGCCCAAGATGTTCCCTCCTCCACCGCCATAGAAATCCCTGATAAGCCCAGTTTCTAAGGAGGGGTACCTTCCTCCCATGTAACTTGATGCTAGCTGCTTATCTAGTGCCTCTTTAACTATTATGGACCAATAGAAATGCAATACGAAAAAATCTGTATAAGGGACTACATGGAAATTCGTTTGTCTGCTTTCTTGGAAAAACGTATAAATAGATATGTCTAAAAATGGAACAGGGTGCCGTGACTATTTCTCCGACTTGAGTTCATCTGCTGCACCGCTAGCTAGTAAACAGCCCATTCCTCTACAAACAAGCTGGTGTTCAAGGTGTTTTCTGCCCCATGGGCTGAACTTAAAACCTTTTTCCTCTATACTTTGACCTTTGTTGTTTGCCACTGAATGGATTCCAACTGGTAGAGACCTTGTAAGACAAGGTAGAACTGTCTCATACGGTTTTCAGGGTGCAGCTGATGGATTTGAACTGCCAACCTTTTTGGTCGGTAGCCAGACTCCCTTAACCACTGTACCACCATGGCTCTTGAGGTCAACTATTTCATTGTTTTTCTTTAAACATTGATTACACTTTTGTTGTTGTTGTTGTCTTAAAGAAGTATTAAATTCTTTATATGCTCAGTATGTCCTCTTTTGGCTTTTGGGATCATATTTAGAAAGGTGTATTTCTCTTCTAAAATTATAATTTACTGTTCTCTTTTATGCTTTTACTTTTTAAATATTTTAATCTTTCATCTACCTGCCAATACTTTGGGGTAATGTATGAAATATGGTTCTAACTTAATTTCCCCTCAATTTTAATTGATCATTATAACTTCTGTTATTTCCCTGCTCAGTTATAATATCAAACACATATGTAGTGATTTGTGTGCCATGTGCTGTTCCAGGTGTTTTCTGTATCCAAACTCATTTAAACCTTGCCACTACAATGTGGAAGATTCTACTATTATCCTGAATTTACTAATGAGGAGTGAAGGACAGAGAAGCCAAGTTACTTGCCCAATGTCATTGCTAGAGCCATATTGGAATCCAGGGAGTCTAACTCCTGAATTCATTCTCCTAACTGCACACTCTCTATGCTGCCTTTCCGCAAAATACGTCCAAGTCCAGTTCTACCCACTACGTCTTTTCTGCTCACCCCAGGGAAACATGCTTTCTTTCCTTCCTTTGAAGAGAAAACTATGTTCTCACAAGACTTACCTGCAAAGCAGGAAGACAGTGTGTACATATAGCTCATTTTGGGCTCCAGATTCCAACGTCTTTAATGGCAGGGACAAAGAATTAAGTAAATATTTGCTCCAAACCCACTGCTTTCCTCATAAAAATATGATTTTTTTCTTTTTCTGTCATCAATTTCTGTTTTAACACAAGAACATACTAAACTTTCACATGGGACAAAAGAGTACGCATGGAAACAGGTCTGTCTCCTAACCTAGATTCCTAGGGCCTTCCTTCAGAGGCATTTACTAGAAAATTTCTACATATACTAATGCATGTTGTGGATACTTCTTGTTTCCTCTAAATAGGAAAATACTAAGTGTTCTTCTGTACTTTGCTTTTTTCAGATTCATGTATCTTGACCCTAGTTCCATATCACTACATATAGACCTAGCTCAGTTTTTAAAATGACAGCACAGTATTTAACTAGTTCTCTGTGAGTGGGCATTTGTAAACAATGACGAAATGAACATCCTTGTCTTGAAAGGTGTGGGGCGGGAACATACATAAAATAAAATTATGGTAGTAGAATTACTAGTTCAAAATCTCTGTGTATGTGCATTGTAAATGTGAAAACCAAAATGAGCCAAATTAAACCACTGAAGTTTAGATAATATTGTGGAAATTATATAGCTGATTTTAAATAAATATTGAATAACAAAGGACTTTGGAGGGAGAGCAATTTAGACATGCTTTAAAAAAAAAAGCCGAACTCCCTGCTATCGAGTCAGTTTCACTCACAGAGACCCTATAGGACAGAGCAGAACTGCCCCACAGAGTTTCCAAGGAGTGTCTGGTGGATTTGAACCGCCAGCTTTTTAGTTAGTAGCTGTAGCACTTAACTAATACACCACCAGGGTTTCCTACATAGGCTTAGAGAAACACAAACAATAACATATGAAAAAGGTTCACAAATTTATTTGACAGTCCAAAGATTTGAAAAAATATGTAAACGCCAACTAAAACATTAATGAAAAGTGATGGCCAAAGTCAAAGGCCACTGATAGGCTTGTCATTACACACTGGTTGAGAGCAATATTACGTGTTTATAATTAGGCCACCTGTTTTGGAATCAGTGGCATGCCTTTTATTGGCTGTGTGACCTTGGGTATATTAATTTCTCTGAGGCTCCACTTCCTTATCTATTAAAATTGGGTAGGGAGTATTACCAACTTCATAGGATTGCAATGATAATGAATGAATATACATGTGTAGCATTTAGAGTAGTGGCAGGTACACTGTGAGCACTCAGTAAGTGTCAGCAACTAGGTTGAGCATCGT
Organism: Heterohyrax brucei; assembly: GCA_028571685.1. Lineage (NCBI taxonomy): Eukaryota > Metazoa > Chordata > Mammalia > Hyracoidea > Procaviidae > Heterohyrax > Heterohyrax brucei. The sequence goes on from CM053142.1 coordinate 105,910,650, forward strand.
TAGGAGAACGGTGATAAAGGAGAAAAGATGATCAAATCAGCTGACAGGTCACAGTCACTGACTGAAGAATTGCTATGCAAGACTGATGTTAGAAATAAATACAAAATTATAGCAGTGTGTTTGTCCTTAGCGTTCATGCGCAGAGAATCTATGCCATTGTTTTCCAGGAAACAACTGTTCTTGGCCCTGCTTTAGAGTGTGTGCATGGCTCTGTGCAGGATGAGGCCGATTTTGGCAGCTGAATGGAACGCTGGAGTGATTCGTTCTTAAGGCTGATTTGTGAAAAACAATGGCAATAAAGTCATTGATGAAAACATCCTCACATGACAAAACAAGAAAATGATTGTTTTGAGTTTTGGTGTGATTTTGATTCTTGAATAAATTGCTTTGTTCCATTCATGCAAATAGCAGTGACTTAACAAACACTATATAGTGTTTCCTTTTTTGTGTGAAGAATTTGAACTTTGCATAATGTTGTATTCTGTTGAGTGAAACTGTTCTACAGAGCTATATTTGGCTCACATATATCATGTGTATATAATGTGTTAATATATATGTTTACATGTATAGTATTAATAATTTAGATTTATAAAATAATTTGGGTTACAGAAATTTGGATTAATAGAATAATGATAACAAGTCTGCTCGTTTGTATAGTGCTTATAATTCTTTTCTTAGAGGATCAGTTCCAATTTTTTTCTGTTGTGTCCTTATTAATCTCTACTCTTAAAAAAAGTAAGGAATTGTAAAATCCAACTTATTTAACGCTATCTTTCACTGCTGAGTTGATTTTGCCTCATAGGGAACCTGTAGGGCAGGGCAGAACAGTCTCACAGGGTTTCCAAGGCTGTGATCTCTACAGAGGCAGGCTGTCAGGTTTTCCAGCAGAGCAGATGATGGTTTTGAACTGCTGACCATTCAGTTAGCAGCCAGTGCCTAAGCACTGCCCAACCGGGCCTCCTTATTTAGTATGAGGTTAAGAGGAAAAACTGTTATTGTGGAGAAAAGGTATGGTGAGGAAAGTTGTATAAAGCCTGTCCCTGTTGAAAGATTAATTTTATAATAAAATGATCTATAAAGGAAATCATCTGAGAGTCTGATACTATAAACATCAGTTGATGTCTGTCAGACACAAACTCCATGAATTCCTTGTAGGGGAGGAGGAGTACAGCTATTTTTAACTTGATAACAAAATGCTATTTCTGCAAACCCTTTTCTACCAGCTAAAACAAACCAAAATGAAAAAGAAAACCTCAGTTTAATTCTTGCATTGCACAGACCATGGGATTCCAGATGATGGTGCTGTTTTCATGAAGGAAAAATGCTCTCTAAATCGGTTTTATTTTTTCAAAGAAGACAAATGATGTTGATTGCACTTTTACTGGTAATCTGCAAAAACAATAATGTCCTATAGATTAAAGTTCTATTAACTTTTAGACTGCAGACTGTTTTTCAATTTAGGGTTTTCTTTTAATCTGTAGTGAGTTATCAGCAATCTATTTGGCAAAGATAGTGGTATGTTTATGGTATGTAGTGATGGAAAAGTATACATCACCATTCTTTGTATTTGAAAAGAAAAATGTCTCAGAATCCCCTTATCTTTGCAAAACTCAATGCTGTTTTTAGGAAGATACAAAAACCTTTGCAGAAGTGCAAAATTTAAAACATGACCATTCCTAAGGTAGTTAAGATGTTAAAATGACAATACTATTCAAATTCAAACAAGGAAGCCTACTTCAAAGCCACACAATACATACTGCCAACAACAGTGCTCTTACTTTGTTGCTGTTGTTATTTTGTTTCCTATTTTCCATTTGGCTTCCTTGGTATAAAAGTAGAAAGAGAAAAAGGTAAACACTTACATATTTTTATTCCTAAAAGTCACTTCCTAAGAGACAAAAATTCATTTTTTTTCTAAAAAATTTCCTATGTGAAATAACGCCTGAATACATACATGGCTCTCTGAATCCCTGTGGATGTTTAAGGGGGAAAAAATACAACTTTTTTTTTTCTTTTTACTTAAATAGAAGCAAATGATTCTAGTATAAGGTCTGCAGCAGGTCTGTGAATGTAGGCAGTGGCTTTCCTCTAGTGTGGATGGTGGCCCAGACAAAAAGTCCCATTAAAATGACTGTGTGAACCTCTCACTGGGTGAAAATCAGTCACTTCCTTACAGGATGCTAGACACACTTGCCATCTAACCTCTGCTCCTTTCACTAAAAAAAACAAAACAAAGAAAATAAAATCTAAAAAGTTTTTCCATTACTTCTGTTTTTTTTTTTGGTTGTTTGTTTTTCTTTTAGAGCATTCAGTAGCACAGTTCTGAAGTGGTCTCAGAAAGGAATCAGAGATTTGGAATCTAGAATTTTATCAACCGCTACTTTTTGGCCTTGAGCAAAGGGTTAACTTGTCTAAGCTGTTTTTTGTGAGTAGTAAACAAAAGGGTTGAACTAGAGTATAAATGGTCACAAGATCACTTCCAATTTTGTAATTGTGATTCTAAATCAAGGGTATTAATAAACATAATAAAGATTTTAAAAAGATATACATATGTATTTACAATATGGTGATTAAAGGGTTGGTTAATTTGGCAGCTCAATGACATCAAAGATGCAGACTTTTGCTGTCTTTCTGCTCTGTCATCTTCAGTGTCTTAGCTTTTGTCTTGAGCTTTGTCACTTCACTGTCGTAGAATGACTGCTGCGGTTCTAGGGGCCCTGTGTAGACACGAGCACACCAAAGAGAAGGAGATGAGCCATTTCATTCTGTGGATCTCATTTAAAAAAGAACTTGCTGCTGTCGAGTTGATTCCAACTCACATCACCTTTGTCGGAAAGAAGAATTGACCAGTGGGGTTTTCAAGGCTGTAATAAATCCTCACAACTGGACCAGTAAGCAAAATCATGGTAAACGGAGAAGGGATTGAGGTTGTCAAGGATTTCATTTTACTTGGTTTCACGATCAATGTGCCTGGAAGCAGCAATCATGAAATCAAAAGATGCATTGCATTGAGAAAATCTACTGCAAAGGACTTACTTAAACTGTTGAAAAGTAAAGATGTCACCTTGAAGGTCAGTAATAATGTAGACTAAGGTGCACCTGACCCAAGCCATGGTATTTTTAATTGCATTGTATCCATGCAAAAGCTGGACAATGAATAAGGAAGACAGATGTATTGATGCCTTTGAATTGTGGTGTTGGAGAAGTATGTGGAAAGTACCATGGATTGCCAAAAAGAACAAGCAGATCTGTTCTGCAAGAAGTACAATCAGAGTGCTCCCTGGAAATAAAGATGGTGAGACTACATTTTACATACTTCAGACAGATTGTCAGGAGGGATCATTTCCTGGAGAAAGACATCATGGTTGGTAAAGTAGAGGGTTAGCCAAAAAGAGGAAGAAATTCCACCAGATTGACTGACACAGCAGCCACAACAATGGATTTAAGCATACAAATAATTGTGGGCATGGCACAGGATCAGGCAACATTTAATTATGTTGTGCATAGGATCACTATGAGTTGGAATCAACTCGATGGCACCTAACAATGACAACAACAATGATCCCTGCAGAAGAAGACCACCACATCTTCCTTCTGTAGAAGAACCACCAACCTTTTGGTTACCAGACAAGGGCTTAAGCTCTGAGCCATTACTAGCAAGGAAACTATCTCCCTGAAGCTCCCACCCCCATCCCTGAAGATCTGCTTTCACGTACCATGTATCATTAGCCATAATTATCACACGACTGGTTTAGACCAATAAGAACCCACCTCCTGGAGATGAGAAGGATCCAGATACTCATATCTTAATGAAATTGGGATTCTGTTAGCAAGAAAGAATGGGAGGAGTTAATATCAGCTGGACAGGTAACCAATAGGGTCAGAAAATATGCTGCATGATTACTAACATCCTGTGCTCATAGTAAACCAAACAAAAAAAAAATCCATGGCCATCAGGTCAATTCTGACTCATAGTGATCCTATAAAACAGAGTGATACTGCCCCATAAGGTTCTGAAGGAGCAGTTGGTAGACTTGAATGGCTGACCTTTTGGTTAGTAGTCCAATGGCTGACCACTGTGATTAATTAATAATGACAATCTTCAGAGAATCACTTATTTCAACATCACAGGCTTAACTTTTTTTTTTTGGCAAGAATAATACAAATAACTTTTTCTCCCAGAGTCAGTTGGGTTTAAGTTGTCAACATGATGTCCCATTAATTGCAAACAAAGTAAATCATAATTCTTACAAACATTAATCTTTTTCTACATAACCATATTCCAAAAAACCAAACCCACTGCCATCAAGTCAATTCTGACTCCTAGCAACCCTATAGGATAGAGTAGAACTGCTCCATAGAGTTTCCAAGAATTTGAACTGGCCACTTTCTGGTTAGCAGACATAGCACCTAACAACTACACCCCCAGTGTTTTCCATAACCATATTACAGCAATCAAAATCCATGAATTAATATTGATATATTACCATAACCTAATACTATGAAGATTTTCAAGTTTCATCCATTGTCCCAACAATGTTTTTTATAGAATTGAATCCAGGATCATGTGTTGCAATTACTCATGTCCTTCCATATGAAAGTAATAGCTCCTCAATCTTTCCTTGACTCTTAGGGCCTTGAAACTTTTAAAGATTACAAAAATCAACCAAACCAATCGCAAAACGGTCGATTTCTGACTCACCGCAAGTCTGTAGATTAGAGTTGAACTGCTCCATAAAGTTTCTAAGGAGCACCTGGTGAATTAGAACTGTTGACTGTTTGGTTAGCAGCCATAGTACTTAACCACTACATTACCAGAGTTTTCTTGAAGATTACAGGCTAGGTATTTTGTAGAATATCTCTGAATTTGGGTTTAATTATATTTACTCATGATTAGGTTTAGGTAATGCATTTGTGGCAAGATTATCACAGATGTGATACTGTCAAAAGATTTATATTTTAGTGCTTAGTGCTGTCATTTTGGTGTATGTTTTGTAGTGTTGACAGTTTCTTCATTCTACTTAATTTTCAGGGCTGAGTTGTTTTCCTTTATGTATTTTCTTTTCATTTTTTTATTGCTCTTGATTTTGTATTTGTTAAACTCATACATATCAATAATTACACCAAATGTAAATACAATAAACACACTGGTAAAGAAACAGTGACAGAATGGATTAAAAAAAAATGACCAATCTGTATGCTGTCTATAAGAGATGCATCTTAGACTCAAAGACACAAACGAACTAAAACTCAAAGGATGGGAAAAATATATCAAGCAAGCAACAGTCAGAAAAGAGCAGTAATGGTAATATTAATCTCCAGCAAAGCAAACTCTAAAGCAAAATCTACCACAAAGGATAAGGAAGGACACTATATAATGACTAAAGTGTCACTGTGCCAGGAGGACATAACTACAATAAACATTTATACAGTCGATGACAGGGCTCCAAAATACATAAAATGAACTCCAACAGCATTGAAAACAGAAACAGACAGGTCCACAATAGCAGCAGAGGAATTAAAGATACTATTTCAGTGAAGAGCACAACATCTAGAAAGAAACTCAAGGAAGACATGGAAGATCTAAATACCATATGCAACCAAACTGACCTCGTAGACATGCACAGAACACTCCATTCAACAGCTGTAAAACATGTTTTCTTTTCCAATGCACATGGAATATTTTCCAGAATAAACCACATATTAGGGCACAAAGCAAGCCATAACTGAATCTAAGACATCAAAATATTACAAAGCATCTTTTCTGACCATAGAGCCATGAAAGTAGAAATCAAAAATAGAAAAAGCAAGGAAAAAAAATTAAGCATACGGAAACTAAACAACTCTTAGCTTGAAAACTATTGGGTTACAGAAGAAATCAAGGATGAAATAAATTTGTAGAATCAAATGAGAATAAAAAAGTGTCCTACCAGAATCTTTGAAACATAGCAAAAAGTCAAGTTATAACAAAAAATGCACACATCCCAAAAGATGAAAGGGATTAAATTAAAGCGTTAACTCTACAGCTTGAACAAGTAGAGACCAGCAAAAGAAGCTCTTGTGCACTGGGGGGTGGGGTGGGGGGACCACTGCTGTCAAGTCTATTTCGACTCATAGCAACCCTATAGGATGGACTAGAACTGTTCTATGGATTTTCCAGGGAGCACCTGGTTGATTCAAACTGCTGACCTTTTGGTTAGCAGACATAGCACTTACACCACTATGTCACCAAGGTTTCCTGTGCACCAGAAGAAAGAATAAAAATTATAGCAGAAATACATGAAATAAAAATTACAAAATCAATTAAAATGGAAGATGATTCTTTGAAAAGATCAGCAAAATTGATAAATCATTGGCCAAACTGACAAAAGAAATTACAAGACAGGAAGCAAATAACCCAAATGAGATGTGGATTGAGATGAAAAATATCACAACAAATCAAACTGAAATAAAAAGAATCATAACTGAATACTATGAAAAATTGTACTCCATCTAATTTGAAAACCTGGAGGAATTGGACAAATTTCTAGAAACACATTGCCTACCTAAACTAACATAAACTGAGGTAGAAAAACTGAACAAGCCTGTAGCAAAACAACAGATTAAAGAAGTTAAAAAATAAAAGCTCTGGGAAACCCTGGTGGCATAGTGGTTCAGTGTCACATCTACTAACCAAGAGGTCAACAGTTCAAGTCCACCAGCTGCTCCTTGGAAACTCTATGAAACAGTTCTACTCTGTCTATAGGGTTGCTATGAGTTGGAACTGACTTGACAGCAGTGGGTATGGGTTTTGATTTTTTGGTGCAGATGGTTTCACTGGAGAATTCTAGTGAACTTTCAGAGAAGAGTTAATGTCAGTACTACTAAAGGTATTTCAGAGCACAGAAGAAGATGGAATTCTTCCAGACTTATTCTATGAAGCCAGCATAAGCTGATTTCCAAACCAGGAAAAGTCACAAAAAAGAAAGAATGAAAGAAGGAAGAAAGGAAGGAGCAAAGGAGGGTAAAGGGAAGAAGGTAGAGAGAAAAGAAGGGAGGGTAGGAGGTGAGGGACGGAAGGAAAGAGGAAAGGAAGGAGGAAGGGAAGGGAAAGAGGAAAGAAACGGAGGAAGAGAGGAAGGGAAGAAGGGAGGAAGGAAGGAAACTACACGTCAGTATCCCCCAGGAACATAGATGTAAAAATCCTTAACAAAATTTTAGCCAATAGAATTCAACAACATATCAAGAAAGTAATTCACCATGACCACCAAATGGGATTCATATCAGGTATGCAGTGATGGTTCAACGTTAGAAAAACAATTAATGTAATCAATCACATGAATAAAAGAATCACATGAGCTTATCAATTAATGCAGAAAAGGCATTTCACAAAATCCAACACCCATTCATGATAAAATTCTCAGTGAAATTTCTTAACACAATAAGGGCACTTTACAAAGCCGGTAGCTAACATCATCCTAAATGGAAGAGTCTGAAAGCACTCCCCTTGAGAATGGGAACCAGACAAGGATGCCCTTTATCACCACTTTTATTTAACATTGTCCTAGAGGTTCTATCCGGAGTGATTAGGCTAGGGGGAGAAAGGACATCCAAGTTGGTAAGGAAGAAGTAAAAGTATCTCTATTTGCAGACAATATGATCTTATACACTGAAAACTCCAAAGAATCCACAAGAAAACAGCTGGAGCTAACAGAAGATTTCAGTATAGTATTAGGATACAAGATAAACATAAAAAATCAGTTGGATTCCTCTACACCAACAAAGAACTTTGAAAACGAAATCTCCAAATCAATACCATTTACAATAGCCCCCAAGAAGATAAAATGCTCGAGAATAAAGCTAACCAGACACATACACAATGAAAACTGTAAGACACTACTGCAAGAAACTGAAAGAGATCTACATGAGCAGAAAAATCTATCTTGTTCACGGATAAATAGACTCGACATTGTGTAAATGTCTATTCTATCCAAAATGACCTACAGATACAATGCAATCCTGATCCAAAACCCAATGACATTTTTTTTAATGAGATGGAGAAACAAATCACCAACTTCATACGGAAGGGGAAGTGGCCCTGGATAAATAAAGCATTACTAAAGAAGAACAAAGTGGGAAGACTCATGTTATCCAATTTTAGAACCTATTTAATGTATACTACAGTAGTCAAAACAGTCTGGTATGGGTAAGACAACAGCTAACATAGACCACTAGAAGAGAACTGAGAATCCAGATACAAATTCACTCACCTACAAGCAGCTGATACTTGACAAATGCCCAAAGTTCATTAATTAGGAAAAAGATAGTCACTTTACCAAATGGTGCTGGCATAACTGGATATCCATCTGCAAACAAGTGATACAAGACCTATACCTCATACCATGCATGAAAACTAACTAAAAATGGTTCAAAGATCCAAATTTAAAATGCAAAATGCTAAAGATTATAGAATAAAAAACAGGAGAAGCACTAGGAGCCCTAAAATATTGCATAAAAAGAATACAAACTAGTACTAACTACCTTAGTCATCTAGTAGTGTTTTAACAGAAATACTACAAGCGGATGACTTTAAAAAGAAGAAAGTTTATTTTATCAAGGTCCAGTAGGCTACAAGTCCAAATTCAGGGGGTCATCTGTTGGCTCTGGAGGAAGGTCTTTCTCATCAATCTTCCCCGGACTAGAAGCTTCTGAGGCACAGAGACCCTGCTCATTTCCAAAGAATGTACTCAGCTTCCAACACTGCTTCTTGGTGGTACGAAGTCCTCAGTTGTCTGCTTGCTTCCTTTTCCTTTATATCCCAAGAGATTGCCTAAAGGCATAATACAGTCTTACACATTGAGTCCTACTCCACAACACAACTGCTAAACATCCTCTTCATTATCATCATAGAAGCAGGTTTTACAGTATATAGGAACATCACAAAATACTGGGAACCATGGCCTACCCAAATTGTAACACATATTTTTGGGGGGACACAATTCAATCTATAACAGAAGGCATACTTCCAAATTCATTCTATGAAGCCAGCATAACCCTGATACCGAAACCAGGCAAAGACACTACAGAAAAGAAAACTATAGACCAATATAGATGCGAAAACTCTCAACAAAATCTTAGCCAATGGAATTCAGACCATATCCAAAATCTAATATAGCACGACCAAGTAGGATTCACACCACATATACAAGGATGGTTCAACAATCAGCAAGTCAATGAATGTAATCCACCACATAAATAAGTAGAAGAAAAGAATCACAGGATCATCTCAACTGATGCAGAAAAGGCATTTGGTGAACTCCAACACCTATTTCTGCTCTCAATAAAATAGGTGTAGAAGGGAAATTTCTCGACATAATAAAGGGCATCCACGCTAAACCAATGGCCAACATAATATTTAATGGAGAGAGGCAGAAAACATAGCTGTTGAGAACAGGAAGAAGATAAGGATGACCTTTATCATCACTGCTAGTTAACATTGTGCAGGAAGTCCTACCTAGAGTGATAAGGTTGGAAAAAGAAATCAAGGGAATCTAAACTGGTAGTGAAGACACCAAAATGTCCCCATTTACAGATGATGCAATATTATGCATAGAAAACCTGAAAGACTCCACTAGAGAACTATTGGACTAATGGAAAGTTTCAGCAGATTAGCAGGATACAAGATAAACATTCAAAAATCAGACTCCTATACACCAATAAAGAGAATGACAAAAAGTAAATCAGAGGACAATTCTATTTATAAAAAAGGAAGTACTTAGGAATAGATCTAACCACGGATGTATAAAAACTATATGAAGAAAACTATAAACCATAACTGTAAGACACCACAAGAGATCTACATAAACTGAAAAACATACCATGCTCATCAATAGGTAGACTCAACATTGTGAAAATGACAATTCTATCCTAAGTGGTTTACAAATACTGTACAATCTTGATCCAAATACCAATAGTGTTTCTTAAAGAGGTGGACAAGCTTATCATTACCTTTATGTGGAAAGGGAAAAAGCCCTGGATAAGGACTACTGAAGAAGAGTAAAGGATGAAGACTCACGCTACCTGACCTCAGAACCTACCATACAGCTACGGTACTCAAAACAGCCTGGTACAGTGACAGATACACTGACCAATGGAACAGAATCAAGAACTCAGATGTAAATCTATCCACCTATGGGCACCTGATCTTCAACAAGGACCCCAAATTCATCACATGGGGAAAAGGCAGTCTTTTTAACAAATAGTGCTAGCAAAACTGGATGTCCATCTGCAAAAAATTGAAACAGGACACATATCTCACACCATTTACAAAAACTAATTCAAAGAGGATCAAAGACCTTAATGTAAAGCCAAAAACTATAAAGTTTAGAGAAGGAAAAACAGGTTCAATGCTAGCCCTAATACATGGCATCAACAGCATATAAACCATAACCAACAACAGACGAACTCCAGGACATAAGCTAGCTAATTGGGATCGTCTAAAAATGAAATACTGCTGGTAGGAATGCAAAATGGTACAACCATTTTAGAAAACAATATGGCACTTCCTTGGAAAGCTAGAAATACGAATACATGTTATCCCACAATCCCACTCCTAGGAATAAATCCTAAAGAAATAAGAGTCATTGCACGAATAGACTTATGCACTTCCATGTTCAATGTAGCATTGTTCATAATAGTAAGAAGTTGGAAACAACCTAGATGCCTATCAACAGATGAACGGATAACAAACCGGTATGTACAAACAATGGAGTATTATACAACAAATAAAGAGCAGTGATGAATCTGTGAAGCATCTTATAAAGGAAACTGGAGGGCATTATGCTAAGTGAAATAAGTCAATCACAAAAGCATCAATACTGTACGATACCACTACTGTAAAAACTCACGAAAAGGTTTACTCCAAAAAAGAAACAATCTTTGATAGCTACCAGGGAGGGGAAGGGTAGGGATGAAAACACTAAATAGATAATACGTAAGAGGTAACTCTGATGAAGTGTAAGACAGTACACAATACAGGGAAGGCTAGCACAGCTTGTACAAGGCAAGGCCAGGGAAGCTCCATAGAAATGTACAAACTCTCTGGGGGACTGAATTTCTAGGCTGAGGGACTGTGGGGACCATGATATTGGGGAACATCTAGTTCAGATGGCATACGAAGAAAGTGTTTTACATTCTACTTTGGGGAGAAACTTCTGGAGTCTTAATAGCCTGTGCACAGCCATCAAGGATACTTTCCTGGTCTTACCTCTTCAGGAGCAAGGAAGAATGAAGAAAACTAAAGAAACAAAAGAAAGATACTCTAAATGACTAAAGGACCAGATCTACAATGCCTCCACCAGAGTGAGTCCAGTACAACTAGATGATGCCTGGCTACCACCACTGACGGCTCTGACAAGGATCGAAACAGAGGGTCCTTGACAGAGCTAGAGAAAAATGTAGAAAAAAATTGTGACTCAAAAGGAAGACCAGAGTTGTTAGCCTGATGGAGACTGCAGAAACTCTGAGGGTATGCCTCCCAGACACCCCTTCAGCTCAGAAATGGAGTCACTCCTGAGGTTCACCCACTGGCCACAGATCAAACAGACCCATAAAAAATAATGAGACTAAAAGGGCATAATAGGCCAAGAAAGCTGGCAATAGGGAACCTGAGGTTGAAAACGAAGAATGTTGGCCTGTCATAGTAGTTGTTAGCCAATGACATAAAATAGCATGTGTATTAAGTTTTTAATGAGAAACTGGTTTGTTTTGTAAACCTGCGTCTAAAGTACAATAATAATAAAACAAAAGTAGGCTCACTGGGTGTAGGTAGTGTGATTGTAAAAACAGAGTAGGTGAGGGATTAACAACCAGAGGGGACTGTGCCCACTAAATGATAATGTCTACTGGTAGACAGACTGACCACAACATCTTCTGGCGTCTGTTTGGGAGAGATTGATAGTTGAAAAATGAAATCTAGAACTGCCTAACCCCAATTAGAACAGAGAAGGGAAGGGTCTGTCACACAGAGGGCAAGGAAATGGTAAGCAAAGGCTGAAAGCTCTGCTCACCTAAGAATTTCTTGCAGAAAGTAACGTGGGCAAAAACATCAAATACTGGGGAAAATTGAGAAATTCAACACTCTTGAAAATTACAATTCTCCAACAAAGACAATCATAATATACCCAGGGGAGAGAAACAATGACTTATCCAAATAAACATTACAAAGGGAATGAAAGTACATCTAGGGAAGACCAAATAAAGAGAGAAAAAGGGAAGAAAGTATTTAGAACAACGTTAAGCATAATTAAAGAACTAAGAGACGATATAGAGACTTTACTTAGAAGAAATAATAGATATTACTATTATGGAAACCCTTTCGGCAAGTGGTTAAAAGCTACAGCTGCTAACCAAAAGGTCAGTAGTTTAAAATCACCAGGTGCTCCTTGGAAACTCTATGGGGAAATTATACCCTGTCTTACAGGGTCAAAGAGTTGGAATCAACTCTGTGGTAATGGGTTTGTTTTTTGGTTTAGGATGGCTAAGATTAAAAATAAAAACAAACAATTATGCAAGAACAAATGGTGATTAAAAAAGATAATACAACTGAAAGGGACAATGAATGAAATGAGAAACATGATAAAAAGACTTACCAAGAGATTCCATTAGGCAGAATAAATAGTGAATTAGAGGTTAGGATGGTTAAAATTAGAGATTGCAAAGAGCAACAAGAACAGAGGCTCAAGATGATTGAAAACGAAAAAAAGGCAAACTCATTGCTGTTGAGTCAATTCTGACTCATAGCGATCCTATAAAGAAAGCGAACCAAACCCACTGCCCTTGAGTCAATGTCAATTCATAACAACACTATAGGACAGAGTACAACTTCCCCATAGAGTTTCTAAGGATTGCCTGGTAGATTCAAACTGCCAACCTTTTTTAGTTAACAGGCACAGTACTTAACTACTATGCCACCAGGGTTTCCCAAGTAGGTTGAGCACAGTTAAATGGAATTATGGGATAACAAAAGACCTAATACATGCAACATAGGAATTCCAGAAGGAGATGAGAGAGAGAAAGGAACATAAACAGTATTTGAAGAAATGATGATAGAAAATGTTCCCAATTTAATGAAGGACATGAATCTACAAATCCAAGAAGCCCAAAGAACCCCAAGAAGGATAACCCAAAGAGATCTACACCAACACATGTTAACAGTTAGGTTCACAAAAACTTAAGTTAAAGAGAGAATCCTGAAATCAGTGAGAGAGAAGCAGACAACCACATACAAAGAATTCCCAATAAGGGAAAGTACAGATTTCTCTTCAGAAAATTGAAGGCCAGAAGGCAGTGGAATAATCTTTAAACTTTAAACCAAAAATAACCTCTGAATTCATCTTAAATCTGAACAATAGTTTTGCTTAACTAGTAAAAACATCTTCCTTGAGCATTATGTTCTTCTAAGAACTATCAATGTGGATTCAAATTGACAAAAACAACTAGAAAGATTGGATAGGTACTTTAGGAAACACTGAGTTTATATTAAAGACGGACGAACAACTCAGAAAAGGAGAGTGAGAATGGTCGCACAACTTATTGAATGTAATTGGTGTCACTAAACTGCACATGTAGAAACTTGAATTGGTGTATGTATTGCTGTACATATTCTCAACAGCAACAACGAAATAAATAAAATTTAGGGAAAAAAGTTGCCAATGAATCGTGCTTTTGTTAAGGGTTTATGTTAAGAAGCCCTGGCTGGAAACCCTGGGTTCCACAGTTGTTACGAACTATGGCTGCTGACCAAAAGGTGGGCAGTTTGAATCCACCGGATGCTCCTTGGAAACCATATGGGGCAGTTCTATTTTGTCTGAGAGGGTTGCTGTGAGTCAGAAATAACTTGATGGCAACACGTTTGGTTTTTTGGTTTGGGCATGGTCAGAATGTGCATGAAACTTGGTCATTATTTACACTTAACTATAATTAGTTCTGGAAACTCTGTTGGTGAAGTGGTTAAGTGCTACACCTGTTAACCAAAAGGTCAGCAGTTTGAATCCACCGTCTCCTGGGAATCTCTATTTGGCAGTTCTACTCTAACCCATAGGGTCACTATGAGTTGGAATTGACTCAGTGGTAGTGGGTTATAATTTATTCTGATTTCTTTGCTCCCCTCCTTTTTTTTCTATTTCATATCTTCCTTTCAACTTCATTTTTAATTATTTGGAAATACATTTTTTATTAATTTTCTTAGAGATGATTCATGGCTGATAATTTTTTTGTCTTTATATTTACAAAAATGTGTTTACTTTCATATTCAAATTATAGTTTGGCTAGGCATAGAATTTTAGTGTTCTGTGGTAGGACAAAATATCTTTGATACTTCTGATCTCATTAAAGTTAGAGAACCATGCTCCAGACAGGCTCTTCCCCAGCCTGTTGATTCTTTATCTCCATGTATTTCTTCAAAGCCTTGGCCTGACCCTTCCTATTGCTGGCTGTAATATCCTGAGAGAAGAGGAGAATTAGATTGTGTCAGACCTTTGCTCCCTTCAGGTGTCTTCCTCTAACATGTTTTAGGAACTTTGGGAATTACAAATCTTCAGGGAGAAAAAAAGAAAAACATGTTAAACAAAAAATTTGAGATCCCTGTCTCAGGCTATACACCGCTTCCTGCTTAAGCACCAATTGCTAATTAAGGTGCAGGATAGTAGATGAAGAAAGCTCAGATTTAAGTTCCATCTGACATTCTTTTAGCTGTTGTGATGTTGGGGAATTCACCATCTACGGGCCTCAATTTCCTCACCAATAGATTGAGAGTAAATAGTAAGTATCATGGATTGAATTTCAAGGTCTGATGATTAAGTTCGAGAACTCATCCTAGAAAAAGTGGTACATGCCTCATTGCTGAATATCACTATGGTCACCTTCCAAGTCCTCCTCTTGGGAAGCTATGCACTTACACCAGCACCTAGCCCATCCTTCAAAGAAATTTTGCTATTCTTTTTCTGGAATGGCCATCAGTGCTTTTGTCATATTACTCTTGATGTCCTGAATGTCATGAAAATGTCTTCCTTTCAGCATTTCATCTTTGTGTAAAGAAAAAAGTCACTGGGGGCCAGATCAGGGGAGTAGAGGGGGCCAGATTAGAGTGTTCTGAAGCAGTTATTTGTTTACTGGCTAAAAACTCCCTCGCAGACAGTACCGTGTGAGCTGGTGCACTGTTGGGATGCAAGAGCTGTGAACTGATGGTGAAAAGTTCAGGTCATTTTCATCTAACTTTTTCATGCAGCCCTTTCAGCACTTCCAAATAGTAAACTTGGTTAACTGTTTGTCAAGATGGGAAAAGTTTGTAATGAACAACCCCTCTGATACCAAAAATGGTTAGCAAGGTTGTTTTGACTTTTGATTTGGACTGACAGAACTTTTTTGGTGGTGGAGAATTGGCTGACTTCCATTGTGCACTTTGAGGCGGCTTTGTTTCAGGGCTGTATTGGTCCAGCTATGTTTCATCACCAGTGATAATGTGGCATAAAACATTGTCTTGCCCCTCCAAAATGTCTTGGCAGACTTCGACTCTGCTTTTGTTCATCACTGGGCTTCTTTGGGACCATTTTTGCACACACTTCTCACGCCAAGATTGTCAGTTAAGATTTCCGGTTTCTCTGTTGATGTTTACATGATCTGCTATGCTTCTCACAGTGAGCCGACCACTTTGAAGCACAATTTGATGAATTTTTGCAATATTTTCATCAGTTCTGCTAGTTACTGGCCACCCTGACCTCTCTGCATCAGTGATACATTCTCTCCCCCTAGAAAAATGTTTAATCCATTTGCACAGTACCATTTTCTTCATGGCATTATCCCCATAAACTTGGGCTAACGTGTCCCTCATTTCACTTCCACTCTTGCCAAGTTTAACAAGTAATTTAATCTTTGTTCACTGCTTTAATTCAGGCGCTGACATTCTCACGACAGCACTCAAGAAAATGCAACAATAATGAATGCCACTCAGCAAGACCCTGCCACACACTGACATGAACACAGCTGTGAGACACTGACACACCAAGGTTATGAAACTTTACCAAGTTGTTTGTGCAGTGCTGCCGGTGTAAGTACACGGTGGCAAGTTGGTGAACCTAATTGTCAGACCACGTGTATCCCCCCCAAAATGCGTGTTGGTTTGGCTGGGCCATAATTCTTAGTATTGTGTTTCCTTCATTTTATGATTGTAATTTTACGTCAAAGAGGATTAGTTTGAGATTACAACACACTTACCCAGCTCACATCTCTGAACCTACATGATGGGAGTTTCCCTGTGGGTTCCCTGCTCTACTTTTTATCTCTCAAGAATAAGAAGAAAAGGAAGCAGCAGAGAGCTGGGGACCTCACACCCCCAAGAAAGTAGTGGCAGGAACACAGCCTATCCACTGGACCCAGGGTCCGTTCCCCTGGACTTAGGGGAAGATTGGTGAAAAGGTAAACAAATACAGAAAGCTTTCCCCTGCAAGCTGATGCCCTGGATTTGGACCGTTAGCCTACTTTACTGTAAAGAAAGAAATTCCTCTTTGTTAAAACCACCCACTTATGGGATTTCTGTTATAGCAGCACTAGATGACTAAGACAGTACGTATGCCTGCTTCATATGTCCTGTGGTGATGAAATATAACATCCTAGAACTGTTCAGAATTCATTATTCATCACACTAAGGAAGTAGGAGCATGAGGAAAGATCAAAGCGATCAGAATTGGGGAAGAGGAGACTGCCACATGGTCTTGTCGCAGGCGTCTGCTTTGTAATCACTGCTTAATTCCTTGTTATTATTTTTTGCTGCCATTAAGTTGGCTTTCGACTCGTGCCAACCCCGTGCACAAAAGGGACAAAGCATTGCTCATCTGGCACCGTCCCCAGGATTGGCTGCAAATCAGGCTGTTGTAATCCACAGGGTTTTCACTGGCTGATTTTCAGAACTAGATCGGCAGGCCTTTCTTCCTGGTTTGTCACAGTCTGGAAGCTCTGCTGAAACTTGTCGGCGTCATAGCAACACACAGCCACCTCCAGCAGAGGGCGGTGGCTGGCTGTACGTGACGTTGGTTGGCTGGGAATTACCAGGGAGCGCAAGGGTCCTACCACTGAATCACCAGTGCCTAATCTCGCTTCCTTAAAGCCAGACACCAAGCCCTGTGCTGTCCGGTTGATTTCTACTCACGGTGACCCTATAGGGATTCCTTAGGATTCCTAAAGCCACAGTTGTACGTGTGTTTCTGGTTTCAGCATCAAATCCAGAAACCGTGCAGTATAAAAACCGTCACAGTATAAAAACGTAGCTAACCAGTCACTATGAAGGTTTCCACTTAACTAGAGTAGATAATTGGTTATGGAGAGGTGTGGGTAGCTACTGACACTGGAGAAATAGGATTCTAAAGTTATATTAACTTTTTCCTAGAAGTTGATCAAAGTGACAGTTTCGTTGTATCTTGGCCTCTGTGTAAAATTACTTGGAGTTATCTAAATCTAAATCTGAAAATACTTCCTATAAAGAGAAGCCTTTGTACTTTTTTCTTGGTGATGAAAAACTAGATAGAACAGCAAATGCTTCAAAGGGTCCGAAATCCACACAGGCTGCAGCCGGAACCTCTGCCAGCATCCCCTTCTCAGGGATTCTCATGCTCTTGCTTTCTCAAGGGAATAAAATTTCCCTGCCAGTCAGCTTCCGTCATTAGGTATACTTACTGGGAGGCTTGACATTAAGGGGTCAAATAAGGTACTGGGAACAAGGCAATGTAATGGGTATTCAGACAGGTTTCCTTTTGAAGCAGTTTTACTTAGGTGGGTTTAGTTAGGATCAGAATTCTGTGTGTTCACATCATAGTTAAAATAATTTCTTGCCAAAATATTTTCTTTGCCCGTGTGAAACAGTCCAGCTAAATGGAAATGGGGCTTCCTGCCTACAGATTTCTTAGGTGTGTGATCACCTTGTTTTTTTTAAGAGGGAGGTGAGAAGATTTGTTTCCCTTCATTCCCATTCTTGAGGAATTCTGTCATACAGGCCTCAGCGTGGTTTCTCACTCACACTTTCTGGGCTCCAGTAAAGGGTAAGTTGGGTCCAGTGTTTTCCAGATTTTACAATGGAGGCATCAGTGATGAGGGGGAGAGAGAGAGACTGGGCTTATACAGAGCAGAAGGGTGAGAGACTGAAGAGCATCAGTGGCTGTTTTCAGCTCCATGAGCCAGATTATCGTCGACTTAAAGCTAGCAGCTTTCCTGTGGCCTGTAGGATGTGAACAAAGTAAACTCAGTCAATCCTCACATGACATATTTCTAGGTATACCAGCAGTTGTTCCCAGAATTTGGATTTCATGGACCAGTGTCTTTAAAAAGAAAAGAAATATGGAGACATAGACAGGAAGGCCTAAAATCTTAGAATAAATGTCAGCGCTTTGAAGGGAATAATTCAAAATAAAATTTTAAAAACTTACTAAAGTGTCCAGAATTTTCTCTGTCATTCTCTTCTTTTTCTTTGTTTCTGACCAATGAGAATTAGATCCTGGGTCAGCACTGGACTCATCAGATGTTTGAGGACAACTGTCCCCAAAGTCCATAACTTTCAGTCAGTATATTCAACTCAAATATTTGGAGAACACCTATTATGTGAGAATTTAAAAATACCTCCATTTTAAATACACTTTTGTAACCAATTATTTGGAATGCCTTAAGCTTGATGTCTCACTTCAGTTAACTAGTCTTACATGTTAAAGACACATTCACGCAATTGTAATTCCAGAAATAGTTATTTGGGGCTATTGACTCAATCATGCGTCTGAATGACCCAGAAGGGAGTAAAGGGAATTATTTAAGCATCAAGTGCTTTTATATTTGAACTGACATTTTGCAACTTTTACTTGCTGAAGAAGCAAGAAAGGCAAAGCAAGAAGAGTGTGTGCATCTAGGCAAGCCCGTTCAAGGTGCTGGTACGGAGGCAAGTTAGTTGAATAGTGCCTATACCTAGTCTGTTCCATTGGTGCTATGGACGTGTAACTCAGAATCTGGAGGTCAAATATAGGAATTGCAGTCTTAATGACCTGCTCCCAGAAAGCCAAAGTTGATTTGTCTTGTGTCGGGACTGGAAAAATGTTCTTGATTGGCCAGTTACGGAAAGGCTGACTGAAGGCAAGGTTGCGTTGTTCCTGCCCTCCTTGCTCCACAAGCATGTGTCACAGGCTCATCGGGTGCAACGTGGGACAGCTGGGGGTGAAGGACTGCATCTCTCCAAGTATTACTGGGCAGCTGCTCAAGACAGTAAAATAACACACAGGGAACTTCTCAAGCATCTACTGCCATGAAGAACACAGACAGACGTGTTGGGGCTCATAGTTTTAGTTACAGAGAACTAATTATCACATGCATAATTTCTAGTTATGGATAAGACCGTTTTCCAGACATCTAGTACTTCTCATATTAGCTCACCTTAGAATCTGCAAATTAATGGGGGCAACATATTATTACGGGAATAAATTGAATCTGGCAATGATCTCAGATGCTGAAGGAACCAGCTATGCTACAGAAGATGTGACTTTTCATCCTTCCTGGTGCCTGGCTTCCTACCCTTTCACCAGCATTTAGTTTTTACTGGCAATTTATCACCCTCCTCTGTGGGGCTGTGGCCCACAAACTTGTTGTCCCGGTGTTGGTCTCTCCATCCTTTGCCAAGCATCTCTGCTCTGGGGGCATTTTCCTGGTGAGAATCTAGCCTGCCTTGACTTTTGACTCAGCAGTCTCTGGTAATTAATTACCTTGTAAAACAACCCATTTTAAACATGCAATGTGTTTGGCTTTCTAGAATGTTGTATACAATAGTTTATTCACAAACTTCTGCGATAACTCTATCTTGAGGAGCCCACGTGGGAATTCAGAAGAGGTAGGGTTGCATATGGATCTTTCTGGCTACGCTTTTTTATTGACCTGAAATCCAGTTTAACAGTGATTTTGTACTTGCTAAGTAGAGTTTCCCCATTGATGTCTTCTGTTGGCTGGGAGGAGACATGGGATACAGGTGGACAGAGAAAATCACTATAATGATAACAGGTCATGTTTATTGAGGGCTTGCAATGTGACAGACACCACAATAAGTAGTTTGGAATATGTCTTCTCATTCATTCCTCACAACCACTCTGTGGGCTGAATCTTGTGATTACCATTCGATGGTTAAGGAAAATGAGCCTGAGAAGGATTAAGGAAACCTGAGCAAGGTGACTCAGCCTAAGTAGCAGAGGGAGAATTCCAACCAAAGTCAGTTGGAGTCCGAAGCCATGTTCCTACTTCCTTATACTTTCTCCTAGAAATGCTGTTTGCCCTTGGGCTGGGTAGGTAATCCTGGAAGAGAAGAGCAGACAACCACGACACCCACTCACCCACTCACCCTACACCCACACCCACACCCATCCACTGATACCCACCCACACACGAGTCATGTTTTACTGCCGATCAGACGCGGACTGCATAGGACTCTAAATCTCTCCAAAAGACAGTTGCTTCCTGAAGCCTCAGCTGGTGGTGAGCGGCCCTGACACACTGTTTTGCTCAGGGCGATCTCTACGCCAAGAATGGAGTTTTGCTCCTACACCAGCCACCTAAGGCTCATTCTCCAAATGGAGGTTCAAGCTAGTTTCCTGTACTAAAGAGATGTTAATAGCAGCAACATGCCACCAGAAATGCCTTTCCCACTCTTGTCCACCAGCTGCCTCAGTCAGACACGTTTGTGGTTCCTTGGAAAGTCCTTCTGGGCCTCAGCTAGTGGTCCCTTGGACTTGTGCCCAGGGGTGAGTATGCCTCTCTGCCTATCCCCGACCCCAGCCACTTGAACGCCTATGCGTATATCCAAGGAGAAGTGCGGTTGAGGAATGGATTGTTTTAAGTAATGGATAATGTTCCAGATGTCTGCTTAGGGCAAGTTGGTCCTGGAGTAACTGATATTTGAAGGAACTATTTTAGCCTCAAATTCTGCTAACTTTCTGTTTTAAGTGTGAAACTATCTGTTTTTTCCAGGTGTGTCTTAGTCATACGGTGCTGCTGTAACAAAAATACCACAAGTGAATGGCTTTTACAAAGAAATTTATTTCCTCATGAGAAAGGGCCCTAAAATCCAAATTCAAAGCATCAGCTCCAGGGCAAATCTGTCTGTCTCTGCTGGCCTTCTCCTCAGTCTCCCCTGGACTGGGAGCATCTCTGCAGAGGGACTCCTTTGCAAAGGATGTGCTCTGCTCCCAGCACTCCTTTCTTGGGGGTATGAGGTTGCCCTGTCTCTCTGCTTACTTCTGTCTTTCACATCTCAAGAGATTGCTTCAAGGCGCAATCAGTCTTATAGACTGAGTTCTTCCTCGCTAATGCAACTACCACCACCTGTCCTCTTTAATATCGCAGGGGCAGGATTTACAACATGTAGGAAAATCACACAGCACTGGGAATCATGGCCCAGCCAACTGACACACATTTTTTGGGAGACATAATTCAATCCATAACAAAGTAGGTATCTTTAAAATTGAAGAAATTATTGGTCTGGAGGAGCTCCGGGGGCATAGTAGCTAAACATTTGTCTGCTATCTGAAAGGTCCTTGATTCATATCCACCAGCCACTTTTTGGAAACTCTCTGAGGCAGTTCTACTGTGTCCTACAGGGTCTCTATGAGTCAGAACTGACTTGAAGGCAATGGGTTTTGTTTTGATATGAGGGATTGGTCTGGAGTTGGGAGCAAGGCAGTTCAACCAAGTCCTAACTGGGAGAAAAGAGCAACTCGTGTGCCTGGCTAGGGCCTGTGGTTCTCATCCCCTACCTCAAAGTCAGTGAAGTATAATAAAATGGGTCACAGATACAGTTGGATCAAACAAATTTCTTCTGTAACTTCCCAATCAACTCCAAATGTGAATTATTTTTGGAATCAAGTCTTATTTGTTACTTTCAAAAGGTGAAATAAAAAGGATGTAATGTAAAATAGAAGATAAAATAGTATAAATAAGCTAAACTAGGGCAAAGCAATTTCCTTTATCTTTAGCCTCTCGAACTTTAGCGTGTACCAGAACCATCCAGGGAACCCATCAGATGTGCAGCTTTCTGAGTTCCACCATGTTATTTAACAGGTCTGAGACGGAGGGCAAGAATGTACATTTTTAAAAGATGTGCAAATATTCTGATTCTGGTAGTCTATACACCAATCTTTGAAGACCACTGAGCTGTGCCATAAGAGACAGACATCTGTAGATAGTAGCGTAGCAGGCTGGTTTTCCTCAGGGGATGAAACTTCATAAAGTGTAGGGAGACAAGCCTGAACTGAGGATCCTTGGAACTCATCTTTGGTTAGGCGTTTGCATGTTGTCTCATTCCCTCTGGATTATATAAACTGCAGTCAGGATAAATTGGGGAGCAAATAATGACATTTTACACATATATGCACTCACATCTATAATTTTTGGATTGATGAATGTTTCCTGCAAACATACAGTGAAATGCTAACTTCCTCATTAGTGTAAGCTTTCTTTAGTCCTCTGTTAGTCATCCAGTGCTTCTATGCTGAAAATCCCACAAGTGGATGGCTTTAACATAGAGAAATTAGCAATCTAGAAGTCCAAATTCAGGGCACCATCTCAGTGCAGGGACCCCAAGTCCTTTCCAAAGGATGTGCTCAGTTCCCAGCCCTGCTTCTTGGTGGTGTGAGGTCCCAAAGTCTTTCGGCTAGCTTCTTCCTTTTATAGCTCAGGAAGCACAGTAGAGCCTTACCCCTTGAGCGCTGCCCCACCAACACAACTGCGCCCCCTCCTTCCTCATTAACAACACAGAGGCAGGATTTGTAATTAGGGACATCACACAATACCAGGGATCATGGCCCAGCCAAATCCCTACACGCATTGAGGGGTGGGGTGGGGGTGGGGGGTTGGTACACAATTCAACTCACAAGTCACAGAGTGAATGAATTCTTGGCTCCCTTTACTTTCTTCACACGTGGGCTCCCTCCATACTGAAGCCAGCACTGCCAAAAGTTCTCAGACGAGCCTAACAGAGTTTCACGATGAGCAAAGGGGGCTTCTGGCCTTCTCCTCATTTCCCGGCCCTTGCCTCTGCCGTCACTAGATCTGAGGGCCACCTGAGGAAACTCCACGTATGTGCTCTGACCTGGCCGAGTTCCTGACCTTACACTGCTTGAATTTAGCCCAGAATACACCCTTAGAGTCCTCTCCCAAATAAGTAAGATTCAATACGATATTAAACCATTTTCCATTCATTTGACCGCAGATATTTCAGTGCCACCTATGTGCCAGCTACTGTTCTAGGAACTTAGGGTCCATCAGTGAATGAAACAGAGAGATCCCTGCTGTTGCAGTGCTTAACTTCTAGCAGGGGAGACAGAAAACAGTTACACAGAATTTAGTTGGTAAGTGCTATGGGATGTTCAAGGGATGTGTCAGTGCGTATAAGTTGCTGTATTCCATAGAGTTGTCAGAGGAAGGCTTATTGAGAAAAAGAGACTTGAGGGAATATTTGTAGGAAGAGCAGTCTAGCTAGAAGGATGACCTAAAGTCAAGACGGGGTGCCTGGTATGTTCAAGGAACAGCCAAGAAGCCAATGTAACTGGTGAAAAATGAGCAAGGGAGGTAATACAAGAAGATCAAATCAAAGGCAAGGATGGGGGAAGTTAAGAATAACTCTAGCTTTTTTGTCTGAGCTACTAGAAAATTGGAGCTGACATTAACTGGGATAGGAAGGGCAAATTGGACAAGAGTAGGAATCAAGAGGTTTGTTTGGGAAATGCTACTGGAAACTGTCTTAGTCATCCGGTGCCAGTGTAACAGAAAATACCACAAGTGGATGGCTTTAATAAAGATACATTTATTTCCTCGCAGTACAGTAGACTAAAAGTCCAAATTCAGGGCATCAACTTCAGGAGACGGCTTTCTCTCCGTTGGCTCTGGAGGAAGGTCCGTGTCTTCAATCTTACCCTGGTTCAGGAGCTTCTCAGGTGCAGGGACCTCATACATAGGATGCACTCAGCTTTCTTGGTGGTACGAGGTCCCCCGCTGTCTGCTCACTTCCCTTCCCTTTTATCATTTGAGAGATAAAAGGCGGTGCAGGCCACACCCCAGGGAAACTCCCATTACACTGGGTTAAGGATGTAACCTCAGCAGGGGTGCTACAGTTCCCCTCTGATCGTCTTGAACATAATTCAATCTTACCCCCTTAACCAGGCAGAAATTACGATTACCACATATATAAAAATTACAATCACCATGTAGGGGATAGTTACATGATACTAGGAATCACAGTTCAGCCAGATTGCTACACGCATTTTTTGAGGGGACACAAAATTTCAGTCCATGACAGAAATCCAAGAAGTCCTAGTGGTGTAGTAGTTAAATGCTTGGCTGCTAACTGAAAGGTTAGTGGTTCACCCTACCAGTAGCTCCGCAGAAGAAAGATGAGGAGGTCTGCTTGCATTAAGATTACAGCCTTGGAAACTCTACGGGGCAATTCTACTCTGTTCCATAGTGTTGCTATGAGTCTGAATTGACTACATGGTCATAGGTTTATCAGACATAAAGTAAGGATATTCAGTAGGCAGTTGAACGTACAAGCTTGGAGTTCAAGAGAGATATAGATAGAGGAGCTACCGGCATATAGATTTCATTTAATGAAGCGGGACTACTTGAAGCTGTCTAGATGTAGATGCAGAAGAAGTTAAAAGCTTTAGCCGTGGGGCACTCCAACAATAAGAGATGAGTTAAGAAAAGCAAACAGCAAAACCAAACCAAAACCAAAACCTGAGGAATGATGTTCTATAACTTAGTTTGTCCAGAAGGAGCTGAAGCAGGTCAGTGGCCATCTGAGATACGATCATTGCTGTCATCCTGTCTGGAGCCTGGGAGAGTGAGGAAAACCAAAGACTCAAGGAAGAAATCAGTCCACAGGACAAATGATTGACATGAGCCACAGCCTCCTCTAGCCTGGAATCTGAAGAATTAGATGATACCTGGCTGTCACTGTGCACTACTCTGGCTGGGGAGAGAACTTTAGGTCCTGGCTAGAGTGGAAGAAGAATGTAGAACAAAACTCAAATTCATAAAAAAGACCAAACTTACTAGACTGATTGAGACTGGAGGAACCCCCAAGTCAGATGCCATTTTAATATAGAAATGAAGCCACTTGTTGATGTAACCTTTTAGCCAAAATGATATATTGGCCTATAAGTAAGAAATTTAAGCTGGGTTCAGAAGAGGATGTGGAACCAGGGATATCATTGCTGACGTCAGGTGGATCTGGGCTGAAAGCAAAGAATACCAGCAAGATGTTTACTTGTGTTTCATCAACTATGCAAAAGCATTCGACTGTGTGGATCATACTAAACTATGGCTAATGTTGAGGAGAATGGGAATTCTAGAACACCTAATTGTGTTCTTAAGAAAGCTGTGTATGTATCAAGAGGCAGTTGTGAGAACAGAACAAGGGGACACTGCATGGTTTAAAGTCAGGAAAGGTGGGTGTCAGGGTTGTATCCTTTCACCATACCTTTTTAATCTGTATGCCAAGCAAATAATCCAAGAAGCTGGATTATACAAGGAAGAACGAGGCATCAGGACTGGAGGACAACTCATTAGCAAACTGTGTTACGCAGAAGACACCACCTTACTTGCTGGAAATGAAGCATTTACTGATGAAGATCAAGGCTCACAGCCTTCAGTATGGATTGCACTTCAACATCAAGGTAACAAAAATCCTCACAACTGGACCAGTAAGCAACATTGTCACAAACAGAGAAAGGATTGAGGTTGTCAAAGATTTCATTGTACTTGGATCCACAATCAATGCCCTTGGAAAAAGCTGTCAAGAAATCAAAAGATGCATTGCATTGGGAAAATCTTCTGCAAAGGACCTCTTTAAAGTATTCAAAAGTAAGGATATCACCTTGAAGACTAAAATGCGCCTGACCCAAGCCATGGTGTTTTCAATCACATGATATGCATGCAAATCTGGACTATGAACAAAGAAGACAGAAGAAGAATTGATGCCTTTGAATTGTGGTGTTGGAGAAGAATGTTGAATGTATGATGGACCACCAAAAACCAAACAGATCTGTTCTGGAAGAAATACAACCAGAGTGCTCCTTGGAAGCAAAGATCGCAAGACTGCATCTTACATACTTTGGACATGTTGTCAGGAAAGATCAGTCCCTGGAGAAGGACATCATGCTTGGTAGAGTGGAGGGTCAGCGAAAAAGAGGAAGACCCTCGAAGAGATGGATTCACACAGTGGCCGTAACAATGCGCTTAAGCATAAAAACAATTGTGGGCATGGCGCAAGACCGGGCTGTGGTTTGCTCTGTTGTTCATAGAGTCACTGTGAGTCAGAACCAACTCAGCGGCACCTAACAACAACCAGTAAGCAGTAACACCCATGAAGAATGTGCTTCTTTTCTATATGTACAATTTTAAATTGTGTTTTAAGTGAAGGTTCATAACTAGAGTCTGTTTCTCACACAAAAACTTACATACACCTTGTTATGCAACCCTAGCTGCTCTCCCAGCACTGTGATAGCACACCTCTCCCCTCCTCCCTGAATTTTCTATGTCCGTTCAACCAGCTCTGGCCCCTTCTTCTTTGTTATCTCGCCTCCAGACTAAAGCTGCCCAGTTAGTCTCCTGGATCTACTTAAGCCAAGAAACACCCTTTTCACTTGCATCATTTTATGTCTTATAAACCAGTTTGATATTTTTCTGATGGTTTCAGTTCTGGACTAACACAGAGTCTGGGGACCCTCCAGTCTGTCAGACCCTCAAATCTGATCTTTGAGTTCTGTACCGCACATTTTCGCACTCCATTGATTGAATTCCCTTCAAGGGGAATCACTGATATTAGCCAGACACAATCTAGTTCTTCTGGTCTCATGTTGATGTAGTCTCTGGTTTATGAGGCCCTTTCTGTCTCTTGGGCTCATGTATCTTTGATGTTCTTCATTCTCTGTTGCTCCAGATGGGTTGAGGCAAACTGATGCTTCTTGGATGGCCACTTGCTAGCTTTTAAGACTGCAGACATCACTCACCAGAGTGGGATACAGAACATTTTCTTAATAAACCTTGGTATGCCAGTTGACCTAGATGTCCCTTGAAACCATGGTCCCCTGACTCTGTTTCCGTGTCCCTCGAAGTGTTTGGTTATATTTAGAAAACTTCTTAGATTTTGGGTTATTTCAGTTGTGCTGACTTCTCCTCTACTGTGTGTTTCCTCACTTTCACCTGAGATAACTCTTGTGTAGTATCAAATTAGTCCATATCCCCTTATTCCTGAGTCTACACAAAGGAACTCTTTCTGCCCTGGGTTCCCGGCTTAGGTGAGCTGACAGATTATTACTGTGTTTACTTATTTGTCTATCTATCTATCTGTCTATTTGTCTGTCTATTCGTTTGTCTATTTAATTTCCCTTGTTTGTTAAATTGTTCCTTCTCTGAGTCTAGGCGAATGGCTTAGGATGTGTGTAAGGAATCCTACTTTGGGTCCAGGTAATGGTGTCAGACTCCAGAGCCTGGGTGCACTACAGAGAGGGGAAGGGGACAGTGCTGGGAAAAGAGAGAAGTTTATCCCAAAGGAAACATTTGGATCCTCACGCAGCAGATTAGATGCAATCCACTTAACTTTTGATGATCCAGTGTGGTCTTTCACTGATTCCAGAGGCCTGAGCAGGCTCTCTGCTGCTGATCAGCCTGTAGGGCACCAACTCCCAGCACGTCAGGTCAGTCCTAGGTATTTCTTGACCTAATCTCCCTTCCCTGAGACTCAGTCTGATTTTTCAACTTTTTCTTTGATGTTCAGGGCTCCTAGAATGTTGCATATAACTGACTCATTTGCTTTTTGGGGGAGAAGTCTTTGTTGTTAGAGGGGTCACAGAAAAGCATCCAACTCTCTATCATCTCAGTCCTACCTCCTGATGTGCTCCTTTAAACAATCAACTATATGAGACCAATATTTACCTAAAAGCAACGATGAAAAAGCCAGGAAGGCAGGCAAATTGGATGGATAGATGGAAATGGGGAAGACAGGGTGAAAATGAGGTGAGTGTTGACATATTCTGGGGAGTGTAACCAATGTCATGGAACAATTTGTGTATAAATTGTTGAACGGTAATCTCCTTTTCTGTGTGAACTTTCACCTAAAACACAATAAAACATTAAAAGAAAGAGAGAGAGAGAGAGAACTTAAAAACCACAGAAGAAAGACAAAGAATTTGCCTTGTGACCAGGAACTTATATGACAGCCAGACCAACTCTAGGCCTAAATACCAATTATGAAATCAAGACATCTGGGACATGATCTCTGTGACTACCTAAAGAAGAATTAATACTCTACAAATTCATAGGCTTCATAAAACCTTATCCCCTTTTTGTATAAAGCCTCTGGCTAGTCTCCATTTCAGGGAGACTGACATTGGAGGAGTCTATTCCCTCTGCCTCCTTATGCACCTCTTGCTTCTCATCTCACCTGTTTCAAAGATTGGCTGTTTGTGGTAGGTGGCACAAAGTTTGCTTAGGTTTATGGTAACACCAGTGACCAAAGACCAGATGAACTATAGAATGATGTCAAAGACATCATATATGAAGAAAGCAAGAGGTCGTTACTAAGACAGAAAAGAAAAACAACCACCAAAATGGATGTCAGAAGTCACTCTGAAACTTGTTCTTGAATGTACAGTACCTAAACTAAACAGAAGAAACCACGAAGTGAAAGAGTTGAAGAGATGAAGTGAAAGAGTTGAAGAGATGATTTCAACAGGTAGCTTGAGAAGACAAAGTGAAGAATTATAATGACGTGTGAAAAGATCAGGAATTACAAGATCAAAAGGGAAGAACATGCTTGGCATTTCTCAAGTTGAAAGAAACGAAGAAAACATGTAAGCTTCCAGTTGCAATAGTGAAGGTCTCTATGGGCAAAATACTGAATGACACAGGAAGTCTCATAAGAAAATGGAAGGAATACAGTGGGTTGCTGTATCAAAAAGAACTGGTTGATCTTCAGGCATTTCAGAGGGCAGCACGTTTTCAAGAACCTATGGTATTAAAGGAAGCAGTCCAAGCTGCCCTGAAGTCGTTGGTAAAAACAAGACTCCAGGAATTGACAGAATATCAGTTGAGATATTTCAACAAACGGATGTAGTGCTGGGAATACTTCCTTGTGTATGCCAAGACGTTTGGAAGACAGCTGCCTGGCCAACTTACTGGAAGAGATAAATATTTGTACCCATTCTGAAAAAAAGTGATCCAACAAAATGTGAACGTTATCAAACAGTATCATTAATATTTCATGCAAGTAAAATTTTATTGATGTTCATTCAAAAGGGGCTGCAGCTGCACTTCAGCAGGGAACCGCCATCCATTCAAACCAGATTCAGAGGAAGACATAGAAGGAGGGTTATCACTGCTGATGTCAGATGGATCTTGGCTAAAAGCAGAGAATGTTAGAAAGATGCTTATCTGTGTTTCACTGACTATGCAAAACATTAGACTGTGTAAATCATATCAAATTATGAATAAGATTGCAAAGAATGGAAATCTTGGAACACTTAATTGTGCACATGAGGAACCTGTAGGTAGACCAAGAGGCAGTCCTTTGAGCAGAACAGAAAAAAGGGATACCTCATGGTTTAAAGTCAGGAAAGGTGTAAGTCAGGGATGTATCCTTTCACGTACCTAGCCAATCTGTATGCTGAGCAAATAATCCAAGAAGCTAGACTATATGAAGAAGAATGGGGTATTAGGTTTGGAGAAAGATTCATTAACAACCTGTATTATGCAAGCTAACAACTTGCTTGCTGAAAGTGAAAAGGACTTGAAGTACTTACTGATGAAGATCAAGGGCTACAGCCTTCATGGTCGATTACCCTTCAACTTTTAAAAGACCCAAATCCTCACAACTGGACCAAAAACCAACACCATGATAAACGGAGAAAAGATGTCAAGGGTTTCCCTTTACTTGGAACCATAATCGATGGCCATTTCACGTGCCATGCCCACGCCCCTCCCCCAGCATCATCTCCTCTGTACTCAGTTTTCCCGTTGTTGTTAAGTTCCATCTAGTCAGTTCCAACTCCTAGTGACTTCCATGTGCAGCACAACATAACCCCTCCTGGTCCTGTGCACCCTCACAATTCTTGTTATGCTTGAGCCCACTGTTGTAGCCACTGTGCCAACCCATCTCAGGTCTAAGTAGTCAAGAAGTCAAACAACCCGTTACGTTTGTCAAACCAGTTGCAAACGACCTCTTTAAAGTATTAAATAGCAAAGATGTTACTTTAAGGACTAAGGTGGGCCTGACCCAAGGCAGGGTGTTCTCAGTTGTCTCATGTGCATGTGAAAGCAGGACAATGAATAAATAAGATCAAAGAAGAACTGACACAACGTTCATCATGGTTTAACAAAGAATATTGAATATACCATGGACTGCTGAAAGAATGAATAGCTGTCTTCCAAATTTTTTGGCATAGACAAGGAAGTACTCCCAGCACTACATCCATTTGCTGAAACATCTCAATCAATATTCTGTCAATTCCTGGAGTCTTGTTTTTTACCAACGTCTTCAGGGCAGCTTGGACTGCTTCCCTTAATACCATAGGGTCTTGAAAACATGAAGTGCCTGAAGATCTATCAATTCTTTTTGGTACAGCAACCCACTGTATTCCTTCCATTTTCTTATGAGACTTCCTGTGTCATTCAGTATTTTGCCCATAGAGACCTTCACTATTGCAACTGGAAGCTTACATTTTTTCTTCATTTCTTTCAACTTGAGAAATGTCAAGCATGTTCTTCCCTTTTGATCTTTTAATTTCCGGTCTTTGCACACATCATTATAATTCTTCACTTTGTCTTCTCAAGCTGCCTGTTGAAATCATCTCTTTAACTCTTCTACTTGCTGCCTTGGAAGTACAGCCAGTACATTCCCTGGAGGCAAAGATGGCAAGACCTTGTCTCGTGCATCCTGGACATGTTATCAGAAGGGAGTATTCTCTGCAGAAGGACATCAAGCTTGGTTATGTAGAGGGTAGTGAACAAGAGAAAGACACTTGATGCAGTGGATTGACTCTGTGGCTGCAACAGTGGGCTCAGGCATAACCAGAATTATGAGAATGGCACCGGACCAGGCAGTCCTGTGCTGACTAGAGGGCACTTAACAACAACAGGAAAACTGAGTGTGGAGGAGATGATGCTGGGGAGGGGATTCTGGCACAGGAAAAGGTGTGAATCTGGAGAAGTTCTCTTTTGATTGCTTCAATTTTCTCAGTGGACTAGAAAGTAAAATTATCAGTTGAGAGTGAAGATGGAGCTGAGCTTTTGTGGCTTAAGAGAAGAGAAGATGTGAAATAGCTGTATGTAAGAGCTGAGTTAATGTTTGTGGTTATAAATTTAAAGTCTGATTTGTCAGGGAGTTCATGGTTTTTTTCCAGTCACCATTAGCTCCACAGGTGCAGAACGGACTGAGAATCGGATTTAACCCAGGGGTGAAACAGAAGGCATTCTCAAGAGGAGTTAGTTCAAAAGAATTTAATAAAGGGGCAATTTTCAAAGGTATGGACAGCATTAACGGAAACAACAAGGAATAGTAAAACACCTCAGGTTTAGTAACTGCAGGGTGACATTACTACCCTAAGGCTGAAAGGGAAAGGTGTAGGGGTAATCAGAACCCTGCAAGGGAGGCAGCTGTGGAAGACCCACTGCCGTTGTGTTGGTTCCCATGCACAGCAACCCTATAGGATGTAGGAGCGCTGCCCAGTACAGTTTCCGAGGAGCACCTGGTGGTTAGCAGCCACTGCTCTTAACCACTATGCCACCAGGGTTTCCTGACTACTAGCCTGAAGGTTGGCAATTCAAACACTCAGAAGCACTTCAGACAAATGACCTGGTGATCTGTTTCTGAAATGTCACAGCCTTGAAAACCTGATGAAAGAGTTCTACTCTGCACACATATAGGGTTACCGTGGGTTAGAACTGACTCTTGGGCAACTGGTAACAACAATGAGTGATGACAAGGCCGAGGTACGACAATGTGTGTGAGTGGCTGAGGTAAAATCGAGAACAAAGCTGTTGAAGGAGGGGAGGTCAAAAATGTAGAGACTGGACCCAGGATCTGGTGGCTTACTTGTGGCCACTAACTGAAGGGCTATTCCCAGACTACCACTCAGTGTCACCAGCTGGATTCTCTTGTTGCTCTGCCCAATGGCTGCCTCAATCAGACTTACTGGCTTTTGGGCTTGGTCCTGGCTGCCAATTTTCTATTGGTACTATGCTTAGTACCCTAGGCCCTCACAGGACTGAAGCCTTGCCTAGAAGTCCAGCACAGTTCGCTGTGGCCCCACTCACTGCCTTTGGAGAAGTGTCTGGGCAGATACCTACACTCATCCTACCTGGGAATCATTTTTCATTTCTTGTTGCAGAGTTTTACTACTAGAAGGAACTTGGTCACTTTTTCCTGGAATTTGACAGATGGCTGAATTATGACTGAAGCTGGTTACACTTCCTCTGGACCTCCCCCACACGCCCACATCTTTAGAGTCAGGCTTGGCAGCTGGGCAATGTCCTTGAAGAGTCTCTTCTCAGGAAGAATCTCCTACCTTTCTAACTGTGTCTGCTGCTAAGAGGCCATTATGACTTGAATCAAAGGACTTAATTATGAAAATAAGTGGATATAGTAAAACAGAATCCACTGCTGTTCAGTCAATTCCAACTCATAGAGTAGAACTGCCCCATATGGTTTCCAAGGAGCACCTGGCAAATTTGAACTGAGGACATTTTTGTTAGCAGACATAGCACTTAACCACCACACCACCAAAGTTTCCATAATAAAACAGGAAGGTACTATTTATGTGACAGTCTTTTCAACCACACTGTGTGAACGTAAAGTATTCCTATGTCCAGTTCGTTATTCACGTCCTACGTACTTAAGAGTTTCTTCTCAGATATATTTGTAAAATACTTTTTGCATTCGTAACTGGAAACAAAGCACTCTATATTAATTTTTCTGGCAAAGGAAATTTATATGAGTTATATTGGATGTAAAGCAGAAATGGCTTTCCAAACTTACTATAATTTTTTAGAACTGGAATAATGATGAATCTTAAAATTAAAAAAAAAAGTGTTAGTGATAACCTGACAAAGTGGAATAAAGTGTTTCTTCCACCCAACTTGATGAAAAAAAGAATCTGGAGACATAACAAAATATTCAACCTATGATAGTGACAAAACTCTAGAATTCTTTGGAATAAATTTTAAAAGAAAGATACAGTATTTCTATGAAGCAGACTGTAAAATCTTCCTGACAGATATAAAATAAGATTTACATAAGTTGAGAGACATACCATGTTTTGACTGGGAGGAAGATCTAATACCAGAAAAATGTCTCTTCTTCCCAAATATGTAAATTTCATATAATGTTATTCCAACTTGAATCTCAACTGACTTAAAACATATGGACAAAATTATATTACCACTAAGATGGAAGATCAAATATCTAGAGGTGACCAATGATTTTTTTTAAAAAGAACAGCTGGCAAGGACCTGCCTTACCAATGATTGAAACACAATATAAAATGATTATAACACAGATAGTATTAGCACAGGACTTGGCAATAGAAAGAATAGACGAGAAAGCCCAGAAACAGATCTAAATATTTTGATAATTTAATTAATAAAATAAATGTGACATTTAATGGGTAAAGGGTAGTTATTTAAGAAATGCTGCTATCTGAATTATCCATCCAACTGTAAAAAATGTTATACTTCTACCTTACATACATAACCAAATATATTTCAGATGCATGAAATATCTTAACCATTATCAATAAAACCATAAACAGATTAGATAAAATTTTAAGATGACATTTTTATTATGTGATACTAAGATGAAATTTCTTTATAAAGATTAGAAATATCAGAAAACCAAAAACAAAGAAAAGCTAGACACATTTGACTACATAAAAATGGGAAACAAATGGGTAAAAAGATATCACAAAGATTAAAAATAAATGTGATAGATTTGGAAAAAATATTGCAACACATGCAATAAACAGTGTTCCTTTGTCCCTACTGTATGACTGATGAGAGTAAGATAAACAATTCTTTTGAAAAATAGGGCAAAGAATGTAAACAGGCATCTCATAGGAAAAGAAAATGACAATAAATACAGGAAGGAATTCGTATGGAAATTTAAAATTAAGTGAAATAAAATAAAAATCGACCCACTTCCTCTTTATTTTTTTGGACATCACTTGGCTAAATCTTTGAAGATGTCACAGCATTCATTTCTGTTGAGGATACAGTATTAGGAGCAAAAATATATTATTTGTGGGAGTGTGGATTATTACTAGTTGTTTAGGAAGTAATTTGGTCATTTTTATTAAAATCAAATAGATACATTCCTTTTGGCCCAACAATCTCACTTTGAGCATTTTATCCTAGAGAAATAATGTACTACTTTAGAAAGATTTTTTGTCAAGGATATTTATTGTAGTACTAGCTTAGTGGTGAAAACTGTATACAATCTGTATGTCTGTCAATAGAAGAGAAATGGAATGAAACTATGACATATCCATACCAAAGAATGCTATTCAGGTATTCACAGAGGATTAAATATATACGTACTGGTTTGGAGGAATAGTCAAGATTTACTGCTAAGTGGGGGAAAATGGTGATTACTTATAATAGACAGTATACTATTCTAAGTTGATGTTTTAAATAAGTCATTTAATCCTTACAACAATTCTGTGCAACACTCTCCTGTTACTTGTACTTTACAAAGTAAAAACCAGGCACTGAAACGTTCAGTAATGTGTCTGAGTTTGCAGTGCCAATAAATCTGAATCCAGAAAACCTGGCTCTAGAATCCAGGGGAGTAGCCACCAGGGCTGATTGCAAGGCATGATGCAATGTATTAATACCAGTTTGTTGTTCTCACATGCCTTCCAGTCTATTTTCAGTGCATAGAGAACTCATATGACAGAACAGAACTATCCCATAGGGTTTTCTGGGTTGTCATCTCTATGGAAGGAGACGGCCAGGTCTTTCTTGCATAGACCGGCTAAGCGGACTTGAAGCACAAGCCTTTCAGTTAGCAGCTGAACACTTAACTGTTGTTCTGCCGTGGGTTCTTTAGTATCAGTCTGCTACTCTGAAAACCAGACAATGAAAGAAGTTAGCCTTACAGCTATGTCTGTCTGAATGAGCATTATGAAAAAAGGTGGGCGGCATTATAAGAAAGAAGATCAATAAACATTTCTTAACATATCTTTATAATATTTGACTTGTTAACAAGAGAACCTATGCCTTATTAAATGCCTATGAAGAAAAATATTTAAAAGTTAAATTACGAAAGATAAAGCTCATAAAGAGAGAGGAAAACAAATTTGGGAGCATAATATTGAATCCCAGCTCTAATTATTCCACTTTAAAGAGGAAAAGTGACTCTGTAAATCCTTTCCTTCCTCATTAAAAGCACTTTTATTAAACACCTATCCTGTTTCAGTTGCTGGGGGTATAGCATTGAACGAAAAAGACAAAGTTTCTGTTCTGATAGAGTTTACATTCTGGATGGGAAATGTAAAGGAAATAACAAAATCAAATAAAAATAAATTTTAAAAGCAAATAAAGCATTGCAGACAAGGATTGAGGAGAAAAAGCATGGTAAGAGGTGCATGGAGTAAGATATGAGTAGGGTAGGTACGTGAATTGCCATTTTTTAGAAAATGGTTAGAATCTCACCAATGAGATGGCATTTCAGAAGAAAACTGAAGGTGCCAGGGAATGAGTCATGTGGGTATCTATGAGAAGAGTGTGGCAGGTGGTTGGAAAAGCAAGTGCAAAGGCCCTGAGGTCAGAGTTGCTAGATGTGTTCAGGAACAAAAAAGCCAGTTTGGGTTGAGGGTGTGGGGAAATTCCATGTACAAAGGAATTTGGCCTTTCTTCTGTGTGATACATGAAGCCATTGGAGGATTTTGTACAGAAAACAACACAAGACTTAATAACCTATGACTCAGAGCAGGATTATTTAGTTAGCCATTTCCAGTTTGAAGGTAGTACAGTATTTGCCATTCACTTTTCCAGCGAGTGTTTTCAGGAAAAAGGACATGGTCTGTGGGAGTTTCCAGAGAAGTCTGATGGGGAACTGTGTGAGATTCTGAGAGGAAAGCTGACAGATTTCATCGTAAGCCCCAGATGAGTCAATCTTACAGACAGAATATGCAATTCCATATGGCTTGTTATGTGGTTATCCCACTCAGAAAAAGAAGTTCTGAAGGTGAATATGGGCATTTTATTTCAGAAGAAGTACCCTCTGGTTGATTCGGAGCAAGGGGAAGAAGGTCCTTGGGACTTAGGTTAGCTTCTCCCCATCCCCATCCCCACTCCTACTACTCAAAACAGGATTTTGATTTGACAAGAAAGCTCAGAACAAGAGGTGGAAAAATGGTCATCTCAAATACGACCTGTAGTTGTTGTTTGTATATGTTTTACAAATAAAAGAGAAAATTTAGTGTGTTAGGTTGAATTTCCCAGCAGCAAATTTCCAGACAAGAATGTATGTAGAAATGATTTGTCAGGCAATGTTCCTTGTAGGACGAACCTACGAGTAGATGGGGCAGCAGAGCTAGGGAGGGATGGGCTGA
Source organism: Heterohyrax brucei (assembly GCA_028571685.1). NCBI lineage: Eukaryota > Metazoa > Chordata > Mammalia > Hyracoidea > Procaviidae > Heterohyrax > Heterohyrax brucei. Next base: position 105,947,303 of record CM053142.1, read on the forward strand.
GCTGGAAGAGGATGGGAGGTGCAAGGAGGAGTAACAGGGAGCATCCACGGGAAACCAGGAGAGCTCTGCAGACAGGTAGGCACACCTTGGAGCCAGGCTTATCAGGGACAAGTCCTGCGGTGTGTGTATGCCACTCCTGGCAGTTGCGGGTTGAGTGAGATGGAAAGTGGGGACACACTAAATCCCCAGAGAGGTGGATGGATCACAGACAGTGGGTTCCAAAGTCTGTCTCTAAGAGAAAATCTCCAGGAACAGCGGCAGCCTTTCGACCGTGAAAGGGGCCTTTGTAAACCACAAAGGGAAAGTAGATCTGCCTACCTCTCCCTCATGCTGTTCTAAACCATGAGAACTCCACAGATAAATAAACTTTTACCTCAACTATAAACTTTGATGTTTGAAAACTGAAAGCAAGCTGCTTCCCCAGGAGGAAAAGATTGATCCTAACCTATTTAGAAGAATATCCTTTCAAAAGGCAAGAACAGCACAGAAGAAACTCTGATGCCCAAGTTTCCAACGATAGGCCATACATATGGCTTCCAATATTTGTGTCAAAAGTGCCTGAGGAAAAGGCCACCAACTAATGGCCAAGAGCCTCTCCTGCTCACACACATGCATTGTTTGGCCTGCACAGTGTTTTCAAAACTTGGAATTGCAATATTTTGGGTGCATATGAGATTTTTTCCCACCACTAAGAATGCCTCAACAAATAATTTTGCTTCCAAATAATTTTACTCATATTATGAGTAAAAGGTCAGGCATTCAAAACAGAAAATCATAGCCTTCACCAGGGGGACAGTGAGTCAACATAAAACATTACAACAGAGACAGTAATTTACCTTCCTGTGTATGAATAGTCATCTTAAGAAAAGTAATAAGCCGAAGGCCACACACACGCACGCACACACACACACACACACACACACACACACGCACAGCCAATCTGAAGTAGAGTTTGAGATAGTCCTCCATTATATGTTAGATATAAATATATTACCACTATAAGTCTCTTTGTAACATATTCCTTTACACTAAATTATCACATAAATGACTTTTTATAAATGAATGTATGTAACATAACATGTATAGTGTAAAAATGTAAATATAAGTGGTGTAAAAACACTAGTTGGGCTGTTTTATATCTTTGAGCTTCAGAGTTTCTTAAGTTCATCTGTGCATTCAGAATTCAGGATTTTTCTACAAGATTCTAGTAGGTGCTATAGCTGCCTCTTATTTTACTGGGGAAAAAAAATCTAAAGTGTTAGAAAGTAGGTTGTATGGCCATATAACTCCAGTGTTTGTTATATTTAAAAAAGAATAAAAACAGTGTTTTCCCATAGAAACCACTTAAAAAATATTTGCAATATCTGGGATGAAAAATTCTCAACATTTTTCCTCTTGAAATGTTCCTTGCAAAACTGGACAGTACTTTATGTAAACGACACATCTTATACACCAGTAAGCACGGGATAGATGTCACTGCTACAAAACTGGAAAATACGACAAATAAATCTAGATTTCTGTTTTCTCTAGAAAAATCTCCAAATCTGGCAATTCAGGACCTGCATTCCAGTGTTCCCCAAGTAGTGTGCTCACACACACAGACACACATACGCACACACACCACATGCGTGCATGCACAAGCAAGCACACACATCTAAAACCACACTTGGTGCTATACAGTCAATTCTGACTCATGTGGGCCCTATAGGACCGACTAAAACTGCCTCACAGGGTTTCCAAGGCTGTAAATCTTTACGATGCAGGCTGCCGCATTTCTCTTCTGCGAAGCGGCTGGCGGATTCAAACCGCAGACCTTTGGGTTAGTAGTTGAGCATTTTAACCATTGTGCCACCAGGGTTCCTGGAGCCGCACAGTGATGTCCTTTCAAGAGGGCATGCACATACTGTGGATCCCGACAGTCGTCTCCAAGTAGAAAAACCGAAGCCAAGCCCTCTCATCAAGTCGATTCCGACTTACAACGACCCTATTGGCCGGAGGGACAGAGTAGAACTGTACTACAGAATTTCCAAGGAGCGCTTGATGGATGTGAACTGCCGATTTTGTGGTTAGCAGCCATAGCACTCAAATACTACACCATCAGGATTTTCAAATCAGATATAAACCAAATCCACTGCCCTCGAGTTGATTCTGACTCACAGCGACCCTATAGGCTGCAGTAGAACTGATCCACAAAATTTCCAAGAAGAGCCTGCTGGATTCAAACTGCCAACCTCTTGGTTAGCAGCTGTGGCACTTAACCGTGAGGGTTTCTAAGAGGTGTCCTTATCTGGAGCTGGTTTTTGTAGACGTTTGAGTGATACCCTTCCCACCACTTCATTCCTCAAGCCTTTTAAAGTCCTGCTGACTTTGTTTTTTCTTTTTCGTCTATTTCCTCCTAGGGATGTGTCTCTGAGGTTCTTTTCCGCCTCCGAGGCCACCACTGCGATTGTTCACGGTGCTGTCTGCGTGAAAGCATCCATCCAAAGGAGACGCGGGGGCCAAAAGCTGGTCTGTGCTGTTTACCAAGTGCAGCATGTGCCCAGCTCTGTCTGCCCAGGGGAGGCGACCGGTTCTAATTTGCACAAGTAAGTTAGCATTATTGAATGAACACAATTGTTTGAGGTGTAATGCTTTAATTGGCCAGTGTATTGGTTTTTTATGGCTTCATAACAAATTACCACAAACTTGGCAGCTTTAAATGACACACATTTATTATCCTACAGTTTCCAGGCATCAGGGGTCTGGGCAGCGTTTGACTGGGCCTCTGCTTAGGGTCTCAGAAGGCTACAACCAAGGTGTTACTTGGTGGTGTTCTCACCGGGAGATGGGGGAGAAATCTGCTTCCGGTCTCAAGATGTTGATAGAATTTGTTTACTTGTGGTTGTAAGACTGAGGGTTCTAGAATCTTGCAGGCTGTCAACTGGCGGCAGTTCTTCAGTTCTTAGAGGCCACCCACAGTTTTACGCTACACAGACTTCCCTGGCATGGCTGCTGATTCCATTAAGCCAATAAGAACCACCTTCTAGCAAACTGAAGTCTTACATAAAGTAACGTATGTGAGACATCCTATCACCTTTGCCATATTCTGTTGGTTAGAAACAAATCACAGGCCCTTACCATAGTCAAGGGATGGGGATGATATGCATGTGGGAATGCCAGGATTGTACAGGGACTGTCTTAGAGTACGTAGCCACAGGGAAGTAAGTTACACAACTGTGACCTCACAGACATGCAAAAAGAAATGAAAATCCAACTAGCACTTAAGTAGAGCAGAGAAAGTATTATATGCAAAGTTGTTAAAACAAATAGATTTAGATATAATCCAGCAATCTCCCTCCCAGGAATGTGTCCTAGAGAAACAAGAGCCATTATATGAACAAACATATGCACACCCATGTTCACTGCAGCACTGTTCACAATAGCAAAATGATGGAAACAGCCTAGATGCCCATCAACAGATACACACATAAACAAGCTATGGTATATTCACACAATGGAGTATGATGAAGAACAATGAAGAATATGCAAAGCATTTCACAGCATAAGTGAATCTGGAGGATATTAGACTAAGTGAAATAAGTTGATCATAAAAGGGCAAATATTGTATAAGAACATTACTGTAAAAACTCATGGAGACGTTTACATACAAAAAGAAAAAGTCTTTGATGGTTGTGTGGGAGGGGGCAGGTGGGACGGAAAAACACTAAATAGACAATAGATAAGTGGTCAGTGCTAAGACAGTACACAACACTGGGGAAGCTGGCACAATTCATCTAAGGCAAGGTCATGGACTTGTCATGCATGTATCCAAACTCCCTCTGGGATCAAATTACTGGGCTAAGAGCTGTGGGAACCACAGTCTCAGTGAACATGTCACTCAACTGATGTGACATAGTTTATAAAGAAAACGTTCTTTCTACATTCTACTTTAGTCAGTAGCATCTGGAGTCTTAAAAACTTGTAAGCAACCATCTAAGATATTCCACTGGTCTCACCCCATCAGGAGGAAAGAAGAATCAAGAAAATTAAAGACACAAGAGAAAGGTTAGGCCAAAGGGCTAATGAACCACAAGTATCACAACTTCATCAGATGAGTCGAGCACAGCTAGATGGTACCCGACTACCACCACCAACTACTCTGACAGGGATCACAGCAGAGGGTCCGGGACAGAGCTGGAGAACAATATAGAACAAAATTCTACCTCACAAAAAAAGACCAGATTTATTGGCCCAACGGAGACAAGAATATGGCCCCTAGACACCCTTTTACCCCAGGAATGAAGTCACTCCTAAGGTTCACCCTTTAGCTAAAGATTAGATAGATCCATAAAACAGAACAAGACTAAAGGAGCATGCCAGCTTAGGAGCAAGTACTAGAAGGCAAGAGGGGACAGGAAAGCTGGTAACAGTGAACACAGGTTCAAGAGAGAGAATGTTGACATGCCATGCGGTTGGTAACAGTGTCACAAAACAATATGTGTGCTAACGGTTTAATGAGAAGCTTGTTTGTTGTGTAAACTTTCCTCTATAGTACAACCCAATAAAAAAATCTGTTTGACAACAACTTTTTTTCTTTTTTTAAAATCTATCTCTCAAATCACTACAGGTGCCCCCTATGTCTTAAACCCCTTCTAAAGTGTAAGGATGCTGTCCCACCAATGCCTCTGCTAATGTCACGACCCCAGCCGGGTAGGATTCTCGTCCATGTAAGCCCTTGGCATACCTGATACTTTCATACCATAGTGGCTTCATCATCTCAGCTGGTTGGTTTGGGGTACTAGTGTGCTGGCCTAGTAGAGACAGTTTTGCTTCAGGGGTTAAGTTGTGTCAAAGACTTGCACTCAGGGGCTAGATTTGAATAATTTAGAGAGAAGCAAGTAATTACCAGCAGTTATTAAACCAGAAAGAATACCCCAAGAGAGAACATGAGCTGGCACATATGACATGAGTACCCATTGGCAACTCAAAGCATGAGGAAGGAGTCACCACAAGCAGAAGCTATGAAGTAGAGACAATGAGGTGAGGATGCGAGACAGCAGCAGAGAAGTCAGAAGGGGATGCGACCCAAGTGCCCATGCACAAAAGAATAGGTAAGCAAAATGTGGTATATCCATCGAATAGAATACCATCTAACCATAGAGCAAAATGAAGTTTCAATACATGTTATGACATAAACTTTGAAAGCACCATACTGAGTGAAATAAGTCAGATACAAAATGCCAGATTTTGTATGCTTCCACTTGTATGAAATATCTAAAATAGGCAAATGTATAGAGACTAAATTTTATTTGTAGTTATCAGTGGTGGGGGGAAGGAGGGAGGGCAGTTATTGCAGAAAGTGCACTGAATTTCTGTTAATATTGAGGAAAAAATATTGGACACCAATAATGGTGATTGTTACATAACATTGTGAATATAATTTATGCCACTGAATTTTACATACAAAAATTATTGATTTGACAAATATTGTGTTACATATGTTCTACTGCAGCTTTAAAAAGAAGAAAGGAAAGGTAAAATAAAATTGCTAAGCTAGATACAAATATTTTTGAGATTATTTTTCCAATTCGTCGGAAGTCACTGGCATTTCTCCCAGACAAAAATCTGTAAGTTAACATCTAACAACACAAAATGTGGGTCTTTAATCAACAGTAAAAAGCATATCATAAAAAGGACATTCTTCTAGACAATTAAATAATCCTTGGGTGGCACTGTTAAATGTCTCAGTGCAATATTATGTCTTTTCTTGGTTTTATGATGCCATCAGAGATTATGATTTAATTGGCTTGAGATGGCACCCTAGAGTAATTAAAAATTTTTTCTTAAGCTTGTGACAAGCCATCTAAAATACACCACTGGTCTCACTCCATCTGGAGCAACAGAGAATGAAGAAAACCAAAGACATAAGGAAAAGATTTGTCTAAAGGACTAACAGACCACAAGTGCCATAGCCTCTACCAGATTGAGTGCAGCACAACTAGATGGCGCCTAGCTACCACCACCAACTGCTCCGATAGGGATCACAGTAGAGGGTCTCTGACAGAGCTGGAGAAAAATGTAAAATAGATTTCTCATTCATAAAAAAGACCAGACTTACTAGTCTGACAGAGACTGGAGAAATCTAAAGAGTATGGCCCTCAGATACCCTTTTAACTCAATATTGAAATCACTCCTGAGGTTTACCCTTCTACTGAAAATTAGACATGTCCATAAAACAAACCATAATACATCTAGCTCAGCCATGTGTATGAGACTAAAGGGGCACACCAGCCCAGGGGCAAGGAAGACAAGGCAGGAAAGGACAAGAAAGATGGATGAATGGAAACGGGAAACTCCAAGTACAGAAGAATATTGACCTGTCACGGGGTTGGTAACCAAGGTCCCAAAACAATATATGTATTAATTGTTTAAAGAGAAACTAATTTGCTCTGTAAACCTTTATCCAAAGAATATTTAAAAATAAATTTAAGTCAATTGCAGAAGGACAAATATTATATGAACTCATCTGAATGAAAAGATAAGAAAGGCAAGCATATAGAGAGAATAAGATTCAGGAAAGGGAGGCACAGGAAAAATGTGGGGTGAGGGCAGTTAACAGTGATAAAACAAGCAGACTGATTCCTGGTAGAGTCGCACAGCTGCTTATTGTAACTGCTGTCAGTGAATTACACACCTGTAAAAATTTGCATTGGTAAAAGCTATGTGATGGATATATTTACAGCAACCAAAAAAAGAAGAAGAGGGAGTAGCTGCTGATGCTGCTTACAGATAACAAAATATCTCATGGGATTTAGTTCCTTGGTTTGGAGGTTTAGGGTCATAGTTTCATGGAATATCCCAATTAATTGGCCTAATAACGTGTTTAGTGATTCTGTTCTATCTCGTAGTTCATTGCATAGTGCCAAGGGCCTTAAATGCTTGAAAGTGGCCATCCAAGACACAACTGGTCTTTGTTCACCTGCAGTAACAGAGGAAGGAGAGTCAGGAATAGAAGAAGGTGGATATGGATGTGTGCCTTATCTCCATGAAAAACTGCCTCCTTTACCATGAGACCAGAACTGGATGATGCCTAGTTACCATTACTGAACATTTTGATCAAAGACTCCATAGAAGAATTGTTGTGAGGTACTCTCTAAACCTCATCTTCTGAAGTCTTCTTAAAACTGAACAATGGTTTAGCTTAACTAGTAAAAATGATCTATCTTGAGCATTGAGCTCTTTTAAGAACTGTCTATGTGGGCTCAAACTGATTAGAAACCTTAGGGGAGCAGTGAGTTTATGTTAGTGAAGGAAGAAAAACTCAGAAAACAAGTGTGAGAATAGTCCCACAACTTGAAGAATGCAATCACTGTCACTCAGTTGTGCGTGTAGGGACGGCTGAATTGGTGTATGTTTTGATGTCTATATTCTCAACAACAACAAAATGAAATTTGGGAAAACAGCTGTTTTACTGTGGTGAAATACATATGTATTTATGTATTGTATGTAATGTATATGCATGTATGCATTTTTCCCATGAGTAAATTTTTTCTAGTTTATTACTATAAAAAAATACATATGCACATAGAAGGTGAGGGCAACTGAGTAACTAGTCTTTGCTTGGGTAACAAGATGACAACAACCACACCATTGCATGGATTGGGTTCACCCTTCCTTGATTATTTCAGCCCTCACGTGTTGTGGGCCTGCAAGGGTGTGAGTGCAGCAGTAGCTGTTGTGTTGTTAGCTGCTGTTGAGTTGGTTCTGGCTCATCGTGACCTTATGAACAACAGAACGAAACACTGGCCACTCCTGCGCCATGTCCACAATCGTTTTTATGCTTAAACCCATCATTGCAGATACTGTGTCAATCCGTCTCTTCAAGGGTCTTCCTCTTTTTTGCTGACCCTCCACTCTACCAAGCATGATGTCCTTCTCCAGGGACCGATCCCTCCTGATAACATTTCCACAGTATGTAAGACTCAGCCTCACCATCTTTGCTTCCAAGGAGCACTCTCGTACTTCTTCCAGAATAGATCTGTTCTTTTGGCAGTCCATGGTACATTCAATGTTCTTCTCTAACACTGCAAAGATATCAATTTTTCTTTCTTCCTTGTTCGTGGTGCATGTTTTGCCTTAGTCTTCAGTGTGACATCTTTACTTTTCAAGACTTTAAAGAGGTCTTTTGCGGCAGATTTTCCCATTGCAATGTGTCTTTCAATTTCTTGACTGCTGCTTCCGTGGGTGTTGATTGTGCAGCTAAGTGAAATGAAATCCTTGACAACCTCAATCCTTTCTCCATTTATGACTATGTTGCTTATTGGTCCAGTTGTGTGGATTTTTGTTTTCTTGATATTGAGGTGCAATCCATACTGAAGGCCATAGTCTTGGATCTTCATCAGTATTTCATAGACTCTTCACTTCCAGCAAGTAAGGTGGTGTCTTCTGCATAACACAAGTTATTAATGAGTGATTCTCCAATCCTGATACCTCATTCTTCTTCATATAATCCAGTTTGTTGGATTATTTTCTTGGCATACAGATTGAAAAAGTATCGTGAAAGGATACAACCCCGATGCACACCTTTCCTGACTTTAAGCCATGCAGTGTCCTCTTGATTCATGTACAGATTCCTTAAAAGCATAATTAAGTGTTCTGAAATTTCCATTTTCTGCAATGTTAGCCATAATTTGTTATGGTCCACACAGTCAAAGACCTTTGCACACTTAATGAAACACAGGTAAATAAGTTTCTAGTATTCTCTGTTTTCAGCCAAGATTCATCTGACACCAGCAATGCTATCCCTGGTTCCACATCCTCTTCTGAATATGGCTTGAACTTCTGATGCTTCCTTGTCAATATACTGTTACAGTCACTTTTGGATGATCTTGAGGAAAATTTTATTTGCATGTGGTAGTAATGATATTGTTCGGTAATTTCTGAAATTCGATTCAATCACCTTGCTTTGGAGTGGGCATAAATGGATCTCTTCTATTCAGTTGGCCAGGTAGCTGTCCTCCAAATTTCTTGGCATAGATGAATAAGCACTTCCAGTGCTGCATCTGTTTGTTGAAATATCTCAGCTGACATTCCAATCTGAACTAATCTAAAACTGAAACTAATGAAAGGTAAAAATAAGCCTGAAGTCATCACCAGCACTTGCTGGATGATCCTCACCAGACAGAACAATCATGAACCTAGAAAGTAAACCAAACAGGGCCTCTGAGTTGCGAAGTTATTATTAAGCCCATAGGTTATTTTACAGGGGTAGGCAGGGGAGAATAGCTCTTATCTAAACAGGTACCCACAAGATAGAATTGAATAGAACAGTATTAGCAGACATTAACAGAGTAGTCAGTGGAAGAAGTCAGAACTACAAAACCACTGAGAAAAACTGCTGACATTCTTCATAGCCTTTTAGACAGAGTCATTTTATTTATTACAACTCCTTGGTTTGAAAGTGATAATTACTTACTCCCTTTCCTCTGGGGTTTCGGATCAATTAAGAAGCAGACGCGTTGTTAGCTACTGTAAAGTCATCCCCTGACTCAAGGTGACACTGTGCATGAAGGAACTAAACACCGCCAGTCCCAGCATATCTAAGGTCAGCTAAAGATCAGATCATTTTTGTGATCCAAAGGGTTTTCACTGGCTGACTTTCAGAATTAGATTGCAAAGCTTTTCTTCCTAGTCTGTCTTTTTTCAGGAAAACCAAAAGCCATACCCACTGCCGTCAATTTCAACTCATAGTGCTCCTACAGGACACAGTAGAACCACCCCATAGAGTTTCCAAGGACTGCCTGGGTTTGGAACTGTTGACCTTTGGGTTAGAAGACATAGCAGTTAACCACTATGTCATAAGAATCTATACAAGAAGATTTCCAGCAAGCGGCACTGAAATCTATTAAACATCCTAACAACAGGTAAGCCTCCAGTGGCTGGGAATGAGGTGCATCGGCTGGAGGGACAAAATGTAAAAAGATCAGCTTAATGCAGATGAAGCAGGATTGGCATATTCACCTTGGACTCCTGTGCCCCAGGCTTCAATTCTGAGATCAAGATGTGCATCAATGTGGACTGCAGGATGGTCCTCAGCCAGGGATCTGGGGGAGATCAAGGCAGGTCTGTACCCTGGCTTGTCAGAAGGGCTGAGGCTGTAGGGTTTTAAAAATCTGCAAGCAGCCATGTATGCAACAATTTTCTCCATTCACCGGAATAGCACAGGGAAGAGAGAGTCAGGAGTCATAGTAGGAGATGGAATGGGTGTCTGGTTGCTTCCACGAACAAGTGCCTCCTAAGCCATGAGGCCAGAACTCAGCTACCATTACACAATGTTTCAAAGAGTCTGTCATGGATTATGTCTGCCAAGAAATGTGTATCAGTTTGGATGGGCCCCAATTCTGGGTATTGTGTGATCTTCCTGAATATTGTAAATCCACCCTCTTTGATGTTAGGGAGGATGGGCAGCATTATGTTGTGCGGCAGGACTCAATCCATGGGCTTGGACTGTGTCTTGAGGCAATCTTTTGGGATATAAAACAAAGAATTGAGCAGAGTGATTTGGGGACCTCGCAACCCTAAGAAAACGTACCAGGAGCAGGGTCCTTGCACCTCAGAAGCTTCTAGTCCAGGGGAAGATTAACAACAAGGAACTACTTCCAGACCCAACAGAGAAAGTCTTCCCCTGGAGCTTACACTCTGAATTTCGACTTTCCACTTACTTTTCTGTGAGAAAATAAATTTCTTTGTTAAAGCCATCCACTTGTGGCATTTCTGTTTTAGCAGCACTAGATCACTAAGATAGAGTCTATATAAGAAACCTGGTCAAAAGGGAGGAAAATATGGAATAGAATTTCAAATTCCTTATAAAAACCCAGACTTTCTAGAGCACAAAAGCTGGATGAACCGTCCCAAACTACTGGCCTGAGATAATGTTTAAACCTTTAACCTACACCCAAACTATCCCAACATCTTTGAACTAAAAAATAATTTAGCTCAATTAGTAAAGCATGTCTGCCTTGGACATTGTGCTTTTCAAAAGGATAATCTATGTGAGATCAAATTGACAACATCAACTTGAAAGGTTAGATGAGAATGTTTTATCTTTTGCAGTGCATATACTTTAACAATAAATAATTGAATTAAAAAAAAAAAGGCCTAGGCTATTTATATACTAATGCTGCCCATGAGAAGATCTGAATATCAGATTCTGGTCATTTTGCTATTCGACAAAAATTTTCTCTGATCACGGGCAGTAGCCAAGGATGGACAAAGAAAAGGCTGTACTAGCTTCCCCCTCCAATACTTGTTGGAGAAATGGAAGCATTGATAGAATTACCTACTTTATGGGTAGTTGCCACGTGGGGGGAAACCCTGGTGACATAGTGGTTAAGTGCTACGGCTGCTAACTAGGTCAGCAGTTCAAATCCACCAGGCGCTCCCTAGAAACCCTACAGAGCAGTTCCACTGTGTCCTATAGGGTCGCTAGGAGTCAGAATTGACTCCATGGTAGTGGGTTTGAGGTTTTTTTTCGGGGGGGGTTGCAATGTGGGAAGAAGAAGAGTAGAGTCCCTCTTACAACACAGCACAGAAGCTGTTATTCATAAAGATGAGCTTAAGTTTTAAAAGATGATGTCACATTCAACGTACTCTGATTGTGAAGCCTGGAAGAATATGTAACATATTTCAGACCAATAGATTTCTATTGGAAATACATTTTAAAATCAGAATGCTTGCATGGATAAGCTACCCCGATCCAGAACTCTGACTTCCTGTTGTCAGTTGCTGTCAGTTCTGACTCCTGGTGACCCAACTTGTGTCAGAGCAGAACTGCTCCATGAGGTTTTGAAGGCTTTGACCTTTCAGAAGCAGACTACCAGGGCTCCCTTCCAAGGAGTCTCTATGGGGCTCTGAACCACCCTCCTCTTGGTTAGCAGTCCAGTGCTTAACCAGGCACACCGCTGGAGACTCCTAGAACACCGACACAAGTGTACAAATTTTTCTCCAACAATCCGGACCCCTTTTAGCACTGTACCTCCAAAATGAACTTGAAATTCCAAAATATTTTTAGTTCACATTTTTTAATGTTTAAAAAGTATGTTAACAGAGCAGTTATAGAAGATAACTTCTTACATTTATTTATTTACACTACATTCTGAGGGGAGAAAAAAATGAAAAACAGATTCTGCTTGATTACCTAAAGACAGCAAAGTTTTGTGACTCACTGAAATCACACATTGCAAATCCATTTACAAGGCTTTTTACATTAAAAAAAAAAAAAACAGTGGTATGCTACAAGGACTGGACTCAGATGAAGTCTAAAATACATCAGACTCTAGAGAGTGGATTATGTACCAACAATCAAGATTCAAGTGTTTTGGGGAAAAAATTGCTTAAGACAGTCTATATTGGTGCCAACATTGACAAATAAAAGGCAAACAGGCAAGATGTTCAAAAGCTTAATAAAACAGGGTTGCTTTTTTCCCCTTCAAATTTGTGCTCGCGGTTAATGTTCAAGTTATTGTCCCCCTTAAGTACAGCAATTTGATACTGAAGAAAAATATTCTCTTCAAATTCTATTTTCATAAATACCGTGTAGTGCTACCTGTGTTAACAGTGAAAGAACATTTGGAAGAAACACTCTGTCATCTCGGGTCTATCTGCCTTTATGTGACAGTATTTCGGGTCTAAATGTTCCTCATTTGTAGTTCAGAGGACTATCTTTTAAATAATTAATACCAACATTAAGAAATCAACATAACTATTTCTCAGACATTTTTTTCTAAACAATGAAGTACATGTTTAGGTTCCAAGTTTACACTGTTACCTGGGAAAGACTGTAAGGTTTTTCTAATTCCCAAATAAAACCACTAATATCTATGAAAGCATTTATTCTTTATATGCAGATACTACAGGCTTCTATTTCAGTGTGGATTAACAACTGTAAAAATATACAGCCTCGTATTATTTACACTATATATTTACATGCGAAGTATTTCCTACAGTTAAACCACAGATGCATAGATTCTTCCTTTAAAAATGCAGAAGTTAAGCTTGTACACAGGATGGGCCCAGTTTCACAGCTCTCCCTCAGAGTCTGCGACACCCCGACAGAGGAGTTATCTGGGCTTTCGTGCATTTGACATTTTTCAAGAACTTTCCCTTCTAGCTTTAGTGATATTTTTCAGTTGTTACCCACCCCACCCTGAATTCGTACCTGAAAGCTTTATATCATTATCAATAATTCATTTGTAATGTATTTTACAGGAAGTCTGTTCTGTTGCTCAAAGACTCTCAGATCTGCCATCCCTCAGTAAAACTACTGGTTAGTATTGCTAAATGACTGAGTCTGTTTTCTTCTCTTTTAAAAAGACTTGGTAAGCTTACTGGGAGTCTAAAGGGACTGATTACATTTTCAGTGGCCTTTCTAAGCCTCAAGCCATTTAAACTGATAAAGTGAGGGAGACTCCTACGTGATTGTATCTGATTGTAATACCAGCACCCTGCCCACCCAAACTAAATGTGCAGCTTAATATTAAAAACCCAAACCCGTTGCCATTGATTCTGACTCACAGCATCCCTATATGGCAGCGTAAACTGCCCCAACAGGGTTTCCAAGGAGCGCCTGGTGGATCTGAACTACTTTTTGCTTGGCGGCTGTAACTGCCTCATCGGGGTCTCAGCCCCAGGTGATGACCCAGTGAATGGAACTGAGCTTTGTGCTCTTTCAAGGGCAGTGCATAGCTCCTTAAGCCGTGCAGCCCTAAGTAGAGAACTCACTGTATAATGAGGACAGCATGGGCCATCACACAACGAAGACACACACTCTGGAGAACTTACTCCTGAGAAGTTTGGTACAAATTCACTACTTCCTCTTTTATTGAATTTACAACAATATTTTTAGTTTCTCTCAAAGGAAGAAAGAAAAGCTTTATTTTCATTTCTCCACAGCTTTTAAAAATTTGCTATTCCGGTACCTTCCGAAGTGCCCAAAGCCTTACCTGAAGGCAGCTAACAGGTTTGATTGACAAGTGTGCCACCTGCCGCAGCGCTTCTGGGGGTGGGGTGGGAGAGGTGTGGGGTGGTGACCCGTGGGCCACACAGGACTACTTCACCTCCTTGCCGTCCAATAGACCCTACTGCTGAGACTCCTTCCTCCCCTTCCTTAGTCCTGATTCCCACACCTTACCTCACAAGTCCTAGGAACTGTGTTCTGAGGGAGGACGAACAGGGAGGAAGAAACAGCAGCTACTTAAAGAGGTTCTCCGATTCGAAGGCCATCAGAATCCCTCGGAAGGCCTGTAGAAACAGGGACTGCTGGCCCCACTCTGAGAGCATCTGACTCTCCAGGTCTGGGTGGCACCCAGAATTTCCATTCCAGCGAGTTCCCAGATGTGGCTAATGCTGCGGATCTGGGGACCACACTTTGAGGACCACTGCCTTGGGTGGCTGAGTCCTTTGAAACACAGGCATCTTACCTAGGCCTCTGTTCACCCAAATCCCACAGCCATCACCTCAGTGTGCCTTTCTTTTTCTCAACAGGGTCTGTAAATGTCAAAAAGGAAACTGGATCGAGTGTTTTTTACCCCTGACTGGTTCCTGGACAGTTAAACCACGGTTCCAAAGAACAAACCAAACCCAGTGCCATCGAGGCAATTTCGGCTCATAGCAACCCTACAAGACATAAAAGAACTGCCTCAGCCCCACAGAGTTTCCAAAGAGCACCTGCTGGATTGGAACTGTCAACCTTCTGGTTATCAGCTGTAGCAGTTAACCACTATGCCACCAGGGTTTCCAAACTGTCATTACTTGCACTAAAAACATTCAAAGTGCTGTGTGTTTGCTTCAGTGGCTGGCATGCAGCAGAAGCTATGCAGCAACATTCGTCTCTGCAGCCGACAGGGAAGGAGGTTAACTGTGGGAGCAGACACCCACAAGTAGAAGCAGGCAAGCCAAGCCAGAGAAGAAACAGTACCAACTGAGGGCTGTACCAGCAGTTTGCAACTACAAGGTCCCACACCCTCCTTCATCATCCCCACCTAAACCCACACCATTAGGCTCCCTGGTGGTCCTGGGCTTATTCTTCTCCACTGCTGCTGGAGATGCAGCTTCAGGCCATGAAGGTCACCCCTACTTGGTAAAGACCCTACCCTGACTGTCCAGCAGGTGGTATGTGGCTGGGACGGACAGTTCAGAATCCCAACAATAGTCAGTATTGTTTCTGAACAAACCACACTATAAAACAACCAAACTCATTGTCATCGATTCTGACTCTTAGCAACCCTACAGGACTAGAATTGCCCCGTAGAGTTTACAAGGAGTGCCTGGTGGATCTGAACTTCCATCCTTTTGGTTAGCAGCTGTAGGGTCTAAGCACTATGCCACCAAGTTTCCCTGTAGAAACATTAACTTTAGTGATCAGATTCTTAAGCCATCTTGTTACATTAATCTACTTCAGCTAAATGATAAATTTAATAGTCTTTTTCTGAGCTGGTCTGGTGACCTAACCACTCCATATCATCTGGTTTCTGAAGTAACACATAATCCAGGTTGTGTAGATAACTGGTTTACACATTTTTTGGAATATGAACTGCTTATAAACTGGGGAAAGACTAGGATTCCCTCCTGTACATGCTCTGTTACTGTCACTTCCAAGGAACATTAAGTAAATGACAGCTTCCCAACAGCCTGCATTACAACACCCAGAGAGGAGTGCTAAATCCAGGGTCAGAAACTGGCGCTGCTCACTAGTGTCGAGAGCCCATCTACCAAAGGAGAACGTGCTGCCCCTACGACTACAGCCTAGTACTCTAGTATTCTCTAGTCTACTAATTTAGCATAGAAACTTCTATAGCACTTAACACGTTACCTAAATTCTACCTAACACCTGTGATACATGTATTTTTTTTGCTACCAGTTCACTATTCTGAACAAGAAGAGTAAGAGCAGTACACTTTACAGCTAATCCCACACAGCTGACGCGATTCGTCAGTGGTATCTGACAAATTACAGCACGGTCTCTTATATTCAGACAACAACAAATAAACTCAGGTGAACACAGAGGTCTGAAAAATACATGGTACTAAAGACATCAACAGTGTGCCTCCTCTAAATAAACAGATTTTAAATAACAAAAAAAATTCCTTGTACTGACACATAAAATCCAGAGATCCAAAAACATCATGATCCATCCCAGAGTTCATGATAATTTTCTAAATGGCCTTTTTCAGTGTAAAGTGAATCACTATGAAGTAATAAGAGAAACAGAGTAGTATTAACACTTCCTGCCAACCAAATTCTGTATTTCTGTAATGGAGTGCCATCTCACTACCTGGTGATTTCATTACCTGGCATTCTGGACAAGCTTCCAAGGGCCAACTTTTGTTTTCCTATGTTTCTTTCATTGTTCATTTGTACGAAAAACATTTTGGAAAAGGATGGCTCTTGATTTTACTGACCTTTGTATCTAAATATCTGAAATGCAACCTGATGTTGAAGTAACTCTCTAGCATGATATTAAAAGTTATTAGGATCCTTTCAAGCAAAGCAGGAAATAACCTTTCCTTCTTTCCCAAGAGAATCACAGAAGATGCTTGCTTCAATGCTTGCATTATCTGGGAAATGTTATTCTGTAAAGGTGAGGGACAGTTTCTGTTACTCTTGCTGAGCATGGAGACCTGGCAGCAGCAATCACCTCTGGGGATTTGAGTGGGTGAGGAACAGAATCCAGAGCAAGGTACCTGGAAACCCTGCCAACAGTTTGTGGTTAGATTCTGTTTATCTTGGGATAAGAAAATCTGTGCTCAGTGAATTTACGTGTTTGACAAATTAAATCGGAAAAGAGATAAAACACAAGTTCTATTTCAATATACCAGCTCATGGACTACTCATTTCTTATGGTGTGATACTGACAATCTAATCATAAGTGATGGCCTAGATTGGGGGAAGAAGTTTAGGGTTTCTCTACCATCCCCTACTCCTTTCCAAGCTACCTTGCTTCAAAGTCTCTTCTTTTTGTGCCTCTGGGTGGTTTCCTCTCCCGCTTCCTTTCATAACGGGGTGTGGGCATAAGATTCCAGGCCTCTCCGTTCTATGGGGCGATGTCAGGGTGGACAGTAATTGCCTGTCCTTTGGTCAGGGAAGAGGAGACAGAAGTAAGACACACAGCTGTCACATCACAGATACTTCACAAAGACAATCTCTGAGAGTTTTTCCATTTTTAGACTCTGGATGAAGAGTTAATGGAGAAGAAAGAGAAATGAGGCTTATCTAAGGTACAAAAATCTTATATTTATAATGACCTAAATTTATAGGTATAAAACAAGTCTTTTAAAGACTCTCCTAAAGTACCCAATATAAAACAGGAATCACGTATCCTAGACCCTTAGTTAGATACACATGAAATTCTTCTCTGTGCAAAAAGCTGGTGGACATGAGTGAAAGCTGCTGGGTTTAGAATTTAATAAAACTTTTTCCCCCTTTAGCAATACAGGTGTCTGCATCAAAAGAATATTTTCTCAGGTACCTGGACAATCTTCCTGTAGCACTTGAGCTTCTTAGTATATCATAAAGGTGCCCCATGTCTCCCCCTTGTAGCAGTTGACTCAGACTAGAATAATTCTGACGTAGGCCCCCAAGAAAAACCCAAACACCAAACACACAGCCTGGGTCAATTCCAACTCATAGCAACCATATAAAAGAGAGTAGAACTGCCCCCACAGATTGTCCAAGCAGCACCTGGTGGACCTAAACTGCTGACCTTTTGGTTAGCAGCCGTAGCACTTAACCACTATGCCACCAGGGTTTCCAGGCTGCCAAGAGGGAAGCAAAACATCACTTGCTAGATTACTCAAAAGTATAGCTTAAGAGACATACCAAAGCCAAGAATCACTCCCGCCCCCTTCCCAGCTGAGGATGACTGGCCAGAGAACACCTCTGCACGAGAGCAAGAGTGGGAAGGAGTGCCGGCCCCAGGCTCCTGTCACTGTCCCAGCTTAGCCACCAGGTTGTCAGAGCCACCTCCAAGACTTGGCCTGCTCCAATCCAGCAGTGGCACCTGCCCCGCGGCTCTCCCATCATTATCCCTGTGTGCTATATTAACCAAAATAGGCAAATGATTTATGAAACCATTTTTTTCCTGTAAAGCAAAATAAATATATACAATTTAAGATTCTTTCCTTTTCTATAAAGGTACAGACTGTCTCAGCCGAACGTCCGTAGGAAAAGGATTTCAGAAGTCAGATCTATAATAAATATAGATGACTGATAATCATGTTCTCCAAGTTCTCAGAGACTGAGAGGCCACAACACATCAAGTTAGGAGAATGAAAACTGATGAGGAAAAGTACTGGAAACACAGTTGCATGAAATTTGACCGAAACTGAAAAAAAAAAATCTTTAAATGGATTCTAAACCTCAGAGGGACATGTTTTTCTACCAAAGTGTTGTTCCACTTTAAGTTATCTTGTGAACTTTTATTCACTTCTGTAAACTTGCAAAAGAAGTACTGAGGGGTTGCTGATTTGTGGGGACTTGATGGAGCAGCAGATGGTAACGTTTGCTCTTCTCGGCTGGTTTCAGTGGCCTTCACCACTACTCGAGGAGCAGGCCCAGTCGTAGATGACCAAGGGAATGCTGACCAGCGAAAACAACACGCCCAGGCCTAAGAAAAGGGCAGCCTGGAACAACAGAAAGGCGGGGTTATTTTCAGCGAAGCAGACACTTCCACACACACCTGAGGAAAAAAAACAGAAATTCTTTCCTTCTCCTTTTGTTTCCTCCTATATTGGGAGTTGTTCTGAACTGTAGCCATTCTTTCTAAAATGGTGTGAATCTGATTCTCTGCAGATGTAAAATAAGAAAAACAAGCTATGCAGAGCTGGCCTCTATACTGTGCTCTTTGAATTCCTGGTCACCTCAGGGGACACTGTGCTAGAACCGATTATAGAACGTAGGGTTTCTTTCAAACGAATACAGCAACTTAAAAAATGAGTGGCCTTGGAAAACACAGGAGCCATTTCATTAACTCTTCACCTGCCAACCTATGTTCTCTCTGGCAAGTAAATATTTCTTTTTTGAAAATACATGATGCATTTAAAATCAAAGTAGATTTGATCAAGTGAAATAAAAAGGAGTCTCCAAAACTAAGTTCCCTGAAGGGGTGATGAGGACCCCAGGCGGACGGATGGCAGAATCCAGAATCTGGAGCACCTGAGATGACACAGTGCTTGGCTCTGCGAATGTCAAGTAAGAGCTTTGCAGGAAGAAGGGTGAAGCGCTATGAGCTCCGGGAATGGAAATGGGACGGAGAGGAAGGAGCGGGAGGAGGCAATTGGTGGGGCTGAGAGAGTGCACAGTGTCACCATGATGGATCCAGTCTAACTTCCAGTAGGTCCTCACACTTGGCAAAGCCTCTGTCTAACACCATCCAGTAAAATCTACTACTAGCTTTATTATGGGGACAGAGTTGAAGAGGCCCAGAGAATTCAAGGGCAACAGGCTTCCACCAGCACCAGATTGAATCTGAGTACACCTTGCTCATGCCAGAGTGATCAGTCCTTTCTCTCTGTGGTCCGAAGCCCATTCCAGTTAGGCTTAGCAGGATATGGATTCACGAATTCACGGGTCACCCTGTGCGCGGAACTCAGTGTGCTAGCAGCATCAGTGCTGCTGCTCACAAACTCACAGGGATGATGCCTCCTGCCCTGCCTCTCAGCCACGTCTGCTGACTCAAGTGACATAGACAATGGCAGTGCCTCTACCATCAGGAAGGGTAGCTGAGAAGCCTTCCCTGAGGCCAAACATGACAGTGGTCCAGCAGGTACTCATGTAGCGGCCACTTCACCCCAGGTTCCCTCACTGTCTGCAAGTGTACCACTTTCAAGATGTCCTTGAACTTCACCAGACCTGGAGACAAGAATCTAAATATAGAACAGTAGATTCTGAATCCACGTCAGTTGCTCGTGATTATTTTTATTAAATCTTGAGAAGATTCAGCCATTTTAATTAAGCATTGAATATTCCATGGGCTAGATAGGAACTAAATGAAGAGGAATAACTGTACAGAAATAGTAGACTTCATAAAAAATCTTTGAGTCCCTCTCTATTTCAAATCTTGCTGAAGACATGGTGATACCCCATAGAAACAAATCCGGAACCAAACCCAGTGCCATCCAGTTCATTCCAACTCATGACAACCCCATGTATTGAAGAGCAGAACTGCTCCACAGAGTTTTTTTGGCTGCAATCTTTACATAAGCTAATTTCCAGGTCTTTCTTCCATGGCACTGCAAAGTGGGCTCCAACAGCCACTTCTTAGGCGAGCAGTCAAAGGCAAACTGTCTGTACCAGCAGGGTACCTCTCTATAGGGACACAGCATGATTACATAATCCTTTCTTCCAGCTGGCCATGCGCTTACTCAGAGCAAAAGGCACGGCACAGTAAGAGTACACCCTGAAAAGATACTTGGAGGGGGAGGAGAAGATTCTCAAGGAATATTTTAACTCTCCTGGATGAGTGGGAGCCCCATTGGTGTAGTGGTCAAGTGATGCAGCTGCTAACCAAAATAGTTGACAGTTCAAATCTACCAGCTGCTCCTTGGAAGCCCTATGGGGCAGTTCCTCTCTCTCTTTTATGGTTGCTATTGGTCCGAATCAACTGGACAGCAATGAGTTTGGCTTTAGGAGCCCCAGTAGCAGAGTGGTTAATCGACTTCTAAGCAAAAGCTCACTCAGAGCAAAAGCTAAGACACAAGAAGAGCACTACCTAAAAAGGTATTTAGAGAGAGAGGACAATGTTCACAGGCAATACTCTAACTCTCCCAGAAGGTAAACTACTTTTTGTCTGTCAGTGGGTCATACTGTGGTGGCTTTCATGTTGCTATGATGCTGGCAGCTACGCCACCAGTATTTCAAACACCAGCAGAGTCACCCATGGTGGACAGGTTTTAATGAAACTCCTATACTAAGTGAGAGCAGGAAAAAAGGACCAGGTGATATACTTTTTAAAAAACTGATCAGTAAAAATGTCACGAAATAGCAGTGAAACATGGTTTGATACAGTGCTGGAAGATGAGCTCCTCACGTTGGAAGGCACTCAAGTTCGACAGAATTAGAGCTGCCTCCTCAAAGCACCAAAAAACCCAAACCAAACCCAATGCTGTTGAGTCAATTCTGACTCATAGTGACCATACAAGGCATAGGAGAACTGCCCCACAGGGTTTCCAAGGAGTGCCTCGTCAATCTAAACTGCTAACCTTTTGATTAGCAGCTGTAGCTCTTAACCACTACACTACCAGGGCTTCCCTCTACTTCTTCTCCTTTGGAATACTGCCACATCAGCAAGTGAAGGTCCCGAAATTTTGATTCCATTCGCATCACTGTGTACAGCCAACCTTAATGATACAGATGGAATCAAGCTGTCAAGATTGTCATCTGCTGATGTGACAGGACTCAAAACGAGAAGAAACAGCTGCAAGCATCCATTAGTCATCAGGACCTGGGACGTACAAAATATGAATCTAGGAAAACTGAAAGCTGTCAAAAACGAAGTGGAATGCTTGGAGATCAATATGCTAGAAGTTAGCAAGCTGAAATAGACTGGTATTGGCATTTTGAGTTAGACAATAATGTGGTCTACTATGCCTAGAATGACAAATTGAAGAGGAATGACACTGTATTCATCACCAAAACAAGACTTCAAGACCTATCCTGAAGTACAACGCCGTCAGTGATACCATCATAATTATATGCTTTACAAGGAAGACCAGTTGATACAACTATCACTCAAATTTATACACCAACTACTCATGCCAAAGATGAAGAACGTAAAGATTTCTACCAACTCATGCAGTCTGAAACTAATTAAACCAATAAGATGCACTGATAACTATTTGTGACTGCCATGCAAAAATTGGAAACAATAAGGATCAGTAGTTGGAAAATACGGTCTTGGTGATGGAAATGATGCAGACTGCATGACTGCATTTTGCGAGACGAAAGACCTATTCATTGTAAAAACGTTTTTCAACAAGATAAATGGCAACTACACAAGTGAACCTCACCAGACAGAATACACAATAATCACATCAAAGTTGACTACATCTGTGGAAAGATACGATGGAGATGCTCAATATTATCAGTCAGAACAAGGCCAGAGCCCGCTGTGAAACAGGATCATCAGCTGCTCATGCAGAAGTTCAAGCTAAAGATAAAGAAAATCAAAACTGAAGACCAGATGAGGTGAGATGATGTGAAGGACATCACAGATGAAGAAAGCAAAAGACTGCTAAAAAGACAGGAAAGAAAGAAAAGACTAAACTGAGTGCCAGAAGAGACCTGGAAATGTGTTCTTGAAAGTAGATGAGCTAAAAGGAATAGAAGAAATGATGAAGTAGAAGGGCTGAAGAGATTTCAAAGTGTGACTCACGAAGACACAGTATTACAATGAAACGTGCAAAGACCTACAGCTAGCAAACCAAAAGGGAGTAACATGCTTAGCACTCCTTAAGCTCAAAGAACTGAAGAAACAATTCAAGCTTCGAGTCACAACACTGGAGGATTCTATGAGCGAAATATTCAGTAATACAGGAAGAATCCAAAGAAGATGGAAGGAATACACAGAGTTGATGCTTAACCATCTCAGGAGGTGGCACATGATCAAGAACAAACAGAACTGAAGGAAGAAGTCCAAGCTGCAATGAAAGAACTGGTGAAACGCAAGACTCCAAGAACTGATGAAATCCCAACTAAAGTAGGTTTCAACAAACAGGTCCAAGGCTGGAATTGCCAAGAAATCTGGAGGACAACTACCTGGTCCATTAAAGGGAAGAGAGCTACATTTGCACCCATTCCAACGGACAGAGATTCAAACGATGCAGAAATTATCTAACAATATCATTAATATCATACAAAAGTAAAATGTTGCTGAAGATAACTCAAAGACAGTTTCAGCACTATGTCTACTGGGAACTGCCAGAAATTCATGCCAGATTCAAAAGAGGACATGGAACCAGGGATATTACTGCTGATGTCAGAGGGATCTTGGCTAAAAGCAGAGAAGAGCAGAAAGATGTTTACCTGTGATTCATTGACTATGCAAAGGCATTCGACTATCGAGATCATAACAAATTATAGGTGACACTGGCAAGAATGGGAATTCCAGAATGCTTAATTTTGCTCATGAGGAGCCTCTATAAAGATCAAGACATATTTGTTGGAACAGAACAAGGGATACTGCATGGCTTAAAGTCAGGCAAGGAGTGAGGCAAATGCAGAAAACAGAGAAAATATTGTCACTGTCAAGGATTTCATTTTCCTTGGGTCCACAATCAATGTCCATGGAAGCAGGAATAAAGATATCCAATGTATTACATTGGGCAAATGTGCTATAAAAGACCTCTTGAAAGTGTTAAGATCAGCAGTTTGAATCAGCAGGTACTCCTTGCGAACTCTATGGGACAGTTCTTCTCTATTGTACAGGGTCGCCATGAGTTGAAATCAGCTCAGCAGCAATGGGTTTGGTTTGGCATACACACGAAAGCTGAACAATCAAAAATGAAGACTGAAGAAAAATTGACACACTTCAATTACGATGTGGGTGAAGAGTGTTGACTCTACCACAGACTGCTAGAAGAACAAACAAATATGATTTGGAAGAAGTACAGCCAGAATGTTTCTTAGACGTCAGAGTGGTGTAAGACTTTGTCTCTAATACTATGGGCATCTTACCAGGAGGGACCAGGCCCTGAAGAAGTACATCACATTGGGTACAGCAGAGGGTCAGTGAAAAAGAGGAAGCTCCTCCATGAGATGGACTGACCAGGGGCTGCAACAACGGGCTCAACACACACTGACTGTGAGAACGGTGCATTACCTCCTTCTGTTATAAGCAAGGTCACTGCGAGGCAGAATGACCGGATGGCACCGGAAAACTACAAGGCTGCTACCTTCCTTTAAGGCAACTGAAAATAATGCTATATGTTTGAGTGACTGACACTTTGTTGGGTAAACTTAAGCAATAAGGTAACCAGAAAAATTAGAGGGGCTGGCATGACACATACCCAGATTCTTTGTGTTCCCTTGTCTCCATCCTGGCTTGTAATTTTTAAGTAAAGAGATGAAGGAAGAATGAAAATAAGCATATTAGCAGATGTTACTCCTGTAAAAAAGAAAAGAACATTGAGGATTGTTATTGTCAAACTTTTAACTTTCTGAGCAGCTGCCGAGGAATGATCAGTGCAGTCAGTGACATGCCATACCTACGACTCCAAAAATATCCTTCATGGATGGTATGAAGATCACCAACAAGTTGATAATAACCAAGAGTACGAAGGTCACCACAGTGTGACGACATAAATTGAACTTTGTTTTCTTAGCCAGTTCAAATAAAGATGAACGAACCTGCAAAAAAAGAGATTCTGTAAAGGCCAATTTTCACATTTCCTACAAAGTCACTGATTTATTGGTGCATAGGATTTGTGAAATATTTTGTAATGTCTAGTGAATTCAGAGAGCTTAAAAGTTTTAGAAGCAGACAGGTTTGCCTTAAGACAGAAAGTATTTTGATTTATGAAGAGATAGGAATTTTTTTGGAGGGAGATGTTTTTGACTGCTTTGCCTAAGTCTTGAACGGTCTCCTTTGAATACATGACATTTTTTCGTCATGTATGACTTAGATTAAAATATTCTATCTACAGCCCTTTAAGAAAGTGGGACAAATTAATCAGAATTGTGATTAATTCTACCATTAAAAAACAATTTGCTTTTTTTTGTCTTTAAGAGGAAGGGGGTTTATTGTCCACAGTGCTGAGGTCAGACTCAAGTCTGAAAAATAGCCATGCACCCCGTTCCGAACAAACAATTTTCTTTTTTTTTTTCATAATATGACCGAGTGAAAACGTACATTCCCGTATAAATTTACACTCCCACCTCTATGCAGCTTCCACTGCTCTCCCTGCCCAGTGACAGCACACTATTCCTCTCTGCTCTATACAGGTCTCATCCTCTCAACAGTCTCCTTTCCCCTCCTCTCCACTCGGTGATCCAAAGTGCGTCAGAGTAGAACTGTGCATCGGGTTTCAGTGTCCAGCCTTTTAGAAACAGACTGCCAGGTCTTTCTCCTGAAGTGCTTCTGGGTGGAACTGAACCTCCAACCTTTTGGTTAGCAGCTGAGTGTGTACCACCCAGGGTCATTTTACACCCAAAAAAACCGAACTCACTGCTGTCAAGTCAACTCCAACTCACGGCAACCCTATAGGTCAGAGCAGAACTGGCCCACAGAGTTGTTTTTTGTTTTTTTTTATTATGACTGAGTGAAAATGTACATTCCCATATAAATTTACATGCCCACCTATATGCAGCGTCCACTGCTCTCCCTGCCTGGTGACAGCACACTATTCCTCTCTGCTCCATACATGTCTTATCCTCCCAATAGTCTCCTTTCCCCTCCTCTCCACCCACTCTCCTTCCTCCAGCCAGAGGTCATCAGGATGATATCCTATAGATGCACAGAACCATAAAGTGCATCCAACACGATCACTCTGCATCACCAAGTCCAATCCATTCGTGCCTGAAGAGCAGACCTTTGTTATGATGTATGGGCAAGGGCATCATCAGGGTCAGGGGCCATGCTCCCAGGGGAACCCTGAAGCCACTGGACCATCAATTGCAGTCTTTTAATGGAGAGCTCAGGGTGCACCCCTTTTTATTCTTGTGTTGCCAGTGAGATTCAACTTAGTGAGCTCCATCGCGGCTATCACTGGTGGTGGCTGGGCACCATCCAGTTCTTCCAGTCCCAAGTCTGTGTAGGCACCACTCAAGTGGGTCTGTCTATCTTCTGGGTTGTCTTTACCCCACGTTACTTTGGTCCTCAGTGAGCATCCGTTCCTGCTGAGTTGGGACCATTTGCTGTGCCTCGGATGGCAGCTTGGCAGTTTTTAAGACCCCAGACGCCACTCACCCATGTGGGGTGCAGAGAGCTCTCTTAGCAAAACACTAGTTGTGCTAACTGGCCTCAATTTCGCCTAAGAGCATGGTTCCCTGCCCCCTGCTCCAACTACTCTGTCCTTGCAATATTGGGTTAAGATGGAAGGAGTATTCAAGTTATGCTAAAGTCCACTTAATATTGTTCTTGTTCCTAATGTGTGCTATCACCGATTTCACCCAACCAGATAGATTTCTACCAACTATCTAATCTAAACCCTCCCCCACCACCCGCCCTCCCTCCTCGCCCTTGCAGCCATCAAAGAGTCTTTTCTTCTATACATAAGTCTGTTTTTGAGATCTTTTCGCAGGGGTCTCATATAATATTTGTCCTTTTGTCACTGACTACTTTCACTCAACATAATGTCTTCCAGATGAAACCAGGTTATGAGATGTTTCCTGGAATCATCATTATTCTTTATCATTGCATAGTGCTCCATTGAGTATATATACCACAGTTTACCTATCCATTCCTCTGTTGTTGGGCATCTGAGTTGATTCCATCTTTTTGCTATCGTGGACTGTGCTGCAATAAACATTCTTGTGCAAGTGTCTGTTGGTGTGAAAGGCCTTGATTCTGTAGGATATATTCCAAGTAGCAGAATTACTGGGTCAAATGGTATAACTATATCTATTATTTTAAGGAAGCGCCAGATTGCTTTCCAAAGAGGCTGGACCATTTTGCAACCCCACCAACATGTAGGAGTGTTCCACTTTCTCCACAGCTTCTCCAGCATTTGATGTTTTGTCTTTTTTGGATCATGGCCAACCTTGTTGGGATGAGATGGTATCTCATTGCAGTCTTGATTTGAATTTCTTTAACAACTAAAGATTGTGAACATGACTGCATGTGTTTTTTTGGCTGCCTGGATCTCCTCTTAGGAGAACTGTCTGTCCATCTCCTTTGCCCATAGCTTAATTGGATGATTTATCTTCTTCTTACTGATATTCAGTAGTATCTTACAGATTATGGAGATCAGGCGTCAGTCTGACATAGAGTTGCCAAATATTTTTTCCCATTCTGTAGGTGGCCTTTTAATTCTATTAATAAAGTCTTTGGATGAACAAAAGTATTTGATTCTTAATAGTTCCCATTTATCTATTTTCTCTTCTGTTGATTGTGGTTTGTTTGACAGATTTTGAAGTCCGTCTACATTGTGTGTTAAAACTTTCATTGTTGTTGCTACCTTTTCTTGGATGAGCTTTATCATTTTAGGTTGGATATTTAGGTCTTTTATCCAGTTGGAGTTGGTTTTTGTATAAGGTGTAAGATATGGATCTTGTTTTGATTTATTGCAGATGGATATCCAATTTTTGCCAGCACCATTTGTTGAAGACACTGTTTTTACCCCAGTTTAATGTCTTAGGGCCTTTGTCGAATATCGACTGATCATAGGCAGATGGTGTCATCTCAGCGGTCTCAGTTCTGTTCTACTGAGCGATCTGTCTGTTCTTGTACCAGTACCAGGCTGTTTTGACCACTGTGGCAGTGTAGTATCTTCTAAGGTCGGGTAATGAGAGGTCTTCCAGTGTGTTCTTCCCCATAGAGTTTTCAGAGAGTGCCTGGTGGATTCAAACTGCCAACCTTTTGGTTAGCAGATGTTGCACTTAACCCACTATGCCACCAGGGGTGCTAGTTCACTGACCACAATTTCTTTCCAAAGGGTCTTATCCGAGTCTCTGGGTCCTTCTGGAAGGAGTGTCAGAGGTTGTGTCAACGACCCAGGAAAGTTATCCACCACAAGCTCTCTCTGGAATGGACTCCTGACGGCAAAAGGAAAGGAGAGACCATTGCCTTTCTCAGACTGCACTGGTGCCTTTTACTCACTGTGAAAAATAACACCGGTACTGTGAGGATGACAGCGACAATGACAGCTAGCCGCACCGTCAGGATAAGGATGTCATCTTTACTCTGGTACTTGTGAAGAAGGTCTGAATGCACGTTGTCTAAAATGTGGGAAAAGGGAGAAGGTTTTAAAAAGATTCAAAGCACATCCCTGAATGACAGTATTTCTCCCCCCAGAACAACAAATGAAAAGGCAACAAATGCAGTGCTCTGGGTTTCACAGTGTCCGATAAAATAACTGAAAAGGCTGAAAAGAAAAATCCCCTCTGAGAGTTACAACTATGCAGTTACAACATTTAGCTAAATGGAATTTAATCACTGGAAGAAGTCACATGAAGCAGGAATGCTTAATTTATATCAAATTAAACCTAGGAGTAAATTGAAACTAAAAACGAAACACAGGGTTAGAAAACAAAGCCCCTTTTGGTCTAGACTTTCTCGGGCTTGGTGCTGCCCTTCAAGCCCAGCAAGAGTGGCTGTGGACAGCCTTCCTGAGCGCACTGCAGGCCACTCCCTGCTTCTAAACTCTCCTCCGGGAACTCACCACCCGGGGCCCAGGCCACAGAGATGCTTCACAACTGCAGCAACTATCATCAGGAAATCATTCTTCTCTTATGTGCATTTACTCGGCTAGTGACAAAGCTAGGAATGGCAGTTGCTGACAGCATAAAAATGCTCACTTGTTTGACCATAGATTACTTACCTCGTGACCCTTTCAAGGGCTTCTAACTGCACCAGTGCCAAGGAGAAGATTCTAGGTATGGTATGAAAATTCTAATCTGTACCAAGATACAACTGTGCAGCTATAACATTTAGCTAAAAGGAATTTAATCACTGGAAGAAGTCACATGAAGAAGGAATGCTTAATTTATACCAAATTAAACCTAGGAGTAAACCAAACCTAAAAACAAAACATGGGGTTAGAAAACAAAGCCCTTTAAAAAGAATCATGTTACACTAAATCCTTATCAGTTCTAATTTGTTTGATTCAAAATTTATAATCATTTAAAAATAGCTAAGTCTTTTTCCTTCAACCTAAATAAAAAACCACTTACTGTCAAGCCAGTTCTGACTCACGACAACCTCCCGAGTGTCAGAGTAGAACTGTTATACAGGGTTTCCAGGGGCTGATTGTCTGGAAGTAGATGCCAGGCCTTTCTTCTAAGGTGCCCTACTAGCTGGACTTACGCCTCCCCCTTCTGAATTTGTAGCTGAGTACCTAACTGCTAGCATCATCCAGGGACCCCCAATTAAATAAAAGGGTTTAAAATTCTGTTATGTATGAAAGGAAAGAAAGGTTTGCTAAGAAAAACCATGCTCTGTACCAGGTAACAGGGAGACTGTTCAACCAGCAGTAAGTTATCCTTCTCTCTGCCTTCACTCACCCTCAGTCTGGCAACTCTGAAGAACTGTAGAAATATCTTTTATTATTATTGTGCTTTAAATGAAAGCTTTCAATTCAAGTCAGTTTCTCATATAAACACTTAAATACATATTATTATGTGACCCTAGTTGCTCTCCCTATGATGTGACAGCACAGTCCTCCTCTCCATCCTGTATGTCCCATGTCTGTTCAACCAGCTCCTGTCCCCTTCTGCCTTCTCATCTCACCTCCTGACAGGAGCTGCCCATCTAGTCTCATGTATCTACTTGAGCCAAGAAGCACGTCTTTACCACAATCACCACAGTCACTGAATGTCTTACAGTTCACTCTAATCTTTGTCTGAAGGGTTGGCTTTGCGAATGGTTTTAGTTCTGGGCCAACAGAGTCTGGAGGCAATGGTTTCTGGGGTCCCTCCAATCTCAGGTAGGCCATCAGGGTTACTCTTCTAATGTGAATTTGAGTTCTGCACCCCACTTTTCTTCATTGCATCAGGTACTCTCTGTAGTGTTCCCTAGCAGAGTGGTCACTTGAGAAACATCTTTTATTTAATGCAAAAAAAATTAAATGTGGTATTCATGTATTCATTAAAAATCAGAGCTCTTCATTGTTTGTGAGGATGACGGTAATAAAACTGTATAACTGGGCTAATCTTTTAAGCCTGAAAGAGATATTTAGGAGAAGATTGTGAAATGTGTATTTAAATTTAAATTAGGCCCTGAATTATAATAATGAAAGATGATAAGTAAAGCTGCAGGATAATTTGAATAGTGGAAGTTAAAGAAATAGTAAAAGAAGGTAAACTCTCTTCACAGAGAGGTCTGTACAAGTTATAAGGGAAACCGTGCTGCTCTCTTTTGCAGATTTCATTCCTTTTACCCTCTATATCATTCTTTTGAATCTCTGTCAGGCTCCAGCTTCCAGTGAACAATCAGGGGATTTATTTTTAATTAACACGGAGTGTCATGAGTGTGACACTCTGCTCCTTCTCACTTTCAACATCTGTGCCTGTCTTACTTTTCTATTAATGGAACCTAACCCAATTTGCAATGTCAAAGACAAGCCTTCTCTGATAAATGTTTTCAACTTTTCTCAGTAAAGGTGGCATGCTTCTAAACTGCAATTTCTTTTAAGGACATTATTGGGAAAAAAAAAAGAATTGCACATATTATTTCAGCCATTATTCTACTCTGCAGGTTTTACATGAGTATGTAAAGGAATAATCACCACTCTGTCAAGCAGAAGAACAGGCTAGGAAAATCAATGAACAGCTTTTTTACTTTATTTGGCAGCCATGTTAAAAGTTATTTTGATATTGATTTTTACTCATTTTTTTTACAAATAACTATATTTATGCATTGACAGAGGTTACTTACCATAGAATGTCAAGTAGCCAAAAATGGCAGTCAAGAAGTACATAACGAACATGGCAAAAAAGGAGATATTTGAAACCAACTGCATTTTTTTCTGTGATCGACTAAAAACAAAGATAAAGGAAATTAAAAATCATATTAGTGCATTTCAGCAATAGTGTTAACAGTTAAAAATACTAACTTAACTTTACATCTATCATATTAGATCTGACTGGCTGAAATTAACCTCAGTAGTTCACACTGGTTTAGAATAACTTCTTTTATGTACCAAGTGCATTTTGTGAGCAAAAGATCCATGGAGCTAACAATATCTCGTGTGTTCTTTCCATTTCTTCTAAAACACCAAGTTCTCATTTGAGGGGTATTTTTTTAATATTTGTGTATGACACTACCTCCATACCTACTGTGCACAGGTGAAATGGTAGAATAAATTCAAATGCCATTCTCTCAACAACCAGAAGTTGGTGTGCAAGCTGCAACCTGGCCTCAGGTGTCCTATCTCTAAAGCTGCTATTTAGGTTCTGGTTTCCCATGGAGGTGCCACAGGGATGCAGCTGCACCTCTGGGTGTACCCAGAGCAGTTAAGTGTTTAAGGGCAGGGGCCTACCTAAGGAAAATACTGCCTATGGGAACCCTGGTGGCATAGTGGTTAAGAGCTACGGCTGCTAACGAAAAGGTCAGCAGTTAGGCACTCCGTGAAAACTCTCTGGGGCAGTTCTGCTCTGTCCTCCAGGGTCACTATGAGTCGTTTCTACTCAAGGGATCACAGCTCAGATAAGGAAAGGCTCCATCTCTTAAGTCAAAATTCACTGTGGGCTTAGGAAGAACATATGAAGGTCTCTGCCTGCCTGCATAATTAAATTACAAGACTGCATTCAGTAACAGATCATCACTGTACTGGATCTTGTTACCACAAGGAACGTAAGTAAGATATTATCGGAGTGCGGAAACAAGAAAAATGGAGAAGAATGGACTCGAGAAAATGGCATACTAAACAGGGGACTGTTTAACCTAAAAGATGCTAAAGACATATTTGAGTGCCCTAAACAAATGATCATCATATTGCAAGGTAGGAATAATACACATTATTACAGAGGTATCTAATATATATTAGAAAGATGTAGATATTTAAAAATTTAGACATGTAACAATTAAACACAAGTGAAAGAGAATCAAGGGAGAATTCAATGCTAAATGATATCAATGTTCTTTTTGATTTAAAATGGAAATAAACAGCTACATGGTGAATATTTTCTGAATTAAAGACTATTTTTATATCTAAAGTCTGATGATAGAAGGCTAAACACAGGAAATATGTAAGCAAGCCTTTAGTCTTCTCTAGAACAGCAATTAGAACTAAATTCATAGATTCATCATACTAGCTTAAAATCAATACAACAATATTCATTTTTTTTAATAGTTCATGGCCTTAGCATCAATTTATTTCTGCCTGACTTGCCAGCCTTTTCTACCCAAATCAACTTACAAACCACACACAATGTATTCAGAGGCTTACAGATAAATCTGAAGATTATTATTATCCATTTGCAAAATATGTGTAAGTTATGTAAAACAACACAAATACCAGAAACCCTGGTGGCATGGTGGTTAAGAGCTACATCTGCCAACCGAAAGGCTGGCAGTTCAAATCCACTAAGTGCTTCTTGGAAACTCTATGAAGCAGTTCTATTCCATCTTGCAGAGTTGCTAAGGTCTGGCACTGTCTCAATAGCAGAAAGTTTTACATAAAGTATTTGAAAAACTAAATCAACCACAAAAGCCCACAAAGTTGGCTACTTCATGTGTTTATGAACAAGCAACACAGGATTTTTCTTGCTTGCTTTATCCTCAAAGTGTACTCCTTGCTCAGGAATGGCACGGAGTTAGTAACCACTGAAGCCGGGTGATGAATCCATGGAATTATTTGGGCCTGTTTATTCTAATGCTGTACTTGCCCATTAGTGATTCAGATACAAAAACAAAATCTCTTACTCTTTGAGCTCACTGTAAATTGGCAGGACAGAGGGGTGGCATACAAACGCAAAGGCGATGGTTGGTAAAGCATAGACGGTCTGTTTGAAAGAGAAAAGAAAACACTAAGAAAAGGCATTTTTACCATAAAAACTCTACAGCTCCTATGTTCCTGAGCTGTCTTTTTCTCTGATAGATCTTCAGAATCCCTGGATTAGTTGGTTATTAGGAGAGTTTTGACCACTAACATGGGAGCAGCTTTTCTGAGACAGCTGACCTAACACGAGACCCTTGTCACAACAGAGTCTTAGATTCAGCTTCACGAGGAAGTATTTTACATTCTTCAGGCATAGCAACACCCTGTATTTATATGGCAGTAGCCTTGAAAACCCCACAGAGCAGTTCTCCTCTGCATACATGGGGCCACCATGAACTGGAACTGACCTGACAACAAGGAACGAAAACAATAAAGCCGTTCTTCCTACATTCTCTCTCTGGGCCTCCACACAACCTTGAGGGGCGGACAGACGGTGGCTGTCCTCCTGCCTCTCTCTGACAGGTTAGGTGATTTGCCCAGGACTTCCACCTCTACTTATTGCTCTTTGCTCAACACTGGGGACATCAAGTCAGATTTAAAATGGCATCTAAAAAGAAAACAATTCTCACATTCACTACTTTGGCTATATTCTCAGTGCTAAAAAGGAGACAGAGATTGATCTACTTAGTTTTCTTAGGTAAGATTTAACTCATTATGACTTCTTTCTAGAAGAAGAGGAAGTTAAGTAAGATTTATTATGCTTGAGCTATGCCCAGACATGACACCAGGCACATTCTAACAAAACTCTGCAGAGTACTGAATTTTTACACATGGGTTGGGCCACTGGAGTGAGGATTCAAACCCAAGTCCAACCAACTTGCAGAACCCCATACTCTCCACAGCATCTCCAGAGTACAAAAGTTTCTCAGATACCCATTTTCAGTGGTATCTATGTTTCAACTGCACAAGCACAGCAAGTTTTCAACATTCCTTTTTTGTTATCATCCTACAAGAAATAGTTGGTGAAGATGGTTATTATTTTTTCTTTCCTTTTTTTTTTTAAAAAGCAACACACAGTGACCTCTATGCAGAAAGAAAAGAGCTAACTATCCAATCAGAGATGTATAAAGAGAACAGTTCAAGTGGTCCCACATGTAAACTACGTCAGAGGAAGCAGGAAGTGCAACATTTGTGTATTTTTCAAAGTTTCTAAATTAATCGGGGGAATATGGAAGCAAGGATACTATGTCCTTTCGAGAACTAACACATCCAAAACACAGCAATTACAGCAAGTAAAAAAAATACAGTGCTCTTAATAAAAACGTTCTTTTTAAAAATCTTTAAGGGCTAAGGAAACTCACCTTTGAATTGAAGGTAACATATTTTGGCGTACACATGTCAGCATTTGTTGAATTAGCACTCACTGTTGAATTTAGCTCTGGAACAACGCAGATAATTTGAAATTTCTTATAGATAACCTGGCATTTAAAGAAAGGATAAATTGTACATAGTTTATCAAATAAAGCCAGATAATAAAAAATTACTATGTGGCATTATACTCTGGCAAAACCAAACTCAACATTTCACCCAGTACTTACCACTATTAGGAAAAAAACCATACAGCTCAAGGAAAATCCGCTAGTATAGCCCAGATACCCTAGACACAAAAAAGTAAGAAAAAGACATTTATTGTCACTATTTTTCTCTTAATCATCATGTTCCCTTTAATGAATTATTTCAAGCATAGTCTGGGGTTCCAATAATATATGTGAATACAGTGAATACAAGATTTATTATTTCACAGTGCTACTTTATTTGACAAAAATCAGGCCTTTGAATAAAAAATATTATGTGTACATTTTGAGTCCAATTCTCCTCGGCACACTAAAGAACACAGACATCCAGAACTCAGGGAAAACAGTCTCCTAATCTGGGTTCTATCGCTGTGTTGCTGTTCTCCAGTGAATTCCTACAGACAAATTGACTTACTCCTTCATCTGCTCCACTGTTCTTTGCTGCGCACTTTGCGTGTGCATACTGAATGCCAGCTACATTACTCCTCTCCCCAGATGGGCAAGCCCAGAGGAGGCAAAGTGAATTTCCAGGGATAAATTGAGCACGCAGGGATCTTTGCCTTGCTCTGCTCAGAATGCCTGAGGGACCCATAACCACCATGGTAACCTCCAGGAAGGTAAAATTAGGTGGCCTCTGTCGGGCTGCACTATTCTCATCCCTAGGGGTGTGGGTGGCAGAGGACAGTCTTTCTCTCCTTCAACTGAAAGGTCATTAAAACACCTAATCACAGACCCAGAAAGCAGAAAATTCAGTAGCTACAAAAATATGCAAATATCATACAACTACAGTGGCTGGATACTTTTCATCTAAAAGAAAACCAAATACTTTGGTTTGCAATCATTTTTGGAAGAACTTTAATCTAAATTTCTTTCCTGAAATTGCTTGGAATTAAAGGAAATACATTTGAGAGGCTTTTGACTGGATGGCAGTGTGGCCTAACTATTCTACATATAATATTCCTTTAACATCATGCATACTTGTCTCCAAATACAAAACACAAAATGGAATGTCAAAAACCAGTGGATAGGACTAGGGATTTCCTACCATTTTGACTCTTTTCTCTCCCGTCAACTGCGATTAGTTATACCCTTACTAATTCAAAAGTGATTCACAACCTTTCCGGCATGAATATAGGCAACTTTCTACTTGTCTCTATCATCAGGATATTTAAGACCTCATATGAGGAGATCTGAGGCCCTGCTAATGCAGTAGCTAAGAGCTCGGCTGTTAGTCAAAGGTCGGCAATTCGAATTGATCAGCTGCTCCTTGGAAACCCTATGGAGCTGTTCTACTCTGTCCTATGGGGTCATCATGAGCTGGAATCCCCTCAACGGCAACAGGTGTTTATGAAGAGACGGCAGTCCCGGTAGTGTAGCAGCTCACGGCTCAGCCTGTACTAAGGACTGATAGTTCAAATCCACCAGCCAGTCCTTGGAAATCCCAGGGGGCAGTTCTACTATGTCCTTCCTATAGCGTTGGTATGGGTCACAATCAACTTGATGGCAACAGGTTTGGTTTGGTTGGATGGGGAAGATTAGGGATATCTGGTGGTACAGTGCTTAAAGCACTTAGTTGCTAACCAACAGGTCAGGAGTTCACATCTACTACCCATTCTGCAGCAGAAAGATACAGTAGTGGGCTTCTTTAAAGATTTACAGCCTTGGAAACCCTACAGGGACAGTTTTACTCTGTCCTCTTGGGTTACTATGAATTGGAATCAACTTGATGACAGCGGGTTGTTTCTTCTTTCTTTTTTCCTGATTTATGAAGAGATTCCATTTTCTGGACTTTCTCAGAATACATGCAAGCTGAGCTATGGGAAACAGCACTGTCTTTGGCTGGACCCCGGATGATGCATAAGGTTAATGCACTTGATGCTAACTGAAAGGCGGAAGGTTCAAGTCCACCCAGAGGCACCTTGGAAGAAAGGCCTGGTAATGTAATATGAAAAACTAGCCCTGGAAAAGCCTGCGGAGCACAGTTCTACTGCGACACACAAGGGCTTGCTGTGAGGTGGAGCTGGCTTGACAGTAGCTGGTTTCTTGTTGTTGGCCCCTCCACCCTTTAGCAGAGGGATTGCTTAGGAAGTCACACACTGATTGGTGTTTTCAGCCCATTATTAAAAACGTGGTTAATACTTGTAATTTATTATTCATTAAATCTTGACTCTAAAAAGGGAAAAAGTGGAAGCAGAGGGCAAACTTGTTCATGGTTATTAAGTTTCTGATTCATTGGGGCACTGCAGAGACTATGATAAAAGCAAGTTCTTTTCTTACCTAAGTTCTTCAAGAGGCACAGAGGGAGAATGATTCCAAAGGTAACTATGACCACCAGGAAGCGGCCATCCAAGTACCAGGCTCTGAAAGGCATTTAAATAGTTATATGACATCTTCTTAGAAAGTGATCTTTTTCCCCTCATATTTTAAATATCACGATATATTTTAATAAATTTTTTAGTCTTACTAGTTTTTATCGTTTTTTTTTAACCCATCATTCAGGTTTTATCCAAACACTTAAACCCAAGCACGATTTTATTTACTCATCACTTCCATATGATGGAAAAAGGTAGGCTGTGGAAGTCCCCCCCCACTGGCTAAATACAGCCTTCTTCTGAATTATTCAAGGAGTTTCAAAGCTGAATGCACTCACTGCATTCTGTCAGATTACAACTTGTCCTATTAATTATTTAAAGAGAAAGTCCCTCTTTGTTTTGCTTGGCTAATATCAATGAGAAGTCACCAGAGGTTGGTATGTCTGTCTCCCTTGATACTTATACTTGACCTTGGGTCCTATGGATAGACCACTAGGACCTCTGGTTGTGTGATTCTCCCTTGAAAAGAAACAGAGAAATGATGACTGACAAGAACTGTTCAATAACAGGGAGTCGAAATATAGCTATATGTGCCAAATGCACTGACTTCTCAAGTTCATGGCATCTTTAATGAGGTGGACACATCTCAAGTTTGCTCCCAAAATGCTACGTCCTTTCTTCATGAAACAGACTAAGGTCTTGGTTTTTTTTTTTTTTTGGCATGTTCCACTTCTGTTTTAAAAATATTCCATATCTGTTCTACTTCACAGAAATTTGATATAGACTTCAAGCTCTTGGAAAAATGCACCACCTACCCTTTCGTCTCGTGACAAATAAACCTTTCAAATGTTTATGATTAAATGCCTCTTCTTGCTTCTTTCAGTTATACAGACCCAAAGAAATTTCTTGTAGAAACAACAAATAAGGAAAAAAACAGCCTAGGGAAACCTTTTTTGTAATTTTCATCCAACATTTTGGTGCATTCACATTTAAATTAAAAATATATCAGTTGTACTGCAAAATTGGTCTATGACTTACGAAAATGCCTCTTCTTCTCCCATTAGAAACTTTATGGCTGAGGGTAGTTCATTTTTTACTATGAAGAGGTAGCTCAGCATTGCTGGGGAAAAATGAGAACATTTTTAGAAAGAAGACACTTAGGCTCATGTTGCAAGCTATCCAGGTTACCAGCCTCTTTCTTAGACTAACCTTCAATAAGACCCAAAGGCAGCTTTAGATATTTTTGTAGTCTCTTGGGTTTTAAATAAGTAACTACTACCAGAATCTATGTTTTACTTTCCATGAGGATAATAACTGCTTAGATTTTTAAAATTCATGTGGCTGCTCAGTCAACAGAATTAGAAAAGAGACATAATGTTCACTTACTTTAAAATTATGTACAGAAAAGCATGTTCTTTTTACCTCCAGTATTCTGCAATGAGGTGGCTCCAAAGATTACCAGCTTCCCTGTCGTGCCAAAGACTTGTTCCCCCAGCTTTTCATACACCATGCAGCCTATTTGAAATACAGTTTGAGAACACAAGAAATGATCAGTTTCTGAAAATTAAAAGAGCCCCAAATCCACCAAATTGTCCAGTTTCATTTTGGCCATTTCTCAAAATAACAGTCTTCTTGGTTTTGTAAGGGTTAAGGAAATGTCACTGTAAAATAATCCTTTCTGACACTTTAAAAATGTCAGACCAGACCACTATTTCTCCTTTTTCAAGTTGGCTACAAAAGCGGTACAATTAAAACTATTAGGTCATAAGTCTTATTTTTAACTATCTGAAATAGTTTTCCTACTCGACTGGGTTGGAAAGTCCCACTTTGGTCTTAGTCTCAGGTCTCATTTATACCATTATAATGAAGAATTGACTTAAAAATTATACATCCTGATGGCTACAGACTGAAAGGTTACTCTGGAATTAATTGCCTGAATCAGGCTAACAAAGAATTGTCTTAATAATGTTCCATCAACATGTGTCCTAAATATAATAAAACACGAATAGTTACAACAGCACAATTCTGATCACTTGTAAAATTCAGTCCAAGGATATCCAACTCACACACAAAAAGAGAGAGACAAATCTGCTGGAAAGAGTAACTGGGTAGTACCAGGATTCTAAAGCATTCAAGAAGTTCGTCTCAACAAATATTAAAAGTTCAACCTGCTCATTAAAAAAAAAAAGTGTTTATATTTTTTGTGACATTTTACTAACTTGCTAGCTTATGTTTCCAAAGGCTCACAGAAAGCAATATGAGTTGGGCTATAATTAAACTTTTGTTTAATCTCCCTTAAGACTGATGTTTAAATTAGACAATGGTGAGGTCCTCAATCTATTACAAAACGTTCCAGTTAAACACAGTTGTCTACATGCAGAATAGCCGGCCAATGTGGTTTGAGCTAAATGTAAAAGTCAAAGCATTACAAACATAATCCAGTCTCCCAGGAACGGAAAATAAACACTTCAGGTATTACACTGCCCAGAGTACTTGGTGTCTCTTCATGGTGTGCTCACACCCACATTGCCTCTAGGGTCACATTTTCTCCTTGGAAGATGCACAGAAGAGAATGAGAGTTCTGTTCACTTTTTAAAGCCTCAGAGGCCACAGTATAAAAACATGGCATCCTTGTTCTAAATTGGTAGCGACTAAAGGAAAAAGTGAAGCCTTTAAAATGAAGTCATCCTACATGAGAAGAAGAGGTCTCACTGAGGGGTCAGTTTAAATGGCAACGCTATTGGGTCACTGTCCACAACAATTTGCATTTTGCTATATCTGTCCCCCTAGTTAAACACTACTGTAGGGCTTCCAGTCACTGTAGGCCAAAATACACTTTCTCATTTCTAATCAAGTTGCTGAATAGGGAAGCATCATTCATTTACAGTATCACTATGACAACCACTCACCCTGACCTTAACAAAATTAGACAGAGCCTCAGCTTACCTGTTTCCTTTGAACAGATCAGTAGAAGGTTTATTGAATATATAGACAGCAATGTCACTGAAGTCAGAAGTATCCTAAAGCAAAGAAAGTAAGTCTTGTTATAGCAACTTAAAGAGAACACTTCTGGCCTTATGTTAGAAGGGCTAAGGCTTATTTACATGGTTAGCAAACATGGTTAACAATATTTGCTAGCAGTATCCAAATTCTGGAACTTATTAGTCACCTCCTCTGCAAAACCCTCAATAAAATCTTGCCAAATCAAGAAGTGCTCATTAGAGTCTGAGTAACTCTAGCAGTACAAATCCCTTGTATAATTCAAAGTCTAAACAGCTTCCTTCCATTAAGATGACTTTAATTAAAACAACACAGACAAAAGCTTTTTTGTAGTCTATGGTGTATTCTCTGTTATACCCTGATGTGAAAGAGTAAGAAAGGGCTGGGGTGACACATGGTGAAAAGAAAGACTTGCAGGGAACCTTACGATGGTGAGCATGCGACTCTGGACAACCAGCTTAATGTCCTTGGATTTCTTCCTCACCTTTCAAATAAAGACGCAAACCAAACAACGTCCAAGGTTCCTTTCATCTAACACTACATGGCTATTTTTGGATCTGCACATCAGACCACTGAGATAATCCACATGTTTTTGCACTTGGTTCCTCTTAAAAGAACAAGCGTCTCTTAACTAAGGGGGAAATTTGACAGCCAAACATAGTGAAGTGACCTTTTTGAATGACAAACTCTGTTTTTTGTTTAATACACCCAGGTCATTATCAAACCATCTTCAAAAAAAGAAAGCACAGTTGAAATGATGTAGGAGAGTGCACAGATTATTTCTGAATCATTTGGTCAAAACAGACATGGTAACTGAAAATAAGCCCTGTTTATTAAAAAGAAAAAAAAAATTCCAACCCTCAAATGAAACCACTCACTGCCCAGTATAGAGAAACATATCCCCAGAACAAGACATTACTGTACATGATTCCATGTTTGAGTAATCAAAGGCAATTATTTTTCTAACCAGTGCTGTTGAGACACTTGGCATGTCTCAGAGTTCTCTCCGTGTGGGCTATTTCCCCTCAAACTTTCCTTGATCCCCACACCTACTGAACCACAAGAACCAGGGCTCTTGGGCCCAGCTCAGAAGTCACCTCCCTTGCTCCCAGGCAGAATGTCTGTTCCTTACTTCTCCATGTCCCACCAGCATTTTGTCTCTCCTGTGCAGCCAAGGAGATACGTGGGAAATACAGAATGTCCAATGGTGGAGCAGATGGGGCTGCCAGAGACTAGCTAGAGAACACACAGGGGGGCTCAGCACAGGTCAAACAAACACTGTGTGAAGGCCAAACTAACCACCAATAAAGGGGAATGTAGGTCAAGGTGTGACTGTAAGGAAAAACACTCAGATATATATTTACACAGCTAAGTTCCTAGAACAGGAGAGTGATTACGAGTGTAACACTCTTACCAATTCTGGTTGAGGAAATGGAGAGTAAGCCTTTATGAACCAATCCAAATGACTTAAGATACCTAGTTGTGTTGTTATTAGGTGCCACTGAGTTGGTTCTGACTCACAGAGGCCCTATGCACAACAGAATGAAACCCCGCCTGGTCTTGCAGTATGCCCACAGTCATTTTTATGCTTAAGTCCATCACTGCAGCCACTGCATCAGTCTATCTGACTGAGGGTCTTCCTCTTTTTCACTGACCCTCCAGTCTACCAAATGAGATAGCCAATGGAACACAATTTGATATACTCTGGCAGACAACAGGACCCTGGAGGCACAGCGGTTAACAGCACAACTGCAAACCAAAAGGTTGGCAGTTCGAATCCACCAGGTGCACCTTAGAAACCCCATCAGGCAGTTCTTCTCAGTCCTATAGGGCCACTATGAGTCAGAATTGATTTGACGGCAACAGGTTTGGAAACTGCAGTGGTGAAGTGGTTGAAAGCTATGGCGACTAACCAAAAGGTCAGCAATGTGAACACACCTGGAGCTTCTGGAAACTCCATGGGTCACTTCTACTCTGTCCTACAGGGTAGCTATGAGTCTGAATCTTCTGGATGGCAACAGGTTTTTTGGCTTGGTAAGAGAATAAGAGATGGAACATAACTGTATATTTATCTTAGAAGATAAATGATATTTACATTGAAGAAGTGAGTGTTGTTTCACCCAGAGCTTCCTCATAACTTTAGGGACATGGAACACTAAGTGGCAGTTAGTACATGCACATGTGACACATCCTAGAGGACTTTTGTGTGGCATCAAATTGCATGGGCCTCCCAGCTGAGGACAGAATGGATGGCAGTTTAGGACTAGCTGTGCACTGTTCTGCAATGACCTAGTAGCCTGTTGAGTCTACTCTCCTGTCCATGCCCCCTAAAGAAAAAGAAACAACTTATTTCTGTTAATTCCAACTCATAGTGACCCTACAGAATGGAGTAGAACTGTTCCATAGAGTTTCCAAGGAGTGACTGGTGTCTTTGAACCACTGACCTTCTGGTTGGCAGCCTACCTCTTAATCACTGGACCACCATGGCGCCTACTGGAACCAAAGCTATTGTTTTTAGGAGTATGACCTTGTAGAAACTGTGTACCCAGATGGGGACGATTCTTAGCATCTACACAGTGATTTACCCAAGGTCCTATGCAGGAGTGAACTAGGCACCTATAAGCAAAAGAAACAGTCTAAGGAAATATCCATTAGTTTCCTCTCATGTGGGAGACCTTGGGGTCACATGATTCCTGCATATGGGCTTCCCCTTAACACATTTTATAGGTTAAATCTCTGTAGATGATGCTCAGCATGTCTTTGGTTCTTGACAAGCAGATGAGAAATTTTTTCATAAACCACTGCTCCAGGCAGAAAAGTGTTGATCAAGATAGATTTTAGAAAGGGAACTTGCCTATCTTCATCCCCAAACCTCAAAACAGTCAATGAAGTACTCCTACAGTGATGAAAACAACCCCTTTGCTGCCATGGGACATTAACATCTCACCCAGAGGAGAGTCCCATGGCTTTTGTCTTTAACCATCCAGGTCCTGAACAAGCCACTCACCAATCCCTCCCAAAATAGAGACTGAAAATTCATAAAAAACAGAACGCTTTTCTACCTATCAACTTACTAAGAAGCAAATTACAGTATTTATAACTTTAAGAGTGCTGTAGGCTATAACTGAGTCTGGTATTAATGAGACTGAAGTTTAGGACACTACATTTCCTTGCTTAGATTCTTAGACAGAAGCAATAAGTTGTCTAACTGGCTATATACACATTGCTGCCAAGACAATTCCAACAACTAGCAAACCCACAAGACAGAGCAGAACTGCCCCACAGGCTGTCACATCTTTCTCCCACGAAGAAGGTGGTGGGTTTAAACTAGCAACCTTTTTGTTTACAGCCGAGCACTTAGGTATATGGGGATCAAATAAGAGATGCCTTGAAACACAGAAAGCATGACACTGAAAAAACAGAGCAAGGAGGAATGATCTGAGAGAATGCAATGCTTTAATTGAAAATCTGTCCTATTTTGAGCATGATGATGCCCTATTTGTACAAATAGAGATTTGTACATATAATTATGGTTTCCTAGCGAAACCAAACTAGTATTTCTGTGCCAAAAACTGGACTACAAATGATTCATTCTGCTTACTTCATTAGGGTGTCATTTAAGTTTCCATACTGCTAACCTCTGACCAAAAGTTTTAACACAAAACAAAACAGAAAACAAGAAAGAAAACCCTCTGCCATCGAGTTGGTTCCAACTCATAGTGAATTGCTGACCTTCTGGTTAGCAGCCATAGCACTTAACCTTCAGGGTTTCCAAAAGTTTTAATATTTCTAGGGCAAAAATTGCTTATTTAGACGGGAACTAACTCTCGGCTTGTGTAGGAGCAGGGCTGTCAAGGTGTTGGTATTTAAGGCTTATATTTAGCATCAAACAGAAGGGGAGACCTAGAACATGTTACTATAAATGAGCTGGAGGGAGTCATGGTGAAACTGTTAGTTTGGTGAAGAGTGTGGTCAGGAACTTTTGGGAAACCATGTGGCAACAATGCCTTGAATGATGTGGTGCACAGACACCCTATGAGAATTTGTGTCACACCTGCCCTCTGAGAAGCAAGAATGTTCTTTGGAAATAGAATTACAGACTTCTAAATCAGAAGACTCTTAAGAGAATACTTGGTCTAGCTTTTCGTTTAGAACAAGAAAACTCTATGTTCCATCCTGTCATGTAACCATCCAGGTTCTGAATAAGTCTCTTCTGATAGTGAACACAGTATGCAGCCCATTTTGTTTCTGGAAACTTCTGTGTCTTAGAACTACAGCTGAGCTGAAGTTGGTGCTTCTATCCTTTGGTCCTCATTTTACCCTCTAGATCTACTTGAAATCTAACCCTTCTGTGACCTAACAGTCCTTTGGACTGTGCTCACTTTAAGACTGCCCTCTTTTATTCAAACACCTACAGTTCTTTCAGCTGTTCACCCTATGACAGGATTTTTGCACTGTTTATAGCTTGGACATGGTCCAATTTCTCAACTACTTTTTCTAAAGACCACGCCAAGCCAAGCACAATTCTGTAACGTCACATCTGGACCAAACAGTGCAGAGTATGATGGATGTTGTTAGGGGCTACTGCATCGGTTCCCACTCAGAGTGACCCTATGGAGAACAAAACGGAACCCTGCCCATTCTTGCCCCATCCTCACAATCACTGCCATAGTTCAGCCCACTGTTGCGGCCACTCTGTTAAATCCATGTCATCGAGGGTCTTCTTTTTTTTACCGACCCTTTATTTTATCAAGCATGATGTCCTTCTCCAGAGTCTGGTCCCTCCTGACAACATGTATAAAGTATCTGAGATGCCGTCTTGCCATGCTTGCTTCTAAGGAGCATTCTGACTGCACTTCTTCCAAAGCAATGTGTTTGTTCTTCTGGCAGTCAGTCATAATTCAAAGGCATCAATTCTTCTTTAGTCTTCCTTATTCACTGTCTCGCTTTCACCTGCATATGAGTCAACTGAAAATACCATGGTTGGGTAAAGGAATGCTTTACTTTTTAACAATTCAAAGAGGTCTTTTGGAGAAGATTTTGCCCAATGCAACATATTATTTGATTTCTTGACTGCTGTGTGTATGAGCACTGACTGTTGGCCCAAGTAAAATAAAATCCTTTATAGCTTCAATCTTTTCTCCATTTATCATGATGTTGCTTATTGGCCAAGTTGTGAGGATTTTTATTTTATTTATGTTGAGGTGTAATCCATATTGAAGACTGTATTCTTTGATCTTCATTACTAAATACTCAAATTGTTTTTGCTTTCAGCAGGTAGCATTGTGTTATCTGCCTACCGCAGGTTGTTACTGAGTCTTCCTCCAACCCTGAGATCCTGTTCTTCATATAGACCACTTTTTAGGATCATCTGCTCAACATACAAACTGAATAAATATTGTGAAAAGATAGAACCCTGATGCACATCTTTCC
This sequence comes from Heterohyrax brucei, assembly GCA_028571685.1. Classification (NCBI taxonomy): domain Eukaryota; kingdom Metazoa; phylum Chordata; class Mammalia; order Hyracoidea; family Procaviidae; genus Heterohyrax; species Heterohyrax brucei. The sequence continues at coordinate 105,992,189 of CM053142.1, forward strand.
TGAGTTTAAACCATGCAGTATCCCCTTGTTCTACTCAAATGACTGCTTCTTGATCTGTGTAAAGGTTCCACATGTGCAAATTAAGTGCTCTGGAATTGCCATCATTTGCAGTGTTATCCATAGTTTGTTATGATTCACACAGATGAATGCTTCTGCATAGCCAATAAAACACAAACACCTTTCTGGTACTCTCTGCTTTCAGCCAAGATCCATCTGAAATAAATAATAATATCTCTCTGATTCCATATCATCTTCTGAATTTGGTTTAAACTTCTGGCAGTTCCCTATAAATGTACTGCTGCAATTGTCTTTGAATGATGTTTACCAAAATAATATGGTCTACTATTCTCGGAACAACAAATTGAAGAAGAATGATATTTCAAAAAGAAAAAAAAAAGAATGGTATGGCATTCATCGTGAAAAAAGAACATTTCAAGATCTATCCAGAAGTACAACAGTCAGTGATAGGATAATATGCATACGCCTACAAGAAAGATCAGTTAATACAACTATCATTCCATCAACCACCAATGTCAAAGATGAAGACATTAACAATTTATACCAACTTACACAGTGTGAAGTTGACTAACCCAATCAAGATGCATTGATAACTACTGGGGATCAAACCACAAAAGCTGGAAATGAAGAAAGACCAATAGTTGGAAAATATGACCTTGGTGATAGAAACAATGCCAAGTTCTTACGACAGGATTTTGCAAGACCAAAAATTTATTCACTGGAAACACTTCTTAAGCATTAATCGTGACTATGCACACGGACCTCACCAGTTAGAGTACACAGAAATCAAATCCACTACACCTGTGGATAAACACAATGGTTAGAAGCTCAGTATCATTAGTGAGAACGAGGCCAGAGGCTGACTGTAGAACATATTATCAATTCCTCACATGCAAGGTCACACCGAAGCTGAAGAAAATTAAAACACGTCCATGTGAGCCAAATTATCACTGTGAATATATCCCACCTGAATTTAGACACCATCTCAAGAAGAGACTTGATGCACTAAGCATGACCAAAGACAAAGTGGCTTGTGGAATGACCTTAAGGATATCACACATGAAGAAGGTAAAAGGTCATTAAAAACACAGGAAAGAGGAGACCAAAATGGATGTCAGAAGAGACTCACACTTCTTCTTCCATATAGGGTAGTTAATGAACAGAAGATTTCAGATGGTGCTCTAGAAAACAAAGTATTATTATGAAATGCGCAATGACCTGGTGTTAGACAACAAAAAGGGATGAACACACAGCATTTCTCAAACTGAAAAAACTGAAGAAAAATTCAAGTGTCAAGCTGCATTATTGAAGTATTCTATCGGGTAACCTGATGGGGCTGTTCTTTGTGCTACAGGGTTGCTATGAGCCAGAACTGACCCTACGGCAACAGATGTATTTATTTTTATATGAGCAAACAAAGTAGAATTATTTGTTTGAGTTGGATACCAGGCTTATTTAAGGCACTCTATTTTGGGGTTCGTTTTTATGGGAGCTATGTCACAGTCACATTCTTATCGAGCTTCAGGTGTGATCTGCTATTAGGCTAAGTCTTCTTGGTTCCATTGTTATTGGTAGTTTTTGTTTGTTTTGAAGCTAAGTATTTATTTATATTATACATCATCTGCCTGGTCTTGTGATATCTTTTACAACTGCTGATCCTCTATATATTAACTACCTCATCAAGCTTCACTTCTTGAGTATACCCTCATCCAAGTCACTTGTACTAACCCTGAGCAGAAGAACAACACCATCTGTAAATGGTCTACCATCCAGACAATTTCTCAAGCCGGAAATAAGGGAGTCATCTGGATCTTTTACCTCGTCCTTCATTCCTCAGGCTTAATTCATTAGCAAATATCCTATCATGCCTACCTCTTTCTAACATATAGGAGGGTATATACCTCCTATATGTACCGCCTCTATGTTATAACCCCAATCCATATGCTTACCCCTACACCACCGCATCTTCACTGACACTATTCTAATTTAAGCCACCATCTTTATTTTCTGGGCAATTGCAATAGTGTCTACATGTCTGTTCCACTTTCCACTCTGAAATCACAGTAAATTTTTAATTTAATTTCATTGAGTTTACTACGTATTCCCATCATTAGATTGTAGTTGCAGCCATGATGGTATAATTTACATATTTACTTACTTATTTCTATCATTAAATACAGCACACAGCCCACTCTTAATAAATACATGCTAAACAAGTGAATTTACAGATTGGAATCTTATTTGCAAATCATGTGAGACTACACCAAACATTTTGCTAAAAATCAAGATGCCCTAAATCTAAGACAGTCCTGTGACCTATTAGTTTTACCCTTCTCTCAAAAGATGAGGTTAGTTTAGCATGGCTACTTAAGAAAACCCTGTTGGCTTTTATGGAGCAGTCTTTTCATCTGTAACTGCACATTAGCAAGGTAATTAATAATTTGCTCTAGGATATTGCTTGGGAGCTACCTCTTGTCACTTTTAAAAACTAGGATGAAATTTGTCTACCTCCAGTCCTCTGGCAACACTCTTGTTCTCCATGACTTCTTAAACATTTCTGACAGGGACTCTATTTTCCCTATTTGCTGCAAAAAATGTTTTGACATATCTTAAACAACAAATGTCTACACATCTATTTCAAAAATATTTGTCATTGCATTGGACTATATTACTAGAATTGTAATCTTTTGTTCTGTATTTTATGCAAAGTTACACAAATAATGTTATAAATTTCCTTTACTTTGTAAGTACCACCTGCTGGTGACATGGAGAGCTGTGATGATAAATGGAACCAGGGCATTTAAGGTGATTGAAACATTCTCTCATGATTGTGGTGGTGACTACATGATTGCATCTGGGTAAGCTTACTGATTCATAACTTTAAAATTGGGAATTTTAGTTTATATGCTATAATTAAATAAAGATAATGAAACACACACAAAAAAACACTTTCAGGGAGGTTAACACTGTATTTTAAAAACCTAGCTACATAACAAGAAATTATATGACAAATTCTCAACCTGGCATCAGAATCCTTGGAACTGTGGAGGTGAGGCTCCTGATCCAGAAATAGTTCAGATGGGGGTGTTTGGGGCTGCCACACAAGAGAACGCTTTTAACTCTTCCAGAATCCATTCCTCTCAAAAGAACAGAGACCCTTCACCAACCCTTTCTAGCATGAGTCCAAAGTTCAAAGCGGTACTTTTTCAGACTTTAATATGCGTATGAACTACCTTATGACCTTGTTAACATGAAGATTCCAATTCCATAAACCTGGAGCTGGACCTGATATTCTGCACTGCTAACAAATCTGCAGGGTTCCTGAGTTGTGCAAGCTGCTAACATGTGCTCGACCACTAACATGTGCTCGACCACTAACACGTGCTCGACTGCTAACTGGAGGTTCAAGTCCACCCAGGGGCACCTCAGAAAACCGTTTCAAAAAGGTCAGCCACTGAACTCCCAGGGAGCACTATTCTGTTCTGACTCACATGGGGGTGCCATGAGTCAAAGCGATGGCAGGTGGTTGATAACAAGCCCGCAGATGCTCCTGATGCTGCTGAACCACACTTTTGAGCAGCAAGGATTTGAAGCGCTTAGCTGCAAAAAGACCAGACTCAATGGTCTGACAGAGACTGGAGAAGCCTTGACAGTATGGCCTTTGGACATCCTCTTAACACACTCCTAAAGTTGACTCTTCAGCCAAAGACTAGACAGGTCTATAAAACAGTAACATGTGTGAGGAATATGCTTATAGAGCAATCATACATGTGAGACCACATAGGCACAACAGGCCAAAAGCAAAGATAAGAAGGCAGGAAGGGACAGGAACACTGGACAAATAGAATGAGGAAACTGGGATAGAGAAGGGGAAAGTGCTGAAACATTGCAAAGGTTACAACCAATGTCACAGAACAACCTGTATATTAATTGTTTAATGAGAAACTTACGTGTTCTGTAAACTTTCACCTAAAGCACCCTAAAAAATTTTTTTTGAAAAGTCTGCCTTGAGCACTGAGCTCTTTTAAGATGCATCTCTATGGAACCAAACTGACAACAGCAACTCAAAAGGTTAGATGAGGAAACGCTAGGTGCGGTTGAGTTTGTGTTAATGGCAGAGGAACAATATGAAAAGGGAGGTGGTGAGAATGGGTGCACAACTCAAAGAATGTCATTGATGTCACTGAATTGTACGTGCAGAAGTGGCTGAACTGGTATATGTTCTACTGGGTATATTCTCAACAGTAACAACAACAAAAGATTATATAGTGAGCACTTTTAAAAAAAAAACACACACACATAGGGGAGTCAAGTGCTTAGCTGTAATTGCCAACATCTCAGTTGCCTTCTGTTTCTCACAATTGCTGCACTAGCACTGCATAACCTGCCACACACGCACAGGTGAGGTTCTGTGGCCTGTAAAACAGCTTCAGTGGCTGCCCAGGTGAGACTGCAACAAAGGCAGGTAATGGCAGCTGAGTCATTATCATCCCTGTGGGACGCAGACCGGCTCAGTGTGAAGACCCAGCTCGTCTCTACTTCCTTTGGTGGCTTCCTCAGGATACTAGAGCAGCACTTGCTTCACCATGGTGTAGTTTTTAATGACTTCAAACCCCTCCCACTGCTCTTCAGTGTCTCTCCCCTTCAAAAGGGATCTGAGGTGTACCACACTACATAATTCCTCCTCTTCCAGGTCAGGTAAAGTATAAAACTTTTGACCATCCTCAATTAAATGTGCTGAAAAAAGTCCATATAACACCTCCCAGTGCTGGAGTACAAGTGGTCTTTATTACTAGTCCTGCTTTTATCTATCACCATCTTCTACCAAACCACACTACTCTTCTCCCAGACTCCGAGATACACATGCTCGGAGAGTATCTGCAATATAAACTTAAAACCTAGGACAAGAGAATTAGATAAATCACAGTTAACAGAGCGTTTCGTAGTCAACTAAGTATACAGTCCTCAGCTACCAGTGTCCGACATACAAACCACAGTTATGAATCAAATCAACCCTTCTGCCCCTTATCATCAAGCCTATTACATTAAAAATTCAAGGTACATACAATGGTTCATAATAACAAATGGGCACTACTTTGCAACACATGTCAAAACATGATTATTACTGTTTTACTATGCTAAAGATGTTTTAGTGTTTCTGGAAGTGTTTTTTGATGCATAGAAAGGTACACTACGCACTATATGCTAAGACAAACATTTAACTGACCTTAGATACAAACTATATTGACTGGTTTTTGTTTTTTTTTTAATTTTTATTTGACATGACTGAGTGAAAATGTACATTCATGTATAAATTTATATGCCCACCTATATGCAGCTTCCACTGCTCTCCCTGTCCGCTAACTGCACACTATTCCTCTCTGCTCCATACATGTCTCATCCTCCCAACAGCCTCCTTTCCCCTCCTCTCCATCCACTCCCCTTCCTCCAGCTAGAGGTCAGCAAGATGATATCCTACAGATGTACAGAATCATAAAGTGCTTCCAATATATGGTCACTCTGCATTGCCAAGTCCAATCCATTCCTGTCCAAAGAGTGGACCTTTGTTATAATTTATGGGAACGGGCAGCATCAGGGCCGGGGGCCATGCTCTCAGAGGAACCCCAAAACTGCTGGACCATCAACTGAGGTCTTTTAGTGGAGATCTCAGGATGCACCCCTTTTTATTCTTGTGTTGCCAGTGAGACTCCTCTCTGTGAGCTCCATCGTGGCTATCACTGGTGGTGGCTGGGCACCATCCGGTTCTTCCGGTCCCAAGTCGATGTAGGCACCCACTCTTGTGGGTCTCTCTGTCTTCTAGGTTGTCTTTACCCCATGTCATTTTGGTCCTCGGTGAGTATCCATTCCTGCTGAGTTGGGACCATTTGCTGTGTCCTCGGATGGCAGCTTGGCAGCTTTTAAGACCCCAGATGCCACTCACCAATGTGGGGTGCAGAGAGCTCTCTTAGCAAAATGCTAGTTGTGCCAATTGGCCTGGAATTCGCCTAAGGGCGTGGTCCCCCACCCCCCGCCCCAGCTACTCTATCCTTGCAGTATTAAGATGGAAGGAGTACTCAAGTTATGCTGAAGTCCACTTAATGTTGTTCTTGTTTCTAATGTGTGCGATCACCGCTTTCTCCCAACTAGATTTCTAGTAACTATCTAAAATAAGCCCTCCCCCCCCACCTTCCCTCCCCCATCCTTGCAGCTGTCAGAGTCTTTTCTTCTATACACAAGCCTGTTTTTGAGATCTTATCATAGAGGTCTCATACAGTATTTGTCCTTTTGTCGCTGACTACTTTCACTCAACATAATGTCTTCCAGTTGAAACCAGGTTAGGAGATGTTTCCTGGAATCATCATTATTCTTTATCATTGTATAGTGCTCCATTGAGTATATGTACCATAGTTTACCTATCCATTCCTCTGTTGTTGGGCATCTGGGTTGATTCCATCTTTTTGCTATCATGGACTGTGCTGCGGTAAACATTCTTGTGCATGTGTCTGTTGGTGTGAAAAGCCTTGATTCTGTAGGATATATTCCAAGTAGTGGAATTATTGGGTCAAATGGTATATCGATATCCATTTTTTTAAGGAAGCGTCAGATTGCCTTCCAAAGAGGCTGGACCATTTTGCAACCCCACCAACAGTGTAGGAGGGTTCCACTTTCTCCACGGCCTCTCCAGCATTTGTTGATTTGTGTTTTCTGGATCATGGCCAATCTTGTTGGGGTGAGATGGTATCTCATTGTTGTCTTGATTTGAATTTCTTTAATAACTAAAGATCGTGAACACGTATATTGACTGTTTTAAGCCATGTACTGTTTCAACTTAAAGACAGACTTAGGAACAGAACTCATTTGTAATCCCAGGACTGCTGCATTGCAGTCCAGGCTTGTATTTTCTCTTCGGTTCTTTCGGCTTCAGAAACACTGATTGTGTCCTTCCCTTTTTGTTTCCTAACTCTAGGTCTTTGCACATTTCATCACAGTATTTCAACCTTCTGCAAAAGTCATCTTTAAAGTCTTAGAAAGCAAAAATGTCACTTTAATGATCTAAGCTATGGTCATTTCAATCACCTCATATGCATGTGAAAGTTGGATAATCAAAAAAGAAGACAAGAATAACTTATATCTTTCAGTTATGGTAATAGGGAACAATACTGAATATACTGCAGACTGCTAGAAGAACAAACAGATCAGTTTTAGAGGAGATGCAACCAGAATCCTCCTTAGAAAAAGAATGGTTAAGACTTCAACTGAACTTGCTCTAGATACATCATCAGGAAAGATCAACTGCTAGAAAAGGCTTATCATGTTTAGCACAGGAGAGGGTCAGTGACAATGAGGGGAGATTCAGTGAGGTGGGAGGACGCACAGCCACAACAGACTCAAACACACCAAGGATCATGAAGAGGGCACAGGAGGAAGTAACTTTTAGTTCCTTATACACAAGGCTGCCATGAGTCACCAGTGACACAACACCACCAACAAAAGCCTTTCTCCAGTTCTTCTGCACTACTGCTGGCTCTCCCTCCCACATTTCTACCTCTCACCTTTCCCAACTGACCCCAACATCCTGCATATTCAGAATGATTTTTAATTCATCTTTTCTCTCCATTAACTCTCTCTGCTGTTCTATCCAGCCTCCATTCCTCTTAAGGGAAATACGTGTATGAACAGAGTAAAGATTTTATAGACCCGGAATGGTTTCTTTCTACTTTTAGTTATTTTATGCATTTTTAAACTAATCTTTAATAGATTAGCTTACTTTTGCAATACAGATACTAAAATACATTTTTGAAAAAAAACATTAAACATTATCATTAAATAATGTTATATGCAGGGTGCCTTTGTTTAAGTTCCAAGCTCACTATTACAGTCCTCATTTCCTTAGAGTCAGAGGACCACAGCACTGGAATCTGGCAATGTGTGATTATCTGTAGCACTTACAAATGAGAGTACGGAAGAAAAGCACTGATTTTTAAAGGCTGGGACCTGGAGTAAAAACTGTCTAATTCCTTCACTCATTTCCCATGCAGGTAAATCTTGGGTGCAAAGCTTCTCCTAATTTAGCTTCACTGTTGGTTAGATATTTTGTTTCATCTAGAAAAAGAAATATGCACTGATGGCGACTCAAACATCTAATAACAGTCCTAAAAGGAAAGGTATTTAGAAGATGTCTGCATATAGAAACAGGAGCTATCAGTTTAGCTGGTGTTTTGGAGGTTAAAAAAGTTAGGATGAGTTTGAGCTGAAATAAGGAAGTTGTAGCAGTAAGAGAAACCAAAGTGCTACTACCACTTCCTGTTTTTCTCTAAGTTATTGGCAAAAGGTTGTGGGTTTTGTGGGCACTCCATTTATAACTCTTTACAGATCTTCTTCCTCTTCTTCTACTACACAAGGACAACTGTTTTCCCCACTCTTCAAATTTAGATCCTTACATTTTAAAATGATGCCCCCCCCATCATATGCTAAAGATGACAGTAGCAGGTATAATTCTGGAGTCACTGAGAAGAGAAGAATTCCATATAAAAGCCAAACTAAACTCTTTGCCTTCGAGTCCATTCTGGCTCATACCAACCCTACAGGGCACAGCAGACCTGTGCCTCACAGTTTCCAAGGAGTACCTGGTGGATTTGAACTGCTGACCTTTTGGTTGGCGGCTGTAGCACTTAACGACTATGCCACACAACCTATGAAATAAAGAAATGGGTTCTTGCTGAAAAGAGAAAGGTACCACATATTTTGGGCTTTCATTCTAACAGGAATGATGGATTTAGGGCTCTATTCATACTTTTCCACTCCATTTTCACAATAATAATGCATGTTTAAGAAGACAGGGGATATTAAAGAGGAAAGCAAGGCAGACTTGTTCCCCTTTCCCCACCATCCTGGGCAAGCTGCCTATACTCTGTGAGTCTTGGTTTCTTTATCTATAAAATGGGATTATAAATTGGGTTATTATAAAGAACCAAAGAAACAATGTATAACTTATAACCACCTTCCCCTGGCTTTGCACACATACACCATGTGAAAATGTGTAAACCATTGTTAGCTAGCAGGCTATACAAAACCAGGTTGTGGTGGCTTGGGCCTGTACCACTGTAGCTTGCTGAGTCCCAGTACAGCTGCAGATTGTTGATGCTACATACCTGATGTAAGGTGAAGTCTGTGCCCATAGGTTACAGTTGCCTACTGCAGGCTAAGAAGAAACCCCAGTGGTGTAACGGTTAAGTGCTACACCTGCTGTCCAAAAGGTCAGCAGTTCAAATCTACTAAGCACTTCTTGGAAACTCTATGGGGCAGTTCTACTTGTCCTATAGGGTCTCCAAGAGTCTCAACCGACTTGATGGCAACAGGTTTGTTTGTCTTGGGTTTGCAAGTTAAGAAAACCACAATGCTAAAAAAGAGAGGTCATGTTGTCATCCTTGGGTAGCACAGAGGCACCTGACACAATTCAGCAGGAAAAAGACTGTGTGAGCCCAGTACACAGACTCCCACATGTGGATATGTAAACCTTCTTTCTCTGGTACACGCATGCACACACACACACACACACACACACACACACACACACACACTCCTACCTCTCCAGGGCCGAGAGAATTGACTTCCTGTAACTGCTTATCAGACACATCATAGATGACTCACAAACTCAGCATCGGTGCTCAACTTTTTAAAACAATAGGTTGGACTCCTCTCCTATGCATGCCAATACTTTCTGTTTCCAAAATACGCACTCATTTGCAGCACGACACCAACCAATTTCCTATTCCCCTCTTTTTGACAAGTTTCGGAATCCAGTGGGTTTCAGTGGAGTTCACTGGCACTGCCGCTGTCCTTTTTACATGTACTTTAAATGCTGCCAAGCCTGAATGCATCATTTCTCCTCTTCCAGGGTTATTATTCGCAAACAGGAGACTCAGAGGCCAGTGACTGTTGCTGCCAGCTGAAGAACAACAGTTTTCTCTTCAGAGCATTTCTAAGGAACCATGACTATAACACAAAGAATTTTAAAAACAAGCAACTGACTGACAAGACAGAAGATGAAAATGACTATACACACAGACCCCCCAGGATCTCCTTGAAGAGCAGGGTTTCCTTGTTCACTTCCTCTTTTTTTAATATCACAAGACCCTACTTGGTCTCCTTCCGTAGGAGGCAAAGAACCGCCTGCTTAGGAGGGCATAGAGAAAATTCGTTAACAATTAGGGTGAATAACTTGATAAACACCACACAGACCATCTTTGTTACTACAAAGGGCAAAAATATCATCTTGTGGGTATCATTCAATCTCTCTGGAATATATGTATATATAAAGACAACCACAACAGTTCAAGAACACGCAGAGTGCTGGCAAAGGTACACTGCAATCTCACTCCAAGCTAACTGAAAAATATCTAAAGCCATCAGGATTTGCGGAAGCAGGTAGTTGTTTAAGATCACAGGTTGCCTGGCAGAAACTGCTCATTTTTGTGATGGTGATAAGTGAATTTTTCTAGCGTGAACAGGAACGCAGGGCAATGTGTTGATGGGCTGACAGTTCTGGATGTACTTCTGTCTTCTCCTTTTTTAGGTTCAACTGTGAAAACACTGTATTTAAAGAGAAACGGTAATCTGACCTCAGTTTACAGAGAATTAGTTTTTCGATTTACCATTACTGGCATGGCTCTTTATTGGTTTGTTTGTAAACACTGTAATTACAGACAACAAAATATTGCACCCTTTTGGTGGTAGAATAATTACAAATGGTCCACAAAGGCAAAATAAAACCAATAGAAGTACCTACCCCGAATTCACCTATAACTTAAGCAAACAACCTAGCCCAAAGTGAAGCTAACTGTTGTAAACCAACATTCCTATACATATATACATTATGATAAAAATTCTAGTAAAGTTTTTAAAACTGTTTTAAGGGAAAATTTACAATTCAAGTCAGTTTCTCATAAAACAAACAAGAAAAACCTTACTTCGGTATGCAACCCTCGCTGCTCCCCCCACACTTTGACATCACCTCCTTCCCTTCATCCTGTATTTCCCATGTCCGTTCAACCAGCTTCTTTCCCCTTCTTTGATCTCATCTCCTATCTGGACAGGTGCTGCACAGTTACTCTCCTGTATCGACTTAAGCCAAGAAGCACATTCCTTACCGTTATCGTATCACGTCTTATTGACCAGTTCAATCTTGTCTGAAGAGTTGGCTTCTAGAATGGTTTCAGGTCCAGGATAACAGACAGTCCAGAAGACACGTCTTCTGGGGACCCTGCAGTCTGTCAGAATATCAAGTGTGGTCTCTGAACTAGAGTTTGAGTTTGGCACTCCACATTCTTCCTGCTCCATCAAGAACTCTTTGTTGAGTTCCCTGTAAGGGCACCACGTAGGTCTTTTGGTCTCATGTCGAGAGAATCTCTAGTTTAAGGGTCCCTTTCCATCTCTTAGTAGCCCTGGTGGCATAGTGGTTAAAGAGCCACAACTGCTAGACACAAGATCTGCCGTTTGAATCCACTAGGTGCTCCCAGGAAACTCTATGGGTCAGTTCTACTCTGTCTTATAGGCTCACTATGAGTTAGAATTGACTGGAAGGCAGTAAGATTGGTTTAGTTGGGTTCTTTCTCTTGGGTTCCTATTTTACTTATGTCTTTGATGTTTATCACTCTTGTTTCCTCCAGGTGGGTTGAGATCAACTGATGCTTCTTAGATGGCCATGTGCTAACAGAAGCTACTCACCAGAGTTAGATGCAGAGTATTTTCTTAACTAACTTTGATGTGCCAGTGGTCCCAAAACATCTGCCCCTGTTTCTCTGCCCTTTGAAGTATTTGTATTTAAAACTTCTTAGCCTTTAGACCATTACTGTGCTTTTAAAAGAAAACTCTAGCGGTGTAATGGTTAAGAGTTGGGCTGCTAAACAAAAGGAAGGCAGTTCAAATCCACCAGAAGCTCCTCAGAAACCATAGGGGGCAGTTCTACTCTTTCCTATAGAGTCACTATGAGTCAGAACCCACTTGATGGCAGCAAGATTTGGGTCCTTGTACAAACAGCAGTTAAACAAATGCTCTTTTAGTAGTACAACAGTAACCTCATACAGTATTCTGAAATTTCAAATGGAGGAGGCATTCCCAGGAAGGCACATAAGAAGTAGTGAGTCTCATGCTAACTTTCTGGTTATTATCATTACATCTCCACAGCCTACTAAAAATCTGTTGTAAACTAAACTTCAAGTTGACTTTTTCCCCTGTGATGAGTTTCCAACAACTATGTGAGCCACTGTTTTGCCCTAAAGCCTAGTCTATAATTTTGCAAAATCTAATTCTTACATGTGCATTCATTCATCCATTCCAGAGAACCAGGCATAGAGAAACCACTATATATAAACACTGTGACTTGGTGGGTGGGGTGGGAGGGGATGATTTCAACAAGGAAAAATTTCGTAATAATCCTGCCCTCATATGACTGAGTTCAACAGGGAAGAGAAGACATATGTCTAAATAACAGAAATGCTACTTGGTATTAGAAAATCCAGGAGTCCTTGGGGGGTACAAATAAGTGCTCGATTACTAGCTGAATGACTGGCAGTTGAAACCTACCCAGAGGTGCCTCAGAAGACAGACCTGGAGATCTGCTTCTGAAAGCTTACAGCCTTGAAAGCTCTAGAAGCAGTTCTACTGTGTACACGCAGAGTCACTACGAGTCAGAACTGACTCTATGGCTACTAACAACATTAGAAAGATACAGATTACACTACAAAGAAAACAAACACTAACAACATTAGAAAGATATAGATTAAGCTGAAAAGAAAAGAAAGGTTAACAACAACATTAGAAAGATATAGATTAAGCTGAAAAGAAAAGAGATGTGGGATTCAGAAGCACAGAGATGAAACTGGGGTGGGGTGGAAAGAAAGTGTGAGGGGACAGGTCTGGGAACAGGAGTCTGCAACAAATAAGTAAGCGGTTAGTGTGGCTGAAGCTGAGATTATCTGATGGGAAATGAAGCTGAGAGTTTGGAACAGGTAGCGCAGTGCTGATTCCTCATTCTAGTGCTTTGGTCCAAAAGCTCACAGTGTTTGAAATACTGTCTCAAGTTTTCTATAGGTGAGAGGAAAACAAAAAGTCTTACTGTAGTAGTACTAAAAAAACCCCAAAACCAAACCCACTGCCATCAAGTCAATTATAACTCCTAGCCACCCCATATGAGAGTAGAACTGCCCTACCAAGTTTCCAAGGAGCACCTGGTGGATTCAACTGCTGATCTTTTGGTTAGAAGCTATAGCATTTAACCACTACATCACCGGGGTTTCCAAGAGGATTGTTTTCACCTGCTTTTAAACCAGGGCACTTCTGCATGTGACGTGAATGTAAGAACCATATATTACAAAAACCAGCTGCACTGGCTTCAGTTCTCTAAAAAAGTTTTTTTTAAACTAGTTTTTCCCCCTAAAGAGGGTAAAAAATAAAGAAAAAAATCTAAAGAGTATAAATGCTTCATCTCCACTCTACCCCCAAACAATCCTATTCTCCAGAAATAATTATTGTTACAGTTTTTCTGTGTCCTCTCACCAAAACTTCGTGCAACACATATATACTCCCTCCAGCTCAACTTCCACTCGATATTCAGTTTGTTTACATGTAATAATATTCCTGGGAGATGTTTCTGTATCTGTACATACAAGTCTACTCTAGTCTTTTAAACAGTTGTCTTATACTCTATTTTATAGAAATAGAATGATTATTTAACTGTTTTCCCTGTTAACGGAATTGGCATTATTTGACTTTGCTATTTGTATCCAGTGTTTAACTCTTAAAAACAGAAGTTTTAGTCAAATCTCTGAAAGGAATTGAAGCCAAGGGCTTCTAAAAGCATTGGGAAATCTTAAATAACACATAAGGGGAAGTCAGGCCATCGACACGACAAATACAAAGCAGTTCAGAAGATTTAATATTTAAAAACTTCTGTGACCAAGACCTTGGCCACCTGGTCTACCATTTGGTACATCTGACAGTGCAATGCTACCTTCATTACAATAAAGAGTATGAGTTCTTGGTGGAAGAGTACCAATATGATTCTGGAACACTAACTGCTTTTATGAGGTGATTTTAAAGTTAAATTATGTTGGAGATTAAAAAGTAAGCATTAATTTACAAGTATCCATTGATAAAAGTTTCTCTTATGATGTACATTAATAATACAATTTTGGTTTCTAAAGAAGCATCACTAGAAGTCAGTATACTTACTCCTCCCTTACAGCCTATCTCATTAACCCACCTCCACATTTATGAGAATAGTAATCTACTGACTATTTTACATACTAATGATGTACACCTAGCAATAAAGGACACCAGGGTGAGAGGCAAGAGTAACATTGGCTGGAAGTTTAAGATTATGTGTCAACATGGCTGGGTCATGACTCTCAGTGGCCTGGCAGTTATGTAATGATGTAGTCATCCTCCATTTTCACATAATGCCAACATGGACAGAACAAACTGGTCTTTGTACCCTAACCATGTTGATAAATGAGAAGTTGGGTGTGTAGTATTTTACACTATATTTACTCTAGAGTCAAGCAAGCCTGGATAGAAACCTGACTCTCCTACTTTCTAGCCAGTGACCACAGGCAAATTATTAACCTCAAGTACTTCATCTGTAAAATTGAGCTATACCTACCTCTTACTGTTGTTAGTGGGGATTAAATGAGATAACTACATTATCTCATTATATAATATGATAATACACATTTACCATTCAATAAATGTTAACCATTATTTAGTGACAATGTACTAAGAGTTGTAGAGGGCAGTGGTAATTCAGTGGTAGAATTCTCATCTTTCATGCAAGAGACCTGGTTCAATTTCCAGCCAATGCAACTAAAATACAACCAGCACTCCTCTGTCACAAGTGGCTTGGAAGTTGTTGTGATGCTAAACAGGTTTCACTCAAGATTCCAGACCAAGACAGACTAGGAAAAAAGGACTAACAGCCTAGTTCCAACAATCAGCCTGTAAAAACTCTATGGACCATAATGGTCCAATTCCTTTGTGCACGGGGTCACCATTTGTCCAGGCCAACTCAACAGCAGCTCCTAACAGCAACAGTTATGACCCAATAATGTAACAGTATGCCACTGTAACAGTAATAATCTATTAGGTAACATTTATTGAACATTAGCTATAATAGTATAGACCCTGCATGGCACAAATGATCAAGACCTCAGCTGCTAGCCAAAAGGTTGCAGGTTTGTGTCTACTCAAAGGCACCTTGGAAGAAAGACCTGACAATAGACTTCCGAAAAAGCAGTCATTGAAAATCCTATGGAGCACAATTCTACTCTGACACACACAAAGTCACCATGAGTTGTAGTGGACACTATGTCAGCTGGTTACCTAGTAACAGTAGTTATATTTTACTACCCTGTACATAGCGCGTACTATCACTGTTCTTACTATGTACCAGGTACTGTTCACTTGCTCTGTGTCTGTCTTCTTGTCTCTCTCTCTCTCACACACACACACACACATACTCATTTATCCCTCATAGCAGCCTTGTGGGGTTGATACAAATGAATAAAAGTCTTCTTGCATGCTACTTTTCAAAGTGTGTTTTTAGATACATTATCTTTTTTATTCTCACAACCACTACCCAAGGAGATGAGAAAATGGAGAACAAGACTCCAAAAGGTCTGGGATTATAACCCACCAAAATAAAATTCACACTATTGTTCTCTAAAAACTGTAATGTTGTTTCACAATTAATACTTCAAAGAGATCACTTACGAAAACAGTGTTCACAATAAACTATATCTTTTAGCTCTTAGAAAAATGTTTTCATTACTTTGCAGAAGTGCCAGGAATTACACTCACTTCTCATGGCTTTACACTTAAGAGCTACTTGATTCAAATAATTCCTAACAATAGCACACTGAAAGGTAATGGAAAATAAGGCATTTATTACTTCTGTGAGATTCTGTGCAGTGCAAGAAACAATGTTTATGCAGTATTATGAGTAGATGATACATCACAAGGAGATTAATTTTCTATAAATCGTATGCCTTTAATAGAAATCTTTAGAAAACATACATTTTCTATTTGGGGCTGGGGTGGAAGGCATGGTAGTGTGAAATAAATAAACAAAACAAAAATCCACCTTCTATGTCAGTATTTATTTTCCTTCCCTATTTTTGCTGTAACAGAGGTAAGGGGAAGATGTGTACACAGACGAGAGACAGAAGAGGAAATTACAGTGAACAGGGATTTCTGCAGCATCCACTGCCTTTTCCTTGGATCAAAGAAAGTGCAAATCAACAGGCACCCTTTACACAGAGGTACCTGTACCTCAACACATCCCCAGATTACTGCCTGAGGACAAGCCCCCACTTTGTTTCCAACAGGGAACATAAGCTTTTAAAACAACTGTAAGCTGATATTCCTTCTAGCTTACTTCCTGTTCCTTGGTTGGAATTATAAGGCCTCAGAATTTACAAGCACACAAAACCTAAGTGATTCTTATAATAGGGTAGAACTCACTGAATTTAACAGGATTCAATGTGTGTTCCATAGAGATGACAGCCATTATGGTCAGGTCCAAAAACAAAAGTGCCCCAAATTCATCCAAGAAAAAAAATCACACCACGTTTCCAGATGATCCCCAGTGAAGGGCTGGTACTCAGTCTCGGTGAGACACCATGGAGCCTTCTTAGCTGCCTCTCTAAAGGAACTTGCATATTCTTGGAGTCCTTTTCCATGTTGGCCAATAGGAGTCTGGAACAGGGCCCTGTACCAGATGAAATATTTTGATCCTGCCAACTGCTTCTTGGCTTTGAGCAGCTGTAGGAGCAGCTGGTTTTACAACAGTCACAGAGTGAGTCCTTGTTCTGAGGCAGGAGAGTTCCATATTCTCTGAAAAGCTCATTAGTTTGGGTCTTCATACAACTGCTTCATTAACTTCACCTAAAGATCTGGTGTGTCTTGCTTGCTATTACTATGTCTTTCAAGTAACTCAAATGATCTCTAATAGTTTCACCCATGGGGAATCTCCCTTCAATCATAAAAGTCAAGTTTATCTAATTCTTGGTTCAGTCAGAAACTAAAGAGTCATGAGACAGAAGATCCATTACCCCTGAACTGGTATAAATAAAAATCAACAGAGTTCCAGGAATGGTAAGTTGAATACAAGAATTTGCTCCTGCTCCTTTCTGCTATCTCAACAAAATTACAGTAAAGATATATACAGATATATATTTTAAGGTGTAAGACTGCTAAGATAGTAAGAACATGAAAGGAGGCAACAGTAACAACATAATTTTGGAAGCTGGAAAGCAGAGCTGAATTTTAAGTTGTCAGTGGAGGACGCCAGGACCAACCCAGTTTACACCACAGACTCCCCCAAAGGCACTGGTGGCATTACTGGAAGGAGGGGACAATGGAAGGGATGAAGTAAAATAGAAATGAAAGAAGAATTAGATGAACTTAACTTTTAAGGATGAACTCACATTTTTAGGAAATAGCTCAATTCCCCAAATGAGGCTCCTACTCCATCCTTATAAAGTCTAAAGATAGATTTCTCTGCAAAGTGTAAAACATAAGCCTCTGGGTAAGGTCCTAGGCACAGTTTGGTAGACTGGGAGTCCTACTGTAATGTAAACTTGGGATTGGATGAATACATGCATGGTGAGATTCTCCCCCTACCCATAATCCTAGTCCTCTTCCTCAACCAGGTTTCAGAAAGACAGCCGCCAAGTCCATACCCTCCATGCAAAGAATCTTCTGCGGTGCTCAATGGGGAACTGCTGCTAGTGTTTCCTCAAGCTAAGGGCTACTGAGAGCACCCCAAGGGAAGCTACTGTCAACAAGCCCCAGCTCTGCCCCCCACCTCATGCACACACTTTTATGTACAGATGACAAGGAAGGGCCACCTAAAAGCTAAGGAAAGATTCTAAAATGAAAGGTGGAGTCCAAATCGAAAATCAGGTTGCAAGGTTAAATCACATCACAGTGATAGAATCAGCAAAATCTAGATTATGGGCAACTCTACAGGCCAAATGGTCCAGTTCTATTAACAAATAAAAATTGCACTAGGGGAAAAAAAGGAGAGGAATGAGGGAAACTACAGATTCAAAGAGATTTAAAAGACTTACCAGTCAATTTCATTGAATGGACCTTAAAAATACTCATGAGATCATCTGAGTAAGTCATACAATGGTTAGATACTTAGTGATATTTAGGAATTACTAATTTTTTAAGTATGACAAACTACAGTCTATTTAAGGTCAGCAGTTTGAACCCATCAGCTGAGAAAGAAGTGGCAGTGTGCTTCTGTAGAGATTGACAGCCTCTGAATCCGTATGGGTCACAATCAACTCAACAGCTGTGGGTTAGGTTCTCAGGCTTTTAAATCCTTCTATTTTAACTATATATATACTTTAAATATAAATAGATGAAGTCTTACAATAATGGAGGTGGGTTGATTAATTAAGCTTGGCGATGGTACGAAGGGAACACGGCAATCTTTTATACTATTCTACTTTCACACATGCTTGAAATTTTCCATATTGAAAACAAGTATAATTATAATCCTCAGAAAAGATACTAAACTCATAAAGAAGCAAAATAGTACATAAAAAAGGAACATTGAGAGAATTTTCAAAGTCTCCTGGAAATACAAAATAATAACAAAATAAAACATTCAGTGAAGAGCTAGGGAAAAAACTGAGGATATACTGAATAAAACACAGTGAAAATTTGCAGAAATGAAAAGAAAGTGATTTAGAAATTAGAAGATTAGTCCACAAGGTCTCAAATCCAATTAACAATTCTGGAAAGAGAGAAGAGAGAAACAGAAGGACAAAATTCATTGAAACAATATGAAAGAAAACTTCCTAAAACTGAAGGCCAGAAATTTCTGCAAGAAAAGGACTCACCGAACGCCTAACCCCACGAATAAAAACAGACCCACATCAAAGCACACGTAACTCTGAAACTGCAAAACATTGGGAACAATGAGAATTGTCAGGTTTCCAGAAAACAATCAAACAAAAAAGGCTGCACATAAAAGATGAGGAACAGAAGGACGTAGGACTTCACAAGAGAATGAAAAACTACACGGCAAAGAAGCAGTGCCTTCCAAACTGTGAAGCAAAACAATCATCAACACAGAGCTCTATCCTCAGCCAAACTGCCAAGTGCCATAGATTGGAGTCGTGCCCCGCAAAGTATCTGGCAACTTGGCTAGGGTCATGATTCTCACTACTGAGTCACTGTCCATCATCTGGTCATCTGATGTACTTTTCCTATGTGTTGTAAATCCTATCTCTGTAACACTAATGAGATGGGATTAGTGGCTCAGTCTACAAGGTTATGAAGACTCAGTCTACAAGGTGAATCTACAAGACAGGGGGGCACAGGAAAGTTGGTAATTGGGAACCCAAGGGACAGCGCTGACATGTCACAGAGTTTTTAACAAACATTGTACGACAATATGTATACTATTTAATAAGAAAGTAGTTTGTTCTGGAAACTTTCATGTAAAGTACAATTTAAACATGAAGAAAAGATTAACCTATAATTTAAGCCAACTGCTTCTGAGACATACAAGGGAGAACTGAGCACAGAGACAGGGAGAACACACATCACCAAGTTAGCAGCACAGGGATCAGAGCACATCTTTTGGACCTGAGGTCCCTGTGCAGAGAAACTCCCATACCAGGGGAAGACTGATGACGTGGAGTTCCCCCAAGAGCTGACAGAGAGAGAAAGCCTCCACCTGCAGCTGACACACTAAATTTGAACTGTCACTCTCCTAAACTGTGAGAGAATAAATTTTTCTTTGTTAAAGCCATCCACTTGCAGTACTTCTGTCATAACAGTGCTAGATT
The DNA here is from genome assembly GCA_028571685.1 of Heterohyrax brucei. Classification (NCBI taxonomy): domain Eukaryota; kingdom Metazoa; phylum Chordata; class Mammalia; order Hyracoidea; family Procaviidae; genus Heterohyrax; species Heterohyrax brucei. The sequence goes on from CM053142.1 coordinate 106,012,072, forward strand.
ACCAAGAAACCAGTCAAAAGTGAATAAAAGCACACTTTTAAGCATGTAAGATCTCAAAAACTTTGTTTCCTTTCACCTTTTTCAGAAACAAGAGCAAGGAAGTAAACCCAGAAACTACACAAAAAAGGCAGGGAATAGAGGTAACAAGGGCTACAGGACAAACAAGAAGGGAATCTCCAGGATGATGGGAGATTCCACAATGGAAGTTTACTCCCTAGGCCTCAGTTCCCTTTCCAGTGAAAGACGGAAACTCACACAGTGCCCGCCTCACAGAGCTGTAAAGAGTCAACATGAGATACTCTGAGTAGCAGCTGACACAACATTCCAGCTACAAAGAGTTGTTACTACCATCATCAAAGAGTTGACTCCACGTTAACATGTATCTTGAAACACTATAATAGCAAACAAAAAAGTCAATGTAATACATGTTGCTGAACTGAAAATATTTCCAGTTTACTTATATAATCATATACCAGTAGAGTTTGGGGGGCTGAAAGAGATTTGAGTTTTTTCTAGCACAATATCCTTGTTTTGAAGATGAAGAAACTCAAGTTCAGAGTGGCTAGGAAACTAGTTTAAGACTACACAGTCATTCAGAAAAGGGGTTGTGATTAACACTCTGATGTCTCATTCAGTGTCCTGAAAATCAGAAATGTAGCTATCCAAGCTATACTTGGGGTATTTTCAGAGGGTCAGACACATAAAACATCACCATACAAATATGTTGTCCAACTCTGTCGTTCTACCCTGAAACAAGACACGTGGTTGAAGATGTATACAGACACACACACATACGCATATGTACACACACACACACACAGATACATATACACAAACAAAAGAACTGTGTAAAAATACCTGCCCAGGGCAAATAAGAGAGGAGGTAGCAGTTGGATTTACAGTTAGGTTGGCCATTAGAAAGAAAATGTATTGAAATCAAAGCCCTACAGAGTGCTTCAATTCAAGGAAGAGTAAGTGGAATTACAGATAAAAGTAAGATTATCAACCCCTAAGGCTACGGTCATCAGAGGCTATGAGTGTAAGAGGAGGTATGGCTGGGAAGCTTCTCATCCCTAGACACTGGAACGGGCAGCAGGGCACGCCCAGCACTTTCCTACGCCTTTCTAAACAACAGACACAATCTATGTGGTTAGTAGCCATTTCTGTCACTGCTTCCATAGAAAAAACCACACAGCAATGAGGACTGTCAAATGAGCTCAATGAAGAGCACAGGTGTGGAGTCCGGGAAGAAAGGCCACCATCCTGGAGAGGAAATCTCATCTTTATCTCGCTCACACAGAGCATCAAGGCAGTGGTGTCACTAGGGTGCGTACAGGCCACAAAGTGATAATGTCAGAGGGGTGACACCAAAATGGCTACCCATAAAAACTTTCATGCAGTGTTTCAGTAAAGATTTATTTTGTGACCAACATATATATACCAATATAACTAAAAGACTAAGCTCCTATGCTTACTTACCTTTGAACCTCTAAGGGTTCCTATGATTGGAATTCACTCTACAGTGACAGGTTTAGTATGGTTTCCTTTTTAACACCCTCTGGTCAGAGCTGTCACTGTTACCCACTGACACGGACACTTTGAATCACGTGGTTCTAACTCCACAGGCTGTTGTTTTTATGGCTGCTGGTGTTTTACCGTTGCTGACTTTATCACGTTTTCTGGTGTTTCAGCTACAGTACTGTGGTAATTAGTCGAACTTTTTGGAGAATGAAGTAGTAGTTCAAAGAAGGAGTGATATATGGGAATAATGATTAAGAAGTAACATTAGTACCAAAAATATCCCTAAGGATCCTCCACGGTCTGGTACAAGAGGGAGCTCGTGACGGGGTGCGTGTGACACCAAGCTTAGTGACGTCACTGCACCACAGCTCAAATCACTGATAAAGTTCTCTACCCTTCTAAATTTAGAAAAGGGGACTGAGGCTTAGTGAGAATTTTCCTGGGATAAATCCCATTATCTGTCTTAACTTCGTTCCACCTAAAAATAAGCTTGTTGTTTATTTGCAGAAAGTCTCATACAGCAGTTTCACCCGTTTTCTTTTTTGTGAATCTCAAAAGAAAAGTAGATGCTAATTTCTCACCTTCAAAATGCAGAAAATTTCCATGCTTCTTGAATATTTATTCCAAACCAATTTGTAATTACCTTTGGATGCAATACCAAAGTCATGACTGGCTGAGTCAAAGATCTCTTAATATTTTGACCATTTAGCAGAGATTTAAAGTGACAGGTAAGGACCCCTCAAACACCAAAAAAAAAAGCCAGTTTCATATGTTTTAATCCTTTTCACAAATGTTTATTTCTATAGCTTTGATTAACAAAATAATTTCTTTCCTTTTTCTTGTAGGCACTAGGTGCGTTCTAGAAAACCAATCAAATGGTATAAAAGTATATACACATAACCAAGTTAGTAAAAAATAAATAAATATAAACTATTAATAAGTATCTCTGAGTTCTTCTATAATAGAAACCTTCATCACCTAAAGTGCATACACACACACAGACACAAAAGTATAGAAAACACAGTTTTAAAATTGAGAGTAATTCAGCATCAACACTCACAGAAAAAGCAGGATTCCCGTGTTTGCCAAGGCAAAGGCAAGTCCCAAAATCCCACTGCCCATAATGGCGTTGCTTAGGTTAAAAACAGACATGCCTAAGGAGGTTGTTCCTGGAATCTGCACAAAGAAACAAACATTCACACTAAGCAGAACAGTCCCCCCAAAACCTCAAGCCAAAGCTTTTAAAACATTATTCAGGATTAAATTCAAGAAATTCTTCCTTAGCAGTCTGATTATTTTTTTAACGGGGTCTCAGAGAAAAATACATATAGTAGGAAGCACATCCTGGTGAACATATAGGTCCTTATGCTTTGATCCTGTGCCAAATGCACAAACTACATCTGTCCCAATCTATGTGATTTAAAAAAATAAGGATACTTTATTATAATGACACTTACATATTCATCGCATTTCTTTTTTTCCAAATGGCTGTTTGTGAGACTTCTTCTACTTTCACGATCAGAAATAAACTTGCTGTAAAGACATGTAAAACACATTTAACCTGATGACAGTGATTTAAAGCTTAATATCACGACTAAGATTTATTACTTACCACAACACAGGACATAGAAAAAGCTAACCATCAGTTCCCTAAGCCTTTTTCAAACCTCTTTTATTTTTTCCCAGTATTAATTCACTGTCTCCATACTTGTTTTTCCAAATAAGCTCTAACAGAAATGTACATCACCTAATGACAGGTGCTTTTGCCTCATTCCTTTTTTTATCCCTCAGTCTGCCTGGAACAAAGCAATGCAAGTAGGTGTTCAACGTAAGATGAAAAGATAACCACATGTCAAAAAGAGTTACACATGCCAAACCATTTTAATGATATACTAAAGCTGCATACAATGTAAGTTAACTTTCAGAGGTTTTTCTCCATTTAGACAAGTAAATAATGTCAGGAATACTATAAAGTTGGCATTTAAAAGAATACTGATGGAAGAGTTCCTTCTGAGCTTACATTCCTGGCATATAAAATTTTTAATAGGCATTTCCTCTCCCCTGAAAAAAAACAAAGCAAATGTTTCACCATCAAACATTTATTTGGCACCTGCTTATATGAAAGTCACTGGGTCAGGTGACAGAGGAACTGCGGCGTATGCAGTATGTCATGCAGCCACTGGGTTACAGGAATTCACACATTTCCTGGGCTGTAATCTTATGGGAGGAGACTGACAGGTCATTTCTTCTACAGAGCAGCTGGGGACCTTTCAGTTAGCAGCTGAGCACTTTAACCATTGTGCCTCCACCAAACCAAACCAAACCAAACCAAACACCATTGTCACTGTGTTGACTCCAACTCACAGTTACCTACAGAGTAGAACTGCCCCATAGGGTTCCCCCCTGTGGATTGACTAGCGGATTCGAAGTGCCAGCCTCACAGTCAGCAACAGTAACTCTTAACCACTACACCACAAACAGGGCTCCTTCAAAATGCTCCAAGGGCTATCAGATGTTAACATCATAACTTTGTAGCATATATTTCTAATTTTTAAAAATTCATGTTTTTTCTTTTTTTTTATTTAACATGACTGAGTGAAAATGTACATTCCCATATAAACTTACATGCCCACCTATATGCAGCTTCCACTGCTCTCCCTGTCCGGTGACAGCACATTATTTCTCTCAGCTCCATACATGTCTCATCCTCCCAACAGCCTCCTTTCCCCTCCTCTCCACCCACTCTCCTTCTTCCAGCCAGAGGTCAGCAGGATGATATCCTATAGATGTATAGAACCAATATGGTCACCCTGCATTGCCAAGTCCAATCCATTCCTGTCCAAAGAGTGGACCTTTGTTATAATTTATGGGTAAGGGCAGCATCAAGGCTGGGGGCCATGCTCTCAGGGGAACCCCGAAACTGCTGGACCATCAATTGAGGTCTTTTAGTGGAGACCTCAGGATGTACCCCTTTTTATTCTTGTGTTGCCAGTGAGACTCAACCTAATGAGCTCCATCGTGGCTATCACTGGTGTGGCCGGGCACCATCCGGTTCTTCCGGTCCCAAGTCAATGAAGGCACCCACTCTTGTGGGCCTCTCTGTCTTCTAGGTTGTCTTTACCGCATGTCATTTTGGTCCTTGGTGAGCATCCGTTCTTGCTGAGTTGGGACCATTTGCTGTGTCCTCAGATGGCAGCTTGGCAGCTTTTAAGACCCCAGATGCCACTCACCAATGTGGGGTGCAGAGAGCTCTCTTAGCAAAGCGCTAGTTGTGCCAGTTGGCCTCAATTTCGCCTAACAGCATGGTCCCCCGTCCCCTGCCCCAGCTACTCTATCCTTGCAATATTGGGTTAAGATGGAAGGAGTACTCGTTATGCTGAAGTCCACTTAACGTTGTTCTTGTTTCTAATGTGTGCTATCACCGCTTTCTCCCAACTAGATTTCTAGTAACTATCTAAACTAAGCCCTCCCCCCCTTACCCTCTCTCCCTCCCCTCCCTTGCAGGTGTCAAAAAGTCTGTGTTTGAGATCTTATCGTAGAGGTCTCATACAGTATTTGTCCTTTTGTCGCTGCCTACTTTCACTCAACATAATGTCTTCCAGTTGAAACCAGGTTAGGAGATGTTTCCTGGAATCATCGTTATTCTTTATCATTGCGTAGTGCTCTAAAAATTCATTTTTTTTAAAAAAAAAAGTTCTTTTGTCCAAGAAAATCCACTCTTCAGCAAACTGCTGCATGAGTTAGTAAGACATGTTAGAGGTTCTTTTCAGCTTTGCAACTCTTCCAGGTCTGGATCCTCAGTTATCTGGGCATGGTGAAAACTAATCACAGGGAATTTTTCATTAATAAACGTAAAACCATTTAACTGAACTACGTGAAAGAAGTATCCTCTTTAGACTACACACTGTATTTTCAAAGAATTTTGCGAATGGTGGATAACTGGGCAGCAATATTGGTAATGGCTGTAGAACATAAATTGATGCAGTCAGTATCAATGAATTGTACATGTGAAAAATATTGAATTGGCAAATGTTATCTACAACAATTAAAAAATATTGGTGACAAAACAATTAAAAAAAAGACATATCATTGATGTTGGTTTCATTAATTTCCTCTTTCATCTTTCGTCTAAGGGATCTGGATTCTCCCTGGCATTGCTGCTTCAAGTTTGCATTATTTCCTCAGGACAAGCTAAAGACGGTGACACACCTCAACCAGCTTTGGGACCAGCGGGAGACTGAAGCAGCGCCACCTGCAGTTCCTTCAGTTCAGTACTTGCATAGGCTAGGACATGTCACCATGAGGGACGGTCTCCTGACAGGCAGCAGAAGACACTCCAGCGGAGAGGAGACCTAACCAGCCAACACTGGCTTATAAATGTCATGCCGTGCAAAATTAAGATGAAGTAAGGTATTCAGAAGGAAAAATAATGAGTGGACACGGGGAGACCTCAGAGGAAACTTAAAGGCAGAGGCAAGAGAAACCGGACTAGAGGTTCTCATGAAGAGAATGACAGCAGTTATCTTCAGAGACCAAGTCAGGTGCTTTAATGTCATTGTTGCTAATGACTGGCTTGGCCCTTCTTTTGTCCTTAACTTTTTTTTTTTTAAATAGTATTTTATTGTATTTTCAGCGAAGTTTCACACAGTAGTTTAGATTTCCATTCAACCATTTCTACACAAGTTGTTTGTTCAGGGACATTGGCTACTTTCTTCACAACATGTGAACATCCTTATTTCCATCCTGGTTGTTCTGTTTCCATTAATCTAGTTTCCCTGTCCCCTTACAATGTCATCTGTGTTTAAAGGCTATTGATGACCACTGGATCTCACACAGGTGATTTTTTAAAGGAGGACAGTACATAGTCATTATTTTTTGAGCCAACTGGTTATTTAGCTACAAGATGACCTCAGGGGTTACCCTTAATGCTTTAAATCTTTCAATAGAACCAAGGCTCACAAGTCTGGCTAGAGAGGGGAAGCACAAAGCAGCCTTCTCTATCACACACAAAGAAAAGCGGGTACTGGACTTTCAATGTGAGACTGTCTCTTAATAAGGTGCTGCTTTATAAAAGACAATTATTATCAGGCTAATTCTAACATTTCTAGACTAAGACCAGGAAAAAAGGTCTGGCAGTCTCCATCCGAAAATTAACTAATGAAAACCCTGTAGATCCCTACAGTCCAAGCCTGTTATGCATGAAGCTGCCATGAGTTAGGGGTTGATAGACTGCAGCTAACAATAACAAACTTTAACAACTGACTCAAGTTGACCAAATCTTTATCTAACAGGTCCTTGTTTGCCATGCTTGTGGAACCACTTGTTTTCTAAAGTAGTTTCGACAGCTTTTAAATTAAGGGAAAATTTGAACATTTTTAAACATCAATAAACTGCCCAGCACTGGCAGCTCTAATTCCAGGCCAGGCAACATTTCTCAGAATTAGTGGCAGAGGACTGCTGAGCACACAATCAAGTGACATGGGCAGCGTGTGATGGGAAGGACAGAATTCAGCAGGGTCCAACACTGTGGACTGAAGAAGGTGGCCCCATGTGATTGCCCAGCCTGGGGAACAAGAACAAGGGAAATGACTTCCCAGAGCTATTCCCATGAATAAGCATTTAAAGGTACACTAAAACACTGTGCCAAGTGCTTCCCCGATTCTGTCTCTTCTGGTCCATTTGCAGCAGTAAGACTTAACATGTTTTCTCCCCAAATCTTCAATGGCTCTACCCACTACGTTTCACGTGTCAATGCCACACCCTGTAATCCCCGGTTCAGCTTCATTTGATTTTGCTCAGTGTCCCAACCTCAACTCTCCTTGCTGCTCCAGATGAGCCCCGTAAGAGGGGACAGGACCAAGACGAGTGTCCCAACAGTAAATGAAGCACATTTTCATGGAGTCGACTCCAACTCACATCAACCCTACAGGACAGAGTAGAATGGCCCTGCAGGGTCATTTCAAGGATGTCACCTTGACTGGAAAACCCTGGTGACATTGTGGTTAAGTGCTATGGCTGCTAACCACAACGTCAGCAGCTCAAATCCACTAGATGCTCTTTGGAAACTCTATGGGGCTGCTCTCATCTGTCCTATAGGGTTGCTATGAGTTGGAATCAACTTGATGCCAATGAATTTTTTTTTTTTTTTTTTTTTTGGTAAATCTTTACTAAAGCAGGCTGCCACACCTTCCTTGGGAACAGATGACAGGTTTGAACCACTGACTTTTCAGCTTGCAACTGAGTGCTTAACCACTGCACCACCAGGGCTCTTTCTATCTGAGAGCAGAGACTAAAAACATGGCAGCGGAATCCAGTCTTCCTTTGGAAGACCCTCCATCCTCCTCTCAGTCAATTCCCTCCTATTGATTCAAAGTCCTCCTCTTCTAGGGGTCCAGGGATCTTCTTACACTCTGGCTTGAACTATGTCCTTCTGATGGTGACCTACGGCCTTTTTTGCAGCACATGCGTGTCACCAAATTCATCCTGCATCCCAAAGGTTTGTATAGCGCTCACTTTCCATTCTTTCTTACGTGTCTCCACCCACGCATTAGCAGATCAGGGCAACCCCCTGTGAACTAAATATGCATTTCCTGGTGTTGCGGTGCTTCAAGAGCACAGCTGCTAACCAAACAGCCGCTCAATTCACCAGCCACTTCCTGGAAACCCCACAGGGCAGTCCTGCTGTCACCTACTGAGTGGCTACGAGTTGGAATCCACTTGGCAGCAATGGGCTTGGGTTTTATTTAGGAATCAGAAGCCCTAGTGGTGCAACGGTGGAGTGTTCAGTTGCTAACTGAAAAGGCTGGCAGTTTGAATCTACCCAGGAGCTCAGTGGGAGAAAAGACCAGGAAAACTGCTCTTACAAAGATCACAGTGTAGAAAATGCCATGGAGCAGTTCTGCTCTGCCACAGTGGGTCCCTAGGAGTTGAAAATTGGCTTGATAGCACCTAACAACAAAAAGTTAGGAATCAGGAGTCTTTGGGTGGGGGAAACCCTGGTGGCATAGCAGTTAAGTGCTATGTCTGCTAACTAAAAGGTTGGCAGTTCAAATCCACAAGAGTTCCTTGGAAACTCTACGGAGCAGTTCTAGCCTCTTCTATAGTGTCACTGTGAGTTAGAATCAACTTGATGGCAGTGGTGGTTGGTTTGGGGTAGTACCAAAAGCTAAGTTCCCTATACTAACTCAAAGGTTTGTGGTTCAAATCCACCCAGAGGTGTGTTGGAATAAAGTCCTGGCAATCCCCATCCAAAAAGTCACAGCCATTGAAAACCCTAGGGAGCACAGTTGTACTCTGAAACACAACTGACTTGATGGCAATTGCTTTGGCTGTGGTTTATTTAGGAATTAGAAAGTAGATCAGGCTGTAAGGTAAGTTAAGAATGGCATATTTAAAGAGAACTTTTTACTCTTTATGGTATTTCAGCATTTTCTTTTGGGTCTTTAAATCTTTGCTTTGTATTCCAATAAACTCATCTTTTTAACAGAACTAACCTTTTTGTAATGGGACACGCACTTTCAAAATAACTAGAGCAAGTAGGTTTTCTCCAATTTAGTTATCTCACCGTTTTAGAAATGGCAATCACTCATTAAGCAGCACTGATCACTGACAAAGATACTGATTTCAAATTTCTGTTCACTGACTTGAAACTGTGCTAAGGGAAGAGACAGTACCTTTGACACATGCACTCTAGATGAGAAAAGCAGTACGAAAAACATGTTTTGCCTGGGTCACCGTGAACTTCTAAAACAGAGTTGGTTCAGCCATTAGGTAACTAACTGTTTTGTGAAGAAAACAAAACAAAACAAAAAAAACCCAAAAACCTCCCCCAGAACAATAAGTGACTTGGTGACTCTGAGTAGACAAAGCCTAAAAAAAAAAAAAAAAAAGTAGTCACAGAAAAATACTGTCTGATCACAATTATATGGAAGATCTAGAATTGCATATAGAGAACAAAGTTTACTGGTGGCTACCAGGAGGGAAACGGAGGTGGAAAAGGGGAGTCATTGTTTAGGAAGCATTAAGTATCTGCTTATGGTGACAAAAACCTGACAATGGACATTGGTGATGGCTGCATGACATATTAATATAACTAGTGTCACTGAACTGTATGTATGAAATGATGAATTGGGAAATGCTGTGTTATACATATGTTTTGACAGCAACAAAAAGGGCTGTAGGCATCTAGCTGGGACACAGTGGTAAGGGAGATGAGTGATACAGAGCTCGCTGTTTTAAAACCAAAACAAACCAACAACATCACCACCAACAATCCAATTAACAATGTGGTTTACATCTAAGACAATAATCTTTTTTTTAACCTCTTGTAGTCAAGTTCATAATCCAAAAAGGATGAGTAGTTGAACTTAAATAACCTTTCCTAGTTCTTCCCTGAAGTTCTAACACACCATAAAAAAGCAAAAGAGAATGGGAGGAGAGAAGCAAGCAGCAAAGAGACCAGAAGACACATGAAAAGAAAAAAATTAAAGACACGTCAGCCATTTAACAGTAAGAGGAGGCTAAGACAGAAGCAAACCCTTACTTGGTGGACAAACGACCAAAAATAGGAGAAAAGAGATTTTAATAGTAACAGGGATGATTCCAGCAAGGGAAGAAGGTTTTCTTTTCTTGGAAATGGAACAGAGAATGAAGTAGGGACTCTTTAAAATATATTAAGTGAAGAGAAAGGATAATTTTTCAAGGCCTTTCATTCCCAAATGATAAAAATTTAATACGTGAACTTGGAAGGAAAAAAAAAAGGCTGATGCAAGGTGTAGTGACGACAGTTGACCCGAATTCTTCTAAGACTCTAAAATTCTGCTAGATGTTTCCTGAGTCATAACAACAACAAATGTACGTAGGGATAAGAAAAAGAGCCAATCAATGTTAAAATACAAGAATATTAATGCAGATACACCTAAGATGATCTACTAATACTTTTCCAAATGTAAGGTGACAATAATCAGCAATCATAGAAAATTTGAAGTGATGGTATTGTTCAATGGGGTGGCAAAGAAAGGTGTGGGGACAAAAAGAGGTGCACTTTCATCCATATAGTTTTTTCTCATCCTAAGAGATACTGCTGCTAGACACTGAGCCATGAACTTTACACAGAATTCAGTAACTTGCTCAAATTTACCTTCTTAGTAACTAAGCTGCTGAGCCAAGATTTGAATCTAAGCAGGCTACAGGGCCTGAGTTCTTAGTCTACAAGCAATACTCCACTGAACACTCCCCAAAGGCTGCAGGAGTAAGGTCTCATGACCCTTGTCATACACGTGGTACCGAGGCTTCAGTGGACAAGACCACACAGCCAGCTACTGACAGTACTTGGATACGATACAAATCTAATTCCAAAGCCATGAGTTTAGCCCCCTTCTCTCTCTCATTCAGTGAACAAATATTTTATAATGTCCAGAGAAATAAAATAACCTGCCCAAGGTTTTAAAACCCATGAGTTTTAGTGTTTGTACCAGGCAGTACTACAGGTACAATAGGTATAAGGGGTATAAAGATGATGAGACCAGTGCCTTTGCTCAAGAAGCCCATTCTAAAGAAAGACTCTAGAGCTTGCTACTTTAAGGATATAGCCCATAGATGGGCAATAAAACATCATTACCTGCACCTCGCCAGAAATCACCAGTTTGAATTACCAACCACTCCCTGGAGACCCCATGGGGCAGTTCTACTCTGTCTGACAGGGTCCCTACGAGTCAGCATTACTCAACAGCACTGGGGATGGTTTGAACAAGCTGCACTACTAACTCCAAAGGAGGAGTGATTCCTGATGTTGCTGTGAGTTGCTGTCTACCCACTGTCACCACCATTGAGTAGATTCCAACTCATGGTAACCCTATGGGTTACAGTACAACTGCCCCACAGAGTTTCCAAGGAGCACTAGTACATTTGAGGCTAGCCTTTTGGTTAGGAGCCATAGTACCTAATCAGTATGCCACCAAGTTTTCCAAGTTGCTGTCTAGAAGGCTCCAATTCACAGTGACCCCTGTATGTCAGAAAATGAATGTGCTCCATCGAGACTGAATAACTAGATTTTGGAAACACATCTCCAGGCCTTTCTTCTGAGACACCACTGAACAGACTTGAAATTCCAACCTTTTGGTTATCAGCCAAGTATGCTACCAGTGGCACCACCAAGGGACTGCAGGCTTCATTTAAACCAGCTATAAAATTCGCAGATCAGAAAATGCTCCAAGTTACAGATTCTTTTTGAGCTGAAGGTATAAAATATATTAAGTTCTACTACGATAAATTAAGAAATACAGAAACTAAGAGTTGGAAGGACTTGCCCGAGGTTAGTTAGCAGCCGAGCTCCCGGGCCAGTGCCCTTCTCCTCTCACTGAATCCTTTCTCTTCTCTTTCACAGACTAGTTCACAAGTGTATTTTCTAACAGAACTGTTTGGGCTCAACTGCTATCACTGTTACTTAAAATTAACATTATGAATGATTCTTGTAACGATGTTTTTATAGTTTCTGCACAGGAACACTGGCGACTATGACTGCAACCGCTGCTTGATTAAAATGTGGGCAAGGTCAGATGACTGCAGACCCACTCAGAGGTGGGAAGCAGTGCAATTCCTACCGCCTGTCTAATCCATATGCACACAGCCCCTGAAAAGTTCAGGCTGGTTGGGGTCCAATGTGTTGATACATTTTTATTACACTCATTGAAAGATTTGAAAAGATGAATAAATTACTTTCCTATTTGCTTCATGTGCTATTACAGGCTATACGCAACAGATGTCACATAAGAAATTCAAATTATATCTTCAAACGGAGCGTAATTTTAGTAATGAATAATTCAAGAGAATTACTGAAAATTGGAATAATTCTTTAGAGCCATTTTTTCCACAGGATAGAAAGTGTTAGTGGAAAAATACTCACCTATTTATTTGACCATTTTCTACTTCAGTGAAATCGTTGGAATCATTGCTAATGTTATCATCCTCAGGTACTGTCATGTTTTGCAACTCAGTTAATTCGAGTCCACTTTTGAAATGCATCATGGTTAGGGAGTATCTGTACTCAACAAATTCGTCCAAAGCTTCCTGTTCTCAGTATATTTACAAGCAGATAGCAGCAACAATATAAGAACAGACCTAGAATACAACAGAATGAAAAATAATTGACCATGTAAATAACACAGAAATAAATTATTACAAGTAAACAAATGATTAACTAATAATGCAATGCTTACATTTTCCTACCTGATGCATCAAAGCGATTGTAGCACGTCATGTTTTATGACTTTCAACAAATTTCCTTCCCTTCTTAAAAATAAAGTTAGTCATGTTCACAATCTTTATGGTCACACTTACAGGAATATCATACCAGCTGCAGGCATGTAAACATCCTTTAACTGAAATAGTAGGTTTAAGATGAAAGCAATACAGATATTTTAGTGTGTCATATGACAGGGCATATATCTAGTTGGGTAAGGACTGCACAGACACAAAGGGCACTTCTGATTTAGAAATCCTGGCTTAATGAAAATGCAAATCCTCAACAAGCAATGTCACAAAACATCAATTATCCAACCTGGTGATCAACCCACATTAGACAAACTGTATTCTGAAATTCAGCAAACAGTTTATCCATCAACTGCAAGAGATTAAATGAATCTCTTCAAGGAAATCACTCCATGTCAGGGAATTAGGGAGCTAAAAAAAATCATACTCAGGCGATTTGGGTTAATCCAACTGATACTATATTCTCTGACCAAAAACAAATGATTTCCAGAGTTCACATTTCTGCCCACATGGACCACTACAGTGGGTTCTGGGGTCACCAAGAGCATATAAGAAAATGTTCTGCATCTCACTTTGGTATGTGGTGTCTGGGATCTTAAAAGCAAGCGAGTCACCACCTAAGATGCATCCACTGGTCCCTTCCCACCTTGAATAAAGCAAAATAAAGACCACCAAAGACATAAGGAAAACACGAGCCCAAGAAATAGAAAGGGCCACAAAACCCAGCGATTCCATCAGCTCCAACCAGGAAGAATTAGATGGTGCTCAGCTACCACCAATGACTGTCCTGACAGGGGACGTAACAGACAGTTCCTGAGGAGCAGGAGTAATGTGGAGTACAGAGCTAAAATTCTAGTAAGGAGACCAGATTTGGTGGTCTCACAGACGAAGGGACCCCAGAAGACACGACTCCCTGGACTCTCTGTCAGCCCAGAACTAAAACCATTCCTCAAGCCAACTCTTCAAAGATTAGACTGGACTGTAAGCCATAAAATGATACTGGCGAAGAATGTGTTTTTTGGCTCCAGGAGATAACATGAGAATAACTGGGCAGCTCCTGTTCAGAGGCAAGATGGGAAGGTAGGACACAGGTGATGGTTGAATGGACACAGGAAATACAAAGTGGAAAGGAGGACTGAGCTGTCACATTGCAGGGAGAGTAACTAGGGTCACACAGCAATGTGCTAGTTTCTGTATGAGAAACTGGCTTAAACTGTAACTGTCACTTAACACACAATAAACTTTTACAAACACAGTATATAAGGAGAAAACAGTTTCAGACACGCAGAGCAACAGAGTCACACACAATTTCAAAAGCAAGGGCTCCAAACTCATGGGAGCATTGCCAAGATACTCTCAGTGAAATGATGGAATGAGGCAGAATGTTAATAAGATTCTTTTTATACTTCCAAACTCCCTTGGAGTATATTTTTGATATCACGTCTGATCCTAAATTCCCTAAGACAACAGTAACATGATGAAGAAGGTCCCTAAGTGGCATAAACAGAGTACTGTCTTAAAGGTTGGTGGATGAAACCCCCCCAGGGGCACCACGGAAGAAAGGACTGGCTATCTGCTCCTGTCAAGATTACAGCTAGTTCTACTCTCTAACACATGAGGTTGTCACAGGTCAGAATCGACTTGACAGCAACCAATTCATCTTTGGTCAACACAGTGAAGAATAAAAACTCCAGTACATCCATCTAATAAACACTCTGTTGTATCACAAGGAAGCATTTTGCTAACTGATATTTTAAGGACCAAAAGAAAGTCCCCTAGAATGATACCTTTTCAGGAATTCTCCTGTTCCCCACAGGTGGGCTGGGCATCATTTCCATGCATTCACACAGTCTCTTACATAGAGTGAAATGCCCTCAGCTCCAAGACCCTTTGTAACTTGCCATAACATAAACACTGTCTGATACCTTACGTTCCAGGAACCTCATCTTCTGGCAGGGTAGGGCCTCTCTTGAAGGTAGAAGCCAGGAGGGGGATCGTCTGAGCCACATGGCTCCTGGTCTCAGGCCAATGTGACAGCCAGGTGGTAGTGCTCAAGATTGGCCCCACTCTGCTTGCTTTTCAGTGCCTTCACATAGCAGTAATGTTTTACAATCTGTATTTATTTTGTAAAAGCTGAAATGCATTAAAATAGTTGACCTCTGCTCTCACCCCTCAGCCCTTTTTGATGTAAAGCTATCCACCAGTAATTTCTAGGATCCTGTCACAGTGACTTCCTCTTTTATAACTTCTGCAAAGGCTGCCGACATACACTACTGGTCCGGAGGGAAGTTAGGGTTCTGTAGGTGGGCTGTCAACTTGGGTTACGGAGTCCTTTTCTCTCAAGAAACTGGCAAAAATTTTCTGAGAGGTAGGATTAAATAATAGGTCTGGAGTTGATTACTTGAGTTTTACTTTTCATATCAACTATACACACCCAATTGTGTACATACAAACACAATGTCTGCATAACTAGTCATTTAGAGAAATGGGCAGAAAAATGAAAGAATAAAAAAGAATTCAGGAAGTTTTGGCCACTAAGATTTAGTCAGTGTTACGCAAATGACAAACTAATCACATAGAATTCCTTTCTTATTGTTAGGAAATAACCTCTCTGAAATCTAACTTCTTGAAAATGAAAACTGGGAAGTGAGGGGAAAGCTTAACAGTAAGTGGCAGCTGTCACTTAAAAGGGAGGTCATACTTAGAAAATAGTAAGCAATTTATCATATGTTTACTGAATGCTAGGTGACAAAGGACTGAAAAAGAGAAAAGGATGAGATTCAGGAATTTGTAGTAGCTTTAAAGAAAAGTCACATTTTGACTAAACTTTGAAAAAGTTTTTTTTTTCTGATTCTAAAAAAATTAAAATGATTCTAGAAGTACACTGCAGTATATTTAAGAGGATCGTATAAGAATCCCACCATCCAAAATGAGTCATTCTAAGATTTCAATGCATTTCTTCCTCCCTCCTTTTCTTTCTTTCCTGTTCTCTCTTCTTCCCCTCCCTTTTCCCTTTCTTCTTCCCTGTTTTAGTTAACATTGGGACTTCAGATTGTTTCTAACCTTAAATTTTTTCATGCAGCATTCTATTATAAGCATTTTTAAGAATCATTTTTCAGAAACACATTACTTCTTTATTAATAATATAGGTTTTTTAACAGGAAAGCAAGAAAATACAATTTTGCAAATGAAGGAGACAATAAGGAAAAATTGAAAAAGTCCCATAGCAAGCAGAGTTGATCACTCTCTAGCAGCGGTGTATGACCTTCCAGGTATTTTCTATGTACAAAGATACAGCACAGGCACAGAGTACATACTCAATATCTGTTAAATGAACGAGTGAGTGCAAACAAAAAACATGTACACATTTGTTGTTGTTGTTGCTGTTAGGTGCCATTGAGGCAGCTCTTACTCATGGTGACCTATATGTAACAGAGCAAAATGCTGCCCTGTCCTGTGTCATCTTCCTGATCAATGGCGTGTTTGAGTCCATTTACAAAGATGAAAATCATACCAAACATAAGGTTTTAAACATACACTTTTCTTCACTTAGCAAGATATGGTCTCCTAGGATGAGTTATCTCAGCAAACATTAGTCTACATCACTACTGGTAATGCTTTCTTAACCGCTTAATTGTGTCATAAACTGGCATCCAACCCTTGGCATCCAACCCTTTCTCACTGGAGATTCGGGTTTCTTGGGGAACAGAAGATTGACAGGTGGACATAAGGGCTGAGCTAAAACTGCTCAGTGGAAGAAGACTACAGGCAAAGGCATACGACAGAAAGTTCAGGGTGAGTTCAAGAAACAAAGAATTATCTGTCAAATGAAAGCAACTGGGTCATGGTGTGAAGGTTTTGAAGTTAACGCAAGCGTAAGTGTTCTCAATATTTAGAACAGGTTACAAATCACAGTTTACATAGCCTAGAACATATTCGATCCTTGTCCCAACCCTGTGAGGTACTTAAGACATGCTTTATTATCTTGGTATGCTTATCGACATGCTTTACTATTGTACCAACGTAACATAAACTTTCTATTTTATGTGGTGTTATGTATGTAAGGAGAGGCTGTATGAAGAAAACTGTCTGGCTTCACACTACTTAGAGTCTACTTAAGCAAGCAGGACTACCTCCTAGAAAATGACAGAGTACCATATAACATCTGCACAATAGAGACTAAAGTGCAGGGCAAAAGAAGCCCAAGATGATTCCAGGGACCATAAAAAAAAAAAAAAACCAGGAGAAATAAATAGGGTAAGGTTTTATAAACAGGTGGGGCTTGAAATGTGTCACTGAAAATAGGTAGGATGTAACTGGCAGAAAGGGAAGGCATTACTTGTACTGCCTTGAACAGCACAGGTCAAGACATAGAGACCAAATGTGTACACAACAGCCTCGCATGACCCATCAGGTGAACCTGGCTTGCACTGAGCAAGCAAGGCACCCGTAATAGGAAGTAAGATTTTTTAGGTCTAGTGCAAGCTGACTAAAAAGACTGTAAGGAGAAAACAAACCCAAAAAATACACTGTAAGTTAAACAGGATAAATAAGCAAAAATACAATTTTAATTACTGCTGTGCTTTGTGGTAGATTCAATAAATTGGTCCTCTCAGTATTTGTTCCTACTTTTTTCCACTCTATTTCTGCAAAGGCTGGAAAGCTGAAAACGACATTTCCCAGACTCCTCTGCACCTCTGTTTCCAAGTATGACCTAGGTTCCATCAGTCAGAGGTACTCTTGAAAGCTCTAAATTCAGAATTGAGCCAAGCAGTTAGCACCAGCATCACTACAACTGGTTTCACCCACTGTGGTAACTCATGCTGTTGCTCCTCCTGTGGTCCTCCTCCTCCACCTGACCACACAGAATCCTTAGTTGTTTGTTTGTCTGTTTTAACCGATGCTTTTTTCTTTTTCTTTAATTAAAACTTCATTCTCAAAAAGTTATTAACAGGTGATGCCTGGCTACCACCAACGATTCCTCTTACAAGGATCTCAACGGAGCCCCTGATGGAGCAGGACAAATGTGGAGTGCCGAACTCAAACCCTAGTAAAAAGACCAGACCTGATGGTCTGACCGACTGGAGGGTCCCTAGGAGACATGGGCCCTGGGCTCTGTTAGCCCAGAAGTGAAACCATTCCAGAAGTCACCTCCTAGACAAGAGGATACTGGTGAAGAGTCAGCTTCCTGGCCTAAGTAGATAACAGGAAACTCACAACCAGGTAGCTCTTGTCAGGAAGCAAGACGAGAGGGAAGAGTGCGGAGCAAGAGCTGGAAATCTGGGGTGGAGAGGAGGAGGGTACTGTCACACTGTGGGGAGAGTAGCTAGGGTCACATATCGAGTGTGTGTAAGATTTTGTATGGGAAACTGACGAGCTGTAAACTCACTTAAAACACAATAAAAAAAACTGAACTAAAAATGTTATTGATACTGGTTCACAAATACTAGTCACTACAATACTGCAGCTAAAACACCAGAAAATTTGACAACATCATCGACTACACCAGCAGCAATGCAAACAGCAGCACATTTGATGACACCAACACACTGCCCTTGTAACTGGGTAACAATGACAGCTCTGACCACGGGGTGACAAAAGTCCAAACAGTAAATTAACCTCAATTTTTAACTTTGTAGCTATACCGATATGTGTACGTTAGGCTTACAAAAAATGTTTTTTGTTATAACTAACTACAGAGATATTATTTATTTTTTAAAAATTGCTATAAACTATTGCTGAAACACTGCATAAAAATTTTATAGACAGTCATTTCGGTGTCACCCCACTTGACAGTGTCAACGGGGGGGTCCACACTTGTCCCACACTCCCTTAGTGACAACACTGGGGCAGGCAGCAGTGGTCACAGTAGCAGTGTTCATTCTGCTAGGGCAATCCTGCAAGGCATGGCAGGTGGTACTGACACCAACAACTGTAGCTGTGGATCCCCAAGTACCAGATTTGGCTGGCTCAAGAGATGCTCTGTTGGAGGGTTCAGTAAGGACAGTGGCTTCCTGACATCCTGGCTCAGTGTCGGGGCAGCTCTTCAGCCCTGCACTCTTGCTGCTCTGTACAGTCCGTATTCTCTTTTAAAGCTTCTAGCCTGCTATGTTAGGTTGGATCCCATGGAGCATCTTTCAGGTCTTTTTTCCCAGTCTTTTTCATTTCATAAAACTAGAAGTTCCTTTGCATGATGAAACAGGCTCTCCCTCATATATGTTACTTGGTAATGATCATATCACGTAACACGTCACATCCTCCACCTGTAAATGAGAGGGCTAGAGGAACAGATGATCCCTCGGGTTCCTTCCTGCTCAGAAAAAAATCCATAACTTCTTTTCAGACTCCAGCTCCCTGCTGGAACCCTCTGTTGATGCTTGCCATGACCTCAAACTCTACATACCTGGAACTGAACAGTTTGCCCCACCCCACAGGTCGGGTCTTCCATTTCTGATAAAGATAATGTTCACCCTCCTTGTCACCCAGACTTGTCCACAGCCATTTTAACTCCATCTCTTATTTCGTCAGTCACCGAATCCTGTCAACTTTCCTTCATAATGTCCCTTATCACCCTCTCCTTCCAGTTCCCAGTGCCACAATCCTGACTTTGGCGGTCTCACTCTCTGCCAGTCTCGTGCTATCCACACTCCCATTTACAGATGCTGATTCTTCTGGAAAATCCCAGTCTGGCACATTCCCCTTTCCCCTCTTGGCAATCTCCAACTGTTCTGAAGGTCTAAGAAACAAGGCCTAATTTCTGGTAACTCCCATTCAAAGATCAGATTGCTCATAACTATTCTTTAATTTTCTCTTCCACTACATTCCTTCTGAATCTTCCATTGTTGCAGTGAATCTGCTCTTAGTTCTCTTCTCTGTTCACATCATTCCCCAGGCCCTGAGCACACTCACCTTACTTTCCTATCAAGTCCATCGCTATGACACTTTTTTTTTTCAAAGCCTAGTTAACCCACTTGTAGGCTTTACTGCATTTCAAGCCAACCTGTTCTAGAAGGCCTTCCTACAGTGACCAGTCCCATGGTTACTGTGATGCATTCTTACAGTACTTTGTATACATTATCAGCTGCCAGGAAGTTGATCCAGACACAGTGTGACCCCCAGTGTGCCAGGGTACAACTGTGCACAGTAGGATTTTCAATGGATGACTTTTAAGAAGAAGGTCCACCAGGCCTTTCTTCAGAGCATGAATTCAAACCACCAACCAACTACTCAGCGAGTAGCTGACTATGTAACTGTTGGCACCACGCAAGGACTCCTCTGTATATGTTACTCACTGGGTTGTAACAAAAGTTAGATATTCTACTTAATCCTTTTTTTTAATGTAGTTATCCTTCTAATTAGAATTTCAACTCCTTCAGGACACAGACCTAGCATATAATCCATTACCAACTAGTCTATTCTGATTCATAGCGATCCTATAGGACACAGTAAGACGGCCCCAGGGGGTTTCTGCAGCTATAATTTTCACAGACGTGGACCATCACATCTTTCTCCCTTGGAGTGGCTGATGAGTTTGAAGCTTGATCTTTCCCATGGCAACCAAGTGCTTAACCATTGTGCTACCAGGGCTCCCCTAGCACCTGGTGACAGTTAAGTCTGTCTGAACAATAATGATGATGCCAAATTTAGAAAGAGAGCTGTCTGTCTAAAGTCAAATATTCAGGGATCCCAGGAGGATATTACCAGAAAAGCAAGAAATGCATGGGCATACCTGTGCTCACTTGCTAATCAGTAGTGAGTAAGTTCACATGGATATCACCACCTGTGCATGCCTTGCTTATTGGGTAATCCATCCCTGAGTGAGCGTCACAAACTTCCCCCAGAAAAACAAAGCGGAAGTGGGAACAGACAGGAAGCAACATGTACAGACTCTACTGTTTTCACTATGCCAGCTACTTTTTTTCTTTTATATTTGACCTGGGCATGTTGGGATTAATGCGAGAAAATACACTTAAAACCGAAAAGTACTATATAAACAGGAGTTATTTACCCCTATATTCTGACCACTATGCTTGGAATGGAAACCCTGGAGTCATAGTGGTTAAGTACTACATTTGCTAACCAAAAGATCAGCAGTTCAAATCTGCCAGGCACTCCTTGGAAACTCTATGGAGCAGTTCTGCTCTGCTCACTAGGGCTGCTATGAATCAGAATCAACTGGACAGCACTGGTTTTATGCCTAGAATATTTATGAGTTCCTGGCATGATTACTAGAAGTCCAGAGACACGGATGTATTCCAGTAGTGGCTCTTGACCAGGGACAATTTTAACCCCCCAGTGGACATCCAGCAATATCTGGAGACCTTTTTTGGTGTCACAAATGAGGGAGTGCTATCGTCTAGGATGTAGAGGCCAGGGATACTGCTAAGCATCCTACAAAGCATGAGACATCTCCCACACTGAGTTATCTGTCCCAAAATGTCAGTAATGCTCAGGGTGAGAGGCTCGCCCACCAGGGATGACTCCTGTCCATCTCTACATCGAACAGGGGGATGAGCTACTAACTTCCCTGCATCCTGTCCTGCTCATCATATCTCGACACTTGCTCCTGTCATTGTTGCTGTTAGGTGCCTTCATGACAATTCTGTCTCACAGCCACCCCACAGGACAGAGTAAAACAGATCAGCAAGTCTTTCTCCGACAGAGATACAGCTGGGGTAAGGATTCAAACTACTGGATTGAGTTCAAACCACCTAAGTTTCAGCTGGCAGCAGCTGAATGTTTAATCACTATGCCACAGTGACTCTTTGATTTCCTTCTTAAAAAAGGGGGAAAAAAATCAAACTTGTTGCTCTCAAGTTCATTCTGCACGACACTACAGGACAGAGTAGAACCGCCTCAGAGTTTCCAAGGAGCAGCTGATGGATTTGAACTGCTAACCTTCAGGTTAGCAGTCAAGCTCTTATCCACCATGCTACCAGGACTTCTCACTTGCTCCTACCTCCCCACAATTCCCCTTCTGAGAACCTTGTTCAAGCTCCCATATAAATTTTTAAATGTCTGTTAGCAATACACAGTCTATGTTGTTCAAAAATTTTCCTGTCCATACGTCGAGGCTCGGAAACAACTGATTTCCTCTAACCCAAAAAATATGCCAAACTGCAGAAGTTAATTTAGTTAGCCTGTAACTCTGGATACAGGACAGCAGACGATACGTCACCTAAAACACAAATACATTTGAAGCTGAACATAATGAGAACAGTGAGTCTGTCTGAGTAGTGGGGATATCTACAAAACTAAAAATCTTTCTCATGAACTGAAAATTAATAGATTTAAATAATTACACTGAAAGCAGCCTGGAATACTTCATTTAGCCTTTGAGATAATCTTTTTCTTTGCATATATATGTTTTTGCTCTCATGAGTACTTCTGATCAAGGACTACTATTAAAGTGGAAACAATAAATAGCAGTTCCATTGTTTGTTTTTGAGCTTTAGCTCAGTTATGATATCTGCCAATTACGTTGGTGAACGCATCCTTGAAAAAGTGCTTTGGAGGGTGAACTGGGAGTTGGCGTTGGTGGTGGTCTTCCACGGGGAGGACTTTGAAGTTGACTGTAGTGACAGTCAGCAATGAGGTAGGCAACACCTTTTCTAGGATGAGTTTGTGAACTTAACTGTCAAACCTCATATGACTGAGTCCCTCAGTGGTACAAAGGGTTACATGTTCAGCTGCTAACCAACAGGTTGGAAGTTTGAGGTCATCTGGGGCACCTCAGAAGAAAGGACTGGAGGTCTACTTTTAAAAAAATCAGCCATTCAAAATCCTACGGGGCACAGTACTACCACAATACACCTGGGACCACCAAGAGCCAGCATCCACTTGACGGCAATGGTTGCTTGTTTGTTTTTAAAACTGTGATCATTAATTCCCAACCAAATAGGCAAAACAAAAACAGTGAGAATTTTAAAGCACCATAAACGGCCACATGTACAGGGGATCATTTATAAAAGAAGTACTTAAAAATACACCTTCACAATGTCACGGAAGCTTCACAGACATATCTAAACTCTCTGAGTGACTGAACGGCTGGACCGAGAGCTGTGAGGACCATGCTCTCGGTAAGCATCTAGCTTAACTGGCATAACATAGTTTATAAAGAATATTTTACATTCTACTTTGGTGAGTGGTGTCTGGGGTTTTAGAAGCTGAGAGCAGCCATCTGAGATACTCATTCCTTCAGGAGCAAAGAAGAATGATACG
Organism: Heterohyrax brucei; assembly: GCA_028571685.1. Taxonomy (NCBI): domain Eukaryota; kingdom Metazoa; phylum Chordata; class Mammalia; order Hyracoidea; family Procaviidae; genus Heterohyrax; species Heterohyrax brucei. The sequence goes on from CM053142.1 coordinate 106,035,082, forward strand.
GGAAAGACTAGTCCAGAGGACTACTGGACCACATCTATAATACCCTCTACCAGACTGAGTTCAGTACAACTAGATGGGGCCTGGCTCCCAACACACACTGCTCTGACAGGGACCACAACAGAAGATCCCAGACAGAACTAGAGAAAAATCTAGTACTAAATTCCAACTTACCCCCGAAAAAGACTGGGCTGACTGGTCTCACAAAGACTGGAGAAAGCCCAAGAATATGGCCCCTGGACACCCTCTTAGCTCAGTAATGAAGTCACCCCTGAGGCTCACCCTTCAGCTCATAAAACAAAACAAGAATAAAGGGGCACACCAGTCCAGGGGCAGGGACAAGAAGGCAGGATGGGGCAGGAAAGCTGGTAATGGGTAACCCAAGGCAGAGGAGACTGTCGACATGTCATGGCGTTGTTAACCAACATCATAAAACCATATGTGTACTAACTGTTTAATGAGCAACCGGTTTGTTCAACTAAAAGTACAATTAAAAAAAGAATGCCTTATTTGAACAGAAAAAAGAAAAAGACACTTCAGAATTCAATGCCAGTTGATAATTAGTCCTTGAACAACTGCTTTCTTTCTCGGCCTCAGTTTGCTCACCTTACAAAAATAAAGCCCATTACCATCAGTTCAATTTTGACAAACTGCCCTAGAGGGTTTCCAAGGTTGTAATCTTTGTGGAGGCACATTGTTACATCTTTCTCCCACAAAGCAGTTGGTGGCAAACCACCAACTTTCTGGTTAGCAGCCAAGCATGTAACCACTGTACCACCAAGGCTCCTTACTTTAAAATAACCAAACCAACCCGATAGCCACTGAGTCAATTCCAACTCACGGTGATTTCACAGAGCAAAGCAGAACTGCCCATAGGGTTTCCAAGAAGCGACTGGTAGACTCCAACTGCCAAGCTGATGGATTCAAACTGCTGAACTTCTGGTTAAAAGCTGAACTCTAACCACTGTACCACCAGGGAGTAGTTAAATTAACTGATGCACTCTAAAGGACCTCTCCTGGTTCTAAAATCCTCTAAATTTAAGATTCTATAGACTGCTTCTTAATGGATCACTCTCAAAGACAGGAAGATGGGCTTGTGTACAATCTTTTTAATAGACGATTTAGAGTTCTGATTAGATAAAAGAATCACCTGAGCAGCTTTAAAAAAGTAATAGTAACACAGGTGTACACTTCCACTAGAATCTGACTTAACTGACCTAGGATGGGATTAGTGGTGCAGTGGTTAAGCACTCAGCTGGTAACCAAAGGTTGGCGGTTCCAACCCACCAGCTGCTCTGCAGGAGAAAGATGTGGGTGTCAGTCTGCCTCCATCGAGATTACAGCCTTTAGAAAGTGTATGGAGCAGTTAAATTCTGTCCTGTAGGGTTGCTTTGAGTTGAAAATCAACTCAGCAGCAGCAGGTTTGGTTTGGTTTGGTTTTGGACACTAGCTGTATTTGGGAAACCCTAGCGGTATGGTGGTTAAGTGCTAAGCTGCTGATCAAAAGGTCAGTTCAAATCTACCAAGCGTTCACTGGAAACTATGGGGGCAGCTCTACTCTGTCAGATAGGGTTGCTATAAGTCAGACTCGATAGCAATGCATTTTGTTTGGTTTTTGGTTTAGCTGCATTTTTTTAACCTTTAATTCTGTAGATCCACACATTAGGATACCCTGGAGAGAATTTAAAACACACGTGTTCAGACCCCATCCTCCCTACCCACTGCCATTAATCCAATTCTGGCTATGGGGCAGAGCAGGACTGCACCACAGGGCTTCCAAGGCTATAAAACACTACAGAAGCAGACTGCCATATTGTTCTGTTACAGAGTGACTTGCGGGTTTGAACCACTGTTCTTTACGATAGCAGCCAAGTGCTTTAACCACTGAGCAACCAGTGCTCCTTGTTATGTGCCTTTTGAATCAGTCCAACTCCCAGAGACCCCACAGAGCAGAGCAGAACTTCCCTACAGTGTTTCCAAGAAGAGCCCAGTGGATTCAAACCACCAGCCTTTGGTTCCTGATAGCATCCAGATAAGTATACATGATCAAATAAGACTGGGTATAACAAGGAACTGAGGAGTGTATGTCTCCTCTATTTCCCTCCAGCTGACAAGAAGAATGGCTAAGAGATTTTTGTTTGTTTGTTTCAAGAAATGTCAGAAATTCAAGTTTTAGTGAAATCCTGATTTTTAAATGTTGGCACCCCCCTCTGAAAGTTTCTGAAATAAGGTGCACATCACACAAAATGTACACACAGCTTTATCTGGCCCAGTGGCCACCAGTTTGCAATCCCTGGCCGACACAAAACTTCTTTAATTAGATCAAACAGAGCTTTTCCTCTGTGCTCCACCCTATCACTCTCCCACTCAAAGTCTCTTTCTCTCATTCCTTGAGACATAGCTTATTCTTTTCCTTTTCTTTTTCATGGCCTCTTTCTTTTACAGACTTCCTCATCATTCCTAAGAGATGCAAACTGAGATCTACATATTAAATCTTCATGTGGCCCTGGCTGTATCACTGGACTGGCTTCTACACCTGTGAAAATTCCGGCTAGGCATTGTAACCTGAGGCTGTGGCTCCATGATATCAGCAACTGGTTGGTTTACTCCAGTTAGGGGAAAAGGCAGGCAAGTGGGTAATGTGGCATTCCCAAGCTTTTATCAAGAAGCCCTGGTGGCACAGTGGTTAAGCATTCAACTGCTAACTGAAAGGTCAGCAGTCTGAACCCACTAGCTGTTCTATAGTAGAAAGATATGGTATCTGCTTCCATAAATATGACAGCAAAAAAAAAACAGACCTACTGCCATCAAGTCAATTCCGACTCATGGTGACCCTGTAGGACAGAGCAGAACCACGCCATAGAGCTTCCAAGGCAAGTGTGGCAGACCTGAACCACCAACCTTTGGTAAGCACAACCACTATGCCACCAGGGTTTCTAAACGTTACAGCCTTGGAAATCCTACAAGCCAGTTGTACTCTGTCCTATAAAGTTACTACAAGTTGGAATCGCTTTGACAGCAATGAGACTTTTTAAAATTTTATCAAGCAACATATTGAGATCCTCATTTAATTTCTGCCTTTGTCTTAAATCTAAACTACTGAATATGTGAGAATTAAGCTTATGGTTTCCGCTTTTTTGGTTTGTTTCATCTATTTTTATTTTTTTATTGTAATTTAGATGAAGGTTTACAGAGCAAATTAGTTTCTCTTTGAACAATTAATACACATAATTGTTTCATTACATTGGTTGCCAACCCCATGACATGTCAACACTCTCCCCTTCTTGACTTTGGTTCCCCATTACCAGCTTCCCTGTCTTCTAGTCCTTGCCCCTGGGCTGCTGTGCCCCTTTAGTCTTGTTTTGTTTTCTGGGCCTGTCTAATCTTTGGCTGAAAGGTTAACCTAGGAGTAACTTCAGTACTGAGATAATGGGTGTCTAGGGGCCATAGTCTCAGGGTTTCTCTAGTCTCTGTCAGGTCAGCAAATCTGGTCTTTTTTTTGAGTTAGAATTTTGTTCTTCATTTTTCTCTAGCTCTGTCTGGGATGTTCTATTGCGATCTCTGTCAGAACAGTCAGTGGTGGTAGCCAGGCACCATCTAGTTGTTCTAAATGTTTTTTAATTCCTATGCCCGGGCTCCACCAAGGCCAATTAAATCTGAATCTCTGAGGATGAAGTCTGCGTATTGCTAGCTTTTAAAAGAGCCCAGGTGAACCTACCAAGAAGCTAGCAGTGAGAATCACTAATTTAAATCCATCCCCTACACCTGCAACTAGGCAACCCTGGTGGCAAAGTGGGTTAAGTGCTACCTCTGCTAACTGAAAGGTCAGAAGTTCTAATCCACCAGGCACTCCATGGAAACTCTATGGGGGCAGTTCTACCCTGACCTATAGGGTTGCTATGAGTCAGACAACTTGATAGCAGTGGGTTTGGGGGTTTTTAAACCTGCAAATAAGGAAAGTGTTTCTTTCCTACTGCCAATGATCTTCAATAATTTTTTTAACTTGTTCAAGGATTTTCTCAGCACTACTCTCTGTCTTCACAATTCTATGAGCTAGGCAGCTTAGAGACTATTATTAGCACTGGGCAGATGAGAAAATGAGGTGTAAAAGTCACCAAAGTTGCTGAAGGGCACCCAGGTGGATGCTGACAGACAACATAAGCTCTCATGAAGTCAGCTGGTTCTTCGGTTGAACCCCCTGCTGAGAATGTACATTTCCACCCCAGATATGCTGAATCAGAATCTACATTTTAATGAAATCCCAGGTGACTCTTAGGTACAATAGATTTTGAGAACCACTGCCCTACTAGTTCTCAGAATTGGGCCCTAACCAGCATTAGTAGCATCTCCTGGGAACTTGTCAGAAAAGCAAGTTCTCAGCGAGGTTTGAACCAGTGGGTTCAGCTTACAGCCAAGTTTTCTGCGGCAAGCCCAGGGCTAGCCTACTCAACCACGTAGCTGTAATCTACTGTTTGCAACTAACCCTGTCACACGGGTTGTCACTAGAAATGAATATGATGTGATCAACAAAAAACACTGGGGCAATGTCACAAGGGGCCTTTCACTGAAGTTTCCGTGCACTTTTTACAGTGTTTACTCGCACAGACATACTTCCCCCATCCTGAAGCCACATATCACAGACGTGCTCTTCAAGAGACTGAAAAGTTTCAGGTAGTTTCCATTAAGATATCACTTTCAGAAGGGTATTTTTAAAAGATTAAACAGTCATAGAATTTCGGAGGTAAGAGGAATTTTACCCATCAACTTTCCCCAGCTCCTCTGACAAGTGAGAAACCTTTATTTCAACGCAAATCGAGAGCTAACAGCGTGCCCAGTGCTTCACATCCATTAGCTAATTAAATCTATCTTCAGAATAACTCAGTAAGATGGGTACCACCACCTCAGGAGGAGTCATGCTAGCACCCCGGTTAAAGCACATGGCTGTTAACTGAAGGCTGGCGGTTCAAACCCACCAGCTGCTCTGCAGGAGAAAGATGCAGCAGTCTGCTTCTCTTAAGATTACAACATTGAAAACGCAATGGGGGCAGTTCTACTCTGTCCCATAGAGTCTCTGTGATGTGAGTTGGAATCAATTTGACAGCAGTCGGTTTTATTTATTTTTTTTTTTTGGCTTTACTATCACCGCCATCATCATCATCCCTACTAAACAAATTAAAAAAAAAAAAGTTTCGAGACGTGAAGCAACTTGTTCACAACAGGGAACTGCCAGGAATTCAAGCTAGACTCAGAAGGGGATGTAGAACAGGGATATTGCTGCTGAGACCAGATGGATCTTGGCTGAAAGCAGAGAATACAAGGAAGATGTTTACCTGTGTTTTATTAACTGTGCAAAGACACTGAACTGTGTGAATCATAACAAATTACAGATAATATTTCAAAGAATGGGAATTCCAGAGCACTTCATTGTGCTCATGCGGAACCTGTACATACATCAAGAGGCAGAAAAAGAGGATACTGCACGATTTATTAAACAGAACAAGAGGATACTGCACGATTTATACTCAGAAATCCTAAGTACACATCAGGGTTCTGTCTTTTTAACATATTTGTTCAATTTTAATGCCGAGCAAATAATCTGAGAAGCCAGACTACATGAAGAAGAATGTGGCATCAGGACAGGTGGAAGACTTGCTATAACCTGTATTATAGAGATGACACAACCTTGCTTACTGAAAGCACAGATGACTTGAAGCACTTACTGATGAAGATCAAAGTTTACAGCCTTCAGTACTGGTTACACCTCAAAACAAAGAATTAAAAAATCCTCACAAACGGACCAACAAGCAACATCATGATAAATGAAGACAACAAATGAAGTTGTCAAGGATTTCATTTTAGTAGGATCCGGAATCAACATACATAGATGCAGCAAGTCAAGGTATCAAATGGTACTGCATTAGACAAATTTGCTACAAAAGACTTCAAGTGTTAAAAACCAAATGTGTCACTTTGAGGACTCAGGTACATCTGATCCAAACCATGATGTTGTCCATCACCTCATGTGCATGCAAAAGCTGGACAATGAACAGTGAAGACTGAAGAAAAATTGATGCCTGTGAATTACAGTGTTGGCAAAGAATACTGAATATACCATGGACTGCCAAAAGAATAAACAAATCTGTCTTGGAAGAAGTACAGCCAAGGTGCTCTCTGAAGTGAAGACGGAAAGACTTCATCTCATGTCCTCTGGGCAGGTTATCAGGAAGGACCAGTCTCTACAGGGCATCATGCTTGGTAAAGCAGAGGGTCAGTGAAAAAGAGGAAAACCCTTGATGAGACCGCCTGCCACAATGGCTTCCACAATGGGCTCAAACAGAGCAACAATTCTGAGGATGGTGCAGACCAGAGCTGCTGTGAGGACGAACCAACCTGACAGCGCCTGACAGTAGCAACAGGCAACTTGTCCGAAATCCCTCAGCCAGAAAGATGAGGCCCTGCTGTCTACAATTCACTCAGAGCCTAAGCTCTTATCCTTTCACTGCCCACAGCAACAACAGTACAAAAAGTGAAGGATAAACAAATCCTCACAGAATGCCAGTGAGGTAACCAGTGAATATTTATTGGCAGAGATGGCAGAGCAGCATCTGGGCTAGTTTCCACAAATATCTAGGATTTCAGCGGGCATTCCAGTCTGGAGTGAACACACCTATTAAGGCTGACAGGCAACAGGCAAGGCATAGGATGAACTGGGAGAAAGAATGGGAATGCCAAGAGATAAAGATGGAAAGAGACCTGAAGTCAGACTGTGGAGGTCCATGGTACTAGGTTAAGTTATTAGGTCGGCAGTTCAAATCCACCAGGCGCTCCTTGAATACTCTAGAGGGCAATTCTACTCTGGCCCCGAGGGTCACCATGAGTCGGATCCAACTCGACGGCACTTGGCTTGGCTTGGCTGGCTTGTAGGCAGTGGGAAGACATTGAAGACATTAAGAAACAAGGTGAACTGAGTTTTAGAAAACAAATTCCATGGCAGTGCCGAGACTGAATTAGACTAGAAAAGCCTGTTATCAATGAGACGAACTATAAAGCTGTTACCACTGCAATCTGTTTCTGCTGAGTTGATTTCAACTCACTGGACAGAGTAGAACTGCCTCATAGAATTTCCAAAGAGCAGCTGGTGGATTCTAACTGCCAACCTTTTGGTTAGCAGCCACGTTCTTAACCACTGCACCATTAACTGGCTTCTTCACTCTTAATCACAGATTTTTGGAAGACACCCAATTCTGCTATTTGGATATGCTACTCGAATTGCCATATTGAGGTCAGGAGACACAGACATAAATTGGGCAGTGGGATCAGAGGAGGGAAGATGTGTGTGAGGTACATTTTGCAGGGACCTGACAACTGCTCAGAGTTGGGGAGGGGGATATAACAGAGAAAGAGAGGCAGGGTAGAAAATGACTCAAATGTTTCAGATTTAGGAGAGATAACGAAATACAAAAACGGCCAACAATATCACAAAGAGGTAAGAGATGGCTTAGCCAACGTCTTGTAGTTCAATCCAACATGCCTTTATTAAGTGCTGGACATTAAAGCAACAATGATGAGTAAGACTGTGTTTTGCACTCAAGAATCACCCCGGGGAAAGGCAAGACTAGCAAACGCAGATTTTTGCTTCTCAGGACAACCCCATGGCCACAGAGTCAGTTGTGACTCATAACCACCCTACAGAACAGAGCAGAACTGCCCAATGGGGTGTATAATCTTGACAGAAGCACACCACGGCATCTTTCTCCCCTGAAACAGCTGATGGGTTCCAACTGTGGATCTTTTGGTTAGCATCTGAGCTCTTAACCACTGCACCACCAGGGCTCCTTTCTCAGACAAAGGCTACCTGAATTCAAAGAGTAATGTACAAAATATACATAAACAGCAAGAGTGTCAAATAATTCAAAACACTTTTATAATTTACCCTGGTATGGTAGTGATTAAGTTCTTCATGCTCTGTCTACTAGCCAAAAGGTCTGCAGATCGAATCTGCCAGGTGTTGCTTGGAACTCTACCAGGCAGTTCCACTCTGTCCTATAGGGTGGCTATGAGTTGGAATCGACTCCACTGCAGAGGGTTTGGTTTTTGATTTACTGAATTATATTCCAGTCAAGCAGAGTATAATAAATAAGAGTCTTTAAGTATCACTCTTTCTTCCCTGAGGGCTTCCCCTAATTAGTCAAACCACTGACACCTTCTCACCCTTCAAGACTCAGGGCCAATGTCGTATCCCCACATAGGCCCTCCCAGGAGTTCCCTCCATTTCTCCAGCCCTCCACCATGACATGATCTTGTTTTATTTTTTTTCATGTCATTAATACCCGAAATTGTTTCAGTTATACAGGTATCTATTATTGTTTCTCCCATTATAACGGAAGTTTCACAGAAGCAGGAACTTCATCTTGTTGGCTGCTGCCTGCCACATAGTATGTAATGTTTATTGAAAATAAAGGGGGAAAAGTAAGCAATAAACTGCAGGACGGTTAAGACTTCAAGTAAAACCAGGCCGTCTTCCAGATGCCTAAGGCAACACACCACCAGTCCAATGACTCGGAAGACCAAAACCACTTTGAGCCTGAGGTAGAACGGGGAGTCCAGGGGCCCACCCCAGATCAGTGCCCCATGACTGTTTTACATAGATTTAAAAAGTACCCAGCTGGTGTGAGGTATTTAACAATGAGGCCACCAAGCTCAGGTTTTATTTCCGTTGTCCTTCTGACGTCAGAAAAAGCACGAGTTGCTGCACAGTTTCTTCTATCAAGGTGACGAATTACAGTCTCGCTGGGCCCCGAATTCTGCAAACCATAGAATTATTTCGCCCCTTATGTTAGAAACTAGAAATACAGAAAAGCAAACTGCAGAGATGTCAGAGTCCCCCTTCAAATGCAAATTAATGCGGTTTCCTAGTAGTGGGGTCATTTTCACTTTGCCTACCTATATCACATATAAATTCCTGTACGAATCCACGGCGGAGAAAGTGTCATAAAAACCCCGTGTCCACGCCACAGAGTGAGACAGAAAGGATTCTCAACTGCAACCCCGCCTTCCCCATGAAAGGCGCTGGGAACATCGTGACGCGGTCACCGCGAAATTACTTTTGCCGCCATAAGTACTTGCACCTTCTCTGACAGCAGTTCAGCACACAGCGAGGGGCAGAGAATTTGGCAGGGGAGCGGGGGGTGGGCCGTGGAGCCCGAAACCCGGGCTGGGGGGCAACCCAGTGGATACCGAGAAGCCGACAGGCTAGGAAGGAGGGGGGACGGTGGCGGTGGGAGGCGATGGCGCGCTCACCAAGAGGAAGGCGCGCTTTCCGTTCAGCAGCAACCCAGCGAGTTTAAGAGCCTTCTGTGGCAACGCTCCGGGATACTAGCGTGGGGCAAGGATGGGGGGCTGAGGAGCCGATGCAGGTGGAGGGTGAGGAGCTGAAAGGGAAATCGCAGGCGAGCGCAGTCCACACCCCGGCCCAGGGCAGGCTTAGGCCTTTTGTTTGCAGGTGGATCCCCGCTCGCTGAAAAGCACTTCCCCTTTCTTCCTTCCTTGGTTTCGCAGAGAAACCTCTTCAGGGCGGGAAAGGACACTGAGTCACTAACGGCATCCTTTAGTAATACTCCTCCTTCCCCCAATCCTCCTACTCTTCTTCATCACAGAGGGAGAAGCGACTAACGTGCTCCTGTTTACTCGTGCCCCGCGGATCAGTTCCCCACCGGGGCGCCAGCGTGCCTGGCAGCCAGGCTTTGCGGGACCGAGAACCGGCGCGCAGCACCTCCCCTCCCGGGCCATCACATGCTCTCCTCTGGGGCCCGAGGACGCAGGAAATTCCCCCAAATGTCCGGCCCTCAAAGACTCCTCGTGTAAGCACCTTCATGTCCGCTGCGCTCCCCTCCCGTACCGGCGTGGTCTCGGTCTCTCGTGTAATTTAACCAGACCTGGTGCCACACTCAGTGAAACAGCCGCCCAAAAGTAGCTATGACCCCCGCCAAGCTGAAGGCGAGAAGGGAGGAGGAGGGCTGCCCTTCCTTACGCTGCCGCGTGTGTTTGGAAGAGATTAGGGGACCTGGACTTTACCTTTCCATAAAGCAAAATCGGCACGCTTCAGGCACAGCCACGCTCTCCTCCCTCTAGCTCCAGCAAAGATGATTTCTACGTTACTAACTCCTCTCACATTTAAAAATTTCTTTCCCCGCCGCGGCCGCTCGCTCATCCTCGCACAGAACCAAAGAGTCTTACCTCGAGAAATAAAGGAAAGGTGATTTTAAAAAAGCGGCGTCCAGGTGTCCGCCCTTCCGGAATTGTTGCTCCGGCCGTTTTATGTCCTTTGTGTCAAGGTCTGGCTGCCGCGCGGCTTGGCGGCGTGTAAAAGGCTGAGGATCCTGCCACGGGAAAAGGTGGGCCCGCGTCAGCGAGGGCTGGGCGGGGAGGCTTGGCGTGGCGGATTTCCGAGGAAGGTGAGGGCGGAGGCTCCGGGCGACCTTCAGGCGGAGCAGCGTGGCAGCTCCAGCAGGCAGGCAGCTCGCTCTCCTCCTTTCGGGGCCGATTGCATCAGAATCTCCCCCACCACCAACCCCCACCCACACAGTCTTCTCGCCAGCCTCGCACTTACATCGACACAGTCGGGCGCTGAGGGGCTAGGATCGTATTCATTCTGCTACTGAGGGGCGCGACGTCCTTGAGCAGCCATGGTTCGTGGTGGTTTAGCGTGGATATTCAGGCCATTTCTCCGCGTCCTGCGCACGATCTCCTCCTCCCCTGCTGAGCGCTCGCTCTTTCACCAAAGCTGCGTGTCACAGAGCCGTGCCCGTCACGCCGTCTCCTGCTCGTGGCCGCCCCTTGCTGTCTCCTCGCCGCTCGCAGAAGATGCAGCAGCGACCGCGGCTGGCGGAGACAGAGCATCGGAGGAGGGATGAGGGAGGGGTTGAGGGTGCGCGTGTGCCGGGCGCACAGATAATGGACCGGGAAACGGAGACTGCTTCCAGCCCGGGCACCTAGCCGGCGCCCTCCGGAAGCCTGGCAGCGGGCTCAGAACCCAGCTGCGGCGGCGGCGGCGGTGGCGGCTGTGGGACTGGGATCCCGAGGGAATGGAGATGGCGGCGGGGAGGGAGAGCTGGCGGAGCAAAAGAAAGCTGAGAGATGGATGGGGGGGCGCATATTTGGGTGCGCTGGTGCTGAGCCCGGCTGAGGGAGCGAAGGGAGTTGCATTGTGGGAAGGGTGCCGCATGAGGTGGCCGCGAGAGCGGCTGCTCCCAGAGCTGCTCCGGGTGGTTCCAGAGCCGCTGGCTGGGCTTGGAGCTGCCGGCAGCGAGGCCCTGAGGCGGCCCAGTTTGGAGAGAAGAGGATCTTGTGGCCGTAGTAGCCTGGGAGCCGGAAAAGCGGGCACCTTTGGAGATCCTTTGTCTGGGCCGCAGGGGGAGGCGCTCCCCCTTTTTCGGACGCGGCAGACCTCGCCAGGCCTCCCCTAGATCTGCGCTGTGGAGTTCAGCTCTGGGAACGGGATGGGACGCAACCCGAAGGATTTGCAGCTTCGTGTGCGCACCTTTCTGGGCGCGAAGAGGCCGGAGCTCGCTTCTGTGCGGCTAACCTGGCGCGTCCGGGTTCACCAAGCTGGGGCGCTCTAAGTCCCGGGGTCCGGGGCTGAGGGGGAACGGGGTGCAGGAGGCAGAAGAACGGGTCCTTTTCCGTTTCGCTTGCTTACTCTTTGTTCCAGGCACAGCCCCTTTAACTGAGCGCTTCCTTGCAGAGGAGTCTTGTTTCCTTAAAATGGCGACAGGAAATCCCACCTGCGCGCCAGCCAATTAAACTGTCATTTTAGCGCGAATTTGGGGAGTGGAAACGCGAACGTTTTATTGACGGGATGGTTGAGTCTCAGTGTTCCATCAAAACAGGAAAGGGAGGATGAATCACACAATTCAAGACAGTCTACTTGGGACCTTTCAAGGGATCCAACTGATTTGATGAATGCTGTAAAGGCAAAGATGACAATCTAATTTCAGACTCCTCATAACTGACTACAATCCTTATTCCCGCTGAGTGGGAGCAACCAGTCTTTATTAGTTGAACAGCCTCCTGAGAACCCTATTTGGCAGGCATTTTGCACGACTCCTGAGTTAGCCTGAGAAAGTGAAAAGTCAGCTGCAAACAGGAGACAAAGATGGATAGCCTGGGTTCAAATTCTACCTCTGACCCTTAATGCCATTCTACGGCTGACCCTTAAGCTGCCTGATTCCTCAGTGTTTGCAAGCTGCAACGGAGAAGTAGCACATGTTTTATAGTAATGCTCTCAGAACATTCAAAAGTTGTCTTCCCCCTGGTAGTGCACTGGCTAAGACCTATGGCTGCTCCTCAGAATTGGTCAGCTATTCACATCCACCAGACACTCCTCGGAAACCCTGTGGAGCAGTGCTGCCCTTTCCTACAGAGTTGCTATTAGTCAGAATCAAGTCAGTGGGTTTGGTTTTTGGTTTTACTAGAGAAAGCTAACAATATGAAATTGCCAGTTTTACTTCATACACACCTTTTCTGGCACAAAGAATGCTTATCACTAACACTAACGTTATAGGCAGGTAAGAAATCTGAATAGGTAAATTATGAGCTCTGGTGATTCAGTGGTTAAACCCTTGGCTGCTAACCTAAAGGTCTTTAGTCCACCAGCCACTTGGAGGGAGAAAGATGCAGCAATCTGCTTCTGAAAATATTACAACCTTGGAAACCATATGGGGCAGATCTGCTGTGCTCTGTAGGGTTGCTATGAGTCAGAATTGATGAGTTTTTAGTTTGGTTTTGGTATAAGCCATGCCTCAATAAAAGCAAAACAAAAAAATCTACTGCCTCCAGTCTTTTGGTACTCATGAGGACTCCATGTGTCACAGAATAAAACTGTTCTGTAGGATTTTCTTGGCTGTCGGCAGCACAGATGGGTGGGTCTGTTTGAACTACCAACCCCGCTGCTGTGGAGTCCGTTCTGACTCACAGCCGCGCTATAGGACAGAGTAGAACTGCTCCCTAGAGTTTCCAAGGAGTACCTGCAGATTTGAACTGCTGACCTTTTGGTTAGCAGACATGGTACTTAACTACTATGCCACAAGAGTTTCCTTAGGTCCATAGTTGAGCAGAAATTGTTTAAGCCACTTGGAAACCAATCTCTGCCTTATTAAAGATAGAATATATATTTACCAGTCTGAAGAGAACTTGATCTGGGACTTTTGGTTCCAGTTTTAACTTACTTGCCGGTTTCTACACAAGAAAAAGCCTGCAGATATCTAGCATTTTTTGACCTAGATTCAATAGCTGTGAAATGAATTACCTACTACTACACTCCAGCTAAGGAAACCCTGGTGGTGTAGTGGTTAAGTGCTACGTCTGCTACTTGGAAGGCTACCTGGAAGGTTGGCAGTTCAAATCTACCAGGTGCTCTTTGGAAACTCTGTGGGGCAGTTCTACTGTGGCTTCTAAGGACCCTCTGAGTCGAACTCAGCTCAGCAGCAGTGGGTTTGGTTTTGTTTTTTACCAGCTAAGGAGTCTTGGTGACCAAACAGTTAAAAGGCTTGCTGCTAACTGAAAGTTCAAATCCACCCAGGCTTTCCTCCTTAGGAGAAAGACCTGTCAATTAAAGCCAAGAAAACCTTTGGGTTAATTCTACTCTGCTACATGGGGTCACTATGGGTTGAAAACTGAACCTTCTGGCACCTAACAACACATGCACCTAACAACACACGCTAACTACTGTGCTAATATTTTACTTGTAAACATTATGTCATTTAATCCTTTAAGCCACTCTGTGAGGTAGTACCCTCTTTATATAAATAAGAAAGTAGATGCATTCAAAGAGGTTAAATTGGTCACATGGTGAAGAAGGATGTGAGGGAAGTGATTTCCCATTCAAGGTCTACAGTCATTTGCAAGCACAAACTGCTGGGTCTACAGTTTGGAAGGATGTTCTCTCCTCTCTTAGACATGGGTCGACAACCCAGAACTGGTGTGTAAACATCACTGTGGAAGCTGAAATGAAGCACGGCTGCTGTGTGGAGAAGGAGGGAAAGACAGTAATGTTCAAAACCAGGAAGAGTGCCCTGCCACCAAACTTCTGTGTGGGTTTGTCTCCAGGACAGTCTGGAGGTGAAACTTCCTTTCAGGGATCCTTTTTATTATTATTATTATTAAATAAAAAAAATGAAAGTGTACATACTCTGTGCTTACAATATCGGGTTAAGAGAGGAGTACACAAGTTGTGTCGAAGTCTCATTAATATTGATCTTCTTACTAATGTGAATTGCCACCAATTTCACCCTACTAAATTTCTAACAATTATCTAAACCCTCGCCCCTTGCCTTCCCATCCTCCCACCTTCCCCACCCTTGTAGCCGTCAAAGTCTTTTCTAGTATGTATGAGTATGCTTTTAAGTTTTTATTGTAGGGGTCCCATATAATAATTGTCCTTTTGTTGCTGACTAGTTTCACTCAAATAGTGTCCTCCAGTTGAGACCGAATTGAGAGATATTTCCTGCTATCATTGTTGTTCCTTACCAGTGTATAGTACTCCATGGAGCACATATACCAAAGCTTACCTATCCATTCTTCTGTTGTTGGGCATCTGGGTTGATTCCAACTTCTTGCTATCATGGATTGTGCTGCAATGAACATTCGTGTGTGCAGGTAGCAGTCGGTGTGAATGGTCTTAATTTTGTAGGATATATTCCGAGCAGAGGAATAACTGGGTCAAATGGTATTTCTATATCCATTGTTTTAAGGTAATGCCAAATTGCTTTCCAAAGAGGTTGCACCATTCTGCAATCCCACCAACAGTGAAGGACAGTTCCAGTCTCTCCACAGCCTCTCCAACATTTATTGTTTTGTGTTTTTGTGGATCATGGCCAGTCTTGTTGGGGTGAGATGGTATCTCATTGTCATTTTGATTTGAATTTTTTTAACAATTAATGATCAGGAACATGTCTGTATGTGTTTTTTGACTGCCTGGATCTCCTCCTTAGAGAAATGTCTGTCCATCTCCTTTGCCCATCGCTTAATTGGATGATTTGTCTCTCTCTTATTGATATTTTGTAGAACCTTATAGATTATGGAGATCAGGCATCAGTCTGACATAGAGTTGCGAAATATTTTTTCCCATTCTGTGGGTGGTCTTTTAATTCTTTTGATGAAGTCTTTGGATGAGCAGAAATGTTTGATTCTTATTAATTCACATTTATCTATTTTCTCTTCTGATGAGTATGTTTTGTTTGTCAGATTTTGAAGTCTGTCTATATTGCATGTTAAAACATCCATTGTTGACCCTATCATATCTTGGATGAGCTCTATCATTTTAGCTTTTATATTCAGGTCTTTTATCCAATTTGAGTTGATTTTTGTGTAAGGTGTCAGATATGGGTCTTGTTTCAGTTTTTTGCAGATGGATATCCAATTATGCCAGCACCATTTGTTAAAGAGACTGTTCTTACCCCAGTTCAAAATCTTAGGACCTTTGTCAAATATCAGCTGTTCATAAGAGGATGGTGGCATCTCTGGGTCTCTACTTTGTCCCATTGGTCTATATGTCTCTTTTTGTACCAATACCAGGCTGTTTTGACTACTGTGGCAGTGTAATAGGTTTTAAAGTCAGGTAGTGAGAGGCCTCCCAGCATGTTCTTCTTTTTCAGTATTCGAGGTGTCTTCCCTTTCCAAATAAAGCTGATAATTTGTTTCTCCATCTCATTAAAAAATGTCTTTGGAATTTGTATTGGGATTGCATTATACAAGTAGAGTGCTTTGGGCAAAATAGACATTTTCACAATATTGAGTCTTCCTATCCATGAGCAGGGCAGATTATTCCACTTATGTAAGTCCCTCCTAGTTTCTTGTAGCAATGTCTTGTAGTTTTCTCTGTAAAGATCTCTCTAGTTAGAGTTATTCCTAGGTATTTTATCTTCTTGGGAGCTATAGTAAATGAAATTGATTTGGTGATTTCTTCATTAATAAGGCATTTGACAAAATCCAACATCCATTCATGCTTAAAACTCTCAGAAAAGTAGGAATAAAAGGGAAATTCCTCAATATAATCAATAGCATCTATGCAAAGCCAACTGCTTTCATCATCCTGAGTGGTGAAAGACTGAAAGAATTCCCTTTGAGAACAGGAACTAGACAAGGACGCCTGCTCTCACCACTTCTATTCAACATTGTCCTAGAAGTTCTAGCCAGAGCAATTAGACAAGACAAAGAAATAAAAGGCCTCTGTATTGGCAGTGAAGAAGTAAAGATTTCTCTCTTTGCAGATGATATGATTGTTTATACAGAGAATCCAAAGAAATCCATAAGTAAACTACTAGAGCTAATAGAAGAATTCAGCAAAGTGTCAGGATACAAGATAAATATAACTAAATCAATGGGATTCCTTTATACCAACAATGACATTATTAATGAAGAAATCAGAGATCCTTTAAATAGCTTGGAATCCCTGGATGTGACAGTGGAGGTTTGAGTCCACCCAGAAGTACCTTGGAAGAAAGGCCTGGTGACCCACTTACCCAAAGTCAGCCACTAAAAGGTCCATATCCTATATGCTAGAGTTCAACTCTGACACACGTGGGGTTACCACGAGACAGACTCGACAACAACCTTCTGTTGTTGTTTTTCAGTAGCTTAGCACCAAGATGCAATTGCTGTGGTTCTGGGATAGGAGAAGGGGTCTCATGACAAATGCTCCTCTGCTCACTGAGTACTTCCTGGGAGACAAGCAGCAGGGTCAGCACTTGATGGCACAACATTCCTGAGAAGTGGGGACCACCCTACTCCCCTTTTCTGAGGCCAAGGATTCATCCCAAAGCACACAGCTCTAACTAGTCCATCTAGTTCTTGAATCCAGAGCTGAAGTCAAAGCCAGTTCTCTGTGCTTGCCTGTAAAACATTTCCCAATGCTGGAAAAACCCTAGAAAGTGGATTATAAGGTGGGAAGTTTCCAGGCTACTCTGATTTCAGATGTGAACCATTGCATTGTTTACAGGGAGTACAGGAAGTTAATTTGCTCTGTAATTTGTGGGCTCCATAGCCACTGTTGATGGGTATCTTAGTATCAATGGAGTCTCATCCCAACTGAGATTTCCCAAAACAATACTGTAGTCATCAGAACACATTAGCAGGTTTTGTTGCAAACTGCCTATGGAGTTGAGAAAATTAAAAAAATTCTGTATCTGCTCTGAAAGTGAGCATGGAGAAAGTATCAGTACTGTGAGAGGAGAACTGGGTAGCCTTAGGTCATCTGTGAGTTTCCCAGGAGCCCCAGGGGCCCTGTTTGTGTGATTCTAGGGGATGCTTTGGGACAGGAGATAAATCACACCGCAAAAGGATTCAGCTTGGACTTAAGCCACATCTGTTCTCATGCTGGCTTCACCCTGCAACCACCCAGGTTGCATTCGCTGTTCATCTGGGTTGTCTAGTAGGGCAGCTGTGGAAGTGGCCAGCACAGCTGTATTCTTACAGAGAATGTGTGCTTTTTTCCTCCTCAGACTTCCAAAGCTTTCTAAATACATCTGGGCTGACAGTAGCAGACTTCTCGAGTAAGAACTTGAAGTAACAAGATCAAGATTATCTTCTCCATGTATTTTTCTCCTTTTCATTATAAAGGACCATTACAAGACAGTCTGAATTTTAACAATCGTGAAACACATAAAAAGTCCACCCATTGCCACTGAGTTGATTCCAACTCACAGTGACCCTGCAGGACAGGGTAGAAACACCATACAGGGTTTCCAAGGCTATAAATCATTACAGAAGCAGACTGCCACATCTTTCTCCTGTGGGGCAGGCTAGTAGGTTTGAACTGCCAACCTTCCCATTAGCAACCCACCACTTAACCACTGTGCCATTAGGGCTCCTTAAGAAAATTCAAGTGGGAGGTTATTTAAGAACAATAAATGGCCTGCACATTTCCTATGTGAAACAAAAGCAGTGCAGGCCATCTAATGAGAAAACAACTCATTAGAAAATAATTGTTTATTCTGAAGTCTTTTATTCCTGTTTATAGAATCTCATCTAAAATAGCAGATGGTCTTTACAAGCACGGGTTTTTCTCTTGACTAATGTAATCACATTTCTTTGCCTCACTGACCTTTTTTTCATCTTTAATGTTCTTCAGATTTCATTAGCAGATAACAATATTTTGATAATAGGTATTAGTTAAGCAATCAAAGCATAAAGTAAATTTGCAATTAAAGGAACTTCCCAATTGTCTTGGCACCCTCCTGTAGAGACATACAGGGCATTGTGTGCCCTCACCCTCCCTGGCAGCACTGTGACAGGGGCCACCATCACGATCAAAATGTTTGACCCCATCGGAGTTATAATGGGCTCTAAGCAGGAGTCAATGACCCCCACTAACTCTAAACTGAATTGAAATTGAAATCCAAGAGTAGGCCTCCTAGAAAATTTCTAGAGTTTCTGATTTAGAGACAGGATAAACTTTGTAGGGTCACTTACTTATTTTTTATCTGTTAGAAGAGATGGGAGTGGGGGTTCATAGCTATTGTGATGTATGGCATTGCAGCCTCATTCATTTGAGCTAAACTAAAGAACCAGGGTTGCGTGATCAATCTTAGAAGCTTAATGTCTTATTAGACTGACATTTTTGTATCATCATGCTGGTCAACTGATGAGTGGCTTGGGCAATCCAAAGTTTGAAGCCCACCTTTGTCACCCCTAAAAAAAAAAAAAACACGGCAATCGAGTCAATTCCAACTCATAGCAACCCTATAGGACACAGTAAAACTGCTCCATAGCATTTTCAAGGAGCGCCTGGCAGATTTGAACTGTCAACTTTTAGGTTAGCAGATGTAGCACTTAACCACCATCTGTCACCTCTAGCTTGTTGCAAAATGAAACAATGATACCTAGCTGATGATCAAGGACTTAGTGTCTAACAAATATTCACGATACTCCTTGGTTTATAATATACTCAGTACATGCTACCTATTATTATTTGCATACTTTGTAGAACATGAGCATATGGCAATGACTTTTCGAAGCCTGAATTTATAAGCACAGATTTTTATTTTATTGTGTTCCCTCTGTAGTGAAAAAAGCTCTTAAGCACACACTCCAACTCCCATTCTTCCCATTGTAGGAATGAGGAGAAGAAAGTATTGGAGAATAGTTTTGCACTTCAACTCCCAATGTTACCTTTAAGGTGAGAAGGGCAAGCTTAGCATCAATGTTAGAATGTATTAATTAAAAAATGGAAGTGTTCTAAAATCTACTATAACACCTGCATTTACTAATGATGGCAGTATAAATTGGTATATTTTGTGACATAGCAAATTTAGAAGTTTAAGAGTATGGGCTCTGTACCACTAAAAAAGAAAATTACAGACCAACATGAATATCGATACAAGAATTCTTAACAAAATTCCAGCTAATAGAATTCAGCATCTTATTAAAAAAATATACCACAACCAAGTGGAATTCATGGAAAATCAATCAATGTAATCCACAACATAAAAGAAAGAAATACATGATCATCTCAATGGATGCAGAAGAGGCATTCAACAAAGTCCAAACCCACTCCTTATTAAACAAACACAAAAAAAATCTATACAATAGGTATAGAAGGGAAATTCCTCAGCATAGTAAAGGACATCTACACAAAACCAACAACTGACATCATTCTTAATGAAGAGAGGCTAAAAACATTTTCCTTGAGAACAGGGACAAGACAAGGATGCCTTTTATCACCTCTCCTATTGAACTTTGTGCTGGAACTCCTAGCTAGATCAATCAGGCAAGAAAGGAAACAAAGGGCATCCAGATTAGTAAAGAAGTAGTAAAACTGTCCCTATTTGCAAATGATATGATACCATATGTAGAAAACCCAATAAAGCCTACAAGATTACATTACAGCCTATTCTCCAAAATCTACAGAGAAACCCAACACCTCTACAACAAAAAGACAATGTAATTAAAAAATGGACAAAGGATGTTAACAAAATTAGCAAAGGATGTGAACATACACTTCACAACTGGCTGACAGATAGCTGAGGAAATGCTTGAGATCACTACCCACTAGACAAATGCAAATCAAAACCACAATGAGATACCATCTCACCCTGGCATAGTAGCACAAAACAAAAAGAGAAAAACCAGAGGTTGTGGGAGAGTGGAACTCCTATGCATGTGATCAGGAACCAGTGGTAATGAAGGAAGAAGTTGAAGCTGCATTGAAGGCAAGGCAAAAAACAAAGTTCCAGGAACTGATGGAATATCAATTAAGGTATTTCAAAAAATAGATGCAGTCCTGGAAGTACTCACTTGTCTATGCCAAGAAAGGATGAAATAAAGAAATTCATGGATTCCAATGAGAATGAAAACATTTCCTACGAGAACCTATGGGATACAGCCAAAGCAGTGCTCAGGGGTCTGTTTATCTCCATAAATGCACACATCTGGAAGGAAGAAAGAAACCAAATCAAGGAACTAACCCTACAGCTTGAACAAGTAGAGAGAGAACAACAGAGGAAGCCCTCAGGCACCAGGAGAAACCAGATCATAAAGATTAGAGCAGAGCTAAATGAATTAGAGAATAGAAAAACAATTGAAAAAATTGAAAAGATCAAAAGGTGGTTTTTTGAAAAGATCAACAAGATTGACAAACCACTGGCTAAACATACTAAAGAAAAACAGGAAAGGAAACAAATAACCCGAACTAGATAGGAGAGGGGAGTTGTCATGACAGATCCAACAGAAATAAAAAATATCATAACAGAATACTATGAAAGATTGTACTCTAACAAATTTAGAAACCTAGAGGAAATGGACAATTTCCTTGATTCATACCACCTACACAAATTATCACAACGTGAAGCAGAACAACTTAATAAAACCCATCACAAAGGAAGAGATTGAAAATGTCATGAACACACTGCCAACCAAAAAAAGCCCGGGCCCAGATGGGTTCACTGCAGAATTCTACCAAGCTTTTAGAGAAGAGTCATCTCCAATACTACTGAGACTATTTCACAGTATAGAAAGGGATGGAATACTCCCAAACTCATTCTGTGAAGCCAGCATAACCCTGATACCAAAGCCAGGGAAAGCTCCAGCGAAAAAGGAGAAGGACAGACCGATATCGCTCATGAATCTAGATACAAAAATCTTCAACAAAATTCTTGCCAATAAAATACAACAACACATCAAAAAAATAATCCATGATAACCAAGTTGGATTCATACCAGGGATGCAAGGCTGGTTCAACATCAGAAAAACAATTAATGTGATTAACCACATAAATATCACGAAAGACAAGAATCACCTGATTTTGTCCATTGATGCAGCAAAGGCGTTTGATAAAGTCCAACAGCCATTCATGCTGAAAACTCTTAGCAAAATAGGCATAGATGGAAAATTCCTCAATGCAATAAGGGCCATTTATACAAAGCCAACTGCCTACGTCATCCTGAATGTAGAGAGACTGAAAGACTTTCCCTTGAGAACAGGAACTAGACAAGGATGCCCACTCTCCCCTCCTCTATTCAACATTGTACTAGAAGTTCTAGCCAGAGCAATTAGACAAGACCAAGAAATAAAGGGCATCTACTTCAGCAAAGAAGAAGTCAAAATCTCCCTGTTTGCAGACGATATGATTGTATATGCAGAGAATCCCAAAGAATCTATAAGTAAACTACTCAAACTGATAGAAGACTTCAGCAAAGTCTCAGGATACAAGATAAACATAAGTAAATCAGTAGGATTCCTTTATCCCAACAAGACTGTTAATGAAGAAATCATCAAATCAATTCCATTTACTATAGCCCCTAAGAAGATAAAGTACCTAGGAATTAATCTAACCAGAGAAATAACAGACCTTTACAAAGAGAACTACAAGCCCTTACTACAAGAAACTAAGAGAGACTTAGATAAATGGAAAAACCTACCCTGCTCATGGATAGGAAGACTTAACATTGTGAAAATGTCTATTTTACCCAAAGCAATCTACTTATATAATGTAATCCCAATACAAGTTCCAGTGCCATCTTTTAATGAGATGGAGAAACAAATCACCAACTTTGTTTGGAAAGGGAAGAAGCCCCGGATAAGTAAGGTACTACTAAAGAAGAAGAACACACTGGGAGGCCTCTCATTACCCGACCTTAGAACATACTACAGTGCCACAGTGGTCAAAGCAGCCTGGTACTGGTACAAGAACAGACAGATCGATCAATGGAACAGAATTGAGACCCCAGAGATGACACTGTCTGCCTATGAACAGCTGATATTTGACAAAGGCCCTAAGACATTAAACTGGGGTAAAAACAGTATCTTCGACAAATGGTGCTGGCAAAATTGGGTATCCATCTGCAAAAAAACTGAAACAAGATCCATATCTTACACCTTATACAAAAACCAACTCCAACTGGATGAAAGACCTAAATAACGATAAAGCTCATCCAAGAAAAAGTAGGAACAACAATGGAAATTTTAATACACAACGTAGACAGACTTCAAAATCTGTCAAACAAACCACAATCAGCAGAAGAGAAAATAGGTAAATGGGAACTATTAAGAATCAAACACTTTTGCTCATCCAAAGACTTTATTAATAGAATTAAAAGGCCACCTACAGCATGGGAAAAAAATATTTGGCAACTCTATGTCAGACCGACACCTGATCTCCATAACCTATAAGGTACTACAAAACATCAATAAGAAGAAGATAAATCATCCAATTAAGCGATGGGCAAAGGAACTGGACAGACATTTCTCTAAAGAGGAGATCCAGGCAGCCAAAAACCACATGCGGTCATGTTCACGATCTTTAGTTATTAAAGAAATTCAAATCAAGACTACAATGAGATACCATCTCACCCCAACAAGGTTGGCCATGATCCAAAAAACACAAAACAACAAATGCTGGAGAGGCTGTGGAGAAAGTGGAACTCTCCTACACTATTGGTGGGGTTGCAAAATGGTCCAGCCTCTTTGGAAAGCAATCTGGTGCTTCCTTAAAAAAATGGATATAGATATACCATTTAACCCAGTAATTCCACTACTTGGAATATATCCTACAGAATCAAAGCCTTTCACACCAATGGACACATGCCCAAGAATGTTTATCGCAGCACAGTTCGTGATAGTAGAAAGATGGAATCAACCCAGATGCCCAACAACAGAGGAATAGACAGGTAAACTATGGTATATATACTCAATGGAGCACTATGCAATGATAAAGAATAATAATGATTCCAGGAAGCATAACCTGTTTTCAACTGAAAGACATTATGTTGTCAGCGACAAAAGGACAAATATTGTATGAGACCCCTGCGATAAGATCTCAAAAACAGACTTATGTATAGAAGAAAAGACTCTTTGACAGCTGCAAGGGAGGGAAGGGAGGGAGGGTGAGGGGGGAGGGTTTAGATTAGATAGTTCGTAGAAATCTGGTTGGGTGAAATTGGTGATAGCACACATTAGAAACAAGAACAATATTAAGTGGACTTCAGCATAACTTGAATACTCCTTCCATCTTAATCCAATATTGCAAGGACAGAGTAGCTGGGGCAGGGGGCAGGGGACCATGCTCTTAGACGAAATCGAGGCCAACTGGCACAACTAGCGTTTTGCTAAGAGGGCTCTCTGCACCCCACATGGATGAGTGGCATGTGGGGTCTTAAAAGCTGCTAAGCTGCCATCCGAGGTCACAGCAAACGGTCCCAACTCAGCAGGAATGGATGCTCACCGAGGATCAAAATGACATGGGGTAAAGACAACCCAAAAGAAAGACAAACCCACATGAGTGGGTGCCTATACAGACTTGGGACCGGAAGAACCGGGTGTGCCCGGCCACCACCAGTAGTAGTCGCGATGGAGCTCACTAAGTTGAGTCTCACTGGCAACACAAGAATAAAAAGGGGTGCACCCTGAGCTCTCCATTAAAATACCACAATTGATGGTCCAGCGGCTTCGGGGTTCCCCTGGGAGCATGGCCCCTGGCCCTGATGCTACCCTTGCCCGTAAATTATAACGAAGGTCCACTCTTCCGACATGAATGGATTGGACTTTGCGATGCAGAGTGACCATATATTGGATGCACTTTATGGTTTTATGCATCTATAGGATATTGTCCTGCTGACCTCTGGCTGGAGGAAGGAGAGTGGGTGGAGAGGAGGGGATTTGTGGCTTATCAGACTGTGACAATAAAGTTTCTCTTCACGCAACCATCCACTTGGTGGTATTTCTGTTAGAGCAGCATAAAAATGACTAAAACAGTATGCTTTCTTATTTTTATGGTAAGTACGTATGTAACAAAGCATGTAACATTTCAACAATCGTCAAAACAGTATAGTGACAGTGATTATGTTTATCATGTTGTTCAAACATCACTCTTACCTGTTCCCTAATTACATACCATCGCCCTTAATAGAAGCTCCTCCCAAACTCACCTGCTGTCACTGACCTCACAGAGTTTCCAAGGCTATAATCTTTATGGAAGCAGACTACCACATCTGTCTCCCACAAAGCAGCTGGTGGTTTTGAACTGCTGACCTTTAGATTAGCAGCTGGATGACTTTAATCACTGAGCTTCTAGGGCATCTTTAACAAAAGCTCACTGTCCCATAAGTATGCCATATTTTTAACTGCTTCTGAACACCTAAGACATAGTTTGAGAAATATTTATTTAATTAATGAATGTAAGAACGAGTAAAGGAAGAGCCTTAGCAGTTGAGTAGCTCTAGTTCTTTGATATATAATTTAAATTTCAGGTCCTTAAAAAGACAAAGAATGTGAAAAAGTATAGAATATCAAATTTGCGCTTAGCTAAGTTTCTAGTGTTTAGAAGCCTAAATACACAAGTCAAATGAATAGCTATTTTTGGAATTTTGCAATGAATAAATTCACAAATTTAAAACACCAAGAGAAAGTTCCTGTTGAATGCCACATTTCAAAAGAAAAGAGGAAACTTGGCATGTGTTAAAATGATATATTTGGTTCAACAGCTTTCTAGTTTATGCAAATTATATGGAAAATTTAGAGCCCATCTACCCGAAAATTATGCTTCCTTAATAACAAGTATGGTTTTTAATTCCAGAATTATCTGGGTAAATGCCAGTATCCTTTAAGTTGTATTCTCTGTTTGAAATGAACATTTTAAAATGAATCCTAATTAAATTCTGCTATTCTCCATGTTGTTCTTATAATAATTAGTATTTAAGTATAACTCTGTAGTTCAACCACAAACCACTCAGCAATATCAACTTAATGATGAACTCAACGGTTCTTCCCCTGTGTTCAGTATTGTTACTCAGATCAAAAAAAGAAATGTGCTGATCTTTCCTTTTCAGTACTGAAAAATAACAGGGTGACAGAAAACCATCTTTTTGCTTGGCAGTCATTCATTCATCTACACATTCATGTATCAACAGGTGGGTTCAAGTTTAATTCCTCTTGCAGCATTCTTCATGTGATTTTCTCTCATCTTCTCGGGAAACTTGATCCTGCTTTTTTTTTCTGCCGTATTTTCATCTTTTATACAGCTGTAAGGTGTTCAGACCTCTTCTACAATTAAAAAAGAAAGGAGGGAAGAAGTAGAGAGGAGAAAGGAAGCAGGGAGAAGGGGAGGAAAGGTCCTTTAGTTTCCCCTTTCCCTCCAGCTGTATCTCTCCTAGAATCCCTGGATGGCATGAACGGAGAACTGGGCTACTAACTGAAAGGTTGGACGTCTGAGTCCACCCTGAGTTCTGGGTCCTGGCCACCTATTTCTGAATGTCAATGAATGGAAGCTCTGTTGTTGTTTTGTTAGGCACCATCGAGTTTTTGCTGACTCACAGAGACCTGATGTATAGCATTAGGAAACACTGCCCGGTCCTGTGCCCTCCTCACCGTTGTTGCTATCTTTCACCCCATTGTTGCAGCTACCAGGTCAGTCCTGTAAAGCACAGCTGTACTCTAAAACACCTGCAGGTCCCACGAATTGGGATTAACTCAGTGGCAACTAGTTATTGCTCACTTTTCCTCTATTGAAGAATCAATGTCCTCTAAAGTATAGTTGACAGTGTCTGTCTTTCCAATTCTTTATCTCCCCTTCACTTATTAAATACACACACACATGCACACAAAATTGCAAAAGTAATTTATTCTCTCTATAGAAAACTTGCAATGAAAAGACAAATATACAGAAAATAAAGATCATCTGTAAGTTTACACATCTTAGATAACAAATCTTGACATTTAGTTCATTTTGTATACATCTCCACTTTTTTCATCCAGAATCATTTCTCATTTTGCATTTCTACGTGACATGATTTACCACATCGTTAAAATATCTTCAAAAACAACTTTTTATGACAGAATAGTCCATCATCTGGTGTTACCCTAATTCTCATTAATTCATGAATTTCCCTTTTTTATATATGTGCCTTATACTTTAAGGAACCCTGGTGGCATAGTAGTAAAGTGCTCTGCTCTCACAGTAAGCCTGGGGGTTCCAACCTATTAGCACTCCGTGGGAGAAAAGACCTGGTGATCTCCCTAAAGATTACAGCTGAGGAATCCCTACAGGGCTGTTCTCTTCTGTCCTATAGGATCCCTGTGGTGCAAAACGAACTCAACAGCACTCAACCACCACAACAAATTCTATTTCTAGAAATGTATCTTAGAGGATAAGCATAAAATTATTTTGCTAATAATACTCAGAAATGGGGATAAAGTATAATGTATTGTGCCATCAAGTCAATTTTTACTCACAGAGACCCCTGTAGGGTTTCGTAGGCTGTAATCTCTGTGGAAGCAATTCACCAGGTCTTTTCTTTCTCAAAGTCACTGGTGGTTTGAATTGCAACAAAGCCATTAGCCACAGTGCTACCACAGCTCCTTAGAACTGTACATTAAAATGCTTGATGTAAATTTTAAAACTATTTCTAGAGAGTATTAAAACTATCACTGATAGTATATGAAGATGCTTGTGACATTGCATCTCCAACATTCTTAACTGTTATAATTTTTATTCATTTGCATTAATTTAGCCAGGGAAAATGAGCTTCTCAGTTTGATTCACTTTTGTTTCTACTTTGCTGAACGTTTAAAATATGCATATTAAACTTCTTATTTCTTCTATGAATTACAAGTTTACATGTTTTGCTCATTTTTCTGCTAGTATTTCAGTGTTTTTAAATCAACTGTGTAAAGATTTTATATATTAAAAGTCATGTCTGAAGCTATAATGTTCCCATTTTCTGTCTTTTAATTGTCTTTGTTCAGAAGTTTTGAATGCTTAAGTCAAAAAAATGATTTTTTCCTAGATCTTGAAAAAAATTTCTTGTGCATATACAATATTCACCAGAATTAGCCTCAGTTTTGATGACTTATGATTTTGTTGTTGTTTTTGTTTGTTTTGCCATTTATTTCCTTGATCCATCTAGTGAGAGTTGAAGATATAAATTTATTTGTTCCCAGTCACTAATCAGAAATTCCAGTACCAGTGGTGAAAACTCCTTCTCTTCTCCCCTCAGCTGTGGTACCTCTTTTATCAGATTATTACATTTTTATATATAATAAAGTTCTCCTGATATAACTATTCAGTCTACTGATCTATTCTTTCATCACTCACATTAATTTATTTATGAATTTTTAATGTGTTTTAGTATCAATTAGGCCACTAGTCTTTTCATAATTGCTGTTGTTCAAATATTTCTTAGCTGTTTTTATCCTGTCATGAGGTAAACAGATAAGATTAATAAAACAAAAACATTGAAAATGGATTTTTGTTATGTTTATAAGTTAAATTTAAACACGTACATAAAACATTCACAATAAAATCATAAACTATTTTACTCCTTTATCAGGAAATGTGTAGCCTCTCTGTGAAAAAGAAGCTCTGAGGCTGTGCTGTCCCTCAGAATTGTCCTGAGTCGCAGTGGGGAGCCAGGTGTTTTTGTGCCCCTATTGGACTGTCCTCGGTGCAGGCTGCCATGGGGAGGGGCTGTGACCTTGGGCAAAACAAAGCAGCTCTCTTTAGCTGAGATGCTTCTGGAAGACAGCAATAATTGAGGACTTTCCACCAGCAGGAAATCCAGCAGCTGGGGGAAAATAGCTTTTATTCTCAGCTTACCTTAATTTCCTATACATATCTCAAGCGGACATTTGGAAGACATGAAAAGCACAGGGTATTCCCTGAGGTGGGGTTCTGGAGATGAAAAAGGGATATTCTGGCAATGGACAGGAGATCATTTTTCTAACAGAAGCAAAGCAAAAGAATGAAATATAAGGAGAATAAAAATATGAGGTAAATGGCTTTTCTGTAGTGCCTGCTATGTGTGAAGAAGAACCTGAAATAATGCGTTGGGTGCCATTCGTTCTTTCTGCATAACAACTGGTTACGTGCATGGGCTTTGCTGCTAGATAAATTTTGTTCTTCTCTTTGTGCCAGATGCCTGCTTGGGCAATTGCTTAATCTCATTAATCTTTAATTTCTTCTTTAGTAAAACAAGGATAAAAATAGGAGCTACTTCATAGGGTTGCTATGTGGGTTACATGAGATATAAGCTTATACAGAGCCTGACACTGCAGTGCTTAGTACTTGCTATTATTAAGAACTGCCCAACCCAGCCGACTCACTGCCTGTGAGTTGTTTCTGACTCATAGCAACCCTATGAGTATTAAGAACTAGTAAACTTTATTTGAAGCCATGATGGTACAGTGGGTAAGAGCTGCTCCTTGGAAGTTTTATGGGACATTCTCCCCTACCCTGTGGGGGCTTTCTCAGTTGGGATAAACTCAGTGGCAGTGAGTGTAGGTGTTTTGTTGTTGTTGTCTTGTTTTATACGTGACTTGAAGGACCCTGGAGGGGCTGTGCTTAAGAGCTCAGCTCCTGTATCCACCAGCCACTCCTTGGAAGCCCCAGGGGGGCAGTTGTACTCTGAACTACATGAGGGCACCATGGGTCAGGATAAACAGCAAGGGGTTGAGTTGGGGGGTTTGCTAATCAAAAGTCAACAGGTTGAACGCACCAGGTGGTCCACAGAAGAAAGACATAGCAGTCTGCTTCTGTAAGGATTATGGCCTTGTAAACCCTATGGAGCTGTCCTACTCTGTCCTATAGGGTCACTCTGAGTCAGAATCAGCTGGACAGCAATGGCATCCTTTACTTGAGAGTCACTAGGTGGCTTAGATGGTTAAGTGCTCAACCACTAACCAAAAGTTTGGTGGTTTAAGTCCACCCAGACATGCCTTAGAAGGCAGGCCTGGCAATCAGTTTTTGAAAGGTCATGGCCTTGGAAACCCTACAGAGCAGTTCTACTCGTACACATGGGTTCACCAGGTGTTGAAAGGGACTCAACAGCTACTAACAGCAACAACAATTGAAAACTTACCTAATTATGTTTTATACTTGATGGCAGTGGGTTAGGTTTCTGGTTTTTGGTTTTGTTATGGGGATGCAGCACAGCATGGTGGCTAAGGAAGTGGACCGTGGTATAAACCTAGGTTCTCCCTTGTGTTGGCTCTGACCCTGGGCAAGTTGCTTAATCAGTTTGTTTCTCAATTTCCTTTTATGCAAAGTGGCGAATGTAACAGTTCTACTCACAGCGTTGCTGTGAAGATTGAGTTTGCAAAGCCTTCAGAATAGTGCTATATAAAAACCAACCAAACACACTGCCGTTGATTCGGGTCCAACTCATAGTGACCCTAGAGGTCAGAGCAGAACTGCCTCCCAGGGTTTCCAAGGAGTGCCTGGTGGATTTGAACTGCTGACCTTTTGGTTAGCAGATGCAGCACTTAACCCACTACACCACCAGGGTTTCCAGTGCTCTGTAGGAAGGATCATACAAATATTAGCTACCATCACCATCTTCATCACTGTGTGGAGCTTTGGTGTTGAAGATGTGTGCTTCTCCGGATTAGCTAAGGCTACAAAATGCAGAGGGATGCTTGAACTCATCACAGCATGTATTACACACACTGCTACAGGCAGTCCAAGCTGCCACTCTCCCTCCTCCAGGGAATCTAGCAATGTACTAGTCCCCTCTGGTTTCCTTTCCAATTCAACTCTTTCCCTGGGAAAGGAAGCTGATTTCTGTAACAGAACCTAAGCGCAAGACAAGAGAGGAGGAATGAGCAGCCGGTGGCCCCGCAGCCCTGGACAAACGATGCCCCTGGTGTCCTCCTCTCTCCTATCAGCTGCCTCCCCTTCCTTCTGCCACTCCTCCTGTCTGCTGCTGCCCGGGGCCTCTCCCGCCTCCAGTCCCCGGTTTCAGTGAACGTCAGCAATGAGTCTGCACTAAGGTATGAATGCTAGTTAAGGCATTTGTTGATCCCATGTGAATTCTCACAGGAGACTACTTCTTCTTTTTAAAGGAGGAAAGAGCACACTGCCTGCTCTACTGCTTGCACCCATCGGATTGTCCCTTCCTGCCTAACAGCTGTTCTGATCTTGGTGAAAGTGCATAGCAGGTGGAGCAGTGACACCTACCCTCTGACCTTCCCACTGTCCCTGCTGCTCCCTGGTGATTCTGGCGTTACCTGTGGTTTTCCCAGGCACAGCCACTGTCAGCTGTTCTGCTCTCTGACCAGATTGTGAACCAAAGCAGAGATTCTTGTTTGGGGTTTATAAAATGTTATCACCAGGTATCCAGTCAGTCACTTGACTTCTCTTCCACCAAATCAGTCACAACAAGAGAAGGGAGTCAGAGGAAGAAGAAAGAGGCTTAACTGAAAGCACTGAACCTCTCAAGAGATTTGTCTAAGTCCCTGAGGGACCAGATTTGCCTTAGTTGTGGCATGGCCATTCTGTGACAATCTAGTAAATGATCAGAAAGATACAGAAACTTCATGGTAGCACGACATTCCGAGCTAGGATGCTGGGATTGCCTCCATAATATTCCTGATAGGGGGTCTTCCCGTCTATTGTTGTTAGGTGCTGTCGAGTGGATTCTGACTCACAGTGACCCCATGTGACACAGTAGAACTGCCCCATAAGGTGTTCTAGGCTACAGTCTTCAAGCGAGTGGATAGCCCAGTCTTGCTTCTGCAGGGACTCCGGGTGGGTTCAAACTGTCAAACTTTTGGTTAGTAGGCAAGCACCTAATCATCGTGTCACCAAGGCCCCTTCCGAGTCTCTTGGGGGCTAGTTATTTCATTTTCAGGTTATTCTGTTTATCTGTGTTCTGCCCCTCATCCCGCCCCACCCTGTCCATTTTAATCCATCTGCCATGCAACAGACACTCCAGATGTGTCAGGGTAGCTTCCCATGGCTTTTCTCCGCAGCAACCAACATAAAGCCCAGGCCAACTCCCCCCCCCCAACCTGTCTTATCTTGTCTTTCTCAGCATAAGGACTTCCAGTCTCCTGAACCATTTCCTACATGTGTGTTGACATCATGTCCTGCACAGTAACATTTCAAATATGTGATTTGTGCTCATTTTAATGACTCTGCTCTCAGACCACATGTCCCAGACTTTGTTTGGAGAAAGGGTTGCTTTAGACTGATAAGCTTTTCCTTTAAATTATCCTGACTCAGATTCTCTTCCACCCCCTTCAACTCTTTATGGCTTCCCAAATGCTTAGCACATAGACCTATAAAATTTGCAAGCCTCAAAAGAAATCTAGATATTATTCTTTACCACTGAGCAGACATGGAATACAGGAAAGACCAGAATGTGTTAGGACAGGGTAGAGATATATGGTGAGGAATGCAAGAAGAGAGGTAGTTAGGATCTAAAGTTGATACGCATGCTGGGCTGGGGCTGAGAAGGCAGGGGATCCATTTGGAACGGAAAGGTTGGGGAGAAGTAAGACAGAGTTCACGGGTATTAATCTGATGACAGTGATTGCAAGGTGAAGCAATTTGGGGGCAGATAATGGGAGAGGTGGTAACTGTTGAGAAAAGAAATAGTGTCATGAAAAAGGATATGGAAATTTTTAAGGAAATCGTAAAAGAGAGACTAGAACTTTTCTGCACCTCAGTTTGTCTTATCTGTACAATGGAGGGTACTATCTAGTGCACCAGTTGTTAGAAGGGATAAAAATAAAACATATAAAGAGCTTAAATCTGAGTTGACACATGGGAAACACTCAACTGTGACATTAAAAGGAAAAAACATTCTCATCAAGTTGATTTCAAATCATGGAATCCCCACGTGTGTCTGAGCAGAACTGTTTCATCAGATTTCCGAAGGTTGATGTTTCAGAAGCCGACCAGGCCTTCCTTCCCAGGTGCCTCTAGAAGCTCCAAACTTTCGGTTAGCAGCTGAGAATGTTAACCATCTACATTCCCCAGGGACTCTCCAATTGCCAGAGAAGCCAGTGTAGTGAGGAGTCGGAAGACTGAAAGGAGAAAGAACAGCTAAGAAGCTCTTGCAAGGTAGTAATAACAGCAACATGTATCAGTACTCACTATGTGATGGGCATTATTTAGGAGTGCTTTGCAGAGAAGAACACATTTACTTCTCAGAAC
Source organism: Heterohyrax brucei (assembly GCA_028571685.1). Taxonomy (NCBI): domain Eukaryota; kingdom Metazoa; phylum Chordata; class Mammalia; order Hyracoidea; family Procaviidae; genus Heterohyrax; species Heterohyrax brucei. The sequence goes on from CM053142.1 coordinate 106,067,504, forward strand.
CACCTTCCCAGGCAGGTATTGCTGTCCCTGTTCCTCATGACGGAAACAGCGGGACAAGGCAGATTCCTTACTTGCCTAGGGTCCACAGGCAGGATTCAGACCCACAGCCCAGCTTCCAACCTTGCCCTCTGGACCACCAAGCTATTCCACCTCCGCTGTTGCTGTGATGGTCAGAAAAAGACCCGGGACTGGGCAAACAGAAAAGAAGGGAGGGGCAAACAGCCAGCCATGAGAAAGTGGCAGCAGTGTGTGAGTCAACAGTCCTGGATGAAGATCAGAATCCCAAAGAACTCCCAGATGGTGAGAAAAGTCACATCGCCGCCAGAGACAGAGGTTTGTTGTCTGTTTGGCTTCACATCCTTAGAATGCTTGAGGTTTGATAAAAATTTTGTGCATCATCTTGAAACTGTAACAGCTATTTTTGAGACATTGGATTGCTTTTGCTTTCTGAACGAATACTGACAAAGATCCTTCATCTGAAGTTTGTGTGTCCAGTGATTAGCTGTGTACATATGTGAGCATTTTTCTCAAGTAGTACATGTTTAAAGAGCGTAAGTGGCTTCTTTTTCACACCCCATTTAATTTTACACCGGTTTTACCTCCCGGCACAGATGGCCTGCTTTTCCTCTCCCTGTGCTTAATTCTCACTGAAGCCAGAGAGTGTGTTAAGTGCCCGTGAGGATTTGGTGGAGCTGAGGAATACAGGAAGAGGAGTCAGATGGTGCTAATATTGCAACAAAACCGCAGGGGAATCATTCCTCAAGTTATGATATTATGCATAAAATATCCAAAAATGTGTTTTTTGCAGAATAGTTCATAAAATGGGAAGTTGCACATCATATTAACTGAAAATAAAGTAAGATTCTAAGTAGTATATGCAAGATGGTTCTCAAATAACAAAATTTAAAAGTGTATATAAATGTGTTTCTGAAAAAAATCAGGAATATATATAATATTTATGGTTATTTCTGAGTGAAAGGACTTTTGGGGTAGTTTTCTTTATGTTAATTTGCATTTCCCAAGTTTTCTACACTTTGTTAATCTTATAAGCTGCAAAATTCGATGCCTTTTAAAAAGAAAAGAGACATTTTTCCACTTCCATTTTTCCTTTCAGATGTGTTTAAGTCTGAATTACAACTGCGGTTTCTGCTGCTTTTAGCCTGATGGGGGCAGTATCAGTCCCCAAGATTTCCACAGTTGCCATATGATTAGTATTTGGAGGAGAGCGGAAAGAAGAGAGGCGTTTCATATTTCACTAGCTGTGAAATGTTTAGCAATAGGACATAGAATTGCTTTTCCTATTAAATACAAAGAGGAAGTAAGCTGAGAGGACAGAAAGAGGGCAGAGAGAAATAAAGAACCTTCAAAAGAGCCTTCCTCAGCAGCGTTCTTCCGCGTTCTTCCATGATGATTATTGTAGGGACTCAGACAGCTGCAGCTTGCAGCTGTGTTTCCAGCTGAGTGAGGCTGAGTGAGGCATATGCCAAGTACCCTGCTAGTCCTTTTCTGGTGCATCCAAACCCAAAAAACCCCAAACCCATTGCCGTTGAGATGATTCTGGCTCATAACACTACTATAGGACAGAGTAGAACTTCCCCATAAAGTTTCCACGGAGCTCCTGGTGGATTCAAACTGCCGACCTTTGGGTTAGTAGCCCTAGCGCCTAACCACTGCACCACCAGGGTTTCCTGGGCCATGTAGACTAGCCAGTAAACATTGTAGAGCTGTAGCTATGCTGAGTGTCACATGACTGTGCTTCCTGGATAATTTCCAGAAAGTTGAAGTTCTACCTTTCAGTCATTGAAAAGATGCACTACATAGAATTGAAATCCGTAAGCACTATATTGGTGATTTTATGAGAGGTTATTATTATTTCTCTCCTTTACCTCTAAAGCTTTCTCACTCAGTCACTGTTACTACCATAAATGTAGTCAACAGCTTTTTATTGCTTAACATGTTTTTTAAAATATCAGAACAACATTACAATGACTTTAAACAATGTATTAGGACAAGAAAAGAGTTAGCCATCACTCAGCAATCCAATTATTTTTATTTTTTAGACTTTGGAGTGTTTGTGCTTATAAGAATAATAATACCAGAAAGTCAGGGAAAATATCATTGCCCAAAATGCCATTGCCCTAAGATAACCGCCATCCATCCTGTGTAGTCTCTGCCAGGTTTGTTTCTTGAGGTGAGATCGTTAAAGTTAAATTGCAGTGGATAGAGTCATTTTGTAATCTGATTTCCTTTTGTTTTTCTGTTTAACATCATATTAAATAGGAGATAGTTTAGCATAATGGTTAAATACCCAGGCTCTGCAGCCAGCTCGGAGCCTCTGTAAGGCATATTTTAAGTGGAAAAGGAATGTCAGCCTGGAGGGATAGAAAAGAGGGATGGAGAGGGAAGGAAGAACCTTTAAAAGAGGCTGAAGTTAGAATAATACCTACTTCATAGGATTACTGGGAGACAGAAATGAGGTAGTTTCCATAACACATCAAATGTGTGACCTGAAACACAGTTGCCATCCGGTCAACTCTGACTCATTGTGACCCTATAAACCAAAACCAAACCCACTGCTGTTCAGCTGATTCCAACCGGTAGAGACCCAACAGAACAGAGCAGAACTGCCCCATAGGGTTTCCAAGGAGCACCAGGTGGATTTGAACTGCCAACTTTTTGGTTAGCAACTGTAGCACTTAACCACTATGCCACCAGGGTTTCCAGTGACCGTATAGGGCAGAGCAAAACGGCACAGTAGGGTTTCCGAGGAGCAGCTGAAGGATTTGAATTGTTGACCTTTTGGTTAACAGCTGCATAGGAGTATAGTAAGCATTCAATAAATGGTAGTTACTGTGCCACATATATGTTGTTACATACACTTTATACTAATTATTTTAATATTGACATCTAATGAATGTACTAAATTTCTTTAATCTCTAATTAATTTTTGTATAAGTTTTCGGCATTATAAATAATGCAGGACATGGCTTTTTCCAGACTTTAGATCATCTCTTGTGATTAGACGTCATTCAGGGCAACTACTGTATCAGTTAACATTTTTCTAGCTCTTGATATATTTTGCCATGTTGCTTTCCAAACGTTCTAATTCACAATGTCAGGGTTCATATTTGAAAGCAATGGCTTTACTGCACCGTTGTCAGGATTGCATATTCAAGTTAACGTGTGTGTGTGTGTGTGTGTGTGTGTGTGAGAGAGAGAGAGAGAGAGAGAGAGAGAGAGAGAGAGAGATTCTCACTAATTTGGTGGGAAACTAACAGCGTTGCTAAACCAGAACAAAATCTCTGATAGACTGGTCTGTGCAATTGGGGAGTGCTGCCCCCTAGAGGTTCCCTGCATGATAAAAGTTTCAGAAATACCACTGTCCATGGGAATCTTCAGGAGGTATGCCCCAAAATATCTGCTGATTTGCATTAATCTAGGAGCTAAGTGGGAAGGAAGTGAAAGTCAGCTCACGAATGGGGCTTGGGATGTGTAACAGTTTTGACAGTAAAAAGGAAAACCTCAAAAACAATAGAGCAAGGAACCTGGACTTCTAGAAGGGGCTATTGAGTCTCGGAGGTACAATTCTCTGTGGAGTGAAGATATGTTTCACAGGGAGGCTCAGATCAACAGCAGAGTCTGACTCCCGGGAGGTGTGGTGTTCTTCTGTGCTCTTTTAAACAGAAGGTGATACAAAAAGCAGAAATGTATTCCCTGGTGCACAGCATCTCTGCTCTGACAACCTGTCTCTGAAAGAGCTGGTCGCAGAAAGCAGGTGTCCCCAGCCACCTGACATGTACAAGAAGCCCAGAGTGGGTGGTACAGGCAGTGGTCTATGTGCAGAATAACCATTAGTGAAGCAGGATGGCATAAACAGCAGCCCCTGACCTGGGCTGGTGATGCTGTGGGTACCACTCTGATTGTATGGGAGACACAAAGGGCCTACCTGCAGCTGTTTGCCTTCTTTCTAAATTACTGCTTCTGATCTTCTATGGGCTTGTGACCAACATACCCAGTGTCTGAATTTTGTGAAAAATAATAAAGAGTCTCTGATACAGGCCCTGAGGGATTCTCCTATGAGCAGTGTGTGAGAAGTTTAGTGCATAGGAACGGTAAAACCTATTTTGACTGTTTTTTTGTTGCTATTTTGATTTTTCAGTTCTGTTCTCTACCAAGGAATTGCAAAAAGCTGAGTTCTAAATAGGTGAGGCTCACTGGCACATTGTTTTATGGGTTTTTTTTTTTTTTTTTTGGCCCTCATCCAGGTTCTAGCACATAAAGACACTACTATACTGGACTGGATAAGAATTTAGGCTCTAGAGTCAGACCTGAAAAAGCTTTGGATTTGAATTCCCAAGGTAACTGCTACATGGCCTTGTTTGACCTGTATTACATGATCTCTCTAAATCTCTGTGACGTGGAGATAAGTGGGATCTCTTGTAAGGAGTAAAGACAGGCTATACATGTAAAGATACAGCCTGACATCGTGCCTGACATCCACTGAGAGCCAGTGCATATTGTTATTATTATACCGAGAAGTCCTAGCAGGATGATCAGAGTATTCACTCTTTCTCCTTTTTGTCTGGTAATGAGTTGATTGTATCAGGATAACAGAGGCAGCTCAGTTTGCAGTGAGGAGTGTGAATTACACCCAGAGCTTTATTTTATTGATTATTAGACAATATCAGCAAAATGGGAATTTTTAATGGGTTTTATGAAATGAAGGATGATTTTTGCGATCGTCAAGGTTGTGTGTCAACCTGTCCGAAAAGCAGGTGTGCCCAGCCACCTGAAGTGTGGGTGTCCCAGAGTGGGTGGTACAGGCAGTAGTTTGGTAGTTATGGTGTGGTTTGGCAGTCGTGTGACATGATGTGATCACTTCCATCTTCAGAGTTCGTGTAATAGGATCACCTCCACAATGCAATCTGCTGTGAGTGACCAATCAGAAATTTCCTTGGGGGTGTGGCCTACACCAAATGTGAGTGGACCCTGGCAGGATTCCTCAACTTGTGCTGTGCTCTGGATCTTGCAGCTGGCTCGTATTTCTCTCACTCCTAATTCTCAGGACTTGAGCTGGCCACGTACCTGCCATCTTGCCTGTCAATCTTGGGATTTGTGGGTCTTCACAGCCCGTGAGCTGGAGTCCTGCCGTCTGACTTCCTGGTCTTGGGCCTGCTAAACCCCGCGGCTCCGTGAATTAGGAGAAGGCTGCGGCCTGACCTGCCTTCCAGCCTCTACCATCGCGTGAACCATTTCCTCGATACAAATCCCTCTCTCTACATATGTTTATATGCTTTACTGGTTGGCATTACTGGTTTTGCTTCTCTTGCAAACCCAGCCTAAGATATTTAGAAAAGGGACAAGCAGAAAATATTTTATTACATTTGAGTTTATACTGTAATCACTGGCCCTGAGTGAGCATACGACTTCTTAGAGCAAGTCGTTCAACACTTAGTTGTACAAAATTGGTTTCCCCTAAAAATTCCGAAGATCAGGTATTTAAAAGAGATACTTTTAAAACATCAATATTTATATTTAAAATTTTCTTAATTATTTTTTATTTGACTCATAGCTGAGAACTATATATACATTTAAACTTTTACATATATTCATATATATGTATGTGTGACAGTCTTAGCTTACATAGTTATAAGTTTTTCACAGAACAAATGAGAAGAAACATGCCCTTGTTGCATCAGGAAATGTATGGTTGGGGTTCCAGACTACTCTCCTTTTTACTTCCCTTCTCGCTTCCTCACCCAAGTTTAAAGCGAGAATGTGAAAGTGTAAATGATTATAAAATGCCTTTCTCATAAAACAAAGCACACAGCAGACAAAAGCAGGCATCAGTGACCTATGGAAATGTGTATTAAAAACACAACTGTATTCATGCACAAATGTTCACAGTACAAACCCGAACATCCAGCACTTGACAACTAGATATAAAATACGGTGTAACCAGCTATACTATGGAATATAGTTATATATGATTGCACATATACGTGTATGTACATATGTTTAGCATATTTGGCTGCATGAATATACTGAATTCACCAAACTGTACACTTTAAAGGGGTGAAATTTATGGTATGTGAATTACATCTCAATAAAGTTGCTCTGAAAAAAGAAAACAAAAAATGATAAGGTTTTGACAAAGCTTCTAATTTTCTTTTTATCACATCTATATGCAATTTAAGCAGCTCTGATGGCACACTAGTTAAAGTGCTTGGCTGCTAACTGAAAGATCAGCAGTTCACACCCAGTAGCCACTCTGTGGGAAAAAGATATGGCAGTCTGATTCTATGAAGATATACAGCTTTGGAAATGTTATGAAGCAGTCCTACTCTGTCCTATAGGGTCCATGTGAATAGGAATTGACTGGATGAAAATGAGTTTGGTTTGGGGGTATACCAGTATGTAATGTCACCAAACTAGACTTACAGCATTTTAATAAATAATCCAAGGGTTATTTACATAAAACTAACTTTTTCTGAAACTCTCTTTATCTTAGAAATCCAAGTTGTCTGGGAAAAACAGGGAGCATTACAGCAAATTTTCTCAAACTCTCTTGGAGGATTATGGAAATATTTGCAATCTCTAGTCACATTCACCAGCTGAAGCTTCTGAGGCAATGTTTATTTTCTGAACATGTAAAGCTGTCTGGTGAGGCTGGAAAATTCTTACAAGGGGTGATGCCAAAACAGTATTACACACTGACTTGAAGAATTACAGAGCGAGACTAGTGAAGTTCTACGAAAGTCCCTTCTAAATTCTACCTCTGTCCTCTACCAGTACATGTGAGTCTTGTTTTGCTATGCCCAATTTACTGAAGCAATGAATTCTTCCAGAAACTGGGAAACAACTGCCAAGCAATGATAAAATCCACCCTAATAACAATTTTGAGTTTTTTATTGTTTTTCCACTTGATCCTCTTTAAGGATTAAAATGAATAATGCCATCAGTATACTAAAAGAGAGGAAGTGGACAGAAATTATACTAATGACTTTAAGTTATGCCACTTTCTTTTTAATCTTACAGGTATAGTAATTGATATTTTTATGCTTGGGATTATTTCTTAATTATCCATAGTAAAATTTATACATAGAAAAAATATATCTTGTGACCTGATTCAGAGCTTAATTCATATCCCACATTTAATTACATTTATTGAGAAAGATAAATTTCAATCTATAAAACAGATTAGAAACAACAGCACAAATCTCCTTATCCTGCCAACCTAGTATTATTATCCTTTATTATCAGAAATTATCTGTAGTATTTAATGAGCTTATCTGTTTCTAGCTCTTCTAAGAACAGAGCCTCTAGAACAAAAGAAAAATAAACTAGAAGGGAGAGGATGAGTGAAAGTGTCACAGATTGAATTGTATCTCCCCAGAATATGTGTATCAATTTGACTAATTCATGATTCCCAGTGTTGTGCGATTGTCTACCATTTTGTCATCTGATATGATTTTCTTGTGTGATGTAAACCCTAACTCTATGATGTTGATGACAAGGGATTAGTGGGAGTTATGTTAATAAGGAAAGACTCAGTCTACAAGATCAGATTGTCTTGAGCCGATCTCTTTTGAGATATAAAAGAGAGAAGTGTGCAGAAAGCCAGGGGAACCTCATACCACCAAGAAAGCAGTGTCAGGAGCATAGTGTGTTCTTTGGATCTGAAGTTCCTGCTTGAGGAAATTCCTGGACTAAGGGAAGATTGATGAAAAGAATGTTCCTTTAGAACCAACAGAGACAAAAAGCCTTCCCTTAGAGTTGGCACTCTGAATTTGGACTTCTGGCTTCCCAGATTGTGAGCGAACAAATTCCTCTTTGTTGAAGACACCCACTTGTGGTATTTCTGTTACAGCAGAACTGGATGACTGTCATAGGATGAATTATGTCCCACCAAATATACGTGTCAACTTGGTTAGACCATGATTCCCAGGATTCTGTAGTTGCCCTCCACTTTGTGATTGGCATTTTATGTTAAGGAGGATTGGGGTGGGATTGTAACACCCTTCCCTAGATCACATCCCTGATCCAATGTAAAAGGAATTTCACTGGGGTGTAGCTTGCACCACCTTTTATCCTATAACAGATAAAAAGAAAGGGAAGCCAGCAGAGAGCTGGGGGACCACATACCACCAAGAAAGAAGCACCTGGAGCACAGCACATCTTTTGGACCTGGGGTCTTTGTGCCTGAGAAGCTCCTTGACCAGGGGAAAATTGACAAGTAGGACCTTCCTCCAGCACCAATGGAGAGGAAAGGCATTCTCCTGGAGCTGACACCCTGAATTTGGACTTTTAGTCAACTTTACTATGAGGAAATAAACTTCTCTTTGTTAAAGCCATCCCCTTGTATGGCATTTCTCTTCTAGCAGCACTAGATGACCAAGACACCAGGCTTTTATTCCACTGTATCACTGGACAGGTTCAAATCACCAACCTATTGGTTAGGAGCTGAGGGCTAACCATTTGTGTCCCCTGGGTGATACAATATTTTTCCACGTAGCAGCTCTCCTAGTTCCAATTCTTGCTACATTATCTTGCTTGTCAAAGCAGACTTCCTCCGTGAACTTGATTTCTCCACAACCTTACTTGCATGCCAGTTTTGGAGACAATTTTCAAAGCTCTCTAATCCTAACTTATCACCCATGGACTAATGGAGCATGTTATCCTGGGCACAACAGAGTAACTCTGTTTGTTGCTAGACATTCTGGAGATAGCTGGGCTGGGCTGGCCTGCGTACCGAGCCATGGTGGTATGTGCAAACAGGTTACTATTTCTCCCTCAGTACTTTGACTTCTACATCCATTATTCTTTCTCCAGGTCTTCCTTGAACTTTCTGCACCACTGATTATCCACTATTTGAGTAGTACCCGGAAGAATGACTGGTGACTCATGAGATCTTCCAGAATACCTCCCAGTGGGCCAAAAACATAAAGCATTAAACAACAGTGAGAATAATTCAAACAGGAGGCAGTATTAGGCTCTCCTCCTAACACATATCCCTTCCGTGTATCTCAAAATAGAAGACTCAAGTATATAAGCTATCAGCGTTATCACTTTCCCAAGCCAACCATCCTGGTTCATGTACTGCTGCTCTGACACTAACCCCTCTGGGATACATTTACACCACCACAGCCTCTCTTCCTCCTGTATCCCAGAGCCTGCTTCCATCAGCTGAACACAGAAACCCAAGTGTATTATCAAAAGGCTGGCAGAAATAAAATAGACTGACAGTATTATCAGAAGGGTGGCACTAATGAAGGAGATGGACAATAACAATTATTATGGGGGATTTGGAGGAAACAGAACTCCTCTGTGTTGTTGGTCAGAATGCAGTACTAGTACATGCTACAAATGGATGAACCTTGAAAACATTTTGCTAAATGAAAAACATTTAATAAAAATCATAAAAGGCCACATATTGTATGATATGATTCATCTGGAATGTCCAGAATAGACAAATCCATAGAAACATAGATTAGTGGTTGCCTGTGTCTGGGTAGAAGAAGTAATGGGAAGTAGCTGCTAAGGAGTATGGGCGGTTAAAATGTTATAATCTTAGATAGCAGCGATTATTGCATAACCTTATTAATATATCTAACACCACTGAATTGTATACTTTCAAAAGACTAATTTTATGGTGTATGAATTATGTCAATAAAAAACATGTACCTATACTTGACTTCTGGTGACATGTTGCTAAACTTTAGCACCTGATTCACTGAGAAGAATATGAATTAGAGACAGAATTGGGAACTCACCTCCTACTTAAGAAAGTTATAAAATGCATTAACACTGTCTACCTATGAACTAATAAACCAGAAAAATACTAGTCCAGACAGGGCAAAGGTTTCTATCCATTTAAAAATCACCTATGGGCAATGGCTCCATCTCACGTATTAGTAGTTGGCTTTCACCTGTATCTCCTCAACCCACCTGTGCTGGCGAATCTCCACTTGCCCCAGCCCCAACCTCAGCCCGTTAACTGCCCTTCACTTTGAATTGTGTGGTTTCTAGGCATGACTATCACTGGTGCATCTCCAAGGCTCTTGTACGTTTCAGCATCCAGTTGTGTTTGCCCCATAGCAAGCACCAGAGGTTGGACTGGAGGGTAGGAGTAAAACAGCTGGGCTATTTATTCTCCTGGGTCTCTTCCCCTTTCCCTTTGCCAGCCCCTGCCTTATGATCCTGGCAGTAGCTTCCTTGCTCTAGAGCTACACTTTGTATCAGGCAATTCCTCTTCACCAGCTCCAGCTCTCACCAGACTATGTTCCCTCCTCTTATCCTTTCAGACCAAGTGGTGATAAGGGCTTCCTGCTGTGGTTTATCCCAGATGCTTTACCATCCTTTGCTAGTAATCCTGCCTGCACTTGTTTCCTGCTGGGACATTCACTGATGTACTATCCTTTTCCTTTTGTATCTCCTTGGCTCTCTAATTCTAAAACTTCTTGGTACAACTTCTGAATTCCTTCCTTATTCTTAAGGAATAACCACACTGATGGGTGGGGATTGGGGAAGGCATCACATATTTACAATTCTTCATTTTTTTTTTTTAATTCTTCGAATATTACTGAGGGATACAAGCTCTCTGGAACAGAGTACAGGCTCCCTCTATCTAGGGCATTAGCATCTTAGACAGACAGAGACAGGAATTTTTAGACAGCCTGGTGTGCAAGTTGTCGTGAAGCACTTAGAGCTTCAGCCCTCAATGACTGTTATTTCTAAATATATAGCTGTTATTTCTGAATATATAGCTTTTGTGGAAACCCTGAGGGCATAGTGGTTAAGTGCTATGGCTGCTAACCAAAAGCTTGGCAGTTCAAATCTTCCAGGAGCTCCTTGGGGACTCTATGGGGGTAGTTCTACTGTGTCCTATAGGGTTGCTATGAGTTGGCATCATCTCAACAGCACTGAGTTTTTTGGTTTATAGCTTCTATGAGTGAGGACTGGTATTACACAGAGCAGGGAAGGAGTAATCTTCAGATAGCTTAGACAGTTTGGGGCCAAGACAGAGCCTGACAAGAGCCTACAATTTTTTTAATTGTATAAGATATGCATCTTCCAATGTCAAAAGTTTATAATGAGTAGGGCTCCCTTTCCTGGCTCAATCATTCCAAGACCACTGAAAACAAACCCTTTGTAAGGCAAAATCAGGTTTATTGATCTATTGCAATAAGGGTGCTCACAAACCAGAGGAAGAGCAAACTGTTTCACCAAAGGAAAAGAGAGAGTTAGGATGCTAGAATTCTGGGAAAGGGTCGAGTTTAGATGACTTAAAGCAAATCAGAGCTGTGTAAAGAGGTCAAAACTACTTCCAAACTATAAAGTAGACCCAGGGTCTTATTTCTGTGGAAACAAAAAGTTTAAGAAAGCTGTGGAAAGTTGATCCAGAAACACCTTACCCAGGGCTCTGCACCTGGATTAGAAATTGAGATTGTTTCAGTGAGTCAAAACAACTTAGATCCTTCATGGGAGAGTCAGTTGTTTTATTCTTACTGTATAATTTCAAGCAATGAAATTTCGGATTGTCTATGATTTTAGAGAACAAAGTTTCTCAGTGGGTAAGAAAGAAGGGGGCTGTTAGGACCCTTTACAGCTGCAGTGTGTCCTTAGGGGAAACATTGCTTCCTGTTTACTTAGCACCTGGCTTCATCTGTGACTTTTATTCCAATCTGAGGAATAGTAGGGCAGACTTTACAACGCAAGACAGTTTCTACTTTCTTATGCCTTTGATGATCAAAATGCATAAGCAAGAAATAAAGTTTTGCAAGATTAAATGGTTGAGTGTTTGTTTGTTTGTTTTTTTAACTGGAGCAAAGCTAGCCTATCCTTGTCACAGAAATTTCTAGTTTAAGTTCTATAAAATGAGGTAGTGGCTTTGGGGCTGGTAGCAGGTGGCAAAAACTAAAAAACCAACCAACCAACCAACCAAACAAACAAAAAGGCTGTTATTGGAAGATGAAAGGATGTATATCCATATTGTGCAGTGGCAAAATATTTGGTAAAATTGTCATCTGAGGTAATTTGGAAGGCACATCCAGTTCATTATAATTTGTAGCCTTACAAGAGGAGGTTGGGAAATATAGTGTTAGTTATCTGTGTTGGTTACAAGCAAGACAGGGAGTAGAGAGTGTGTACGAGTTCAGGAAGAGTCAACCATTTCTTTTTTTTTTTCTTTTTCTTTTTTATTTAACATGACTGAGTGAAAATGTACATTCCGGTATAAATTTACATGCCCACCTATATGCAGCTTCCACTGCAGGAAGAGGCAACCATTTCTGAAGCCCAAGCAGCATAAAGTAACACTGATAAGTGCTCAAATGGCAAAGTCTGATTAAAACTCAGTCCTGTGACAAGGATCAAATCAAGGATACAGCAATCAGATACATTGTTGAAACTTCTGTATGGATTCATGCAGCACTTGCTATATTCTTTCTGCTGGGCAAAATGGCTTAGGGTAAAAATGAAATAAACCCCTAAAGTAACACTTACAAAGTAAAGCCAGGTAGGACAGCCAAAATAATTGCAGCTGAGAGGAAGACAGAATGAGTAAGCAGAGAAATACAGCAAATCCAAGAAGTATGACTAAAGAGAAATGAAAACACACACCCACACGTATGTGACATTACTCACAGCAATGTTCACAGCAACATTATTTGTCATAGCCAGAAAAGGAGAAACAGCCCAAATGTCCATCAGCTGATGAATGGATAAATAAAATGTAGCAAATCCACACAATGGGGTTATTTGGCAATAAAAGACATTAAAACCCAAACAAAAAACTTGTCTCTGTCAAGTTGATTCTGATTCAAAGTGACCCTATAGGACAGAATAAATTGACCCATACTCTAAAGGGCACCTGGTAGATTCCAACGGCTGGCCTTTAGGTTAGCACCCATAGCACTTAACCATTACACCACCAGGTTTTCCTAAACAAATTAAGTACTGATATAGGTCGCAAACTGAATGGACCTTGAAACCATTAGGCTAAGAGAAAGAATCCAGTCAAAAAGGACCATATATTGTATGGTTCCATTTATATAAAAATATTATCAAAGCTAAATCCAGAGAGACAGGAAGTAGATTGTCGAGTGATTGCATAGGGCAGGGACGTGGAGTGGGGAGTGACTGCTAATGGGTGTGGGATTTCTTTGGGGGATGATAAAAAATGTTCCAGAATTAGATAATGACAATGGTTGTACAACTAGGTGAATAGAATAGAAAACATTGAATTGTGCACATTAAAAAGGTGACTTATCTGATATATGTGTGATACACCTCAACGAAGCTGTTACAAAAAAAGGAATGAAAAAAGAGATATGTCTAGAAAACAAAGAATTACATGTGTGGCTAGCAGCATAGGGAGCTGACTGGAATCAGATGAGAGTATTATTAAACTGTTGAAAGAGTTAAATTGTTAAAGGGACCACTAGCCTTTTGAAAACAAAATGGCTGTGATTGCTGAAGCTTTCAAACAACTCTTGGCCCCAACCATCTGTAAGTAGAAAAGTGGGCTGAGAAATCCGCCTTGCCCTGAGGAAGACGTATTCTCTGACTCACACTTTCAATGAAGCTAAAGCTGGTAACAGAAAAGCAGAACCTTACAGAGGGCTCCCTCAAGGGCTATGATTGAGAAGTCCCTTCATGAGCAGAATTGGAGCCCAATTAAGACATTTACCTCATCCCAGGGTGGGGAAGCCCTTCTGAGCCCAGTAGGATTTTAGAATTTATATCGTCACTAACTGCCCAGTCAGTGTTTAGTGTAGTTAGTGTGCTCCTTTATGGTGCAGGGAGGGCTGAAGACTCATCTTTTTTGTTCATAGTCCCTGAATTAACAGCAATCAAAACCAAACCTAATGTATACAAAACAGCATCAGTCCCAATGAAAAGATCACTGTACACTCCCAGAGATATTAGACGTTAAGTCTGATACCCTACTTGAGACTCCTTGGTTGTCTTTCTCAAGGTGAGTGTATTTGAGTTTATATAAGAAAAGGAATCAAACTATTTGGTGACAAGGAGGGTGGACTGTGATGTCTTCAATAATTTTCAACAAACACTTCCAGTACTTTCACTTTCAGGCACATATGGGAATTTTACTCCTGTGTGGGACCTTGTGGGACCTCCTTAGGTCAATGAAATGCAGCAGAAGAGACGCTTATGTTTCCAGGCAGAAATTTAAAGAGCCAGTACATGATTCACCTCATTCTCTTCCTCCTGAGGTGCCAAGCATGTGCTGAGATGGTGCTTCTATAAGCCTGAGACCTCCCGGCTGGCACTCACTGGACATGCAGCATGAGTGAGAAAGAAACCTTAGATGTGTTAAGGCACTTAGATTAGTAGGGTTCTTTGTTACCACAGCATAACCTACTCTGATACACATACCAAACCAAACCCACTGCCATCAACTCGATTCCAACTCGTGGCGATCCTATAGGACAGAGTAGAACTGCCCCATAGAGTTTCCAAGGAGTGCCTGATGGATTTGAACCGCCAACCATTTGGTTAGTAGCCACAGCACTTATCCACTATACCACCAGGGTTTCCTTGATACACATAGTGAAGTCAAAATTCCTTAGATAAGCAAAATGCATGCTGCCATTTGTGCACTGGCAGAGAGAATTTATTAAATAGATATCAGTAATCAGTAATTGTTGTTGTTGTTTATCATGGAGTCATACTGACCCTGTGTATGCAGAGTAGAAATGCTCCATAGTGTTTTCAAGGCTGTGACCTTTTGGAAGCTTGTTGCCACATCTGTCTTCCTAGACAATTCTGAGGGGTTCAAACCATTAATCTTTTGGCTAATAGTTGAGCACTTAACCAGCTGCACCACCCAGGAGTGCTTTAATCACTTCTAGAATCAGTATGTTGTTGTTTCACATTGCCTTGCCAGAGAATCATCCAAGCTCTCCTCTAGGCAGAACTAGTAGAGATAAGAGCATTTCCGTATATAAAAAACCTTCATTAACCATTAAGTCTTTGGTGCACTCTTTTGCCATTAACTACTGGTGACTGGATAGTCCAGGAACTTCCTTCTTGATTTTCACCAAGGCATACCCATTACAGACAAACCAATTACTGTTAAGAGCTGTCCGACTCATAACAACCCTATAACACAGAGTAGAACTGCCCCATGGCATTTCCTAGGAGCGCCTGGTGGATTTGAACTGCTGATCTTTTGGTTAGTAGCCATCACTCTTAACCACCGCAAATTCATTTATATCTTTGATTGTTAAAAGTGAAGAAAGAGAACAAACTATTGATTTGCTTATCATTTAGTCCTGGAGATTAAGTAGCTCTTTCATTCAATAAATGTTTATTAAACATATAACGTGAGCTGCCAAAGAGGTCTTTCTAAAGTTGAATCTATGCTTGTCAGTCTCCTTTAAAAGTCCTTTTGGTGATTTTCCAACTACTGCAGTGAGACAGATTTTATTAGTGGTATAGGATTTTGTAGTTTGGAATCCAGTTACAAAAGCATATGCCAAATTTACTTGTAATTTGGTTATTCTGGGAAAAGGACACATAATACATCTGCTTATCAGCTCAAATACCTCTGTGGGAAACCTCCTGACCCCTCTAAACTGAGTTAGGTACTCTTCCTTGACGTACCTTAGGACCCCATGCTTCTCTCTATTGTAACCTCTACCACACTGGACACTCATTGACAGTCTACCTATTGGTTGATCTCACCAGAGTGTAAGTTCTTTAAGGGCAGTGTATGTTTGTATTCCCAGTTGCTGGTAAATAGTAAGTAATCAAAATATAGTAACAACAACTATAGCTTATTAAAGGTTTACCATATACCATCACTAAACTAAATGCTTGACACACATCATCTAATTTAATCCTAATAACAGTCATGTGCAAATCTTTTCAACTCACGTATTAATTGAATGAGCCTCCAGAAGTCTTCCAGGCTTCTGAGATTTCCCTGTTTCAACATGCAAATCAAATAGCTTGAGCTCCTATCATAAACACTGTCCTCCCCCAGATTTCTGCACATTTCCAAGGGCTTGTTTTTTTCATGGAATCCCTGGGTGGTGCAAATGGTTAAGTGCCGGGTTGCCATCTGTCTTAGGCATCTAGTGCTACTATAACAGAAATACCACAAACGGATGGTTTCAACAAAGAAAAGTTTACTGTTTCACAATCCAGTGGGCTGTGAGTCTGAATTCAGGGTGCTGTATCCTGGGAAAGGCTTATTTTCTCTGTTGGCTCTGGAGGAAGGTCCTTGTGATGCATTGGTCCTCCTTTGGTCTGGGAGCGTCTTAGCACAGGAACCTCAGGTCTTGAAGGATGAATTCTGCTCCTGGCTCTACTTTATTGATGGTGTGAAGTCCCCAACTCTTGGCTTGCTTCTCTTTCTTTTTATCTCTTGTAAGATAAACATTGGTGGTAGTCGCATCTCCTGGGAAGTTCCTTATACATTGGATCGGGCAGATGGTCTTATTTGGTCTTAGTGAGGATGTTACTGTCCCACACTACTCCTCTTAACACAATCCAATCTTGCCTCACTAACCACAGGAGAGACTGGCATTTACACTACAGGAAAATCACAAAACAGAGGACAACAACTTTATAAACCGTATTTTGTTTTCTTAAGGAGCAATAAAAACTCAAGGCATAAATTAAAAGCCTGCTGTCTAGTTCCGAGCTCACAACCCGCTAGTTCTCTAGAGGCACCGGCATTGATATTTTCTTGCATGTCCTGTCTGAGACGTTCAGTTTAACGTTCACTGTCACATTGTCTGCCGCGCTGTGCCGCGCTGCAGTGCACTAGCTACCGCATTTCCCCCGGGGCTTCTGTAGAGACCCACCATCTGCAGACAGATAATGCTGGCCACGCCTAGTGAAGTTAGGCTCCGTGTTTGAGACAGGGCCAAAACACAACGCAAGAAGAAAGATCCATGTGAGGTCAGTAATTTAGGAGGAAGAGAAAAAGAAGAAACTATGAATGTAATTTAAAAATAAAACACAGGCACAAAGTTGCCATGGAATTATGGGGAGAGAGGGGAACCAGTTGCCACTGAGTTGATTCTGACTCACGGTGAGCTTACATGTGTCGGAGTAGAACTGTGCTCCAGAGGGATTTCGACGGCTGATTTTTCAGATGTAGATTGCCAGGCCTTTCTTCTCAGGCACTTCCAGGTAGAATCAAATCTTGCCCCATTAACCACAAGGAGACATTGGTATTTGCACTACAGGAAAATCACAAAACAGAGGACAACCACACAATACTGGAAATCATGGCCCAGCCAAATTGCTACACATATTTTTTGGGGGACATAATTCTGTCTATAACACTACTCAGGTACCTACCAAACTATATTGAACAATACTCTTTTGTTGTCCGTAGGGCTTTCATTGGCTAAATTTTGGAAGTAGATCACCAGGCCTTTCTATCTGTTCTTAGTCTGAAAGCTGTACTGGTCCCAGTCAGTCAGGCCTTTTTTAAGAATTTGAATTTTGTTCTACATTTTCCCCTGCCACTTAGAGTTTCAAGAAGAGAACTGATGTGATTAGTTATTCTGTGGAAAAATTAGTCTGACTACAATTTTGGGAATGGATTGGAGAGAGCAATCCAAGGGTGAATTCCAGAAATGCCAGCAGCCTGAAACTATCTGAGAAGCATCGTTAGCCAAAAGCTTCCAGAAGGGACCTGTCACTCAGGGGATATAGCACAGACGCCAGCAACGGAGGCTGAAAGCCAGGCCTGATAGTCACAAAGAAACTGCTGTCAGAGAATCATTGCAGAGGTCAGACACAGTGTCCTAGACCAGGCGAAGCAGAAAGGCAGAAAGTGGTCCCAGTACGGGGCATGAGTTCCAAGACTGGGACCTGTAGGACCTTTAGCAGCACACAGGAAACCTCAGAGCAGCAAGGAATGTCCCTTCATTACAAAGGCAGGACTAGAAGCAGTCAATCTTTGTGCCTACTTTGTACCCAATGTAGTCTTTTTTCTTCTTCCATTGAACCATATTGAGATTTTGAGTGATCACTGATTCAAGGATTGTCCAGTTACTCAGACAGAGCCTTTGGGGCACAGATATCAATAACTGGTAGGAGCATTGGAAGGCACCCGATTTCCTTGTAGCCTAGGCTAGGGGTAGAGGGCCAATGAGTTCAAAATTTACAGGGTTACATAGATATCTCATCATATCAAGAAAGGGTCAATAGAAGAAACCAGAATTTATAGAGTACTTATTAGGTCAGATCATATAAATTTTCCATTTTTGCAGGTGAAAAATGATAGTAAATTTGAATTCCATGTGGTTCAACCTGGATACAAGTCATCTTTTTGTAGACTTTAGAAACGCATAGTTGGATCAATCACTGTCTTTCATGGCATACTCTAATCAATGTTTCATACAGGCCGTGTTTCATCTATCAGCTTTTTTCTGGGTCTCATATATAGACACACAATAACCAGAACATCAACAGTCACCTCCATATTCACGGGTCCTCTCCCCATCATGCCTTTCTCCCCCTCCAAAGTTAGCTATGGTCTTGAATGCCATGTATATCATTCCCTTGATTGTTTCTTGTTTTATCAGTTATGTAAGTATGCTAATCAAGATATTGCTTAGTTTTATGTTTTTTAGCTTCATAAGAAAGCCATAATGCTATGTGTAATAATATTCTGGGTTTTGCTTTTCTCAGTTAACTTTTTATTACTAAAATGAACCATAGTTCATTCATTTTAAGGGCTGTGTAATACTCCAGTGTGATATATATCATGAGAAGTATTTTTTATTACTTTATTTAATCTCCATAACAACTCTAAAAGTGATGTTTAATACTTATCTGTGTATTTAAAGTGAACTCATTGAGCACATGTTATTTGGACCAACACTTGAGTCTCAACTCTATCACTTTCTAGGCAAGTTTCTTAAGTTTTCTACAAATTTCAGTTTCCTCTTCACTAAAATACAGGTTAAAAAATGCATTTGCCTCAAAGAATTTTTTGTAATTGCCCCCAATGTAATACCTAGCACAGGGTGGGCAGTACAGCATGTGAGTTAGATCAAGTTTACTACAAAGAGAGTAAACCAGTAGAAAGGTTAAGGAACTTACTCAAGGCCACAGTTAGTGATGGCAAAACCAAAACTTGAACCTATCTCTACACCAAAAAAAGGTCACTTTCTTTCACCTGTACCATGAAAGTTGTCAGAAACAGCATGGCACACAGTGCCAACAAGCGTGGAGGAATTACTGGTATTGTTGAATATTAACTCTTATTCAGTAAATATAGTAAAATCTGCTATAGCTTACTGGAAATTAGAGGCTTTTAAGTGTATTATTTTGTATTTCTTCTTTTTTTTTTAAAGACAAAAAAGTGCATATTTAAAATAAAAGTCTCTGGTCTCCTTCCACAGCCAAGGAATGTTCTCCCGCTTGCTTCACTGCCCCCAGTACAGGCTGGAAGTTCTAAACATTTCTTTTTGGAGCAGTTTTAGGAGAGAAGAATGTTTTCAAATTTATGCAGCTCAAACACATTTTGAGTGAAGATTTTCATATTCCACATATTTCCTTCTTTGGGTTTTTCTGTTTAGGTGTCTGTTTAAAAATACAATTTTTCTATCCAGAGCAGAAGGGGTGGTGAACTGTGAGTTCCATGTCACTTGAGATTTTCAGTCACTTTAAAGAAGCATTTAAAAAAAAAGAAGGAAGGTAGGAGGCAAAGGAGGAAGAGAGGGAAGGAAGGAGGGAGGAAGAGTGGGGGAGAGAAAGAAGAAAGGAAGAAAAAGAGAAAGAGAGAGAAAAAGAGGAAGAAAGCAAGGAAAGAAGAAAGGGAGGAAGAGAGGGAGGGAGTAGGGCAGGGAGGGGGAGGAAGGGAGGGAGGGGGGAGAGAGGGAGGGGAGGAAGGAAAAGTTAGTTTATATTGGCTTGGAATCTAGCAGGGTTCCAGGATAGGATTCTGAAATGTTGTACCTGTTAGTAGATTGGATGGATGCTCTGGCAGAAAATGTTATCACTTACCAGACCTTTTTTTCCTCTTAAGAAAAATAATCAGTTGTTGCTGGGATTGCATTCTAAAACAGGTAATGTCAATATCTTTTATTTCTTTTATTGCCTTTTAATCAGATACCTTATTTTTTAGATTCTATTGGTGTGTGATTTTGCTGCATTTTTGGTGAGAATATATGATAATTTTGGTTTTTGTTCTCATTTTTGTTTCCTTTGTTATTGTTGTTAAACCAAAACACCAAACCCCACTGCCACCAAGTCTTTCTGACTCATAGCAACCCTATAGGGCAGAGCAGAACTGCTACATAGAGTTTCTAGGGAGCAGCTGATGGATCTGCACTGCCGACATCGTGGTTAGCAGCTAAGCTCTTAACCACTCTACCAACAGGGCTCTGTTACTGTTGTTAGTTGCTGTCTAGTTAATTCTAACTCATGGCTACTCTGTGTGTGTGGAGTAGAACTGCTATATAGAGTTTTCAAGGCTGTGACCACTCAGAAGAGATTGTCAGGCCTGTCTTCCCAGGGATCTCTAGGTGGGTTCAAACCACCAACCTTTCTACTCATAGTCAAGCACTTAACCATTTGTGCCACCCAGGAATTCTCTATATAACTTTGAATGTTTAAATGTGATACCTTTAGAATTCGGGACTAATTCCCCAAATCCCTCAGAAAGAGATGATTTAGAGGACTAGTTATACGACTGCTTGTCTTTTTTAAATTAAAGGCCTCTAGAACTAGATCTAACTGAAGGTGTTTTTTCGTTATTGTTGTTGCTTAATGGTTTCTTTCTATACCCCTTTAAAAAGAATGTGATTTCTTTCAGGAAACCAAATAGAATTCTCAGAGATGGCATAATTGCTTATTGTTGTTATTAGGTGCTGTTGGGCTACTTTCATCTCATAGTGACCCCATGTGACAGAGTAGAATGTCCCCATAGCATTTCCAGACTGTGATCTTTACAGGAGCAGATCAGCAGGTCTTTTGTCCTGTGGTGACACTGGTGGGTCAAAACACCTATCCTTCTCAGTTAGCAGCCAGGCATTTAACAGTTGTACCACTGGGTTCCTAATTGTTGACTTGGGGATGGTAAGTGAGTGGATTGTGCGACATTTGTATTGATTTTCTGCTTTGATTTCACCCCTTAATGCACCTGACAGACACCTGGAAGGACCTTCATATTCACTCAGCAACACATTCACAGTCACGCGGATTGAGATATAACAATCTGAATATAAAACTCTGAGTGTTGGCTATTGGGTTATATGGAAATAACAATAACTGGGTTGCAGACCAGAGGCTCAGGAGAGAAACAGGCCAATCTAAGAAAACAGGGACTCAGGCTGTTTTCAAACCACATTCTTAGGGCTCTAGGTTAGGATAGCACCTCATGAGCCATGCATCATAGAGTTGAAGGAAGTTGAGCTGTTCTGCTGTGGACTTGACTCATGACTCTGATTCAGTCCCTCCAGCTCTGTTTTTATCTACTTTACATATTGTGGCTCTACTTCCACTCTTTTAATGTAATGACATGAGAAAGTTCAATTTGCCAGAACTTCCTGCAAGAAGAAAATTGTAAGTGACCGAACGATTACTTAGCTAAGTTATTTAGGAAGAGTGGTTATAGGAGTGAAAGCTTTAACAGCAGAGCTAAAAGTTACATAGTCAACAAACTGTCATCTCAAGAAGGTAAGAAATAGTAACTTCAAAGCTTTTGTTTTTCTGAGGACAGTCATATTTGAAGGTGGAATTAACATATTACTGATAATTGAGGACAGGCTTTGTATGACGTAGGAGGAAAAGCAGAGAGAAAACCTCTAGTTCACAGCACACCCAGGGAGACATAAGAGAAGAAATATATCAAATGGGATTCTATGAAGTTGTTGGGTGCGATGTGCAAGATAAAACTCTCCTTTAATATCTGATCCTCCCCACTCCCCAAATAATATTTAGTAAAACTTGCTTAATAATGTTATAGGGCTTTGGTTGTGAACAGATTTTTTCTGGAGAAGGTAACAGAATCAGAGGTAGAGAACAATTAGAGACCAGACGTGTTTCATTCAGTGATTCACTGAAAGAACTCACAGGACTCAACAGTTGGTTATGCTTACCACCAGAAAAGATGCAGAACAAAAGCAGGAGGAAAAAGATACACAAAGAGGTCCCGTACAGGCTTGCAAGACCTTCCTTGTCCAAGACCATACTGGAGTGCATTTTTTTTTTTTTTGCAGAGAACTACAGGGACATATGACCAGCAAAGCCCAAATGAGTTGCAACCAAAAAAACAAAAAAATTTCCTGTTGCTGTCAAGTTGATTCCAGCTTATGGCAACCTTATAGGACAAAGGAGAACTGCCTCATGATGTTTCCAAGGAGCACTTGCTGTATTTGAACTGCCTCCTGGCTTTTTGGTTAGTAGGCATAGCTCTTAACCACTACACCAAGGTCCAAACTGTCATGGGGCTGGTGATATAGGTATATCCTGCTAAGTGACCCGCCATGGCAACCAAAATTCAGGATCCCGATAAAGAAACATGGTGCATATCACCAATCTTGAGGTAAATGCAAAGTAACTTGACAAGCCAATTCATCAGAGTCCATTGCTCTAGTCTGTAACAAAAGCATTAATCACTAGCTTAAAGAATACTCTGAAGGATACTTTCCCAGAGGTTGGCCAAAGGTCACTCATAGCTCTCAAGAAGACATGAAACAAGAAAGCAACCAGACCTGCTGTGTTAATGGCTTCCTTATAGAATGTGCGGGGATGGCCATACCTACTTAAGATTTGAATAAAAGGATTTCGTCCCTACAGAATCACTTACATGGTAGAGGTTACAGATAGCTTCTGCCATCTGGAGGCAAATCATGGACTATGCAAGAAAGTCTTCCTGTAGTAGGCTTCTGGTTGAAGATAAGCAAGCCACAGACGGTATCTAATATCATAAAACCCACCCACTGCCACTGAGTTGCTCCCAACTCTCAGTGATCCCATAAGACAAGGTAGAACTGCCCCATAGAGTTTCCAAAGAGTACCTGGTGGATTTGAACTGCTGACCTCGTGGTTAGCAGCCGTAGCACTTAGCCACTACGCCACCAGGGTTTCCTCTAATATCATAGTACTTGCATTATTTATTTCCCAGGCTTCTAACAAATTCTTATGCAAAAGTTTGAGCCTCACTTCAACTGTACTATGGGAAGTAAAGGCATGTCTATTTATATAACAATTATATTGAGTGTCTACTATACGCTTGATGTTGTTGCACATGTAAAGACAGATGACTGATCTTATGAATCTTCCTGCTCTTGGAGAAATCAGAAAAATGTGACTTGTGAAATCTATAATCCATTTAATTGGGGAGGAAATCCTAAAAGGCTTATATTTTGCATGGAAGTCTAAAAAGACGGAATCCAAAGAAAATGAGTTTATCCACATCTCTAGGTTATGTTAAAAGCCCTGGTAGTACAAAAGGTAATCAATTGGCTGGTAACAAAAAAGTTGGTGGTTTGAAGCTGCCAGCCACTCTGTGTGTAAAAAGGCCTGGCAATCTGCTCCTGTAAAAAGATTATAGCCTTAGGAAACCCTATGGGGAAGTTCTGCTCTGTCCTACAGGGTCGCTATGGATCAGAATCAACTCTATGGCAATAGGTTTGGGTTTCTCTTTGTGAAATATCACAGACTTCTAACACTGATACCTGCAGAGAAAATTCAGTTTTTAACTCTTTGGAAGCCCGTTTATCTAACTTCTGGTTAATTCACTGAGATACCTCAATCTTCTAAAAAATTCTCTCTCCTACCACAATTTTTGTTTAAGCTAATTTAAGTGGACTTTCTTTACAGTGTTACCAGAAACTTAACTAAGCCAACTCTGTACGGATGAGTATAATGATGAGTCAAGACAAACAGCTCCAGTTCTTTATAGTTAGAAATGTGCCTAGAATATTCCTCAGGATTAATAGAAATATCTCTTGGAAATAGCTATCTCCCAGAAGGTAGTCCCATATTTTCATCCTCCTGAGTTGACCAACTCACCAAGTAGATTTTTATTTTTGATTAATAAATTGGCACTTAGGTTAATTTTTTGTATCAGTTAAAAATGGCATAATTGAACTTATAGATTACATTAAAACCGAAGTCTATGTGAGAAACAATTGCAAACATCTATTCATAATCTAAATGTGCAATGTATAAATTATGATGTTATTGTTAGGTGCCATTGAGTTGGTTTGGACTTACAGCTACCCTGTATACACAGCAGAACAAAACACTGTCTCATCCTGCACCACACACACAATTGTCTCTATGTTTACGTCTATTAGTGCAGCCACTGTGTCAGTCCATTTTGTTGAGGGCCTACCTCTTTATTGTTGACCCTCTACTTTACCAAGCATGATGCCTTTCTCCAGGAACTGATCCATCCCAATAACATTTCCAAAATATGTAAGGCACAGTCTCACCATCCTTGCTTCCAAGGAGCACTGTGGTGGTACTTCTTCCAGAACACATCCATTTGTTCTTTTGGCAGTCCATGGTACATTCAATATTCTTCTCCAACACCGCAATTCAAAGGCATCAATTCTGTCTGTCTTGCTCATTGTACAGCTTTCACGTGCATATGATGCAATAGAAAACACCATGGCTTGGGTCAAGCACATCTTAGTCTTCAAGGTGACACCTTTACTTTTCAACACTTTAAAGAAGTCCTTTGCAGCAGATTTTCCCAATGCAATGCATCTTCTGGTTTACTGACTGCTGTTTCCATGGGCACTGATTGTAGAACCAAGTAAAATGAAATCCCTGACAACCTCAATTTTTTCTCCGTTTATTATGCCATTGCTTACTGGTCCAGTGGTAAAGAACTTTTGTTTTCTTGATGCAATAGATACTGAAGGCTATGGTCTTTGATCTTCATCAGTGTTTCAAATCCTCTTCACTTTCAGGAAGCAAGGTTGTTTCACTTGCATAACTCAGGTTGTTAATGAAAAGGATACGACCCTTACACACACCTTTTCCTCCTTGAAACCATGCTGTGTCCCTTTGTTCTGTTCAAACAACTGCCTCTTTATCCATGTACAGATTCCTTGTGAGCACAATTAAGTGTTCTGAAGTTCCCATTATCCGCAATGTTAGCCATAATTTGTCATGATCTACAAAAGTTAAATGCCTTTGCATAGTTACTAAAACATAGTAAACATCTGTCTGGATTCTCTGCTTTCAGTGAAGATCCATCTGACATCAGCAATGATATCCCTCGTTCCACATCCTCTTCTGAATCCAACTGGAATTTCTGCTACTTCTCCGCCACAAGCACTTTGGAATGATCTTTAGCAAAATCTATGTGCATGTGACATTAAAGATATTGTTCTACAATTTCCATATTCAGTTGGATCATCTTTCTTGGGAATCAGCATAAATATAGATCTCTTCCAACTGGTTGGCCAGGTAGCTGTCTTCCAGATTTCTTGGCATAAATGAGTGAGCACTTCCAGTGCTTGCATCTGTTTGTTCAAACATCTCAGTGGACGTTCCATCAATTCCCGGAGCCTTGTTCTTTGCCAATGCCTTCAGCAAAACTTGGACTTCCTCCACAGCACCAGCAGTTCCTGATCATACGCTGCCTCTTGAAATGGCTGAATGTCAAAAAGTTATTTTTGGTATTATGACTGTGTATTCCTTCCATCTTCTTTTGAGTTTTCTGAGTCATTTAATATTTTCCCTGTAGAATCCTCCAGTATTGCAACTTGAGGCTTGAATTTCTTCTTCAGTTCTTTTAGCTTGAGAAATGCAGAGTGTATTCACCCCTTTTGATTTTCTATCTCCAGCTCATTACACATGCCATTATAGTCTTCTCAAACTGCCCTTTGAAATCTCTTTAGTTCTTCTACTCCATCACTTCTTTCTTTTTTAGCTACTCAATGTTCAACAGCAAGTTTCAGAGTCTCTTTAGATACCCATTTGGTCTTTTCTTTCTTTCCTGTCTTTTTAATGACTTCTTGCTTTCTTCACGTATAATGACTTTGATGTCATTCCACAACTCATCTGGTCTTCAGTCATTGCTGTTCAGTGTATCAAATATGTTCTTGAGATGGCCTCTAAACTCAGGTGGCGTATACTTAAGGTCTTACCTTGGCTCTAGTGGGATTGTTCCAATTTCCTTCAGTTTCAGTTTGTACTGGCATTTGAGCAATTTATGGTCTGTTCAGCAGTCAGCACCTGGTCTTGTTGTGAGTGATGATGTTGAGCTTTTCCATCATCTTTTTCCAGAGATGTAGTTGATTTGACTCATGTATGTTTCATGTGGCAAGGGCCATGTGTATTGATACCATTTTTGTTGGTGAAAAAAGGTTCTAGCCAGGAAGAAATTATTAGTTTTGCGGAATTCAATCAAGCAATCTCCAGTATCATTTATGTCACGAAGGCCATATTTTCCAGCTACCAATCTTTCTTTGTTTACAACTTTTGAATTCCAATCACTAGTAATTATCAATGAATGCTGTTTGCATGTTTGGTCAATTTTGGACTGCAGAAGCTGTTAAAAATCTTCAGTTTCTTCATGTTTGACCTTAGTGGTTGGTGTGTAAATTCGAGCAATAGTCATATTAACTGGGCTTCTTCGTAGGCTTATGGATATTATCCTATCATTGACAGCACTGTATTTCAGGATAGATCTTCAAATGTTCTTTTTAACAATGAATGCAATACCATATCTGTTCAAGTTGTCATTCCTGGTATAGAAGACCATATGACTGTCCAATTCAAAATAGCCAATACCAGTCTGTCTCAGCTCACTAAAGCCTAGAATATCAATGTTTATGTCTTCCATTTCATTTTTGAGGGTTTCTTTTAATAGGTAAAAAGCATTTTATTTCATGTTTAAATTAGATTAAAATTAAATAAAAAATAATCCAAAATGTGTCTAACTATACATGTAAAGAAATCTACAATTATTCATATACATCGGGATCAAATCAAGTGGTAAGATTTGAAGGCAATTTTGAAAGTATAAAACACTCCTCAAATGTAACACACTGCTGTTCTCACTAATATCTTTCAAGTACTGTTTCACATATTTTAATGAAAAGGCAGGAAAGGCAACCATTTCAGATGTATTGCTTTCTCTGATCTCTAGAACAATACAGTAATGTAGCTGACTTCTGAATTCTCTCTCTGCTCCTTCTCTAGCTCCTTAGCTGGCTTAGCTTTTCCATACCAAGACTTGAGAACAGGTTAAGGGGACCTCACAGCTCCATTGAGCCAATTCTCTTATTTATAAACAGCTTGTTTTAGTCAGCTAGGCTGCTCTAACAGAAATACCACAGAGTGGATGGCTTTAACAAAGAAAGATTTATTCTTACACAGTCCGGTAGGTTGCAAGTCCATATTCAGGGTGTCCACTCCAGGGAAAGACTTTCCCCTTGACGGCTCTGGAGGAAAGTCCGGTATTGCATCAGTCATTGTCCAGGGAGTGTCCTAATGCAAGAACCTCTGGTCTGAACGACATGCTCTGCTCCCGGTGCTGCTTGCTTGATGGTAGCGAGGTTCTCAAATTGTCCTTGGTTCTTTTTCCTTTTATTCCTTGCAAGCTAAAAGCATTAAGGGTGGGGCAAGCCATACTCCGGGGAAACTTCCCCCATAGCAGGAATTCATAGCCCCACCCTAATCCTTTAACATACAGGTTAGCAAAACCACACAATGGAGGACATTTCCAAGATACTGGGAACCATATCCCAGCCACATGGCTGCACACATTTTTGGGGGGACACAATTCAAACCATGACACAGCTCTTGCTCAGAAAAATACATTTTATTCTCTTAGCCAATGCTTCCAACATCAGTCCTTGGAAGACAACTCCACCCTTAAAATCTAGAGCGCTGCCTGAAGTTGGGGCCATCAAATGCTCCTCTCTGCCTTCACCCAGTTTCACTTGAGTCCCTCACCACTTCTTCCAAGTTAAAAATGCTTCACACCAAATTCATCACAGCATCCACTGCCTTTTTAATCCAGATTTACCCTTTCTTATCAGGCTTAAAAAAAATTGATGATCAGTCTTCTTGTGGACCAAACACAATGCCATTTGGGGGCTTCCATAAACAGAGACCCTGTCCTCTGCAAGGATTCAGCATTCAAAGGAGATAACAATTAGGGAAAAATCAAGAGAGTGACATATGCTTCATAACATTTTTGAAACTTACACAACATTTTGTGTTTCCTCATTGTGACTGTTGAACATCTCTGAGTATCTTCCTAAACACTGGGATTTTTTCACAATACAAGTCCAGTTTTCCCAAAGTAGATGCCACCAGAAACTACGTTACAGCTGGGCCCAGACCAGGGAGAAGGAGGGTCTGGCAGAAGCAGCTGAGGAGGCATGTGGTATTTCCAGGAATCACTGGTAGAACTTCTGGTAGCAGATGCCTGGCAGCACAGGTGCAGAAAAGCAGTATGTTCAGTGAGAAGTGCTGGGATATGGCTACAGAGCTGCAGAATTTGTCTCTCTGGCACCCTCCCACTGATTCTGGGTGCTTTCCAGTATCTATTGATACATTCTTTTTCTTTGTAGAAAGTTTTTTTTTTTTTTTTTTAATTTAATAAAAAATGAAAATGCACATACTCTGTGCTTACAATACTGGGTTAAGAGAGGAGGAGCACACAAGTTGTGTCAAAGTCCCATTAATACTGATCTTCTTACTAATGTGTATTGTCACCAGTTTCACCCAACCACATTTCTAACAACTATCTAATCTAAACCCTTGCCCCTTGCCCTCCTGCCCTCCACCCTCCCCACCCTTGTAGCCATCAAAGAGTCTTTTCTATTATGTATGAGTATGCTTTTAAGTTTTTATCGTAGGGGTCTCATATAATAATTGTCCTTCTGTCTCTGACTAGTTTCACTAAACATAATGTCCCCCAGTTAAGACCAAATTGAAGATGTTTCCTGCTATCATCGTTGTTCTTTATCAATGTATAGTACTCCACTGAGTATATATATCAAAGTTTACCCATCCATTCTTCTGTTGTTGGGCATCCGGGTTGATTCCAACTTTTTGCTATTGTGGACTGTGCTGCAATGAACATTCATGTGCATGTAGCATTTGGTGTGAATGGCCTCGATTTTGTAGGATATGGGTCAAACGGTATATCTATATCCATTATTTTAAGGTAACACCAACTTGCTTTCCAAAGAGGTTGCACCTTTCTGCAATCCCACCAACAGTGAAAGACAGTTCCAATCTCTTCACAGCCTCTCCAACATTTATCGTTTTGCGTTTTTTGGATCATGGCCAATCTTGTTGGGGTGAGATGGTATCTCATTATTGTTTTGATTTAAATTTCTTTAATAATTAGTGATAGTGAACATGTCCACATGTGTTTTTTGGCTGCCTGGATCTCCTCTTTAGAGAAGTGTCTGTCCATCTCCTTTGCCCATCGCTTAATTGGATGATTTGTCTTTTTCTTACTGGTATTTTGTAGAACCTTATAGATTATGGAGATCAGACGTCGGTCTGACACAGAGTTGCCAAATATTTTTTCCCAATCTGTAGGTGGTCTTCTAATTCTTTTGATGAAGTCTTTGGTTGAGCAGAAGTGTTTGATTCTTATTAATTCCCATTTATCTATTTTCTCTTCTGATAAATGTGTTTTGTTTGTCAGATTTTGAGGTCTGCCTATATTGCATATTAAAACGTCCATTGTTGACCCTATTTTATCTTGGATGAGTTTTATGGTTCTAGCTTTTATATTCAGGTCTTTTATCCAATTTGAGTTGATTTTTGTATAAGGTGTGAGATATGGGTCTTATTTCAATTTTTGGCAGATGGATATCCAATTATGCCAGCACCATTTGTTAGAGAGACTGTTCTTACCCCAGTTCAAAATCTTAGGACCTTTGTCAAATACCAGCTGTTCATAGGAGGATGATAGCATCTCTGGGGCCTCTACATTGTTCCATTGTTCTATATGTCTCCTTTTGTACCAATACCAGGCTGTTTTGACTACTGTGGCAGTGTAATGGGTTTTAAAGCCAGGTAGTGAGAGGCCTCCCAGTATGTTCTTCTTTTTCAGTAGTGCTTTACTTATTCGAGGTTTCTTCCCTTTCCAAATAAAGCTGATAATTTGTTTCTCCATCTCATAAAAATTGTCGCTGGAATTTGTATTGGGATTGCACTATGGAAGTAGAGTGCTTTGGGCAAAATAGACATTTTCACAATATTGAGTCTTCCTATCCATGAGCAGGGCAGATTACTCCACTTATGTAAATCCCTCCTAGTTTCGTATAGCAAGGTCTTGTAGTTTTCTCTGTAAAGATCTCTTATGTATCTAGTGAGATTTACTCCTAGGTATTTTATCTTCTTGGGGGCTATAGTAAATGGAATTGATTTGGTGATTCCTTCATTAATAATTTCACTGTTGATATAAAGGAATCCTATTGAGATTTAGTTATGTTTATCTTGTATCCCAATACTTTGCCGAATCCTTCTATTAGCTCTAATAGTTTACTTATGGATTTCTTTGGATTCTCTGTATAAACAATCATATCATCTGCAAAGAGGGAAATCTTTACTTCTTCACTGCCAATATACGGGTGCTTTTTATTTCTTTGTCTTGTCTAATTGCTCTGTCTAGTACTTCTAGCACAATGTTGAATAGAAGTAATGAGAGCAAGCATCCTTGTCTAGTTCCCGTTCTCAAAGGGAATTCTTTCAGTCTTTCACTATTCAGGATGATGAAAGCAGTTGGCTTTGCACAGATACTACTGATTATGTTGACAAATTTCCCTTTTATTCCTATTTTTCTGAGAGTTTTAAGCATGAATGGATGTTGAACTTTGTCAAATGTCTTTTCTGCATCAATGGACAAAATCAGGTGATTTTTATCTTTTGTATTATTAATATGGTTGATTACATTAACTGTCTTTCTGATGTTGAACCAGCCTTGCATCTCTGGAATGAAACCAACTTGATCATGATGAATTTTTTTTTTTTTTAATATGCTGTTGAATTCTATTGCCTAGAATTTCTTGAAGATTTTTGCATCTAGATGCATGAGTGATATTGGTCTGTAATTTCCTTTCTTTGTGGGATCTTTCCCTGGTTTGGGTATCAGGTTTATGCTGGCTTCATAGAATGAATTTGGAAGTATTTCATCTCTTTCTATGGTGTGAAATAGCCTCATTAGTATTGGAGTTAATTCTCTAAAAGTTTGGTAGAATTCTCCAGTAAAGCTGTCTAGGCCAGGACTTTTTTTGGTTGGTAGGTTTTTGATGACTTCCTCAACCTCTTCCTTTGTGATACATCGATTAAGTTGATCTATTTCTCCTTGTGATAGTCTTGGTGAGTCATATGAATCTAGAAATTTGTCCATTTCCCCCAGGTTTTCAAACCTGTCAGAGTATAGCTTTTCATAGTATTTTGTTATGATATATTTTATTTCAGTTGGGTCTGTTGTAACATCTCCGAACTCATTTCTTAATTGAGTTATTTGTATCTTCTGTTGTTTTTCTTTTGAAAGTTGAGCCAATGGTTTGTCAATTTTGTGGATCTTTTCAAAGAACCAGCTTTTTGTTTTGTTAATTTTTTCAATTGTTTTTCTATTCTCTAATTCATTTAGTTCTGCTCTAATCTTTATAATCTGTTTTCTTCTGGTGCCTGAGGGGTTTCTTTGTTGCTCTCTTTCTACTTGTTCAAGATGTGAGGTTAATTCTTTAATTTATGCTCTTTCTTCTTTCCGGAAGTGTGCGTTTATAGAGATAAACTGACCTCTGAGCACTGCTGGATAGATCATCCAGAAAAAAGCTCAGTAAAGATACAGAAGATCTTATTACAACAATCAACCAATTTGATCATATTGACATATACGGATCTTTTCATCCATCAATAGATAAATACACCTTCTTCTCCAAAGCACATGGAAAATTCTCCAGAATAGACTGTATGTTAGGTCATAAAACAATTCTCCATAAAATCCAAAACACTGATTTATTGCAAAGTACCTTCTCGGACCACAGAGCTATAAAAGCTGAAATCTATAACAGAAAATTCATAGGTAAAAATTCTAACTTGTGGAAACTGAACAACACTTTATTCATAAAGCCTTGGGTTATAAAAGAAATTAAAGACACATTAAAGAAATTTGTGGATTCAAATGAGAATGAAACCACATTCTACCAGAATTTTTCAGAGTTTTGTATGAAATATAGATCTATGAAAGTTAGAAGTCATCAAAATGGAACACATAAACAATGATATCCTAGGCATTACCAAAAAAAAAAAAAAAAAAAACCCAAAACCAGTGCCATTGAGTCACTTCTGACTCACAGAGACCTTATAAAACAGAGTGTAACTGCCCCATAGAGTTTCCAAGGAGTACCTGGAGGATTCAAACTGAGATCTTCTGGTTAGCAGACATAGCACATAACGCATTATGCTACCAATGAGCTGAAATAGACTGGTATTGACCATTTTGAATCAGTCATATGGTCTATAGGAATGACAAAATTAAGAGGAATAGTGTTGCACTTATTGTCAAAAAGAACATTGCAATCCTTCACCAAAAGTGATGTATTGAGGTCTCATACTATTATTGTAGAGCTATCTATTTCTCTTTTCAATGCTGTTCAAGTTTGTTTTATGTATTTAGGAGGACTGTCATTGGCTACCTAAATATTTAATATGTTTATGTCCTTATCATGTGTTGATCCTTTAATCATTATGTAGTGTTCTTCCTGATCCACTGTGATGGATTTTACTTTAAAGTCTATTTTGTCAGAGATTAATATTGCCACTCCTGCACTTTTCTGAGTGTTGTCGGCTTGACATATTTTTTCCATACTTTGAGTTTCAGTTTGTTTACATTTTTAATGCTGTATATAGTGTGTCTCTTGTAGGCAGCATATAGACAGACTGTGTTTTTTTTCTTTTCTTTTCTTTTTTTTTTTTTTAATCCATTCTGCCACTCTCTGTCTCTTTATTGGTGCATTTAAAGCATTTACATTCAGCATAATTACTGATAGGTCTGAGTTTAGTTCCTTCATTTTGATGCCTGTACTTGTGTATTATTGTTAGTTTCTTTCTTACACTTAAGTTTCTGTGCAGTCATTTTTCTTTATGTGTTTTCATCTTTTCATTATTGTTGGTTTTGTATTTGCTGAGACTTCATGTTTGTCTTGTTTTTATTTTAATGTGTAGGATTGCTAATTTTCTTTATGTTTACCTTAACATGTATTCCAAATTTTCTAAATTTCATTGTATCACCTTGACTTGCTATCCATATGAAAGATCTATTATTACATTTTTTTTAAGTCTCTGGTTTCTTTTTTTGGTAATGTCATCTTTTACATATTGACACCTCTGTTTCCCTATTTTCAGTGTTTCAGGTTTATTTTTGTGATTTCTCTAGGTAGATATCTGTTTGCTCTGTCCTGTGTTGTTCTAGTCTTGGGTTGTTATCTGATGTTATTTATTTCCTAACCAAATGACTCCCCTTAGTATTGCTTATACTTTGCTTTGGTTTTTGTGAATTTCCTAAATTGCTGTTTATCTGGAAATGTCCAAATTTTTCCATCATATTTGAAAGAGTTTGCTGGATATGTAATTCTTGGCTGGTGATTTTTGCCTTTAAGGCTTTGTATACATTATCCCATTTCCTTCTTGCCTGTATGGTTTCTGTTGAGTAGTCTAAGTTAGTCTTATTGACTCTCCTTTGTAGATTGTTTTTTGTTTATCCCTAGCCACTTTTAAAATCCTTATCTTTAGTTTTGGTAAGTTTGATTATAATATATCTTGATGTCTTTCTTTTCAGATCTTCCCTGTGTGAAGTTCAGTAAGCATCTTGGATAGATATCTTCTCAGCTTTCATGGTATCAGGAAAGTTTTCTGTGATCAAATCTTCAACAATTCTGTATTTTCTGTTGTCCACCCATCTCTTCTGATACTCCAGTGACTCATAGATTATGTCTCTTGAGGGAGTCACAGTGTAATTCTTGATTTTGTAAAGTTCCTTTCTTGATTTCTTTTTAAGTTCCTTTATGTGAGTTTTTCTCAAATATGTTGGTGTCACATACTTTACCTTCAGGCTCACTAATTCAGCCTTCCACTGCCTCACTGCTGCTTCTTTGACTT
This sequence comes from Heterohyrax brucei, assembly GCA_028571685.1. Classification (NCBI taxonomy): domain Eukaryota; kingdom Metazoa; phylum Chordata; class Mammalia; order Hyracoidea; family Procaviidae; genus Heterohyrax; species Heterohyrax brucei. The sequence continues at coordinate 106,101,602 of CM053142.1, forward strand.
CCTACTGCCAAGTGCCGTCGAGTCGGTTGACTTCCTACTGAGTTGTCTAATTTTGTAATTTTATTATTAATCTTCTGTATGTCTGTTTGTTGTCCCTGTATGTTTTCTTGCAGCCTGTTCAATCTGTCATTATACTCTGCTGTGTTTTGTCTTATCTCCTTCCTGGTGTCTTCAAGAGTTCCAAATATTAACCTTCTGTAGTCTATGTCTGATAATTTCATAAAGTTCTCTTCATCTGGAAAATTTGATTGTTTTGGGAGCTTTCTGAAGCATCATGTTCTGCCTTTTTAAGTAATACCATGTTGACTGTTGTCTCTGAGCCACCAGTCACTTATTGTATTTATTTATTTTACATTTGCTTACTGTGTTCTAGCTTCTTGTTTTGTTTCAAGTAGCCAAAATTGGCTGATCATGTGAGCTAGTTTGATTATTGGCATATCTGAGTCGTTAAAGTCCTCTTATCAGGTGATTAGAGTTGTTACTAGGCATGTGAGCCCAGGCTTATATTTATTTTTCTTATAGTATCCAGCTCAGGTGCCCAGGCAGTTGGTCACCAAGTGTGTGATGCAGGCTCTCCCCTACAGTCCCAGATGGGTGGGGTGATTGGTGCAGGCTCACGTATCTGGCTGCAAGTTCTGAGAAAGGCAGGGGGCTGATAGTGGTCTGTGAGTATCTGTCAGGAAGGTGTGTCCCCTTATGCCTAAGACTAGGCAAAGAAACTGTTTCTGCCCCGAGTTTCTGACTTAAGTGAACTGGCAGATTATTATTCCATCTGCCCCTCTTGTTTGTTAAGCTGTTCCTTCTCCAAATCTAGGAGAATGTCTCAGGACATGTGTAAGGAGTCCTACTTCCAGTTCAGGTAATGGCATCAGTCTCTGGAACCATGCACAGTGCAGAGAAGGTAGGGGGAATTGTGGGATAAGGGGAGAGTTTCATCCTAAAGGAAAGTTTTAGATCCATGTGTGGCAGATTAGACACAAGCCACTTAGCTTTTGATGATGAAATGCTGCTTTTCACTGATTCTGGAGGTGTGAATGGAGTCTCTACTGTGGTTTCCCCCACTGAGGAAGATGTTTTCCAAAAGCCCCTGCTCCACTCACCATGCTAACTGGGGCCAATATGCTTATGGGTGCTGATTCCCATTAGGTCAGGTCTGGCCACTCCTAGGTACTTCTGGACCTGTTGTCCCTTCTCTGTCACTCAATCTGAGTTCTCAACTTTCCCTTTGATCTTCAGGGCTTCTATAATGTCATATACAGTTGATTCATTGTTTGAGGGGGTTCTTCGCTATTAGAGCAACTACAGGAAGCATCTGATTACTCTGCCATCTTAGTCCCACCTCTAAAACGAGTATTTCAAGGTCTATCCTGAAATATAATACTGTCAGTGATAGGGTAATATCCATATGCCTATAGGAAGCCCAGTCAATATGACTGCTGTTCAAATTTGTGCACCAACCACTAATGCCAAAGATGGAGAAACTGATGATTTTACCAACTTCTGTAATCTGAAGTTGATTGAACATGCAATCAAGATCCATTGATAATTATTGGTGATCGGAATGTGAAAGCTGGGAACAAAAAAGGAGGATCTATAGTTGGAAAATATAGCTTTGGAAACAGAAACGACATCAGAGATCACAGTAGAATTTACAAGATCAATGACTTTTTCATTGCAAATTTTTTTTTCAAAAACCTACGTTGCAACTGTACATGTGGACTTCACCAGATAGAATACACAGGAGTCAAATAAAGTACCTTTGTGGAAAGAGATGGTGAAGAAGCTCAATGTCATTCATCAAAACAAGGCCAGGGGACGACTGTGAAACATAACATCAATTGTTCATACACCAGGTGAAGCTAAAGAATGTTAAAACAAGTCCTTGAGAGTCAAAATACAACCTTAGGTATAGTCCACCTGAATTTACAGACCATCTCAAGAATAGCTTTGATACACTGAACATTAATGACCAAAGAGCAGGCAAGTGGTGGAATGATGGACATCATACATGAAGAAAGTCAAAGGTCAATAAAATGACAGTAAAGAAAGAAAAGACCAAAAGTAGATGTTAGACGCCAGTGTTCACTGCAGCACTACTCACAATCGTTGAAAGTACAAACAGCCTAAATGCCCACAAACAGCTGGGTAAACAAAATGTGGTACATACATAAACAAAATACTACTCAACAGTAGGAGAAAGTCTTTATTTTTTTATTTAATATGACTGAGTGAAAATGTACATTCCCGTATAAATTTACATGCCCACCTATATGCAGCTTCCACTGCTATCCCTGCCCAGTGACAGCACACTATTCCTCTCTGCTCCATACATGTCTCATCCTCCCAACAGTCTCCTTTCCCCACCTCTCCACCCACTCTCCTTCCTCCAGGCAGAAGTCAGCAGGATGATATCCTATAGATGCATAGAACCATAAAGTGCATCCAATATATGGTCACTCTGCATCACCAAGTCCAATCCATTCGTGTCCGAAGAGTGGACCTTCGTTATGATTTATGGGCAAGGGCAGCTTCAGGGACAGGGGCCAAGCAGAAATAGTCTTCATACATGCTATAGTATGGATGGAACTTGAAGACATCATGCTGAATGAAATAAGCCAATCACAAAAGAACAGATACTGTATGACCTCTCTTACATAAAAAGATAAAAGGCAAATGCACAGAGACTAAAGTTTATTAGTGGTTACCAGGGGTAGGGGCGGGGTGGGGAGAAGAGGGTTAACGGTGATGGAAAATTGCACTGAGGACAGGATTATACAACCAATTATTGTAATCACTGTCAATAAGTTGCACCTGTAAAAAGCTGAATTGGCAGAAGTTATCTGATATATTAATAACAATGACAAAAAATGAAAAACAAAAAGAGTAGCCCCTGAGGGCTTATGTACAACCAAAGACTTCATAGGAGTTAGTTACTTGGTCTGCAGGTTTAGGATTGGGTTTCACGGGACAACCCACTTGGTTGACCAAACAATGTGCTTCTGGTCTACTTCCTAGTTTGTTGTGTATTACCTGGGTCTTGAAAGCTTGTAAGCAGCCATCCAAGGCAAAATTGCTGTCTATTCACTTGGAGCAAGAGAGGAATAAAGAGAGTCAGGAATAGGAGAATATGGAATGTATGGCTAATTGCTGTGAAAAACTGTCTCCTTCACCATGAGACCAAGGAACTGAATGGTGCCAGGTTATTAGTGAACATTTTGAATAAAGATTCCATAGAAAAGTCCTAAACAAATTGGGGGAAATGCAGAAAAGAATTTTTAACTCTCTGGACTTTCTGGAGCCATGGAGGGTGGGTTAAGCCCTAAAACTATTGCCCAGAGACAATCTTTAAATTTTAACCCAAAAATATCCTCTGAATTCATCTTAAAACTGAACCATAGTTCAGCTTAGCTAGTAAAAAAGGCCTGCCTTGAGCATCATACCTGTTTTTAAATATGCGTACGAAATCAGATTGGCAAGAGCAACTCAAAAGATTAAGAGCTTTAGGGTTCAGTGAGTTTATGTTAACGAGAGAGGAATAATTCAGAAGAGTAGAAACGGCTGTGCAACTTGAAGAATATAACTAATGTCACTAAATAGTGCAGAAACTGTTGAATTGGTGTATGTTTTGCTATGTATATTCTCAATGATAATAACAAAATAAATAAAACTGGGAAGGAAAGGATGGAAGAGACTCTGAACCTTGTTCATGAACATACAGCAACTAAAGCAAATAGAAGAAATGATGAAGGAGCGGGAAAGGTTTCAAATGGTGACATGTAAAGACAAAGTATTCTAGTAAAATGTGCAACACCTGCAGTTAGTCAAAAAGAAAAACACGCTTGGCATTTCTCAAGATGAAAGGACTGAAGAAAAAAATCCAAGGCTCGAATTGCAATTTTAAGGATTCTATGGCCAAAAGAGTCACCCTGGGGGTACAGTGGTTAAGTGTAATAGCTGCTAACCAAAAAGTTGGCAGTCTGAGTCCACCAAGCCCTCCTTGGAAATTCTATGGGGCAGTTCTACTCTGTCCTATAGGGTTGCTATGAATTGGAAACCAACTGTGAGGCAATGGGTTTGTTTATTTTTCAGTCAAAATATTCAATGATGAAAGCAGCTTCATGAGAAGGTGGAAGGAATACACAGTGTCACTACCCCAAAGAATGGGTTGATGTTGAAGCATATGATCAAGAATAGACGGGACTGACGGAAGAAGTTTAAGCTCCTCTGAAGGCACTGGAGAAAAACAAGGCTGCAAGAATCAATGGTATACCAATTGCAATGTTTCAACAAATAGATGCAATGCTTGGGCACTTGTCTATCCCAAGAAATTTGGAAGACAACCACCCATCCAATGATTGCAAGAAATTTATATTCGTGTCCATTCCAAGAAAACTGTTCCAACAGAATGCAGAAATCTTCCAAAGATATTATTACTATCACACGGAAGTAAAATTTTGCTAAAGATTATTCAAAAGCATTTGCAGCAATGCATTGACAGGGACATGCCAGAAATCCAAGCAGAATCAAAAAGACTGTGCAGATCTAGGGCTATCACTGCCCATTCCAGATGGATCTTGGCTTAAAGCAGAGAATACTACAAACATGTTTATCTGTGTTCTATCAACTCTGCAAAGGCATTTAACTGTGTGGATCATTAACAAGTTATGGACAGTATTGCAGAAGATGGGAATTCCAGAACACTTAATTGTGCTCACAGGTAACATCTACATACGAGGCATGACAATTAAGTTCACGAACTAATCCTAGAAACAGCGCTACACACTTCACTGCTGAATATCACTACGGTCACCTTTGAAGTACTCCCTTGGGAAGTTATACAAAAACGCCAGTGTCTAGTCCACCCTTCAAAGCAATTTTGGAACTCATTTTCTAGAATGCCCATCAGAGCTGTTGTCTCATTACCCTTAATGTCCTTTCAGTATTTCCTTTATCTCCATGTAAAGAAAAAAGTCATCACGGGCTAGATCAGGTGAGTTGATGGAGGGGGGTGGGGGCTGGTCATCCAATACAGTTGTTTACTGGCTAAAAACCCCCTCACAAACAACTATACGATTAAAGTTTGTGAACTTCCCACTGTGTACAAATGCCACTTCAGAAAGAGTTCCAAAATTACTCTGAAAGGTGGACTGGTATTGGTGCACGGCTTCCCAAGGGCAGTGCTTCAAAGGTGACCATAGTGACATTCAGCAATGAGGCATATAGCACTTAGAACGATTAAGTTAGCAGACTAAATTTACAGCCCTCGTAGACCAAGAGGCAGATATTTGAACAGAACAAGGGGATACTGTGTGGTATAAAGTCAGGAAAGTTGTGCAACAGTTTTATCCTTTCACTATATTTATTAAGTCTATATGCTGAGCAAATAATACAAGAACTGGAACTATAGGAGGAATGCAGCATCAGGATTGGAGGAAGACTCATCAGTATCTATGATAACACAAATAAAATCTTGCTTGCAGAAAAGGAAGAGAACTTGAAGCAGTTACTGATGAAAATCAAAGACTGTATCTTTCAGTATGGATTATACCTTGACACAAAAGTCCTTACAAGTGGACCAATATGAAAGGTCATGATAAAGAAGAAAATGTTGAAGTTGTCAAGGATTTCATTTTAATTAGATCCACAACCAACAGTCATGGAAGTATCAATTGGGAAATCAAATGACATATTGCATTAGGTCAAGCTACTCTAAACGACCTCTTCAAAGTGTTAAGACATCACTTTGAGGACTAAGATGTGCCTGTTCCAAGCCATGATATTTTCAATCACCTCATATACATGCAAAAGCCGGACAATCAATAAGAAAGATTGAAGCATTGATGCCTTTGAACTACGGTGTTGGTGAAGAACACTGAGTATGTCATGAACTGCCATCAGAATGAGCACATCTTTTTTGGAAAAAGGACACCCATAATGCTCCTCATGTGTGACTATGAGACTTGATCACACTCACTTTCGACATGTTACTGGGTGGATCCGTCCACAGAGGAGGACATCCTGCTTAGTAGAGGGTCAGGACAAAAGGGGAAGACCTTCACCGAGATGGATTGACACAGGAGCTGCAACAAGGGGCCTAAAAATAGCAATGACCATGAGAATGGCACAGGAGACAGCAGTGTTTAGTTCTGCTGTTGTCAGAACCAAATCAACAGTACCTAACAACTTTCTGACATATACTGCTACCTTATTACCTGTGAGGATGTTAGTTATCCACTCTGGGACTTTGTCTTCTACCTCTAAAAATCAGACAATAACTATTTTAAAGAGCTATAAACTGTACAAGTGATTTCTGTCATCTAACATGTAGTAGGAAACCCTGGTGCCATAGTGCTGTCTGCTAACCCAAATGCAGGCACTCCCTGTAAACTCTATCATGCAGTTTTACTCTGATCTGTATGGTCACTATGAGTTGGGCTGACTTGATGGCAGTGTATATATATATATATATATATATATACATATATATATATTTAGCATGTAGTAGGTATTCAACACTTGGTGGCTATTAGTATCACAAATGGTCTGTTCTGAGGTTGGTAATCTGAAACTGGAATAAAATGCTAACTCTAAATGCAGATGTGACAGGCCTTCAATAGCCAAGATACTGCTGTTATAAGGCACAGAGCCAAGTTACAACGTCAGCTCAGACACTTCCATGAGCCTAGAAGGCAGATGATATTACGCTCCAAGGACATGTCCCGAAGAATGGCTAGCCCAATTGGCTGAGATGGAAGGAAAACAACCTTCCAGGCCAAATTCTTATCTTGAAACCTAACGTGCAGGCACAAAAGCATTGCTTTCCAAAAGCAAAAATCAAATCCCATCATTGAGTAGATGATGATTCACTCTATGGGACAGAGTAGAACTGTTTCTAGAGTATCCAAGTCCTGGTGGACTTGAACTGCTGACCTTTTGGTTAGCAGATGTAGCACGTAACCACTACACCACCAGAACTTAAAGTATTGCTTACCAAAACCCAAACCTACCGTCAATTTCAATTTACAGCTACCTAATAGGACAATCGACAGCACTTGGCTTGGCAATAGGACAGAACTGCTCCATAGTTTTCAGGGAGCACCTGCTAGATTTGAACTGCCAGCCTTGTGGTTAGCATCCACAGCACTATCTACTATGCCACCAGGCTTACGTGACACTACTTCCTGTGTACATATTAGGTTTTCAGTTAAAGCTTATGAGTAACTGAAAAATTTTCAACTTTTTTCAATTTAGATTTGCTGCAATTTTTGCTGCTTACCTTCTACTCAATATTCCCTCCTGTTTGGCCAAAGTGGTAATAATGGAGTTGCTTGGATCAAGTTCCCTTGCTTTAGAAAGCCATTCCCAAGCACACCCACAAATCCAAATTTTATGTGTTTCAGCTTCAGATACATCAACTTTACAACCCCAGGCTTTTAAGCCTACCCAGAGGATATACCTGAGCTATCCTTTGTTCCTCATTAAACCTCCCCACATCATGTCACTGAGTAAACTTACTCATCTACAAGCTTGTCCAGCAGTTCCTCTCCAAGTGCAACAAGACTCTTCTCTCCCTAGTACAGGAAACAAATCTAGATTTCTTACCACGCATGCTTCCAAAACAAACCCATTACTGTCAAATTTCAGTCACAGCAACACTATAAGACAGAGCAGAACCCACTCAGTAAGATTTCCAGGAACAGCTGTAGCAACATTATGCCACCAGTTTGCTTTCCTACCCAAAAAACCAAACCCACTGCTGAGTCTATTCCAACCCTAAAGAAAACTGCGTTTCCAAGGGCCTGGCAGATTTGAATTGCTGAAACTTTGGTTAGCAGCTGTAGCCTTTCACCACCACACCACCACCATTTGCAGTGTTACAGTGCCCTGTAATTCAAACTGTACGTCGGAATCACCTGCACAGCTCTCTAGGTCCTGGGATACATTCTTGACATATGGAATCACCCTGTCTGTGAACATGCTCCAGGTAGCTGCACGTTGTGAAGTTTCTCTGTGGATTCTGGCAGGCTCCTGGCCATTTACTCTGGTCAAGGTCCTTTAGCCTTTATGACCTTCTTTTACAACAACTCATTTCCCTCAACTGTAAACTTTTAGTTTTCAGAACGTTGTAACATAACCTTGTTTTTTTTATTAAAAGAAAACCCATCATAATCAGTAACATTTACTGGGCACCTAAGTGCTTGATGCTGTACTCAGGAAACAGGAGAAACTTGCTACCCCACCACCTCAAAGAAAATGCTGCCACTCAGGATTTATGTATTTATTTTAGTTCAGTTAAAACAAACATTGTTTCATTGAAACGGTGTAGCACTCTTCGGTGTAGTACTCTTCACCAACAATCCATATTGGAATTGATGGCCTCTACCAGGGCAGTTGGGATATTTACACTATTTATACATACAGTTAACACACCTAGGTTCTCAAAAGTCTTACATTAGATCACATTCTAGTAACCACTGCATTTTGAAGTTTTAGGCCTCATTTAAAATTTAGAGATCTGAACTTGTACCAAATTTTCACGGAAAAAAACTGATGTTCTATCAGTTTGTTCATGGAAAATATAAACAAGTATTACCTCAGATATTTAGTGTTTGTACACAATGCCAACTCCTTTGTAATGAAGTCTATACTTTTCAGACAATTCTTACGAACACGTAATTCCTCAAAATGCAGTGAAGAAACTTACAGGATTATATACAGTTGAGCCCCAAGAACCACACCTGACATTATATACATCTATTTACAAATAGATATGGAGAGATAATGTATGTACATAGATTATCATAAATATTGAAAAATAGGTTAGCTTCAGAGGATTAATGCTCTTCTATAAATAACATTACAGTTATAACTGAAACATCCACGGAAGACAGTAATGCAAAACAAGGTGACAAGACAGTGGTTTTAATACTGAAGACTGCTCATTAATTGGAATTCACTGTTGAGGAACCTCAAGGCAGACAAGACAGCTCCAAGAAAACCATGCACTGGAATTTACCCCACTTATTCCAAACTTTCAAGATAGCCAGAGGACTGAAAGAATCTCCCCGTGGTGACTTGCTACACATCTTTTTTCCATTCCTTCCTGGTTGCCATCCAACGGTACTTTCTCACATCTGGAAGGATGCCCAGTGCAGGGGGCAAAACAAACATCTCTTGACATTCCTTGGGAGATCTGACACGAAATCAGCCATTCACTCTAAGAACTCAAGCAGAAGCGCCAATTCTTGGTCTGAACTAGAGTTGAGGTTCTGGATTCAAATGGAGTGCCAAAAGCCCAATGAATGAAAGCAGCACTGTTGACTCCATCTTCTCACTGCCTTTCTATTTCTAGATGGTCCCCAATTATTTTGTCTTCACAGAAATAACTAGAAATGACTAGAAATGGACCATTGGTTTCACCAAATGTAGCACTACAAGATGTCTTCCAGTTTTATAAGGGTCTTCAACACATCTTGCCTGTAATTTAGTCACATATAATACAAGAATGCATAACATGAACTACGCCTGCCTCATTTTTGGCTCTAGCCTTGAAAAGGTTCAGTTCAAGAGATAATCCTTAGAGCCACATGACCAATTGATGATCTACTTACTGTCTGCTTCCCTCAATCATTAATGGAATTATGTAGGAGACTGCAGACATTATGCCTGATGAGCCAAGTACCACATTATTTTAATAATATATTCACATACACCGTAACGTACAATAAATGTGCTCTCAAAGCCAAGTTGAAAAGTCATGTTTTCACTTCTACTCAGAACTGAAATGGAAGGGTGAACATGCAGTTAGACCAAAACTACAACTCACACTCAGATTGCACTGTTTGCCCTAGCTAACGATTTGCTGGATGTAAACAAATAATCCTAAATTGTACAAAAATGAGATGACGATCTAGTGCATATGAGTTTTTCAAAAGCTTACTGCATGAGAAACCCAGTGGCCTATATAAGAGAACATACCAAATACCGGTGTAGCCTGTTGATTAGACCTCTACTGTAGACAAAACATGTATACAATTCAGCCATACCTTATCAAGTATTTCACACCTCCAGTAGCAGATGAGCATTTTGCCAAGTTGTACTCTCTGGATTGAACAGTTTTGGCCCACAGCCACCAAATGCCCACTTCCCATTGCTGGAGGCAATGTTTAAAACGGCTGGCCCAAAAAAAGAAGACCCAGAGCTGTCAATACAACTCTGGAAACAGATGCAACTGAATAAACCCTGTCTTACCCAATTGCACTATTTGGTACCTCAGAATTAGTTGTTTTCCACAGAAATCTCTGCGCATCTCCCATTCTAATAGTTTGAACCCATAAGCTTCTCAATCTGTATGAACCAGATTATTTGGGGACAGAGAAGTGATGAACAGAGTTCATCTGATTTGGTATAGCAAAAATCCATTAATTACCCTTTCAAGTAATGGTGAAGTTTCGAATGGAGACATTTATGTTCCTATTTAGTGGCACAATTTTTCAGGCCATCATTTTCTCTAAAAATTATTTTGGGTACAAAAGTATTTGGCTTATTATGCCTACAAAAAGGCAAATCATACATTCCATAATACTAATACTTGTTTTTAAACACCAATGAAATCTTTTCATGGAATTTACTGACAACTGTTTCTGGATTAAGGTAAAAAACAAAGACACGCAACTCATAAAAGTAAAATAGTGCTTTTGAGGTCTACAAGTATTTTTGGTACAAAAAGTAATAGTGTTCTTGTCAAGGGTTACGCCAATACTTTGCTGTGAATTAAGAATAGTTTCTCACATCAAATGGTTCCATTAGGCACGTTCAAGTAAATAATAAAATATCCAAGTTAAACAATGAACACAGCCAAACATGTGGCTTGATAAAGGCTAAAGAGTTCGTCCATTCTCTGGAATGGAATAAAATTATCACTTCCCTTCACCCGAGAACCATGGTTTTGCTTTGAATACCCATTTCGATCATACAGAATAGCTTCTTAAGAGTTCACTTATTCTGTACTCTGAAGAGCCTGTGAGGGCTCTGCACTTCAAAAGGAAGTGAAACTGAAAACATCAGGCAAATTTCCTAGTTAGTTGAGTGGACCCAACACTGGCATCCAATGGACTACTGGAGTTTCAACAGTGTCAGTTAATGGCCACCTTCAGGGTCATTGTGCACCCAATCCAAAACAATCAAGGTCATGCTTGCAATCATCACCAACACGCCGCTCAACAGGAAGAGAAAAGCCTGCATCGAGACACCAAGAAAAATTATCAGCAAGCTAATGGCAAAACATACACGCTCAACTTTCCTCTACCTGCACTTTTCAAACACGGTCCTACAATTACTAAAATTATGTCTATATTCCTCTACAGACCTTTAGTTTTACTACCGCTTATGTTACGTAAGTCATCAAGCGGTTATCTTTTTTGTGTGTGTGCATTTTAAAAGCAAAAATTAAGTCACAAAATCAAATCTAAGTAATTTCAAGATGCAGCCCAAGTCAAAGCTAGGTCTTTGTAAAAGACGTGTAAAACTGTATTACTTCCTACCCGTCAATTGCTGCTGACGTGTAATCTGGAACAAGTCAAGGCAAACGTTGCTGTTTTATAAACAACTGTTGTCCTTTGATCAGATCAGAATGGCAATGAAAAACAAGGACTGAAACTATATTTTGTAAAAATAGTCCCTGAAGTTGTTAACTACAATCCTGTTTGCAGTTAATGTATCATAATGTTTGTAATCAGCTGTTACATGCATGTTTAAGTACATATTATAAATGCTATTGAGAGAAAAGGCCCCCCAGAACTTTGTTCTTCTACAAAGATGAAGACAGTCCCATTTAACTATGTATCCCCCTTTCTCTCCTATTTATATGCTCAGTGACCAGTACAGTGACTGTCATACAGCAGGCAGCCAATCAGTACTGGTCAAGCAAATGGGACACCATCTTACGCTCCTTATCTCTATCCCTGTCTCTAAAATATCTGATCTTCAATTTACTAGGCAGCAAACTGACTTATATCTCCCCTCCTCTAATTCTTCCATCTAGGAAGTACACTGTATATACAAATGTGTACTAGAAGCGTAGAATGGTAACCACAGTAAAAGCTGAGTTATCATTAGATGAAGAAATCTTTTACGTACCCCAATCTTCTGTACAGATTTCATAGATTCTTTCTTCACCAACTTGATATAGAAGGCAGATGGAAGAATAAAAATCAACATAGCAGCTGCAGATGCACCTGTAAAACAAAGAAAAGGTTTTTTTTTCCCCTTTTCTTCAGAATTCAGTGAATCACTTGTCATTTACTGAACTCTAGAATACCCTGTTATTTTTGGTGCTTGGGAAATGTGGCACTGAAAAGTGGAGGCAGTGAGCATAGAACGTCTTAGCACACATGGGTCTAGTATAGGCACAGTGGTATACAGGTAAGTTCAGGCACGTACACAGGTGAGAAAAGATGAGTATCTACTAAAAATAAACTTGTTGCTACTGAATGAATTCTGACTCATAGCAATCCTATAGGACACAGTAGAATGGCCCCACAGAACTTCCAGAGTACCTGGTGGGTTCAAACTGCTGATTTTTCGGTTAGCAGACGTAGCTCTAAATCACTATGTAACCAGGCCTGCCACAGTACCTACAGGTACACATAAACACAAATATATGGGTGCAGGCACACACATTCACCGAAGACAGAAGTACGGGTAGTCCTCAGACATAAACAAATACCTTCTAAGACTGGCTTTCTAGGTTTAAAGTTTAGGACCAGTGTCATGGGACAATTTGGTCAACCAGCATTAACACAGTTCATAAAAATTATGATCAGCATCCTAGACAAGTAAGTAGGATGTGGGGTCTTAATGCTTGTGTGAGACCATCTAAGTCACAACTAGGGTCTTTACTTGCTGGGGCAAAAGCAAAGAAATGACCAAAAGCTCGGGAGAGAAGCAAGTCTATACCAGCCACCTCATCTACCCTAAGATCTGAAAACTAAATGGTGCTCAGCTACCACCATCACCATTCATCATTCTAACCCAGGTTCACAACAGATGGCCCTGGAAAAAATGGGAGAAAAATATGGAGAACTCGAATTCTTACTTAAGAAAAATGTCAGACAAACTGAAGAGCAGAGAACAGTGGACTCCCTACTGTCCTCAGATACTCTTTAAACTTAGAACCAAGCCTATCTCAAGATGACCTTTAACAAAACAGTGGCACACAAAGTAAAGGCCACTGTCCCTAAAACTGGTGCTCTACATAACCACCAGCATGAGACCAAAAGGTCAACAATTATCCTAAAATGAAGGTAAGAAGGTAAGCGGGCGAGGAAAACTAGAATACTGGAAATGGAAGAGAAGACAAACAGAACACTGACATGTCATTAAACGTAACTTATGTCACTGAACAATCTGTGTGGCAATATCCAATGAGAACCTAACTTGTAGTGTCAACTGTCACCAAACATCCAAAATTCTTTTTAAAAATCTCGTATTTGAATCTACTTCGGTACTTTCTAAAACTTACCAATGAAACCAAAGATATCTCTAATAGTTGGTACAAAGATGACAAGCAAATTCGTCAGTATCAAAATAGCCAGCGTGATGAAACTATGACGCCACCAATTAAAATCTTTTCCTGCACATAGCAACTGAGTAATGGAACTCCGAATCTGTAAAAAAGGGAATATTCTATTTTAATGAATGAAAACAAACCAATAAAAAATACATCTAAAACAGCAACTATCTCTAAAGTAAAACTGTTCCTCTTCCTCCACTGTTGTTTTCTGAATGCTGGGATGTTCAACAACATTCTGTATTTTCAACTATGGTTAAGAAAAAAAAAAAGCCTCAGGGTGTTTTTTTAACTCCACAACTTATTGTGAATAGAGAACGGCCTTCAAAGGAACCATCAACATCAAGTTGGTATTGCTCTAATAGTTTTGCGCTTCTCCCGAAAGTCAAAAATCTCTACAGGTTTAAAAGCTCATTCCAACTGAAGGCGGGCAGACTACCTACCGGGAAAATGACCACTGGTACCGTCAGGGTGACAGCCATCAACACGGCCAAACGGACAATGAGGAGAAGGATATCAGCTGCCATGGCAGTAGAGTAGGTATGAAGCAATTCTGCCTCAACATGTTCTACGGAGAAAGAGAAAAAAAATAAAATTCAAAATTCAAGTGTGCTGCTTCCTCTGGCAATTAAGTCCTAAATCTAAATTTACAGCAAGATTTGTCTCAAATTATTAGCTACACACAAAACGACTATCACCACAAGACGTTAATAAGATTAGTTCGGAATTATAGTTAATGCAGTTATAATAACACTGAAGGAAATAATGTTTTCTAAATACTGAGGATTTAGCCACATGATCTCCATTAAAAACAACAGGAGCTAAATAGTGAAATCCTTTTTGGTTTGGCTTCCAGTTTGTAGGTGTTTAATTTCAAGGTGCTGGGAAAGTTAAGCAAGATGAACTTAGAGGCAAGAACATCATATGAAATTCCCTAACGGCAAGTGTATCTTTGATCCCTGAGTCCAGAAATTACTAATCAAATAAATATGCAATAGGAAGCTCTAAAGCTATGAATTCAATTTCTCATCACAAACAGGAAACACTGAAATTTTCCATCCTGCCCAACTTTCATAAAGCAGACATTACTTACCATAAAATGTCAGGTATCCAAAGAGGGCAGCAAGCAGGTACATGAGGAACATGGCGAAAAAGGAAATCTTGGACACATTCATCATTCTTCTACGGCTGCGGCTGTAAAAATTCAAAGGAAAATGCATTATGTATTTCAGCAATGATTACAGCCAATAGTCACAAGATATTTCCCCATTTCCCCAATAAACATATATAGAAGTATTTACTCTTTCAGCTCTTCATAAATGGGCAGAATTGCAGGATGGCACACAAACGAAAAGGTCAGGATGGGCACAGCGTAGACAGTCTGCAAAGAAGGTATGATCTTAATAACATCATCACGCAACAAACTCACAACGCTGTCACTTCAGAAGCTTGCATTTTATATCAACTCATCATGGAGCCAACGCCTAATTAGCTTCCCAAGCACAATTAGTTTCTATGCCTCTTAATCTTTTCAGATATGATTGATTAAGTGGCTAATTTTAAATTTCCTAAGCCGGTATCTAATTCACCTTTCTCCCTTACCCTGGAAGTTATTTTAAAATTTCCAGCGGACAGTCTTCCTCCCTAATGCCTGTGTTTGAGAAAATGCTGACTCTAGTTAGTTACCTGTGAGTTGAAGATGAAGTAACGTGGTCTGCAAGAGTCATCTTCAGTCAAGTTAAGTGTTGTTGTATCAGGTGCAAAAGACGGCGGTATTAAGCTGATGTTTGCTGTTTCATTCCATTGTGAATGAATTTCCAATGGGCAAAGAATCTGCATTTTCTTGAAGATCACCTGCAATACAGTATTTTACATTTTGCTAAGCTGAATAATGTGATACGGCTTATAAAAAAATCGTATCCAAAAATCTCTAGCTTTAAAAAATCTGTACCTACCACAATCAGAAAGAACATCATGCACAACAAGGAAAGGCCGCTGGTATATCCCAAGTATCCTAAAGAGAAAAACTGTCTCAATTAGTTTAATGAAATGGTATTACAGCAGAAATATTTTCTCTACTGAATAAGTCAATCTTACTCGGAAGATTGTAGGCACTACAGTGGGGCACAATGTTGAATTTGTAATTCTTTTATATTAGGACACAGAATTACTTACTACTTGTTAATAAACTGAGATGATAAATTTGCTATTATTTGCAAAACACAGTAAAATACTGCAATGAAAATGAAACAATTCACAATGTTTGGTCCCTTGGTTGCTGTCCTGCTAAAATTCGATAACATCTACAGGAACTGCATCCCACCTGCAACTCCCAAGGTTATGTTTACTGAAACTTTATCTCTTGGTAATTTCTTTGCAGAGCAGGGTCAACTGGCTGATGGGAGACTCATTCAACCCTTTTAGAGGTGGGTTTGCTCACCTAAATTTCTCAGCAGCGACAAAGGAAGAATGAGTACCAATGACACCAGCAGAACCAAATAGTCACCATTCAGATACCACACTCCGGAACTAAAGAAAAATAAGATCAAAACCAGTCACAAATGTCCTCAAGAATAATAAAGATGTTTTTAAAAAATAAAAAGTAAGTTGGAAGGGACAATTACAAAGGGCTAGAATTCTCACTGAACTCATTTTACAGAAATACTATAAAACTAAATACACACGTGCCAAAACAATTCCAAGTTTGGGAAAATATCACATATTTAAGAGGCTTATAGATACGAATAAATTTCAAACTTGGTGAGCTAGATGAATAGTCACTCAGGTTAGAAACAGAGCATGGAAACAGTGCCACTTTTGTCTGTTTTGCTCTGGGAAGGGTGCCAGTGGATTCGTAACATAAAATGCTCCTTAAAGGCTTGATACTAATGTGGGAACAGAACAGCATTGTTATGCCAATAATCTTATCTTTAAGCATTTTTACACAGATTGTACACCAACTTTGCCACTGCTTTAGCTTGCAGTTTCTGAAGCCAGAAACGATGAAATTCTAAAACAAGGATTTTGTTTCCCCCAGACATTTGTTTGCAAACATACAAACTCAATCATTTCAGCAAGGAGATCCCCCTTTACCTGGAAGAAACACACATGCAAAAACCAAAACTCAATTTCCTAATCCAGGACTTACTCCACGTTACCAGAGTGTACCATGACACCTTCACCCACCTTATTTTTCAAAAGTGGTCGAAAGAATCCTTTCTGAACTTAGAAAAAAGCCTGCATATGCCCCTAAGAGTTCTAGCAATGTCTTTACTTCTTAGGTCATTATTAACTTTGCCTTTCTTTAAGTCACTATTTTCAAATTCTAATTGCAAGTGAATTTCACCCCATTCACCTCAGCAACAGCACCAGAGAAAGCTAGTACTTAAAGACCAGTCTACCAAATTAAATTTCTAGAGCCACCCCAGAGATAACCACACCTTCCTATTCTGAGGTAATGAGCTACAAGTGAGTTGGGAAGTCAATTACATTTTCCAGTGTTTACTCTAGATAAAAACCTGTTAGTCCACTAGGATGAATCATTTTGCTAGAAAGATAAGGTTTCCAACAGCATGACCACCATTTTCTGATTGTCTTTTTAAAACAGACTTGACTTAAAAAAAAAAAATCAAGACAGGAGTCAACTTTGAACATAATTCAGAGCTGCTGTCTTATTTTAGGTTGGGGAAAGCATCCCATAACTTGTACTTCATAGAAAGTGTGACATAATGAGAGGGGTTAAATTTCCAAAAAACCCTGTTTTCACATGGTAATTAGAAATTACTTGTGCAGAATTACAAAGGTCGCTGCTGTCTTTGGCTTTTCATTTTCCTAAGTTCAAATCAACGTAGGATTCTTTATAGGTAAAAAAAGAACATTTATAAATTTGCTAATTTACTGACAGTTATTTGATATCCAACTTGGACAAAATGTATCTAACAATTTTAGACTATTAATGCTTTTGAGTAACCTTACTTAGCACCTACCTAGCTGTGTCTTCAATGTTCATCAATGCCTGGATCACCAAAGGTAACTCATATTTCACGATGAAGAGGTAGCTTGACATAGCTGGAGAAAAACCAAGTTATACCATTACAAGAGCAAAACATGGCATGTGACACTCAAACTAATGTGTCACAACTCTGCTACACATAGGCAAAAATGCTACCTAAATTGCCTTTTGAAAAATTCTTACCTCCAATGTTCTGTATTGTAATTGATCCAGAGGCTGCAAGCTTTCCAGCTAATCCAAATGCCTTATGTCCTAACTGTTCATATAATAAAGACCCTGTAATTTGAAGAACAAATGTTTTATAACAGAAAGAAGAGCATGATACACAGACACAATTCTTCTGAATAAGTCAAAAATACCACCATACCTCCTTCATTGGCAGTCTTCAAAAGGAGATGAACAGAATACAAGGAAAAGATGGACACAACTGTCAAAAGAATTCTGACAGAAGAAGGAAAAGGTACAGGGTTAACAACAAGCATGGCTATATTTAAAATACAGTTCTTTTTTGACGTTATTTTAATATTAAACATGGAACTACTGCTAGTATTTCTTGCATTAGGCTGTTCTCAAGAACTGACGTTCAACCTCCTGCTGTGTGACCTAGACTGTCGATTTTTCTCACCAGGTGCTGAAAACCTGCACCATGTTTCAGATACTAAATAATTTTAGAGTTTACTTACAGACAGGGGTTTCCCCACAGAGCCAAAGGTACTGGGAGACACCAGAAAGCCCAGTTTTCCCGTGGCGGAGTTATAAGACTTACATTTTGATTCTAGCACCATAATATTTAGCAGCAAGCTTGCCCTGAAGTATAAAATGGTTAACACCTGCCACTAAACTTATCTTAGAAAGCACTTGTAAAATTTACTTGATAGCTACAGGCAAGATGTTCAGATCACAACAAAGTGAGAAGAATGAATTAGACAGGAGAAAAACACACTGTTTTAAGTGACAGGCCCTACAAGCTTCACAACCAATCAGGTACAGTGCAAAGAAGGAACTATTTTCAACCAGCGGTATGGAATACAAGCCTATCATCATCACCAAGTTAAACAATACCTGTGCTCAAAGCAGACTATCAGCCCAACTGTATTGTTTAAGTTCTCTGACTTTTACTTGACTTGAAATTGAGAGGGGATATTATACAAAGGGGCTAAAAGACCTTATTTTTAATCCACTCTTATGCAAAAACTGGACAATGAATAATGAAGACCAAAGAACTGATGTCTTTAAATTACAGTGCTGGCAAAGAATACTGAATATACCATGGACTGCCAGGAGAACAAATAACTGTGCCCAGAAATAGTACAGCCAGAATGCTTCTTAGAAGGGAGGCTGGTGAGACTGCACCTTATGGACTTTGGGCAAGTTATTAAGAAGAACCAGGATTTGGAAAAGGGCACTATGCTTGGTCAAGTGGAGGGTCTGCAAAAAAGACGCCCCTCCAGGAGACAGACTGACACAGGGCTCCAACACAGCAACAATTGTTGAGGACGGTGAAGGACGTGGCAGTGTCTCCCCTGTTGTACACAGGGTTGCTGCGCGTCAAGACTGACTCCACAGCACCTGACAAAGGTTCTGGGGAGGGATTCTCACTCCAGCTTTACTTTTCTTCCAGCCAGTCAAGCCGAGGACAGGGAAATATTCTGTCCCACCTCAAAAATGAGCAAAACACGCAACTAAGGAAAATCAGAGAACTCTGTCAAGAAGACAGCTACATATTTCTTGATGCTATATGGGAAACTGCACAGAACACCTTGCAACTTGTGTTAAGCAAAAAAAGTCTACTAATTAACACAGGGGGTAGCTGGCATTAAGCTGCCAAAAAGTTCTAGTTCTAAAGCCTAACACTAGTCTGAGGTGGAAAAAATGACACCATCAGCCTTACTCAGAACTTAACTGTTTAATCACAAACAATTACAAAACTCTGCTGACAAATTAAATCCTTCTATTTATCTTAAACTGAGGTTAACAGGGATGAAAAGACATCATAACCTCAAGCACTGATTCACTTGATAAAGTTAGCGACAGTTGCTTAAGCTGTCTTCAACAACCACGTGGCCTCTGGCCCATTTACCTCTGTACCTCTAATTTGTACCTTGTAAAATACTGATGATAAAAACTCACTGAGTACTCTTGATATTATTTCACCATTTCTGAAAATGGTTAATTATCAAACACACTGTTGATAACACATAGCTTTTCATCATTACCTATTAAAGTGGAAACCACTTCAAAATGCAAGGACAATCCATCTGTACTGTGCTTTTGCTTACGAAAACACAAGGGTTATTCTATCTAATGTCAAGTCTGCACTGTAACCACAGTAGCCACATTTTTAAACTGCCTGCAGTTTTTACACCAAGATCCAGTAACGCCATCCATTCCAGTTATCCACTAAAATACTCTGAATTTCAGGATCTTTCCTGCTTACATTTCTCATCCTTCACGTCAGTAAGAGGTCTCAAAAAGTCTAACACTAATGAAGCAAGCCTTACAAGACTCCAGCTACCAGTCAGAGTCAGGCTTAACCTCTGTATCAGGTTTGCCACCACAAACCTGAGCTCTGCAGAGCTCTTCTTTTCTTTTCATAAGCCTTCTATTCTGCTGGAGAAAATAACTGGAGTATACAATGCAGCAGCAGTTAACTAAACCTATCTCTTACAAAATGACAGTTCATACCAAATGTGTTCATTTGGTTTCCTGAACCGAACACTTGAGTCAAATGAGGCTTTACAGAAACAGTTTTAGTTAGAAGTCTCTTTAATTACTTTAACTTTTAGGATATACTTAACAATCACTGAAAATACATGCTCAAATTGCATGTACTTCTGCTTTCCTGGAAGGCCTGTATTTCTTTCATAACATTTTCCAAGAGTCAATGACTCCAAAAAGATAGTAAAGAATCACTGCTCTCTCATCTTTCATAACGCCAAAATTCTACTGTAGATATTCTGGAAAGCACAGTAGTAACGAATTCTCACTGGATAGCTAAGAACAACAAAAGATTTAAAGCAGGTACTTATTAAAATACTCATGTTTTGCTATGCATGACATGCGGCAATCATACAGACCTGGTAGAAAACAAACAAAAAAACCACACATGGATTGTTTCTCAATGTCAAAAAAGTTTGTCTCACTTTTCTCTAAACAACATGTTCCAGGATAGGAGAACACCACACCCTCTTTACCTAGCATTAGTTCTTTTCCTGACACATGCAAATGGGCCACAAGTCCTTGGGGAGCCTTTGTCAATTTACCAAGCTGATTCGGAGATCCTGTTTATTAGTATTTTTAACTTAAATACTACCTTATTTTTTCACTTATTCAGCAGAACTGAGACTTTTGGGTTTCTCCTATTTTTAAGTTAATGAGTACTGAATCAACTACTCAACCATAAATCTAGTTTCTGGAGCCAAAACATATGTTGTACCATCACATGAACTGCCCTGCATGGCAGACTCACTACTTACACATACTTACATAAAAAGAGCAATTCCAGTATTAGCCATGGCATAAGAAAGCCCAAGGATTCCACTGCCCACAATCGCATTGCTCAGATTAAATACTGACATTCCAAAGGAAGTAGTACCTGGATGCTACATAGAGGGAAAAGGATAACCAAACATATAACAATAATTAAATGGAGAAAACCAGCTTTGGGCAAGTTAGCTTTGAAATCTAAAGTAAAACTGTTCTTTTACTCCACAAAGCCACAGACACAACATGTTACTATTTTTAACTTACAAAGTCTGTTTCATACTTCTTCTTCCCCAAATTCGATTCAAGTAAAAAGTTCTGGTTTTCAGGATCTACGTCAGCATAATGGCTAAGGAGGAAAAAAAACCACACTTAAATAGGACTGTATACACGATTTTGTATACACAATCATACTTAACTCACTTTAACACAAACAACTCACTTCTAGTTTTCACAAGACCGTTATGTAAACTCATATACACGAGGAGTCAACTTGTGCAGAAGAGACTGCCATCACAATAAAACTGCCAGATAGCTGCAGAGATTATGCGCTCTCTCCAAACGCAGTAAACTAAATCAATAGATGCATAGTCCTAGGTAAAGAATCTCGTTTCCCCACAAGCCTTTAAAAAAAAAACAACACCACCACATAATTTCTACCTTTTCAGAGCAGCTTCCTTAGTAGGATAGGAGTAGTTGAAATCGCTGTTGGAACTGTAGCTGCTGCTGTCTTCATCCGGGGAAATGTTGGACCTTCCCATTTCGGCTTTGTTCATGATGGGCACTAGCAGAAATGCAATGCAGCGATTGGGGTCCTTTTGTCCTTGGCGGTGCACCGATCCTTGTGTGTCTGCCTGCGAAGGTAGAGGTGGCGCGTCAGGACTGCAGCGCGCCCGCCCGCCCAGTGAGGTCACGTGGTGCCGCGGGCGGCGCAGCGCGGCTGATTCAGCCCCGGCCAGACGAGTGGAAAAGTACCAGCAGAAGAGCGCGAGGGGCGGGGGCGCGCTGAGGGGCGGAAAAGTACAAGACAGCCCAGGCGCCGAGAACAAAGATGATCCCACCGCAGAGCTGCGTTCACTGTGGCCCGTGCCCTCTGGCCACCTGGTCCCCTCTCAGGCGATTTGAGGATGTCACGCTCTCCATTACCCCAAGGCTAAGCGGAGGGGGTTGAGGGCTATTTGGCTTTTCCCTCCAGCTTTATTTGATTGTACACAGGCACATAGGGCACCCATCCCACCCCTGCACTGACTAGGTGTGCACGAAACCCAGGCGAACGGCTCCGTATTTCTAGCATGGGTTGCACCGGAGCCTGTCTTTTAATGCACGGAGTCCCCCAGCTGGAGACAGGCTCCTGTGGAGGATAACTTATATCCATATGGAAGCGGAAAAAAGCTTTCTACAGAGAAAGAAATCCCGTTCCCAGGTGCGCTCTGGGCACCGTGGATTTGTTTACACGTGCACGCCTGTGCCCTCGCTACACACATCCAGAGGCATTTGGCCGGGGAGCACTTCGCCCGCCCGGCCCCTCCTTATGCCCGGAAAGGAAACTGATGCAACACTCATCATAGATTGTCAAACGTTCCCGGTCCGTTTTCCCCAATCTTGGTTTCTTATATACTAAAACCCTAAACCCACCTCGGCCGCCCCTAAATCTTGGCTCCTTAGATTTAATATTTCCATTATTATTACAAACGCAAACCAGTCACAAGACTTGCCGCAGAAGAGCCACGGGTCGGACCGATTCCCCTCCCCCTAACGGGAGGATACTGCTCGGCGCGGAGAAGGCACGCGGTCCCCGCCCTGCACCCCCCCTCACCCCGGTGGCAATCCCGAGCGGTGACGCTGGGCCAGCGATGAGCCCTATCGGGCAAAAATGACTGCTCCGGGAGAAACTGCCCCTGTCGCCTTCCCGCCGCGGTCCCTCACCGGAGCCCCTCCCCCACTACCGCCGGGGCCCCGCGCCCTTTGCAGGGACATCCCTGGCACGTTACCTCGGTGGTCTGCGTTCCTGTGTTCTGGAAACTTCACTAAAATGGCTTCAGTGGTTTTTTTTCTCAGCCAAACCCCAAGTCGTAAAAAAATTTTTAAAAAATTTTAAAAACAAAAATAGGAAGAAAAAATAATTTTATTTAAAAAAAGAAAACCGGCAAGTTGCCGCCCCAATAATTCGGCGACAACCGTCTCAAGGGAAAGGCGCGAATATGCGGGAACGCGTGGCACGGCTGCGGGCGGCGGTACAGTACCAAGAACTCAGAGGCGGCGGCAGCGTCTCCCCACTCCAACGCAGCCCCCAGAGCGGCGGGTTATAGCTGCGGTCCCGGCCGACGCGTCAGGGGGCGGGGCCGCGGCCGCCCAGATGGCTTTTCTTTGTGTATCAACACCACCTGGGCTCCGCCCGCGCCCCGCCCCGCGCAGGCCCCGCCTCCCCGGCGTTTCCCTCCCGCCGCGCCGCTCTCCCTCCTTGCCTACACCCCTCCCCCTCAGTCTCTGACTGCCGGCTGGTGCTCACTACCCTCCTGCGACGGCCGACTTCATTCTCTCCCCGGAAGGTTCTCTCTGCCCGTTCGTTTCCACCCAAGTTGGTTCCCAACACTTGTAGTCGTCTTGGAAGAGCATTCTACTTCAAACTCCTTTCAGTCGTGAGTTACCAGTAGTTTCAGCTGTCTCCTCAACGCTTTCGGGGACACACCCCGCCCAGCCATCCCTTACCTGCCTCTTATTTTTGTGACTTACATTGGGGTTTTCTGTCCCAAGCTTGGGCCAAAGCTGCGCCGTTGTGCTGGTGCTCACTTTCGGTTCTCGTTCTTTTTTATCCATCTAGACCAGTTTTCAACTCTTTAGAACTAGTGCCATTAGGTCGGTTCCCAGCCGACTTGGGGTAGTCTATTTGTATGGAAATGAAAAACCTTAATAGAGGAAAAGCTACATCCTGACCACCAAGCCAGACCTCTTGAAAAAGAGCCAGGGTTGGGAGGTTCACTCTTGTGATGAGCTGCAGGAGTCTCTAGTGTTTACACATTTCACTCGTTCTGCCCCTCCACCCCCCAATTACGAGCTTTTCACTCCTTCCTCCCCTTGCTGTCCAGGGATTCATAAAGGCACTGCCTTCGTTGGAATGCCAATCTGATACTTTCTCCTGACCCTGGGCCTTTCCCTTCCATTGATAATGTGTGTTGGGTGAGCCTGGCATCTAAGGGATCCCTTCGTTGGGGAATACTTCGTGCTGCCGGAAAGGCAGGAGT
Source organism: Heterohyrax brucei (assembly GCA_028571685.1). Lineage (NCBI taxonomy): Eukaryota > Metazoa > Chordata > Mammalia > Hyracoidea > Procaviidae > Heterohyrax > Heterohyrax brucei. The sequence continues at coordinate 106,125,909 of CM053142.1, forward strand.
TTCTGAAAACAAAGACTGGTGACGAGGGAAATGCTCATTGAATTAATGAATAAACAAACATGTTTGACCTACTGCTGTCTTCCTCTTGGGGACGTGGGAGACGTTGGGCAGGGCAGAGGAAAGGGTTGAAAGTAATTACAATTTTTGCTTTCAGTACTTTCCTGAGGAAATCTGTACAACTGTTTCCGTGGCACGTGAGGCTGCCCTTTGCCTGTATCAGTGTTCCTAACTGACAAGGGTGGACCCAATTTCCTCTTTGCATGTGTTCCCCACCCTTAACCTTCTACTCTGGTCAGACCAGTCTCACCTAAACAATACTTTTCTGCTTCAGTGCCGTACATCCCCTGCCCCCAACTGCCAGCATCACTCAAGGCTGAGTCACTGATCTTCCAGAAAAGTCTCTCCTGCTATAGCTGTGCCTTCTCAGACCTTTTTTGCATGTAGTGTTTTCTGAAACTTTTAAAACCCTTAGTGTCTTGTGCTCAAAACTGTTCACATTTGTAACCTTATCTCCCCCAGAAGAACGTGAATTCTTTGAGAGTGGATCTGGAATTCGGAAAAAAAAAAAAAAAAAGATTGTTTTCCTTCCATATTCTGAATAACATTAATCAGTTCTTCTGGTCAGGAGAACAATCTGAGATTTGTACTGGAGGATTAGAAATGATTCTGGGAGAACACTCCTGTATCACCTTTCTGCTGATAAGAATCAAAAGGGCTTGAACTCCTTTTTCATCCTGTCTGGCTGCTCTCTGGCACAGTCAGGGGTGTTGCGGAAGCCCTTAGGGCTGGTGGTTATGGCTGGCAAATTGCACCCACACAACTAAACTTCTTGTTCTTTGGACTTTTTTATGGTTTGCATTACAGCACACACTTGAAGAAGCCCCAAACCTGTAAAATGGAGGGTAAATGGGGAGTTGGGGTGGCAGGGGATATAATCTTAACCTAATTTCTGTAGGATCAGAACCTGAGTAGTAAATGACCAAAAACAAAACAAACGGTTTGAAACTGCTACTTTTCTATTGTCCCTTTGATTCATGTTTCAGAAGGCCAGTCTGAAGCACACTGCCTGACTCAGGTGGCTTCCCACTGAGAACCGTGGGTTTTGGGTTTTTGCTTTTATGTATTAGGCTAAGATGCATGGGACATTGCTTCCTCATTTGATTTCTACTTAACTGTGTGGAGCCCTTTAGCACAGTGGCTAAGAGGTCACCTGCTAACCAAAGGTTGCTAGTTTGAATCCACTAGCTACTCCTTGGAAACTTTATGAGGCAGTTCTACCTTTTCAGATAGTGTTGCTGTGAGTCGACATTAGCTCAACAGCAATGAGGGTGGTTTGTTTTTGGTTTGGTATCACCAAATACCTGTTAGTCAGAAGTGCTCTAGTTTTGATTTCTAAGCTAATGTTCCAGAACAATATTTTTCAAACTGTAGAATGGGACCCAGCGGTGGACTGGAATCAATTCCGTGGATTGCTATCAGCATTTCTTCTTTTTTTGCCTTTAATGAAACAGAATAACCCCCAAACCCGGTGCTATCGGGTCGGGTCCAACTCACAGCGACCCCAGAGTTCACAGTAGAAATGCCCCATAAGAGTTTACAAGGAGCGCTTGGTGGGTTTGAACTGCTGACCTTTTGGTTAGCATAGTAGCACTTAACACATTATGCCACCAGGGTTTCCATGTGAAACAGAATAGAATAAAAAATATTACTAAGACATGTATAATAATGCTAAGTGTTACTTGGAAGACCTGGTGGTGTGGTGGTTAACAGCTAGAACTGCTAAACAAAAGGCTGGCAGTGCGAATCCACCAGGTGCTCCTTGGAAACTCTATGAGGGCAGTTCTACTATGTCCTATTGGGTTGCCATAAGCTGGAATCAACTTGACAGCAGTGGGTTTTGTTTTTAAGTGTTTTGTCTGTAAAACTTTTATGTGGGCATCCTGAATAGTGATGTAAAATATATTTCTTACTGTGGATTGTGCTTGAAGAATTTTCTTTTATTATGATTGAATAAAAATGTACATTCTTATATAAATTTGCATGCTGCCCTATATGTGTGGCTTCCACTGCTCTCCCTGGATGGTGGCAGCACACTTCCTCTCTGCTCCATACATGTCTTATCTTCCCAGCAGTCTTCTGTCTTCTCCTCTCCACCCATTCCCCTTCCTCCAGTATGAGGTCAACAGGACGACCTCTTATAGGTGCCTAGAACCATAAAGTGCCCACACAATATGGTCACTCTGTGTCACCAAGTCCAATCTATTGTCTGAAAAGTTGACCTTCATTATGATTTACGGACAGGGGCAGCATCAGGGCCAGGGACCCCGAAGTCCCTGGACCATCAATTGTGGTGTTTCAGTGGAGATCTCAGGGTATACCCCTATTTATACTTGTGTTGCCAGTGAGACTCAACTTTGTGAGCTCCATCATGGCTATCACTGGTGGTGGCCAGGTGCCATCTGGTTCTTCTGGTCACAAGTCGATGTAGACATCCACTCAGTGGGTCTCTCTGTCTTCTGGATTCTCTTTCCCCCATGTCATTATGGACCTTGGAGATCATTCATTCCTGCTAAGTTGGGACCATTTGCTGTACCCTCAGATGGCAGCTTGGTAGCTTTTAAGACCCCAGACACCACTCACCAGTGTGGGGTGTGGAGAGTCCCCATTGGCAAAATGCTAGTTGTGCCAACTGGCCTCGATTTCCCCTGAGAGCACGGTCCCTGGCCTCCCCCCTGCCCCAGCTACTCTGTCCTTGCTATATTGGGTTTAGATGGGAGGAGTACACAAGTTGTGTTGAAGTCCCGTTAATATTGATCTTACCAATGTGTGCTGTCACCAGTTTCACCCAACCAAATTTCTAACGACTATCTAATCTAAAGCCTCCCCACCTTTGCAGCCATCACAGAGTCTTTTCTGTTATGCATGAGTCTGCTTTTAAGTTCTTATCGTAGGGATCTCATACAATATTTGTCCTTTTGTTGCTGACTACTTTCACTCAACATAATGTCCTCCAGTTGAAAACAGGTTAAGAGATGCTTCTTGCTATCATTGTTGTTCTTTATTATTGCATAGTATTCCACTGAGTATATATACCATAGTTTACCTATCCATTTTCTGTTGTTGGGCATCTGGGTTGATTCCATCTTTTTGCTGTTGTGAACTGTGCTGTGATGAACATTCATGTGCATGTATCAGTTAGTGTGAATGGTCAAGGAATTTTGAAAGCTGCTAAGAGCAAACTTTATCACCTGTCCTGAGAAAACCAAGCCAAGTGCCACTGAGTCGGATTCGACTCATGTGGTCCTAAGAAAAGCAATCACAAATATCAGTTGTTAACTTTGAATTTTCAGGAATGCATTGTCAAAGCAGGGTGTTAGAAGTTTTTAGTGAAAGTAGGTAGCTGTCTTCCATGGAAAGACTTATGTCATCATTATCACCTGATAAAAGGGTTTTATTTGTGGGGTCTATAACTAGTTCATCTTCTCAAGTTGTTAAACTGCTGGTCTTTAGGATGATCCTCAAAATTCTATCAAACACCTCACTTTCCCTAGCATAAACTTACACATTAAATTTGCTTCTCTTTGCTCTTTGTTTCTGATTGAATAGTCTATAAAGTTCATGGGTTTCTTTGATCTGGCCCTAACTTACCTTCCCAAGCTCACCTTCCTTTATTCTTCGTGATTTTCAATGAATCTCCCATTTTTAATCTCCTCCTCTTTACTGTGAGCTAGATTTACTGGCTTGCTTTTAATGAATATTATTGTTGTTGGGTGCCTTTAAGTTGGCTCCAACTCCTAAGACCTTGTGTGTAACAGAACAAAGCATTGCCAGGTCCTGCACCATCTTCACAATAGCAAATAGGACTCAGCAAAAGTGGTAGCTTGACACTTCTAGGATTATGTTACCTGCCCCCCCAAAAGAATTCTGGTTATATTTTGCACAAAAGCACTCTTTCTCTCTGCCTTATTTGCTTTGAAGGAAATCAAAGGCCATCTTGTGAACCATCTCATCAAGAGAAACCATGTGGCAAGGCACTGACGTCTCTGGCAAAAGCTAGGGAGGACCCAAAGGTAGCCAGCAGTTATATGAATAAGCTTGAAAATACATGCTGTACAGTTGAACCTTAAGGTGACCACAGTCCCAGGTAAGTCCAGCCCAGATTTGCAGATTTGCAGATGGGACAGACGCTCAAGGAAAAGGAACATTCAAGATGATTTTCTAACTAACCCACAAAGATAATGTCATAAAAAGGTTTGCTGTTTTAGGCCACTGAGTTTTGATGTAGTCTGTTACTCAGCCACAGGTAACAAATACATTTCCTTTCGTGTATGGTATGCTTCTGCCAAGATGTTTTGTGTAGCCTTCTTAACCAACCATTTCCCTACTGCTTAGAATGTTCTGCATACCTCCTCTTCCTTGCCATTACTGTTTGTCTAAAGGCTACCTTTCCTTTGAGCTCCTGCTTAAATACCACACTGTTCGTGCATCCTTCTTTATCTGATGTTTCCATTTGAAACTAATCTCATTCTATTTTGAGCTCAGTTCTCTCTATCTACTATTTTTTGTGTTGTCTACTAGATTGTATGCTAGATTTTGTTGTGTACTAGATTTTATATCAGTATCTTTTCAGGGTATAATATGGTTCATCACATTAGCCCAGTTATTTGCAAAAAGAAATTTTGGATATGTGGATTACTTAAATGTTTTTTGGTTTTTTTTTTAATAGCATTTATTAAAAAAACAAATCATTATCAAGTTCATTCACACTTCTAGGGACCCTGTAGGATAGAGCAGAACTGCCCCATAGGGTTTCCAAGGAGTGCTGGCAGATTCAAACTGCCTACCTTTTTGGTTAGGGAGCCAAGTTCTTAACCACTGTATCACCAGGGTTGCATAGCATTTGTTACTACCTAAAATTAATTTAAGTGTATTTATTTACTTGTTTATTATTTGTCTCCCTCCCTAGCATATAAACTCCATGAGAGCAGGAATTTAATCAGCATTGATCACTGCAAGCTCTAGCACCTAGAATAGTACCTGGCAATATGTTTTTTGCTGTATGAAAAAAATGCAGACAGTTTTGAGTTGCTCAAGAACTAGGGGAAAACCTATTGTTTAATAGGCATTTGTCTCACCACAGACTGGCTAGAGCAGAATTCTCATTTCCCTACCCAAGCTATCTTCCCCTAAACTTTCTTTCTTAGAAAAATACCACCAGTATTCACTGAGCTCAGGCCCCAAACCAGAAAATCATCTTGAATGTTCCTTTTCCTTGAGCGTCTGTCCCATCTGCAAGTCTTGAGGGTTCTGCCTCCAAATATACTCAGCATCTTGCTACTTCTCAGCATTTCTACTGCTCTCTCTTCAGTCCAAGCCAGCCTCACTTCTTTCCTGGATCAAGGCAAGAGCCACAACCTACACGCATCTCCCAGCTTCTGATCCTAGTGTTCCCAGCCTATTCTCCATCCTCCAGTGAGAAAGCTCTTCTAAGAACAAAAAGGAAGAGATCCTTCTCCTTCTTTAAAGTCCTCCAGTGACTTCTAATTGCAATCAGAATAGAATATAAATTCTCACCATGTCTTGTACAGCCATGCCTATGCCTATGCCTGTTTTCTCAGCCTTGTCTCCTATCCCTCTTTGGCTGGCCATGTTTTCATTATGTAATAGCCATACCGGCTTTCGTTCTGCCCCTAAAACGTACTAAGTTGTTTCTTTTCAGGGCTTTGCAATTGCACTTCCTTCTGTCTAGAAGTTTCCTTGTCTATATCTTTGTGTGGCTGCTTTTTCATCATTTAGGTCTCAGCTTAAATGTCACCTCCTCAAAACAAAACAAACAAGCAAAAATAACCTCCTTTGACCATTCCAGCAAAAGTTGCCCTTTGCAGCCAACCTGCACTTACCCTCTGTTCCTTTTCCTGTATCTTTCCTCCCAATTCTCTTTCTGGAACGTATACTCCAGGAGGAAGAGATTTTGTTTTGCTCATCGCTGAATCTACAATGTCTCAAATAATAGGAATTTACTGTTTGCTAACACATTTAATTCTCAGCACCTAACCCATTGATTCTGACTCACAGCAACTCTTATCAGACAGAGTAGAACGGCCCCATAGGATTTCCAAGTAGAAGCTGGTGGATTCAAACTGCTGACCATTTGGTCTGTAGCCATGTCTTAAACTCAGAGTAAATATCTGTCAAATTGAATGAATGATAGAATATGTCACACATAGAACATCTCAGCATAGTAAGGCATAGTACAATGGATAGGTATCTGATGCCCTAATTTCTAGTCATGATCTGTGCCATCGTAGGCTGAATGACGATGAATCCACATTCCACTGCAGTACCCTCATCTATAGAGTTAGGCTAATAGTGTCAGTCAATCATACTTTCCTCAGAACGTTGTCAGATCATTTTGTTTATTTTATTCTTGTGGTCATGCTTGGGAGGTATTTGTAATCCAGCTGTAAAGCATAAAGCAATGCTGTTGACTCTGAGCACCCTATTGACTTTAGCATGTTTTTCTGGCATTGCAAAGATACTTTATTAGACACCAACTGCCGTAACACATTTCCCCCAAAACTTAGCGGCTAAAAACAACAATAATCATTTATTATCTCTCAGAGTTTCTATGGGTCAGGAGTTCAACAGCTGCTCAGTTGGATGGTTGTGGTTTGGGGTTTCTTTCCACCTTGTGGTTAGTAGTTGATTGAGATAGTAGCCATCTTGATTGGGGCTGGAAGATTTACTGGAAGGTGGTTCACTCATAGGCTGGCAAGTTGGTTTCTCTCCATGAAGGCTTTGCTACGTGCTTGAGTGTCCTCACAACATGGCAGATGGCTTACCCCACAGCAAGTGATCTACAAGACACTAAGGCAAAAAAAGCTGCAGTGCCTTTATGGCCTAGCCTTCAAAGTCATACATCATCACTTTTTCCATATTCTGTCACTCCCAAGGCAAGCGCTGATTCCATGTTGAAGGGCATTTGCTGAATACCAGGAGTCGAGGATCACTGGGGGCCATCCTGGAGGCTGACGGCTATACAAAGGTTGTCAGAAGCAGCTAGTTTTTTATCACCAGAAACAGACTATGCAATTAAAAGTGAATTAAATAATAAGTACATTTATTACCTCACCTAATAGAAAGTCTACACATAGGGCACTCCTGGGGTTCTTTCTAGGCCTTGGTAATCTCCTCAAAGGCTAAGCACACTCTGTCTTTTGATTCTGACATCTTCAGCATGCTGGAGATATCTCCTGTTATGATCAGGCATACATTGGCAATAGTGGTTTCAGGAGTCATTTGCAGACACAATCACATCAGTGAAAAAAAGGTGTATCAGTTTTTATTATGAGGGATAACATTTCCTGAAAGTACTGCTGTTGATGTCCAAGTCCTGTTGTCCAGGAATAGGTCACCCAGTCATACACAAAAAATACATTCTATCAGGAATATATATTTGCAAGTATCTGTGTTTTATAAATGGATGCTTCACAGCAAGAAAAGGAAAATTATAATGCTCAAATAAATTGAACTTTAAAGATTAAAATATTTAGAAGGCTGTACATATATTTTTGTGTAAACACATTCAATTCTGTCAAAGCTGTAGAACTTCTCAGGGACCTACCATCAGTACTGTTTCTCTCATCACCTTCCTAAATAAACTAAGGGGGTGGGGAGGTGGTGGCTGAGAACTATGCCATTGACTTAACTATTGTCTTTTTTTGTGATCTTTACCTATTGAGCCTTTCATATGACACTGTGGGATGGTCCATTTTGCTAACGTGAAGTCTGTCCAATGAATGAGAAGTTAAATAGTGGCAGAAAAATGAAGAATTTATTGACCATGGGTCTTTCACAGGGTAAACCAGGCTTTGAACTGGTTCATTCTGTTTCAGATCCCTTCTGAAAATTAGTTTCCATCCAAGATATACTAATCAGAGCTTTTATCTTAACAAGATTCTTACATATAATAAACTTTGAGAACCATGCTCTACTAGTGGTTCTCAGAACTGTATCTAACAGCAGCATTAGCTGCCTGGGAACTTGTTAGAAATCTTAAATTCTTAGCAAAGGTTTGAACCAGAACAGATCAGTTTGAAACCCTGGGTTAAACTGGCACCTGATAACTTGCAGTAAAACTCTTGGAAAGGGAACTGTGAAAGTGAAATCACAGATGTGAGTTCCCATATATGTGGTTATCGGTTATTTATCAAGTGCCAAGTTTAAACGAAAGAGCAAGAATAAAGCTAGAAAACTGTGTACTCAGTAAAGAAAACATTTATATGTTTTATTCAATAGTATGCTATGCTCCATCCTGAGCCCTCGACTGTTAACTGAAAACTCAGTGGTTCCCACCCACCAGCCACTTGGGGTACAGAGATGTGACAGTCTGCTTCCATAAAGATTACAGCCTTGAAAATCCTATGGGGCCGTTCTACTCTGTCCTGTAGGGTTGCTCACACTCGGAATTGACTCCATAGGAACAGGTTTTGGGGGAGGGGGTTGTTTTAGGCTCCACCATTCTGAAAAATTAAAAATTTCAGATCCTTACTATTGTTCCAAATAATATTTTGAAGTATTTAAAACATAATTTTAAAATACTTTTAAGTTTTTATGTTTCATTGTTAATGTTCTGTCTTCTTGTACAAAGAGAAATAACAGAGACTAAATGATGTGTTCTAACCCCAACACTCTTAGACCACAGTAGACCTACTACATTCCTGGCCTTCAGTCAGTTTCTGGATCTTTCTTTCCTGAGACAAACCTACTCGAGATTTATTAGAATTAACATACCTGCAATTCTGGTTTTCAGATGGGAGTTTTCTCATGAGAACTCCCTCTGTTCTGGCTGAAATATTTGGCACATCATGTTTTATTAAGACGCCTGCATCTGATTCCAAGTAACCCCCTCTCGGGCCATTTGGTGCCAATGGTACTTCTCAAACCCCTCCCCTCTATTTCGGTGGTACTCAGGAGAGCGGACAGTCCAGAACCAACCACTCACTGAACTGTTAAATGTGTTTGTTTTCGGGGTGAACCACAGGAGTAACACACTCTTTGGGTGAGGTAATGCCGTTGTTTCTCGTCCCTGGGCCGGTGAGGTCAACAAAATCCTCAAAGTTGCTAGCTCAGGAATAAAATTTTGTTCGTAGTAGAGAAAAGTGAGGAATGTTATAGGATAGAGAAGATAGTTTCTTTTCCTCAGGGTTACCAAGTGGGAGTGGGTAAAATTTAATTGGGCAATGTATGTGCTTTGTCTAAACAAAGACACAGTGCATTAAATGGGTGGGAGACAACTGGCGCCAGTCTCCACCGTCTTTCCCTTTTGTCCTAGATCCCATTCTGGAGGTGTAGGTGGGCCCTGTGTACTGCAGAGCTGAGGTGGCAACACTGGGGGGCTGAGGCGCCCCAGAGGCGAAGGCGGAGGCGCCAGGACGGCTCCCCACCTCTCAGGATGCCAGCCGGCGACACGCACGGTGGGAGCAAGGCCACATCACGGCTCTACGCTCCAAGGCGGGGCTCAAACGAAGCCAGGACTCCGGCCGAGGCCGTGCAGCACAGGGCGGTGCCAGAGCTGGGGTGGGGGCTGTAGCGGGCGGGGCAAGCACCAGCAGCTCCCGGGGGAGAAGTGAACCTCCGCAGCAGCCTGGCTCCGCCGCAGCCGGAAGGCGGGAAGGGGGTGGGGGTGAAGACAGCGGGGGAGGCGGCGGGTGGGGCCTCTGGCACGCAGTCTCAGTCGGGCTGCAGAAATTTTCCACTCACCCTGGGAGCTGCGCAGGCACCCAGTGCCCACGTGACAGTGATTCACTCGGCACCGCCTTGATCCGTGAGCCGGGACCTTGAGGGGATGGGGAAAGGAGAGGCGGGAGGAGAGAGTCAGGGAAGAGGGAAGGGAGCGGGGCTGAGTAGGGGAGGAGGCAGGGGGAGGGAAGGGAGGGAGGGGAAAGGAGGGGCGAGGGCCCAGAGGGCCCGAGGGGAAGGAGAGGAAAGGGTGAAGTCGAGGTGGAAAAGAGAGGGAAGTTGATGAGGGTGGAGAGCAGACGTGGAAGTGTGGAGGGCGAAGCAGGGGAGAAGAGAGGGAGTCGAAGAGGTGCAGAGGCTGCCCAGAGCACGTCAGCCACGCTTGCGTAGGGCACATCCAGGGCTCGCCTGTGACAACGTGGAAACCTGGAGAGTCATCCAACTCCAGGACTAATCCGGGGTGGTTTAAGGCAAGCGGCATGGTGGCCTGGGGCCCTCATGGAGTTTTCTTGAATCTCCAGCTGGGTAAGGACACCGAGCCTAGAAGACTGCAGTCTGGGAAGCAGGTTACGCCCTGTTGGCACCTGTCTGCGCTTGTGTATGTGGCTCCTGACGTGGAGCGTGTGTATCGGTGAGAGAGACAGTGGGACGCAGCCATGGGTCTGTGTTAGTGGCCTGGGACACCCAAAGGCACTAGTGTTTGTCAAGTTAAATCCCCAAACCAAAAGAAAATCCTCGAGGCTTCAGAGACGTGGACTTCTGTATGGGCTGGTTCCAGATGGTTCTCCGTTCAACTCAAAATGACTTTCGAAAATTAGCATACCGAAGATTTACTCTTATCATTCGGCTATGTTGAGTAGATGTTACACAGACATCCGGCCCATAACTGCTGTTATAAGGAAACATTTATTACAAAAATACTAAAGCCATATCATCTCATATCTGTCCTCTTAAGTTCTAGAATTCTAGTAACTGTGTCCTTTTCCTGTCAAGTCATTCTGTTAAAGGCTTCGAAGCAAATTGAAAACACAAAATGCTACCTTTAATCAGAGAGTTAAGTGTTTTGTTTATCAATTGCCTTTCCTGGGAAGACAGCGTTGGAGGTTTGCTTATAGTCTCCTCTGAAAGCCATTTGCCTTCACCCCACACCTTGAGATAAAAGCTGTACTAGAGAAAGCTGCTGAACTTGCTGAATCTTCCTTATTTTCTGCATTTGCCTTGGCTTCTCTGCTAGAATTATGTGTACTGTTTAGTGAAAAGTTTCTGCAACTAGAATGATTTTAATTCTGAGAATAGCTAGTATTCGTCTAATACTTGGGTAGGCACTGTTTTAAGCACCTTATAAATATATGAATATGCAATTCACCGACTTTATAAGATAAAGACTATTATTATCCTATTACCCATTGTTTGGCAGGTGAGTAAATTGAAGCACGGAGAGATTAAATGTGAAAGACTATTCATTCTTTAAGTAGTGGAACTAGGATTTGAACTCACACTGTCCAAGGCAACTCCAGTGTTATGGGGTTTTAAAAACCTGTTATAAAAACCTGTTAACCTCAAGTCAATTCCAAGTCATACTGACTCCATAGGACAGAGCAGAACTGCCCTGTTGAGTTTCCGAGGAGCACTTGGTGAATTTGAACTGCTGACCTTTTTTGATTAGCAGCTGTGGCACTTAACCACTATACCCCCAGGGTTTTTGTATGCTAGTATAGGAACTCCCTATTAATAAACTTGTGTTGAAATACTAAATTTAGATTTTGGTAGGATAGATTCCTGCCCCCGCCCCTGCGCCTAGTTATTTGTTTAGCTTTTCTATAGTTTATTTTAGAAATGAAGTAGAATTTGGATAGAAAACCTCACAGAATTTAAAAAAGGAATTCTTATGAAGAAATCATGCATTCCAAGGCAGTGTTATATTTTTGTTGCATGGTAAGTTATCACAGTATTTGACCCAGGAACGAACTTTTCTCAGTAGAAATGTTTATCTTTACATGCCTTTAGCCTTTAGCACTTGGTAAGCCCTTCAGGAAAATGACAGTGATGCTCTTCAGTATTCATTGATTAAAATGTACTCAACAAGTGAACACCCTTGAGAAGGTCTATAACATAATTTCAAGTGAAAAGGAAGTTTCCAAAAGAAACATAAAAATCACATAGATTCAAAAGAAGATACTGCTTTTATCCCCCCCTGGAAGCTTTTCGGCCTTTGAAACCTTTCTTGGCCTACCAAGACTGAATTAACAGCCTCTTTGTGTTCTCATGGCGCTCGGGTTCTACTCCTGAGGTGGCACTTACCGCACCATATTGTCATTGCCTGTTCACTTAGTGTATACTTCCCAAGAGATTCTAAACATTCTCTTGGGGGCAGGCATTCCACCTTACTCAACTGTTTGTCTTCAGAGCTCAATACAGTTGTTTATCTTAGAGTAGGAGTTCAGTAATACTTGCTAAAAGGATGAGCTTACCTAATTGGCCAACCCTGTTCTGTTAGAATGTACAATTGGGATTTAACAGATACAACCTGTGAGACCAAAGTTCCAGTCATTCACATAGTTTCTGTCCAGTCTTGCTCAACACTGAACAACTCTCTCCACCTTATTTTGTTATATTTCTTTGTATTCTTTGTCTATATGCCTCTCTCGTACTAGGTATAAACTGCTCTACACCAGAGATTATACTTTATTTGAATTTACATATATTCTGCTGCCCACAGCGTTTGTTATTTTGCACGTGATTTTTTTTTTTAATGTCCTTAAGAACATATCAACAGCAACTACAGACCTCTGAAAAATTTTGTATCTGATTAGTTCACTTTATTTCAGCACCCGACTACTGGTTATAGATTCAATAACTACAGTTTTATTCCTGGCCTTATAATCTTGGGGTCATTAGAAAGATCCAGCTTAGAACTGCACTATCTCATATGTGGATGCTAGCCACATGTGGATTGTTGAATTAACTAACATTGTGTAAAATTAAACATTCAGTTCCTCAAGCACCAAAACAAACAAAAAACACTCATTGCCATCAAGTCAGTTCTGACTCATGGTGACCCTATAGTTCAGGGTGGAACTGCCCCATAGGGTTTCCAAGGAGCAGTTGGTGGATTCAGAGTGCCAACCTTTGGTTAGCACTCTTAGCTCTTACTATGCTGCCGATTGCTCAATAGCATTAGCTGTATTTCAGATGCTTAATAGCCAGGAGTGGTCAGTGGCTACTGTTATTGGAAAGCATCGCCTTAGAGGTAAATTACAAAAAGAAAAAATAGATGAAAGAGCAGTTTTATTAGCTTACATACAGCACAATTGCTAAAACCAATTTCAGATGGTTTAGCAGCAGCATCCTTGCATACGTTTCTTCCTAAACAATTGCTTAAATTAATGCACACTTAAGTGTATTCAGGAGACCCCAGAAGACATGTCTTCAAAATCTCGTTTAGCCAAGAGCTAAAACCATTCCCAAAGTCAGCTCTTCATACAAAGATTAACTAGCCCATAGGACATAAAATGATACTGGTGAAGAGTGAGCTTCTTGGCTCAAGTAGATACCTGAGACTAAATGGGCAGCTCCTGTCTGGAGGCAAGATAGGAAGGCAGAAACGGACAGGATCTGGTTGAACGAATGCAAGAAATACAAGGGGAAGAGGAGGAGTGTGCTGTCATGTTGTAGGAAGAGCACCTAGGGTCACATAACAGTGTGGGTGTAAGTTTTTGTATGACAAACTGACTTGAGTTGTAAACTTACACTTAAATCACAAAAAAAATTTGGTTAGTGTAATTTAAATTACATGTATACACATACATATTCAGGAGAACTGATGAGTCAAAATAATTCATTCTTTGTGTTCCTTTAAAGTGAGTATTAACCCCAGCTGATTGTGAATGTCAATTATTTTCTATTTAAAAGTGATATGATCAACTTGAGTCATTGCACAAGTTTGACATTCATCAGATTTGGCTGTGTTTTTTTTTAAAATTCATATGATTGCCAAGCCAAGTGCTGTAAAATACACAATAATGCTGCTAAAGGACAAATACCAGATAGTTTTGGACAGATCAAATATATAATGACATCACACATGCAATAGAGACAGTTCTTAACTTACAAACACTATTCAGATATGGCCCAAATATAAAACATACATACTCAGTGTACCTTCTTTAACTTCTCGTTAGTACTGCCAAGGTAGCTGTTACACAAACCAACAAATACATAAAATAAAAATAAATATTGAAATGTATAGCTTGAGTTGGGGAGGTAGTAAAGAAACTAAAATACTGGGGGAATTAGTAGAGGTTATTTCCATGGTAAAGCACATTTGCTTAAGTGGTAAGCCCCTGACAAAAATAGTCTGTTTCCACCCCATCCACCTCATCCTCCCCTCTGTGATGTGCCTCACCCCTCCCACTTAGTCTTTAACATTCTCCAATTTTATTTGTATTCAGTTCTCTCAATTCAAAGTTTGGTGACCTTGAACAAGTTTCCCAGCTTCTCTGAGTCTTTACTAGTTTTAAACTTAAAATGGTAATAATACATGCTGTATACCAAAGGGAAACCCTGGTAGCATAGTGGTTAAGCACTGTGGCTGCTAATCAGAAGGTCAGCGGTTCAAACCCACCAGGAGCTTCTTGGAAACTGTGGGACAGTTCTACTCTGTCCTGTAAGGTCGCTGTGAGTCAGAATTGACTTGACGGCCACCAAGGGTTAAAGGAAAATTTGTGTGAAATACCTTCAAGTTTAGAAAAGTCATATAAATGCAGGCTTTATGATTATATATAGTAATGAAACACCAAGGCTTCCTGGAAGGTTAAATGGCCATCATCATGTGCACATAATGAGAGTCTGGCTGGTCTGATCTTTTAAACAGGTTGATGGCTTAAAAGATCTTGGGTGAAGTGGAGAGGTGGGTTCTCTAGGAGAAGGAACCAGTTGCTGTTGAACTGATTCAGAAAGAGTTTGAAAGGTGTGAAAGCAAACAGTTTAAACTCTAGAAGGAACTTGGGTAAATGCCACCTTTTCCTTTAAGGAATGATGGTAATTGCTTTTGCTTACATTTTCTCTTTACTTCCTTCTTTTGTTTCATTGATTATTCCTCAGGCTAAAATTTCTACCTTACATTCTAATTCATCTGACATAGCGTGTTTTAAAGAACTTAGCATTGCTTACTTTGATTTTCCAGTTGTGTTTTGCTGATGGAGCTTCTGTGAAGGGCAAATTCAAAGTACAAGTGGTTGCTGCAGCACAGAGATAGGAAGTGTAGCTGTAGTTACGGAGACTCGGGGACAGCTGTGTCTTTAATCTTGGGGGAGTCCATGCCAATCAGGACTTCTTGCTGGTTTAAGACAAAGACAGCAGTAGTGAGACCAGACTAAAACAAAACCCCAAAACTGAGGAAGAGAAAGCTGTGCATGGGTGAAGAGGAAGGAGGGACATCAGAAAGAGCAATAAGTGACAATACTAACTGTAAGCGGGGTACGTGCATTAACTTGTGTTATTACTCCTATTGGATAGATGAGGAAGCTGAGGTAGAGAAGATCTTGAGCAATAAAGCCAAATGTCATGTATCTCCTAAGTGGTAGAAGTGGGACTTCTAATCAGGCTATCTGACTCTGTGCCCTTATCCACTATGGTGTTATTGTCATTAGGTGCTGTTAATTCAATCCTGACTCACAGTGACCCTATAGGAGAGAGCAGAACTGTCCCATAGGCTGTCCGAGGAGCAGCTGGTGCATTCAAACTGCTGACCTTCTGGCTGGCAGCTGAGCTCTTAACCACTGCACCACCATGGCTCTTCCACTACACTGGAAGTTCTCAGATTTTTTGGTCATAGGACTTCTTGTACTCTTAAGAATTATTGAGGATCATCAAAAGTTTCGTTTACTTGGTTTATAGCTATAGATACTTACTGTATCAGAAGTGAAAACTGAGAAACAAAAAACTTTATCCTTTTAAAAGTTGAAATAAACCCATTGTATGCCAACATAAATAACATTTTTAAAATGAAATAATAGCTATATTTCTCAAAAAAATTAGGAAGAAGGATGCCATAGTTGTATAATTTTGAATATTTCTGCACTGCATCATATTCTTTTGGTGTGACATTAGTTAAGAAGAGGGAAAGAAATGAGAGAGACTGAAGGATGTATATAATGGAAGCTCAAGATTTGCACCAGTAAGCATGCCTTGTGGCTTGTGTGAGAAAGAAAAGATAATGGAAGAGTCATCTCTGAATACCAAGCAGCATCTAGATTTTCAGCCTTCCTTTAATGCTTAATAGGTTTGAATTTATTTCTCTTTCTGTCTCTGCACACACACACACATACACACAAATAAACTTTGAGTCATAGGATAGACTCTAAATTGGAAGGGACTTGGAAACCCTGGTGATGTAGTGGTTAAGAGCTGCAGCTGTTAACCAAAAAGTAGCAGTTCAAACTCACCAGACGCTCACTGCTTGGAAACCCAATGGGGCAGTTCTCCTCTGTCCTATAGGATCTTTATGAGTCAGAATCAACTCAGTGGCAATGAGTTTGTTTTTTGGGACTTTAGATATTTTCTGACTAACCTCTTTTATGGAAGCAAGCAGCGGCTGAGCCCAGGCAGGAAAATGACTTATTGATGATTCAGCTGCTGGTTAGTGATAGGACAGGAAGTAGTGTGAGTTATAAATCTAGTTCTTCAGTCCTTAGATATCTTGTGAGTTCATAACCATAGAATCTATAGTAAACTCACGTGCTGCATCAGTGCCATTGTGAAAAATTGCCCCTTTTCTCCAAAACGTATGTCTTCCCAAAGTCTTGATCTGTTTGGTATTTGCTTAGGACTTGTTACAACTTCATTTTCTTACTTAATACCTTTTGTTTCACAAACAGTGCTGAAGAAAATTTGGGCTTGCTGTTGAATGGGGGTAAGAATATGAGAACCAGTAGTTACATGACACCTGGGAACACTGATTGGCCAGCCCTGTTATCTGCAGAATATGCTTTTCTTAAGGATGAGTGTATTTTGGTCCACAGGTTTCCAAGACAAGCGCATTCCTGCCAACATGATCGCTGGACAAGCTGTTCTGGAATTTGAACTTGCTACTGAAAGGGGGTTAAGTCCAGGACACACACACAGATTTCAGTGGGGGGTAAGCCGTTGTTGGCTGTGTTAGCACCTCATTATACAACAGTTCCAGGATAAAGTGATTCCAGATGTGCTCTCAGCAAGTACCTAATACTTACATTGTAAGCCAATTAGGATAAAATCCCCTCTCAGAATTTTGAGGAAACCAGAAGTTAGGTAATTAACTAGTCATTCTTAACTTCATAAAGTTGACTCTAAAATTGCTTATAATTTGCAACATGTTTTAAATTAGAAGATAGTGGTTATAATCATATAAAACATTTGCATGTTCATACATGTGTTCATGCATGCAGATACTGTTTACAATTATTAGAAGTTCATTTGGAGTAATAGTTTAATGATCACTAAGTTCTTTTGCCGTGGAAATTTTATTTTAAAAAGAAGGAAATGTATATAAGAAGATGCATTCTAGTTTCCATTCTCTGACTAATGAAGCTGCAGTGACATAGTCGTAGTGCTGAGGAATAAACTACGGAAAGTCCTCATTAAGCACCCTCCTCCCCTTTAACACAATGTTGTTTTTTCATTTTGTGAGCTGTGTAACCTGCTTTTACAAAGAACAGTCAAAGAGGAAAGGGGTGAATGACTTCTCTGACAGTTCAGATTATAACTGAAAATGGAGTTTTTGTATCTTGCCATGGAGAGTTGAGAGCTGAGGATGAGCCTTTCAATATGCTTTCAAATATTTAAGATTTATCTGCATAAATTATATTTTCTGTTATTTAAAACAGAAACTTTTTGAGTTGGTCCTTGGTTACTTGATTTGAGAATGTTGCGTCCTAGTATGCTGTTTTTATGCAGCCCTGGAAGTGTAGTGATTAAGAGTTTGGCTGCTAACCAAAAAGTCAGCAGTTCAAAGCCACTGGGCGCTGCTTGAAAACCCTATAGGGCAGTTCTACTCTGCCCTATAGGGTTGCTGTGAGTTGGAATTAATGATAATCAGTTTGGTTTTTGTTTAGTTTGGTTTGGCTTTATATCCTCTTTCGATATGATATTAAAATATATTTTTTAATGTACATATTATGCCTGGCTTTGAAGACCATAGCATTTGTATACCAAAGGCTTTAACTCAGGGCATTATTCGCTGGATAGGAATGTTGCAAAACTTAGTCTTCAGAGTCTCCTGTTTTGTTTCAGCTAGAATAGCAACCACAAAGAGACTCGACAGAAGCATGAACTCTGGATCTGTACTACC
Source organism: Heterohyrax brucei (assembly GCA_028571685.1). Taxonomy (NCBI): domain Eukaryota; kingdom Metazoa; phylum Chordata; class Mammalia; order Hyracoidea; family Procaviidae; genus Heterohyrax; species Heterohyrax brucei. Next base: position 106,143,979 of record CM053142.1, read on the forward strand.
TTGTTTGATTCCTGGTTCTGCTTTTTACTAGACCAAAACCAAAACCACTGCTGTTAAGTCTATTCTGACTCACAGCGACCAAATCAGTCAGAGTAGAATTGCCCTGTAGAGTATCCATGGAGCACCTTGACAGATTTCAACTGCCAACGTTTTGGTTAGCAGATATAACACTCCATCACCACACCACCAGGGTTTCCTGTTTTTTTACCAGCTGTGCCACTTTCTCAAGTGTAAAGGAGGCATAATAAATAGTACCTGATTTGTGAGGATTTATTGAGCCCATTCTTATTTAAAAAAAAAAGGCACTTAGAAACATGCGTAGTACATATTAAGCACTAAGGGAATGTTAATTTAAACAAACAAAAAATAATGTCATGTTTTGTCTTTGCCATGTCAGAGATTCTAACATCAAGTGGCAGCGTGAGGAACATGACACTAATTAATGTTTAATGATCTTTGAAATTAACCTCTTCTGTGAAGTCTTCTAGGTGCTTCCATCCAGCAAAGACGAAACTGGAGGACAAGAAGGCAAGAAAAGGAGATCAGTGTATAAATGCCATTGCTTAAAGCTTGGGGGCTGAGACTTTGCCAGACAGTGATTTATATATTGCATTTCTTATACAAGATAAAGACCATTAGTGTTACCCATCAGGAAGAGATGGACTATAGTATGTAGATTGTCAAGCACACGTAGGATACTTTAACAGTGGGAGGAGGTTACTCTGTAGGAAGTAGAAAGATTGTGATACTCCCTGAATCTTTTCAGGAGTCCTTACTGAGCCATTATTAGAAGACAGGGAAGGCCTGCTAGTCAACACAGTGCTTTTGTGACAGAAGACAGTACAGTACTTCTGTCACCACCACATTCCTGCTGTGCTGTTCCAGCCCTCAGACCCCTAGAGCTTTTTGTTGGAGAAGGTCTCCTTCTTGGCTGACATAGCCCCATCCCAGGACATAGGGCTTGACAAGTGGAGTACTGGCTGTAATTTCAGCTCCCACTCACCCCTCAACCCATGATTTTCAGCAGTGCTCAAACTGTACACTGAATGTAGTAGCCCAAAGACAGGTGTTTCAATTTATGTTGTCATTCTTTTGAGTCTTAGGCTACTTAAATAGTTGGAGTTGGGGAAAGAGATGGTTCAGTGTTTTTTGCTATTGAGCCCAATGGCTGGTTGTTAATTACTACGTTGGGTGATCTGCAAGTACCTTGCTGGTGGTTCAAGCCTGTTTTCTAACACAGATTTTATCAAACCACTTGATTTAGGGTTAAGGTCTCGTAGAATCTTATGCAGTTGCTGGAAACAAGGAGAAAGGTGCCAGAATACTGGTTCCTTTTAGCTGTGAATTGTATTTTTGCAATGCCGTTTTTATGTTTTTTTCTGTACACTTTTAGGATTTAAGATGAGGCATTTTCTTGTGCGTTAAAAGATTTGCAAGCTGTAACCGAAAGACGGAGAGCTCTGATAAGGCTGCAAACCAGTCAATCTATTGACCTAGAATCATGTTAGGAGTGGCCTCATAAGAATTGTAGGTGTTGGCCTGTCTTCTCATCCAACGTTTCCTTTTCGTATCACAGTTAAATTCCTTATTGGACATGCATTAAAATCACATTAAAGTTTGGACTTCAACTAAACACAGCAGAAAATCTTGATTCTTTAACATTACCTCCTTATAAACAACTTTTGTACTTCTTGTGTAATAGTTTCAGTGATCCTGAACTTTGGAACCCTGCGAATCAGGTAATATCCCTACAATCTCCCACAAAGAGAATGCTACCTATGAAAAGGTACCAGGGAATGTTATTATTTCAAATATATTTACTCTCATTCTTTGGGAAACTTGAAGTAACTTCCATTGTCCTACTCTTGGCCCTTTGCACTTAGAAATTTTTAATTTCTATTCACCTCTCCTGGTTTGAGTACTCTGAAATTAGTAGGAATTTTGTTTTTTAGTTCTCTCATGATAATAAGCAGCTTGAGTCCAACAGTGGCTCCTTGGAAACCCTGTGGGGGCAGTTCTACTCTGTCCTATAGGGTGACTATGAGTCAGAATTGACTTGATGGCAGTGGGTTTGGTTTTGGTCATGATGTGAGTGTAGGTATAGGAAAAATTGTTTTGATTACCAAACTTTAATATAAGTAACATGCACTCAACACACTGCAGTTTGTACAGCACTTTCAGTTTCATTGTTACATTTGATCATCATGATCTTTTGATATTTTGAGGTGATACTATAATATTCTCCAACAAACTGGAAAACTCAGTTCTGAGATCCATATACTATACTGTCCAAAGGATATAGAAAGACAACCAGACTTGCGCTTTTTATCAGTTAAGAAGATTTAATCTCATGTTTTCCAGGGAATGAACCTGTACTGAAATGTTAAAACCCCTTTTCTTGCTTAAGTAGGCATAGCATAGTATAAGTGCTGGGGCATAAGATAGGAAGTATCTACATAGGTAACAAACCAAAAAGCCAAACCCACTGTTCTTGAGTCGATTCTGACTCATCACAAACCTGTGAGGTCTTCAAGGCTTTTAAATCCGTTCTTTGTAAGAATTTTTTTTAAAAAAACTGTAAGTTTGATGAATATTTACAGAACAAACTAGTTTTTCATTAAAAAGTTTATACATATACTGTTTTGTCTCATTGGTTGTCAACCGCATGATAATGTCAATGCTTTCTCTCGCTTGACCTTGGGTTCCCTAGTACCAGCTTTCCTGTTATCTCTTGCCTTCTAGTCCGTGTGGCTGGGCTGGTGTCTCTGTTTAGTCTCATTTTGTTTTGTGGGCTTGTTGAATCTTTGGCTGACAGGTAGATCTCAGGAGTGATTTCAGTACTGAGCTAGAAGAGTGTCCAAGGGCCATATTCTGGGACTTTTTCCAGGAAGCCCTGATGGTGTAGTGGTTAAGTGCTACATCTGCTAACCAGAAGGTCAGCAGTTCAGATCCACTAGGCACTCTGTGGAAACTTTGTGGAGCAGTTCTTTTCTGTCCTACAGGGTCGCTATGAGTCAGATTCAACTTAATGGTGGTTTTTTTTTGGTCAGATCAGGAAGTCTAATCTTTGTAAAAATGAGTTAGAGTTCTGTGCCACATTTTCCCCCACCTCCACTGGGGACCCTTACTGTGATCTTTGTCAGAGCAGTCAGGGGTGTAGTCTAGTTGTGCTGGACTCAGTCTGGTGGAGGCAGTGGTGTTTGTAACCCATTAGTCCCTTGTACTAATCTCACCTCTGTGTCTTTAGTTTTCTTCCTTCTTGTTGCTCCAGATGGGATTAGGCCAGTGCGGTATTTGAGATGACTTCTCACAAGCTTTTAAGACCTCAGATGCTACTCACCAAAGTATGATGTAAAGCATATTCTTCATAAACCATCTTATGCCAATTAAGCTAGATGTTCCTCTAGCATGGTGTGCATAGCCCGCAGCCCAGTAATTTGGTCCCCAGGGATTTTGGATGTGTCTGGGGCTTCCATGGTAGTACCTTGGACAGATTATGCTGGCTTCTCCAGTATTGTGTACTGTCTTGCCTTTCACCAAAGTTACCAGTTATCTGTTGTCTGTTCTTCTGTACTCATAGCCGTCAAAGCTTGTTTCTTTTTGTGTGTAAACCTTTTAGTGAGCTTTTATAGTATCAGCCTCACGCAGTATTTGTCCTGTTATGATTGACTTATATCTCTCAACATAATGCCCTCTAGATTCATCCTTGTTGTGAGATGCTTTGCAGATTTATTGTTGTCCTTTATCCCAAAGGCCATTAATCTTTATGGAAGCAGACTGCCACATCTTTCTCCCGTGCAGTCACTGGTGGTTTCAAACTGCTGATCTTGTGCTTTGCAATAAAGTACCTTAACATGTAGGTAACTTGTCTGTAGATATTCTCCAACCCAATTAGAGAATCTTTTTGGAATGATTTAAAAGTCTTTAAAGATTTTTGGCATTGATTAGACAAAAAGGAGAAGAAATAACTCTTTGGTAAAATTTATAGTAGTTAGCATATGTGCAGTTCTTTCAGAGTCATCAGTCAGAGAACTTTGAATTTCTGTTCTGTTTTGCTTATCATTTGCCTCAGCTAATTGAACAGTTTCTCCCTTTCTAATTTTTTGCAGGGCATGATGACACTCGGTTAGTTTTGAGCTACTTTTACGACTATTTGGAGAGACTGCAATGCTTGTACACTGCTTCCGGGAATGTCACATGGTACACTCACTTTGGAAATCAGTTTGATGCTTCCTCAAAAAGCTAGAAATAGAAGTATCATAGGATCCAGCAATCCACCTCCTCGGACTATATCTCAGAGAAATAAAAGTTGTCACATGAATGGAGATACACGTCCTTATGTTCCATTGCAAGACTGCCTGCAACAGCAAAAAGATTGGAACAACCTAGGTGCCCGTCAGTGGACAAATGAATGAACAGATTATGATATATTCATGCAGTGAAATACTACATAATAGATAGCAGTGACAAATCAGAGAAACACCCCACAACGTGGATGAATCTGGAAGACATTCTGAGTGAAGTTAGTCACCGAAGGACAAATACTATATGAGATCAATATTATAAGAACTCAAGAAAAAGGTGTAAACCCAGAATAAAACATTATTTGATAGCTGAGTGGAGAGAGGGACAGGGGAATTTACTAGGTAGTGGACAACAGTTATCTTGTGTGAAGGAAAGGACAATACAGGGAAAGTCAATACAGGGAAAGTCAGCACAACTGGACTAAACCAAAAGCTAAGAAGTTTCCTGAACACAACCAAATGCTTGGAGGGACAGCGTAGCAGGGGTAGGGGGTGTAGGAATCATGGTTTTGGGGGGACATCTAGGTCAATTTGGTATAATAAATTTTATTAAAGTTCTGCATCCCTCTTTTGCAAGTGGTATCCGGGATGTTAAAAGCTTTCAAATGGCTGTCTAAATTGCATCAGTTGTCCCCAAAGCACCTGAAGGAACGTGAAGAACACCAAAGGCAGAAGGAAAATATGAGCCCAAGAGACAAAAGGGCCACATAAAGCAAGAGGCTCCATCAGTCTGGGACCAGAAGAACTAGAGGGTGTCCACTTACCACCAATGACTGCCGTGACAGGGAACACAACAGACAGTCCCTGACAGCAGAAGAAAAGTAGGGTGAAGAACTCACATTCACATAAAAAGATCAGACTTAGTGTGCTGAGACTAGAACTGAAACCATTCTTGAAGCCAAGCCTTCAGACAAAGGTTAGACTGGACTATAAAACATAAAATGATACTTGCAAAGAGTGTGTTTTTTAGTTCAAGCAGATACCCACCCAATGAGACTAAACAGGCAGCTGCTGTCTGGAGGCAGGATGAGAAGGCAGAAAGTGACAGGAGGTGGTTAGATCATGTCTCAGTCATCCGGTACTACTGTAACAAATACTGCAGGCGGATGGCTTAACGAAAAGTTGATCCTCACACAGTTCAGTAGCCTAGCAGTCCGAATTCAGGGTGCCAGCTCCAAGGGAATGCACTTTCTTGTCTGTTGGCTCTGGAAGACGGTCCTTGGGTTGAGTCAGTCTGGCTTTCTTTGGCCTGAGCAACTTGGCCCAGGAACCTCAGGTCTGAAGGACACGCTTTGCTCTCAGTGCTGCTTTCTTGGTGGTATGAGGTCCTCCACTCTTGGCCTGCTTCCCCTTCCTTTTATCTCTTGTAGGATAAAAGGTGGTACAAGCCACAGTCCAGAGAAACTCCCTTTACAGAAGAGCAGGGGGATGACTTGAGGAACGGCGTTACAGCTCCCCCTGAATCCTCTGTAACGTACTCCAGTCTATTACCCACAGGCATTTAGGGTTTACAGCACAGGAAAATCACAAAACGGAGGCTGAGTGCAAACTCCTGGGTGGGATTCATGGCCCAACCAAATTGCTACACACATTTTTGGGGGGACACAATTGAATTCATGACAGAAGGGCATGGCAAACTCAGCATGTAAAGAGGGAGTGTGGTGTCACAATAGAGGGATGGTACGTAAGTTCATTTAACAATGTGTGTAAATTTTTTATGAGAAATTGAGCTGTATACTTTCATCTAAAGCACAATTAAAAAAATATCTAGTGACTGGCATATAATAGGTATTTAGATAAATAAATAGTTTGCCATATGGGCAAATGGCAATTTGTCAATAGAAATCTCTGAATTCAGCTAGTCACAGTATGTTGGTTGTTTTAAACTAGAAGTCACAGTATGTTTTGACATAGTCTGAAATAGTAAAAGGAATATGGACTTTGGAATCTCAAAAATCTGGGTTGGAATCTTTCATCCTACCACTTATTGCTGGTTACTACACTTCATTTACGGAAACTCTGGTGGAGTAGCAATGAATTGCTGCAACTGCTAACTAAAAGGTTTGCAGTTTGAGTCCAGCAGCAGCTGTGTAGAAACTATGGAGCAGTTCTGTGCTGTGCTATAGGGTCACTATGAGTCAGAATCAACTCGATGGCAAGAGGTTTGTACTTAATTTATACACATAACTTTTGTAATCTTCAGTCTTCTCATTTGTAAATTGTGGATTATATTATCTACCTTGCAAGATTACTGTAGAGATTACGTGTAATAATGCATGCAAAATACCATTATGAGTGGGAAGCCTAAAGGTGCTAGGGGAGCAGTATAGTGGAGGGGGACGTTTTAAAATCCCACTTAACACACTGGCCACTCCTTCGTGGGGCATCCTCCAGTGTCTTGAGGAATGGTTGAAGCTGCTGGCAGCTACTGAAACTGATCAAGAGGAAAACTAATTATTAGCTAGTGAGTACTAATGGTTAAGTGCTGTGTCTGCTAACCAAAAGGTCAGCAATTCAAATCTGCTAGGCACTCCTTCAAAACGGTAGGGCAGTTCTACTCTGACCTATGGTATTGCTATGAGTTGGAATTGGGACAATGGCAGTGACCTTTTGGCTCTTTTGACTGCTAATGGTGGACATGTAGAAAGCAGAGTGAGATGGATATATTTCTGAGGAAAAGTCTGTTTTAGTCATCTAATGCTGCAGTAACAGAAATGCCTCAAGTGGATGGCTTTAATAAAGAAAAATTTATTTTCTTACAGGAAAGTAGGCTATCTAAAAGTCCAGATTCAGGGTGTTAGCCTCAGACGAAGGCTTTCTCTGTTGGCTCTGGAGGAAGGTCATTTTTTAATCAATCTTCTTTGTGACAGGGAGCTTCTCAGGCACAGGGGTCTTGAGTCCAAAGGACCTTCTCTGTTCCTGCTGCTGCTTTCCAGGTGGCATGAGGTCCTCAACTCTCCGCATGCTTCATGTTCCTTTATATCCTAGGAGAGAGCCTCAAAACACAGTGCAGCCTTAGAGGTTGGGTCCTGCCTCACCAGCACAGACTGCTGTCCATCCTCCCTCGGTGGCATCATAGTGGCAGGAGTGCTAACATACAGGAAAATCACACCACACCAGGAGTCATGGCCCCGCCAAACTGAAACACACATTTCTGGGGAGACACAATTCAATCCATGGCATCTGTTAATATTCCCAATCAACCAAAATCATACAGAAATCTCTCTCTTTTTTTAAATGACTTGGTAGAAAAATGTCTTAGACACAGTGTCTGATCTCTTCCAAACTCATAATGGGGAAGGAGAACGAAGGTCAACGGGGCAAGGCTGCCTCCCATGAGGTGGAGGTCAGACAGGCCTCCTCTTTGCTGTCTTTACTAATTCTGACACCAGCACAACTTCTCTGCTTCGCTGCTGGTTTTGACAATTCATTCTTATGACCACACAGAACTCACAGACCACGCTCATGATTGTGAGGTTTGTTAGGGCAGTACAAGTTACCCTTGAGGCTCAGGAACACACAGGATATAGTTTCTTCATCAGGACAGCCTCTGTCCAGCTGTGCTCACAGGCCAGCCTTTCCCTGGCCCTCAGCCTGTGCCCGAAGGCACTCAGCTTTCTGTCTCTGGCCTGGAAAGCCCACCGTACTGTGTTCTGCTGAGTGCTGCTGGGTGTCTGATTCCATGGTGGTGGTGGACTCCTCCTTCCTGCTCTGGAACTGGTTCTCTAAAGGCAAAGCTGGCCAATTGCCTTGATGGCCACAATTACCCTGTCACACAGTCCTACTCAGTCACCTTGGTAGCAATAAGACCATGGCTAGAAAGGCCACACACAAAAGTAATTAGTCCACTGCACTTGGGCATATGGCATTTTTAGAATCTATCTGTGATGGTATTGGTTGTGTATTTTCTGATTAACCATTGTGTACAAAAACCCAGCTGCGTAACCTGTGGTATAGTAGTGATCATAACAGCGGTTCAACAATCCAGTTCTCACACAGAATAGCAAAAGGACAAATGTAGTTAAGGCAGTTTTGAAGAAGAACAAAGATACAGATTTTTACTTTAGCAGATAACAAGATTTATCATAAAACTAATCAAGACAGTGACAACAGGATACACTATGAATCAGAAAGAACACCTTAAAACAGATTCACATATATGAATACTTGATATGTACAATAAGTCATATTAAAGTTAGACGATTCAGTAACCAGTTCGGGCATAACTTTATATGTATTAAAAACAAATTAGATTCCTATCACACTGTACACAAAAAATCAGTTGCAGGTTGATTAAAGGACCTAAATGTGAAAAGCACAATTTAAAACCTCCAAAGAAAATCATTTATCATTTTGTGCTACATAAGGATGTTCTGAACAATGTACAAAGAAATACAAACTATAATGGAAAACATTGATAAGATCAACTGCTTTAAAATTACAAAACTTTTATAATTAAAAGACACCATACCAAACAAGGAAACTCAGGTGGCATAGTGATTAAGTGCTATGTCTGCTAACCAAAAGGTCAGCAGTTCAAATCCACCAAGTGTTCCTTGGAAACTGTATGGGGCAGTTCTACTCTGCCCTGTAGGGTCATTATGAGTCAGACCCAACTCGACAGCAGTGGATTTTTGGAATACCAAGTGAACAAGTTGCCACTGAGTTGATTCCAGTGTCTAGTACCTCTACATGTTTCAGAGTAGAATCGTGCTCCACAGGGTTTTTCAATGGCTGTGACCTTCTGGAAGTGCATTGCCAGGCATTTCTTTCAGGGTACTTCTGGGTGGATTCTAACCTCTGACATCTCAGCAGCCAAGCACTGAAGTGTTTGCACCACCCAGAGACTCCTGAAAGGCACTGTAAACATGTGAAAACACAAGTGAGAGATTTAACACACAAAAAAAATTCATACACAGAGTATAGCAAGAATTCCCATCAGTAAGAAAAGAACCCATGAGAAACACAGCAGTCCTTAGAGAACAAAGCCTGAATGGCCAGTCATCGTGTGAATGTAGTAATCAGGAAAATGCAAAATTGAAACTACCAGAAGATAGATTTTTACTTCCACCAGAAACCAAGTGTTAGTGAAGATGTAGAGCAAATAAACTTGTCACTGTCAAGTCAATTCCATCTCATAGCAATTCTATAGGACAGATTAGGAGTGCCCCACAGGGCTTCCAAGAAAGATCTGGTGGATTCAAACTGCCAACCTTTTGGTTGGCACCACCAGGGCTCTCTTACCTTATGGATAGCATAATACTAGTTGTTACTGGATCCTTACAATTCCATCAGTAAAAAAGAAAGATGAGATGCAATGCCCTGGAATGGTGAAATGCCTTTCCAGGCATATGAATAATTGGAAAATGTATCACTGGTTTATGAAGAATTGGATATTCCTTTTAAATAGTAAATCTTCATATGCACTAATTCAATTCTTTTTATAGTGTATATTTTGTAGACTATAGAAAATATGGCAGCTCTTTCCAGAGCTGGAAGAATGCATGGTTACCCTGGCAACAGCATCTTAGTTTCTGCTTTCAAGTACCACCTGGTGATTCCATGAATAACAGCTGTGCAGCATCTACATTTCCACTGAGGAAATAAAATGCATTGAAGCATCATCTCATGGAGCATTTAAGAAGAAACAAGCTTGCAAATTTGGGAAACAAAGGAAAGAAATAGCAGGACATGCCAGCAGAGCCAACCAAAGATGAAAAGCCCTAACTCGTCTTGGAAGCATGCCTAAAGTAGCCAAGGCCACCACATGAGGACCATATGATCTCTGGGTGGATTTTTCCATCAGAACTCTAATGCGCTCATAGGCCCAGAAGCCTAGGAACATTTTCTTATCCCTTACTCAAAATGTAAATTTTTAATTGAAAGTCTTGTACCAGGCATTTTAAAAACACGGTTGCACAGCCATCTTTATGAGAGGTGGAGGAATAAGAAGAAAACAGCATCCTCAGTTTCATGCTTGTTTTTCTCTGTGCTCCTGGCCTTTCCCAGGGAGTTTCTGCAAATGCTTAAATATGTAACTACAGGCTGAAAGGTTGGAAGTTCAAACCTATCCAGAGGTATCTTGGAAGACAAGGCTGGTGTCATGGATTGAATTGTGTCCCCCTGAAATGTATGTCAACTTGGTTAGGCCATGATTCTTGCTTTGTGTGGTTGCCCTCCATTGTGTGATTTTCCTATGTATTATATAAATCATAATCTCTGTGGTTAAAGAGGATTAGAGTGGGACATAACACCTGTGCTCAAGTCACATTCCTGATCCGATGTAAGGGTGTTTCCCTGGGGTGTAGCCTGTACCTCCTTTTATCTTACAAGAGATAAAAGGCAAAGGAAGCAAGCAGAGAGTCCAGAACCTCATACCACCCAGAAAGCAGTGCTGAGAGCAGCGCATGTCCTTCGGACCCAGGGTTCCTGATGGAGAAGCTCCTCATCTGGGGAAAGGTTATGGGAAGGACCTTCCTCCAGAGCCGACAGAGAGAGAAAGCCTTCTCCTGGAACTGACACCCTGAATCTGGACTTCCAGTGAACTAGGCTATGAGAAAAATACATTTTTGCTTGTGAAAGTCATCCACTTAACAGTATTTCTGTGAGAGCAGCAAGCAGCGCTAGAGGACTGAGACACCTGGCAACTTGCTTTTGAAAGGTCAGAACCTTGAAACGCTGTAGAGCAGTTCTGCTCCTCACACCATAGCAGTGTCATGAGTCTGAGTCTACTCTACAGCAACTAACAACAGTCTTTCCCAAAGTGTTAGGAATTGCCTGAGATCTAGTCATTTAAAAAGCCAAATCCTTTGATAATTTCCCACAGAATGAGTTTCCTGGTAGCCTCTGCATTAGGTAACTGAGTGCTAATGAGGAGGAGCAGTATTGCTGAAATGCAAGGGGACAACAGGGTGGGGAGTAATTTCCTGTCCTCTCCAAAAAACAGACTATGAATAAGCAGTTTTGTTCTTGTTGTTCTGAGTGCTGCATACCTCACTGGTGAGTATCACTGCAGTCACCTTCCACGTACTCCCGTTGGGAAGCTATGCACTAATGCCAGTGCCTAGTCCACCCTTCAACGCAATTTTGGAGCTCTTTCTGGAATGGCCATTGCGCACGGTGGCACGGTGGCGAGTTTTCAAACTTTAATTGTATAGTTGTCTGTGAGGGAGTTTTTAGTCAGTAAACAAATAATTGGGTTAGAACACCTTTCCTACTCACCTGATCTGACCCCCAGTGACTTTTTTCTTTACCTGAACATAAAGGACATACAGAAGGGAAGACATTTGGATGGCATTTGGGACATCAAGGTTCATAGGATAACAGCTCTGATGGCCATTCCAGAAAAAGAGTTCCCAAAGTTGCTTTGAAGGGTAAACTAGGCGCTGGTGTCAGTGCATAGCTTCCAAGGGCAGTGCTTCGAAGGCGACTGTCGTCAGCAATGAGGCATGGAACACATTTTCTAGGATGAGTTCACGAACTTAATTGTCAGTCTTCATATGAAGTTTTTACTTTAACATATATATATCTTCTTCCTAATTATTAGACGAGCCACCTATAGCTGCTAGCCAAAAGGTTGGCAGTTCAAATCCACCAGACACACCTTGGAAACTATAACTACTCTGTCCAATAGGGTCACTATGCATCAGAATCAACTCAGTGGTAGTGGGTTTGGTTTGATTTGGACATGTAAGTCATGGAAAGTTAGGTATAGAAAAATGTATATAGTAACAAGAAAAAATATCACTGAAAATACTAACATTGTTGATATATTGAAAACTTATTTGGGTCTTGTTTATCCATTTTTTTTTTCCTTCATGCTGCATTTGGAAGAGCTCAAGTTATCTATCTATATCATCACTGACTTTCTGCAGTATCAGTGATGATCTTTACTGCTTTAAACAGTACTCTAAGTCTGGTACGGCATTTGAAGTTTCCTGAGTGTTTTCAAAAATTGTTATTCCAGTGGGTTCATGTTCTTTTCTCCTTTCATCTTAGTGTATTCATTCTTGAGTTGCCTTCCTCTTGTTTCATACACATTGTGGTTTCTATGCTCCACTGTGTAGGATACCAAACAGATGTCATCTAGAATTTTCTTTGGGGAGGCTTTTGTGTTGTGGAATCTTTCCAAAGGCATCCTGTTAGTTTAGTCTTGCCTCATCCCTGGACAGAGAGATATTCATCCAACCTAGTATAAATTGGGCACATGGAATGTTTCTAGCACTGCTGGCTTGCATTCTAACAACTTTTTCCTCTCTGCAGACAACACTGAAGGTTGTTATATGCACTGCCTCTGTCCAGTTTCCAGGGCTTAGGATTCTTCCACTTAATCACTTCATAAATACATGAGCTTCTACTATGTGTCCAATATGGTTGTCAAAAAAACCCCAAAGCCATTGCCACTGAATAGATTCTGATTGGTAGTAACCCTTTAGGACAGGGTAGAACTGCCCCATGGGATTTCCAAAAAGTGGATGGTGAATTCCAACTACCGGCTTTTTGGTTATTACCTGAGCTCTTAATCTGTGCACCACCTGGGCTCTGCCATGGCTGTAGGTGTTGGGAATGTGGTGGTGAACAAAGAAAGCTTACATAAAACAATTCAACTGCCATTGTATCATGCAGATAATATGAAGCTTGTGGTAAAGGAAATAGGAGGTTGGGGGCAGCTATTTACACAGAGAACCAGGAATTGATAGACAGGTAAGGTAATTCTGGATTTCTACAGCAAGAACATTTTCAGGAGAGGAATCAAAGAGGTCCTTCCAAGCCATTCTAAGGCGTGTGGCTTTCTTTCCAAGCGAGATGTGATGCCACTCTAGGATTCTGAACAGAGGGATGTCTTAGAAGCCAAGGAAATTCAGTGTTTCAAGGAAGAAAGAGTGATTAACTGTGTCAGGTGTCGCAGCCAGGGTGAGTGAGAGGAGAGCCAAGAACAGGCCCTTAGACACAGCAACATAGAGGTTTTTGGTGACACTCAGAAGGACAGTTTTGATGAAGTAATGAAGTAATGAGGTTGAACACTGTGTGGAGTGGATTCCAAGAAAGCATGGGAGGAGGTGGACTGCAGGCAGAGTGTGAACTAGTCTTCAGTGGAAGAAAGGCGAGAAATAGGGTGACAGCTGAATAGGATGTGGGACCTGGAGAGGATTTTTTTTTTCTTTTAATGGGAGGATTTGGGCATGGCGAGATGATCCAGTAGAGAGTGACAATCTGATGATGCAAGACAAGGGGACAACTGCTGGAGCAATGTCTTTGAGGAGGTGAGGGGATGGACTCTTGCATACAAGTGGCAGGGTTTGGTCTGAAGGGCACAGATGGTCCATCTGCGGGATGGGAAGCTGGGTGAACGTAAAGGCACGGGGTGAAAGCGCTGGCATGTATTCAGTGCAGCTCCACCAGGCCCAGAAGGGCTCCCTTGGTGTCACTGCACTTAGAGTACTTGAGAGGTGAGGATGGGATCTGCCTTCTCGGTCCCATGTGCACTAGCGCACCCAGTAAGAGGCCAGCGTTCTCTGTTCCTTCTCGTAGGCTTACACATACATGCCCTGCTGCAGCCTGTTCTTGTCTGCACCCTGTATTTTTGTAATGGAAGTATTACGTTTATTCCCATCTTGCAGTCAAGAAAAAACCTGCTTGTACAAAGAGAAGTCACTGGTATACATAGAGTCACTGACGGAAGTGGCAGAACAGGGAAATGAACCCAGGTATTGAGACTGTTTTTGAGTTTTTCACACCATCGCTGGTGTAGACCAAGCAGACGGGACGGATGTTATACTTCCGAAGACCCAGGTTTCAGGTCTTTCTCCTGCTCTTATCTACTTTGGAACAGCCCTGCTGTGCTGGGGCGTTGTGTCAATTCCTACTCCATTCAGGGGCACTGGCGTGCTAGGAAATGGAGGGAATCTCCAGGTGTGCAAGTAGGCAGGTGGTCTCCTTTCCCCATATGCTTAAAGCATTAAAACATTTGTTCTTTTTTTGCCACAGGCTTTAAGGGACTGCACGCTGCTTCTTGCTCATTTTCTTCCCACCTTCAGGTTAACACTCAGCCTTTTTGTCTTGCTCCTTACATCTGGGGAACAGCAGGGTTTGTACCCTTACTCAACTGTCCTACCCGGAGAATTGTAGCACTTAGAAGGAACCACTCCAGGCCTCCTGGTCTAACTTCTCCTCCTCCCCCCTGCCTTCTACAGTGGCCTGTGTTGACATCTCAAGCACCACCTGGCACCTGCTGCTGGCAGAACTTATAGTCTCAACACAGGAAAACTCACACACGCATACATACTACATGCTTGTTTTGTTCTCTCTTGGAAGGAGTTCTAAGAGGAAATAGCTGAAAACTGCTCTCCATCCTAAGCCCAGGGTCGCCGCTGTATTCTGTGTGGCCTCTGGAGGCTGGGCCTTGGCTTGCATCTGGTAATTACCTTATTTATGATTCATTTACCTCAAACTTGGTGGCTGTATTTTTAAAACAATATTTTATTGTGTTTTTGGTGAACATTTACACAGTAAATTAGGGTCTCATTTGACAATGTTTATACATACAAATTGTTAGGGAGTCTAGTGGCACAGTGATTAAAACACTCAGTTGGTAACCAAAAGATTGGTGGTTGGATCCCAGCAGCTGCTCCAGGCAGAAAGATGTTTGAGTCTGTTTCTGTAAAATTTACAGCCTTGGTAATGCTGTGGGGACATCCTGCTCTGTCCTATGGCATCACTGTGAATTGCAATCGACTTGATGGCACTGGGTTTTGGAATACAAATTGTTCAGCAACATTAGTTATATTTATCACAATGTGTTCACATCGTCTTCAGTTTCATTCTAGTTGTTCATTTCCAGTCCTCTAGTTTCTCTGCTCCCGTCTCATCTTTGCTCATCAGTAAGTGTTGACCTTTTGGTCTCATGTATATGGTTTTTGAGTGGAGTATCATGTTTATGGGTAATATCCTTTGTATGTCACTCTGCTGTTTTCTTTGGCTTGGCTCTGTTGTTTCACTAAAAGGTGATATCAGGGGATAGTTTCAGGTCAAGATTTAAAAAGGATCTCATGACATCCTAGATTTGGGGAAAAGCAGAGATTGCATGCTCAGGGATTCCTCTGCTTTCAACTGGTCTAGTAAGCCCGGATTTTGTAAGACTTGAGTTTCGTTCAGCTCCCCACTCTGCCTTCTACAAGGATCTATCTGTTGTGGCCCTTATCAGAATGGTTGGTAGTAATAGCCAGGCACCATCTAGTTCTTCTGGTCTCAGAGTAGATGATGCTTTGGCTCACATGGACTATTAGCCTGTAGACCAGTTTATTCTTTGAGACTTTGGTTGCCTTTTTCTCTTTTGCTCTTGACAAATAAAGATCACTAATTGTATCTAAATTGTTGCTTACAAGCTTTTAAGGCCCCAGACACTACTCACTTCACTAAGATATAGAACATGGACTTTGTGAACTGTACTGTACCCTTTGACTGAGTTGTCCAATCAGACTAAGGTTCTAAGCCTTCAGACCCAGAAAACTAATCTCACAAGGTATTTGGTTATATCTGAGAAGTATCTGTAGTTATCTCTTCTATGAACATATGTAACTGCACATACTTATCTATACTTATACATTGTCTTAGTCATCTAATGTTGCTATAACCGAATTACCACAAGTGAGTGATTTTAACAAAGAAAAGTTTATTCTTACACAATCCTTTAGGCTAGAAGTCCAAATTCAGGATGCTGGCTCCAGGGGAGTGCACTCTCTCTCTGTAGGCTCTGGAGGAAGCTTTTTGTGAAGCATTAGTCTTTCTTTGGTCTGGGAGCATCTTGGCATAGGAACCTCAGGTCTGAAGTTCTGCTCCTGGCTCTCTTTTCTTGATGGTATGATGTTGCCAACTCTCTGCTTGCTTTCTTTTCCTTTTTTCTCCTGTTAAGATAAAGGGTGGCACAAGCCACACCCCAGGGGAGCTCCCTTTTCATTGGATAAGGGAGGTGATCTTCTTAAGGGTGTTACAGTCCCATCCTAATCCTCTTTAGCACAATCCGGCCTGCCTTGTTAGCCACAGGCAGAGATTAGCATTTACAACCTAGGCAAATCATGAAATGAGAGAGAACCACACAATCTAGGAATCATGGCTGAGCCAAATTGCTTCACACATTTTGGGGGGACACAATTGAATCCATGACACAGTTACATATAGATACATCTATCTATGCACATTTGTACATACTTGTACCTATCTGTAAACCTATATGCCTGTACACATACATAAGTGACTACACATTAGTTTTTTGGTCATTGTTGGTATTGTTTACAAATCACATCTCTCAAAAAAAGTCTGCAGTTTTGTACTAGGTGAGCTGTATATTCCAAATGGTAGTTATTACCTGTTAAAACATAAGGAACATTGTGTTACGGCTCCATAAACTGTTACGTCATCTCAGGGATAATCTGTTCAAACTCCTGATTATAATGAGGTGTTATTAAAAAGGTTGAGAGGTAGATGGATGAGAAGGATGCTTGAAGTACTGAACTGGGACTCATGTGACCATGGAATATATTCAGAGGGCACTTAAACATGCCTTAAAATTTAACAATGTTTGCCTTCAGTTAAAAAAGTATTTAGAAAAAAACAATAGTAACATTTTAGAGTGTTTGGATATATGTACTATTTCCACATCCACAACAGCGGTGCTCCAGTGGCTCAGAAGCACCCTAGCTAGAAGACATTTGGGTTGAAAGGTGTCAGTCACAAATGTAGATTCTATTGCCTCACGGAAAGTTTTGCGGGAGTCCTCGCTCTGACTTCTGCTCTTTGTAACTTCTTGTCCCCAGTACTCCCTTCCTTTGTGGGTATAAGAAGAATCAGTCAGAATGAGATGATGGCTTTATTAATATTTCCATACCTGTTTATCACACGTGTGTGTGTTGGGGGGGCAATGGGTGTGGAAGCTTAGGCTGAAAGCTAGAATTAGTCATATGAATTATGTGCTTTGTGGACACTGGACCACTCCTGCCCTCAGCCAGTGCCAGTAAGTCCTCCAGACGGCTTCTGCACCCCTATTCTGTTTCTAGCCTGCTCGTATAAAATTTCATGCCAAGGTACAAACCACAATCTTCTCTTTCTCTGTTTTTCATGCAGAAACTATTTTAGAATGAATTGAAATGTCAGACCCGCAAGAACTTTGAACAGAGGAGGTTTCAGTTTGTTCAGTTCACAGCACGGCTAGAAAATTTTTTTTAAAAAAGAAAAAATCCTGATGAAAGTGCTAAAATTTTAGTATTTTAAATTTTGGTTCCAGAGAAAAGTGAAATTGCTATGTTGGATGAATAGGATAAGAGAAGAAATACCGAGAAAAGCATAAAGGTCAACAGTAGAGGCTCAGGAGGGGCCGAGGGGCCACTTGTGAGGAGCACGGCAACGGCTACTAAAAATAAGCACAGCCCCACCTACATCACGTACAATATTCAACACTGACCTAAGCAAGCATGGACCTCAAATGCCAGTCCCGACAGGCATTTATGAATATACACATAGAACACTCTGCAGGAAGAATTTAGCGTCTTTTTTCAAATATGTACACATTCCAGATTAAATACACATGCAGTGTTCACCATCTGAGCAATAGAAAACACATTTTTAATCAGCTCTAGACAGCAGAGAAAACTTCCTGCAGGCTTCTAGGAGGGGTATTCTCCATTTAGCAGATGTTTATCGACAACAGGAGGCAGGGTTTAAACTATATGGCATGTCTGTAGCTTCGAAAGGTTTATAATCTGGACGAGAACTTTAGGAGAGTTTGGCCGCCAAGACATTTAAAAGAGCAGGGGTTCTGTGCTTGGCTGCTAGCCAAAAGGTAAGCAGTTCTAGTCACCGGCCACTCCTTGGAAACCCTGTGAGGCAGTTCTACTCTACCCTGTAGGGTCACTAGGAGTCAAAATTCACTAGATAGCAATGGGTTGGGTTTGGTTTTTCATGTAACTATATGAGAAATGTATAAAACTATGAAGGGGGAGGAGTGGATCAGAGTTGTGATAACAACGTTACCAACCAAATGACTAGGCAGTCTGGAAAAGTCTTGAGATGCTATGAAACAAACACAATACTGTGCATCAGTAATCTGCTTCCTCCACCACACTTGTTGCTGTCAAATTGCTTCTGACTCATGGCCACCCTAAGGGACAGGGTAGAAGACCCCACAGAGTTTCTAAGGAGGGATGGAATCTAACTGCCGACCTTTTGGTTAGCAGTTGGTCCCCTTAACCACTACGCCACCACCGGCCTGGTGTTTCCGGAATTACGAGATGTTTTCCACTGAATTTTTTAAAGAATCTGATGAAAGTATGGACCCCAAAATATCCACATACCCTCATCTCAAAATTTTACATAGAGCGTCTGGAGTTTGTTGTCTGAACTCATGAACTCTGTGTTTTCGACTTTACACAGTTACCTTACCATGGTTAGGAAACCCTGGTGGCATAGTGGGTAGGAGCTATGACTGCTAACCAAAAGGCTGGCAGTTTGAATCCACCAGGTGCTCCTCGAAAGCCCTATGGGGCTGTTCTTCTCTGTCCTACTGGGTCACTGTGCATTGAAATTGACTTGATGACAATGGGCTTTTTCTTTCTTTTTCTTTTTTGTTTAATGTTTAATATATTATAGCTATTTCTGTACCCCATTTCTCCACTAGAAGGCAGGTGCTTTTGGAGTGGGATTGAATTTCTCCTTCGTTGAAGCCCCTTCCTGTTTAGCATTCTGCTTGCCATTTAGAGGGCACTAAAAACATTGACTGACCACGTGACTGCCTAGCACAATACTTTGGTATATTTAGATCAATATAGCTAGCATCTTCTAAAAGTCAGTCATTTAAATGATGCCTTCACATTTCCCCATAGCTCTTTAACATCTCTGTTATTATTCACTACCTGTAGCTGCGAGATAATGTTTTTTGGTGGTAAAGCATTATACTTTCAGAGTGAGGGTATTATTTTCATTCTACCTTCTTTTAGTCCCAGCTTATACCAAGGATAGAGAGATGATTTAGTGCTGGTGTATCTTTAATATCTCTCTGACATTTGGATATCTTCCTTGAGACTAATACAGAGGCTTCTGCAGGCGGTGTTAAGAGTTCCTGGTTGGTGCAAACAGTTAATGAGCTTCACTGCTGACCAGAAGGTTGGAGGTTCCCAAGATGCTGAGGAAGAAAGGCCTGGTGCTCTACTTCTGAAAAATCAGCCATTTCTATTGTGACTCCACTGTGGTGATGAGTGGAGTCAACTTAATCGATTAGGATTCTATGGGTTGGTTGGGCTCAGCTAGACAGTTCTCCAAGCAATAACTGTTGGAGTCCTTCCTAGTGATTGAGAACCTGGCTGGGGCAGGAGTGTCTGCGATGGCCTCATTTATATGCCTGGCAGTACAGCTGCAGTTGGCTGACTCTCTCTTTACGTGGGCTTTTATCATCCATTTAGTTTGGAGTAGACTTTTATATATTGTGGCTTGGTACCAAGAGATTAAGAAGAAAAGTTAGTCTTTTACGGCCTAGGTCTGGAAGTCACAAGGTGTCATTCCTGCCACTTTTATTGGTCAAAGCAAATCAGAGGGGCAGTTCAGATTCTAGGGGAATAGAAACCTGCCCCATATCTTTTTGGGAGGAGCTCCACATATGGGTGGGAAGAATCTTTGTCACCGTTTGTAAACAATCTCCTACAAGCGGTAACTAAGTAATAAGACACATTGTAGCAGACGTGAGGAAAATTGTGAAGCTGTCATTTAAATGACTGATGTTTGGAAGATGCTGTATTAACCTAACACCTGAGTATTGCACTAAGTAGTCAGTCAATTAGTCAGTCAAGGTTTTTCATGCCTGGTACATACTAAGCACAGTGTAACACACGGTGGGTTAAAAGACTAGATAAAACATGATACAGTCCTGTCCTAGAACTGCCTACATTCTACTGGAAGAGATGGAGCTATAAAGAAATAGTTACAATAAATATGAAATCGTTAAATAAACAGGATACTTATTATAGTAAAGGATTTAAAAGAGAGGGCCCTGACATTTTAAGCACATGTTTGAGTGCACTAGTGTTTTCCTGGGCCCATGACTTTTATGAAAGGCTCAAAAAAAGTGTGAGATTCTAACAGACCTAAAGGGCATTGAATCAATGAAGGGACAGTGGTGTGTATCTTAGTCATCTAGGGCTGCTGTAACAGAAATACCACAAGTGGATGGCTTAAAGAAAGAGAAATTTTATTCTGTCACAGTCCAGTAGGCTGCAAGTCCAAATTCAGGGCGTCAGTTCCAGGGGCAGTCTTTCTCTGTTGGCTCTGGAGGAAGGTCCTTGTCACCAGTCTTCTCCTGGCCATGGACCTTCTGAGGCTTGGGGATCCCAGGTCCAAAGGACATGCTCTGCTCCAGGCACTGCTTCTTTACTGATGGCATGAGGTCCCTGACTCTTTGCTTGCTTTCCTTTTTGTTAAATTCCAAGAGATTGTCTCAAGGCACAGTATGATCTTACAGACTGAGTCCTGCCTCACGAGCAAAAGCACCACTGCCACCCTCCCTCATTAACATCATAGAGGCCAGACAGCCCAATTGCTACACATGTTTTTTGAGTGGGACAAAATTCAGTCCATAACAGTGTGAAACACATGGAGCAAAGCCACTGACCTTACTCTTGGTGGTAAGGACAAGTCCTCACAGAAGTAGTGACATTTACAGAAGATGAAGAAGGCATGTAACACAGGGAGAACAATTCATTTATTTAACAAATGTTTATTAAGGACTGTGTCAATTAAGCAAACCTTGCTATATGCAGATTTTAAAAATCACTTAGAAGGTCAGGGGATTCCAGGATAGAATGTAGACTGTGATCAAAAGATCAAATGAAAGTTACAAATGTATGAAACACCCTCTCTGATGGGCATAGGGTGAAACAATGCCTACCAAAGTAACTAAAGACAAAAGAAACTGTATCCTAGTTGCTAAAGTTGTTTTCCATGAGATATGGATTAACAGTTCTGATACTGCTGTACATGTACTGTAGAATTGAATGGTTAAGTAAATCATGGTAAATGGAGAGTCCTATAAAATAAAATCTTTAGTGATTAGGACATCTCATTGTTTTAGAGTTTTTAAAGGCATCATGTGTTGGAATGGTGAAAAAGAATTTAAATGATTTAATCTCTCTCTATTTTTTTAATCTTAGATAAAATATTTCAAAGCTACAGTCTTTGAGGACTACTAATGGGCAGAAACATCAAGCAATGTGCCTGTCTACTTGCTGTAACTCTAGACTCTGAAAGAAGTGTTTTGAGCTTGGGAATGATTTTAGACCATTATTTTTCTGCCGCTTACTGTTGGGTCCGAGATTCAGTCCACAAACTGGGGAATTATTCAAAATACAAAGCCTTATCAAAGAAGAATTAATCCATCAAACATGAGCACTATGTAGGACTCTAAAAGGCTAAAAAAGTGAACTTTAAGAAAACTTGGAGAAAGCTGGGGCTTGGTATCACGGAGCTGCTGTCTTCATTTTTCCTATTGTTGGTGACTTTGACTCCTTCTGTCGTGACAGAAACCCATGGAATCAAATCACTGCCATGTTTAGGATTCTCTAGTCATATCTGGTAGTTATTAAAACTATAGAGGTGGCAAGGACACTTTCAACATATAATGCCTCCTGTCAAGAGGAAATGAAAGACTTCTGATAGTGTTCCCAGTGCCCTCGCAGAGGACTTTTTCCCAAGTTCGTCCTTACCTGTGCTAGCGTAGCCTCTCACAGTGGGGATCCACATGGTTCACCTCAAATTTAGTATAAGGGGTGATAAGAGAATAGTGCTGGGATCCCTTGTGAATGCTGCTGTTACTTCTACTCCTCTTGCTACCTGACACTGATAGTACTAATAAGAGAAACAGTGGCTAGCAATTACTTGGCACTTACCATGTTCCAAGGAACATTCTAAGCACCTTCCATACCTTAAACAATTCAGGCTTCATCGTAGCAATAGCTACTCTTACTACTCCCTTTAACAGAAGAGGAGACAGGCTCAGCGAGCTAGCTAGGCTAGGAGTTCATATTCATTTCCTTGTATAACTGTAATGAAATACTCCAAATTGGGTGACTTTTAAGAGCAGAAATTTGTTAACTTGACATTCCTGTGGTTAGAAATCCAAATCAAAGTCTGCTGGTTGACATTCCTTCCCAAGTCTCTAGGGGCAGATGCTTTCCCGTCACTCTCCACTTCTTGCAGACATTCCTTGGCTTATGGACACACCTTCATATCTTCCTCCGTCTTCCTGTGGTCACGTCTTCTTTTTATAAGGACATCACTCAGATTGGATTAGAATTCACCCTCCTCCCATCTGACCTCTTGTTAACTGATAACATCTTTACAGACCCTATTTCCAAAGAAGGTCATGTTCACAAGTACCAGGATGCAGGATGCGAACATACCTTTTGAGGGGCACAATTGAATCCATAATGGAGTTGGTGCTGACAGGGGAACGATTATTGGTTGTCAGCGTGGGGAAGACAGGATTTTTCTCTAAGGTAAAAAAAATCACCCGGGAAAAAGCTGCTTCATCTTTGAAGCCTCTGCTAAGCCTAAGGAGAGGTAGCCCTGTTAATGTCCTTGTTCCCTGGCGTTGTGATTGCCTAGGCTCTGCCCTACCACAGTGGGAAGGGGCCAGTGGCCAGGAGAGAGCTAATCAGGCTCTTAGAACCACCAGGCACAACGAATACATCCCAGAATTATAAAGTGTGTGAATTGGGGGAGTAGCTACAGATACCTAAACTCCACTGTTTTGCAGAGGGGGCCCTGAAGCACCACACGACTTTAATATTGTGTTACAGGGACCCCTTTATTTATTCTTTTTGGAGGCTTCTGGGACAGCAGAATTATTTAGCAAACTGAGAAGGTATCTGGAGCCTAGTTTATTTGTATCTGTTCTGACAGGAATCACAAGGATAAAGGTTAGAATAAAAGGGACAAGATCCTAGATTTTAGGGAGAAACACGGAACAGGACGGAGACCTTCAGGCTGGATTTGGTTATAGCTCTGTGTGGACTGTATGGATCTGTGTTTGTGGGTGGGGAACATTTGGGAACTGTTTAAATTCCTTTAAAGTTCTTAGTCGGTGCCTGGGGAAATTCATTAAGTTTTCTTGATCCTCCTACTAGGAGAAGTCAGAGGATTTAGAATCGTCTGTCTCTTGACAGAAATTCTTGCTGGCAGCCCTTCATTAATGCTGTTGTTCTGGGCATTCCTTGCTGTTGCACATTTCAGACTTGGACCCTCGCTGTTACCGGGACACTTGGGTATGAACTGAGGTTCCACTCAAGGGTACTGGAGAGAGAACACTTTCCAATGCTGTTGTGTTTTACCCTAGTCCTCTTATTACTGTTTGCAGAAGAACGTTCCCTTTTCCACATCCTAATTAGTTCTTCGGGTGTTTTCCAATAAGCCCAACATTTTTCTCTTGACAGGCAGTATTGTTGTGTGACACTGTCCTTGTCACTCTTCATAGCTTTTAATAACTGAGAAATGTCTTACAGGATGTCTAGAGCTTTCATAAACAATATGTTGATGACACTGTTTTATCAGCCTTGAAGTGGTCAAGGCCACAGACAATGTGCCAGAGGAAGGAAAACAGTGAGCCCATTTTTATAAATAGATGTACAACTTGGAAATGACCCTTTTGGACATGGGATGTTAGTTGGCAATAAGGAAGGAAATGATGAAATGCAATAATAATTTTATTTTATCAAGGGAAGCCTCCAGATGTACACCAAATCCTTGCTATTATGCTTAATCTGCTTGTGATCATAGCATTCAAGAGGTTTAAACATTGATTTTACCCATTTCATTACCATAAAACATAAGTTGAAAGATAAGAATGGATCTGAAGTAAATATTCATTCCAAGGTTCAGTTTGGATAGTCAAAAGTTAGCATTATGACATATAATTTTAACTCAGAAAAATGTAAGTGAAACACCAAAAGCAATGCACCTTACATTCTATCCTTTAGAACTTTGAAAAACATAAGCATTGGGGGCATTTCAGGTAGCAATCTGAAATATTAGTCCTGAATCTCATTTCCTTGTCTCTTGATCTCTCCTTCATCCTCAGGAGGTTTATTTTAATAATGAATTATCTCGAAGATACATCAGTTTTGTTATTTGCTGTTCCAAAATCTCCCCAACACATTGGTATAAACTTGGCCAGTTGTATTACCAGTAGACTCTGGACTGATTTATTAGATCTCAGAACTGTGGGGAGAGAGAAAAGTAGGAAAAAAAATCATTGTTAATAACAATAACAATTAAATAACAATTAATAACAATAACAATAATGGATATTATATACATTATTGCTAACCTTTTCAGTACTCCAACTACAAATCCATTGCAGTAGAGTCGATTCTGACTCACAGCAACCATACAGGACAGAGTAAATCTTCCCCATAGGGTTGCCAAGGAGTGGTTGGTGGATTTGAACTGCCAACCTTTTAGTTAGCTGCTGAGCACTTCATCACTGTGCCACCAGGGCTCCATACCCCAATTAAAACCCCATCCATTGCCATCAAGTCAGGTCTGACTCATGTTTACCCTAGAGATCAGAACAGAACTGTCCCCTAGACTTTCCAAGGAGCTCCTGTTGGATTTGAATTGCTGACCTTTTGGTTAGCAGAGGTAGTACTTAATCCCCTGTGCCACCAGGGTTTCCCAACTAAGCAGGTATTATTACAACAGTGTAAGGGGTCAAGAGTTCAGATCTTGAGATTAGACTTTGGGTAACCTAACTCCTCTCCGAAGTAGATTTCAGCTTCCTCATTTGTAAAGGGGAATATAATTATAATAATGATTGTTAATAATGCCTTATTTAAAGGATTTTCTGAAGATTAAATGAATTATGCATGGAGAGCACTTAGCACAATGCCTGCTTTGTGACTGTTAGTTAGTATTACTATCACCATTGTTCTTTTGATTTTTCAGATGAAGAAGGATGGGATTTAGAAAGCTAGGACACAGGAAGGCTGAAGTCAAACAAGGAAGCACCTGACCCTCAAACCTCCGAGGGCCATTGACATCCCACAACCTCACTGCGTTAGGGAATGTTGCTTTATGGGAAAGGAGGGTGTGAGAATTAGGTTTAGCCTTTGGGCCAGCAATCTAGCTCCAACTTTGGAAAGAGGTGTCAGGGACTTGGGGAAAGCAGCTGTTACAGTGCGGGCCTCAGGGGCCTCAGATGCTGCCTCTAATTGGCACTCTTCTCTCTGTGGCATTCCTGCCTTCTCCCAACGGTGTTGCCCTTTATACGTGCTGTGGTTGCTCAGCCCTAGGAAAAGGTTTAATTACGTCATGTCCACAGGCCTGGTTTCTCTGGCCTCACTTAATTCCCTGGTAACAAGAAGAGGGGGAGAGAGATTGTGTGTGAATAATTTTTTTGACCCACTAGCCACTTACTTCCCCCCTTTTTATGCTGTATAGACACACTGTGTAACTTGTCTACCCAATCCTAGTCTATTTGTGCAGCTTCATTTATAGCATCATGTGGGAAAGGCAAAGTAAGTGCTGCCATGGGCAGAAGCAACACTTATTAACACCTACCTGAGTCTCCTATCCACTCAGTTGTGCTGCAGAATAAGCATCTGTACTGTGCAACCCCCACCACTCACAAAAATTTGGGAGAAGAGATGCTTGTTGAGCTGGAGTTTTCTTTGCATGACTTCTGATAGAACTCCATCAGGCTCTCTTGTTTTTTTAAGTGTTGTCTGGAAAAAAAATATCTTTACAGTATAATCTCCTGGTAGGGATTGGTGAAATCATCTCCTCGCTAATATTTAACTACTTTTCTCTCGTTGATTCTCTCTTGCATTCAATTTAGTTGTCTCTGTGTGTGTTTTTCCTCTGCTGGTGCACAGACCTCTTGCAGGCAAGGACCAAGGTGCATTACTCTTCCCTTCAACCAGAAAGAGCATGTGGAGGAAGGACATTGTTATGTACTGGTTTGGACCAAACTTCCTTAGTAGTCGCTACCTTCCTTGTTGGTCACTACCACCTACTTCTCAGAAGACAGTCTACTTCTATAAAGATTACAACCTCGGAAACCTTATAGTCACTACTGGGCAAATGTGTACAAAGGAGATGGGAGCTCATAGTCTTGACTCCAGGAGACAGAAATGATTTCAGCAAGTCAAGCACCTGTCATTGTTTGACACCAGCATAGAGCACAAGAAGAACTAAAAGGGAGAAAAGGGCAAGAGAGCAGAAAGATGCAGAAGAAAGGATCTGATGATTAAAAGAGGGAGGCTAGGGTACGAAACAAATTTTATATCACAATTTATTTCTTCCAGTTCTCAGTCTCTGTCCTGGACTGGCATACTTTACCATGACCCAATCTACAAACATATTCCGTTTTTTGTGTGTTAAAGCTTAATCAAGAGAATGAATTTCTCTGGACTTTCAGATCAGAAAGAGGTGGGGGCTGCAACTACCTAGGCAGTGAGAAGAGTGTCACTGTTTTTCTTCCTTTGGGCAGGTCAAGACTTGAAGTTTTAATAACCTGTTTCTGTTGAGTCAGTTCCAAGGGATAGTGACCCTGTAGGACAGAACTGGACTGCCCCAGCAGGTTTCTGAGACTGTCATCTTTACAGAAGCAGACTCAGAGAAGTGGGTGGTGGGTCAGATCCACCAAGTGGATTGGAACCACCCATCTTTTGATTGGTACCTGAGAACTTTACTGCTATCCCATTAGGGTTCCTTGAAGTGTTAGTAGGGAGCTAAAGATGGAGTTCCTGGGTGGCATAAACTGTTAAGAGCACGGCCACTAACTGAAAGGTTAACTGTTCAAATCCACCAGATGTGCCTGGGAAGAAAGGCCTAGTTGTACTTCCAAAACATCACAGCCACTGAAAACTCTAGGGAGCACAGTTCTCTGACACCCATGGGGTTGCTATGAGTCAACTGACTTTTGATGGCAACCTGTTTTAATGACTGTAAATCTGTCTGTTTGATCTTCCTGGCCCAGAACCACTGATAGTGGTGATTGAGAGAAGAATTGCAGGAGGTAGGACCAACTGTGAAATTAGGAGTGACTGTGGAAACCCTGGTGGCATAGTGGTTAACTTCTATAGCTGCTATCCGGAAGGTCACCAGTTCAAATCCACCAGATGCTTCTTGGAAACTCTATGGGGCAGTTCCACCCTGTCCGTAGAGTTGCTCTGAGTCAGAATCGACTCCATGCAGTGGGTTTGGTTGGTTTTGGCAGAGCCCTAGTGTATAGTGGTGAAGAACTCGGCTGCTAACTGAAAGCTGGGCAATCGGAATCCATCAGTCGTTCCTTGGAAACTCTATATGGTGGTTCTCCTCTATCCTGTAATATCACTGTGAGTTAGAATTGATGGCAAAGGGGTTTGTTTTTTTATGCAGCAGGTCATACATGAGTTTTAGGGAATTAATGTGCCTTGTCCTGAGCTAGGCTAGAGTGCATATGAATCTCCCAGTGATATCAACAGATTGGACCTGATCATTGCGTTGAGAGAAATGATTTTCTTTTCTTGTTAATCTTTCTTTTCTCTGCCTCTGAGATCTTCCTGGACTCAAGCTGAGCAGGCGGGGAGGGAAATGGAGAACAGAAAATAAAAGAGTATTTGAAATTAAAAGAAGAATGACTTCCTATAGGCAGACACATTAGTGTTAGCCTTGAATTCTGGATTCTTTCACTTCGTTTTAGATACTATCTGACTCACCGTGACTCTGTGCACAACAGAACGAAACCCTGCCCAGTCTTGCACCACCGCCACAACAGTTTTTATGCTTAAGCCCATTGTTGCAGCCACTGAGTCAATCCATCTCATTGAGGCTCTTCCTCTTTTTCGCTGACCCTCCACACTATCCGTCCTTCTCCAGGGACTGGTCCCGTCTGAGGACATGTGTTTCAACTTAGGAAGGAAAAATTCCTCAGACTTCCTTTTGCCATTAATGACATTATTAGCAATCTTGTTGTTGGTGGTAGCTGTAGTCCAGTTAGCTCCTGTCTCTGGGTGACTCATGTGTTTCAGAGTAGAATTGCTCCATAGGGTTTTCTTGGCTGTAATCTTTAGAGCAGAGGTTCACCAGGCCTTTAGTCTGCAGAGCTGCCTGAGTGGGTTCACCACCAACCTTTAGGTTAGCGGTCGATTGCAAACTGCTTGTGTCACCCACTCTCCTCTACTAGCAATACCTTTATTTAAATTGGAAACCCTGGTGGCATAGTGGGTTCAGTGCTACGTCTGCTAACCAAAAGGTCAGCAGTTTGAATCTGCCAGGCATTCTTTGGAAACTCTACGGGGCAGTTCTACTCTCACCTCTAGGGTCACTATGAGTCAGACCCAACCTGACAGTGGTGGGTTTTGGGTTATTTAAATTAAATCCTGCCTTCACCAATCATTACAACATTCAGAAAGGGCCTGCTCTAAGTCTCCCAAACCTCAGTGCGAACAAAGTAACTTTACTTCATAGAGTTCTGCAGAATTTAAGTCACCACCAGATGAGGGTTACATATTTCCTTTCCAGAGACATCCTAAGAGAGAAGAAAATTACAAAAGAAGAGAGAAGGAAAAATAATGCCAGTGACAAAAGCAAAGAAGAAACACTTCTTAAAAAGTGAAATACGAGTTCCATTTGGTGGATTTGATTTTTGTTGTAATGGAGAGCACGTGAGTTTTTTTTTGTTCCCAGAGATAAATACAACCCAGTTGTCTTGTTCTGTGTACACATGGTGATAGTCAGCTCCGGTCCACTGCCAGCACTTCAGAGCCGACTCCCTCCTGGACTGTGGGAATGATGAGGAATGCAGATCCCATTCTTGTTCCCCTTGTCCACCATCTGTGGCACTTTCTGTCATTTAGTTTCCGATTTGTTCAAAATAGCTCTATTTACGCTGAAGTGGGATAGTGCTAAGTTGCCAGCAATAGGCTGTGCATCTCTGTCATCACAGAAAATGTTGTCAGTGGAGTAAGAGAGATTAAAAAGCTAACAGGTGAAAACCAGAGAAAGCCAGCAGCATGCACAGATGGCAGTGCAAAAATTTTAACTTTATTCTACTTTGGGTATGTGTTGCCCTCCCATACTTTTGCTAATGTCTTGCAAAGCTACCAGAAGCCACACTTTTTTTTAGCCATATTATTGGGAGTTGTTGTTGATCGGTATAGCTGAGTCAGCTCTGACTCATAATAACCATGTATGACATGCTGCTTCGTAGGATTTCCAGGAAGTGGCTGTTGGGTGAATTTGAACTGCTGACCGTTTGGCTGGCAGCTGGGCTTTTAATCACTGTACAATCAGACCTCCATTATTCAGGGAGGCAACCGTGGAATTTTACTTTAGTGATTTGATTTCAGCCTTTGTTTTCATCCTTCCATGAAATCTGCTACCCAGTTTGCTAAAGAACGAACACAATAGACACTAAAGATCAGTGAACTGGTCCCAAGTTTCAGTTCAGTGCGTATGTACTGCCTGTACTTATTATTGTGTTAGGGCACTGGATTATAAAGACGTTAAAAGTATAGTTCTTGACCTCCCCGAGCTCACAGGTTGGCCAAGAGAGACAAAGGCTAAAGAAGGGCCAGCTTAGGTTGAGACAGTGTCTGTGCTTCATGATGTTTTTGGAAGAACCGAATCCAGTGCTAACTTTCTCGAAGAGAACTAATGAGCCATTTTGGCAAGAAAGAGAGATGGAAAGCCAAAAGCAGGAGAGAGAGAGCGCTAAATTTGGTGGTGGGGTACTGTGTTAGAATTCTGGGCAAGTGAAGGCAACTTTTTTATTGAAAAAAAATAGATTCATAGAAGCGTTAGACAAATACCATAAAACATACCTTCACATGGATTCAGCAATTACTTACATTCTGTCACACTCATTCGCTCTGTCTGTATATGTGCTTTTTGGGTTACCTTTAAAAGCAAGTTGCAGACATGGTGACACTTTTACCCCTAGGTGGCTCAGCAGGCATGATCGCACCCCTGAAAAGTTACGTTGTAACTTCTCTATGGACAGCTATTGAACAAAGCCTCTTTGGTCAATTCCTTACGTGAAAAAAAATATAACCTGTGAAGTATAAACACACACAAAACAAACCCATAGACACCATAAAAACCAAACCAGACAAATGAAAACTGCTCTTATCTTCCATGACATGTGAAACAGACTTGCCTCAATTTAGTGAAAGTAAAACAATGAAATAAATTAAGGACAGAAGTTATTTTAAGATTGCACTGCTATCATGAATAGCCTGCAATTTGAGATTTTTTTTTATATTTCTGAAAACTCATTGTATGGATTCATCTTATAATACACACACATTATAAAGTTAAACTGTCAAATAATTTAACTAAATAGATTTTTAAAGTCTATTTTCCTGTGGAAGATCCACACGACTGCATTTGAGAACCATATTGAGTTGATAAGATTGAAAATCATCGATTAATCTTTTTGCCTCTCATTTTTCAGGCATAGAATTTGTCATTGTAGATGTAGTGTCAAATAATTCTGTCCTTTGTGCTGGGAATCTCTGCACAGAGCGTAAGTGAAATTCTAAACAATACTAATTATTTGCATACATGCAGTACAGCGATTGTTGAGCTAAAGCAGGGTGGGGACCTAATCTGCACAGGCCAGGCCGGGCATACCTTTCAGGTGACTCTAAAGGGAATGATTCATTGACAGTAAACCTCAAAGACTCAGGGCTCCATATTGCATAACCAAGCATTTGAAAACAAAGATCCTGCGGAAGCAGTTTGGTGATCAATTCCTTTCATTTTCTCTTGTCAGTTAATCACTTGTTTGCGTTCGCAATAGTAACCACTATTTGTGTTTTGTTTTGCAGTTTCGTAAGCATATCTGCAGACACCTTGGGGCGGGGGGCAGGTAGCACCGCTCTCGTTTTATGGGTAAGGAAAGCAAGGCCCCAGATGTTGAGTAACTTGCCCAGCGTTGCACTGTCAGAAAGCGGTAGAGCCAGAATTACTAAATCTACGCCTGACTAGGAAGCGGGAGGAGATAGATTGTGTACTTTTATTTCTTAGAAGTTTCATTTTCTGATCTATACAATTAGGATAATACCCATTTTGCAGTACTGTTATGAAGATGAAATGAAGTAGTATAAGTAAAACGTCTATATCAGCACTTACCATGTAGATGGAGTTCAGTGAATAGTTATTTCGCATCCCTTTTAGCTCTTTCCTGCCCCATGCCTCATTCATAGCCCTATCTTAGCAGCCTTCATCACTGCTCCGAAATTTTCACTGCTTAATTCCTCCTATACCATAGTAGTAAATTACGGTGTGACTACATGGAATCCTCAGTACACTACTTTTCCTGAGACTAAGTCACAAGTCGTTTCTTGGGTACAGTAGTTAGTAATCCTTCCTCCACTTTTGGGCAAAGGGCCAAGAGTATTTTGAGGGGGACTATGATGAACCTACAATTTATCTCATCACATACCATTAGTAAACAGAGTTAGAATGGAATTCTAATACATTTACAAGGCGACACACCTCAAGGAGCAGTAAGCAGCAGGCGTAAGCAAAACCATAAAAATCCACTTATCTGCCAACACATTTGTATAAGAGATTACACTACTGGCCAGGAATTTCCTGCTGGATGTCATTTTCCCCCTGTGGAACTTTTCAATAGCTTGTAATGGGTTCCTGTGCTTCCTCTGCAGGCTTGGCTGTTATCAGTTCCACTCAGACAATCCTTTCTATTCAGTTGGTGACACTATTCACTTTGTGACACTTACGAATGAGTTCATCTATTTAACTATTACAGTATTGATTTATATCATAGTAGGGTCATCATTTCTGCTTCCCAACACATAGGACTTTTGTAAGGATGTACTCTTTTGAAAGTCAGACTAATTACTAGGACCTCTAGGAAAGAGTGCTGTAGAATTAAAAGCTATGATGTGAATTTTATAAGAAATCATTTCCTGCTAAACTACTGTGCATAGGTCACCACTGAGGAAATTTCTAAGAGATGAATGCCTTAGTTTCCCAAGGCTGGCATAACAAGGTACCACAAACTGGATGGCTTGAAACCACAGAAATGAATTGCCTCACAGTTCTGGAGGCTACAAGTCTGAATTCAGGGTGTCAGCAGGGCCACGCTCTCTGAAAGCTCTATGGTACAATCTTTCATTGTCTCCTCCAGCTTTGGGTGGTCCCAGGCAGTTCTTGGCTTATGAATGCATCACTCCAATCTTTGTCTTCACATGGCCATCTTCCCTCTATATGTCTATCTATGTCTCTTAAAAGACACCAGTCCTATTGGACTATGGCCACCTCACTCCATATGATCTCATGTTAACTACTGACAGCTGTCTGCAGAGACCCTATTTCCAAGTACATTCGTAGGTACTAGGGGTTAGGATGTCAACATATCTTTCTAGGGGACATAATTCAATTCATTGTGGTAGGAGAACAAACTACAGTGTTTTCACTGATGGTAATAACTGCAAATGAAAGGAAGCATTGTGGAAAGAATATGTGATATGTGGTAGAAAACCAAAGTTTGCATCAGGGCTCCACCCCCTACTATGTAAGAAAGGGAAAGATATGTAGGCCTTTGGAGTCTCATTTTATTCAGTTGTAGAAACAAGATTGTTCCTAACCTTGGTTGTATATTACTAGAACAAATTTAACAGCCCAGAAAAATCCTAGTTTGCAGACATGGTACAAATTTTACTTAAACCCAAACCAAAGCAATCC
This sequence comes from Heterohyrax brucei, assembly GCA_028571685.1. NCBI lineage: Eukaryota > Metazoa > Chordata > Mammalia > Hyracoidea > Procaviidae > Heterohyrax > Heterohyrax brucei. The sequence continues at coordinate 106,177,014 of CM053142.1, forward strand.
ACTGCAATCTAGCTGATTCTGACTCCCAGTGACCCTACTGACAGCGGCACTTAACAAACTTTACTGATATAGTCCTACTTCAATCTTCTTGAATATGCACATGAAATCTTTAGCTATTGAAATGTTTCTGCAGGTAGGTGCAAATAGAAAATTATTTCTAAAGAGTAACAGGCAGGTTTAATGTTGTCTCACTTTCATTGGACTTCTCAGTTTTATACCAACAACCTGCTAGGAAACAGGGAAAAAAATGTCTCAAAATGACTTTGCATCATATATTTTGGTTCACACAAATGAAAATATCTGGCATATTATACAGGTCAAGAATAAAGAACATCCTCAAGCTTCGGTTATAGATTTCTGTGAAACAATTCCTTTGGTAACTGAGAACTTGGTGGATCTTGAAAATATATGAATAAATATATATCACAAATATCCTTCTGATATCAGTAATTCAGAGCGGTCAAATGCATAAGTCTTGTTTTGCTTTACTGGAAGATGAAATGGCATCTTATATTTCACATGAACCTCTAAATCTCGTCTCAAAGAAACTGTTTTCTGGGGCTTGCTTCCTCTTTAGTCATCCTTAATCTTCTCCATAAATAATATTGACAAGAAAAAAATTTTGGTGGTAAAGTTATAAAAAAGATCATCAGATCTGCGCATTTTGTCTTTGCTGCTATGTTTAATTTTCCACAGTTTCATTAGAGCCTCCTGAAGGCTGCAGCTGCTGCTCCCTGACCATCCTGTGTTGCTGGGCTCTGCTAAGGGCTTTTCAATCATCTTTTCGCTATTCTTCTTAACAACCCTATAAAGAGGCAGAGTTTTCTTTTTCTTTAGCATTTGTGGGTGGCTTACATTTCCTTTTCGGGAAACTCTGGTGTCGTAGTGGTTAAATGCTACGCTGACTAATCAAGTCTGTCGGTTGACATCTGCCAGGTGCTCCTTGGAAACTCTATGGGGCAGTTCTACTCTGACCCATAGGGTCACTATGAGTCAGTATTGGCTCGATGGCAGTGACTTTTTGGCCTACATTCCCTTGGTCTGACTCTGTTGTTTTCTTCCTTTTTCATTGTGTTTTAACTGAAAGCTTACAGTTCAAGTCACTTTCTCATACAAAAACTTACACACACTTTGTTATGTGATCCTAGCTATTCTCCCCAAACTGGGACAGCATACTCCCCTGCCACCCCAAATTTTCCATGTTCATTCAACCAGATCCTTCATTTTGCCTCCAGACAGGAGCTGCCAAGTTGGCCTCCTAGATCTTCTTAAGCCAAGAAGCACACTCTAAAGCAGTCTCATTTTGTATCACGTAGACCCGTTCAATCTTTGTCTGAGGAGTTGGCTTCTGGAGTAGTTTCAGTTCTGGGCTAATAGAGTCCCTGGAGTTTTCCAGGCACCCTCCAATCTGTCAGACAATCATCTCTGGTCTTTTTACTAGAGTTCGAGTTCTGCGCCTCATGTTTCTCCTGCTGCATCGAGGACTCTTGTGTTCCCTGTAAACAGACGAGTCACTGATGGTAGCCAGGAACCATCTAATTCTTCTGGTTTCCTGTTGATGTAGTGTCTGGTTTATGTGGCCCTTTCTGACTCTTGGGCTCATGTTTTCTTTGATGTCCTTCGTTCTCTTTTGCTCCAGATGGCTTGAGATCAATTGATGCTTTTTAGATGGCCACTTGTTAGCTTTTAAGACCCCAGATGCCACTCACTAGAGTGGGATGCAGAACATTTTCTTAATAAACTTTGTGACGATAAGGCAGATATTTTTATACACATTTTAAAAATGAGGAAACATATTTAGTTTCTTACTGCTGCTATAACAGAAATACAAGTGGGTAGCTTTAACAAAGAGATATTTATCTTCTCACAGTATTAAAAGAAAACCCACTGCCACTGAGTCCATTCTGACTGATAGTGACCCAGTAGGACAGAGTAGAACTGCCCTACAGACTTACTGTGGAGTAGTTGGTGAATTCAAACTGCTGACCTTTTGATTAGCAGCTGAAGTGCTTACCCACTAGGCCACTAGTGTTTTCTGTCACAGTGTAAGAGGCTAGAGGCAGACTTCAGGGTGCCTGCTCCAGGGGAAGGCCTACTCTTTGTATGCTCTGGGAGGAAACCTTTGTGTCTTTCAACTTCTCTTCCTGAATTCTTTGATGATCTCCATGTGGCATCAGTCCTTTTCTATTTGCACTTCCTTGCTTCTGTGCTTAATTTGCTCTTTTGTATCTCAAAAGTGGTTGGTTTAAGACACCCCTACACAGATATGGTCACGTTAACACAACAGAGAAAACCCTGTTCCCAGATGGTTACATCAACCAGTTTAGGAGCTAGGATTTACAACATGTAATTTTGGAGACATGATTCAATCCATAACAGCGACTTAAAGAGGTTTAAGCAACCGATTCAAGGTCGTATGTCTAGTAAACAGCAGAATCAGAGTTCAAATGCAAGAATGTGTGGACCCTAAGTTCCACCTGAACAGTGCCAACATCACAGTAATTCGCCTCCTCCACTCACCGATTTGGCATTTGATTAACTGCCTAGAATATATATATTTTTAATACTGTGGTTTATTTTTATTCTAAGAGTATGTAGACAGATGTATGTCCTTTTATGGTTCACTGAAATTTATTCTGAATTTAGTCTTTGTTGTGCATCACAACAACTTTCTTAGAAATAAAACTTATCACCATTGATTCCAGCTCATAGTGACCCTATAAACCTGTTGCAGTTGAGTCAATTCTGATTCACAGTGACTCTATAGGGTAGAGTAGAACTGCCCCACAGAGTTTCCAAGGGGCACCTGGTGGATTCAAACTGCTGACCTTTGGTCAGCAGCTGTAGCACTGAACCACTATGCCACTAGAGGTGACCCTGTAGGACAGAGTGAGCAGCTGGTGGGATAGAACTGAGGACCTCTTAGTTAACAGCTGCATGCTTAATTCCTGTGTGGGAAAAGTATACTCTGTCAATGATGAGTTTTTCCTTTGCAGTGTGGCAATGTGCACTTGTCTCCGTCTTTGTGCTTTGGGAGGAGCTCTGGTGGAACAAATGTTAGGCTGCTAATGCAAAGTTCTGCAGCTGAAACCCACCAGCAGCTCTGCGGGAGAAAAAACCTGGCGACGTGATCCTGTGAAGATCACAGCCCGGGAAACCCTGTGGGGAAGTTTTACTCTGTCACATGGGATTGATATGACTGAGAATCGACGCCACTGTACCCGACCACAGCAACCTGTCCTTTGGGAAGCATCCAGAGACTTGAACTATTAATGAGCTATTGCATCTAATATTCTGTATTGTGTGGAAGGGAAACGTGAATCTAGAGGCAGATCTTAGTGATGTGAGATCCCAGCTGGAGTCTCATGTTCTTCTGGGGACAGTCCACGGCACTCTGAAGGTACATAAGGTGGCTCTCTGCTGCTATCAGCTTACTTGGCAATATCTGGCAAAGAGTGCAGGAAGAACAAGATTACATGGTTGCGCAGTTTTTGTTCTGCAGAGGAAAAAATTCACAAGACTGAAAAGGCATTCAGTTTTTACCACTTATGAAAGTACTTACATCTGATTATCACTTATTTAACACATATTTGTTGGATAGGAGGCACTGCTCCTGCTTTCAGGAAACCCATAGGCCAGGGGGGCAACCTGTATGTAAATGAATTCCACCCAGGGTATCAAGGCCTTATGAAAATGAGAAGACTCTGGGTGGTGCTGATGGTTATGGCACTTGGCTGCTAACCAAAAGATTACAAGTTGAGTCTACCCAGAGGTACCTTGGAAGAAAGCCCTGTTGATCTACTTCCAATAGGCAGCTACTGCCAGCCCTATGAAGCGTGGTTCTACTCCGACACCCAGGGGGTCGCCGTGAGTCAGAATTCACTAGTGGGCAACAAGTTTTCTTTTTGGGAAAACTTTTTTGGGAGAGGCTTTGCTGGAGGGGTTAGGAAAAATGTCACAGGGGAGGGAACATCTGTTGTGAGCAAGATGGCTATATAATATGCAGGACACAGTGCAAAACTAAAATGCGAACCACTTGTTCAAATGCTATTAAGAATTTCAAGATGGTACAAGGACAGCATTAAATCAAGCGTGAGGCACTTCTAATTGAATTTCCTTCCACTTAAGCAGTAACACTCACAACGGGAAAATTCCAAACCATTGTTTAACAAAGCAAACCCAGTCTGGGCATTTGTGTCATTTATTTCTTTTGAAGGAATTATTATGACATAAATAATATCTGTGGGTCTGAGAAAATATATTTAAATCATTTTGGCCATAACATTTTGGAAGAAACATTGGGTAGAGAATGGGTCATTTATTCCATCTATCTCAGAAAAGGACAGTTTCTAGAAATGTCAGGGAATATTTAAATACTTTCTCCAGAAACTTGTACCCCTAAAGGAAATGATTTAGGTAAATGATAAAAGGCAAGTGTTAGCATGTCTGCTGTAACTACAGCAGTTTATTACCTGTTATTACAAAAGTCAGAGGACATGGTGGCTGTGGAGTGTGTATTGTTCCCAGTCATGCACTACACTTTAAGAGTGTTTTACACACTCGCCCACCGTGTAGGATTTATACATTTAATGCCTTGCTGGAGGAGGAATCTACCTACCCTCGCCGTTGTCCTCAACTTTGACCATGTGACTTGCTTTGGCCAGTGGAGTGAGAGGAGGTGTTGTGTGCCACGTGCACGTAGAAGTCCTGGGTGGGGATTTTAAAGGCCATCCCATAAGTTGGTTCTCTCTTTTGCCCTCTGCTATGCATCCAACATGCTCCCTAAAGCAGATGTTCCATCTGTCTGGATCCTGAACAAGGAAGCCACATGGAGAAGAGCCACAGCCTCCACTGGAACTGTGAACGAGAAATAAACCTTTGCTGTTAGAAACCTACTGAGATTTTGGTATCCCTACTGATTACAGTTTAGTGAGAGCTAGCTAATATTTATATTTATGATAGGACAACAATTCACAAATACACTATTTGCCTAAAGGACATTCAGTGATCCCATTCCTCCTGGATGTGACATCATTCTAATAATGATGATTATTTTGCTGATGTCCTACGCCTAAATTCTTCCAGAGCCAGATATACTATGGATTCTGTCAATGGTAATCTGATCTGCGGGGAAGTCAAACTTAATCCTAGAGGTAGGAGCAAAATCTGATGTCTAACAACCCTAGTCCTCACTTTCCCACCTGGCCCAGCAGTCTGTTTCCTGCATGACCTCAGACAAATTGCTTAGTATTTCAGTTTCTTCAACCATAAACCCAAAACAGAATGCAGCATAAGATTGTTAGGACAGTGTCAGTTTCTGCTGTGTATGTCCTATCAATGCCTTGTCCTTACTCAGGTTTTTTTCCTCCAGTTCAATTGTTCTTAGGTGCTATCAAGTCATTTCTGACTCATAGTGAAACTATAAACAATAGAACAAAAGACCGCCCAGTCCTGTGCCACCCTCACAATCATGGTTATGTCTGAGCCCATTGTTTCAGCCACTATGTCAATCCATCTCATTGAAGGTCTTCCTCTTTTTCACTAGCCTGTACTTCTGTCTTTCTCTAGTGGCTAGTTTCTCCTGATAACATGTTCAAAGTATGTGAAATAAAGGCTCACTGTCCTTGCTTCTAAGGAGCATCCTGGCTGTACTTCTTTTAAGATTTGTTCATTCTTCTGGAAGTCCATTGCATATTTAGTATTCTTCACCAAGGGCACAATTCTAAGGTTCTTAATTCTTTTTCAGTCTTCCTTATTCATTGCTCATTTTTCTCATGCATATGAAGTGACTGAAAACACCTATAGCTTGGGTCAGACACACTTGAGTGCTCAAAGTGACATCTTTGCTTTTTAACATTTGAAAGACGTTTTTTGCAGGAGACTTGCCCAATGCAAAAACATCATTTGATTTCTTGACTGCTGCTTCTTTGGAAACCCTGATGGTGTAGCAGTTAAGTGCTATGTCTGCTAACCAAAAAGTAGGCACTTCAAATCTTCCAGGTGTTCCTTGGAAACTACGGAGCAGTTCTTCTCTCTTACAGAGTTGCTATGAGTCAGCATTGACTTGATGGCTGTGGGTTTTGCCATGGGTATTGATTATGGATTCAAGTAAAACAAAATCCTTTACAACTTCAGTATTTTGTTCAAACTTATCTCTTAGTGGGAGGAGGCAGACAAGAAATAAGAAAACAAGCAGATACAATAATAGGCCAAAACACATTATGTAAGGATTCTTGAGAGGGCTTTTTAATGAATAAGAATGATGGCTAACTGATCATTGTTTCAAGGAAGAGAAGTAAGTTATATTGAGCATCTACTAAGTTTCAGTTGGCTTATATGTATTATTTCATTTAATTTCCTTTAAGTCGACTCATTTTATAGATGAAAAACTTTGAGATTCACAGCAGTTGACTAACCTTCCCAATACTGCCCAGCTGGTAAACTAAGTAATCTTAAAAGAATGAACATTTCTTACCTCATGCTTCTTGCATATATCTAATTGTCTCTTTCAAGAAAAGAAAAAAATATGCATTTTGCTGTCTACCTTCAGTTTTATACATCCTCAGCTATGCTAGAGCCCTGGAGAAGCCGTGATTAAGACCTTGGCTGCTAACCAAAAGATCAGCAGTTGTAATCTACCAGGTGTTCCTTGGAAACCTTATGGCACAATTCTACTCTGTCCTTTACGGTTACTATGAGTCGGAATTGACTTGATGGGGATGGGTTTGGTTTTGGGGGGGGTGGTTTCAGTTAAGCTACTATTAGATAATAAACTGTTTTATTTTAGAATAAAGTTAAATTTCAGTATTTCCTTCCCCTTAAGGGTTGTATTCTTTAGTAAACAGTATACTGGAGTTACATTCCCGAAAACAGTTCTGCCACTTGACAGCTATGTGAAGTCTGGTGAGTTGGTTAAACTGTTTCTTCTTCTATAAAAAGAGAGAGTTCCACTTTAAGATTTTATGGTTCCAAGTTTTGACAAAGCAGGGTTTGATTTAATGAAATTTACCATACATTGCACACTGATATTGCATGCTGATACCTGTTCTCTGAAGAGCGAGACCAATTCTGTCTCTAGTGATGTTCACAGGGTTTGTATGAGTCTGGTCACTTCCTCAGGGTGGTGGCTTGGAGCTGTTACAGAGCTACAGACAGGAATCCCCAAGTCTGTGGTTCGTGAGTCTGAAGGGAAATAGGTGGACTTTGGTGCTTATCTGCTCTGTAAGGTAAAGAGGTTTCAGAGAGTTTTTAAGGCTTCTCAGTATAGGTAGAAGCACCAGAGAATTCTGAGTTGGAATTGGCTTGACAGCATTATTATTATTTTTTTACTTCAAACTGTCTGAATAAGTGTACCTGGAACATGGTTCAGGAAGGCAAACACATTTTGGAAGAAGCCTTGAAAGTGATTCAATTTCAAGTCACAAGATCAATTATGCAAGGTTACAGAAGCACCGATGGTAAGCATTACAGCAGCTCCATGGCACAGGTTCAGAAAGTGATTCAGGATGCCTCTTTTCTTGGACATTAAAGCTCATTATCTGAAAATTACTCAGTCCTAGCCCTCAGGGAAATCGTAAGTGCCCAGCCCAAATGGTATAATCCCAGCTGAAATAACCAAGATTCGTGATCATGAACACCGTAGAAGGAGAAAGGGCACTTGTCTGGGTCAGACCCAATCAGTCTGACAATCTCCAGCAGAGGACACATCGCCAGATACATACATGTCTGTCATATAAGGGACGTGTGGATTTTCAACCACGGGCTCAAGAAAAGCAGGCACCAGGTGGAAAAAGTGGAATAAGTTTTCGCTTTTTTCATACTCTTGCCTACGAGGGAAATTAATTTCATCTGACGATAAATTCCACTGTTGCCTGTAAACTCCGATATGAAATCCTACCTCACAGGGGTGTGATGCTGCCAATAAACCGTCCACAAAGGCCTCCCAGGGTGTTTGGCCCCAGTAGGTGCAGAGTGATTGCCAGCTCCCTTCCTCAGGCTTTGCTCATCTGACGTCTGTCTGAGGTCGGTTAGGCGCCAGGCTCTCTACCTTACCAACGCACGCGTGTCAACTTGCCCTCGAGGATCGCATAGGGAGGATGAGACGCGGAAACAGAACACTGCTGAACCGGGTTCCGGGAGCCCCAGGAACAGCACCCCTTTTCCTGGCTGATTGCAACCTAGAGACTGAGAGAGAGAGACAGATCCAGGAGCTGCGTGGCTTCTAGAGAACGCTGTACAAATCTGACAGCTTTGCTAGTGCCTTCACTACCAGCAGCCGGAAAAAGCACAGGCTTCCTTTCCTGGGACAGCAGAATGGGTGCAGGCACACCCCTGCACCAAGGGTGGGCGAAGGGATGAGTGGCGCACGCTCGGTGAGAGATGGGAGGATTCGACCGCGGTTCTTCACGTTACAAGTACAAGCAGATTAATCAATACATATGGCTTGGCAAATGGTTGTTTAGAGCATATATCACACAAACTAACCAAAGACTACTGTAGTAAAATTTATCTTAAATCTAAATTGGAAGGCTAAGAATAACTGTTACGAATTCTAATGTTCCATTATGGGTCGGTTTATTTTATTTCCGAGTCTGGCTCTGTGATAGAATCAGCTGTGCAGACTTAAAAAAGTTAGATATACCTGACTCCACCAATGGAAATTCCCATTAGAAGGATCTGGACTGGGGCTCAGACTTCTGCATTTTTAGAAACCCTCTTCAGGTACACCGTTATCACTGTTGGCTAGTGTCTCAGACCTGTGGACCATAGGGGTTCTTGCCCCTTGCTGATTAAGTATGAACAGGGAAGGCACAGAGAATCTTTCCCCACCAGCAAGACTTGATTCAAAAGACTTGCAAACAGAGATAGGGAGGGCCCAGGCAACACCTACCGCCACCTTTCTGGGCAAAGGATTTGTCCAGGCTTTTAAAAGATTTCGAGGCATGAAAGGGAATTACGGTCATTCATGAGATAGGCTGGATTTTTCCAGGAAAAAGGGGGGTTAGGGAAACTGGGTTGAGGGCAGCGCAGTTTACTGTAAGATGAGGTGAACAGCAAAGGGTTTGGGGAAGAGCTGGCAGGACTCATTACGGGATGTCGTGCATGCCTCTGTGTTGTTGCTGGTTGTTCGAGTCCTGGCCCCGGACTGGGGCCCTTGCCCTGCTTGTGGAAGGTTATATTTGGTCCAAGTTGGGCATTTTGTGCCTGTCCCCAGAGCCGGTTCTATCTGGTCGCTTCTGACAAACAACTCTGAGGAAGTTTACACAGTCGTTTTGGGTATCTTTATCTCACTGTTCCAGGATATGGTGAATCATTGGTCATTTTGTCCCTCACCAACTGGTTGTAGTTTGGGTTATAAGGTGTATTTAAAGGTATATCCAGAGGCCTCTAGGCTCACCGCTGCCACCACCAGCACTGCACGAAAAACCCTGTGCCAATCATTCCCACAGGCATTCCGAGTTTTGACCCATGAGGTTAAGTAGTGGTGGGTTTGGTTAATATGTAAAAATATATTACTCTTAGAATGGGATCAACATTAATGCCAGACTCTTCTGTGTGAACAGCTCCCTCAGACTGAGTTATCCTTTTTGCCAAAGCAACACTAAGGGAAGCTCAGTGGGGCAGGCAAATAAAAGGTGAGTCCTTCCTCTTCCATGCAGTTTTGCATAGAGATGACTCTGAAGTTGCATGTTTATTCTGTGCTTTGTATGGTCAAAGGCAATGTTTCAAGATGTGGTCTTTCCTATGAACAGGAGTAGGAAGAGAATAAATGCAGTTGCAGATTTAGCTAACTTTTAATGTGTGCCTGTTATGTACTGTCAGTTGGAATTGACTGATAAAAATGGGTTTGGGATTTTTTTGTTTGTTATGTGCTAGAATTCTTGATGGCCCAGCGGGTAAGAGCTATGGATGCTAACTGAAAGATTGGCGGTTGGAATCTACTAGTCGCCTCTTGGAAACTTTATGGAGCAGTTCTACTGTGTCCTATATAGAGTTGGAATTAGCTTGACAGCAGTGGGTTTGGTTACTTTTTTTTTCTTTTTTTCATAATGACGTGCTAAGGAGCCCTGGTGACACAGTTATTAGAGTGCTTGGCTGCTAATTAAAAAGTTGGTGGTTTAAATCCAGTCTCCTGTCTGAGGACAAAAGATATGACAGTCAGCTTTCTTATAGATTACAGCCTTGGAAACTCTATGGAGTATTTCTACTCTGTCCTGTGGAGTTGCTCTAAGTGGTAATCGACTTAGCGGCAATAGGTTTGGTTCTTTGTTTATTATGTGCTAGGAGTCCCTGTGTGGTGCAGGTGCCTAAGGGGCTCACTGCTAACCGAGAGGTCGGAGGTTGAAGTCTGCCCAGAAAGGTCTCATGACCTGAAAAAAGGATAACTCAGTCCTAGGGGTTTGTTCACGCAGAACAGTAATGCAATTAACATTGGTCCCATTCTAACAGTAATATATTTTTAAAGAGTAACCAAACCCACAGTTACTTAACCTCAAGTGTTGTACCCTATGGAGTACAGTTCTGCTGTGACACTACATGGGGTCGCTACAAGTCAAAATAGACTTGATGGCAACTGGAAACAAAGTTAGGTGTTATGAACTGTGCTAGATAATTTCATATATGCTTCTTAGATGGGAAAGTCTGGCCTTAAATATGGTAGGATTAATCAATGAAGATGTGAACTGCTGAGAGAAGTTTTAGGGACTGTGATTTGATAAAACTTTATCTGCATGTATACCCAAGGCTGATGAAGATACGGTGATACTGTTACATGTATGCATCACTGGAGACATGGCAAACTGGAACTTTTTTTTTCCTTTTTGGAACAAACTTTTAGATACAAATTTGATAATGATGCCAGCCAAGTGCCATCGAGTCAGATCTGACTCATGATAGTAACAACTATAAACCAAACCAAACCCTTTGCCACTGAGTCAGTTTGGACTCATAGCAGCCTTGTAGGACAGAGTAGAACTGCCCCATAGAGCTTCCAAGGAGCATTGGTGGATTTAAATGCCAGCCTTTTGGTTAGCAGTCATAGCTCTTAACCACTAAGCCACCAGAGTTTCCAGTAGCATCTATACCCCAAACCAAAACTCACATCCCATCGAGTTGATTCCAACTGATCACAACCTTATAGGATAAAGTAGAACTGTCCCATAGAGTTTTCAAGGAGTGCCTGATGGATTTGAACTGCCAGCATTTTGGTTATCAGACGTAGCACTTAACCACTAAGTCTCCAGGGTTTCTAGTAAGAACTATATCAAAAAAACAAACTAAACCCACAGCTGCTGAGTCAATTCTGACTCAGCGATCCTACAGGACAGAGGAGTAGAACTGTTCCATAGAGCTTCCGAGGAGTGCCTGGTGGGTTTGAACTGCTGACTTTCTGATTTGCAGCCATAGCCCTTAACTATGATGCTATGATGCCATGCTAAGTCGCCAAGTGCCGTCGAGTCGGAGCCGACTCATGGCAACCCATAGATCTCTGTAAATGTCCTCTCACCATTTTACTCATTAATTCAATTTCTAGGAATTAAAGAGAATACTTTTATGAGAAAGTAACATGCTGACAGGCAATCAAGGAATAATTATCAAATATTTTTTATTATAAAAATACCTGGAAACTACATAAATATTAATCATTAAAAATGAGCAGTGCATTATTGTGTAGTGACTTAATAAAATGTTACATAAGCACTTAAGCTGATAATTATAAAAGCATATATAAAACAGAAACAAATCTGCCACTGTCAAGTCGATTCTGACTCATAACAACCATCTAGGACAGAGTAGAAGTGCCTCATAGGGTTTCCGAGGAACACCTGTTGGATTCAAACTGCTGACATTTTGGTTAGCACTTGTAGCTCCATAGCAGTAGTCAAATACTTATGACAAAAGAATGAATGAAAAAATATGAGCTGGAATATTAAATGAAACCAAACCCCTTGCTGTCAAGTCAATTCCAACTTACGGCAACCCTGTAGAACAGAGCAGAACTGCCCTGTAGAGTTTCCAAGGAGCACGTGGTAGATTCAAACTGCTGACCTTTGGGTTAGGAGCTGTAGCACTTAACTGCTATGCCACTTGGACTTCCAGGATGTTCTATCTAGGTTATTTAATAGGCCTGGAAGGGAAGGTGAAGAAGGAAAGTGGTTGGTTTATTAGAATACTAAAATTCAGAGTACTTTTTCTCTCGTTGATGTGGGTGGCTACTGTTCTGGTCCACTAGCATCTATTTGACCCTCCTCTGAAAGTGTTAGTCACATGATCCTGGTGGAACTGTGTGAGCATGTGAACCAGGTTGGGCCAATAAAAATCCTTAGCTGATGTTTTCTGTATGAACTGAGAAGGAAAAAAAATCTTGATCCCTTGTCGATGAGGGGATGGTGTGTGTCCATTGCTGTTCATAGCCTTGCCTTCTTTCCCCCACCAAATGGAGATGTGCCTTGTAATAACAGAGCAAGAAAAGGTGGAGGCACAGATAGGTGTCGGAGAGACAGATGGAGGGATCTCTAGATGGGGGGGGTGGGACAGGTGCAGCCGATGATAATTTCTGGGAATTGTCTTAAGGAAAGAGATGACAGTTTTTAAGTCCCTGAGCCAAGCCTAAAATCCATCATTTATGAGAACCTGCAGCATCCTTTCTTTTAAACTGGTTAACTTTGTGTTGATCTCTTACTACTGAAAGTTTTCTGACACTATAATTGATTTAACCGAGAGCAGTACTGATTCTGTATTAGCGTTTTGTTTCTTTTGTTGTTTGCTTTTAAGTAAGCCTTTACTGAAGTCACTGGAACAGTTTGTGCTTGTGTGTAAATGCTGCACTTGTGAATCATTTCCCATTAAGCCATCAATAGACTTTAGATCCTTATTGAACTGTCACTTCCTCCCAGTTCTCTCTCAGCATTTCCTGCAGTATTAGTGACATTAGCTGTTTCTCCACATCCTGTTTCTGACAAAAGACACCTGAAGAATGCTTCAAAAGAGGGCTGTGAGTGAGAACGTGAATTCAGATCTGTGCAAGGGAGGAATGTATGGGGGATTCTGAAATTTGTCAACATCTACTGAGTGTCTGCTGTGTGTCACACACTGTTCCAGTCACTGGGGTTACAATATTGAAAGTGAAAGTAGGCAGAGCCTGTGCCCTTAAGGTGCTTTTATCTGTGGGTGCTTCTGTGTGTGTATCCTGGAGGTAAGTGGTGGGATAGATCCAGTCTAGGAGTTTAGTCAGCATTTACCACTTATTGGTAGCATTGTGCATGGGCACCAGGATAATAATCAATTTATACTGAACATTTACCCAGTGCCGTACCTACATGCATTAATTATTAATCCTTGTAGCACCCCATGAGGGAGGAACCGTTATTTTGCCATTTTGTAAGATGAGGATCTGCTGCTCGTCTATCAGTTTGTTGTGCTGTGGTGGTTTGTGTGTTGCTGGAAGCTATGCCACTGATATTTCAAATACCAGTAGGATCACCCATGGTGGAACTGGTTTCAGTGGAGCTTCCAGACTAAGACGGAGTGAGAAGGATGTCATTGTCTGCTTCTGAAAATCTGGCCAATGAAAACCTTTTGGTTAGTAGTGGAACATCAGGTTTGGAGGACCACAGAAGAATTAATGCCTCTGAATTATGGTGCTGGTGAAGAGTCTTGAATATACCATGGACTTCAGAAGAACAAACAAGTCTGTCTTGGAAGAAGTATAGCCAGAGTGCTCCTTAGAAGAGAGCATAACAAGACTTCATCTCCTGTTCTTTGGACATGTTACCAGGACAGACCAGTCCCTGGAGAAGAACATCATGCTTGGTAAAGTAGAGAGTTAGCAAAAGGAGGAAGACCCTCACTGAGACGCGTTCTGACACAGTGCCTGCAGCAGTGAGCTCAGACATAGAAGTGGCTGAGAGGGTGGTGCAGGGCCGGGCAGTGTTTTGTTCTATTGTACGTAGGGTCTCTATGAGTCAAAACTGACTTGATGGCACCTAACAACAACAACCAGATGAGGATACTGAGACACAAAGAGTGTATTTAGTGTGCCCAAGATTAGATTTAATAGGTGGCAAAAATAGATGAGTCTGAAGCAGTCTGGCTCCTTACCATTAGTCAATAATACTTACATGATGTTGTAAGCAGTCTGCTCAGATATGCTATATCTAGTACTTAAACCTATTGTTTTCAAATTTTCAAGATTTTGAAAAACAGTAAATTTTGATGATGAGGTGTATAGCTCTCTGGCCAGGATAAGGTGAAAGGGAGATTCTGTTTTCAACCTGCTGTAATTTGAACTATAGAGAAAAATATGCAGGGGGGGAAAACGAAAAGAATGCATCTGTTCATTCTCTTCAACAGATGTTCACTGACTGTCTGCCCCTAAACAGGTTTTGTAGAAAACCCTCAGTTTTCTAGGGGTAGAAGGAAAATAAACATGTCCTTAGAACATACCACAGCTTGGTAAGTCCCATGATAAAGGAATTAAAATGGTATGTTGGGAGTGCTCAGAAGTGGAGGGAGAGAAGGAAGAGGAACATGTCATGAAACGGTTAACAAGCAGAGCATGGAGATACAGAGTAGGGGTCCTGTAGCAGACACGGGGACAGGGACTGTCTGGGGAAAGGCCTGTGGGAGGGTCTGCTTTCAGACTCATTCATGGATGTCCTGGGAATTGGAGGTGCCTCTAGGTGTGGGACTAAAACTTAGGTGGATGCTTTGCAAGTTAAGAGACAGCTTTTGGACTTATGTTCAAGGTCATTTTCATTTTCTCACATGTGACAGTAAAAATAACTTCAACACGCACTCCTTAAATATGTAGTTATTTAATAGTGCAAAATGATATTTATGTGCATGTACTGTTGTACTGATGCTATATCCCTTATAAAATATATGGATAAGATTAGATAATATTCATATATATATTTATTTTACAAAATTATTATTAAATATTAGAATAACTAGTGCATTTGACAATGTCTATTTGTTTTTGAAAACTTGGATTTAACACTCTGTGATAGGGTCATCTAAAAGACTGGTTCTAGGTTTAAAGGACCCATCCAAAAGAAGCCATATTTCACAAGGAGATAGAGTTCCAATAGAAGAAGTGTTTGTTGGCAAAGCTAACTGAATCATGATACCTTTTTTAGTTTTCGTTTTTTCAATCTCAAGCACCATGTTCAGGTTTTTCTTGAAATTTAATGAATAACTTTCCATCTTCTCTGATGTCAGTCATTCCTGTGAACTTTTTGGAAGGTGTTGCATTTTCATATTTTTAGCAGTTCAAATCCATGGACAATCTTCATCTGGGATATTTTAAAACAGCTAGCAAATGTTTTCATTTCTGTAATTCACAGATAGAGTTTTTTTTATGTGATACGTTGACATTATTTTCAGCTATCAACTCATCAATAATGGGCAACATTTCTCCAGGTGTGTTAATTACTTCTTGCTGAGTAACAAATTATCCTACAATTGGTATCTTAAAACAACAGATATGTATTATCATAGTTTCTGTGGGTCAGGAATACAGGAGTGGCTTAGGTGTGTTCTTTTGGCTCAGGGTCTTCCACAAGAAGGCAGTTGGGGTGTTGGCTGGACCGTCAGTCATCGTAAGGCTGGCAGGGGGGAGAATCTGCTCCTAAGTCCTCTGATGTGTCTGTTGGCAGACCTCAGCATCTCACTGGTGGTTGCCTGGAGACAGCACTTCTCTACCAGTAGGTTTCTCAATACAGAAAGAATGAAAGAAGGAGAGAAAAACGGAAGTTACAGCTTTTGTAACAAAGTCTTGGAAAGTGAATTTTGCCATATTTTGTTCAATACAAGTGTGTTACTAGATCCAGCCTATGTTGAAAAAAACAGAGAAACAAAACTAAAAACCCAAATCCATTGCTGTCAAGCTGGTTCTCACTCAGAGCTACCCTGTAGGATAGAGTAGAACTGCCCCATGGAGTTTCACACAGGTGGGTCAGGTGGATTACACAAGAATGTGACTATGAGGAAGAAGGGATTGTCCAGGACAATCTTAGAGATTGCTGTACCAGCTACTGCTCATTCCTGCTCATCACAGCCACGTGTATGTCAGAGTGGGGCTGTGCTCCACCAAGCTTCCAAAGGCCGATTTCTCCAGAAGGATATTACACGACCTTCCTTCAGAGGAGCCTCGGGGTACATTTGAACCTTTCATATTGCGGTTAGCAGCCGAGTGTTAGCCGTTTGTATCACCCAAGGATGAAGCCCCAGGCTGTGTACTACATTCATTTTCAAAATAGAAAATAAATTTTCGAAGTGGTTACTTTCTCATTCATCACTAAAATCTTTACCTGGAAGAGACATATTATGAATATTTACTTTTCTGAAAATGCTACATAATATTGATAGCCCCTTGTCATCACAAGACAAATAAGAGAATGTGGGAATCTGGTCTTTTGTAAATAAAACATTAGTAAATCATTTTACTTGAGACAACTTACTTAAGTATATTGCATGGTTTCAGACTGGTTCTGTCCAGTTCAATCACTGAAACACCCTGAATTTTAAAGTTGCAGTGAATGGGAAAGATAGCTGGAATGGGAAGAACTGCAAGTCAGGCGCCCTGCTAGAAACTTAATCTCCATCTTAGAGAACAAAGGCAGCGTATGTATTGCATAGCTACCAAATCTCTTGCCCTTGCATTTTGAGCATAGACTGAAGCAATGCTGTCCCACTCAAAAATAGCTGTGCCCAGCTCAAATATGGTGATTCATCATAGTGCTTTGAACGCATGTGGCTCTCCTACAGTCCCGCCAGTAATCCAGTCTCATGCATCAGGACCTTGGAGGGACTCACCCTGCCTCTTCCAAGTTTCCCACTCCTGGGCTTCAGCCTTGATATGGATTGAATTCTGTCCCCTGCCCCACAAAAATGTGTGTATCAATTTGACTGGGCCATGATTCCCAGTATTACGTGGTTATCTTCCATTTTGTGATTGTCATTTTATATTAAAGAGGATTAGGGTGGGATTGTAACACCCTTACCCAGATCATATCCCTGATCCAATGTAAAGGGAGTTTCCTTGGGATATAGTCTGCACAACTTTTTGTCTCTCAGGAGATTAAAGAAAAAGGAAGTAAATACAGAGTGGAGACCTCATACTACCAAGCAAGGAGCACAGTGCATCCTTGGAGCATGGGGTCTCGGTACCTGAGAAACTCCTCAACCAGAGGAAGATTGAGGACAAGGACCTTCCTCCAAAGCTGACAGAGAGAGAGAGAGAGAGAGAGAGAGAGAGAGAGAGAGAGAGAGAGAGAGAGAGAGAGAGACTTACCCTGGAGCTGCCACCCTGAATTTGGACTTTTAGCCTACTTCATGGTGAGGAAATAAACTTCTCTTTGTTAAAGCCGTCCACATGTGGTATTTCTGTTACAGCACCATGAGATAACTAAGACAGACCTATAAAAATAAAATCACAAGTAAAATTAAGTTAAAAAAAGAATTACAAAGAATCTTCTTTGTAAAGGGCTTAGTTTTATGAAACTAACCATTAATGGCATCCTGAACTATGCAGAAGGCAATTTATTCTGATATGCTGAAAGTGAAGAGATGGATAAGGACGCCACCATTACTCCTCTCTTTCATCCTTTAAAGAACATTAGATATGTCATAGTGTAAAGACATCACAAAGTTTTGTCAAGTAAAACGAAAGTGTTATGGCATGTTCAAAAAGGCAAAAACGGGAAGCCGACCTGCCAGAACAAACGTCTGCCAAAATCGAAGGAAGTATTACAGAACAGACAAGAGTGGGAAAATGGAGCAGTGCGCTGCTATGGCCGTGTCTGTCCACAGTCCGAGGAACATTAGAGAATTATCAGCAAGTATTAACATTACAAATAGGCAAAACCATTATAGCTTCACCTTCTCGTAAATTGACAAGAAACTGATCCTACAGTTTTAATCCTTTTTTCTAAAAATCTTTGGTAAAGGTTTCAATGATGACACAGGAGGGTCTTCATTGGTCCAACAAATTTCTATTCACTAAATACTAATAGAGAAAAGGAAGAGTGGAAAATCTTTTGTGTTCTACTGGATTGGCTTGTGTGGAAGGTTTCCTAAAAGATATTTTCTGAGATTATTTTAGCTCTTGTCTTTATACCTGAAGTGAAAATCATGGAATAGGGGCATCAGTTTTATTCAATACATTAAATATTGTTGTTATTGGCTGCTATTGAGTTGGCTTCACCTTATGGTGACCTTATTATGTATAACAGAACAGAACATCGCCTGGTCCTGTACCATGATCACAATCATTGGCATGTATGAGTCCATAGTTTTTTCATTGGCTAGGATTTGGACCTAGATCACCAGACCTTTCTTCCTAGGCTTAGTCTGAAAGCTTTGATGAGACCTACCCACCATAGGTGACTCTAATGGTATTTGAGATACTGGCTGCATAGCTTCCAGCATCACAGCACATTTAGAACAAACTGACAGATGGGTGGTAGACATTACATATTAGTAAATTTTAATTATTTTCTAATTATTTTGATTTTAGTTTTGCACTTGGCTTTTGGCTAAAAGTTAAAAATAGGGAAGACAAGATGGGCTAGTATTGCTTTTCTGTACCACCATGGATCCTCTGGTACCCCTGGGATGCATGCACAGCTGTTTGGAGACCTCTGCTCTAGCACAAGTGTTCTTAACTCAGGATTTATTGCCTATGAATGAGTCAATTTCAAAGAATGGAGAAAAAAAAAGTGGCCAAAGCTTTAATCAAATTCCCCAAAATACCTTGAGAACCACTGGTCTAGGCAACAAATAACTTCTGAAAGATTTTAAAGCTGCAGAGATCTACAATTTAGATTGCTACTTGTGTGGCGACCTTATATATGCATCAGAATTGATGTGATGGCATACTACCGCCACAGCAGCAGAGGCTCTTGGTGCCGAGTGGACGGTGACTGGGAGAGGGCCACCAGGGAGGCAAGGAGAGTGGTCACAGTCCAGCTTCTTCAGCGAGGCAAAAAGGAATGAGGGCTGGAGCCAAGGAAATGGGCGTGGGGTGGTAAAGGGGCAAGGGGAGGAGCTCGTGGATGCGTGGAAATCAGAAATGGGCTCCAGAGAACAGAGTGGTCACTGAGTCACTGAACAATTTAAAAAGAAATCATAGCCTCAAAATGAAGAAATAGTCAAGTCCTCTCCCTTTTTTCCTTGGGGGCAGTGATGGATAGTTTCAGTGGTAGAATTCTCGCCTTTCATGTGGGAGCCCTGGCTTCAATTTGCAACCAGAGAAATGAATGTTTAGCCAACACCCATCTATCCTTGCAGGCTTTCATGTTGCTGTGATGCTGGACATGTTCCAGCATTCCAGACTAAGACAGACTAGGAAGAAAGGCCTGGTGATCTACTTCTGAAAGTCAGTCGAGGACAACTCCGTGAATCACAATGGTCCAATCCTGTTGTGCATGAGGTTGAATGGTAGCCAACAACAACCACCTTTTTTCTTAAATTGCCCCCACCTCTAGTTTTTATTTTAGTTTTTGTCCCTCCTTTATTTCTAATTAGTGTCTGAAGACTCAAGCTAGAAAAGGGAGAGATTTATGAAGATGACATCAATATTTAAAAATATCTAGTGACATAGTAATACAAGAAGGGTATTTGGAAGAAGGGGCTGTAGGGTGACATTGTATCCTTAAATAAATCTGTAGTCAGATAAATATTTTCTGTTTTGGAAAATATAATAGATTGGAATTCCAAGGATGTCCTTTCTTCAAAAAGGGTGAGATATTTCTACTCCCTCTCCAGATTTTAAATTTCTTTCCTTCTGTTATGGTCATCCTCATTTTGGTTTTGTCTTGTGAGTTTCCTCTCCTGGGCAGTCTCTTATCTCTTAAAAATAAACTCACATTCTGTAGTATTTCATACCTCATACACTCCTTCACATACCCTTTCTTCTTTAACTAGTTTCTTGGCAAAGCTCTGAGTGTCCACTTCAGCTGAAAATATCTCCATGGTGTTGTTGTACCAATATATTTCCATAGTGGTGGTGGTGGTTTTCTTGGGATTCAAATGAGTGTGCGGTAGGGGTAGTGGGTGTCACGCTTGAACTCATGTAGGGAAATAAGAGCAGCAGCTCCATTTCAACAAGAGCCTCCTTCAGTCCTTTCATGGCTTCATCTTCCTAAGGCTCAGACTTGCTAACTGGTCCAAAAATAACAACAGGAACCACTGACCTTCCCTGCTACCCTTGTAGAGGCTGATGTTATTCCTGTGCCTCAGCCAGCGCACAGTTCTGTGGAACGCGGAGCCAGCGTGCTATGGGAATTGAGGCTGATGTTGAAATTGACTGGCTCCTCTTCCTCCATTAATAGCAGAGCCCGGGCTGGGCTGGAGGATGGGCAGGGAGGTGGCTTGCACAAGATTCATCTCCTTGAGTGGCAGGTGTCAGCAGTGTATTGTAAATTGTTTCCTATGAGATTATCTTGACTCGTAAGATTTATTTCAGCTGTCAGTGGTAATGAAGTGAGACCTCATGCTGCACTTATTTTCAACCTGGTTGATTTTAAACGTAAACGAAATTCCTGGCACATGGATAGAGGTTGTCATGGATTGAATGTGTCCCCATAAAATATGTGTTGTGAATCCTAATCTCTACGCCTGAGGTGATAATTTCTTTGGGGTATGGGTTGTCTTTGTTATGTTAATGAGGCAGGATTGGTGTAGGATGTGTTTTAAGTCAATCTCTTTTGCAATATGAAAGATATTAAACAAGCAAGTGAATGGAGCAGAGATGGGGGAAGAGAGATGCCAAGCCACATGAAGATTGCCCAGGAACTGAAGCTCAAAAGGACCTTCCTTCTGAGCTGACAGCCTTCCCCTAGAGCCGGCACCCTGAATTCAAACTTGTAATTTCCTAAGCTGTGAGAAAATGAATTTCTTTTGTTAAAGTCATCCAATTGTCGTATTCTGTTACAGTAGTGCTAGATAAATAAGACATAATGTGGTACTAGGAATGGGGTGCTACTCTAAGAAATGTCTACAATGTGAAAGTGGTTTGGGAATTAGGTAAGGGGTAGATGCTGCAAAAGTGTTAAGAGTTGCTTACTAGTTAAAGCCTAGCTTACCTTGAAGAGACTGTTAGAATTCTAGATATTAAAGGCAATTCTGGTGAGGGTTCAGAAGGAAGTGACAGCTAAAGAGAAAATCTTTGTCATCTCAGAGAATACATTTGGCAGTAGAATATTGCTAGATACATTGGCATTAAATGTGCTGCTGGTGAGACTTTAAAAGAAAATGAAGAACATGTAATTGGACAATGGATGAAGGGTGATGCTTTTTATACAATGACAAAGAATTTGGCTAGAGTTAGGTTCAAATGTTCAGTGGAAGATAGAACTTCTAAGTGATCAACTGGCTGATGAAATTTCTCAG
The DNA here is from genome assembly GCA_028571685.1 of Heterohyrax brucei. Taxonomy (NCBI): domain Eukaryota; kingdom Metazoa; phylum Chordata; class Mammalia; order Hyracoidea; family Procaviidae; genus Heterohyrax; species Heterohyrax brucei. Next base: position 106,198,410 of record CM053142.1, read on the forward strand.
GAAGATCTTAAAGGGCCGCATAGTTCCCCCTTTCTGCTTACAGTAAAACACAGCAGGAAAGATCTGGACTTAAAAATAAACTATGCAAAATGAAAACAGAACTTAAACATTTGGAAAATTTTGTTGTACAAACTAAGGACACACGTCCTAGAATTTTCACCACGGATGTGGCTACATAATCTTCTGTTAAGGAGATTAAGCTTGTGACTAATAGATCTCATCAGCTACCGCAGCAGAAAACCTATCAGTTTAGACTGAAGTGGACAGACACAGAACAGCGGAAAAGAAAATTGTCTCCATCTTGGAACTCTATAAGCAGAAAATAGGGCAAAGGAGCTACATCTGTTGTCCTCCAGGAAAAGAAAAGGACCATTCTTGGAGCAGCTCAGATATCAGCAGAACTGTGGGAAGGAGCATTGGAAGCAGGACTTGCATGGTTTCAGTGGGTACGGTTATAGTCTCCTGGATCTCCAAGGGTAAGGCCATACAACCTCCTAGGTCTCGAAGAATTGGATCTTTGCAAACTCAGTTCTGGCATTGGGACTGCCATTAAAGTATGCCAGAGACACGGGGCCACCACCCAAAACTAGGGGTGTGGCAGCCATACCCAAGAGGGTGCGGTCTCAGAGAAGAAAGGATTATTTTCAAGCCTTGCGAGCTCATGGAAATTGTTCTGCTGGGTTTTGGACTTGCTTGGTGGCCTTTGTCTCTACTTCCCCTCAGATTTCTCCCATTTGTAATGGAAATGCCTACCTCGTGCCAACTCTACCACTGTACTTGGTAGGAAACAATTTGTAGTCTAGATTTCACACATTTGCAGACAGAGGAATTTTGCCCAGAATGGCATATACATTAAGTTTCAATCATGTTTGATTTCGATGATTCAGAAGATGAGATTTGGGATTTAGAGGTGATTTAAGACTTTCAGAGCCATGTTAGCACAGTGATTAAGAGCTAGGCTGCTGACCAGAATGTGAAGAGTTTGAATCCACCAACCACTCCTTGGAAACCCCATGAGAGAGTTCTGCTGTGTCCTATGGGGTCACTGTAAGTTAGAAGTGCCTTACCCAGCAGTAGGTTTTCTTTTTTCACTTTAAGACTTTTTTTATGATGTGATGGGGTGGATGCATTTTGCATATGGAAAGGACATGGATTTTGGGGGGCTAAGGGTAAAATATTATGAATTGAATTGTGCCCCCTAAAATGTGTTGTGAATCCTAACCTCTGTTTCTGTGGTTATAATCCCATTGGAGAAAGGGTTGTCTTTGTTATGTTAAAGAGGCAGGATTAGTGTAGGATGTGTGTTGAATCATTGTCTTTTGAGATAAGAAACAGATTAAATGAGCAAATAAAAAGAAGCAGGGGGTGGGGCGGGGAAGAGAGATGCTTGCAAATGAACAGAAGGTGGGGCAGGGAGGGGTAAGACAGACACCAAGCCACCTGAAGATTGCCCAGGAGCGGCTCAGACGGGAGAAACACCTTCCTCCAGAGCTGACAGAGAGTAAAAGCTTTCCCCTAGAGCTGGCACCCTCAGTTCAGAGTTGGAGCCTCTTGAACAGTGAGAAAGTAAATTTCTTTTGGTTAAACCCATCCACTGGTGATATTTCTGTTATAGCAGCTCTAGATAACTAAGACAGAGGTGTTCGGGGAATCTGAAGTAATCTGACCTTCATTCAATTACTGCTTCTTGGGAAATGCTGGAAAAGGGCTCTTAGCTGACTTTAGAATCTGATTCCAGTGTTGTATGATGTCATGGATTGAATTGTGTCCCCCCAAAATATGTGCAGTTACTTGGCTGGGTCAGAATTCCCAGTATTCTGTGATCACCCTCCATTTTATGATTTTCTTATGCTGTAAATCTTAATTGCTTCCCGTGGTTAACAGAATGGATTATGTCCGAGAGGATTGATGTGGGACTGTGAATCCCTTCCTAAGGTCACCTCCCTGCTCTATTGTAAAGGGAGTTTCTCTGGAGTGTGGCTTGCACCACCCTTTATCCTTTCATCCTACAAGGGATAAAAGGAAAAGGAAGAAAGCAGAGAACGGGGAATCTTACACCATCAAGAAAGCAGCACGGGAGACGAGCGCATCCTTCAGACTTGAAATTCCTGTGCCAAGATGCTTGCCGGCCACAGGCTGGTACAACACAAGGACTTTTCTTCAGAGCCAACGGAAGAAAAGCCTTCCCCTGGAGGGGACACCCTGAATTCAGACTTGCAACCTACCAGACTGTGTAAGGACAAACTTTCGTTGGCGAAAGCCATCTACGGTGTAGTATTTCTGTTAGAGGAGTGCTAGGTGACTGAAACACGTGGTGACTGTCAGGGCCTCTTTCTGCACTAAAAACCTGTTGCCACCATGTCCATTCTGGGGCCTCTTTACTGGATGCTTAATTTAATTTTCCAGAACAGTAACTAAAATATTTGAAAAATTATCTTAGAGGACCACAAAGATTTTTTCCTTTTGTTTTGAAAATTTGGAGATGTATGCTTAAGAGATTCTTCATGAAATTCTGACTGATTCTTTTTTTTAAAAAATTATTCTTTATTTTTATTTTTTTTAATTTAATATGACCGAGTAAAAATGTACTTTCCCATATAAATTTACATGCCCACGTATATGCAGCTTCCACTGCTCTCCCTGCGCAGTGACAGCACACTATTCCTCTCTGCTCCATACATGTCTCATCCTCCCAACAGTCTCCTTTCCCCTCCTCTCCACCCACTCTCCTTCCTCCAGCCAGAGGTCAGCAGGATGATATCCTATAGATGCATAGAATCATAAAATGCATCCAATATATGGTCACTCTGCATTGTCAAGTCCAATCCATTCGTGTCTAAAGAGTGGACCTTCGTTATGATTTATGGGCAAGGACAGCATCAAGGCCAGAGGCCATGCTCCCACGGGAACGCCAAAACCACTGGACCATCAATTGAGGTCTTTTAGTGGAGATCTCAGGATGCACCCCTTGTTATTCTTGTGTTGTCTGGCTGATTCTTGAAGATGACCACCACAAGCATAGTGTGGAGCTGGGCAGAGCCGGTCTGCAGTCTTGTTTCAGTGACTCATTTAAATGCATAAATTGAGAAAATTGCTTTTCTATTATTGTCATAGTCATGATATTTGCTTTATCATGGGTTGGGATTCCACAATCATCAGAGGGTTGAGGGTTGGAAATGATGAATAAAGCACTAGAATACTGACTGTTGCACTGAATGTATTCATCAAATGAGAATTATTATTTTGCTATATAAATTGTCATCTCTGTGGCCTTCAGGGACTTTGTAGAGGAAGGAATCAAGGTCCTTGAAAAGGGTATGTGTGAGTATTACAACCTGAGTAAGGAGCACGACTAGCTTAGTCAACAAATATTTATAGAAGTGCCCCTTGACAACACAGTGCTGTTGTATTAGACACTGATGTGCGAAATTTAAAGCAGAAGTATCAACATTAGATTCTTTAAAAACTTGTGAACATATGTAGCAAGGCATGGTAACAAAAAAAATCATTTAGAAAAATTTAATTTTTAAAAACTATATGTAGTACTATAATTCTCTTATACTGCTTTTTAATAGTAAAAAACAAGTACTGTCATTACTCCCAGATATTCTTACCTTCCAGTGGATCTATAAAAAAACAAAACCCAAACCCACTGTGTCGATTCCAACTTGTAGGTAGTGATTCTATGGGACAGAGTTTAACTGCTTCATAGAGTTTCCAAGAAGTGCCTGGTGGATTAGAACGGCCGACCTTTTGGTTAGTAGCTGTGGCAGTTAAGCCGTCGTTGTCCATCTCCAAAACAAACCCACTGCTGTCAAGTCAATTCTGACTCATAGCAACCTTATAGGACAGAGTACAACTGTCCCACATAGGAGGCCAGTAATTCACTTCAGGACTTTTGAAGTTATTTGTTTGACTTTGGGCTTGGGACATTCAGATGACTAGCTGTGATAAATGCGAGTAGAAAGCTGATTCTATTACCTAATTAATACAGATTAAACATGCAAGGGGAAGAGGTGCCAGTAATTGACATCTGCTTCCTGATCAAATTTATTCAGGTCTTTGGTTCACTTTGACTGGGTGGGAGGCACAGTCTGTTCCAGAAAAGCATGCAAATTCCCTCATTTTTGCTTACCTCCTCTGCTATTCCCTGCCATCTCCTCCTTGCTCTGTCTTTGTCAGCTCTGAAGTCATTTCTCTACTAACACCCACTGTTCTTCAGAACTGCTTCCTTGATACTTTTCCATGTAGGTGCTATCTTACTTCGCTCATTGTGGTCATTTTGCTAACCCTTGTGTCTGACAGATATTCTCCCTCCTGCACACTGCGGTGCCTGTCTTTCTATAGCTCCAGCTGCCTTTGTGTGCTGGGTCTGCCACTTGGTGTTTGCCAGTATTTAGCCTGTCTCTTCCAGTAGATGGGCTTGGGGAGACAGGGATCCCATGTTGCTCTTCACGGAACGCCCCACACTGTTAGGGATGAAATGAGTTCTAGAGACAGTGCACAGATAAAGTATGCATATGGAGCAAAGCTCAGTAGGCTGTTTCCTTCTGTTTTTTCAGTTTAGCAATTCTCATTTCAGTTTTATATCTTACTATTAACTAAAAATATTAGGCAAGATTCAGAATTTTATCTTGCAGGAATGTGTACAAGTTAAGACTGGTGGATGACTCACTGATTCTAAGAAATTTGAAAGTGGTAGTTTACTAAGAAAGTCAGCCTGAAAAGTGTGTGTGTTAGCAAGTCCTTGCAGACAGAACCCATTAAGTTCAATGTTCCCCTTGCAGCAGGTAACTCACCATCAATTCACCCCATTGGTGAGGTACAGATAGCAGAAGATGATAGTTCTGAGACTGTCTGACAGGAGAATAAAAAAAGGTGGTGGGGGGAGGAAGGGAAGAGAAGTTGCTTCCGGCCTCTTGTCTCCTCTCTTCTCCTCAGTGGGACTTCTTTCACTATCAGCCCCACTCTCTGTGGGGTGGTGATAATAGGTAGATAGATAGGGAGCCCCTTAGTTCAGACACTGCTTTTTTAAAAAAAAAAAATGTCCCACTTGATCTTCACAAACAACCTCTGGGGAACTGTAGATTTACAGAAGACATGAAGCCTAAGATCACACACTTAAGGCACAGTCAAATTATGTGCCCAGGTCTGCCTAATCCCCAAACTTGTGCTAAGACTTGTCCTTATCTATTCTTCTGTTCTCTGTTCACTTTGAATTTTGATTTTTTTTAACGTTGTTTTTAGAAGTTAGACTGACAATTTTTGGCAGAGGGACATTTGCCTTATACCCAGGATTTAGGATACTATGTAGGTTATTGTCGCTATTGGGCCCATCAAGCTGGTGCTAACTCACAGTGACACTATGTTAACAAAATGAAGCACTGCTTGGTCCTCTGCCATCTTTACAGTCATTGCTGTGCTTAAAGCCACTGTTGCAGCCACTGTGTCAGTCCATCTCATTGAGGGTCTTCCTCTTTTTCACTGACCTGATGCTGTACCCAGCATGGTGCTCTTCTCCAGGAACTGATCCCTCCTGACAACACGTCCACAGTGATACGAAGTCTTATTATGCTCACTTCTGATGTACGTTCTGACAGTGCTTCTTCCAAGACAGATTTGTTTATCCTTCTGGCAGTCCGTGATATGTTCAGTATTCTTTGCCAGCACCATATTCAAAGACGTCAGTTCTTTGTCAGTCTTCCTTATTCGTTGTCCAGCTTTCACATGCGTATGAGACAATTGCAAATACCATAGCTTGGGTCAGGTACATTTAGTCTTCAAAATGACATTTTTGCTTTTTAGCACTTTAAAGATGTCTTTTGTGGCAGATTTGGCCAGCACAATATATGGTTTGATTTCTGGACTTCTGCTTCCATGGGTATTGGTTGTGGATCTAAGTAAAAGGAAATCACTGACAACTTTGATATTTTCTCCGTTTATCATGATGTTACTTATTGGTCCAGTTATGAGGATTTTTGTTTTCTTTATGTTGAGAGGTAATCCATACTGAAGGCTGTCATCAGTAAGTGCTTCAAATCCTCCTCGCTTTCAGCAAGCAAGGTTGTGGCATATGCACGTTAATCAGTCTTCCATGAATCCTGATGCCTTGTTCTACGTTTTATCATCCAGCTTTTTGGATTATTGGTTCAGCATACAGATTGAATAAGTGTGGTAAAAGGATACAATCCTGATGCATACTTTTTCTGACTTTTACACACATAGAATAACCCTTGTTCTATTTGAATGATTGCCTTTGATCTACGTGCAGTTTCCTCATGAGCATAAAGTGCTCCAGAATTCTCATACTCTGCACTATTGCCCATAATTTATTATGATTCACACAGTCAAATGTTTTTGCATAGTCAATAAAACACAGGTAAACATCTTTCTGGCATTCTTTGCTTTCAGCCAGGATCCATCTGACATTACCAGTGATAAGCCTTATTCTATATCTTCTCAACCCAGCTTGAACTTCTGATAGTTCCCTGACAAAGTACTACTGCAACTGTTTTTGAATGATACTCAGCAAAATTTTACTTGTGTGTGATATTAATGATACTATTTAGTAATTTCTGCATTGTGTTGTGATTAACTTTCTTTGGAATGGATACAATCATGGATCTCTTTTAGCTGGTTGGCCAGGTAGCTGTCTTCCAAATTTCTTGACATAGATGTGTGGGCACTTCCAATGCTGCATTCATTCGTGGAAATATTTCAGTTGGTGTTCTGTCAATTCTCAGAGCTGTGTGTGTGTGTGTGTGTGTGTGTGTGTGTGTGTTGCCAATGCCTTCTGTGGAGTTTGGACTTCTTCCTTTAGTACTGTTAGTTCTTGATCACCTACTATCTCCCAGAATGGTTAAATGTCAACCAATTATTTTTGATACAATGACTATTTTTTCCATCTTCTTTTGATGCTGCCTGAGTCATTCAGTACACTACCCATATAATCTTTCAGTGTTGCAATTCAAAGCTTGAATTTTTTCTTTAGATCTTTCAGCTTAAGAAATGCCAAGCATGTTCTTTCCTTTTGGCTTTCTAGTTTCAAGTCATTACACATGTGTCATTATAATACTTTACTTTATCTTCCTAAGTCACCCTTTGAAACCTGTTCAGCTGTTTTACTTCATCATTTCTTCTGTTTTCTTTAGCGACACCACATTCATGAGTAAGTTTCAGAGTCAACTCTGATACCCATTTTTGTCTGTTCTTTCTTTTTAATGACCTTTTGCTTTCTTCATGTATGATGTCCTTGATTTCATTCCATAACTTGCCTAGTCTTTGTTCACTAGTGTTCAGTGTGTCAAACTATTTTTGAAATGGCATCTGAATTCAAGTAGGTTATACCTAAGATTGTCTTTTGGCTCTCATGGACTTTCAGCTTCAAATTGGACTTGCATATGAGCAATTAGTGGTCTGTTCTATAGTCAGCTCCTAGCTTTTCCTGACTAATGATACTGAGCTTCTTCATCATCTCTTCCCATGAATGTAGTTGATTTGATTTCTGTATATTCTTTATGGTGAGGTCCACATGCATACCCCCAAAAGTCAATTGTCTATTGACTTTTATCTGTTGTCTATACCTAAAAATAGTTGATTATGACTTATAGGACAGAGTAGAATGGCCCCATAGGGTTTCCAAAGAATGCCCGGTGGATTTAAACTGCCAGCCTTCTGGTTAGTAGCCATAGCATTCAACCACTATACCACCAGGGTTTGAGGTACATAGTTGCTGTTTATGTTGTTGAAAAAAGATATTTGCCATGAGTGAGGTCATAATTGTATGTTTGATCAATTTTAGACTGCATAAATTGGTCAAGTTCTTCAATTTACTCATCCTTGGTATTAGTGGTTGATGTAGAAATTTGAATAATAGTGGTATTAACTGGTTTTCTTTGTGGGTGTATGGCTATTATTTTGTCACTGATGGAGTTGTACTTTAGGGTAGATCTTGAAATGTTTTTGCCAGCGAATGTGATGCCATTCCTCTTCAGTGTCATTCCTGGCATAATAGACCGTGTGTTTGTCTGATTCAAAATAACCAGTGCCCATCTGTTTGAGCTCACCAGTGCCTAGGCTATCAACTTTTATGTGATCCATTTCATTTTTGATGACTTCCGCTTCATACATTCCAAGTTCTAGTTCCGTTTTTTAATGGATGTTTGCACCTGTGTTTTCTCATCTTGAGTTATGCCATGTCAACAAATGAAGGTCCTGAAAGCCTTACTCTGTTAAGGTTGAGTCTACTTTGAGGAGATAGCTCTTCCCCAGCCTGATTTTGAGTGACTTCCAACCTGCGGGGCACTCTTCCAGCACTATGTCAGACAATATTCCACTGCTGTTCACAAGGTTTTTACTAGGACCACTAGATCCTTCTTCCTAGTTAGTCTTAGTCTGGAAACTCTATTGAAATCTGTCCACAATGGGTGGCCCTACAGGTATTTGAAATACTGGTTGCACAGCTTCCAGCATCACAGTACAAGTCCCCACAGTATGACAAACTGACAGATGAGTAGAGGACTAGGTGGGTACTCAGTATATATCTGTTAAATGAGTGAGTGCATCAAGGCCAGGTTGTTTTGTGATGGAATGTGTGATAGAGCAGTTCAACATCTGGGAAAGAGGCATGTGTTAAGGAGGGAAAAAGGAGGCCTGCGTCCTTGTTTTCTCTCTTACTAGTTGTGTGATCCTGGCAAGTCACTTAACTCTTTGGGTCTCAGAGAGTTACCTGTAACATGTAAGAGGGCTAAGGGATGAACAAGATAGTCTCTCCATTGCATGATACTTGAGGAGTTTGGGAAAAAACAACTGGATCCTTCAAGGCATGTCTGTCACCAGAAAAGAGACGTGATGATGGCATCTGCCTGTGCCCAGAATTTAGGAATTCTGCTTTCTAGTTTTATCTCTAAAACTAGTATTGGTGATTTATTATGAACTCTAAGTTTCCTGTGCCATTTCCCCTATTTGCCAAGGAGATATGTCAGCACTGGCATCCTTCTTTGCTTAATATTTTCTTTGATCTTCAAAGTTCCATAGAAAACAAAAATTTAGTATTACTGTGATAAGGTATAATGATCATTAAGAACAAAGTCCCAAAATATCATCCAGTGAAAACCTAGATATAGTATCTTCCTCAGCCAGTGTGGAATGCTGAATTGTGATGGCATTTAATGTTATGATTGAACTACATACATTTTCATATGTGTTGTAGATCAAATTGTTTCCCCCAAAATGTGTGCCAGCTTGGCTAGACCATGATTATCAGTGTTGTGTGCTTGTTCACCATTTTGTGTCTAAATGCTTTTGATAAATCTTTTATAATGTTAATGAGTCAGCATTGGAAGCAGTTATGTTGATGAGGAAGGACTTGATCTATAGGATTAGACTGTGTCTTGAGTCAATCTCTTTTGAGATTTAAGAGAGGAAACTGAGCAGAGAGAGGGGACCTCATTCCCCCCGAGAAAGAAAACCGGGAGAGGAATGTGTCCTGTGGATCCAGGATCGTTGGACTGAGGAGCATCTAGACCATGGAAAGGTTGATGGCAAGGACTTTCCCCCAGAGCCGAAAGAGAGAGAAAGGCTTCCCCTGGAAGTAGCACCCTAAATTCAGGTTTCTAGCCTCCTAAACTGTGAGGAAATAAATTTCTCTGTGTTAAAGCCATCTACTTGTAGTATTTCTGACATAGCAACACAAGATAACTAAGGCCATATGAAAATATCACTGCTTGTGGCAGTTGAAAAAGGCATCAAGAAAATCACCGATTATCCAGGCGTAGACTAATAGGATGCACAGTTATCCTCTGTCTACGTGATAACTGAATTCAATAACAATTCCTAAATCAAAATAACTTTCAATCACAAATTGTTCTTATTTCAAAAAGTAAGTTTGTTTAGTGAGAGACTAGATTTCAAAGAGAGATGAATGTTATTAACATTGCGTGAGCACTAGTATGGGACTTGAGACCCCAGTGGAATAGTGGTTAAGAGCTACAGCAGCTAACCAAGAGGTCAGTGTTTCAAACCTACCAGGAACTCCTTCGAAACCCAATGGGGGAGTTCTACTCTGTCCTATAGGGTCACTATAAGTCAGAATTGACTTGATGGGTTTGGTTTGGTTTAATGTACAACAAACTTTAAACAAACTGTAGGATAAAATTGTACTTCAGGACAGATCTTGAAATTTTCTTTTAGATGATGAATGCAACACTATTCATCACCAAGTTTTCATTTCCAGCATAGTAGACTATATGATTGTTGGATTCAAAGTGACCAATACTGGTCCATGTCAGCTAACTAATGCCTAGGATATTGATGGCTATGCCTTCCATTTCAGTTTAGACGATTTCCAGTTTTCCTAGAGTCATACTTCACACTTTCCATGTTCTGGTTATTAGTGGATGCTTACAGCTGTTTATTCTCATTTTGAGTAGTGTCACATCAGTAAATGAAGATACTGAAGGCTTTACTCCATCTGCGACACTAAAGTCATCACTACTTTGAGGAGGCAGCTCTTCTGCAGTCATCTTCTGAGTGCCTTCCAATCTCAGGGGCTCCTTTTCTGGCACTATATCTGATAACGTTCTGTTGCTGTTTATAAAGTTTTCCCTAGCAAATTCTTTTTCAGAAGTAGACTTCCAGATCTTTCTTCCTAGTCTGCCTTAGTCCGGAAGCTCAGCTGAAATCTGTCTACCATGAGTGACTCTGCCTTGTTGTCTGGTACCTAAATACCAGGAGCATGGCTTCCAGCATCACAGCAAAAAGTAAGCCTCCACTGACAGACAAGTAGGATCTGCTCACTCTATCCTGACTCTTCCTATTATCTAAGATACACAATCAACACAATCTGTCTAGAACTCTGCAGGGCAGAACAGTCTCTCACCAACTTAGTTAACCAATCAATGCAATTAGCCCAGACCTCTGCAGGGCAGAACGGTCTCCCACCAGCTAAGATATGTAATCAGCCCAGACTGACTTTATATTAGTTCATAATGATGATGTGAAAAGATGTTCTATGTTCAAATTTGTTCCTGATAACCACAGAAAGAGTTGTAATTCAATATCAAAATGTAGATGTGGAAAATGAAATTATCAGTCACAAAGCATAGGTGCTGTTATATTTTCTCCTTGTTGTCTGAAAGACAGCCCAGTAGGTTACAAATCTGAATTGAGGGTGTCTGCACCAGTGATAGAGTAATATCCATGAACCTACATGAAAGGCCAATTAATATGATTGTTATTCAAATTTATGCACCAACCACAGAGGCCAAAGGTGAAGAGACTGAAGATTTTTACCAGCTTCTACAGTCTGAAATTGATGAAACATGCAATCAGGATGCATTGATGATTACTGGCAACTGGAATGCAAAAGTTAGAAACACAGAAGAAGGATCAGTAGGTGGAAAATACGGCCTTGGTGATAGAAATAATACCAGAGATTGCATGATAGAATTTTGCAAGACTAACAACTTCACTGCAAATACCTTTTTTAACCAACACAAATGGTGACTGTACAGATGGACCTCACTGGATAGAATACAGAGGCACAAAATTGACTACATCTGTGGAAAGAGATGATGGAAAAGCCCTGTATCAGCAGTCAGAACAAGACCAGGTACCGACTGTGGCACTGCTCATATGCAAATTCAAACTGAAACTGAAGAAAAGTAGAATAAGTCCACAAGAGCCAAAGTATGACCTAGAATATATCCCTTCTGTGTTTAAAGACTGTCTCAAGAACAGATTTGATGTGTTGATCTTTAATGACCGAAGACTGACAAATTGTGGAATAATATCAAAGACATCATTCATGAAGAGAGCAAGAGGTCGTTAAAAAGACAGAAAAGAAAGAAAAGACCAAATTGGGTGTCAGAGGAGACACTGAAACTTGCTTTCAAACATCAAGCAGCTAAAGCAAAAGGAAGGAATGGTGAAGTGAAAGACCTAAACAGAAAATTTCAAAGGGCAGCTTGAGAAGACAAAATGAAGTATTATAATGACACATGCGAAGAACTAGAAATGAAAAACCAGAAGGGAAGAACGTGTTCTGCATTTCTCAAGCTGAAAGAACTGCAGAACAAATTCAAGCCTCGAGTTGCAATAGTGAAGGATTCTAAGGGAAAGTATTAAATGACTCAGGGAGCACCAAAAGAAGATGAAAGGAATACACAGAGTCTTTATACCAGAAAGAACTGGTTGATGTTAAGCCATTTGGAGAGGTAGTATGTGATCAGGAACTGAGGGTCCTGAAGGAAGAAGTTAAAGCTGCATTGAGGGCATTCACAAAAACAAGGCTCCAGGAATTGATGGAGTATCAGTTGAGATATTTCAACAAACAGATGCAGTGCTAGAAGTACTCCCTTGTTTATGCCAAGAAATTTGGATGACAGCTACTTGGCCAACTGACTGGAAGGGATCTATATGGCCGTTCCAAAGAAAGGTGATCCAACTGAATGTGGAAATTACCAAACAATATCCTTAATATCACATGTAAGTAAAATTTTGCTTGAGAATATATTGACAAGGAACAGCCAGAAATTCAAGTTGGATTCAGAAGAGGACATGGAACCAGGAATTTTATTGTTGATGTCAGATGGATCTTGGCTAAAAGCAGAGAATACTAGAAAGATGTTTACTTGTGTTTCATCGACTATGCAAAGGTATTCGATTGTGTGGATCATAACAAATTGTGGCTAACATTGTGTAAAATGGGAATTCCAGAACACTTTGTTGTGCCCTTAATCAACCTGTATATGAATCAAGAGGCAGTCGTGAGAACAGAACAAGGAGACACGGCATGGTTTAAAGTCAGGAAAGGTGTGAGTCAGGGTTGTATTTTTTTTCACCAAATCTTTTCAATCTGTATGCTGAGCAAATAACCCAAGAAGCTGGATTATATGAAGAAGACCGAGGAATCAGGACTGGAGGCCAACTGATTAACAACCTGTGTTACGCAGATGACACCACCTTGCTGGAAGTGAAGATTTGAAACACTTACTGATGAATATCAAGGACCACAGCCTTCAGTATGGAATGCATCTCAATATCAAGGAAACCAAAATCCTCACAACTGGACCAGTGAAGAACATCATCATAAATGGGGAAAGGATTGAGGTTGTCAAGGATGTCATTTTCCTTGGGTCCACAAGTCGAGAAATCAAAAAAAGCACATTGCATTCGGGAAGTCTGCTGCAAAGGGTAAAGTGTTGAAAGGTAAAGATGTCACCTTGAAGACTAAAGTGTGCCTGACCCATGCCATTATATTTTCGGTCTCATCATATGCATGTGAATGCTGGACAGTGAACAGAGAAGACAGAAAAATTAATGCCTTTGAATTGTGGTGTTGGAGAAGAATCTTGAATGTGCCATGAGCCACCAAAAGAGCAAGCAGATATAACTGGAGTGCTCCTTGGAAGCAAAGATGGCAAGACAGCATCTTACATACTTTGGATGTGTTATTAGGAGGGAATCAGTCCTTGGAGAAGGACATCCTGCTTGGGAGAGTGGAGGGTCGGCATAAAAGAAGAAGACCTTTGATGAGATGGTTTGACAGTGGCTGCAACAATGGACTTAAGCATAAAAATTATTGTGGACATGGCACAAGACCAGTGTGCACAGTGTTGCTGAGTTGGAACTGACTCGACAGCGCCTAACAACAACAACAACAACGGGATGAGACTGATGCGTTGGCCTGTCTCATGATCTCTTTCTGTGATTGTGGTAATCACAATACACACATTGCAGAAACGAAAACTTCTTGGGGAATGACACGATAACTTTTAGAGTTAGTGACCAATGGGACCAATTGATTATTAGTTCCTCTCAGGTGCAGAAGGTGAAGACTGTTCAGTGCAGCATTTCTAGTTTACTGAGAACCCACAAAGAGGGGGCCAGCATGTTTTGTGAAGGAGGAAACAAGCCGAGAACAATTGAATTACTAACACAAAACCGAAAAAACCAAACTACTTCCATAGAGTGAATTCTGACTCGTGGCAACCTCGTGGTAGAATTGAATTCCACAGTGTTTTCTGGGCTGTAATCTTTATAGAAACCGATTGCTCAGCATTTTGTTTGAGGTAGCTGGGTGGGTTCCAGTTGCCAACCTTTCAGTTAGACGTGGATCTCAAACGATTTTTGACATCCAGAGACCTTTTACTAACACAGGCTACACAAATATTAAGTGGCAAAGATAAAATGAAATCCCAAGTCCTTTGAGCTTCTCCTGAAGTGTGTATTTACTCTGCTACAACCTGATATTGTTCTCTGTTTCTATCGGAGCTGACTGTTGGTTCTTTGATTTGCAAGGGTAAGAGAGAAAAGAATGGATAGAACTCTCCCCATGGCTTAAATAAACTTGTTGCCTTCAAGTCAATTCTGACTCCTAGTGATCCTATAGGACAGAGTAGAACTGCCCTATAGTGTTTCCCAGGAGAGGCTGGCAGATTCCACCTGCTAACCTTTTGGTTAGTAGCCAAATGCTTAACCACTGTGCCACTGAGCTCTCAAGTAGAACTGCTATTTAGAGTACCCACGGAGGAGCTGGTGGATTCGAACTGCCAACCTTTTGATTAACAGCCAAATGCTTCGCTGCTGTACCACCAGGACCTCAGTTGCTTAAATAGCTGTTAGTTTAGCAGGGCCCTCATTTCATCCACTTATGGCAGCTGGAAGGAAAAGGTAATTCTTTGGAGATGCCGAGTGGAATAAAAAGCTGTGCTGCGGGAAATCTGTTTCTGGCACTATTTTCGGTAATAGAGCAGTTAACTTACCAAACAGGGTGGTGGTGCTGCATATGTGGAGCACAAGGATGAGAGGACTTCAGGTAAGTGTCTTCCAGATGACAGAGAAGGATTTTGTACTCTCCTCTCTTGAAGGGAAACCCTGGTGGCTTTGTGGTTAAGATCTACGGCTGCTAACGAAAAAGGTCAGCGGTTCAAATCCACCAGACATTCCTTGAAAACTCTGTGGGGTGGTTCTACTCTGTCCTATAGGGTCACTAGAAGTCAGAATCGATTCTTGGCTGTGGGCTTGATTTTTGGGCTTTCTCTTGAAGGAGAGTCCCTGGGGAGTGCAGATAGTTATGGCTTGGCTGCTAACTGAAAGTTTGGAGGTTCAAGTCTACCCCGAGGCACTTAGGAAGAAAGACCTGGTGGTCTACTTCTGCAAAACAAGCCACTGAAAGCCCTATGGAGCACAGTTCTACTCTCACACACATACGGTTGTCCTGAGTTGGAACTGATGTGACTTGAAGGCAATTGATTTTTCTATTGAAGGTGCTTCATTCAGTGTGTTTGTTTTCTTCTGAAGAATGCTGCCATTAAAAAGGCTTATGAAGATGGAATCAACCCAGATGCCCAACAACAGATAAATAGATAAATAAACTATGGTATATACTCATAACTTGGTTTCAACTGGAAGATATTACATTGAGTGAAATTAGCCACTGCACAAGGACAAATATTGTATGAGATACCTATGACAAGGACTTAAAAACAGACTCATGTACAGAAGAAAAGACTCTTTGACGGATGCAAGCGAGAGGAGGGAGGGAAAGGGTTGGATACAGATTAGACAGTTGATAGAAATTTGGTTGGGCAAAGTCAGTGACAGCACACATTAGAAAGAAGATCAGTTTAACTGGACTTCAACATAATCTGAAAACTCTTCCAATCTGAACCCAATATGGCAAACAAGGAGTAACGGGGCGGGAGTCTGGGGACCATGCTCTCATGGGACATCAAGGCCAATTGGCATAACTAGCCTATTGCTAAGAGAATCTTCTCCAGTCCATATTGGTGAGTGGCATCTGGGGTCTTAAAAGCTAGCAAGCTGCCATCTGAGGTACACCAAATGTTTCCAACTCAGCAGGGACAGATGATCACCAAGGACAAAAATGACATGGAGGTAACAGTCCCAGAAGACGTAAAGGCCAACGTGAAGAGGTGACTATATCAACATGCAACCAGAAGAACCAGTTAGTTCCCAGCCACCTCCAGTGACAGTCGTGATGGAGCTCATAAAGTTGAGTCCCAGTGGCAATATGAGAATAAAAAGGGGTGCACCCTGAGAACTCCCCTTAAAGACCGCAACTGATGGTCCGAAGGCCTCGGAGTTCCCCTGGATGGTCCGAAGGCCTCTGGGTTCCCCTGGAAGCATGGCCCCTAGACCTGATGCTGCCCTGATCATAAATCATTACTGAGGTCAACTCCTTGGACAGGAATGGATTGGATTCGGCGACACAGAGTAATCATGTTGTGTGTGCACTTTATGGTCCTATGCACCTGTAGGATGTCGTCCTACTGGCCTCTTACTAAAGGGGAGTAGAGAGGATGGAGAGGAGGGGACAGGAGATTGTTAAGTGGATATGACTTGTATAGAACAGAAAGGAGGAGTGTGCTGTCACCAGGCAAGGAGAGCAGTAGGAGCTGCACATAGGCAGGCATGTGAATTTAAACCAGATTGTACATTTTCACTCAATCACAATAAAAAAAAAAAGGCTTATGATGAGTCTTTCTTCCAGGTGTCCATGTGAAGGATACCTGTGGTCTGTTTTTGTATGCAGTCAATTTGATACCGACTCATAGCAACTCTATATGACAGAGTAGAGCTGCCCCATAGGGTTTCTTAGGCTGTAATGGCTTCAACCTCTGACCTTTTGGTTAGAAACTGAGCACTTAACCATTGTGCCACCAAGCCTCCTCCTAATCTATTATGAAAATATTCTGAAGTATAAAATTCATTTTCCTTCCTTGTGAGCTCTAAAGTGTTCAGAAGTTTGTTCTTGAATATATGTGACCTGTGTTCTTTCTGCTGTAACTTAAGCAGCTGTAATTTACTCTGTCTTCTGTGCTGTTTAATCTGATATCTCATGCAATGTTGGTTAAACCTGAGAAAGATCTTTAGACAAAGGCACTTACTAGGACAGCCTCTTTCAGCCTAGTTGTCATAATCCCATTTGCAGGTGACCTGCTGTTTCTGTCTTTCCTACAATTGGTTTGGAAGCCTGTTCAGCTGCCCCTGTCGCTCAGCTCTGAAGGGGCACTTTTGTCATTAAGCAAATATTGAAACAGGTGGAACTTGCCCCTAGTAATATGACCCACAGTGGAAAGAAAGTGACTCAGTCCTGGCAGCCCAAGTCAGGTTTGACAGAGGTGACCCCAGGAATTCGAATGCTTCAGTGTGGCTTTTGCAGGAAACATCCTTCGAATCCCAGTTCCGGCGGCATAAATGACTGACTAGTTCAGTACAACTGACTGTAGCTGATGTGCTTCTGCAGGCCCTCATGTCAAGGCACGTTCTCAGAGCTGCCTGTTGGAGGCCATGGTCTACAAGTACCCGCAAGAGTGTTTCCAACAACACAGCGCAGAGGTTTGTGCCGAGTCTCTGATAGAAAGCACAGGGCCAGGACAGGTGTTTCAGGTTGAAATTAAAGTGAGGTGTTTCAGATGATATGAAACACTCGGGTTTTTCATCCCGTCTTTATTCAGATGACCTGCTAACAGTTACTGGTATGTTAATCTCTGAATATCAGAAAACATGGAGGGTTCTCTTGGCTTGCTTCCCTTTCTCTCAAGTTTCAGAACTCCTCCTGGGTCAGGTTAACCCAGCTTTGAAAAATCTTCTGGGTGTTTGTCCAGACCGTCATTTCTCCCTGCCTAGCTGTCCACTAGGAGTTCTTAAATTTATGTACAGAAAGAATAAACTAGTGGGGAGAAAGATACACTATGTTCAGAGAAGACGTGAGTTCCAAGCCAGACTTCATCAAGTTCAAAGTTATGTGACTTTGGGCAAGTTGCTTCATTCTTAGTATCTCCAGTTTTAATTTTGAGTAATAAAGATGCCAGTCACATGCCTACATACAGGGATGCTCAGAAAAAGACTAAAGTGATGCAGGCCGAGCTCTTAGACCTCCTCTGAAGTAAATCCTACTTGAAGTCAGCACATTGAGGCTATTGTTAAAGTTTTGTAAGTGGATGTAAACACTCACCCACTGTTAACTACATAAACAGAGGGAAGTGAAAAAGAAGTGCTTTTGTGCTACAAAGAATAAGTAGCCAACACTCCCACCCTTTTTCCCTTATTTTCAGGGTATATGTGCAGTAACCTCCTTTAAATTGCCCAGTTCCCCTCCTTCGTGTGAAGTCTTTGCTGCAGCTAGTAAGTTTAGACTATGTTGTGAAAACTGTGTCCTCTTGTTGTGGATGTTTTGAAACATTTAAGTGTTTTGACCTAAATGCTAGAGAACAAAGTCAATTGTTTAACTGAAGAGACAGAATGTAAATATTTAGCCCAGGAATTCGAAATATCTGTTTTCCCATTCTCCAAACTTCCTGGCACATGTTTGAGAAAGAATACTAATATAATTCTTTTGAAAAGTATGGGAAATTAAGGATGGAACAAAATCCTGACTGAGGACTTCCTTCCTCGGTTTTGAACATGATCTCAAGGAGGTGCCCTTAGAACTGGATGTGCACTGTGTATTAGCTTTTTAAGTGACTTCTTCATGCTACTTGTTTTTTTTTTAAAAAAATACCAATTGTATTTTAATAGAGACATGGTTTACAGTGACAAGAGAAATATTGAAACAATTCTTTGGGGAAAAAAGTCTTTTTCCATTTAGGATTAATTTATTCTCAGGTTCTGCAGATAAATTTAAATGTCATATTTTTGTTTGCTAATCAATCACTTTCTGGTTTGTGCTTTTAGCTGTGTAACCCTTTATTTGGCCATCATTCATCTACTTAAATGCCTATCACCAGATATTCAATGACCTCATAATGTGTGCCAGTCGGTGTTCTAGGTGCATTTATATTTTAGGAAGGAACCTTTTCTTTTACATTTGGCAAATCAGTTTGTTTTAAGGCACACCCTGAACACTGGAGAGATACATGAATATGTCTGAGTATGGTAATGAGGAAATGTCTGTGACCTGGCGTTTTCATTGTGTAAGGGAAGGCGGGCCAGACGCCAGAGCAATGACGGTAACGGTTTATTCCGGTGGGGCCCGGCTGTGTGTCAGGCACATCCCAGGTGCTTGCCATGCACAAACTAGTTTAATCCTCACAGTAAAGGCTGATGTTCTTGTTCTAGAGAGGAGGAAACTGAGGCAGAAGGAGTGAGGCAGTTGAAGCAACATTCTAAACCGTGCCTGTTACAGAGCTTGATACATATTGGACCCCAAACAACGGTATTACACATCACAGAATGTTTTTGTGAGCATTAAAGTAGACAAGTCATGTATAGTCTTTACCTCTCAATAACCATTAGGAAAAAACCAACCAACCAACAGAACATAGCACAGAATCATTGTTTTGGTCTTTGTACCAAGTGACTTATTTAAAATATAGCCCCGGGATGGGTTTGAACCCGCCATTTACTAACTGTGTGACCTCAGACAAGTTGTTTAACTTCTGTGTGCTTCAGCTTCCTCATTTGTAAACCCAGGAGAGTGATTATGAGAGTTAAGTGAAATAATAAATATGGGTAACTTGGCATGTGATAACCGAAACGAAGCGAAACGAAACCAAACCCAAATCCACTGCTGTCAAGTCAATTTTGACTTGTAGCAACCCTGTGGGACGGAGTAGAACTGCTGTGATAAAAGGTAGTAAATGTTAGCTATTATTATCTTACTCTCACTCGATTTCCACGTGAAAGATAAAGGGTGGTGAAACAGAAAACTAAATTAAGACAAAATTTTTGACTAAAACTGTCTACATCCCAGACATCATACAATTAGAGCATCATATTTTGTAGAATTCGTAACATTTCCCCAGCATATCACATAAATTGTTATAGTGTCCAAATTCTATAATGCCAGGAAATGATCGACCATGGAAGCACAAACTAGGCTGGATAATAACCGATGCTTCACAATTCAGTTTGTGTTACATGTGCATCTTCTGTGTGTCAAGCACAGCACTGGCACTGTGGGGATAAGGAGAGAGCTCACAACAGATGACTGGTTTAATATCTTGGGTACACTTTATGGTTCCGTGCATCTGTAGGGTATCATCCTGCTGACCTCTGGCTGGAGGAAGGGGAGTGGGTGGAGAGGAGGGGAAAGGAGACTGTTAGGAGGATGGGACATGTCTGGAGCAGAGAGGAAGAGTGTGCTGTCACCGGACAGGGAGAGCAGTGGAAGCTGCATATAGGTGGGCCAGGTAGGCATGTAAATTTATATGAGAATGTACACTTTTGTTCAATCATAATTTAAAAAAAAAAAAAAAGATGACTGGTTGATGGTTCTTTCACCTAACAGCTTACAGTCTTATGGGCAAGGCAAGTTGTATACATAAAAAAGACTAAATAGCAAGACAAGACAGGAAGTGGAAAGTGGTATAATGATTGCCTAAGGATGAAAGGCTCCAGAAGGCTCTGTTCTGGTGATGGGACCCTGTTCAGCTGCAAAGAAGTGAGAGGGGCATGAGAGGAGGTAAACAAGCCCATAGGAAGAGTTGAAGCAACTTAGGAGACAGGTTTAATGTGCGACTGAAGAAAGTGTGAAGCATTTCAGTTCTCTGACTGTTTGACCCAGGTTTTATTTTTGAGGAGATGGCTTAGAAAAATAAGCATGGATTTCAGATTTAGACAGAATTCATATCTCAGTCCTTGAGCTGATTAGCTGTATAGTCAGTATAGTCAACCTTTCTGAGTCTGATTTTTCTCATCTGAAAAATGAACATAATCTTGAGGAACCTAAGCAGACGGTTATTACGAGGCTCCAGTGATATAGAAGATATGACAATACCTTGTAGGCCACAGAGAACTGTGAATACAGGCACCTCTGCAACAGTGTCTGTTTTTGAAGAATGTCTTTGAATGTGCGGACAGTTAAGCATTTGGCTTCTATCTTAGTCATCTAGGAGCTTCTCCGCACAGGGACCCCGGGTCCTAAAAAAGTGCTCTGCTCTGGCTCTTCCTTCTTGGTGGAAGAAGGTCCCTCTATTCTTCTCTCTTATATTTCAAAAGACATTGACTCGATCCACCTGATCCTGTGGATTGTGTCCTGCCTCATTAATTACTGTAACTGCCTCTCGTCCGGCTTCAATAACAGCATAAATTTACAGCACAAGATAAATATACCAGACGACAACATGGAGATCAACCATGTCACACTTGCCCCAGCCAAGTTGACACATACACGGTTCAGTCCATAACAGCTTCTAACCAAACAGTCGGCAGTTTGCATCCACCCAGACACACCTCAGAAGGGCCTGGAGATATTGTTACTTTAAAAAAGATCAGCCATTTAAAACTCTGTGTAGCACATTTCTCTGACACACACGATTCACCATGAGTGGGAATCAACTCAGCAGTCACTGGTTTTGGTACCCCCTTTCTGGGAACCCCACTTGGGAAGCCTGTGTAGCCTGTGTAGTATATGGAGCCAGCTTTTCCCTGGGCAGTAATTTTTTTCCCATGAACGCATCAGGTTCTTTTGTAAACCACTTGCTTTTGTTGAAGTCTTGAGCTAGTCTTGATGTAGAAACTGGCTGGTGGGATAGTGGTACCTAAGTTTACTAAAATCACCCACCTGATCTTTGGGGAATGGTAGTCTCTTCTAGATTCTTTGTTCTAAGTAATGACTCCCTCTCGCAACCCCTAGCTTCCAACCCCCATTATAGAAATATACCCTTAAATACTTTTAATCGACCACATCTTGCCATTCTGTAATTCTAGCAGGCAAAATAAGCCCTCCTAAATATATCATCTGATGACTACTCCAGCTTGCTATGCTCTCAATTTCTCACATCTTGGGTTATTTGAAGACGTTTATATTTACCTAATCCCCCAAGCCACCCCGGGAAAGCAGCCTGCCGGTCAGACGCTGTGCGTGACTACACTTGTTTGTCAGAAGGACCAAGATTCACTTTTATTTTTTGTTTTGTTTTCACACATGGCCATGTTTTTGACTCAGTGGCACACCTCTTCCTTTGTTAGGCTTTTACTTAGATCACTGCTGCTTTTGGTAACTGCCTCAGTCATCTGGTACTGCTCCAACAGAAAATACCACGAGTGGAGGGCTCCAGGAAGAGAAATTTTATGTTGATCATCCGGGAAGCTACAAATCCAAATTCAGTATGAGAAATGATCACAGTCTGGTAGGCTGAGCCCAAATCCAGTGAGAGCATCTCGGTACAGGAACCTCGGGTACAAAGGACATGCTGTGCTCTCGGTGCTGCTCTCTTGGTGCTGTGAGTTCCCAGCCTCCCCTGCTCACTTCTCTCCCTTCTCTCCCAGAAGCTTGTAGCTTGAGTCCTGCCTCACTAACCCAACTGCAGCCCATTCTCTATCATCTACATCACAGAGGCAGGACTCACAACACATGGGAAGAATCATGCCATGTCGGGAGTTGCAGCCAAGTCAAATCAATATGCACATTTTTGGGGGGACATAATGCACTCTGTGGCAGTAACCAAATGCGGGGTCAGTTTAATTTGCTTCTATGTTCCATGCGTCTTTCTACTCAAGAGAATGCATAAAACTTCCTCCTTTCTTTTCACCCACCAAGAATAATAACTAATCTGATCTTCAGGATCTATAACTGTGGATTTAGTTGGTAAAATTAGTGCTGTTGCACGTGACAGGATACAGAGGAGGAAGAAAAAGAGTGGCCATTGTGAAACTGTAGTATGTGTATAAAAACACATTTATGATTTTCATCTTTTTCCTAATCATTAAAGCAGTATCTCTTGTACTTCTGGAATAAAATGTATCTTCCTCTCCTAAAATCCTAATCTCTTGCTCCATATTTCTTTTTTTCAGGAAACATTTCAACCAAAAGCAGAGATTGCATTGACTAGGATAGATTTGTTGCTGAAAGAAGACAGTGACGGAAGGATGTCAGCTTTAATTACGCTATGATGTCTGACCCAGCCCCCTCCTGATGTTGCCTCCCTTTTTCCCTCTCGTTCCTTGTTCTCATTCTGATTGCAAACCAAACCAAACTAAACCTGTAATCTTTGAGTCATTTCCAACTCATAGTGACCCTATCAGGATGGTGTAGAACTGCCCTGATCTCCAAGGAGTGGCTGGGGTGTGCACGGCTGACCGTACGGCTAGCAGCCAGACTCTTAACCGCTCTGCCCCTTTGCTGTGCTCCTCAAACAGTGCTCCCTGGCCTCTGGGATGCAGAACGCCGACGAGGAGCCCGGTGCCCAGCACTGCCTTCCTCTGGGCTTCTGCTGCCTCAGTTGGTGCCATCTGGAGGGAGAGGTGTCCCTGTAAGCAGTAAAGCTGCTGTGAGCACAGGATTTCCTGGTGTTTCCTTCAGCTTCCTGTGGCAGAGTTGGGGAAGGGAATCTGGTTGACGGTCTGAACGGAAACACTTCCTCTCCCTGTGGGAGTCACACAAGTTACCTGACTTGCTGTCACCCTTTAGAAGACAAGCCAAGCCAGACTTGGCTTGGCTGTTTAGAAGACAAAGCACTGTGTTTTAAGGAGGCCACAGCCAATAGCACAAGAACCCTGGCTTTGGCAGCCGGGCCTGCTTACATAATTCCTCACAGGCTCGGTTTGCTATACTTTCTCTCTTTGCTTTGAGAAGGCAGTGAGATGATTTAAAGGAAGAACAACTACTTGGGGGGCGGGGCGGGGGTGGGAGTGGGGAGACACTCCGTAATCGGTAGCTGGTTCTCTTGCAGGTAATATGTTCTGTTTAGTTCACATGTTGTGGACAGTATCTCCTGAAGTTCGTGTTTTGAATTGTAGCTCTTTGATTCATATTTCTAATGTAGCATCTGGACTCTGCTTAGGGGAAAGGCAGTGGGTGGGATGGGGAGCCGTGGAGGGCAGAGCCTAAGAGCTCAGACTCTCAAACTGGGTGGCTTGTTTGGGTTCAGATGCTGTACCTAAACTACTAACTAGGTGACCTTGGGCAAGTTATTCCACTTCCCTGTTCCTCAGTTTCCTCATGTGTAGAATAGGGTGAATAGTGGCACGCTGTCTCAGAGAGTGGTTGTAAGAATTAAAGGAAAAAGTTCACAAATTGTATGTGAAGGGTTTAGGACAGAGCCTAACTCACTGTTTGCTGTTCCCTTTCACAACACACCTCTGACTGCTCCCTGCAGAGTGAGTGCTCCCCAAATGTGGGCTTGCTGGGGAGCAGGCAGTAAAGCCTCCTTCTAGCCTGTCCTCCATAGGGATCCTAAATGGGTGATTGAGGTAACTTCGGAGTCTCTGGGTGATACAAATGGTTGCTAACTGAAAGGCTGGAGGCTTGAATCCACCCAGAGGCACTTAGAAAAAAGGCCTGGCAATGCATTCCTTAACAATCACTCACTGCAAACCTCGAGGAGCAGAGTTCCACTCTGACACATGTGTCCCCAGGACTCGGAGCCAATTCAAGGACAGCTCATGGGGGTAACTTTAAAAGTGTGAAACGGTATACACCTATAAGACTTGAAGACTAGTGAGTATAACTTAAATTCCTATTTATAGGGGAACATTCCTGGAAGGGGGGCAGTGAGAAGGAGTCCGCATGCTGAATGTAGCGCTGTAAAGTGTGCCTCAGGGCATTCACCGTGGACATAATTAACATTTGAGTGGCAGTGCAGAAGCGGGAGTCAAATCCCGAGGTTCAGGCTTGTGCTGCGTGGTTTCCGCTGCGGGAAATGTCCTGTTTTTTCCTCTTCTTCCTCCCCGTCTCCAAGCATTTCTCCCCACTTGTGTGCTTCTCTTTCCCTTGACTAATTCTCATTTGCCCTTCAAGTCTCAGTTTAGATGAAACTTTTTCGAAGAAGCCTTCCCTATCTTCCCGTGACTTTCTGTGGGACCCTTTCTTTCATCCCAACAGGAACCCCTGTTCATTATCAATTTTGGTAGTCCTTTCTGTGAGGTCTGGCGCTGTGTCCGATTTGTTTAATGCTATATCCTTAATTCTTGGCCTCTGGTATAGTAGATTCTAAAAATATGTCTAACAAATGATATGTGGAACACTAGAACGTGCTATTGGACATAAGCAGTTTTCCAAGTGACATTATCTTTGTACTCAGTAAGGCCAGAATGCTGGGAATGAATGGGGTGGGGGGGCACATGAGAACACAGCTTTAGCAGGCACGTATCTGCAAATGTACAAATACATTTGCAGTGAGAAGGAGTCCACATGCTGAATCTAGCATGCTGAATCAATGAAATAGTCTTGTTACATACAGTGTCAAAAAAGAACCTCGGTGTTCATTTTAGGGTAGAATTTGGGGAAGGCAATGGAATGGGACATTTAGCATGTAATAACCACACAACAAGGACCGATTATATATTGTCAGTTTTTATTGAAGTGAATGTTTATGAACTGTTTCTTCCCTATTAATTGATGGTCTATGTCTAGAGGAAACAAGCCCAGGAAGGCTCGCCTATGGTATTTTTAGAAGTACTTAAATGAACTCCAACCACTTGGAGTGCTCCTTGGGAGCCATGGCAACATCCAGGACATTTTGTGTCTCTGTCGGGCATATGATACCTTCCTGCCTCCCTGACCCTGTGTGTTTTAAGGAACTCTGCAGATCAAGTGTCAGACCGTGGCAGGAGATTGTTCTAAAACAATTCCCAATCAGGTTGAAACAACACTGAAAATATTTCCACGCTGGCTAAGTGTATGGTTCGCAGCACCTCACCCCAGAGTTATTTTCTTCTGCATCTTGGAGCTGTTTTCACAGAGCTACACCCATATCAGGTTGACACCTGATAGTGGACCTCTTGTCACGTTCAGAGGTCTACCTGTAACCCTTTCTACTTTAATGGTCATTCAAAGAGGAAATTCCTTATCGGCCTTTGGTTGAGACTCATCAAATCTTTTTATGCCCTGCGGAATTGGTATCTTCTAGATCAAATGTGAAGTGTGGTACAAACGAAGGCATGCCTGTCAAGTATTCCAGCAGGCTGGTACTTCGGAGCAATCATGAGGCCTTAGGCAGAGTGTAGAGCACCTCATGGGATGGATGGTTAAGAATTAGGCTACTAACCAAAAAGCTAGAAGTTCAAATCCAGGCAGAGGTGACGCAGAAGAAAAGCTGAGCAGTGTGCTTCAGACAGGTCACAGCTGTGAAGATTGTGCTGAACACAGTTCCGCTCTGAAACACATGAAGATGCCATGAGTCCAGATCAAGTCAAAGGCAGCTGAATATATGAAGTGTACATAGTTTCATCATTTTTTACAAATGACACAAAGTATTACTCTTATCCATTTAACTCTCAATTCTTGTTTTCTTTCTTAACTGGAGGGAACTATTAAAAAACAAACAAACAAAAAAAACCCAAAGCAGAATAAAAAGACGTTTTGCTTTGGGATTAGGTTTATTTTAGGCATATTTGTTGGTTTTTGAATACATGACAAGCCCCCCTAGAGAGAAGAAAGTCCCGGAGTGGGAGTGCCAGGCTTTCGATCCCGCCTCTGGCACCAACCAACCACACGCACTTGGGCAAGTGACTTGAGTTTCTGGTGTTCACTCTGCAGTAACCCTATGTCACACGATTGGTGTTAGTGTTCAGCACATACTGGGAAACAGTCATTTTAAAATCTGAGTTTATGTTTTTATCTATAAAAAGAGAACAGGCTTGAGCCAGACAAAAACAATCCTGGTTCTGCTACTTCTGAGTTTTGTGACTTTGTGAACAAGCTAACTTAAAAATGGAAATTTAGACTTGAAGAGGTTTTAGGAGATGATCCAGTGCCCATTTGTAGTCAGCCCATTTGGCTACAAATGGTAACACTGAGGTCCAGAAAAAAGGACAGCCACGTAGCAGGCTAGTGACTGGACATTCAGTATAAACCAGAAGTGGGAGTCTTTTCTAGCCACGCTGTCCTGTCTCTGGTAAAGCACAGTGTAAACGGTTAGGATATAATCTTCCCCTTCCCCTAGTGTGAACTTAACTTTGTATTCCACAATGCCAAAAAGGCTGTTTTAGGATAAGAGAGGACATTGACAATCATCATTATTTGACCAGAGAGAGGTGCAGAATAGAGGGGCTTCGAGTTCAGACATGGCTCAGGAAACAGGATCAGAGTGGTGAATATCAACTTGGACTTGAACATGGACACACAGGGCCAGAACTCTTGGTTCTCCCCTGTATGGTGACTGCTTTGTTTTGTTGCATAAGTAGCCTTCGAGGGAAAAATATATGTATTCTATATTGTTTGAAACCCTCACATTAGCTGGTACAGTGCTAAGTCCTGCCTGAGGAGCTCTAAATATCTTCTAAATGAAAGGAACAGTAAAGAAGAGAATTTCAAGTTTTCATAAACTCCAGATTTTCTAGGGCTCTGAATGCTGAGTAAACCCATAAAATTGTGACCCTGGGATAGTCCGGAAACCCTGGTGGTGTAGTGGTCAAGTGTTATGACTGCTAACCAAAAGGGCCATGGCATTTTCAAGTCCACCAGGTGCTTCATAGAAACTCTATGGGTCAGTTCTACTCTGTCCTGTAGGGTCACTGTGAGTCAGAATCAACTTGATGGCAGTGAGTTTGGGTAGCAATAATCTTTAAACTTCAAACAAAAATATTCCCTGAAGTCTTCTTAAGACAAACAGTGATTTAGCTTAACTAGTAAAGTGCTCTTTTAAGAACTATCTCTATGGGATCAAGTTGACACCAGAAACTTGAAATGTTAGATAGGAACCTAATGGGGGGGGGGGGGAACAACTCAGAAAGGGAGGGTGAGAATGGTTGTGCAACCCGAAGACTGTAATCAGTGTTGCTCAGTTGTACATGTAAAATTGGTTGAATTGGTATATGTTTTGCTGTGTATATTCTCAATAACAATAATGACAAAAGAAATACAATTAAACAAACAGCTGCTACTAGAATTTCTAGCATAGTGTGTTGGGTGGGATTCACAAATTGAACTCATCTATGTAATTGGCACCTTGATCCAGAAACAAAGAGCCCTGATGGTGCAAACGGTAAGTGTTTGGCTTCTGACCTAAAGGTTGTCAGTGTGAACACACCCAGGGGCTCCTCGGGAAAAGGCCCTAGTGATCTGCTCCTGTAAACATTAATTACAGCCTAGGGAACTCTGGGGAGATGTTCTACTCTGTCATTAGGTGTCACTAAGAGTTGAAATTGAGTTGATGGTACCTAACAACAAGGATCCAGAAACAGAACACATTACCAGTGTTTCAGACAGTCTTATGCACGTCCGCTTGCAGCACACCACCCACAAAACCCACTGCCAACAAGTTGATTCCAACTCATAGCAACCCTACAGGACAGAGGAGAACTGCTCCAGCCAGTTACCAAGCGATATCTGGCAGATGTGGACTGCTGACCCATTCTTTAGTAGGCATGGCACTTGGCCACTATGCCACCAGCGTTTCTGACAGCATAGATTAGTTTTTTGCCTATTCGGTGCTTTATGTACATTATATAAAATGTAACAACTAAAGCCAAACCCATTGCTGTCTAATCGATTCAGCCTCATAGGGACCCTGTAGAACAGAGCAGAACTGCCCCATTGGGTTCCAAGGAGCAACTGGTAGATTTGAATGGCTGCTAACCAAATTTCAGCAATTCAACTTTTGGTTAGCAGCCCTAGCTCTTAACCACTGTCCCATAATATAGCAGTTGATTAATGAGAATGAGTGGGTATACTTAGGATTGAAACTTGTCCTCATGGCTAAGATTTTTGTACTTACTTATTCACTATGTTTTACACCAAATTTTAACTTTTTATTAAGCCAGTTGATATAAATAATACAAAATTGAGGACAGTAAGAAGAACGAAACTTTTCCCTTGAATTTCTTTTTTAAAAACAAATTTTTGGTTTTCATGGTATTTTTGGAAAAGAATGATGAATTTTCTAAATAAGTAATCCAAATAGCAACTCTTGAATCAAAATTCCGTATGATTCTGTTTTACTTATTTTTGTTTAGCCAAACACTTAGCACATCTTAGGTATTTAATAAATGGTGGTTGCTAGAATAAATGAATACATGGATGATTTAGTAGGTTATAAAAAGTTGACAAAGATGCGACCACTTTATTATAGAGAAAATGATCCAGCAAGTAACGAACAGCAGTAAAAAGCCTTAGCATTCTTTATTGATGTTGGAGGAGTTTTAGAAGTAGTTTTGCCTTTGATTCAATTAACTTTTTCCAGATGTATACTTTCTTACTATTTTTAATTACAAAAGTACATGTCCATTCTCATGAAAAACATGTAAAGTATATATAGAAGAGAAAATGCTGCATTTCTCTCCCCTCTCTTTTTTCCAAAATTCTACCTGAGATGTAATCACTGTTTAGAGTTTGGTGAGCACCTTTTCAGAACTTTCTGTCTGCATTTGTAAAGGATTCCTTTTTTAAAGTATTACTGCAAATTGTGAAGAGAATACTGTACACTGCCACCCCACGTTAGTGAGAGAGTCCCTGCCGGTGAAAGCAAAGAGTGGAAAGGAAAGCAAGTTCGTATTGGCTTAAATAAAATCGTCTCAGAATCTCAGAATATCACCCTCCCCCCTCCAGAATTAGTGTTTTCACAGCCCAGTGTTATTTCTTCTTGATAGCATGGCAGTGGGACGCTCCTCAGGAGCCCGCACGGGGCCTGACCCTCCTCCACGAGTGGGTGAGCTGGGCGAGGGAGAGATGGGCGCCGAGCACGGTTGTGACAGCCGGGTGAGCAAGAAGAAAGGGGACGGAGAGGCAAGAACAGGAGAAACAGATGCTCTCAGGAAAGAGGAGTCCGAACGTGTCTCTTAGAGAGATCTTCCCCTTTCCGAGGGACTTCTGCCGGATAACCGGAGTCTTTTTTCATCTTCTCAACTTGTTGCAGAGCCAGATCATATTCCACAATGGAACGGCCCACAGTCAACCCTAATAATCTCTTAATGTTAACAAGAAAAATGTCTGTTCCCAAGCCCTCTGTTTGGTTGATGTCCAGAGTCTTACTCTCCAGAGGAAAAATGTCTGGTCCTCCTCCAAGCCAGTGTTCTGTGCATCTCCCACCCAGGAAGGATGTGGTGGGTCCTGACAGCTTAACTGGAACAGAGTGTCCGGAGAAGGGCAACCTTGTATTTTAAGTTGTTGTTCTGAGATTTTCTCATTTTGAATAAATATTTAAAAGAAGATATTTCTGTGGACAAAATTCTATTGCCTTGTTTAAAAAGTAATGCTATGGAACCCACTGACAATACATGATAGTATCTTGTTTAAGTATGCAGAAATTTCAATTAATTTCCGGGCGACACAAGCTTGTTTCTGTGCTGCTTTTAAGAAGTTATCATCTTAATGATGTTCACAAGTAAATTAGCACACTTAGTTTTGATAAATATTCACTTTCATTTAATACTCATATTTTATTCAATTGTCATTTTGTATGTAAGCTTGTCCTTTGTTTTTCATTAATTTGCAAAGTGTTCTCTGTTTTTTTGCTTATTAAGAAGCTGAGTTTTATCTGTTGTAGAATTTTAATGTTTTCTAATGTGTTGATTTCCAATTATGTTGATATTATTTCACTTTTATTTTCTTTTGGATGAGTTCTTTTGTTATTTCTCCCATATGAAATTCAGTGACTATTTAATTCTTGTCTTATTTTCATTCCTAATAGCAAAGAAATCCTATTTTTAAAAGAATCCAACATAAACAAAATGTCTCATTTGGATAATGTGTTAATGCTTGTAAGTTTGACTCTGGGCTGGCTCTTTTTTCATTTGATCTTCAGATTAACTTCTGAAGCTGATGACCATTATTCATCACTACTCCAGTGAGACCAGTAAATTGATTAAAGGTAGACTTAGTAGAATTAGTGACAAAGTAATTTTTGTGACAATTTCAATTACCTTTATTTCAATAATAACAATGCAGAAAGTCTGCGTTAGCAAGGCTGGGCAAGTTTATAATGGAGATCAGTTTTCACTAACAGGAGCTCTTATCCAGCTGCAAGTCTTCACCAGACATATACTAACAATTTCATTTTCATTTCTGCCTCAGTCTCTTACCTAAATTCCAAACTTGTATCTTCAAGTTCCCTTCCCAATAGGAGTATTGGATGTTTCACAGGCATCATAATGAAAGTACACTGTGATTCCAAATCAAACCCCAACAAGTTCTTGTAAATTTTTCCAGAACTACAGATGGAAGCTTGGTTTGCCCAGTTGTACAGGATAAAGATCTTGGAGTTATTATTATCTCCCTACTGTCTAGGGTTGCTATGAGTTGGACCCAACTCAATGGCAGTGGGTTTGGTGTTCTTTCTTAGATACACTGTATGATGTCTGTCATCAAATCCTCTTGTGGCTACACCTTCAGGACATGCCCTGAATACACCAATTCTGTCTTAGGTTGGAATCCCAGAAAGACGATTCAGAAAACTATTAGCGTGTAGAAAGTTATTAGGGAGTGTTCTTGGGATCACCAACTTGTGGCTGGGAAGAGGTGTCAGCAGGACTGGACAGAGGGAAAAGTTGGGCTGCAGTATAGTGTCAGGAAAGGTCTCAGCTGATTCCGCGGAAAACTCTAAGATTGGGATAAGGTTTCAGAAATGCCTCATATTGTGTGGAGGGGGCTTGCCTTTATACTGCTGCGTGGACTGATTAGTGGATACAGACTGACTTCATGAAAGGCGTGTGGCCTTGGTTGTGGCCTCTCTGTCCATCCAAGGGTAGTTTCTGCTGAAGGCTGATAGCTACAGATGATCAGCCTACAGCACTGCCAGTAGCTGGGGAATGAGTCCATAGAAGAGATTTGCTGGCTCATTCCAGTGCCCACTGCAACTTCTCCCTACCTCTAAGTTATCTAATGTGGCTATAGCAAGTACCAAAAGTGGATGGCTTTAACAAACAGAAATATATTCTCTTGTAGCTTAAAGGCTGGATGTCCAGATTCAAGGTACTGGCCTCAGGGGAAAGTTTTCCTTCTCTGTTAGCTCCAGGGGAGGGTTCTTGTCATCAATCTTTCCCTCCTCTAAGAGCTTCTAAGTACAGGTCCCTAGGTTCAAAGGATGAGATGTGTTCCTGGCTCTTCTTGCTTGGTGGTGATAAGGTCCCTCTATTCTTGCTCACTTCTCTCTCTTATATCTCAAAAGAGATTGACTCAAGACACAACCTAATCCTAAAGTTTGAGTCTTGCCTCATTAATGTAAGTGCTTCTAATCCTGCCTCATTAACATCATTTAAAAAAAAAAAAAAACCCACTGCCAACTTGATTGGATTCAATTCAATTCTGACTCACAGTGACGCTACAGGACAGAGGAGGGCTGCCCAAGGAATGTGCAAGGAGCGGATGGTGGATTCCAACAGTCAGTCTTTTGGTTAGCAGTCTGAGCTCTTACCTACAGTGCCATCAGGGTTCCATTGACATCACAGAGGTTGGGATTTACAACGTGGAAGATAATTATAGCAGATCACAAAATGAAGGCCAACTACACAGTACTGGGCAGCATGGCCTAGTCAGGCTGACTCATATTTTGCAGAACACAATTCAATCCATGGAACCCCTGTCACTCCAGTCTGGGTTTACACCACATCATTCTTCACTAGAACAATTGCTTCCAACTGGCTGTTGAATCTGATCTCTCTGTTTCTGCGCTTACCTCTCCATAGTCTATTCTGAACACAGTCCAAGTGATCTTTTTACAGGTAAGTTAGATCATGTTTAAGGAGCTCTGGTACTTCAGTGAATAAATGCTGGGCTGCTAATCAGCATCAGAATAAAACGCAAAGTGGCTGGGAGTGTGAAGAAAGGGAGGCTGACCTGAGTTATTTAATGGTCATCCTGGCTATTGCTGGAGAAAGATGAAAAGGATGTCAAGGAAGCAGGGAAACAAATTTTGGAATCTATTTTAGAAGTCCAGGAAAAGGATGATTTTGGCCCAGGCTAGGATGGTGGCCAGGGCACTGGGGAGAGATGAAAAATACAAAATACAGTTTGAATTAGCGCTAATGGGGCTTGTTGGTGAATTGGATTTGGGACTGAAGAAAACCAAGGAATCAAGGAAAATACCTAAGTTTGGGTTTGCACACATGGTGAAGGGTGCTTTGATGAAAGAATTAGAGAACTTACATGTAAATGTATGTTAATAGATTAGTATGATATGAAAAATAAAAAATAATACATATTACCATTTTGATTCTTTCTCCAATATACAGCGATCTCATATGTTAGAGGGTAGGAAAGTTCCACATAGTTTTCTTGGCTGCATTTATTTTCATTAAAATAATAATTAGTATATATTTTTTGCTGTTTCACATATTGATTTCTTTTATGGAACTTGTAAAATCAGTGTGCATTATTTTACATTAGATGTATTTCTTTAGATGCGGGGCTGGTTTGTAGTATCTAGCTAACTGTTCAGATTTCATGTACAGAGACTGGCTGACTTCCTTCCTTTGTCTTGGGTCAAATTCACACTTCAGTGTTAGCTGAACTACTCCATGGAGCATTTGTTTGAATAATATGGATTAGCTATTTTAAACATTTTGGATATATTTACATTCCAAAATTCACACTTCTCAATGAG
Organism: Heterohyrax brucei; assembly: GCA_028571685.1. NCBI lineage: Eukaryota > Metazoa > Chordata > Mammalia > Hyracoidea > Procaviidae > Heterohyrax > Heterohyrax brucei. Next base: position 106,231,859 of record CM053142.1, read on the forward strand.
CTCTGTGCTTCTTAAGAGGGAATGATGTGTGAACAGGCACACATTTACACTGGATTCTAAGAACTATGTGGTTCATTGTGCATCTGGAAGAAAGGAGCCAACTCTGTTTGCTATTTTATGTGGAGAATGTCAAGAAAAGGAAGAGAAATTGACATAAGCTATTGAAGAAACCTTAGAAAGGGCTTATGGAAGAGTCCTCTTCCTTCCCATGTTACTTCCGTTGACTTTTTTGGCCACAACACTGACTGCAGTCATCTTGGTTCAAAGATGTGAAAAGGTCAGAGAGTACAGAAGTGGCTCTGAGCGACACTGCAATGTGTTCTGAGCTTGTTCAAAGATAGTGCTGGTGATCAATGTTTATTGCAGTGCTTGTGTCAGGTTTGTCCGATAGCCCGGAAAACCAAAGTCTTCTCTGTGGTGCACTAGGCAGTATGAGTGACTGAATTGGGAGTGTCTTCTAGAAAAGATCAATGAGTGTGCTCTATCGATTTGTAATGGATTCAAGGGCATGTGATCAGCCATACTCTTTTGATCTTTGGTTCCTTTGTGGAATCTAATTACCTTTGTGCTATACATGAATAGCAATGGAAGGTGCTCTGAATGCCAAGCCAAATAGGAGGGCTATTATACACTGGTTTGTATTGCCAAGGTAGGCTGCCCAATCCATTTTTCTGATGGTTTTGGCACAGTCCTTCCTGGTACCTCAGAGATGGGCAGTGCAATGTCATGTCATCTCTCTGGCCCTGGTTATAAACCAGGGTAATTTGGGTGGAGACAAAACATGGAGCGGGACCATTAATATGCTGGGAGGAGGAGTGTAAAGCACAATTCACTGTCCCACCACTAGTGATTCACTAAGGGAAATGTTTTGGTTCTAAATGAAAACTCATCAAAATTTAATCTCATGAAGATTTCCATCCATCAGTAGAATGCTTTTTAATTTCTTGCCAAATGTTCTAAATGACAAGCTCCTTTTTTCGCCCTTGGGTCACCACTCAAATAGAGCATTGTATGGTGTGTTCACTTTCTCTACTTGAACCAAGTTTTGTGAAAACTGAACAAAATATAACTAAATGAAAATGAATTTAAAAAACTTTTCTGGGGCTTCCAGTGGTATTTGTTTGGCTCTGAGTATGAATCTTTTGTAGAACTCCATTTACTGAATTTGGGGGAAGCCATTATTTCTTCATCTTTTTATATGCACACTATGTCCGTCGGAGCCTCTGGGTTCTGGCTTTCTGGCTCCTTTCAGCTTTCTTTCATCTCTAAGATTCTCATTCCTGTCCATTCTCTAAAGACCATGACTCATGAAGAGTCACAAAAGATAAGGACAACAAAAGAGATTTCTTCCTTTCAAAAGCCGGTTAGTCAACTAACAGTTATTAGAACCAGCCATGTTTTGATCTAGGTTCTGGAGATCCTGGTGCAAACAGTCTTGATTGGGCAGAACCAGTTGTTCCTTACATGAGGTTGTTAGGGTGCTGGCAAAGGAGACAGAACGAGAGGAAACAGAGGATTTGCATGTGAGTGGTATCTCCAGATAGACTTTTTATTAAAATATATTTGAGATTTGGAATCGAGTGTCTCTCATCTAGGCTCAAGGACATGCAGCTATCTGCCTGTTTTATTTATGATCACTGATGGAATGTTAATGTGAATGTCTGTGGGAGGAGGGTGATGGTTGGGTCCAGAAGGGAGGAGCAGCCCAAGAAGAAGCCACAAATAAAAAAAAGAAAAGAAAAAAAATGCCCCCAAAGACATGTATTTGATCATAGTTTTGCATTTTTATAAAGGTGTGTGTATGTGTGTGTGTGTGTGTGTGTGTGTATGTATGTTTGTGTATTCATATATACAGATAGACTAGATATGGTTACAGAAAAAGCTTAAGGGTTGTTAGAGTTGAAAATGATTTTAGAGAACATTGTATTCAGAGTTTCTCTAGTTTTGGTATGCATCAGAATCTCTTGGGGAGTTTATCAAAAAATACTAATGCACAGATCCTTCCCTAATAACTAGGGTATCTGATCTCCAAGTGATTCTAAAATACACTAAATTCTAAGAACCACTAACTTGCCCAGTTTTTCTATTTCACAGAGCAGGAAATTGGCATCCGCAGGGGTTAATGTTACCTACTCAAGGTCATATTAGTTCCTTCACAATTTAATCTTAGGTGGCTGTATGCCCAGGTGAGAAAAAAAATGCATCTGTTTTGGGAAGTATCCGGAGATTTTCTTTTTTTCTTTCTGTTTTATGAGAGATAAGAAATATGCAAGCAAGTCAGGAAAAGAAGTCCCTAAATATGCATTTGTGAGAAGTTGAATAGATATTTTTTATAAATGTAAAATCTTGTGATAAATGAAACTACATATTTTCTACTTTTATATTTTTGCATGTAATTTTAAAAAAATATTTATTTTCTGAAATACACATGTCAGGACTCACATGGCATTAGGCTCAATAAACTGAACCACACCACAGTCCTAATAGGCTGTTACTGTCAGGTGCCATCAAGCTATTTCCAATTCATAGCAACCATGTGTACAATAGCACAAAACCCTGCCTGGTCCTGCAACGTCCTCACAGTTGTTGCTGTTTGAGCCCATTGCTGCAGCCACTGAGACAGTCCATCTCATTGACAGTCTTTGTCTTTTCCTCTGACCTTCTACTTTACCAAACATGATGTCCCTCTTGAGGGACTGGTCCCTCCTGACAACATGTCCAAAGAGCATTAGACAAAGTCGCATCTGTAAGGAATATTCTGGCTGTACTTTTTCCAAGACAGATTTGTTCACACTTTGGGAAGTCCACGGTGTATTCACTATTTTTTCCAACACCATAATTCAAAGCTATCAATTTTTCTTTCATCTTCCTTATTCATTGCCCAGCTTTCTCATACATACGAGGTAACTGAAAATATCATGGCTTGGGTTAGTTGCACCTTAGTCTTTAAGGTGACATCGTTGCCTTTTAACACTTGAAAGAACTCTTTTGCAGCAGATTTGTGCAGTGCAATATGCTGTCGATTTCCTGCTGCTGCTTCCATGGGTATCGATTGTGGATCCAAGAAAAAGGAAACCCTTGACAACAGTCTTTTCTCCATTTATCATGATGTTGCTTACTGGTGATGTTGTGAGGATTTTGTTTCCTTTATGTTGAGATGTAATCCACATGGAAGGCTGTAGTCTTTGGTCTTCTTAAGTGCTTCAAATCTTTGTTTTCAGCAAGCAAGGTTGTGTTATTTGCATATCTCAGGTTGTCAATAAATCATCCTTCAATCCTGATGCCATGTTCTTCTTCATATAGTTTAGTTTCTCGGATTATTTGCTCAGCCTACGGATTGAATAAGTATGGTAAAAGTCTACAACCATGGTACACACTTTTCCTAACTTTAAACCACACAGTGTCTCCTCATTCTGTTCCAACAACTGCCTCTTGGTCAATTTACAGGTTCCACATGAACACAGTTAAGTGTTCTGGAATTCCCATTCCTTGCAGTGTTATTCATAATTTCTTATGATTGACATAGCTGAATGCCTTTGTATAGCCAACAAAACACAGGTGAACATCTTTCTGGCATTCTCTGCTTTCAGCCATTGCTGACATAAGCAATGATACCGCTTGTTCCACATCCTCTTCTCAATCCAGGTTGAATTTCTGGAAGTTCCCCATTGGTGTACTTTTGCAACTGTTTTTGAATTATCTTTAGCATAATTTTACATGCATGTCATATTAACGGTATTGTTTGATAATTCCCATGTTCTGTTGGATCACTGTTCTTTAGAATCGGCATGAATGTAGACCTGATTCAGTTGGTTAGCCGGGTAGCTTTTTCCGAATTTTTTTTGGCATAGATAAGTGTTGTATCTGTTTGTTGAAACATCTCAGTTGATACTGTGCCAGCTTCTGGCACTTTGTCACCAGTGCCTTTAGTGCAGCGTCCTCTGATACCAGTGTTTGCTGATCGTATGCTGCTTCCTGAAGTGACTGAACATCGACCACCTGTTTTTTTGTGTAGTAACTATGCATTCCTCCCATCTTCTTTTGATTCCACTACGAAACTCACTGTCATCGAGCTGGGTCTGACTCAAAGTGACCCTGTAAGTCAAAATCGAACTGCCCGGTAGAGTTTCCAAGGGGCGCCCGGCCGATTTGGACTGCGGACTTTTGGTTAGCAGACGTAGCACCTAGCCCACTGCACCACCAGGGTGTCCTTCTTCTTTTGATACTTCCTGTGTTATTCACTCTTTTGCCTTTGAATCGTTCAATATTGCAACTAAAGGCATGCATTTTCCCTTTAGTTCTTTCAGCTTGAGAACTGCTGCATGTGTTCTTCCCTTTTGATTTTCTATCTCCAGGTTTTTGCACATTTCATTTCAATACTTTGTCTTCTCACCGTGACCTTTAACACCTCCTGTTTAGCTCCTCTGCTCTATTATTTCTACCATTCTTTTTAAGTAGCTGGTGCTCAGCAGCAATATAGGCAGCTCAAGCTTATTCTTCTTAGATGAAGAAATGGGGAAAGGATATTTCATATCTAGTACAATAAGTAAATTATTAGAATTTTAATGAAAATAAAACATTTCAAATGGTGACTTTTTGCTGGGTGATGGGTTCATAGCCTCATTTCCTTATGAGGCTTAGAGTTCAAGGTACCAAATTTTACCAGAATAAGCTTTGATTCAACTTCATTGATCTACCTGTATTCCGCTCTTAATCTTTCTGGCAATGATTAACACTAGTGATGAATGTAGAGTGTTCTTTAAACTCTCTTAGCAAACTTTAGAGGATCCTTTTTTATAATGTGCCAGTTTTTTGGGTGTCTGTCGTCCAGGGAATCCCTTCCCAACTGGTAGAGATATAGAACACAGCTGCCAAGGTAAACAGCTCGCTCCTAGCGTCACTGCTGAGAAATGCCGAGAGAGAAAATGTGAGTGAAGAAACTGCTTCCCTGTCTTACCAACAACCAACCGTGTTTTACAGCAGTGCACCAGTGCTCCCAATCCTTCGTCAGCTTGAGTGATGATCGCTAAATTTCACTGCTGGGTTTACTTAGGAATCACATTATTTCTTCTCTTTGACATAATGTGTCACATTTCATTGATGACAAGCAGTCCCCCCAAGAGTCCTAAGTATGGGCTTGGGAGTGAGGTTTGACCTAGTGCCCATTTATCTCAGAGCCCATTTTGGCTTCTTGAGTGGAGTTAGAGGACTTATTTCTCCAGTTTGACTCAGGAAAATCTGGGGACTTTCCCTTTGGATTGTTTTTATTTTTTTTTGCTTATATAATTGTCATTGTTATTGTTCAGTGGACTCTGACTCAGGGCCACCCCATGTACAGTGGAATGGCATACCTAGTCCTGTGTGGCCTCAACAATCACTGGCATAGATGAGTGCATTGTTGTGGCTACTGTGTATTTTGAGTGCTTTCCAACATATGGGGCTCACCTTCCAGCGTCATATAAGACAATATTCTGTTCCGATCCACAGAATTTTCACTGGCTCATTTTTAGAAGTGGATCACCAGGCCTTTTTTTTGTCCGTAGCCCAGAAGCTTTGTGGAAGCCTCCACCATGGGTGTCCCTGCTGCTCTTGGACATATTGATAGCATAACTTCTAGCATCACAACAACACTCAAGCCACCATGTACATCAAGTTGACAGACAGGTGGTGGATTATATAATTGCAAATTATTCAAAAATTAACTCTCAGTTAAGATGGCGCTAAGCCAGAGTCACCTAATGGGGGCTGGTAAGGAAGTGGCCTCGTCTTTTGACTAGTTTCATCCAGCTGACCAGGAGCAACCTCGCACATGTGCATTTTCTGTGCCCAGAAGAATGTCAAGGTCATCTAGAATTCGTATTTAAAGGAAGTTTCAGGCTTTCATATTTTGATCTCTACTCTAGAGGTAATTCCAAGTGGCCATTGACTAGACTCTGGGTGGCTGTATACAGTTTTAAGCAGACTTTATGTTTATATGCTTTGAAAGTATCTTTGTTTAGTTTGCTGGACATTGGTATTTTTAACTGGCTAGCATCTTCTACAGATTTGAAAGATCTATGGAGAATATGTTGAAGGGCAAATCTCCTTCCTTCTATGATTGTCCAGCCATTTAATTCATCTCCTAATCACTGTTATTGGTTTCCTACATATATTTGTGGAGTTTTGCAACATATTTACAGACATATATATATATACATACTTATCCCATAGTAATGGTACCATAGTTTATGCATTACAGAGGAGGAAATGAAGATCCACCTGGGGTTAACACACTTGCCCAAAGTCAAGTCAGTCACCCCCCCATTTTAATCTTTATTAGCTGAATCATGCCTTTTCTCTTTAACAGTATCTTGGAGATCTACCCATCTCCATGTATCTAGAATTGTCTTGATTCTACACTGAAGGGCATTTGCTTCTGAGCTCTTCTTCCAAACAAAGATACACTCCCATCAGTGGGAGTATATTCATGGGATAAATCCCCAGGAGTCAATTGCTGGTCCCAAGAATATTTGTACTTTTGGTTTTAGTAATTATTGTCAAATTGCCTTCCAAGAGGTTATGCTAAATTATATTCCCACCAGCAGTGCAGGAATGTGCTTATTTCTATAAATACTTGCCACCATGGTGTTCTCAAATAGTTACATCTTTGCCAATCAGATTGTTGAAAGATGATGTCATCGTAGCTTAAATCTCATCCTTTTTACTATGAATGGGATAGTGCCTCTTTTCTTAGTTTTCCTTCACTGTGGGTGCTTTCTATTCTTTGGTCTTTGCAAATTTTCTTTTCATCAATTTACAGATAGAGATAGATAGAGCTGACTCCAAATCTGGTGACCCCAGGACCAGCAGAATAAAATGTTACCCAGTTCTACGTCATTCTCACAGTTACTGGCATGGTGCAGTCTACCCTTGAAGCTATTGTGCCAGTTCACCCAACCCAGGGTCTCCCTTGAACTTGCTGGTCCTCTACCAAACATGATGCCTTCTCCCAGTGATTGATTCCTCCTGATAATGTGTCCAGAGCAACGGAATCAAACAGTATTTTGTTTTGATCCATAGGGTTTTCACTGGCTGATTTTCAGAAGATTGCCAGGCCTTTCTACCTAGCCTGTCTTAGCTTGAAAGTTCCACTGACACCTGTTTGCCATGGGTGACTCTCTTTATATTTGTAGTACTAATAGCACAGCTTTCAACATCACAGCAACATTCAAGCCACCACAGTTAACACAAACTTACAGATGAGTGGTGCTGCTGATTTATAAGACGTCTTTATTCACAGAGGTAATTTGCTCTTAGCCTGTGATGTAAAGTGCAGTTTCTTTTGATTTTGCTTGTGGTGTTTTGGGATGTGAAGGAATTTTTGATTTTTATGTAGTTGAATTTACCAGTCTTTGTTTTTATGCCTCCTGGACTTTATGGCAAAGTTTACAGAGAGCTTTTCCACTTTGACCTTATTTTAAAAGTCTGTTTTTTTTTTGTTTTTTTTTTTTAAATCTTGACATATGTGAAATTTTTGTGGGTATGTGGTGTGAAACAGGAATCTGCCGTTTCTCCCCCACATGGGTGAAGACTTTTCACATACATGTCAAGTTCCTTGCTTTGGGCAGCCTAGGCTAGCCTTAGGCAGGCAGTGGCTCCAGAGTGGACAACGATGTGAGCCTGCCTTGTGGAGCTGGACTAAATCTTGGAGAGCAGAGGGTGTTAAGCGTGCCATTGTTAGTGTGTTTGCAATAAAGACAGGGAGGGCTTTCGAGGAAATGCTGGCGGCCTTGTGGGAAGACAACAGTACTGACTCACTGCAAAAGAGGGAATGGCCATGAGAGTGGTCATGTAAGTGGAGCAGGCAAGCATTTCAGATGGAGAAAAATAGCAAGGGCTGCTTTCACCAATGGAAATGAAATTCATTTCACTGTTTTGTATTCCCATTACATTATTATACCCTGATGGAGGACATTTCAAAAATTTGATTTAGGACAACTCTGAACAGGTCTTTGAGGGCTTCTGTTTATCTGACTTTAAACAGACCGTGTAATACTAACATTATCTTATACATCCGTAACTACAAGAACAGAAAATTTTTAATAAATGCGTAAGACAGAAAGGAGGTTGCTAGAAGGGTACACTTTGGGTTTAGACTTTATGTACTCAATCTCACGAAAATGCTAACAGTTTATTATATTTTCCTTCTGCTCACAACTGGATGTTTGTTTCTTTCAGCATTCAGTGTTCACAAGAGGGACGAGGTCAGGTACACGTTGCTAAAGTCCCGAAGTGTTAAGTAGCTCAGATGGAGCAACAGATTGTCCAGGCATTTCCAGGAAGTGTGTTGACTGTGTGTGGTGCACTAAAAGTTCACAGGCTGCAGGTCAGCAGGAGCCTGCATGCTGCCCAGCGGTCCTGGTTTCCTGTCACCTCTGTCTTCCGTTGTCACCTGACTGGAGTCTGCTTTTGTGTTCTTGTTCCTTCAGTGCACTGAGATAAAGGGAAGCTTTGGCTATTGATTTAGGAATAGACTTTTGAGGACTTATATACATCTCAATACAAATAAAGCTTTGTTTCTTCTTGTTATTTTCTTTAATGGAGATGATCTCATATCTTTCTTTTCCTTCACAAATCTCTCCTGTACTTCCCAAAGAAGATATTGTATTACAGATAATACATACAAGCTTCTTTCTTTCCTTTTTTTTTTTTTACTGTGGAATACAATACAAAATACAAGGTATAATGTCACCTAGAACACACAGGCATATAAGCAAAATTTTCATGAATAAGTTCTTAGAACACTGTGTTTAATAGGATGTGCTTGGCTATTTTCTATTTTATTACAAATTATATTGGTCACAGTCTACTACAATTCCTTTATTTCTTGTAAGATCATATCTTTGGGAAACTCCCTTTATGTTGGATCAGGGATGTCACCTGACTGTTATATGCCGTCCCTATCCTCTTTAACATAATCTGACCTTGCCTCATCAACTATAGGCAGAAATTACGATTTACAACACATAGAAAAACTGCATGATTTCACAAAATAGAGGACAAAACACGCAGTACTAGGAACCATGGCCTAACCAAGTAGACCCTTTTTTTTATTGTGATTAAGTGAAAGTGTACATTCCAAACAAGTTTTGCATGCTTGCGTATCTGCAACTCCTTCTGCTCTCCTTGCCTGGTGACAGCACACTCCTTTTTTTTCATTCTATACTTCTAGTGTCCTCTTAACAAGCTCCTGTTTTCTCTGTTCCACCCTTTTCTCTCCCATCTAGAAAGAGACCAGTAAGTCAGCCTCTTATAAATGCACAGAACCGTAAAGCACACGCGTCATATGGTCACACCGTGTCCTCGAGACCAGTCCATTCTTGTCCAAACAGTTGACCTCAGTCGTGTTTTCTGGTCAGGGGCAGCAGCAGGTCTAGAGGCCACGCTCCCAGGGGATCCTCCAGGCCACTAAGTGGACACATTTTTAAGGATCATGATTCAATCTATGACAAATGTTTTACCAGGTCCCTGTAAAGGACATCATGCTTGATGAACTAGAGGTTCAGTGAAAAAGAGAGAGACCCTCAGGAAGGCCAACTGACCCAGTGGCTGCAACAGTGGGCTCAGACGTAACAGCGATTGTGAGCACGGCACAGGACCAGACAGCGTTTTTTTCTGTTGTTTGTAGGGTTGCCATGAGTCAGAACCAACTCGACAGGACCTAACAACAATAATGTAAGTCTCATAGCTTTAATTTCATGTCTTCAAAGTGGGCATAAAAATTCCCACCTCACATGCTGTAGGTGAGAGTAAATTAAGTCAAATAATGTACAGCACTTCATCCATTTAACACAAGTTTGAGCCCACATTATATTACAGATAAGATGTGCAAGCTTTTTTTTTTTACTGTGAAATACAATGAGAAATACAATAAATAATGTCACCTAGGACACAGAGGCATATAAACAAAATTTTCATGCAGAAGTTCTTAGAATCACTCTGTTTAATAGGATGTGCTTGGTTATTTTCTGTTGTGTTACAAATTATATTGGTCAAAGTCTACCACATTTCCCAACCAACTAATGAACCACTGGCTACAGTTCAGAAAACACAAATCTAGGCTCTTGAGATACAGAAGTGTCTGCCACGTGGAACTTACTTCTGTTAGGCTTTTCTGCCGTGATGGAAAGGCTCTGTATCTGCACTGCTTGGTGTGGTAGCCACTAGCCACAGTGGCTACTGAGCATTTGACACATGGCTGGTGTAAACTGACAAACTGCATCTTAAATTTGTATTTACTTAAAGTGTCAGTAGCCACATGTGCTAGTGGCTATGGAATTGGAAGGCACAGTTCCAGGGTGTGAGAAACAGACAAGAGAAAAGAAGCAAACAACAGAACAAGACACTTTCTGATAGTGATCAAGACAGTGAAGACAATACGTAAGATGGTGCAGTTGACAGGGACTTTGGGGAGACTTTAGACTGGATAGTCAGAGAATATCCTTTTGTGGAGGTAATGTCTGAGTTGACATGTGAGTTGCAGAGGGCACTTGGCCCTCTGAAGAGATGAGGATTCAGGTAGAGGGAATAGCAGGTGTGAAGATACAAGGGAAGAAATGAGCTTGGTGTGTGTTCAAAGAGTGGAAGTCCTATGTGGCTGGATCACGATAATAATGAATAAAAATGGAAGTAGCTATTGTTGTTATTGTTAGGTGCTGTCAAGTCAGCTTCAACTCATAGCAACCCTGTGTACAAAAGAATGAAACACTGCCCAGTCCTGTGCCATGTCTGCAATAGTGTTGATGCTGAAGCTCCTTGTTGCAGCCGGTGTGTCAATCCATCCTGTTGAGGGTCTTCCTCTTTTATGCCAACCTTCCACTCTACCAAGTATGATGTTCCTCTCCAGAGACTCATCTCTCCTGACAACGTGTCCAAATATGATAGATGCAGACTCACCATCTTTGCTTTCCAGGAGCACTCTGGTGGTACGTCTTCCAGAGCAGATCTGTTTGTTCTTCTGGTAGTCCGTGGGACATTCAGTATTCATCTCCAACACCACAGTTCAAAGGTGTCAATTCTTCTGTCTTCCATACTCACCATCCAGCTTTTGCATGCATATGATGCGACTGAAAATACAATGGCTTGGGTCAGGTTCATCTTAGTCTTCGAGGTGACATCTTTTCAATACCTTGAAGAGATCCTTTGTAGAAGATTTTCCAAATGCAATGCGTCTTTCGGTTTCTTGACTGCTGCTTCCGTGGGTGTTGATTGTGTAGCTAAGTGAAATGAAATCCTTGACAATCTCAATCCTTTCTCCATTTATGACTATGCTGCTTACCGGTCCAGTTATGAGGATTTTTGTTATCTTGATGTTGAGGTGCAATCCATACTGATGGCTGTGGTCTTTAATCTTCATCAGTGTTTCAAATCCTCTTCACTCTCAGCAAGGAAGGTTGTGTCATCCGCATAATGCAGGTTGTTAATGAGTCATCCTCCAATCCTGATGCCTTGATTTTCTTCATATAGTCCAGCTTCTCGGATTATTTGCTTGGCATGTAGAATGAAAAGGTACGGTGAAAGGATACAGCCCTAATGCACACCTGTCCTGACTTTAAACCACGCGGTGTTCCCTTGTCCTGTTCACAAGACTGCCTCTTGATCCATGTACGGAGTCCTTAAAAGCACAGTTAAGTGTTCTGGAATTTCCCTTCTCCACAATGTTAGCTATAATTCGTTATGATCCACACAGCTGAATGCCTTTGCATAGCAGGTGAAACACAGGTAAACATCTTTCTGGTATTCTTTGTTTTCAGTCAAGATCTATCTGACATCAGCAGTGATATCCCTGGTTCCATATCCTCTTCTGAATCCAGGTTGAATTTCTGGCTGTTCCTTGTCAATATACTGTTGCAGTCATTTTTGAATGATCTTCAGCAAAATTTTACTTGGTTGTAATATTAATGACATTGTGTTCAATAATTTCGACAGTTGGACCACCTTTCTTGGGAATAGGCATAAATATGGATCTCTTCTAGTTGGTTGGCCAAGTAGCTGCCGTCCAAATTTCTTGGCATAGATGTGTGAGCACTTCTAGCTCTACATCTGTTTGTTAAAGTATCTCAGTTGACATTCCATCAATTCCTGGAGGCTTTTTGTTTTTGCCAGTGCCTTCAATGCTGCTTTCACTTCTTCCTTCAGTACCTGATCACATGCTCTTCAAAGGGCTGAACACCGGCCAGTTCTTTCTGGTGTCATGACTCTGTGTGTTCCTTCCATCTTTCTGATGCTTCCTGAGTTGCTTAGTATTTTCTCTGTGTAATCCTTCACTATTGCAACTTGAGGCTTGAATTTTTTTCTTCAGTTTCTTCAGCTTGAGAAATACAGAATATGTTCTTCCCTTTTGGTTTTCCATTTCCACTTCTTTATAGATGTCATTATAATACTTTGTTTTGTCTTCTTGGGCTGGTTTGAAATCTTTCCTTTTGCTATAACTGCTCAATATGCAAGCACAAGTTTCAGGGTCTCTTTCGACATCCAGTTTGGTCTTTTCTTTTTTGTCTTTTTAGTGACCTCTTGCTTTCTTCATGGATGATGTCTTTGATTTCATTCCACAGTTCGTCTGGTTTTTGGTCATGAGTGGTCAACACATCAAATCTGTTCTTGAGATGGTCTCTAAACTCAGGTGGTATATAATCAAGTTTATACTTTGGCTCTTGTGGATTTGTTTTAATTTTTTTTCAGTTTCAGTTTGAATTTGCATATGAGTAGTTGACAGTCTGTGCTACAGTCAGCACCTGGTCTTGTTCTGACTGCTGATACGGAGCTTTTCCATTGTCGTTTTCCACAGATGTAGTCGATTTGATTCCTGTGTATTCCATCTGGTGAGGTCCACATGTACATTCACTGTTTATGTTGGCTAAAAAAGGTATTTGCTATGAAGAAGTCGGTAGTCTTGCAGAAGTCTTTCATGAAATCTCTGGAATCATTTCTGTCACCAGAGCTGTATTTTCAAACTACCTATCCTTCTTCGTTGTTTCCAACTTTTGCATTCCCATCACCGATAATTGTCACTGCATCCTGATTGCATGTTTGATCAGTTTCAGACTGCAGAAGCTGGTAAAAAATTTCAATTTCTTCATCTTTGGCTTTAGTGGTTGGTATGTAAATTTGAATAACAGTCATATTAACTGGCCTGCCTTGTAGGCATATGGATGTTATTCTGTTGCTGACAGCACTTCAGGATAGATCTTGAAATGTTCTTTTCGACAATAATTGCAACACCGTTCCTCTTCAAGTTTTTGTTCCTGGTATAGTAGGTCGTATGTGTGTCTGACTCAAAAAGGCCAATACTGGTCCATTTCAGCTCACTAATGCCAAAGATATTGATACTCATGGATTCCATTTAATTTTTGACAATTTCCTGTTTTCCTAGATTCATGCTTTGCACATTCCGTGCTATGATTATTAATGGATGTTTGCAGCTCTTTCTTCTCACTTTGAGTTGTGTCACATCAGCAAATGAAGATCCTGAAGGCTTTACTCCATCCACATCATTAAGGTCGACTGCACTTTGAGGAGGCAGCTCTTCTGCAGTCATCTTCTGAGTGCCTTCTAGTCTGGGCACCTCGTTTTCTGGCACTATTTTCTGCTGCTATTCATAAGGTTTTCCCCGGCTAATTCTTTTCAGATTTAGACTACCAGATCCTTCTTCCTAGTCTGTGAAAATGGTTTGCTCTCTATTCTTTGGGCATCTGTGAATAGTGTATCTTCTGCATAAGATTTTCTTTCCCTTATTCTCCCTAGCCTTTGGATGACATTCTCAGGATACAGCTTAAGCATCACCTCCTCCAAGAAGACTTCATTAACTTCCTGGCCTGTATGCAGTGTCCATTCCAGGACCTGTCAGTGCACCCAGAACTTCCTGTTGTTTAATGCTTGCGATTTCACACTGGAATCACTGGTCTATTTACTTGTCTGTAGACTGCATGAGGGTAGGAGTCCTGTCTACCGTGTTCACTGCTATGTCCCTAGTGTGCAGCCCAGTGCCTGGCATCAAATGAATGCCTGATAAATATTTGCTGAGTGAATGAAAAAGAAATAACTCAAATCAGATACTAATGATTAATAGTTATTATTAGCTATTGATTAATGATAATAGCTGAAGTGTATTGAATGTGCTAAGCAGCCCTGATGGCACCACAGTTAAGTAGTTGGCTGCTAACTGACAGGTTGGTAATTCAAGCCCATCCAGTGATTCTGTGAGAAAAAGATCTGGATACCTGTTTTTGTAAAGATCACAGCTAAGAAAACTGTATAAGGAAGTTCTACTCTGTCACATGGGGTGGCTATGAGAGAATTGACTCTAAGGCACCCAACAACAACACTGAAGATTGTTAACATCTTCGCACTATCTCCTTTATCCTCATAGCACCCTATTTAATATCAACATTATTGTCCTTATTTTACAAATGAAAAACTGAGGGCCAGAGATTTTGGATTACTCGGCTTAAAGTTACAATAGCAGGTGTTTTAGTCTGCTAGGGCTACTCTAACAGAAATACCACAGAGTGAATGGCTTTAACAAGGGAAGGTTTATTCTTACACAGTCTGGTAGGCTACAAGTCCATATTCAGGGTGTCCACTCCAGGGGAAGGCTTTCCCTTGTTGGCTCTAGAGGAAAGTCTGGTATTGCATCAGTCTTTGTCCAGGGAGTTTCTTGGTGCAGGAACCTCAGGTCTGAAGGACGCGCTCTTCTCCCAGTGTTGTTTTCTTGATGGTGTGAGGTTTCCAATTCTCTGCCTGCTTCTCTGTCCTTTTATCTCTTGCAGGCTGAAAGGATTAAGGGTGGGGCACGACATGCTCCAGGGAAACTCTCTTTACAGAGGAGCAGGGAGGTGATCCTATAAAGGGATTTACAGCCCCATCCTAGTGCTTTAACATACAGCACAGGAAACCACAAAATGGAGGACCGTCACAAGACACTGGGAATCACGGCCCAGCCACATGGCTGCACCTGTTTTGGGGGGGACAGAATTCAGTCCATGACAGTAGGTGACAAAGCAAGAGAGGAACCTTGGCTCACCTAACTAAAAAATTCCGTTTTGTCAGTCCTTGTGTCGGACGGAATGCGCATTCTGACTTTTCTTGCTCTGAGAGGGACGTAATAGTAAGCGATGGAGAGGGACGCCGCTCAAGTCAGAATCACCCTACACTGAACCACTGTCGCTGCATTTGCAAAGTCAGCTTCTGGTTGTTGACCCTAAACTGAGGCTCCAGCCTTAACTCTTTTCTTCAGTTGGGTTGGGTATAACTCAGCAGGATTTCGAGAGCAAGCCTCCTACGAGATGCGGACTGCGTACTCCCACAGTGGGCTTCTGTGTAACAGAGGGAGATTGACTGATGTCATGCTCTGGCAGAAGGCGTTCTGCATTGTCTTTGTGGTCACTCATGGCGACCCTAGGCCACGGCACTTGGCTTGGCTTGTGGTCACTAATCCGTTTGCAAAATGGCCTTGTTTTCCTCAATACTTCAGGAACTACCACACCTGAATTGTGATCCTGGGATTTACATTATCACTGTAGCTTGGTGGAAATTCTGATAGACTATTGTTTCAGGGCCATTTGATGCGGCTGTGGGGCTTCTGATTATACTGTTTTCATCCATACCTGTCATCTTTATGGTGGGCCCAACAGTTAAGGAGAACAGCTTCCTTTTGCAAAATTTCAGGCACTTGCCAGATTTCGTCTCATTAATTCTTCACTGCATCCGCCTTCAGCCAGCATGTAGCAATTGTTGGCTCTTTTATGCTGAGAAGGACAGTAGGGGCCAGAGAGGTTAATTGGCTTACCTCAGAAACATTCAGCTTGGAGTAGCTCATCACCATAGGATCATGTTTCTGAGTCAGACTGTCCATTTTAATGTGGAAGAAATGCTTGTGCTGTATTTAAGGATCCACAGTGCTTTCATATATATGCAGTCATTTATTAATTCATTCAATGGCTATTTATTGAGCGCCTACTGTGTGCCAGCCACTGGGGATATTTAGCTGGGAAATAAGACAAACATACTGTTAAGAGATTGACATTCTAACTGAGGAAGGGGAACAGGCAGAAAACAAGTAAACCTATACCAGAATTTTTCATTTCGAATAATGCTGTTCTATGGATAGAGTAAAAAGAGGTTGATGGGATATATTGTGATGGAGGTGGAGGAAGAAAGCATCATCAAAATGCTTCTGTGAGATGATGTAATTTGAGCTAACAGCAGAGGGGTGAAAAGGAGCCAACCTTGAGAAACCTAGGGGAGAGCCCCTTAGACAGAGGGAACAGCAAGTGCAAAGGCCCTGAAGTACCACAAGACTGGAGTGTTCAAGGCCTGAAAATCTGGTGGCCAGCAACTCAGACAGAAGAAACAGCAAGTGTGAAGGCTCTGAGGCTAGAACAAAATTAGAATGTTCAAGGGGTAGAAATGCTTGAGACTGAGGACTGTGGTTCAGAGGGATGCCTTAGTCAGAGGAATGATGGGATTTCGTTTATGTTTTCACAAGATCTCTCTGGCTGCCGTGCAGAAGCAGACTGAGGGAGGCAAAGGGTGAAACAGGGAGAAGAGATGTTGACAGTGGTCCCAAGGAGAGATACTGTTATTGATTTTTCTTAAAATTATGGCAAAACTATAAGAAAACATATGCCATCTCAATAATTTCTACATGTACAGTTCAGTAACATTGATTACCTTCTTCAAGTTGTGCAACCAGCTATCTTTTTCCAAGTTATTCCACCACAACTAACATAAACTCAGTGCCTCCTAGATAAAAACAACCCTTTCTCTCTCCCTCCCACCCTTCGTAATCAGTAAAAAAAAAAATTGGTTTCTAGATATTTTCTTATTTCATGTAAGTGAGATCATAAAATGTTTGTTCTTTTATGACTGACTTACTTTGCTCAGCATGATGTTGGCAATGTTGACCCATGTAGTGGCAGGCATCAAGATTTAATTTCTCTTTATAGCAGTCCTAGGCTTACTCTCTAGATAGAGAGAGAGGTTTATCTGAAGGAAATGGTTCATGTAGTTGTAGAAGCTGGCAAGTCTCAAGTCTGTAGATCAGTCTGGAGCCTTCTCTTGACTCACATAGCTGCAGTGGGTGATGAATCCAAGATTGGCAGGTGAGATGGCAGGCTGCAGTCTCCCAGGCTGTGGAGGTTGACTAATCCCAAGATAAGTAGGCAATACAGCAGGCCTCTGGCTCTTTTCCCAGGAACTGGGGGTTGGATGATAACAAGTTATATGCATGATCCTGAGCAAGCAAAAGCCAGTGGGCTTTGCCACATATCTGTATATATTGGATGCAGGCCATACCTTCCAGGAAATGCCCCTTACAACTTATTGCCTAATCACATCAGATCTCATCAGGGAAAAATGGAGAATGACTGCACTATTACGTAACTGCTGAACCACTGAGAATCATGGCCTAGACAAGTTGACACACAACCTTAACCATCACAGTGGCTGAGCAGCAAGAGATACTTTTTGAGTGCTGCATACTGTGTATTAAATACTCTAAGTGATTTACATACAAGTTTCTTGTTTAATCCTTGTAACAGTCCTATAACAATTACTGTCTTCATTTTTCAGATGTGGAAACTTAATGCTCAGTAGTTTCAATATCTTATTTAAGGTCACTCAACATAAATGGTAGAACCAAAATGTAGTTTCAAAGTCTGCTCTTAAATATCCTGGCAGATCTTAATTTACTGCTGGGGTGTTCCCCAAGGATATCGGACAATTGTGACTCATCATATCCACAACTAAACTTGTCTTCTCCTCCTCTAAACCAACTTTTCCTCTTGGTTTCTTACTTCTATTAATGGTATCACCACTAACTAAAAATCTAGGTGTCACAAATTGAACTGTGTCTTCCCCAAAATGAGTGTATCTGTTTGGCTGGGCCATGATTCTCCTTATTGTACAGTTTTTCCTACCTCTGATATTGAGGATGGGTGGCAGTTGTGTTGGTGAAGAGGGACTCAATGTCTGAGCTTGGATTGTGTTGAGGCAATCTCTTGGGATATAAAAGAAAGAAGTGAGCTGAGAGAGAGGGGGACCTCCTACCACCAAGAAAGAAGCACTGGGAGCAGAGTGCATGCTTTGGATACAAGGTGTCTGCCCCTCAGAAGCTCCCAGTCCAGGGGAAGACTGACGACAAGGACCATTCTCCAGAGCCAACAGAGAGAGAAAGTCTCCTCTCAGGGCATCACCTGATGCCCTGGATTTGGACTTTAGCCTACTTTACTGTGAGGAAATAAATTTCTCTTTTCTAAAGCCGTATACTTGTGGTTTTTCTGTTATAGCAGCACTAGATGACTAAGACAATAGGCTAGAAACTTCAGTGTTTTCTTAACCCTGTATTCACACTGTTCTTGCCTTCATTAATCTGCTTCAAATGTGTTTCATGGTTTTATTCACTTAAATTCTTATCTATCCCATTTCCATTCTTATTATCATTGCCCTGATTCAGGCAAATTCCACTCTTCCATTAGCTTCTAGTCAGTTTCCTAATTCTGGCAAATTCTAACCTTGCGAGTCTGCATTGACTCTGCCTCTAGGTTTAGTTCTCATCTCCAAATTTGATTACATTATCTTCATCCTAGACAAAAAATCATTTCGAGGTCCCCATGGCACACAGATTGAAGTTCATTTTCTTCAGCATGACAGTCAATTGTCCAGCACTGGATAGATTGTGTTGCTAGCAGACTGTTTGTTGTTGTACCATTGAATTTGTTTGTTTTTGCAGCTGATAACTCTTAGCACATACCATCAATCCTGTGAAGAAGAAGGTTAGAAACACGCAGTCCAGTGGATTCCTGATTGAGCTGTTTAGAAGTCTACTGTGAGCTGTGCCAACCAATCGGTGGGACACAGCACTCTTGAGGACCAATAAAGTGTTTTCGATAGCCTCCTGGAGAGCTTGTTGGTCCAACAGCTCTGGGAAGCCACTCAGCTGGATACATTTTTGTTGGACTGAATTGTATGGAAGGTACGCAGGAGAAGACGTGTGCTCTAAGGCAGATAAAGTCCAAACCAGTCACAGACTTCCTTAACCTTTTAACGGCACACCAGAAGGCAAAGGCAGCCAAAATCTTATGGATAGAAATAATTTGATTTTAAAAACTACATGTAGAGATTTCTGGAGAGAAGGAAATATCTATTCAGTGTGAGACTTATCCTAACCTCAAATTCAGTGCTGTATATAGGCGATAGGTCTCAGTGGGGCAAAACACTGAATAAATAGAGGGCTGAGAAACAGAGGAAACCACGTGGTTATTTTCTGAGTTAAATGTGCAGACCTGTAATTCAGTGATTAAGTCTGGCTGTCAGCACTCAGTCAGTGTTCTGTCTTTAAGAATCTGTCGTCACAAAGCCAAATATATACCAAAACATTTTTTATGTTTGTTTTGCATACCTCTACAAAGCATTCTTTAACTGTATGGTGATTTTTCTAGACAGAGTCTCCATTCTACTAGATAACCAGAAAAAAATTTAACAAAAAATTATTTTGATATTTCATTTCTCATTTTGTGGAAGAAATTAATTCAGTTTTAGGTAGGACATAATTTTTAATGTTTGTACTTTAATGTGGAAATCCTGGTGGCATAGTGGTTCAGTGCTAGAGCTGCTAGCCAGAAGGTCAGCAGTTCAAATTTGCCTGGCACTCCTTGGAAACTCTATGGGGCAGTTCTACACTGTCTATAGGGTTGCTATGAATTGCAATCAACTTTATGGCAGTGGGCTTTGGGTACTTTAATATCACTATGGTATTACAAGTATTTTAAACATAATATATATGTTTAGTTGAAAGATTGTACAAATAATATTATAACAACAATAACAGAAATTGAGCAAGGAAAAAGAAAAATCAATATCATGCTGAATCTCACCATTCTAGAAACCAGCTGTTTTCACATCTCCTTCAAGTTACTGTCAATGTTGTCTCATTTTTGTATGTTACAGTCATAGCATAGACATAACCTTACAATCATTTTCTTGCTTTTAATGTTACATAAGCCTTTTTTCCCAACCACTCTGCAGTTTTAAACTCTGATGTACTTTTACAACAGAATTTTTAGGCAATAATGAACTTTTTTCAGAAAGGTTCTCCAAGAGTCCTAGAGGTGAAATGCTTTCGTTGCTCTTCTTGATATGACAGTGTTGAGGTTAGTCTTTCTCTTACTCTTCCACCTCAGACAAAAATGTCTATTGGGGGCCAAATAGAGCTCCTAACAGAAACATTCCTGGGACCCAAGGGAACATATGACTCTTTGCGTGCTATAAGGACCTTACTTGTGCGATAACTGTTCTAAAGAGAGTACCACAACAACAACCCAGATCATTGTAATTTACCCTCAGGCTGTTCAATTTGCTGCTCAGTTTAAGGACCAGCAGAGGAAAGGTGCCTGGGCATCTGTGCTCAGCTACTTTTATAGATGCTCAGTAAAAGTAAATGTCTATCCATTAGCAATAATGCCAAACTTAGGTGTCACTCACAGTGATTCCTGAGCTCCCAAGCTGTTCCGGTAAGGGAAAAGACATTTTGCGATTAGAAGCAAGGGGAAGAGCTAATCAAAGGACTTATATGTTGTAATAAAGGAGTCTGTAAAATGTTACAGGGTATTCATCTGATTTTTCTCGTATATGTCAAGGATTGTACAAGAATTATCCATGGGCTTAGTATTTGCTCATGAGCAGACCAAGAGAATAATTCAGAAAACATTCACTGGCATCAAATGTGAGCAGACTTTGGTTTTCCGGAAGACCCCTGGAGGGAGGGTGAGATGGTGGGAATGCAGTGCAGAACCACGTGACCTGTCTCATGAGCCTCATAGGCTAGTGTACAGTTAGAAGACTGTGAAAGGTCACATCCAAGTGAGGGGCCCTGTTAGACATCCATGTATGTATCTACAACACAGGAAAACGAGATGGGCTAAAGAGCGCAGGGGAACCTGGTGGCATAGAAGGTTAAGTGCTACATCTGCTAACCAAAAGATTGGCAGTTCAAATCTGCCAGGTGCCCCTTAGAACCCCTATGGGGCAGTTGTACTCTGACATGTAGGGTCGCTCTGAGTCAGACCTGACTTGACAGCAGTGGGTTTGGATTTTGGTTTTTAAAGGGAGCAAGTGAGATGGCTCTCTCTCAGTATATCTCACTTGGCACATACAATAACCTCCGGGAGCTTCTGTCATATACTTTCTGTTTATACTAGACCAATGTGTTTTTCAGCTTAATGAACTAATATTCATAAGCCTTGTTAATTACCAATGTCATCATCAAGTTTAATCAACCATGGATCGCCAAATGTCCAGTGAGGCCTGCATGAGTTGGATTTCACCCTGGACTCAGCTGGTTCCACCAAAATAAACAGTACTATTAATGAGTTACTGGCCTTCATAGATGAGATGACACACAGCTAATCTGGCTGCCACTAAAGCAAGGATAAAATAGCTTAATGAAAAAAATCCTGAGTTGCCACATACAGAAATAGGTGGTACAGATGCTAATCCTTAGATTCTCTAACCACTCTAATAGCTGGGATCCTGCTGTTTGCTCACTCATTTGTTCAGTGAACAGAGTGTCTGCTCTGTGCCAGGCACTGTGGAAGCAAAGCCAGTGTAGTCCTGTTCTCTAGCACCTTCCGCTCAGTAGAGAAGACAGTTGTATCCCAAATTTTTTTGAATAAATGAAAAGTTACCTTTGTGATAGATACAAGGAAGAAGAGTGCAAGAGGGCTGCGAGTGTAGACAGATGGACCGTGTCCTGGTCAAAGACAGCTTCTCTAGAAAGTCATGATTGACCCAAGGGGAGCTGGAAGGAAGAATAACAAAAAACAGCTAACATTAGTGTTTTATCTGAGTTATCTTCTTGAGGTAGGGACTCTTGTTAACACATAGGTGAGATAATTCAAGTTTAGACACAGTAACTTGCTCAGGATCACCCAGCTGGGGAATAAGGAGTATGGACTAGAACTCAGTTTGACTCCAAAGCCTGATGTCCTACTCATTCTTTGATATCGTTTTCCGTACTCCCCAATGAAACCCTGGTGGTGTAGTGGGTAACCAAAAGGTTGGCAGTTTAAATCCACCATGTACTCCTTGGACACTCTGTGAGGCAGCTCTATTCTGTCTATAGGGTCACTATGAGTTGGAAAGGCCTCAGTGGCAGTGGGTTTGGGTTTATACTGCCCAAAGTCAGAATCAGTCAGATGATGATGGGCAGGGGGCTAACAGGCTTGAATATTATCTTGAACACTGATTTCTCTATTCAAAACCCCTCTGAAGTTTCTTTTTCAAAGTTATCAAGTGACCTAAAGCACTAAACCCAGTGGCCTCATTTTATATGAGTCTATAGCTCCCTGTCTTCTCCTTGGCATCAGACTGTAGATACCTCCTCCTTTAACCGTTCTCCTCCTCTGAGTCCCTGACACTCTACTGTCTTAACTCTC
The DNA here is from genome assembly GCA_028571685.1 of Heterohyrax brucei. Taxonomy (NCBI): domain Eukaryota; kingdom Metazoa; phylum Chordata; class Mammalia; order Hyracoidea; family Procaviidae; genus Heterohyrax; species Heterohyrax brucei. The sequence goes on from CM053142.1 coordinate 106,254,331, forward strand.
AATTCTTTTCCTCTTGCTCCTCTCCTCTACTTCTACTCTATCATTTGAGTATTTCCCAGGAGTGTTTTCTTCATCCTCCTTCCATGCCCACAATTGCTACCTCAGCTATTGAGTCCAATCCCATGGCCTTAACAGTCACTCCCATGTAGATAGCTCCAAAATGTATCTCTTTTTCCAGGACTCCTGTCTTGACCTCCAAATTACCTAAAGCAGAGCTTAAATGCCCCGGACTTGAATTTGTAACTACTGACTACACACCTCCCCTCTGTGTTCGGTGAACATCTCAAAGTCAGCATGGTCTACCTCAGACATTTTCTTTTCCTCTCAGACAGTCATGTCATACACTGCCCGTTTTAGCTAATAGCTGCCCTATTTTGATTCCCCTTGATTTTCTTCCATGCTGCCATATTCAGAGCTCCCTTGCCTGGGACTTTGTGATTGTCTCCTATCCAGCCGGCCTTATTTCTTTTTCTCTGAGTGGATCCTAGACATTTGCTCTAAATTTATCCTTTACATAACCTGTAATCATATCAGTCTTCAGAATGAAATCTTTAAGATTTGCTGAATTAAATACTGGCCCAGTGGCTTTGTATTAAAGACCTTCTTTCACTTCGTGCTGGTATTGCTTCCCACCTTGATCTCTTACTACTGTGTGCTCTATAGTGTATGAGCCAACTCTACGTGCTTCTCCTCCAGGCTGCGTGACACTGGGAGGCAGAGATCTGTGCCTTGAAATCCTTTGTCACCTGTACGTGTACCTGGAACTAATGGGTGCTTACTGAAGTTTTGTTGTGAGCATGGAAAAGCTACTTGCTAGCTTTTCCAGTTGACCTGTATTTCCCAGTCTTTGCCACTGCTCATGGCGTATTTCCTACCTGGAGAAACCTGCTCTTTATCTTAAGAAATAAAATAACATATATAAGTACTTTTTAAAGTTACTAATTACATATATTTTTGTTATTATATTACCAGCTTATTAAAATTCCACTCAACCGTCAGAATTTATTTGAAATGCCACTTCCTTCATGAAACCATTTCCTATCCCCATGATGTAAGAACAGTCTCAGAATGTTCAAAGTACCTTTCTATATGTTTCTTAAAAAAAAAAATACTGCCAATGGGATGCAAGAACACTTCAAGTGGGATATGATCTCTAATCTTGTATCTATATTGTGTTTTATCATTAAGTACACTTTTGTTATGAAATCTTTTGTTCCAAATGTAATTTGAAGACTTCTCACCTTCCTCCTATCACCAACACTCAGTTGAAGCTGATGGTCCCAACACTGGGATCTCCTGACTCTCAAATGAAATGCTGCCCTTGTAGGCAGGACCAAACTCTAGGCTGTAGTTCATATGCACACTGTCTGCCTTCCTTCCTCTGTCTGCATGGCACTGAGCCACATCAGCCCACTGGCAATGTTTGTATTACTTCTACCCCCATATCACCTTCCTAGTAAGCACTCACTAGATTTAATGTTTCGGGAACAGGGGCTGTGTCTCATTCTGAGTTATACTCTCTGAAGCACCTAGCACAATGCCTTGCTCATAGTGTTGTTGCTATTAGGTAGCATCCACTCAGTTCTGACTGATAGCGATCCTGTGCACAACAGAACAGACACTGCCTGGTCCTGTGCCATCCTCACAAATGTTGCTATTCTTGAGTCCATTGTTGCAGCCACTGTGTCACTCCATCTTGTTAGGAGTCTTCTTCTTTTTAGCTGAAACTTCTTCACCAAGTGTGATGTCCTCCTCCAGGGGCTGATCCCTTCTGACAACAAGTTCAGGGTATGTGAGATGTAGTCTAGCCGTGCACACTTCAAAGGAGCATTCTGGTTGTACTTTTTCCAAAACAGATTTGGCAGCTCGTAGTCTATACAAAGGAAACCCTGGTGGTGTAGTGGTGAAGTGCTATGGCTGCTAACCAAGAGGTCAGCAGTTCAAATCCAACAAGTGCTCCTTGGAAACTCTATGGGGCAGTTCTGCTCTGACCTGCAGGGTTGCCATGAGTTGGAACTGACTTGACGGCATCCAACAACAACAACAGTATATACAATATTCTTCACCAGCCCCACAGTCCAAAGGCATCAATTCTTCTTTAATCTTCCTTATTTACTGTTCAGCTTTTGAATGTATATGAGGCAATTGAAAATATCATGGCTTGGGTCAAGCTCACTTTAGTTCTCAAGGTGACATCTTTGCTTTTCAACGTTTTAAAGAGATCCTTTGCAGCAAATTTGCCCAATGCAATGTGCCTCTTAATTTCATGACTGTTGCTTCCATGGCTATTGAATGTGGATCCGAGTAAAATAGAATCTTGACATGCTCAATTTTTCTCTGTTTATCATGATGTTGCTTATTAGCCCATTTGTGAGAATTTTTTTTCTGTGTGTTGAGCTGTAATGCACACAGGCTGTTGCAGTCTTTGATCTTCATCATCAAGTGCTTCACGTCCTTTTCACCTTAGCAAGCAATGTTGTACCTTCTGCATCATGCAGGCTGTTGAGGAGTCTTCCTGCAGTCCTGATGCCCTGTTCTTCTTCATATATTCCAGCTTCTCAGACTATTTGCTCAGTGTGCAGATTGAATAGTTTGTGGTTCAAGGATACAACTGTGATGCACACTTTTCTTGACTGTTCTAATGACTGCCTCTTGATCCGTGTACAGATTCTTCATGAGCACAATAAAGTGTTCTGGAATTCCCATTCTTCACAATGTTATCCATAATTTGTTATGATCCACACCGTCAAATGCCTTTGCATAGTCAATCAAACACAAGTGAACATTTTTGTGGTATTCTCTGCTTTCAGCCAAGATCCATCTGACATCAGCAATGGTATCCCTGGTTGCACATCCTCATCTGAGTCTGACTTGAATTTCTGGCAGTTCTCTGTTGATATACTGCTGTAGTCACTTTTGAATGATCTTCCATAAAATTTTACTTATGGTATTAATGATATTGTTCAGTATTTTGTGCATTCAGCTTGGATCGCCTTTCTTGGGAGTGGACATAAATTTCAGTTAGATGTCCAGGTAGCTGTCTTCCAAATTTGTTGGCATAGATGAGTGAGTACTTCTAGCCCTGTATCCATTTGTTCAAACATCTCAGTTGGTGTTCTATCAATTCCTGGAGGCTTATTTTTTTGGCAGTGTCTTCAGTGAAGCTTGAACTGCTTCCTTCAGTACCATTGTTAATCTGATCATATATTCTCCTGAAATGACTGAATGATAACCAGTTCTTTTTGGTATAGTAACTGTGTATTCCTTCCATCTTCTTTTGGTGTTTCCTGTGTCATATAATATTTTACCCATAGAATTCTTCACTGTTGCAACTCAAGACTTGAATTTTTCTTCAATTCTTTCACCTTGAGAATTGTGACATATGTTCTTCTCTTCTGGTTTTCTGTTTCTGGATCTTTGCATACATCATCCTAGTATTGTGTCTTTTCAAGTTGCCCTTTGAAATTTAATGTTCAGCTCTTTCACTTAATTTTTTTCCTTCTACTTTAGCTACTTGGTGTTTAGGGACAAGTTTCAGAGTCTCTTCCAAATCCATTTAAGTCTTTTCTTTCTCTCTGGACTTTTTAATGACCTGTTGCTTTCTTCATGTATAACGTCCTTGATGTCATCCTACAACTTGTCTGACCGGTTGTTAATATTCAGTACGTCGAATCTATTCTTGAGATTGTCTCCAAACTCAGGTGGGATATACTCAGGGTGATACTTTGGCTCTCATGACTTATTCTAATTGTCTTCAGCCTCAGCTTGAACTTGCATGTGAGTAATTGATGGTCTGATCCACAGTTGGCCCTTGTCTTTATTCTGACTAATGATATTGAGCTTTTCTATTATCTCTTTCTACAGATGTAGTTGACTTGAATATTGTGTATTCTATTTAGCGAGCTCTGTGTGTATAGTTGCTTTATGTGAAAAAGATATTTGCAGTGAAGAAGTCATTGGTCTTACAAAATTCTGTTGTGTGATCATTTCTGTCACCAAGTTAGTTTCTGTCACCAAGGCCGTATTTTCCAAGTAATGATCCTTCTTTTTTTAAAACTTTCACATTTTGATCAGTGCATCCTGATTACATGTTTGTTCAGTACCACACTTGAGAAGCTGGTGAAAGTCTTTAATTTCTTCATCTTTGGCTTTAGAGGTTGGTTCATAAATGTGAATAATAGTCATATTAACTGATCTTACTTGTAGGCGTATGGATATTACTCTATCAGTGACAGCATTGTACTTTGGAATAGATCTTGATATATTCTTTTTGATGATGAATGCAATGCCATTCCTCTTGTTGTCATTCTTGGCATAGTAGACCATATGACTGTCTAATTCAAAATGACTAATACCAATCCATTTCAGCTCACTAATGTCTAGGATATTGATCTTTTATGTATTCTATTTCATTTTTCAAGATTTCCAATTTTCCTCAATTCGTACTTCATACATTCCAGGGTCCAGTTATTAATGGATGTTTGCCAGTGCTTCTTCTCCTTTTGAGTCTGCCATGTCAGCAGATGAAGGTGTCAAAAGTTCAGCTCCATCCATGTCATTAAGGTGTATTCTACTTTGAGTAGGTGGCTCTTCCCCAGTCATATTTTGAGTGTCTTCTAACCTGAGGGGCTCGTCTTCTGGCACTACATTAGACAACGTTCCGCTGCTATTCATAAGGTTTTCACTGGCTAGTTCTTTTCAGAAATAGACTTCTGGGTCCTTCTTCCCAGCCTGTCTTAGTCTGGAAGGTCAGCTGAAACCTGTTCACCATGGGTGACCCTGCTGGTATTTGAATCCTGGTGGCATGGTTTCTGGCATCATAGCAACACACATGCCCTCACAGTATGACATACTGATAGATGTGTGGAGATTGATTGTGGTAGTAGAGTCTCCATATTTGTGGACCTGGCTTGGGAGAAATGAGACCATGGCTGTCAATACCTTTCATCATCACCATCATCGTCGTCATCATCAGTGAAGAGTGAGTTAATTATTTGAAGCTGTGTTTATTTTAGCTTAATAGCCAGGGGATGAGTGATAATGCTTCTTTCACAGAAATGCCAAAGGGGGGGCAGAGTCAAGATGGTGGGCTAAACACATGTCTTCCTAAATCCCTCTGGAAACCAACACCTGAACTGATAATTAAATGGAGCCTTCTGGACACCTAGGGAGCCCTAGGACGCAGTGTAGGGCTGTTAATTTGGACTTCATACTGCTGAACACAAAACCTCTTCTCTTTCTCTGACCCCACTCTCAGTGAGCGCAGGCTTGCACAGACGGAAGGTAACTCACCATTTTGATTTCTTTTCCTCTGTATTGGCTGGTGGACAGAGCTAGGACTTGACTAGCTGCTGGTCTTGGATGTACTGCTGGTGGGATCAGCAAGCACAATTGCCATGTTCTGAGAGCCCAGCTTTGGACTCTATAAATCTTGGCTCCTTTGGCCTATCTTTCTACCTCCACTATGTGGTAGCCATATGGATGTGGTGGGAGCTTGTGCAGGATGCCATCTTGATCTGTTGGGAGACAGAGATGCCCAGGCAGAGGCCCTAGCTGGACTTGGTTCCTAGGCTGGGAGGTGGCACCTGCTGGGGTGAGAGTGCTTTTCTGGCAGAGAGGTGGTGTTTTGCACAGTGTTGCCTGAGGCTGGGCCCCGGCAATGGAGGCTATGGACTCTGGGCATCTCAGCACTTTGGGCCCCTCTTTCCACCAGTAGCCTGGTCCCAGCTGGGTGGCAAGCTTGTATGGGATGCCATCTTGTTCTGCTGGGAGGAGGGGATACCCTTACAGAAGCTTCAGCTGGAACTAATTCCTGGGTTGGGAGGCAGTGTCTACCCAGAAAAGACCACTTTTTCAGCAGAAAAGCAGAATTCCACACTGTATCACCTACAGCTGAGGCCCAATAGCAGAGGACACCAGGGCAGTAGCCTTTCTGTATTTTCAGCTAGTTTATAACATCTAGTGGTTGATATAGAGGTGCTTTCTTTGCCAGCTGGGAAGAGGGACCTATACACCTGAAAACCTGACTGACTTTGAAGTTGTCAGATACTATTTACTTCTCATTTTAAGATGGCCTAGAGAAACAACTGCACTCCACCCTCACAGCATCTCTCCCAGCCTCTATTGACCCACATGAAGCCCAAAAAGCAACCCACTCTGGAGAAAACCATGGCCAGGAAATCACCCATGGCATCAGAAGGCCCCCAAAGGAAACCACCTCAGAACTTCCCAGGTGAAGAAACTTTTCTGAAACTATCAGAAGGTGAATACAAAAGGATTATATAGAGAGCCCTCCTAGGCCTTATACAAAATGCAGCAGAGCAAAATAAAAAATTAAGTAAGTTGTTCAATCTGATGGAATATCAGTGCTCTGAAATCCAACAGATCAAGAACAAAATCAAAGACATAGAAACTTCATTTAAAAGCCAAGAAAACAGAATGGAAAAAATGGAAAAGAGACATTCTGATTTGGAAGACAGAGCTACTGATTCCAGCATCTATGAGGAGAAATCAGAAAAAAAGAAACAAGAAATATGAAAAAGAATTAAGAAGCCTGTGGGACTCTATTAAGGGGAATAATCTACAATTAATTAGAGTTCCTGAACAGAATGAGACACCTGAGAGCACGGAGAGTATTGTTGCTGAGCTGCTGACAGAAAGCTTCCCAGAAATCATGAAAGAAGAGAATATAGATATCCAAGATATGTATCAAACACCACTCAATATAGATCTCAAAAGAAAGACTCTAAGACGTATTATAATCAAGCTTAACAAAATGAAGCATAAGCAGAAACTCATAAAGGCAGCAAGACTCAAGGCAAAGCTAACATTCAGAGAGGAACCCTGTAGGCTTTGGTCAGATTTCTCAGCAGAAACCATGCTGGCACAGAGACAGTGGCATGATGCATTCAAAGCCTTGAAGGAGAAGAACTTCCAACCAAGAATTATATATCCTGAAAAACTATCTTTCAAGTATGAAAATGAAATTAAGATATTCACAGATCAACAGAAACTCAGAGACTTTTTAAAAATCAAACCAAAGCTACAAATATTGAAGAATCTCCTGGCTTAGAAGAACAAAACCACTAACTTTATATTTCAGAAGGACACATCATCCACAATCCTACTTAGTGAGGGAAGGCTCCAAACTCAATCAGAGCTATAATAGTGAAAGAAATGATCCAGTGATGATATCATGAAAACTATGATGTCATCATGTTAAAAAGAGGGAGGTGCTACAGTTGTTATAGTCCTTCCAGATGGAGAGGAAGTTGACAAGACTGGTAGTAATTAAAATTGGGTTTATACATAGTTTATTAAGCGGGATCATAGGGGCAGCCATAAAGCACAATAAAGACACAACATACTACATCAAAAAATGTAATACAGGAGTCTCGACAACCACAAAACCAACCCTGAAAAAGGTGAAAAGTCAACTCACAAAGAATGTCCCAGACCAGATTAATAAAAACAACAGAGAAAACATAAACACAAAAATAAACATATCACAATGGCAGTACTGAACACATTCCTATCAATAATTACATTGAATGTGAATGGACTGAATGCTCCAGTAAAGAGACATCAAGTGACATCTTGGATCAAAAGACACGACCCATCCATATGATGCCCATAAGAAACTCACCTTAGACATAAAGATATGAACAAACTGAAAATTAAAGGATAGAAGAATATATATCAAGCTAACAATGAACAAAGAGGAGCAGGGGTAGCAATACTAATCTCAGATAAAATCAATTTTAATGTAAAATCCACCATCGTGGACAAGGATGGACACTATTGCTGAAAGGTTCAATACACAGACAGGACTTAACAATATTAAATGTTTGCACACCTAATATTAGAACACCTAAATACATCAAAGAAACACTGACTATACTCAAAAAAGAGATTGGTCACTTCACAATGATAGTGGGAGACTTCAACAGTCCACTCTCAGTATTGGACAGATCATCTAGAAAAAAGCTTAATAAAGACACAGAAGACCTTATTGCCACAATTAACCAACTAGACCTCACTGACATATACAGAGCTTGCTATCCACCAGTGGACAACCAGTGCACATGGAACATTCTCCAGAATAGACCATATTTTAGGACATAACAGCAATTCTCAACAAAAGCCATACCACTGAATTAGTGCAAAGCATCTTCTCAGCTCATAAAGCCATAAAAGTCACAATCAATAACAGAAAAAACAGACAGAAAGTGGAACTCATGGAAACTGAACAACGTCTTGCTCAAAAACCCGTGGATTATAGACGAAATCAAGAATGAAATAAAGAAATTTATGGATTCCAATGAGAATGAAAACACTTTCTACCAGAACCTATGGGATACAGCCAAAGCAGTGCTCAGAGGTCAGTTTATCTCCATAAATGCACACATCTGGAAGGAAGACACCAAATCAAGGACCTAACCCGACAGCTTGAACAAGTAGAGAGAGAACAACAGAGGAACCTCTCAGGTACCAGAAGAAAACAGATCATAAAGATTAGAGCAGAATTATGTGAATTAGAGAATAGAAGAACAATTGAAAAGATCAAAAGCTGATTTTTTGAAGAGATTAACAAAATTGGCAAGCCATTGGCTTAATTTACTAAAGAGAAAGAGGAATGGCAAAGGGAGCAGTGTAACCATGTACACCACAATGACTAACTGTCTCTTCCATCCAATTTGGAGAATAAATGAAATCAAGCCATTATGAGGATGAAAACATGAATATCGTGCAAACATAGGCAGTTTTTTTTTTTTGGAGCTAATCTCTGTGTGATCCTTTGGTTCCCACTAGCTGGCTCTACTGGATTCCAGTTACCCACCAAACCTGGAACAGCATTCAAATACAGTCCAGCCTTGTTTCTATCATGGAGTCTGCTGGGTGAGTTACGTAAAAGAATACTTTGTCTTAAGAATCTTGCATTTGTGATTTGAAGTTGGTCCACGACTTAGCTAATGGAGAGAGGTGTCATTCTCTAACCTGATGAGTTACCACCATGGATATAAAATGTTTTGCACTTTTGAGGACCTTTATCTCTAGAATGTGACCTCCTCTCTTGTCTCTGTTTCAAAATAAACAAGGCAATGGCCAAAATCTTAGATGAAAAAATAGCCCCGATGAAAATGTCTTGGACAGCTCTCTCAAAGCAGCCACTGAATTACGGGAAAAACATTTATGGGGAGAAACCACAGGGCCTGGGAAGCAGGGTCTAATTCAGTCATCAATAAGTTCATTGTTTCTTCTGGGAACTTCATTTTTCCACAGAAATTATTCAGAGAATCATTGCCTTTTGCACTGCATCCCAAACAGTGGACTGGGCGGTAAATGGGAAGAAAGGCTTTGTTCTTGCTGGGGAGGTGAGACAGTCTTAGTGAGACGATGGTGACTCACTGCAGTGCTGCTGGCAGGAGGTGGTGGGCAGCGTGTGTGTGAGCTACAGCAATAACCATTTCACCTATGGCTAACCAAAACGTTGGGGGTTCAAACCCATCAGCTGCTCTTTGGCAGAAAAGACCTGGCTATCTGCTCCTATAAAGATTCCAGCCTAGGAAACCCATGTAGAATTCTACTCTGTCATCCAAGGTCGCTCTGAGTCACAACTGAGTTGACTGAGATACTGAAAATGTTATAGAAATACAACACACTCGTGTGCCTTTATTTTTCTTTTTGAAAGAGACAGTACATGTTTTTGTTTATTTGTTGCTGCTTGTCATTGAGTCCGCTCTGACTTAGGATGATCTTACGTGTAACAGAAGAGAACACTGCTTGCTGCTGCACCATCTTCCAGCACTAGGCTGGGCAGTATTTTGTTGTGATTGATATGGTTTTCATACGCTGATTTTTGAACTTAGATTGCCAGGCCTTTCTTCCCAGTCTGTTTTAGTCTGGAAACTCTGCAGAAACCTGTCTACCATGGATGACCCTGCTTGTCTTTGAAATCTGGTGGCATGGTTTCCAGCACCACAGCAACATGCAAGCCACCACAGGTATGACAGTTGACAAACAGGTGGTGATTCTGTTCATTAAGTGCCTCCAAGGATTAATGAGAGATGTTCAAATGCTCTGACTCTTTGAGATCAGAGTGAGTGTGAATAGCTAAGCTTACAGATTGTCTTCCGCGGGTTGTGGAATACTAATGGAAAGAGGCCAACCTATCCCAGCTCAGTTTTAAGATGTTCTTCTTGAGTTTGAGGTCTTTGCCTAAACACAGTTATGCAGTGTTTTAAAAGTCAGTTCCAAGAGCTGTAAATTGCTTATGAGACATTTTGTTTATTAAATAATTTTTTGAAATCTATCATGTTTTAGTGATTCATGGATTCATGCAAACATAGGCACGGCATTTAGAATTATAGAATTAGAGAGGAGAGATCATTTAATGCACCCTGCATTTATAGGAAGGAGACTGGGTGCCAGGGAGTCTAAATGGCTTGCCCAAAGCAATTCAGTGAGTCCGTGGGAATGCTGGGGCTAGAACCCAAACCTACAATTCCCAGTTCAGTGTTCTTTCTTTTGAACATATTTCCATGAATATTCTGGTTACACAGGCCGTTTCCATGGTCAATGCTCAATTCTTGGAAGAAAGCAAGAATGACTTTTTTTTTCAGAGGCTTCAAAATAAAAGTTTAATTCTGCTTTTAAGAATGTACAATTATCTTTAAAATTCATAGTTCATAGCATGCCTTGCAACATGTTTAATCTTTGCAACAGTTCAGTAGAGAATGATATGAACACTTGATGTGGAGATGGCTGAGGCAGAGGAAGTGGGTTGGTGAAGGTTACTTAGAATCAAAACTGGGGCTCAGGAAAGGTTGACTGTTCAATATCATTCTTAGAGTTTTTAATGCAATGTCTGAATTGCTACCTAAGTCTTTTTAAAAATGAGTGCCTATTGTGGAGATGACACCGTCTCCATCTTTCACTTTTGTTGGGTTCTGAGATGAAGTCCTGGTGGCGCAGTAGTTAAAGCGCTTGGTTGACAACCAAGAGGCTGGCAGTTCAAAGCTACCAGCTGCTCTGCAGGTGAAAGATGTGGCAGTCTGCGTCTGTAACAATTTCAGCCTCAGAAACGCTCTGAGGCAGTTGTACTCTGTCCTGTAAGGTCACTGTCAGTCAGAATGGACTCAGTGCAGTGAGTTTGGTTTTGATTTTGATTTTGGAAGCTGAAGCCGAGGCTCAGCCCTGCTATAACCCTCATTTTGACAGAGTGACATATCAGTCTGCAGCAAACGCAGCTTGCCGGTTCCCAAATAAAAGCCTCACTTAAGAAAGGCTTGCTTCAATAGTAAGCATAGTAGTAGTAGCAGCAGAAATAATATCAATAGTTGATATTCATCAAATATTCATTGTTTCTAGATTTGTTTTAGGTACTTTGTAAGTTTAAACTGATTTGATTTCCCCAGCGAGTCTATGAATCAGGCACTATTTTTACTTTAATTTTACAGGTGATGAACCGAAGGTACAGCGTGGTTAAACTATTCCAAGTCACACAGCTAGCAAACAACGAATAAGCAAAATTTACACTTTTGTTTCGCCTATTTAAAGGTTTGTAAATATTATTTTCACATAATGACACAATTAACTATTAATTCTTTGTGGCTGGGCAAAGAGACTCCTTTGAACCCTATTTTCTTGGTTCTAAGACATTTGCCTTGAACCAGTTGATGGCGAAGGTTCAGTGTAGTTCTACATATCTAGTGGTCTACCACCATTCTCTCATGTCTTGTCCTGTGGTCTGTGGTCCTCGTCTGCCCTAACATACCCTATTCTGTCCTTTTCTGTCTCCCTTCCCATATCTCTTTCCTTACCGTACCATCAGCCCTTTTATTTGTACGTAAACATAGGTGTGCTAACTCTGCAGTGTATTTTGAGTTACTTGGTGCAGCACAGGGGAACAAAATACAGGACTGCCAAACAAGTGTGTGAACTCATACTAGAAAAAGTGTTATGTTCCTTATTGCTGAAGATCACTACTGTCACCTTCAGAGTTCTCCCATTGGGAAGCTGTGCACCAATACCAGCACCTAGGCCACCCTTCAAAGCAATTTTGGAACTCCTTGTAGAATGGCCATCAGAGCTGTCATTGTATTACCCTTGATGTACTGAATGTCACCAAAATGTCTTCCTTTCAGTATTTCCTTTATCTTCGGGTAAAGAAAAATGTCACTGGGAGCCAGATGAAGTGAGTAGGGAGGATGTTCCAATATAGTTATTGGAAACTCCCTCATAGACAACTATACAGTTAAGTTCAAGAACTTGCCGCTGTGCTACCGTGCCCAATGGTTCCAAAATTGTTTTGAAGGGCAGAGTAGGTGCTTGTATCAGCACATAGCTTCCCAAGGGGAGTACCCGGAAGGTAACCTAGTGATATTCAGCAGTGAGATATGTGGCACCGAGAACAACTAAGTTTGTGGACTTAATTGTAAGAACTCTTCAGTGCCCTGTACTTCTTCATGCTTCCCTCCCTCTTTGCTTCTTAAAATGCTTGTTTTGGGAAGCTCTTTCTTCAAAGGTAATACAAAGCCTCCCCCTGAGAATGTTGCTGCTGTTGTTAAGTGCTGCTGAGTCACTATTTGACTTACAGCAACCCCATGTGACACACTAGAACCACCACTCAGTACAAGATTGCACATTCCCCAGTTCTTTCCTTGGCCCCAGAGTGTTTATACAGACAAAACTAGGTTAAAAGGAACAGGAAGATAATCTGAAATGGAGAGATAGGCAGGTGATGTCATCAAGTCAACATCAAAGTGTGCATGCAAGCATTTGCCAAAGGGCCAGGCTTACTGTTGGGTGATGCGGTTGGAGGGTGCATTGGGTGCATTCATGTGTTTGGGCGTCTGGTCTTTTTTAACATCAGCTAGTGCAGGGCCCCTCTCCTCACCAACCCCTGAAACATGAGGCTCCAGAAATTACCCCACAAGTGTGAGGTGCTCAGCTGTGACTTCATTGTTGTACTCTGGCACACTTCTGAGCGGAATGATCACAAATTACAACTTACTTGACTCATTCAAAGACTAGGCAAACTCACTACTGTCAAGTCAATTCTGACTCACAGTGACCCTACAGGACAGAGTAGAACTGCCGCATAGAGTTCCTAACAAGTGCCTGGTGGATCAGAACTGCCGACCTTCAGATTAGCAGCCGTAGCACCTAACTACGCCACCACAGTTTCCTTACTTGACTTAGAATCAGTCACTTAAAAAAAAAAACCCAAATACAGTCATGTAGAAATTTGCACATATTTATATGCGCAAGAGTTTTATGTGGTGCATTTCCAAATCTTGAAACAAATCCAAGTTTGGGGAAAAAGTTAAGTTCAAACAGTACAGAGCGAATAGATACTGAAAGAAATGTAACTATTAATTGTTCACATTATGTTCTAACCAAACTCTTACTCATTGCTGTTGAGTGAATTCTGGCTTGTAGTGGCCCTATAGGACAGAGTAGAACTGTCCTCCAGAGTTTCCAAGGAAACATGCGGATCTGAACTGCCAGCCCTTTGGTTAGCAGTTGTAGCTCTTAACCACCTCACCACCTGAGATTCTGACATCTAACCAAACCAAAACCACAAAAAACAAAAGAAACAAGAAGCAAACCATTGGCTTTGAGTCATTTCTGACACAGAGCAAGCCTGTAGGACAGAAAACTGCCAAACAGAGTTTCCAAAGAGTGCCTGAAGGAGTGGGACGGCTGACCTTTTTGGTTAGCAACTATAGCACTGAACCACTGTGCCACCAGGGTTTCCAACCAAAAAAGAATCCAGACCTGTTGCCGTTGAGTTGATTCTGACTCATAGCGACCCTGTAGGACAGAGCAGAGTTGCCTCATAGACTGTCTAAGGAGTGCCTCGTGGATTCCAACAGCTGACCTTTCTGGTAGGCAGCTGCAGAGTTTCAACCTGAAGGGGTTAAATCTCTGCTCAAGTTGGTGCATTTTCTTCCTTATGAGTTAAGCACTAAAGTATGTCCACTTCATCGTTTCTCCCATACGCATATCACTTCCCTTGTTAAGTCTTGTCTCCACTTGCCTGCAAACACATCTCCCCGTATTTCATTTCTAAGTAATTATGATCATTCAGGAGAAAGCAGTGGTTTCTGAGACGGCTCAGTAGGTTCTGTTTTGTTTATAAAGAGATGCCTGTCTTTTTTATAATGCAGCTTTTATCTTCAGACAGAGAAGGTTTGTCACACATCTACCTTTTCGGCTCAGTGTTTTGATTGGCGGTTGGTGGTTACCGCTCAGGAACCTAAGTTTTCAGACACAGAGAGCGGGCTGAACGTGGAGGCACTTCCGTAGGGACAGGCAGAAGCTCCTCCTTGCTGCTCTACAAGATTTTCTCACCACCCATTTGCAGAAGGAGGAGAGCACTTTTCTAGAGAAAAACTTTACATCATGTAATTAACCTGTCTTTGGGCAAGTACACAAAGATGATACACAATCAGTACCATTGCTAACATCATTTTCTTCTTCTTTTAATACGGGAGCTTTGTGAATCAGAACTGGATTCTGTCACATATGGTGAGTGTGTGTTGAGCTTGGCAGGCCCCATTTCTCTGGCAACAGATGGGCTTGATAAATGAGGCTCTTGACAACCTCCACCTGGGTTCCAGTGCGGTCAATAACGCAGACACAAAGGCAATTACTTTGAGAGTAATCACCACTGGAATTTTCTGTGGAATAGTATTTACAGTTGGGGCAAACAAATTCTAACGATATGTATGTACTTTTTATCAAGGATGTAGCACAAACATAAACAAAGTGCTCTTTTAAGTCAATATTTGCTAAAAAAAAAAAAAGGACACGGTGTTCTTGGTAGTACTGTGGCACGTAAGACTTCACAAGCTAGTGAAAGAGACAACTTTGCTACATATTTATGCACAAGTAGTACGAGACGTGACAGGATACAGAAAACAGGTCAGTATTTTAAGAAAATCACATTTACACATACTTTGTACTTACATGTGTCACGATGGAATCTTCTGCCCGGTCTCTTGTGAAGGATAAAGCAGTTTTAAAGATTTCATTGGAAAACAAAGTTGCTTCTTTATTGGATTTTCTTCAGATGAAACTAAACAGATGAATAATGTATGTGTGTATAGGGTTGCTGTGAGAATTGACTACATGACAGTGGGTTTTGGTTTTTGATGCCAATTTGTTTTTTTTTTTTTATAAAGAGCCTTGTGATTTGTGTAGCTGTGACTGAGAGGAATCAGTTGACACTTGAAGACAAACAGCGTAGAAAATGAGAGACTAAATGGGTGGAAAATTCCACAGCTCTAAGTCTCATCCTCTCTCAAGGACAAAATTGTTACTTGAGAAGGCGCTGTTGAATTTTTGGCATTCTTGCATTATCTCATTGTGAAAAGGGAATGTGAGCCACTGGGAAGGAAACTCAGCTAAATGTGCTAGGATTTTTTGGTAACATTGATTTCCCTAAATTTAAGTAAAAAGTTACTGCTTCCAAAGTGTTGGGTATTAATCGTTTCCTTTCATGAAATAGCAGCTTTATCCTTGGGAAACTCACACCAAATTTCCTTTTTATGGAGTGCCTACCATTAACCCAGAAAGAGGCTTACTCTTTTCTACACAGTCTCTGATATTAGAATTTTGGTATTAAAGTCTACTTTAATATTCTGCTGTTAATCCCATGGATTATCGTTAGAAGATCATTTGTGAGGAAAGTCTCCAGGATTGCCATCTGGCGGGCTTGGTGGAGGCTGAGTGTTGGGGTGCCAGGGACTGGAGATAAATTTTTTGCTCCTCCACTGTGTGCAGAATGGTCTCATGGATAAATTAGGTAGCACTGGTAATGTGAGACTATGACTTTAAGGTTACTTTTTATTATTTTCTGCTGCCTCAAACAGGTTAGTTTGATTATTTTCTAGGCACCTGAAGCATTTTTCAATCAAAACTTAAATTATCAAAGGAAATAAGTAATGCAGTTTAGTCCCTTAATAACTGCATGCTATGAAAGAGAATTATAAAGAGGATTTGGGGGGAGTTTGTCTTTAAAAATGATTAATTGAAACATCTAGAATTTAAATTGCTTTCCTTGTGTCTGTATTAATAGATGACAGATATTGAAAATTATATTTAAACTTTGGTTGTTGGTTGGCTTATTTAAATTAAATACAGATTATGTATTATGATGCAAAAAGGTCAGTTTTAGGATTCTTGACTTGGTGGCACTTGGCTTGGTGGCTTTATTTACTTATTTTCATATTTATTTATTGTGATTGAGCGAAAGTATACAATCCAGTTTAAATTTGCATGCCCATCTATGTGCGACTCCTACTGCTCTCCTTGCCCAGTGACAGCACACTCCTCTTATCTGTTCTATACATGTCATATTCCCTTAACAATCTCCTGTCCCCTCTTCTCTACCCTCTCCACTCCCCCTTTAGTAAGAGGCCAGTAGGATGACACCCTCTAGATGCATAGAACCAAAAGTGCATCCACAATATGATCACTCTGTGTCGCCGAGTCTAATCCATTCCTGTCCAAAGAGTTGACCTCAGTAATGATTTATGGACGGGGCAGCATCAGTTTTAGGGTTCTTAAAAGATTGTGTAGTGTAAACAGAAGACGGTATAGGTAACAGAATAATAATAGGGTTTCATATATTGCCTCAGAGTTTCTCAGTGTCCCAAATGGTTAAACTCTTGATTACTGCTGAAAGGTCACTGGTTTGAACCCACACAGAGCTTATCTCAGGAGACAGGCCTGGAGATCTGTTTCTGAAAGGTCACCTCCTTGAAAACACTGTACTTGTGAGGTCTCCATGAGTCTTAATCAGCTTGACAGCAACCAACAAGTATTGCTTCAAGATTTAGAAATATTCCCTACTGATTTACCACTGCAATTTTTAATGCCTGCTTTAGTGTTTTCTGATATAGAAAGGATTCTGAGAAAAATGACAATATTCAAAGCACATCTGGTCATTACTGGAAGAAGCTGATGAACGAACCTCAGCATAGCTGCTGCTTTAGGGCTAGATTGTGTGTTAGGGATGCTGTAGAAAGGTTTGCTCTGATGACATGAGCTTGGTCTACAGGACTTCCAGGCTACTGGCTTCACTTCGGGTTGCATTAGGTTCTCGAGTGGGCATCTGTGAGACTTCAGAATATACACTAAACCAAAACCCAAACCCATTGCTGTCGAGTTGACTGCAACTCATAGCAATGCTGTAGAACAGAGTAGAGTTTCCAAGGAGTGACTGGTGGATTCAAACTGCCGATTTTGGTTAGCAGCCAAGCTCTTACCTACTGAACATACACTATTTTCCTTTAAAAAAAAAAAAAAAGAGGTGGAGAGGGTTTTCTTATGAAGTTGTCTCTTCTTGAAGTTTAGGCTTCTAACAAGAAATCAGTCAAATTGTTTCCCTTTTATCATATGAGGTACTGTATAACTCATGCAATGAAATGTCCTTACTAATAAGGAAGGTAACTTTTAGGAATCTGAACAAATAAAGATATTATACCATTTACACTTTTTGATAAAATTGGTGCACTATTAGTTAGAGAAATTCTTTTTGATAAGATGTCATGAAAGTTCTTTGAAAGTAGGTAACTTATTAAAAGGAGTCCAAAGACTCTCATAGGCTGTAAAGAATAACTGGATAGGCAGGACTTGGGAAAGAGTAGTGCCATGGGAATCTAGGAACTGCACCAAGCAGGAGCCACACCAACATGACTGTTCTAGGGAACTGGGTCTTTTAGTACCGAATTCCAAACCTTGAGAGAGAGAGTTGATTGAGCCTGGGAGAGTCAGTGCCCATCCCTCTGGAACCAAAGAGCTGTGGTGAGAAGGAAAGGGTTGTAGAGCTCAGACTTGGCTTCTAGGGGCCCACCACGGCAGTAAGCAAGGCCTCGGGGGGCGGGGGGGGGGAAGCTATGTGACTTACTGCAGCAATGAAGTCGGCATGAGAGGTGTTAAACTTAGAAACTGTAGCTTCCAAGTTCTATGTTAAAGGTTTAGCATCAGTATATGTTCCCAGGTGATCAAAAGTCAGGTGGTTTCTCATACTCTCCAGTGTATACCACAGAAAGTGTAGTTATAGGGAGAAATGTTACTGCAATGCCTGGTGATTAGTTTCAAGAAATATCTTCCTTGCTAGTGTAGCAACCTCGTGGTAGCTTGCCACAAGGCCACTGGAATAGAAATGTAACGAATGGGAAATAGCGTAAAACACATATTTAGTGAGTAAACACATATACAAGCTAAAATATTCCATCAAAACCCAAATCTGTGTCTATCCCTTCCTTCCTTCACCCATGGGGACTTAAAAACCCATCTTAATTCAGTTACTGATTTGATTTGCCTCCATTGATGTACTGCTCTGTGGTAGCTTCTGTGACAGTCACCAGAAACTCAGCAATAAACATACCTTATTTCTGGCTCCTAGAGGGTTTGCAGCCTAGAAGGGAATCCAGCTGAGTGGGCTGCAGCTGGAGTCAGAGTAAGCAGAGTGTACTATGGAAGTGTCTTTCAGAGCCACCAACACAATTATAGGGTTCTGGACACCAGGGCGATGTTCTGGAAAATGAACACATAAACAGAAACTGTAGGCCAATGAAGCTCGGGAAGAGGACAGACAGCAGGTGATGAAGAAACACTTTGGCCAGAAACTGCAAGATTATGGAATAACTGCAGGCATTTTTTACTTGAAGGGCTGTAGTTAGAATGGTATAGATAATAGAGATTAAGGTTGGGAGTGTCATCATCTGAGGCTGAAGAGATAAGCAGAGGAGAATGAAAGGCAGCTGAGTCATGTTAAGGAGTTGGGCTTAGTTTTGAAGGTAATGGGATTGCATTAAAAGTAAAGTGTTTTAGCTGGTGTATCCATGATCAGATTTTTGAGTTAGGAAAATTACTGTGGAGACTGGACTAGAGCAGGTGAAACTGCAAATGGAGACTTTATTTAAGAGACAGAGAAAGAGTCAGCAGAACTGGACCATGCTAGTACTAGTGGTGACGGAATGAACTGGATTTTATTCTTGTTGCCAACATCAGTATCAGCGTCGTCATCTCATAGCAACTACTATCAAAGCACCTCTCAGTATAAACTACATGTTTATGGTACAAAGGAACTGGAGGTGTCTTCAGGTTTCTGTAGCATGCTATAACACAGACACAGAGCCCAGATATAAGGTACCTGCTGGAGACGTTCCCACTGCTATTGAGTAGATTCTGACTTGTAGAGACCCTATGACAGAGTAGTTTCCAAGGAGTGCATGGTGGATTCAAACTGCTGACCTTTTGGTTAGCAGCTGCAGCACTTAACCACTGTGCCACCAGGGTTTCCAAAAGAGACATAACAAGAGTAAAACCAAGGGGGGAAAAAAAGAAACCAAACGCACTGCCATGGAGTCGATTCTGATTCATAGCAACTCAACGGGACAGAGTAGAACTGCTCCAAAGAGTTTCCAAGAGGAGCTCGTGGATTTGAACTGGTGGATTTAGTTAGCAACCATAGCTTTTAACCACTATGCCACCAGGGTTTCCAGCAGAAGTAATGTATTCTCAAGAAGGTTTTCATTGCTCTTGGGTAAATATTTTGGGTCATATGCCTTGAGCAATGCAAATGGTTATCATGCTTGGCTGCTAGTCGAAAGGCTGGTGGTTTGAGTTTATCTAGAAGAGCCACAGAAGAAAAACGTAACAATCTACTTGCAAAAATCAGTCATTAAAAGCTCATGGCACACAGTTCTACTCGGACACACATGGGATTGCCATGTGTCAGAATGAAGCTGACAGCAACTGGTTTTCATTGGTTATGGGTATGTTTAAACTGCCAAATTACTTTCCAAAGAGACTGTATCATTTTGTTTCTTCATCAACACTGTGTCAAAGTTCTGGTTACGGCACATCCTTAGCAACTATGTCCTTAGTTTCTTTATTTAAAATAACCCCAATCCAGTAACAACCTAGGTGTCCATCAAACTGGTGAGAAACCAAATGGATAAACAAACTGCAGTGTTGCCAGACTGTGAAATACTACTTAGCAATAAAAAGGAATGCTCTGCTAATGCGTCCACCCTTCAGGACGAACCTCAACAGCTAAGCGAAAGAATGCAGACACGGAATGCTGTCTGCCGTGTGATTATATTTACATGAAATTAGAGAGAAGATAAAACTATAATGACAGAAAGCAAGTCAGTCATTTCCAGGGACTGGGATTGAGGGGATGGAATGACTGCCACATGTGTAACTTAAATTTTTCTATTTGCCACATTATAATAAAGAAAAGGGAACAAGTGAAGTTAATTTTAATAATATTATTTAACCCACTATTCTGAGATATTATCATTTCAGTCTATAATTATGTAACACTTAATGAGATCTTTTACGTTGTCTTCTTCATACTAAGTCCTTGACATCTGCTGTGTATGTTACAGTTACAGTGGATCTCAGCTCAACCCAGCCATGTTTTAAGTGACCAATGGCCACCTGAGGCTCGTGGCTCTCATACTAGACAGGGCAGGTCTACGGCACTACTTAGTGATGTTATACAACTGTGTACATTTGTGAAAGCTGATCAAATTTCACACTTAGAAACGATGAAATCTTACTATATGTAAATTAAACATCAATAAACTACTTATTTATTTATTTTTTTAAGAAAAGCTCAAAGAGTCTGAAAAGGTATCCGGACAAATAATAATGAGACTTCATTCTAGAAAGTGGAACATCCTCACTTCTTGATTCTGTCTTTGCTAGAAGATAAGCAAGACAGCTTTGAGAGAGTGTTCACAGGAACTGTTGTTTCTCTCGGTTTCTTCGAGGCTCCTAAATGGTGACCCCATAAAGAGACAGGTCCTCATAGCCTCCTCAGCGGCAGAGTGTTGGATATCCTGACACTGGCACCTTTGAAAACAGTCTCTGGCGAGACTGAAAACAAACCTGCAGTATCAAGGAAACCTGTTTTAAGGCAAATTTCTGGTGATGCAAAGATAGGAGATTTCTTCTTCTTGCGGGGTACTATCTGTTGTGAAATGAGATACTGAAAGTAAAATGTATCTACTAGAGCACCCTTCTACACAGACACACACACACACGAATGCACACACACAGCAGGAGAGAGAACTTTGCTTTATTGTGTGGGCATACTGCTTTTCATAACGGCTGGAGCAGGCAGAGCTGGATGCTGATCAGGTGACTCGTATTTGGTTAGTGTCCTGTGCTACCTCGTGGATTCGCTGAAGTCAGAGATGGTATTTTACTGTCATCTCCATATACTCAGATTCTTGACTGGTGCCTGGCAAATGGCAGGTACTCAGTATTAATTTTATTGAAGTTTTTTGATAGAAGAGTACCATCATATTCTCGGGATTCCTTTTTGTTTTCCATTATAATCTATTTTGTTGTACTTTAGATGAAGTTTTACAGAGCAAACTGGTTTCTCATTAAACAGTACACATAGTGTTTTGTGACATTAGTTATCAACCTCCTGCATGTCAATGTGTTAATCTTGTTTTATTTTATCAGCCTGGCTAATCTTTGGCTGAAGGGTAAACCTAGGACTGACTTGATTACTGAGCTAAAAGAGTGTCCAGGGGCCACTCTCTCAGTGTTTCTCAAGTCTCTGGCAGGCTAGTAAGTCTGGTCTTTTTTTTTTTTTTTTGTGAGTGTGAATTTTTTCCTACTCTATCTGGGTTCCCCTATTGTAGTCCTTGTCAGAACAGTCAGTGGTGGTAGCTAGTTGTACTGAACTCAGTCTGGTGGGAGGTTCTGTTACTTATGGTCCATTAGTTTTTTGAACTAATCTTTCCTTTGTGCCTTTAGTTTTCTTCATTCTCCCTGTTCCTAATAGGGTGAGACAGTAAAGTATCTTAGATGATTATTCATGAGCTTTCAAGGCCCCGAATGCTACTGATCCAAATAGAATGCAGAGCACTTACTTTATCACAGTGTTATGCCAGCTGAGCTAGATGCTCCCCAAGACCACGGGTCTTACAACCTCAGGTCTGTAATTTGACCCCCCAAGGAATCAAGATGTGTCTGTGGACCTTCTGTGACCTTGCCTTGTACAAGTTGTGCTGGTTTCCCCAGTGCTGTGTACTGTCTTACCCTTCACCAAAGTTACCACTTACGAGAAATGCCAATTAAGTTCACAAACTCATCCTAGAAAAAGTGTGACATACCTCACTGCTGAGTATTACAGTCATCTTCGAAGTTCTCCCCCTGGGAAGCTATGCACCGATGCCAATGCCTAGTCTATTCTTCCATGCAGTTTTGGAACTCTTTTTCTGGAATGTCCATCAGAGTTGTCATTATATTACCTGTGATGTCCTGAGTGGCATCAAAATTCTTCCTTTCAGTATTTCCTGTATCTCTGGGTAAAGAAAAGAGTCATTGGGGGCCAGATGAGGTGAGAAGGGAGGGTGTTCCAATACAGTTCTTTATTTACTGGCTAAAAACTCCCTCACAGACAACTAGACAATTAAGTTCATGAACTTGCTGCTGTGCCACTGTGTGCAAAGGTTATTCCAGAAAGTTCCAAAGTTGCTTTGAAGGGTGGACTAGGCACCAGCATTAGTGCATAGCTTCCCAAGGGAATACTTCCAAGGTGACCATAGTGATATTCAGCAATGAGGTATATAGCACTTGGGAGAATTAAATTTGTGGGCTTAATTATTGGACCTCGTATCTATTGTTTATTTAACGTTTTTGCATTCCCGCTGCTGCCCTTTCTCGTTACCATCCAACATTGTTTCTTATTCATGAGTTTTTATAGGAGTGATTTATTCCCACTCATCATGATGTCCTCCACATGTGAGGTTGTTAGAAGATTCATCACTGTTCTTACTGTACCTCACTGAAGCCATAGCTTTTCAGTCACCTCATATGCACATAGAAGTTGGATAAAGAAGAAAGAAAGACAGAAGAAGGATTGATGCATTCGAACTGTGGTGTTGGTGAAGAATATCGAGTATACTATGTATTGCCAAAAGACTGCATAAATTGCCCTTCAAAAGACACAACCAGGCTATTCCATAGAAGTGACGATGGTGAGACTTGGAATCACTTGCTTTAGATACATCAAGAAAGACCAGTTGCTAGAAAAAGTGCTCGTAGTTGGTAATGTAGAAGGCCAGTGAAACGGCACGAACTTCAATGAGATGGATTGGCACAGTAGCCACGAAAATGGACTGAAGCATCCCAGTGGTTGTGACGGTGGTAAAGTGTCAGGTGGCACTTTGTTCCATTATACACATGGTCCCCATAGGGTGGAGCTTACTTGGTGACGAATAACAGTTAGGATTCTTTCAGTTGCAAATAATGTAACATCTAACACAAACTAGCTTAAGCAAAGTGTAGAAAGTTCTATACAGCTTCAGGCCTGGGTTCAAACAGGACTTGGTGATGCGGCCATGGGAAGTTCCTCTCATCAATTTTGGCTCCCCTTCCTCTGAGCTGGTTCCATCTTCAGGCAAGCCCTTCTCTCAGGGATGTAAGATACTTACCAAACCAAAAACAAACAAAAAGCCTCATCACCACCGAGTTGATTTTAACTCATGGTCACCTTTGTGTTACACAGTGGAACTGAGCTCCATAGGGTTGTCCTGGCTGTAATCTTTGTGGAAGTAGATTGTCAGGTCTTTCTTCTGCAGTGCTGCTGGGTGAGTTCTAACTGTCAATCTTTAGGTTAGTAGTAGGGACTGTAAAATCCTTCCAAGCTTGAACCTTGCAGAAGAAAGTGAGTCTTTGTTGTGGCTTCCCTATCTAAAGTGTCACTGATTCTGATTGGGTCATGTGACCATCTGTAAATCAATCATTATGGCCAATAGTTTGGGAAATACTAGTTAGCTTAGACCTGGTCTTATGCATAGACTGGCTTGGAGAAAAAGTTACTTGTCCTAGAGGAAATCTGTGTTCAGTTACCAGGAGGTGGGTGGATGAATGCTAAGTGCAAATAAAAATAAAAATAAAAATGGCGTGTGATCCAGTCTTTTCCCCACTTGGACCCATGCCTAACATTGGTAATCAATCATATACTTTTCCCACTCTACCTGGACAAGCCTTTTGCAACCTTGTTGATGAAGTGGTTTAACAATCCATAAAGGTTCGCAAACTAAGTGGACACTTTATGCCAACATGGGCTTAATGCAGAAAATACCTGGAAACTATTAGAAATTTTCGTTGGTAAATCAAGGCAGAAGCAGACAGACTACATGAATTCTATAGCAAAACAAAATGGAACAACCTGGTTGCCACAGAGTCAACTGACTTATAGCTACCGCATGTATCTTAGTCATCCAGTGCTGCAGTAACAGAAATGCCTCAAGTGCATGGCTTTAATAAACAGTAGGCTGAGTCTACATTCTGGGCATCAGCTCTGGGGAAAGGTTTTCTCTGTTAGCTCTGGAGGAAGGTTCTGGTGGCAGCTCTTCCCCTGGGCAGGGAGCTTCTGAGGTGCAGGAACCTCGGGTCCAAGGGGCACGCTGTGCTCCTGGCTCTGCTTTCAGGTGCTATAAGATCTTCATCTCCTTTTTTTCCTTTCCTTTATAGCCCAAGAGATTGCTTCAAGGCACAATACACTCTGAAAGATTGAGTGTATTGCCTCGCCAAAACAACCACTGCCCACCCTCCTGTATTAACATCATACAAGCAGGATTACAGCATAGAGGAGTATCAGCCAGTACTAGGAATTGCGGTTTAGCCACATTGCTCCACATGTTTTTGGGGGGACACAGTTCAATCCATAACACTGCGTATGTTAGAGTAGAACTGTGCTCTGTAGGATCTTCAGTGGTTGATTTTTCAGAAGTAGATTGGCAAGCATTTCTTTCCAAAGCTGCTCTGTGGGCGGAGGACTCAAGTCTCCAAGCTCTCGGTTAGTGGCTAAGCATGTTAATTGTTGGCATCACCCAGGAACCCCAGAAGAATTCTATAGTAAGGCTGGAATTTATCACTGATGAGCATTTTTAGTTGTCTCCCTTTTTGTTTCTGTGTGCACATGTGCGTGTGTTTAGTTTATTAATAAGAAATATTTTGTTTGTAGGTTCTGGGAAATTCTTTGAAGTTGTGGAATAGTAATAAAATCATTCTTTTCAGGGTGGTCATTAAAAGTTTTGGAAAACATTCGGTGATTTCACTGGGCACAACATGGCCAAAATAACTATGTATTTTCCTACAAGAAAAATGCAAAACACAAACAAATGAACTCAGACTCAAATTGATGGGTTTCCCTCTGGGGTCCGCTGGTCAGGATTTCGGGATTTTTAAGTCTGAACTTTGCCTGCACACCACAGCATCCAGGACTGACATGTAGGTGACCACCCACGTAACTGCCAGAGTCTCCGAGGCCCTGCTGTCCTGTGTTGTCTTCCCAAATGCTTCCAGCACTGGCTTGCTGAGGCCAGAAATCCCACAATTAAACTCATTCTTGGGATTTTAAAGCTTTGCTTCCTTTGTCTTCGAATGCTGTAAGAAGAGCCCCTATGAAGAAACCATTGAGCTCTATTGGCTTTATAGCCATACAGTAGGAGTGTTGGACTGCCCTTTGAAAGCGGGTTTTATTATACTAGATGTGAGAGGAGTTGGGGTAGGGGACAGGATGTGTGCCTAAAAAACAACAACAGCAAACATCTGTTAAGGGGAAGCTGAGAAAGCCAGATGAACTTTGTCTGCCTCTCACTTTGTTACGGGGATTTGTTGCAATGCAGCCTTGGGGACGCAATTTGAGAATAAACTTTGGTGTGTTTGTTCTGTCCATCCTTCAGACATTAGTCACACAGAGATTTGTTGAGCCCCTGCTATGTCCAAGGCACTGAGGGGAAAACAAAGACGTCGCTTCTGACTCAGGAATCACTTACCTGATCATATAAGGTGGAAAAATTGTCACGTTGCCCCGCTTTGCATAGCATTCCCAAAGTTTTCTAGTCCATGGTCCTGGCATTACAATTTTTGGTACCCACCAGTCTGGAAAAGTATGTTGTTTTATCCACTTTACAATGTTGTACTCTCTCAGTGTTCTTTGGGAGTTTAGCAAGTAAGCCTACGATCATGCCGAAAACGTTTCATTTGTCAGTTCTGGGGTACATTTACACGGTTGTCCTCAGGACACCTCCATCTCTCTCCTCTCTCTCCCTTTCTCCCTCTCTCCCCTTCTCTCTTGCCTACTCTCTACTACCCTTTCTTTTTTTTTTGTTTTCTAACTCTCCATACTTTCCTCTTTCTCTCTCCTCCTCTGCCCTCTTTCCCTCTTTGGTTCTATTGCTTCCACCCCTTTTTCTTTTTTCCTTCTCTCTTTCTCACTTCTTTCTCTCTCTCTCTTCTTTCCTCTCCCCTTCTGTCTT
Source organism: Heterohyrax brucei (assembly GCA_028571685.1). Classification (NCBI taxonomy): domain Eukaryota; kingdom Metazoa; phylum Chordata; class Mammalia; order Hyracoidea; family Procaviidae; genus Heterohyrax; species Heterohyrax brucei. The sequence goes on from CM053142.1 coordinate 106,280,649, forward strand.
CCCTCTTTGTCCCTTTCCACCTCTCACACTCCCTGACTTCTGCTTCTTTTAAGGTTTGACCTTAGTCACTCCCATCAAATACGGACTTCCCTATGAAGAAGAGTCTGACTTCTTGTAGCAGCAAATTTACACCAGGGCAGCCTTAATCCCACAGAGACAGAAGAGAGCTCAACTGTCACAGTTTCTGCTCAATAAGTTACTTCCTCGAACCCGGCTAGGATATCTATGTTCCTGAGTCAGTCACCTAGGTCAGGGGGACAGTCACCCTAACCACCTGGTTGTGGGGCCACCCTGCAGCCAGGGCCCTGTGGTTACTGTGACTGGTAGTTCCAGTTCCACCATAGCTACCTGGAGATAAATAGAGTGATTCTTCCCAAAGAAGGAAAGTTATGAACAGGAGATACTGGGGAAAGCGACTAAAACCAGACCAACACCAAATCCATGGCTGTCAGATCGATTCCAACTCGTAGCCACCCTATAAGACGGAGTAGAGCTGATCCATAGAGTTTCCAAGGAGCATCTGGTGGATTCAAACTGCCGAGCTTTTGGTTACCACATTTTGCACTTAACCACTAGGCCACCAGTGTTCCTGGGAAGGCTGCTAGGTAGGAAAAAACAAAATATAATAAAAACAGCATCCTTCCCTCATCCTCTTCTCCCAAGCCCAGAAGAAATTAGTTTTGAGATCATACATCTTAACAAATATTTAGGTTGTCAAGTAACTTTTTCTAGGTAAAATTCACTAAAGATAAACTCAAGTCTCTGCCTATTTATTTTCATGCTAGCCTGATAAATTAACATTGAATTCGAATTACTATCTCTTGTTGAAGATGGTAGCTAACACATTATTTAGCAAACAGAGGATGAATCTTCCCCTCTGATACGAAGTACGGGACGTTAGAGTGTCATAAAACTAAGTTTGGGGAAGTGACGATAGCGCATTTAGAGACCTACAGAACAAATGTTGAAGACATCAACGCAATTTAATTTGTTAAGTATTTATCCTGTAAATACTCTGGGCCAAGATCACCAAATTAAATTATAGATACATCAGAAAGAAAATAAGAAGATGATTAATTCCTGTAGAATGGAAAGGCATATGTTATGGATTGAATTCTATCCCCCAAAATATCTGGCAACTTGGCTAGGCCCTAATTCCCAGTACTGTGTGATTCTCCATCATTTTACCATCTGATGTGATTATCTCTGTGTGTTATAAATCCCACCTCTGTCATGTTAAGAAGGCAAGATTAGACACAGTTATGTTAATGAGGCAGGACTCAATCCATGAAATTAGGTTGTGTTTTAAGTCAGTCTTTTTTGAGATATAAAAGAGAGAAGTGAGTAGAAGTTAGGGAGTTGGGAGACCTCACACCACTTAAGAAAGTAGTGCCAGCACAGAGCACATCCTTGGGATTTGGGGTCTGTGCATTGAGAAGCTCCCAGATTACTGGAAAATTGGTAATAAGGACCTTACTCCATAGCTGACATAGAGAGAAAGGCTTCCTCTGGAGCTGTCACCCTGAATTAGGACTTCTGGCATCCTGGGCTGTGAGACCCTGGTGGTGTAGTGGTTAAGTGCTATGCCTGCTAACTAAAAAATCGGCAGTTTGAATCTGCCAAGTGCTCCTTGGAAACTCTATGGGGCAGCTCTACTCTGCCCTATAGAGTTGCCATGAATCTGAATTGACTTGATGGCACTGGTTTTTTTGCAGGGGGTGGTGGTTAGACTGTGAGAGAATAAACTTCTGCATGTTAGAGCTGTTGGCTTGTGGTATTTCTACTCATAAGACAGCAGGTTGTTGTAAACGTACCTTGAGCAGAAATGCTCAGACTAGGGGTGCTGATGCTGGGGGTGGGGGCAGGGCTATTGACCCACCAGGGGATGAGTTCCAAACACGGAGGTGCTGTCCCATGGCCTCCATTATCCAGCTTCCTTCTTTCAGATACAGCATGTTAAGGATACCTTATGGTCTCATAGGGCTGGTCAGCAAATAAAATGCTTTTGTATGCTCTGTCTCATTTGATTCGGAATAACTGCTGTGTGAGGCAGGCAGGAAAAGCAGTGTTTTCCTCACTGAAAAGGGAGATCCAGGTCGGTGAATTGATCTGTTCAGTATCCCATAGGTCTTCAGAGACAGGCTAGGATGCACACTGAGCTTTTGTGAATGCAGGATGAGAACTTTCCCAAATGTACCACAACAGAGTTCTGCCTTTCTCCCTCTTAGTAGAGGATCGATGGGAAACTAAACTGTCTCCTTCCTGGAGTACCCATCTTCATTGACTTTAAGATAGTTGGGTCTTCTCTGGCCTCTTCTTCCCTGGGTTCCCAAATATAGGTGTCATTTGAGTCCATGGAACCCAAACTGGATTAAGCATCACCATTCACATGGAGAACCTTAGTTATTTCTCTGTTTCTTCCAACACTGTGGCTGCTAGCCGAAAAGCCGCAGTTCACGTCCACCAGTTGCACTTTTGGAACCCTATGGAATAGTTTCACCCTGTCCTGTAGGGTCGTTGTGAGTCAGAGTTAACTGAAAAGCAACTTTTTGTTGTTGTTCCCTCAATACACACACAACACAGTGAGTCCTGGCTCTAACTCCCTCTTGACTTGTCTAACATGGTTGCAGCTTAGGGTCCCCAGAAAGCAGACTGTGAGAAGTAGTTGGGATTGTAAACGGTTTACCCAGAAACAGCAGCTCTGAAAGAAAAGGGAAGACTGGCAGGTCTGATGGTCTCTGTCATCCCAGTGGAGAGTTCTAGAGCGAAAGCGGACTGTTAGATGAGCCTGTCCATGAATGGAAATGGCCGGGCTCTTCTTATACTACACCTCGCTCAGCTGTTGTCTGGGGGCCACCATGGAAGACAGTGACCTAGGCTTGAAAGCTGAGGGAGCTAACAGTTGGGGGCTGCCAGCTAACCACATTCCTTGTGGCTTGGAAGTGCCACCTTTCTTGAAGGGAATCTGAGATGACATGTCGGTCTCTGCTGCAGATATCTTTAAGTGTGTTGATTTATGTGGGCTCTTGTCTTCAGATCTTACCCCATTATCTCGAGTGGTCAGAGCGAAGAATCTGATTCAGCATCAGGGCCGCCTTACGGATTTTTTTTTTTGAAAAAACCTCTTCTAGAAAGCAGCACGTTAGATTTCCTATTAGGTCATTTTATTGAACTAGGGGGAAAATAACAGGGTGCTGCTGGAATAAAAAGAATGATAGTCTTCATAATATCGAGAGAAGGGAGGTGAATATTACCTCGCTTGGAGAAACTTGACAATTTGAAACTAAGGACACAGATAAACATGGGCTTTTGCTGCAAATATTTAATGTCTTAGTGGAAACAAATTTTTGAGGTTTGTACTTTGGAAGACGAATATGTCTAGCCAGTCACAATCTAGGAATTACAAGATTTGATTCACCAAAGGGCAGTATTACACAAGAAGCTCCTTTCCCATGCTTGGGTGACTGGCTGATCTTCATATGAGTTCCTGGCCCTTAAATGTCTCCTCATTTCCATCTGCCTGCTCCAGAACTGCCCCTAAATGGTTTTGCAATCCTCTATAGCTCAGGGAATGGATCTGGGGAATCTCTCCCTGGAGAAGCAGATGGGAACTGGAGTATCTGTGACCTAGATATCCCTTATTCCTGCATGCCATTTCCACAAGTTTAATCTTTCTGTCATTATTATGAAATGACAGCTAAAGCAGTCACTCCTACTCACTTCATTCTGACAGTGCCAAAGCTATAAATTATGTTTCCCCTGTGGCAAAAAGCACTTTGTGAACAGAGATCTAGCCTTTCTTTAAACTGCAGTTTTTAAAGCACAAACAACTATCTTCCATTTATGGTATAGAAAGGGAATAACCAACATGACTAATCTCACTATTACAGTAAAAGTGCCAACAAAACCTAACTGTGCACTTCACTGCCTTAAGCAGCTCTGTGATCACAGCTCTACTGAAACACACAGACGCACACGCACAAAAGAAACCGGAGTTCTAGAATACATTAAACCACTCTCTGCCTTTATGGCTGTCTTCCTTCCCGTAGAAGTGGTATAGTTTTACAATGATGCCCAGTATGACTCACATATTTGCCCTGAAAAATAAATACATTTTTAAAAATAAACATCTTTATCTAATACTATTTTATTATCTTAAAAGATACTTGTAACTGACCAGAAGTAGGCTTAAACATACTCATAAACATGCAGCTGTATATACTTTATTAGTGTGTCTACCTGTGTTTTTTTTTTATCCATTCTTGCACAAATCAAGAAGTTTTCTGATTGTCTATCTGTGAAACAGAGTCTAAAAATGGAAATAATCTCCAGGAAACTATATTAGAAAGTGTTCATTTAAATAAGGTGTTTAGCACATTGACCTGTGGAACAGAATCTAAAACCCAGATGTAAATCCATCCATCCATGGCCACTTGATCTTTGACAAAGGCCCAAGGTCCATTAAATGGGAAAAAAACAGTCTTTTTAACAAAGGGTTCTGACAAAACCGGATCTGAATCTGTAAAAAAAATGAAGGAGGCCCCATACATCACACCATACATAAAGACTAATTTAAAATGGATTAAACACTTAAACATAAAACAGAAAAACTATAAAGATTATAGAAGAAGGAATAGTATCAACAATAGAGGCCCCAATGTGTGGCATAAATAGGATATAAACCACACTTAATGATACATAAAAAATGAGCTAGATAACTGAGATCTTCTACAAGTTAAACAATCACGGTTATCAAAAGACTTCACCAAAAGAGTAAAAAAAGAATTTACAGACTGGGGGAAAAAACTAGTCATTACAAATGAAGATCTAATCTAAAATCTATAGGAAAATCTAAGACTTCTATGGCAAAAAGACAAATAATCCAATTAAAAACTGAGCAAAAGACATGGACTGGCATGTCAACAATGAAGACATTCAAGTGACTACCAGGGGAGGAAATGCTTGCCATCACTAGCCTTTAGAGAAAGGCAAAATCAAAACCACAATGCAATACCAGCTCACCCTGACATTACTGGCATGAATCAAAAAAACAGAAAATAATGCTGGAGAGGCTGTGGGGAGATTGGAACTCTTAGGCACTGCTGGTGAGAAGGCAAAATGGTACAACTATTTTAGAAAACAACATAGCCCTTCCTTAAAAAGCTAGAAATAGAAACACCATAAGATCCAGTGTTTCCATTTGTAGAATATATCATAGAGAAATAAGAGCCATTACGTGAATAGATGTCTGCTCACTGATGTTCATTGTAGCATTAGTCACAGTAGCAAAAAGATGGAGACAAGCTAAACTCCCATCAACAGATTGTTGAATAAGCTGTGGGAACACTCTGCAATAATAAAGAACAATGACAAGTCTGGGAAACATCTTACAAATTGGATAAATTTGGAGGGCGTTGTGCTGAGTGAAATAAAACCACCACAGAGAGGACAATACTGTATGAGACTGCTATTATAAAAAAATCAAGAAAAGTTTACACATAGGAAGAAATAATCTTTGGTGGTCATGAGGGTTGGGAGGGAGGAATGGGGCGGAGAAGAGAAAACACTAATTAGACAGTAGATAATTGGTAGCTTTGGTGAAGGGTAAGGGAGGATGTAATACTGGAGAAGTCAGCACAACTTGACAAAGCAAAGCCATAGAAGCTTCAAAGACACATCCAGACTCCTTGAGGGACTAAGTTACTGGGCTGAGGGCTGGGGACCATGGTCTCATGGGACATATAGCTCAATTACCATAACATCATTTGTAAAGAAAATGTTCTACTTTCTGCTTGGGTAAGTAGCATCTGGCATGCATATATCTGTTTGAATTTCTGCTTTCAGTTCTTTTGGATATATATCTACGTGGAGAATTTCTTGGATCATATGATAATTCTATGTTTAACTTTTTGAGGAACTGCCAAATTGTTTTCCACAGCAGCTGCACCATCTAACATACTCACTGACAATGGATGAGGGCTCTAATTTCTCCATATCCTCTCCAACACTTATTTTCAGGGGAGAATAAAAAAAATCCAGTGATTTTTTTTTTGATTGCTGAATACATTTGGAAATCAATCCACAGCATGTCATCAGCACCATAGGTAGGTTTATGGTCATAGCTGCCTTCAATTTCATATTTTGTTTAAAAAATCTACAGCAAGTCAGAAATAGAGGGAGTTGGCAAGTAGGGGTAAGGTGGGATTCATATGTATCAGATCTATCTCAAGACTAACCCACGGAATGCCAGTGTTATAATCATTTTCTGTGGATGTTGCTATAATCCTCAGTCCCACACTGGGTGTCTCTGATTTCTAGCACTGGGGAGCTGGTCATCTCCAGAAAAGTGTCTGGAGTCATCTCACCACATGCCTGCAGGTAATGCTGGACTGTTTTTAGCCCCCTCATCAGATTAGACCAAAGACAACATTGTGGATGTGGTTAGGAGCACAGACTTGGAACCACACTGAATGGACTTGGGTCCCAGGTTTATCACTTGGAAGATACATGACTTTGGACAATTTTATTTAACCTCTCTAAGTTTTAGTTTCAGTTCTAGGCTAACAGAGAGTCCCAGGGCCATGTCTTCTTGGAACCCTCCACTTTGCCAGACAGTCAAGTCTGATCTTTTTACTGGAGTTTGAGTTCTGCATGCTGTGTTCCTCCAGCTCCATCAGGGACTCTTTATTGTGTTCCTTGAAAGGGCAGTCATTGGTGGGAGCCAGGTGCATTCTAGCTCTTCTGGTCTTACAGTGATGTAGTCTATGGTTTATGTGGCCCTTTCTGTCTTTTGGGCTCATATTTTTCTTATGTCTTTGATGTTCTTCATTCTCTTCTGCTCCAGGTGAATTGAGACAAACTGATGCTTCTTAAATGGCCTCTTGCTAACTTTTAAGACCCCAGACACCCCCCACCAAAGTGGGATGAAGAACATTATCTTAATGAACTTTGTTGTGCCAGTTGATGTAGATGTCCTCTGAAACCATGGTCTCCAGATACCTGTCTCTGCTGCTCTGTCATTTGAAGTGTTTAGTTGTGTTTAGGAACCCTCTTAGCTTTTGGTTTAGTCCAGTTGTGCTGACTTCTATACTCTATGTTGTCCCTCCCTTCAACTAAAATAATTTGTCTATTACCAAATTTGTGAATACCACTCTACCTCATTCCCTACTCTTGTAACGATCAAAGACTGTTTTCTTGTGTGTTTAAACATTTTCTTGAGTTCTTATTATAGTGGTTTTGTACAATATTTATCCTTTTGCAACTAGTTTCACTCAGGATAGTGCCTTCCAGATTCATCCATGTTGTGAGATGTTTCCCAGATTCATCATTGTTCTTTATCATTGCATAGTATTTCACCGTGTGAATGTACCATAGTTTGTTTATCCATTCATCTGTTGTTGGACACCTAGGTTGAGTCCTTCTTTTTGCTGTTGTAGAGAGTGCTGCAATAAACATTGGTGTGCATGTATCTATTTGTTTGGCAGCTCTTATTTTTCTAGAATCTATTCCAGGAAATGGAATTTCTAGATCATGTGATATTTCTGTTTCTAGCTTTCTCAGAAAGCACCAAATCAATTTCCAAAGTGATTGTACCATTTTACATTCCCACAAGCTGTCCAGAAGAGTTCCAGTCTCCTCATAGCCTCTCCAACATTTATTATTTTGTGTTTTTTGGATGAATGCTAGCTTTGTTTGGGCAAGACAGTATATCATGGTTAACTTCCTGAGTGTTTTCTTTGGTGAAGTGACTGTTCATATCCTTTGCCTGTTTTTTTAATTGGGTTATTTGTCTTTTTGTTGTTGAGGTTTTACAATATCTTGTAGATTTTAGAGATTAGACTTTGATCAAATTTGTCATAGCCAAAACTTGTTTTCCAGCCTGTAGGTAGTCTTTTGACTCTTTCGGTGAAGGCTTTGGATGAACGTAAGTGTTTGGTTTTTAGGAGTTCCCAGTAATCTATTTTTTCGTTAGGTGTTTGTGCATTATTGATAATGTTTTGTGTTCTGTTTATGCTATGTATTCGGACTCTCAGTGTTGTTCCTATTATTTCTTCTGTGATCTTTATCATTCTAGATTTTATATTTAGTTCTTCGATCCATTTTGAGTTACTTTATGTGCATTTGAGAGATATGAGTCTTGCTTCATTGTTTTGCAGGTTGATATACAGTTATGCTAAGACCGTTTTATTAAAGAGATTGTCCTTTCTCCAGTTTACAAACTTGGGGCCTTTGTCAGGTATCAACTGTTCATAGGTGAGTGAATTTCGTGTCTGACTTTTCAATTCTGTTCCGTTGGTCTCTGTATCTGTTGTTGTACCAGTGCCAGGCTGTTTTGACAACTTGGTGGTAAGTCATCGTCATCTATCAAAATTGAAAACCAGATCCACTGCCATGGAGTCAATCTGACTCATAGCAACCCTATAGTGCTGATATAACAGAAACACTACAACTCGATGGTTTTAACAAAGAGAAATTTATTCTCTCATGGAGAAGTGTACCTAAAGTTCAAATTCAGAGTAATCAGTTTCAGAGGAGCCCTTCTCTGTTGGCTGTCGAAGAAGGTCCTTCTCATCAGTGTTCCCCTGGACTGAGAGCTTCTGAGACATAGGGACCCTGGGTCCAAAGGACTTGCTCTGCTCCTGGTACTGCTTCTTTCTTGATGGTGTGAAGTCCCACACTCTCTGCTTGCTTCCCTTTCCTTTATATTCCAAGAAATGCCCTTAAGGCACAATACAGTCTTACAAATTGAGTTCTGCTCACCAATACAACTAGTAACTGTACTCCCTGTTTAACATCATAGAGGCAGGATTTACAACATGCAGGCACATCACACAATACCAGGAATCATGGTCTAGACAAATCGCTACACATAGTTTTTGGGGGACACAATTCAATGCATGACAAGTTACAACAGGTTCTAAAGTCAGGTTTCTGAGGCCTCTTGTTTTCCTTCTTTAGTAATGCTGTATTTGTCTGGCTCTTCTTCCTTTTCCACATATAAAGCTGATGATTTGTCCTTCCATCTCATTAAAGAATGCTTTCGGAATTTGAATTAAGATTACTTTGTATCTATAGATCACTTTGGGTAGAAAAGGCATTTTCACAATGTTGAGTCTTCCTATCTATAAGCAACGTAGGTCGCTCCACTTACGTAGGTCTATTTTGGTTTCCTGCAGAAGTGTCTTGCAGTTTTCTTTGTATAGGTATTTTGCCTCTCTAGTTAGACTTATTCCTAATTATTTTATCTTCTTGGGGGCTATTGTAAACGATATTCACTTGGTGATTTCCTCTTTGTTGCTGTAAAGGAATCCAGTTTATTTTTGTATGTTTATTTTGTATCCAGATTCTTTGCTGAACTTTTCTATTACTTCTTTTTTGGAGTCTTTAGAGTTTTTCTGTGTTTAAGATAATATCATCTGCAAATACAGATACTTTCATTTCTCTTTCTTGCCAATTTGGATACTCTTTATTTCTTTTAGTAACCTAATTGCTCTGGCTATTATCTCCAGCACAGTGTTGAATGAAAGTGGTAACACAGAGCACTGCTGTCTAGTTCATGTTCTCAGGGGAAATGCTTTCATACTCTCAGTTTAGGAAGATGTTGGCTGTAGGCTTTGTATAAATGCCCTTTATTATGTCAAGGAATTTCCTTTCTATTCCTGTTTTGCTGTGAGTTATAATCGTGTGTGGGTGTTGGGGTTTGCCAAATGCCTTTTTCCATCAATTGATAAAATCAAATGGTTTTTTTCTCTTGTTTTATTTGTGTGGTTGATTACATGTATTGTTTTTCTAATGTTCAGCTATATCTGCATGTCTGGTAGGACTCATTTGGTGATGGTGACTTTTTTTTGGTAGTTATTAAATTCTATTGGCTAGAATTTTATTGAAGATTTTTGCATCTAAGTTCATGAGAGACACTGGTTTATAATTTTCCTTTTGTATGGTATCTTTTCTTGGCTTTGTTAACATGGTTATTCTGGCTTCATATAATGAGTTTGGAAATACTCCATTCTTTTCTATGCTCTTAAGTACTTATGGTGATACTGGTGTTAATTCTTCTGTGAAAGTTTGGTAGAATTCTCCAAGGAAGCCAATAGAGCCAGGGCTTTTTGTGTGTATGTGTGTGGTGAGTTTTTAATTGTCTCTTCAAGCTCTTCTTTGGCTCAAGCTCTTCTTTTGCTACAGGCTTATTTAGTTGTTCTACCACAGTATTAGTCTAGGTAGATACTGTGTTTCTAGAAATTTGTCCATTTTCTCTAGTTTTCAAATATTCTAGCGTACAATTCTTCACAGTACTCTGTTACGATGTTTTTCAATTTTAGTTGAGTCTCTTGTAATAATTGCACATTTCATTTCTTATTTGGGTTATTTGCTTTCTGTCCTGTTTTTGTTTTGTCAGTTTAGCCAGTGACTTATTGATTTTGTTGATCTTTCCAAAGAACCAAATTTGGTGTCACTAACTCTCTTCAATCATTTTTCTGTTCTGTATTCATTTAGTTCTGCTCTAGTTTTTATTATTTGCTTTTTTTCTGGTGCCTGAGAGGTTCTTTTGCTCTCTTGATACTTGTTTGAGTTGTAGCATTAGTGCTTTGATTTGGGCCCTTTCTTTTATTTGGATGTGTACATCTATCAAGATAAATTGACCTCTGAGAACTGCTTTTGCTGTGTCCCAAAGTTTCTGGTAGTTTTCACTTGATTCGGTGAATTTCTCTTTTTAGTCTTTAATTTCTTCTGTAAGTTCCCATGTGCTTTCTTATTTTTTCTTTACATTTTCTGTTATTAATTTCTGTTTTTATTGCTTCATTGTTTGAAAAGATGCTTTGCAATATTTAGATGTTTTGGATTTTGTTAAGACTTGCTTTATGTTCTAAAATGTGATCTATTCTGGAGAATGTTCCATGTGCATTGGAAAAGAAAGTGTACTTGGCTGCTGCTAGATGAAATGTTCTGTACATTTATGCAGTCAAGCTGGTTGATTGTGTTATTTAGCTTTTCCATGTCTTTATTGAGCTTTTTTTCCTGGATGTTCTCTCTTTCACCAAAAGTGTTGTGTTGAAGTCTCCTTCTATTATTGTGCACCTGTCAATTTCTGTATTCAATGCTGTTAAAGTTTGTTTTAGGGATTTACAAGCACTAGTGTTGGGTGTGTAAATATTTAATATGGTTATGTCCTCCTGATATATTGACCCTTTAATCAATATATAGTGTCCTTACTTATCCATTGTGGTGGATTTTTCTTTAAAGTCTATTTATCAGACATTAATGTTGCCACTCCTGCTCTTTTCTGAGTGTTATTTGATTGGTGTATTTTTTTCCATCCTTTGAGTTTTAGTTCATTTGTGTCTTTAAGTCTAAGGTGTGTCTCTTGCAGGCAGCATATCGACAGATAGTGTTTTTTATCTGTTCTGCCACTCTCTGTCTCTTTATTGGTACATTTAATCTATTTACATTCAGCATAATTATTGATTAGTATGAGTTCAGTGCTATCATTTTGATACCTTTGTTTTTGCATTGTTGACAGTTTCTTTAATTATTCTTAATTTTCTGTGCTGAGTTGTTTTTATGTTTTCATATTTTTCATTGTTGTTGGTTTTGTTTTTGCTGAGACTTTTTTTTGTGTGTGTGTGTTTTATCTTAATGTGTAGGATTGTGAATTTCCTTTGTGATTACCTTACTATTTACCCTTGTTTTTCTAAATTAAAACTAGTCTTTTATTTCTTTGTATCACCTTAAATAGTTGTCTATATGAAAGATCTATTAATATATTTTGCTGTGCCTCTTTTTTGTTATAATGCTGCCATCTTTTACATATCTATATCTGTATTTCCCTATTTTCACTGTTTTGACTATACTTTTGTGGTTTCGCTATTAGGGATGATCTATAGTTGCTGTGTCCTGTGCTCAAGTCTTGGGCTGTTATCTGATGTTCTTGATTTTCTAACCAAAGGAGTTCCCTTAGTATTGCTTATAATTTTGATTTGGTTTTTGCAAATTCCTTAAATTTCTGTTTATCTAGAAATGTCCTAATTTTGCCATCGTATTTGAGGAACAGTTTTGCTGGATATATAATTCTTGGCTGGCGTTTTTTTCCTTCAAGTTTTCTTATACATCATCTCATTACCCTCCTGCCTGTGTGTGTTCTGCTTAGTCTTACTGACTCTCCTTTGAAGATTATTTTTTGCTGATCTATAGCGACTTTTAAAATTCTCTCCTTAGCTTTAGTTTTGGCAAGTTAGATTATAATATGTCTTGGCATCTTTCTTTTAGGATCCACTTTGTTTGAAGTATGATAGGCATCTTGGATAGATACTATCTCATCTTTTATGATATTAGGGAAGTTTTCTGTCAATAAGTCTTCAGCAAGTCTCTCTGTGTTTTCTATTGTCCTCCTCTGTTCTGGTACTTAATCACTAATAGATTATTCCTCATGATATACTCCCACATAATTTGTAGTGTTTCTTCACTTTAAAAAATTCTTTTCTTTCTTAATTTTATTTTTTTATTAATTACAGTAAAAGAATAAAATTTCTAACATCTATCAATTATCTCATCTATGATAAACCCTCAGCCCCCTCCCCCCCACCTGTGTAGCCAACACAGTCATTTTCTTCTGTGGATATTTCTCTTTTGAAGTCCTTATAACAGGGGTCTCATACGAAATTTGTCTTTCTGACACTGATTGATTTCACTCAGCATGATCTCTTCAATATGAGACCATGTTATGGGATGTTTTCTAAAATCGTCATTGTTTTTTATCACAGCATAGTGTTCCATTGAGTATATGTACCATAGTTTGTTTATCCATTCATCTGTTGATGGGCATTGGGTTTGATTCTTTTTGCTATTGTGGGCTGTGCTGCAACAAACATTCGTGTACATGTGTCTGTTTGTATGACAACCTTTGTTTCTGAAGGATAAATTTCAAGCAGCGGAATTACAAGATCAAATGGTATATCTATTTCCAGCTTTTTGAGGAAGCGCTAGGTTGTTTTCCAAAGAGGCTGTACCATTTTGCAATCTCACCAGCAGTGTAGGAGTATTCCAATTTCTCCACAGCCTCTCTAGCATTTGTTGTTTTGTGTTTTTTTGGATCATGGCCAACCTTGTTGGGGTGAGATGGTATCTGATTGTGGTTTTGATTTGAATTTCTTTAATAGCTAATGATCACGAGCAGTTATGCATGTGTCTTTTCGCTGCCTGGATATCCTCTTTAGAGAAATGTCTGGTCATCTCCTTCACTCATTGCTTAATTGGATTATTTATCCTTTTCTTGTTGATATTTTGTAATACCTTGTAGATTATGGAGATCAGATATTGGGCTGATGTACAGTTGCCAAATATTTTTTTCCATTCTGTAGGTGGCCTTTTAACTCTTTTGATGAAGTCTTTGGATGAGCAAAAGTGTTTGATGCTTAGTAGTTCCCATTTATCTATTTTCTCTTCTGTTGCTTGTGCTTTGTTTGTCAGATTTTGAAGTCTGTCTACATTGTGTATTAAAACTTCCATTGTTGATCCTATTTTATCTTGGATGAGCTTTATCGTTTTTGATTTTATATTTTGGTCCTTTACCCAGTTTGAGTTGGTTTTTGTATAAGGTGTGAGATATGGGTCTTGTTTCAATTTTTTGCAGATGGGTATTCAATTTTGCCAGCACCATTTGTTAAAGAGATCATTTTTACCCCAGTTTGAAATCTTAGGGCCTTTGTCAAATATCAACTGTTCATAGGAGGATGGTGGCATATCTGGGGTCTCAACTCTGTCCCATTGGTCTATATGTCTCTTTTTGTACCAGTACCAGGCTGTTTTGACAACTGTGGCAGTGTAATAGTTTTTAAAGTTGGGTAGTGAGAGGACTCCCAGTATGTTCTTCTTCTTCAGTAGTGTTTTACTTATCTGAGGTTTCTTCCCTTTTCAAACAAAGTTGGTGATTTGTTTCTCCAACATGAAAAAATGTTGCTGGAGTTTGTATTGGGATTGCACTGTATAAGTAGCTTGCTTTGGGTGAAATAGACATTTTTGCAATGTTGAGTCTTCCTATCCATGAGTAGGGTAGATTACTCCATTTGTGTAAGTCTCTCTTAGTTTCTTGTAGTAAGGTCTTATAGTTCTCTTTGTATAGATCTTTTATTTCTCTAGTTAGATTTATTCCTAGCTACTTTATCTTCCTGGGGGCTATAGTAAACAGAACTGATTTGGTGATTTCTGCTTTAATAATCTCATTGTTGGTATAAAGGAATCTGATTGATTTGCTTACGTTTATCTTGTATCCCAATACTTTGCCGAACTCCTCTGTTAGTTCCAATAGTTTACTTATGGATTCCTTTGGATTCTCTGTTTATATAATCATATCATCTGCAAATAGGGAGATTTTTACTTCTTCATTGCTGATACAGATACCCTTTGTCTTGTCTAATTGCTCTGGCTAGAACTTCTTGGCCATTTGGCTAAGACCAAGTATAGTATCTGTTCTTAAAAGTTTAATTAAAAATTCTTTTATCTGAGTTTTCCTCAAATATGTTGCTGTCAATTGCTTTATCTGCACTCACACACTAATTCTACCTTCCATGCTTCAGTTCTGTTCCTTTGCGTTTCTACTGAGTTGTCTATTTCTGTAATTTTATTACTAATCCTCTGAATTTCTGATTGCTGTCTCTGTATACTTTCTTGTGGCCTGTTCAATTTGTCTTTATGGTTTGCTGTATTTTTCCTGATGTTGTGGATTGAATTATGTTCTCCCCGCCACCCCCAGTCTATGTGTTGATTTGACTTGGCTAGAATTCCCAGTATTGTGCCATTCTTCCCATGTGTTGCGAATCTCACCTCTGTGATATTGATGATGGAGCATGGTCTGCAGTTGTGTTAATGGCGCAGGATTCAAGCTACAAGCTTGTAGGATATAAGCTTGTAGGAAATTGGGAACCTGATATCATCAAGAAGCAGCCCCAAGAGTTAGCATGTCCTTTGGACCTGAGGCTCCTATGCTGAGATGCTCTTCTTTAATTTGGACTCTTGGCTTACCGAACTGTGATAATTTCTCATACTGAATACACTCGTAACTCATGAATGGATTTGTGGCCTACTAGACTGACAATGAAAGTTTTTTCTTATGAAGGCTTTCACTTGTGGTATTTTCTGTTGGAGCAGTACCAGGTGACTAAGACACCTGATTTTCCTGATCTCTTGAAGAATTCTAAATATTAATCTTTTGTTTTCTACCCCTGATAGTTCCAAGAAGTTCTCTTCATCTGGGAAATTTTTGATGCTATGCTTTGGGAGCTTTCTGAAGCCATCGTGATCTGCCTCTTGAGGTGATTTAGTATTGACTGTTGTCTCTGAGTCATTAGTAAGTTGTTGTATTTATTTATTGTATGTTTGCTTACTGTGTACTAGCTTCTTGTTTTGTTTGCAATGCCAAATCGTGTATGCTGGTTTTTTATTGGCAGCTTTGAGTTTCTAACGTCCTGTCACCAGGTGGCTAGAGCTGTAACTAGGCGTATCAGCCCAGGTATTCATTTCCTTTTCTTGTACTGTTCAGCTCAGGTGCCCAAGTAGTCAGTCAGTAAGTGTGCGGTGCAGGAAGTCCCCTACAGTCCTAGATGTGCAGAAGTGATTGGTATCCAGCTGCACACACTCAGAAAGGCAGGGATCTGACAGCCATTCATGAGTATCTGTGAGAAAATCATGTGACGTTATACCTGAACCTAGGCAAAGGAGTTGTTTCTCCTCTAAGTTCCTGGTTTAAAGGAGCTGGCAAATTTTACCCCACCTCTTGTTTTTTCTGACTCGACGGCACTTGGCTTGGCTGGCTTGTTTGTTATTTCCTCTGCAAATCTAGGAGAATGGTTCAGGGTGTCTGAAAGGAGTCCTACTTCTGGCCCAGGTAATATGTCAGTCTTTGTGGCCAGGCACAGTGCAGAAAAGGGAAGAGGAAATTCAGGTAAAAGGGAGAGAGTTTTATCCCAAAGGTAGATCAGATATAACTTATTTATCTTTTGGCAGTCAAATGCTGTATTTCAGTGATTCTGGAAGCATGAGTGGGCACTCAACCACTCAAACTCTCGCACTAACAAAAATGCTTTCAGAAAACCACTGCCCCACTTACCATGTTCACTGCTGATCCATGTTTGGGTACTAATTCCTCTTGGGTCAGGTCTGGCCAGTCCTAGGTACTTCTGGACCTATTCTCCCTTCCCTTTTTCATGCAGTCCCATTTCTCAGCTTTCCTGTTGATGTTCAGGGCTCCTTCAATGCCATACATAATCAATTCCTTTGTTTGGGGCGTCTTAATTGTTAGAGGGATTACAGGAAGTCTGACTACTCTGCCGTCTTAGCCCTGCCTCCACTTTGATGGAAGGATCTCACAGGGCAAAAGACAAAATGTAGAGTCAGTTTCACAGAGTGGAGCTGGGAACTGTAAGCCATGACTGGAATAGCTAGTATTTTAGTTTCCATATGGCTTCCAATCTCTGCTTCTTTCTGTACTTCTGTCTCCTCCTTCTCTCTCTTGACCAGATTTCTTTGCTTCCTAATCCTACAGTTGGTTCCAGTCCACATCCCCCAAACTGCCTATGATACCAACAGGCTTGGGTATCTGTTAGTTACACACTGTGAGAGGAAGACTGATTGGCCCAGTTCATCTGTTTGAGCCAGGTCATGTGAGCCATAGGCCATTGATCAGCTAGTGTATTGGCTCCTGTTTTGTGAGCTGTCCACTGTGATCCAATCAGCCATCCTACACGAGAGGTAGCACTGCCTCTGTCAGGCCAGTGGGAAGTGTGGGTTTTGTTTCTTTTTAGAAAGAATATAGTAAGATATCTAGTACAGGAATTTGAAAGCCTTACTGATAGCAGCTTTGCTAACTGGATCCTAATAGAGGAGCCAGTCATAGAAAAGTTCTGTGGAAACTGTTGCTTCCCTTCCTTCCCCCAGTGTGGCTGGTGTCAAGGGAGTTGCTCAGCAAAGAAATATTCTCCTTCTCAGGACAGTAGGTCAGAGTGAAAAGAACTGTGCCAGTTTTCCCATGTGGAAGGATGACTCTTCATAGAGGTTAGAACAAGCAATGAACTGGGGATAGGGTGGGAGGTAGCCTGGGGTAGGAGATACTTCCAGGGGGCAAAGTAAGTGGTGCTAAATCAGTGTGGCTGATGTGGCTGAGGAACCATGACTCAGAGAGGTCAGAGGAGAGCAAGTGGGGGACATCTTTCAGGGCTCAGGGAAACAACTGACCCGACAGAGAAGACTTTCTACGTTCCTCTGGCTCAGAGCCCCAGGGGCCTGGTTTTCCTCTAGGATCTGGCAAGGGAGGATGCTGTTGACAGAGCTGCTTGCTGCAGGCTGAGGTTGATTCTGGCCCTTCTATGGTGAATTGAATTCTCTGGAGAATTGGATGAAGGCAGTAAATTAGTGAGGACAAGGATTCCCCGGATTAGCAAATCCAGGGACAAAGAAGTTCTTTACATTCTCCCTATAGAAGGATAGTCTGGAGTTTGCAGCTACAGTTAAAATAAGAAAGAAGCCTATTGCTGTGAAGGAATCTGAAATGAGCCTTAGACTTGGAAGTAACTGATAAATTACCCAACGTCCTCATTTCTAGTCCTGTCAAAAGTCTTTCTATTTTCCCTTTGATCAGGGAAGGTGATGGCATGGTTATGTGAAACTCTTCTAGTCTCATTTAGTTGTAATTGTCTTTTAGAAAATACTGTGACCCATTTGGTCAAGTGGATGGAATGGAGCTTGTTTTTTTTTCTTTCCCTGAGCGGTAAACAAATGGCCATGGCCAAGAGACTGATTTGAGTTAGGGACCAGTGCCCTTATGCCTGTGGTGAAGAAGGGAGAAAATGATAACAGGGAGCATGGTGCTTGTATTTGAAATGCCAGTAGCACAGCAACACACGTACCACCACAGCTCAACAAACTGGCAGATACCATGGAGCATAAGAGTTAGTGTTAAATAAGTGGTAGCTTTTATTCTGGTTATTTCAATCTACAGGTTGTCCCTTGTTGATCAAAATAATGATAAATAATAACCATGATAACAGCTACCATTTATTTAACACTAACTCAGAAAGATATTTACTTGTGTTTCATTGACTATGCAAAGGCATGCAACTGTGTGGGTCATAACAAATTATACCAGTTATGGCTAACATTGCAGAGAATGGGAATTCCGGAGCACTTGTGTTCTATGGAGTCTGTACATGGATCAAGAGGCAGTTGTGCAAACAGAACAAGTGAATACCATATGGTTTCAAATCAGGAAAGGCGTGTGTCGGGGTTTTATTCTTTCACCTTACCTTTTCAATCTGTATGCCGAGAAGATAATCTGAGAAGATGGATTATATGAAGGAGAATGAGGCATCAGGATTGGAGGATGTCATGGATTGAATTGTGTCCCCCCCAAAATGTGTGTAGCCATGTGGCTGGGCCATGATTCCCAGTATCTCGTGATTGTCCTCTGTTTTGTGAATTTTCTATGCTGTATGTTAAAGGATTAGGGTGGGGCTATAAATCCCTTCATAAATCACCTCCCTGCTCCGCTATAAAGGGAATTGCCCTGGAATATGGCTTGCCCACCCTTAATCCTTTCATCTTGCAAGAGATAAAAGGAAAGGAAAGTAGACAGAAAACTGGGAACCTCACACCATTAAGAAAACAACACCGGGAGGAGAGTGCGTCCTTCAGACCTGGGGTTCCTGCCCAAGATGCTCCCTGGACAAAGACTGATGCGATACCGGACTTTCCTCCAAAGTCGACAAGGGGAAAGCCTTCCCCTGGAGTGGACACAGTGAATATGGACTTGTAGCCTACCCGACTGCATAAAAATAAACTTTCCTCTGTTAAAGCCATTCCACTCTGTGGTATTTCTGTTAGAACAGTACTAGCTGGCCAAAACAGAGGGTGACTCATTAACAACCTGCGTTATGCAGATGACACCATCTTGCTTGCTGAAAGTGAAGATTTTAAACACTTACCGATGAAGATCAAGGACCACAACCTTCAGTACGCATTGCACCTCAACATCCAGAAAACCAAAATCCTCACAACTGGACCAGTCAGCAACATCTTGATAAACGGAGAAAGGACTGAGGTTGTCAAATAATTAATTTTACTTGGTTCCACAGTCAACATGACGCACACTAGCTTATCAAAAGAAATCTGTTTAAGTTTGTTTAGCCCAGAATTTCTCAATCGTGTTAAACTAAGAACACATGTCACCAAATACTCTGGGATAGTGCTCCACCTGGTATTGCACTCTGTGCCTAGCCAGGACTTTGTCAAGTGACTCTGGAGAACACTAATGTCATCTTTTATAGCATGGATTCTGAAGTCAGACAGGTGTGGGTGTGAATCTTACCTCAGTCATGAATTAACCTTCCTAGACTTTAGAAAGCCTCAGCTTCTCCACATGTGTTAAGCAACAGTTGATTCTGTGAAGATGCTGATACCTAGTTATGCAGCTACAAATACATGGGCGTTTATGTTTTTCCCTATTACAGCGGTGTAGTGAACAGGTCCATGTAAATAAATTTTGATGGCAACCAATAATTTCCCTTGCCTAGACTCCTAGAAGGGGACTAAGTGTGAGAAAGGTTATAAACATTTTCAAGCCTTGTTATATTTATTGCCAAACTAATTTCTAGAAATTAGTTTATTCTATAAATGTCACCCTATTCTTGATGCATGCAATATTATCTGTAAAAAAAAAAGATTGTTAATTTCGTAAGTAAAATGATAACATCTCATAATTTTAATTGAGATTTCTTTGTTTAGCAATGAAGTTGAGTACTTTTTCTTGTGTGTAACTATCTTGTGCTCATTTTTCTACAGTTCCTCCTCATACTTGAGATGCTTTGGTTTGGGAAACAAATCTCATTTTTATCCATCTTTAACAATGATTCTCACTTTGGGAATTAAATCTTCCCTTCCCATTCAGGAGGTGGTCCTTTTGTTTCTATTACTGGTATAATAATACATGCCTTAGCGTTTCTCCTGTAATTATAGCACTGTGGTGGGAGCTTCTCCAATTTACCAGAAGGGAGAAAGTGACATGTCAAAAATACGTGACATAAGCTGTATAAACTATGCTAAATAAGCCATGGATCTGTGCATTCTGGTTCAACATAGAAATAATTTCACAGATATTATGTTGTGTGTAATGCACTAGTGACATTGTTTATGATTGCTAATGGCAAACAGTATTGACTGTGCTGTGGACTGCCAGAAGAAGGAACAAATCTGTCTTGGAAGGAGTACAGCTAGAACGTGCCTTAGAAGTGAGGATCGCAGTAATTTGTCTAGTGCACTTTGGCCATGTTATCAGGAGGGATCAGAGCCTGGAGAAGGATATCATGCTGGTAAGGTAGGGGTCAGTGCAAAAGAGGAAGAAAGACTCTCAATGAGATGGATTGACACCGTGGCGCAACAGCGGGCTCCAACACAAGCAGTGATTGTGGGGCTAAAACCGGGGGTATTTGATTCTGTTGTATATAGAGTCCTTGTGAGTCAGAGCAAACTCAGTGGCACAGAAGCACCATGACTGAATTTATCAGTCTTTCTATCATTCTTAGGATGACTCTGTCGTGTTTAAATGTGAAAAAGAATAAATCCGATGGCAGTGGTGGCACATAGGTAGATACACAAATGCTAGGTCTCTTTTTCATATGCCACTAGTCCTCTGTTTTTATGGATGGTATTATTTAGGGCCAAGTAACATTATAACCCAAAGAAAGGAAGGGGGAGCAGCTTAACAGCACAAAGAAAATACACATGAAATTCTTTTTCACAATATTTAGTGGTACAGAGAATAATATAATAAGCACCTATGTACATACCATTTAACTTAAAAAGAAAACTTCACAAATACTTGGAAGCCTCTTGTTTCTGATCTTACCAATCCCATTCCACTCCCAGCTACGCCTCATCATCCCCACACCAGGGAGTCACTACCTCAAATCACTGTGGTTCTTCTCTTCCCTCGCATAGCTCTAGACTTACCTCTTACCGATATATTACTATTTTGAGAGTTTTAAAACTTTATGTAAATAGCATCATCTCTTGTGTATCCATACAAAACTTGTTTTCTTCACTCCTTATTATTATTTGTGAGAGTTATATGTAGCTCCAGTTCATTTTCAAGATTGCATGGTCTTCTGCAGTATGAATATACCCAAACTTGATATTTAGATGTACCTTTTTTATTTTTTTCTTTTCCATCTTAGATTGAATTGTGTCTCCCCAAAATACCCGTAGCAATTTGACTGGATCTTGATTCCTAGTGTTGTGTACTGTGTCACTATGCTGGAGACCCTGCCTTGTGATGCTAATAATGAGAGATGATAGTGAGGGCGGTGGTTACGTTGGCGGGGCAGGGGTCCTTGTGTAAGACTGTTGTGTGCCTTGAGGTAGACTCCTGAGCTGTAGAGGAAAGAAGCTAGCAGAGAAAGTTGAGGATCTCACACCACCAGAAAAGAAGCAGTTCTGGGAACTGACCACACCCTTTGGGGAGAATCGGGGGTCCCTGTGCATCAGAAGCCCCCGGTCCAGGGGAAGACTGACAACATGGATCTTCCTCCAGAACCAGCAGAGAAAGCCTTTTCCTGGACCTGGCATCCTGGATTGGAGCTTTTAGCCTCCTGGACTGTGACAAAATAAAATTTCTCTTTTTAAAGCCATCACTTGTGGTATTTCTGTTAAAGCAGCACTAGATGACTGAAACATTTCTTTTTGGCTATTACAGGGCACCAGTGAACATTCTCATAGATTCTGCCTTGGGAACATGTGGGAGAATTTCTCTGAGCCAGAAGTTCTTTAAGTGTTTGGCTTCAGGATCCCTGCAAACTCCTAAAATTTACTGAGGAGCTCTCTTTATGTGAGTTATATCTATCAGTATTTATCATATTAGAACATTAAGATGGACAAACTTAAAAATTATTTCTTAATTCACTTAAAATAATAAACCTATTATGCTAACATAAGTAATACTTTTAATGTCTACCAATTATACTGTAAAATAGTACAATGAAATAATTGTAGTTTACAAAACAAAACAAAATTTAGTGAGAAGAATGCCATTGTTTTACACTTTTGTCATCTCTTTGATGTCTGATTAGATAGATGGTGCTGAATCCTCACATCTTCATTTATTCAATTGTGATGTCACATGTCATGTAGACTGGAAAACTCCACTGTATGTTTGTAAGAGAAGGTGAATTAAAAAAGTAAATAATGCCTTCTAAATTTTAAAAAGAGTTTTGCTCTTGTGGATCAAAATGAAAAATCTCAGGGATCTTCAGGAGTTCTTGGACTACACTTTGAAAACTGTTCTTCTAAGCCCATGACACTCAAACTTTTTGACCATGACTCCCAGTAAGAAAAAGTGTTACAGATTGTGTCCAGAATACACATCTGTACGTGTATAAGCACACATTCACTTGGAAATTTGTAATAAATAGAAGCTTCATTAAATGATAGTTTTTTCAATGTTTTTAAAAAAATGATTGTGATTTACTAACTTGACTTCACAGGTGTTGAGTTTCAAAATCACTGCTTTAAGAAGCATATTTTTAACAATGTTAGTGGCTTTGTTACACTTTCCAAAGTACTTAAACAGTTATTCCCCTACTCAAGTGATTGCTCTGTGTCCTTACTGACACTTGGAGTTGTCAGATGGCCATCTCTAATAGCTAATTTGTATATTTGTTGGCTATTTTAAGTCACCTATTCAAACTCTCTCCCATTTTAATACTGAGTTATTTATGGTTTTTTCCCTTGAGATATAGGAATACTTTATATATTTGCCATGCAAATAGTTTTAGGTTTTGCAAATATTTTCTTTCAGTCTGGGCTTTGTGTTTATACTGTTTGCAGTATTTTTGTGTTTAGAACTTTCAACTTTAATGTAATCATATTTATCATTGTTTTTGAATGGTTTGTGCTTTGGTATCCTGTTTAAAAATATGTCCTTGCTCCAATGTAATAAAAATATTCTCTTATATTTAATTCTAAAAAAAAGTAAAGTTTTACTTTTTCCATTAGGTTGCTAATCCTTGTGGCATTGATCTTTGTGTATGGATTCCAAGTTTCTTTTTCCCCAGATATTTCAGCATCTTTTATCAGAGAGCACACCTTTCTCTTCTTGATTCATATCTTGTCTTAATCCAGTACAGATTAATCCAATCCAAGTCATTATCTCTCTTTTCTGGATTATTGTAGTAAATTCTTAGGTGTCTCCCTATTTCTGCCTGTGTTCTCTGTAGTCTATTTTTTAATTTCAGTAGCTATAATGATCTTTTGAAAACCTAAGTCAAATTATGTCATTCCTCTGCTAAACCCTTCAAATGTTTTCTATCTCACTAAGTATAAAAGTTAAGATTCTTTTTATAATCTGTATTACCTCACATAATCTGTGGAGCCCCCCCTTATGTCTCTAACTTCATCCCATATTTCTCCCCTGTTGCTTCTCATTGGTTTAACTAATCTAGGCTTAGTCTAACCACAGGGCCTTTGCACTTGCTGTTGCTGTGTCTCAGATGATCTTTCTGTAGGTATCCTCATGGCTAGTTTCTCAGGTCTTCATTCAAATACCACCTTCCTAGGGTGCATTCCTTAGCTACGCTAAACAAAATTCCAACCTCTGCCTAATACTTTCTGTCTCTTTTCCTTGCTTTTCTCTAACTTAATACTATGTGACATGCTAAATATTCACTTTGTTTATTTTCTCCCACTTTATAGCAAAATTTTTATGAAATCAGATTTTCATCTTTCTTTTTCTTCCCACTGCTTAGGTCATGCTCCTAGAACAGTATTAGTATATGGTAGGTGTTTTATACATCTTTGATAAATGACTGAAGAAACACATCAACCCTCTACATGTACATGTGTCTATTTCTGGACTGTCTATTTGTTCCATTCTTTTAACTATCTGTCTCTGCACCAATATGACATTGTCTCAATTATTGTAGCTTTGATATAAAAAGTCTTCATATCAGGTAGGGAAAGTTCCTGACTTCCCCTCAAGCTCTGTGTTAGTCATCTGGCACTGCTCTTACAGAAATACCACAAGTAGATGGCTTTAACAAAGACAAGTTTAATCGTATACAGTTCAGTATGCTGGAGGTCCAAACTGAGGCTGCCAGTGATGGTGAACGTGACGATCTAACAAAGGTCACTTAGGTTAATTCTCACTCTCAACTCAGATTGACAGGTCTACAGTCCTCTGCCTATCTCTGAAGAAATGAAATTAAGATCTCAAAGAGAGGTAAAAAATTTTTGGGTAGTTTACGCTGCTTGATTATCCTGTAACCAATTTTGAGTAGTTTACTCTGTTTAATTATCCTATGACAAACTTTTGAGTAATTCACAGTATTTGATTGTCCTGTGACAAATTTTAGATAGCTTACTCTGTTTGATTATCCTTGACAAAATTTGGGCAATTCACATGTTCAAATTATCCTATGACAAATTTTAGTTTATTCTATTTGACTATCCTGTGACAAACTTTTGAGTCATTCACACTGTTTGATTATCCCGTGACAAACACAGCACCAGCAACCCCTTTGAATTCTGGCTATAAAAACCACTAGAAATGTAACCCGGGGGACAGTTTTTGAGTTGCTGTCTCCCAGATTGCAAGCAAATCTGCAAATAAATTATTCCTTGAACTCCATACTGTCTCTGAATTTTTGGCTACAGTGACAGGTGGAACAAACTTGGCTTCAATTTGGCAACACTGGCACCAGGGGGACACGCACTGTCTCTCTCTCTCTCGCCCCCCACTATGGAAGAAAGTCCATGTGTCACACCAGCCTTCCTTTGGCCTGAGAGTATCTCGGGGCAAGAACCTCCGGTCTGGAGGACGTGCTGTGCTCCTGGTGCTGCCTCCTTGGTAAATGAAATCCCCGACTCTCTACTTGCCTCCTTTTTCTTTTATCTCTTGTAGGATAAAAGTTGGTGAAAGCCACACTCCAAAGAAACTCTCTAATTAAGGGTGTTACAGGCCTACACTAATCCTCTCTAACATAATCCATTCTTGCCCTATTAACCGCAGGCAGAGATTAAGATTTACAGACAGGAAAACCACAAAATGGAGGAAAATCACACAATACTGAGACTCGCCCAGCCAAATTGCTACACACACTTTTGGGGTATGTAGTTCGGTCGACAGCAAACCTTGTATCTTGACCTTCTTCAAAATTCCTTGTCTATTAGTGGTCTTTTGGTGTTCCACATGTCATTGAGAGGTAGTTTCTCAAGCATCTTGAGAAACACTATTAGGTTTTGATTTGGAGTTTATAGATTATTTGGGGAGCATTCGCATCTTCACAGTAGGAGTGTTTTCATCTCTGAACATGTAACCAAGAGTTTAGCAAGTCAGAGAGCCTAGGTATGAGCACAGGTCAGCTAGTCTTCTCACATTGGTCTCATTTCCTTCTGTTGAAGGTTTTGGGACTGATTATACACAAGGCTAGGGTCTGCTTTGTGTCATGACCACATCATAAAATGCTGGCTGATTACCCTCCTTCACTTAGTGCTGTCCTCTGCAGATGGCTCGGGGGAGCTGTTATCATCCTGCAGCTCATGAAGTCTTCAGTCTTCTCTGAGTTTGGCAGTGACCTTAACTGTAGAAGAGGCTTTTAGTTATCCTCAGGGGAGGGCTTTGGATTGACTTTTAAATTAATTACTTTGGGAGCAAAAGTGAAAGTTTAAAAGAAGTTGGCAACATGTATCACCCAGGCTGTTTTCAACTTCATTGTGCTAGCATGTTCCTGGTGTCCCACAGGAGTCATTGAGCCTGTATTTGGAGAGCTTTAGCAATTCCTTGAGGGCTTGCAATTTCCTATTACGCGTGTTGCTTCTCCCCATCCCATGTGGGTGGCAGGCATTGCTAGTCAAACACTACTGTCTTTTCCACTGAGCTCAGAATCCTTTCAAGATGGTACTCCAGTATACTCTACTGATTGACTGACACGAGCCTAGAAATGGAATCGATTTGTCATCCTTTTTAGATTCTGTTCTAGTAAGTTCAGAAGCACTTGCAAGTGGGGTGAGACCCAAATCAGTGGCTACTCTTTAGCTCCAAACACCAGGGAAGTACTGAAAGAGAATGCAGGCTTCTCTACCTACAGGTGGACAGTCTTGAGTGGAGGAGAGTGTTCCGTACCAACTGAATTAGTAATAGCAGAGGTTTCTTTGGGTGCCCAGAGGGTACAGAGAGAGCAGGACCTCCTAGCAAAAACAGTGTACCAGGAGACCAGCAGATGACCCAGCAAGTGGCATTGGTACAGAATGTGAGTATGAGTACAGCTTTCCTCCAACAACGCTAACCGACACTGTAGCTCTTGTGGGCTGTGGTATAGGACTATTGTCATGTTTTGTTTTTGGATAAGGCTCACGTGTCACTGGTTCCTGAGTGCTCGCCAGCAGCCATGGAGCTTTGTAAAGCCCAGAGCATACAGTGGGAGTGTATTTGCCAGAATATATCTGTAGGTGCTGGCTTTTGTCAAATTGTACAGCTGGAGCCCTGAGATATGAAGGTTTATTGTCTGGTTTTCAAGCAAACACAATTTTAATGAAAGTAATCATTCAGGGATTTTCTTTACCATAGTGGCTTTTTATATCTGGACTTCTTTGATGAAAGGAAATGAGAAAAATTATTTGGAGATCTAAAATAAATCAGACTTTATCTGTTGGATATTTTTAAACTGGACTATCTGAGCAGATAAATGGTGGGATTTACAATAAAATAAAATGTCTGGAAATAATTGGCTCTTCTAAAACAATTTTTAAAAGTCTTACTCTCAAGATAGTCCTTCCACAATTCATTGGTGGTGGGAGGTGGGGGAGGGACTGGACTTAGTGGAAAGATTTAGAGTCTAGGTGCAGGGCTGCCACTAAACAGCTCTGAGATATTAGGACTAACGCTATCCACAACAACTTATTGAGGGTGTACTAGGTGGTAGTTATTGTGTTGCAGGCTCTGCATTGCTATGGAGTTTATTCTGACTCATAGCAACAGTATATGACAGAGTAGAACTGCCCCACAGAGTTTCCAAGCAGTGCCTAGTGGATTTGAACTGCTGACCTTTTGGTTAGCAGCCATAGCACTTAATCACGACTCCACCAAGGTTCCCTTAGCCTTCACTATACACCATTAAAAGGAGCCCTGGTGGAGCAACGGTTACACCAGTCTGCTGCTAATGAAAAGGTTAGCAATTCAAACCCATCAGTGGCTCCATGAGAGAACAGACGTGGCTCTCTGCTTCTGTAAAGAATACAGACTGGGAAACCCTAAGGGGAAGTTGTACGCTGTCACTTAAGGGCACTATGAATTGGACTCCACTCCACAGCACAAAATAACAATACCCCACCTGAGGATTGGACTAGGTGAGTCCTTACACTTTTTCCATCTTTAAGGGAGCACAGAAGACTGGTCTGCAGTCATACCTTTGTTCTGCTCTGGCGGAGCCGGGAAGTGATGGAATCATATTCTCACTAAAAATGTATGGAGACAAGCTTCTGCCAGCCAGAGCTGGAACTCAGAACCATCTTCTATTTCAAACCCATATATAATATGTTACAGATTGTAATCACAGGTGTTTACTAGGTTTTTCTGGTGGCCGAAACATCTGATAAATAGCATTGCTTTCCTGGATCACAGCCTGTGTGAGATGGTCAGGAGAAGAAAGTGGGTTATATTGTCTCCCTTGCCCATTAGTATGGGGTCTTGTTTTTGACAATGTAGTTCATCAGTGCTACCAGTTACAGCTTCTAAGGACAGTCAGGTGGCATGGTGTATCACCCTCACAATAACCCCACCGCCTCATGTTTATAAAGTGCCTTGAGGTTTTAAATACATCACCTCAACCATGATCTCATTTGATTCCCCAAACCTAAACTCATTGCCACTGAATGAATTCTGACCCACGGCAGTCTTATAGGACAGAGTAGGACTGTCCCATAGGGATTCCAAGGCTGTAATGTGAAGCAGGCTGCCACGTCTTTGTCCCTCAGATCTTCTGACTAGCAGCCAAGTACTTAGCCACTATGTGACCAGAGCCCTTCTCACTTGATTACTAGTGTTTAGTGTTGTTGTCGAGTGGGACTCAGGATCATAGAGAACCTACAGGCGACAGAAAGAAACACTGCCCACTCCTGCACCGTCTTCACTACTGTGTGTTTGGGTTCATTTCTCAGGCTGCTGTGTGTTTTAAATGCCTTCCAATTTAGGGGGCTCACCTCCCAGCACTATATCCAACAGTGTGCCATTGTGATCAATCAAGTTTTCATTGGATAATTTTTTTTTAATTTTTTAATTTTTATTTAACATAACTGAGTGAAAATGTACATTCACATATAAATTTACATGCCCACCTATATGCAGCTTCCACTGCTCTCCCTCTCCGGTGACTGCACACTATTCCTCTCTGCTCCATACATGTCTCATCCTCCCAACAGCCTCCTTTCCCCTCCTCTCCGTCCACTCCCCTTCCTCTAGCCAGAGGTCAGCAAGATGATATCCTATAGATGTATAGAACCATAAAGTGCTTCCAATATATGGTCACTCTACATTGCCAAGTCCAATCCATTCCTGTCCAAAGAGTGGACCTTTGTTATAATTTATGGGAAAGGGCAGCATCAGGGCCAGGGGCCATGCTCTCAGAGGAATCCCAAAACCGCTGGACCATCAATAGAGGTCTTTTAGTGGAGATTTCAGGATGCACCCCTTTTTATTCTTGTGTTGCCAGTGAGACTCCTCTCTGTGAGCTCCATCGTGGCTATCACTGGTGGTGGCCGGGCACCATCAGGT
Organism: Heterohyrax brucei; assembly: GCA_028571685.1. Lineage (NCBI taxonomy): Eukaryota > Metazoa > Chordata > Mammalia > Hyracoidea > Procaviidae > Heterohyrax > Heterohyrax brucei. The sequence continues at coordinate 106,309,453 of CM053142.1, forward strand.
TCTTCCGGTCCCAAGTCGATGTAGGCACCCACTCTTGTGGGTCTCTCTGTCTTCTCGGTTGTCTTTACCGCATGCCATTTTCGCCCTCGGTGAGCATCCGTTCCTGCTGAGTTGGGACCATTTGCTGTGTTCTCGGATGGCAGCTTGGCAGGTTTTAAGACCCCAGATGCATTGGCTAATTTTTGAAAGACGATGGCCGCCTCCTTGTCTCAGTCTGGAAGCCCTGCTGAAATTTGCCTGCTATGGATGATCATTCTGGCATTTGGAATACCTGTGGCACACCTTCTCGCATCATGGCCACATGCATGCCACCACACAGGACAAACTTTCACATGGGTGATAGAATTCTCGATACTGTATCATATGGTTACAGGTTTTGAAGATAAGAACCTGTATGTAGCACATGAGTTTTTACCACCTGAGTGCAGGGTCGTGCTACCATCCAGTGGGCTCAAAGGGGCAGTGAGGGGGTAAAATCCAACAGAATTATTCTTAGTTCTGTCTAAGCAACCAGAAAGCTTTTGCTGTTCGTTGGCTTCTCTGCTTTGGAAGAGTGGCCTTGATCCAAAGAGCCCTTCTGATATAAGGATAGCTTGGCAGGCAGAGTCCGATTTGTCTGTTTTTGAAACAAGTTATCCCATCTTTAAGTCTAATAGAATTGGGGAGCATGTGCCACTTTCACATGGATTCCAAAAGGGCAAAACCACCGCTATTGAGTCAATTTCAACTCATAGCGACCCTATTGGACAGAGTAGAAGTGCCCCATAGAGTTTCCAAGGAGCACCTGGCAGATTCATACTGCAGACCTTTTGGTTAGCAGCCATAGCACTTAACCACTAAGCCACCACATGGATTAGGGCCTCCTTTAGGGCACAGGCAGCTTAGAGCTCTCCTCCTCCTTCATCTTCCAAAGAAGGTATCTAATGGAACACTCGGAGACAATCTTCAGAATTCCTAGAAACAGAACTGGATGTTTATTGAATTCTTGTTATTTTTTTGAGATCATTTTTCTCAGTGTTTACACTTTAACTTGTTTTGTACTATTGGGAAACAGTTCTTCTGTGCTAGCTTTCTGTTAAGATTTTTTTACGACATTGTTCTCCTGCCCTCCATTAGAAAATAACTGCACGTTAAACAGCTCAGCAAATAAGAAAGATAAAATTGTTGTTGTTGTTGCATACTCAAGTCAGTTCTGACTCATAGCAACACCTTCAATAACAGAATTGTGTGTTGTGTGCTATCCTTACAATTGTTGCTATGTTTGAGTCCATCAGTCCAGCTCTTTGAGGATCGCCCTCTTTTTAGCTGACCCTCTACCAAGCACGACGTCCTTCTGCAGGGACTGCTCTCTCCTGATAATGTGACCAAAGTAAGAAACAATGTCTGGCCATCCTTGCTTCTAAGCAACGTTCTGGCTATACTTCTTCTAGGACAGATTTGTTTGTTCTTTTGGCAGACTATGGTGCTTCCAATTTTCTTCACCACGCCATAATCCAAAGGTGTCTGTTCTTCCCTCTTTCTTACTGTCCATTTTACATGCCTATGAGGTAACAGACAGTGTCATGCTTTGGGTCAGAGGCACCTTAGCCCTCAGAGTGACATCTTCATTTTTTTTTTTTTTTTTTTTTAACAATTTAAGAGGTCTTTTTGCTGCAGATTTGCCTGGTGCAGTATGTCATTTTGTTTCTTGACTGCTGCTTCCATGGGTGTTGATGGTGGATTCAAATAAAATGACATCCTTAACTTCAGTCTTCTCCATTTATCATGATGTTGCTTATTGGTCGTATTGACAGGAGTTTTGTTTTCTCTGTGTTGAGGTGCAACCCGTACTGAATGCTGTAGCCTTTGATCTTCATCAGTAAATGCTTCAAACTCTCTTCCCTTTCAGCAAGCAGGCTTGTATCATTTGCAGAGTGTATCATAGTGCAGATAGTCAGTGAGTCTTCCTGCAATAGTGATGCTTCATTCTTCTCTATATAGTCCAGTTTCTCAGATAATGTGTTCAGCATATAGATATGGTGGGATGATACAAACCTAACCCATAGCTTTTCTGATGTTGAACCACACAATATCCCTGTTCTGACTCTGGGTCTATGTACAGGTTCCTTGTGAGCACGATTAAGTGTTCTGGAATTCCTATCTTCACAATGTTATCTATAAATTTTTATGATCCACACAGTATTTGCACAGTCAGGAAACAGGTAAACATGTCTGTGGTATTCTCTGCTTTCAGTCAAAATCCATCTGACATCAGCAATGGGATCCCTCATTCCATGCCCTGTTCTGAATCTGACTTGAACTTATGGCAGTTACATCTTGATTTCCTGCTGCAACTGCTTTTGGATGACCTTCAGCAAAATTTTACTTGGGTGTGACAGTAATGACACTTTTCAATAATTTTCTCATTCTAAAAGATAAAATTAATTCGTATTTAAATCTGATCTGCAGAATTTAAATCTTTCAGTAGTCAAAGTATTCTGTATCTTTTTTTAAAAATTGTGCTTTAGGTGAAACTCAACAGCTCAAGTTAATTTCTCCTACAAAATTGTACAGATGTACGGCTGTGTGACATTAGTTCCAGTTCTCATAGTGATCCTTATCTTTTAAATATGGAGCTCTACAAAAAATTCAAAAATGTATTTTTCACTATAAATCTCACTGTTAATAGCAATTTGGAGAATGGTTGGAGCATTCAATATAAGAAGATTTGAGAAGGCCGATTTCCGATGGCCCTGGATGATATAGCCAAGAGTTTACATAGATTTTGCTATCTGTATTAGTTATTGCAGGAGTCTCTGCGTAGTGTAAGCAGTTAAATACTTAACTACTATCCAGATGCTGGCAATTTAACCCCCTGAGAGGCATCTTGGAAGACAGGCCTCGTGATCCACTTTTGAAAGGTCACAGTCTTGAAAACCCTATAGGGTACAGTTCTCTGCTACACACAGGGTTGCCATGAATTGGAACTTGATGGCAACTTTTTTTTTTTTTTAACAGTAAAAGGCCGGCTCCTATACAATATGCCACCACACGGGTGCAGATCTCTGAGAGAGCCCTTTACCAGGTTAAATCCTATAATCAGAGATTTATTACTTTGCCTCAAGATTCTGTCACCTGGTAAATTATAAAACCCTGTGTGAGGGCTGACATGTTCATTTAGCTTTGTGAGTTTAGCCAAGCCTCTCCTCAGAGCAGTTTTTTATATTAATGGTCAGGACAAAAACAGAATGCTAGCATTGGAGAGAGAGGACTGACAGTGGTGACTGTAGGAAAGCAATGGTAGAGTGGGGGTGAGGAGGGTAGCCGAGAAAGGGCAGCTGGTGACGGGGCGAGTGGACGAATGCGGAAGTGGATGTCCCCTGTTTCATTCATTGGTCTATTTGAGAACCTCCTGTGTGTGAAGCACTTTGTTAAGGGCTGAAGAAGTAGTGCTCATGGTGTCCAGGAGCGCTAAGTGTGGTGACAGTCTGTCACATCAGTAGGTATGACAGTGCAGTGTGAGAAGTGCTTCAGATGGGCCAGACAGAGAAGACATGTGTGCGTGTGTGTCTGTGTCTGTGTGAGTGAGTGAAGGGGTGGTAGAGAGGCATCTCAGGGACAGTGATGGTTGAATTTGGCCTAAAAGACAACCAAGAGTGTGCAGAACGCAGTAGAGAGCAGCAGCTACAGTAAGCAAAGGGGTGGCCTGGGCAAAGGGCACAGGCCCCAGGAAGAGCTTGAGTGGGGGCTGTGGGAAGCACTGAGAGTGTCCAAGAGCCCGGGAGACATGGTGTGGGGGAGAGAGGCAGGTAGAAACTCCGACTGTAGCACTGTGGAGGTTGGACTTGATTCAGTAATGATAGGAAGCTTCTGGTGGAAAAAGAGACTTGATTAGAGTTTTGTTTTTTCGATAGACTGCTCTGGCAATCTTGAAGTGGATGGACTGGTAACAGAAAGTTGACAGAGACTGAGGACAAGGAAAGCAGTTGTGACCATGATATTATGCTTTGTCACGTCCTGGTGCTCGAGGGTACCATGAGAAGGGACATGGACTGCATACAAGCTCTCTCTGGATAACAAGTGTATGTAAACTCCAGCAGGTGTTTGTGTCTGAATTTTCAGTGTTTCTTTTTCAAGCTATAAGTGAAAACCTTACAAAGCCAGGGAGGCCTATTTAGCATAAAGGAACACAGTAGTTTACATTTTGGATGAGCTGTATATAGGTTTACGTACAGCTGTTATTATTTGTATATTCCTACTGAACGTCTTCAAATTATTATTCACCCATTTGAAGAATCCATCAACACAAGCATTAATAGTACTTGAGTGGATACTGAAGGTCAAGAGAGGAAAGGAAGAGTGTGCTGTCACAGGGTGAGGACGGAAGGTCATTTTGCTTAGGGGTGGGTGCTCCAAGTTTTATATGGCAAATTGACTTGGATTGTAAACTTCTACTTAATCACAATAAAAAACTAAAAAAAAAAAAAAAAAAAAAAAATAGAATTAACAACACATCAAGATTTTGTCAAATCTAGGTCAAAAGTGAATGGGATCCTAAGATAAGACATAATGTTGGTGCTTTTAAAGAACACTTCCAAACCTACCAAGTGAAACTTCAAATTTTAGTAAAATCCTGTTCTTGATATAAAACATGCTTTTTCAGTGCAGTTTCACAAAGTGATATGACATCCAGCCCAGAAGGCACAATGTGGAGGCCCTGTTTTCCCAGCAGGAAGGAAATCCCACTAAACCTGGACAGTCCTCGCTTTTCCTCACTTCCAGTGTTCACTTAGAGCATTTTGAAAGCTCAGCTCAGTAAGCCACGAGCCCCCAGGCTAGCACTCCTGTGACAGTGATACAATAGCAAGCCAGATCCTCATACTTTGATTGTGAAATAAAGTCATAACAGGTGCTAAGTCTTAGGTCAAAATTATTAATAGAACGGGAATTCTAATGAATGGAAATTCCACTGAGAATAGCAGAGTGACTCTGGGAACTATTAACTAATACGAGGTTTGGGAGGTCTACGTGGGTTCATAGTGCACCTTCTTTGCAAGGCCATCCCTGATTGCCTAACTGTGCTTTCCTCCCCACTTCGTTGTCCTTCATCTGAGGCAGTGACTGTGCCCTGCTTTGCACAATGTTTGTGTATTTGACATAGGCTGACTACTCTGGTGAAACCACCTATGTACGTACTTATTTTGTTCCTGAGTCCTTTGATGGGGCAAATGGTTCATGCCCTCTGCTTGTAACCAAAAAGTTGGTGATTTGATCCCACCTAGAGGTGGCTCTAGGGTAGCTATGAGCCGGATCTGACGTGAACATAGTGGGTTTGGGTTTGGAGAGGTGGCCCTAAAGAAAGGCCTGGGTCTCTACTTCCAGTGAAATGAAATACCAACCATTCAAAACCCTGGGGAGCACAATTCTATTTGGACACACAGGAGGTCACTGTGATTCATAATCAGCTGATGGCAACTGTTTTTGGTTTGTCTTGTTCTAGACAAAATTTAAGTTGAAGTTATATAGTAAACCCTGAGGATAGAGTACTGCGTTACTTACGGTGGTCTTGCCACGGCCCAGGGCCTTACACATAGTAGGGGCTCTGTAGGGAGGGGCTCAGGAGGGCTCTGGCTTCGGATAGATGTGATTCCCTCCTCTGCCTCGTAGATGGATGTCCTTCAGGCAAGGAGTTTAACCCCTCTAACTCTCAGATTTCTTTTCAGAATACCGCTACCTACCTCATGGTCCCTGGGTGGCATGAACAGTTAAGCACTTGACTACTAGCTGAAAGTTTGGTAGTTTGAATCCACCCAGAAGTGCCTTGGGAAAAAAAAAAAAGTCCTGGTGATATGATTACCAAAGTTCACAGCCAAGAAAACCCCACAGAGCACAATTCTACTGTGCAACACATGGGATCGCCAAGAGTCAGAACTGACTTGACAGTAGCTTGTATTGTATTATCTATCTCATTAAGTTCTTCTGTTAAATTAAATAAGGTATATTTTCAATGTCTTAGGCCAGTATCTACCACACAGTATGAGATTAATAATTGCTTAAACTCAGTGCCATCGAGTCAAGGCTGCCTCATAGTGACTCTATTAGACAGAGTAGAACTGCTCCATAATTGCTTACTATTACTATAAGCCTGGTGGTGTAGTGGCTAAGTGCTATGTCTGCTAACCTTTGGGTTAGCAGTTCAAATCTGCCCGGTGCTCCTTGGAAACTCTGTGGAGTAGTCCTACTGTGTCCAGTGTTGCTATGAGTCAGAATTAACTTGATTGCACATGGTTTTTGTTTATTATTATAATTGACCAGTTTCCAACTCTAGTGGTGCAGTGGTTAAGCGTTTGGCTGCTAAACAAAATGTTGGCAGTTCAAATCTCCTAGCTGCTCCTTGGAAACTTTGTGGGACATTTCTACTGTGTCATATGGGGTCCTGTGAGATGGAATTCATTCAACAGCAGCAGGTTTAGTTTTTCTTTTTTGAGTTCCAGGTCATAGTGAACTGTGAAAACAATTTTATTCCACTGTACCACACCAAAAGTAGGTTGCCTAATTTTTACAAGCTGGGGCCAAAATATTCTACCTTACAGAATTGCCAACACAGTAGCTAATGTGTATTTTTGAGAGAATGAAACACCGTGATAATATCACCCAAAGAAGTAATGGAGCAAGGAGATGATTTTTAGATAACCTGACAAGCTTACTGGAATCATATAGGTTTCCAACTTAGACTGTTAGCAATAAAAACAATGCCATCTATTGTATTTTTCAAAGCACTTTCACATTTCACAGAGTCTCACTATTTGATGACTGACAAGATCTGAATTCTCTAGGCAGTACCTATAATGTAGCCAACACAGACAATTTTCTTGCTAGGCTTTTATCTCTAGAAACACAGGCATTCTCAGTTTGGATCTTAGGTTCTTTGTGAAAATTCATATAGAATCTCCTTTCCTTCTGTCAGCTGCAACCCTGCCCCAGGAAGGAAAGACCTTAGAGCAGTCGGATGTGGGCTGTGAGATGAGTTTGTGTCTTCCTGGACCATTTCCAGGCTTTACAGTTGTATGTAGTTTTCAATTTGGATTTCACACAACCTTGTGAGATAGGTAAATTGATGCTATGGATTAAATTGTGTCCCCCTAAAACATGCATCATCCTGGCTAGAACGTGATTCCTAGTATTATGTGATTATCCACCATTTTAGTGTCTGATCTGATTTTTCCAGCGTGTTGTAAATCCTACTTCTATGATGTTAGTGAGGCAGGATTAGAGGCAGTTATGCTCTTGAGGCAGGACTCAACCCATAGGATTAGGCTATATCTTGAGTCTGTCTGTTTTGAGATATATGCACAAAGGGGAGAAGTGAGCAAAGAAGGACCTCACAACAAGAAAGCAGAACTAGGAGCAGAGCATGTCCTTTGGACTCCAAGAATGATTTGGCAGTCTGCTTCCATAGATGACAGCCTTGGAACCCTCCTCCTAGACCGGTGGAAGATTGATGACAAGGACCCACCCCAAGAACTGACACAAAGAGAAAGCCTTGCCTCGAAGCTGATGCCCTGAATTTGTACTTCTAGCCTCCTAGACTGTGAAAGAACAAATTTCTGTATGTTAAAGCCACCCACTTGTGTTATTTCTGCTACACTAGGTAATTAAGACAGTGGGTAAGCACTATTTTCCCTTCCCTTTAGAAAGGAAACAAACTGAGGCTCCAAGAGGTTAAGTAATTTTTGTAAGATCATACTGTGGAAAGGCTTGGATTTTAATCCAGATTGGTCTCACTCCAAATGCTAGCTCATAACTGCTGTACCATGCTGCTTCCGCTGAGCTTGGGTATGTCTATTGCCAGGCGAGACTATCGGACAAGCAGTGGAATCTCCTGGAGCTCTGGGTTTCTCCTTTACAAAACTGAGATGATAGCTATCTTACATGACTGCTGTGAGAATACTTTCAGATGATATTTGTACCTGAGTGTTGCTATCTACCTGAGGACCCATGGTGATGCAGTGGTCAAGCCCTCGGCTGCTAACTGAAAGGTTGTTGGTTCTAATCCACCAGCTGCCCTGTGGGAGAAAGATTTGGCAGTCTGCTTCCATAGGATGACAGCCTTGGAAACCCTATGGGGGCAATTCTACCCTGTCCTAAAATGTCACCATGAATCAGAATCTACTCATTGGCAACTGGTTTCGTTTTTGGCTCTGGTTCGTATTTACCAGTGAACAGCCATTGTCAAGGAGAAGCCTGAGTGGGACCTTGAGGAATCAGACCTTAGAAAGTCAAACCCTGCTCAGACTTCCCTTTGGCACCAGAGGTTACAAAACACCAGGACACTGTGGACTGACAGAAAACAAATTATCATCTAGCACCTAGCCTAGTACTTGGCATAGAGTGGGTGCTCAGTGAATGTTTGTCGAATGAATTAATTCAACATCTGTCTCAGTCACTTGCCATACAGCGAGATATGTAGTTCCTTCCTCAAGAAGATCATTTCTAAGTAGAAGGAGACAGACAAGCAAACGGAAAACTAAAATTGTGCAATATGTAAGGGATCAGGAAGATTTCTTGGAAATGAACTCTGATAGCCGAGTCTTGGAGGAGAAGTGGGAGTCAATGAGATGCAGAAAGGAAGAAATGTTCTGGGAGAGCGTGTGCAAAGGCATGCAGGCATGAGCTTGGCTTACACAAGCACAGAGTGTTCTGGAGGTGCTGAGTGGCGGGGGAGTGGCCAGATGCGGCCCTAGGCCTTGCGTGCTGTGGCCGAGGCATTGGGATCACATCCAGAAGGTAATGTGTGCAGCCATTGAGGGATCTTAATTAGGGGAGTGTCCTGAACACTTCAGAAAACTCACACTGCTGGGAAATGTGGAGAATAATTGGAATAGGAAGAGAATGGACATACAAGTAGCATTAAAAGGTTGTAATCATAGTTCAGGTAGGAGAAATTAAGGGCCTGAGCTAATAGAACAGGTATGGGAAGGAGAAATTATAATTCAAGTCTGTTTAGGAAGTGCAGTTAATTGGACTGAGGGACAGATTGGATATGGAGAGAAGAAGAGGAATTTGTCTAAGGTTTGAGCAGCTATATGGGTGGTTCCATGATTAATGTTGTTGTTAGGTGCCTTGGAGTCAATTCCAACTCCTAGCAACCCTGCGGACAACAGATGAAACACTGTCTGGTCCTGAGCCATCCTCTGTTATGCTCGAGCCCAGTGTTGCAGCCGCTGTGTCAGTCCGTCTCACCGAGGGCCTTCATCTTTTGCACTGACCCTCTGCTTTACCAAGCCTGTTGTCCTCCTCTAGGGACTGGTCCCTCGTGATAGCATGTTCCAAGTATACGAGATGAAGTCTTTCCATCCTTGCTTCTAAGGAACCTTCTAGCTGGGCTTCTTCCAAGACAGATTTGTTTGTTCTTCTGACAGTTCATGATGTACTCAATATTCTTCACCAACATCATACTTCAAAGACATCAGTTCTTCTCTTTTCCTTATTCATCATCCAGCTTTCATGTGTATATAAAGTGACTGAACATATCATAGCTTGGGGTCAGGAGCACCAAGTCTCCAAGATGACAGCTTTACTTTTAACACTTTAAAGGATTATTTTGCAGCAGATTTGCTTCATGCATTACGTTGTTCGATTTCTTGATCGCTGCTTCCATGGGAGTGTTCTGAAGCAAGAGCTGTATCCTGAGTGTTCCTGAGCCTGAATTGTAAGCTGTTACTTCTCTAGTAAACCCCATAATCATCAGAATGGTATGTGGGTTTGTGTGTCCATTGCACTGAATTATCCAACCTAGTAGAGAGTGCTATGTAAGGGACATATGGGATCAGAACTGGTAAGATGGTGGAGAGTGGAGACTTGTCTGGCCTCCACTTCATGGGAGTCAGCCTTGTGCTGTTGATCTTCATTTTCCCTTTCCCTGTAGGGTTGAAGGAAGTCAGATACCACTCCTATGCCATTTTTTTATACAACTTGAGGCTTGAATTTTTAATTTCCTTCTTTCAGCTTAAGAAATACCTGCTAGCATTGATTGAGTGCTAGCTAGCTAGTTAGTACACTGGTGAGTGCTTTCTAGTGTTATTTCATTTCATTCTCAAATCAATGTACATTAGTTTTTATCCCCATTTCATGGATGAGGAAGGTGAAGCTCAGGGCAATTAAGATGGAAGAGAGAAGATGGTGATCACCCAGTGCAAGTGTGTTCCACATGGATCCATGCAGATTCTTCTTCTTTGTCTCCAGCTTTTGCATTCTAATCACCAATAATTATCATGCATCCCAGTTTCATGTCTGATCACTTTCAGACTGCAGAAGCTGGTAAACATTTCCAGTTTCTTCATCTTTGTCCTTGGTGGCTGGTGTGTAAATTTGCATAGTGGTCATATTAACATGTCTCCCTTGTAGGCATATGGATATTAACCTATCACTGACAGTGTGGTACGTAGGAACAGATTTTGAAATGTTCTTTCTGATGATGAATGCAATGCCATTCCTCTTCAAGATGTTCCTGGATAGTAGACAACGTTGTGATTGTTAGATGCCGTCGAGTTGGTTCCGACTCATAGTGACCCTATAAACAACAGAAGGAAACACTGCCCGGTACTGTGCCGTGTCTGTAATTGTTTTTATGCTTAAGCCCATTGTTGCGGCCACTGTGTCAACCCATCTCTTTGAGAGTCTTCCTCTTTTTCACTGACCCGCCACTCTATCAAGCATGATGACCTTCTCCAGGGACTGATCTGGAGTATGTATGTAAGTATGCAAGTATGCAAGACACAGTCTTGCCGTCTTTGTTTCCAAGGAGCACTCTGGTTGGACTTCTTACAGAACAGATCTGTTTGTTCTTTTGGTGGTCCAGCATTCTTCTCCAACACCACAATTCAAAGACACCAATTCTTCTTCTGTCTTCCTTGTTCATGTTCCAGCTTTCGTATGCATGTGATATGACTGAAAATACCACGACTTGGATCAGGCGCATTTTAGTCTTCAAGGTGACATCCTTACTTTTGAATATTTTGAAGAGGTCCTTTGCAATAGACTGTAGACAATATAACTGTTTAATTCAAAATTACCAGTACCAGTCCATTTTAGCTCTCTAATGCCTAGGATACTTATATTAAAGCATTACCCTTCACTTTTGACAATTCCCAATTTTCCTAGATTCCTACATTGTACATTTCATATTATGATTATTAATGGATGTTTGCAGCTGTTTCTTCTCGTTTGAGTCCTGCCCTATCAGGAAATGAAGGTCCCCAAACTTGACTCCATCCTTATCTTAACATAGACTCTATTTTGAGAAGGCAGTTCTTCCCAAATTCAGGTTTCTCACCTTTTTGATGCCTGAAATTTCTCACTTACAGATTTATTCTTGCCCCTTTCAAAATATAGCTCTTCATTTGAAAGAAGGGTCCACTTACAGCCTCATTAGTCATTTCTCCCTGAAGAAGAATCAATTTCTTGAGTTCTGTCTTGCTAGCTTGTTTAGAGGGCAGGGCAGGGAAAGGATGAAGTGCTTGTCAGCAGGGAGAGGAAGGAAGCTTGACTTGGCAATGCAGGAAAAATATAAACAAACTAACTAGGCTTAACCCGTATGACATTTTTATTCAAGTCAGTACAGGCTGCATAGTAAGTTATGAGCAAATAGAAGTTTAATTCATGAATTTGTTCATCATTCTTTCCATAAGTTAGACTAGCCAGAGAAAAAGGAAAAGCCATACGGAGCTGTGACCCCCCCCCGCTCCCCGCCCCCATTTTCCCTTTGCTCCTTGCATTCTGTACACTCACCTCTTTGGGGAAATATGGGTAACTTACAGATCTCCCACTGAGATGCCAACATCTTTGAAGGTATGTTACTGTTTAACCTTATTACTTTTGTCGTGTTACCTTTGGGCATGTGCTTATGTGTACATGTATGTGAGCGTGTATGTGGAGGGCCATTGGTCAGGATAGGAAATGGAAGAGTCAGCGATGAATGGAAATTGCCCAATAAGATGAATCAGTTGACAGTTTAATAACCACAATCTACCTGGAAGTAAAAATCGCTGTGGCACAGAAAAGTTTATATTATGCATATTATAATTATCTTGGCTGGGGCATGAAATTACAAGAATGTGTGCTATGTCCTTTTGGTGACTGACTGCCCTCAGGCACCCAAGGAGAGGGCTTTTTCTCTTCCCTGGGAGAAGTGCAATGGGCTTCTGCTTCAAGAATGATTGGGGCGTCTCTGTCCTTGCTAAAGTCCTTGTGTGCTACAGATAATTAACAAGGCTGTTAACCAAAAGGGTGGAAGTTTGAATTCACCAGGAGGTACCTGGGAAGAAAAGCTTGGTGATCTACTTCTGAAAAATCAGCCACTGAAAACCCTGTGGAGCGCAGTTCTATTCTGACACACACAGTGTTGCCATGGACTGGAATTCTCTCAATGGCAATTGGTTACAGCCCTTGTAGTAACTAGGAGTCACCCCTAGTCTGTACACTCACATCTAAGTGACCCATCTTTCTTCAGTCTGAGGGATAGGCAAACAATCTAAATTGTTTGCTATTTTGGGAGGTGGGACAAAGGGGATGAGCCAATCAGATTATCAACAGCAGGCCAACTTTGTCCCTTTCCCTCTCCTCTAATCTTCTTTTTTTTTAATGATGGGAGAGTATGTATTTTGAAAGCTAGCAAATATGATACACAACAATATCTATTAAAAAAGTTATCAAAAAATCAGTATTTCTGGCCAAAGTTTACAGAAAATTAATATAGCTCTTTTTCCTAATGGTTTTTCTTTCATGTGGGCAGTGATAATTAAGTATGAAACAGCAGCAACAGTAACAGCAACAGTGATATTAAAGGTTAAGCAACTTTCACTCTCCTGGTTTATACTTTTATCATCAGTTACTTTTTCTATTATGTTAAAGACATGTAGAAATGACTGGCAATTTTCAATCATCAAATCAAAGCCCTTTGTTGGACTCATCATTTCTTTGGTGTATTGTAAGATATGCTGCAAGTAATTCGATCAGTTCAGTCACTTCTGTAATTAGAAGAAGAGTACGTCTTTCAGAAGTATGTGTTTGTTCCACAGACTGAAGTCACACAAAAGGGAAAGCACAGAGCCATTATGTCATGTGGTACCAAAATAGCAGCCGGGTTTTTAAAATTTTTCTATTTGCCCCTTGCAGTTTGTCCACCACCCCAGCTAGACATATTTATAGTTCTGCCCTACGTTTGGCTTATATACTGATGATTAATGAAATGTGAGCCAAATCATTTCACTTCAAATGTATCATTTGTCTGCTTTATGGGTATTGGAGACACCCACTCACTCACATGAGACATTCCAAACCTTGCGAGTTCGTCAATGGCAGAGGAAATAAATGCACTGAGCATTCTCTATTTGAATGTGACAGTCTGCTTCCGTCAAGTTTATAGGCTTGGAAACCCTAGAAGGCTGTTCTGCTTTGTCCGGCAGGGTCGCTATGAATCAGAATGCATTTGGGGGGCAAAGGGTGGGTGTGAGTAGACCTTTGCACATAGTATCAGCTTGGTGTAATGTGATAAACACCTCATGGAATCTCTGAGATTGGAGGTACCTTAATTGGCATTTTTAAGACAGTGAATGTACTGATCTGAGACTTTCTTTGGGTAGTTTAATCAGTGCTGTGCACTGCCTCTCAGTGAAGCCTGTGACAGCTCCCGCCACATCCAAATATCTTCTGTGCTCCTCTGTGCTCTGGTTGTCTCCCTGCTCTGGTCTCTTTTTCCTCACAACTGTTCTCCACACTGCATTAAAATGAAGTTCCTTATTCCTGTTATTCTTGTTCATTTTGGTACTCCTTATTCTTTAGCTTATAAAATTCAGACATGCCAGCTTACTCTTTTGACAACTATCTCCACTTCGCAGCCGTCTCGTTTTTACATTTGCCACCCCCCCAGGACATACCTTTGAACTAGCTCCATTAAAAATGGTAATCAACACTCCGTTTGTCCAGGCAATCTTCCCTGATTGATTTCACTGGCTGTAAATGCCCTTCTTAGCATGGAATCATTTAAATATTGGTAATTTGTTCACTTTTACAGTACTACAAAGATTATTTTTAAAAGATTCATCTGTAATCAATTTTTTATTGAACGTCAGCGTATTTCCTTTCAATTCTTTCTTACTTGCATGTAAACCTTTACACGGTGGTGATATATCCAATTTGCATTATTTTTTTAATCCAACGTAACTTTGTAACTATTTTTCCATGTTGCTGTGCTAGCTTCATTTTTAACCATGGTGGGTACATAATCACTCAGCCAGAAAGAGAAGCAAATGCTACAGCATGGATGAGCTTGGGAACATGTGCTGTGTGAGCTAAGTCAGTCACAAAAGGACAAATGTCACAAGGCCCCACTTACGTGAAGTATCTAGAAGAGGCAAATGTATAAAGACTGAAGTTTATTAGTGGTTACCAAGGAAAGAGGGAGATGGGAAGAGGGAGTCATTGTTTAGAGAGCACTGAGTATCTGCTTACGGTGATGAAAAACTTGGCAACGGACACTGGTGACGGTTGCATAATGTGACGAGTATAATTAGCGTCACTGAATGGTACATGTGAAAACATGGATTTGGCAAATGTGTTGTATGTGTTTTACAACAAAAAAACCATAACAACAGTATCATGCTGTATTTATGTGGGCTATGTGTGTTAGTAGAAACAGAGCGGATTTTGTAGCTGACGTATGTGTAACCTTTGGCAAGGCACATATCTCTTTCTGAAACTCAGTTTCTTCATCTATGAAATGGGAATCCCAAACCCATTGCCACTGAGTTGTGTCCAACTCACAGTGACCCTAGAGATCAGAGCACAACTGCCCCAAAAGTTCCCAAGGAGCGTCTGGCAGATTTGAACTGCTGATCTTTTGATTAGCAGGCGTAACACTTAAATGAAACGGGAATAAGATATATGTAAAACATCTTGTGTGGTGCCTGACACTTAACATATATCGTCTGTTTTATTACCCAGTTTGAGCCATTTGGGCTCAATTTATGGTCTGCTGCTTTGAAAATTTGTGTAGCTGTTTCATGGGAAGTTCTCAGATTGTTGTTAAGCTTCCTTAAAGATTGGAACTTTTACTTATTTTGTGTTACTTTCTAAATTTTCTGTTAAAACACAGAGGTCTGACTCAGTAGATTCACAGTCATACAGTACAGTGGTTGATAGCTTTCTGTTCTAAACAATCTTATTCTTCAAGCTACAACCTAGGTTTCTACCTTCTAAGCCACTACACAGTTATAAATGGACAAAATAGAAAAATGAGCTCTGGCAAGGTTTATTTATTTCTTCTTTCCTACCCTTTTATTCAACTAGAAAATTTGGGCACAATCAGTCGTTCAAGGCTGATGGGTCCCTCAATATCTTAACTGTACCATCTAGGCATTCATGGGTAGGCAGCTTGATCTTTGTCTGAAAGAGGTGTGTCCACTGTTTGGAGCATCTTAATCAGAGCATTCTAAGTTCTGTATGGAACTGAAGAGTGGGGCGAAGATGTGAAAGGTAGTCTCATGGTCACTCACAGTCTAGGGGTGGAGGCTTTTATCTTTGACCTATCTGAAAGCACTTAGATTTAGTGTGTTAATACGGTTCAGGAGCAGAGAGCTGGGCTCTTTTATCACCTTTGTTTACATATGGCTCTTTGACACCAGTTGCTTAGCTTGATCCTGCCCCTTCTTGAGAGAGGTACATCGTAACGTGTTTAGGACTTCAAATGGAAGTTAATCTATTAAGAAATTAGTGTGAAACTGGTTTCTTACACATTTGCCCATTCTAGCCTTTTTCTGTAAGTGTGGTTGTGCAGTGTTTGTCCTTAGATGATTGGGTTATTTCGTTCAGCAAACTGTCTTCAAGTTCCATGTATATTGTAGCACGTGTCAAGACTTCTTTTCTCTTACTGGCTGAGTCATAATCCATTCTACGTATGCACCACACTTTGTTTATGTATCCTTCTGTTGATGGGCCTTTTGGCTATTGTGAACAGTGCTGCAGTGAACACTGGTGTGTAGACACTTGTTTGAGTTTCCACTGTCAAGTCTTTTGGGTATATACCTAGGTGAGGAATTACTAGGCCATATGGTAATTCTATTCTTTGTTTATTTGAGGAACCACCACACTGTATGGACAGAAGTTTTTTAGTGATGACTAAAGGCAGGAGGGAGGGAGAGAGGTTACTGCTTGGAGAGTACTGAGTTTCCGTTTTCAGTGAAGAGTCTGATGGATTAGTAGTAAGGTTGCACAGCTAATTGCTAGAATTGCTCTGAATTGTATCCCTGTAGAAAATTTAAATTGGCAAAGCTTGTGTGATAAAGAAATTGATAGCGATGACAAAGCAAGGAAAAAGAATAGCTGTTGTGCTTACTTATGCATAACTGAATACCTCATGGGATTTGGTTCTTTGGTTCAGAGATTTAGGATCATGGTTTCATGGGAGATCCCAGTTAACTGGCCTAGTAATGTATTCAGTGCATCTATTCCGCCTCTTAATTTATTGTGTAGTATCTGGGGTCTTATAAACTTGCAAACAGCCTTCCAAAACACAACATTTGGTATCTATTTGCCCAGAACATGAAAGAAGTAGACTCAGGAAGAAAAGGAAGAAATGGATCGTGTGGCTGATGGTCTCCGTGAACAATTGCCTCCTTTGTCATGAGACCAGAAGAACTGGATGGTGACTTGATACTGTTACTGAACATTTTGATCAAAGGTTCATCTATAGGAGAGTTAAAAAGGGGAAAATCGTATAACAGAGTTTAAAATTCTCATGGAATCCAGTAATTCTGTGACCGTGAGGGCCGAATGAATGCCTGAAACTGTTGTCCTGAGATAATCTTTAAATCTTAAACCAGAATTATCCACTGAAATGTGTTTAAAACCAAATGGTAATTTAGTTTAAATAATGAAGACTGTCTCCCTTGAGCACTGTGGGTCCCTCCCACACCCCCCAAGATCTGTCTATACAGCATCAAACTGACAACAGCAACTTAAACTCTTAGATAGGAAATTTCGGGAGCAGTGAGTTTCGGTAAATGTGGGAGCAGGAACTCAGAAAAGGAGAACTCTAACATTGTCACTGAATTGCACTGAAGAAAAGGTTGAACTGGTGTATGTCCTGCTGTATATATTCTTAATAACAACAACAACCAAAAAATATATATATTTAAAAGGAAAACAGAAGAATGTGTACCCATATATGCTAGTATATTCTTTTTCCTAACGTATTAACCTGTCATTTTAGAGGTAAATTTTTCTGCCATATGCAAAATGACAAATAATCATCATACTCCATGTATTTCATTGGCCCAGCAGTAAGTCCTGGGAAGAAAAAATGTGCTTCTTAAAAATTCAAGTTATTACTTCTATTTCAGCTGTTTACGTATCTTGAAAACTACATGTGATTTTCCATGTTATCAGTTCTTGCCTAGTAGTGAAACTCTTTGTTTCCCAACACATCTCTCCGAGGCATTTGCCCAGACGATTCCTGTTTTGTCTTGTAAGCAGCATCAAGCTTATTATTGGTTAGTGCTAAATGAGCCAACTCTTTCCTTTCCTATGGGCTCCTGGTACGGTAAGTTCAAAAAAATTATGTTTGTCCTAATTCTTAAATCAAATGAGGAGGCTTGTTTCTGATAATTGCTTAATCTTTATCGAGAAAAGAATCTTGCACTGTATAATAATAATAAAAAAACCCAAAAGGCGTTCTCCACACCCACTTGCCTGAACACGCCAGCTTTGCTCTGCTCCGCCTTTCTTTCCTGCTCCTGAAATCTCCTGGTCTCACCGGAGCCTGGGAAGAAGCAGGACTGGGGAAGACAGAGGTGAAGTTGTCAACACACCCTCTGTGGTTGCATTTCTAGACTCAAAATAAGGTGGAAGTAGAACTCAGTCATTTCAGGCCTGGTTTTCCCCCTTGCTTTACAGCAGAATGTTCAGGCCAATGGTACCATTTGACACTGAGTTGTATTGAATTTTAGGAGAATCATTTCCTTCAGGGTAGCACTTCTAGCAAACCTGTGCACGGCTTACTCTGCAGTGATAACGGGAGCAGGAATTTTGCTGATGGAACTGAGCCCCACGTTTTTGAAAAGTAATTATGAAAATATCTTTAAAAAATAATCCCAGTAGATGAAATTTTTGATTTGAAAGGTATTGAAACTTTTGGTTTGCTTTGTTTGGCATATGACTCCCACCAGGACTTACCAAGTGGAATTTTATTCCTTTGGATGTGAAAAGGATAAAATCATTAGAAGAACACATGAAGGGAAAAGATGTGGTTTGCATATGCTATCTCAGTCCTTGAACCAAGAGCCCACAGTGTTTTCACATGTTTCAGAAGTGTAGCATGTACGAATGACAGACCACACACCATGGTCAGTAAGAGCACAGACTGGGTTTGCATCTTAGCTACTTTCTGGCTGTGTGATGTCAAGTCAATTGTTTCATCTCTCTGTACCTCAGTTTCCTTTTTTGTAGAATGGAAACACTAATACTACTACCTACCTCAGAGGGTTATTGTGATGATTAAATGAATATAAATAGTTTAGAACTATACCTTGGCACATTGTAAATGCTATGTAAGTATTGGTTATGACTAGCACCACAGATATAGAATCTTCTTATTACAGGAAATGAAAGATGACTTTCCTGTAAAGAATCCCTACATCCTTTCAAAGAAAGCCTTTTAGGACACGAAATCCTATCTTCTGGTTTTAATTTTATACCAACATTGCTTTTGTATCACTAAATGGAGACTCGGTTTCACTTGGAAATCTCAATTTAAACTATTGCCTAAGAGCCTTAACTGACAAATAACACAGCGTGTTAGGAAAGTAATTTTCAAGAATTTCTTGATGATTAAAATTCACTGATATTCAAGTGAGAGGAAGGGAAAGAAACAAAACAAAACCCAGGAGAGTTAAACAGTGAACATACAGTATTTGCTGGATCATGATAATTATGTGCTGTAATTCTTTCTTTTGTGTATGTATTTGTACAATTACTTGACTCCCATATTAGACTTTCAACTCCCTGAGGATGGGGACCGTGTTTTGCTTCCCTTTAAATCCCAGTAGCCAGCCAGGTGTCTCATACCTGCTACTGCTCACCACTGAATTGGCTCCTACCCCTTAGAATCCTATGTGTCTGAGTAGAACTGTTCGGCAGGGTTTCCAATGGCTGTTGGTTTGGAAGAAGATGGTCCGCGTTTTTTCCAAGGTCCTCTGGGTGGACTCAAACCTCCAGCCGGGTCAGCAGCAGAGTATATTAATGGCTGGCACCGCCCAGTTACTCCTGCTAGGCGTTGAAAAATAGCTGTGAAGTGAATGACTGAACGGCCTGGCCATAAAAATGACACTCTGAAAGTTATTGTGTTTATAAAATAACCTATTAAGAAGTTCACTTACACTAATTAAAGTTTTTCATATTCTTCATATTTCTGAGTGGAAATTAGAAGGCTGACAGGGAAATTGAGATGCAGAGAGACTCACAAATGTAGCAAAGAGGGAGCCTTGAGGATGAATCCTCCCACCCCCATTCTTCTGTAGGATGAAAAAAGAATTTGGGCATCAAAAATTGCCACTTTAGTTTCCTCTTTATTATTTTCCTTTTTTCTTCCCTGCAATCGTTCCATGGTTTGTGTCCTATAAATGCAGGAAGAATAAAAGAAGAGTATCTTAGGGCGCTTGATTAGGACTCTTTCTGGAAGGAAAGTGGGTACCAGAGTGAGACAGCTGCTCCATATTAATGACTCAATGTCCTGCCTCTGCAAACTGGGTTGTGGTGACTCCTCCCTCAGTTCTGATCAAAGCCGTGTGCTGCTGGCCCTATGGTACATTTGTCTGGAACATCACATGGTTAGTATCAACAATAACAATTTAAAATGGATGTGACATGTTGCTGAAAAGGACAAATAGATGACAAGTAATAGATGGCTTTTTATTTAGCAGCTGAAAGGTGTGATACACTGAGAGATAGCACTAACTAATCTAAAAACTATTTTGAGGAAACTGAAGATTTGGAACTCAGCTGTACCCATATTCCATCCTGACTTTATTATTATTTCCCTGTCGCCTAGCCCTGAAATCAGATCCTAAAGCTTGTTTCATATAAAGCAACGTCTAACAAATATGCAAGTTAGATGCTTTGCCTGTTTTCCTCTTTGAACTTTGTATATTCCCCTCTGAGTTGGTTCTAAGTTACATGTTCATATCACAGGCAGCAATGTGCTGGATTATTTTCCTACTCTTAACACATGTGGATATGATTTAGTTCCTGAAAGAAGATTCTTTGGATGCCTACTTTTTAGAAAACACAAATCCCATGGAATCAGAGAGAGATTTTTCTGTCTTTAACCACAAGCACACTCAAACCAAAGTTAAACAAAAATCAAATTAGCCTTTAGAACAGTGCTCTGTATCTTTAGAATGGTAACTTGATGTTAGACAATTCGAATTATTGTTCTTAGGCCAAGTATAGCTATATGGAGTTTGGCTCCATCAAGGTAGAACTGTCATCGCCTGTTGCCCATGTTGGCTATCTAGTTTTATTCCAGCCCCTATGCTGGATTCAGGTGCCGTAAAACCAGGATTAACCGGAATGCCTGGGGAATGAAGACTTGTGTTTCATTTAATTTTTTGGTTAGCTGACATTTAACCAGAAAATTCTTGGCTTTGATCCTTACTGAAAATCTTTCTAAGATCACTTTTTTTTTTTTCCTTTTCTTTTCATCAGAGGGTTAGCACACTGGAAAAAAATCCATCTTTGGAGTCAGAAATATTATAAATCCCTTGAGGTCATTTTTTGACTATTATAAGACATTGTAGATAGAACGTTTGGAGTTTGAAATGAATATGGAACCTAAATGAAAACTAGGCCCATAGTGTCAAACAGCAGTTAGTGCTGTCTTTTAAAATTCGATAATAAACTATAATATTATCAAGCATCTTCTACTTGCCAGGCCTTGAATTCTGTCCTTTAGGATCTCATATTTGGGTAGGGAAGATGGGGGAGTGTTTACAAATAGCTACTATATAAGGTAATAAGTGCTTAAAATACATAAATATATAAAATAGCAAGTGCTATTGTAGTTCAGAATAAGGAAATCAGGGACCTCACTGGAAGTGGAGGGGGGCATGGTAGTCAAGAAAAGGTATGCTATCCTGGCAAAGGGGATAGACTTTTTACATGCACAGAGGTGTGGTTGAGTGTCGCCTGCCTGGGACCTGCACGTGTGTGTTTGTGTGTCAGCAAAGAAAGAGACTGATGGGAGATGAAGTCAGACTACCAGACTGTGACAGATTTTAAGGGGCCATTTGTACTCACCAATAAGGAGTTAAGTGCTGTTCTGCAAGTGATGTTTATTTAACCGTGGAGTTAACTGATCTGATTTGTGCTTTGGTGAGATCACTCTAGTAGTGGTTGGTGAGAAGGAAGCACTGAAAGGGGGAACAGACAATATTGATTACCCAATCAATGTTAAAAAAAAAAAAATCTATTTACTGACACAGTTAAGAGTTTGTAATATTGTTTTACCTTCAAGCAGGAAATCATTTCAGCTTTTTACTCCCAATTTTAAGAAAAGAAAGAAAAAAAAGTAAAACAAAATATAGCACTTGCCGTGAGGTCCATTCTGATTTCTGCTGACTCCATGTGTGTCAAAGAACTAGGCTCCATCGAGGTGTCAGTGGCTGATTTTTCGGAAGCAGGTTGGTGAGTTTTTCTTTCTAGGGTGGACTCAAACCTGCAAACTTTTGGTTAGCAGCTGAGTGTGTTAACCATTTCCACCACCCAGGGATTCCTTCTCTCACTTAAGTGCTGTGTCACATGTTTTCATTTCAAATATTGGGGAACTGAGGCACAGTGGACACATACCCTTCACAATGTTCTGAGTAGAATCCTTGAAGAGGCTAACACAAAGCCAAATTTTGAAGTTTCTTCCAGCAACTGCTACACAACATTCCCCACTATTACAGCATATTTATGATATAATTAACTTTCAGAAAGCCATATGGCTTTTGTTACAAAAACTAAAGGAATGTGCTTTTCATAACAAATGGCATATGGCCTCCAATATCTCTCTGCTTACATGTTTTAACAAAATGAACATGTACATAAATTAAGTGCCTTGGGTCAGCTAGCAAACTGAAGCCAATTTTCTTTTTCTCTCTCTAATTACAACCGCATTTCTGTGGGTGTGAACACACATAGTATGGCCCAAAGGATCATTTTCCTCTTTGATATTGTCCCTTTTAAGAACTGATGGGTGTCTCCTAGTCACAATGGAGCATGCCGCTTGTTGAAAGAAGCATTTCAGATGAAGCTACATTCTTTCTGAATGGCGGGAAATTAGATGATTTCAGTGATACAATAGGTAAAAGAAAAAAACTGAACAAGAACCACTGTGCTGAAAGGTGGTGCTTTGGTCACTTAAATGATGCAGAGCTGACAGATACATGACAGACTCTCACGTGCTGAAGACATTTAACAGCAGTCAAGGTGAGGGTTCACGCTTAATCTCTCAGTTATTGAAAAGACTTTCTGTTTTAAATAGCATGCCTTATGGTTCTGCTCTCTTAGTTCACTCTGTTTGTCTCACCCTTTTGTTGATTTAGCAGGTTTTCCAGAGGAGTCTGGGAGTCAGCTCCTTGCAACTTTCACATTATCCTATTACAGTATTCACTACCGATGATTTGTACTGTAGGTCAATGACATGATGGCATTGGAATTCCCTGAACTCTGAATTTATAAGATAGTCTACAGTGCAGTTGTCTGTGATGGAAAAATACAGCACAATTACCGTAAGCCAGTTGGTTTACAAAGTGAGTTTCTAATTCAGCTGCCCATCATATTGGCAAACTGCTCTTTTTTTTTTTAATGCTGTGTTTGTATTACACTAATAATAAAAGACATTTTTTGTTAGTTAAGTGGAGGCTGTAAGCTATAAAAGGAAGTTTAAACCATACACACACCTGAAGTAACTAAGTAAAAAAGCATTTTAAATCAACATTACAATATTTAAACTCTTCTGCCCCAAAGCTGAGGAACCCTGGAGGCCCAGTGGTTAAATGCTCGACTGTTAATCTAAAAGCGGGTAACGGGAACCTCCCAGCCACTCTGTGGGACAGAAGGTCTGGCCATCCCTCCTGTAAAGATGAAAAACCCACCCACTGCTAAGTGGAGTTCCTTCAGCTTCGAAGCGACTCTGTAGGTTTTTCAGACTGCCCCATGTTTCTCCTGGGAGTGTAGGTGGTTTCAAACTCCTGACCTTTCGGTTAGCAGCTGAATGCTGTAACCACTGCTCCACCGGGGCTCCTTCGTGCAAAGCTTCCGGCCTAGGAAACCCTGTGGGGCAGCCGTACTCTGTCCTAGAGAGTTGCCGTGAGTCGGAACTGATACACAACAGTGATCCTCAAAAGCTTATTTTCCTAAGGACAAAAAAAGTATGTCATTTAGGGAAATTTATTCATTCAGAATAAAACCAATTTTTTAATAATAAATTAAATTTTAGTCTCTCTTTTTCCAACCTGAAATGACTCACTCACATCCTGTCCATACAAAAGGAGAGTGTTTGTTAACTCGTATTCTAATTCATCTTATATTTACTATAATTTATATTCCTTTTTTAAGGCAAGTCATAGCTTCTCCTTTCATAAAATAATACCTTCCATTATGCTATAATTACAAACTGTAGACTCATAGGATCCGTGACTCACAGGGCTGGATGGAATAAGCCCTCAGCAATCATCTTTGCCTCCAGGGCATCTCCAAACCACGAACTGAACAACAAGGTGAGAGACACCTTTAGTGAGAGATACTGTTTCGGGTAGATGAAGAAAAAAGGTAAACTTCTGAGCTCTTTTTCTCTTTACTAAGCGCTTTTTTTAATCAAAAGGAAACATACCCCAAACTGATATTATTAGAAGAATAACCCCACAGGAAAACCTGTTGTGTGTGAAAGACTATTCAGAGTCATTTTATATTTGAGAATTAGATGCTAGTATCTGAATTATGTAAGAGAAGCAATGGTAGAGAAGGAAAGATTCCACCTCATCTATATGAGCATCATTTATGACATGACTCCCAAATATAAAACAATATGTAAGTAAAAGTTTCATAAGCAAATTAATGCTACATACATCTGTAGATAGAAGCAATTTGGAAGAGAAAGTAATTAGGGTAACACTTACAAACCCACAGAAGCCAGCTGGAAGATCAATAAAATGTTATTTTCTTAACTGTCTCAGTACTCTCAGGTTAAGACCGTTTTCATCTTGTTCTGTGCTCCGTAGAACCTGGAGTGAGTTGTACTGAAGGACCTACTGCAAGACCCTGAACCACCTGACTGACCACGTGGTGAAGTCAGGGTCTCAATTTCAGATTGTTTATGTGAGGATCCTTTGGGACTGAAGAAACAGAAAATCAAAAAAAGACACCTGGTTCCCTAAAATTAGCTTGAGAATCTGAGTTAATTTGATTAGGTTCTAATCAGTTATGACACACAAAGATACAAACATTGAGAACTTGTTTCTTCAAGTTTTCAAATCTTGTACCATTTTTTTAACAGCCAGCCAGCCAGCCAAGTGCCCTCGAGTTGCAACAAGTAGTATTATAATTAAGTTAAACGGAGGAGAGGGGTATTGAGTGAGACTAACCACTACTGCCTTCGAAAGAAGGTGGATCTTGTTACAGAGCTGTTAACAGAGAAGGTAGCCTTTGTTTTGCTGAGCAACGGATTGAATCTGAGTATTCTGAGGTGGTCTTTGTACTGATTTTGAAGCAGAGAGCTAAACTGAAGACAGGCAGATGTCAGAAGGGAGCAGGTAGAGGAGGAACAGTGGACACGGATTTTCTAGGGCTGTCTTAACAAAATACTATGAACTAGGTGGCTTGTAAGAACTGATTGCCATAGAGTTATACAGCTAGCAATCAATCAGTGGTTTCTTCTGGGGCTGTGAAGAATTTGTCCCATGCCTTCTATGAGCTTCTGATGATTTCAAGCCTTCCTTGGCTCTGTACTCCTTCTGTCTCTGTGCCTTTGTGCATCTTCTCCTCTTTCATAAGGAGACCAGTCATGTAGGATTAGAACTCACCCTCCTGCAAAATGACCTCCTGTTAATCTGAGTGATAACATCTTCAAATATCCTATTAGCAAACAAGTTACCTTCATGGGTAGAGAGGTTAGGACTTCAATATATCTTTTGTAGGGACATAATTCAACCCACAATAGACAGTGAGTGAAAATCCCATTTTAGGGTAACCGAAGGATTTTAAAAGCAAAATGTTGAATATTTAAGGAAATGTTTCTGTAATTATAAACTAGTCTAACTCCTCAAACTTCAGTAATGTCTGTCTCAAACATTCATGCTTTGAGGGCTTTCTTTTGTTTGGGGATTTAAAATGATGGGAAAGGCTTCTTTCCATGGAGGGTAGGATAGGGTCAGCACCAAAAGGAGAGCCATAAAATGAGAAAATTAAGTAGAAGCAGGCACTCAGAGTCCAGGCAGAACTGAGAATATAACCCCTAACCCCAAAGTCCACAGCTTTTAGAAAATGCTTTGGTCTTCCCTAACCTATTGAATGGATGTTTGAATCAAGGAGAAAGTAGATCCCAGATGATAATTAGGTCACCCTGATATAGTCTGAATATAGTAATTTATCAAACAGGAGATAGGAATGGTAAATTTTGGCCTCTAGGGCCCCCACTTTCTATCATGGTACAAATTATTTGCAGTATGTGAAGTTGCTGGCATTTTCTTCTACAAACACGGTAGGCATTTAGTATTTATTTTGATTTTTGGTCAAGTCCAAGCTAGTCGATTATCTGTCTGGTAGACCAAAACATATTGCTGAAATATGTGGAGATGCTTTTGAAACTACTTTGTGCATTTATTGAAAGTATAATTATAGGCTGGCTCTCTCTTTAGCATTCCCCATGGCATTGCATGGGAATTTGTTTGTTATGTGGAAATCTTTATAGGAAGTAGCATTGTTGTGAGAGGTTGTGGGCTGGTACGTACATGTTTGAAGATGCCTACTTTTTTGGCTTATCATCACTTATGAATAATAACCACAGGCTATAGTGAAAAGAAGTATCAGTGAGCCATGGCTGGAACATATCTTTTAAAAGGGTGAATTTCACGTAAGTCTAGAATAAAGATGATAAATTTTTGCCATCAAGATAGAGGTTTTATCCTGTCCTGTTGGTGCCAAAATAGACACATATAAGCAAGAGAAAAGAGACAAACAAAAAGACAGAGAATAGCACAGATGTTTTAAGATTATGGCACAGATTATGTATATATGTGTGTATGTATATATACAGGGAAACCTCTCCTGCTCTGTTTTGAACAGGGATACATTGCACCCCACATCTTGATACCACAGCAGGGTCTTCAAGAAAACTTACTTGATGGAGCAATTCCTTCATGGTATGTTACGACATTCAAGAACCTTCCAGAAAACACTGTCATGTGTAAGCGGACAAGTGCCTTGACTGCCTATCCACTCTTAGCCGCAACTATGGTCTTCCCTGGAAACCCTGGTGGCAGAGTGGGTAAAGTGCTGCATCTGCTAACCAAAAGGTTGGCAGTTCAAATCTACCAGGAGCTCCTTGGAAACTCTGTGGGGCAGTTCTACTCTGACCTTTGGGATCACTATGAGTTGGACCCGGCTCAGTGGCAGTGAGTTTGGTTTGGGTTCTTTTTATGCTCTTCTTAGGAGCCCTGGTAATCCAGTGGTTCAAATGTTCAGCTGGAAACCAAAGCATGGGCAGTTCAAACACACTAGCTGCTCTGTGGGAGAAGGATGTGGTAACCTGCTTCCAGCAAGATTCACAGCCTTGGAAATCCTATGAGACACTTCTACTCTGTCATACAGGGTCACTATAAATTAGAATAGACTTGATGACAGTGTGTTTGTTTGTTTGTTTATGCTATCCTCATAGTTACAGGAAAGACTAAAGGCCAATTTCTTGTCTGAGTTTCAATCTAGTCAAGTCATTACATGCTATGAAGCTTCAGGACAAGGCTTTGATTTTCCCAGGGCTCACAGTGGTACAAAATTATATTTTTGCTTATACCTGATGACAAAGTCAAACCCCTTCCATGGAAGTGTAAGATGATGACCAAATGTTGGGTGATTTTAATTCAAGGAAAATGTAACCTATAAAAGTCTGAACAATATTATTGCGTTTGGAGATACTATACCTTGGTTGCTTTTCATGGTGGGTAGGAGATGACTTAGGCCACACAAAAGGACCTTCTTGCAGAGTTCGGAAGTTACCTTATAATTGCATTAACCTTCTACCTTTATAAGTTTGGTATTCTGATCCAGAACCAGGATATGTCTCTAGCTTAATTCCCACTTATTTTTTAAAGATGATTTTTAGATATTTGTTGTTTCGTTGCTCTTAAGAATGGTTTTTTTTTTTTTTTCTTTTCTTTCTTAATTTTGAATGTGGGCTTCCAAGTAAGTTGTGGGTTTTTTGAGTGCTTCTCTCATATTTGGCTCCTTGTTTTTGCCTCATTGTCTCTAGTGGTTTTCCATTTGACTGTGTTGAGTATGTCTGTGGGTAGTGATAATGTAATTGTCCTCTGTAAGTCTCCTGTTGTGTATTTCATTGTGCTTTGGACCTGTCTGAATATTGTAAAATAGAACATTTGACTCTAGTCACATGTTCAAACATCTACAGTCAGTCCCCAAGGGACACAGCCAGGCTGAGATTTCAGCAGCACAGAGGTGTCACACCTACTCACATGTAAGTGTCACTTCTCTCTTTTCCCAAGGTGAGCTCACTGCTTAGCAATATCACGGGGGGTGTTGTCATCCTCTTTGTAGAGTCCAGGTTATTTTTAGGACTATGTAAGATACACCATTGGAAAACGAAAAGTTAATGAAATGAAGAATGGAAATAAGAATCAGAAAACATGGGATATAAAGGGACAGAATGAGAACAGCTTGCATGAGAACAGCTTTGGACAGAGGTGATACAATTTATGAGTGCTTCATCAGAAATAAATACAGATATTACCAGCTTATATAATCTTGGTCAGCAGGTACGGTGTGCAGCTGAGGTCCTGTTTTACATTCTTTCCAGCTGTGTTGTTGTTCACTGGAATGGGAGTTGTAATGACGGCAGCAGCCACCCTTGTTTTGTTGTGGTGTTTTAGAAGGGCTACCAGAGAACAGATGTATATATACAGATATACATTTTAGAAAAGTCACTCCAATGACATCCTGATGGATGGATTAGAGGAAGACAAAGTTGGCAATAGAGAGACAAGTTAGGGACTACGGGAAGAATGAAGAAGAGAGGAGAGAGCTGTGAGATGTGAAGAAGTGGAATCAGCAGTTTCTCATGATGAGTCAGATGCAGGGCTGAGTGCCAGCTGAAAATCAAGGATGATTCCCAGGTTTCCAGACTAGATGACTGAGGGGGTTGTGATACCAGTATTGGGAAAGGGAAGAGAAGAGGAGAACTAGGCTTGGAGAGGAAGAAGACAGTGTGCCCTGTTACATGCGCTCTGGTCAGAGGTGCCTTTGCGACACTGAGTGGAGACAATACGTGAAGTTGGAACATGTGAAAGAAGGCAAATCTACTAGGCTTTCTAATCAGTTTCTAGTTCTTCCTTATGCACAGGAAGGTATAAAATTCACTGGGCCAGGGTTACAGCAAGAACATACGCAGAATCCAGTAAATGATGTGCAGATGCTTATTTGAAACTCTTCTAAGGAAGATTTGTAAACCTTTTAAAGACAGAGGTCAAATTCTGATCACTTATACGATTCTGATTTCTGTTATGTTCTGCTAGGAAACCCTGGGGGCATAGTGGTGAAGTGCTATGTCTGCTAGCCCAAAGGTTGGCAGTTTGACTTCTCCAGGCGCTCCCTGGAAACCCCATGGAGCAGTTCAACTCTCTCCTATAGTGGTGCCATGAGTCAGAATTGACTTGATGGCAGCAGGGTGTTTTCTTTTTTTTAAAATTATGTTCTGCTACTAGTTTTGTTTTTTTTTTTTGCCCTTTAGAAAAAGCACTTGAAGCACTGAATTTGAATATAATTAAGTGGAAATCATTTCGCCTACCTCTGGCACTGATCTACTGTTGCTAGCTATCTTGCGTAGCCAAATGCCAGCCAGAGATAATTTTTCCAAATAACAAATCAGTGGGTGTTTCTGTTTTGTCTGCATTCACAACTCTTTCTGCACTGGGTCAGAAGTCCTAATAACTATTCTCAGACTCTGGCCTTGACTGCAAAAATACCAGAAAAATATACCAATGACAGTGTGTTTCCCTATTTTTAGGATATACTTGGCATTAAACTCTGGACAAAAGGAGACCCAAACTGGAGGCCGTGGTTTGGGTTCTTCAGTTGTCATGAAGGTGTTTGTCTACTCACTGCCTCAGGAAGTGAGTTCCTGTGTACACATCTAAATCTGTTTATAATTTGAGACAAGAGGCGAGAAAGAATGTTGGTGTTTCTATTTTGTGACATTTTTGTGGTGGCACAATTATTTTTATGAAACCTAGCCATAAAAATCCTCCTTTCTGAAAAGATAACGCACGAGGAATTCTTTTAAATGAGTCAACTAACTATTTAACAAACTACTCCACGTGCTTCAAACGAGCCTGCCCTGGGTTGCTGGTGATTGCTTTAGCTGACTGACGGGGGTCAGTCAGTAAATTTTAATAGATTTCTGTAATATTGAACTATTTCTATGTCAACAAAGGGAACTATATTATTTTAAAATGCTCCAGGGTATGAAGCAGTGCTTATAAAGGGACATAGTAAAATGTTATTTTGTAAATGTCCTAAAGTAAGTTTTCATATGTTATCATTTATTTATTCCCAAGCAGATTGTAAGCAACTCAAAGGAGCTGTTTTTTATCCCATTTTATTGCATAACATAATGGTCTATATACAGTGCTATTGAAATGCATGCTGCTGACTGACTGATCTGGCCCTTGATGGAACTTTTTATTTGCTATTTGAAAGTCGTCTTAAATTTTGGGTAGAAGGAAAAGAAGCTTTGACTTTTATAGTATTCCTGTTAGAGAATCAGTCTTGAAAGTGTGACTCTTTCAAATACAATGGATAAGTGAGCCCACATGCTCTCTGTCATAATCACCCCAAATTCCTCTTGGGCCCGGTCTTACCCAATTGCATTTAGCTTCCAATGAATAAAGCCAGCATTCATCGGCCTGTGGCTAACACCTCTATTTTTTAAGTCCATTTTCTTCTCATGGCATTTATTTAGAACTAGAATTTTTTTTTTTTAGTAGAAGGTTGGGAGACTACTTTTTTCGTCTTTTGTAAATAGGCAAGAACCAGCTCTTTCTATAGTAAAAAAATGAAATATATGTTTCTAATCCTCTGGAGCTATGCTTTCCCACCTGATAGCTACTAGCTAGGGGTGAATGCTGACTTACTTGAACCGCATCCATTCTGAAGTGGGATATGCTGTAGGTGCAAAATATATGATGCATTTCAAAGACTTCATACAAATATATATCTGTGTTTCAATAATATTTTTAAAATGCCATGTTGCAATGACAATATTTTAGACACAATGGGTTAAATAAAATATAATAAAACTAATTTCTCCTGTTTCTTTTTCCTTTGTTTTAATGTAACTTTTAGAAAATTTAAAATGATAAATGTGGCTCACATTAGATTTCTGTTGACAGTATTGCTTTAGATCAGGGTTTCTCAACTCCAAAGTCTTTACATTATAGACTAGATAGTTCTTCATTGTGGGAGATTGTCCTGTGCCTTGTAGGATGTTTAGCAGCGTCTGTGGCCTCTCTTCCCTACGTACTTGTAAATGCAGCTCCTCTCTCCCTCCATTGCGTAGCTGTGACAACTGAAATGTCTTCAAATGTTCCCCATTGATTCCTGTGGGGACAAAATCATCCTTGGCGAAGTATGTGTGTGAAGGTTCTTTTTATAGTTTCAAAGATTATTTCACCCAACAGATCACAAGCAATTTACAGAGCCCTGGTGAGAAACCCTGTTGACGT
Source organism: Heterohyrax brucei (assembly GCA_028571685.1). NCBI lineage: Eukaryota > Metazoa > Chordata > Mammalia > Hyracoidea > Procaviidae > Heterohyrax > Heterohyrax brucei. The sequence continues at coordinate 106,340,478 of CM053142.1, forward strand.
TGTGGTTAAGTGCTATGGACATTAACCAAAAGGTTCCAGTTCGGTTCTACTTTGGAAACTCTATGGGGCAGCTTCACTTTCTCTTACAGGGTTGCTGTGAGTTCAAATTGACTCAGTGGCAATGCTTTTGGTTTTGGTTTGGTTTATAGTGTAGTGGTTAAGAGCTTTGCTGGGAGTTTAAATCTACTAGCTGTTCCTTGGGAACCGTATGGGGTGATTGAACTATGTTCTATAGACTTGCTTGAGAATTGACTTAATAACAACAGATTTGGTTTGGGTTTTTATCTGTATCGTGCATAATGAGACGTAAATAATTTCTCTTTGGATTTCAGCTTTTTCAGTCCTAAGTTTCACCACCTCCAGCTTTTCTAGGAGAGTCCATGGGTGGTGCAGATAGTTACAGGTCTTGCCTGCTGACCCAAAAGTTGCAGATATGAGTCAACTCAGAGGCACTTGTAAAAAAAAGGATCTGTTGTTATTAGGTGTCATCAAGTTGGTTCCGACTCACAGCGACCGTGTGAACAATAGAACGAAACACTGCCTGGTCTCGTGCCATGTCTACAGTCATTTTTACGCTTAAGCCCATTATTGCTGCCACTGTGTCAAGCCATCTCATTGATGGCCTTCTTTTCTGCTGACCCTCCACTCTGCCATGCATGATGTGCTTCTCCACGGACTGATGCTTCCTGACAACATGTCCACAGTATGTGAGATGCAGACTTGCCATCTTTGCTTCCAAGGAGCACTCTGGTTGGACTTCTGGAATAGATCTATTGGTTCTTTTGGCTGTCTGTGGTACATTCAACATTCTTCTCTAACACCACAACTAAAAGCATCAATTCTTCTTCTGTCTCCTTTGTTCGTTGTCCAGCTTTCACATGCCTATGATATGATTGAAAATACCATGGCTTGGGCCAGGCAAACTTTAGTCTTCATGGTGACATCTTTACTTTTGAATACTTTAAAGAGGTCCTTTATAGCAGATTTTCCCAATGCAAGGTGTCTTTTGATTTCTGGACTGCTTCTTCCATGGGTGTTGATTGTGGACCCAAGTAAAATGAGATCCTTGACAGCCTTAATCTTTTCTCCATTTATGACAATGTTCCTTACTGGTCCAGTTGTGAGGATTTTTGTTCTCCTGATGTTGGAGGGCAATCTGCACTAAAGGCTGTGGTCCTTGATCTTCTTCAGTAAGTATCTCAAACCTTCTTCACTTTCAGCAAGTAAGGTGGTGTCGTCTGCATAACGCAGGTTGTTAATGAATAGTACTCTAATCCTGGTGCCTTGTTCTTCTTCACAGAATTTAGCTTCTTGGATTAGTTGCTTGGCATGTACACATTAAAAAGGTATGGTGAAAGGATACAACGCTGACATACACCTTTCCTAACTTTAAATCACGTGGTGTCTCCATGTTCTGTTCCCACAACTGCCTCTTGATCTACATACAGATTCCTTAAGAGCACAATTAGTTGTTCTGGAATTCCTATTCTCTGCAACGTTAGCCATAACTTAACATGATCCACACAGCAAATGCTTTTGCATAGTCAGTGAAACACAAGTAAACATCTTTCTGGCATTGTTTGCTTTCAGCCAAGATCCATCTGACATCAGTGATGACATCCCTGGTTCCATGTCCTCTTCTGAATCCAACTTGAATTTCTGGTAGTTCCTTGTCAATATACCGTTGCAGTCACTTTTGAATGATCTTGAGCAAAATTTTACTTGAGTGTGATAGCAGCAATATTGTGCAGTAATTTCTACATTTGGTTAGATCCCCTTTCTTTGGAATGGACATAAATATGTATCTCTTCCAGTCAGTTGGCCAGGTAGATGTCCTCCAAATTTTCTGGCATAGATGAGTGAGCACTTCCAGCACTGCATCTGTTTGTTGAAATATCTCAGTTGATATTCTATCAGTTCCGGGAGCCTTGTTTTTGCCAGTGCCTTGAATGCAGCTTCCACTTCTTCCTTCAGTACCGTTAGTTCCCGGTCATATGCTACCTCTTTAAATGGTTGAACATCTGCTAATTTTTTCTGGTACAATGACTCTGTGCATTCCTTCCATTTTCTTTTGATGCTCTCTTTAAATGGCTGAACATCTGCTAATTCTTTCTGGTACAATGACTCTGTGCATTCCTTCCATTTTCTTTTTATGCTCCCTGAGTCGTTTAATAGTTTCCCTGTAGAATTCTTCACTATTGCAACTCGAGGCTTCAATTTTTTCTTGAGGAAAGAAAGGACCTACTCTAGAAAAATAAGTAATTGAAATTCCTCTGGAGGCCAGGTCAACTCTAACACACATGAGGTCATCATGAATCAGAATTGACTCAGTGGAAACTTTTTTTTCCATTTTCTAGACAGTAGTTTGCAAGGTTGAAGGGGCTGTCAATCACATATCAGTCTTTTGAATTCTTGGCATTTAGCAATCACTACCTCCAGTGTTTTACATACACCGACAGTGCTATGAGCCAATTAATCACACCATGCTTATTGCAGGGACCAAGTCTGCACACCCATCAGATATAAACTGTCTGGGGAAGTGTTGATGAATAGCTGTGACCTCTGCCCTGCAAAAGCTCAAAGATACTATAATGGGAGGTGGAGTCAAGATGGCTAAGCACACGTCTCCCTATATCCCCCTGGAAACCAAGACCTGAACTGATAATCAAATGGAGCCTTCTGGTCACCTAGTGAGCCCCAGGACACGGCATAGGGCTGTTAATTTGGAATTCATACCACTGAACGAAAAACCTTCTCTCTTTCACTGACTCCCATTGCTGGCTAGCCCTGGCTCTCAAGGACTGAAGGTAATGCACCATTTTGACCTTTTTTTCTCTGTCTTGGCCAGCGGGGAGAGCTGAGTCTTGCCTGGTGGCTGTTCTCAGATGCACTGCTGGAGGATAGGCAGGCGAAACTGCCATATTTTGAGAGCCAGGCTCAGGACTCTGTACATCTAGCCACTTTGGGCCTATCTTTTTACCTCTGCCGCAGCGTGGTTTGTACAGGAACAGTGGCGCCTATGTGTGGGATGCCATGTTGGATACGGAGATTTTAGCGGGACCTAATTCTTAGCCTGGGAGCCAGTGCCTGCCCACAGGACAGTGCTTTTCTGACAGAAAAGCAGTAGTTTACACAGTGTTACCTACTTTGCAGGCCCAGCAACAGAGGCTGAGGATACACTATGTCTCGGCACCTTTAGCCCCTCTTTCTGCCTCTGCCACAGAGCAGTTTGTATGGAAGAGGCAGTTACTGTGTGGAGGGCGCCAACTTAGACATGGTGGCTGCAGCTGGACCTAATTCTTAGCTTGGGAGCTAGAGTGTGCCCACAGGAGAGCACTTTTCTGCCAGAAGAGCAGTAGTTTACACAGTGTCACCTACAGCTGAGCCCTGTCAGCAGAGGCCAACAGGGCAGTAGCACTGTTGTATTTTGAACTAGTTTGTATCATCTGGGGCTGGATATAAAGGTGCTTACTTTGCCAGTTGGGAGGAGGGACCGCTACATCTGAAAACCTGACTGACTTGGGAAGTGGTCAGATACCTTTTGTTTTACATTTTAAGACAGCCTAGAGAAACGTCTGTGGTCCACCCTCACAGTATCTCTCCCAGCCTTTACTCACTCACATGAAACTCCAAAAGCAACAGACGCTTGAGAAAATGGCAAACAAGAAATCACCCATGGAGACTCAACTTAGTGAGCTCCATCACAGCCATTACTGGTGGTGGCCAGGCACCATATGGTTCTTCTGGTTCCAAGTTGATGTAGGCACCCACTCACGTGGGTCTCTCTATCTTCTGAGTTCTTTACCCCATGTGATTTTGGTCTTCGGTGAGCATCCATTCCTGCTGAGTTGGGACCATTTGCTGTGCCCTCGGATGGCAGCTTGGCAGCTTTTAAGACCCCAGATGCCACTCACCAATGTGGGGTGCAGAGAGCCCTCTTAGCAAAACGCTAGCTGTGCCAATTGGTCTCAGTTTTGCCTAAGAGCATGGTCCCCTGCCCTCTGCCCTGGCTATTCTGTCCTTGCAATATTGGGTTAAGATGAAGGGAGTATTCAAGTTATGCTGAAGTCCACTTAATATTGTTCTTGTTTCTAATGTGTGCTATCACTGATTTCACCCAACCAGATTTCTACCAACTATCTAATCTAAACCCTTCCCCCTTGCTCTGCCTCTGTCCCCTCCCTTGCAGCTGTCAAAGAGTCTCTTCTTCTATACATAAGAGTCTCACTGGCAGTACAAGAATAAAAAGGGGTGCACCCTGAGATCTCCACTAAAAGAGTGCAATTGATGGTCCAGCAGCTTTGGGGTTCCCCTGGGAGTATGGCCCCTGGCCCTGATGTTGCCCTTGACCATAAATCATAACAAAGGTCCACTTTTCAGACAGGAAAGGATTGGACTTGGTGACACAGAGTGACCATATATTGGATGCACTTTATGGTTCTATGCATCTATAGGATATCATCCTGCTGACCTCTGGCTGGAGGAAGGAGAGTGGGTGGAAAGGAGGGGAAAGGAGACTGCTGGGAGGATGAGACATGTATGGAGCAGAGGGGAATAGTGTGCTGTCACTGGGCAGGGAGAGCAGTGGAAGCTGCATGTAGGTGGGCATGCATATTTATATGGGAATGTACTTTTCACTCAATCATAATAATAAAAAAGATATTATAATGGACTGTCACTTATTTTAGCAGAAATTATTTTCATTTTGGTGGCAGCTGTTGGCATTCCAAGTGACTCACATTTTGTCTGTTGAAACAAGGAAGTTCTATTCAAGGTTTGGTTCCATCAAATGATCTGGTGATTTCATTCAAAGAATTGCTAGGCTGTCAGTGAATTTGTTTTGTAACTATGTTTAAAACATATAATTCTTTAAAACCTGTTCATGAGAGTAGTGGTGAGATTCTCAAAGTTAACTTGGGGTGGGTGTTGGTTTTTAGAGAAAAATGTATCATTTATAAGAATATTTTCCTATGTTGAAGAGGGCAGATTTCTTTTCTGAGGAACACTCAATGTCTCTGGCACAAACACATAGGAATTTGTTGAGGGCAACAGCAGTATTTTCTGGCCCATGAATATGTCCCTGACCAGCTTGCTAAGAATTTATATAATTATATAGTTTTGTATATCATAGTTGTGGTATAGTTATGACTTAAGGCAACCCCTCTGTCCATTGCTATAGACATTGTAGAGCTTACGTGGCTTATTGCTTGTGCTCTGGTGGTTCTGTTTTATATCAAACAATGAGTCCATTGCAAGCTTGCACTCAGCTTACTTCTAGATATGTTCAGAAGCTTCTCTGAACTGGCCTCTGATCAATGCCTGTTTACTAATCATCATCAAGTTTATGGGCAACTCTGGTTGAACTTGGCTTGGTTAAACTGAGCTCATATTTTTAAATAAGCAATTTTCTCTTTTCCCCTCTACCCCCCAAAGACTACATTCATTGGTTTACAAGATCTTATAAAGTATATGCTGGCTTCCTTTCTGCTGATTTGCAAGCTGGGTTTCTAAGGCCAATAATCATGGCCAGGGCTTTTAATATGGCTTTTCCATGCCCGACTCCTGATGTATACTTTATTACCTGTGGAGAAAAAAAAAGTGTTTAGAAGAAACTACCCAAAATACAATAGTTTTAACTTGGAATTTACAGATTATAAAATTTCAAATATACCTGTTTATGCCTATAGACTGTAAGAGCATTAAGGGAAGGAAGTATGTCTTCAAAGAACCTTGCTGTTGGGTGACCTTGAGTCCATTTTCAATTCACAGCAACCTCGTGAAAACAGAACAGAATGCCTGCATATCATTTCCTAAGCTGTAATTTTTATGGAAGCAGATTGCTAGGTCTTTGTGACAGAGCAGAACTCCTGCATAGCGTCTCCTAGGCTATCAATCTTTATGGAAGCATATTGCTGGGCCTTTCTTCTCCAGCTGGATTCAAACTGCCACCTTTTCAGTTAGAAGCCAAGAGCTCAACCAATGCACGGCCAGGGCTCCTACAAAGAACCTAGTGTGCTTAAAATGTTTAAAATAAAAATTTTAATGTGTCAGAAGGTGCTAAGTTTTTTAGGGTATTGAAAAAGGAGAAATTTGATGGAGAGAGACTAGATACATCAGAGATTCAAAGAACTGCATGTCCCAACTTGTTGATAATACAACATATAGCTAACACTCAGTCTTGGCTTTTAACAAACATGAAAAGCACAATAGCAAGCCCTGTTCTCTTGCTTTGGTCATTCGAGGTACTCGAATTTATCTCTTGGGCATCTGCGTGTTACCTTTTTTTTTTTTTTAATAGATCATGGAAATTATGTCTTGGTAATACCCCCAAAGCAAATTCACTCATACCCTCCTTTTTGCCCTCAATGCTCTTATCCCCCTCAACCAACCAAATGAACTAAAAAACCACATTGTCAACATTGCCTTTTCAGTTAGACTAATAAAGTGTTCTAGAGATTATCACTGGAAAATAGTGAGACTGAAATTTAATCAAGTAAGTTTAATACCAGGCAGTCTGCAAATTGGCTGTGGTCTAAGCTTAAATCCAACACATTGAAAGTTGCTTAACTACTTGGCTACCTTAAATACAATTTTGTGTAATTTGAGGATATTGGCCAGTATTAATCTGTAACTGCCAATATCAGTTTAAATAATAGGGTTTTACCAAAGTTTCAGGGCCACAAGAATCTATTTTACTCTAAATTTTAGTAAATTATAGAGTATCTTTCTTTAAGCAAGCAAAGTATGTAAGCAGTAATAGAAATAACACACCCTATTTTGACTATGTCAGTTTTGCCATTTTTCTCAGTCCCCAACTTGCACTGAATTATCGACGACTCCGCTTGTTGAAAGGAAAATATTGATTAAATGTACCTACTGTGTGCAAAACGTTCCTTTTCTTTCTTTTTCTTTTTTTTCAGTACTTAGATTGCCTGAGCCACTTATTTTGTCTTAAAAAAAAACCAAAAGACTTGTTGTTTTGGGTGGATTCCAACTCATAGTGACTCCAAAGGACAGGTTGTAATTACCTTTAAATGGTTTCCACAGCTGTAAATCTTTTTAGAATCAGTCTGCCACGTCTTTCTCCCACAGAGAGGAGCAGCTGACGGTTTGAACCGCTGACCTTAGGGTTGGCAGCCCAGTGCTCTACCCTCAGTGCCACCAGGGCTCCACCCACTTATAAAAACAAACAAACAAACAAAGCCCAACTGTTGCCACGGAGTCAATTCCAACTCATAGCAACCCATTCTATAATTATAGGTAAAAATATTACACACTTACCGTGTGCCAGCCATCTCACCTTACGTGGAAAGAGTTCCCGTAACCCTGAAACAAATTCATGAAGTTGACTCTATATGTTTTATCACCTCCATTTTACAGATAACAAAGCTGAAGGCAAGAGTTGTCAAGCTATTTGCCTAGGGTCCAGAGGCTAATAAATGAAGTGAGATTTAAACTCAGGAGGTGTGATTCCACAGTACGGAACTTTATCACAAACATAAACTGCCTTCCTAGAACTTACTGTGTTCTGTTGTTCTTTATGCTGTTTTTGTCTCTCTTACTTGATGTGAGATTGTTGAGGGCAGGAACTGGGTCTCGTGTATCTTTGTACTCCTCATAATACTTCTCACCCATCAGTGACTGTATGAGGTAGAAGGCAATGCTCTTATTAGGCAAACCCTTAGAATTCTGTGTGCCACCGACATTAACAGATGACCGTAATGCCACTCAGAATCTCACTGGCTTGGATGCTTTTATGCACATACCTTCATTTTTTAAAAATTAAAAAATAACAGAATATTAAGAAAAAGAAAACCACTCATTAGCGTACTCAAAATTCTATGACCCACTTCCAATGCATTGTCTTCACCAGTCTCCCGTTTGTTTGGATCTTTTCCTTACAGCACGAACTGCAACACCAGCTTGGGTCTGGTTTGCCGGGAGCATGTAGTGAGTATAGGGATTTGTCTGTTTTGACTTGGAAACTAGAACCTGCTGCCAGTGATGAATTTGAGTGCTGTCCTGGAAGATGAGCTCCGACCAGGGTGTGCTCAGAGAGAAAGCCCATCGTGGCTGCCCTTCTACAGGTGGTGAAGATAGCTTGCCAGAACGCTGGGGGAGCTGGCCTTGGGAACATTTTCTCTTTGACATCAGAGTCACACTTGGGAATCAGCCAAGAAGGCTTGTGCTTAGTGGCTTTCTCCAGCCAGGGCCCCTGCCAGTGAGGCCTAGAGATAGTTTTAATTTCTTACACTGGTTTCAGATTGCCCACGTCTCATAGCATAGTTACACTGACAGCTGTGTACATCAGTCACAGCATCAGCATCATCTGCAGCATCCTTCCTCACTGGAGGAGGAGCCATTGATCTGCTTGGTTGTAGCCCAAGACATTTGACCAAGCCAAGCTCACTAGTGGGTGTGGTTGTTGTCTTAAAAGACAATGCACATTCATGTGCATATTCGCCTTAATATCTCTTGATGATTGAGTTAGGCCAAGTTTTTTGTATAAACTCTTCCTATCTCCCCAGAGGTATGCCAGGACCTGCTGGTTCTCAGACTTCCACTGGTAATAGGAAGCAGGATACCCTAGTTAGGTCACTTAAAGTAGATCTTTCAAATCTAACTTCTGCCTGAATTGCTTTTAGTAGCATGGGATTTGTAGAGTATGTGGCTTCCTCTGGAGTCTGTAGGGCACAGGAGTGGTTGGTAGAGCAGGATTTGGGTATTTCTTTCTTTGTTTCTGGGCTGTAATCTTTTTTTTTTTAAATGTATATATACATTGGATCAAGGTTTATAGCATAAAACTAGTTTCTCATTAAACAGTCAGTATACATATTACCTTATGACATTCGTTAACAATCACACAACATGTCAGCACTCTCTTGGCCTTGGGTTCCTTGTTAATAGCTTCCCTGCCTTCTAGTCCTTGCCACTGGGCTGGTGTGGTCCTTTAGTTTTGTTTTGTTTCATGAGGCTGTCCAGTCTTTGGCTGAAGGGTGAACTTCAGCGTAACTTCATTACTGAGCTGAAAGTGAGTCCAGGGGTCGTATCTCCAGTCTGTCAGGCCAGCAAGTCTGGTCTTTCTTTCTGAGTTAGAATTTTGTTCTACATTTTTTTGCAGCTCTGTCCAGTACCTTCTGTTGTGATCTCTGTCAGAACAGTCTGTGGCGGTAGCCAGGCACCATCTAGTTGTACTGGACTAGGTCTGGTGCAGGCCATTGTCACTGTGGTCCATTAGTCCTTTGAACTAGTCTTCCCTTTGCATCTTTAGTTTTCCTCGTTCTTTCATGCTCCTGAAGGGGTGAGACACCGGTGGAATATCTTAGATAACCATTCACAGGCTTTTAAGGCAGAATTTTGGTATTTTTGGATTGGTAATTATCATGTTGTCTAAAACACATCAATCTTATTTTAACTTCTTTTTTATTTTATTTTATTTTTTATTTAATATGACTGAGTGAAAATGTACATTCTCGTATAAATTTACATGCCCACCTATATGCAACTTCCACTGCTCTCCCTGCCCAGTGACAGCACACTGTTCCTCTCTGCTCCATACATGTCTCATCCTCCCAACAGTCTCCTTTCCCCTCCTCTCCACCCACTCTCCTTCCTCCAGCCAGAGTTCAGCAGGATGATATCTTACAGATGCATAGAACCATAAAGTGCATCCAATATATGATCACTTTGCATCACCAAGTCCAATCCATTCGTGTCCAAAGAGTGGACCTTCATTATGATTTATGGACAAGGGCAGCATCAGGGCCAGGGGCCATGCTCCCAGGGGAACCCCGAAGCCACTGGACCATCAGTTGAGGTCTTTTAGTGGAAATCTCAGGGTGCACCCCTTTTTATTCTTGTGTTGCCAGTGAGACTCAGCTTAGTGAGCTCCATCGCGACTATCACTGGTGGTGGCTGGGCACCATCCAGTTCTTCCGGTCCCAAGTCGATGTAGGCACCCACTCATGTGGGTCTCTCTATCTTCTGGGTTGTCTTTACCCATGTCATTTTGGTCCTCGGTGAGCATCCGTTCCTGCTGGGTTGGGACCATTTGCTGTGTCCTCGGATGGTATGAACTGGAAGAGAGTATGTTGAGTGAAAGTAGTCAGCGACAAAAGGACAAATATTGTATGAGACCTCTACGATAAGATCTGAAAAACAGACTTGTGTATAGAAGAAAAGATTCTTTGACAGCTTATTTTAACTTCTAACAATACTGTCAAAGTTGACAACATTATTCTGACCATGCTGGGGTTAATGTAGTTTTTGCCTTAATTCATGCTGACAAGCAATAGTGAGAATTTTGTAGTTGCATGAGGGCAAGGCAAGCACAGACTGTAAACAGAATTTAAGTTTGGTAGATGGATTCACATCAACTGAAAATTATTTTTGTAAAGCCTGTGGATATTTTCCCTCAACTTCTAAAGCTCTGGTAAAAAGAAATAGATGATAAGATTTCCAGTGTAAGATGCACTTTAGGATCACAGTCCTGTGTCTACTGTGGGATGTGGGTGAGTGGAAAGGAGCTTAGAGACCTAGCTTTCTCTCAAGTCATTTTGTGAACTGGAACAAGGGACAACATTTTTAGACTCCACTATCTCCACCTACTAAGTGGTAGAATTGACTGCGATTTCTGTATTACTTTCTTCTCCCATGCTTTATTTTCCATGTGTCCCTGTCTAAGACTGAAATATGCTTGCTATAAAGAAGACTGAATTTCAGAAATGGAAATTTTTGATTGCTCCTAGTGTTCCCTCCTCCCTCCCCCTGCTTCCCCCTTTTTTGGAGCCTGTGGATGACACTGTAAGGAAATTATGATTCAAGAGGGGAACATCCTCAGCTTTGTGGAACTCATGTTTCTTTTGCTTCCTCTGGTCAACTATAGGTCAATGCCATTAACATGTTTCTCACGAACTCCTCTTCCCCCTTCCATTCCTCAGCCTCTCCCTTAATTATGGCCTCAGTGATACAAAGTTTAGTGTCCAAACCCTCAGAAATGGCTTGGTGTTCCAGGAACATGTGTTGTTGTTAGCAGCCATTGAGTTGACTCCATACACAACGGAATAAAATGCTGCCTGGTCCTGCACTATCCCCATGACTGGTGGTGCATCACATCACTGTGATCCACAGGGTTTCCATGGGCTGATTTTTGGAAGTAGATTGCCAGGCCTTTCTTCCTAGTCCATCCTAGTCTGGAAAGTCCATTGTCAGCATCATAGCAACACACAAGCTTCTGCTGACAGATTGGTGATGACTGTGCATGAGTTACACTGGTAGAGAATTGAACCCTGGTCTCCTGCATGCCAGGCAAGAATTCTACCACTGAACCACTAACACTCTATGATGACAGTGGCAGCTCTAGAGACTTGTCCTGCTGGGCGAAGCAGCCATGACGAGTACCTGGTGTGAAGCTCAATGACACTGTGGACAGAAAGACGTTAAGGGTGCGTTCAGTCTGAGACGTAGGAATATCTCAGAAATAAGTGCATGTGGCAGGCTTTAATTAGACGTATGCTTCTGAGGTTTATGGAAGGCACTTGGGTGACCTGCTGAACTCTTACAGGGACTGGGCCCACATATTCTGACACCTTCCTTTTTCATACTGTGAATAAAAATAGTCTTAAGACTTGGCAGAGATCTCAGTCAGTCCTCATTTGTCCTCCCTTCAGCCTATGAGCTATAGTTTATTCTGTAGAATTTTCTAAAAGTCTCTTGTAACAGAATACCTAATGAAGATGTTTTCTTTCCTTTTTTTTGGAACTGCTCCACAGACCACCTTGACAGAAGTATGTACTCATATTTAAATTGGGCCCAGCATATCCCTCCTCCTCAGCAAAGGTCTCTCCCTCCACTTTCTGTCATGTTAGTTTGAGAAAAAACTGCTGGCTTATTTTCTGGAAATGAAGCGTACAAGGACATTAATGTCTCCAATTTTGGTGAAGTTGGAACTGATGATTTCTTTCTCAGTTAGAAATAAGCTAACAAATCAAAACATATAGATTTTCTTTTGTCTTTTTTAAGTGTAGGGTATGGACCTGAGGGATATTTTTTCCAAAACCAGAAACCAAACTGATTGCTCTCGAGTTGATTCTGACTTACTGTGACGCTGTGAGACAGTATAGAACTGCTTCATGGAGTTTCCAAGAAGCACCCGACCGATTTGAACTGCCAAGCCTTGGGTTAGCAGACCTAGCACCTAACCACTACACTAATCCCTACAAAAGAGATTGTTCCATGTCTCCTGGGCTTTATTTCTGCTGAGGAAGCAGTTGTGTCTTTCACATCTTTTGAGCAGTCTGTCCATGGTGACGCGACGACTCCAGTTCAAGGACGTTGGTCCCTGCCATGACACAGCTTCAGTCACAACCACAAGCACATCTCCCTCCAGCCTGAGGCACACAACTCTTCTGAAGGTTTGGGGCAAAACCAAGAGCACAACAGCAAGAACTGAAAGCATGTAAAAGTGAGAAAGCTCTTGAAATCTTCTAGATGGCCAAATATTTACCATGTGTCTTTTTGAACAGTATAGAGCTTGCTACACAGTAACCACCTCAAGGCCAGGCTTGCCTAAAGCTGAAAAAACAGGACATCTTCCTGGTGATGCAGCTGAATTCAACAAGGATCCACGGAGTTCTTCAACACTGTTTGCTGTGGAAAACGCAAAAGAAGGACAACAATGGAGGACGTGATCACATCCCTTAAGCAAATTTTGATCTGCTTCTAAAGACAAGAGCTCTTCTATGAAAAGTACCTACCTTATTTAATTAATTTTGAAGTGCAGGTACCACCCCCTTCAACTTTCTGACTTTTTTACGTCATGGTTCATGTACAAGACATAACATTTAAATAGTATATGGATGAACTTGGAAATAAATGGGAGTATGGGATTTGGTAAAACAACAACAACAAAAAAACCCACCTTTTTATATCACATAATTATGATTAGAAACATGTAACACAAGTATTAGAAGATGTATTAAACAGTTGATTTGTGAAAAGCTTCCAAAACACTATTTCATATATTTTAATGAGAAACTTAAGACTGTTTTGACAAGCACAGCTGCTTTTTACACTTTGTTTGAAATGGCTACATGCAATACTTGATCAAGACCTTGTAATAGTGATTTCTTCCAAGTCTTTGTAACCACTGTCAATGAGAGGCTTTGTTCACACACAGACGTAATGCAACACGTAAAGCAAATTTTAACATGACTGAAATATTTACAGTAGTTGAAATTATGTTTAAAGACTCTGAGCAGCTTTCTTTCCTTTTACTGACAAATGTAATTTGACTTTCCAGCATTTTTCAGAGAATAGTGAAGCTCTCATTTGCAGAATTCATGTGATGATTTTCAAATCAACCTCAAATGGAGAAAATATCCAAAATATGTGAAGACAAATTTGGGGCTGTGGCTGGGAGCTGAACCTGCCAGAAGCTGCCTGGTCTTTGTACTTTCCCCTCTTCACCCGCACCCCTGGCCTCATGTCAGACTGCTGTTTGCACCTTGGGCTCCACGTCTCTTGTTCATGATGGGTGATAGTGACCTGGTAGCTACTGGCAGCTAGCACGGATGACCAGGAAGGAGAGCAATATCTTGACGGGGCTCATTGTGTTCGACGGAGCAGCAAGTATTAGAAACACGCTTGTCCTCATGCTTGTCTTTTGTGGGAGACAAGGAGCCCAGATGTGACTGCTGGCAGCCACAGACGGTGAGCCTGGGGGACTCAGGCCACCCCAGTTGTCCGGCCTTGCCTGGTTGCCCCAAAGGCCAAGGAGAAGATGACTAACGAAATCCATTCTTAGCCCACCAGTGCACATGGGGCACACTGGTTGTGAAACTTTAAGTGAGACAGTAAATACTGTAAAGATTTTGTTTTGTTTTTAAGCTAAATGTCTCCTACATATAATTTTAACCTCATGGATAAATAGGATGCACAAACCTATATACTTGGTAAAGTGCAGATTTTGAATCCAGACTGTTTGACTTCAAAATCCTCGTTTGGCACCTCTTTGTTGCACTAGCTCTGTTTTGGTGAGCGGAGAGATATCAAGAACCAGAGTGATCAAGGAAGGCTTCCTGGAGGAGTGGACTCACACTGAACTTTAAAGGGTGAGCAGAATTTGGAGAAACAGAAGGCAAGGGAGAGCACATGTGTTGTAAGATCTGCAGAGCCTTCCTGATGCACTAGTCTGGTATTTAAAAAAGTTGGAGAGAAGCAGTGGAGATGGCTCCTCATCTTGTGTAATCTTCAATCCGAGTAGGTTATTTTTGGCTAATGGTGATATCTCATAATACTTTCTTTCTCACTAAACTGACATATCTGTTATTTAAAGCAGAAAGCCCACGCAACAGAGAGGAAAGCAGCCTGAGCAGGGTCACAGGACAAGATCTTGGCATGGCTGTGTGGTGGTACACAATTCACACAACTCTTGGAATCTGTTCATTGGCTTCTTGGAGCCATGGGCCCCAAGCAGATCTCAAAATCCTCTTGTTGATTGACTGCTAGAGCTGCTCATTGTACTGGCCATAGATCTTTGGCCCTTGGATGTGTAAAACAGATGAAGCTAATCAAAGCTGTGTATGACAGCAAAAGATGTTTCTAAAATTTATTCCATTATTTCAGCATCCCTGCAATCATTATCCTCTTTGAAGTTATAAAATATAGTGTTGGTGCAGTTGACAATTTCAGCATTGATACCTAAATTAATTATTATTTGTTTTACGCAGAATGGGGAATTTTCTCTCAGAATCCTGTTAGTGCCTGACCTTCAGTAGCATCTTAGTGGACTCTGCATTAAGAGTAGTGAGTTTTCAGTGTGTGTCAGTTTGAAAAATGACTGTTCTAAGAGTCGATCCTTTATCTCTGTTATTCATGCACTCTTATCTCCAAGGGATGCAGATTCCAGTAGGCCAAGAAGCTAATATTTATCAATAATACAGTCACATGTCACTTGATGTCCATGATGTGTTTGCCAAATAGAACACTGTATGACTTGGATGTTGGATGAATATTGAATACAGTCAGTGCCCAGGTTACAAATGCCCGACTGAGTTACATGCAGCCCATGGTTACGAACCAACTCTTGTAAAGTTTATTCTATTAAAAATTCAAGATACATACAATGGATCATAATAATAGATGGATGTTACTTTGTGGCGCACCTCAAAACCTTATTGTATACTGTATTGTTATATTAAAGATGTTTCAGTGCGCTATGTTCTTCGATTAGGATTTCTGAACTTGGGGGACCACAGACGTAGGTGTAGTTGGACATTGCCCAAATGGAGGTTATGGGGCACATGACTACAGTTGAAAGCAGGGTGGTGACAAGCATGCTGAAGATTGGGAAGGTTCCTGGCCCCAGGAGGAAGCTCGGTGCCTTTTATTGCTTGTTTTAGGTGAATTATTATGATCACTGCAATGAATAGTTATGGTTGGAATAGGAAACTGGGATGAGTATGTTTAAATTGGAATCAAATGATTAAGGGAAAATGAGTACACAGCTTTCACCCACTTTCTCCGGGGAGGTGGAACAGATTACACACGTGGGTTTCAGGAATAAAGATAGTTTTTCTTTTCTTTTTTTTTTAATTGATTAAAGCTTAGTATTTGAACAGAACCAAACAGATTGCTACTTAAAGATGCAATGTGGTGACTCTTGTTTCCTTTAGAAGTGGGCACCTGCCCTGGACGTTTGTGCCGATTGCTCCTGTGTTGGGTCCTCCCTACCATCCCTCACGTGCTGAGTTCTGCGTCTTTCATTACCTGCTCCATAGGAGAAGCCTGGCAGCCATGTAGGAGGGGGAAGGAGCCAAAAGGAAGAGCAACGTCTAAGGAGAGATTCTGTCTCTCCCTCCAGCCCTGGCAGGGGGTTTGTGATGAAGGAGACTGGGGGTAGTAACTGTAAAATGTGTTCTGGGAATTATCCATGTATTTAATATACCCCTGCGACCTTCCTTTCCCTCCCGGCTTGCCACACTCCATCAGGAATTGGTTGTAGAGCAATTCTCTTAAGGGATGCAGGAAGCAGACAGCACAGCTCTCCTAGGTCTTCCTTGCTATGGTTCCTACTCTTTAAATGTTCAGTGTCCTCTCAGCTAAGCTGAGTGACTGTCAGAAGACCTACAGTTTGCCTCTTTTATAATTGCAGTGGAAACAGCTTCAGGGAAAACAGATTGCAGTCTGGAGAGCTGTCCTTCCTAGAGTTGAGTTATAAAATAGTAGCTGTTTCAGGAGATGAAAACAGTGTTTCCAACATTGGCCTGATGCTAAACTTTGACTCCTGAGTTAGGACTTGGTCACTGACCAGGGTTGTTTTTCCAATCTCATCCCTGTCTGTGAGACCTATTTTTTTCTTCAATCGAAATACTTTGTCATCCCCGTCCTTATCAATGGTACATCCTGGTTCCTTGGGGATTTGTGAATAGATTGGTCACTGAGTCACAACTTTGTAGATTCTGTCTTTAAATATAATGGTAACGTTAATGATGGTGGTGGTGGTGGCGGTGCTGATGTTAAAGATCAGTTGACTCTGCAGCCTAAGTTAGCCTGTCCTTCAAGTCTCCCATTCAGTGGAAGCAATTGAGCCTGAGGGATGCAGAGCTATTGGAGAGACAATATGGTGAATACTGACTTTGGCCACTTGTCATTTCTGTGACCTGGGCAAGTTATTTCACTTCTCAAAGCCTCAGCTTCCTGATCTGAAAAATAGGAGATATTTACAGCAGTTTGTCATTCTTCTGGGTTGTCTGGCCTGTAGACTCTTGCCTGTGTTTAAAGTATATTTTTGCTCTGTGATGCCAGCTACTGGCCTTGCCAGCTTCCCTTGCAACCAGTGTGTAGACACCTGCCCGGAATCGCAGGTTGAAAGGAACTGCTGGGGGTGGGTGGGAGAGGATCGAGTTCCCAGGACAGTGGGGATGGTTCATGCCAGTGGTGGAGTTTAGTGTCCAGTGGTAGGCTATCAATGGTACAGGCTGTACCAGCCACTCCCCAGAGCAGCAGTGGCCTCCTTTCCAAACCAGTTCAGTGGTGTGGTTTTAGGTGGCATTCCTGCCTACAGAACCTCCAAAGTGGCTCACTAGTCCTCCCAGTGACTCTGTGACTAGCTCAGTATGCTTCTCAAATCGGCCATAATTGGCCCTGTAGTTTGCACTGGAGTCCCAACAGGTATAGTACTTCAGATAGGCCATGTGAATACTCGAGGAGATCATCCAAGGAAGGACTCTTGGTGGCGTAGTGGTTAAGACCTTCGTTGCTAACCAAAAGGTCACCAGCTCAAATCCACCAGCCACCTCTTGGAAACCCTCTGGGGCAGTTCTTTTCTGTTCAATAAAGTTGCTACCAGTCAGAGTCAACTTGATGGCAAAGAGTGTTATTTTGTTTTATCTAACAAAAGTCCCCGACACTGACCTCACACATAGTAGCACTCAATGAGTATTTTGTCGATAACAGAAGCAGTGTGAGCAGCAGTAAATAGAACTTAGAATCTGCAAACAGACCTGACGGGTTGTGAGCTCTCTAAGGACAGATCTTCCTGCCTCCCTGCCGCCCTCCTTCCTTCCTCCTCCTATATTTCTCCTTCTCACCCTCTTTCTGTCTCCTTTCCTCCCTCTCACTGTACTTTAGATGAAGGTTTACAGAGCAAACTAGTTTCTCATGAAACAATTAGTACACACATTGTTTTATGGCACTGGTTACCAACTCCATGACATGTCAACAATCTCCTTTCTCACATCTTTCCCATTACCAGCTTTCTTGTTCCCCGCTGCCTTCTGGCTGTCACCCCCAGCTTGGTGTGCCCTGTTAGTTTGTTGCGTGGGCCTGTCTGATCTTTGGCTGAAAGGTGAATGTCAGGAGTGACTTTTGTTACTGAACTAAAAGGATATTTGTGGGCCATGCTCTTGGGATTTCTCCAGTATCTCTCTGGTCGGCAATTCTGGTCTTTTATATGAGTCAGAATTTTATTCTATATTTTTCTCCATTCTCTCCATCTAGGAAAAGATTTTTGAGGTAAATTGCCAAGTGGAATCTGTAAATGGCAGTCTTGGTTATCACAGCATCAGCTGGAAAGAACTGAATTGAGTCCTACCTTCTCATTTACAGGTAAGGAAGGCTCCTGGAAGCCCAGTAACTTACTTAGAGTTGCTGGCTGTGGCAGGGTGAGGCTAGAACCCAGGTTTCCTAATGTCTTTACCTGGTACACTGCCTCATTCTCTATCGGTTTAAGAATTTAACAAAAGGTGTCCTGCGGGTCAGGTTCTGCTAATAACTGAAGAAGAACTGTGTGTGGAGCCTCGTACTAGTCTATGCCCTGTCTCTCGTTGTAGTTGAAACTGGTGCGGCAGAACGTTGGCCTGCCCAGAACCTGGTGAGAGGGAAGGAACACTCCCCAGCCCCTGTGAAGCTAAAGCTCCAGGGAAGGACGAGTGCTGTGGGCTCATGTCCAGTCTCAGGGGGAAGCTGGGAACTGAGATGTGGTGAAGAAGCTGTGACCAGCTGGATAAGAGGTGGGTTATAAAAAAGGAAGTGTTAAGGTAAAGCCAAAGTTGGGTCTTCACTTGTGGGTTTATGTGTTTGCTTTGAGAGGGCATCGGGGTAGAACTTTTAAACATACCATGGAAATTACAGGATATGAGTTATGATACCTAAATTTTAAAAAAGTTTGTAAATTTGTGCTGTCAACTCTTTGGAGGGATGCTCTGTTGATTGTTGCTTGTCTTGCCATCTTTGGAAATTGAAATCACGTTCAAATTGGTTGACATTTTTAATGAAAATATCTTTATGGCCTTTCTATATCATTTGGTGGTTTTAAAAGCATGTTTATTTGTAGAGTCTTTGGTCACTAGGACAACAATGAGATCTCGGTAGGATAGACATTATTCGGAATTGGGAGATGAAGAAACTGAGGCTTGGAATGCTTAAATGACTTCACTACACCATGAAAGAAATTGGTTTATTTAACAAAACTAAGTTCAGGTTTCTTGACTTCCAGGGTAAAATTCTATCTGCTGAGAAAATTTGAAAAAGTCATACATCAAAAAGCAACTTTGGAAAAATTGTATGCTGTGGTTATAGCCTGTATTTCAGTTTGTTTGCATATGTTCCCTCCCCATCTCAAAGCTGTTTTACCCCTGAGTGTAGAGGAATTTCTGGCACTGCCAATTCCGGGTTGTCTAAATGATGGTTATGAAAGTATCCCACTGGGTCACTGACGGATAATTGGCTTGGGAGCTCGTGATCCCAGGGCTGTCATGAGCTGGGTGTACCAGGGAGTCGAGCTGCTTGCCGAGCTGATACTTCCTTATGGAGTATGTTGACCTAAGTGGTGAAAGGTTTGTGTATGTGTTTCAACTGGATATTCCACGTCTAGAATTCTTCTCAAGGGAGAACACTGACATAATTCCGATCTGTCAAAAGGCAAAGTGTATTATTTACTGCTTCCCTGTCAAAGAAGATAATGAGGAGAATCCAAATCATCACACTACCATTACCTTTAACCCCAGTTTCCATCTTCTCTTCCTTCAAGCTTCAGAGAAAAACAACCAAAGGGATTATGTTTTTGTAACCAGAGCATGACAGAATGAAGTGGAAAGAAGTAACTTTAACTGAGAACAGACTGAAACAGTCGGTTATGCATACTTTGAGTTTTAGCTCACTAGATGGAAGGAGAAGAACAGCTATAGTAGTTTTTATCCAAATTTACATACAGATTCAGATAAATACACAAAAATAGAGGCATGCTTACCCACACCAAGAATATACTTGCACACATGCACTCTGTATCTGGTGCCTAATTCAGGCATGGAACATGGCAAATATTTGATGAATTCGTGAATGAAACAGATCCAGCTTCTTATCAAACTTGGACAAAACACTAGCTGCTTTTGTAACTCATTTGTAGGTCACTAGAAAATGAAATGAAAGCACACCAAATCTACTAGTCAATCACATTCTTAAAGAATTTCCAAATTGTCCCAAGAAAACACTTACCCCCCCAAATTCTTAGGGTCTAATAGAGCTGCACTTCCCACATGCCGTGTTCCCATGCCATCACTAGCCTAAATTATAATTTTCAGAAACAGCTGTCATTTTTCTCCCACGTTATGTATTATGAAATTGAGGCACATCCATGTTGTGGGGTTGAGACAAGCCTGAACTTTGTAAAACTGACTTCAGAAAAAGGCAAGTAAGTGCGCATCAGGGAATTTTCCTTAAGTCTGATGGCTGATGGTAATAATACACAGCCAATGTTTCATAGTGTTAAGAACTGAACTCTCCCTAAATTGATCTATAAATTCAATATATTCCCAATCAAAGGCTTACCAGGCTATTTTGGTAGAAATTGACAAGCTGAATCCAAAATAGATATAAAAATGCAAATGACATGAAAAGGCCAAAGCAACTTTTAAAAAGAACAAAGTTACATGTCTGTTACCTGATTTCAGGACTTAGTATAAAGCTACAGTAACCAAGACAAGGTGGCACTGGGAAACGGCAGACATGTAGATGAATGAAACAGAAGTGTCCAGAAATAGATCCATATATTTATGATCTGTTGATTTTCAATGAAGTTGCCAAGGCAGTTCAATGGAGAAAAGAAATTTTTTCAACAAATGGTGGTGTAGCCACTGGATATCTGCAAGAAAAAACTAAAAAGAACTTTGTCTTTAACCTCATACCATATGCAGACTTTTAGTTAAAGTGGATCATAAACCTAAACTTAACAGCCCAAATCCTAACAAGTACAGAAGAAAGCACACAAGAATAATCTTTGCATTCTTAAAATAGGCACAGTTCTTGGATAGACACACAATTTATGAACCATTAAAGAATAAAAGGAAATTTTGGATTTTATCACAAAATTAAAGTTCTTTCCCCCTCTTCAAAGGTACCTTTAAGAAAATGAAAAGGTAAGAAGTGTCTTAGTTTCCAAGGGATGCAGTAACAGAACACCACATAGTGGCTGGATTTCAAGGTCAGATTACTTTTTGTCTCACAGTTCTGGAGGCTAATGTCCAAATTAGGATGTTGACCATGTGGATTCTTCAAGATAGCTTGGAGAGGGGGCTCTAGCCTAGCTTCTGGTGGCTCCTGGAAAACCATGGTGGTCCTCGGCTTGTAGATGCATTTCCACATGGCATCTTTCCCGCACTTATATCTGTGTCTGTTCTCTTCAACAGGCCACCACTTGGATGAGATTAGGACCTGCCCCACTGCATTTTCCAAACAAGGACACCCTCATAGGAACCGCCATTAGGACTTTAGCTTATTTTGAAGGAACTCAATTCAATCTTGGGACACAATTCAAACCATAGAATGCCTATCAGTTGCTGCATAGCCGGTTACCCCCAAAACTCACCAGTTTAATTAACAAACATCTATTATCTCACAGTTTCTGAGGCCAGGAATCCTGGGGGTGGCAACGTGAGGAAAATCTATCAGCGGGTCTCAGGACACAGGATCCTCGTCATAGTTGGCCTTTCTGTTCTTATAACGTGTAAGCTGGTTTCTCCTCAAGTGGGTGGTTGAAGAAAGAGAGTCAGAGATCACACTGAAGACATACTGCCATCTTTTTATAATTTACTCTGTGAGATGGCATTCATGCCTTCTATCATAACTCTTTTCATTAGAAGAGAGTTCCTAAAGCCAGCCCCGTTCTAGGAGGAGTTGAACTAAGTTCTGCCTCTTGAAGGCAGGGTTGGCATAGAATTTGTGGACTTATCTTTAAAAATGCTACAACATATAACTAATGAAGAACTTACATACAGGATACATGTAGAATATTTACAACCCTATAAGACAAATAGCTTTATAAAAAATGTCTTAAGAAATGAAGACTTTACAAAAGAAGATAGTCTAATGTATAGTAAGTGCACGAAAAGATGCTCAACATAAGTTATTAGGAAAACACATATCAAAACTAGTATGTACATACTGGGTGGCTAAAATTAAGAAGACTGAATATTTTGACTAAAAGTTAGTAAAGATGTGGAACAACTAGAACACAGTGTTGCTGGTGGGAATGTAAAAAGGTATAACCATGTTGGAAAGCTGAGTTTCTTGAGAAGTCAAACATATACCTTACATACTGTCTAGCTATTCTGCTCTGGGATATTTACTGTTCATAATCGCTAGAAGAACTCGAGGTAACTCAAATGTCCATCAGTCGGTAATGGAGAAATAGGATGTGGTACATCCATACAGCGAAACACAACTCATGTATCCAAGGGAACAAACTAATAGTAGAGCAAACATTGTGAACAAATCTGAACATCAACGTCATAAGAAAAGAATTCAGAGTCAAAAGAGTATTGTGTGAATCTGTTTATATAAAACTCTAGAAAATGCAAACTAATCAATAGTAACAAAAACTTTTGTTACTTAGGCTTGAGTGGAGGGAAGGAAAGAACACAAGAAGTCACAAGAAAGGGTTAGGGAAGGTGGAAATGTTTTCTATCTTGACTGTTGAGTAGTTCAAGGACATATGCATCTGTCAAAACTCATTGCTGCACATACCTTGGATGCAGTTTTCTGCATATGAAGTATAGCTCAAAACCTAGCAAGAGATGTGGTCACGGAAAGTAAAAACCAGTAACTAAGTATCTTTAACACTGTTTTCTGCTGGGGGAGTGGTGACGGATTCAATTCTAGATCTGCTATTTCTAACAGTATGACTCTAGGCCAGTTAGGAAGTCTCAGTTTTATCACAGACAAAATGAGGATAACATACCTACAGTGAACCAAGATGACGTATAAAGAAAGCACTCAACACATGAAGAATATTGTGTGTTGCATGCTTTATACTCATTTCTATTGGGTATTTGATATTCATTGTCTCCCTTCTCCTTCCAAATCAAATTTGAAATTACAAATCCTAAAAAACTGAGTGATATTTTTCTCCAAGAAAACTAAAATATCAGCAAAATCTTTATTTTTTGAATGCATAGGCAAAATGTAAGTGACAAACTAATAAAAATACATCTAAAGAGGAAAGTAAAATAAGAAGTTATTTTTTCCTTTGGTTGAGAGGCACCAATTTCTTCTTCAAATCAGGAAAATGCACTGTGTTTTTGTCATTAGATGCCATCAATCTGGGTTCTGACTCATAGTGATCCTATGAAAAACAGAACAAAACACTGCCTGGTCCTGCGCCATGCCTGCAATTGTTTTTATACTTAAGCCAATTGTCGCAGCCATTGTGTCAGTCCATCTCCTTGATGGTCTTTCACTTTTTTGTGCTGACCCTCTGCTTTACCAAGCATGATGTCCTTCTCCAGGGCAACATGTCCAAAGCATGAAATATGTAGTCTTGTCATCCTTGCTTCCAAGGAGTACTCTGGCTGGACTTCCCCCAGAAAATGTCTGTTTGTTCTTTTGGTGGTCCATGGTACATTCTATGTGCTTCTCCACCACCACAGTTCAGAGGCATCAGTTCTGTTTTCCGTATTCATTGCCCAGCTTTCTGTACATATCATGCAATTGAAAATACCACGGCTTGGCTAGGTGCACTTTAGTTTTCGAGGTGACATCTTTTCAAAAATTTAGAGGTTTTTTTACAGCAGATTTTCCCAGTGCAATGAGTTTTTGATTTCTTGATCACTGCTTCCATGGGTGTTGATTGTGAAATCAAATAAAATGAAATCCTGGACGACCTAAATCTTTTCTCCATTTATCATGACCTCGCTTACAGGTCCAGTTGTGAGGATTTTTGTTTTCTTAATGTTGAGGTGCACTTCATACAGAAGGCTGTAGTCTTTGATCTTCATCAGTAAGCTTTTCAAATCCTCTTCATTTTCAGCAAGTGAAGTTGTGCGATCTGCATAATGCAGATCGCTAATGAGTCTTCCTCCGATCTTGATGTCTCGTTCTTCTTCAAGGGTTATCTGCTCAGCCTACAGATTGAAAAAGTATAGTGAAAGGATACAACTCTGATGCACACCTTTCCTGACTTCAAACCATACAGTGTTCCCTTGTTCTGTTCGCATGACTTTCTCTTGATCCATGTACGAATTCCAAGAGCACAATTAAGTGTTATGGAATTTCCATTCTCCACAATGTTATTCATAATTTGTTATGATCCACACAGTCTAATGCCTTTGCATAGTCTGCTTGCAGCCAAGATCCATCTGATATCATTAATGATATCCCTGGTTCTAGGTTCTCTTCTGAATCCAGCTTGAATGATCTGGCAGTTCCCTGTCAGTATACTGTTGCGGCTGCTTTTGAATGATTTTGAGCAAAATTTTACTTGCCTGGGATATCAGTGATATTGTTTGATAATTTCTGCATTTGGTTGGATCACCTTTCTTGGGAATAGGCATAAATATGGATCTCTTCCAGTAGATTGGCCAGGTAACTGTCTTCCAAATTTCTTGGCAGATGTGAGTGAGCACTTCCAGTGCTGCATCTATCTGTTAAAACATCTCAGTTGATATTCCATCAAAACAGGAAAAAAGTACAGTAGGTAATGTATATGTCATCACATTGTTAACAAGCCTGATTGAAAAACAGAAGCTGTAGGAGAGATGATGAACGGAGCCCCACCCGCAAACTATGCAGTGAAACTTAAGCACACACCCTTTGCTAGCCTTAAAACAAAAGAGAAGCTCAGTGATTATTATTCACTTTCCATTTCTCCCTCCCCTGATGTTTTCATGTTTTCTGCCAGGTTGATGAACGTTATCTATTCCTTTTCTGGTCTAAGGTAAATATGCATTGCATACTGTTTGCATTAGAAAAATAAATATTATGTATTTGATATGAAGTAAAAAATTAAATAAAGAGTAATATTAAAAATAGAAAGTTATTATCTGCCTGTGTGACTTTAAAGAAGTGGCCAAAAAAAGAGAGGTAATTTCTATTTAGGTATTCAAATTCTTTTGATTGTTTTTATTACACTTTTTTTTTTTTAATAATTTTGCTCAAGAATTTCAAGTGTCAATCAAGAAGGTTGTTTTTTAGCTCATCAGTCAGAGCATTCAGGCCAGAAGTTTGTTTTTGCTGGTTGGTGAAATACTAGTTGTCAGTTATATTAAGACACTTTTAAACTAAATACAAGGAGTGAATGTTCCTTAAAAACAAATTAAGCTTTCACTAAATAAATCAATTCAGTAAGTAAATACTGAATGCCTACTTTGTGAAGTTTTTCTTCTTACCCACGTCCTTCTTTCCTTTCAATCCACCTTTCCTTTTTATGTATTTATTTTATTATGCATTGGATCAAAGTTTATAAAGCAAGTTACCTTTACTTTTTAGATTGCACGCTCCCTGTGGGTGGTGTTCCTGTTGCTATGGAGTCGATTCCACTCTTGGCAACCCTATAGGACAGAACAGAACTTTCCTGTAGAGTTTCCAAGGAGTAGCTGGTGGATTCCAACTGCTGACCTCTTGGTTGTCAGCCAAACAGACTCTCTTCCCTGTGAATGCACTATAAACAAGTGGCATTCAGTGTGGAGTGGGAGCTGGCTAGATGTATAGTTTACTTCCAGGTAGATTGTTCATGTATATCAGCCTTAGGGGGAGAAGGAGAAACAACCTCACTGCCGTCAAGTCAATTCTGACTGACAGCAACCCTATAGAGTAGAACTGCCCCTATAGAGTTTCCAAGGAACACCTGGCACATTTGAACTGCCAACATTTTGGTTAGCAACTGTAGCACTTAACCACTGTGCTACCAGGGTTTCTGTGTCAGTTGCAGGTCTTCTTAAACCCCTCCTCTGGTCTAGACAGGTCAGATATAGTAGAAATGGATGCAAGTAGAGTTTCAGACCCTGCCTGTGGTTATTAGGTGCTCTCGAGTTGATTTTGACTCCAAGTGACCCCTTAGACAGAGTAGAATTTCCCATAGTTTCTTATTTAGGCTGTAACCTTTACAGGAGCAGATCAGAGCCACTAGGTGGGTTTCAACTGCCAGTCTTTGAGTTAGCAGTCAAGTGCTTAACTGTTGTGTCACTAGGGATCCTTGGCAGGGTACACAAACAGCCAGTGAATATTAGTCACCCAAGCCTCCTGCTGCTAAGCATTTTCTCTGCTTGATCAACACAACCATAATGATGAATGCTGCTGAGTGAGAGGCCCCTCATCAGTTTTAGAAAGCTGCTTCTCTGACTTTAGAACAGAAAAAAATCCATTTTCACATTAAAAGTGTATTTTGCCTTTCCAGATTTTCCATTCAAGTAAATGAAAGTTTTATGTCGGGGGCCCTATCATCTGAATCACTAGAGGGAACTCAGCAGCTCAGTTGGAAGATAGATGTCAATTTCCCCCTCTGGGGTTGGAAGTGGAGCAGACTAGGCTGTAAATCTGAGCTCTGTGAAGTTTGCCTCAGCCCCCAGAAACATGTAATGGATCTTGTGTAAATAGAAAGCTAAATAGTTTGTTTTGTCTTGGAAGGCTTAAGGAGAGTGCTGCCTAGAAATGAGAGGAATGGACCAGATGACCCCTCAGAACCTCCCAGGAGCGTTTCATTTATTGTCTTTGGCAGGACATTCCAGGTTCTCCCCAAATGTCTCCAGACTGTCTGCCCGAATCAATGAACCTGGTTCCCCCATGTAAAATTTGATATTTCTGTCAATTTGAAATTTTTATAATGGCCTGTTCTTTACCCTTTTCCTCTGCACAGTTTAGATATTTATTCAACAAATAGAGGGTCACTATGAGTTGTAATGAACTCAGCAGCAAGGGATTTGGTGCTGGTTCTCTGTGCCAGGGGCTGTTCTGGGGTGAGCATCTGTTGCTGGTTGCCAGCAGCTGTCTATGTAACACAAGGAATTGTTGTCTTGTCCCGTGCCATCTTCATGATCATTCCGATGTTTAAGTCCACTCACTGTTGTGGCTGTGGTGTCAGTACGTCTGAGGCTTTCCCTCGTTTCACTGACCCTCAACCAGATACGATGTGTCCACAGCAGACAAATGGAATTCTTAATATATTCATTCCTAAGGAGTGTTCTGGTGCTGGGAATCTAGTGGTAAACGAAGCGAGTAACCTGCTCCATTGTATGAAGTTTGTGCTCTAGGGGAGGAAACAGATAATAAAGAAAATAAATAGAATATGATGTATAGTAAACAACAACAACAAAAAAAGCAAACCCAGTGCTGTTGAGTTGATTCTGATTCATGGCACCCTATAGGAAAGAGCAGAATTGCATCATGGCATTTCACTGGCAGTAATAGTCATGGAAGCAGACTGCCATATTTTTCTCCTAGGAAGTGGAAACCTCTGATCTTTCACTTAGCAGCTGAGCATTTCTGGCTAGAAGTCTCAAAACAGGGTGCTGGTTCCGGGGGAATGCACTTTTTGTCCGCTCTGGAGAAAGGTCCTTGTGTTGCATCAGTCTTTCATTTAAGAACATCTTGGTGCAGCCACCTCAGGTCTGAAGGACGTGCTCTGCCCTTGGTGCTGCTTTCTTGGTACTATGAGGTCCCCAACTCTCTGCTTGCTTCCTTTCCTTTTATCTCTGTGTAGGATAAAAGGCAGTACAAGCCACACTCCAGGGAAACATCTTCTATTTTGGAGCCAGGAGATGACCTTAGGAAGAGGGTTACAGTGCCACCCTAATCCTCTAGCATAATCTGATCTATTAACCATAGGTAGAGGTTAGGATTTATAGCATATGAAAATCACAAAATGAAAGCCAATCACAAAATACTGGAAATCATGGCCCAGCCAAATTGTAATACACGGTTTTGAGGGGGACACAATTCAGTCTATGACACAGGACATCTAGGTTAATTAGCATGAAAAAGTTTATTGAGAAAATGTTCTGCATTTCACTTCGATGAGTTGGGTCTGGGGGCACTAAAAGCTAGTGAGTGGCCGTAAGATGTACCAATTGGTCCCAACCCACTTGGAGCAAGGGAGAATGAAGACCACCAAAGACACAAGGAGACTGTTAGCCCAATAGGCAAAGGGGGCCCATAGACCAGAGACCCCACTACCGTGAAACCGGAAGAGCTCGATGGTGCCTGGCTACCACCAAACAACCCTCCACTAACAGGGGACACAACAGAGAGTCCTGGATGAAGCCAGAGAAAAGTGTGGAGCAGAACTCAAGTTCACAAAAAAAGACCAGACTTAATGGCCTGACAGAGATTGACACAACCCTTGAAACTACAGCTCCGGGTGCTCTATTAACCCAGAACTGAAACGATTCCTGTAGGCCACTCTTCAGACAAGGATCAGACAAGACCCTAAAACAAAAAAGTAATATGGCTGAAGAGTGTGCTTCCTAGTTCAATCGGATGCACGAGACTAAACGGGCAGCCCCTGAGCCCAGAGGCAGAATAAGAAGGCAAGAAGGGACAGGAAGTCACTGCCTGGGCAGAGGGAACCCGGGTAGAAAGGGGACATGTGCTGTCACATTTTGGGGATTGCATCTAATGTCATGTAACAATATGTGTATAAGTTTTTATATGAGAAATCAATGTGAGCTGTAAACTCTCATGGAAAACACAATAAAAAAAAATCCTCTATGGGGCACAGTTGGACGATGGCATACAGGGGGCTACCAAGAGTCAGGAGGAATTCCATGACAACCCTTTTTAAGCTGGGGTACAGATGACTCAGGAAAGTTTCCCCAGAGAAAGCAGTGTTTTAACCCAAACTAAATGTAAGTAGGAATTTTCCAAGTGAAAGGAGAGTTGCACGGTAGGTGAATCCAGTTAAAGAAGTAGGAACTGCCTTAACCAAGGATTAGGAAGCAGTCTGGTGTGGCTGTGGCTTAGTGCACAGGAGAAACACGGTACAAAGTGAAGCAGGATAAATAGAAACTTCTTGGTGTATGACTTGGTAGGCTTAGATGTTGTCTTATAGGGTGGAATAAAATGGAAGAATTATTAGCAGTGTGGTACCAAGAACATATCTGCATATGAGAGATAAATATTTTAGCATTTAACGGATGAATTTCCAAGAAAAGGTGAGAGCAGACCAGGAGACCTTTTAATAGAAGACTGCTCATAGTAAGTGACAGTGCCCGGATTCACATTCAGCCTGGGTACCTCCAGAGCGTGTGGTCTTAACTTCTGTCTAGGCTGCTTTTCTTGCTCTGAGTTCACAAGTGGAGGTTCAAGAGCACACACCTGGCTTCAAAATCCTGCTCTGACCCTTCAGAGCAGTGCTATTATTGGCGGGTCACTTCATTTCTCTTTGCCTTTGTTTCCTCATCTGTAAAATGAGGAGGATACAAGCGACAGTACCAACCCAGTGATTTGGTGTATGTGTGTGTGTGTAAAGATGAAGTGAATAAGTATTTATCAGGTGTTAATAATAGTGCCTGGCACACTGTAAGCATTAGACAAATGTTGGCAGTGATGACGATGATGAAGGTGACGATGGTGTTTGTGTCCTACAGCCAGTTCTGATGGAGGCAGCTCAGCTGGAACTGACCCACAGCATGAGTCCATTTCCAGTACATAATGGATTTCTGGAAATTTTTGGAACTGAGCAGTTACTTTGGATAGGAAAGTGGGGCAATGTCTCAATGTCTCCTGAGGATGACCTTGACAATGAATTGGCAGAGGGTTTCCAAAACATCAGGTACACCCACGTCCAGACAGGAGTTGACTTTTTCCAAAAGGCAAATACAAATTATTGGTTGATTATTGCCTGTTGTGGTGGTCGCCCAGCACTGATGCATGTCAGAGTCACCTGGAGTGCTCACCCAAATGTAGGTTGTACCAGATGGTGCCTGGCCACCACCAAATGCAAACATGATGGGGGACACAGTATAGAGTCCCTGAGGCAACACAAGGAAGACAGGTGTGCAGTTTAAGGATGCTTCTAGATGGCCAGAACTGATGGTCCAACAGCCTGGAGGGTCCCCAGGGAACATGGCCCCTGGACTTGCTGCTGGCCCTGACCTGAAACCAGTACTGAGGTCAGCTCTTCACACAGGAATGGACTGGACTTGGGGACACAGTGTGAGCATATGGTGTGTATACTTTATGGTTGTATTCATTTATAGGAGGCTGTGCTACTCATTTCTTTCTATATGGGAGAAAAGAGGGTAGAGAAGAGGGTACGGGTGCTTGTTAAGAGGATACTAGAAGTAGTGAAAAGGAGGAATGTGCTGTCACAGGGTGAGGTGAGCAGATCCAGCTGTGGATAGGTGGGCATGCGGAATTGATCTGAATGCTATACTTTCACTTAATCACCATAATCATCATCATCACAATAATAAGGTAAAAGAAAAACCACACAGGTTGCTGTGCTCCATCTCCAGAATTTTTCATGTAGATTTGGAACGGGGCTCAGAAATTTGCCTTCCTAAGAAGTTTCAGGGTGATGGTGGTGCTGCTGGTCCCGGTCCCTACTTTGAGAACCATTGTTTGGGTTGTGTGTCTGCTGGCCTGCATTAGGGAGTGCACAGGACCCAGAATTCCCAGCTTCCAGCTGCTGCTCTGACCCTCCTGCAGAGTACCCTGGATTGGCTTACTGTTCCAGATGCTCGTCTCAGCAGGCTCCTGGGGTGTGTATGTATCTCTTAACCTTGTCTGTATAATCAAGAGGTTAAACTAGACTCCAAGACCTGCTGAGTCAGAGTTCTAACAAGTGCCTTGGGGTTTCTGGTACTTGCTAGTCTGCAAGTCATTGGACTAGATACTCCCAATTGCAGCCTGAACAGTCCAGTATTCTAGACTTCCTTTGTGGGCAGCTCCCAGGCTACTTGGGAGGACACGTGCCCTCCTGGATGATGAGAGGCAGAGTTGGTTGGCTGATGGCCACCCTCTGCTGACTGCTTGTACATGTGGCCCAGGCCCTTCCCTCCCAGGAGACAGAAAACATTGAGCTATTCCTCTTGGTAACACCCTTTTCCACCCCCATACTGTGACAGCCCCTTTCTGCTCATCTCTGCTTTCTTTGGCCTCAATAAATTTTCTTCCTAACCTGTCTCATCTGCCTCCTCCTTTGGCCCTGCATTCTTGTCTAACAGGTAGTCTGACCACATCCATACCCCAACTAGGCTAGTCACCATCCCTCACCTGGTGATTCGTGGACAAGTATTGAGCTGGTAGTTTGGAGTCAAGAGTTTGTTGTGCCCACGCTATTATGCAAAGGCACTATTCTAGGCACTGGGAATGAAGCATTAAAGAGATATAGCACATCTCCGTGGAATTTATATTTCAGTGGGCCAGATGATTGAAAATAAATATGTAAACAACACTAAGATGATTACAGAGAGTGTTCAGCTTAAGAAAATCTTTTGAGCCTTTGCTCAGCACGTGGTTACTTAGGTGTTCTGGTAACCCTGTAAAAGGAATATCTTTGAGCATACTCCTCATTTTACAGAGAAGAAACCCGAACTGAGGCTCAGAGGTTAAATAACTTATCGAGGGAATACATAAGGACTGGTGCATACATGGAAACCCTGGTGGCATAGTGGTTAACTGCTACAATGGCCAACCAGAAGGTTGGTAGTTCAAATTCACCAGGCACTCTTTAGAAACTCTACGGGGCAGTTCTGCTCTGTTTATAGGGTCACTATGGGTCAGAATTGACTCGACAGCAGTGAGGTTTTGGTTTTGGTTTGGTTTGTACGTATTCCTACAAACACAATATCAACACTAAAGCATGTAAGGTAAATAAATAGTTGAAGAGCACTTGGAAAATGATTACACACACACATGTGCAGGGAAAAAAATCTAGAAGAATGTGTACTAGAAGGGTCATTGTGCATATCTCTGGGGAGGAAAATGGGGTTGGTGTTCATATTGTTCCAGTTGCTTAAAATCGGTGTGTATGACTTATTTAAGAAAATAAATAAAATTTTAAAAAACAGTCGTGTATAAACATACAAACATCAGTTGGATTCCTTTACATCAACAAAGAGAACATTAAAGAGGAAATCACCAAATCAATACCGTTTACAATAGTCCCCAAGAAGATAAAACACTTAGGGATAAATCTAACCAGAGATGCAAAAGACCTATACAGAGCTAGAAATAGAAATATCATAGGATCCAGCAATCCCACTTCTTGGAATATATCCTAGAGAAATGAGGGCTGTCTCGTGAATAGATACATACATGTTTACTGCAGCACTGTCCACAATAGCAAAAAGATGGAATCAACCTTGGTGCCCATCAACAGATAAACGGGTAAACAAACCATGGTACATGCAATGGAATACTATACAATGATAAAGAACAACAATGATCTTGGGAAAAACCTCATAATATGGAGGAATCTGGAAGGCAGTATGTTGAGTGAAATTAATCAGTTGCAAAAGGACAAAGACTGTATGAGACCACTATTATAATGACTCAAGAAAAAGTTTCAACACAAAAGAAAAGTCTTTGATGGTTACAAGGGTGGGGAGGAAAGGAGGAGGTATTCATCTATTAGACAGTAGATAAAAGTTAGGTTAGGTGAAGGGAGGGACAGCTAAGATATTTCTTAAATGCAAGCTAACTCTGATGGACAGAGTAGCAGGAGCAGAGGTCTGGGGACCATGGTTTCAAGGGTTGTATAGGTTAATTTGCATAACAAGTTTTTAAAGAAATTATTCTGCATCCCACTTAGGTAAGTGCTGTCTGGGGGTCTTAAAAGCTAGCAAGTCTCCATCTAAGTAGCATCAATCAATTTCAACCCACCTGGAGCAGAGGAGAGTGAAAGACATCAAAAACATAAGGAAAATATGAGCCCAAGAGACAGAAAGGATCACAAAATCCAGAGACTACATCAGCGTGTGATCCGAAGAACTAGCTGATGCCCAGCCACCACAGATTACTGCCCTGACAGGGAATACAACAGAGGGTTCCTCACATAGTGGGAGAAAAATGGGTATGCAAACTCAAACTCTATTAAAATGATGGGATGTGATGGCCCAACAGACTGGCTAACTTTCTGTTAGCCCAGAACTGTAACTGCTCTCGAAGCCAGCTCTTTAGACAAAGATTGCACTGGACTATAAGACGTAAATGATACTTGTGAAGAGTGTGTTTCTTGGCTTCAGTCGATAGATACATAGTGGTAACTGGGCAGCTCCTGTCCAGAGGTGAGATGAGAGGGCAGAGGGATAGGAGGTGGCTGAATAGACACAGGAAATACAGGGTGGAAAAGCTGTGCTGTCACATGCTGGGGAGGGCAGGTAAAGTTACATGGCAGTGTGTGTGCAAGTTTTTGTATGACAAATTGACTTGGGTTGTATGCCATGAGTCGGATCTGACTTGACGGCACTTGGCTAGCTGTAACCTTTCACTTAAAGCACAATGAAATATTTAAAAAGAAGCATCCTTGTTTATGAAGTGAGCTGGAAAGGGGTTTATGAAGATGTAGCAGACTCTACAACAACAGGTTTGGTACTTTTTTGGAAACCTGATAGCTCAGAGGTTAAGAGCTGTGGCTGCTAACCAAAAGGTCTTAAGCAAAAGGTCAGCAGTTCAAAGCCACCAATCTATCCTTGGAAACTCTGTGGGGCTGTTCTACTCTGTCCTATAGGGTTGTTATGAGTGGAATCAACAGCAATGAATTTTGTTTTTGGTTAGTGCTGTTTTACCTTTACCACACCCACCTCTGGGCAGATGTGAAAATCCCTCACCTCTGCCTTGGGCAGCGGAGGGTGTAATGCCCTGGCAGGAGAGGCCAGGACACCAGAAGCTCATTTGGATGGTCTTGCACCCATGAGAATCACTTGCTGGTGAGGAGACTTAGGCGCTGACTGGGTTTCATGGGTTTGTGTGTCCTCTCTGATTTCTAGGGTCTGACTCCTGCCACTTGGTGTACTTGCCAAAAGTAGGTAGATACATGAGAAAAACTGGGCAGCTGTGTGCAACCTGGGCCTCAGGATGAGCACCCAGGATAAAAATGACTTGGTAATTCTTAGGAGGAAATAGATGACAAGATTTAAAACACTTTAGATGGGCGAGACACCTCTGTACCATGAAATGCTTAATTTTCAAGATAGGGCAAGATTTCAGTGACATGTTACAAAACCACCCATAAAGGGACAACGCATACATTTCAGTGGCAGAAAAGAAATCAACCTGCTCTGTCATGGCAAGTTTTTATTAATAAGTTAAACATTGCTTTATCATATTACATGTCTCTTTTATTTCCACTGACCCAAATAAAGAAATCCGTAAGTGCTAGGTTTTGGATTAAATAATCTTTTTTTTTTCAAAAAAGTTCAAATGAATCCCAACCCAAATATTTTTTTCCTTGGATCCAGTAGATTATCTCTTCTCTTGAGGCTTTCAAATATTTTAGAATAATACCAAATGTTCGTAACATCCTCTGGATGCTGGCAGACCAAGTGTATCACCTCTGTTCAGTGCACCACATAATGAGCACTTGCTGAGTCGGGGCAGAGCACTGAGTGCTTTAGAAGAAAGAAAAAATGTTCTCTGGCTCTTTTTTTTTGTTTTTGGTTTGGTCATTAAAGGGGAAATTAAGTAAGTACACAGCTATACTGCCAATTACATATGGGAAAAAAAAAGTACAAAATACTACAGAGGATGAGCAGAGGGAATGTTTTCATCTGATTTTAGGGATTTGGGGGGGCTTTTAAGGGAAGAAATTCAAAAGGCTGGCAGTTTGAACCAACCCAGAGGCACCTTGGGAAAAAGGCCTAGAGATCTTGTTCCAAAAGGTCACAGCTTTGAAAACTCTGTAGAGCAATTCTGCTCTGCGCATATGGGATCACCATGAATCACAGTTCACTCCATGAGCAACTGGTTTGTTTTTCTTTGTTTTATTGAAAGGAAGTAGGGGAAGGACAGAGCTCTCCCTGGTAGCACAGTGGTTAAGAGCTATAACTGCTAACCAAAAGGTCAGCAGTTCAAATCCACCAACCACTCCTTGGAAACCATATGGGGTAGTCCTGTTCTGTCCTTTAGGGTCACTATGAGTCAGGTTTTATGTCTGGTTTTTAGTTTGGGGGAGGATAGAGTTTCTGTACATGTGGCTGAGGGAACAGCCGTTTGCCCTGGAGTCAGAGAAGATGATGGTTTCACTCTGTGTGAAGGGATCATCAAGGCTGAAGCTGAAATGCCATTGGTGTTGTGCTGTCTAGAAGAGAACTTGTCTGCGGTGAGAGTACTTTTTCTGAGAAACGTATTTGCTATGCAAGTTAAGCTTAGAACGGTTTAAAGCTTAAACCATCATTCCTCCTGGAGTCTGATGAAGTCATTACAGAAACAATGTGGGAAACCTTGTCTTTTGACATGAGGATGAAAACGGTTTCTATCCATTCCCAAAAGGGAAGAAGGCAGTTTACCAAGAAATGTGTCAGTCCCCTAAAACCTTGCCCTTTTCAGCTTCATCTTCAGCAAGACCCTGAGTAGCATTTTTACCCTTGAGCTAATTCCTGGTGGAATTAGAAACCCGGACTTGCTGAAAAACAACTGAAAACCACATTGAGAAAGACATTTAGACCAGAGCTGTAAACTGATTCTTCTCGGTTCAGTCTTGGAAGTAAAACTGGAACAGTTTTACCCAGGAAGTAAACTTTCACTTTACCAAGGAAGTATAACTAGAACAGACCTGATTTTTTTTAAATTTGAGTTAACTGGAAGGATAATTAGACACTAGGAAAAGTTATGGGTCAAAGCCCTGCTGGAAACCTAATCTCCTTAGAAAACAAGGGCAGTATACGCATTGCATAGCAACTGAATGTCACACCCATCAGATTTTTATCAGAGTCAGAGACAATGGGGGTGCTCCACTAAAAGGCGCTTTGAATGTGTTTTGCTCTCCACATTCCTATCTCCTATTCAGTCTCACATATCAGGCTCCTAAAAGAGCTCACTAGGCTTCTTGCTAGTTTCCTGTTCCAGGGTTTCAACTCATAATGTTTCCTGTCCTGGTTGTCATTCCAGTTCACCTGGTTGTAAAAATTTAGGGCTGCTCTGGTTTGGTGCCATGGGCCATGACTAAACCAGTCTAAATGTGTTCAAAGCCCTAGTTTAGACCTTTACTGTGGGCAGTTGAGATGGAGAAGGAGAAAAGTGAAGTCTCCAGTAAGGAATCCAGGAGATCATCTGGAGGATGGAGAGAATCCGTCCTTAAACTTGACTACCTCAGAAACATGCTTCTTGCATTTTTGTGATAAAGTCTGCTTATCTATTTGGGCTTTTCTATATGCCTCTTTGTTTTTTGAAAATAAGCAAGGATAAAAATTGGTATTTCGAGATTGTGTTTCTCTAATCTCAGCTATTAGAGTTTGCTTTTAGGTGTTTTCCCTCAGGAAAGAGTGGTTAAGAAACCAGGAAGTTACCAGAAACCAGTCCCTCGGTTCCTCTAATACATCACCTTAAAGCTTAACCAGTTGTTCTTTCATTAATCGTCAGTTACCCTCATATCAATTCTTCCTTCATATCAAACTCATAACGCATGTATTCTGCATTTGCTCCAGGGAAAATAATTTAATTGTACTCTCTTTCTCTAAGCCAACCAGTATGCCATAGAAAATGATTTACCCAAAATTAGGCATTAAGAGTTTACTGCTATGGGGCTACACATAGAACGCAACCTCCTGACATTTCTTATTTCTCTGAAAATTGGGTAAGGAAACAGGTTTATGGTTGCCCCTGGTTTTAGGGATTCTCTCTGGTTGGCAGCTGGGTGTGCTATAGTGCTTTTTCAGGCTATTCTGTTTGTCTAGACAGTCCGAGACCAGAGCAGAGATAGCATCATTCCCATCTCGCCTGATTTAACATGGCATTAGTTAATATCACAGACAGGGTTGGAACCTTTCACTGTCTATTACATCAATTTAACCATCATTTCAAGATGTTGTCTTTCGGTTGGAACAACTCAGCTCCAGAATTAAGGTTTTATAGACCTAGGCTCATTCTAAACGAAGGTTATGTTACTGTCATTCAGACTATTCTGATTTCTGTCCCATGGACAGTGGATTTTACAGAGTCACCTTTGGTCTGGCCTTTCCTGATTCTTAGTGGGTTATTTGTGAAAGAGCTGGGGCCACCTGTGGAATCTCTGATTCTTGGCCACTAATTTTATCTGTGCAAAGCAGGCCAAAAAGCTGCGAGGAGAGGCTGTTTGCAGAAACTCTTCATCACTGTGTTTGGGAGCACAGGTTTAGTCTGTATTAGGGCTATTAAGGTACAGGGCAGGGGGTTTTATTGGCATTCAGTTTGATCCTGATTACATGGTTAATGTCAACATTATTTGAAGACAATAAAATCTCTCAAGTAGCATCCATAAAAGCAAACAATTGACTGATAAAAGTAGACCTCTGAACAACATCAAGTGGTATGGGCTAGGCTAGGCCATGGCACTTGGGTTCCTGGTGAAAAGTGCCCGCTTTTCATTCTTGAGATGTGTCCCTCCTCCCACTTCTCATTTGGCAGCAGTGACAAATTCCCCTAGGTCAACAGAGCCAGAGTAATTTGGAAGGTCAAACTTGAGCAGATTTGGAGCTAGAGAATCCACTTTAGACCATCTAAGCAAAAGATTATTTTCTTTGAGTATAGACTGTCTGTTCAAGAAGACTCAAATTCTGTGGATGGTTAGGTTATCTTGTTTGGGCTGGCTGACTTATAGATTCTGGGTTTTTCCCTCCCCTCATAAGTAAAATATTGACTCAAGTGAATTCAATGAGATGGTGAGGGAAGAGGGAAGAGACAGAGCAGATTCTGAGATTCTGTAAACATCCTGCCGCTTTGACGGACTTGGACACTATTTGAAGTCTTCTAATGAGGAAGCGAAGCATTCTGGACAGACAGTGAAACTCTCCACTTTTGTCCTGCGCTCCTTTTCCTGTCTCCAAGAGCTGAGACCTATGCCACACTACCAGCTCTTCTGAAAGTGCTACCTGTCTGCCCAGGACCAGGTCAGCAGCGTGCTCCAGTTCTCACAGGAGATCTTCTTCTGAGGGATACTCCACAAAACCAGCTGGTGCTTACCTGTGCACCTCCTTCCACAGGTCCCAGAAAACATGCCAGACTCCTGCTTCCCAGTGAGACCAGTTCATTCCTAAATGAAAACCTGAGCTTAATAAAGGGGCAGCCCTTTGCCTACTAGCAGACTCTACACTTGATATAGGCATTAAGAAATCTGAGTTCTCTCCCCAGATCTGCTCTGGTTTTGGGCTCTTCCCTCTCGGTGTTGATTAATTATATGTTATGTTGCATGGTTTATTAAAGAGCTATAATTTAGCCTGATTGAAACCCTTCTACCTAATTAACTCAAGAACACTGAGTTCTAAGCACTTGGGTTAGGGGAGGCATTCGTTCACAACTTCCTTTCCCTGGACTTTGTATTTCTCCGTGAAAAGACTTAGCATCTCTCCAGGTGTTCTCCATTTGATAATACTGAGATCAAATGCCAGTCAGCCAGGCGTGTCCCAGCACCTTCCTCCCTCTCTCCACACATTCTGGTGTCCTCTCCCACGGCCTGAATTTTAAGTTGAAGTTTGTGCTTTCCCCCAGTGGTGTCCATGACTGGAAACCCTGGTGGTATAGTGATTAAGATCTATGGCTGCTAACCCAAAGTTCAGCTGTTCAAATCCACCAAGCACTCCATGGAAACAGCATGGGGCGTTCTATTCTGTCCTATAGGATCACTATGAGTTGAAATCAACTCGATGGTAACAGATTTGTTAGTTGGTTCATGACAATAAGGGTCAGCATATCTGTCTCTGGGGCTCAGCATCAGGAGCTCCACTGTTCTACACATTAAGCTGCCTCCTCCAGCCCTCCAGCTTTTCTCAGTAATAAAGTCGATATTTTCATCTATATCTGCCTTGCTCTTTTGCCGTATCTCTTCTTTGGTTTAAAACGTAGGTGGAATAAACAGGTGTAATTTATCAGCCCCTAGCACTATGCTGAGTCTGCAAAGGGGATTAAAACAGAGTCCCCTACTCTTGGGGGCCCACAGAGCAGTAAAGGAGAGAGGAGATGGAAATAGTTCAGTGCATCGCCATGCACATTCTCACTTGCTTTTCATTGCCTTCATTGGAGGGTAGCTATTTTTGAGACTGGTACTTAGGTGCCAAGCAGAAACACTGAATTAATATGGGACTAATTAATAACTGTTAAAGCAGCTTCCATAATGCAAGAGAACAGAGAGAAGACAAAAGAAAAAGAGAGAGGAAGGGAAGAAAAAGAAAGGAGAAGGAAAGAAAAAGAAAAGGAAAGAAAGTGGAGGGAAAGGGAGGAGAGAGGAGGGGAAGGGAGGGGAGGGGAGGAAAAAGTGGGAATTGGTTCCTTCTGATAACTCTGGCTGTGCAGTGTATTACATTAATATCACTAAAGTAGTACAGTTAATTTACAGACTCAGGATAATAACTCAAAGTTGATATGAGGAAATCACACCCCAGAAGAACGTGGTCAGAATATAGGTGGCAAGAGGGTGATACATGAAAGAAAAGGGAAAAACCTCATGGAAAAATATGGAAAAGAAATAGGAAACTTCGTTACCCTTTTCCTTTATCATTTGTGCACTTCTAATCAGGGTCGCCATGAGTTGGATCCGACTTGACGGCACTTGGCTTTTGGCAATCATGTATATGGGATTTGGAAACCCTGGTGTTCAGCAGTTCGAATCCACCAGGTACTCCCTGGAAACTCTACGGGATAGTTCTACTCTGTACTATAGGGTCACTATGAGTCAGAATCAACTCAACAGCAGTGGGTATGTGGAATTTTGCAGCCTTGTTCTGTAACTGTAAAGTTCACACATGTATTTTCTCTTTCATACCATGTCTCTATGAGAGGAATCTTCTGAAATAACTTTGATCATATTGCGTCTTGCTCCTATTTCAGTGTTCTGGTGATTCCATCGTTTGCGGTGGGAAGAAGGAACCCATGTGGCAGTCCTCCTTATTCATGCAAACACCAGCCGCCACTACGGCCTACTCCCTGTTTTCCTCCCCAGCTGCTCTACTGCAGCACCACCGGCCTCCGTCTTGCTTCTCGACCATGATAACCACCTTCAGTCTACCTACCCTCTTCAGCTGGGAAAGTTTATCCCCCAGCCTTCCAAGCTGCTCATGCTGTCACTTTCTTAGCTCTCTGCCAATGTCAGAGAACGCTTTCCTGACCAGTCAGTGTAAAACGGGAACCCCGTCCCTGTCCCATGACCACGCATCCCTTCCCCTTTCTTCTACTTTATTATCATCCAAACAACAATTGCCATCGGACACGAGGGTACGTTTATGTGCTTATTTGCTTGTTGTTGTCTTCCCTTCTGTGTTAAGTTGAGGTCCAGAGAAATAGAGCCTGCAAGAAGGACCTAGACATATATCGAGGGAATGCTCTTTAGGAAAAAATGGTGAGGGAGTGAATAAGGCAGGACAGTGTGAGGGAGACAGGGAGGCAAGGATGAGGTTTCGGGGAGAGTCTAGCCTTGGGTAAGTCTAGCCTTCCTTGGAACTTAAACCGCACCCGGTGGCAAGGGACCTGCCCTTTGTACAGTCACTGGCTGTGGACTGAGATGGCGGGCATTGGATAAAGGAGTGGCCGTCAGCTGAGGGCAGTGCCCTGGGGAACGGGGCAGCTGTGAGCTGTGAACCAACACGAAGAGAGACTGGGCAAGGATGAGCTGGCTGGACAAAGGGGATCTGAGAGAGGCAATAAAAGGTATTTTGACACCTCCCACAGTATAATCTCTGAGGGCTGGGACTTCATCTGTTTTGTCCCTTGCTGATCTGTAATGCAGAGAAGCAAACCAAAAAAACTAAGCCAGTTGCCGTAGAGTTGATTCCAACTCATGGCAACCCGAAGCATGAAGAGAGGAGCTGTGCACTATGGGATTTTCATGGCTGCAACCTTTTAGAAGGATGCTCACTGTGACTTTCTTCCAAGGTACCCCTCCCATTCTGTTGCTGTTGAGTTGATGCTAACTCATAGCAGCCCTCTGTGACAGGGCAGAACTGCCCCCCTGGAGTTTCCAAATAGCGACTGGTGGCAAACTGCCAACCTTCTGTTTTTCAGCCTGAGCTCTTAACCACTATACCACCAGAGTTCCCAGGTATCCCGAGGTGGATTCAGACTACCAGCCTTTCAGTAAGTAGCCCAGCCATTAGTGCCATCCCGACACTTCTTAGGACACAGTACCAAAACCCAAACCCCAAACATTGCCCTTGAGTTGGTTCTGACTTATATCCCCATAGGATTTCCAAAGCCGTCAATCTTTATGAAAACAAACTGCCTCATCTTTTTCCCACTGAGGGGCTGGTGGGTTTGAACTGCTCATCTTTTATGTAGCAGCTGAGTACTTAATCACTGCATCACCAGGGCTCTTCAATAAATATGTGTTGAATGGATAAATGAATTTATTGAACTGACACAGTACTGGGTCCAGAGAACATGGTCCTTGTTGGCAAGAGAACATGGTCCTTGCCCACAAGGAGTTGAATGGTCTAATGAGAATTCAGATACAAGCAATTAAAATAAAATTTGGTAAGTGCTGTCATAGGAAAAGGAAAAGGAAAAAAAAAAAAAAAACCAAACCCACTGCTGCTGAGTTGATTCTGACTCATAGCAACCCTATAGGGCAGAATAGAACTGATCCATAGAGTTTCCAAGATGTTCCTGGTGGATTTGAACTGCTGACCTTTTGGTAAACAGACATAGCCTTTAACCACTCACTGTACCACCAGGGTTTCCATGGGGAAAGCAAAAGGCACTAAAAACACATAGTAGAGCACTTAAGATCCAGACTTTAGGAGAAGCTAGTATTGCAAATCTGAGTTGGAACGAACTCAACAGCAGTGGCTTTGGCTTTTTTTTTTTTTAGGTGTTTCGCAAACTTTGTGGTGTGGTCACGAGCTATGTTTTCCAGGGTTGTTATCCACAGTCAAGAGAGTACACACTTAAAAATTTAGGAACATGCTGCAAGACTGTAGCACTCCTATGAAGATTCCAATGCAGTTTCGTTTTACCTGTAATTTATGTCTTAGATAAATTGCTTAGGAGGAAGACAACCTGTACAGGGCCTCTCACATCTGTCCCTGGGTCTGTTTCCTCACCTGTAAAGTAACAGGGTAGAATACTGAATTTCCTTCGGGAAATTCCTCAGATTGCTGGAGTGGTGGGGCACCCCATTCCCCAGCAGCAGGCCAGGGAGTGTCAATCACTCACTCAGTATTACCAAGCGGACAGGACTGAAGCTTCCCATGGGCATTCGGGAACTGACGTGTGTCATGAATTGAATTGTGTCCCCCTACAAATGTGTGTATTAATATGGCTGGGCCTTGATTCCTGGCATTGTGTGATGTTATTATATACTGTAAATCCTGCCTCTATGATGTTCATGAGAATGGATAAGCAGCAGTCATGTTGGTGGGATAGGATTCAATGTAGAACACTGTATTGTGTTGGGAGGCAACCTCTTTGGATATATTTTAAAAAGAAGCTAGAACAGAGTGTTGGAAACTTTATACCATCAGCAACGAAGCAGTTCCAGGAGCAGAGCATGTCCTTTGGAAAAGACTTGGGGTCCCTGCACCTCAGAAGCTCCCAGTCCAGGGTAACATTGACCTTTCTCCAGTGCCAACAGAGAAACACTTCCCTGAGAGGTGATGTCCTGAATTTTGACTTTTAGCCTGCTTTTCTGTGAC
Source organism: Heterohyrax brucei (assembly GCA_028571685.1). Classification (NCBI taxonomy): domain Eukaryota; kingdom Metazoa; phylum Chordata; class Mammalia; order Hyracoidea; family Procaviidae; genus Heterohyrax; species Heterohyrax brucei. The sequence continues at coordinate 106,383,005 of CM053142.1, forward strand.
AAAATAAATTTCTCTTTGTCGAAGTCATCCACTCATGGTATTTCTGTTATGGTAGGACTAGATGACTAAGACAACATGTTTTTCTCTGAAGGTGTCAGTGTGATATTTAGATTTGGTGCTTCTTAGTAGGTAGATCTGTTTTAAAAAAGAGAGCTCAAGTCCCCAGAGGAGAGCAGCAGCCATCACGGTGGGAAGTTAGCTGCAATCTGTGCTCGGTCAACCCGGGTGGTCAGTGGACTCACTCATCCGGTCTGGCCTACTTCAGACACTCAGCGCTGCAGGGATACTAATCATCGAGTTTCTTTCAGATTTTATTTCCTCAGCTGTGTGTAAGGGGCCACATATTTCGGGGAACAAGGGGTGTGTGTGTGTGTGTGTGTGTGTGTGTGTGTGTGTGCGCGCGCGCGTCGTTGTGTGTAGTTGGGGAGAAGGCAGTGGGAGCAGGGCTGCTATAGTGTCTTCACTTGCAGCATAACTTTTTAATGAGTGAGAGTCAGGTGCCTTTAGAGGCTGTCATAATTCACCTTGGAAAAAGGGGAAAAATAGGTGTTGGTTGGTATATAAAAAGGTTGTTGAAATGTTACAGAGTAGTTATATAACTGTGGATTATATAAAGCCTGAGGATAGGGAGCAGGAGGAGGAGCATTGTTTGGAAACTTGCAGTCATTTGAAGGCATTCGAAACAACAATGTTCTCTCTGTGAGTCGTTATTGTGTTTGTTGCTAACTTTGGCAGAGTTATTTTGAGGGCCTTTAGTGCCCCTGGCTCCCACCTCCTCAGTCAACCTGAGCACAGCAGAGGGGGTTCCTTGCTCTGAACTTGTCACCTCTGCCCCATTCCTGTGCTTCCTTCTCACCCCCAGACGGCTGCTCCTGATTAGCTGCTCTCTTACCCACCCCTTGGAAGAAAGTTGCCTTTGACCTTGCTGTATTTAAAAGGTTCCACCCTGCTAACTTATTTTTCCAGCTTTGTGCTTGAATTTCTCCTAGATGTAGAGCTTTGGTTGAAGGGATCGTATATCAGAAAACAAGATGGTTTGGTTTGGTTTACCAAATACTAACTTTTTGCAAGATGATAGCTCTTTAGAAGGAGATGTCCCCTGAATGCTAGTTATCAAACACATTTTATATATGTTGGAAACCCTGGTGGCGTAGTGGTTAAGTACTAAGGCTGCTAACCAAAAGGTCAGCAGTTCAAATCCACCAGGCACTCCTTGGAAACTCGGAGCAGTTCTACTCTGTTCTAAAAGGCTTCTAAAAGATACTGCAGTTGGAATGGGCAGGAGCTTGAGAAACCAACCTCCAATCATATGGACATTTATTTCCAAGGGGACTTAAACTAGATGTAAGAATCAAACCAAAAACCAAACCCACTGCCATGGAGTCAATTCCAGCTCCTATAGGACCCTATAGGACAGAGTAGAACTGCTCCATAGAATTCCCAGGCAGCTCCTGACATGTTTGAACTGCCGATCTTTTGGTTAGCAGCTGCAGCGCTTCGCTACATACAATTTCTGATTTCTGTATTGTTGTTTTTCAATATGATAAATATCATAAAAAGGGTGAAATGAGTTGGAATCGACTTGAGAGCCGTAGATTCCTTGGATTTTGTTGAATGTTAGAATACCTGTGAAGATAAAGGGTGGGTCACATGGCGTGGCTCATTAGTTAAACTCTGACCTAAATGACGGCAGTACGGTTTAGGGGGAGGAGCCCTGGACTGGACGCAGAGGAGATTGGACCTCGGTATTTCTCTGAGTTGGGACTTGGGCGATTTGCTTGATGTCCCTTGTTCTCAATCTCTCCATGAGATTAGATCATCTTTAAGGGTCCCTCTGACTCTGTGAGCCAAGTTCTAGGTCTGTGTAGCTGGAAAGTTGACAAAATTAGGAAGGATGTGTTTTGCCATTCAGGTATCTGAAATTAATCTTTTAGAACATTGGGTCAGATAAGGATTTGTCAAGAATGAAACCAAACAGTGAAAGCTCCAGCTTATCAGAAACCCTAATTTAATTTTGGTCAATTTTTTTTAATGAAATAAATTGCTATGATAATAATATGCTTGGGTAAATGGTTTTGGCTGTAGACAAAAGGATATTTATTTATTTATTTTAGCTCTGCCAGTTCTTTTAAGGGAAAGTTGATATTTCCATCAGAACTGGAGTATTTTCTCCCTTGGGAAAGCCCAGTGCCACAGAAACCAACATATACGTTGCCTTGGGGCTTAAAAGGAAATTCTCTGCTGGAGACAATTGAAAATGTTCACATTTTTCCTAAGTAAAACCAGAGTTTCACCAACAACCTCAGAAAAATGGCAGATTTGAGTGGTTTTTCCTTTGTAGGGGAAGGGATATGCAGCACTGGATAGAAGCAGACGTATTTTTCTAGGGGAATTGCTTCTTGCAAGGAATAACCTACTTTTGAGGCTAAAGTGTCACTAAATGTCATTTATGACTCATGTATAGAAACTGCCTCTTTGCAGATAGGTATGCTTGTGAAGCATACCAGTGATACTCAGGGTCTCATTACACCAAGGGGAAACGTTAGTGCTGTTAGTTGTTACTTACACTCAGCAGAATAAACAGAAAACTGGCAAAATAGAATCTGGTAGGATTGTCACTTCCTTGCCTTTCAGAGCCATTAAAGGAAGTTGTATAGGAGCTCAGTGGTTACAGTGGGTTAGCTGTTTGGCTCTTTTGTTAGTTTTAGATCTCCAAATCAAACTGATGGCCTTCCAGTTAGTTCTGCCTCACGGCTGCGCCCTGTGTTTCACGGTAGAGCTGCACACTGTAGAATTTTCCGTGCCAGAGTTTTGAGAAGTAAGTGTTTCTCTTTCGTGGCACTGCTAGGTGGATTCAAACTGCCAACTTTTCAATTGATAGCTTAGGGTAAACTGTTTGCACCACATTAATGCTGTCTTTGCCCTTCCAACGTGCTGTGACACTCTAGTTGGAATGCGCAGGAGCTTGAGAAACCAACCTCCAATCATGTGGACATTTATTTTCCAAGGGGACTTAAACTAGATGTAAGAACAGAACCAAAAACCAAACCCACTGCCATGGAGCCATTTCCAGCTCATAGCGACCCTATAAGATAGAGGAGAACTGCTCCTTAGAATTCCCAAGCAGCTGCTGGCAGATTTGAACTGCTTGACCTTTTGGTTAGCAGCTGTAGAACTTCACTACTATGGCATCAGGGTTTCCAAACGTAAGAACATTTCATACAATTTCTGGTTTCTGTGTTGTTGTTTTTCTATATGATAAATATAAAAAGGGTGAAACTAAATATTATAGTTTATTTTAATAATAAAAAGTGAGCCTTTTATCCATACTTTTGGACTGCCCTTTTAGTCATTCTTTTGGACATAACTACTGCAAGATGAGGTAATATTGGTAAGCCAAGGGTTAATGTACCACTGGAGTTGGGGGAGACCCTGCCTCTTCACCTCCACAGGAGGAAAAGGCTCCGTAATGGATTTTACTTCTCTCCTCAATTAGACTTTACGGGAAATTTAACTCGATATGTCCTTTGTAGCCAGTCACTGAAGGCGGGTATTTCACACTGAGGACATCCTATATACTAAAAAAGGAATTTAGCAATTAGTAGGGTGAACTTTACACAGTGAAAGTTTCATTACTTCACCAAAGATTCTTTTAGTGAACTCCCCTCAGTGCTTTAAAAATAATGTGCTAAGTGAAGAACCCAAGCCTGCTTCCTGACTAATGGCCCCAGGTAAACAAAAGCAAACCCAGCCAAAGGTTCCCTGTGCCCAGCAGGACCCAGGAGAAATCAGCTAATTTATAATTACAGTGCCCTGTGTGCTGGCATCAACCCTCCCACCGTACTGCAGAGACAAAATTGTGGTTCAGTGCTGAGAATTTTTTTTCCTTGACCACTTCTGTGCTTTTAAACAAGAGACTCTTGTGAGTTATACCTTTTTATTTACTAGAAAAACATTTGCAAATGTTCAAATTTTTTTGTTTAACTTTTTTTTTTTTTAATCACAAAATAAAGGCCCGTGTACAGTCTATTCATGGAGCTCAAATGAACTAATGGGGTTTCACTGTGGGTTGAGTGTTCTGGTAAAATGTTTGGAAACTGAACTTCTAAAAGAAGTCCAGTGTTCAAGGTTCCTGGAGAAATAGCGACCGGTCCTGCTCAGCGAACAGTCCTTGCCTCGGGGCAAGCTGGACGTGGCGCAAGTGGGACGGGCAACAACGGTGCCAAGAGCTGGGACGATGTTTTCACCAACCTGATTGTTGGTTTCTTTTTTTCCTAAAAAAACAACCAAACAAAAACAATGATATGTGCAACTTGTTATTCAGAATGACTGATGACATTGTGTAAGGGATATATTTGTAGGTAACTGGGGTTGGCTGTTGAGGGACATACGTAGCTGGTTTTCAAAATACCTCGCAGACCACGGATTCCTTCTGGAATCGTGCCTACAAACTGCTCAGAGCAGAGCTGTCTGCTGATTGGAGCTGGTCTTATTTCTAGGCTTGTGACCCTGGAGGGCTCTTGTAATTGTTGTTGTTCGAACCTTCTGTTTTGAACAAATGGAATAGTAAGAATCAAAGGAGGAAGATCTGGCTTGGAAACCCTGAATACACTTAAAAAATAATAATAGTAAAGGAGGATTTTAGTTTTGTTTTTTGGTGTACATACACATCAGCTCCCGCCTGAAGTGGGCAGGGAGGAGATGGAAGAGTGAAGTTTTGAAATAACAAATATTCTAATTTTTGTTTATGGTGTAGCCAGAAAGCAGAGACAACAACACAGCATGTATCCTCTTATGTTTTTTCTCTACCCATTACTTGCTCCAGTATTTTCTTTCTGTTTCCTCATTTAGTCTGTATTCTAATACATAACATTCAAGTGAGCTCATGATGCTTACTTCCTTTCAATGGGGCTTTCCAGTACATATATTGACTGTATGATACATAGAAAATTGGCAGTATGCACTTATATGTAAACCGGAACATCTGCTTCTAGCCTCCAGCAGCTGGGTCTACCTATTCTGACTCTCTCGCACTCTTTTTTCACTCTTTCCTTTTATTTCTACATGCATGTTATATAAGCTCAGGTAAGATTTAATTTTTAAAAGGATATTAACTGATAACACTTCATCTCACTTACTTTGAACATGTTGTCAGGATGGGCCCGTCCCTGGAGACAGAGCTCATGCTTGGGAGAGAGTCAGCCCAAAGGAGGAAGACCCTGAGTGAGGAAGGCTGACAGAATGGCTGAAACAATGGGCTTCAACACAGCAATGATTCTAAGAATGGTGCGGGATTAGGCAGTGTTTCCTTCTGTTGCACATAAAGGTCACTGTGCGTCAGAACCAACTCAATGGCCCCTGACAACAACAATTGAATAATTGTTGTGTCGTTTTCACTCTTGCAAAATGCACCATAACTATTGTTTGGAATAGGTCACCAGCAAAAATATATTTTTTTGAATTGACAGTGATTCCCAAGCATTTAAAAAATAGTCCCAGAAAGAAGATGAGTGAAGTTGTTAAGAATTTGCCTTGGAGACGTGAGTGGAGGACATCTTGAGAAGAAATGTTGCCTGAGAAACTCCTTGTTAAAGAAAAGAGAAAGAAAGAAAGAAAGACTCCACCCATCTCCAAGGAGGCAGATACCAACACCCCCAAGGAACCAGCAAAGTCTTGTTTGTACAGAGTAAGCACAAACAGATTTGCTTCTAAGGGAATTTTCTAAGGAGAGTTCTTTTTCTTTTCCTTCAGATCAAATGTTAAATAACCAGTATCTCAATGGTATAGTTTCTGAATGCAGTTAAGCACAAAGTGATAGTGAAATTGTCAGCGAAGGCCTTTTGTCTGTCTTAATTTTCTTAATACTTTTTCACTCCCTGAAGAATCTCACTTTGTAGAATGCATTACATGGGCATCCTCTCCAGGGCCAGCCTTTGACCGCCACAAAACCCACTGCCGTCAAGCTGACTCCCACTGAGTGACACGGTAGGACAGAGTAGAAGTGCCCCATGGAGTTTCCCAGGTGTAGCGGGGCCTTTATCGCACAGTGAGATCACAGCCTGTTATCTGTGCTGTTCAAGATTTTACAATCTAAAACTGAAAGTACTAGGTATGGTATTCAGTGTGGAAGAGCGGTGTGAGTGTTGCTGTTGATGTTAATAAAATGTGCAAGGTGGTGGGAGCTGACCGCCAGTTCTCAGTTCTGACTTCCTTTCCTGGTAATGCCTGCCTGGGTTTTTCTAAGAAGTTTCATCTTCCTTGTTCTATAGGGTCGCTATCAGTAAGAACTGACTTGATGGCACTGGGTTTGGTTCTTTTTTGTTTGTTCAAAGATTAGTAAAGGGACAGGGACAGCCTTGATACGGCATATGTACATACCTATCTTTTACATGAACAAGGCAAGTACAACTTACTTTTAATTTCTTGCTAAACTTCTAGTCTTACTCATACCTCAGGATATTAGTACAAACACTGAGATAGACACCTAGCCGTGTGATGAAGCCTAGATCCGTCCTCATTAGAAAAATCTATCTGTGGACATTGCAAGGATGAAGGGACACACATGTAAATAAGCCAATGCCATCAGCGCTCACCACAGCCATAGAATGCGTCCCTTAGAGCGTGAGACTGTTAGCTGAGCCTTCAGGGCAAGCTCGTTCTCCCGCAGGCTCTTCCTGCCAGAACAGTGAGAGCAGGATCCAGACCCATGCGGTCCAGCAATTCACGCAGTTCAGAAACGCTGCTGGCAGTTACCGGGTAGTGCTGTCCTTTTGGTCTAATTCTTTCAGTTTCTTGCTGGTTCAGTGCCCTCTAGTGGTAACTTGTCAGACTAGTGAAAAAGCTGGTCACAGGAAACAGATGCTCAGACCCATGTGAACGGTAGTCTTCTTCACTAGTATTATGTAATGCATGCAAATTTTGAGGACCTGTTATGAGCCAAGCAGTGTGTCCTCTCAACAGCCCTGAGTGACAGACTGTTGCTCACTGCCTTTGGATTGGCTCCAACTCACGACCTTGTACATAACAGAATAAAATATTACTTGGTCCTGTGACATTATTGGAAAGCCTGGTGGCACCGTGGGTAAGAGCTGAGACTGCTAATCAAAAGGTCAGCAGTTCAAATCCACCGGGTGCTCCTTGGAAACTCTATGGGGCAGTTCTACTCTTTCTGTAGTGTAGCTATGAGTCAGAATTGACTCAGTAGCAGTGGGTTTTGTTTTTTGGTTTATCTCCCCGAAGGAGAAACACCTACATATTTTTTAAAAAAACATACCTTCATTAGGAATTTCATGATTTAAAAAAATGAGGAACATAAAACAACCAGGCTTCTGACTGGAAATCACATGATCTTTGCTAGAGATTTAAATAAGTGAAAAAAGAAGTTTCCTCTTAAAGCTGTTTTGTCAGCACTCAGCCCAAGCCTTTTGGTTCTGCACATCATGGGTCAAGCTGCATTTGCTTCTGGGCCGGGGGTTATCAACTTGCCCTCTCCTCCATGGTGCGTAAGCGATCAGGTGCCTGAGGACTTTTAGAATGTGCAAGAGTTGAAAGGATTCTGCACTTATGAAAGAAGTTTGATGCAGCTTCTTGATTCTGAGATTACCATTTTCTCAACTGTTCACTTCTTACTCCTGTTGATTAGTTTTTTATTTTTTGTTTTTCTTTTAATTAAAGTGCTGAGATTAGAATTCTATTATTATACTTGGAATATTGTCTTTCAGACGTTCTCTGATGGTAATAGTAACAGCTGGTGTGGACTGAGAATGTCTCTGGGGCTGGACCCGTTGCATACCTTGCCACTTATCCTTGCACCTGCAAACCAGTACCAAACCTGTCGCTATCATATTGATTAAATTCATGAAGACCCCCTATGTTCTGAGTAGACCTGCTCTGTAGGGTTTTTGTGGCTGTGTTCTTTACAGACGCAAATCACCAGGCCTTTCTTCCCTGGCACTGCTGAGTGAGTTTGTCTTATTTTGCCTATTTTATAGGAATCAGAGGCTCAGAGATGTTAAGTTATTGATTTACATCTATTCAGTCAAAAAGTGGCAGAACAAATATTTGAACCCTGCCTGGTCTCACAGTTGATTTGCTTTCTACTCACACACCATGTCACAACCATAATTAATGGACACTTTCCATTAATTAGGGTGACTTAATGGAATTAAGACGTCAACTGCCTCCTCATATTCTACTGCTTAAAAATATTTGTTTTAGAATAAAAGGGATCACAGAATTCAGGGTTGCAAGAAACTTGAAAGATCACACAGCTGCTAACGTTTGGGTTAGCAGCCAAAAGGGTAACCACTGTGCAACTAGGGCACCACCTAGTCCACAAAACAAACAAACATTTTAAGTAAGTAGAGAGAGTCGATTCTCATAGTTACCTTATAGGACAGAGTAGAACTGCCCCACAGCGTTTCCAAAGAGTACTTGGTGGATTTGAACTGCTGACTTTTTTGTGAGCAGCTGTAGCTCTTAACCACTCTGCCACCAGGGTTTCCTTAGTCCATGCCTCCTGTTACTTTCTGCGAAGTCTATCAAGTACTTCTGTTTGTTTGTTTCCTGGCATCTATAAACCATACCCAACTCACTGCAGTGGAGTTGATTCTGACTCATAGCAATCCTATCAGATAGAGTTAAATTGCCCCCATTGAATTTTCAAGGAGCACCTGGTGGATTTGAACAGCTGACCTTTTGGTTAGCAGCCGTAGAATTTAACCACTACATCACCCTGGTTTCCTGAGCATCTGTAGGGATGTGGGACACCTAAAGCAACATCTCCGTCATGAGGCAGTTTTGAAAATTGCGGAGTTCTTCCTTACAACATTAGATTTACCTTCAACTTTTGGAGTTCTGTGGAAAAGAGGCTGCCAAATATTTAAAGACAGTAATCATGTTCCCACTTAGACTTCTATACCAGGATTCCTTGCTTGCTTTGTTTTTTCTCATATGGTTTGAGATCAGGTTTCATTCCTGATTAATTTCTTCTGTATACTTTTGAGTTTGTCTATATCCCTTCCACCAAAGAGGGGTATCTGAAATTTGAGATGGTTTTCTAAGTGGGCTTGTGCCATATGTTGGTTGCTGACAGTGAGGTCGTGTTACTGCCGACACATGGTGAGTTTCGCACTGACTCAAGCCCTGCCGTCTGCCTGACCCACATTCCTGCTAACTGAACATACTGTCCCCCTCCTGCACTTGTTTCTTTACTCCTGTTTACCAGTATTTACATTGTTTCCCTCTTACATTCATTCTGTTGTTGAAGATTATCAGGATATTTTGAATTCTGATTCAGTTTTCTCCCCTAACATGCTTAATCTCCCTTTCAATTCTGTGGTCATCCATATCTTTCCAGAAGCATTTCAGATGGCAAGAACCGAGCAACGTGGCACTTCATGGTCAACCTTTATCCAAATGGATTTGGATCCACCAGCTGATCCCGGAGGTGGTGCAAGGTCCGGCAGCATCTCTTTGCATGGGATCACCGTGAGTGGTGGCAGGGAGCACTTATGGAAAGCTGCCAACAACAGGGGAGCACCATTATTATGGGGTCTGCTGTAAGGTGATGGAAAACTGAATTAACTGAATAAAACTGCTGCCTACTGGATCGTGATGGAGTGGCTTCTCTTGCTTTTCTTTGAGTGCATAAGTGAACCTTCAGTCCTTGACTTACAGTATGTACCACTGATTTCCTCCTCCTTTCGGAGAATCACTTTTTCCATGAGAACAAGTTGTGCAGTCTTTAAAAATTAGAGACTTGTAACTCTTTGCTAGAGTAGACACAGGACTACCCAAAACTTTTTCAAACATTGACATCTAAAGTGACTATAAGGAATTTTTCTGTGTACGTGTTGTTTTGACTGCTCATTCACACGGTTGCTGTTGTTAGGTGCCATCGAGTCAGTTCTGACTCTTAGTAACCCTGTGTACACCAGAATGACAGACTGCCCGGTCCTGGACCGCCCTCACAGTTACTGCCATACTTGAGCCCGTTCCTGCGCCCACCGAGTCAATCCATCTTGTTAGGGGTCTTCCTCTTTTCCCACTGACCTTCTTTTTTACCATGCGCGATGTCCTTCTTCAGAGACTGGTCTTTCCTGATAACATGTCCAAAATACATGACAAGAAGTCTCACTATCCTCACTTTTAAGAAGCATTCTGGCTATACTTTTTCCAAGACAGACTTGCTTGTTCTTCTAGCAGTCCACAGTATATTCAGTATTCTTTACCAATATTACAATTCAAAGGCATCCATTCTTCTGTCTTCCTTATTCATTGTCTGGATTTTGTATGTATGTCAGGTGATTGAAAGTATCATGACCTTGCAAATTTATATGGGAATGTACATTTTCATTCAATCATAGTAATAAAAAAAAAGAAGAAAAGAAAATATCATGACTTGTGTCAGGCACACCTTAGTCCTCAAGTGACATCTTTGCTTTTTAACATTTTAAAGAGGTCTTTTGCAGGACATACGCTGCAAATCTTCTGCAAAACACCTAAAGATAATTTAGCTTTTTGGTTTTGGATGGAATAAATAATAAATTTTTGTTTCAAACATTTGGAAGAAGAACCCTTACCACTAAAGCTGAAACAAAAAGAAACATAAAAACAACAAATAAAATGCCTTACTTATAAGAAAGCTATTTTGCTTCATAGACCAAATTTTACTTCTTTAGAATGATATTGTTTATTTTTGTTATGGAAATAATATTTTGTAGCACAGATGGCAATTTGTGTATGTGTTGTTTTTAAAGGATCATTGGACCACCCTCATGGTATGTAAGTTGCAGATGGGGGCCTGGTAGACACCCTCTGTTTCCTGGCGCTGAGGGTTTGTAGCAGTCTGTGACTTTGATCTTGGCTTGCAGCAAAATGTTGAGTGTGGAAGAACTTGAGATCTCAGAGGAGCCGTGAAATTCTTAAAAGCTTTGTCAGCGTCCCTACTGTGAGATTGTATAGTTTTTCAACTATTTAACATAAGGATGGGAATGAGACGTCAAAGTTCTGCTAATAGCTGAATTTTGACTTTATATGAAGAGGAAAAGGATGCACAGACAACACTGCCTGTATTGGAGATTTGTCATTAGGTGCTGTCAGGTTGATTTTCAACTCATAAAGATCCAATGTGACAGTGAAAACTGCTCTAGAGGTTTTCTATTTACCTGGTGACAAGTGAAGCGATTGCCAAGGCCCCAAGGTAGGCACATGGTAACCGTCTCGTGTCCAGTTGATTTTTCCAGAGTCTGGAGTAGACATTTGTATCATCTTTATTTCTTATTCTGGAAGGAAATCTATCACGGAATAAATCTTCTATAGGGAGATATTGTCTTTTCTGTATGCTTTATTACCTTCATGAATCAGAATTGACTTGATGGCTGTGGGTTTGGGTTTTTTAGGTTATTACTCTCAGTAACATTTTTAGATATGTACTTTTATAACGGAAATCTAACAGAGTAAGTTTACTATTTTGTTATGTAGCTGTTAGCTCTAATCCTTTCTGAAAGTGTTATACAATTGAAAACCCACAAGACTGAGAATAAAAAGGGAGATAGTGGTGAATGATAGCAGTACTTGAGTGTCAAACTCAAGAGCAATAAATTCTTCAAGTGAGAAGAACTTGTCATCAGTAATTTAGTCCACAAAGTGAAGTCGTCCTGGCAAAAAACACAAGAGAAAAGCCGTCCTTTGGTTTATCTAGGCGTTTGTGTTCCCAAAGGGACTCTGTGACGAGGTCCGGCTACAGAGGAACATACGTTTTGATTTCATTTCTACACTGTCATCACGTAGTTTTAAAGAGTGTTAGCTTTGCAGTATGTAGTTCAGTGAAATAATATTATTTGAAAATGACAGTTCCCATTTTTCTTTTCTTTTTGAAATCTAGCCTATTCTGTTTATTTTTTAGGTAAAATTTGTAGTCACGTTTATCAAGTACTAAAAATAGCATTATTAGTAAATTGAGTAGAATATTATTCAATATATAAATTTATCTGAGAGAATTTACAATTTTACAATTTTGTGTCTTCTCATCAAGCGAAATTGGATTTAAATTACTTTTAGTTTATTTCATGTTCTTGGCTTAAGTTGTGTTTACTTAAAAAAATTCTACATATTTAGGTATAACTGCTATGTAACTTAGGTCTTATTTCTAATGTGAAAATTATCTTTTCCATTTTATTTTCTGAGTTTCGTTGATTTACACACAACCACTTTACAAGTGTTTATTTTTTATAAAGTCTTATATTTTTCTAGTTATTTCTCTAGGGTTTTCCAAGGAGACAATCTACTGACACTCTTAGATTGGTCTCCACTTTAACCATAATTTACAATCTCTTATCTGCAATTCAGTCTTAAAGTAGAAAGTTCCTGAGCTTAACACAAAAACCTGACCAAAACCTGATTTGATCAGCTTATAAGGCTGTTGATAGTCTTTATTTTTCTACTTTGTGTAACCATGCGTACATGTTACTATGGAAGTAGTGTGCTTGATTACAGAATGTGGCACCCCAAAAGACAACTCACTGCCATCGAGTCGATTCCAGCTCATTGTGACCTTATAGGACAGAATAGAACTGCCTTATTGAATTGCAGAGGAGCTTCTGAGGGATTTGTTGCTGACGGTGTGGATAGCAGGCATAGCACCTAACCACTATACCACCAGGGCACCAGTTTTTACTATTCTGTAATAAACACTGTGATGGTTAAGACTGTGTGGCAACTTGGCTGGGCCATGATTCTCAGTGTTATAGCAGTTATATATAGATCCCTTGTGATGGGATCTGCTAAGTGGTACTGGCAAGGTTGGAGAATGTGGTGGCTTACCACCCCCTCAGCTGTCATCTCAGCCTTCTGCAAGCTACTTCCTTCTTGTTCACCTTGCCAGAGTTTTTGGTCTGTTTTGGATCAGCCACTGCTTCTCTCTTGTCTCCTGACTTCTGGTTCTTGGGACTTGTGCTAGCAGCTGACCTGTCGGTCTTGTGACTCATCAGTCTTCACAGCCTGTGAGCAAGAGTCCTGTTTCTGGACCCTCCCGTCTTGAGTTCACCAGCCCCTGCAGCTGTGTGAATCTGGAGAAACTTTGTAGTCTTCCCTGCCATCTTGACATTCGTCACCCTTCACAGCCTGCCAGAGGGAACCTTGCTGTCCAACCTGCTGACCTTGTATTCATCAGCTTGTGCTGCTGTTTAAGGCTTGTATCCTGATCTAAGACTTGGAACTTCTCAACCTCTTCAATTACATGAGCTGTTTCCTTGATATGAATCTCTCTGTATATTTATGTGCTTTATTGGTTTTGCTTCTCTAGAGAACCCAGCCTAAGATATACAGTAAATTAAAAGTTCCTAAATCTGACAGCTCCTAAATTCTGAAATCTATCCAACCTCAGGGTAGCATAAGGAATGTGGACCACAGATATATTTCTTTTTGTGTTTTTTGTGTTTTTACTTTTCTTATTCACTTGACTGTAATTTTCAGTGTTGGCTAAGCAACATTTTGCCTTGTTTATTTATTCATTTTCCTTTAATAAAAACGTAATGATCTAGTGTCTTAGAAAGGAGCCCTGGTGGCACAGTGGTTAAGTATCCAGCTGCTGAGTGAAAGGTGGGAGGTTTGAAGCCATCAGCTGCTTCATGGGAGAAAGATGTGGCAGTCTGTTTCCATCAAGATTACAGCTTGGAAACCCCATGGGGCAGTTCTACTCTGTCCCGTGGGGTTGCTGTGAGTTGGAATGGACTCAGCAGTAATGGCTTTGGAGTATCTTAGAATTGAGTGTGGTATCACTAAGGTCAAGATAGATGTCCTTTAGAGATGGCCTTTTAAAATCAAATGTATTTCAGTATTTATTGAGTTCATATTGTTTTTCTCCTTTGAATTTACAGTAGTTTTAATCATTGACACCTATTTTTACCCTTCTCATGTGACTTTGCAGTTCTTCCCACTAGAAGTATAGAGAATATTTCTCTGTCCCTTGACTGGATCTAGTCATGTGACTTGCTTTGGCTAATACAGTAAGTCAAAAATGACAGTGTGTTGGTCACCAAAGGCTTTGGATTTTTCTGTTTGCTTTCTTGCAACCCTGCCAGCATCATGAGAGGAATCTGCCTTAGCTAGTCTACTGGCCCCCAAAGGTGAGAGATATTACGGAATAGAGCCTCCCCAGCTGATCAATCAATCCTCAAACAACCCACCTACATGTTAACTAATAATTACTTAACTGCAGTACGCTGGTGAGATTTTGTGATTGTATGTTATACAGCATTATTGTAGCAATGGCTGGCTGATACAGACATATTATTGGTTAATTAAGTTGATAGAATTTTCTGGTATTAAACTATTTTATGTTTGAAATGAACCTTGCCTGGTCCTGTTTATTGGTATTTTAACATAGGGCTGGGTTCTGTCTGTGTGGCTGTTTATTTAGATCTTTCGTGTCTGTATTCACTGATCACATTAGTCTATTTGATCTTTGTCCAATTAGGATGTTAAGGTTACAGTATCTTCATAAAGGAAGCCCCAGTGCCGTGGTGGTTAAGTGCTGTCGCTGTACAACAGGAGATCCGCAGTGCATATCTACCAGACACGCCTTGGAAACACTACGGGACAGTTCAGCTCTGTCCTACAGGGTTACTACGAGTCAGAGCTGGCTAGAAGGCAATAGGCTATCTTCATAAAATGTATTAGGATATGGATATTCCTCTACCTTCATTCTCCACTAGGCAACAGAAACCACTCACTGCAGACAAATTGATTCTGACCCTTAGCTACCTGTAGGACAGAGTAGAACTGTTCTTTAGGCTTTCCAAAGCTGTAAGTCTTCACAGAAGCAGCCTGCCCCATCTTCCTCCCATGGAGCAGCTGGTAAGTTGAAACTGCACGTCTTTTGGTTAGCAGCTGAATGTTCTAACCACTGGGAAACCAAGGTGCCTCACTGGACAACAGTGTTTCCCAGATACTCATCCATAAAAAATTTCTTTTGAGTCCTTCAGTACAATGAGAAAAATAAGGAAAATGTAATGGAGCTTTCAAACCTAACTTTAAAGGATAGTTCTTAATCCTGAGTGTATCTACTTCATGTGTTTTCAATGGTGGAATATTTATTCTTTTATAAAATGATTACAATAATCCTTCTTCTATGAAAAAAATAAAAAGCTGGCAAACCTTTATTGATCTCTTCAACTTTTTTTGTCCATTGTGGTAGTGGTTTGTGAAATCCAAAAGTGTGCAAACTATCACTCTAGAACAGTATACACAGCACGTGATAAACATGAAATTACGTGGTTAAACTGTCAGTGAGACTATGTGTTTCGAAATGTATGACCTTTAGTAGTTACTTAACTATTCCAAGAGTAATTTCTTTACTTAAATAGGGCTAATGATGAGGAACCTCATAGTTCCGTTGCAAGGTTTTATATTTCAAAATGCTTTGCATAATATTTTGCACATAGCAAGAACTCAGTAAATATTAAGTATTTATTTTACTAGTATTTTGATGTTTCTCTTGTTGTTTAATAAATCTGAGTCTTAAATGATTTTCTAGTCTCGATTCAATTTTGAAAACAGATTGCAAAGCTTCCATCAGGATTTACAGCTTGGAAACTGTAGGGCAATCTAGCTCTGTCCTGTGAAGTCATTATGCATTGGAATTGACGTGGCAGTGGGTTTAGTTTTCTGGCTTTATTGAAATATGTATGCTTAAAAGTACATAAATTGAAGTTTATTGTTTGATACATTAGAGCAAACTGGATAAACCTTAACCCCAAAATATCCTCTGAAATCTTCTTAAAACAAAAACCAGTTTAGCTTCCTGGTAAAGAATGTCTGCTTTGAGCATGGTAGTCTTTTAAGATCTGTCTGTATAGCAGCAAATTGACAATGGAAACTGGAAAGATCAGATGGGAAAGCAGAAGGAGTAGTGCCTTTGTATTAACGGGGAGGCACAACTCAGAAGAGAGAGAATGGTTGTACAATTCAAAAATATGAGCAATGTCACTGAGTTGTATGTGTAGAAATTGTTGAATTGGTGTATGTTTTGCTGTGTATATTCTCAACAACAACAATAAAATAAGTGATTAAAAAAACACTGAACATAACTGTATGACCAGCCAGGTCAAGAAATACGTCATCAATATCACAAGAACCCTCCCTCCAATACACAAACACCTTCCCAGCCATAAGCAACCCTTCTCCCCAAAGATGACTATTATCTTCATTTCTGATACTGTACATTATTTTGCCTGTTGTCTTAGTCATCTAGGGCTGTCATAACAAAAATGCCACCGGTGGAGGGCTTTAACAAAGAGAAATTTAATTTGTCACAGTCCAGTAAGCTACAAATTCAAACTCAAGGCATCAGCTCCAGGGGACATCTTTCTCTGAGGACTACATGAGAAGGTCCTTGTCAGTCAATGTTTCCCTGGACTGGGAGCTTTTGAGGCTCAGGAACCCCAGGTCCTTTCCAAAGGAAGCGCTCTGCTCCTGGCACTTCTTCTTTCCTGGTGGTACGAGGTCCTGCTTGCCTCCCTTTCCTTTCTGTCCTAAGAGATTGCCTCAAGGTGCAGTAGGATCCTGTACACTGAATCCTGCCCCACCAATACAACTGCTACCCACCCTCCCTCATTAACATCTTAGAGGCAGGATTTATAATACATCATGGAATACCAGGAATCACTGTGTACTAGACCTTGACTTTTGGCGTGAGAATAAGTAAAGATGTCCTTAAAGAAGATAAAGCTTACAACTATTTTTAAGAAAACCTTCTCTAGTAGAATTATTAGAAATTAGTATCTGTCTAACTAGAGGTAATTAATAGCTATCAAGTATTGAAATTTTTCATAGTTGCTTTAAACTGAATCTTAGCATTAAACTAAAATATTAACGTAATGTTCATAGCTCTTTTTCAGAATCCAAATTACACTTGAAGGGGAATACTTAAAAGCTAGCCTGCAGGGTAGCATAGAATTTCAACTAGATACTTGAAGGCCAGAAGCAAAACAAACCCACTGCTGGCCAGTCAATTCTAATTCACAGTGATACTATAGGGCAGAATGGAACTGTCTCACAGGGTTTCTAAGGGGTGGCTGGTGGATTCAAACTCCTGCTTTTAATTAGCAGTTATACCTCTTAATTATTTAGCTACCAGGACTCCAATTAGAAATCAGAAAAAAATAAAAAAAGTCTTTAATTAACAAAGCTGATTCCAATAAGCTGGCTAAAAAAAAAAAAATCCTTGGAAATAAAGACATTATACACACAGCAAGTAATGAAAGCTGCAACATTTGGTAGTAATTTGAGATGGAATTAGAAGAGGTACATTTCTGAATAGACACACTGCAGTAGGTGCTACTGGCTGAAGGAGCAGTGTGGTGTTTTAAGTTCCTGAAGCACACATCCTGTGACCTTGTCCTTGTACCCTGACTCATGCCAAGAGGCAGGCTGTGTGCAGCACAAGGTTGAGGGGTTCCAGACATGCCATAAAGAGGACTCTGATTCAGCAAAGCTGAATCAGTCCTAAACCACATTCTAGCATGGCAATTGCAGACCACGGACTGTTAAAAGGGACCTCTTTGAAATGAAGGAGTCTTTATGGCACAGTGGTTAAGTGCTTGATTGCTAACTGAAATGTTGACATTTGCAGCCCACCAGCCATTCCATGGGAGAAAGATGTGGCAGCCTGCTTTGGGGAAGATTTATAGGCTTGAGAATCCTTTGGGGGCAGTTCTACCCTGCCCTATAGGGTCCCTGTGAGTCAGAATTGACTCGATGACAACGGGTGGTTTTTTGTTTTTTGTTTTTTTTTTGTTTTGAAATGAAATGATACAACTTGAGATTTTGGTCCTGGGTCTCCTGATCTCTTCTTTTGTGCCCTAGTCACAGTTGTAAAGGCAAGCAATCCCTTTACGGTTCTGTGCTGAGGCTTTGTTGTTCTTACTCTCTCCAAGGCCTTTAGTCACTGTGGTAGCAATTGTTTCATCACCTCGGTGTGGAAGACAGTGGCCATCACTAGCTGGGAAGGCGTATGGACACCTTTCTTGGAGGAGGAGGAAAAGGGCAGAGTGGGGAAGAGGGAGGGGGAGGGGAAAGGGAGAAGAGCAATGGCATGCTTAGTGACACACGTCCAGAAAGCTGTCTGAGGCAGAGCCTGTCAAAAGGAATGAGTCACTAGGAAAAAAAGCAAATGAATCTTTAGTCTACACCTAAATTCTCGTCTCACTTGTCTTCACTATGTAATCTTAATAAAATCATTAGTCCCAGTGTTTTTCCAGAGTTTATGATGAAATCAGACAGCAAGCGCTGTAAAGTTGGAGTTGGCAGTTAGAAGAGAGCGTTGGAATTCTCCAAGTAATTTAAAACACCTCCGCAAGGGAAATTTTTGTTTTTTCAAACCATTGTGTACCAGTAGTTTCCAGTAGAGGGGGCTAGAGGGTCAACTCATTGGACTGAATCTGTTTAAAAAAAAATTGTAGTCTTTTAAGGCAATATTTCAGAACAGCACTTCCTTGTACACTTAACAATTTCTTGCTTAGTTGTTTGACTTAATGAAGTTGGTAGATACATATTTGCTTTAATACTCTAATTGCTGAAACGTGATCAGTTGTCACTCTGGAACAATAAACAACAGTAACTGTAAGGATAGTGCATGTAGCTTCATGTATACCACCCCGTGAATACTGCTTCAGTCATTCTTCTCAAGCCTGTCATTGCTTCAGCTTGGAGTCTACGTTCCTCTAGGTCACCGCTTCAATTCCAAAACTACGTTTAATTCTCAAAGAGAGTATCTGTGTTAGCAGGTGCAGTTTCAAACCGACATAAAAGCTAGTGTCTTATCCATTGCAATCCTTCCTCATGAAATTGTATCCACAGCAGAAATTAATTACTTGTCCTGAAAAGTAAGCATTGCTAAAAAAGAGAGGAAGAAATTTATTTTATCCCAGGATAATCCTCTGATTATCAGATAAACTGCCCTATTTATAATATCACCATGGCAGTTACGATACTTTCAATTTTGTATGTGTGTTTATAACACAAAATGATGTCTTCTGAAGAATCCAGGTTTCTTGGTGGTTAAGGCTCTCAGCTCCTAACTGAAAGATGAGCAGTTAGAATCCACCAGCTACTCCACATGAGAGAGACGTATGCTTCTGTAAAGATCGCAGCCTTGGAGACCTGATGGGGCAGTTCTGCTCTGTCCTGTACAGTCACTATGGGTCAGAATCGACTCCACAGCAGTGGATTTGGCTTTTGGGTTGGTCAGCTAATTGAAAATTTTGATTAAGGCAGGAAAATATAAAATTTTATGTATATATATTTTGAATATTTTAAAACATAGACACGCATATCATTGACCCAGCTTTTGACGTACTGCCAGAGCCTTCTATGTAGAAGTCAGTTAGTCTCTTTGTCTACCTCATCTCAATATCAAGTTTTCATGATTACTATTTACATAAGTTTTGGTATCTGGTATGAAAAGTCCCTCTCATCTTGGTCTTCATAATTGACTTAGACATTATTAGCTCTTTGAATTTCTACATAAATTTTAAAATCAGCTTTGCACATTGCCCCCTTTTTCCTTGCCCACGAAATTTGACATTTTGATTAAAATTGCATTGGCTACAGATTACATTGAGGGAAAAAAAGCAGCACTTTCTATAATTCTGATTCTTTTTTTTTAAATTGCAATTCTTGAAACTGAAAGTCCAAGTCAGAGTTTTGACCACATTGATTGTTTCTGTGGGCCTCTCGAATTTTTTGGTATCTTCTGGTAATTGTTATCATTCCTTTGCTTGTAGACACTTTCCAATGTGACAGTTGTCTTCCTCTTGTGGGTCTCTGTGTCTACTCTGGCCTTTTTATAACTCAGAGTGGTTAGGTTTAGGACCCACCCCAACCTGATATGACTTCATTAACATAACGAGAGAACACTGATATCCCCGAGCAGGGTCATATCTACAGGTATAGGGGTTAGGACTTCCACATTTCTCTTTAGGGGATACAAATTTCTGAAGCTCTACAATCCTTCCTGTCAGATCCTGAGTTTGATCCTCAGCAATGTTTGCCCTCCCACTGCAGGAGATAATGGCCTGTTGGTAAGCTACCAAAGAAGCCCTCTGGCTGTCATATTTATTTTAACAGTCTCTTATCGATGGCACTTGGCTTGGCTTATCTTCCCTGAGTTCCTCTTTATTCTTCTGTAGGGCATCAACAAGCCTTAGTTAAACCAGCCAATTTCACTGTCCTTGGATGGATTATTTTCTACCTATTTTTCAAATACCTGTTTCACTGTACTGGCAAGGGCATTCCCCTCAAGTCACTATCCATAAAATTTCTGGCAGTCAAGCCATCATCTTGCACCAGAGACGATATCAGCATCACATATCGTATGGATGGGATGCCCTTTGCTAGATAAGTGGTGGAAGTGACCCAGTTTTCAAACCCCTTGTTACAACTTGCTGTCTCAGACCACTCTGAGCACTAACTGATTTAATTTAGAGTCTCTGGAAAGCAGTCTCTGAGACTAGAATTTGGTTGTAGTAGTTTATTTAAAGAGTGATCCCAATGAGGATGACAAAACGATGAAGGAGTGAGACAGGGACAGGAGGAAAGCCACGGGAGTGTGCTAAAGAGCAGGTTGTTGTGGGTGACTGAGGCTCAGTCCTGGTGAGGGCTGAGAGACTCTTTAGAATGTGCCCCATAACTGTCCCGCTGAGGAGGTTAGGGCTGGATGATTTACCCACCAATTTCTATCTCTTATTGCTTGAGGACTGTTCCTGAGGGTGTGAACTCTCCCGCATTTCTGCTGTGCCCTGCATGCAGGAGTAGAACATCCTCAGGCAGCAAAACTAGGGGCTTAAAAGAGGAAACCATAAATGTGTATAGAAATCGTGCATGAAGCCATAGGGGACTTAGAGGAACAAGGGCACAGAGCAGAACCGTGTCAATGTCTGCCACAAGTACAAACTGCAGTTTATCTTATTTCAAAGCATTCAGTTTTGTCTCTGAGTCATTTTCACCATTTTTTTATTTATCTAGTAAATATTTATATCACACACCTACCATTAAACCAAGAAGCTAGCTTAATATTTTGACCTCCTTTTGAGATTTTAAAACCATTTTAACAGGGCAAGATGGCTTTTTTCCTTTGTTCTTCTAAGTCTTGTGAATTTTCTTTATAATCAGTGTCTGGTTACAAATGACCTTGAAAAGTGAATACTTGGAGTTCATGTAATATTTTTATTTCTACTTATTTAGTTCAGTCTTCCTTCTGCATTTATTATAAAACAATGAAAACTAGATTAATAAGTTCTTAGATAGCAAAGAAAATGTCCAACAGTTTCTCTTTAGGCAGTCTTCTATAAACCCAATTTTTTAAAACCTCTGGGCTTTAAAAAAAATTGATAAATGTGACTAGTTTTAAAACATTTGTCTTGTTTGATATGCTTTGCACTGTATATATGAGATTTTAGGCACATAAAACACTTTAATAAATAAGTTGAATCAATCAATGTTAGAAATTTATTGAGTACAATTACACATTTTCATTTTTCTTGCCTCTTCAAAAAAAAGTCAAAATATGAATGACATGAAAGACAAAGAAAGACTAATGATTCCTTTCACACTGAAAGAGGGTAAAAAATATGCAAACTAAATACAGGGAGGATTCTAGAGTGAGTTGTGGATCAGAAAAATAATTGCTATAATTGACATAAAAACTTGAAATGTTTCAAAGATTATAAAATGGTATAATATAATGTTAATCTTTCTGATGCTCTAGGAAATACACCCTGGAGGATTTAGAGACAGAGAGAAAGAAAGAGAATATAAATGATAAAAATCAGTGTGACAAATGGTCATTTTTATCAAAATGGAAAAACTGAGTGATGAGTGTACAGAGAAATTATTTTATTAGTCTTATAAAATATTTCTGTAAATATAAAATTATTTCAAAGCAAAAAATAGTAAAAACAACAGAGACTTTATAGATGGTATTAGAGTCCCTTGATAGAATTCAGAATGTGGCTGTTAAGTAAAACTTATATTTTAGCTATGTTTTGGATTGTGGATAAATACATGGCATCAAATAGTTATGTATGTCTTTCCTATGACTGTAAGTTAGAGCAGTTTAAATCTAATGGCATAATATGTGAAAGAGCCTGACACATACTAGTAAATCCTAATAGCCTTTCTGTCTTTCCTTTTGCAGCAGTTCTCAACTGAGTGTTAGACATAAGAGGTCTAACAATAAAGTTTGCAAATTTGCTACCGTGTGCTTATGCCGGCAGCACTGTACAAACCACTTGGTTAGGTTTCATAACCTTGGTATATCAATGTCTCA
This sequence comes from Heterohyrax brucei, assembly GCA_028571685.1. Lineage (NCBI taxonomy): Eukaryota > Metazoa > Chordata > Mammalia > Hyracoidea > Procaviidae > Heterohyrax > Heterohyrax brucei. The sequence continues at coordinate 106,405,335 of CM053142.1, forward strand.
CAACTGTGTTTGTCCCAACATGTGGCAGTGTCTTGCTGGGTGGCATTTGTTGTTGTTGCTACATGTTTTTGTGTGCCATTGTGACAATGTTGAAGCTTGAATTACAGCAATGAACAAACATTAAATTTCTGGTGAAACCTGGCAAGAATGGAAGTAAAATGAGAGAGATGTTAGTCCAAGTTCACAGGAATAATGCCATGAAGAAAATGGCAGTGTACAATTGGATTAAACGTTTTTCCAAGGGGAGAGAAAGCAGCATCACTGATAAGGAGACATCAGGGAAGCCAGTAATGAGAAGAATTGACAAAAACACTGCAAAAATTCATTGAATTCATTGCAAAATCATCGGCTCACTGTGAGATTCATAGCAGACCAAGTAAACATTGGTAGAGAAACAGGAAAATCTGAAATGAAAATTTTGGCATGAGAAAGGTGTGTGCAAAAACGGTCCTTAAGGAGCTCTCCAATGAACAAAAGCAACGAAGAGTCAAAGTTTGCCAAGAACTTTTGGAGAGGCAAGACAATGTTTCGGGCTGTGTTATCACTGATGATGAAACATGGGTGTACCAATATGACCCTGAAACAAAGCATCAAAATGCACAATGGAAGTCAGCCAATTCTCTACAACCAATAAATTCTGTCAATTCAAATGAAGAGTCATGACGACATTACTAACAATTTTTGATATCAGAGGGATTGTTTATTGTGAATTTGTATCATCTGGACAGTTAAACAAGCTTACTATTTGGAAGTACTAAAAAGGCTGTGTGAGACATTTAGACAGAAATGACCTGAGCTTCTCGCCAGCAACTCGTGGCTTTTGTATCACAGCAATGCACCAGATTACACAGTACTGTCTGTGAAGGAGTCTTTAGCCAGTAAACAAATAACTATTGGAACACCCTCCTTACTCACGTGGTCTGGCCCCTAATGACTTTTTTCTTTATCTCAAAATAAAGGAAATATTGAAAGGAAGACCTTTTGAAGACCTTCAGGACATCAAGGGTAATACAATGACAGCTCTGATGGCCATTCCAGAGAAAGAGTTCCAAAATTGCTCTGAAGAGTGGACTAGGTACTGGTGTTAGTGCATAGCTTCCCAAGGGGAGTATTCAGCAATGAGGTGTGTAGCACTTTTATAGGGTGAGTTCCTGAACTTAATCAGCAGTCCTCATTTATTAAAAAAGAAAAAAGCAGAACCAAGATTTTCTTTTGTCAAAGTAGAAAACAGCTCTTCTGCATGAAGTGGTGACTATGTTTCTTAAATAAAGGAGTAGGAGGTAGGCTTGAACAATACATTGTTTCAGACACAGTGTAATCGATTTAGTTGCAACTTTTAAATGGTAGGAGTTCAGATCACTTGAAAAGCACCAAGAGACAATGGGAGGAATAATTGAACTTAGGATTTCTCTAGAGAATCTAGGCCCTGTTTTTGCTTCATTTAATAAGTATGTTCCAAACAGAATTCAATTTCATTCAGAATGTTCCCATCATTCCTCTACTAATATATTAAAGGCATTTGTAATATGGAAAATACATTTGTTTTTCAATTGCAAAGAAACAATTTTTATATATCTTAAGACTTTAATCAACACAAACATTTCTTGAAATATAACATTTTAGCCCAGAATATTGTACCCCTAAACTATATCAATAGCAAATTGGAATCACAAATTCAAAGTTATTTCTAGTTTGCATTTAAGAAGTCATTTAGTGCACATTGGCAATTACTCAACAACATCCTTTAAAGATAATACTTAAGAAAATGTAGTGGTCTTGCTGGAAAAAAGGCAAGAGGAGGAATTTGTTGGTGATATACATAGAGTTAGACTTCCTAATTATAACATAGTTCCTGGTTTTAAAATCCTACCCAAAAGATTTGGATTATTGGTCAGTTCAGGAAACACAGGTATGTAGTATACATGTTCACATCTTTTAAGAGCAATTTTTGGTTGTTATGCATATGTAAGACATGACATTAGATCTGATATCTAGATAATGACTTGTAAGTTTAACTCAACAAATGTTTATGAAGTTATTCTGCTAAGGAATTTAAGAGAATAAGCTAGACTATTCTGTTCCTGAAAATGTGATCCATACATCACCTGCATCATAATCATCTTTCTGTTTGTTTTAATACATTGTCAAGGACTTCAAGAGACTCTCTGAATCAGTATTTCTGGATAGAGACTGGGTGTCTGACAGGTGTCCTTGGGGACTTTTTTGTGCACTCAAGATTGAAAAATATGTTCATTAAACAAGATGAAAAACATGTTTCAGGGCATTATAGTTAATAAAGTTAAAAAAATACTATAGGAAAAGAAAGGCAGTTGATTTATCCAGAAAAGATGGAAAGGTTACCCAAAAGAGGACACATCTATGTGAAGTCTTGAACAGTGACTGAAATTTTACTATAGAAATGTGTGAAGGAATTTTTTAGGAATAGAGGCATGTACAAAAACAAAGATATGTAGTCCAGAAAGAAAGAATAGCTTGCTGTGGATGGCATTAGGCAAAAAGTGGCAGAGAGGAGAGGGGGTAAGGGAAATAAAAGAAAGAACAAGAAGCAGAGTCAGGTGTGAAGATATTCACTGTTACAATGTTAACTGAAGAAAAGATGGTTGTTTCACAGTACTGACCTCTCCCTCCAACTCCCAGCACACTTCTGCTCTTCACCACTACCAAGAATTTCACTTCCAATTCATGTTCTGAAAGTTCTCTATGTTTTGTCTTCTTTTAAAAATGGGCCTAGGGTATCAGCAGAAATGTTGGAGTAAGAACCTTTGAAAATTTACTCCTCTGTGAAAGCAATGAAAACTGTGGTAAGCGTTGTCAAAACCTGTAGTTTTCAGAACTCTAGAAATTAACCAAAGACTAGCAACAATCCACAGAGTTTTTATTTCAGAGAAAATGGTTATATTTTGGTAAGAACAGCACATTTGTTGTTTTAATTTGTGCTGTTCTCATGCTTCTTTCTGTGTCTCCAGGGTAGCCTTGGAAATCAACTGCCGCTCAGTCATGATGAAAACCAGTAGCCTGACAACCACTGGAGGAGGAAGAATAGGTTTCTCCAGAGCACCATACTAGAAAGTTGTCACTTTATGACCAGTGAGTGATTTCCCTGGACATGCAAACTCTCAGAGCTTGTCTTTACTTGACCTGACTCAGCATTCATTCAGAGAGAATAGCCCTTCCCCTGGGGAGGTTTGTTGAAAACAATCTGCAGTGTTTGTTTAGCATTGCAGCAGCTGCAGGTGGCAATAGTAGTTGGAGCAAACAAAAAGTGTATCAAAACACTTAGAAGGAAAACCTGGGGAATGAGACATCTGTGTAAGACTTTGAAAAGCTCTGACATATTCTGGGAATCAGTGCCCAGTGCTGTGTTCACGTCCGTCAAAGACTTCGGAAAGCCCTAAATTTTCACCTATGCCTGACCTTGAGATTTTGTGAAAAGAGAAAATGAAGAATAAATCAAAGTGGTAAGCTGCTTGCCTGATCGTAGAAGATATACCCAAGCATGCACACAGGACCCCTCAGCAAAAGCTATGACATTTAAGGAAGTCTTTGCCCGACAACTAACTGACCACTATGCTAACTGAGCAGACTTGAGTCACCACACACAACAAATAATAGAGACTTTACAGGATTAGTTAAGGAAAGTTACTAAAGAAAAAATTGGCAGCAACAGCAGCAACAATAAGAAACAACAGACTCTGGAGAAGGGGAATCTGATTTCTAGAGATGCAACACTGTAGTATTTAAAATTCCTGCATTTCAGTGAAAAATTGTGAAGCATGCATAAAAGCAAGAAAGTTTGTCTCCAAAATAGGAAAAAGAGCAATAGACACTATCCCTGAGAGAGGCCAAATCTCACAAACATTTTGAATCACTTACTTTAAATACATTCAGAGAACTAAAGGAAACCATGCCTAAAGAATTAAAGGAAATTATGAAAAACAATGTCTCATTACATAGCATGAACAAAGAAATATAAACTGTATGAAAAGGAACCTACAAAAAAAATACTAAATGGAATCCCTCAGGCTGAAATAAAAGCACACAAAACAGCCATTCAAATCTATGTGAAAAGATAAAGAGCTCTGACTGGTAAAGGTCACTGCTCGTAGGTGCTGTCTTCAGCATATTGCAAGTTGTTAACGAGTCTTCCTCCAGTCTCAGCACCACATTATTCCTCACATAGTTCAAGATTTCAGATTATTTGCTCAGCATACAGATTGGATGAGTACGGTGAAAGGATGTAATCCTAATCCACACCTTTCCTGATTTTAAACCATGCAGTATCTACTTCTATTCAAACAACTACCTCTTAGTCTATATACAGGTTCGACAGGAGCACAGTTAAGAGTTCAGGAATGCTCATTCTTTGTAATGGTATCCGTAATCTTTATGATCCACATAGTCAAATGACTCTACATAGCCCATAAAACACAGGTAAACATTTCCCTGGTATTTTCTGCTTTCAGTCAAGATCCTTCGGAGATTTTGTTGTTGTTGTTAGGTGCTGTCGAGTCGGCTCTTACTCATAGCAGCCCCACTTACAACAGAACAGAATACTTCCCAGTCCTCCACCATCCTCATAATCATTGTATTTGAGCCTATTTATCAGCGTTCCTTATTCATTGCCCACCTTTTGCATGCGTGTGATGTGAATGAAAAACACGTGGCTTGAATCAGAAGAACCTGGCCCCTAAAGTAACATTTTTGCTTTTTTTTTTTTTTTTAAAAAAAACACTTTAAAGAGGTATTTTGCATCAGAATGGCCAGTTAAGTATGTCATTTGATTTCTTGACTGATGCTTCCATGGGCATTGACTGTGGCTTCAGGTAAGTGAAATCCTTGGCAACTTCAATCTTGTCTCTGTTTTTATCATGATGTTGCTTATTGGTCCAGCTGTGTGGAGTTTTTTTCTTTATGCTGAAGTGTAACGCATACTGAAGGCCATAGTGTTCATCAGTAAGTGCTTCAAGGCCCCTTCATTTTCACATAATGAGATTGTGTTGGCTGCATAATACTGGCTGTTAGTGAGTCTTCTTCCAATACTGATGCCATATTCTTTTTATAGTCCCACTTCTCAGATTATTTTCTTAGCACAATAAGTGTTAATAAGCATGTGAAAGGGCACAACTCTGCACATACAATTCACATTTCTTCTGACTGAAAACACTCAGTATCCCCTCGTTGTGTTCAAACAACTGCCTCTTGGTCTATGTAGAGAGTCCTCACAATCATAAGTGTTCCAGAATTCCTATTTTTTGCAGTGTTTTCTACAACTTGTTATGATATGCACTGTAGGATGCCTTTGCGAAGTCAATAAAACACATGTAAACATCTTTCTGGTAGTCTCTGTTTTCATTCAGGACCCATCTGACATCAGTAACAGTATAATTTCTCCCATGCCTTATTCTGAATTTGGCTTGGATTTCTGTCAGTTCTTTGCAGACATACAGTTATAACCACTTTTGAATATCTTTAGCAAAATTCTACCTGTCTCTGATATTAATGGTATTGTTTGGTAATTTCTGCATTCTGTTGAATCACCTTTTTTTGGAATAGGCGTAAGTATGAATCTCTCCCAGCCAGTGCTTTAACCACTATACTATCAAGACTCCTTCTTTTACCCAAGGGGCAATAAATGCTCTTAACCAAAAAAACACAACATTACTCCACATGTACATCTGTCAGCTGAAGATGTGGGCCCTCTGGGAAAGAGGCGGGGACCTCCCAGAGCCTCCAGGAACACTCCTTTGGCTGGAGCATCCAGCCAGCCTATTAAACATAGATCAGCAGCTGGGGCTTGTTTGCGTGGCTCTCTATCCTTGATTGCAGGGTTTCTGGTAGTTTCTTTGTGAAGATGGAATTTTTAGTTCCTGAAAACCTGAAGTGTTATTCTGACTTGTCTGTGGCCACTTTCTCATCTTTCAATGCAGCGTGATATGATTGTCCTTCAGTCACCAGCCAGAAGGGACGATGTCTGTTGTTAGCTGGGCCCCTGCCATGGTGACCTTGGCTGGAATCTGCTTATTGAGGGGACTAGGGAACTTCAGGGAGTTGAGGGGGTGTACAAGTATCATCCAAAGACCAGCAGGTCTAAGGGAAGAGTCTGCACCCTTATCTTTTGCTAATAAACTTCCACATAATCTCACTCAGGTACAGAACTAGGGCCATTTCTCAGGTTGTAAACACTTCTTTATGTGAATAAAGGCTGGTAGTGTGGATTGCTGTGGGGCATAATCTAGGAGGCCGGACCCAATTTTCTTCAAATAGTAAGCATTTATAGCAAATCTGCTGGATATGCCACTTCATGGTAAATATTTCAACCTGCTAGTAAGAGTACAGGGCAGTTCTGATCTGTGTTGAACCAGAGTTAACTTGATGGCAGCAGGACTGAGAGCATGTGCAAGGTGACTATGAGTTGGAATCAAGTTGACATACGACAGCAACACTAGGAGCTACCAGCATCCCCAGCTCTATGGAGTCCATTCTAATTTATGGTCACCCCATGTGTGTTAGAGCAGAGCTGTGTTTCACAGGGATTTCAAGGGCTAATTTTTCAAAAGTGGATGCCCAGGCCATTTTTTCTAAGGCATCTCTGGGTGGACTTGAACCTCCAGCCTTTTGGTTATCAGCTGAACCCATCAACCATTTGTACCACCCAGGGACTCCTAGTTAGTGTTTATTAAGTACTTACTATGTGCCAGGCATAATTCTAATTGGTTTACAACTTTTAACCTTTTTTTTGTGGGACAGGAATATGTTAAAGGCCTTCTTATTAACCCCATTTTATAGATGAAGGAACTGAGACACAGAGTGGCTTGCTCTGGGTTGCGGTGAGTGAGTAGGGCAGAGCCAGGGTTTGAATCCATGCCATTGGTCTCCACAGCCCAGGCTTCACTTGCAGCACCACATTGCCTTGCCATGTAATCTGGCCACTTCAGAGTGACCTCAATTTACTCTTGCAAACCCACCTCTTTATTTCTTGTATTAAAAATGGATTACTCATCCTTTTCTGAACAAAAGTCACTTTCCCCACTTCTGTGTCCTCTTAGGACCTTACCTTCTGCCTCAAATGCCCAACACTATGCCCCATTTCTGCCTGTAAATATCTCACCTCTGTGACACTGTCACGGGGAAACCTTGGTGGCATAGTGGTTAAATGCCACAGCTGCTAACCAAAAGGCCAGCAGTTCTAATCTCACAGGCAATCCTTGGAAACTCTGTGGGGTAGTTCTCCTCTGACCTATAGGGTGCTGTCAGTTGGAACCAACTTGATGGCAGCGAATTTTTTTGGTTATGACACCTTCAAGTCCAGTGAACATGCTTGCTGAAGTTCTTAATATCTTCTGAGTACATACATGCCATGAGTCGGATCTGACTCGACAGCACTTGGCTGGCTGGCTGACCATACTAAGGATATTCACGTAGTTGATTTACTCCTCAGTCAAACTCTCTGACATAGGATAGTTGCTAGATATTCCCATCTTCCAGATAAGAAAGCAGAGGCTCTGAGTTAAGTTCCTTTTTCAGCTAGTGAAGGACACCACTGTATTAACTACAGCTGTGTGCACGATGGTACCTTGGGCGTCTGGAGTAGCCTCTCTTCCTTGACACCCCCACATAGCTCTTTGTGCATTTCAGTGACATTTTACTCTACCTTTTAAGTATTTGGATAATATTCCTATAAGACTTCGGATAGGAAGAACTGTGTCTAGCTCATTTCTCCCCTGGGGTGCCCAGCCTAGTTCCTTGTACACAAGTAGATTAACAGATATTTGTGGAATTGAATAGAATTGGATTGAGAAGCAAGGAGACAGCACTTATGGAGGAGACAGGTTCACTCTTGCCAACCACAACTCTGCTTCCAAGTTTTTAAATAATGAGCTGTCACTTCCGTTGAGTCACTAAGTCTTTTGGGAAGGAAGGAGTGAACTGAAACAAGCAGGTACATGCCTGACATCCACCAGAACAGGAAGCTCTTGCTTTCAGACATGACAAGTCCCCAAAATATGCAGTGCTAACTTCAACTTGAAATTGTGCAGGCATGTGTGAACCAGCTTGGGAACAAGGAGACATCCTAACCCCAAGGTGCCAGGGTATGTTAAAATACCACTAAAGCGACTGAACTTTAATATTACTTGGCGCCTGTCAGAGAAAAAAAAAAGTTTGGTAAGTTTCTTTTATCATATGCCATGCTTTTCCTCAAGTCTGTCTGTTAATTAGCCTGTGTTTGCTGTACATGAAATCAGATGAGGGGCCCAAGGCACTGTGTCCACTTCCCCGTTGCTGGGTCCTGAGTTCCGAAGGATGAAAGCAAAATTACGCTGCTTTAATTCCTGTTTCCTTTTCTTCTCTCAGTCTCTGAGGCCCAAGTGGAGAGCCTTAAAGATAACCCAGCCATTCAGGAGCTACAAAGAAGTGCTAGCTGTCTTCAAGGTGCTGGCTCTCTTCACATTGCTGAAAAATAGCTGCATAGCTTTAGAATACATAGATCTAACTGTAAGATCACACACTTACACACACACACAAAAAAAAAATATGGGAAAAGGCAAAGAGCAGCTTAGCTTATACTCTGGTCTGCATACAAGCGTACCGGGAAGCCAAAGCAATGTGCTGCGACATACGGTTTGAAGTAGAGCATAAAGACTGCCTGTGTGACATATTTGGAGGGAAGAAAAATAACAACAACAACAACAAAAAACACAGATATAGGGACCCAGGAAGAAGTCTGTTGAATGGTTTAGAAAAAGATGAGAAGGACATCCTAGGTCAGTGTAGGAAGAAATGATGAGGCAGCAGCACGTTTGAGAGGTATTTGCTGATAGTTGGTAACTGGTTGAAGTAGGCTTGGTGAGGGAGCCAGGATAATCCCCTTGCTGCAGACTTGGCTGACTGGGTGATTGTGTGTTAGCACCATCTGAAATGCAGGAGCATCAGAGGGCTTGAGAGAGAAGATAATTCAAACGTTGTAGGAGCTTAAGGCTGCTTGCTCCAAGTTTCTATACAAAGCAGGAAGCAATGGCATCTGTTAACCATAATGGAAGGAACGGGGATGGGTCTTGTATGATGAAGATTTATGATGGTAACTAGAAATAGGTGACAAAAAGTGGAAGGCAGAGCTGAGGACTCAGCAGAACCCGGGAAACGCAGACAGACAGGGCAGTATGATTTTCTCCGCTAGTGCCCAGCTGTTGGAAGAGAGAGGCCAGGGTGTGGCACCAACACGCACAGAAATAATCTCAAGAAGGAGAGATTTCATGAAGCCTGATGTTTCCTTGATGCAGTGGGGTGGAATTATGCCCACCCAACGATCTGTTTAAATCCTACCTCTGTGAATGTGATCTTACTTGGAAATAGAATCTCTGCATACATAATCAAGTTAGTTTCAAGACAAGATCATCCTGGATTTAGGGTCGACCCTAAATCTAATATTGAAATCTTTATAAGAGAAAGGGAAAGGAGATTTGAGATTGTGGACACACAGAGAGGAAGGCCACGTGAAGACAGAGCAGAGATTTGGAATGTAGCATCTACAAGCCAAGGAAAGCCCGGAACTGCTGGAAACCTCTGGAAGCTAGGGGAGAGACATGAAATGAATTCTTCCTCAGAGCCTCCAGAAAGAGTCAACCCTGCTGATATCTTCATTTTGGACTACCAGCCTCCAAAACTGTAAGTCAATTAAATTCTGTTATTTTAGGCGAGTTTGTGGTCATTGTAACAGCAGTCCTAGAAAACTAGTACACTGGCTCTAGAATATTCTAACTGCCAAAGGCTTGCTTGATCTTGTCAGGTAGTAACTACGCAGACCAGATACTGACCCATAGTATTTGTGTTTTAAACTGGTCAGTGGATAAACTAACTTATTTAAAGTAGTAGGTGTGTGAAAAAGGTTTGAAGGAGTGCTACTGAAGTATAGCCACAAATTCTAATATAACCAACCAAGCTAAAATAAGAAACACTCTTAACTGCTCTAAGCTAGCATATTAAATCCCAAATCACTGTTGAGTGCAACCACATCATTAAATTCAGCTGTTATAAATTTAACTCCTCTGACTTTTTGATGGGGTGGTTAGAGCTTCTGATTAGCTGTAACTAGCAGACGGTGGGATGGAGGAAGTGGTGCTGTGCAAGTTCTGTGTTGAGGTGTCAAGAGACGTTACAGCTTCTGCTCTCACACTGGGGACAGTTCCATAACATCCCTTTGGGAAAATAAGACCATGTTGTCCCAGCCATCTCAGCGAAACTTCCATACTGAGCCTGGCCTACACCAGAGAGATCGCTCAACTGATCTCAGCCCAAGTGGCCAACCACAGACTCATGAGCTAGGTGACATTTTTGTTGACTTCAGTCACTAAATTTTGGTTTGGTATTTTATAAAATAGGTAACTGATAAAATAAATTAGCAGAATATTGCTTTTTATTTATTTATCTATTTTTGCACAAGTATCCTCCTCCCGGGTTTGGCTTTGCACGCTGAGACATCAGTTAAAAGCTTGAAGTCAATGAGAGGAAGTACAAGTGGAACACGAGGAGAGTGTGTCTTCAAGGGAGGAGAGAATAATCTCAGGTGATAAGAGGCTGATTCTGCAACCAAAGTACGATCAGTAGAGATTGGGAAACTCAGTATCAACACAATTCTCATGGTTCTACTCTTTGTAGTCCTTGCTGTTTTCACACGAGAAGTATGACATGACCAAGTTCACCAACCCACCTGATGACATCCTGCCTTGGATTTTTATCTACATTGTTCTTGAGACAAGAGATTATTTAAGGTAGCCTGGGCAACTCCCTGATTCTCTGCCCATGTTCTGATGCAAAAGTTATAATGCCACGCCTATAATTTTCTTTTTAAGTTCTAAAGAGCTCTTGGAGGCATCTGATCCTCAGTACAGGTCTTGCATTCGTGTATCTTTAATACTGAGTTACGGAAACAGCCCTCAACCCATGGAAATCATAACTTTAATAGACACTTTTTCTGTATGACTGTCCATGATAGCTGGGTTGGCTCTTTTGCCACTGCGCACCTCCCTGGCAGTTTCCTGGTCTCCCTCTCCTCTTTGTTCTTTTTCCCTCATTCTCTCCTTTTCCTGCCTTCAGGAGAGCATTTTTACACTTAAAAACATTTCATATAATTCTTCTTCTCAGATAAAGCCATTTTGATTTCACAACAATGAGTTAATATTTGCAAAACACTTAAAATAGTTCTGCATGTAACATCATTTCAATATTTACTTTTACTTATTTATAAAACTTTTTTAAATGGACATAATTTAGGCACACCCTGGGGCCCACCCTGCCTGTAGTGATCTTCTTTCAGCGTTTCAGGAATTATACTAGGATGGACCCAGTTTATATTAAATCTTCCTTTTGAGTAAAAACATTAGAGGGGGATTTCAGTGTCATCAAGGCAAAAATCCTAAGCCTTATAAAAGCTGTAGCTAATACATTGCAGAGAAAATAAATTGATGTTGGATTAGGTCTAATTTCATGGGATTAAAGCTAAACATGAGAACAACAAATGCTGGAGAGGCTGTGGAGAAAGTGGAACCCTCCTACACTGTTGGTGGGGTTGCAAAATGGTCCATCCTCTTTGGAAGGCAATCTGGAATCATCGTTATTCTTTATCATTGTGTAGTGCTCCATTGAGTATATGTACCGTAGTTTACCTATCCATTCTTCTATTGTTGGGCATCTGGGTTGATTCCATCTTTTTGCTATCGTGGACTGTGCTGCGGTAAACATTCTGGTGCATGTGTCCATTGCTGCGAAAGGCCTTGATTCTGTAGGATATATTCCAAGTAGTGGAATTACTGGGTCAAATGGTATATCGATATCCATTTTTTTTAGGAAGCGCCAGTGTAGGAGGGTCCCACTTTCTCCATAGCCTCTCGAGAATTTGTTGTTTTGTGTTTTCTGGATCATGGCCAATCTTGTTGGGGTGAGATGGTATCTCATTGTTGTCTTGATTTGAATTTCTTTAATAACTAAAGATCGTGAACATGTCCGCATGTGTTTTTTGGCTGCCTGGATCTCCTCTTTAGTGAAATATCTGTCCATCTCCTTTGCCCATTGCTTAATTGGATGGTTTATCTTCTTCTTATTGATATTTTGTAGTATCTTATAGATTACGGAGATCAGGTGTCGGTCTGACATAGAGTTGCCAAATATTTTTTCCCATTCTGTGGTGTTCTTTTAATTCTATTAATAAAGTCTTTGGTTGAGCAAAAGTGTTTGATTCTTAATAGTTCCCATTTATCTATTTTCTCTTCTGTTGATTGAGGTTTCTTTGACAGATTTTGGAGTCTGTCCTCATTGTGTATTAAAACTTCCATTGTTGTTCCTACCTTTTCTTGAATGAGCTTTATCGTTTTAGGTTTGATATTTAGGTCTTTTATCCAGCACTTGGCTGGCTTTTTATCCAGTTGGAGTTGGTTTTTGTATAAGGTGAGAGATATGGATCTTGATTGAGTTTATTGCAGATGGATAACCAATTTTGCCAGCACCATTTGTTGAAGAGACTGTTTTTACCCCAGTTTAATGTCTTAGGGCCTTTGTCGAATATCAACTGTTCATAGGCAGATGGTGTCATCTCTGGGGTCTCAATTCTGTTCCATTGATCCATCTGTCTGTTCTTGTACCAGTACCAGGCTGTTTTGACCACTGTGGTAGTGTAATGGTCGGGTAATGAGAGGCCTCCCAGTGTGTTCTTCTTCTTTAGTAGTACCTTACTTATCTGGGGCTTCTTCCCTTTCCAAATAAAATTGGTGATTTGCTTCTCCATCTCATTTAAAAATGATGCTGGAACTTGTATTGGGATTGCATTATATAAATAAATTGCTTTGGGTAAAATAGACATTTTCACAATGTTAAGTCTTCCTATCCATGAGCAGGGTAGGTTTTTCCATTTATCTAAGTCTCTCTTAGTTTTTTGTAGTAAGGGCTTGTAGTTCTCTTTGTAAAGGTCTGTTGTTTCTCTGGTTAGATTAATTCCTAGGTACTTTATCTTCTTAGGGGCTATCGTAAATGGTATTGATTTGATAATTTCCTCCTTAACAGTCTCGTTGTTTGTATAAAGGAGTCCTACTGATTTACTTATGTTTATCTTGTATCCTGAGACTTTGCTGAACTCTTCTATCAGTTTGAGTAGCTTACTTATAGATTCCTTGGGGTTCTCTGCATATACAATCATATCATCTGTGAACAGGGAGATTTTAACTTCCTCTTTGCCAATGCAGATGCCCTTTATTTCTTCGTCTTGTTGAATTGCTCTGGCTAGAACTTCTAGCACAGTGTTGAATAGGAGAGGTGACAGTGGGCATCCTTGTCTAGTTCCTGATCTCAGGGGAAAGTCTTTCAGTCTCTCTCCATTCAGGATGATGTGGGCAATTGGCTTTGTATAAATGGCCCTTATTGTGTTGAGGAATTTGCCGTCTACGCCCATTTGACTAAGAGTTTTTAGCATGAATGGGTGTTGGACTTTATCAAATGCCTTTGCTGCATCAATGGACAAAATCAGGTGATCCTTGTCTTTTGTGTTATTTATGTGGTTAATCACATTAATTGTTTTCCTGATGTCGAACCAGCCTTGCATCCCTGGTATGAATCCCACTTGGTCATGATGGATTATTTTCTTGATATGTTGTTGTATTCTGGTGGCAAGAATTTTGTTGAAGATTTTTGCATCTAGGTTTATGAGTGATATCGGTCTGTAGTTCTCTGTCTTTGTTGGATCTTTCCCTGGCTTAGGTATCAGGGTTATGCTGGCTTCATAGAATGAGTTTGGGAGTACTCCATCCCTTTCTATACTGTGAAATATTCTCAGTAGTATTGGGGATAACTCTTCTCTAATGCTTGATAGAATTCTGCTGTGAAGCCATCTGGGCCCGGACTTTTTTTGGTTGGCAGTGTTTTGATGACCTTTTCAATCTCTTCCTTTGTGATGGGTTTATTAAGTTGTTCTGCTTCACGTTGTGATAATTTGGGTAGGTGGTATGAGTCAAGGAATTTGTCCATTTCCCCTAGGTTTTCAAATTTGTTAGAGTACAGTCTTTCATAGTATTCTGTTATGATGTTTTTGATTTCTATTGCATCTGTGGTGACAACTCCCCTCTGATTTCTAATTTGGGTTATTTGTTTCCTTTCCTGCTTTTCTTTAGTAAGTTTAGCCAGTGGTTTATCAATTTTATTGATCTTTTCAAAAAAACAGCTTTTGGTCTTTTCAATTTTTTCAATTGTTTTTCTATTCTCTAATTCATTTAGCTCTGCTCTAATCTTTATGATCTCATTTCTTCTGGTGCCCGAGGGGTTCCTCTGTTGTTCTCTTTCTACTTGTTCAAGCTGTAGAGTTAGTTCCTTGAGTTGGTTTCTTTCTTCCTTCCAGATGTGTGCATTTATGGAGATAAACAGACCTCTGAGCACTGCTCTGGCTGTATCCCTTAGGTTCTGGTAGGAAGTGTTTCCGTTCTCATTGGAATCCATGAATTTCTTTAATTCATCCTTGATTTCCTCTATAATCCATGTTTTTTTGAGCAAGATGGTGTTCAGTTTCCAAGAGTTCCACTTTCTATCTATGTTTTTTCTGCTATTGATTTCAACTTTTATGGCTTTATGATCTGAGAAGATGCTTTGCAGTAATTCAATGGTAAGGATTTTGTTGAGCACTGCATTATGGCCTAACACATGGTCAATTCTGGAGAATGTTCCAGGTGCACTGGAGAAGAAGGTGTAGTTGTCTGCTGATGGGTGGAAAGTTCTGTATATATCAATGAGGTTTAGTTGGTTAATTGTGTCAATGAGGTCTTCTGTATCTTTACTGAGCTTTTTTCTAGATGATCTGTCTAGTAATGAGAGTGGAGTGTTAAAGTCTCCCACTATTATTGTGGAGTCATCTAACTCTCTTTTGAGCATAGTCAGTGTTTCCTCGACATATTTAGGTGCTCTGACATTAGGTGCATAAATATTTAATATAGTTAAGTCTTGCTTGTGTACTGAACCTTTCAGCAATAAATAGTGCTCACGATGGTGGATTTGACATTGAAATTGATTTTGTCAGAGATTAGAATTGCCACCCCTGCTCTTCTTTGTTCACTGTTAGCTTGATATATATTCTTCCATCCTTTAATTTTCAGTTTGCTAAAATCTCGGTACCAACATGGCGTCCCGCACACTGACCGTGGAGCTCCGCACAAACCCTGCTGAGGCAGCTACAAAACAAAAGGCTCAACGTGGCTAGATTAATAGAGTCCCGAGCCTGGCTCTCAGAATATGGGAATTTTGCCTGCCTATCCCCCCAGCAGCGCCTCTGAGTCCAGCCGCCAGGCAAGACCCAGCTCCACTCGCCAGCCGAGACAGAGAAAAAAAAAAAGTCAAAATGGTGTGTTTACCTTCTGTTTGTGAGAGCCGGGGCTAGCCAGGAGCGGGAGTCAGTGAAAGAGAGGAGGTTTTTCGCTGAGTGGTATGAAGTCCCAATTAACAGCTCTGTGCCGTGTCCTGAGGCTGATTAGGTGATCAGAAGGCTCTGTTTGATTGTCATTTCAGGTCTTGGTTTCCAGAGGGATAGAAGGAGATGTGCGCTTAGTCCGCCAGCTTGACTCTGCCAGCCTAATATCTGGTTTTATATTCACCTGTACTTCTGCTCACCAACATTGAGTACTGGTTTTCCAGAACATCCCAGGGCTAGTTGAAAGGGAACCACACACTGATTCAGCATATGCTTGATTGTATTTGGGGCAAATTACTGTAACTTAAGAGCCTGTAGATTTTTCTTTTGGGACCCTGAACCCAGCAGGAGGGTGGAGGTACATCATAAAAAGAATAAGACCTTCTGATCTGAGAGGATGTACGAAACTGCATTCAGGACCAGCACCCTGGGAATCCCATATCTAGAACCCTCACCTGTAAAGTGTGTGATACCTGCAGTATGCTGAGGCAGGCTGTTAGTGGGCAGACCTGAGTCTGGCTCCCCTGTGGGTGGCCCTGACAGCTAGTGGATGTTATGTTTTCCTGTACCCCAAGCACAGTGCAGTCTAATAGAGCTATTTATGGCACTTTCTACCCATGTTTGCATATATTTTCCTCAGTTATGACTAGCCTATATGGATGTTGAGTTCAGAGCCTGAAATTTTAGCTAAGTCCCTTCAAAGGAGTATCTTACAGCCTCTGCCTCTGAGCTTCTGTATGTGAGGAAATGGTCATTTTAAACAAAGATTTTACACCTCTTTTGCTGGAGTTAACCACTTTACAGCTCAACAGGATGACAGAATAGAAGGATCAACCAAATAAGAATGACCTTTAATTGAGTTTGATTAAGAGCTGAGAGGTCCTGGTGTTTGCAAAATGTACTTTAAGTGCAAACGTGTATACTGTAATGTAAATTCTTCAGGAGTGGGGATGAAAGGCTAGTGCAGACATGACTGGAGGCAGAGAAGGATTTGGTTACTTTTGCAGCCCTGATGGGCTACAGTCAGTGTGACTGATGATGGATGAGTATCTTAGAGTCAAAGCAGAAAAAACAAACCTATTGCCATCTAGTTGATTCTGGGTATGGTGACCACAATGTGTTACAGAGTAGAACTGCTCCACAGGACACTTTTGGCTGTAATCTTTATAGAAGCAGATCACCAGGCCTTTCTTCTGTTGCACTACTACTGGGTGTGTTCAAACTGCCAACCTTTATGTTAATAGTGCAGTGCAGCCAGTTTGTGCCACCCAGAGACCACTTCACAGGCAGGATGATTACAGGTCTCAGACAGCCCGGTTTATGGATATTGTCCCTGCATCCCATCTAGTTGACAGCCCTGTTCACTCTCACACATTGCCAGGTTTGGATGATAAAACTACCTGACATCCTTATTAGTACAAAAATAAGAGGCCAGAAGAAGTCACAGCAGATACGCAGCATCTGTTCTTGCCCCGTATAGTTTCTGCAGTTTCCATAAACTACGGTTTCTGCTAATTGAGTTAGCTAAGTGCTACATCTGCTAACCAGAAGATCAGCAATTCAGATCTGCCAGGTAATCCTTGAAAACTCTGTGGAACAGTTCTGCTCTGACCTACAGGATCGCTGTGAGTCAGAGTCAACTCAATGGCAGTGACTGGCTAATTGAGCTGGGAGTTTGAGTCTTCACTGGCAGTTCTGTGGTCCAGGTCCTTTTGCACTGATCTGAGCTACCCTGAGCATGATTCTACCCTCCCTCCAGTCTCTCCTTGTGTAAGGTAAGACCACTGGCATCATTTTGCTTCCTTCTTGCCTTTCCACTCCTTTTTCTTCCCTCCTAGATGCTACTGCTTCTCCTCCCTTCCTCTTTTTTTTTTTGGTCTTTCTTCTTTTTAAAGAAACTATTGCTTTAAAATTCTATGTTTCTATTTCAGGAATCTTTGCTCAATTTTTGAAGTACGTGGTACAACTGCACTGTGAAAGTCATTGATTGCGCTGATACGCTTTACTGGTGACTTGTTCTCTGTTTCCTGGCTCCCATGTCCTGGCCTTTCTTGGATTATATTTTTTATTTTCAGTAATGCATTCAGAAGAATATGTGGGCAGTGAAATTTCTAAATTGCTCATTGTTGGAAGCTATCTTCATCTTACCTTTATACTCGAATGGTATTTCAGCTGAGATGATTTCCAAATGTGTTGCCCTCAGTGTATTTTGGCTAATTATTCATAGTTTTCCAGTTTATCTTACAGATCAGAAGGCTGATGCCCGACTCTAATTTCTTCATACATTTCTTTTTCCTTCAGCCCTTCTTCTCTTTTTGAAAACCTCTAGCACTTTATTCATGAGAGTCACATTTTTTTTTTTACTGCTTGTGGAAAGCACATGGCGGGCCTTTTGAGCTGAATTCTCATGGTTTCCTTTAAAAAAATAATCAGTTGCCATCAAGTATCCCCAATTCATGGTGATTCCATGTGTGTCAGAGTAGAACTGCACTTCGTAGGATATTCAGTGTCTCCATTTTTAGAAGTAGATCACCAGGACTTTCTTTCAAGGCACCTCTGGGTAGACACAACCCTTCCATCTTTGAATTAGCAGCTGAGCATGTTAACTCTTTGCACTACCCAGGGACTCCTGTTTTCCTTGAGCTTGTGGAAATTTCTTCAACTATTTGCTTGATTTTATTTTTCCCTTGATGCTCTGTATTCTCTCACTTTATTAGGTAAATATTAGATCTTCTGGATGTATCTTCATGTTTTATTAACATTTTGTTCATAGTTCTCAGTTTTCTTTCTTTTTGGACTCTGTTCTTGCAAAAATCTTTGGCTTCAGCTTCCAGGTTGCTGAGAATGCCTTTGGCCCCGCCCATACTGCTATTCAATCCTTTCACTGAGCTTTTCATTTCAACACACAGATTTTTAACTTCCAAGAAGTATTTAGCGTTCTCGTGCTTACATTTCACAGGCACACCTTGTCATGTAATGGATATGCTTTTCTTAAATTCTCAGAAAACTTTGCTATAATTGCTTTGAAGATGCCCTGGCAGCGTAGTGGTTAAGGTTGCTAACCAAAGGGTTGGCAGTTTGAATCCATCAGCTACCACTTGGAAACCCTGGGGGGGAAGTTCCACTCTCCCATAGGGTTACTAAGAGTCAGAATTAATGGCAAGAAGATTTTATTTTTTGCAATTAGTTTTCAAGTATTTTAATTTACTACATTAACTGTCTCCCTTAAGGTTAGTTCCTCTGCATACTCCATTTGTTTTTCTTTATTTTCTCCTTTCTCAAAGCTTGAGGCCAGGCTCTGTAGTTAGTGGCAGAGGGCCTGAGTAATAGTTAGGCTTCCTCTTAAGGCCAGCAGAGTGTGTCTTCTCAATGTGGGTCTCTGTGTTCACAGTGAGTGGAAAGTGACATGGGACATTATCCCACGTCTCTCACCAGCTGTAGGACTCATGCTTAGAATTGCCTAGAACTAAACTCTGTTATTTGGAAAAATGTTCTCAGGACTTTAAGCCCACTGCTGTCAATTTGATTTTGACTCGTAGTGATCCTGTAAGACTTTAGACTGGGACAGATGCTGTAGGTAACAGCTTGGAAAGCAGATTCCTTAACTCTGTTAGTTTTGCTATCACCTGAGTTGATCTGCTTTTGTCTTAGTGAAATTTCTTTACAAGCTGGTCTGCTAATGGCACAGATTTCTGGCTTTCCAGTGCTTCTAAGAATCTGTTCTTATGTTTACACTTCCATGTCGTTTAAAAGAGTGTGATAAACGGTCCATGTACTTTGAACCCTAAAACCAAACCCACTGCCACTGAGTCAATTCTGACTCCTAGTGAGCCCATAGGCGTTCTAAGCCTTGAACCTCTGCAGAAGCAGATTGCCACAGCTTCCTCCCTGAGAGCCACTGGCGATTCACATCACTGACCTTTTGGTTGGTAGTCGATTGTTTTAACCACTGTACTACCAGGGCTCCTGGGGTTCACCAAATTACCAATTATTTTAATCCCCAGGGATATGTGTCCAGTCCAAAACCCTGAAAGCTTTCTGTCTGATATCATACCTTTAGACTCTTGGTAATGTCCATTTGTCCTGGGAGCCAGCCTCGGCAGGGTCTGGGATCATGGAGGGATGGGTGGTGTCAGCGAAGAAGAAATGATGAGACTGAGACAACCAGGAATCTGGAGATCGGCCGCCCATTAGGGCCTGTCTTTATTTTTTATGTAATCAGTGAGGTGATGTGATTTCACCCTGGTCTTTGGCCACATAAGCTGTTGGCTAATGAGGAACTGATACCTCGTGGTCTCTTTTCATGTTAATCATCAGGGCCTTCTAGATAAAGGCCCGAGGCAAGTATATTGTGGTGATAAATAACAGTGAAAACAAAGTTATGTCTTGAGCTTAATCAGCTCTATCCATGCCTCGAGGTCAAAGCTCATTATCTTGCTGTCTCTATTTGTTCCTTCTTTGTTCTTTCTTATCTCTTCCTGTGAGGACAGTAAGTGCCCACCGTCCCCCACTCTAAGCCTCTCTTAAGCTGTTCTAAGAAGGGTATTTCTTTAGTATTTGTCTATTTGCCATACCAAATACAATAAACTTGGAAGCCTATCTGTCTTCCTGATGTAGGGAGTGGAATGTCTATATTCTAAGTGCTGTGTGTGGGGGGGTCATCCCTGGGGAGCTTCCCAGGGCCTTCCTGCAATCTTGTGTTTCACATGTGGAGGAGGAAGTGCAGTTGTGGGAAGCCAGCAGAGCCGGGCTGGGCGTGCTGTGTCAGAATTCATTAAGCCAAGGGGATTGTAAAACCCTTCTTCTTTGATCCTTGTGCCGGGAGATAAGAGGGCATTTTTGAGGAAGGTTTAATTAGGATGCAAAATATCAACAGGGAGCCAGCCAAGAGCCAAGTGCCATCGAGTCGGATCTGACTCATGGGGAGAGCAAGGCCAAAAAAATATGCCAAGGGTGAAATGCATCCACCCACCATCACGTAGGCATGAGACTTTGCTTACAGAGGCTTCTGTGGGTGATGGGCCTCGGCACATTTGTTACTTTCTAATTGCTTGCATTTGTGTTAGAACTTGTACTTCTTCCCCTTTCCAAGCTGCCCCTCCCCAGACCAATCCTACCAAACTAGACTCTGAACTTCAGGGGAGACTCCTGTGTGTTAACTACTAAGATCATGGCCTCTAGTACAAGGTAAATCTGTGTTTGGATCCCAGCACCTTACTTATTCTGTTGGTTGTATCTTTGACTTTAAGTTTTCTTTTAGATAAAATGAAAGTAGCAGTAAGTTGCCTCTCAGCTTTATGGAAGTGTATTATAAAAGTGAAATTGCTTGGCATATAGGAGGCACTCAAAAACTGTTAGTTTCCTTTCCTCATTCCATGAGGACAGAATCTGTGTCTTTTGCTTCCCTTCTGACTTCTAAATTCCCAGCATAATTTTGACTGCTTGCCTTCAATTTGACAGGTTAAATGTAGGAGTGAATTCTAAAGACAACATTTTTTTTTTTAATGTGGTTACCATGTAAAATGCTGAGTATTTTACCTGCACTGACTCAGGAATCCTCACAGAACATTGTCATCTATAATTTATAGGTGAGAAAGTTGGGACATAAATAATTTAAGAATTTTTTCTAAGGCCACAAGGCAGTAAGTAACTGAGCCAGAATTTGAAAGCAGGAAACCTCAGTAGCATAGTGGTTAAGTGCCAGGGCTGCTAACCAAAAGGTCAGCAGTTCAAATCCACCAGGCACTCCTTGGAAATTCTATGGGGCAGTTGTGCTCTGACCTGTAGGGTCGCTATGAGCCAGAATCGACTTGATGGCAGTGGGTTTTTTTGAGGTGCGAACTTGGGTCTACAGTCTCCCATGCTTAGCTATTATGCACACTGCCTATCTTTCAACCTAACCAATCTTATTTTTCAGCACTTTTCTCATTTGTTATTACCTCTATGTAGCTGCATGCACAAGCTCTCTCTATTACTCTTTCCTCACCTGCCTCACAGACCCATGTACTTCTGTATCTTTCTCCATATTTTAAATCCCATCCAAAGTTTCCTTCCCTCAGAAAGCCTCTTCTGGCTCACAGTGGACCCCACAGCACTTCTGTGCCCTTAGGTAACTCATACTGTTGCCCATGGTAATTTTTATTTCTATTATGTAATTATCTGTGTGTTTTTATTGTGCCCTAGGGAATGATAAGCTCTTCGAAGTAAGGCTCTATGGTCTCCATCCACTTCACAATTCTTTCTTAAGTGTAAATGGGGCTATGCTAGACTTGCCCACTCTGAACATTCAATTACATGCTTGTTGAATGAATAACTGGTAAAAACTTTGAGGTTATTCTCACTTAGACTCAGAAGGTAACATCACAAAAGGAGCATATTCTTGATGAAATATCTGACTTATGACAGAAAGGTCATTTTCAGTGCAGAGAAAGGACATCTGATTACCCCTAAGGGAAAATAAATGTGTTCCACTTTTGACTTCATATATAAAAATAATTTATAGGTTAAAACAAACAGACAAACAAACAACCATTGCAGTCAAGTTGATTCTAACAATAGCAATTCTATAGAATAGACTAGAACACTCTATAGGGTTCCTAAGGAGCAGTTGGTGGATATAAACTGCTGACCTTTTGATTAACAGCCAAGCTGTTAACCACTGTGCCAATTTATAGACAGAGACCTAAATATAAATTACAAGATGCTATGGGGAGTCACAGAGGGATCTAAACAGGGGTTTCTGATAAAAGTTTAACAACACGCTCTACAAAAAACAAAGCAAAAAAGAAGAGGAGGGGCCACCCTAATTTGTAGTGTGTGCTAACACCAATGGTGTAACTATTATCCATCATTTCAAGCTACCAACATGTCCCTCAACACACAGTTACGAAGAGAGGCCAGCTCTCAAGCCAGCTTCAGTTTTCCATGGTATCTAGATCAGTTGAGGTGGAAAAGTGGAGGCGTCAGGAAGGATTTCCCGAGAAAGAGTCATCTACTACGAGAGCTGTAAACAATAAGAAGGAACTAGCTAGATGAAGAAGACCTCAGAGAATTGCCCCGTGTAGAGGAGGACATATGCCAAGGTGTGAAAGACACAAGGGCATGGCATGTTTAGAGGACTGGAGAAGGTCATTGAGGATTGAGGCCCTAGTGCAAAATGGCATGAATGTGACAGTAGCAGAGGGCATGTGTACATGTCCCACATGTGTTGTGTGGTATATATGTGTGTGGTATGGCATGTATGAGTGTGTATACTATGTGCATGTGTATGTGCGCCTGTGCACATGTGTGGATTCAGTGAGGTATGTGTGTGTTGTTGATGAGAAAAATAAGACACTGGGATGTGCAAGGCAAACCAAGACCAAATCCTCTGCCACAAGTAACTCTGTCTTTTAGGGAGATTTTTTTAAACTTTCATAGGAACCCAAGTATTTTACAGTTTTTGCTTGATAATATCTCCTCTGGCTGAGGCCTCCTTTGTAGATTCAGAAGGTCCTTTGGTTCAGTTCACTATGTTTTCTGTATATCAGACTTTCTTCAGGGAAGGGGCCTTCCTAGGTCACCTGTTGGTGAGTGTGCCTGGAAGTCAGCCTCCAGAATGTCAACTCTTGTTTTTTCTACACTCCAATCAATGGAGTTGGAGTCATAGATAAAATGATTTCACTTATCAACCCTTGATTCTAAACAAGTTGCTAAAATGTCTTCCTAAATAAATCTCTACTAGGCAATACTTCATAACACTATTAAACAGAAAACCATTTATGTGATAAGGACCCTTACCATACCAAAAAAAGAAAGAAAAGAAACTATTGCTGTTGAGTCTATTCTGAATCATTGCAACCTTATAGGACAGATTGGAACTGCCCCATGGAGTTTCCAAGGAGGCCTTGGTGGATTTGAACTGCTGACTTCTTGGTTAGCAGCGGAAGCACTTAACTACCACATAGGTAATAACTATTTGTTGAAGTGGCCCGTCTTCCTTTCATTTTCCTGCACAGTGAGATGAAGAATACCACCATCTTAACAGCTCTACCCTTCCAGCAACTAACCAGCAGTTGGCCAAGATGTGTACCTTTAGGAGAAGAGAGAAATACAAGATGGTAACTATATTTGACTGCCTTTAAATTGCTGCATTAGCACAGGCTGCAAGAAATGCTGATTATCCCTCTGGGAACAGAGGCTTGGGTTGCAGACCAGGTTTAGACAATCTCTTACTAAGCAAGTAAAGCTTGGTAGTTTTCCAAAATTTTAAGTTAAAAAGCTGGCCGTAGAAGGAAACATGCCCTTCACTTTATGGAGAGCAGTCAAGCTTTCCTTCGAGCAGTCAGTGCCAAGAACCATAAAATATCAATCTCATGCAGCGTATTCACAAATGACCCTGATAAAATGCTTCATGACCCTGTTCCAGGGAGGCTGAGTCATGCCAAACAGGCAAGAAGTGGGTTTTTGCCTTTCTTTCTGTTCCCCCAGGGCTGATGGAAGAACTCCAGCTTAGTGACACTTACACTTAATGTCAAACTAAGAGTAAAGTGAGTTACTTAGGAGATCTATTCCCAGAACAACACACTGCCTGAGCCAGGTTGGGTGCTTAAGAGAGACCAGGAAGGCTGATTGCAGTGTGTGGGCAATTCTACTATTGCTTGTAATTCTCTGGTCCTCAGTTTCTGTTTAGTACAATGAATATAGTACAGTCTTCCTGTGAGTCTACTAAGCTAGCCAGTAAGACCAGAATTAGACTTCTTTCAAAACAAATTCAGATTGCAGTGAGCTCATAGCTTTTTTGTTCTTGCCTGCTTCTCCTCACCCTTGAAACACACACACACATACACACACATTTTTCCTTCTTAGAATTAAAGTGACATACAGTGGTGAGAAGCATACCATTTTGTACTACAATGAGCAAAAGCTCTACAATAAATGGTGCCCATTTCCCATTATTTTTTTCCCAAGAAAGACTCAATTTGTTATCCTTATTATGTATAAAGTGCACAGATTGTTCGGCAGCTTACTTGTGATGAAAATCATTGAAGAACCTGTAAGAGCATAGAAAGAAATGCTTTTAATTATAACGTTAGAGATGAACCTGTTGCCATCAAGTCAGTTCTGACTCACAGCAACTCTGTAGGACAGAGTAGAACTAACTCCCTGATAGGATTTCCAAGGAGCAGGTGGATATGAACCACTCACTGACTTTTGGCTAGTAGCCTGTTCTTTTAACCACTGCCCATTGGAAACTCTGGTTTCATGGTGGTTAAGTGCTATCGGTGGTAACTGAAAGGTTGGCATCTAAAAATAAAATAGCTGTGTAGTAGGTTCTGAAGTTAAGTAATGTGAGGTCTTCTACTTTGTTTTTCTTTGATGTATATATTGGATCTTGAGGTTTTCTGTGAGTAAGATCATATTATAACAAAGAGCATCCTTGTTTGGTTCCCATTCTCAAGAAGACTGTTTTCAGACTGTTTCCATGTAGCATGATGTTGGCTGTTGGCTTTGTATAAACGCCCTTTAAGTAATGGTTTATTTACCTAGGGCCTCTTTCCTTTCCATATAAAGTTAATGATTACTTTTTCCACTTTGTTAAAGAATATTGTTGATGTTTGTATAGGGATGGCAGTATATTTGTAGACTGCTTTGGATAGGATTTAGCTTTTCATAATGTTGAGTCTATTTCTCCATGACCATGGTATATATATTTTTTCCATTTATGTAGATCAATTTTGATTTCTTACAGTGGTGTTTTGTACTTTTCTTTGTGTAGATCTTTTATGTCACTTGTTAGATTTATTTCTAAATATTTTATTTTTTTAGGTCTTATTATAAATGATATTGTTCCTCTGATTTCTTTTCCTAGTTCTATTTATTAGTATATAAGAATCCAGCTTATTTTTGTATCTTTCTCTTGTATCTTACAACTGTGCTCAATCTTTCTATTAGATCTAGCTGTTTTCTCAGGAGTCTTTATGATTCTCTGTGATTACTATGTCATCTGTGAATGGAGATAATTTTATGTCTTACTAATTTGGATGCCCTTTATTTGTTTATTGTCTTTAAATAGGCTTAGTGATAAAAGGCATTCCAGTCACGTTACCATTCTCAAGAGGAAAGTTTTCAGCCTTTCTCCATTGAGAATAACTTTAGCTGTTTCTTTTACATGGAAGCCCTTTAGTATGCTGAGGAATTTGCCTTCTATTCCTATTCTGTTGAGAGTTTTTATCAGGAATGCATGTGGGACTTCACTGGATGTCTTTTCTTCATCAGTCGAGACGATCACGTGATTCTTTTATTTGTATGATCAGTCATGTTGATTGATTTTCTAATGGTAAAGTGATCCTTGTGTACCTTGTATGAATCCTGCTTGGTCAGGGTATATTATTTAATTTTTTAAAATATGATGCTGAATTGTACTGTCTAGAATTTTGTTGAGAATTTTGGCATCTATATTCATGAGAGATATTTTCTGAAATTTTCTTTTTTCTGGTGTCTTTTCCTGGTTTTGGTACCAGGGTTATGCTCGCTTTGTAGAAAGATTTCAGAAGTATCCCTTTTTTTTCTATTGTTCTGAAATTGTTTGAGTAGTACTGCTGTGAACTCTTTTCTGAATGTCTGGTCTAATTCTCAGTTGAAACTGTCTGGGCCAAGACTTTTCTGTTGTTGGGAGCTTTTGCTTTATAACCTTTTTAATCTCTTCTTTTATTATGGATCTTTCGGATTTTGTATCTCAGTTTGTGTTAGTTTAGGTAGGAAGTGTGTTTCTAGAAATTTGTCCATTTCCATTAGGTTTTGAAATATGTTGGAGCACAGTTTTCACAGTACTCTTTCGTGATCTTTTTAATTTCAATTGGGTCTTTTGTAATGCCCCCATATCATTTCGCATTTGGATTATTTTGCTTTTTTCCTGTTTTTCTTATGACCATTTGGCCAGGAAGTTGTCGGTTTTGTTGATTCTTTCAAAGAACCAATTCTTTATTTTGTCAATTCTTTTTTTTTTTCCTCCCCCATTCTTCATTTCATTTGTTTCTACTTTGATCTTTATTATTTCCTTGATCCTGGTGGCTGCTCTTTTGCTGTTCTCTTTCTGGTTACTTAAGTTGTAAACCTATGTATTGGTGATTGTCTCTTTCTTCTTTTATGATGTGTGTATCTGTTTCTGTAAATTGACCTCTGAGTGTTGCCTTTCTGCATCCCAGACGTTTTGGTACAATATGTTTTCATTCTTGTTTGATTCTAGAATTTTTTAAATTCCGTCTTTGATTTCTTTTGATTTTTCCTCAGTTTCACTGATCCTGATTACCCAGTGGTTTTTAAATAAGGTATTACTCAGTTTCCATATCTCCGTCCCACCTTCCCGCCCTCCTACCCCCTTACCCTACCTTGTTGCTTACTGATTTCTGCCTTTATGGTGTTGTGCTCAGAGAAGATGCTTTATATCATCTCAATGTTTGGGATTTTGTTGAGGGTTACTTTGTAGCTTAAGATGTGGTCTACTCTGAAGAACATTCCACGTGCCTTGGAAAAGAATATATAAATCCCTGTGCTCTACCTGTGTATTCCTTTCCCTCTATGCCCTCCCCTTGTAACTATTGATCTTTTCACTGTCTTTACAGTTCTGCTTTTTCCAGAATGTCATAATACTTGAAATCATACAGTATGTACCCTTTTCAGATTGGCTTGTTTCACTTAGCAATTTGTACTGAAGCTTTTCTTCGTATGTTTTTGTAGCTTGACAGGATATTTCTTTTTATTGCTGAGCAATACTCAGTCATATGATCTACCAGGGTTTTTTTTAAATCCATTTATCTAGTGATGGACTTCTAGGCTGCTTCCAATTTTTGGCAATTATGAATATAGCTGCTATAAACATTTGCATTCAGGTTTTTCTTTCTTTTCCTTTTTTTCCAAATCATTCACATTTAAGGTAGCTAAACCCTGATATCATAGTGGTTAAGAGCCATAGTTGCTAACCAAAAGGTTGTCAGTTCAAATCCACCAGACACCCTTGGAAACTCTATGGGCAATTCTACTCTGTCCTCCATGGTGGCTATGACAGAATTGATTCAGTGGCAAGGTGTTTGATTTTGGTTTTGGTATTTATGTAGTGAGATTAATATCTGCCATATTTTAAACATTTTTATATTTGTTACCCTTATACTTTTTCCTTTTTTTTTGTCTCTCACTTTTCTGCCTTCTGTGGTCTTACTGAGTATTCTATATAATTTCATCTTTTTTTCTCACTTAGGATAACAATTAATGCTTATTTTTAAAAATTTTAAGTGGTTGCCCTAGAATTTGCATCTAATCTGCAACCACTTTCAAATAATAGTACACCTCTTCAGAGATAGCGCAGGTACCTTACAACAGTGTCTTCCCAGTTCCTCCTTCGCATCCCTTATTACATTGCTCTCTTTCATTTTAGTAATGCAGTGGCTAAGCACTTGGCTGATAACTGAAATTTCAGCAGTTCAAACTCATCAGCTCCTCCACAGGAGACAGACGTGGCAGTCTGCTTTTGTAAAGATTTCAGCCTTGAAAAATCTGAGGACAGTTCTAAGCCTTCTTGGAGGGTTTCTATGAGTCAGCATCAACTGGATGGCAATGGGTTTGGGTTTCTTGCTCATTCATTTAACTTATCTAAACCTTGGTGGCATAGTGGTTAAGTGCTATGGCTGTTAACCAAAAGTTTGTCAGTTTAAATCCACCAGACACTCCTTGGAAAATCTATGGGGGCAGTTCTACTCTGTCCTATAGGGTTTCTATGAATTGGAATCAACTCGGTGGCAGTAGATGTTTTTTTTTTTAGATTATAATCAGTTAATGCATTGTTATTATTTTGGATGAACTATTATCTATTCAGTCAACTAAGAATATGAAAAGTAAAAGGTTTGAACATTTTATTTCTATTGCGCTTCCTGTCTTTATGTTGATCCAAGTTTGGGGCTATGCATTTTCCTTTTCTCTCTCTGACTAACTTCTTATACCATATCTTGCGAGGCAGGTCTCCTGGTAACAAATTCCCTTAATTTCTGTCTGATTAAATCATTATTTCTTCACTTTGGATGGATAATTTTTCTGGATATGAAAGTCTTTCTTTCTCTCTCTCTCTCTAAATACTTTAAACATCCCATTCCATGTCTCCCTGCTTGCATGCTTTCTAGAGACAAGTCTGACGTAATTTTTATCTTTGTTCTTCTGTAGGTAAGGTGTTTTGTTTCTTCTGACTTCAGTCAAGAATTTCTCATTGTGTTTGGATTTCTGAAGTTTGAATATGATATGCCCAGATGTTTTTGTTTGTTTGTTTTTGTTATTAATACTGCTTGGTGTTCTCTGAACTTCTTAGACCTGTGGATTGATGTCTCCCATTAAACTTGCAAAATTCTCCATAACCATTATTCAAACATTCCTCCTGTTCATTCCTGCCTTTGCTCTCCTTTTGGTATTCCCATAATGCTTTTATACCTGTCCCACAGTTCTTGAATATAGTGTTCCATTTTCCTTTTTCTCTTTGGTTTCCAGTTTGAGAAATTTCTATTGACACATGTTCAAAACCACTGATTCATTTTTCAGCCATGTCCAGTTTACTGACAAGCTCACCAAAGGCATTCTTCATTTCTGTTAGAGTGTTTTGATTTCTGTCAGTTATTTTAATTCTTTTTCGTGTTTCCATCTCTGCTTACATTCCCCATTTGTTCATGTATCTTAATCACTTTTCCCATTAAAGCCTTTGGTATATTAACCATACTTGTTGTAAACTCCCTGTCTGATAATCCCTCCATAATTGCCATAACTGAGTCTGTTTCTATTGTTTACTTTGTTTCTTCTGTTTGTTTTTGTTTTTCTTTTTTTTTTTACCTTTTAGCATGCCTTGTAATTTTTTGTTGAAAGCCAGCCATTACTTATTAGGCAAACAAAGTAGAAGTAAATGTCCATTAAAACCCAAACCAAACCGACTGCCATCGAGTCAATTCCAATTCATAGTGACCCACATTAGTGTGAGGTTTTATGTTTATCTAGCTAAGAGTTAGGCTATGTTTAGTTTTTTGCAGTAGCTCAGATAGTAAAGACAAACTTCTTCTAGTACTCTTATTTCTGGCTCTCCTATTGTCTTTGAGCTTCCTTAGATATTCCTTTTTAAATGAGGCCTACTTGCAGTTTTTCAGCTGTAATCTTCTATTGCTTTACTGAAGCCCTATTACTGTGATGGTAAGTTATTAGGGGAAAAAGCATTCTAAAGCCTAATGATTATGTCTTAGTCTTTTAAGGGACTTGTGTCACTGATTGTGAGTTTCACAAATACTTTTCATCTCTCTTCCCTTTTAGGTAAGACAGGAAGTCCATAGAGGGCTGGAGATGGGTATTTCTCTTCCCCCTGAGGAAGGAAAAGGGAGCCACAGCTGGATATTTCTTTTCCCCAGGATCAGTTAGGTTAAAAACCAAAAACTCACTGCCATCAAGTTGAGTCTGACTCACAGGTTAGACTATGATAAGAAGTTTTTCTTAAAGGTTCACATTGCTAAGGAGAGCAGAGCATTCTGGGTGTATTTCAAAATATACCTTTCTCCTGCTGAGTGCACGAGGAGATTTTTATCTAATCCTCAGTGAGAACTTAGGGGGGAATCCTAGAAGGAAAAACTGATGAAATTGTAGATTCTCCTAGAATTGGGCTCTCGTCTTGAGTTTTTAACTTCTTTTAAGTTTCTACACTGAACATCCAGCCATTTGTCGACTGCAGGTTAAAATGTTCCTGTCAGCACTGACAGCCATTGCCTCCTGGGCTCCTGCAGCCAGTGAACTGCGATTCTCTGTATCTGACTGTCATCTCTCCAGTTTTAGGTGCAGCAGTTTTCCTTGTGATTTCAATTCCCTAAGAATCTAAGAAGATTTGTTGATTTTTAGTTTATTCTGTTTCTCTTGCTGTTGTTGTTATTTGTTTTAACAGATGAGAGTGATGACTTCCAAACTCTAAGTTATCAGGCTAGAACCAGAAATCAACCTATAAATTAAAAAAAAAAAATGATGTTTTGATTTAGGTGAAAGTTTAGTTTTCCATTTGATAGTTTGTATAAAATATTTCATGACGTTGGCAGCATGCCTTACAGTGTGCAGTTGTTCCCCACATTCACCCTCGGCTTCTCATTTTCCTTAGTCCAGATTTTCTACCCTTTCCTGCCTTCCCCTGTTTGCTTTTGGAAAAATATTGATCTTTTGATCTTGTATAGTTGATTATTCTAAGGAACACCTTCCTTTTGTATGCTGTTTCTTTTACGGGACTGCCTGTTGTTTGGCTGAAAGGTGCTCTCTAGGACTGGCATCAGCTCCAGCTCAGGAGTTTTAGGTCAACAGTCTCTGTGGTCCCTCCAGTCTCTCTCAGGCCAGAAAGGTGGGTCTTTTTTGTTAATTTGACTTTTTTGTTTTACACTTTTCTTGTGCCTGTATTCCATGAATTTTTAAATGAATTTTCAATTTGGGGATAAAAAGCTTTTGTTCTTGTTTTGTTTTTCATTTAATACTACAAAACCATAATTTTAAATTTTATTAGTAGTTATTCAAAGACTTTTTAAAGACTGTATCATATCCCAGCCTACAAAAGTACTGTTCTCATTTGTTGAATCATTCCACATTTTTGGACATTTGGAGTATTTCAAAATTATAACCATTTTGCATTGAAAGAATACATTTATATATAAACTCAGTTTGCTGCTCTAATTTTTTCCTAAGAATAGATTCCTAGAAATAGTTGATTGAAAAGCATGAACACTGCATTTTATGGTTTTCTATTGCTGCCATAACTAAATACTACAAATCTAGTAGCTTCAAATAATATTCATTTATTGTTTCACAGGTTTGTAGGTTAGAAGTCTGGAGGGCTTAGCTGAGCACAGGCTCAGATCAAGGTGTTGGTTGCCTGGGCTCCTTTTGGTAACACCAAGTGAGAATCAGCTTCTAGACTCATTCAGGGTGCTGGCATAATTCATTTCCTTCCATTGCTATTCATGTGGTCTTTCAGGCAGCAATAGCCAATCCAATCCTCACGTTTCAAATCTCTTTGACTACTCCTTATGCTACATCTCTGATTTCACTTGAAGAAAGCTGTCTGCCTTCAAAGACCCATGTAATTAGATTCCAAAAGGTCAACTGTTTGAATCCACCAGCCATTCCTTGGAAATGCTACAGAACAGTTTTACTTTGTCCTGTAGGGATGCGAGGAGTCAGAACTGACTCAACGACTATGGTTTCTCTTTTGGTGATTAGATTTTCCAGACTAATATCTTTAAGTCCATATCTTAATTACGTCTTCAAAGTCCCTTTGGCATTTAAAGTAGCATATTCATCGGTTCAAGGAATTAGGAATTTGGAGGGGCATTCTGCCCCTTACTTAAGTACTTTGTGTACATTACCAAATTACATTGCAGAAAGGGTGAGCCAAGAGTTTCTACAACTAGCATTGCATGAGTGTGCTCAATTCCACACACTCCCCAGCACTGAATATTACCTTTCCTTTCTTTCTTTTAGTATAGACAACACAATTATGGTTTTACCTTGCATGTTTTCATGAGGGCAAACTATCTGTAAACATTTACTCATTTTCTTTTCTTCTGTGACTTCATGTCTGGTTCTCCTTCTCTTAGCTTCTTTATGTTTTCTTTATTATTTGTAGTATCTTCTCATACATTAAGTATGTAGTGGCTTTTAAAAACTGTTCTTTAATGCACAAAGTTTTCACTGTTGGGTAGTTATGTGTATGTGTCTTTGCCTTTAGTACCTCTGTGTGTTTTACTTTCCCATACAGCTATCAGATACATGAGTTTTCCTGAAATGTCTGCTGATGAGGATTTGGCTTGTATGTTGCATTTTTTATTTTGGCGTGTATTATGAAGTAAGGCTCTAAACTGATTTATTCTTCAGTCAGATTCCTCAACAATATATTTTGATGATTGCACTTTTTTTTTTAAAAAAATTGGGAATAGATGGTCATAAAATGCTTGATCCAAAAGCAGAGATTATGCAAACTGATTCCACACATGAAGGGAATACAGTGAAAAGAAATGGCAGCCTTCCCAGGATGGTAAGTAAGGACCACATGAACTAATTCCTCTTGCTTAATCATACCTACTAGAAAGCACAAAATACAAAACATCATGCCAGATGTTGGCAAGGATGTGAAGGAACCCTTGAATATTATTAATGGATATGAAAATGGAGAATTGTTTGACAGTTTGTAAAAAGTTAAGCTTACACGTACCACACGATCCATCAACCCCATTAGTAGGCCATTTTATACCTGATCCTTAACATTCTTATATTCCTTTTCCTTATTTTACTATCCCCATGCTTCTTTCTTATTCCTTCACTTCCCACCCCAAGTGAATGCTCCCTAACTAATCAGATTCCTTTCCTTGACACTCACTGTAGGAGGCATATGTATGTGAGACAGAAAATAAATATCATTTAGGATTAAATACTTATTTTGCCAAGATAAGTTGGCAACTGTTTTTATGATGGCTATAAATACTAGTTAGATGTCAAGTGTAACAATAAAAATAGAACATTTACTAATATAAGAAAGAAAATATTTAAATTTAATATTTTGTTTCATGTACAAATAATTCCCCAAAAGAAAATCACATCATAATAATTTGAAAAGTTCATTTATTATATGCTAATGTATACTTTCTGTAATAAAAAAAAGCCTCCCAATACATTGAACCATCTTATAAATGAAATAAGAAAATAAAATTTTCCTGTTTACAAATGGGGTTAAATTAACTAGCACATGATACCATATGTATGTCTGTCCTGCAGTATGTGAACTCTAATCCTGATAATGGCCATGATAAAAATGGTACTTTATTATTTGGCACTGTAGTATTTCTTTTGAATATCAAAACAATTACACATGTTGATATTTTCAAGTTAGTCATTTCAAATGTAAAGCTTTTAACATATACACACATTTACAGTTTCTCAATTTTTCGACTAATCTTTGATGTTTACATTTAAATAGGTTCAAATTAAACATTTTTCTAACATTTAGAAGGTACTTTTCTCTACTTTCAACTATTCTGATACACTATTTAGATGAATAATAATGGATACATATCTTTAAAATGCTATTCAGCAAATTTTTTTCCAGTAATAGTAACTCAAAAGTTATGATAGCTTCTAGTAATGCTCAATTTCTGTAACAAAGTGCATCATTTTACAATACTATGTCTTTGGTAAATAATACATAAAACAAATATTTTCTTAGGCACATTTTAGAAAAACTTAAAATATGATTTAGTATGAGTTTATTATCATCTTGGCTTTGCTAAAATATGAAATAGACAATGTTTTGGCTACTGACTGAAAAAATATATAGCAACCTCTAAAAACTCTAGGCAGTGAGTAGCAATTTTTAAGTTCATTTTGTGTAAGTATGGTATAGAAGTGAGCAAGAATGATAGTTTTTATTTCTTTGTAGTGTTAACACTTTTATGGAAAACCAGTCAACACTGTATTAAATGGCAGGTAAATGTTAGCAAACTCTTGGGGAAGCTAAAACAGCATTAAATCCTACTGTAGACATGCTAAACGAAAAGAAGGGAGCCCTGGTGACATAGTGGTTAAATGGTCAGCTGTTAACTGAAATATCAGTGGTTCGAACCTTTGAGCGACTCCAGGGGAGAAAGATGTGGCAGTCTACTTCCACAAAGATGACAACCTTGACAGCCCTGTGGGGATGTTTTACTCTGTCCTATAGGGTCACTTGCTATGAGTTAGGAAAGACTCCAAGGCAACAGCTAAAGGAAGAGAAAGGAGACCTCGTGGCCCAACAGTGAAATGCTTAGCTGAGAACCAGAAGGTCAGCAGTTCATTCAAACCCACACAGTGGCTCCACTGGAGAAAGACCTGGCTGTCTGCTTCTGTAAAAATTACAGCCAAGAAAACCCTCTGGGACAATTCTATTTTGTCACATGGGGCCACTGTGAGTTGGAATTGACTCAACAACACCCAAAAGCAACAAATGAAAACAGCAACCTTAGTAGTGATAATTATTCACAGACACGGAACTTCTTTTCTTGTAGATGCTTATGGTGTCATTGTAAACACTGAAGAAGAGCATTACCGAACTACGTGTAACTTAGGCTTCAATTTTAAAGAATCCCCACTACACAGATACATACAAATGGATTTCTGAGCCTACCACCAAGTGAAAAATTCCCTGTGCCCACCCCCTAAAACAGAGATGTTTTGACTGCAAGGAGGAAAAACTATATATGTAAAAAAAAAATCAAACATACCACACATTACAATTCTGATGACTACAGAATAAGATTATATACATGAACATATAGGAAGTCACAGTTTCCTGCACTGAATGTTTATCAAATACAAATCCATCAAACAATACTGGGTAGCGTATCTCCACGTGAACTGTGGTCTTCTAGAACTTCTGAAGGAGAATGGAAGACAGAGATTGTTCAGTGAAAAGAAGTGCGACAAGAGGGGTGGGGATAATGGTAGAAGGCAGATGCTTTCCAAACAGGCAGTTTAGCTGTTAGCATTTTTTGCTGTTGCTCTGTAACTGAAATCAAGCCCTTCTCTACTGAGTAAGATGTTTTAACATTGATTTTAAAAAGAAATCCATTGAATGAAGAAGTTGCTAATTCAATGTCAGACAGGACAGACAAATATTTCTTTACTGTTGATAACAAGATGCTGTAGACCAGTGTCTGATCATGTATTTCACAAGGACAGCTCATAAGACATTACAGTAAGTGGTGATAACTTTGCCACCAGGGCATTTTTGTTTGATGTTCTGAGAATACAAAATATATGGCACTTTTTTTTCCTTTAAGAAGGCTTCTCTAATGGCCATTACATGCAGCTACCCCTGTCCTGCTAGTACAGCAGCCAAAGCACATCTTGATCGTCTCACAGTGCTTCAGGAAAACGTGGGTAGGAATGCGCACCACAGATTGTGAACACATGAACAGCTGTTCTGAACAAAAATGATGGTTTTTCTCTCCTGCAGGTGCCTGGTGAGATGACTAGTAAATGTCTTTGGACTCTTCCTGTTATTGCCTAAGAATAACATTCCAACCAAGGCAACTCGAATGTCTTTTAAAGCATAACTCGCAATCACTTCCAACAGGAAAAAAAAAAAGTATTTTCTCCTTGGGTTAATGATGCTTGGAATTTGGAGGGTTGTATATCCAGTCAATTATAATGAGAGCCATGCTTCCAATCATAAAAATGACTCCAACCACCAGGAAAATGAAAGCCTGCAATTCAGAGAGAATTTGTTAGAGAACACAGAGAAATTATATTCACTTAGCACAGTTTGCTTTGATACGTTGTTAAACAGGCAAAAAACTGATTTGCATATTTAATCACATCAGTCTTATAGTCCAGATAGCCACACCTAACCAATCAGTCAATTACAAACCCTAATTGGGGAAGGGTGGTAAATACTATGGATGGATATAGCCTAAATGTTCAACCATGTGAGGTCTGACAGTTAAGTTTGCAAACTCATCCTAGAAGCTATGCACCAACACCAGCACCTAGTCCACCCTTCAAAGCAATTTTGGAACTTTTTTCTGGAATGGCCATCAGAGCTGTCACTGTATTATTCTTGATAATCTGAATGCTATCAAAATGTCTTCCTTTCAATATTTTCTTCATCTTCAGGTAAAGAAAAAACTCATTGGGGGCCAGATCATGTGGGTAGGGAGGGTATTCCAACAGAGTTATTTGTTTACTGGCTAAAAACTCCCTCACAGACAACTATACAGTTAAGTTTTGGAACTTGCCACGTGCACAAGAGCCATTCCAGAAGGAGTTCCTAAATTGCTTTGAAGGGTGGACTAGGTGCTGACATCAGTGCACAGCTTCCCAAGGGAAGTACATCAGAGATGACCATAGTGATACTCAGCAATTAGGTATGTAGCACTTAGAACAATTAAATTTGCAGACATAATTGTCAGATCTCGTATGTTAATGGTTGGTTATGACAACCAAAAGTGACAGAATATCCTGTGATCATTAAGAATCAAGTGAGAAAAGAAAAATATTTAATGATGTAGAGAATGCTCATCATTTGCTAGGCAACAAAGAGCAGGTCACAATAAAATAGTATGTTACATGATACTAAGTTCACAAAGCAAACAAAAACAAAAGCCTAATACAAGCAGCCTATTCCTTGAAAACAAACACTTAAACTATATGTATGTGTATACACACCCACATATAATATACATACATATATAGTACACACACAAATACACACACATGATATACATACATATATACAATACATACTTATATATACACATATGGATGGTAGGCATTGGTTATTATGTCTTTTTCTTTTAGTTTTTCTCTTTTTTTGCATAATTAAATTTCCACAATGAACACATCACATTTTTATTAATAATTACTATAATAAATAAAATATATATCTGAGAATTTTAACACTAAAAGGGGCTGTCTGCATTAACACACAGATCAGCCTCCTACTTAATTATATATGGAAGCAGAAGCTAAAATTTTTTCACTAGAAAGGATCTACAAGATAATTTTTCTTGTTTTACATCTGGTCAAATTTTAAAATGGCTCAAAATAAAAGAGAGAGAGAAACCTTCCTAAGTTACAAAACTGTGAGAGTCCAAGCCAAATGGATGACATAGAGTTGACATGAGGGGACAAGGTTCCGCACTGGGAAGACGATGAGGGAGCTTTCGTTACAAACGGTCCTGAACAGCCCTGAGAGGAGACTGACTCCCAGTAAACAATTCAGTTAAGTTGGTAAGAAGTAGTCTCTTCATGCCTTAATGTAAGACTTTATTAGGCAGCTACTGATAGCATTTAGTTACTGGGAAAACACACAATTATTTCTAGTATGTGTTTTTATAGTACTATTATGAAAAAGAAATATATACTATAACCCTGGTAGTATAGTGGTTAAGAGTTCAGCCACTAACCAAAAGGTCAGCAGTTCAAATTCACCAGGTGCTCTTTGGAAACCCTATGGGGCAAGTAGTTCTGCTGTGTCCTACCGGGTCACTAAGAGTCACAGTCAACCAACAGCAAGCTTGTTTTGTTTGCGTTTCAGTTTAATAAGACTATGTTTTATATCTGAAGAGATAAACTGTTCTAAACCTCAGATTACAGCCTGAAGAACATTCCCTCTAGGGGATGGCAGAGCTCTATGGAAGGAAAACAAAAGCAACATCTTTTCTTTGGCCAAAACCCTGGTGGCACAGTGGTTAAGAGCTCCTGCTGCTTACCAAAAGGTCAGCAGTTTAAATTTACCACTTGCTCCTTGGAAGTGGTACAGGGGCAGTTCTACTCTGTCCCATAGGGTTGCTATGAGTCAGAATTGACTGGACTACAATCCTGAATAGCATGACCAAAACACTGGATCATTTCTTCACACTGCTAGAGAGCCTAATTCCTTCCTGTGTGGTTTGCACAGCAGCACGTGGCAGTGCAGATGGGTGTACAGTAGGCAGACACAATTGCAGGTAAACTCCAGGAGTGCTTTACACCTAGGAGGACTCACGGGGTACCTTTGCTATTTGAAGAGCTTGCATCCTGGAGTTATCTGCACACTAGAAATCCACCCTCCCTTCTCTCCAGCAGAAAATTCGAGCCAGCCTATCTTTGATTTTCTAATTCATTTTTTACCAATTCAGTTTTCTAAAACATGCTTATGAGTCTCTTGTTTACCCGGAGTGGTTAAAGAGCACCGTTTTATAGTGAGGGACACTGAAGCCTTACTTACTCCGATCTTTTGGGGCGACCTAAGAGGTTCTTTCTTGACAAGTCTAATATAAAAAGCAGCTGGAAGGATGAAAATCAGCATTGTGGCAGAAGAAGCCCCTGAGGAGAGAGACACTGGTCACCGTCTTACACAGAAAGGCAGGCAGTGAGGAACATACTAAAGGAACCAAGTGGAAAGCTACCCTATTCTTCTTAGCACTAAAAGCACACATTTAAATCTCATAACTTTATTTTGGTTGCTTAGCTAGAGAAGACATGCTTATTTTTAAAAATGTTTTTACTAACATGATAGCTGCATAATGCGTATGTATAACATATAAAAAATAATTTAAAAAATTTACAGGGGACTAAGCCTGAAAGTGCCTCAGAAGAGAGGCCTGGTGATCTACTTTTGAAAGATCAAAAAACACACCCCAAAATACCAAAAGCACTGCTGTGGAGTCGATTCTAACTCAAAGCAATTCCGTAAGGTTTCCAGGGCTGTAAATCTTTACAGAAGCAGGCTGTTGTATCCTCCTCCTGTGCAGCTGCTGGTGGTTTTGATCTGCCAACCTTTTGGTTATCATTCTGCCACCAGAGCTCTGTTTCCAAAAAGTCGCAGCCACTGAAGACCCTATGACGTGCAGTTCCACACTGAAACACACAGGGTTGCCACGAGTCTGCACCTGTACTGACAGTAATCTCCATACAGGCTACAGGTGCTGAATGAATCCCATATACTTAGTGTCCATGTCTTTTGAACTTGCCTACACCTGATTGGTTTCCAGGTTTATATTGTACCTCGAATCTGAGTAACACTTTAGTCAGTAGGATGAAAATTTCAATATGTTAAAAGGTCACACAGTTACGGCAGCATGGCCTACAAAGTAGATTTTAGTGCCAACATATTCTGATCTTGCAATGCACAACTTCCAATGTCACTTGCGAGGGAGGTAAACTCAGGGCTGGCACTGGGTGGGGCTAATGGGAATCTCCTGAGCCTGCTTTGCCCATCTGTGGAGGTATAAGTGAGTTGGAATTTACCTGACGGCAGTGGGTTTGTTTTTTTTCAGAGTTTGGAACCCTGGTGGCACAGGGGGTAAGAACTTTGACTGCTAGCCAAAAAAGTCAGCCACAGGAACCACCAGCCACTCCTTCGAAACCCCATGGAGCAGTTCCCCTCTGTCCTATAGGTTCGCTATGCGTTGGGTTTGACAACCAAGGGTAGTTGGTAAGGTAGAAGCCTGAGTTATGGTGGAGCCCTACGGCGCCGTGGTTAATTTAAGCAAGTGGCTGCTAACCAAAATGAAGGCAATTCGAATCCACTGTTGCTTTTTGGGAACCTCTTGGGACAGTTCTACTCTGTTATATACCAAAACAAAAAAACAATGAACCAGTGCTGCTGAGTCGATGCAGACCCTGTAGGACAGAGTATAACTGCCCCTAGAGTTTCCAAGGACTGCCAGGCAGATTTGAACTGTAAACCTTTTGGTTAGCAGCGGTAGCACTTAACCACTGCCACCAGAGTTCCCAAAACCAAATAACAGAAAAAAAACAAACCAGCACTGTCCAGTCGATTCCGACTCCCTATTGGGCAGAGTAGAACTGCCCCTGTAGAGTTCCCAAGGAGCACCGGGTGATTTGAACCATCAACCTATTGCTAGCAGCCATAGCTTTAAACCACTATGCTGCCAGGGTTTCCAATAGGATTGCTAAATTGGAAACGACTCCACGGCAACAGTTGTTTTTTTTTTTTTTTGTTGTTGTTGTCTTTTAAGTTCAACTTGGACCCTGGTGGCTGGTCGTTAAGAACTTATCTGTTAACTAAAAACTCCACATTCTGAAGCCACTAGCTACTCCTTGGAAACCCAGAGGGCAGTGCTACCCTGGCCTACAGGGTCACTACGAATTGGAATGAACTCAGTGGCAACAGACTTGGTTTTGGTTTCCTGGAAGCTTGAGTTCATTACATAAAAGACCTTCTGGAACTTACCTATGAACCCAAAGATGTACTTTATTGTTGGGACGAGTATGACCAGAACATTATTAAGTGCAATAATTACGGCTGCAATCAAGAAATGTCTTATCCAGCTGAAGGGCCTTTTGGGAAATAACAATGTGGTCACTGATGTCCGAATCTGCAACGAGAATGTTCAAAGGCGAGATCACTTCTCTTTTTACTTTAATTACTATTTCAAGTATTCTCATCACTCTAAAGTATTTCTTTTTTCCTTTTTCTCCCCAAGAAGATTTTGATGGTTTATTTTTTTTTTTCTTTTGATGGTTTAGATAAAACAAAAACTAAACACGTTGCTGTCGAGTCCCTTCTGACTCACAGCAGCTCCACAGGACAGAACAGAACCGCCCCTCAGGGTTCCCAAGGAGCAGCTGGTGGAGCAACCCGCCCACCTTTGTGGTTAGCAGTCTGAATTCTCAACCATCATTTTTCTGTGCTACAGATTGTGCTTGTTTTGTCAGTTCTCATAATTTTTTGTTAAAAATAATCTTAGAAAGCGATCAAATATATAGACAATACATAATTTCACTCACAGACACAGTGAAAGCCTGGTTGATCTGCTGGTGTTTCTTCAGACTGGATTAAACTTTAAAGGCAATCACTGAATTGATTTAAAAGTTTTGTGGAAGGAATTTCTACAAACCTGAGTTTTTCTTGTCTTTTATGCAATATTTTTATTATCCGATTTTGTCAAAAATAATCATCTTCTTGTGTTGACTCCCTTTCTTCCCCCAATGAACAGAGACTGCAGTAGCACAGTGGCTAAGCTACAGCAGTTCAAATCCACCAGGTGCTCCTTGGAAACCTGATGGAGCAGCTCTGCTTGGTACTATAGGGTCACTGTGAGTCAGAATTGGCTCTACGGCATGGGTTCGTTCCCCACCCCCCACCAACCAACTGACTAGAAA
The DNA here is from genome assembly GCA_028571685.1 of Heterohyrax brucei. Classification (NCBI taxonomy): domain Eukaryota; kingdom Metazoa; phylum Chordata; class Mammalia; order Hyracoidea; family Procaviidae; genus Heterohyrax; species Heterohyrax brucei. The sequence continues at coordinate 106,446,457 of CM053142.1, forward strand.
TCGTCAAATGGCAAGGAACAGGACCTAATAATCTTAATATCCTTCAGAATGCCTGATTTAGCGTCCTGCACGTAGCTGACGCTCGAAACGCTGACTTGAAGTGAACAGCAAGAATCTTTCTCTCCGTTTCAGGATCCTTGACCGATTTCACCCCTATTTCATCAGCCAAAGGGAAGTAGGGTAAAGGTCAGGAGCGGCTCCGTTTGCTGCAGCTGCTCAAGTTACTCCGTGTCCCCAGATAGGGAGATCCTTACTGGTGGGTCCTGCTTGCGTTTGAACAGCTTAACAAACTTGAAGATACCCTCATCTTCTGAATCTGTTAGAGAAGACTTTTTGACTTAGCGGAATGAGTCCATTGGCTTTTCCATAAGTGAGCACTTAAGTTCTGGCATCACATTTTTAGAAAAGCTGGGGTGAATTTTCTCTTTGAGTTTTTAGTTCTGAAGTCTCTTAATGGCATGGAGGTAGGAACTAACTTTTAGAAGAGAGAAAATGTAAATGATGTTTTGAAACACATGTATGATTGGCAAAAAATCAGAGCTGAACTGCTTGCTGTTTCTAATGGGATGTTCTTTTCATGCCATTCCACCACAAATTAAAGCCATCTGTTTAGGTTTAAAAGGCAATTGCATTTCTACCAAGGGCAAACCACATCGTTTCTGGCAATGGTTTAAGAGTGACTCTATAAAGGACTTTAAATATTGGATTAGTGAAAATTATGAAATTCATTCTGAAAAGGACGGTGAGGAAAGCCCATGGTTTGCATTCATTTTTCTAGAAGCTGATAAATTCTGCAAGTGTCCTTTGGTGCAGGCTTATTGAGTATTGTCCCCGCTGGTCTAATCAGCAGACTTCAAGAAGCTTTTTCTGACACATCGTTCTTGAGGATTTATTCTTCTGAAAGAGTTAAACCTGTTCAAAAGCAGTGTTTCTATGCTCTTTAAAAGACTATGTCAGAGGTCACTTTCAAAACAGTGGTTGTCAAAATCATGCATTCAACTCAGTAAGCTGAATATAGGGCTTCTGAGTATAAATGTGGCTTTCTACGGTGGCGTGACTCCCTGGAAGACTAATGTTCGGCTTAATAATGTTCGAAAACAGAGAATTTACAGGAACAATAGGCAGAAATTGTTACAGTAATTGCAATAATTGTTCCCATAAATGAAGCTTGCTACTGCCAGTGAATAAGGAGCAACCAAACCTCAGATAGAATGTGAGGCAGATCAGGTTAGCAGTGCACTCCTGGAGAAGGCATCAGGGAAATTGGAGAAAGCCTGGTGGAGAAAAGACCTGACAATCTGCTTCATACAGATTAAACCCGTTGCCATGGAGTAAAGATTATAAGCCAGGAAACTCTAGAGGGCAGTGCCACTCTTCCCTCTAGGGTCACCACGGTGGCACACCAAACAGGCTGTGGTGACAGCAGGGGGTGGAAAAAACCCGAAGGAAACTCCCTTGTCGTTCCTTGTTCAAATGCTGCCCTGCAGAGTGACCTGGGATCCGAAGACCTCAGCTGCTCTTTTGCCTGTGTCAGAACAGCAACAATTCTGGTTTATCGCCCACAAAGCACTGATTGCTCCTCCTTTTTGCTAGGTGTCCTCTTTTTCATTGACACGCTGATAAGAACCCAGAATGTGGGTCAGGTGCCACGGGTGAGGTTAGTCCCTGGGGAGGGCCACCGCAGAGGCTCAGAATGTTTCTGGGAAGATCCCAGGCAGCCATAACGAAAATACTGGTATTTCCAGAAAGTGTCCTGACCAAGAGACTGTCAGTAGGTGGTATGTTCCAACTTGGGGACTCAGAACTGTGGAGGCAGAGGAGAAAGTGAAAGGCTTGACTCTAAATTCTTAAATAACAAAAAAACAAAACAGTTCTCCCATAGCTTAGAAGTGAATCACATTTCCACGTGGCAGAACTGCTTAGGACAAGGGTGATGGGAATACCTGGGATCACTCTTCTATTCAATTCACAGCAACATCTGCCCAATTCCTAGACCTCTGTCTACAGATGTTTACAAACAGGAGATCTGAAGGTGACAAAAGCACACAGCACGATTTAACTAAGTCACAGTGGAGCTAGAGGACCCTAGATGTGATCTCTTTTTTTCAGGGGTGGTAGGTGGAACCTGAGTCTGTGTGTTCCTGGTAAACCTGACAGGAGTATTTGTCTGTCTGTTTTTCATGGTGCTATGGGAACTCTACTGCATGGAGGGAAGCATAATTTGAAAATGGCAATAATCACTTCTCAGGAAGGGGCATAGTGCCATAATAGACACCCCACCCCATATCAGTCCCACCCTAAAAAGTAAGAGAAATATTGGGCTGCTAGTGAAAAGCGTGAATTCTTAATTCACTTCAGATATTCAACTGTTCAACAAACATTATATACAGTCACTATGTGCCTTTTAGTAAAAAGAAAAAAAATTAACCTAACTGGAGGAAAGAAAATAAATGGAGTCATCAAAAGGAGGGAGGGAAAAAAGAAAGAAAAGAAAAAGAAACCCAGTTACCTCTCCTTGGGTCCTTAAGGGAGTCCAGTTAGCATTTGTTGAAAGAGGAGGGAAAATAATGCCTAAAATTGATTTTAATCCCAATTAGGTTTTTTTAAGTGTTCACTTATGGAATATAAAACCAAAAGACCAAACGCTTTGCCCTTGAGTCAATTCCAACTCAGAGTGAGCCTACCGGACAGAGCAGAAACGCTCCATACAGTTTCCAAGGAACAACTGGTGGATTCAAACTGCTGACATTTTGGTTAACAGCCGTAGCTCTTGACAACCCAGCAACGGGAGTATAAAGGAAAAATAAATAAACTTATCAAGAGTTTAATAAAAAACAAAACACTTGGGGAGAATCACGCTGACACACAATGAAATCCTTGGCTCTGAATTGTAAGAAGCCAGCAAACAAAAACACCATTAACAATTTCATCACTTTGGGCGAAAAGGGTCTGAATTTAAGTTTGTATGACCTGATTGTGACAAGGAGACAACACTTCATAAGTCATCACCTCTGTGTATCCATCACTATGCAGGGCAGCTTGTCTCATTCAGCCCCGATCCTCACAAAAATGGGTTTGCAGCAGGTATCCAAAATCAAAATACTCTGCGCTTTTTCTAGAAAAGACAGTTTATGCATTTCAGTAAAGGTAAGATTCACTGGAGAACACTGTTGAGGTCATCCTCTGAGCCCACCACTATGGATACCCCTCACCTCCAGGGACTTATAACCCACTGGGAAAGGTAGAGAAGAAGCCCTGGTAGCACAGTGGTTAAGAAACTGTTTGCTAACCACTCTTAGGTTAGCAACCTAAGGTTGGCAGTTCAAACCCATCAACTGCCCTGCAGGGGAAGAAAAAGTGGCAGTTTCTGAAAAAGTTGCAGCCTTGGAAGCCCAACGGGACAGATTTATTCTGACCCCTGAGTCAGAACTGACTTGTCAGCAATAGGTTTTCTTGTAGGTAGGGAAGGCAGACATGTAGACAGATCATCTCAGTATAACACTGTAAGGGTGAAGACAGAAGTATGCACAAAATGTTTCCTAAATGCTAATGCTGAATGAAGAAACCCTGGTGGGATAGTGGTTAAGGGCTGATAACCAAAAGATTTGCAGTTCGAATCCACTGGGCACTCCTTGGAAACGCAATGGGGCAGTTCTACTCTGACCCATAGGATTGCTATGAGTTGGAATTGGCTTGATGGCAATAGATTTTTTAATGCTGAATGGTAGGTAACATATAATGAAGATGGCAGTTACTTATTTTCTTGAATTTTGATTCTAGTGGTCCATTTTGGGTCTGTTGTTATTAGCAGGAGCCCTGGTAGTGCTGTACTTAAAGCACATTGCTGCTTACCAAAAGGCGGACCATCTGAACATACCAGCCACTCTGCAGGAGAAGGTTTACAGCCTTGAAAACCCAATGGCACATTTCTATTCTGTCCTATAGTTTCTCAATGAGCTGGAAATCAACACCATTGAGACTGTGTTGTTGTAAGGTGCCACTGATTGATATTGGCTTACAGGGACCCCATGGGATAGAATAGAACTATCCATGGGGTTTTCTAGGCTCTCATCTTTACAGGAGCAGACCACTATGTCTTTCTTCTGTGAATTCTAACCACAAACGTTGTTGCTGGCAGCTAAACATTTAACCGTTGTGACTCAAGGGCTCCATCCATTTTCATTCTAACGGGAGATGTTATAAATTAATGCTGTCCTGAAGGTCACGTACACACAAGTACTTTGTCCGTCACTCAAGGGAAGAACTTCTGCAGGGACACCCAGACTTTCTTGATTGTATTGTGCTTTAGGTGAAGCTCTACAGACCAAATTAATTTCTCACTAAACAATTAATACACATACGGTTTTGTGACATAGTTTGCCAACCCTGTGGTATGTCAGCACTCTCCGCTTCTTGACCTTGGGCTCCACATTTACATTCGTCCAGCTTTCCCATCCCCTCCTGTTTTATTCTTCTTTCCTTGGGGCTGTCAGCCCATTCCATCTCGTATACATAGATCAACTACATGTATTATTGTTTGTTTCACGGGCCTGTCTAAACCTTGCTACAGCACTGAATTAGAAGGGTGTCCAGGGACCATACTCTTGGGGTTTCTCCAATCTGTCAGACTAGGAAGTCTGGTCTTTTTCGGCATGAATTAGAATTTTGTTCTATATTTTTCTCCAGCTCTGTCCAGGACCTTCTATTGCGATCTGTGTCAGAGCCATCAGAGGTGGTAGCCGGCACCATCTAGTTGTGCTGAACTCAGTCCAGTGGAGACTGTGCTACTTGTGGTTCATAAATCCTCCGGCCAAATCTTTCCCTTGTATCTTTGGTTTTCTAGACTTTCCCTGTTGAGGTGAAATCTTTCTGAGTAAATGAAAGGCTCCTTTTTATGTCCCACTCTCACGACTGTAGTCACTGTGTGATGACATGAGCACTGCATTAGTTTACCTGTCACGACTAGCGGTGGCCATGCCTGATCCTCAGCTTCTTTACTTAAAAGTCCGATACCTGGGGCTTCTAAGTAAAGCAACACAGAGGCACTCAATAGGTTTCTTTAATAGAATGCTTTGTTCAACAATGATGCGAGGTCCTATTATATACCAAAATTTAGTCTATAACACCTTCACACATAAAGGATGGTTTAGGTGTTCTTCTCTCAGTGGAGCTCTTTGACTGGAAACACCACTCTGGTGTATGCCTTCTGTGGCCAGCTGTCCTCTACTCGTACCCAAGATGGAGCTGATTTTAGGCTAAAGCAGTAGGTGTGTCCTTCAAAATGCTTTCCAATGCATTTAGAGGCAAGGAATTATTTAAAAGTAAAATATTAGCCGCCACAGTAATGTCATGCTTTCATGAGAAAAGAACGTGGGGAAAAAAAAAATTCTTCAGTCCACAAACTGCATTTAAAGTGAGTATGGTATTGTTACATGTAAGTCATCCACAAAAATGCTGGGCCCTGTATGGAACATTCTGTACAGGGCAGTGTTGTTTATCACCCCCCCCAAAAGAATGGGTAAATTCAGTGCTTATGAAAGGACAAGAGTTGGCAGGAGGGCGACGACCTCTGTTTACCCATAGGTGGTGGTGGGTCTTGCTCACGCAGCTCAAGTGTCCACTGCCAGCCTCACTCCGTGATGGCAGAACACACTGACGCCAGAGGTGAGTGCCAAGAAGGGGCCGTCCCAGTATGAGTCTAGCTGAGGGCATGTGTTAGTTTTGTGGGGGTGGAGGAGACATGTGATGGACAACATAGCTATTTTTTGAGAAATCCGGTTCTACTATGTAATTTACTGAAATTGACTTAACATGGCTCCCCTTCTTATTAGCCTTCAGGGAGCCAGAGCAAATAAGGCTGACTTCAGAGGGTGTTGCAACATAACAAACTGGAAAAAATAGGAAAATGCCTTCAAAGCTGTGGTGACAAGGCAATATGATTTGAACGTTAATGTGGTTCTGGCTTTCGAGCTGCAAAAATTTCATGACTCCCTATTCTTTCACTCATCTGTTAGGAACTCCAGCTCTGCTTTTTGAATTTGACTAGAAAAATAAATCTCTTTATTTTTCTCAAACATTTTGAAATACTCAGCACCTAAAATACTCATTATGCCTACACATTAAATAGTAAATTTTAAGTGGCTCCAAAGTGCTATATAAAAATAATTATTTCTTCAGGCACTGCAATAGAAAACTCACATTATGATTACATTTAGATGAGGCTAGAACATACATACTAATCTACGGGACCGTGCAGGTTTATGTCACGGAAGCTTTCTGTACTTACTGGGAACAGGACAATGGGCACCGTCAGTGTAACTGCCACGAGGACTGCCACGCGTACCATGATGAGAAGGGTGTCGAATGTATACACTTCACTGTAAGCATGAAGTAATTCATCTTCCACTTCTCCTACAAAGAGAGAAAGAACAAGTCCATCTGGTGATGTCAAGCTGGCTATGGGTCATGATGACCCCATGTACCGTGTTGCCCAGTCCTATGCCATTTTCAAGGTCATGGGTATGCTTGACTGCATTTTTGTACCCCTTGTGTATGAACCCCTGGGGGTTCATCTTCCAGCACTCTATCTGACAATATTCTGTTGTGACCCATGGGGTTTTCAAGGGCTAATTTTCAAAAGTAGCTCATTAGGAGTCTCTTCCTCATCTGTCTTAGTCTGAAAGCTCTGCTGAAATCTGTCTACCAGGAGTAGACAGATTTGAAATATTGGTGGCACAGCTTCCAACATCACAGCAACGTGCAAACCACTACCATACAAGAGACAGATGGAAGGTGGTTGTCAAGCTGGCAGTGGTTAACTGTGGCAATATTTTATTGAGGAAACACAGTGCAATAGAAGGGTCTCCGGCCTGGGAATTCAGACACTCCTGTTTTTGTCCTGTCTCTGAGTTTATTAGCTATTGGCTTTTGTTTCAATGAACAAAGGGGCCCTGGAGATTATGTATCTGTAGGAGCAAAGATATGTCTCTACTTCCTCTGCATTGTGATCAACCTATTTCTGCCCTCCAGCAGCATTACAAGCAGACACGAGGCTCAAGTGCCCTGGTTGAAGGGAGTGAAGGTCTACCCCACACCAGCTTGATCCTGACATCATACCACCTCTCCTCCCACCCGCCCAGCAACCCCTGATGCAAGGTCTGTGAACTCAGCATGGAGACCATAAGACAAACAGTGTCTAAAGCTCTTTGAAGTGCAACAATTAGAACTCCATCCCAGCACCGCAACACAAACTTTCGGACTTTTTCAAGTTTTTACTTCTCTTATGAAGCTCGTTAAAGTAACTATAAATAACATGAAAGGATGAATTAATACTATTTTACAGAATCTCTCAGTGAATAAATATGGTTTGAAGATTAAGATGTTGACCTCCTTGAAAACGCATTCATTCAGGATTCCAGACATAAATAACAAGGAGATGCTTAAGAAATTAAATGTAGTTTGATTTCCCCACTTTTCCCTTCAAAATCAGACAAAAAGGAAGAAGGAAACCAAAGTATCAGAGAAGAAGCTAGTCTATAGGGCTAACAGCCTACATCAGCCCTGGCCTCTTCCACCCTGAGACCAGAAGAATGAGAGGGTGCCTGGCTACCACTGCCAGCTGTTCTGATCAGGGCCACAGGAGATGGACACTTACAGAGCGGGAAAAAACATGGAACAGAACTCAGGTTCTTAAACAGTCTAGACTTACTGGACTAGTTGGGACTAAAGGACTCCCTAAAACTATCACCTTTAGTCTTTAAACTCAGAACTGAAAATATTCCCTGAGATCATCTTTCAGCAAAATAAGACTGGCACACAAAATAAAGAATATTAACTGTAAGTATGGTGCTCCAATAAAAAAAGAAGAAAGAAGAAAACCCTCATGTTTATAAGACCAGAAGATCAACAATAACTCAGACAAAGAGGAGAAGATAAGGCCACACAGAAACTAGAGTACCAGAAACAGAACCACCAGAATGCAGTTAAAAAGGATGCTGACACATTGTGAAAAATGTAACTGATGTCACTGAACAATTTGTGTAGGAATTTTCAAATAAGACCCTAAATTGATGTGTAAACTTTCACGGAAAAAAAAATGAAATACTGTTTTTTAAAAATCAGACAAAAAGGAATAAAAATACCTTTGGGGGTATGGACCCTGGATTTCTTTAACTCATGGCCAGTAAGGAGTTAATAATGTTCAATCAAAAGTAAGTGATTAGTTAATAGAGTAATATAAACCTATGCTACTGGAGTTTCTGCCTTCATCTTTTGCCTCCACCTTCTCATGCCATCATTTTAATTTACTAAAGCCAGTCAGGGAAGAAAAAAACAAGAAGCAAGAGAGGTTTATACATAAAATAGTTTTACGTTGTTACATAGATTAGTGTGGCCATATCAGATCAGTATTTAACTCCCTGACATTTCTCTACCGGGCTGTGCTTCAGGGAAAGGGATAATGACCCACGTCTTTTTAAAATGCCACAGGGAAAATGTTGCGGTCATAATCTAATACAGCCCGAGTCCCACTGGTGGTGGGAGGGAGGGATGGGGAGCCAATTTAAAGATACAAGGCAAGTCTCATTTCTTAAGAAAGCATTCACTACAACAGAATATAACAGTGGAAGCCAGCAAATTTGCCTAGTACTTCAAGACTCCCAGATGCAACCTAATAAATAAGAAGCAAGTTTAAATCCAAAGACTGTATCTTTCCTACCCTTTGGCAGTTCGTTGTCTCTTCCACCAAAGGAAGTTTACAACACGCCATTATACCTGCTCTCATTGCTTCCACACTGAGATGAAAGCAAAAGAATCTGAGAAGCTTTTTTTGTTGTTGCTTGACAAAATATGTGTGAGTTCACAAATTGTTGGAACCTGTTAGCCAGGCTGACTTAGACCTCATTTCCACTTAGGTCAAGAGACAAGGCTAAAACAGCAGAAGAACTGTGCATCCTCCTCAGACTGCGCCACCTACAGAGAGTAACTGAGCAAATGACAGCTACCCAAGTTAATGATCAGTCTAAGCAGGATTTGTAGAGGGGACCTATGACAGAGACCTACCGTAGAAGGTGAGATAACCAAAGAGGGCAGCGAGCAGGTACATGACAAGCATCCCAGTGATGGAGATATTTGACACTGTTTGCATTTTCCTCCGGGACCGACTGAAAAGGAAAAGAACACAGCTTCGGTTTTGTTTTTCAATTTATGCAACTATTACTTCTTCAAATTAAATAGTGAAAAAACACGTCTGTGCTGTTCATGACAAAAACATGAGCGTATAAGCTTACAGGTGATTTAAAGTTGTCTTAAAGAGCTATGGAGGTGCCGTAACCACCACTTCTGTCTTAGAAACAACCATTGCCCTAGAGAAGGAACAGTTTCTTCTTGTTGATAAGTAAGCTGGTGTGCAGAATAGTTAAGGATGCAATTAAGATGAGGTCAAACTAGCTCCAAATGTGGAAAGCTTTTGCATCTTATGCTGGGATGAGTTTAACAAGGAAAACAGCCTAACAGAATCAGCACAGCCCTACTGCCAGGAGCTCAGACTGTGGGAAGCCTGGTATTGTCACCTAGACAGCATCTGGAACCTTAATCATCAGGCCACCAGTATTTTCAAAGTAAATCAGAGGCATGAAAATAACTGTAAGTGTTCCAAAAATAATGTTATGAGATAAATCAGAATTGATGAGGAAAGTTACCACTGTGTAGCACAAATGGAGACTGGGGTTACTGATTAGGCTAATACAATTGCTATGTTGGGTTTTAATAGAATTGAAAACTACAGTGTGATACCCTCCACTGAAGGCAGAGAGGGGACCTGTGATGGATAAGCTTAGACTCCACTCTCTCCCCAGGTAAATGTCAACCACCTTGAAGGGAAAACATTATTAATAATTCATAGACCAGCAGATAGAAGAAACAAGATTGTCTAGCAAATGTCTTCACTGTACAGATGAAGCAAGGAAGGTAGATGTTGACCCATCATCTCTCACGGTACAGTGCTTCTAGACAAGGGTAGGAACAGACCACAGAGACAGCAGTAGCTTGGCAAGGTGCTAACGCTAACTGTTTGTCTTACTGGTATATCAGTTTAGGTTCCATACATCATTGCTTCCTGCCAGAATTCCAACTCCCACACCTGCAAACACTGTTACTGCCATGGGCCCCTCCTGCACCCCGTGTGAACCATTAGGACGGAACAGAGATAGGGCAGAAAGAAGAGGGAAGGTGGTGCGCTGACTGGACGGATCCACTGCTGGACCGATTTACTACTGAGGACAGCTCGTAGTATCAACTTTCTCTCCAGAGAAAGCTATAAACCATGCTTCTGCATAAAGCACCTTTAACACATCAGCACACTTTGAAAGCACATTAGAATGCTAAAATGACGGCTGCCTTACTCTTTAAGTTCACTGTAGATGGGAAGGACCTCCGGGTGGCACACAAAGGCAAATGCTAAGATGGGAATTGCATAGGCCGTCTGAAAAACAAAGACAACACTGCATGGTTAGCATTCCAGCACAGGTGACCACCCCAGGCCATCTCAGCTCATGAAATAACAACTCAGAGGCCACTAGACCCACTGGAGGCTCCCACCTTTACTCACCCGAGAGTTGAATACAAAATATTTGGGTTGACACTTGTCATCGCTATGGGCTTCACACTCGATTCCACTGCTGTGGAGAGAGCCCTTGGCTTGGCTCTCGTCCAGCCCTGCAGGGTTCTGGTGAGTGTAATCCATCATGAAGTTCACCCCAGTACTCTCAGAGTTGTTGGGTAACATCACAATATGCATCGGACGTGTACTGTTGGATGTCACATTTCCAACACTGTGATCCAGAAGAGGCAGAGGGCAGGGTATTTGGAATTTCTTGTAAATCACCTAAACCCAGTCATTTAAAAAAGAGAAAAACAACTCAGCCCACTGAGGAAAAACAATGAAACAAAATTCTCTACTTGTGTCTTATTCAGAATAGGGGAAACTCTGCTGAGGATTCCCTTTAGACTAATAGAGAAAGGAGCTGTCCTCCTCTAACCTCTGTTCTAAGAAAGAGAATGCAGGGTTGGAATTACCAGGCCTATGATGTCAGCAGGACAGTTTTTTTAATCAATGCATCCCAGCTCTCTTTTATACCCTTCCATGAGACAAATGGAAACCCTTGTGGTGTAGTGGGTAAGTGATACATCTGCTGACCAAAAGTCCGGCAGTCTGAACCCACCAGGTGCTCCTAAGAGACTTTATGGGGAACTTCTATTCTGTCCGATAGAGTTGCAATAAGTCAGAATCAACTGGATGGCAGTGGGGTTATATGAAACAGACAATCAGTTTCCTGAAATATTGCGTCTCTTAAATTTCTTCAAACTAATGATCACAAGGGTCATTAAAAAATAGTAATGATCAGTTATTAAAATAGCATCCCCCCCGACACTTCTTTGGAGAAATGTTTTAATTTTGACATCCATAATGCTGCAAAATGCTGCCTCCCTTTTTGGAGAAGAGTAAGACTTTTTTCCCTTAATTTCACTGTGACTGCTCTCTCTTTGTGAATAGAATATATAGGATGACATGGCTGATTTACTCTAGAACCTATTGCTAGAGGCCCCTCAGAAGAAAGACCTGATGATCTACTGCTGAAAATCAGCCACTGAAAACCGCATGGAGGACAGTTCTACTCTGACACACATGGGGTCACCTGAGTTGAAGTCAACTTGACGGTGACTAGCTGTTTTTTTTTAAAAAAAATAACCTACTCACTTAACTTACAGAACTCTTCATTCCTTCTTCCATGCTCTGAATACTAGATTACCATCATGTTCCTGCTCGAACTTTTCAGGATTTTTTGTCCAAACATATACCCACTATGCCTAGGACCTACCACTAGCGACAGCCTTGACATTCCAGTTCAACTACTTTTAAACTCACCATCACTGCTCATTTCACATTCCAAACTAGAACCAAAGAAAATTGTGTATAATGCAAGAACTCTTTCATGCTGTTGAACAGCTGGAACATCAATGAAGACATTAAGTCAGGCATTAAATCGTCTCATGCTACACGAGGCTACCAGGATCATCTCAATGAATCACTTACCACACTGACAAAAAACACCATGCAGGTAAGAGAAAATCCACTGGTATAACCAAGGTAACCTAGGAGTTAGCAGAAAAGTTCTGAAAGGTGAATATTACATCTACAGTCAGCTTACCTATTAGAATATGAAATGTAAGCAAAATATACTTTCAGTTACCAAAAAAAATGACCATACCTAAATTTTTAAGAAGAGAAAGTGGAAGGATAACTCCTACAGATACAAATATGACAAGGTAGTTGCCATTGAGGTACCATTCTCTAAAAGAGAGAGAGAGACAAGGCTATTAGGGTCAGAAAAGGCCAAGTAGCATGAATCTGTTGGTGCTACAGGGAACGTGAGACATACCCAGTACTTTCTTCAAGTCCCATGAACGCTCTGATTACTTCAGGTAATTCATATTTAATGATAAAGAGGTAGCTTGACATTGCTAAAAAGGAAAATGCGACAGCTAAGTGGTGTGCTTAGCAGTGAAAGCATTCATCTATGTTATAACAAGTCATGACATTCAAAACATCTAACCCTTTACATGGAAAGAAAGGTCCTTGTGTACTTTGCACTGCTTCCAAATTCTTTTCAAAAATAGACATTTAGTCCTCTGGTTCTTGCATGCAGACCTTTGTTAACAGTGGGAAAGCTGTTTCTGTGTTAAATCCAAGATGCCCAGCAGGTACAAATGTTTGGGTTTGTTTGCTAACACAGTTCAAACCTACCCAGTGGCAACATACAAAAAAAGGCCTGACTATCTACTTCCATAAAAATTACAACCACGAAAACCTCCAGAGAAGTTCTATTCTGTGACGTATAGGGTCGCCATAAGTCAGAAGCAACTAGATGGGAACAGTTTATGTGTGTTTGGTTTGTGTTAAATCCAGCTCTGTGGTTCTCAGGGACGCTGTAGTTTCAAAGTTTTGCCCTCATTATTTACAAATCAGCATGGCCCACACTGAGTCTTAGCTATCTAGTACTGCTGTAATAGAAATACCACAGTGCATGGCTTTAACAAAGAGAAAAATTCATTCTCTCACAGCCTAGCAGTCCAGTAGTCTGAATTCAGGTACCAGCTCCTAGGGAAGGCTTCCTGTCTCCGTCAGCCCTGGGGAAGGTCCTTCTCATCAGTCTTCCCCTGGTCTAGGAGCTGAGCACAGTGATTGCCTGATTCTTCATTTTCGTAGCAGGAGTTTCCACTCCTCTCTGTCCAATTCTTTCTTTTATCTCTCAGAAGAGATTGATTCAAGATATGACTTAATCCCATAGACTCATTATCATAACTGCCTCTGAAGTCATGCCATTAACAACGTAGACGTGAAGATTTACAACATACAGGACAACGATATAAACCAAAAACTCATTGCCAGGGAGTGGATTCCGATTCATAACAACCCTAGAGGATGAAGCAGAACTGCCCCATAGCGTTTCCAAGGAGAGCATGGTGGATTTGAAATGCCAACCTTTGGGTTAGCAGCCATAACACTTAACCACTATGCCACCAGGGTTTCCAAGATAATCATACATCACAAAACAGTGGACAACCACACAGGAACAGGAATCAAGGCCTAGTCAAGTTGACATACATTTGGGGGGACCATAATTTAATTTGTAGCATTGAGAGAGAGTACCTGTTTTGGTGTCTGTAACTTGGGGAACGCTGTGGGAACAAAAGGCATCGGGCAGCAAGAGCGAACACAGCTGGAGGGCAGAGCTGGGTAGACTACACACCAGTCTGGCTTTGCCAAAACAAACATCAGTCTAGTCCTCTGGACTCTCCTTGCGGGGAACATGAAGTCTCAGGCAGTTTACTGTCTAGACTACTATCATCTTGAACTCATTAAAGAATGCAGGCGACGATAGCTTCCCTCACCCTACTATCTGCAAATTAGGTTTTATCTCTGTATCCTGGCCTCCATTTAGACAAACAAGAACTTTTCCAAAGTGGTAGAATTTTGAGCTTCTAAAAAAGGTGAGGGCAGAGTCAAGATGATGGCATAGCCACACAACCCTGCTGAATCCTGGAGAAATACAGACCAGGAGAATTGATTAAACCAACCAAATTAGGCACTCCAGGAGACCTAAACACCTGGTAGAAACATATGAGAATGTACTAGATGACAGGAAAATCCTAAGCGCACAAAACCACCACAGAGGAAAACGGGGATCCAATGAAAGAGATCCAGCACATGGAAGGGTAGAGCGGGCACAGTAAACTCCTCAAACAAAGCAAATTTGCAATGCAGGACTGAGAGACAGTACCAGGTCCGGAGCAAGGGTGATCTACACCTGCCTAAAGAAAGTAATCCAGAACAGAAGGCTTCTACATAAGGCAGAGGGTCTGGAGACCAATCCAGAGATCAGCAGGCATTAGGACCCAGTGGCTCCACAGCCCCTACAGTGGTCCAGGCAATGGAAGCTTAGGTCCCCTGGCACTGGGAGAAGCAAAGAGGGAACACACATGACTGCCTGTGCAGCAGCATGAGAACACACATGGCCTGGAGATAGGGGCAGCTATGGGAACGCATGTGACCCTTGGGGGTGGCAGTGGCAGTGACAGTTGAGGAAATGTGTGACCTGAGAGTAGCTATGAGGGTGTGCATGACCCCTCCCCGGCCTGTGAGTCACATCTCTGACTGAGGCTTCACAGGTGACCAGTCCAGGCCAGAGGCAGTAGAGGCAGTGACAAGAAGCATGTGCATGTGGCCCAGGAGCTACAGATAAGGGACGAAGGACCCCTGTCCCTACTACAGAGCCATGGTCAAAGCTCCCTGAGATACCTGCTCAGCCAAGAGGCAGCAAAGACAGTGGCAGTCGCTGTGGTAATGAGTGCAGAAGAAGACAAGTGCATGACCCCTTCCACGACTGAGAGCCACTGCAGAGGCTCCTCCAGCAATCTGCCCAACCCAGAAGCAACAGAGCCAGCAGCAACAAAAGGGTGTGCAACCCCTCACCCACCTGAGAGCCACTGTCAAGGCTCCTCCTGGGACCAACACAACCCAGAGGCAGTGGGCACCAGTGGCAAAGTGGCCCATGCTGATGAAGGGCATGCAATCACTATCCCACCGGAGAACTGAGGCTGAGGTTCCACAAGGGACCCACCCAACCCACTGGCAGCTGCAACCGCAGCAGTGGTGCTTATGTCCTGCCCACCTTGAGGGTGCTGTAAAAACACAGGAGCTATACCAGTAATTCCCTCCAGTCCAGAGGCAGAAGCAGCAGTGGTGCTACTGAAAGCAGGCATGGCCCCTACCTGGGAGCTGCGCTATAGCAGCAGCATTGTATCTGACCTGCCCAGTGTGGGACAGTAAGATCAAAGAACAGAAAATAATCAGATTTCACAGAGAACCCATGGCCCAGCCCTAAAAGAGAGATGCCAGACAGGTGACCTGAACTATTAAGTTTCCTAAAACTGTAATGACTTCCTGATGGCGAACAGACAACAATCAATTTCTAAACACCTAAAGAAGTAGAATACTATGGCTTCCAAAAACTTCTAAAATAAAGTATCAGTGGATTTCCCAGATGAAGAAGAGCTCCTGCAACTATCAGAGATGGAATATAAAAGACTAATGTACAGAGCTGTGCAAGATATCAGGGAAGAGATCAGGCAAAATGCAGCACAGCACACTGAAAAATTAAATAAGCTGCAAGAAAAGCTAGAGTAGCAACGCTCTGAAATTCAACAGATTAACAATAAAATCACCAAGCTTGATAACTCCATAGAAAGTCAAAGGAGCAGGATAGAGGATACGGAATGCAGAATTTGCAAAACTGAAGACAAAGTAAACAATACCAGCATGCCAGCCAAGTGCCCTTGAGTTGGACCAGCATACAAGAGGAAAAATCAGATAAAAGATTCACTAAGAGTGAAGAATCCCTAAGGGTGATGTGGGACTCTATTCTGAGCAATAATATTCAAATGACTGGAGTACCAGAACAAGGTGGGATAGCTGAAAACACAGAGAGAATTGAAGATCTGCTGACAGAAAATTTCCCTGACATCATGAAAGATGAAAAGATCTCCATTAGAAACGTTCATCAAACCCTACTCAAGGCAGATCCCAAAAGAAATAAACCAATGCATATTATAATCAGTATCAATAGAACTAGAGACAAGAAAAGACTACTAAGAGTGGTCAGACTTAAAAAATAACTTACAAAGGAAAGTTATTAAGATTAAGCTCAAACTACTCAGCTGAAATCATGCTGGCCAGAGACAATGGGGTAACATTTACAAGGCCCTGAAGGAAAAAAAACTGCCAACTGAGAATTATATATCTGCAAAACTGTCTCTCAAATATGAAGGTGAAATTAAGACTTTTACAGATAAACAGAAATTCAGAGAATTTACAAGAACCAAATCAAAACTGAAAGAAACATTGAATGAAGTCCTTCAGTTAGAAAATCAATAATATTAGATATATACTTTAAACATCCAACACTCAACAGAGCATCTAGATATCATCAGGAAAGGAAATCCAAAAATGATAACCCAAACCAAATCACAAAAAATAGAAATTTAGACATCTTAGGACATAACTGACAAATACATTATATGAAAAAAAGGGCCCAAGAAATGTACACATAGATCTTCAAGATGTGGAGGAAGTAAAGGAGATACAAAAGCTCTGAAGTTTGGATTACTTTCAGGTTAATAAAGGGGACCAAGGGTGTAAGTAACTGCAAAAGAAATCTATAATTCTATACATAAAAAAGTAAAACACAAAATCACATCAATTTCAAGACAACAAACACTGAAAGCCATGAAAAGAAAACACAAAGAAAAAAGACTCAGCACAAAAAACTGAATGCAACAGAGGAACTCTCCATAACACCGAAAAAAATGACAGCACTAACATCATTTATATAAGTAATCACACTGAATGTAAATGGACTAAATGCACCAATAAAGCAAACAGTAGCAGAATTAGTAAAAAAAAAAACAAAAAAAACAAAACCATGACCCATCTTTATCCTGCTTACAGGAGACACACCTTAGACTCAAAGACACAAACAAACTACACTCAAAGGTTGGAAAAAAATGTATCAGGCTAATAACATTAAAAAAGAGCAGGAGTAGCAATACTAATCTCTGACAAAATAGACTTTAAAGTTAAATCCACCATACAGGATAAGGAGGGACACTATATAGTGGTTAAAGACCCAATACAGCAAGAGGATATAATCATACTAAATATCTATGCACCCAGTGACAAGGCTCCAAAGTACATAAAACAAACACTATTTGCAATGAAAACAGAAATAGACAGTTCCACAATAATAGTAGGAGACTTCAACACACCACCCTCAGTAAAGGACAGAACATCGTCCAAAAAACTTGGTAAACACATGAAAGACCTAAATGCCACAATCAACCACTTTGACCTCACAGACATATTCAGAACACTTCACCCAACAGCAGCCAAGTATACTTTCTTTTTCAGTACACATGGACCATTCTCCAGAATTGACCCAATACTAGGCCACAGACCAATCCTCAATCAAATTCAAAATACTGAAATCATTCAAAACTTCTTTTCAGACCACGAAACCATAAAACTGGAAATCAATAATAGAAAAAAGATGCAAATAAAATCAAAACCACGGAAACCAAATAAAATTTTGCTCAAGAACTACTGGGTAATAGAAGAAATCAAGGATACAATAAAGAATTTCATAGAATCAAATGAGAATGAAGACACATCCTAGTAAAATCTATGGGACACAGCAAAAGCAGTGCTCAAGGGTCAATTCATCTCAGTAAATGCACACATTCAAGAAGAAGAAAGATCCTAAATCAAAGAATTAACTCTACAACTTGAACAACTAGAAAGAGTCCAGTAAAAGAAACCATAAGGCTCCAGAAGAAAGCCAATTACTGCAATTAGAGCAGAAATAAATGAAATAGAAAACAGAAAAATGATTGAAAGAGCAGACAATTTCAAAAGCTGCTTTTTTGAAAAGAACAACAAAAGTGATAAATCATTGGCCAAACTAACAAAAGAAAAACAACAGAAGAAACAAATAATTCAAATAAGAAATGAGACAGGTGATGTCACAATGGACCCTACTGAAATTAAAAGAATTATAGAAGAATATTACAGAAAATTATACTCTAATAATTTGAAAACCTAGAGGAAATGGACAATTTTATAGAAAAACACCACCTACCTAAACTAGCAAAATCAGACATAGAACAACTAAACACATCCATTACAAAACAAGAGATTGAAAAGATAATTAAAAAATTTACATCCAAAAAAAAACAACCCTAGCCCAGATGGCTTTACTGGAGAATTCTATCACACATTCAGAAAAGAGTTAACACCACTACTTTTAAAGCTATTCCAGAGCACAGAAAAAGATGGAAGACTCCCAAATTTATTCTATGAAGCTAGTATAATACTTGTACTCAAACCAGATACGGACAGCACAAAAAAAGAAAACTACAGACGAATATCTCTAATGAACTTAGACGCAAGAATTCTTAACAAAATCCCAGCTAACAGAATTGAACAACACAGCAAAAAAATAGGTCATTATGACCAAGTAGGATTCATACCAGGGATACAGGGATGGTTCAACATCAGAAAAATAATTAATCGACCACATAAACAAAAGACAAGAATCACTTGATTCTATCCATTGATGCAGAAAAGGCATTCGATAAAGTCCAACATTCAGTCATGCAAAAAACTCAGCAAAACAGTAATAGAAAGGAAACTCCTTAATATGATAAAGGCCATCTACAGTAAACCAATAGCTAACATCATATTTAACAGAGCCAGCCAGTCAAGTGTCATCAAGTCAGATATGACTCACGTTGAAAACATTCCCTATACGAGCAGGTACTAGACAAGGATGCCCATTGTGACAACTCCTACTCAGCATTATTCTGGAAGTCCTAACCACAGCAATTAGGCATGATAAAGAAATAAGGGGCATCCAAATTGGTAAAGAAGAAGTTAAAGTATCGCTATTTACAGATGGCAAGATGTTATACACAGAAAACCCCAATGAAGCCACCAAAGAACTACAGGCTCTAATAGAAGACTTTAGCAAAGTTTCAGGATAGAAGATAAACATATACAAATCAGTGGGGTTCCTTTACATGAACAAAGAGACAACCAAAGAAGAAATCACGAGACCATTACCATTTACTATAGCTCCCAAGACAATAAAATACCTAGGAATAAATCTAACCAGAGATGTAAAAGACCTATACAAAGAAAACTGTAAGACCTTATTGCAAGAAACTACAAGTGGCTTACATAAATGGAGAAACCTACCTTGCTCTTGGACAGGAAAACTTAATATTGTGAAAATGTCTATACTTTCTAAAGTCATCTGTACATACAATGCAATCCTGCTGCAAACTCCCACAACATCTTTTAATGAGATGCAGAAACAAATCACCACTTAATATGGAAAAGGAGGAAGCCACAGATAAGTAAATTATTACCACAGAAGAGGAACAAAGTGGGAGGCCTCACTCTTACTTACCTTAAAACCTACTACATTGCCACAGTGGTCAAGACAGCCTGGTAATGACCCCAAAACAGACACACAGACCAATGGAACAGAACTGAGAATCCAAATACAACTTCATCCACCTATGAATAGCTGATATGTGATAAAGGCCCAAAGGCTGTGAACTGGAGAAAAGACAGTCTCTTCAACAAGTGGTGTTGGCATAATTGATTATCTATCTGCAAAAAGATGAAACAAAACCCTTATCTCACACCATGCACAAAAACTAATTCAAAATGGATCAAAGACCTAAATATAAAAGCTAAAATAATAAATTTCTTGGAAGAAAAAGTCAGGAAGACACCAGAAGCCCTAAGCCATAGCATCAACTGTCTACTAAAAACCAACAACAACCCTCAATCATCAGAAATGAAAATAGATAATAAGGGACTCTTAAAAATTAAACATTTATGCTCATCCAAAGCCTTCATCAAAAGAGTAAAAAGACTGCCTTCAGAGTGGGAATGAATATTTATCAAGTTTCTGATCATCACCTAATCTTTCTAATCTACAAGATACTGCAAAACCTCAACAATAAAAAGGTAAATAATCCAATTAAAAATGGGCAGAAGACATGAACAGGCACTTAATCAAAGAAGACATATAGGTTGCCAACAGATACATGAGATATGCTCATGATCGCTAGCCATCAGAGAAATCCAAATCAAAACCACAATGAGACACCATCTCACCCCAGCAAAGCTGGCAATAATCCAAAAAACAGAATACTACACACTGCAGACGATGTGGAGGGACTGAAAATCTTCTACACTGTTGCTGGGACTGTAAAAACTAGAAATACTGTATGATCCAGCAATCCCACTCCTTGGCATACATCACAAAGAAATAATGGCCACCACTCAAACACATACATGCACGCCACTGTTCATTGAAGCTCTCTCCACAATAAGGAAATTTGGAAGCAACCTGGATGTCCATCAACAGACGAATAGTTAAACAAAGTATAGTATTTTCATATAGTGGAATGCTATACAATGATAAAAAAAAACAATGGCCTAGAGACATACCTGTCAACATGGGACCATCAGAGGAAGTTATGCTGAGTGAAATTAGTCAGACATGAAAGGGCAAAATTTGTGTGACTGCATTATTATAAGGATGCAACAAATCAATTAAGCACAGAAGAAATAAATCTTTAACCATTATTGAGTGAAGAAGGAAGGAGAGGGACTTTCACAAATTGGATAGTGGTTGGGATTAGGGTTGAGTGTAGGATGTGACAGCAAGTGGGGTACCCACAGGTACTCAACTTCAAAACCAAATTGTTCCCTTAATATGGCCCACCTCTTTGGAAGAACAGAGAAACAGGGTCTGGGATCAGAGGGACCACACTCTCAGGGGACATCCAGACGAACTGGCATACCCAAGCTTTTTCTCTCCTCTCTTTCTTAAGATAATGCTTTGCATTCCACCTGGGTGAGAGGCTTCTAGGGTCTTGAAAGCTAGCAAACTGCCCTATAAATAGCACCAAATAATCCCAGTCCACCTGGACCAGAGGTAAACTGTGGACATTGAGGACAGGAAGAAAATTTGAGCCCACCAGATGGAAGGGGCCATTTGAGCCATAGTTCGCTTCAGCATGGGACCAGAAGAACTAAGTGGTGCCCGGCCACCACAAATGACAGCCCAGATGGGGCACGCCCTGGACATAGCAAGTACTGGATGAGAGGGCAAAGCTAGAACTCTCCCCAAAGGCCACACTTGATGGCCCTTCTGAATGGAGGGACCCCTGGCAGCATGGCCCCTGGACTCTCTAACCCCAAATTGCATCCAGCACTGGAACCAGCTCCCCAAAGACTGAAATGGACTATACAAAACAGAGTGAGACTGAAGATGAACAAACCTTTACACATTTACACAGGGTTGTCAGAGAGGCTCTTCACAGGAGCCAAAATGCTTGGATGATGGGGGCCAGATCTTGGTCAGAAGGTCACAGGAAGTTCCGAACAAAAGAGAAAGTGTACTGTCATGGGCAGGACGGGCAGTTAGAATGGAATAGTTCTGAAAGTTCTGGGGGTTATATGGCAACATGATATACACTGTAAAACTGTTCTCAACTCACAATGAAAATATTTTTAAAAACTGAGTTTAAAAGAAATAAACTCAGTAAAAAAAAAAGATTAATGTCTATCAATAAGGTAAGAGTATTTTCTAGGACTATGATATAACAAGTTTCTGAGAATACAGTTCATCAGAGTTTGATTTTAAAAGAAAAATCTACAAACAATGTCACAGAACAATTTGTGTACAAATTTTTAAATGAGAAACTAATTTGTCATGTAAACTTTCACCTGAAGCACAATAAAAGAAAATAAAAAGAAAAGCCACTCAGTCCCTGGATGGTGCAAATAGTTAACATGCCTGGCTGCTAACGGGAAGGTTGGAGGATTGAGTCCACCCAGAGGCACCTTGGAAGAAAGGCCTGGCAAGCTGCTTCCAAAAATTCAGCCTCTAAAAGCTGGGGCACAATTCTACTCAGTCAGAATCTCCTGGATGAGCACTGGCTTAGCCAGGGTTACATATGTGATCATGCACACTGTTGAAAATCTGATGAAATCTAGAAACTTTCTCCCTAGGAAAATGTATTTATACAAAATTGTAGGCATATTGTCTGTTACACATATGTACAAATATGCATAAATACACAACACCCCTCTCCGAGTTCATCCTCAGTGAAATCTAATGCTAATTTTTTTATATGGCACATAATCAAAAGAATTAAAACCAAAGCCAAAACAAGGTTTGCACAGAACTTTAAGTGTGTGCCACATCTTTATGACGAAGTTTGGTTAGAGGACATTTAAAACAGCCAGCCACGAGGCAGAATTAACTCAATGGTAACTAACAATGATGTTTTAGACATTATTTCCTGAACTCCCAACAAAAGTGATATGTTGATAACAATGCCCCACGGTGTTTAGTCTTTCACATCGTTTCATTTCATCATCTGAAAGGCCCCATGAAACATAAAAATGTGTATTATTAGTCTCATTCCACTGCTGAGGATATAGCGTTTTAAAAACAAACACTGCTGTCAAGTCAATTCCGACTCACAGTGACCCTAAAGGACAGAGCAGAACTGCTCCATAGAGTTTCCAGGGAATGTCGGATGGATTCAAACTGCTGACCTTTTGGTTAGCAGCCATAGCACGTAAACCACCACACCACCAGTGTTTCCATATAAAGCTTTAGGGAGATTAAATGATGTGCACAAGATCCCAAAGCCCGAAAACGGTACACCAAACCCAAAATCTAAGTTCCCCCAACTTCTGGGCCAGTGCTTTTTTCTATTGTTGAAGGAGAATGAGTTTTCACAATACCTGTCTGTGTTCTGTAAATATTATTTGGTTAATCTTTACAAAGACCTTAGCTAAAGTTAAATTTTACAGAGTAAACAGGAGACAGTTCTGATTAGCTGGCTCAGTGAGGTTCCGTTCACTTTTTGAGCTACTAATTGCCAGCTTTCAGTGATGTCCTCACTGTTAATGTGTTTGGTCTTCTAAAATTCAGAAAGATCCAGACCTGTCTGGGTAATGTCAACATTATTCTGCTAACGTTAAAATATCTGTGACAAATGTTAATTTTTCAAGAGATCAAGAAGACTAACCATTCCAAATGTGGAACGGCTGAGTACGGAAACACAAGTGATATTCTGTACTGCAAAGTAAAAGCTAACCATATGGAGGAACTGAAGTGACAGCATTTTCAGGGCGGTATTCTGAAACTTCACCTCACTTTTAGAAAGCCACAATTCTTATGTGTGTGTGACCTGACTGAGAGACCACTTGCAGTGGATTCTACTGTTTAAAACAATGCCACTCAGACTGTTGAGGTCAGTGCTAAATATGCTCATGTTCAGTGATTTCAGTTGTCCCAACAAGTAAATTAGGTCAGCTGTGAGGTGATCCTGTGAATCGCTTGATAACATTCTTCTTGAAAAGGCTGAAAATGACAACCAAATGGAAAGAAGTACATTTGGTGAAGGACGGAAGGAGCTTATCCGCTTCCGACCCCAACTCAGCAAAATGAATGAGACAATCTAGTTGAGACTGCCAACTTCTACCCAGGACTATAGTCTTAATGCTACAAATGAGAAAAGAAAGAAACATAAATCATTAAGATATGGCTGGATTTTATTTATCTGCTTATTAACTACCCATTATCAGGAGTGAGGTATAGTTAGAAAATGGTTATTAAACAAGTTACTGCATCCTAGAAACCCCAGCTAAAACTCCAGTGAGTTTATGCACACACACACACATATGTATGCACGCACATGCAACTTCTTCCCCTCTCTTCACAGTGGTTCTGTTCCTCTGGGATCCTTTGGCCCTCTTTGTATGTATGTGGTGTATTACTGCTTTTTAAAAGATATTTTGAAACCCTTGAGGTAGAGAGTAGACTTTTGGAGTTTAATGCACCTGAATCTGAACCTGTCACTTATAACCCATGGCTTTGGGAAAATGATGTTACTTCTCTGAGTCCTTTTCCATCCATGAAAATGAGAATAATTCCCCAACACCGATGATCATAGTGAGGATTCAGTAAGACAGATAACGTCGGGTAGATGACAAGGGCTCAATACATGCTTCTTTTCTCCTCTTCTCTACTTCAATATCCACGTATCTGGAGCCCTCCCGATCATTTTTATAAGACAAATAAAGGTAATTGTGAATAACTAAAACATCTCGTGAATAGATAAATTACAAAGAAACATACAAGTCATCTTGAAAACTAACTATACTTGGTTTCCCTGTATGCCTAATTTAACAAATACTTTATTTTTGTTAAGATTGTTTCACATTATGTTTTACAGCTTGCTTTTTTATTTAACAATATACCCATAATGTATTTACATGCAATTCTTGTTAATAAAGAACTATAGACATTTACATTGCACAAATGTACCATAATTGGTTTACCAGATCCCTCACTGAGGAACAGTTGAATTGTTTCTAATTTTTTCACTATTACAGACAATGCTGCAGTGAATTAACTTCCACAAACATCTTGTGGTACATAAACTCACCAGAGTTTTAGCTAGGGTTTCTAGGATGCAGTATATAGTGTCATTCTATGATGGCAGGATGTATAGGAGACAGACGATGGAGAGATGAATGAATGACAGATGGATGAGTGGAGAGGTAGGTAGGTAAACAGATATGGATTTCGTAGTAGAGGTGTCAGAAAGGCAGACAGGGGACAAATTATGAAGAGCCTTATGGGTCAGGTCAAGGAATTTAACATGTATTTTGAAAATATCAGAATATGCTAAAAATTTAATGTGTGGAAGAAGCAGGAATAGATTTGAATCTGGGAAAGTCTATCTGGAGGATGAGTTCAAGGTGGGAGCAGGGGAACTCAGGGTAGGAAGGTCAGCTGGAGGCCAATGCAGCAGTCTGAGCCGGAAAGGGTGGTCACCGGAACTGTGATGGCGAGGACGGAAGGAGAGACCTGGGAGATGCACAGCAGACCAACAGGAAGGACAGGTTTTGGTATTTGGCTAGATGTCCAGGTTTAGGCTAAGAGGAAAATTGGGGGCTGACACAGAGATTTCGGGCTCAAGAGACTACAAAGCTGTTCACTGAAAGAAGAAAGAGCAGACAAACAGCAGGTTCAAAGACTGGTTAAGAGGATGAAATGTGAATGCCACTCTTCAGGGCAGTTCTGCTCTGTCCTGCAGGGTCACTGTGAGCTGGAATTGACACAGCGGCAGCAGAGATTTTTTGGTTAGTTTGTTTTGTTTTTAAATCTGGAAAGAAATCCAGGCCACATTATCAGGAGATAACCATTACGAAACGAGTCTAGATGCCTTCTGAGTGTCAAAGACACAGCATCTTAAATCATAGAAGCAGCGTGAAGATGGTGGACAAGCATATCACTTGGAGAATTGTTCAAAATACATATTGCCAGGCTCCATTCTGGAAACTGTAATCCTGTAGGAATTATAAGACTCTGTAGAACCAAGGAAACTTTAGTTGATAATGTTTCTGACACATCCTCTAGTAGGCCGGTTCAGTGTGAAGTTGTGTCTTTAAGAGCCATTGCATCTGGATGTTTCCTACGGATACTTAATTTTCAGTCTTATGAAAGAAATTCAGTCATACCTATGAAACTATCACACCAGCAATGACAGAAATAAGCACTAATGTTTTCATTTTAAAGGTATTAATTGAAGCCTATATAGTGTTAGAAATTTTAAAAAAGTTTTTATTCTATATTTTAATTCTAAAATTCACTTGGAGGGGATCTATGGTATTTCATTTTTTAGACACTGTCATTTTTACTTTAAAAAGCTTTATCTTTTAAGTTGAAGATCTATAAAGCAGCTATTTTTCTGTTTTTAAAGCACATATTTGTTGTCCTCAAGTTTTCTTATTTGTCAAACATTCTACTGGAACCTCAAGCAGTCGACTGAAAGCAATATCCCCTTACCTCCAATGTTTTGCATTGTAATGGACACAAATGCTCCCATTTTTCCAGGCCATCCAAATGCCTTTTCCCCTAATTTTTCATAAATTAAAGAACCTACAATCAAAGAGAAGTTAACCTTGTTAAAACAATTGTTTTAATGCCTATAACATTTATGTAATATAATTTTACAGCAGTGTCTCAAACAGGGACATAAACACCATATACAAATAAGCTCCCAAAATGTAACCTCAAACACGTATAAGAAATACATTAAAACATTCTCCAAACAATAAGCAATGACTTCATTTATTTTAGTTGCACGCAGCAAGTCAACATTGTTTTTTCCTATCATCTAACAAAAATCTCTTTTCCTATTTGACTTGAAGCTGAGCCAGCTGATTTTCATTGGTTTCTCACTAAAAACATTGAGAGATCCTGTAACTGAGGTCAGAAAAAAATGAAATGTGAATTTGACTAAAATCATGTTATAGAGCTATCAACTAAAGCATGCCTTTATGATGATCAAAATAGAATGTGTTAGACTGAGGAGTGACATACCTCCTTCTTTGGCTGTCTTTATTAAAAGATGAACTGAATAGAGTGATAATATTGCCACAGCAAGCAGCATGATTCTGTAATGGGAGAAGAGAGCAGAAAATGAAGTGTGTGTAATGAATAAGGCAGAATAATGTTAAGTACTACAATAAAAGATCACTGTGATCTTTCCAATAATTGACTTTCCAAAAGTATGTGGATTTGGGGAAGGTGAAGAATTTTTTTCAGAACTCCATGCATACCCTGTAATGTCACAGACTCTGTTTTACATGCCAAAATCTACTACCTAAAGTTTCTAAGGTATTTTTAGATTAGAGTTACACAGTTGCAGAATCTGAATCGTAACTTAGATGCTAAATATTTAGCAAAATTAGCTCTGCACCTCTACTCATGCAGTAAATACATCATGTATATATATATATATACGTGTATATATGTATGTATATATGTATATGAATGTACATATATATGTATATATATGTATATTATATATACACGTATATATATATATATATATATATAAGGTCCAACAGTTAAGTCTACAAACTTAATTGTTGTAAGTGCTACATACCTAATTGCTAAATATCATTATGGTTGCCTTCAAAGTACTCCCCTTGGTAAGCTATGCACCAGTGCCAGTGCCCAGTCCAACCTTCAAAGCAATTTTGGCACTCATTCCAGAATGGCCATTGCATATGGTAGCAAGTTTGTGAACTTAATTGTATAGTTGTCTGTGAGGGCATTTTTAGCCCATAAACAAATAACTACATTGGAACACCCTCCCTACTCACCTGATCTTCCTCCCAGTGACTTTTATTTTTTACCCAGAGATAAAGGAAATATTGAAAGGAAAACATTTTGATGACATTCAGAACATTAAAGGTAACATGATGACAGCTCTGATGGTCATTTCAGAAACAGAGTTTCAAAATTATTTTGAAGGGTGAACTGGGCACTGGCGTCGTCGGTGAGTAGCTTCCCAGCGGGAGTACTTCGAAGGTGACTGTAGTGACATTCAGCAATGAGGCATGCAGCACTTTTTCTAGGATTAGTTTGTGAACTTAAGTGTCAGACCTTGTATATGTTATATTGGAAACCCTGGTGGCATGATGGTTAAGTGGTAGAGTTGCTAACCAAAAAGTTAGCAGTTCAAATTCACCAGATGCTCCCTGGAAACTATGACGCAGTTCTACTCTGTCCTACAGGTCACTGTGAGTTGTAATCAACTTGATAGCAATGGGGTTTTTTTTTATATGTCATATTTGTATGATAGCCACATGAACATGTAGAATTTCAAGTGTATTCAATATCCTAACTAAACGTTAATCAAAAATCTAGAAGAATAGAAGCAAAAGCATGCAGTTTCTGAACTTCATTTCTGAGGTCCATTAGTGTGCTTGGCCACTAACCCAAAGGGCAAAGAAGTTGAAGTCCACCCTTGAACTTGGAAGAAAGGTCTGGCAACCTGACTCCTAAAAGTCATCCATCAAAAACCCTATGGCACACTTTTACTCTGCCACACGTGGGTTCACCACGGGTCGGCATCATGGCTTTACTATTGATCACCTCTGTCACATGACGGAGTGCTTTGTGAACCGGAGGCTCAGCCAAGTGCACGTGTCATTGAGACAGTAGGGAAAGGTTAGGTGCAGGATATGGAGAAATTCCTCTTCTGAATCCAGAATGAATCAGTTTCAGTTTCAGGGCCCTCTCTACCCATTCACAGCCATGTAGGATGTATGGTTTCTTTATGTATGTTGTTATACGAAACAGGCAGTGGTCACTGTTCTCCAAAACAAGAACTCGAGGGCAGTGGTGGAGATAGGAGCATCTACACAGTAAATGAAGGGCCAATACTAAACGTTACCTGAAATTAACAACAACAAAAGAAGATATGTCATTCTTTGTTTTACGTGATGGCGAGCACACTAAAAGTTTTCCTCACAGTGACCTAATTCCTAGGTAATGCGTGATGAAGTCAACATGCCTTTGGGACTGTGAGTTATCACTACTTAATGTAACCACTCTGGTTATAGAACGCTCTTATTTTCCATCAAACATTTGTTTACCCAAAATCCCTAACCAATAACTTATTCAAATTTTTTCTACATGCCTTACAAATTGACCTGTTTTGAAAGAATTCTGTCAATCAGACGGCATAATTTAGCTCTCTGCAGAAATAGGAAGCAGTCTGTGGATTCTAAATGAAGACCTGTTTTAGCAGGAAGTAGTAAAACTAAAATCAGCCCAATACTGGGTCACTTGCTCTGAGTTCAGGGAGACAGCTGAATCCAGTCTGTGCTACACCAATACACACAACACACCCCGGGATGACAAGGGGTTTCACTGCCCTGGCACAGTGAACCTGCTAGACATTTATAGGCCTGAGATGAGGTCCATGGGTTTCAAAGTGGAATATTCTCCTCTCACAAAATGAACTATGGCTTTAGGATTGAAAGTGTTTCATGTATTTGTTAGAGATTTATAATAACTTTCTAAATAACTGCAATAGTATGTGTAACTAATAAGCAGTAAGCAGTGTTTTGGAAAACCCTATTGCATAGTGGTTAAGTGCCACAGCGGCTAACAGAAAGGTGGGCAGTTTGAATCCACCAGGCACTCCTGGCCAACTCCATGGCAAGTTCTGCTCTGTCCTCTAGGGTCACTGTGAGTTGGAATCAACTCGATGTCAATCAGCTTGAGTTTTGTTTTGTTTTGCTGTAGGCAGTCTTTCTGTCTGAGTATGTATTATGAAAGTATACAAAATACACATGAATGTATCTCTAGCCATTAAGATTCAGAGAATATTAAAAAAAACTAGCTTATTTCAAACATAGTTTATAAAAGCAAAATTAATATAAAGAAACTCATCAAGCTAAAGAGGACTATACATGAAACAGTTCACTCAAAGCACAAAATGTTTATTATCACACTAACACAATAGAAATATTTATAGCCCTGATCCTTAGCTCTCAAATAGCTATGTTATTATCTAATCATAAGTAATGCTTAGAAAATAAACAGTGTGTATTTATAATGTAAATGTTGCATTCTTAGACAGTTATTTAACTCTCCAGCACCGCATTGGGAATTGTGATCTGCACTAACGTCAATGCCTGACTAATATTAGATTTTATTCTTGTGAAAAATTCCACTGCTGCCAACTGTGTCTTATAAAATGCCAAGCAGTGTGCAATACACGGAAGCATCTGTGTCTGTCTGTCACAGATGTGGACTCCATCTTGCAGGTCAGCTATGGCTAAAGTGCGTAGGGTCAGCAGTGAGCTTCAGCTGCCCAGCAGACAGCCCCTGTGCCTGGCACTGCGCTAAGTCCTGAGAACACAGACACACAGTGAGTGAAAACAGACAGAGCCTAGCAAGACAGATAAACACTAAGTAAACAGATCAGACAAATGTACTATAGTATTAAGTTTTCCAGGACACAGTTGGCAGCTGTAGAATTTTTCACAAGAATAAAATCTAATGTTAATCAGGTATCAGTGATAATGCAGATAATTATTCCCAATGTAGGGCTGGAGAATTAAATCAGCATAATAAGGAGATTCATAAATGAAGGGCTAACACTAAACAACACCTGAAAAGAAAAGATTATTCTTTGTGTTATTTCACATGTTGGGAGCACACTAAGTGTTAAGTCCTCATCAAAGCGAGGAATGAACTATGAGAAGGAGCTCATGAGATGAAAAGGAAAGAGGACTGGGTTACAAGCAGAGGAAAAGTCATGTGCAAAGGCCCTGTGGTAGAAAGGAACACAGCACCTTCACTGGATACAGAGAAAGCCAGTGAGCCTGGCATGCAAAGGCATGAGAATGGCATATAAGATGGTGCCAGGTCATGGAGGGCTCTTTAGGCCAGGTTAAGAATGGGGTGGTTATCCTGAAAGTGTGACAGAATCAGACTGGATTCTGAGAAAGGTCTTTTTGACTCCTAAGTACCAAATTACTTCTAAGTACCTACTGAAGAATGAATGGCTTTGTTTTGCCTTTTTTAATGTCTTATTGTGCTTTAAATGAAAGTTTATGGTCCAAGTCAGTTTGCCATCTAAAAGTGTACACACACACCACTATGCAGCTCTAGCTGCTGTCTGCGCCCTGTGACAGTACACTCTTCCTTTCAACCCTGAACAGCTCTGTAAAATGGCTCTATGGCCTGTCTAGGAGAGGTGCTCTAGCACTATGAGGGGTGAGCGTACGCACGTTCGGCAGTTTGGTTAGGGATGGTCGAGCAGGCACCATGATAGGGCTGCTCTGCCTGTTCTAACTTAAGTTGCTATTTTATCAAAATGCAAGAGAAATTTGTTAGTACTTTCTCAGTGCATTCCTGTTAGCTGAGATCAAATTTTGAATTGTTCATTGAACAATACCAGGTATGCAAGGACATCGAGCACTGAATCCAGACAGGTGCATTCACTTACATAAAGAGTATGATTCCTGTGTTGGCCACGGCATAGGACAAGCCCAAGATCCCACTGCCCATGATGGCATTACTCAGGTTGAATGAAGACATTCCAAAGGAAGTGGTTCCAGGATGCTTGAAGAGACATGGATACATTATCAGCAAACATTTGCCAAAGGAACACCTTTTGAGGGGTTATTCTTATTCTCAAATTATTCTTACTGGAGGAGATTGCAGTTCAAAACCAAAGACTAAGATAAAAATCACAGTGAATAATAGCCATTACTCAACCTCAGTAAAAGCATGCAATTTTCAATGGAATGCAGAGCTTGCTTTCAGCAGCAGCCTGAGTACAAAATACAGGTCGAGTGATATAAAGAAGAGAGAGATTGTATGAGCACAGATTACATTTGGATTAGAATGATTTTTCCAAAAAAACAAATAAATTTCATAAATGATTTATGCAGCCATATGGCGAACAGGAAAAACAAGCGCTTATTCCAGTAAGGGCCTGAATAAACAGAGAATGTGCTGATCAAAGCTTGGCAAATTTCAGTCACATTGTTTTCCCAGAGAGACTTAGGTAGATCAGACACCCTCCAGGCCTGTTTATGGCCTAAAAGCATAGGTTAACTTACATGTTCATCGTCATAAGCCGTCAACTTCTTTTCCCCCAAAAATCCATTTGTCAGGAATTTCTGACTTTCAGCATCTTCATTAACAAATTGACTGAACACACGTACACACAAAGGAAAGGAAGAAAGTCAAACATCTAAATAAATGCTCTACGTGCAAACATTACACAAATAATGTTTCAGATGACCTAAACAACTGAACTGGGGCAAGTAAAACCAGACATTTAACACTCTTTTCATCTTCTCTTCCTTACCACGCCTGCTTCTTCCAGTCCAACAATTATACTTCATTTACGAATATACTTTGGGTGAGGGACAGGAAGTTATCAAGGAAGAAAACATCATTTTTAGTGGAAACATTTTGTGCCACATTCCTTCTCTCCCGCATTAACTCTACACAGTGGGGAATCATTAGAGCTAACCCTGTCCCCATTTAGGACCCTTGCAAAGACCAGGCACTGAGTCCTGACTCAAAGTAAGATTTTTCAACTACTACTAAACCCTAATCATACAATTTTAGGAAATCAGCAGTTACTAAGGGCCTACCATGCACCAGGCACAGTGATCCTCATCTCATTTGATGCTGAAAACAACTCTAGGAGAGAACGTTCATGCCCCTACTCTAAAGATGGGGCAACCATGGCTCAAAGGAGAGAACTGTGGGCTCATACACACCAGACTCCAAGTCTCTGGTCTTCCACAGCACCGCACAGTTCTAGGGATACAAATGCCACTGTAGTTGGCATTCTCCCTTGTTTTGGCTCCATCTTTCTTATACACATCCCTTGATGTATAATTCAACAGCAGCTGGTTGAGTCTGGTTCATTGTGTGTGTGTGTGTGTGTGTGTTAATTACTGTGAAAATGTCCCTGAGTTATTAGCTGGAGAACGCAACTAAGAAAACTCAATGAATTTGGGGAAGAGTTGGGAGAGGGAATTTCAAATGCCACTATCAACAGATACAGCCTATTTGCTTACCGGCCAGAATCTGCACAGCTGAGTTGTAGGTACCTCCCCTGATTATACTGTATGTCCTAAGGCCTTTATGGTGATGGACTTAGTACCAGTCACATTCTGCAAAAGCCTTGGCTAGTGAGTCCAGCTGCCATCATTGTATTTTTAACACTTTTGGTGAATTCCAGACAGGCTTTGTCTCATTATATGAAATACTTAATCATGCATGCATCCTGACACTGCTTTCTCATTAGATAAATGGCATTTTTAAAGGGCATTTATTGCATGAAAAAGTAAAAATAACTGGACAGGTTTTATTAAAATATCCCTTAGAAATCAAAAGCAAAAAATAATTATCAGATGATAATAAGATTTATACAAAGCATCTTAAATAGCAAGAGAGAATTTTTCAAATAATTTGGTGAAGAAGAGGGATGGCAGTTACTCTTTGAGAACAGAGAACAATATAAACTGTGGATAAAAGAAGCAGATAAAACCAAAGAGGTTTATGTATTTTTCTAGAATTCAAGGAGTTCTCAGAGCATGCAAGTTAGGAACATTTCCAGGGATTCTCCCCACATTTCTCACAGAAGAAATATGATACCATAGGCGCCTGCAGGCTTCTGTTTTCCCTGACACCCCCCTCCACTGCATGCTTCATTTAATAGTCTGTAGTAAATATACTTGCTATGTGAAAGCTGGTACGTAATGTTCATAACTGGAAACTGAGACAAGAGGGTTAAATACAGCCTCAAATGGGCTTAAGGACTATTAAAAAAAAAATGCCACCTAGAAGTGAAACACAGAAATGTCCAACATCCTATTTTTTACTTTAATCGATAAGCTAGAATCCTGTATTCCGTAAGCACTTTAAATTTTTTTAGAATTTGTAAGCAAACAGATTATTTTCTTTTTTTGAGACATTCTCTTGTTCTTATTTTGGCATGACATGAACTATCATCGTAAAACATGGTAAGACTGTACCATCTGTGAGAAATGTCCCCAGTGTCTTAAATGTTTTGGTACCAAACCCAGCGTATATTGAAAATATTAAGTTCAATGATTCCAAATCAATGCCTCATGTGAAATTTCTCAAAAGTTTACATTCTAGAATCCATCTAAGCTAAACAAAGACAAACTCCATATTTTTGAGTGATTATAAAATTTGAAAATGATGATGAGTGTTTGAGCTAGGAGTTAAAAGGCAGGTTTACTATGAAAGTACTGGAATGAGCTGTACTCAGCTTCACAGAAATGTTCTTACTCCTTCCGTAACGGCAACAGATTGGGTAGCAAGAAGAGAGTGGACCTGAAATGTTAAGGAGGTAAAACCAACTGGAGATAGCTGATCACTGAATGTGGGGGTTGAGGGAAGGGATGAATCAAAGTGGACTCCTAAGTGGTTTGAACCGATAGTGGTGACTTTTCACCAGCACAGAGATTACTGGAGGAGGAGAAGCTATTGAAGAGAGTGATAGTTCAGCATTAAGACACTGCAAGCTTGACTTAATATATGAGGTAACTTACAGACACAGAAGTCATCCAGCAGGGATGTATAGCAGACAGACGTAACGATCTGAAACTCAGCTGAGAAGTCTAATAGGCTGAAAGTATGGCATATATTCAGTCAGTGGAGCCATGATAGCTATGGATGAAGTTGCTTAAAGGACATTTTTAGGGAGATAAGAGTCCTTAGAGAACACTGGAGATACAACAACATTTAAAAGACATTCAAAGTGACATTTAAAGGACACCTAAGAAAGAACAGTCAAAGAGTAAGAGGAATGATAGAATAATTAAAATTATTCTACATTATTTACAGGGATGAGGACTTCATAATCTCTATTCTAAATGAGTCACACAAAACCTTGAAATACAATAATATTTCAGGATCAAGGAGCTGATCTATTGACAACAATGCCTTTGCTATATAAAGTAGACAATAACTCAATTCTTCTAGACAAGAGCCTTGCTTTCCACTTTTATAAACCTCTCTTGTTTTTCCACGGGACCTGGTAATTTTTAATCTCGTACCTGTTCATTGCTGCCTTCTCTGAATTTCCTATCCTGGTGTAGCTGTCTTGAGCACTTTCCCCACTACTGCTCTCCTCATCAGGTTCCATGTGGACATTGCTCAGTTCCATGGGATCCATTTGAGCTGCCAGTGTCCTCTAGTCCACACACACGCTCCTTCAGTGTCAATAATATGCCGTACCTTCAGCCGAAGGCACTTCTACTTTGTGTTGATTTTTAGAACACTCTGTTCTGCAAACAGAACACAAAATAAACTATTAATAATTTTCTTTAAATTGCATAAATGAAAAATGAGTAACCTATGTTGCGTAGGCACTCCATAAAAACACGGAAAAGAAGTAAATGCCTGAAAACTTCACATTTAAAAAAACGGAAGCAAACAAGAAAAATGACTCAAACACTCCCAAATCAAAAAGCATTTATAGAGTGAGTCTCTGTGGGGTAGAATCCACCTGACTCCAGTGGCTCAGGTGCTTTGCTGGTTCAAAAAACTCTGATGATGTGGCATCTGTGTTTAAGAAGCTTTCAGTGTTTGTAAGCAGATTGTATGATTTAAAAGAAAAGGAGACAAAATTGTTGACAAAAGAAAAATGGCATAGCAGAATCTACCAGTGTCTCTACTAGCAGTGTCATAAGAAAATTTGTGCTTTAATTTCCTAGTTGAGCATGAAAGAATTAACACCACCAAAAACGCTTCATAACCTGCAGCGCAGGTTAGGATCAGGCTTGGTGAGCCAATTTTCCAGGCACTTGGATCATGAAGCCAAAATTAATAGTAACAAGAAGTATAGGTTTTCCTTCAAATCAGTATCCATCACTATGTACATCAAATTAAAATCTAGTCCAACAACAAGCAGATCTGAGTTTTAGGTTCTGCTCTGTCTTAAATACATTGGATGGCAACACAAATTGTTTATCCTTCTTTGCACCTCATTTTCCTCAATTGTAAAGTAGAGTGACATTGTGTAAAAAAAAAAGAAAAAGAAAAGAAAAAAAGTTAAAAGAATACCATGAATCTACTATATGTTGGCAGTGTAATTTCCCCTTCAATTTTTAGTATTAGACCCATCTAATCCTTGTTGATCCATTGCATTAGGAGAAACAGTATCACTCTCAAAAGTTGTGGTTCTGGAGTTGGCATTGTCTGTTTGGTAAGGAAATCCTGAGTAGAGAAACAAAGATAAGAATTGCTCAACAGACTGGAAGGCCCCCAGAAGGCAAAGCCCCTGGACTGCTGTTAGCCCAGAGCAGAAACCATTCTGGAAGCTAGCTCCTCAGACATAAAAGGATGCTGGTGAAGAGTGTGCTTCTTGACTTAAGTCAATATAGGAGACTAAGGAGAAGCAGGAAACTCCTGTTTGGAGGTGAGATAAGAAGACAGAGGGGGACAGGAGCTGGTTAAATGGACATGGGAAATTCAAATCTGGCAGGGAGGAATGTGCTGTCACAATGTGGGTAGAGAAGCTAGGGTCACAAAACAAAGTGTGTTTAAGTTTTTGTATGAAAACTCACTGGAATTGTAAACTTTCATTTAAAACACAATGAAGAAACCAAGAAAACAATAATGGAAGTGGAACAGTCAGAATGGAAATAATGAGGATGTTAAGGCAAGGCAGAAAATGTGATAGACATTACTGAATAACATGTGCAGAAATTGTTACATGGAAACCTAATTTTCTGCGTGAACTTTCACCAAAAGCTCAATAAATATAAAAATCAAATCAAAACAACAACAAACGAATTGCTCCAGAACTCAAAACATCTACTACAAGTCCCCTGACAAATAGGAATGCCTCCAAAATTCAGTACTGCTGGAGTACCCCTGGGGAAGGCAACTCGTGCTTGAGACAAAGTCACTACCCGAAACTACAAAGGAAACCCTGGTGGCGTAGTGGGTGAAGTACTGTATCTGCTAACCAAAAGGTGGGCAGTTCAAGTCCACCAGGCACTCCTTGGAAGCTCTAGGGGGCAGTTCTACTCTGATTTAGAGGATCACTTCAAGTCAGAACTGATTCAACAGCACCTAACAATGAGAAACTACAAAAATTACAAAACAGACTAGGAAACTGACTATGTGTGCCAGTAGGCACAAGAAATGGTAAGAATCACATTTGAGGGGTTACAATTTTAAAACGATCTTAAAATGAACATAACAAAAACATTCAAAATAAAGAAAAAACATCCACAGAATAGGAACATTGTAGAATAAAATCAAGTTGGTCCTCAAAAAAGCCCAAAAAGGAATTATACACACACACTCACACCCACCAAACCCACTGCCATCAAGTAGTGTCCGACTCATAGCGACCTTATAGGTCAGGGTACGACTGCCCCAGAGAGTCTCCAAGGAGTGCCTGGTGGATTTCAACTGCCCACCTTTTGGTTAGTAGATACAATACTTCACCTACTACGCCACCAGTGCTTCCAGAACAACTCAGCTGAAGGGAGAGTTATCAAACTAGAATGTGGATCTGTGAAAATCACCCAAATTATAACATAAAGAGATACAGAGATGAAAAATACGCATGAGAAGTTAAGAGACATGGTGGTGGGAAGTTAAGTGGACAACAAAAAGTTTTAACATACTCTAACAGGCATTTAATATGAGAGAATTATAAAACTAAGAAAACACAAAATAAAAAGAGAAAACGACAGAGCCGTTTTCCAAAATTGAAGATAAGGTTCTCAGAATTTAAAATAGCATGTAAAGCTTCAAGCAAAGAACAAAATTCAGTCTATTCATTAATGTCAGTTAGTGAAAGTACGTATCATCAGAGATGGTGAGTAGAAAACTTAAAAGCTGTCAGACACATAACCGAAATAAGAAACAGAAACATGGTTAAAAAATATATAAGCTCATCTGAAAACAAGGACACAGGTTTTCCTTCCCCATCACACAGCATCCCTCTCACTTCATAGTGAGACGGGGAAATGGGACAGCAGGACTGGCATACACCCAATATAACATGAAACACGCAAGATGAGATAATAACCACCTGGAATAAAATAACCCTGCCTTGGCCTTGCCACTGCCACATTCTGGAAAGATAAGAGTAGCTAACCAGTGTCCTTGAGTTGTTTTTGCAGAAACTGACCAGCTAGAAACAGCTTGCTAAACACAGAATAGAGAGAAAACCCTTGACTTTCCATAGGGAATGCCTGGGAACCCCCAATGCAGGCTGGGGATTTGAACAGGGCAAGAAAGAAACCACTCAGTCAACAACCCTTAACAAGTCCTCCTCCAGATCCCAGAAACCTCTGCGGTGGAATCCATCTTTGGCATCGAGCTGTGCATGCGACTTCCTTAGCCTGTTCCCCCACCTTTTCCAGAAACTAATGAATAATCATAGTTGCATGCTTATCTTTGAGACCGTAAAATCTGCAATCTCTTTCTCCCAGTCCAGTCAGCTTTTGGAGAGGCTGGTCTACGCCTGTTACTTGTCACACTTAAAGCTTGTGAAAGTCAAACTAATTTTGGTCTTTCTTGTGTGTTCTTACCAGAGAAAAACAAGGACCTTACAGTCAGAATGGCCTGCTGTCTGTTTGATTTCAATTCCTGGGGACCTCATGTGGATTAGAGTGGAATCATACTGCCTACAGCTTTAAATGGATGATTTGTTGAAAGTCAATCGCCAGGCCTTTCTTCCAAGGTGGCTGTGTGCAGACTCAAACCTTCTCAGTTAGTAGCTGAATGTGTTAACATTTTGTACCACCCAGGGTTTTTGTTCTTCTAACATCATCATTTCAATGTTAAATAATTCACTAAAACCTCTCTGACTTCATTTATCAACTCTAGACTGGTATCTATGAGACAGAAAAATCAGTACACTTCTTTTTACCTCTCCTCCAATATTTCCCACTTATTTTAACTATAGATATCCGACTCGACAGCACTTGGCTTGGCTATACTTTAGTGACTTCAAAATTCATATTTCCATTCTACTGTGCAAAACAATTAACATTTGCCTGTAAATTATCTCTAAACAATGAAAATAATCAGCATTTACATTATGATTGTGTAAATAGTATGCCTAGAAGAACCAAGTAGTTCACTACCTTATAAATATAATCCTACGTTGCTAAAACTTTGGAAACAAATTTCCATGTTCTTTTACTTCCTGGATAGCTTTCTCCTCCACCCCTGAGGGTCTCAAGCAGCTGCCAGTGTTCCTTGACCGCCACGCCATCCTCCGTCCTCATGTTGTGTTGGAATACTGCCTTGAGTAATTTTCTTCACACAAGGTGCCTATTTTTGTGAACTGAATTTTCTGAGTTCCTCCAAGTTGAGAAATGCCTTTATTTCATCCTCATACTTTGTTGACTGTTCGAACCATTGATTCAAAATCGGTTCTCCTCAGAACTTTGAAGACGTTGCTGCCTAGGTTTCTTTTTTCCACAGTTAAGTCTGATTCTGGGTTCTTTGTAGGTAAGTTACAAGTGTTCTATTTTTGGTTCTAAAATATTTTAGAACTTTTCTCCTCACCCTTACCTGTGATCTCATGAAGTATGATGAGATGAAAATAGTTTTGAAAATATCCTGCTTAGTTAATGTAGAGGGCCCAATCAAAAGACTTGTTTCCCTTCTACTCAGAAAAACGTTTTATTATTTTTAAAACCTATTTTCTTCCTTGAGTTTATGCCTACTAAAACTTACATTAGTTGGCGCTGAGCCCCTGATCACCCGTCTTCTCACTCAGTGTTCAGGGACATGTCCTTAATGTTATACTCAAAATAACCAATTTGAGCTTCAACTTTATTTTTCCTACAATTTTTCATCAGTTATGTTTTTTAGTTCATCAATCATGCTTTTATTATTTTTATCAATCATTTTTTTAATTTCTAAGAATTTGTTCTTATTTACAGTTCAAATCCACCAGGTGCTCCTTGGATACTCCAGGGGCAGTTACACTCTGGCCTCTAGGGTCACCATGAGTCGGATCTGACTCGACGGCACTTGGCTGGCTTGGCAAATGAACCAAGATATCCAAACTGAGCTTCCTTGGTGAACACCTGGTACTGGTAGCCTGCAGTCCATAACTCCTCTTTATAAGCATTGGCTTAGCTTTCAGCTGCACGGTCTCCTCTGGAAGAAGCACTCTCACACTGGCCTCTCAAACTCTGGGTTCCCTTTATCTTTCTCAGTTTTTCCACCCTATCTGCTTTCTAGATTCTAGGAATTCTTTAAAATTTGTTGATGACACTGTTACTCTTTTTCAGGGTATTCTGGTCTTGTTCTTTCAAAAAAGTATCATAGTTTGACATTTCATCATGGCCAAATTAAATAACTTCTGGCTTTCTGTCTTTTTATCCACAATATGAGGGCAACACCATTTGCCATAAAGCATACTGCAAGACTTTAAATGAGGTTATGTGTGTTGAAGTTTGGTTTGTAATAGGCCCCTGATATTTTAAATCCGTTTTCCCTCTTCCAATAACCAGAATCCAACTGCTATCTTTATCCACACACAAACTTATATGTATTTTATATACTTATCTATACTTGCACATAATTTCCCACAGACATATGTAAAAGAGGGTTTTATAATTTTCAAAACTAATAAACATTGCAAGTGTGATTAAAACTCCCAAACCAAAATTGTTGCCATCAAGCTGACTCCAAATCATAACAACCTTATAATGCAGAGAAGTATTCCATAGAGTTTGCAAGAGGTAGCTGGTGGATTCATACTGTTGAGCTTTTTGTTAGCGGCTGAGTTCTTAACCACTGTGCCAACAGAGTTTATGGTAGGTAGCCCTTTAAAATTAAGACATAAAATTTTTACTTTTTCTCTGAATACTTACTGAAAAATTTCATGAATGAGAATCATGGAATGGCTTTCTTAGAAAAAAATACTGACAAATATGATGATTAAAAATACAATTTTCAGGAGGTAGAGCCAACGTGGTGCTATTATTTTGTTTGAGGAAAAATCAGAAGAAAAAAATGAGGAAAAGTGAAGAAGCCCTGAGAATGATGTGAGATACAATAAAAATCCGTAATTTCCCAGTGATCAGAGTTCTAGAACAGGGAGATAAAACAGAAAACATGGAGGGGATCACTGAAGAACTGCTGATATAAAACTTGCCTAATATCATGACAGATGAAATGCGGACCATCCAAGAGGCTCAACAAACCCATACAGGATAAGACCCCCCACCTGCCACCCTCAAAATCACAGAGGTATATCATGGTTACACTTGCTGCCTTAGTCATCTAGTGCTGCTATAACAAAAACACCACATATAGATGGTTTTAACCAAGAAAAATTTATTCTCTTACAGTAGAGTAAGCTACAAATCCAAATTCAGGGTGCCAGCTCCAGAAGAACGCTTTCTCTGTTACCTCTGGAGGAAGGTCTATGTCTTCAATCTTTCTTTGGTTTGGGAGCTTCTCTGCACAGGAACCTCAGATCCAAAGGATGCACTGTGCTCCTAGCACTGCTTTCTTGGTAGTATGAAGTTCTAATGTCCCTTTGCTCACTTCTCTCTTCTATTTCTCAAAAGAGATTGGCTTAAGACACTATCTAATCTTGTAGATTTCATAAATGTAACAGCTACTAATCTATCTCATTACATCATAGTAATAGGTTTTACAACAAATACAGAAATCTCATCAAATGACAAAATGATAGACAATATACAGTACTGGGAATTAGGACCTAACCAAGGTGACAGATATTTTGGGCGGACACAATTCAACCCATAACACTCATTAAGACCAAAAACAAGGAAAGAATCCTGAGAGGTGCTCATGAAAAATAGAGTTATATACAGAGCAGAAACAAAAAAGACCAAGCTCTGATTACTCTGCAGAAATCATGCAGGCAAGAAAGCAATGGGATGGCATAAGTAAAACCTTGAAAGAAAATAACTTCCAACCAAGGATACTACATCCTTCAAAACTTTTCCTCAAGTATGATAGTAAAATGGGAACATTTCCAGATAAATAGAAGTTAAAGGAATACATAAAAAACAAATGAAATGTACAAGAATTATTAAAGGAAGTCCTTTGGTTCGAGAACAGACAACATTATACAACAGTTTAAAGTAGGACGTAAGATCATATCAGCCAGACAAAAACTTAGATAATGAACTCTCAAGGATTAATCAAAACTACAAGATTTATAACAGGGAACCCAAAATGTTAATCTGTAAATGACAACAACATCAGAACAATAAAACAGGGGATAAACAGTGGAGGTATAGAACTTTCAAATGGAAAGGAAGGCAAGGTGATACCAAGTAATAAAAGATGGTTCAAACCTAGGAAGCTGGGGGTAGATACCAAGGTAAGCACAAAGAGCATTAGCAAACCTACTCATCAAAATAAAGAAGAAAACAAAAAGGTTCAGTAAACACAAAAATCTACAAGAACAAGAGAAATAAAACACATATACACATAAGGGATTTAGCACAGGAGAGTAAGAGGAACAAACCACAAAAAGAAGCACTGCTAAACAACAGCAATAAACTCACATCTATCAATTACTACAGTGAACTTAAAAGGCCCAAAAGACCCATAAAGAAACAGTAACAGAATGGATAATAAAACAGGATCTACCAATATTGCTGTCTACAAAAGACACACCTTAGAAACAAAGACATAAATTATTGAAAAGCAAAGGATGGGGGAAAAAGTCAAGCAAACAGCTACCAAAAAGGAGAAAAGGGGCAATATTATTCCCAGATAAAATAGACTTTAAAACAAAATCCGCCATAAAAGACAAAGAAGGGCATTATATAATAAATAAGAGAACATCCATCATGAAGACATAACCACAATACCTATGAACACAATGAAAGAGCTCCAAAATACATAAAACAAACCCTAACAGCACTGAAAAGAGATACTAACAGTTATACAATAGTAGCAGACTTCAACAAGTCACTCTTGGTAAAGGATTAAAGTTTCTAGAAAGGAACTCAGCAAAGATATACAAGATCTAAAGGCCACAATCAACCAACTTGACCTTATAGACATATGTAGAATGCAAGTACACATTCTTTTCCAAAGCACATGGAATGTTCTCTAGAACAGACCACATCTTACACCACAAAGCAACCCTTGACAAAATCCAAAGCATCAAGATAATACAAAGTGTCTTCTCTGGTCATAACACCTTCAAAGTAGAAATTAATAACAGGAAGAATAAGGAAAAAACCCAATTATGTGGAGATTAAATAATATCCTGCTTAAAAACCATTGGGTAATAGAAAAAAATTAAATAATGGAATTAAGAAATTCCTAGACTTGAATGAAAATGAAAACAAATCATAACAAAACCTTTGAGACACAGCAAGGGCAGTGCTCACAGGTCCATTTATAGGAATAAATACACACACCAAAAAAGGAGAAAGGGATAAAATGAAAACGTTAGCTATATAACTCAAACAAATAGAAAGAGAGCAGCAAAAGAAGCTCACAACCACCAGAAGAAAGGAAATAAAAAACACAGGAGGCAGAAATAATTGGAATAGAGAATAGAAAAACAATAGAAAGAATCAATAAAACTACAGTTGCTTCTTTGAAAGAATTGACAAAATTGACAAACCACTGGCCAGACTAACAAAAGAAAAACAGGAGAGGACTCAGATAACCCAAATAAGAAATGAAATAGGTGATATTACAACAGATCCAACTGAAATAAAAAGGATCATAATACAGTATAATGAAAAATTATTCTCCAACAAATTTGAAAACCTAGAGTAAATGGAGAATTTCTACATAAACTATCACAAAATAATGTTGAAAATCTGAGCAGACCCATAGCAATAGAAGAGATTGAAAAGGTAATAACGAAATCGCCAGCAACAACAAATCCCTGGCCCTGATGGCTTCCCTAGAGAATTCTACCAAACATTTGGAGAAGACCTTACACCACCACTACGCCAACTATTTCAGAACATAGAAAAGGAATGGATACTTCTAAGTTCATCCTATGAAGCCAGCATAACCCTAATACAAAAACAAGTGAAGATAGCACAAAATATGTAAATTACAGACCAATATCTCTTATGAATATAGATGCAAAAATTCACAATAAAATTCTGGCCAATAGAGTTCAGCATCGTATCCAAAAAATAGTACACCATGACCAAGTAGTGTTTGAACCAGGTATGTGCAAGGATAGTTCAACATTAGAGAATCAATTAATGTAATCCACCATAAAAATGAAAGAATCACATGATCATCTTAGTCAACACAGAAAGGCATTGGACCAAGTCCAACAGCCATTTCTGATACAAGTTCTCAATGAAATAGGTATAGAAGGGCAATTCTGCAACACAATAAAGGGTATGTATACAAGATCAATGGCCAACATCATTCTTAATGGAGAGCAGATGGAAACATTCCCTTTAAAAATAGGAACAAGATAAGGAAGCCCTTTGTCACCACTCCTATTTAACATAGTGCTTGAAGTCTAGCAAGAGTGATAAGAAAGTGAAATAAAGGACATCCAAATTGGCAGTGAAGAAGTAAAAACTGTTCCTATTTGTGGATGATGTGATACTACACATAGGAAATCCAAGAGACTGCATGAGAAAACTACTGAAACTAACAGAAAGACTAGGCAGAGTGGCAGGATACAAGAAGAACATACAGAAATCAGTTGGATTCCTATACACCAATAAGTAGAACAGCAAAAAGGAAACAAGAAACAATACGATTTATAATACTCTTCTAAAAAAAAATTCTTAGGAGTAAATGTAACCATGGATGTGAAAGACCTATAAAAAGAAAGCTACAAAACACTACTGCAAGAAACCAGTTGAGATCTACATAAATGGAAGAACATACCATGCTCATGGAT
Source organism: Heterohyrax brucei (assembly GCA_028571685.1). Taxonomy (NCBI): domain Eukaryota; kingdom Metazoa; phylum Chordata; class Mammalia; order Hyracoidea; family Procaviidae; genus Heterohyrax; species Heterohyrax brucei. The sequence continues at coordinate 106,490,908 of CM053142.1, forward strand.
AAGTAGACTTAACACTGTGAAAATGACAATTCTACCCAAAGCAATCTACAAATACAATTCAACCCTGATCCAAATACCAACAACCCTCTTTAAAGATATGGAAAAACTAATCATTAACTTTACAGGAAAAGGCAAGAGGCCCCAGATAAGTAAGGCACTACTGGAGAAGAATGAAACAGACCTTGCACCACCTGCCCTCAGAGCCTACTCTACAGCTACTGTAGTCAAAACCGCCTGGTACTGGTACAGTGACAGATACTTTGACCGATGGAACAGAATTGAAAACTCAGATATAAATCCACTCACCTGTGGCTGCCTGATCTTTGACAAAGGTTCAAAGTCCATCAAATGGGAAAAAGACAGTTTTTTAAACAAATGGTGTTGGCAAAACTGGATGTCCATCTGCAAAAAAAAGAAACAGGACCTACTCCTCACACTATACATAAAAACTAATTCAAAATGGATCCAAAACCTAAATACAAAACTCCAAACTATAATCATTGAAGAAAATACAGGACAATGCTAGAAGCCCTAATATACACATTAACAGGATATAAACTGTAGCTAATACCATATAAACCATAGCTAATACAAATTCCAGAAGATAAGATAGATAACTGGGACCTTCTAAAAGTGTAAACACTTATGCTCATCAAAAGACTTCCCTAAAAGATTAAAAGGAGAAGCAATGGATTCGGGAAAAAAAATTGGCTATGACAAATTTGACACAGCTCTAATCTCTGAAATCTATACGAAAATTCAACAGTGCTACAACAAAAAGACAAATAATCCAACTAAAAAGTGGGCAAAGGAAATGAACAGACACTTCACCAAAGAAGATATTCAAGGAGCTAAGAGACATGTGAAGAAGTGCACGAATCACTAGCCACTGAAGAAATACAGGCTAAAACCACCAAGAGATAGTATCTCATCCTGAAATTACTGGCACGAATCAGAAAATGAGAAAATAACAAATGTTGGAGAGGTTGTAGGAGATTGGAACTTTTATGCACTGCTGGTACAACCATTTTGGAAAATGATATACCACTTCCTTAAAAAGCTAGAAATACAAATATCGTGTGATCCAGCAATCCCTCTTGTAGGACTATGTCCTAGAGAAATAACAGTCATCACACAAATAAACATACACACGTCCATATTCACTGCAGCATTGCTGACAGTAGCAAAAAGATGGAAACAATCTAGATGCCCATCTAATGGATAAACAAAGTACAGTACATACACATGATAGAGAAGTACACAACTATAAAGAACAATAATGAATCTGTGAAGCATCTCACAATGTGGATGAATCTGGAAAACATTATGCTGAGTGAAATAAATCAGTCACAGAAGGACAAATAGTGTATGAGAACATTGCTATAAAAGCTTTTACAAAAGGTTTACATATGAAAAGAAACAATCTTAGATGGCTACAAGGGAGGGTAAAGATTGGTAGGAAAAAACACTGAACAGACAATAGGTAAGTGGTAACTTTGGTGAAGGGTAAAACAGTGCACAATATTGGAGAAGCCAGCTCGACATGTTCAGGGCAAAGTCATGGTCAAATTCAAGCTCCCTGAAGGACTGAATTACTGGGCAGAGGTCTGGGGGGAATGTCTAGCTCAGCTGGAAAATCTAGTATATAAAGAATATTTTTTACAGTGTACTTTGATGAATAGAATCAGGGGTCTTAAAAGTCTGTGAGTGACCGTATAAGCGTACTCCACTAGTCTCACCCCTTCGGGATCAAGAGAATGATTAGTCCAAAGGAAAAATGGACCACAACTGTCACAGCCTCTACCATACTGAGTCCAGTACAACTTGAAGCCCAGCTACCACCACTGACTGCTCTGACAGAGGTCACAATAGAGGATCCCAGATAGAGCTGAAAAAAAGTAGAATAAAATTCTAACTCACACACACACAAAAAAACAGCAGACTTGCTGGGCTGAAACGACTGGAGAAAGCCTAAGAGTGTGGCACTTTTAGCTCAGTAATGAAGTCACCCCTGAGGCTGAGGACCTGAGGTTCAGGAGCCCCCTTTAGCCAAACAATAAACAGCAACAACAAAAATAAATCCATTTCTGTTGGGTTGATTCAGACTCATAGCAATCCTACAGGATACAGTATAACTTCCTCATTGTTTTCAAGGATTGCCCAATGGATTTGAACTATTGACCCTATGATTAGCAGCCATAGTTCTTAACCGCTACACCACTAGGATTTCCAGTCAAAGATTAGGACTATAACCCAAAATGAGACTAAGTGGGCACACGGGACCAAAGGCAAGGACCAGAAAGTGGGAGGGGTAAGAAAGCTGTTAAGAGGGAATCCAAGGCTGAGAAGGGAGAGTGCTGACATGTCATGGGGTTGTTAACTAATGTCATAAGACAATGTGTGTACTGTTTAACCAGAAAGAGTTTATTCTGTAAACTTTCATCTAAAGTACCAAAAAAAAAAAAAGAAGATAAGAGGTGAATTTTGCTGGTGGCATAAAATAAAATTTCTTCAGATAAAGCATTATATTTAAATAAATAAAACTTTTTTTAAAAAGAAAATACAATTTTCATGGCCATAGATTTTTTCTGTTGCTCTCATCTTCAGACACAGTATTTCCATTCACTCTGTTGCTCACCACAGAAACGTGGCCATCAGTCCTGACACCTCCCACTGTCTATCCTGACCCCCAACCCCTTAGTCATGTCCAGTCTATTACCAAACCGTATCAGTACTTTCAACATTTATTTAAAAGTCATCCATTAATAATCAGAGCATGGAATATATGAAGTATGAACCTAGGAAAATAGGAAATTGTCAAAAATGAAATGTAACACATAAACATCGATATCCTAGGCATTAGTGAGCTGAAATGGGCTGGTACTGGCTGTTTTGAATCAGACAATCATATGGTCTACTATGCTGGGAATGAAAGCTTGAAGAACAGTGTTGCATTCATCATCAAAAAGAACATTTTAAGATTTGTCCTGAAGTACAATGTTGTCAATAATAGGATAATATCCATATGCCTACAAGGAAAGTCACTGAATACAACTAATATTCAAATTCATGCACCAACCATTAAGGCCAAAGATGTAGAGGCTGAAGATTTTTGCCAGTTTCTGCAGTTTGAAATTGATGAAACATGCAATCAGGATGCATTGATAATCACTGGTAACTGGAATGCCAAAGTTAAATACAAAGAAGAAGGATTGGTAGTTGGAAAATATAGCCTCGGGGATAGAAACAATGCCGAAGATTGCATGACAGAATTTTGCAAACTAACAATTTCGTCATTGCAAATATCTTTTTTAATCAACTCAAATGGCAACCATACACATGGACCTCACCAGATGGAATACACAGGAATCAATTCAACTACATCTGTAGAAAAAGATGATGGAAGAGCTCCACATCAGCAGTCAAAACAAGACCAGGTGCTGACTGCAGCACAAATCATCAATTGCTGATATACAATTCAAAGCGAAACTGAAGAAAACTAGAACAAGTGCACAAGAGCCAAAGTATGGCTTGAGTATGCCCCTCCTCCATTTAAAGACCATCTCAAGAACAGATTTGATGTATTGACCACTAATGACCTAAGACAAGACGAATTGTGAAATGACAACAAAGACATCATCCATGAAGAGAGTAAGGGGTCATCAAAAAGACAGGAAAGAAAGAAAAGAGCAAATCGGATGTCAGAAGAGACTCTGAAACTTGTTGTTGGATGTAGAGCTGCTAAAGCAAAAGGAAGTAGTGGTGAAATAAAAGACTCAAACAAGATTTCAAAAGGCAGCTCTAGAAGATAAAGTATTATAATGACATGTGCAGAGAGCTGGAAATGGAAAACCAGAAGGGAGAACACATTCTGCATTCTCAAGCTGAAAGAACTGAAGAAAAAATTCAAGCCTTGAGTTGCAATAATGAAGGATTCTACAGGAAAAATATTAAACAACTCAGGGAGCATCGAAAGAAGACAGAAGGAATACACAAAGTCATTACACCAGAAAGAACTGGTCGATGTTCAGCCACTTGAAGAGTAGCATGTGATCAGGATGCCATGGCACGGAAGGAAGAAGTTGAAGCTGCACTGAAGGCATTGGCAAAAAACAAGGCTCCAGGAATTGATGGAATATCAATTGAGATACTTTCACAAAGAGATGCAGAGCTGGAAGTGCTCACTCATCTATGCCAAAAAATTTGGAGGACAGCTACCTGGCCAACTGACTGGAAGAAATCCACATTTACACCCATACCAAAGAAAATGATCCAACCAAATGCAGAAATTACTGAACAATACTGTTAATATCACACTCAAGTAAAATTTTAGTCAAGATCATTCAAAAGCGAATGCAACAGTATAATGACAAGGAACTTCCAGAAATTCAAGCTGGATTCAGAAGAAGACGTGAAACCAGAGATATCACTCCTGATGTCAGATAGGTCTTAGCTGAAAGCAGAGAATACCAGAAAGATGTTTACCTGTGTTTCACTGGCTGTGTAAAGGCATTTGACTGTGTAGATAATAATAAATTGTGGCTAACGTTGTGCAGAATGGGAATGCCAAAACACTTCATTGTGCTCTTAAGAAATCTGTATACGGATCAATAGGCAGTCGTGCGAACAGAACAAGGAGACATTGCATGGTTTAAAGTCAGGAAAAGTGTGTCTCAGGGTTGTATCTTTTCACCAAATCTTTTCAATTTGTATGCTGAGCAAGTAATCTGTGAAGCTAGATTATACAAAAATGGATGAGGCATCAGGACTGGAAGAGGGCTCATTAACAACCTGTGTTACACAGATGACACCACCTTACTAGCTGGAAGTCAAGGAAATTTGAAACAGTGATGAAAATCAAGGACCACAGCCTTCAGCATGGATTGCACTTCAACATCAAGAAAACAAAAATTCTTACAACTGGACCATGGTAAATGGAGAAAGGATTGAAGTTTTTAAGGATTTCATTTCACTTGGGTCCACAATCAATGCCCAGGGAAGCAGCAGTCTAGAAATCAAAAGATGCATTGCACTGGGGAAATCTGCTGCTAAGGATCTCTTTAAAGTATTGACAAGTAAAGATGTCACCTTGAAGACTAAAGTGTGCCTGACCCAAGCTGTGGTAGTCTCAGCTGCATCATACGCATGTGAAAGCTAGATAATGAACAAAGAAGACAAAAGAATGTGGTGTTGGAGAAGAATGTTGAATGTACCATGGACTGCCAAAAGGACAAACAGATCTGTTTTGGAAGAAGTCCAACCAGAGCACTTCTTGTAAGCAAAGGTGGCAAGACTACACCTTACTACTTCGAACATGTTGTCAGGATAGATCAGTCCCTGGAGAAAGACAGGATGCTTGGTAGAGTGGGGGGTCAGCAAAAAAGAGGAAGACCCTCGATGAGATGGACTGACACAGTAGCTGCAACAATGGGCTTAAGAATAAAAATGATTGTGGACATGGCCCAAGACTGGGCAGTGTTTCGTTCTGCTGTGCATAGGGTAGCTGTGAGTCGGGACTGACTTGGCGGCATCTAGCTACTACTTCTACTACTATACATATAGGCATGTACTAGTGCTAATAACCTTTTAATACTTTAATATGCAATGAAAAAAATTGCCCTTAGTTGTCAGGAGAACAGCTCTGCTGCCCAAAAAGTGCTCAAAATTCTTCTAAAAATCAAACTGGTTTCAAAGAACATCAATCCTAGCAGTTCTCCACACTGAAGTTAAGTATTTGTTGATACAAAGAAGTGTTAGGGAAGCAGACTGGATTTCCAGTGTGATCATTACGGTTGTGTGTCACCTTGGCTGGGCCATGATTCTCAGTGGTTTGGCAGTTATGATGCAGTTTCACAGCAGTATGGTGATGTGATCATCTCTGTGATGAGATTTGATATAATGTGATCACTTCCATGATGCGATCTGCTGTGAACAGTCAGTCATTGCAAGGGAGTTTCCTTGGGGATGTGGCCTGCATCCAATATAAGCAGACATTCTGGCAAGCTTCATGGTCTCTTGCTTGCTCTGGATCCTGCAGCTGGCTCCTGTTCACCTGCCCACTGGTTTTTGGAACTTGAGCTAACAGCTTAGCTGCCATCTTGCTTGCTGATACTGGGATGTGTTAGTCCCTGTGAGCCACAGCCCTGCTGTCTGACCTGCTGATCTTGAGTTCACTGGCCCCTGTGCCTACAGTAACAAGGAGAAGCCTCCAGCCTGGCCCGCAGACTTGGGATGGTCCAGCCTCTCCAATCCCATAACTAACTTCCTTTATATAATTCCCGATCTATCTATCTATACACACACAGTTCATGATCTTTACTTCTCTAGAGAAACCAGGGTAAGACAGTATAGCGTCCAACTGAACTGCTGATTCAGTCTAGCCTCATTCATGAAGATACAAAATCAAAACTTGAAATCAAGATATTCAGTATATCATGTCAACCGAGGGTTTCCAGTTTCATCACATTTACTGAGAGATATCTAAATGTCCATAGTAGATGATTCCTTGTTTTACCCAAATTTTAGTTATTAAACATTTTAATGTCTTATTCTTTGAATAGGTACCTAAGAAGTTCAGGATGGAAGAATTCCTAAAAAGTGCATTTCTCCAATTTTACTTCTGTGGTTCAACTTAAAGAGAAGACTTATATCTGGAAAGTGAAGCTGTTCCTGCGTCAGGGAGCAGAGGTTATGATCTTTCCTAGCTCTGGCAAACATTTATTTTACCTGATAAGTGAAAGCTGTAAAAGAGCCAAAGTTGTTAGATCAGATCCCCACCATTGCCATTTGTCTTGATTTGCATGCCAACCCCACCCCATTGCTGCTGAGTCAATTCCAACTTATAGCAACCCTGTGGGGTCATGCCAACCCACTCCTGGCAAATCCCTTCTGAAATCTAGGTATAGTAGCAGACAGCCTTCCAATGCATTTAGCCTTGCACTGAGCAAGTAGAAAGTAGCTAGTTAATTAACTTCTAAAAGCTGAATTACACCTTGTTTTAAGAACTGATTCAAATCCACACAGAATGTACCTTAGATAAACGAGCATAGCTTTGAAAATTAAATCAATGAAATTTTATTTTTGTATTGAATTCTCTTAAACAATTTCCTCAACAATGATATTCCTAACCACATGATAGTAGGTAAATAATTTGTCTAAGGCATGGTTTCTCACAAAAATTAGCCTCCATAAGAATAATCACTATCGTTCAGTCTGAGGTACACGTTAGAAAAGAAACTGCCCATAACAGCCAAATTACCTGGTGGCATAGGAGTTAAGTACTACAGCAGTTCAAATTCACCAGGTGCTCCCTGGAAACTCTATGGGGCAGTTCGGCTCTGTCCTGTGGGGTTGCTATCAGTCAGAACCGACTTGACAGCAGTGAGTTTGGTTTGGTGTATACCTGATTATTTCTTATTGCTGGTGCTAACATTGCCTTTTTTCTCTCTGTTCAGACACAACATTAGAAGTAATATCTAGGAAAAACTAGAAAAGTTATAATTAGTGACCCTATGGTGAGGATTTTTTCCATTTGCTAAGAATATATGCTAGCACAAAAATTAAACCAACCATTCGATCAGGTATAAAGGACTTCATAAAATTGGGATATGCTACTTTGTTTACAGACTTTCTAGCTCTGTTCTTAGACAGCATGGACCCTATAGTCAACTTAAACATAAATTCACACATAAATCTTAGTTCATATTTTCCAAAACAGTTTCTTCAGCAAAGTACAGCATATATGATAATAACTTAGTGAACTCTTTATGCTATTGTTATGGATTGAATTGTGCTCCCTCCCCCCAAATATGTGTTGTAAATCTTAAGTTGTATACCTGTGGTTAGAATCCCATTTGGGAATAAGGTGTCTCTGTTATCGTGTTGATGAGACAGGATAAGTATAGGAAGTGTTGTTATTCCATCTTTTTTGAGCCATAGAAGTGATTAAACAAACAGAGGGGATGTGGAAGGAAGATCCTAAACCACATGGAGATGACCCAGGAGCAGAAGCTAAAAGAGGTAAAGATCGCCCCCAGAGCCAAGAGACAGAAAGCCTTCCCCTAGAACTGGCACCCTGAATATGGACTTCTAGCCTCTTTAGCTGTGAGAAAACAGATTTCTGTTTGTTAAAGCCACCCGTTTGTGGTTTTTCTGTTGTAGCAGCACTAGACAACTGAGACAGCTATGTTGTAACGCACGATCCTTATGAACCCCGTCACGAGTTGTCGACGTAGCAAATTCCAAAACAGTCTACATTAGGTAATAGATAATGGACCTCCCCAAAGATATTTTTTCTTCTTGTTACTTTCACTTCATTAAAGTAACTCATAGATTGAAAATAATAGTTGCAATAACCGCTAAAGTGTCCTGTATAACTGGTTAAAGAAAACTCAAGGGTTTAGCCACCAAAGTTACATTTCTCAGGACTAAAATGTTATAGATATACTTTCTAGGACTACAAATACTGTCAAGAAAACACCAAATCTTTATCTAAATATAAATCTGAACAACAAGAAGTTTTGAACTGTAACATAAATGACAGTCCTTTCTAGAAAACACCTTAAATTTCTTTAGTTTGTCTAAAAACACAACCTCTTACAGCCAATTGATCACATAATACAGCACCAATTCAAATACTTCTAAACTGCTTTATCACTCTTAGTTTTGCTATTGCCTGAGAATTTTTGTTAATTAAACCATCACCAAATGCTCTGTGTAGGATGTCCAAAATATGAGAAAGTTTAAATCCACTGGGAGTTCCCCTGCCATTCTGATTAATAATCTGAGAACAGTTCTATCTTTACATAATAGATTCCAGTCCTATGAGATCTAAAGCTATCTTATGTTCTATTCAGTTTCCCAATTTACTGTAATAGCCAAGCCAAGTGCCGTTGCTCTAAAAATACTCCTTTATTAAAATGGCGAAATTAAGAAGACTGAATAAGACACAACTGCTTGCGCTGTCATTTGAGGACAGTGCAGCCCAAACCCTCAGCAATTCAGAGCCGCTGCAGCCACGTGATGGTCTTTGGTTATTCTATGTTTTTGTGTTTCTTTTTCAAGGTAAAGAAAACTTTGTCAGCATGACACTGAAAATATACTTCTAAATACTTCCATGTTTTCCTAAGACAAAGTGAGTCAACTCTTCCCTGTATTCAGTGATTAACTAGAAGATGTAAATAACTGAGCACTTGCTACCTACCATTTTCTCAACGTTTCCCTTTCCTATTATCCACAGCCCTAATTTTACTCTCTAAACTCAAATTATCTGCAGAAGAAAGCTCCAGTAAGGATCTGGGTAAATAGCTTTGATGTCTGACATCATAGTCACTTGCTCTTTTTTTTAAAATGAGACAAGCTTTTTAATTTGTAATGAATCAATGCAATAAAAAGAAGAAAGAAAGCATTCTTTCAATACTGAAAACATTCATGTAAAAACAGTTTTACCTTAATAATCTATCCAGTCCTGGGCAGTCTTGGCTGAATTGTTTGGCATGGCAGACTCCTGTAACAGAGTTGACTTATATGCACCTTTGGGGATCTAGACAATGATTTAAAAACCAGTGGGAGTGAAATGAGACAAGCCAATCAACTCCACCACCTCTCCCCAACACCTCCTTCTGTCCAACTTGCGTCAGCTCTTTTAAAAAAAAAAAAAGAGAGGCTCAATCAGTTTATCGTTGTACATTTGGATTAAACATGGGTTACACCAATTTGTTTGCTTTTCAGAATCTTGGCTTTTGTACAGTAAAATACTGAAAGTTCTACCTTGGTTGGTGTCATTCTGTATCAAGACTCAATAGAGTTGGTTGATAAATCTAGAAATGGTAGTTTCCAGAAAGTATATGAATTGAAAAGTAAAAATAACACAATACTATTAATGATAATTAATCAGATTGCTTAATGAAATCTAGTAGGCAGAATGCATAAAAAAACAAACCAAACCCTCTGTTGCTGAGTCGAGTCAATTCTGACTCACAGTGACCTTACAGGACTCATAGTGACCCTACAGGACAGAGCAGAACTGCCACGTAGAGTCTCCAAGGAGCACACGGTGGATTCAAACTGCTGATCTTTTGGCTAGCAGATGCAGCACTTAACCACCACACCACTAGATTTTGGAAATATTAATTACATAGCAAAAAGGCCATTCTGTTTCGAATCACTGACCGGTTCAGAGAAAGTTTTAGAGAGCTGACAGACACTTCCAAAAGGCACTAAGTGACTCAAGATGCTCTGAGGGTGGAAACCACAGGCCATAACCACCACAGCTTCTACTGCAAAGGCAAAGAGCTGGCTGAGCCGGAGGCCGTCTGGGGCTTTTCAAGAATGGCTACTTGGACAGTTTTCCTTTTTTTTAAAAAAAAAAAAAATCTGCTTAACTCTCCACATATCAGAGGAAGAGCTAAAAATGTATTGGCAAATAATATTTATTCTGTCATATGTTAATATATAATTCTGAAATGTAGACAAGAAAAACATTATAAATCAGCCCAGAATTAAATCGTCTTTGCCTTTTAAAGATTTAAGACACAGTGAACAGTCTGATAACCCAACAAAAGCAATGCCAGATTACAACAGCTGTATCACGTTCCCATTTCTAAAAAGGAAATAAAAAAAAAAAAACCACAAAAACTAAATACTGTCCTTTGAGTAAGAAATGCTCTTAATTAAAAAAAAGAAACAGGCACTAAAATGTTTAATTGCCCATTTCTCTGTTTTTCTTTCCCATGTTCCCATGTTCTCCTCCCTTAGCTCCTTCTGTAGTTTTCAGAGTTATTCTGTAGTACGTCTTTTATCAGATGAGAATAATTATGGTCTGGAAAAAAATAACAACAACTGTGCTACTTTTAACTTCAGGGAAATCTAAAGAATATTCTTTTCAGAGTAATTCCTTCCATAGTTTAATTGTGGTTCTTTCCACAAAACATTTTTTTTTCTCACTGACATAGTTACTAGATGAGTAAAATAGTTATTATGAATTAAATGTTTCTATGGTAGTAAAATTCCATGTGATAGTAGACCAACAGGAAATGAACGAATGTGCTATGATATGTGAATTTTATACTGTGACCTCCTCATCTAAAACAGGCTAAGCTAAGGTTTCCTTATAATTCTGATCTTCAAATGTGACAAATAATTCCAGTAAATGTGCATGTTGGATTCAAATAAAAAGCACACATATGACACTTCCATAAAGAGTCTCTTTCACATCTTCTGAACCTACTCCATACCACAAAATGTTTATAACATGGACTCTAAAACAAATACACACATGTAGAAACCAAATTCACAAAAGAAGAAAGCTGAATTAACATAGTTTAGGAACTGGTTTGCTGTTTTACTGTTTGTTTTTTTCCCCTTGGTCATATGTCCTGTTTAGACATGGCCAAAATTAATGAAGAAATTTTATAGTCTAGTCTTGACAAAGCTCACAGTAACTATCTTTTCACAACGAAATACAATAGTCAGGACTTCTGAATATTTCTTAAAAACCATGCTATGGTATAATTTCACATGTGTTTGGTAACAGATCTGTGCTCTTTTGATTTCTAAGGCATGGCAAATGCAACATAATTCAATTAGGCTCTGATTTGGTTCAGGTACTGCTGTAGGAAAAGGAAATAGAGCAGAATATGTACAGACAAAAAGTTAAATAAAATGAAAAATATGTGAGTAGTAGAAAATTAAGCATGCCTGGGCAATGAGGTGACAACCTTTTTAATCGAGTCTTGATATGAGAAATTTCATGTAAGCATGTGAGACTTGGTTTGTGTGTTGGGGGTTGGGGGAAAATACATCCACATAAAGGGTATCCGGCTTGCCAGACTATTACATAACTAATGTCAGCAGGACAGTACAGTGTAGTCCAGCAATCTAGAAGATGAGTCTCCGTAGACTGAGGCCACCCATGGTGTCAGAGAGCCCATGGAACCTGAAGGCAGTCTTAAAGTCTAGCTGAGATATCAAAAGGTAGAAAGGAAAGGGAAAGACATCCTGGATGCAAAATGCGGAATTGCTAAAAGCATATTTCTGGCAATAGTATGAACCTGGATGGAGTGGAGACTTTCTGGATCAAAATAGGAGAATGAAGTAGAATAACCCAGACTGTAAAAGGCATTAAGTGGAGGAAACTCAAATTTTTAGTGATAAGGATCTCTTGAAAGTGTCAGAAGGAAATAATAAAATCAAAAGAGTAGGGTGCAGAAGGCATGACAGGTTGAACGTGGGAATAAGCAGGCCAGTGACAAAGTGGACTGGCAGTTTGGGTTTGGTGATGTTTGCCTGGCTGAGAATAATGGCAGAAGGAAAAGCTGATGGATAGAATCTAAACTGGGGTCAATGGTAGTCTGAGTCTTCTTCTGGTCATACTGTTTCTTTTAATCCTTTTCATTAGATCTCACAAATATGCTTAAGAATTATGGAATCATTTGACAATACAAAAACTGCAATACCATTTTCATTTTTCTTTACACAGAGAAAGAATACATGGCGATAACTCATCCATCTCAGCACCTTTTGCATCAGTCTGTTGCTATCATTTTCAAATAGCAGAAAGAAGAACCTAGACTGTATATCCCAATATGTCACTTACTCAAAATAAATTTAATGATTCAGTGATTCAGATCACACTTTTGCATTGAATTAGAACTTTTCTTATCTAGATTTAAAATCATCGAGCAACCTGTTTCAAATGTCTACCTTCAGTGATTGCTTGAAAGTTCCAGCTGGATCAAATCAGAACTAGTTAGCAATTGCAAAAAAAAATCCCTTAACCAGATTATCAAGACACTTTGCAGTAACACTGAGAAGGATAACCTCATGTTCTCATCATGACTGCACTCAGATTTCTAACAGGACAAAATAATGAGCCCTTGGAAGCCCGGCCCAGTGCCGTGAAGTTAGATGGAATCTAATTACAGCCAAATTAGAAGAAGAGAAGTAGAAATGGTGGGATAAAAAAACCAAATTACTTAATTTTTATAAATTTTATATTTTCAATGCTTCTGCACGTATTTGCTTCCCTTCCCCTTACTCAGTTGTCCACTGGGCCCCCTACCCTTCTTGCTACTGCCTCTTTTTTAACTACTCCACATTACCCTGTTTTTATGATTGACAGCTTATTCTCCAAGAAGTTACACTTTACCATTTTCAGCTTATAGATTCACAAAGTCAAAATTTAATTAAGTAGACAACATCCCAAGACTGCATACGTGTTCTCATCCTGTAACCAATATTAGCACTTCCAAATGTGCAGAACACTTTGCATTAATCCAGCTGTTCTCTACTGTACTGTAGATACACGTCTATCTGACCTTATCAGGACATTTCCAAAAATGGAAGACACTAACACAACTGTAGTCAGTAAAATTATTTTTGATATTTTTTTTTATGTATGATTTTGGTTTTCAGGCTCATGGTGCTGAAGAGAAATTGTGATCTTTTTTGATGTCACAGCTTTGCCACTCCAAATTCATCATTTTGTTTCTCTTGGAATATGGATATATGCATAGAAATGTTATAGTAATATACCTAAATTATTCAGATAGCAAAATCTTATGTCATCATGAGAGTGAATTGAACACTTAGATACTTGAGCTGCCATATTCTTTGTATCCCTTGTGGAGTGATGGAAGCTTGAGCTATTTTTTTTTTTTTTTTTTTTTACAATTGTGTAGTTATTAATCTCAACTTAGAGAAAAAAAATTACGGAATAAAATATAATTAAATTATCACAAAAACCACTATCAAACTGACTGTAAACATCAATAATTTTTTCATTTTCATTCAGATATCAGTGGAAGTTAGAAGTCCTGCTATTTTGTGAGGCTCCAAATATATTCACCATTTTTAAGAAATCCAAAACAGGATTACTAAATGGTAGCATATTTAACAAAATAACACTTTAAAACTAAACCCAGTGCTGTTGAGTCATTTCCAACTCGTAGCAACCCTATAGAACACAGTAGAACTGCCCCATAGAGTTTCCAAAGAGCACCTGGTGGATTTGAACTAGTGACCTTTTGGTTAGCAGACATAGCACTTAAATCCTGTGCCACCAGGGTTTCCAACACCTTAATACACATATAATACAGGTGACTGCAGGAACACAGCCTCATCTGATGATGTCTTCAAAAACTCTTGAGGTCCTTTCAAGCATGAGGTCCCAAATGGCTCCCCCATCTGAGACTTTGGGGGAGAACCCCCTTTTCTATTCCCAAAATGTCCCTGATAAAGTAACATGCAATGAGCTACAACTTCTGAGAAAAATCGCTTAGAGGATGACACCCCATCTCTTCAACCCTGTTTACAGTTACACAGTGAAGTATTAGGGGAAATGTTTGAATAGTCAACTACTGTGTTGTAAAATTAACAAACAAGTTTGGTGTAGGTCCACAAAATTATTGATTTTGCCATGGACTTAAACAGAAAATTCTTTTTAGCCTGAGCTAATGGGGGAAAAAATATCCTGATATTTTGTTATCTGGCATTGCCCTTTTAAAAAACTCAAATTCTTCTGGTCCATTTCATCTCTTGATCCCACACTGAAATGATGGAGGGAAAAAAACTCCACTGCTGACAAATCGATTTTGACTCACAGTGACCCTACAGGAAAGAAGAGAACCTGCCCAGAGGATTTCTTCCCAGAAGCAGATTGCAACGCCTTTCTCCCACACAGTGGCTGGTTGGGTTCAAAGTGCTGGCCTTCCAGTTAGCAACCAAGCGCTTCAGCCCCTGTGCGACCAGATTTCCTCCAAATGATGGAAAAGTACAGTACATTCCAAGCAGCTGCCTAAAAAGACTGATCATGGTCAAGACGGATAGCAACGTCTACGAGGCTGAAGGGTGACTGCATCTTAAAAACATATGCGGAGCATTCTGAAGGTTAAGTGAGAGCTTTTAAAATCTTCCTTTAGAGAATGATTCCCACCTTTTAAAATGCCCATCTGAGACCAATACAACACTAAGATATGCACAATTCTAAAAATAATTCCAGCAATACTTCCTAAGCAGTCAAATCACTTTGCTAATGTAAGTATTCTATACAGAATGCAGTGCTAATCCAGCACTGGGTCCAGTCAACTGCCTTTCTAGTAGACAGCAGTTGATGTTTTAAAACCCATGTTCTTTTTGGGCCAAAGCAGAAACTTTGATTAAGAGCTACAGTTGCTAACCAAAAGATAGGTGCTCCTTGGAAACTGTATGGGGCAGGTCTACTCTGTCCAATAGGGTCAGTATAAGTTGGAATCAAGTTGACAGCAATGAGTTTGGTTTTGAGGGGTGGGCCAAAGCACATTAATTTCCATTGTTTTCTTTCATTCTTCCATCTATTCACTTAGAAGTAAACTCCTTACCAGAACAATTTCTATGCATCTTGATTTTATAATTGTTTTCAGTGATTGGCCTTGTCAACCTGGTGTCTTCTGGTGAGAATCTGGAGTGCTAACAGCATTTCTGGCCATGGTTAGAGTGGGATGAGGTGGCGGTCAAAGGATAGAGAAAAGCTCTCAGCAGGACTTCCAACAGGTGAGTCCCACCTAAACGGTGATAACATAAGCCTACACAGTAGAATAATCAGTATCACTAACAACCAAAAGACATGCTAACAATGGTCTTTTCCTGATCTATCCAGAATGCTGAAATAAGGAATGCCTGTCTGTCATAAAGTGTTTCCCCAAGGAATCTGAGCAGAGAGAGAAAAAGTTTAGACAGTGATGTTCGCATTTCCTAATCGACATTTTTGTGAACTTCTAAGGTTTCCCGAGTCAGGTCTCCTCAGGACCAGCTGCCCTTGAGTCAACTCTGACTCACAGTGATCCCAGTGCGTCAGAGTAGATCTGTGCTGCATAGGGCTTTCAATGGCTTATTTTTCATAAATATATTATGAAGGCTTTCTTCCAAGGTACTACTGGGTACACTGAAACTTCTCCCTTTCTGTTAGTAGCCAAGCACTTGACCACGTGTACCACCCAGGGCTCCGTCAGTGAAGGACAGGGCAGGTTCCCGTGAACGGGAAGCTCATCTCCACTGCTGGCCTCTAGGCGTCCCCAGGGCTGGGGCAGCTTGCAGTCACAGCCTGTCACCCAGCTATGTTGCCTGATGTACTGGTCCTTGGCTCCAACAGTTAGTGGTGCCTCTAGACCTAAAACCAGGCCCACTGCCATCAAGTCAACTCCAACTCATAGCAACCCTATAGGACAGAGTTTCCAAGGAGCGCCTGGTGGATGGAACTACCGACCTTTTGGTTAGCAGCTGGAGCATTTAACAACTACGCCACCAGGGTTTCCTAGTAGTGCACAGCATGGCAACATGAACTAAGCTTTTGTACTTTATGGGTTGCTTTAGTTAGGAACGAAAATCCTGGCGGCATCAAATTGACTTGACAGCAGTGAGTTTTAGCTAGGAATTACAATTCCTAGAGGCCTGGATATAAAATTGGTAATACTAGTGTTCCTTTAAATATAGAAAGCTGACTCAGTGAAAGTAAATGTTTTTACTGCATTCAGCAGAACAACAGCAGAGGGAAGGCACTGGGGCAGATGGTGTACTTACGAGGTTAGGGAACGGATTCAGATATGCCTAGACAAGCGATGTGGATGAGTTATCAACAGCCCCTCTTGTTTGTTTAGCTTGATTAATATTAGGCTACACTGGGCTCATAGTAGGTACATGAATGAAAGTCTTTATTAAAGCTGCTGATTCACTTTGTGCATCCCAAACCTTTCTTTTAGAACCCTTTTATGAGGGTGAAGGAACATTTCAATAATTATTTTAACTGATGGATCCTGCCATATAACAAAATACAGTAGTTCCTCCGTATGCTCAGAGCCAATTGCAAGATGGCAAAGAGACGGCTCCCGCAAATGCAAGGAGCCATCAGTTCCTTGGCAGACAGCTGCCTTCCTGAACACTAAGCAGTGATCATACATCACATGTTCAAACAATATCAGAGGAAAATTATAACCAGAAGACCTTATTAACAGCAAAATAGAAGATCTAATAGCAAAACAACCCTTACACTGTTTTTACAAATCGTCTGTAAAATATGTAAAGGAAAAATGCCTGAAAGAACATGTAATAAAATATCAGTAGTGACTATTTCTGGGTTGGACTCCTGGTGGTACAGTGTTTAAGAGCTCAGAAACCTTACAGGGCAGTTCTACTCTGTCCTATTGGATATACAGATGGTGTTTATTTTTTCTCATATATATTGCCAATTAACCTTTTTAAATTATGGATTATTTCTGTTATAAAAATAATATACATCATTAAAAACAAAAGAAACAAAGATTCCTCTTTTAGAGTTTGCAACAATTGCTAATCAGTCATTAGCCACTAGCTAAATCTCTATTTTTAGTTAGAATATTTTGGGTGCTTGACCAGCAAACAATAAACTCCCCTTAAAAATAATCCTTGATTCTAGACAGTGCCTTGTGAGTTATTTACTGTCTAAATAAAATTATACCTCCACAATATTTTTTTCCATTAGCAAGAGGTACTGTAATAGAACTCAAAATAGTGCAGAAAAATAGAGATCAGTATTTTTTCCACAATGCTATGAAACAGTCAGCTTCTACTGTAGGATAATCAGGAGTCATCTTCAATTTTTCATTCAATAAACATTATTAAACACCTACATGTGCCAGACTATATGCTAGGGACTAAGGTAGGAGAGATGATTAAATAAATAAATAAATAAATAAATAATAAGGGTTTCTGGGCTCAAGAAGCCGTGGTCTCTCAAAGGCATCAACTGCTAACATAGGTCATTAGGACATAATGTGGTGGGTAAAATGCCCAAGAAATCTGAGGATAGAGGGAATGTGGCATCCAACTTGGTTGAAAAAATCAGAGAAGACTTCCTGGAAGAGGTGATACCAGTAAACCAATTGCTGTTTTGTTGACTCTGATGTATGGAGACCCTATATGTAACAGAGTGGAACTGTGCTGCATAGGGATTTCAATGGCTAATTTTCAGAAGTCAATCACCAGGCCTTTATTCTGAGCCTCCTCTGGACCTCTGATCCCCTGGTTAGTTGCCAAGTCCATTAACCATTTGTACCACCAGGAGTTGGTAAAACAGGGCTCAAACTGAAGAATAAATAGGAATGGGCCAGGCGAATGGGACGAGGCAGCAGAATGCAGGCAGAGATGACAGCACGAGCAAGGCAAGGAGGCAAGAAGCAGGTACTGGCTGCCTGATGATCCTGGAAAGTTGAGATAAAGGACTGGAGAGGGAGTTACTCTTGAGATCACTGGAGGCCTATACCATGTCTATTCTTTGTTCTGTTCAAATTGATGAGTTCAAAGAAAAATAAAAAGCCCAGCTAAGCAAGCCAAATAGAGTTAAAAATTTCAAATATTTGAAGAAAATGTATTTGTTAGAAATAGAGATCATAAAGGTTACTGCAACCTGTAAATACTACCTGAGTAGCACAGGTGATTCTTCCCTGCTGGCACTGCATTCCTGGAGAGAGAATCTGTTTTCTACCCTCAAAGCAGAGAGGCTTGTGTTTGGACCATCAGGATTATTTTACTAACATTCGGCTAAGAATAGAAGAACTTAAGTTCAAGAGGTATTTCACCTCAAACAATGAAAATATATAAAAGGAAGTATACTTACATACTCTAAGTCTTAAAGGAATTAAATATTTAAGTTTAGAAATCTTAAAACTTTATTACTTTTCCAGATATCTTAAGAATACTTTGAAGTTAGAATCTAAGGTTCAACATATTTAAGATTTTATTACAGTATTTTAAAATCCACCTAAAGATGCTTAAATAAAATAAAAAATATGAGTAATTTATCAACTTAACTGATAACGATAATAATACTGTCTTAATTTGCAGTAAGCAACACTGTCATAAATAGAGAAAAGATTGAGGTTGTCAAGGCTTTCATATTCCTTGGGTCCACAATCAACACCCATGGAAGCAGCAGTCAAGAAATCAAAAGACGCACTGCATTGGGAAAATCTGCCGCAAAGGATCTTTTAAAAGTATTCAAAAGTAAAGATGTCACCTTGAAGATTAAAATGTGCCTACCTATGCCATGGTATTTTCAGTTGTATCATATGCATGTGAAAGCTGGACGGTGAGCAAAGACAGGAGAAGAATTGATGCCTTTGAATTGTAGTGTTAGAGAAGAAAGCTGAATGCATCATTGACCGCCAAAAGAACAAACGTCTGTTCTGGAAGAAGTCCAACCAGAGTGCTCCTTAGAAGCAAAGGTCACAAGACTGCACCTTACATACTTTAAACATGTTGTCAGGAAAAATCAGTCCCTGGAGAAGGACATCATGCTTTGTGGAGTGGAGGGTCAGCAAAAAACAGGAAGACCCTCGACGAGATGGACTGACACAGTGGCCGCAACAATGGGCTAAATGATTTTGGACATGGCCAAAGACTGGCAGTGTTTTGTTCTGTTGTTCACAGGGTTGCTATGTGTTAGAACTGACTCGACGGCACCTAACAACAACAACTTGCAGACCTCTTCAGTCTCTAATTCTTTTTTGGTGTCTAGCATACAGGTGACAAAGTAGTTAACAGCTATGGCTGTTAAACAAAAGGTTAGCAACTCGAATCTACCGGTGCTCCTTGAAAATTCTGTGAGGCAGTTCTACTCTGTCCTATAGGGTCACTATGAGTCAGAATCAACTCAAAGGCAGGAGGGTTGGTTTTTTGTTTTAATATAGAGCAGTAAGGAGCCTTGGTGGTCCAGTGGTCAGCAGTGTGACTGCTAACCACAGATGGACAGTTCAAATCTACCAGCTGCTCCTTGGAAACCCTATGGGATGGTTCTCCTGTGTCCAGTAGGGAACCTACGATAGAAATCCACTCAATGGCAACAGGTTTGGTTCAGTTTGATTTACTGTTCAATGAGGAGTTTTTGGGTAGTGCAAAAGATTAAGTACATGACCACTAACCAAAAGTTGGCAGTTCTAACCCACTCAGAGGCAACTCACAAAAAAGGCCTGGTGACCTGCTTCGGAAAGTCACTGAAAGCTCTACAGAGCACCATTCCACTTAGCAACATGTGGGTCACCATGAATCAGAATCGACTCAGTGGTAACCAGATTGAGTTTTGGTTACAATGCAATAAATAACAACTGGAATCTTGATATGTGCTCTCTAGTGATTCATTCCCTGATTCGCCTGATGGTACATATATTGACTTAGGTAGCTGTGTTTATGCCCTTTCTCTTGTGCTTAAAAGGCTGACATCATTTCTCTCTATGCTTGCTTAACACATTTAATATTAGTTTTTTCTAAGGAAACCTGAGAAAAGCTTCAGTGAAACTGACTTGCAAAGTTCTCCAGTCATCCCTTTTAACCTACATGAGAAGGGTTCTGACACTCTAAGGATCTGAATGGCTTAACCCGTTATGCTAACACTTAGCAGTAGATTTAGATTCTGAAGATCTGGATTCAAGTTCTGAGCCCCATCATTCCAGGCCTTCATTTTCTTGTTTATAAAATGGTGAATAATTCCTGGGGTGACAACAGGATCTTTAGGCAGATCAAATGAAATTCACTTATTAACTAAGGACCTACTGTGCACTGGCCACTAATTTAATAAATAAAAAATAAAATTACATAAATTTAAAATACATTGTAAACATGACATAAAACATTTTTATTGTTGTCCATCTACAAGGATAATGTGAAATTCATAAAACTGATAGAGTTAAATTACTTTCAATACATTTTGCTTTAGTAAGGTACTGTTACTGTTTATGAGACCATCACTTCATGTGCTCAACTACTGATCAGCACGGTGGTAAAGCTGAAATATGGCAGGCTGTGACCTTGACCCATGGAATCTCAGAAAGCAACCTCATAATTAGACACCGTTTGCAATGTGTTTAATATTAACTAATCTGTGAAGTTGAACAGTGCCACGGTACATATTTACTCCCTAGCCTGTTCTCAGAGCCAGTGTTTAATCATGCAAATAGACTGGCAGATTTGGGGAGATTGGGTTTGGTTTGAGTTTGGGTTATTGTTATTTTCAGTGAGACTGACAAAACGTGAAGATCTAAAGATGCCCTGAAACACATTTTCCAAATGCCAAAGTAAGTGATCTACATTTTACTTACACTCTTGGATTTGACATTGCTGGGCATTTTCATACTAATTCCCAGTTCAGCCAGGCACACAGTTTTGATCTAATCACACTCAGTTGATTCATATGTAACCCTTTTAATCATTATTAATCAATGCATGGATAAGCTGGCATCATGAATGGATAGTTGGTTGTCTTTGAGGTAACTTCTTAATCAAATAAGACCCCATAATTGTTGGGCATCTTCTATCCTTCTATCTTTTGAGTTTGTGAAAGCCTTACAAGTATATGGAATCCTGGTGGTATAGTGGCTAAGAGTTTGGCTGCTAACCAAAAGACTGGCAACTCTGGAAACTCTATGGGGCAGCTCTACTCTGTCCTTTAGGGTGGGATGAGTCGGAACAGACTCGATGGCAACTTTTGTTTTTGTTTTTTTGGTTTTACAAATATACATGTATGCTCATTTCTGATTAATTTTACATTAACCTGGATAAGACTGCTAAGAATTTGAGTTGAAGTTGAAAGAGGGCATGGTGTCAAATCTTTTGTTTATGCCCAGTTTGACTCATGTTTTGAGACTCTGAGATGTGGAAATACATGGAAGTGTTTCGACACAGAAAGCTTTGTAGAAATATAAAATGACATTATTTAAAAATATTTACTACCCTTGTGAAATATTCTTGTGATACATCAGATGCATGTCAATTTTGTTTGTTTTTTATCCATGAGGTAGTTCCAAACCAAAACCAAACCACCACTGTCGAGTTGCCATAGACACTATGAGTTGGATCCGACTGGAGAGCAGTGGATTTGGTTTGGTTTGGAATCACCTCATGGATAAAAAAGAAACAAATAAAATCAACACGTGTCCCAGATATCACAAGAATATTACATAGGAATAAATACAATAATGATACGTGTTGGTGATGTCCACTCAATAATATTTAAGTATAATTACTACACAAGTACAAGTGTCTTTAGGCTCATACCTATCCAGACTAGTAAGATTAATAGTCTCAACAACACACTTAAAAAGGTATAAGGTAAATTTAGTTTTATTTGAAAAACATTAGTTCTACTCTCTGGTGGCTAAATAACAAAAAAACGACAGAATCATTGACTTCCCCATATGTAGGCATCTAGGTAGGGTTTCTGGGGCAGTTCTTATGTAAACAACCTTTTTACTGATACCTATGCGCAACTGTCATGGATTGAATTGTGTTCCCCAAAAAATATGTGTAGCCATGTGGCTGGGCCATGATTCCGAATATTTTGTGATTGTCCTCCATTTGGTGATTTTCCTGTGCTGTATGTTAAAGGATTAGGGTGGGACTGTAAATCCCTTCACAGGATTACCTCCCTGCTCTACAGTAAAGGGAGTTTCCCTGGAGTGTGGCTTGGTTCACCCTTAATCCTTTCATCCTACAAGAGATAAAAGGAGAGAGAAGCAAGCAGAGAACTGGGAACCTCACACCATCAAGCAAGCAGTACTGGGAGAAGCGCACGTCCTTCAAACCTGAGGTTCCTGTGCCAGGACGCTCCGCGGACAGAGACTGATTCAATACCGGATTTTCCTCCAGAGCTGACAAGGGGGAAAGCCTTCCCCTGGAGTGGGCACCCTGAATATGGACTTGTAGCCTACCAGACTGTGTAACAATAAACCGCCTTTGTTAAAGACATCCACTTTGTGGTGTTTCTGTTAGAGCAGCCCTAGCTGACTAAAACACCAACTATGGGAGGAAATAACAGAGCAGGAACTTCAGTACAGAATAGGAGAGAAGAAGACTGCAGGGAGCTGTTGACAGACCTCCTAGGCTTTTACTCAACGTTTTCTGGTCAAGTTAGCTTACAAAAACATCATCTAAATAATTCCTAAACTTCCAGTGCAGGTTATTTATTTTTTGTATCACATTAACAAAGTTTTAGAAATAAGTAAAAAAAAGATGAGAAGTGTTTTTAGATGTTTCTGGCAGAGAAATATTTAGTTGTATGAAGAGACTGGGTTTTTAGTACAGAAACAAAGGAGGTGGCACAGCTTTGTAGCACAGAAGCTTTCCTCTAAAAGATTTAAAAATGACTTTCTTTCAAAGCTTTGTATTATTTTATGTCACATGCTTACTTACTCTGTTATAGCTGCTAAAATTACTTGATAATAATTGTCTACATTATATACATAAGATGATATGCTTGTATTAAGAGACCCCGAATAGTGTCTGTGCCACTGCTAACCTACAGGTTGGCTATTCAAATCCAGCTGATGGCACTGAGGAAGAAAGCCCTGGCAACCTGTTTCCATAAAGACTACAGCCAAGAAAACCTTACTAAGGAGACTTAGTAACAATGGGGTCACCATGTGCTGGAACTGACGCAAAGGTAACAGTTTTCGTCTTTGGTTTTGCTATACCCCTCTCTGTGTGTAATTC
Organism: Heterohyrax brucei; assembly: GCA_028571685.1. Lineage (NCBI taxonomy): Eukaryota > Metazoa > Chordata > Mammalia > Hyracoidea > Procaviidae > Heterohyrax > Heterohyrax brucei. Next base: position 106,514,398 of record CM053142.1, read on the forward strand.
TATGAATCACACTGAGACAGTCCTCCTTTTATCTCTTAAGTAGGCCGGTAAATTAAGATCTCTTTTTATATCTATTCTATTCCATTCTTTCATTTGTTTTTGCACAAAGCCAAAATTTACTAAAGAAGACATGTCTATTCTTTATTTATTTTTCTATAGTAAATGAGGCAATACATGTAAAGAGTTTAGAACAGGGCCTGAGATATAAAAATAAATAAATAAATATTAGTTGTTGGTGGAGGTGGTGTATTTTTAGACCAGTGGACCATATAAAAGGGCTTAGGTACTTAATATTTTTACTAGAAACTATTGTTAAGCATAGAGTATTTGTGAATCATAAGAATAATCACCTATCATAAAATAAACTTCAATAACCTCAACGCAAGAATTTCACTCAACATTCAGGACTGAAAACCACATGGCAAGTATAATCCCTGGGCCTCCTGGCAAATATTTCAGGAATGGTTCCCAAGCTTTTGTTATTTACAAAATGATCAGATCCCCAGGAGACCTTTCCTTCAGTGAGACCCTGAAAACATACAGCCACCTAGGCATTAGCACTAGTTGTTGTTTTGTTCCAATTCATTATAGAGTTTATATTTCACATGTAGGAAACCCTGAAAATATGTGTGTGTTTGTGGGGGTGGGATGGTGGTATGCACACGCAGAAATGCTGACATAGTCTTAAGGCCTGCAGGACCACGTTGATCTGCTATAATGTCTGTTTATTCTGGTCTGGTATTTAATAAAATACATGGACTTGCCACAGCAACCTCTGAAACATTGGTCTGCTATAATGTCTGTTTATTCTGGTCTGGTATTTAATAAAATATATGGACTTGCCACAGCAACCTCTGAAATACCCGGCATATTTGTGCTTATAAGACGAGTAGAACTGAAAAGGAAACAGGGAGGAAGGAAAGAAGGGAGGGAGGGGACATAAGACCATGTCAGGTACATATAACATACTCTGCAACTGAACAATGTGTGTGGAAACTGTCAGATGGAATATGCTGGGTAAACTTTCACCAAAAACTCAATAAAATGTTACTTAAAAAAAAAACTCTCTGCAAAACGGAAGTGTATAGTAACAACATTTTAAGAATATTTCTAGTTTTACTTAGAATATTTCCAAGTACTTATCATTTTTACAAAGCGAATCTAATCTGAAATTACTAATAATAAGCACAATTAAATTTTCATTTCTCATCTTTAGACCACTGAAGTCTCCAGGGCATCATCCCCCTAAGCCTCCTGTTTCCCCCCAAGAGCTTCAACAAGTAAAGCTCACACTGCTTGTCCCTAGGTCAACATACAGAGATTGAGGGACATTTTCAGCACATTCTGTCCCATGAAAATGTTCCCCAGTATGTGTATCTGACTTTTAGTGATTAGATTCATTTTTAAGAATAGCAGTTGAAAAACAAAGAAGAAAAAAAACAGACACACAAAAAAGAAAGGCAGTTTAGGCACACCACAAAACCTATGAAGCACCTCTGGAAGAGTCATCTTTTTATACATTTCAAACCATTTTCTCATTTATTGTAATGTTATTTATACACTGATTTTATTATTTGTTTAAAACTGGACTCATTTTTAAGCAACTTGGATTTGCAGAAGGAGAAAAGCAAGTACATTGTACCTTAAACATGATTTTTTTGATGATCTTTTGATAAAGTATTATAGCATAGGCCTCCATAATCAAATTTCTGATTACTTAGCTTACACAATATACAACAATTGATTTTTACTTCCTATTAAGGAAAATTTAAATTTATAAAATTCAGGTCGAATAATACAATGGCTCTAATGTATCACTCAGCTTCAACGATTATTAACCATGTCAGTCTTGACATGGACCCATGCCCCATGCACCATGCCTGCCACTTCTCAACACCAAGGTCCACCACTTGGCTATAGAGCCACTGGCACATGGCCTCACTGGCTCTATCCTGTCCTCCACTAGCCAAATCCAAACAGATCATCATTTTATTTATTTTTCATTTTGTCTGTCTCTCTTGTTTCTCTCACCCATTATTACATACATGTATAATTTCATTATATACAATTCTGTATATATCAATAACATTTTTTTAAAAATGTAGTTATGTCACATAATTTAAAATCAAAACAACACTTACTGTTTATTGGCTGTATCTTGCAATCTTAGAAAAAGTTGAGTAAACACCTCTGGGTGAGGAGACCAGCACACATTTTGAAACTTCATTGAAAGGACATTCCAGGTCAGCCAAGTACTTTCAGGACAAAGGCTTGACAGCAAGAAGCAACTGATTCTTAAGAAAAGCAGCAGTATCTGGAGGGCTATACTGCACAGGACTGAGCAATACTTTCTTTTCTTTAACACAGGGTCAGCACGAGTTAACACTGACTCAACAGTATCTAACAACATATTGATTGGATGACCAATCAGTTAAGTGCTTGGCTACTTGACAAAAGCTTGGCAATTCAAACCCACCCAGCGGCACTTTGAAAGAGAGGTCAGGGGATCTGCTTCTGAAAGGTGATAGCCTTGGACAAAATCTTATGGAGCACAAATGAGTCATCTGAACATATGAAGAAGAATGCAGCATCAGAACTAAATGAAGACTCACTAACAACCTGTGATATACAGATGGTACAACCTTTCTTACTGAAAGTGAAGAGGACTTAAAACACTTATGAAGATCAGAGACTACAAACTTCAATATGGATTACATCTTAACATAAAGAAAGCAAAAATTCTCACACCTAGATCAACAAGCACCATCAGTGATAAACAGAGAAAAGACTGAGTTGTCAAGGAGTTCATCTTCCCTGGAACTACAATCAGTGCCCACGGATGCAGCACACAAGAAATCAGATGATACCCCTGAGACTGTATTACCCTCACAGGCTGGCTCCTTCATTGCTGTATTTATCTTTCCCCTTCCCTTTCCCATCCAGACCCTACACTGCCTCTGCTCCTTTCTGACAAGCCATGCTGCATAGCCTTATGAGAGACATCAGCTTGCCACCATCTCTGTTCTGCCCCATCCCCATAACTGGTGCCCCTGGTGCCATATTTATTTTGTTGTTCTCTTTTCCTTCTTTCTTTTCCTTTCTCCTGCCCACCTAGCCCCATGCACCATCCATGCCACTTCTCAACACCAAGGTCCACCATTTGGCTATTGAGCCACTGGCACATCACCTCACTGGCTCTATCCTATCCCCAACTAGCCAAATCCAAACAGACCAGCATTTTATTTACTTTTCATTTTGCCTATCTCTCTTGATTCTCTTACCCACCTAGTCCCACATATCATGTCCTCTCCTTTCCAACCTGCCTATCTGCAGCAGTGCTATACCGTGAGCAGCAATGGTACAGGCCACTGGCTGCTGCCTCGCACTGCCCCTTTGCCATGTCCCATCAGCCCCAGTATTGCCTCGAACGTCCCATCCCTGCCCCTTCCCCCTGCATCACCTGCCTGCTGCTCCATAGCTCACTAACTGGCCCTGCACACCTGGGCAAGGGGGGAGCAGTATCAAGCTCACAGAAGAGCAAACAGTAAAGAAAGTCCAACCCACCTCCCCAGAAATAACCAAATAAAACAAAGTATCAGGTCGAAACAAACAAATCTGTAACCAATAAATAAAGAAAATAACTACTGAATGTCCAGAAGACAGCAGACAACAGCAAAACATATTTCAAAAAAGGACAGGATGGCACCAGAAAGAGATGAAAATAAAATACCAGATGACCTTCTGGTAGAAGAAAATATGCTGAAATTACCTGATAGGGCATTCAAAACTCTAATATTCAGGAGTCTCCAAGAGTTGATAGAAAATACCAACAAAAACAAGCAAAAAATAGACAAAATCATAGAAAACACAGACAAAATCACAGAACACAGACAAAGCAATGGGGAATAAAGGAAAATGATTCAGGAAAAGAATGTCAAAATAAACAAACACTAAAAATGATACCCCAAAACATCAATTAGAAAGCCAAAGGATAAGCAACAAGATTTAAGAAATGGGGGAGTCAAGATGCAGGACTAAACACACATCTCCCTAAATCCCTCTGGAAACCAAGGCCTGAATTGATAATTAAATGGAGCCTTCTGGACACCTAGTGAGCCCTAGGACATGGCATAGAGCTGTCTATCTGGTTTATATACCACTGAGTAGAAAACTTCTTCTCTTTCCCAGACCCCTACCCTTGCTGAGTCCCGACTCTCACGGACTGAAGGTAAATCACTATTTTGAAATTTTTTTTACCTCTGTCTTGGCCAGTAGGAGGGGCTGAGGTGACTGGCCACAAGACTCAGACGCACTGCCGATGAGATTGGTGAGTGGAGTTGCCACATTTTGAAACCCTGGCCTTGGAATTTGTGCAGCTCAGAACATCTAACCTCTCTCTCAATCTCTTGGAATCTCTGGATCTCCGCCACTGAATAGCCTTTCCCAAGGTGGGTGGGGGAGCTTGTGCGGGACACTATCTTGAATCACTGGTAGGTGGAGTTTCCTAAACAGAGGCCTCAGCTGGACCTAATTCCCAGGTTGGGAGGTAGTGCCTGCCTGGAGAGTAAAGTAGTAAAGTAGTCTTTGATACAGAGGTGTGTACTTTGCCATCTGGGAAGAAGGACTTGCACACCTGAAAGCTTGACTAATTTTGGAAGTTGTCAAATACCTTTTACCTTACAATACAGAAATAACTGCATGCATCAAGACGGCTTCTCTTTAAGCCTTCACTGTCTCACATTATAGAGTCAGATGATGGATCCCCAGTGACTCTATAAGTGAGACTATGTCTTTGCTAGTCAGGACGTGGAGCCTGCTACCCCAGAGATTCCACTGAGCCAAATCACTGGAGTTCATAGAAGTGTCTCATGATCAGCTTCCTTTTCAGACTGAGCTTGAACCCTGTTAAAGTAACACCAGAGAAACAAAACAACCTCCAGATGCCCCCAAAGCAACAAACTTTGGACCAGAACATTAGGAAGAATTCACCTATGGCTTCAGAAGGACTGCAAAAGAAAGATCCAAAGAATTTCCCAGATGAAGAAGCTTTTCTGAAACTATCAGAGGGTGAGTACAAAAGGATTATCTATAGAGCCCTCCTAGACCTTATACAAATGCAGCAGAGCAAAACGAAAAATTAAGCAAGCTGTTTGATCTGATAGAACATCAGGACTCTGAAATCCAACAGATCAATAACAAAATCAAAGAGATAGAAAATTCAGTTCAAAGCCAAGAAAACAGAATGGAACAAATGGAAAATAGACTTTCTGACTTGGAAGACAGAGCTAATGCCTCCAGCATCTATGAGGAGAAATCAGAAAAAAGAAACAAGAAAAATGAACAAGCATTAGGAAGAAATGGACAGTGTAAGACAAAGTATTAGGAGGAAATCTGAAACAACAGAAGATAGGATTAGCTAAACTGAAGACAAATCCTTGGATACCACTTTCAGGAAAAAAAATCAGAGAAAAGAATGAAGAAAAATGAAAAAGCCCTGAGAACAATACAGGATAGAATAAAAAGAAAAAAATTGCATGTGACAAGAGTTCCAGAATAGGAGGAGACAAGAGAAAACACGGAGAGGATCACTGAAGATTTGTTGACAGAAAGCTTCCTTAATGCTACGAAAGATAAAAAGAAGCTCAATGAACCCCATAAAGGATAGACCCAAAAAGAGAATCTCCAATACATATCATAATCACACTAGCTAAAACCCAAAACAAAGAATCCTTACAGCAGCATGAGAAAACCAAAAAGTCAAACACAGAGGTGAAAAAAATGAGACCAAGCTCTGATTACTACACAAAAATCATGTAGGCATGAAGGCAATGGGAAGACATATATAAAACCTTAAAAAAAAAAAAAAAGAACTATTAACCAAGAATAATATCTCCAATAAAACTCTCACTCAAATATGGGAAGATTAGAACAAGTCCAGATAAATAGACATTAAGAGAATACATGGATATCACACCAAACCTACAGGAATTATTAAAAGGAGTCCTTCAATTAGAGAATCAACATCAGATAATAACCCAAACTGAGCACATAAGACAGCATCAGCCAGACACCCACCTAAATAATGAACACTCAAGGAAAAAACAATACCAAAAAATTTACAACAGGAAACAACAGACATCAATCTATCAATCACAACAACCTCAGAACAATCAGAGGGAATAAACACTATAGATACAAAACTTTCAAGTGGAGAAGTCTAGTTGATATCAAGCAATAAAAGTCTAGTTTGAGCTTAGGGACATGGGCTAAATTTCAAGATAACAACAAAGAAAGTTAACAAACTTACTTATCAAAATAAAGAAGACAACATAAAGTCTCAGTAAACACAAAATTTACAAAAATGAAAGAAAATCCACAAACAAAAAAGAATTCAGCACAGGAGAAGTAAGAGGAACAAAGAAAAAGTCAGCACCACACACACACACACAAAAACTACCAAATGACAGCAATAAGCTAACACCTATCGATAAACACACAGAACATAAATAACCTAAATGCACCCAGAAGGAGACAGAGAATGACAGAATGGATAAAAACGAAAGAAAGAAAACCAAAACAGGACCGATTAATGTGCTCTGTACAAAAGATACACCTTAGGAACAAAGACACAAATATACTAAAAATCAAAGGATGGAAAAATACATAAAGAAAATAGCAACAAAAAAAGAGCAGGAGTGACAACACTAATCTCAGATAAAATAGACTTTAAAACAAAGTACCCCATAAAAGACTAGGAAAGGCATTACATAATGATTAAAGGGATAATCTACCATGAGGGCATAACCATAGTAAAGACCGATGCACTAATGACAGGGCTTCAAAATTCACAAAACAAACTCTAACAGCACTCAAAAGAGAAACGAACATTTCCACAATAATGGTAGGAGAATTCAACACACCAGTTGTGGTAAAGGACAGAACATCTAGAAGAAACACTGCTTAGTGAGAATGTAAAATGGTACAACCATTTCAAAAAACAATATGGTGCATCCTTAAAAAGCTGGAAATAGAAATACCATATTATCCAGCAATCCCACTCCAAGAACTGTCACACAAATAGACAGGTGTCCATCCATTTTCATTGCTGCATTATTTACAAGAGCAAAAAGATGGAACAACCTCCATGCCCACCAACAGATGAAGGGATAAACAAACTATGGTATATACACAGTGGAATACTATGCAATGATAAAGAACTATGATGAAATACGGGAAGCATATCACAACATGGAAGCATCTGGAAGGCATTATACTGAGTGAAATAAGTTAATCACAAAAGGACAAGTACTGTATAAGAGTACTGTTTAAAAACTCAAGAAAAGAATCGCAGAGAGAGAAATGATCTCTGACAGCTAAAAAGGAAGGGAGGAAAGGAGGTGGGGGACAAACCCCCCTAACCAGACAGTAGATAAGTGGTAACTATGGTGAAGGGTCAGACAGCACACAGGACTGGGGAAGCCAGCACAACACAAGATCATGGAAGCTTTACAGACGCATCCAAGCTCCCTAAGGGGCTGATTTCTCGGCTCAGGGTTGTGGGGACCATGATCTTGGAGGACATTTAGCTGAAATGACTTAACGTAGTTCACAAAGAAAAATGTTCTACATCCTGCTTTGGTGAGTAGCATATGGGGTCTTAAAAGCGCATGTGAAGCTACCTAAGATACTTCACTGGTCCCACTCCATCTGGAGCAGGTGAGAACGAAGAAGACAAAAGACATAAGGGATGGGTTAGTCCAAAGGACCAAAGCACCACAACTGCCACCGCCTCCACCAGACTGAGTCCTGACAGCTGGACGGTGCCTGGTTGGCACTACCAGCTGCCCTGACAGGGATCGCAATAGAGTCCCTGACAGAGCCTGAGAAAAATGTAGAAGAAAATTCTAGCTCACACAAAAAGATAAGACTTACTGGTCTGACAGAGACGAGAGAAACTTTGAGAGTGTGGCCACCAGGCATCCTTTTAACTCAGTACTGAAGTAACTTCTCAGCTAAAGTTTAGAATGGATTATAAAACAAAATGAGACTAAATAGGCACACTAGCCTAAGGTCAAGGATTTGATGGGGGGAGGGCAAAGGAAAGCTGGTAATGGTGAACTCAAGGTGGAGAAGGGGAGAGTGCTGACATGTTGTGGGGTTGACAACAAATGTCACCAAACAATGTGTATTGATTGTTTAATGAGAACCTAATTTGTTCTGTAATCTTTCATTTAAAAACAATAAAAAAAAAGAGAAGAAATCAAACAACATATTCAATTGGGGAAGTCTGCTGCAAAAGACCTCTTTTAAGTGATGAAGAACAAAGATACCGTTCTATGGACTGATGTGTGCCTGATTCAAACCATGATCTTTTTAATCACCTCATACACATGCAAAAGCTGGACAATGAATAAAGTAGACCAAAGAAGAACTGTTGTCTTTGAATTATGGTGCCAGTGAATAACTGAAGATACCGTGGACTGCCAGAGGAACAAGCAAATCTGTCTTGGAAGAAGCACAGCCAGAATGCTACTTAGAAGTAAGGATTGCGAGAGTTTGTCTCATACACTTCAGACAGTTATCAGGAGGAACAGATTTATGGAGAAGAACATTATGCTTGGTAGAATAGAGGGTCAGCGAAAAAGAGGAAGACCCTCCATGAGACGGATTGACAGTGGCCGCAATAATGGGCTCAAGTACACCAAATATTGTTAGGATGACACAGAGCTGGGCAGCGTTTTATTCTACTGTATATAGGGATGCTATGAGTCAGAACTGACTGGGTGGTACCCAACAATAAAAACAAGCATGACACAGAGTCTACATAAAGCAATCAATGGCAAAACATATTGAATGGAGGAGTCCCTGGACAACAAATGTGGTTGAGTTCTTGGTTACAAGTCGAAAGGTTGGCCATTTGAATTTACTCAGAGACACCTTGGAAGAAAGGCCAAGGGATCTACTTTTGAAAGATCACAGTCATTGATACACATGGGGTTGCCCTACATTGAACTTACACAAATGATTTGTTTTGTTTTTAGATTGAAGGAAGCAATTTTAAGAGGATTAGATTGAAGAAGGCAGAATACTGGAGTTTGAGGATGATATTTTAAAAGTTCTATAAATTTCTAAACTTCTGAATGTGTGTTAATCTACAAAACAAATGACTGGATTCTATCATCAAATAAATTGAGGGGAAAAAAGAGATGAAGGGTGGTTGAATCTATGGATTGAAAGAGACTTAGAGACACATTAACCAACAAACGTGTGAACCCTGTTTGAATAGTTTAAGATTTAAAAAAGGGAGTGATAATCAGTGATATGTAAACACTGCCTGAATATTTGATAATATTAAGGAAATGTTGACTCATTTAAAGGTATAATAATGATTTTTTGGTCATTCTTAAAGAGCTCTTCTCTTTCTGAGAGCCACATGAATTATTTATAAATCAATTATATGATGTATTGGACTTGTTTCTAATATATAGTAATAATTGTAGTGGGAGGGAAGAAGGAAAAGTAGGAGTCTATGATTAGTGCTGAAAACTGAGTGGAGATAGAGGTTCATCATGCTACTCTCTCTACTTTAGAATAAGTTAAAAACTTTCCATACAAAATAAGTGTAAGTTTCCTAGTTAAAGATTATGATTTGTATTTTTCTTGGTATTTCCTCCCAGAAAGTTGGAAAGTGGAAAGATGCTACAACTTCCTTCTGTCAATGAAAAATTTCCATTAACTGCCCCTGTCTTTATTAGTTTTATTGTTCTAGACAAATGTTACAATGATCACTCAGAGGCTCTAGGGGACACTGAAAGAGTACGTTGTGTTTGATAAAACTTTGATTTTAAAATAGACCATACCGTATTACAATCCTCTGAAAATTGACAGTCACGTCAGGTACAATAATTTCTTTTCAACCAGAATGCTGCAACGCCCAGTCAGGTAATAAGGAGTTTTCCTATACTCTTAGCTACACAAGGGGAGACTTCTGAGCAAAATTCCCATCTTCTGTGCCTACGAAATTTATGCATATCTGTGTGTGCAATAAGTGTGGATTGGGGGACATCTTTAAAGAGAGGATTGTTGTTTTGGAACACATATACATAAAAAGTTTCAAGAATTTAACCAACTATTTAAGCTGCAGCTTCAAAAATAGAATAAAATTATAATCTGTATGTGACTGCACCCCTTACTCCCAACCCAATCTACCTTGCTATTTAAAATGTTACTGTTGTGTTTGTAATTGCATGCTTCAGTCTAAATGCATCAGTTTTAGAATTCTAACTCTACACTAAGAAGAAAAAAAAACACGTGTTTATTTAGAAGTCAGTCTTACCTTGGTGGCACAGTGTTTAAGAGATCAGCTACTAATCAAAAAGTCAGCAGTTCAAATCCACCACCTGCTCCTTAGAAAATCTATGGGACATTTCTGTTCTGTCCTATAAGGTCAGTATGAGTCAGAATCAACTTGATGACAAAAAGTTTGTTTTTTGTTTGTTTTGGGAAGCAAAAGAGCACTAAGATTTATATCCTTGACTTGAATGAAAACTGTGGTAGCATAGTGGCTAAGTGTTACGGCTGGTAACCAAAAAAGTCAGCAGTTCAAATCCACCAGGTCTACTCTGACCCACAGGGTCACTAGAGAGTTGTAATAGACTTCACAGCAATGGGTTTGGTTGGTTTACAACTGAGTGAAACATCAACCAATTTGTAGTAGGATGTCAGAAAAACCTAAAAGTATAGTGTAATGTAGATAAACGAATCAGTTAACTCATTGAATTGTTCACTTTTCTGAGGCTACATTTTTTTTATTTTTGTAAACAGCTGTAGGGATAGGTGATTCAACATTAAAAAAGAAAAACCAAATCTGTTGCCGTCGAGTTGGTTTAAACTCATGGCGTCACTTTAGGACAAAGTAGAACTGCTCCATAGGGTTTGTGGAAGCAGACTGTCACTTCGTTCTCACACAGAGGCTAGTGGGTTTGAATCACCAACCCGCAGGTTAGCAGTCTAGCACTTAACCAGTGCCACCTGGGCTCCCTGACTCATCATGAGGCTATTTTAATCACCCTTTGAAGTCAATATCTAGCACCTGTGTCCTTCTTTACAGAAACGCATTTTTCATTCGATTATATCTTAACAAAAATAAAAACCGTGCCAAGCCACACATATTTGTAAAAGGCTAAGAAACAGGAATCTTTCTGATTTAATTTGTGTCTAACCTCAGTGGGTGGGCAACCAGAGGGTCTCTCTTCCTGCCTGATAGACTTCTTTCCAATGATAGTAATATGACTCTAGACCCAGAGATGCCTAGACAAACACGTTCTATAATCTGCATCCTCAGCTCAGACCTTACTGCTATTAATTTTGATAGCATGTGAAATTTCATTTTTTTTAAAGTTCTCCTGAATAATAGTCATGAGGAAAGGTTGACAGTTCCAGCCTACCCAAAGGAGTCTGGAGAGAAAGTCCTCATGATTGTGAAATAGGAGTTTTGTATAATGAGAGCAGAGAGCTCTCTTACCCATGAATCTGAAGGTCATTATAGTAAACGTTAGAATCCTATATGCTGTATAATTATACATATACATGTATATACATGCATACACACACACAGTCTAGCGCTGCTTGATGTCCATAACACATTATATGAAACAGGATGTTACACTATTTGGACGTTGTTTGAACACCATGTTATATACTGACAGTCTCTGTAAAATCTGTACTCATGATCCAACCACCTTAAAGTCCCCTGAACAAGACTCAAGAAACATACCCACTGAGTAACAGGAGGCTGGCCTGGCCTGGTTATGTAGCTGCAGGCTAGGTACGGGCTGCACTGGCAGCCGGATGGGGACTTCGCTCAGCAGAGACGGCCAAGGGCACCCGACGCGGAGTGGCTGTGCGGCTGCCAGGAGCCGGCTCGGAGGCGGCAGCGGCACTGGCCCGGCGCCTCCCGACCACGCCCCCGCGGTGCCCTGGGCCCGCCCCTCTCCCTGCCGGCGCGCAGCAGCAGCGCAGAAGCCGCGGCAGGTTCCGAGCTGCCCTGGGACTGAACAGCTACGTGCCTGGGTTACTGGGGAACTGAATAAAGCCAGGAGGAGGGAGACGAGGAGCGGGAGGCAGCCGCCGAGGAGGAGCTCCAGTGACTGGGATGCCGCTGGAGGCCTGCTCCTTGTTCACTCTAGAGGTTTGGAGTCTTTAAAATCATTAGGGGAAATACAAAGAAAAGGAAAGATGCTTTCCCTTAAAAAAAAAAAAAAAAAGGCTATGGGACCACAGACATATATACACGAGGTTAGACACTGCCCGAAGAGACATTTTGTGGAGTATGACTGTACATATATATATAATTTTTAATGCCTATATCCATGCTTTAAAGTATAACTTTTAGAAGTAACTTGTCTAGTTTCATGTAATTGTGTCTAGGTGTCAGGCTTACTGAAACATGACGAACTTATTTTTGCAGAAAGTAGTTGAAGATTATGTCCTGTTTCCAATACTGTGGACGTCTTGTAATCAGGGCTCACTGATCTTGTGATTGCCTTAGCAAGGTTTCTATTTTGAGTACATACTGGCCTCCTATGAGATTTATGCATTCTGATGTAATCATCAAGCAATCAAGAAATTTTGTTGAAAGTGTATGATAAAATCGTGTATATAGAACCACCAAAAAAGCTCAAATCAACTGCTGCTGAATCGATTCTGACTCATAGCAACCATATAGAAGAGAGTAGAACTGCTCTATAGAGTTTCCAAGCAGCAACTGGTAGATTTGAACTGCTGACCTTTTGGTTAGCAGACACAGCACTTAACCACTACACCACCAGGCTTTCCAAAATTGTGTATATAAGCACCCTGAAAATCTTATATTGCCCAACTTTAAAGTTGTCTATTAAACTTACATAGAAATCCTGGCAGCATAGAGGTTAAGAGCTACAGCTGCTGCCCCAAAAGATCAGCAGTTCAAACCTACCAGGCACTTCCTGGAAACTGTAGAGGACTTCTGTCCAGTCAATCATCATGAGCTGGAATCAACTTGATGACACCAGGTTTGGTTTTTAATAAACCTATGTCACAATAAGCTAATGGTACTCTGAGTTGTTCAGTTTTGACACCGTCTATTTCCAAAAGATCACAGCAATTGAAAACCCTATAGAGCACAGGGCAACTCAGAAACACATGGGGTACCTCTGAATCAGAATCAACTTGGTGGCAAATGGTTCTGGTTAACGGTAATGACAATTTTCATTGAGACTGAGTATTTTGCCAAGTACTTGTATCACTCAGTAATACTCTCACCTCTGAGATGGATTGATATTAATACTTTGATTTTACAAGTGAAAAAAGTGATGTTCCCCAGGACACATAGCAGGCAAGTAAGTGGCCGGTCAGGACTCACCACCCCACCCCCCATGTCTGAGTTCAGAACCTGTGTGCATATGGACTGTCCATCACCACCCATTTGTGCTAGGTGCTATTATAAAAGACAGGATTCCCTGTTAAGATATGTGGGACTGTACCTGAGAGCTCAGTGTGACAGCTGAAGAAACAGAGCAGGTTGCATGGAGGAAGACGGGTGTGATGGCAGAGAGAGGAGAGGGGGCTCCAAGCAGAAGACATGGGATTATATGTTTGGCCCCAACTGATACTAAAACAAGACTCTAGCTAAAATGGAATATTTGTACAGAGTCTGATCAGACCTTGACTGTCTGGTTAACAAATTTGAACTTTATGGAATTCTGCTCTAAAGAATAATATAAAGCATTCTATTTGGTTTCTTTCTTTAATAGCCTGAGATTAATTGTACAATTCAAATTTGTCTATATTTATATATGATATGAGGCATTCTATTTTGCTTATCTTTCATAAAAACTGTTTCTTCTCTTTAAAAGCTTTTTAAAAAAATCCTCCTACCACCCCTTAAAAAAACAGTGCCTGCAATGTTGACAACCATTGTCAGTATGTTTTCATTCTTTATCACACTCTCCTAAAGACTGATCCATCGTCATTAGTCACATGACTCAACAGTACCATATATGAAAAGAAAAAAAAATTCAGTGGATCTTTTGTTGAGCCCCGGACCTCAGGTGAGTGTTCACTTCCTCAAGATTGCAAGGCTGAGTTCTCTACTCTGTGGAACCTTTATGGGGCACACATACAGGTCATATGATCCAGAAGAACAGTCCTCAAAGTGATATGATGTAGCTAATTTTTACTCAAAATAACATGCATGGTAAAGACAAAGCAAACTACTCTATATCATTCCTAAAAACTTGAAAAAAGCACATTTGCTTGTAAAAGGAGTTATGAATTATCTTAGGTATGATATTGTCCTGCATATGTTTAGGCTTTGAAATCAGCATCTCCCACCAACTCCTCATCCACCTGAAGGTTGGAATAACGAATATTTTTCTGGCAATAAAAAGCATATAACTTTAAAACTTAAATAGCAGTGTATTTTGCTAGATTGGGCTCTAGCCAGGGGTCCTGATACTTTGTTTCATTCTGTGAATTGATATTATGGCTTCGAATGTCCAACATGTATATAATTTTAAAAGCTCAAAGGGGTATTTGGGAACATCCTCAGAAAGTAGTAGATATCTTGCTCTTTCCTTTTCTCACGAGTTGGGGAAGACGAAGCTCTTCAGCGGCGGAACAGGATGCTCTTCAGTGGAGGAACAGGAAGTTCTTCAGTGGCGGAAGAGGAGGCTCCTCAGTGGTACTGGTTGAAGGGAGGTATTAAGCCTAACTGTTCTAGGTATTATTGACAAATGATGCATTTCCCTTGGCCAGTTAGAGTCTCCAGTATCCAGGTTTCGTCTGCTTATGGAGGATAGCATCCTCATTTGAAAACCTGACTAGCAGCCGCCTCTGGGAGATACTCTTCCCACCTAGCCCGTGGGGGGAGGTGATACTCTTCCCATCTAGCCTGGGTTGGGTAGCACTGATGGTCTTCATACCTTGGCATCCGGACCTTGAAAGCTGCCCTTGGGCAACAGGTGACATTTTCACTCTTCGTGACCCCTGTCTCTCATCTGAAAAGCCGTTGTCTGTCACTTTCAGTCAAGCATCTGCCCCTAACTTAGTTGAGTGACTGGAATAGACTGGGAGGGAAATTTCTGTGCAGAGGCACTGCCTTTATTAGTTTGAAGAAACTTAAGTTGCCTTATGGAATCCCTGGGTGGTGCAGTTAAGCATGGGACCTGTAACTGAAAGGCTGAAGGTTTAAGACCACAAAGAGGTGCCTTAGAAGAAAGTCCTGGTGATCTACTTTCTAAAAGGCAGCCATTGAAAAGCCCATGGAGTTCTACTCTGACACATATGAATATTTTAAAAGGTGCTGGAATTTATACTTTATTAATTTTATGTCTTACTTATATCTCATTTTATACCTTGTTTTCCCCACCCTAATTTTGTCTCCTTTCCAATCTTCCAATCGTGATCTTTGTTTTAAACAAAAATGCAGTTTATGTTTTTTTGCTCTTATCACATACCGATGTCATTTTGAAAAGAAAGACATTCACATTTTGTCCTTACCGTTTTCACAGTACTTCTTTAATATCACTGAAGTTCTAAATGTCTATCAGTTGAGAAAAAAATATACCACTAAATATAATTAAAAAACTGGTATACTACTCAGCAATGAAAAGGAATGAACTGTTGATATACACAACACCTTGAATAAAACTCAAGGGCATTATGTATGCTGAGTTAAAAAAAAAGTTTCAAAACGATCACATACAGTATGATTTCATTGATACAACATTTTCAGATGGACAAC
The DNA here is from genome assembly GCA_028571685.1 of Heterohyrax brucei. NCBI lineage: Eukaryota > Metazoa > Chordata > Mammalia > Hyracoidea > Procaviidae > Heterohyrax > Heterohyrax brucei. The sequence goes on from CM053142.1 coordinate 106,530,182, forward strand.
ACTGCTGAGATGAAAACACATTACTGGTTGCCAGGTGTGGAGGAAACAGTGAGTGTGACTATAAAGGGGTCATTGTTGTTGAGTGCTGAGGAATCAGCTGCAACCCATGTGACACAGTAGAACTACACCCAGGGTTTACTTGGCTGTAACTTTTACGGGAGCAGATCACCAGGCCTTTCTCCCTTGTTGCTACTGGGTGGGTTCAAACTGCCAACTTTTCAGCTGGCAGCCTAGCACTTAACAGTTATATCACTAAAAAGACAAAAAAAAAAACAAAGAAGTAGCATAAGGAAAATCTCTGTGATGGTGGGAGTTCTGTATCTTGACTGCAGTGGTGGTTACATACATCCACATGTGATAAAATGACACAGGAACTGTACTTACCCACACACATTGTAACTGCTAGTGATACTGTATTATAATTATGTCAGATGTAACAACTGGAGGGGACTGGGAGAAAGGCATATGGGGACTCTGTCCTCCCTTTGTAACATCCTGTGAATCTAGAATTATCTCAAAAAGTTTTAAGTATATATCAGTCACTTAACAGTATGGACGCCTAAGTGCAGGAAAAGGAATTAAATGCAGCATAGGTTCACAAGCCCAAAAAGTGTCAGACACCAAAAAAACAAGAAGGAGTAAAATAATGACGAAATATTTAAAATGGTGAGGAAAGTGTTTCCAGGACAATAATAGTTCTGTTTAAGTATTTCTCTCAACCATTTGGTTTTCAGGTGTTCATAAAACTAAGCTGGAAGTACAAACTCTGTAAGTTAGATCACTTTAAATTTTTTCATATAATTTATAGCAATGTTCAACATGACACATTTCTCCCAGTTGGGAAAATTCCAGGAAGCAAAGCGTAAGTAGCCCCCACCAGCAAGAGGGAAAGCGTTCATAACACAGACCAGATCGCCCCAGTGTCTCTCCTTAAAGAATCCCTGCTCCCTCTGTTCTCCCTTTTGACTTCTTTGCTACATTTCTGTTTGATTTCCCTGTCCAAGTTCACCTGTCTCCCCAAGTCATAGCAGAAGCAAGCAAACCTGTGATCAGTTCCATGTCCATGCGTTGATAACTCTTCGTGGTCCTCCCTTCCAGTAGCGACCCTGCTCATGCTCCCTGTACCTGGCAGATACCAAGGTGGCCCAGTGTCACCCAGGAGCCACAAACCAGCATCTGGAGGTGCTCCTAGACAGCCTACTCACTCTGAGTTCCAGCACTGCAAACAGAGCAGCCGACCAGCTGTCGTCCAAGGTTGTCTCTTGGTGAATTACACCTTTTTTTTTCTTTTTCCTTTAACATTTTTATATTACTGTGAGTGTACCCAGTGTTACAGGATTATGCCAAAACAAAGAGCAAAGTCCTTGTCCTAAGGAGTGTGCAGTGTTAAAGGAATGAATGACGCAAGGCAAAATAAGAGGCCAAACACAGGGTGGGTACAGATAGTTCGGGAAAGGTAAAGTAGAATCATTTAAGACTTTTAATGGTTGAAGAAAGAAAAGAAATGGCAAAATCAGAGCCCCAAATCCTCATAGCAGAAAACACATTGCCAATAATAACAGTAGTTATAATAACATTTTATTGAGTGCTTATTATATGCCATTTAGCAGCTGCACAACAATTCTCCAAGCTAGGTACCATTATTGTAATTACTGTATCTAATTAGAAAACTAGGGTTTCTTTTAACTGCTTAACAAACACAGTTAATGGTTATAAAGTGCTATATATGATTTAAAATACTTTACAAATTTTAGCTCAATCCTCATAAAATCCCTACTGGGAGGAACTATTATTTCCTTCATTTTACATGAGAAGAAAATGAAGTGTAGACAGGGTAAGTAACTTGCCCAAGTTCATTAATCTGGGCAGTGATAGAACCAAGATTGGAATCCAGGAGGTCCAAATGGTAAAGCCAAGATTTGAACAGAAAAGTCCAACTCTGGAGTCCATGGTAACGGGACTGGGATTCATGGTCACTCAGCCCACTCTGGAGCTTGCCCTTTTAATCATGTGCAATAAAAATGCCCAAACCCCATGGCTGTTGAGTTGATTCTGACTCATAGCAGTCCTAGGGGAAAGAGTAGAACTGCCCCATCGGATATCCAAGGAGCACCTTGTGGATTCAAACTGCCAACCTTTTTGTCAGCAGCCAAGCTCTTAACCACTGAGCACAAGGACTCCAATCATGTGAAATAACTGACTTTAATTTAAAAACATTTCCACTAATTACCAACAATGACCCAAATTTACTTTGCAAAGGCTCTTTGCAATGAAAAAGTGTTTTTTTAAAAATATATATATATATATATTTAAAGAACAAAAGAAACACAATTTCCTTCCTTCCTGCACCTAATAGGTACCACATATATGTTTGTGCCAGGCATGGTGCGAGGTGCCTGTGTTACAGCAGTGAGTGACCAAAACATAAAAATGAGAAAGACTTAAAGATGAATTTCATTTTAATGATGGAAGCATGTTAGATATATCAGAAACAATAGGGAGAAACAACCAACAGGAAAAAATAAAATGTTTTATGCAAGGAATGACGTTAGTCTGGGTCCAGCTACCCTGTATGAATATTTAGTCTTTTTTTTTTATTATTAATTTTCTCCCTTCTGTGTCTTTCATTTTAGGCACGACAGAGGAAAAGACACTATCAGAAAACATTTAATATGAACATTTGTTAACATTTGAAATCATGCTGTGGGTAGTAGAAATAATAATAACAAATGCTACCATGTATTAAGTGTGAAATATGTATTAGACATTGTCTAAGCATTCTCCGTGAATTAACTCATTTAATTCTCATAACAGTCTGGTGAGGTAGTTGCTATTGGGACCTCAACTTTACAGATGAAAAAAAACTGAAGCTCAGAAGGATTAAGACATTTGCCCAAGGACATGACACTAAAAAGTGGACGATTTAACTCTTTCATTACGATTGGCAGAGCTATATGCCGGTGACGTCTTATGCCTGTGGATCTTAGAGGTAAGGGTTATTCCAGTCCTAATGCACTTAGTGTCAAGGTAGTTTCCTTCTGAAATTAGTGAAGTTCAACCTACTGTAGTTGGAACCTCATTACATGAGTTACTTCATGGAGAATGCTTAGACAACATCTGACTGAGGCTGAACACTCTGTTAGGTGGTAACGCTTCCTGCAGTTGTTAGTTTTGTAAACTTGTGTCTTTTTTCCCCCTTCATTTCTGTGTGATAAGTCTTGCAAGCTTAGTTATGGCTTTCCTGTGTAATAGTTAGTGAATCTTGATAGTTTGCTTTGCATTTTTCTGTGTCATATTTGGCAAACCAGAGATTCCACAGGTAATCTATTGGAAAGGCAGCCACAATAAATCATTTATCTAGCTTTCATTGGTATACTGTCCTACCATGGGTGGCTGGAACTAGAATGCCTCTTGCCTCATAGCTGGCTTGTGTTACCAGAGCATATGTCTCAAAATCCATATTACCAGCCAAAAATTTAAACACAGTTAGTAAGCATGCATTCCAATACTGAAAACTCATATTATTAGAAAAAAAGGAGAAAAAAATACAGTAATGAAAGTTAATCTATTGAATGAAATTAGGTGTTGTATTACTTGTAGATTTCCTTTAGCCTTCAAATTCCCTTCCTAATAACAGTACAACTGAGGAGTCCCTGGTTGGTGCAGATATTAAGCACTTGATTACGGGCTGAATCTTTTGGCTGGGAGTTTGAACCCACTCAGGGGCACCTCTGAAGGCATGCCTGGCGATCTGCTTCTGAAAGGTCACAATCTTAGAAACTCTACAGAGCAGTTCTTCTCTACAACACAGGGGCTATCTACAAGAGGGAATTGATTAGATAGCAACCAACCACAACTAGGGTATTTATAAACATAGTCTGTTGAAAAGGCATGCAAACCTGTGAAACTAAAATGAAAAATCTGTATAAAAGAAAGAAACATTGGGAATACAATTTTTTTTTTTTTAAATCCAGTATTTGGAAGCCTGCTAAAACCCAGAATCTTCGCTAGCATAAATACATACTTCAGCGCAAGGAAGACCAGAGTTCCTGCATTGTCATTCGTTCCCTGTCTCACTGTATTTTTAAAAAATACTGTTCATGTTTACTTCATGAATCCTCTGTAACACATTAAAATGTTACAATGGTTAAAACCATTAAACACTAAAATAAGGGGAAAAATATGCTCTGGCCCCTGAAAGTACAGAAGAGTACTTGTTTTGACAACTTTTGTGTGCTTATGTCTGTGCTAAAATAGAATCTCCCCTTGAGAAGCAGAGTACTGCCTTGGTTGACCCATGCCTGGGACGCAAACATCTAGCTTGTCTGTTTGAGCACTGATGTAGAACCCTAACAACATAAGGACTCTAAAAACCTACAGCTCTCTATTATGGAGCCATAATAAAATGATAAACTAGTAAAAATGTATTGCCAATTTCCGTATTCAATCACTTTGTTTCCTGTTAACACAGGTCACTCCTGAAATTCCAGGGAGGGGCAGAGCTTTGGGTCACTTGCAGATCAGATGTGCAAGCAAGGACCTCCCTGACCAAGCCTTCCTTCCAGCCTCATTCCCTGTCTTCCTCATTCCACAGCACTGAACTCTTCAATCCCCAGTGTTGCTGTTGGTCCTTTCTCTGTTCAGGCTGGTTCCTCTGTTACGAGTTCTCTTCGAGTTTCCTCCAGTTCTTTGCCTTGCTTTTATTTCTACTTCAAAATCCAGCTTAGGCGTCTCCTAGTCTTGAAATGTTCCCTGACCCTTTCCGCAAGCCAGATTAAGTGGCAGAATTCTCATCTGATTTTGCCTTATCATGCCGCAGTGTAACTGTTTGCTTATTTATACTTTATTGCACTAGACTTATTAATTTATACAGCAAATATGTATTGGGCACCTAGTATTTTCCAAGCACTCTGCTACTTGTTGGGGAGATAGGATTAAAAGAAACTCCCTAATACAGTGGCTGGAATAGATAATGATATTCAATGATCAGTTGTTGAATGAGTGAATGGAATTAGATGGTTTCAAAAATAGTGGAAAAAGAAGATAGCAGCCACCTGAAAGTGATTCTGCTATTCCAGTTCTGACATCCTACTCTGCTGTGTAACCACTTTCTAATCCTCTTCTTCCTTAAGTTGTAAGAATACTCTCCCCAGTATTCTTTACTTCATTTATGTCTTTACTAGAACAAGTAGGAGCTTTGGCATAGAAGAGACCTGGTTCTCATGTCAGCATCGTCACTTATTAGCTGTGTGTCTGCTGGCACATTCCTTAGTCCTCTCTATTCCCACCTGTTTCCCTCCCTACAAGATGCCATTAGGAATGTAGTGTCTGAAAAGCTGCATGTATTATGCTATGGTGTGTAAAATGATGCCAGGTGGGACATGGGGGCACAGTGCTTGTTACATAATTATTTTGATATGTATCAAAAATATGTAACTAATCATAAAGCCACATTGAAACTATGTTTTGCAGAAATTATTGCTTTGGGGAAAAGGAGATGGACAAACATGTCACCAAAGACATCCAAGCAACCAGAAGACACAGGAGGAAATGCTCACAATCATTAGCTATTAGAGAAATCCAAATCAGAACTACAACGAGATACCATCTCACCCCAACAAGGTTGGCAATAATCCAAAATACACAAAACAACAAATACTGGAGAGGTAGTGGAGAGACTGGAACTCTCCTGCACTGCTGGTGGCAATGCAAAATGGTACAACTTCAGAAAGCAATTTGATGCTTCCTTAAAAGCCTAGAAATAGATATACTATTTAATCCAGTAATCCCACTCCTCAAAATATGCCCTACAGAAATAAAGGTGGTCACACTAACAGATACAAGCACATGAATATTTATTGCAGCACTGTCCACAATAACAAAAAGATGGAATCCACCTAGGTGGCTATCAACAGATCAGTGGACAAACAAACTGTGATACATATACACAGTGAAGCACTATGCAGTGATAAAGAACAATGATAATTTTAGGAAGCATCTCATAACCTGGTTTCAACTGGAAGACGTTATGCTGAGTGAAATCAGTCAGCTGCAAGAGGACCTTTGCTACAAGGACTTAAAAATGGACTTCAGTACAGAAGAAAAGACGCTTCGACAGCTACAAGAGTGGGGAGGGAGGGAGAGGGATATTCACAGATCAGTTGATAGGAATTTGGTTATGTGAAGGTAATGACAGCATGCAGGAGAGAGCAGATCAGCATAACTAAAAAAAGTTTTCTAAACTCAACCCAATATTTCAAAGGATAGAATAGCAGGCACGGGGGCCTGGAGACCACATTTTCAGGGGACACTGAGGTCAACCAGCATAGCTAGTCTTTAGTGAAGAGAGTCTTTTGCACCTCACATTGGTGAGTGGCATTTGGGGTCTTAAAAGCTAGTGAGCTGCTATCTAAAGTACACCAAATGGTTCCAACTCATCTGGAACAGATGATCATTAAAAAAAACAAAGACACAAATTGATAAGATCCCAGGAAACAGAAGGACCTATTCTAATGGGAGACTGCATCAGCATGAGACCAGAAGAATCAGATGGTATCTAGCCACCACCAAAGGCAGCCGTGATGGGGGACACAATGTAGGGTCCCTGAGGCAACACGAGAAAAAAGGTGTGCAGTTCAAGAACTCTTCTAGAAGGCCAGTATTGATGATGGTCTTACAGCCTGGAGGGTCCCCGGGGAACATGGCCCCTAGACTCACTTCTGGCCCTGACCTGAAACCAGTACTGAGGTGAACTCATCAGACAAGAATGGACTGGACTTGGGGACACAGTGTAACCATATGGTGTACACGTGTACTTCATGGTTTTACGCATGTATAGGAGGCTGTCATACTGGTTTCTTTCTAGATGGGAGAGAAGAGGGTGGAGAGGAGGGGACAGGTGCTCCTTAAGAGGATATTAGAAGTATAGAGTGAAAAGGAGGAATGTGCTGTCATAGGGTGGGGAGAGCAGGAGGAGCTGCAGATAAGTGGGCATGCCAAATTGATTTGGATTGTATACTTCCAATTAGGCATAATTTAACAAAAGAGAAATTATTGCTTTGGATATGTAAAAGTAAGAAAAATAGAGTGGCTTTATTTTTTTCTAAACCTATGTTAGTCTAAATGCTAAGACAGAAGAAAACGAAACTGATACAGAGATGTCTGAAAAACGCTGCAGAAATGAAAGGCAAAATATTTTAAAACATTTATTTAGCACAGATGTCTGCAGCCTGCTATATTTATTACACTTGTTGTCAGCTTTTGTTTGTGTGTGTGACTAAGTGAAAGTACACAATCCAAATTAAATTTGTATCCCCACCTATCTGCAGCTCCTCCTGATCTCCTTGCCTGGTGATAGCACACTCCTCTTTTTTGTTCTATATGTCATATCCTCTTAACAATTTCCTATCACCCCCTCCACCCCTTCCTCTCCCTTCTAGTAAGAGGCCAGTAGGACGGCATCCTATAGATGCCTAGAACCATAAAGTACACACACCATATAGTCACACTGTGTCCCTGAGTCCAGTCCATTGCTGTCCAAAGAGCTGACCTCAGTAAGGTCTTCTGGTCCGGGGCAGTAGCAGGTCTAGGGGCCATGCTCCCAGGGGAACCCCCAGACTGTCTGACCATTAACTGCAGCCTTTATTGGAGTTCTTGAGGTGCACCCTTCTTTTTCTTGTGTTGCCAGTAGGACTAAACATTGTGTGCCCCCTCACAGCTGTCTTTGGTGGTGGCTGGGCATCATCTGGTTCTGGTCACACGTTAACACAGTCACTCATTCACATGGATCCCTCTGTCTCCTGGGCTCTTTTTCCTTCATGTCTTTGTTGTTCTTGATGATCATCTGTTCTGGATGAGTTGGGACTATTTGGTGTACCTCAGATGGCAGCTTGCTAGCTTTGAAGACCCCAGAAGAAGAGTTTTCAGTTTATTTTGAAGTCCAGTTGAGTTGATCTTCTTTCTACTGTGTGCTGTCACTGCTTTCATCCAACCAAATTTCTATCAACTATCTAATCTATGACCAGCTTTATCTCTTCCTCCCCTCCCTTGCAGCTGTCAAAGAGTCTTTTCTTTTGTACGAGTCTGTTTTTAAGTATTTACAGTAGGGGTCTTGTACAATATATGTCCTTGTGCTTCTGACTCATTTCACTCAGTATAATGTCTTCCAATTGAAACCAGGTTATGAGATGCTTCCTAAAATCATCACTGTTCTGTATCATTGCATAGTGTTCCATTGAGGAAATGTACCATAGTTTGTTTATCCATTCATCTGTTGTTGGGCATCTGGGTTGATTCCATCTTTTAGCTATTGTGGGCTGTGCTGCAATAAACATCTGTGTGCATGTATCTGTTCTTGTGACTGCCCTCGATTCTGTAGGATATATTTTGAGGAGTGTGATTACTGGATCAAATGGTATATCTATATCTAGCTTTTTAAGGAAGCACCAGGTTGCTTTCCAAAGAGGTTATACCATTTTGCAATGCCACCAGCAGTGTAGGAAGGTTCCAGTCTCTCCACAACCTCTCCAGCATTTGTTCTTTTGTGTTTTTTGGATCATGGCCAATCTTGTTGGGGTGAAATGGTATCTCACTGTAGTTTTGATTTGGATTTCTCTAATAGTTAATGATTATAAGCATTTCCTCATGTGTCCTTTGGCTGCCTGGATGTCCTTTTTGGTGAAGTGTCTGTCCATCTCCTTTGCCCATTGCTCAATTGGGTTATTTACCTTTTTCTTGCTGATATTTTGCAGTATCTTGTAGACTATGAAGCTCAGACGTCAGTCCAACCTGTAGTTGCCAAATATTTTTTCCTGTTGTGTAGATGGTCTTTTAAATCTTCTGATAAAGTATTTGGATAAACAAAAGTGTTTGATTCCTAGTAGTTCCCATTCATCTGTTTTCTGTTGATTGTGCTTTCTTTGTCCAGTTTTGAAGACTGCCTAAGCTGTGTATTAAACCTTTCATTGTTGACTCTTTTTTCTTGCCTGGTCTTTATTGTTTTAGGTTTGATACTTAGGTCTTTTATCCAGTTTGAGTTGGTTTCTGTGTAAGGTGTGAGATATGGCTCTTGTTTCAATTTTTTGCAGATGGATATCCAATTTTGCCAGCACCATTTGTTAAAAAGACTGTTTTTACCCCAGTTTACAATCTTAGGGCCTTTGTCGAATATCAACTGTTCATAAGAGGATTGTGGCACCTGTGGAGTCTCAACTTTGTTCAGTTGGTCTGTATGTCTCTTTTTGTACCAGCACCAGGCTGTTTTGACAACTGTGACAGTGTAATAGCTTCTAAGGTTGGGTAGCATGAGGCCTCCCACTGTGTTCCTATTCTTCAGTAGTGCTTTGCTTATCCGGAGTTTATTCTCTTTCCAAACAAAGTTGGTGATCTGTTTCTCCATCACATTAAAAAACGTCACTGGAATTTGTACTGCGATTGCATTGTATTTGTAGATTGCTTTGGGTAAAACAGACATTTTCACAATGCTGTCATCCTACTCATGAGTAAGGTAGGTTTCTCCATTTATGTAAATTTTTCTTGGTATCTTGCAGTAAGGTCTTGTAGTTCCCTTTGTATAGGTCTCTTATTTCTCTAGTTAGATTTATTCCTACATATTTTATCTTCTTGGGGGCCATAATAAATGGTATTGATTTGATGATTTCTTCTTTGATGATCTCTTTATTGGTATAAAGGAATCCTACAGACTTACTTTGTTCATCTTATATTCTGTATTTTACTTAGTTCCAGTAGTTTACTTATGGATGCTTTAGGATTCTCTGCATATGTGATCATATCGTCTGCAAATAGGGAAATTTTTACTTCTTTGCTGATGCAGATGCCCTTTATTCTGTCTTGTGTAATTGCTCTGGCCAGAACTTCTAGTACAGTATTGACTAGGAGACGTGAGAGTGGGCATCCTTGTCTAGTTCCCGTTCTCAAGGGGATGTAGGCGATAGGCTTTGATATAGGCGGTTGGCTTTGTGTAGATGGCTCTTATTGTGCTGAGGAATTTGCCTTCTATTCCTATTTTGCTGAGAGTTTTTAACATGAATGATATTAGACTTTGTCAAATGCCTTTTATGCATCAGTTGACAAAATCAAGTGTTTCTTCTTTTTTGTGGTTGATCACATTAACTGATTTTCTGATGATGAACCAGCCTCGCATCCCTGGTATGAATCCAGCTTGATCGTGATGAATTATTTTTATGATATGTTGCTTAATTCTTTTGGCAAGGATTTTGTTGAAGATTTTTGCATCTAGGTTCCTGAGTGATATTGGTCTGTAATTTTTCTTTTTTGTAGGATCTTTCCCTGGCTTTGGTATCAGGGTTATGCTGGCTTCATAGAATGAATTGGGGAGTATTGCATCTCTTTCTATGCTGTGAAGTAGTCTCAGTAGTACTGGAGTTAACTGTCCTCTAAAAGTTTGGTAGAATTCTCCAGTGAAGCCATCTGGGCCAGGACTTTTTTTGGCTGATAGTCTTTTGGTGACTTTTTCAATCTCTTCCTTCGTGATGGGTTTATTAAGTTTTTTTATTTCTCTTTGGGATAATTTTAGTAGGTGATAAGAACCTAGGAATTTGTCCATTTCTTCTAGATTTTCAAATCTGTTAGAGCACAGTTGTTTGTAGTATTCTATTATGATATTTTTTATTTCAGTTGGGTGACATCTCCCGTTTCATTCCTTATTCAGGGTTATTTGTTTCCTCTCCTGTTTTTCTTTAGTAAGTTTAGCTAATGGCTTATCAATTTTGTTGATCTTTTCAAAAAAACAGCTTTTTGTTTTTAATTTTTCATTTGTTCTTCTATTCTCTAATTCACTTAGTTTTGCCCTAATCTTTATGATCTGCTTTCTTCTGGTGCCTCAGGGATTCCTTTGTTGCTTTCTTTCTACTTGTTCAAGATGTAAGGTTAATTCTTTGGTTTGGGTCCTTTCTTCCTTCTGGATTTGTGCATTTATAGAGATAAACTGACCTCTGAGCAATGCTTTGGCTGTATCCCAAAGATGCTGATAGGATGTGTTTTAATTTGCATTTGATTCCATAAATTTCTTGATTTCATACTTGATTTCTTCTATAACCCATGGCTTTTTGAGCAAGGTGTTGTTCCATTTCCATGAGTTCCAATTTCTATGTTTTTTCTGCTACTGATACTGACTTTTATGGTTTTATGATCTGAGAAGATGCTTTGCAGTAATTCAATGATTTGGATTTTGTTGAGATTTGCTTTATATCCTAACACATGGTCTATTCTGGAAAATGTTCCATGTGCATTGGAAAAGAAGGTGTACTTATCTGCTGATGAATAAAAAGTTCTGTATATGTTGATGAGATCTAGTAGGCTGATTGTCATAATAAGATCTTCTGTGTCTTTACAGAGCTTTTTCTGGATGATCTGTCCATTACTGAAAGTGGAATGTTGAAGTCTCCAACTATTATTGTGGAGTAGTCAGTGTTTGTTTGATGTATTTAGATGCTCTGGTATAGGGTACATCAGTATTTAATATTGTTAAGTCCTGCTTGTGTACTGAAACTTTCAGCAATAAATAGTGACCATCCTTGTCTACGATGGTAGATTTTACATTAAAATCTGTTTAATCTGAGATTAGTATTGTCACATCTGCAATACTATTGTATATTATTACTTTGGTATACATTGTTCCATCCTTTAATTTTCAGTTTGTCCATATCTTTAAGATGTGTTTCTTGTAAGCAACATATAGACAGGTCATCTTTTGATCCAAGATGTCTCTCACTATCTCTTTACTGGAGCATTCAGTCCATTTACATTCAGTGTAATTATTGATAGGTATGTGTTTAGTGCTATTATTTTGATGTATTTACTTCCGTGTTGGTGTTTTCACTGTTGCTCTTAATATTCTGTTCTGGGTCATTCTTCTTTATGGGTTGACTTTTCATCTTTTTCAGTGTTAGCTTTGTGGTTGTTGAGACTTCTGTATTACAGTTCTTGTTTTGATATGTTGCATTGTTATTGTGCTTTGTGGCTACCCTTATTATCTCCTTTAATATTCTAAGTTTAAACCCAATTATAACTTCTGCATATCTTTTTAACTTCCTCTCCATCTGAAAGAACTGTCACTACTGTAGTATATCCCTCTTTTTAGCGTGATGTTCTCATAGTTTTTGTGGTATGATCACTGGTTCCCTTCTTTTAATATTGTAGCTTTGATTGAGTTTTGTGACTCAAACTGATTAGGTTGCTGGATGCTGTGTCCTGCATTGCCTCCTTAAATATACACTTAATGGTTTTGTTTTTCTAAGCAAAGAGCCCCTTCAGTATTTCTTGTAGTTTTGGTTTGGTTTTTACAAAGTCTCTAAGCTTCTGTTTATCTGCAAATGTCTTAATTTCATCTTCATATTTGAAAGTTTTTCTCCTTCAAGGCTTTGAATGTGTCATCCTACTGTCTCCTTGTTAACATGGTTTCTGATGAGAAGTCAGACAAAAGCCTACAGAGCTTCCCTCTGAATGTTAGTTTTGCTTTGAGCCTCACTGCCTTGAAGAGAATCTCTGTTTATGTTTCATTTTCTTAAGCTTGATTGTAATATGTCTTGGTGTTTTTCTTTTGTGGTCTAGTTTTTGTGACATTTGATACATGTCTTGGATATCTATGTTCTCTTCTTTCATAATTTCAGGGAAATTTTCTGTCAGCAACTAAACAATATTCTCTGTGTTTTGAGCTATCCCTCCCTGTTCCAGAACTCCAACTAAGCATACATTTTTCCTTTTAATAGAGTCCCATGTGTTTCTTAATGCTTCTTCATTTTTCTTATTTTTTTTCCCCCGTAATTTCTCCTCATAAATCCCGGTGTCAGTTGCTCTCTCTTCAAGGTCAGTAAGTCTGACTTCTGTCTCCTCAATTTTGCTCTTCTGGCTTTGGACTGAATTGATTAATTCTATAATTTTGTTATTGATTTGCTAGATTTCAGATAGTTGATGTTCCATCAGTTGGTGTCATAATGGCTTAAGTGCTATGTCTGCTAACCAAAAGGTCAGCAGTCAAATTTTCCAGGCACTCCATGGAACCTTTGAGGCAGTTCTACCCTGACCCATAGGGTTGCTATGAGTCAGACATAACTTGATGGCAGTAGGTTCAGTTCAAATAGCTTACTTAATTTTTCATTTTGCTCTGCTACTTTTTGTTTAATCTCTAGGAGGGTTCTATATATGATTCTTTTGTTCTCAACCTCCAATAGTTTCAGAAAGCCTTCTTCATTTGGGATATTTTTTGATTCTTTATTTTGGGAGTTGTCTGGAGCTATGGTGGGCTGTTTCTTTGACTAGTTAGAGATGGTTTGTTGCCTTTGGGCCATCTAGAGGCTGTAGTTTCTCTGGTGTTACTTCAACAGGAGCTGAGGTGTAGTTCTGAGAAGGGAGTTGATCACTAGCTGCCTCTGCGTACTGTAGTGATTGGCCCCAGTGGACTCTCTGGGGAGGCAGGCTCTACCTCCTATCTGGAAAAGATGGCATACTACTTATGGAGTCACTGGGGGGCTGTCATCTGACCCTGTGATGTGGGTCAGTAAAGGCTAGAAGAGAGCCACCAGGCCACTCAGCAGTTACTTCTCCAGGCAGTCTTATTTTAAAAATTTAGGAGTTATCTGACAGCTGCCCAAGTCAGTCAGGCCACCAGGTGTGGCTGGCCCTGCCTTCTGGCTGACAACAGAAGCACCTCTTCAACTGTCCCCAGATGCTATGATGCACTTCAAAATAGGAAGGGGTTACAGCCTTGCTGCCATCCTCAACCAGGCCCTACCTATAAGGCAACAGTGTGCTAAACATAACCTATTTGCTGGAAAAGCACTTTTCAGAGTGGCACTGCATCTCAGCTTGGGAATTAGCAACTGCTGAGGCCTCCAGTTGGGTGACTCCACCACCAGATGACCAAGATGGAGTCCTGGCTAAGCTGCTCTTCCTGCAGCGAAATAGCAGAAGCTATGGCAGAGCTCAGAAATGAGACGGTGGGTGGGTAATGGTGCCCTCAGTCAGGAGCGGGCTCTCAAAATGAGGCTATTCCATGCACTGTCTCTCTGCTGTGTAATACGCTATTTCCTTTAGCACTGCAGTTCTGCGTATTTGCTGGTTCATGCCATCCCCCACCTCCCGGATAACAACAAAAAAAAGAAAGAAACAAAGAAAAAAGCATCAGTACCTATGGTCCACCCAAGCAGCGAGTCAGCAGGAGCAGGATTCAGCATGCACTGGCTAGTGCCAGAGAGAGAAAGTTTCCCATTTAGTGGCATATCGTCCAATCTGACAATCCTATGCTATATCCTAAGACTCCTTGGGTATCCAGAGTGTTCCATTCAATTATCAATCCAGACCTCAGTTTTCTGAGGGAATTGCAGGACGTGTGTCTAATCCACCACCTTGACTGTGCCTGTCCTCGGCTCTTCATAAACTGATATGTAACCATAGTACTATTCATTTCTCAAATGGTTCTTAAAAGTAAATCCAGTCCCAGGGTTATACAGATTCAATCTTTTGCTACATGACCAAGTCTTTAGATTGACATCATTAGTCAGTAATAGACCAAGAAGTCAGCTTTAGATCCCTAGTCATCTGTCTAGTTCTGCCCATGATAAAGCACAAAGTATACTACAATTGTTCATTTGCACTTAAGAGCTGTTAATGCCCAAAAAGAACATCCAAAAATGTTCAGCTGCCCCATTTCCTGATCTGTAAAATTGGTGTAATAAGACAATAAAGTTGTCTTAAATATGAGTTAAATATTAATATAAAGGAAGCACTTAGTAACATAAGAAATACAGTAATGATACATATAGATAGATATAGATATATGTGAGTGATTATTATTGTTCAGCAGGAAAATAACCTTTTTGGAGCACCTAGCATTGCATACTCAGTCAGAGGAGCTCATGTCCTGCCCCTGCTGCCTCCAGGGTTATTTATCCCTATACACCAGTCTTCCTGCTTTTTATTACTTTATGATAAAAATAAGATCAATAAAAGTTTCCTGCCTGTGAACACCCATATGGTACCGGGTAATTTGTGGAGATTAGATCTTTTCAGTATCTATCCTCACCAGCCTCTAGCCAGAGCAGAGATTTTCTGTAGGTTCATTTGCTGGTTGGCTATTAACACACACACACACACAGACTCTATCTGTCTCTCTCTCTTGTGTTTTCTAAGGAGAAAGATTACCAATCTCTTTAGAAACTTGTTTGCAGTGGAACAAAGAAACGCAGCATGGACTGATTGCCCCACCCCACTCCATCCCATCCCCCAAAGTTAAAATCTACTAAAAGCTAAAACATAAGTTGAAACAACTCCAAACCTTAGCCTTGGCCATCTGGTCCTCAAAACTAGACTGCTCTTACAACATAACCCACCAAACCAAACGCACCGCTGTGGGGTCAATTCTGACTCAGCAACCCTGTAAAACAGAGTAGGACTGCCCCATAGAGTTTCCAAGGCTGTAATCTTTAGGTAAGTAGAATGCCACATCTCTCTCGGTGAGATAGGCTGGTGGGTTTCAACCGCTAATCTTTTGGCTACCAGTTGAGCACTTTAACTACAACGCCACCAGGTCTCCTCTTTACAACATAAGACAATTTAAATGATCGTTTGGACTGCCTGGAAGCAACTAAAGATGGATGTAAGAAACCAGGAAATAGGATACAGACCTTTCACGTTGACGTCCCCTCCTCCCCTTCCCACCCCAGTACTCCCAGCTTTTGCTTAAGTTAAAGAGGCTGCTCTCCAAAGCAGGTAACTAAGAAACGAGGTCCACTAGGCTTGTGAGCTAGGGCACAAGTCGAGGGCGTGTCGCGGGAACTGCCCAGACATGTCTCCTTACAACTTGAAGGATCTCATGATCCCCCTAACTTCCTTTCTCAGGGTCTACTCCCTGAGTAAAGGTAGAGATGCACCTTTCGCTAGGTCAAACAGGCATTAAGTGGCCAACCCACCTTCCTTCAGCGAAACCAGGCACAGGCTCTACCGAGGACTGCAGCTCCGGATCTCGGGGCCCTCGTCTAGTCGCTCCAATCCTGCAACTGCTGCCAGTCCCTCTCCGGCAAACGCACTGGTGCACTGGCCACCACCTCTCCAGGGCCATCAGAATTCACCTGCCTTCCCTTAACCAGGCACGCAGCTCCCGGTGCGTCCTGGAGCACACAGCGGGAGCTCCATCCCTAGCTCCTCTGCAGGGTCTCTAGGAGGAGCTGCGGTGCGGTGGGGGGGAGGGGTGCTCGCTGGTTCCCCTATTCTGCATCGCCACCCTGCCCCAGCACTCATCGGGGTCGCAGCACCTGTCTGTGCAGTCCCTATGCCGAGAGCCCCCACCCCTCCCTCGCTGCAGGGAGCGCACAGCTACGCACCTTCCTCCTCCCCCGACTCAGCCCCGGTATGACGGCTCCCTTCTCCTTGCTCTCCTCCCTTCATCTAGTCTCTCCTCTCTGCAATTTCCCACTTGCCTTTAGTCTCCAGGAACCTCGCCTCTCATCACTTTTCTCGCTGCTGCCCCCACTTTCCTGGGGTTCTCCCCTCTTCTCCAATGCGCTCTTGGTTCCGCGGGTCTTTCCACCACCACTTCTCTGCACAGCTCTTCCGACTGTGCAGCGCTTCTCAACCCGACGGCGCGCATCGCATCTATCAGCCTCCTAGTGCCAAGACCCCTAGTGCGTCCTCAGACCTCCTTCCTTGAGAGACACCTCAGGCAAGAGCTTCCCACTAGGGGAAACGTGCTGACCTCCCGGGCGGCCCAGCTGTCAGGGACTACGCGTCTATTTTAAGCCTTGCACCTAGTGTCCCCTCCCCGAGGACGCGGGCACGGGTCCTGCCACTCGGGTTAACACTTCGCCAGCTCGATCCCGAACTGACGCAGAGCCAGCTCGCCCGCAAGATCCAGGATAGGGGGCCCTCAGCTCTGCAGGTGGCGCGGCCACGGGGGGCGAGGGGTGGTGGAGGCAGACCCAAAGCATGCAACACTAGACCAAGTGCAAAGGGAATCCTAGGGAGGTGGCTGGGCTGCCACCGGAATGGGCTGCCACACACTAGCGCTCCCGGTTGGTATTTTTGTCCCTCAGTGTGCCCTGCTTTTGTTACTTTCTAGTGAATCCTGCAATAACCCACCCAAAGTGCAATCATTTGAAAACTCACCACAATGATCAGGGACCAACAGCATGAAGAGTTTCAGAGCCTGACCTGAACCCCAGGCAATGGTGAGACCGGTTGCACACGTGTGGGTGTCCCCGGGTGCCGACGCACAAACACCCACTCAGGCTGTGATCCAGCCACAGATTTGCACACTGACAAGTGTCTAAATCCAAGAGAAAATACAAAAAGCTTCACTCACTCACCTCTTTTTCTACCCTCTCCGCAGCACTGCGATCCAGGAAAAGAGTGGATTGAGATACCCTTCTTTCTTTTCTTTTCGCCTTTCTAAAGAGTGGAAATTTCCATCATGTGATAGGGGGCAGCATCCCCAGTGTCGCGTTTCCTGCGGACCCTCCCTTTGAGTCCAGCCACCAATCGGTAGGCGGCAACCTGAGATGTAAACAAAAGCATCCTCCCAGGTGGGGCCGAGTTATCCAGCCAGCCCCTAAGAGTGAGCCTGGGAGCTGCAGCCCAGAACCCTCTTCCCTGGCTCCCCAATAACAGATAAAAATCTTGGTGTGAGTTTTTTTTTTTTTTTTTTTTTTTTTTGGACAATGAGCGTTCTTCATTTGTCCAGGTAGCATTTACTGGATCTGTCCGAATACATACTAAGCTTGGCCTTGAAGTCTGTAAAAAAAAGTGTTTAGCGAAGATGACTCGCCAAACTTCCTCCAGGTTTGGGGATGTCAAACCTGAACATCATATGTAAAGAAGAAGTAAATAAATATTTGGGGGAAGGAGCACTCTTTTGTCATTCACAGAGAAAGTTACTTTATACAGGAATAAAACAGGAGATGACTTGCAAGCACTAATCATGAGTTAAAAAGTTAAAAAAAAAAAAAACCCACCTGTTGCCTTTGAGTCAATTGGGACTGATAATGACCCTGTAGGTCATAGCAGAACTGCCCCATAGAATTTCCAAGGAGTGCCTGGTGGATTCCAGCTGCCCCCGTTTAGGTCAGCAGCTGTAGCACTTAATTGCTATGCCTCCAGGGTCTCCAGCCATGGATGGGGTTGTTCTTTTCCCAATTTAAGCGCAATCCTCAGTAGACAGAGATATGGAATTAGGGTATAGTGAACAGCATTATGATTTCAATTTCTAGTTATTTAAGGCTCTACCTGCCATTTTGAGAAAGACTTATGTTAAAAAAAAATCTTACGTTAACCAAATTTTTTAATTACAAAAAGTCTGGTATTAACAAGTTTATTAACAATTTCCTGTCTGTTTAGTAGTCAGTTTGCATTAGGGTGGCCACTGTGTCTGTGGAGACCAGACACAATAGTGTAGCAAGCTGACCAGGCAACAGAAGTTACTTTCTGAACTCTCACATATCCAATTTATCTTTGTTTAGACTGGGAAGTCTAATTGTGTGTTCATAGCGTGAACATCCAGACACTTCTCATTTTATAGTTCCCGTTAATTAGAATACCAATGGTGCATTACAGCTTTAAAAATAAAAACGTGAGGCTGCTGTTAGATGGTGTTGAATAGGTTCTGACTCATAGCGACCCTGTGTGCAATAGAACAAAACACTACCCCTTCCTGCACTGGCCTCACAATCACTGCTATGAGGTCAGACAACTAAGTCCATGAACTTCCTTGTTTTAAGTGCTACATACCTCACTGCTGAATATCACTGTGGTCACCTTCAAAGTACTCCCCTTGGGAAGCTATGCACCAATGCTACCACATCGTCCACCCATCAAAGGAATTTTGGAACTCTTTTCGGAATGGCCATTGCACATGGTGACAAGTTTGCAAACTTAATTGTATAGCCTTCTGTGAGGGAGTTTTTAGCCAGTAAACAAATAACTGTATTGGAACACCCTCCCTGCTCACTTGATCTGGCCCCTAATGACTTTTTTCTTTATCCAAAGATAAAGAAAATATTGAAAGGCAGACATTTTGATGACATACAGGACATCAAGGGTAATGTGACGACAGCTCTGATGGCAATTCCACAAAAAGAGTTCCAAAATTCCTTTGAAGGGCTGACTAGGCACTGGCATCAGTGCATAACTTCACACGGGTAGTATTTCAAAGGTGACTATAGTCATATTCAGCAATCAAGTATGTAGCATTTTTTTCTAGGATGAGTTCATGCACTTAACTGTTAATTCTCATGCGTTTGAGCCCTGTTTTGTAGCCACAATGTCAGGTTATCTCGTTGAGGGTCTTCCTTACTTTCAATGACCCTCTACTTTACCAAGTATGATGTCTTTCAGGAACTGGTCCCTCCTCGTAACATGCTCAAAGTCCATGAGATGAGGTCTTGCCATCCTTGCTTCCAAGGAACATTCTGGTTGTACTTCCAGGGCAGATCTGTCACTCAGCTGGCAGTTCACGGTATATTCAATATTCTTCACCAACACTGTAATCGAAAGGCGTCAACAACAAAACCCTACTCAGATAAAGTACAGTAATCAGGAACATTAGAGACACATAGGTGGTTCTTGTATGTCTAAAACCATTCAACACCGCAAATTCAATAAATAGGAGCTAAAATCTTGGAACCTTAAAATGTGTACATATTTACATTTATATATACTACATGTTTGCTTTATGAAAACAGGTTACCTGCTCCTGACCCCCACAATATAATATACCTCTTTAGTTTATCATAACAGGAAGTTTATATTTTGTGAAATTAGAATACATCAGAATAATTTTGAAGTCTTTTTGAGACTGAATTCACCTTATACTATTACAATTTTTTTTTATCGTTACTAAATAAATGCAAGAATCTTCCATAGAGCTACTACAATGTCAACACTGGTAGAAATGGAAGCAGATTAGTGAGAAATAAGGATAGATGTAAACTTCTCTATGTCTAACATAAGATTTAATAAAAGCAAAATCCAGGTTTATAAAACAAAAAAAAACAGGAAATGAAGATGAGGACAACACAGTCATAAGTCAGAAACTAGTTTACTGCACAGTTGCTCAACTTTTTAATGACTTACCTGTTTAATATTTAGCACCATAGTACAGAAAAATAAAAAACTGTGTTTCATTGACAATTTGGTGGAGAGCTGTGGGTTATTCCTCTGTATGTGTGTCATGGGTTAAATTGTGGCCCCTCCCCCAAAACTGTGTGTAGTAATTTGACTTGGCCATGTTCCTGTATGTTGTAAATACTGCCTCTATGATGTTAATGAGACAGGATGGGTGACAGTTGTGTTGGTGGGGCAGGACGCAATGTGTGTGATTACGCAGTGCCTTCACGCGGTCTGTTGGGATGTAAGAGAAAGGGAAGCAGAGACTTGGGGACCTCTTACCACCAAGATAGCAGAGCATGTTCTTTGGAAAGAACCTGGAGTCCCCACACATCAGAAGCTCCTAGTCCAGGGCAAGACTGATGACAAAGACCTTCCTCTAGAGACAACAGAGAAAGCCTTCCCCTGGAGTTGATACTCTGACTTTGGACTTGCAGTCTGTTGGACTGTGACAAAACAAAATTTCTCTTTGTTAAAGCCATCCACTTGGGCTATTTTTGTTACAGAAGCACTAGATGCCTAAGACAATGTGATAGTAGTATCAATTTGATTGTAGCTTGAGGTGAAAATAAGTCTTTCATTCATCTATGAGGCAATGATGTGCTGAGCAAAGTTCAAGTTTGTCACCTTTTGTGGCTATCGCACATCATTGTTGTTGCTTTTAGTTGCCATTGAGCCAGCACTGATTCATAAGAACCTCGTGTGTAAGAGAACAAAATGTTGCCCAGTCCTGCTCCATCTTCATGACCATTGCTATGCTTGAGTCCATTGTATATTGGTAAAATTTTGGAAGACTCATCTGTAGTGTCAGGATGGTGTGAGACAACTGACAACTCTTTATCTTCTGTGCTACAATCAAAAACTGGAGTCATTAATGATGTGGCTGAATCTACCCAATAATCCTCCCAGGTTTGTTTTAAATCAGTGTTTGAAAGGATGGGGTGCAGCCCTGTCTGGTAGCCTGGGGCCTCCTGCAAGACCACATTGTAAAGAATGTTTTGGTTTATCGCCAAGTCATTCATGGTCTGTGGAGCAGAGGAACTGAACCCAAATTCCAGAGCTGCCACTTTATGTGACCTGGGATAAGTTACTTAAGTTCTTAATGACTCATTTTCCCCATTTGAAAAATAGCATGTTTTCAGACCGTTGTTTTCCTAGCGTGTGTTATTTTTCCACGATACTACAAATAGGTCTAGTGACGGAGGGAAGTAAAATGTTTGCAACCTAGAAAAAAACTTACAGAGCTTTTAGAACTGACTCGCTGCTTGATAAAGCAGAATTGACTGAAACTCTCCACTTTAAAGTTATGTTAGCATACTAGTCCTAGAAGTGATTATTGGCTTTGTGATAGCTGCTTTTGTTATAAGAAAAGCCTATACAGAAAATATTTCCAAAATGTGTCCTTTAGAACTGGGGCCACCACTTGAAGAGTTCTGTCTTCCCCTAAATTTTGGAAACATCATGTTAAACAAAGTTGTTGAGGTATTCCTTAGAGGTTTACACTAGTCAAAGCTTTGCAACTTCTGTCTTGGGCATTGAGCATGCAGTATTTCTCCATGGAGCCCTTTTTGAGAAATAGCTCTCAGGTCTAACAAACTAGAGAAGAGTCATTAATAAATAAGTGACTTGTTAGCTGCTGTCGTTCTGGTCCTTGACTCATGCACAACAGGACCAGACTGTTGTGATCCCTAGGATTTTCATTGGCTGGGTTTTCAGATTTTCATTGCCAGGCTTTTCTTCCTGGTCTGTCTTGGTCTGAAAGCTCAACTGAAACTTGTTCAACATCACAGCAACATGCAAACTTCCTGTGACACACGGGTGATGGCTGAGCACGAGGACAGAACATAATTATTATTCAAAATGCCATATAGCAGTGCAATGATGTTTCTTGACTTATGGATTATCATTGTGGAGTTAGGAGTCCCTGGCAGTGCAAATGGTTAAGCACTGGATTACTAACCAAAAGGTTGGTGGTTCACATCCACCCTAGAGGTGCTTTGGAAGTAAGGCCTGGCATTCTGTTTCCAAAAGGTCACAGGCTTGAAAACCTTATGCAGCAGTTCTACTCTACACATGTAAGGTCACCATTAGTCAGAACTGAGTCAGCAACCACTAACAACACTGTGAAGTTTGACAGCAAAGATCTTAATAGATTTTTGTATGAAAAATTATATTGGACAGTTGAGTTTTAACATGGATTATCTTTTTAATTAATAATTATCATAACTAGTAACATTCATGAGTCGGCTCAGACTCGATGGCACTTGGCTTGGCTTGGCTGGCAGTAACATTCAGATGGCTTTAGGTTATGAAGCACCTTCACATATATTTTGTCACTTGATACTAAAACAAGCTTGTTATGTAAGTTTATTGTTTTCCCCATTCAATGGTAGAGGACAATGAATCTCAAAGAGGTTAAATGACTTGTCCAAAAGCAGAGAGCCAATAAATGACAAAACTAGAACAGGAACCAGGTTTTTCGATTCCAAATTCAGTGTCCCCTCTTCCATATCTTATGCCTCTTTTCTTCTAAACATTTTCTTTACCAAGACTCCAATGATTGTTCTTCTCCCAGCAATGTTGCAAACCTCAAGTGGACGTTCAGCCATGAAATTATAATTTTTAAAACAATTCTTGTGAATGTAATTATCTCTCTGTTACAATCATGTAAGCTTCTGTAATACTTCTAATGCTAGTACAACAATTTTCTTTTGCACAAAATTGATTTTATGTGAGAAACTGAGTAATACAGCAAATTATGTTCATGGTTGAGTTCCTTTAGCGTTATGGTCTCTGAAGGGGATACTTCATGTTTTACCACCACTAGGAAAAAGATACTTGAATAGATTGCTCACTATCTCAGTTTCACACATGATGAAACATCTAGATACTAGATCTAAAAAAGAAAAATATCAAATTAGATCTAAGATCTGGGATCTTAGATGATCTAATTGCGATGTCCGAGACTGGCATTTCAGGGCTGAGTCTCTGCGGTCCCATCTAGGAGGTGAAACAGGAGAGCAGAACTGACTCTGCTCCTGGACACAGCTCAGCAAGGACAGTGCTGGTCAGTGGAGAGTCCTTACCGCCTAGCCACAACTACATCGGCTGTCACCTTGCCTGACAGTCAGCAGGACTGCATCACCCGGCTGACCAGTCATACCATAAGGGCCGCACCTTCTTTTTCTGGCTGGACAGCCACAATACCACGCAACCATACCCTTCCACAAAGTCCTTATTCTAGCTACTCAGAACTACTCACTGTCTTCCAGTTCCCCATCTCCGGCCCTGTTTACTTATTTAACAGATCTGTATGGGAAACTTCCTAAATGCTAAAACTAGTGACAGAACAGTAAACAAAACACACCCATTCCCTGCCCTCTTGGAATTTGTAAGTTGGCAGGACCAAATACCTTAATGAAATTGTGACGCACAAATATTTATTTATATTAAGTGACAACGGTTCACTTGGGCCTGGCCAAAGACTCCTCTGAGGAGTGCCTCTTGTGGAAGTGAGAGGAAGTTTTTTGTCACTTCAGGTGACAGCAAATGGAGCATATTTCTTTGTCCTTGATAAGCCTGCCTTCGGTGGACTCAGGATATCCTGCTGCTGTTCTGAGACAGTGACAAAGGAGGGGTCTCTTTCAGGTGGGGCAATTGCTTAGCTAGCAAGAGGACACCTTCCCTTCGGTTGCTCTCTGCTCACAGCTTCAGAGAGAAAAAGTCCTAGTCCCCAAAATGGGGTGACTGTGGCTTGGGTGGGGCCCCAAATCCAGTTTTGTCTTCCTGTAAAGCAGAAGTTAATAAAGCCCCAGATGTCCAGTTTTCCCAAGCGCTGTGCCATTTCGTCGTTTCTAACAGCAGCTACCCCCCTTCCCTCGGTACCCTCCCTCCAGCCTTTGGGTTCCCTAATTCACTGCAGTGTCTCACAGAACTCACAGACTGACCTATAGAAAGGAAATGGCTCACGTGGTGGCAGAGGCTGGCAAGTCCCCGATTGGTAGGTCAGATGTAGGCTTCTCCCGGCCCTCAGTCTCCGCCCAAAGCCCCTTGGCTCTCTGGCTCCATAGGCCCAGAACACACTGTGCCTCCTCCTGTGGCTATCTCCTGTTGGTCTCCCCTTCTTTGGGGACAGTGGGCTCTTCTTTCTCCTGCCTCTGGGGTGGCTCATTTCAAGTCCCGCAGGATGGCAAAACTGACCACTTTCCTTGGTGGGCCGCAATTGCCTATCACACAGTTCTGCCTAGTCACCTGGGTGGGAGTTAATAAGACCATGGCAGGATGGGTCACCCAAAAAGCAATCCATTACAGTGCACAAGCGCACCTCTACTAACAAGTGTCTATCTAGAGAAAACTAGAATTATTCTTCCTACTAGCCTGGCTCTTTAGGAATAAGGAAGGTTCCAGTCCCTTTCCTAACACGGTGCACTGCCTGATGCCAGTCACTTTGCACCAAGAATCATAGTACACAAGTTGTCAGTGGTGATTCCCTTTGCTATTTTGGATGAATGAGCCAGTGGGGTGGAATGTTTTTGATACTAGATCCTCTGCTCATGAGGAGGTGGGGGAGGGAGGAATTAGTTCATCTTGCCACAGAGTTCAGGGCACAAAAAAGGTTCTGATCCTTACCATAAACCTGACTGCAAACTGGAGAGAACCCCTGAGTGAGTTAGTAAGGAACGAGCCTAGGATGGGGACACAACGGGGACTTCCATTTTGAGAAGAATATGTTACACAAGGTATCTCTGGGTGGTGTCAGCGTTAAGCTGCTCAACTGCTAACAGAAAGGTTGGAGGTTCAAATCTACCCAGTGGCACCTCAGAAAAAAGGTCTAGTGTTGACTTCTGAGCCACTAATTAGCACTGGAAACTCTATGGTCACAGTTCTACTCTGACACACGTGGGGTCACTGTGAGTCTGAGCCCATTGTACAAGGACTGGAAACTGGAAGTCTAAGGTGCATGCAGCAAAGAAAGGTTCCTTTAAACCGGAAACAGAAGAGCTGGAAAGTCAACACACAACTGAGACCTCCAGTTTGTTCCTTCACTCTTAAAGCTGTGTTGACAAATTGCAGCATGTTGTATGTTGGGAAAGACATGTTGTAAGATTCTGCAATATTTAATGTGTAAAGGACAAAGTCACACCTCAATCCTAGATTCTGGGTTTTGTGTTTTTGAACATAACCAATTCATATGCCAGCACTTTAGTTTATAACATAAAGGGAAATCCTTGCCAGGTAAACAGGCCATCTTAATTCAAAGGTAAGAAAGAGTTAGTATGAGATAATCATGATTTTGGCCTTTGAATACAAATTCCAAACTTGCCCATCAAATTGAGCTTTTTCCTCAGAAACCCTTTATTCCGTTATTCTCACTCTCACTTTAAAATCATCTCACTGCCTAGAGATCCCACTTGCTACCTAAGCTTTGTTGTTAGCTGCCACCAAGTTGGTTCAGACTCTTGGCCATCGCACGCAATGTCAGGACAAAATGTTGACCAGTCCTGTGCCATCTTCACAACCCTGATAGGCTTGAAACGTCAGTGGTGTAGCTACCAGCATCATGACCACACAAAGGTCGCCACTTAGAATGAGCTGATGGACAAGTGGTGGGCATTATGGGTAGGGGCCCTAGCCGAGAGGAGGACGGCCGTACTACCCTAACTGTTGGCAGAAAGTCAGATAGCCTGTCTCTGGCTGTGGTTGTTCTAGAGGACACTTTTGTTTGCAAAAAAGACGTGACAGTCTGTTTATGTAGAGATTTACCATGTTGGAAACCCTATGGGGTAGTCATAATCTGTCCTGAAGGATTGCTAGGAGTCGGAATTGACTTGACAGCCTGAGGTTTTTTTGTTCTGTTTTGTTTTTCAAAACTTTTCTCAGATTATCTCAGTCGCACAAGGAAATTATTATAAAGAAATTAGATTAGTTGCAAAATTTCTATTTTCACTTACGGAGAGCAGTTGTTTTACATAGCCAGTAAAGAGGGCCAGGGAAAGGGAAAGTCATTGAGTAACAGCGTTTTTGTTTATGGGGCTGGACAGTTAGGCAACAGATACGGGTCATGGTCGCACAGTAAGTATAATGGGTTTCACTGAATCTTTTCTATGAAAGATGTGGAACTGGCCGATGTTGTATTCTTTATATTTTTACAATACTTCTTTTAAATGTACATTTTTTCTTCACTCTTTCATTCACAATACTTATTGTCTATTCATTCTAAGATACAAAATTCTACTCCTCTACTGGCCTCAATCTAGCAGAACAGAAAGCCGTTAATATAATATGGTACAATATAGTACAGTATAAATTTATACAATCATCAAAGTGCAGCACAACACCATATAAAACAATAGTGTATAATATTTTAATTATAGCCCATCAAAGTAACACCAAAGTCTAATTCCTTCCTTTCAAAGCACCCTACTTATTTCTGTACAAAAGGTTGCCTCACTCACGCCATCCATCGGTGCGGTTACCTCCGAGCTGCCTGTTCCTTCTCCCTCGTCCCCTGTTCTGGCACGGCTGCTGCCCACAGAGCCTCTGGGCAAGGCTCACAAACAGCCCCATCTAGAATACAGTCTCCAGGAGGTCCCAAGCTTCCCATCCTAGGCAATCAGGGCTTGGACAGGCTGGGGCCATGGTGAGGAAAAGGCGCTCCTCTGTGACCCTCTTCCAGGCAAGGCAGGAAGGACAGTCCTCAGGGCCCCCTGCATCTACCTCCTGTTTTTCTTTGCTTGGTTCCCAGCCATAAGAGCCTCCCCTGAATGTTAATGAAATTATGAGGGTGGTTCTGTTCTGTCCTATAGGGTTGTAATTGGATAGACTCCATGGCTTGGGTTATGGGTGTGTTAATGAGAGGAAATAGGGAGTAGCAGGGCAAAGAGGGAAAGGAACTACGAGCTATCAGCTCCTAGACCGGCTACAACTGACCCCAAAGCTCAGGTGTGTTTCTCAACCACTAAAGCCATACCTGGGGAGAAAAATCATTCTTTCACTGCGCCTTTAGGACAGCTGAGAGTTGGACCTGACTCCACCACAACTGGTTCGGTGTGTCATGATTTTAAGACAGCTACCAGTTCTTTGTTTTTTGCCTTAGTCTAAAGTCTTTGAGACAAACCTTGCTTTTAGGCATACACTGTGTCCTTCCTGGTATATAGGGTGTGAAAAAACAAGGGTATATTAGGAATGTTTAGAATTGTTAGCATGTAGTTTAAAAATACACTGGCAATTATTCACTTACTTTCGCCCTTCTAGCAAATCATCTGTTTATACTGCTTGGAGAAACACATGCAAAAATCCAAGATTAATTTTCATTAGAAAGTCACAGGTGATGTGGCTATACATTACTGTACATTACCTTGTTGCCACTGAGTCGATTCCAGCTTGTAGTGGCCCTATAGGACAGAGTAGAACTGTTTCATGGGGTTTCCAAGGCTGTAATCTTTATGGAACCAGACGGCTACATCTTCCTCCCATGGAGCCACTGGTGGGTTTGAACTGCAGACTTTTTGATTAATCGCTGGAGTTTTCAAGCACTGCACCACCAAGGTTCCTTACCATACATGCCAAATCGAACCCACTGCTGTTAATTCTGACTCATAGCAACTGAATAGGTCAGAGTAGAATGTCTCCATGGGTTTCCAAGGAGCATCTGGTGGATTCGAACTGCTGATCTTTTGGTTAGCAGCCAAACACTTAATCACTGCACCACCAGGGCCCCTACTTCACATTACCACCTCATAAATAACTACTGTAACCACTGACTTTACTTTGACAAAATGATTAGTGCATTTGTGTGGTCTGCAGTCTGGTTTAATGTTAGCAAAGTTAGGGAAAGGTACCAGTAGGCTTCATGTTTTCACTTTAGGAAACTCTGGCCCTTGCGTCCCACTGTCCTTCTTGTCACTGGTCCAGAATGTTAAAAGCATCAGATTTAGGAGTAGCTGGGCAAAGAGAAAAAACCCTGATGGCATAGTGGTCAAGTGCTATGGCTGCCAACCAAAAGTTCTACCAAGCAGTCCTTGGAAACTCTATGGGGGTTAATTCTACTCTGTCTTATAAGGGCCCTATGAGTGAGAAGTGAAACCAACAGGTTTAATGGGTTGGGCAAAGGGAGGGCACTCCCTGGGTGGTGCAAACAGGCCCCTGACTACTAATTGAAATGTTGGTGGCTGAAACCCATCTGGAGACAACTCCCAAGGCCACAACCATGAAAAACCTACAGTGCACAGTTCTTCTCTGACACACATGGGATCACCATGAGTTAGCATGGACTTAATTGACAACTGATTTGGGAGGGCAGAGGGAGAAGGAAGACTCTGAGAGACAGGAGAAGGTGAGAGGACGTGACTTTGCTTCTGTGGATTCATACTTAGTAACTTTAGGGTCTCAATAACCTCAGGACTGGCTGAGGCCCAAATCTCCAGCTGTCTGTAATTTAGGGACACATGCTCACAGTGTATCTCCATGTGCTGTTCTCCAAAGAATCAGGCACGACTGTGCCCCCAAATTAACAGCAACAATAAAAATGACAGGATTCAGGATTACCGGGTGTATACATTTACACTGTTATTAAGTTTAAAAAACAGAGAGCTCTTTAGGATCCTCTGACAAAGAAAATGCACACGAGTCTATAAACCTGTTGCTGCTGAGTAGATTCCAACTCATGGCAAACCTATAGGACTGAGTAGAACTGCTCCATTGGGTTTCCAAGGGGTGGTTGGTGGATTCAAACTGCTGACCTCTTAGTTAGCAGGTGTAGCTCTTAATCACTGCACACCAGGGCTCATGAGTCTATAGACACTAAAAAGATATTCTGAGATTTGCCTAAGTGCCTGGCCCTTGTGGTAACAGGTACCACAGAGACGCAGAGATGCAGAGCTGGACTGGTGAACTTCCACACTGCCATCTCAAGGAAGGATTCTTTCATGGAGATATTATTAATGGAGAATTCGAGGAACAAAGGGAGAATCCAAGAAACTCAGCAAGGTGCCTGTCATGGATTGGATTGTGTCCCCCAAAAAACATGTGTAGCCATGTGGCTGGACCATGATTCCCTGTATTCTATGACTATCCTCCTTTTTGTGATTGTCCTGTCCTGTGTTAAAGGATTAGGGTGGGACTATAAATCCCTTCATAGGATCACCT
Organism: Heterohyrax brucei; assembly: GCA_028571685.1. NCBI lineage: Eukaryota > Metazoa > Chordata > Mammalia > Hyracoidea > Procaviidae > Heterohyrax > Heterohyrax brucei. The sequence goes on from CM053142.1 coordinate 106,559,462, forward strand.
CCCTGCTCCACTGTAAAGAGAGTTTTCCTGGAGTATGGCTTGCCCCACCTTTAATCCTTTCATCCTATAAGAGGTAAAAGGAAAAGGAAACCAGCAGAGAACTGGGAACCTCACACCATCAAGCAAGCAGAACTGGGAGAAGAGCGCGTCCTTCAGACCTGAGGTTCCTGCGCCAAGACGCTCCCTGGACAGAGACTGATGCAATACCAGACTTTCCTCCAGAGCCGACAAGGGGGAAAGCCTTCCCCTGGAGCGGACACCCTGAATATGGACTTGCAACCTAGCAGACTGTGTAAGAATAAACCTTCCTGTGTTAAAAGCACTCACTGTGTGGTATTTCTGTAGAGCAGCACAAGCTGACTAAAACAGGGCCCTTTTACTTCCCTTCTCGCAAAATGAAAAACTCAAGTTTTTCATTCATTCTATGAATATTTCTTGAACATTTTTCTTCTCTACACCAGATACCCAAATATAGGCATAAGGAAGACATACTGGTTTCTTAAGGAGCTCATAATCTAACAGGGATGACAGACACCAGAGGTTTTTCAGAGTCGACTCACATGGTTGACTCAGCCAGGACTCACCACTTCCTCTTTCAGCTCAAGGCTGCACCTTTGCTATTATTCTTTTAGTATGGTTTGTCTGATCACATTTAAATGTTTTACACACTCCTCTCTTCTCTTGTGATTAGATCAAATACACTCTACTTACTACTTTGAAAGAAGTTTTCTAACACAGTATCCCACTGAATTCTCTTCCTGGAAAGCTGTCTAGTATAATAGCTCTGGGGTAGCCTGCCCGAGGTTCCATCACTCATTAACTGAGCAAGCTGCTTTACCTCTCTGGGCTTCCCAGTAAAATAAGGATAATAACTGTGTACCTCATTAGATTGTCAAAGAATGGAGTAGATAATACCCAAAATGTTATGTAGTAAACGACTCAATAAACATTTGTTTTTAATACAATTGTTATTGCTATTGCTTTTTCACATTTTCAATATGCAAATAATGTTCCCTGTATCTAGAATATTCCCTCTTTCCCACCATCTTTCTCTTTCTGTTTCTCTATGGGACAAAGCTCAGCTCTCTACTCTGCTGAACCTTTTCCAGACTCATGCTCCCTTTGAGTTACAAATACACTCCATTATATACAATCTTTACTATTATTTATTGCACTGTGTTACTCTAGTTTACATATCTAGCTTCCTTAGCAGCAATGAGCTCATTAATATCAGGAACTATGTCTTAGTTATCTTTTTAATCTCAGCATACAGTTTGTAAATACCCAGTTAATCTCAGTTAATAAATGGATGACTGAATTCACAACACCAGGAGAAATGGTGTTGTTTATTTTTTAATATCAAAATATTAACATCAGAGCAAGAAGAGATCTTAGAAACAATTTAGTCCAATTCCATCATCTCATTCTTTGCAGACAAGGAGATAGAGATAGAAAGAGATAAGTGTTGCTTAAGGTCACACTGTAGGTAGGTGGCCAGATTTATAAGTAATGGGCTTGGCCCTTGGCAGGCAATTACATGCAGTTGTCAAATAAGAAACCAAACGACAAATCCCATGTCTTTTTCCTCTATACTTTGTCCCTTTCCATCATTAGTCATTATATCAGGATTCTTTCAGCTACAAATAACAGAAGATTTGATTCCAATTGGCTTAAATAATAAAGTCTCATATTGGCACTTATAACTGGAAAATCTAGAGGTGGGGCATACTGAAAGAGTGACAGGACTCCCCAACTCAGTAACGTCTCAGAGAACTGGTTTCTTTCTGTCTCCACATTGTCTTGTGTCAGAGCTTTGTACTAAGACTGGCTTCTGAAAGTCCCCGGGTCGCTACAACAAATTCTAGGGCTACATGCTACAATATCCACATCAGTAAATCAAAAAAAGAGAAAGAGAAACTGAAACAGAGAGAACACTTCAACCCAAAAGTCCTGGCCTTTTCTCTGATTGCAGCACATTAGGTAATGTCCCGTCTCAGACAAGCACGGCTGTTCTTGTCCCTTCTATTCAGGGACTGAAGGTCTTAGCCAGGGCAATTAGACAAGGAAATCAAATAAAACATATCCATGCTGGAAAGGAAGAACCGAAAATATCTCTATTTACAGTAGCAACAGGAAATCTTAGTGGACATCCTGGGAGTTTCTTATATATATAAACTGTTGTTGTTGTCATTATTGTTAGGCATGGAGTTAGTTCTGACTCTTAGTGACCCTGTGCACAGCAGAATGAAACACTGCATTGTGCCCACAGCTGTTTTTATGCTTAAGCTTATTGTTGCAGCCACTGCTTCATTCCCTCTTGTGGAGGGTCTTCCTCTTTTTTGCTGACCCTCCACCTCCACCAGTCATGATGTCCTCCAGGAATTGATCCCTGCTAACAACATGTCCAAAGTATGCAAGACACAGTCTTGCTATCTTGGCTTCCAAAGATCATTCTGGTTGTACCTTCCAGAAAAGCTCTGTTCGTTCTTTTGGCAGTCCAAGGTACATTCAGTATTCTTCTCTGTTAAATAAGTTCAATAACGTTGCAGGATACGAGACCAGTATACAAAAAAAAAATAGTGAGAATAGACTTGACAGCAACTAACAACAACAAAAATACGCTCACAATGAGCAATCTGAACATGGAGTCAAGAAAACACTAATTTACAATACCTCTAAAAAGGATAAATATTTAAAATAAATGTAACAAAAATAGTAGAAGATTCATACTCTGAAAACTACGAAAAAGAAGTTGAAAGAACTTAAAGAGAACCTAGATAAATGGAGATATCTGATGGTCATGGATCCGAAGATTTAATATTTGTGAGATGGCCACATTCACTACATTAATCTATAGATTCAACAGCAATCCTTATCAAAATTCTTGCTGTTTTCATTGTAGAAATTAATGTGTTGATCCTAAAATCCATGTGGAAATTCAAGGGACCCATAATTATCAAAGCAGTTTTGGAAAAAAACAAACTTGGTTGACTTAACACTTCTCAACTTTGAAAATCACTACCAAAGGACAGCAATTAAGACAGTGTCATAGATTGAATTGTATTCCCCCCAAAATGTGTGTATTGATTTGGCTGAGCTGTGATTCCCGGTATTGCTTGATTATTCCCATGTGTTAGAAATCTTGCCTCTACGATGTTAATGAGGGAAGATGGGCAGCAGTTGTGTTAGTGAGGCAGGATTCAGTCTACAAGTTTGGATTGTGTTGAGGCAATGTCTTGGGGTAGAAAAAGAAAGAAGCGAGCAAAGAGACCTGGGGGTTTCATACCACTAGTAAAGAAGCACTAGCAGTAGAGATCATCCTTTGGACTTAAGGTCCCTGTGCCTGAGAAGCTCCCAATCCAACAGATTGATTGATGACAAGGGTCATCTTCTGGAGCCAATTGAGAAAGCCTTCCCCTGGAGATGATGCCCTGAATTTGGACTCTTAGTCTACCTTACTGTGAGAAAATAAATTTTGCTTTGCTAAAGTTATCCACTTGTGTGATTTCTATCATGGCAGCACTAGGGGACTAAGACAGTATGCTATTGGTATAATGGTAGGCATATGGATCAATAGAATATAATTGAGAATATAGAAATTGTTTTTCAACAATAGTGTCAGGAACATTCAATGTTTAAAAAAAAATTGTGTTTTTAACCAACAGTGCTGGAGCAACCAGACGTCCGCATGCGAAGAATGATGTTGGACCCCTACCTCATACTATATAGAAAATTAATTTAAAATGTATCAAAGCTTTAATATAAAAGCTAAACTATAAAAGTCTTAGAAGAATACATAGGAATACATCTGCATGACCTTGAATTACACAACTGTTTCTTGACGTGACCGCTAAAAGAAAAAATAAATTGGACTTCATCAAAAGTAAAAACTCCTATGCTTTGAAAGATACCATCAAGAAAGTGAAAAGCCAAACCACAGAATGTGATATAAATATTTGCAATATCATATATCTATGATAAAGGACCATAATATATAAAGAACTCTTACCAGTTAATAATAAAAAAACAACACAATTAAAAAACTAGCAAAAAATCAGAATAGGCTTTTTTTTATAAAGATATACAAGTGGCCAATAAGCTTATGAAATGACAAAAATATCACACTGACATATCCTTCACACACTGAAAACCTAAATCACACCCATTGCTGTGGAGTCAAGTCTGACTCATAGTGACCCTATAGGACAGAGTAGAACTGCCTGGTGGATTTTAACTCCTAACTTTTTGACTACGCACTTCAAATCTTAACCACTATGCCACAAGGAATACCTCATACACATTAGGTTGGCTAAAATCAAAAGACACATAATAATAAGATTTGGACAGGATATGCATAAATTTATACCAGGAATGTAAAATGGTTCAGCAGCTTTGGAAAACAATCTGACAGTTTCTCAAAAAGTCAAACAGAATTACCATGTGACCTAGTAATTATACTCCTATGAAAACACGTTCATACAAACTTAAGCAATAGTGCTCACAGCAGCATTATTCATAGTGTCCCCAAAGTGGAAGCAAACCAAATGTCCGTCAACTGACAAATGGATAAATAAAATATGGTGTGTTCATAGAATGGAATATTACTGGGCAATAAAAGAAATGATGCACTGATCCATACTACACATGGATAAACTTTGAAAACACTGATAAGTGAAAAGAAGCCAGGCATAAAAAATGACATATTGTATGATTCCTTTAATGTCACTACATTCACAAGTTCTTAGCGAAGACTGCTTGGAGCAAAGACCAACACTGTTCTAATGGTATGATCAACAGGTGTTTATTACTCACAGAGTAAACAGGATGGGGATGAAGAGAATAGCACACATCCTCGTCAACCTAGGGTCCTTGAAATCAGGCTCCTCTCATCCACAGAATGGTGTTAGATTGAATCTAACCTGCCCCAGTTCAAGCCCCAGGAGGAGAATGCCTCAGTTTCCCTTGGGATTAAATAGTAATTGGGCAGACATAGATATATGCCAAATATCATGTACAGATTAACAGGTAAAGGAAGGGGTAATAAAAGAGAGATAATAAAAGGTAAAAGGTGGTAATAAAGTAGAAAGCCTCCTGCAGGCAATGGGCATCATTTATTGCCCCTATTTAGAATGGGCTGGATTTATGGTGCCAGAGAACTAGAGAACTGGTGCCAGAGAACTAGAGAACAGGTGTCAGAGAACTTCTCCTTTGCTCCACTAAAATAGCATAACAAAGTTCTGGGAAGTAGTCCTCTTCAGAGCGCTATCACCTTTCCCTAAGGCACACACTTTATGTCTATTAGTAGCTCCACCATAAGTCTGTCAGTTTGCCTTACTGTGGTGGCTTGTGTGTTGCTGTGACACTGGAAGTTTTACCACCAATATTTCAAATACCAGCAGGGTCGCCCTTGGTGGATGGGTTTGGGTATAGCTTCCAGACCAAAACAGACTTCAAAGAAGGACCTGGCAGTCTACTTCTGGAAAAAAAAAAAATTGGCTGGTGAATACCTTACAAATAGCAGCAAAACACTGTCTGACACAGTGCTAGAAGCTGAGTCCCTCAGGCTGGAATGCACTCAAAATATGACTGGGAGAGAGCCGTCTCCTCAAAGTAGAGATGACCTTAATAACATGGATGGAGTCAAGCTTTCTGGACTTTCAATTGTAATGTGGCACAACTCAAGATGAGAAGAAACAGCTGTAAAAATACGAATAACCAGAACACGGAACACGTGATGTATGAATCTAGGAAAATTGGAAATTGTCAAAAATGAAATGGAATGCATAAACATTAATATCCTAGGATTAGTGAGCTGAAATGGGCTGACATTATTGGCCCTTTTGAATTACATAATCATACGACTTACTGTGTGGGAATGACAAATTGAAGAGGAATGGCATCGTAATCATTTTAACAGAGAACATTTCAAGATCTACCCTGAAGTATAACACTGTCACTGACAGGATAATATCCATATGTCTTCAAGGAAGAACAGTTAACACAACTATTAATCAAATTTGCACACCAACCAATAAAGCCAAAGACGAGGAAATTGAAGATTTTTACCAACTTATGCAGTCTGAAGTTAATCAGACATGCAATCAAGATGCACTGATAACTCTAGTGATTGGAATGTGAAAGTTAGAAACAAAGAAGGATTGGTACTTGGGAAATATGGCCTTGATGACAGAAGCAACACTAAGACCAACTACTTCTTCATTGCAAATATTCTTTCTCAACAACATAAATGACACTATATATGTGGACCTTGGAATACACTGAACAAAACTGACTGCATGTGTGGAAAGAGATGATGAAGAAGTTCAATATCATCTGTCAGAATAACACCAGAGGCCGACTGTAGAACAGGCTGTCAATTGCTCACACACAAGTTGAAGTCAACATTGAAGAAAATTAGAAAAAGTCTGCAAGGGCTAGAGTATTATCTTGAGTGTATCTATCTAAAGGATAGATTTGAAGCTTTGAACACTAACGACTGAAGACCAGATGAGTTCTGAAATGCTATCAAGGACATTATATGCAAAGAAAGCAAAAGTTCTTTAATATGGCAGCATAGAAAGAAAAGACTAGAATGGATGTCAGAAAAGACCCTGAAATTTGCTCTTTAATGTAGAGTAGCTAAATCAAAAGGATGAAATGATGAAATAAAAAAGCTGAACAGAAGATATCAAAGAGCAGCTTGAGACGATAAAGTATTACTATGACATATGCAGAGACCTGGAGATAGAAAATCAAAAGTTACAAACACACTCAACATTTCTCAAGGTGAAAGAACTGAAGTAAAAATTTAAGCCTTGAGTTGCAATACTATAGAGTTCTGTAGGGAAAATATTAAATGATGCAGGAAGCATGAAAAGGAGATGGAGGGAATACACAGTCACTGTACCAAAAATAACTGGACAACATTCAACCATTTCAGAGGGGAGCACATGATCAAGAACCAATGGCTGTGAAGGAAGAGGTCTAAGCTGCACTGAATGTATTAGTGAAAAACAAGGCTCCAGAAGTTCACAAAATACCATCTGAGATGTTGCAACAAACAGATGCAGACCTGGAAATGCTCTCTTATCTGTGTCAAGAAATTTGGTAGACAGCTACTTGGCCAACTGACTGAAGGGATACATGTTTGTACCCATTCCACAGAAAGCTGATCCAACTGAACGAGGAAATTATCAAACACTATATCACACACAAGTAAAGTTCTGCTGAAAATAATTAAAAAATGGTTGCAACGGTATATCAACGGGGCACTAGCAGAAATTGAAGCCATATTCAGAAGAGGAAGTAAAACAAGCAATACCCTTGCTGATGTCAAATGGGTCATGGCTGAAGGCTGAGAGTACCAGAAAGGTATTTACCTATGTTTTTCCAACTATGTAAAGGCATGTGACTGTGTGGATCATAATAAATTATGGGTAACATTGTAAAGAATGGGAATTCCAGAAAACTTTTTTGTACTCATGAGGAGCCTGTACACAGACAAAGAAACAGTCATTTGAACAGAACAATGGGATACTGTGTGCTCTAAATTCAAAAACGGTATGCATCCGGGCTATGTCCTTTCACCACATATATTCATTTTGTACACTGAGCAAATAATCCAAGAAGCTGGACTATATAAAGGAGAATGAGGCATCTGAATTGGAGGAAAACTCATTACAACCTACAATGTGCAGATGACATAATCTTGCTTCCTGAAAGTGAAGAGAAATTGAAACACTTACTGATGAAGATCAAAGACCACAGCCCTCAGTATGAATTACACCTCAGCATCAAGTAAACCCAAATCCTCACAACAGAACCAAAAAGCAATATCATGATAAAAGAAAAGATTGAAGGTGTCAAGAATTTCATTTTACTTGGTTCCACAATCAACATCCATAGAAGCAGTAGTCAAAAAACCAAAATCAATGTGGTGCATTTGGGCAAATCTGCTGCAAAAGGCCTTTTTCAAGTGTGAAAAAGCAAAGATGTCACCTTGAAGACTAAGGTGTGCCTGCTCGAAGCCATGGTGTTTTCAGTCACCTCATATGATGTCTGGCAGTTAAGTTTGTGAGCTTACCACTGTGTGCTTACCTTGGTAACACTGTACAAACAACTTGGTAAGATTTCATAACCTTGGTATATCAGTGTCTCACAGCTGTATTCGTGTTGACAAGTGGCACTGTCTTGGTGAGTGGCATTCATTATTGTTGTTTCGTGTTCTTGTGTGCCGTTGTGAGAGTGTCAGAGCTTGAACTTGAGCAAAAAACAAACATGAAATTTCCTGTGACACTTGGCAAAACTGGAAGTGAAATCAGGGACATGTTAGTCCAAGTTTATGGGGATGATGCCATGAAGAAAACAGCAGTGTACCAATGGATTAACCATTTTTCTGAGGGGAGACAAAGAATCACCGATGAAGAGAGGTCAGAGCAGCCAGTAACAAGCAGAACTGATGAAAACATTGGAAAAATACATCAAATTGTGCTTCAAAGTCATTGGCTGACTGTGAGCAGCACAGCAGTCCAAGGAAATAAACATCAATAGAGAAACAGGAAAAGCTTAACAGAAAATCTTGACATGGGAAATGCACTGTGCAAAAATGGTCCTGAAGGAACTCACCAATGAACGAAAGCAGAGTCCAAGTTTGCCGAGACCTTTAGGAGAGGCAAGACAATGAGAGACAGAGTTCCCAAACTGCTTTGAAGAGAGGGCTAGGTGCTGGCGTCAGTGCATAGCTTCCCAAGGGGAGGACTCGGAAGGCGACTGCAGTGACACTCAGCAGTGAGGTATAGGGCAGCATTTCTAGGATGAGTCTGTGAACTTAATTGGCAGGCCTTGTATGTATATGAAAGGCAGACAACGAGCAAAGCAAACTGACAAAGAATTGATGCCTCTGAATTATGGTGTTGGCAAAGAATATAGAGTATACCATGGACTGTCAGAAGAATGAACAAATCTGTCTTGGAAGTATAGCCAGAGTGCTCATTCGCAGCAAGGATGGGGAGGATTCGTTGTCAGGTGGGTCCGGTCCCTGGTGAAGGGCATCATGCTGGGTAGAGGGTCAGTGAAAAAGATGAAGACCCTCGATGAGATAGACTGACACAGTAGCTACAACAATGGGCTCAAGCACAGCAGTGGTTGTGAGGATGGCGCAGGCCCGGGCTGTGTTTCCTTCTGTTGTACGCAAGATCACCAGGAGGCAGAACGGACTCGACAGCACCTGACACTAGTAGAACGAGGTCCCTCTATAGCTAAGGAGACAGTCAGAGACAATTTTAACATAGCGTGCCATGCATCTAGCAATCCATTTCTATGAAAAATACCCAGAATAGGCAAACCCACAAAGGTGGAAAGTAGACTGGTGGTCTCCTAGAGCTTGGGAAAGCAGGTAGGGGGTAGAGAGGCGGGGTATTTGGAGTAAACAAGTCATGACTGCCAATGGGTATGAGTTTTCTTTTAAGTATAATGAAATGTTTCAAAATTTATTTGTAGTGATTCCTGCACAACTCTGTTACTATACTAAAAATACTAATTTTGTACTTTAAATAATTGAATCATATGGTTACTAAATTGTATCTTAATGAAGATGTAGTTTAAAAATAAGGAGAAAAAGGTAGTGTTTCAGGTGATAGCTCATTGTCTGACAATGCCAAAGAAATTTTCTACCACGTTAATTGAAATTTAAAGTTATCTTCAAACAAGATTAGCGAGATGTATGGTTCTGGCAAACTGAGGCCATTAGAAGAAAAGTCTGAAGGTCATCAGAAGACAAGAGGAAGGGAAGAGGACATGAGACACGCTGTCTGCAATCTGAAGTGAGATTCTAAAGGAACTCAAGAGCACTTAGCCCTCCCGCTTTGTATCAGCTCCTGCCAGCGTTCCTGGGGAAGCCGTGTCTGCTCTGAGTGGTCTGCTTGACTGCAGATCCATCAGGCTGCACATTCCGCCCCACTCCACCGAGCTCAGCCACAGGCCATGACTGCTCTGCTGCTCCTTACAGTCACTTCAAAGAAATGCTTCCACTTTCTAAGGGCTTTCTTAGGAGTGAATGAATACTTCTATTTTTGCCCCATCCTTGTTTTCCTCTACAGTACCATCATACAAAATTGTATGGGTTAATCAGATTTTGCTGAAACTTTGGAAAAAAGAATAACAAATGAGGCAAAAATGAGTACTAGTATAACTCCTGTTGAGTTGATTCTGACTCATGACAACTCCATATGTCAGAATAGAACTGTGCTCCGTAGAGAGTTGATTTTTCAGAAGTAGATCACCAGGGCTTTCTTTCACAATGCCTGTTGACAGAACTTAACAACAACAACTGGATGGATTTCAACATTTAGCCTTTCAGTTTACAGCCAGGTGCATTAGCTCTTTGCACCACCAGGAACTCTCTAAGAGTAAAACAGTCATGCCAAAACCAAGTGCTGTCAAGTCAGATCCGACTCATGGCGACCCTATGCTAAATATAATTTCATTGTTACCACCTCCCCCTCTCAAAGCAAAACAAAATACTCAAAAAATCAAGCATTTTGTAGCCAACACCCCATGGATAACAGGCCTTCTTTCTTAGACCTATGAATGTTGTGCTTTCTTCTTCAAACCTTCACAGTGGGACTGTCCCCTCAATTGTCCAGGCTCTGGTCACTGCTGGGACCCCTTCCACTTCCCCCACCAGGCAGTACATGGGATGTATTCATCATAGTCATTTCCCTAAGTCACAGTTACTTAATACTAGAGTAATACCATGAAAGTGACTCCAGCAGAATGGTCCAAGGTGGGCATGAGAACCTCTAGCCCAACAGAAACATCTGGGCTAGTGTCATACCCCATGCCCAGCTCCTTCTGATGTAACTCTACTGCTGTCAGTAGAAAGCACTTCATAGGCAAACCACGGACAGCCACATCTCTCAAGAACAGTTTTTCAGAAGCATGGAGCTTACATTCTTCTAGGTGCAATGAGAAAACTAGTCCATTACTGAGCTATGTACTCTTGATGTAAGGACCTGAATAAGTTTCTAAGAAAGTAATCTTTAATAGAGGGTCACAATGGTTCAATGATAGTATTCTCACCTTCCAGGTGGGAGACTCACATTCTGTTCCCACCACCCCTCGGTCAGTGGGAGATTGCATGTTGCTCTGGTGCTGAACAGGTTTCAGCAGAGCTTCCAAATTAAATGAACTAGGAAGAAAGACCTGGTGTTCTGCTTCCAAAAACCAACCAATAGAAACCCTGCATATCCATTGGTTGAGTCACCATGGGGTCACCAGGAATTGAGTCCCAACATGACAGCAGATAACAACACCAACAGCAATCATCTAAAATCATTCTTTCCTCTCTCCTGAAGGTAGTAGAGAGGACGGGATGACAGCAGTGGCAGTACGTCGGTGGTAATGGAGCACGGAAGACAGGAGTTTCATTCATCAGCTGTAGTACCAAAGCCATTTCTGATTAGAGATCATTTCTATTTGCTCTTGTTTCAGAGTTTCCTTCCAAATTGGAAATAACGTATTAAGGTAATATATTCCCATACACAAGAGTAGTATCCATTCATTAAGCTAGACAGATAAACTTCTCATGAAGCCAAAGCAAATAACGTTGGCTAGCTTCCCATTTCACATTACCCTGAAGTATGAATAAAACCATGGTTTTATTTGTTGTGGTGTCTATGATATTAAAAATTCCTACAACAGCATCAGCAAGATCTCTCAAGATAAGCCTCAAACCTTTCCTATTGAGGATCCATGGAAATATCTCTAATTCTTTGTTCTTCTCTTAACTGCTTCTGGTATTTAGTTTTCTTGTTTGGTTTATTGGCTTTGGCTTTATTCTCTGGAATTTTTTTGTTATTGCTGATGTTGTTTAATTATGAAAATATTCATACAGTACATATAGAAACATATAACTTACAACTATCCATATATACATTTCCAGACTTAAACAAATGCCAACCTTTTGCATGCTTTGGACTTTTTAAAAAAATAATTAAAACATTAGAGACTTGTTTGGAGCCAGATAGGTGCAATTACATTTACCTTCTGTCATGGATTGAACAGCACCCCGCTAAATTTTGTGTCAGTTAGGCCGTGATTCCCAGCATTGTGTGGTTGTTCTTTATTTTATGATTATAATTTTCCTGTGTATTGTAAATTCAAATCTCTGCCTGTGGTTAATGAGGCAAGATTAGCTTATGTTAAACAGGATTAGGGTGGAATTGTAGCATCCTTACTGAGGTCATCCTGGATCCATAGAAACATAGAAAGAGGTTCCCTGGAGGGTGGCCTGCACCACTTTTCATCTTGCAAGAGATGAAAAGGAAAGGAAGTAGGCAGTGATTTGGGGACCTCATACCACCAAAAAATTGTCACTGGAAACAGAGTGCATCCTTTGTACCCTGTGTTCCTGCCCAGAGAAGCTCATAGCCCAGCGGACGATGAGAAGGATGTCCTTGAAAGCTGACAGAGACAGAAAGCCCTTTCCTAGAGCTGACGTCCTGAATTTAGGCTTCTAGTCTACAGACTGTGAGAGAAGAAACATCCATTTCTTGATACTATCCATTTGTGGTATTTCTGTTACAGTAGCAGTAGATGAGAAAGATACTTTCTTATTGATGTCAAGATTTTCAGGCTTAGTAAGGAAAAATTTTATTTTAAAAAGTATATAAACTTCAGCAAATATTTTAATTTTTAAATTACTAAGAAGTGAGTTCTTTAAGGCATTCTTTTCTTCATTGTGGTAAATATATAAAACAAAACATTTTACATTTCAATATTTTTACATGTACAATTTAGTGGCATTAATTATGTTCCTTTTGTGAAACCATCACCACTCTCCATTTCCAAATCTTTACATTTCTCTTAACAGAAACTGTGTGCCCTCTAAGCGATGACCTCCTCTTCCCCTGCCCTCCCACTCCTGGTAACCACTAATAAACTCTGGTGTCCTCACATTTGCCCATTCTAGCATCAGGATTGGAGGAAGACTTGTTAACAACCTGCATTATACAGCTGACACAACCTTGCACTCACTGAAGAACATCAAAGCCCACAGCCTTCAGTATGAATTGCACCTCAGCATCAAGAAAAAAAATCCTCATAACTGAACCAATAAGCAACATTATGATAAACAGAGATAGGATTGAAGTTGTCAAGGATTTCTTTTTACTTGGTTCTACAACCAACACCCGTGAAAGCAGCAGTCAAGAAATCAAAAGATGCATTGCATTGGGAAAATCTGCTGCAAAGGACTTTTTTAAAGTGTTGAAAAGTAAAAATGTCACTTTGAAGACTCAGGTGCACCTGACCCAAGCCATGGCATTTCCAATTGCATCATGTGCATGTGAAAGCTGGACAAACAATAAAGAAGACAGAAGAAGAATTAATGCCTTTGAATTGTGGTGTTGGAGAAGAATATTGAATGTACCAAGGACTGCCAAAAGAACAAACATCTATTCAGGAGGAAGTACCAGCAGAGTGCTCCTTGGAAGCAAAGATGGTGAGACTGAGTCTTATACACTTTGGACATGTTGTCAGGAGGGATCAGTCCCTGGAGAAGGACATCATGCTTGACAAAGTAGAAAGTCAGAGAAAAATAGGAAGACCCTCAAGAAGATGGATTGACACAGTGGCTGCAACAATGAACTTAAACATAAAAAGGATTGTGGGCACGACACAAGTTCAGGCAGTGTTTCATTCTGTTGTTCATAGGGTCACTATGAGTTGGAATTGACTTGATGACCCATAATAACAACAACAGATATTAAGGAAGGAATTCTTGAGAGCTCAATTCTAGGCCCTCTTCCCTTTTTCTCATCCCACATCCATAGCTTAATCACTACTCTACCAGTGATTCCGAATTTCATGTCTTCCATACAGGTCTCTCCTTGAAGTTCTGAACATGTACCTATCGTGACTTTCTTGCTGTACCATAAATCCTTCTATCCCATAACCACTAAATCCACTGTTTTCCAGTTGATTCTGACACACAGTGACCCTGTTGGACATAGTAGAAATGCCCCACAGAGTTTCCAAGAAGAACTGCCACAAGCTTGGATTTCTGGTTTACCTTATGTCTGCAAATGGCACCCTACTCAGGCATTTCATACACCTAAAATTTAACCTTTACACCTTATCCTCTATCACTTCTCATTTAATCTGCCAATAAGTTCCATTAATTCTACCTCCTCAATACATACAAATCTATTTACTTCTCATTCTCCATGGCCACACACTAGCTCAAACTCTCATCATCTTTTGCACAATAGTTTGCTAACTATGCATCTTCCTGAGCCCCTTCAACAGGCTCTCTGCAGTGTAGCCAAAGCACAGACCCAAAGATGTGACCCATGTCTTCCTTGATCACTGTTAAGAGAAATGACACATGGTTTATATGGTCTGACTCAGCCTATCTACCTCCCATGCCCTTTTCTGTTACCCCTAATTCTCTATGCTTCAGCTGTTTAGGTTTTGAAAGCATGATACCTCTCCCCACGGTACAGCCTTTGCATATGTTGTTCATTAAAAAATGTTCTTCCGTCCTCATTCATGGGGTTAACTTCTATCCATCATTTAGATCACAAGTCACATACCACTTCTTCAAGGAACCTTCCCAGGCCCCTCAGCCTGGGTCAGGTTTCTTTGTGATTAGCTCCTATTTAATTACTCTTTTATTTTTCTCAGTTGTAATATTGGACTCTTTCTTTTCCCCATACTTATTTAACTCCATCTCCTCCACCACCGCTATATTATAAGTTTCCATGAAAACAAATCAGAATAAGTGAATCTCAAACCACTTTACATGATATCCACTTGATCTTGTTTGGATCACAAGGAAATGCATGTGACAGAGGTGACAGCAAAGCTATGGAAGTCTAGGCTTTCATTCCTCTGAATCCCTCCCTTCTCTGTTTCAAAAATTACATAGGCTATCAGCTAATGATCCCACTGCTTTGATGAGATAAAGGATGGAAAAGATTCTGGCACAGCATGTTTAATGAAAAATGATTTATTTTTTGTATTTTATCATTATTATTTTATTTTAGTGAAATGGAGAAAGCTCTGAATTCAAATCACTGGCCTGTCTTTTAAGTACTCTTAGAGCTGTAGCCAAGTTGGAAAGCTTTCAGCCTCAGTTCATCATTCATAAAACAACAATACAGTGCCTTTTCAAGTGAACTTCCTGGGTGATGCAGTTAACGTGCTTGGTTGCTAGCTTGGAGGTTCAAGTTCATATAGAGGTGCCTTGGAAGAATGCCTGTTGATCTACTTTCAAAAATTCAATTGAGGCAGAGTCAAGATGGCAGACTAAACTCACATCTTCCTAAATCCCTCTGGAAACCAAGACCTGAAATAATTAAGCAGAGGCTTCTGGACACCTAGTGAGCCTTGGGATGCAGCACTGGGCTGTTGATTTGGACTTCATACCACTGAACACAAAACCTCCTCTCTTTCACTGACCCCACTCTTTTGGTGAGCACAGGCCTGCACACATCGAAGGGAACTCACCATTTCGATTTTTTTTTCCTCTGTCTCGGCCGGTGGGCAGAACTGGGACTTGACTAGCTGCTGGTCTCAGACGCACTGCTGGTGAGACGGGAAAGTATAAATGCCAGGTTCTGAGAGCCCAGCTTTGGTCTATATACCTTGGCACCTCTGGCCTACCAGGAACAGAAAAGCCCAGGCAGAGGCCCTAGCCGGACTTGGTTCTTAGGCTGGAAGGTGGCTCCTGCCGGGGGGAGAGTGCTTTCCTAGCAAGGAGGTGGTGTTTTGCATAGTATCACCTGGGACTGGGGCCCAATGGTGGAGGCTGTGGACTCTGGGCATTTTGGCACACTAGGCCTCTCTTTCTGCCAGGAGCCTGGTCCTGGCCAGCTGGTGAGCTTCTTTGGGATGCCATCTTGTTTTGCTGGGAGGTGGGGTCAACCATACAGAAGCCTCAGCTGGACCTAATTCCTGGGCTGGGAGGCAGTGCCTACCCAGAAGAGACTGCTTTTCCAACAGAAAAGCAGAATTATACTCAGTACTGCCTACAGCTGGGGCCTGACAGCAGAGGCCAGCAGGCCAATAGCCTTTCTGTGTTTTCAGCTAGTTTATAACATCTGGTTGTCAATACAGAGGTGCTTACTTTGCCAGCTGGAAAGAGGGATGTATACATCTGAAAATCTGACTGACTTTGGAAGTTGTCAAATACTTTTTACTTCTCATTTTAAGACAGCCTGGAGAAACAATTGTGGTCCATCCTCACAGCATTTCTCCCAGCCTCTATTGACCCACATGAAGCCCCAAAAGCAACAAATGTTGGAGAAAACAGTAACCCGAAAGTCACCCATGACATCAGTAGACCCCCAAAAGAAACCACCTCAGAACTTCCCAGATGAAGAAGCTTTCCTGAAACTATCAGAATATCAATACAAAAGGATTATATAGAGAGCCCTCCTAGACCTTACACAAAATGCAGTAGAGAAAAATAAAAAATTAAGCAAGTTCTTCGATCTGATGGAACATCAGTACTCGGAAATCCAACAGCTCAAGAACAAAATCAAAGACATAGAAACTTCCATTCAAAGCCAAGAAAACAGAATGAAACAAATGGAAAAGAGAATTTCTGATTTGGAAGACAAAGCCACTGACTCCAGCCTCTATCAAGAGAAATCAGACAAAAGAAACAAGAAAAATGAAGAAGCATTAAGAAGCATGTGGGACTCTATTAAGAAGAACGATGTACGATTGATCGGAGTTCCTGAATAGGGCGAGATGCCCGAGAATACAGAGAGTATTGTTGCTGAG
The DNA here is from genome assembly GCA_028571685.1 of Heterohyrax brucei. Taxonomy (NCBI): domain Eukaryota; kingdom Metazoa; phylum Chordata; class Mammalia; order Hyracoidea; family Procaviidae; genus Heterohyrax; species Heterohyrax brucei. The sequence goes on from CM053142.1 coordinate 106,576,253, forward strand.
CTGCTGACAGAAAACTTCCCAGAAATTATGAAAGAAGAGAATATAGATATCCAAGATACATATCAAACACCACTCAATATAGATCTGAATGGAAAGACTCCAAGACATATTATAATCAAGCTCAACAAAATGAAACATAAGCAGCAACTCCTAAAGGCAGCAAGACTCAAAGTAAAGCTAACATTCAGAGGGAAACCCTGCAGACTTTCATCAGATTTCTCAGCAGAAACGATGCTGGCATGGAGACAGTGGCATGACCCATTCAAAACCTTGAAGGAGAAGAATTTCGAACCAAGAATTATACATCCTGCAAAAATATTTTTCAAATATGAAAATGAAATTAAGACATTCACAGATCAACAGAAACTCAGAGACTTTGTAAAAACCAAACCAAAGCTGCAAGAAATACTGAAAGAATCTCTTGGCTTGGAACAACAAAACTGCTAACTTTGTATTTTAGAAAGGTACACTATCCAGAATCCTACTCAGTTAGGGAAGGCTCCAACACAGTCAAAGCCGTAACAGTGAAAGAAACGATCTAGTGATCATGTCATGTAAACTATGATATCATCATATTAAAAAGAAGGATGTACTACAGTCGTTATAGTAATTCCAGATGGAGAGGAAGTCGACAAGACTGATAGCAATCAAAATTGGGTTTATATATAGTTTAGTTAGCAGGATCATAGGGGCAGCTGTAAAGCACAATAAAGAAGCAACATACCATATCAAGAAATGTAATACAGGAGTCTCAACAACCACAAAACCAACCCTGAAAAAGGTGAAAAAACAAAGAAGGTCACAGAACAGATTAATAAGAACAACAGAGTAAACATCAATGCAAAAATAAACAAATCACAATGGCAGCACTGAACATATACCTATCAATAATTACATTGAATGTGAATGGACTGAATGCTCCAGTAAAGAGATATCGAGTGGCATCTTGGATCAAAAGACATGACCCATCTATATGTTGCCTACAAGAAACTCACCTTAGACTTAAAGATATGAACAAACTGAAAATCAAAGGATGGAAGAATATATATCAAGCTAACAGTGAACAATAATGTAAAACCCACCATCATGGACAAGGATGGACACTAGTTATTGCTGAAAGTTTCAATACACAAGCAGGACTTAACAATGTCAAATATGTATGCACCTAATATTAGCACACCTAAATATGTCAAAGAAACACTGACTACACTAAAAAAGGAGATAGACCACTACACAATAATAGTAGGAGACTTCAACACTCCACTCTCAATATTGGACAGATCATCCAGAAAAAAGCACTGGAAAGACACAGAAGACCTTATCACCACAATTAATCAACTAGACCTCATTGAAATATACAGAACTTTCTATCCATCTGAGGACAACTGCACCTTCTTCTCCAGTACACATGGAACATTCTCCAGAATAGACCATGTGTTAGGACATAAAGCAGTACTCAACAAAATCCATACCATTGAATTAATGCAAAGCATCTTTTCAGATCATAAGGCCCTAAAAGTCAAAATCAATAGCAGAAAAAAACATAGATAGAAAGCAGAACTCATGGAAACTGAACAGCACCTTGCTCAAAAAACCATGGGTTATAGAAGAAATCAAGGATGAAATAAAGAAATCTATGGATTCCAATGAGAATGTAAACACTTCCTACCAGAATCTATGGAACACAGCCAAAGCAGTGCTCAGAGGTCAGTTTATCTCCATTAATACACGTATCTGGAAGGAAGAAAGAAGCCAAATCAAAGAACTGACCCTACAACTTGAACAAGTAGAGAGAAAACAACAGAGGAACCCCTCAGGCAACAGAAGAAGAAAACAGCACATGAAGATCAGAGCAGAACTAAATGAATTAGAGAATAGAAGAACAACTGAAAAAATTGGAAAGACCAAAAGCTGTTTTATTGAAAAGATCAACAAAATTGGCAAGCCATTGGCTAAACTTACTAAAGAAAAACAGGAAAAGAAACAACCCAAATAAGAAATGAGAGGGGAGTTGTCACAACAGATCCAACAGAAATCAAGAATATCATAGCTGAATACTATAAAAGACTGTATTCTAACAAATTTGAAAACATAGCGGAAATGGACAAATTCCTTGATTCATATCACCTACCAAAATTATCACAACGTGAAGCAGAACAACTTAATAAACCCATCACAAAGGAAGAGATTGAAAAAGTCATCAAAAAGCTGCCAACCAGAAAAAGCCTGGGCCCAGATGGCTTCACTGCAGAATTCTACCAAGCTTTTAGAGAAGAGTTATCTCCAGTACTACTGAGACTATTTCACAGTATAGAAAGGGATGGAGTACTCCCAAACTCATTCTATGAAGCCAGCATAACCCTGATACCAAAGCCAGGGAAAAAGTCAACAAAAAAGGAGAACTATAGAACGACATGACTTACGACTCTAGAGGCAAAAATCTTCAACAAAATTCTTGCCTATAAAATACAACAACATATCAGAAAAATAATCCATCACGACCAAGATGGATTCGTACCAGCGATGCAAGGCTGGTTCAACATCAGAAAAACAATTAATGTGATCAACCACATAAATACCACAAAAAACAAGAATCACCTGATCTTGTCTATTGATGCAGAAAAGGCATCTGATAAAGTTCAACACCCATTCATGCTAAAAACTCTCAGCAAAATAGGAATAGATGGCAAATTCCTCAATGCAATAAGGACCATTTATTCAAAGCCAATTGCCTACGTCATCCTGAATGGAGAGAAACTGAAACAGTTTCCTTTAAGAACAGGAACTAGAAAAGGATGCCCACTCTCACCTCTCCTATTCAAATTTGTGCTAGAAGTTCTAGCCAGAGCAATTAGACAAGACCAAGGAATAAAGGGCATCTGCATTGGCAAAGAAGAAGTCAAAATCTCCCTGTTTGCTGGTGATATCATTGCATATGCAGAGAATCCTGAAGAATCCATACGGAAACTCCTCAAACTGATAGAAGAGTTCGGCAAAGTCTCAGGATACAAGATAAACATAAGTAAATCAGTAGGATTCCTTTTACCAACAATGAGACTGTTAATGGAGAAATCATCAATACCATTTACTATAGCCCCTAAGAAGATAAAGTACCTAGGAATAAATCTAACTAGAGAGATAACAGACCTTTACAAAGAGAACTACAAACCCTTACGACAAGAAACTAAGAGAGAGTTACATAAATGGAGAAACCAACCCTGCTCATGGATAGGAAGACTAAACATTGTGAAAATGTCTATTTTACCCAAAGCAATCTACTTATATAATGGAATCCCAGTAGAAGTTCCAGTGACATTTTTTAATGAGAAGGAGGAACAAATTACCAACTTTGTCTGCAAAGGGAAGAAACCCCGCATAAGTAAAGCATTACTAAAGAAGAACACACTGGGTGGCCTCTCATTACCCGACCTTAGAACCTATTACACTGCCACAGTAGTCAAAACAGCCTGATACTGGTACAAAAACAGACAGACAGATCAGTGGAACAGAATCGAAACCCCAGAGATGACATCATCTCCCTGTGAACAGTTGATATTTGACAAAGGCCCTAAGACATTAAACTGAGGTAAAAACAATCTCTTCAACAAAAGGTGCTGGCAAAATGAGATATCCATTTGCTCTAAATTAAAACAAGACCATATCTTACACCTTATATGAAAACCAACTCAAATTGGATGAAAGACTTAAAGATCAAATCTAAAACGATAAAGCTCATCCAAGAAAAAGTAGGAACAACAATGGAAGGTTTAATACACAACACAGACAGACTTCAAAATCTGTCAAACAAACCACAGTCAGCAGAAGAGAAAATAGATAAATGGGAACAACTAAGAATCAATCATTTTTGCTCATCCAAAGACATTATTAATAGATTTAAAAGGCCACCTACAGAATGGGAAAAAATATTTGGCAACTCTATGTCAGACTGACACCTGATCTCCATAATCTACAAGGTACTACAAAATATCAATAAGAAAAAGATAAATCATCCAGTTAAGCAATGGACAAAGGAGACGGACAGACACTTCTCTAAAGAGGAGATCCAGGCAGCCAAAAAACACATGCAGACATGCTCATGATCATTAGCTATTAAACAAATTCAAATCAAAACAACAATGAGATACCATCTCACCCCAACAAGGTTGGCCATGATCCAAAAGACGCAAAACAACAAATGCTGGAGAGGCTATGGAGAGAATGGAACTCCCCCGCACTGTTGGTGGGATTGCAAAATGGTGTGACCTCTTTGGAAAGCAATCTGGCACTCCCTTAAAAAAATGGATATAGATATACCATTTGACCCAGTAATTCCACTGCTTGGAATATATTCTGCAGAATCAAGGCCATTCACACCAGCTCATACATGCACACGAATGTTCATCGCAGCACAGCCCCCAATAGCAAAACGATGGAACCAACCCAGATGTGCAACAACAGAGGAATGGATACATAAACTATGGTATATATACCCAATGGAACACTATGTAATGATACAGAACAATGATGATTTTATCAGACATTTTATGACCTGGTTTCAATTGGAAGACAGTATGTTGAGTGAAAGTAGTCTGTGCCAAAAGGACAAATATTGTATGAGACCCCTACAATAAAAACTTGCATAGAAGAAAAGATTCGTTGATGGCTGCAAGGGTTGAGGGGGGGGAGTTTAGATTAGATAGTTAATAGAAATTTGGTTGGGTGAAATCAGTGGCAGCACACTTAGAAAGAAGATCAGTAATAACTGGACTTGAACACAATCTGAGTACTCTTTCCATCTTAACCCAATACTGCAAAGACAGAGAAGCTGGGGCAGGGGGCTGGGGACCATACTCTCAGACGAAATCAAGGCCAATTGGCACAGCTAGCATTTTGGCAATGAGGACTCTCTGTACCTCTCATTGGTGAGTGGCATCTGGGGTCTTAAAAACTGCCAAGCTGTCATCTGAAGGTACAGCAAATGGTCCCAACTCAACAGGAACAGATGATCACCGAGGACAAGAACAACATGGGGAAAGGAGAACCCAGAAGACAGAGAGACCCACGTGAGCAGCTGTCTACATCGACTTGTGACTAGAAGAACTGGATGGTGCCCCGCCACCACCACTGACAGCCATGATGGAGCTCACCAAATTGAGTCTCACTGGTAACAAGAGAATAAATAGGGGTGCACCTTGAGATCTCCAATAAAAGACTGCAATTGATGCTATGGGGGCTTCAGGGTTCCCCTGGGAGCATGGCCCCTGGCCCTTATGCTGCCCCTGTCCATAAATCATAATGAAGGTCAACTTTTCTAACAGCAATGGATTGGACTTGGTGATGCAGAGTGATTATATCTTGTGGTAATTTTAGGGTTCTCTGCATCTATAGGATGTCGTTCTGCTGACCTCTTGCTGGAGGAAGGGGTGTGGATGGAGAGGAGGGGATAGGAAACTGTTGGGAGGATAGAACATGTATGGAGCACAGAAGAGGGGTGTGCTGTCACAGGTCAGGGAGAACAGTGGGAGCCGCATACAGGTGAGCATGTGAATTTATATGGGAATGTACATTTTCATTCAATCATAATGAAAAAAAGAAGAAAAAAATCTTTAAAAAATGCAATCACTGAAACCCCCTGAGTTGCACAGTTCTACTCTAACTCACATGGTGTTGCCATGTATTGTAATCAGCTCCTTGGAACTTGATTGGCATTACCCTACACGTTAGTTGTGATCATTAGAAATTATATATCCATAGTACCTGCACCATTCCAAGATTCAGTCAATATTTACAGACTAAAGAAATAATGAGTAAATAAGGAAATAACTGGAAGGAAAACACTCTGCAGAGTCCTGGCAAATAGTAATGACTCAGTGTATCATAACCATAATGATAATAATGCTATAAAGTGACTAATGAGTGTGATTTCTTGTAAGAAAAAAAGGCAATCTAAGAATTGAAGATTGGAAATAAATGGAGAATCAATCCTGGACAATAATCCAGAGCAGGGTTTGTCTCAGGTGATGATGCTTGTGCAGGCTGACTACTTTTAAGTGGTTAGGAATAGGAAGACCCATACAACCAGCTGCCTACCGCAGTTACCTGAGTATCCTGAAAAAAACCAAACCCACTGCCATCAAGTTGGTTCAGTCATAGCAACCTTGTGAGACAGCACAGAATTTCCCGCAGGGTTTCAACGGAAGAGCTGGTAGATTTGAACGTGTGACCTTTTGCTTAGCAGACAAGCTCTTAACCACTGTGCAACCAGCGCTATACACACACAGACACAGACATAGACACAGGTGCACTCTGTGCGTGCGTGTGTGTGGGTGTGTGCACGCGCGCACGCACGCACGCACGCACGCACAAGGTCAGACAGTGAAGTCTGTGCACATAATTATCCCAGGTGCTGTGGTGAATATCACTGTGTTCACCTTTGAAGAGCTCTCCTTGGAATGCTCTGCACCAATGTCAGCACATAGTCTGCACTTCAAAGTAATTTTGAAGCTCTTTCTGGAATGGCCATTACACACAATGGCATGGTGGCAAGTTCCCAAACTTAGTTGTATAGTAGTCTGTGAGGGAGTTTTTAGCCAGTAAACAAACAACTGCATTGAAATACCCTCCCTACTCATCTACTCTGACTTTTTTCTTTACCCAAAGATCAAGAAAATATTGAAAGGAAGACAAAAACTTGCACATACACTGCTATGCAACCCTGGTCACTCTTCCCACCCTGTGACAGCACACTCCTCCTTTCCGCTCTGCATTTCCCCTGTCTACTCAACCAGTTCCTGTCCCCCTCCACCCTCTCATCTCATCTCTGGACAGAAGCTGCCCCGTCAGCCCCATGTATATATTTATGCCCAAAAGCACATTCCTTATCAGTACAATTCCATGTCCTGTAGCCCAGAATAATCTTTGCCTAAAGAGTTGACTTTGGGAATGGTTTCAGCTCTGGGCTAACAGAGAGCCAGGGGCTGTGTCTTCCAGGGACACTCCAGTCTGTGAGACCATCAGGTGTCTTTTTAAGAGAGTTCTAGTTCTCTACACCCATTTCTCTCCCATTACTTAAGGAACTCTATGTTGTATTCCATCGGGGCGGTCAGTAGTGATGGCCACCATCCAATTCTTCTGGTTTCATACTGATGCAGTCTCTAGATTATACGACCCTTTCTGTATCCTGGGTTCGTATTTTTCATACGTCTTTGATGTCTTTCATTCTCCGCTGCTCCAGGTGGGTTGGGACCAATTGATGCTGCTTAGATAGCCACTTTCTGGCTCTTAAGACCCCACATGCCATGCATCAAGGTAAGATGCAGAACATTTTCTTTAAAAAAACTTTGTTATACCAATTAACCTAGACGTCACCTGAAACCATGGTCCTCAAACCCCTGTCCTTGCTTCTCTATCCTTCACAGTGTTGGGTTATACTAACGAAACCTCTTAGCTTTTGGTTTAGTCCAGCTGTGCTGCTCTCCCTTCCACGGTGCACTGTCCCTGCCTTCTAACTCAATTCATACCTATGTTCCTTTTCTTTTATTTTATGCAACAGATACCTACTGAACCCCTAGCAGACCACATGCTGGGTGCTGGGGACACTGATGAATAAGTTCCATTTCTGCTTTTATGGCATTTTCTATTTAGCAGGAGAGACATGCAGAAATTAAGCAAATAGTTACACATCCATTTACATTAGCACAAAGCCGGGACTCTGAGAGGGTTCTAGCCTGAATACTTCTGTTTTCATTGGGACATAGGAGGCAAGTTATCTGCTCAAAGAAATGTTGGAATTGTGCAGGAGACTTACTTGGCCAGTGTCTGAATAATGAAGTTTCCAGGAATAGCTGTGTGGAAAAGAAACCCATACAAATCAAGAATATAGAAAAGAAAGCAGAACAACACACACTTTTTGCTTTAACACTTCCAAATGTAAGTCCTAAAGCCAAACCAGACCCATTGCTACCAAGTTCATTCCCACTCATGGTGACCCTGGAGGATGGAGTAGGACTGCCCCATCTGGTTTCCAAGCAGTGGCTACATTTTGGTTAACCTCTGTGCCCCCGGGGCTCGCTGTTAAGCTGGTTGTGTGTGTCACATAACTGCTTTGAAAAAGCAGACCCTTTTTCTTTCAGTATCTGTCAGTCATCACCACCTCTGTCATGGTATCACCGACAATGGTCTTCTCTTGCAGAAGTCTCTTCAATTCATGGTGATTACACTAGATAGCTAATTCACATCTATAGGACTGTTATGTGACAACATACACATGTACATTAAAAGCAATATAATTGTGTTCTTATTAGATTCTTAATTAGATTTTAACATGCTACTATAGGAGACATTTAGCACTATTCCCCTGAGCCTTGGCAAGCAAGGAACCATTGCCTTCCTAGGATACAGCTGCAATAGCCCTGGGTAAGCATCAAAAGCACAACATTACCAATAAATTATCAATCACCTGGCAGATTTGAATTACAGACCTTTTGGTTAGCAGGCATACAACTTAACCACTACACCACCAGGGTTTCCAAAGAAATGCATCTTAGTTAAATTGTTTTTAATGATAACTATCCCAGAACTTTCCCTTAATCTCAAATGCACATTTCTTAATGTCATTCACTATTTTATGAGAGCACACTTGCTGAATGTTGGAAAAGATAATTAAAAACCAGATAGACATCTCTAACATTTTTCCCTTTGTATTTAGCTGTCACAAGTTTTGTCTTTTGTGTAGTGAACTTCTAAATGCGTTCGAGTTTGCTATTGAATAGTGAACTAGAACCAGGCATTTTCAGATCTTAAAGAATAACAATAAAAAAGATTGTGACAAAGAGAATATTTACCTAGTATTTTGTGACTAACTTGAATATATTCTTGTGTGTATCTTGCCTATATCTTTTTCTTCATCTATTTGTTTTTATCAAACATGTATTTGGGGCATCTTGGGATATGCTGAACTGAGAGAAGACAAGGAGAGAAAATATATGTGGCTGGATTTTCAATAACATCTGTGGTATGTTGCACATAGTCACCAGATATTAAACATCTACTGAATTAAATTAAACTGGACCAGGATCAAGGCTGTGTGGTTGATGGTTGAGATACATGTTGCAACGACAGCAGATTGAAATCAATAGTACTAGGGGAGAAAAGAAAGGAGGAAGGCAAAAGACAAGATAAAGTGAGAAAATACAAAATGAAGAAAGAAGGATCATAAAAATGGGGAGGTGTTTTATATATAGTGGTATTATATACCAGTAACTGTATCGCACACACTCTTTAATAAGGCACTGAGTTAGACTTAATCATATCTACAGCTTTCACTGTAAACTAACACCTCAATTTTCACATCTCTTCCTGTCACACAGTGATCTGTGTATGAATGGGTTAATATCAGTAAGCTGAAGGACCTTACAGAAAATAATTCCTCCCTTCACCGAACACAAGCCCTCACATTCGAGGGATGATCTTTTTGTAACTTTGGGCCCATTTCCTGTGATTGCATTCAAGCACTGTCTCATTTGTCTGTGTTTTAGAAGGGCAACGGGAAGGTAAAATAAAGATTAAAAGCAAACAACAAAAAGACCAGAAACAACTACAAAGTAAGTACTTGCTATTTTTCTTAAGCGCGTGATGTCTGAACACCGTTTCTATACAGGGAGATTTCCTTGCGCGCCTTGTGAATCTTGGTGAATTGCCCAGACCCTACTCATAATTAAAGTTGAAAATTGCAAGGAACTTGCTTTAACTTCCTCCTCTGTCGCTAGGGTCAAAGGTGACTTGGATTTTGTCAACACAGCCAGGTGGGAACCATGGTTACAGAGGACTGTCTCTGGCAGCGGTGACAGCCTGGCTTGTGGTGTAGACCAGGGCGTGGTGCTGGTGATGTCCCCCTGCGGGCTGCAGTGAGCAGCGAGGTGCCTCTGACGGCTTCCTAGGCCAGTGCTGCAGATTTGGTGATCCTGAACCTCACTCTCTTCTCAAGACCACTGCCGGCTTGTTGCTTTTATGTGGAAGAGATAGCAGCGCCCTCTCCTGGCAGGTGCAGGGCTTCGCTGGGCTAGATGACTGTCTCTGCCCCTTGAATGGGCGGCCGAGCTCTCTACCTAAACCTCCTTTTGCTAACATTGTCTGCCTAAATCAGCCAAATTTGGCCTTGCCACCTACAACTAAGAACCCACATGATATAATAAGGCTACCACACTTGTTCAGTTACACTCATAAACCTTTTTATAGTGTTATAACCAAAACAACCCCACTGCCATCGAGTCGGGTCCGACTAATAGGCATTCTCTAGGTCAGAGCAGAACTGTCCCATAGAGCTTCCATGGAGCGCCTGGCAGATTTGAATCGCCGAGTTTTTGCTTAGCAGATGTAGCACTTAACCCACTACGACACCAGTGTTTCCTTATAGTGTTATACACCCTGTTAAATATTGCAGGCATGCATTGTCTCCTTTTATCTAGAATTCCCAAAGGACCCATTATATCCCCCAAAGTGATAACACAGCTAGCAAAGTTTGGTATCTAGAGAGTTTTGGTCTACTAAACCAGTGTAAATAATTAGCTTCCTTTGAAAGTTCATATCAAAGTTTAATGGCTCATGTCAAAGTTTAATGATTGAATATTTACACAAGACATTTTAAACGTTATCTTTTGAGTATATCCTGCCTCGGGAAAGGATGAATGAGGAATGCTTTAAAGCACACAGAACACAAACCCATTCTTGGGGAGAGAAAACTGGGCCACAGGAAGACCCCACTCCCTCCTTCATAAAAGACAAGAGGTTTCATGTTTCCTCTGCGTTTTAACAAGTACTGGGTGGTTCCCGTAGCTGTCAAATCAGTCAAGGAATGCCAGGCTGCAGCTCCAGACCCAGAGTTTTTCTTCAAAGACACAGCCACATTCTATTAAATCTAGAAGCAACTCCTGTGTTACACCTTCTGACTGAGTTTGCTGAGTCACCGTGAAGCACATACAGGCATCTCTAGTCGCCTGCCTTCTCCTGTTGACCCATGTCTGTTCACCCAGCCCCCATCTTCTCCTACCTCTTAGACCTGACCCTGGCACTCCAGATTCTTTCTGGGCATTTCCTTCACACCCTTGACGTCACTAAAATAATCTCCAGATGATACTACTTCCCTGTAGCTTTTTTATTGCTGAGGCTATTTCTTACTGTATTCAAAATAGAAGCGGGTTGCTGTTCCTAATGGCCTCCAGTGATGCTTCAAGATTATTACATCCCGTCCCACTCAGATGACCCCTACTTTGGAGGCTCATGGTGTCTAGCTCCACCATCTTTCCTTCTAATTACCCTCATCTTATGACTGCCTGAGCGCTCATGTTCCTTGATTGAGATATTAGCATCTTGTTCACAGTTGGCTCCATCCTGACCCGTATGGTTATTGTGCCTTCTTCCTAAGTGACATCGATGTCCACAAAGATGCCCTACCCATCGTCCCAATTTCGCAGGGCCTTAACATCCTTTACACCAGCTCAGACAAACTGAGACACCTACTTACTTTTCTGCAGTACCGTTTCATCATCAAAAACAGAACCTCTCTGGAGGTCACTAGTTCTTCTAGGACAGCATACTATTATTTTCTAGCTCTTGGCTCAAGAACTCTCAAGAAAGTGGTTTTTAAACATCATGAGGACTCCCAGTATGTTGACCCTGTCAATTTCTGTCTGTAATGATGAGCAGAGATGCCTTCTGTCACAGTTAATTCTTTATCTCGCCTTCATCACATGACATGTCATTACAGTCTCTGTCTTACAGGAACGTCCACACCCATGGCCAAAAAAGTTCACACCCTGAAGATGTTCCCTGTAGTGGGAACTTGAGCGAGAAATGTACCTTGTTAAACCTCTGTTGCCTCGTCCGTAAAAGGAGGATAGTATTAGTACCTCTTTCATAGGGCTGCTATGACAGTTAACTGTTAGTGTAATGAAACTCTTAGTTTACATGAAACAAAAGCAAAAAAGAAAAAAGAACCACTGCCAGCAAGTAAATTCTGACTCATAGCAACCCTATAGGTCCTAGTAGAACGGCCCATTGAGTTTCCAAGGAGCAACTGCCAGGTTTAAACTGCTGACCTTTTGGTTAGCAGCCATAGCAGTTAGCCACTATGTTGCTGGGGTTTCCACCTGAACCATGACCAAACCCACTGCCGTCAAGTCGATTCTGACTGATAGTGACCATACAGGCCAGAGTAGAACTGCTCCGGAACATTTCCATGGAGTGTCTGCTGGATTCAAACTGCCAGCCTTTTAGTTAGCAGCCACAGCACTTAACCACTATGCGATCAGTTTCATGGAAAGTGCTAAATAAGTGTTATTTTGTCATACTTACGTGGGGAAAACTCAACTCTGGATAACTCCCACCACTGATAGCCCTGTGCGTATATTCAAAGATTGAGCGTTATCAGAAACATTTTCCTGTAACTGGGAAAAATAATAGCTCTATATAGTCTTAATCCTCAAACTTAAATTGACCCTCAGTGCTGCTCAGATATAAATTCATTCTTCCTTTCCCACAACTATTTCATACTTTCTTCTTTCTCTTCAAATGTTTAACCTTCCATCTGACCCATCCCTAAACTTTCACAACTAGTTTACAACTACCTCATAATTACAGGGAAAATAGAAACTATCACTCAGAAGCTTCTGGGCTACTTCTTCACATCAACAAGTCTACAATTGTTCTTGTATCCTCTCCTATCTTATTTTCCATACTTTCTGCTGTTTGGGCAAGCGTTCCTGTAGAATCTCTCTGAGTGCTCCGATTCTGTTTCTGGCCTTCCCAAACCCATCAACACACTGATTGTCACACCTCACTGTGTCTTTACTTCTCTTTCATCTAGGTCTTGCTCATCTTCAGAAGAAACTCTAGTTTCTTCCAGTTTACTGATGTGTTATCTGTATCTTCTCCCAATTCGTTGCCTATAATTTCACTCTTTGTAGTATTTCTTGATGAAGAGAAGTTCTTAACTCTAACGCAACCAAACTTATCAGTCTCTTATGCTTCTGACACTATGTTTCTACTTTTGATGTCATGTTTATCAAATGTCCTCTACTTCAAGGTCATAAAGATCTTATTTCATTAGCTTCTAAAATTTATTAATTTTGCCTTTCTCATTTGGGTTTTCAATCCCCTTGTGATTATTTTTTATCTATGATATGATCACATAAATGTTATTTTGTCTAAAAGGACAACTAGTTTGCGATAATGATTTATTGACAAAAAAAGTCATTTCTCCACTGATCTTGATCTGCAGTACTATTTCTTTTATATTTCAACAGCCTGACGATCCTTGAATCTGTTTTGGGAATCTATCATTTGTTGTGTTTTTCTGTCCTGCTGACACAACCTTGGAGCCCTGGCAGCTTAATGGTTAAGGGCTTAGCTGCTAACTAAGAGGTCAGCAGTTCAAATTCACCAGCTAGTCCTTGGAAACTCTGTGGAGCAGTTCTACGATTCCTGCAGGGTCTCTATGAGTTAATGGTAATGGGTTTGGTTTTTATCTGCTTCTCAGAATTCATCTTCACAAACTGTTTTTCCCGCAGCAGATACTGTCTCAGTAATGAAAACTCCATTCTTTCATTGACTTAAACTATAGAATTTAGAGTTGTCCCAGTCACACAGCACAGCAGCAAACCCTACAGGCTCCACCTTTACACAATACGTAGAAACGTGGATGAACCCTGAAAACGTTACGGCGAATGAAATAAGTAGGTCACAAAAGGACAAATACTGCATGACCTCACTTATATGAGTTACCTTGTCAGGATAAGCCAGTGTATAAAGACCCAAATTTATCAGTGGCTTTCAGAAATGGACAGGAGAGAGATTTGGGTCTTGGTTAACCTTAATTCTATCAGAAAAATCCCTTCACAGCACTGTTTACACTGAATAGCCAGGGGACAGAAAATCTTAGAGGGACATTTCTGGAAGTCTTTCAACCACCAAACCAAAAAGCCCATAGCCATTCAGACGTTTCTGACTCAGAGCAACCCCATAGGACAGGCTAGGACAGCCCCACAGGGCTTCCAGGGCTGCAAATCTTTACAGAAGTGGGCCGCACATCTCCCTCCCATGGAGCTGTTGGTGGATTTAAACCTCCTATTTTTCAGTTAGCAGCCAAATGCTTAACCACTGTACCACCAGGGTTCCTCCGACTGTCATAGTTCCCATATAATATTTCACCAGAGCAGCCAGACTGGTCTTTTAGAAATATTAAGCTGGACTGTGCCACTTTTTTGCTCAAAACTCTGCAGAGGTTTCCCCTCTCACTCACTTAAGGGAATTTGTCTGTCACTTAAGAGACAAAGACCTTAAGAAGACCTGCTTCACAGATCTCCCTCACGCCCCTCCGATCTTCATCTCTCCTTACTCCTCCTCACTTGCCACCAGTCACAGTGGAAAGCCTCTCGGCTTTCTCTTGAACCTAGCAGCCAGGCTGTGTCTCAGGGCTGTGTGCTCCGAGGGTCCTCAGGGCCTGCCTTCTGACTCCCTCTACGCCCCTGCTCAAAGGTCATTTTATCGATGAGACTGCAGCCCTGCTTCTTGCACTTTCACTTGCTCTGCTCTTTTTTTCCTCTACAACCCTTTGAAAACAAAATGGAATATTCTCCTTGTTTATTTAATGACTAAGGTCCATGAGGGAAGGCAATTTATCTTATTCATGATTATTACCTCAACATATGGAAGAGTTACTGGCACATAGTAAATGCTCAATCAATTTTTTTTTTGAATGAATGAATGAGTTCTTTATCCTTCAGCTTTCAGTTTAAATATGACTTCCTCAGAGTGGTTGTCTTAGCTATCTAGTGCGGTTATAACAGACAGAACACCAATGGATGGCTTTAGAAAAAAGAAAGTTTATTTGTCACAGTCCAGTAGGCTAAAAGTCCAAATTCAGAGTGTCAGCTCCAGCGGAAGGCTTTCTCTGCTTGCTCTGGAAGAAGGTCCTTGTCATCAATATTCCCCTGGACCGGGAGCTTCTGAGGCACAGGGATCCCCCAAGTGCCTTCCAAAGGATGCACTCTGCTCTCAGCACTGGTTTCTTGGGTATGAGGTCCCCAAATCTCTCTGCTAACTTCTCTTCTTTGTATTTCAAGAGATTGCCTCAAAGCACAATACAATCTTAAACACTGAGTCCTGCCACACTGACACAACTGCCACCCACCCTCCCTCATAAACATTATAAGGGCAGGGGTTATAGCATGGAGGAACATCATACAATACGGGGAATCATGACGTAGCCAAACGGCTACTCATATTTGGGGATGCAGGGGGCACAATTCAGTCCACAACAGTGGCAGGCATTCTCTAATCCCTCTCAATTAATACCTTGCTGTTTCCCTTGAATTATAGTTTTCCATGAACTGTAATCAAAGAATTTAAGCTGGGGAAAGGAAGTCCCTGAGTGGTTCAAATGTTTAAGTGCTTTACTACTAGCTGAAAGGTTGACAGTTCAAACCTGCCCAGAACTGCCGTGGAAGACAGACCTACTTCTGAAACATCAGAGCCTTAAAAACCCTGTGGAGCAGTTCTGCTCTGCTCCCATGGGCTCACCCTGAGTCCCTGTGGACTTGCGGGCAGCTAACAACAGTGACAAGGCAGGGAAGAGTTCTTAGAAGTGGCAACACCGAGGGCTTGGTGATTACCATGTAGGCCCCATTCGGGTGGTATGCTAGCCAGGGTCTCCCAGGAAACAGGCACCAAGACTAAACTAAACAAGCGAGGATTTTTATTAGGGGATTATCTATACAAAAGGAAATAAGAAGAAGCTGGAAAAGGCTGAGAAAGCAAATATGACTCCAAGTTAAGGAAAGAGGGCAAGAAAAATGGCTGGCACATCCTAGGCTGCCATATGGTCTACAAAAGGTTGAAGTTCTAAATTTCTAAAGACTGTGACGAGACCTGTTATGATTATGCGGTAACTTGGCTGGACTATGATTCTCAATATTGTGGCAGCTGTACAATGTCGCGCTGACCGCCATGACGGGATGTGTGGTGGTACTGGCAGGGGATGGGCCTGTGGTGGCTCGCCACCCCCTCGGCCTTCATCCCTGCCTCCCACAGCTTACTTCCTGCCTGCTCAGCTTGCCAAGGTTTGGCTTGCGGTGGATCCAGGGGCTGCTGCTCTCTTGTCTTCTAACCTGTGCTTCTTGAGACTTGAGCTAGCAGGTCCTAGGATTCATCGATCTCTATAGCCTGTAAGAGTCGTGTTCTCCAACCTGCCAATCCTGGCTTCGCCAGCCCCTGCAACTACGTGAATCGGAAGAAAACTGGCAGTCTCACCTGCCGTCTTGGGATTCACCGACCTTCACAGCCTGTGAGCAGGAACTTTGCTCTCTGGTCTGCTGACCTTTGATTCACCAGCTTCTGCAGCTGTGTGAGGCTTGTATTCTGATCCAGGACTTGTGATGCTTTAGCCTCTACAGTTGCATGAGCTGTTTTCATTATGTGAATCTCTCCATATGTATCTATATGCTTTACTAGGTTTGCTTCTCTAGAAAACCCAGCCTAAGAATTCTTGAGTCAAAGTCTGACGACAAAGAAGTCTCACTTCTCTCTAGAATGGATCTCTTCTAGTGTACCCATCATTATGTCTTTGGTGGGGAACAGTCCTGGGGAAGAAGCATGGCCTTGGGACAGGCACAGCTGTGAGCTTCAACACACAGGAGCAGGGGTCCTCACAGTTACATTCTCTATTACAACAGGTATGTGAGGCACATTTTTATTGCCAGCACAGATAGCCATCACACTCACGTTTTCCTTGGAGTGCATGAAGGCGTGACGTAGTCTGCTAAATCTTTTCCTCTGACGCAATTACCAGTCTATGTTCTAAGACCCCAGCGACATTTATGACTTTCTGATCCATCAGAGGATGTCTACCAAGTCCCTTTGCCTTCAATGACCATTTCTTCAAAGATGGTTCCAACAACAATAAAACTTATATTTTTACTATTTCTTTTATTTGTTTGAAACAAATGAGCATTATGACACTTTTTATCAGGTGACTTCTGTCAGAACACACACTAGAAAAGAGGCCATTCTGCAGGGAGCAACACAGTGTGTCTTAACAAACACATGCAAGGCTGAGGGTCTTGGCAGAGGGGTGCAGACACGTGTTGTTGGCCAAGTTGGCACTCACTGAATATGAGGAAAACACACTCACCAATGGTGTGAATTGTTTTATGTATAGTGTCTTTTGTGTGCTTTATAAAAGGAAAATATTTCACATGTAAATGGTACTATAAGAAATCAATACTACATAGGGTGGCTTGAAGGGAGGCATCTGTGTACTTGCATGATTATTTCATGTTAGGTCCTTCCTCTAGTGAACTCATCTTCCAGAAGGCAGAGGCCCTGTTTGTGTTATCTACTACTGTGTCTTCAGTGCCAAACACAGTGTCTGGTGAGTGTCAACACTCAGTAAGTAACATATTAAATAAATCAACACCAATTTTATATTGATCAGTAAGAGCAGATCACAAAATGGTTTGAATCCTAAAATTAATAAATATTATCTTCATAAACAAGCTAAAAGAGTTGAGCCAACAATCTATTTGTGAGTGGGTTTTAGCAGAAAATCCATCTATAGAAAATAAATTTCTATTCCTGATACAATAGCCCTGCGTTGACAAGCCAGTGACGAGCGGGACCTGTTCTGATGAGTACATCGTGGTGAGACCTGAGCCTTCTGCACCTGGGGTGCTCTTGTATTTACCTTACTCACTCACATGATGCTTTCAGACTAACTGGTTCCCTATTTTTTCTCCTCCTGGACTGGAGATTAACCTTGGTGTAAGAAAGAATCTGAATGCCACATTAGTCCCAAACAAGCCGTCACAAGAGAAACTATGTGGCCTCTCAGAATACACTATCTTACATCTAAAAGAGGTGAATAGGTGAAGAATGAGCTATTCAACATTCCTCCTGAATTTTCTTTATTATCCACTGTTCCCTTTGCGTGAGGCCTTTTTTCCTTTTTGTAAAGGCCTGGTACGAAGGCTCAAGTTGATCCTATAATGCTGGCAGGTAACAATGGTTGGCTTTAACTCTTCTCAACGAATAGAAAAGAGGAACCCTGGTGGAGCAGTGGTTAAGAGCTGCAGCTACTAACCAAAAGGTCTGCAGTTCAAATCTACAAGCTGCTCCTTGGAAACCCAGTGAGGCGGTTCTGCTCTGTCCAGTAGGGTCACTGTGAGTTGGAACCAACTTGATAGCAATGGCTAGTAGAGAAGAGGTCCGAGGGAAACTGTACAAAATAAAGACAAATATTTTATCTCGTGAAGTGTTATTTTATCTTAAGCCACTTTTTAAGATTTTTTTTTTCTTCTGTATCTAGCATTATAGAAGCCATAGGAATAATTCTACCATTTGGGGGTGGTTTATTCCATAAACCAGAAACTATCCATTAGGATAGTTATGAGTGGGATTCATAAAGAGACTGATTCTCTATAGAGGAATACTAATTCTACATTTAAAAAAAAATATTGATTTGATATAAACGTTCAACAGCTATCTAAATGATCACCACTAGATTTTAAGAAACAGAGTTTCAATTCTCATGGAATCCAAATTTCTGGGTTCCGTGGAGGGAGACGTGAGCCACCCAAGCTGTCACTCTGAGATGACCTGTGGACCTTCAGCCCTGTGAGTACTGGTTTCCTAAAGGCGCCCGTTGAGTCAAGCAGTAGTCTACATAAATTAGTAAAGACTGTGTTGCCTCAGGCATGGTGACGTTCTGAAGAATTCTCTACATGCACTCAGTTTTAAGAAAAAGAAACTTCAAGGTTGGATCAAAAGCTGTGTTATAGGGTATATTGTTATTAAATAAACAGTGGTCTGGTCCCGTTTCTGTGACAGTATTGCTAAGATGAGGTATAAGAATCTTTGGAAGTTATTTTTTCTTTGGAACACTTACACTCCTTAGTTGATATGTTATCCCAGTTTGTATACTGTATATTAAATAGCCAAACCCAAAACTAAACTCATTGCCTCCTAGCCAGTTCTAACTCATAGCAACCCTATAAGACAGAGCAGCACTTCCCCATAGAATTTCCAAGGAGAGGCTGATAGAGTCAAACTGCAGACCTTTTGATCAGCAGCCGAGCTCTTAACCATCGCACTATCAGTGCTCTATGTTATACAAGCTTCAACCAATTCCTATCACTGGCTTAACATTATTTTTAGCAATTTGTATTATGGCTTCAAAAGAGGAAGTTATATTGTACAGTCAGTCACTTCTAGATGTCCTCTTTGATTTCTGGATTTCCCCAATATTATGAGTAGGGACTTGTCAGTGTCGAGGCCAAGGAGACAAAGGCACTTTGTGATGAGGACTAAAAACTGAGCATATGATTTTAGGTGTGATGTTTTGATCTATGTGGGCTCCAGTTCCTAATCCCTAAGAACAAGTGAACATTTCTCCTCAAGGGCTTTGAGAAATAATTGACAAACTAGTTATAAAACACTTTGCCAAAATACCACGCCACAGAGGCTGTTTTGTCATTGCAGAATATCTTGAAAACTGATCAGAGACAGTGGGGGTGATCTCAGTTTTGGAGCTACTGTTTTGGTTAGATTTTGTTTTCTCTTTGGCTTGGTTTCTCTTCTTGGGAGCTGTGGGGTGGGCTGTTGATCACGTGACTGAGTCAGTTAGGTCTGGGTTTTCTGTGTGGCAGGTGTTGTGCCAAGCAAATGGAAAAGTAGCAATGCCTTCAAGAAGCTTAGAGAATGGGGAGAGAGAGATAGACGGCACTGACAGGTCCATACAGGAAGTGTCACAGTAGTGGAGAAGTCGGTGCAGTGCAATCCACCAACAGCAAACTGCAGGCAAGCAGCTAAACCCAAAAGCATAGGTAGGAGTTTGGAGAGGATGAAGTGGATAGGAGAAGATGGTCCCAGGAAGAGTAAAGGCAGAGAGAGCCAGAGAAACTAAAAGTAGCTTTCATTCACCAGAGAAAGATGTGGCAATTGTCAGCCAGTTCTTGGAAGACTTTCATCCATATTAGGAATTTTAAACTTGGTCCTAAAGGCAGTAGGAAACCATTCAACTTTTCAAACAGGAAAGCAGAATAATCAGATTTGTGTTTTAAAAGGACACTCAGGAAAGGTGTTTTAAAATGTTATGGACAATTTTCTCACAAACATAAAATCAATAAATTATATCTCAATAAAATTAAAAACTTTGCTTTGTGAAAGCCTATGTGAAGGGGGTAAAAAGACAAGCTACACACTGGGAAAACTTATCTGTAAACTACATAGCCAAAAAGAACTAGTGTCTAACTCACAAAACCCCAAGGTAAAGAAAATAAACAATTCCTTTAGAAAATAGACAAAAGACATGAATAGTCATTTTACTGAAGAGGATATTAAAAACAAACAAAAAATTTAAACCCCTGGCCTTTGAGTGAATTTCACTTCTAAAGATGTTTAACATTGTTAGTCATCAGGGAAATGCAAATTAAAATTACAAGAAGTCACTACCTACTGACTGCTGTCAAGTTGGCTGGTAGGTCTGAACCACTGACCTGCAGGCTAGCAGCTGAGTGCCTTAACCACCAGAGCTACTGAGAAGTCACTAGGTATAAACCTTTTTTTTTTTTTAAAGTTGCTTACAAGTAGATTCTGATTCAGCAACTCTATAGGACAGAGTAGAACTGCTCCATAGGATCTGCAAGGCTGTAAGTCCCTACGGGAGCTGGCTGACACACCTTTCTCCCACAGAGTGGCTGGTGGGTACAATCTGCCAACATTTTGGTTAGCAGCTCGGCACTTCACTACTGGCATCACATGGGCTTAAACACATTTATAAAAGTCCAAATCAAATCTGTTCCTGTCAAGTCGATTCTGACTACATGCCTGTAAAACCAAAACCAAACCTAGTGCCATTGAGTTGATTCTAACTCACAGCGACCCTGTAGGACAGAGAAGATCTGTCCCACAGAGTTTCCAAGAAGCATGTCGTAAATCTGAACTGCCAACCTTCTGATTACCAGCCATAGCATGTAACCACTATGCCACTAGGGTTTCCCTACACCTATAGGATGGATAAAATAAAAATAATGATATCACCAAATGCTGGTGAGGATACAGTGAAACTAGGTCTCTTATATGTCACTGTGGGAATGTGAATGACACAAATACTCTCGAAAATAGTTTGGCAGTTAAAACCAAACACGCAACTACATACAACTTACCAAGCACATTCTTGGGTGGGTATTATGCCAGAGAAATGAAAATTTAATGTTTACACAAAACAAACAAAAAAGTATATCCACAAATGCTCAAAGCCAAAACATTCCTCGATAGGAACGGTTAAACAAACTGTGTTGTGTGTGTGTGTGTGTGTATATATATATATATGCACATATATATGTATCACAGAATACTACTCGGCCATAAAAATAAACTGTTAATACTTACAATGACTTAGACCAATCTCTAGAGAATCAGCTTGAATGAAAAAGCCAGTCCCCAAAGAATATATACTGTATGGCTCTATTTACATATCGTGTTTGAAATGACAGAGTCTTAGAAATGAAGAACAGACTAGTGGTTACAAGGAGTTAGAGACAGAGGTGGGACGTGGGTATGGAGAGAAATGGGTGTAGTTACACAAGGACAATACCATGCATCTTTGTGGTTTGGGAAATGCTCAGAAATTTGACTGTGGTGGTGAGTACATGAACCTACACAGGTGATAAAGTTGTATAGAGGTTAAAACACACACACGCACATACTCATTAATATAAGTAAAACTGGGGAAATCTGAATAAGATACGTAGATTTCATAGAAGTCAATATCCTAGTTGTGACATAACACAATAAATAACGTGAGATGTGACAATTGCAGGGAACTGGGAAAAGTG
This sequence comes from Heterohyrax brucei, assembly GCA_028571685.1. Classification (NCBI taxonomy): domain Eukaryota; kingdom Metazoa; phylum Chordata; class Mammalia; order Hyracoidea; family Procaviidae; genus Heterohyrax; species Heterohyrax brucei. The sequence goes on from CM053142.1 coordinate 106,598,140, forward strand.
TGCAAGGATTGCCCTGAATTATTTCTTGCAAGTACATGTGAAACTACGATGATCACAATAAGAATTTCAATTTAAAATTAACCTTACTTTGACTACCACATAGAGAATGGATTAAAAACAATGGTTCTTGCACATTCGCGTCCAGGTGGAGGGGTTTGTAAAAACATAACTGACTGGGCTTCAGGTCCTGAGTTTTTGACTTAGTTGGACTTGGGTGGAGCCTGAAAATTTGCATTGCTGGTAAATTCCCAGATGATAACAATCCTTCCAGCAAGGGGAGACAATACTTTTACAACCACTAAATTAGAGAGGCATGGTGGTCTTTCTCTCTATTTCTAGTCATTTGAACAGTGGAAATCGGAGCATCTAGTTGTTTCTCGTCTGTTTTTTCCACAGAGCCATTAGTGCCCTGCCTGGGCTTCTGCAAGGCAAGGCTTGCAAGATTCCCAATGCCTTTGTTTTCTGAGACACCTTTGGAATAATGGGTAGCACCAGCTACCCATTAGGAAGTTGCTAGAAACTCATACTCTTAGGCTGCACCCCAGGTCTAGTGAATCAAATACTCTGAGGGTAGGGTTTAGCAAGCACCATGTTTTAAAAAGTCCTCCAGGTGATCATAATATGTACTAAATTTAAGAACCACTGGATCAAAGTAGGGCAAGAAAGAATGTTGGGTAGTAACTTATAGCCTTTTTAGTCAATATTGAATGTACCGTGGACTGTCCAAAGAAGGAGCAAATCTGTCTTGGAAGAAGTACAACCAGACTGCTTCTTAAAAGTGAGGATGGAGAGACTTCTGACATACGCTGGACGTGCTATCAGGAGGGGACCAGTCCTGGGGAAGGACATCATGCTTCGTAGAGTATCAGAGAAAAAGAGGAAGACCTTCAAGGAGATGGACTGGTGCAGTGACTGCAACAACAGGCTCAAACCTACCAACTGTTGTAAGGATGGCACAGGACTGGGCAGAGTTTTGTTCTGTTCACATAGGATCATTGCATGAGTCATAACTATTGATAAGTACAGGATACCTCTTAGGTGAAATTAATTTCAAAACAGGAAGCAGCAAAGGAAAAATCAAGCTGCTTTCTCTGTGGGGAAGTGGTTATTGATTTCCGGTCTCTCACCTGCAGAGGGAGGTAACAAAACTAACCTCCTTCCTAGCTAGTGCTGGTCTAGTTAATCAATTAAAGGGTCAGAAAACACAAAGAGAAGACAAGCCCAGGATTAGCACTAAGTGGCAATTAGTGCTGTCAAGGCAATGTCTGTTATATGCTTGTAAATATATCAAAGCGCTGATCTTTAAAGGGAGACAGTGTGTGAACTGCAAGTCTTTTGAGGCTCTATATCTACTGCAAGTCACAGGATCAATTGCTCCAGGAATGACTGTATTCCAAGTTGGTTAATTGTGACATCCCAGAACTTAATCTCTCAGCTGCCTACTGGAGGTGTACCCTGGTTTTTCCATTATGCTGCTGTAAGTGTTCTGGAAGCAAAGTGCAGTATCTGGTTTCTTGGTTCCCTTCTAGTTCTAGCTCTGATTTTCGATATTTGCTGTCAACATTCAGAGAAGGAGTAAGTCACTGGGGACCACGGGGTGTGTAGTATGTGAGCCTGTGTGTCTAATACCTACTCTGTGCAACTGAGTCATAGCTGCTTTATTTATGGAGCAAGTGATTTTCGTTCAACACTCAACTTGACTCAGTAGTTATCTAGGTGAATATTAGAATAATTTTTCCTCATCTGTTTTTTGCTCTGCTTGAAAATTAACCAGTGAAATATCTAGGATTAGTAATAACTTTTAAACACACTATAAGAAGGAAGATGGTAGCTTCTGAAAACGTCATTTGTTCATACGTTCCCTGAGGTCCTCTGAAAGTTTTGACTAACTTCTGACTTTATAAGGAAGTAGTATGATATAGAAGAAGGACCCGAGCACTGCAATCAAATACATTTAGGTTTGAGTAGCAGAACTGTCACTTAATACTTGTTTGCCTAGGAAAGTGACTTCCTAAGCCTCAGTTTCCCATCTTCAGCATTGATTAAAATGCCTGCCATAGGTGGCTGATTTGAGAATAAGAAAATGATGCATGTACAGTGCGTGGTGTGTACTTGACACATAAAAACTCTCAGTTTCTATCTCCTTGTATTGAACATCATTGCTAGTTCCTGGTATAGATATTTTTATCTTCATAAATTATAACTGTCTGTAGAGCCCTTGGAGTGATTAAGACAGGTCTACGTTGCTTTTTCTTGTTTTCTTGATTGCTTCAGTCAGCAGAAACGTAGCCTTTCTGTGGTTTAGTGCATCCGATTTTATCTGCCAAGGATCCTAAGATTCTATTTATGGTCTGAAAAATTATATTCATATCCAGAAAGCATCCAAAGTAAGATGATACTCTAGCTTATGACAGACGAGACTATAAAGAAATTGACTATAAAATATTCAAAGTCGTAGAATTGCTCCCATAATCTTGAAAGCACTGAAGGAGAAACAAAGGAGTACTTCGATCAGTAGACCAAAATTGTGCCTCAGTGTTTGGTTATAACACAAATATAAAGTAGGATACAAGTTGCTAACATCCAGCCCCAGAAGTAATAGAGTGAACACGCTTTGTATGACATGCGTTAGGTCTTCGGTAGATCTAGAAATAACATTCTCTTTAAGACAGATACCTCAAGTATTCCTCAGGGGCAAAAACTGGCATCCATAAAACCTGAGCACGTGTTTTGTTAGCCAGCATAATATTTTGGAAAAATTCAAGTGCCTTTTAGCAAGGCGTGCATTCTCCATGTAGCAACTCTTCCTACCACCCCTGTTTTATACTCATCTATCTACCTGCTTTCTACACTACAGTGGTGGCCAAGTCCCTTGGGCATTTAAATGCATAGGGTCCAGTCCCAACCACTTACATCGAACCACTAGATTTCTGCTCAGACAACTGGGCTGCAAAGCTGAAGCCTTAGCAGCACATCAAATGTGGCTTTGGATAAAGTTCTCATCCCTTTAGCTTAGGGATGGTGGCATTTCCTACAGGTGCTAAACTTTGAGTCACTTCACCTTACTTTGCTCCTATAGGCCTTCCAAAAATCTTTTAAAGAATGTCTGTTGCAGAGTGACCATATCATGTGCACTTTATGGTTCTATGCATCTATAGGATGTTGTCCTGCTGGCCTCTTACTGCAGGAAGGGATGCGGGTAGAGAGGAGGGTACAGGAGATTGTTGGGAGGATAAGACACGCATGGAGCAGAGAGGAAGAGTGTGCTGTCACCAGGCAGGGAGAGCAGTGGGAGCTGCATATAAGTGGGCATGCAATTTATATGGGAATGTACACTTTCATTCAATCATAATAAAAAAAAAAGAATTTCCGTTGCATTTCATCTATATTAAATATTTGAAAAAATAGTGTTTGTTTTTGTGTTTGGACTCTGATACAGAATGAGACTCAAGGAGTGGGAGTATGATTGCACATAAGGACAAAGGAAACCCAAGCTGGGCACATGTATTAATCAACTCAAAGAGAAAAAGGAAATAAAAAATCGCTAGGTATTTGAAGAAAACCAACAACATGAAGGAGTCAGGTCAATGTGAACAAAAGAAAAACTAATCCTAGAGAAAACGAGATAACTTGGTGAACAAACAGGAACTTACAATGTTTTATTTTTACTAACGTCAGAATTAAGAGGATTTACAGCTGCTGTGAAGACAAACTACCATGAAAATGGAACAATTGGGAAATGAGACTAGTTTTTTTAAATTAAAAATACAATCTTCCAAATAAAAAAAATTAACAAATGGGCTGGATAATGAATTGGACAACTAGGCAACCTGACAATATAGAAAATAAATTTAAAGAACTCTTTAGAATATCCGACTCGACGGCACTTGGCACTTGGCTTAGAATATATAGAGCAAAGATTCAATGCCATAGAAAGTAATAGTGACACTTAATATGTACCAGGTTATTTTAAGTGCTTTAATTATAATAACGTATCTAAGTCTCACAACAATCCTCTGAGATAAGAATTCTTATTGTATACAAGCAGAAGTGAGGTAAGATGTCCAAAATCACATACCAAACAGTACCAGAGCTGAAATTCAAACCCAGAGAGAATGACCCTAGAGACCTTGCTCTTAACTACTATTCTACACTGCCTGCTTAATAAGTAGGAGTTAGATTAAGAAATGTAAAAGATTTATTCCAGAAGTCCAATAGCCACCTAACTGAAGTTTTAAAAGAAGTGCACAAGATGAGTAGAAGAAAGGAAATGATTTAAAAACAAGAGTTAAAAAATGTCCTGAGCTGAAAATAGACTTAAAAGAGCCTAAGCGCCAAGAAGAGTAGCTTAAAAAAAAAAAAAATCTACACACGTACTGATAAAATTTTAACACTCCAGGATAAAGAGAAAAACTTAAAAAGCCTCTAGACAGAATAACACCTGTCTACAGAGGAATGCGAATCCGCTTAATATAAGATGTTTTGTATGTAGTAGTAGAAGAATGACATGACATTTTTAAAGTTTTAAACTTAAATTTCTATAATCAGATAAATATGAATCAAATGTCAGGCAAAATGAACATATTTTTTGGATGTAGAAGAACTCAGAAACTCTATCATCCGTTGCTACTCAAATAGATAAGCCAACAAAATATGAAATGATACTAAGAAACAGGCAAAATGTTTGCATTATCATAATATTGATGTACTAACGAGTACCACAGAAACCCTGGTGGCATAGTGGATTAAGTAATCCATCTGCTAATCAAAAGATCTGCAGTTCAAATTTGCCAGGCGCTCTTTGGAAACTCTGTGGAGCAGTTCTACTCTTCCCTATAGGGTTATTAGGAGTCAGAATCAACTCGACAGTGCTGGGGTTTTTTTATGGTTGTTACTATTTATGATTTTAATAATCGGGTTCATGTAATTTTTTAAAATAATGAATGATGAAAAAGAAAATAAATGGGTGCCATTAAATATAAAGGTATTTAAGTCAAACAAAACAAGACAGCATGTAATTATCAAGTGGATCTCAACTGAGATCAAACAATGTAGCCTACCCCTCTTTAGTGAAAGATGTTTTGCTTCGACGTTTTTTTCAGAATAATGGGAACATGTTCTTTCTTGACCATATCTCAACTCTTCTTGAGAAAACAAGCAATAACACCTTTCAGCAGTTGTGAAGAAATTACCAAGTAGCGTTACAAAGCTTAGGCAATGGCCTGAGATAAACTTAACAACTTCAGTGTGCTGGGTCCAAAAATTGTCAGGAACTTTCTTAATAGTGAAGCCCTTTAAGAAATCAAATAACCAACATCTCCTAGCTTTCATTTTTCTATTTCTAGAGTTCACCAGTAGATTAAATAAAGTTTTATTAATAAAAACATATATTATAACCATGTAAATTTGTTGTGATAATATTCTCTTTACTTATTTTTTTCTACCTCCTCAATCTTGAGTAATTTATTTTGTCTACAGCTATCATGGTATCCTGTGACCTCATGTAAGAAAAATATAAAATTCAGGAAAATGCTTCTGTATTGAATTAATATTTTTTTAGAATCTTCACAACAAAAGGAAACTAGAGCACACTCAAAAGTAGTATTCAATCAGGTCTCTGTGAGTTGAAATGGCAATAGCTTTGGGTTTTTTTCTTTTTTTAAATATGTCAGTAGGCTTAAATAGATCAAGGAAACTTTGACTGGTAAGGTAGTATACTAGTATCCTGTAATAAATTTAGTTATCTTTTTATTACCATCAAAATGGTTTGAGTTGATTAAGTTCAATTTCAGAGTCATGTTGGTAAACAAGGAACTTATTTTTCTGAGTTGGTGGGAGGAAGAGTATAGGAAGAGCAAGTTAAAAGTAAGCATAACTTGTTTTCATGTCACAGTTTTCTGAACCTGGAATAAGTTCTTATACCTAGTCAGTCTGTGTTGACTTGCATGTGAATAAAATATAGCTTGACTTTGAAGCTGTAGTTGAGAAACTAATCTATTTCATTTACTTCCTCCAAGTCAGGGTGTGAAATCAGTCAAAATCAGTGCTGTAGGTGGTGAATAAACTAAGGTGTAACTGGAGGCTACTGGTAACTGGAAATGTCCATTAGTACCATACTGAAAGTAAAACCAAACCGAATGTTGTTGAATCCATTCTGAGTCATGGCGGTCCTGTGTTTTACAGAACAGAACTGTTGTGCAATGTTTTCTTGGCTGTGGTCTTTACAGAAGCAGTCCTTTCGTGGTGCCACTGGGTAGGTACAAACCACCAACCTTCAGGTTAATAGCTGAGGGCAAACCATTTAGTTGCTCATCAATTCTTGATTCATTTGCAAAACCTTTGTTAAAAGCTCTCTGTATGTTAGAAACCCTGCCAATCTCTGAGGCACAGTGGAGGTTAATGTAAATGGTGCAGTGAATTACTTACTGTGGGCCATCTGGCCATAGTCTTTGTAACTTCCACCAGATGAGTGGGTAAGACTATGCACATGAAATGCTTGTAACCCACCAAGGTCCATAGATAGGAGGCATGTCTCACTTCTGCCTCATGGCGGTCGATCTTGGGCTGGTGCTCTTGATTCACATTCCCCCTTGTGAATTTACAGGTGGTCAGATGTTTCCACCACATCATTCTTGCCACTGCCATCGAGTCAATTCTGACACATAGCAACCCTACAGGTCAGACTAGAACTGCCCCAGAGTTTCCAAGCTGCATCTGGTGGAGTTGAATGGCCAAGATTTTGGTTTGTATCTGTAACAATCACTACACCACTAACGTTTTCTCCTACAGCTTTTTAATGTGCTCACATCTAATATAGAATATAGATTTCAATGTAGAAAGATCAGTCTCTCACTGTATCTTTGTCATTCGTTTACTGTAAATTTGCAGTTGTTGAATCAGATTTTCCTGCTGAAATATCTGTACTCTGATGTGAAATGAGGTTCTTCTGTGAGAACTAAAGAAGACATTTCCTGTTAAATATGGCATCCTGTTCACATGATTACATCCTTTGCTCCTCAGCAGCACTGAAATGACAAGTGATCAAAATAATAAAGGGAAATGAGTCATCAGCAGGCAAGAGCTGTCAACAATTTTCAGGTGACAAAATTAAATTGAGTCATGGTAGTGCACTGCATAGATTGGAGGAAGTTAAAACGGAAATGCCTGCTGCTGAAAGAGACATGGGGGATAAATGAGCTAACTTACTCTACTGAAACACACATAAAGTCTCAGGACTCGGAAACACCAAGGCATGGTTAGCACAAGTTTGAAATCGGAGGATTTAGTTGAAAACCTGCGTTGGAAGTGATGGAACACTGCCAGATCTCCTCCAATCCACATAGACAGCTGGCAACCCTTTACCTATCTACCATTTCTCTCTAAAAGATCATAGGTAGGTTGGTTAGTTGGCTTATTTATTTATTTGGAGAAATTAAACAAGATATATTATGGACCTGGAAACAGAATGTGAAACAGGGTGAAGTTCAGAGTTGAAGACAAAGTGATACATCTTTCAATATTATCTTTTCAAGGAACTGAATAAGAAGATCAGCTCCCTGCCCAACTAACCTAAAGTCTACCATTTGATTAACCCCTCTCATATACACAGCACTGCCAATCAATTTTTCAGTGTCTCACTCTCAAATATGCTTGAATAAGTCCATTCTTTCCAACAAATTGTGCTGGGACAATTAGGCACTCAAACAATAAAAAACAACCCACTGCCAAGTCAATTCTGACTCACAGTGACCCTACAGAACAGAGTAGTACCACCTCAGTTAAAAGAATGAAGTTAGACCCATTCTTCACACTATACACAGACAAAGTAACTCAAAATGGATCATAGAACTAATGTAGGAACAGAAATTACAGCACTAAGAATACACAGGAGTAAATCTCTGTAACCTAGAGTTAGATAAAGCCTTCACAGATATCACACCAAAAGCATGAGCAACAACAGAAGAATTGGGACATATAACCCCATTAAAAATTAATAAAGGATCCAAAGAAGATACACAAGTGGCTAATAAGCATATGAAACATGTTTCACATCATTAGACATGCAAGGTGGAACCACAATAAGATACAACTTCATACCAACTAGGATAGCTATAATTAAAATGATACATGAAAACAAGTGTTGTCATGGATACGGAGAAATCAGAACCCTCATCTATTTCTGTAGGGAATGTACAATTGTGCATGAATTTGGAACCTTTTAGGTAGTTTCTGGTAGTTCCTCAAAAATTTACACGTACAGTTACCATTTGACCCAGCAATTCCACTTACATATCTATGAGAGAGAAATGAGAGTGCGTAGCCAAGCCAAGTGCTGTCGAGTCAGATCCGACTCAATTTTAGGTTAAAACTGTAAGCAAATGTTTTTTTAACAGCATTATTCAAAATAAGCAAAAAGGATAAACACCCAAAATGCTCATAAATTAAGAAATAAATAAACAAAACATAGTATATTCATTATTCTTACAGTGAAATTTTATTCAGTAAGAAAAAAAAGAAAAATGAAGTACTGGTATGTGCTACAACGTGGATGTAATTTGAAAACATGTTAAGTGATAGAAGTCAGTTGCAAAAGACTGCATACCATGTAATCAGTACTAAGGGGCAAAGGATTCCTCTGGGGATGATAAAAATGTTCTAAAATTTATTGTGGTAACGGCTTCACAACTGTGTGAATATACTACAAACCATTGAGTTGTACACCGTAAGTGGATAAATTGTACAATACAAAAGTTGTATCTCAAGAAGGCTGTTGTAAAAATATGAATGGACAGCCACAGATTGCCAAACATCTGTGCAAACTCTCAACATGAAAGGCAACAAGGCAAACAAATCACAAAAAAGGAACTCAGAGGAAAAAGGGGCAATGTAAGAGAAAAAATATGAAATCGAACACATTTTATTAGTATCCCCAGAGGAATAAGAGGAAATAATTGCAGCTGTAAACAAGCTGAAGGTGACCTATAGCAGCCCTTGTCAGTGTCACAGCTCACATTCCTGTCTTCCTGCTTTCTTAGTTTCATGCATTTACCAATCTCTATGTATAGAATGAGTGAGCCTCTCAGATAGGTCCCCAGTTTCCACTATCTGATAATCCTGGGCTCCCTCTGTCAACTGATCTCTGTTTACCACATTATTAAAACATCTTAGAACCTTTGTACCTATAGAAGCACTTGTCTAACTGGATGGGGCATAATTAGAACTTAAAAAAAAAAAAAAGGATGCCATTGAATTGACTCCTACTCATGGTGACCCCATGTTTGTCAGAGCAGAACTGTGCTCTGTAGTATAGTACTTTTAATCACTGGTTTTCTGGAACCAGATTGCCAGATCTTTCTTCTGAGGTCTATAAGTGGAGTCGAATCACCAACCTCTTGGTAAGTAAGTAGCTGTTGTGATTTGTGTCCCCCCAAAATGTGTGTCAGTTTGATTCATGATTCCTGGTACTGTGTGATTGTCGAATATTTTGTCATCTGATGTGATTTTGCTCTGTCATAAATCCTATCTCTGTGATGTTATAGAAGTTAGTAGTCCAGCACAAACTATGTTACCTAGGAACTTATATAAAATCTCTGTAAAGTTGGTTAAATGCCATTATGCATACCAATAAGCTCTTTGAGTTTCAGAAAGTTTTTTGAGGTCAGGGCCAAGAAGGCAGTCTAGCTGGATGATTCCTGTGATCCCTCTAACAACAAAGATCCAAAAGAACAAATCAATCAATTATATATGACATTCTAGGAACTCTGAACACCAAAGGGAAAGTTGAGAAATCAGACTGAACAATGAGAAAAGGAGAGTAGGTCCACCAGTACCTAGGACTGGCCAGACCTGACCCTCCAGGAATCAGCTGCATCTCTCTGACATTAGTGGCAGTTATGTTAACAAGGTAGGACTCAATCTGCAAGATTAGGCTGTGTCTTAAGTTAATCACTTTGCAGGTATAAAAGAGAGGAGCGAGCAGAGAGATAAGGGGATCACATGGTATCAAGAAAGGATTGCCAAGAGTTGAACCTATCTTTTGGTCCCTAGGTCTCTGCACTGAGATGCTCCTAGACCAGCGGAAGATTGACAACAAAGATCTTCCTCCAAAGCTGGCAGAGAAGGCCTTCTGCTGGAGCTGTTGCCCTAAATTCAGACTTGTAGCCTCCCAAACTGTGAGAGAATACATTTCCCTTTGGTAAAGCTATCTATCTGTGGTATTCCTGTCACAGTAGCACTAGATGACTAAGGCAGTAAGTAACTGAGCATTAACAGTTTGTGCTGCCCTAGTACTCCATTAATTATAATAGGTGGAGGGGGATGGAAATCTCTTACTCGGGGCAGCTCTAGAGGCAAGGCAATTCATGCCAGACCTCCTTGACATAGATAGGATGCAAAGAGTTAAGCAAGACTTGGTCCTGAAAGACTAGTTGTACTTTTGATTACAGACACAGGACTAAATATATACACATGGGCGTACACGCCCCACATGGACAGTCATAAATTACAGTGTTATGGACATAGTAGATTTAGTATTGGTGACACAAAATACCATCATCTCTCATCCAGATACTGACAAAAATGTCTCCAAAGAGAATTAGATATCAGGTTGGCCTTCGATGTCTTCTGAAAGACCAAAGACCTTAACTTAGTTAAGAATACAAGATGAAGCACCATGGGACCTGTGTTCAAACGCAAACCCTGCTATTTATCAGCCTTGTAACTTGAGGTAAACTACTTAGCTTTGCTCTCAGCAAACAAGGACAAAGACCAGATTCTTTGGGTCAAGTTAAATTCCTCACTCCACAGGTGGTCTTCACACTTCAAGTATACTCTGGCCTTTGGCAGTGAGACCGTATAGGTGTCTGTTGTTGATGTTAGGTACCATTTAGACAATTTCAACTAACAGTAACACCTCTAACAGGGAATTGCCCTACAGGGTTTTCTGTCTGTGATCTTTACACAGGAGAATATCGTCAGGCCTTTGTCCCTTAGAAGCCACTGCGTTGGTGTGAAATGACAAGCTTTCGATTAGCAGCCAACTGTTTAACCAGTAAGCCAGCAGGCTCCTGACAATCACGGTCTATTATTATTTGTGTTGTATAACTGTTTTACATGTAACAAAAATTTTAAAATTTCAGCACCCAAAGCTGTTTCTTAAACTCTTCGTTTCCTTTTTTAGCTTCTTGGACAAAACATGGTAGCACAAAAACTGTGTTTGTTACAACTTGGGAAGGTAACAGAGTTTTCTTCTAGTTCATCTTATATTGGCTCATTATGATAAGGCCTCTGTGACCTAGCAGTTTTCTAATTTCAGGACATTGTAACTTTGAACCAGATTCCTATCTTGTGTAATTCTGTTAGAGATTTTGCTTGGAGTGTTTCTTGGACAGTCTGTCAGGTGTGTGCCTCTCTTTGTTTCTCTCTGTCTTCCGAACTCTCTCTTCTTGTCTCCCCTCAATTTGCTCATCATCTGTAACACTTTGAAAGTTCTAATTCTGTGATTCTGTTCTAAATGCTGTATTTTCCAGCCATTTGCTAAAGACCCCTCAAACTTGCTAGGTTCCCCCATGAGAGAGAAGAGGGAGCTGGTGTGCCATACAGAAAGAAGCAGAGAGTGCAGTGGGAAGAAATCCTAGCTTCTCATTCTTTTTGGTGCCTGAAAAATATTCTTAATTTGATATTTTCACTTTCTGCTTCCTTACCTTCACGCTGAATTACTCAGAAAGCATCAACAGAAGATGGAAGGAATATACCATTACTACACCAAAAAGAGTTGGTTGACATTCAGCAGTTTCCACAGGTAGCATTTGATCAAGCCTGGTGGTACTGAAGAAAGATGTTCAAAGTGCACTGATGGTATTGGCGAAAAATAAGGCTTCAGGAATTCGTGAAATGCCAACTGAGATGTTTCAACAAGGAAATGCAACACCAGAAGTGCTCACATTTCTATGCCAAGAAATTTGGAAGACAGTTGTGTGGCCAACTGACTGGAAAAGAGTCATATCTATTCCCATTCTAAAAAAAGGTGATCCAACAAAATGAGGATATTGTCACACAATATCATTAATATCACACCCAAGTAAAGTTTTGCTGAAGATAATTCAAAAATGGATGCAGCATTACATTAGTAGGGAACTGCAAGAATTTGTAGGCAGATTCAAAAATGGACACAGAATAATGGATATCTTTGCTGAAATGAGAACCCTGGTGGCAGAGTTGTTAAGTGCTAAGTCAGCTAAGCTATAGGTCAGCAGTTCACATCTGCTAGGCAATTCTATGGAGGAGTTCTACTGTGTCCTATAGGGTCACTATGAGTCTGAATCAACTTGATGGCAATGGTTGGTTGCATAGTGGTTAAGTTCTAAGTCTGCTAACCAAAATGTCAGCAGTTCAAATCCACCAGGCACTCCCTCAGAAACTCTATGGAGCAGTTCTACTGTGTCCTATAGGGTCGCTATGAGTTGGGGTCAGCTCTATCACAGTTGATTTGGTTTGGTTGCTAACAAAAGATAAGTCTTCACTGAAAGTGAAGAATTCCAGAAAGGTGTTTACTTGTGTTTTATTGACTAGGCAAAGGCATTCGACTGTGTAAATCATAAAACATTATCTGTACTGGAAAAGCAGCTAGAATGCTCCTCAGAAGTGAGGATGACAAGACTTCATTTTATGAACCTTGGGCATGTACCAGGAGGGACCAGAACCCGGAGAAGGGCATCATGCAGGGTCAGCAAGATATTACTGTAGTGTATCCTTTATCTCAGACAGAATGGGGGTCATACTTTGTAGAGTAGAAGGGGTGAAAAAGAGGATGACTTTCAACAAGATGGATTGAAACAACGGCTGCAACAATGGGCTCCAACGCAGCAACCACTGTTAGGACAGGGCAGCATTTCATTCTGCTGTATATAGGGTTGCAGTGAGTCATAACTGACTAGATGGTGCCTAACAACAACCTTTTATTTAAGACTTTTTGGTGAATGACTGGTAGCACCTGCCATATCCTATTGGCAATAATAGAAAGATTTCCAGTAAGAAAGCACTTATAAAATATTTCATAAGCAAATGTCACTTAGCTATCCTAATTATTAGGCCTTTCTTGACCACCAGTTATAAAGCATACAAGTAATGCTTCAAGGGGAGCTACTATTTTGAGGAGCTCCTTGAATCTGCAACATCACTTTCACAGGATACTTGTCTTCTTTATCAGTCCCTGAGCTAACGTAGATTAAAACTTTTTAAAATCAGTAGTTTCGTAAAATAGATTTTAAGTTAACACCATAAATGTCATGAACAGTGCAGATTACTAGAATCTCTAGCATGTAAACATAGTGAATAGTATTTTAACAACTGAATTAGCTTAAATTAAGGACAACGAGAATAATATTTTAACAAAAGAGATAGCTGGGTGAAATATATGAACTGGGGAATTATTCACACGTAGAAGGGATTGAAGCATCGGAAATGAATATAATTACCCAGTTAAGATAAATCCAAGAAGAAAAGAAGAGAGATGAGGGTGGAACCCTAGAGAGCATCAGCACTACAGATGGAAAGAAGAGCCAGTGAAGACGCGTGACATGGAGTACAGAAGGGAAAAATTATGAGAAGAGGGTGGTATCACAGAGGAATAAACGCAATGTCATTTTTATGCTTTTTCCAATCTCTAATGACAAGAAGTTACAAAAATGAACAAATACCAAATAAAATTAAAACTGGAAACAACGTTATAAATTAAAGATAAAAAAATATTTTTAATTTTAATCTTTAGGGACAGATGGAGAAATGCAGTAGATGGAATTCTAAGGCAGTTCCAAGATGCCTGTCTACTGGTATAAACATCTCATGTAATTATCTCCTCTTGAGAGTGGGCAGAACCTGTAAATATTATGTACTTCATTAACTGTGATTAGGTTAGTTTATGTAGCAGATGTGAAAAGATTTTTGCAGTTGTAATTTGGGTTCCTAATCAAATCAACTTTGAATTTGTCAAAAGGGATATTACTTTGGGTGAGTCTGACCTAGTCAGGTAAGTCCTTTAAAAGAAGATCTCCAAATCAGAAATACTCTCCCTCTGACTTTGAAGAAGAGATTCTCCTATTCCATGTTGTCACTGGAGTGAGCTATATGGCTAGAACTTGAGAGTGGCTTCTAGGACTTGAAAGTAATCACTGACTGACAGGCTCTAGCAAGACAACAAAGACCTCAGTCCTACAGTTTTAAGAAAATAAATTCTGCCAACAACCTGAATGAGCTTGGAAGTAGAATTTTCCACGGTGGAACCTCTGGACAGAAATACTGCCTGGCCAACACTTTGGTTTCAGCACTGCAATGCTCTGAGCAGAGGATCCAGTTAGGCTATGCCCCAATTTCTGACCTATGGAAACAGTGAAATAACAAATGTATATCTTGTTTTAAGTCACTAAGTTTGCGGGAATTTGTTGCATGGCAATAAAAAAAGAATGTTACTGTTAGCTACCATCATGTTGGCTTCAATTTACAGCAACTTACCAGAATGAAATGTTGCTCAGCCCTTCTTCATCACATCATTGTTGATATGTCTGAGCTCACTGTTGTGGTTATTGTGTCAGTCCATCTCACTGAGAATTTATCTTATTTCTGCAGATCTTCTGCTTAACTAAACATGATGTCCTTTTCAAGCGATTGGAGGAAACTGCAAGATAAAATATTAGAAAATAAAACTAAGGCCTTTAACTGGTATATTTGTGACTCACTGCTCCTTAAAGCTCTTATCTAATGTTTTCAGTTGCTGTTGTCACTTAGACACCGCATAGATAGTTCTTAAAAGAGCATAATGCTAGATGCAGAGCTTTTTCACCCGTTATGCTAGTCTATTGTTTGGTTGCTATGAGTCCAAGTTGACTCAAGGGTAATAAGTTTGATTTGGTTTTTAGAAGACTTTAGGATACTTTAGGTTTAAGGTATAAAGATTATCTGAGGACAATAGTTTCAGGGAGTCTGGAATCCATAAAAATTTAAATTTCATTCTGTATTTTCACCCTTTTGATCAGGATTCTTCTGTAAAATCTGTGATCAAAATATTCAGTAATTGTAGCCAGGCACCATCTAGTTCTTCTGATCTCATGGCAAAGGAGACACTGTTCATGGAGGGTATTTTTATAACTTTCTGTTGAAATGTAACATATATGGAGTCAAATGCATAAAGAATACTAATCTTAAGTGTAGCACTTGGTTTTTTTTTCTTTACATATGTATATATCCATGTAATCAACACTCAGATCAAGGTTTCAAATATTAACTTGAGTAAACTTGAATATTCTTACGAAACAAAATACTTTCTAAAAAATATACATATATCCAAAAAACCACTGCTGTTGAGTGTTTTCTTGGTGGTCATCAGCCACAAACTGCTGAAGATATTGACAAATCACCAGAATTATCTATAAAACAGGCAACTTCAGATATATTTATATTAATAAAATTTTATTTATAGAAAGTTAACCTGTGGTAGGCTGAGTGTCTCTATTGATTTACCAATTCTTCCCCTATACCCAGTTGAACAAAGCTAACTTTTTCTAGAATCTCTCTTTTTATAATGGGAAAGAACAAACATTTGTAATTTTCCAGAGCCATATGGGAAATCTCAAACACAATTTTAGTTGTGAAATATATCCCTAAATTTTTACTTTAGTTGTTATACTGGGGATTCAATTTTTG
Source organism: Heterohyrax brucei (assembly GCA_028571685.1). Taxonomy (NCBI): domain Eukaryota; kingdom Metazoa; phylum Chordata; class Mammalia; order Hyracoidea; family Procaviidae; genus Heterohyrax; species Heterohyrax brucei. The sequence continues at coordinate 106,613,836 of CM053142.1, forward strand.
GAAAGCAAAAAAAAAAAAAAAAATTTATAACTGTCAGAGGAAATTTGGACACTTGCTTAAAATAGAATCATAAAGCTCTGAGAAACAATATTTGGTTGTCTATTTAATTTTAGGCTGGCTATTTAATTTTAGAGGTTGTCTATTTCATAGGAGCCCCGGTGGTGCAGTGGTTAGGCACTTGGCTGTTAACCATGTCGCCAGTGGTTTGAACCCACTACACGGGAGAAAAGACCTGGAAATCTGCTCCTGTAAACATTATACCCCAGGAAACCCTATGGGGCAGCTCTGCTTTGTCATATGGGTCATAATAAGCTGGAATTGATTCAATAGCAGCAGGCTTAACAAATTGTGTATGTGCTTAGATAGATGCTAACACGATTGAAAAGAAGTTTAGCTCTTCCATAAGTGAAAAACTATTGTTCTTTATCCCCACTACCACCACCACCCCCAGCCCTCAAATAGTGAAGGATTCAGGTAGGAGGATATTGGGTCAAAGGTGAGAACACCAAGAGCAGTCTGGGGCAGAGTAAGGGAGAAGACGTATGACCACAAATGCTTATAGTCTGGTCAGTGACCCATCATGACTGTCACATGAAGCTGAGTGGGATCAATGGCACACAACACTATAAATGGACCTCAAGTGTCAAGTTACTCTGGTACAAGATTGTCCTGTGGGGCTATGGTGTCAGATATTTGAGGACCTTACTAGATTAGTCCAACTGTTAGAGCATTCCTGAAAAAGACTGAAGTTTAGAGAGGCTATATTACTAAAAGTTAGTATGCTGATATGAAAAACCTTAATGCACAATTTCCTGTACTCTTTTGCATTTTAGGATCATTTCCAATCCATTTGTTAAATTTTGCTTTAACTTACACTATTTGTTTATAAGAACTTACATTCAAGGCAGAGTCAAGAAGGCAGACTAAGCACACATCTCCTTAAATCCCTCTGGAAACCAAGACCTGAACTGATAATCAATTGGAGCCAACTGGTCACCTAGTTAGCCCCAGGACCCGGCAAAGGGCCATTAACTTGGACTTCATACCACTGAATGAAAAACCTCCTCCCTTTCACTGACTCTTGCTGCTGGCTAGTCCTGGCTCTCATGGACTGACAGTAGCTCACTATCTTGACTTTTTTTCTTCTGTGTTGGCCAGCAGGCGGAGCTGGGTCTTGCCTAGCAGCTAGGTTCAGACACTGGTGGGATAGGCAGGCAAAATTGCCATATTCTGAGAGCCAGGCTTAGGACTCTGTAAATTTTGCCTCTTTTGGCCTGTCTTTCTGCCTCTGCCACAGCCTAGTTTGCATGGAAGCTATGGTGCCCTTGTGCAGGATGCCATCTTGGCTATGGAGATTTTAGCTGGACCTAATTCTTAGCCTTGGAGCCAGTGCCTGCCCACAGGCTGCTGCAAGCCAGCCTCAGCAGGGTCTGGGATCACGGAGGGACGGGTGGCATCGGCGAAAGAAATGAGACTGAGACAACCAGGAATCTGGAGAACAGCAGCCCGCTAGGACCTGCCTTTCTTTATTTTTTTATAATCAATGAGGTGACGTGATTTCACCTTGGTCTTTTGCCACGTAACCTGTTGGCTAGTAAGAAACTGACACCTCGTGGTCTCTTTCCATGTTATTTGTCAAGGCCTTGTAAATAACGGCCCAAGGCAAGTATATTGTGGTGATATTTAACAGTGAAAACAAAGTTATGCCTTGAGCTTAGTCAGCTCTATTCATGTCTCAAGGTCAAGGGTACAGAAAGAAGGGTAGACTCATCCAAAGCCAGCTGTCTCTATGTGTTTCTCCTTTGTTCTTATTCTATCTTTCTGTGAGGAAAGTAAGCATCCACCGTCCCCCACCCTTAAGCTGTTCTAAGAAGGATATTTCTTTAGTATTTACTTATTTGTCATACCAATTATAATAAACTTGGGAACCTATCTATCTTCCTGATATAGAGAGTGGGGTGTCTATGTCTAAGGGCTGTGTAGAGGGTTGTCCTTGGGAAGCTTCCCAGGGCCTTCCTGTAATCTTGTGTTTTCACACGTGGAGGGGGAAGTGCAGTTGGGGGAAGCCAGCAGAGCCAGGCTGGCCTCAGTATTCCTGGGCTGGGCATGCTGTGTTGGAATTCATTAAGCCGAGGGTGTTGTAAAACCCTTCTCAGAAGGCATCTTCTTTGATCCTTGTGCCGGGATATAAGAGGGTATTTTTCAGGAAAGTTTCATTAGGATGCAAAATATCATCAGGGAGAGTGCAGCCAAAAAAATATGTCAAGGGTGAGATGCACCTGCTCGCCATCACATAAGCGTGTGGCCTTGCTTACAGAGGCTTCTGTGGGTGACGGGCCTCGGCAACAGATGAGTGCTTTCCTGCCAGAAAAGCAGTAGTTTACACAGTGTCACCTACAGCTGGGGCTTCTCAGCAAAGGCCAACAGGGTAGAAGCATTGCTATATTTTGAACTAGTTCATATCATCTGGAGTTGGATATAGAGGTGCTTACTTTGCCAGCTGCGAAGAGGGACCTCTACACCTGAAAATCTGACTGACTTTGGAAGTGGTCAGATATCTTTTATTTCTATTTTAGGACAGCCTAGGGAAACATCTGCGGTCCATCCTCACAGTATCTCTCTCAGCCTTTATCAACTCTCATGAAGCCCAAAAAGCAACAGGCCCTTGAGAAAATGTTAAACAAGAAATCACCCATGGCTTCAGAAGACCCTCAAATTAATTAACCGAGGAACATTCTGGATGAAGAAACTTTTCTGGAATTATCAAAAGGCAAATCCAAAAGGATTATATACAGAGCCCTTCTAGACCTCATACAAAATGCAGCAGAACAAAATGAAAAATTAAGCAAGCTGTTCAATCTGATGGAACACCAGTACTCTGAAATCCAACAGATCAAGAACAAAATCAAAGACATAGAAACTTCCATTCAAAGCCAAGAAAACAGAATGGAACAAACGGAAAAGAGACTTTCTGACTTGGAAGACAGAGCTACTGACTCCAGTATCTATGAGGAAAAATCAGAAAAAAAAGAAACAAGAAAAATGAAGAAGCATTAAGAAGCATGTGGGACTCTATTAACCTACTATTAATTGGAGTCCCTGAACAAGGAGAGACACCTGAGAACACAAACAGTATGGTTGGTAAGCTGCTGACAGAAAACTTCCCAGAAATCATGAAAGAAGAGACTATAGACATCCGAGATGCATATCAAATGCCACTCAATATAGATCTCAAAAGAAAGACTCCAAGATATTGTAATCAAGCTTAACAAAATGAAACAGAAACAGAAACTCTTAAAGGCAGCAAGACTCAAAGCAAAGATAACATTCAGGGGAAACCCTGCAAGTTTTCGTCAGATTTCTCAGCAGAAACCATGCTGGCACGGAGACAGTGGCATGACACATTCAAAGCCTTGAAGGAGAAGAACTTCCAACCAAGAATTATATATCCTGCAAAACTATCTTTCAAACATGAAAATGAAATTAAGACATTTGCAGATAAACAGAAACTCAGAGACTTTGTAAAAACCAAACCAAAGTTACAAGAAATACTGAAAGAATCTCTTGGCTTTGTTTTAGAAGAACAAAACACTAACTTTATATTTTAGAAGGACACATCATCCAGAATCATAGTCAGTTAGGGAAGGCTCAGTCAAAGCTTTAATACTGAAAGAAATAATCCAGTGATTATCATGAAAACTGTGGTGCCATCATATTAAAAAGAGGGATGTACTACAGTAGTTATAGTCCTTCAGATGGAGAGGAAGTCAACAAGACTGTAGTAATTAAAATTGGGTTTATACATAGTTTATTAAGGGGGATCATAGGAGCAGTCATAAAGCATGACAAAGATGCAACATACTATATCAAGAAATGTAACATAGGAGTCTCAACAACCACAAAACCAATTCTGAAAAAGGTGAAACATCAACTTACAAAAAAGAAGGTCCCAAAACAAATAAATAAGAACAGCAGAGGAAAAAAATATCAACACAAAAATAAACAAATCACAATGGCAGCACTGAACACATACCTATCAATAATTACACTGAATGTGAATGGACTGAATGCTCCAGTAAAGAGACATCGAGTGGCATCTTGGATCAAAAGACACGACCCATCCATATGTTGTCTACAAGAAACTCACTTGAGACCTAAAGATAGGAACAAACCGAAAATTAAAGGATGGAAGAATATATATCAAGCTAACAATGAACAAAGAAGAGCAGGTGCGGAAATTCTGATCTCAGACAAAATCAATTTTAATGTAAAATCCACCATCGTGGACAAAGATGGATACTATTGCTGAAAGGTTCAGTACACAAGCAAGACTTAACTATATTAAATATTTATGCACCTAATACCGGAGCACCTAAGTACATCAAAGAAACACTGACTACACTCAAAAACTAGACAGATCACTCCAAAAATAATAGTGGGAGACTTCAACACCCCACTCCCAATGTTGGACAGATCATATAGAAAAAAAGCTCAATAAAGATACAGAAGAACTTATTGCCACAATTAACCAACTAAACCTCATTGACATATGCAGAACTTTCTACCCATCAGTGGACAACTACACCTTCTTCTCCAGTGCACATGGAACATTCTCCAGAATAGACCATGTGTTAGGACATAAAGCAATTCTCAACAAAATCCATACTATTAAATTAACGTAAAGCATCTTCTCAGATCATAAAGCCATAAAAGTCTAAATCAATAGCAGAAAAAACATAGAAAATATTTGAGAACTACTACATCTAAAAAATGTTCAAGCTTTGTTTACTGTACTCTACAGCTGTGTAACTTCTTTGGAGTATGTTTTATTACACTATTAATAAGGCATGAAAACAAAGGTGTCCTCAATAACCACCCCAAAAAAGAATTTCCATTTGTTTATTTCTCTAGAAATTTTTGAAGATTTGTCTGATTTTTTAAAATATTCTAATTAAATAAATAATAAGAATTTAAAAGTTCTTCCTGAAGATTATCTTTAAAACAGAAATTGTGAATTGTTAGGACATACACAAAAACTTTTTCTAGAGTTTTAACCTAATAAGAGATTTAATAATATTTTATCTAAAATATTATCTAATGACTTTAGATTAAAAAAATGATGTGATTTTCACTCTTAAGTTATGCAAACCAGTTTGTAACTGTACCCTGCCAAAATACTAAGAATAAAAGTGGAAAAACAGAAATAAAAACTTGTCACTGGTTGTTTCCACAGATCAGGTATATGGTGTTTTGTGTTTGGAACATCTGCACAACTGACTGAATTCTTCATCTGGATGTTTTGGCACTGTGACACCAAAGCTTTGGATTCTTTTCTCTTTCCCTGCTAATTCAGGCAGAAACTATACACACAAAACACACTATCCAGTGTGAAAAGCCACAGGCTGCAGTTCCATTCCCCTTCTCACTGATATCACCCAATGCTCTTTTTCAGAAGTTAGGCCAAGAGTTAATAAATTAATACATTTACATGTTTCTCTAAAGGAGAAAATACCCAAACCGCTCTATTTCCTACTCGTGCTTCCGCCACCTTCTCACTCTAACCATCCCAAAGATACTATCATCTTGGCGATAAGGGCACAGCATGTGGGGCAGCGTGAAGAGGAGGGAGCTGGGGGATACCCAGAGGCCCGGGACCACCCATGATGAAACATATTTGGCCATAATGAATAGACTTTTGTTGACTATGAAAGAGCACTAGCTTAGGCATTCCCTTTCTTTTTCTCCCTTTCTCCATAGAAAAGCACCTGAAGATAAAACATAAAAGTAGGTGGCAATCAATTACAAGACTTCGAAACATTGACTTAAGAGGACTTTGAGGATATCAACATGCTTGCATAAATAACTCTGTGTTGTCGGTTACAAGAACTAAAATATGGTTGTAGCTAGGGAAAAATACAGAGTTGAGAGAAATGGATCTAATGATAGTAGTGGGGATTGCTTCTAAAACAGGATAGATTTGCCAATGTTTAAATACCAGTGGAAAGGAACTGTCTGAGTCATTTCCCTACTTTTAGATTTCCTTCTTTCTGATCTATCTTGGTTAATCTCACCTAATTTTTCTAGAAAACAGCTCAAAGTACCCCAGAGTGTACCCTAATCTGCTATTGTTGGACCTATTTTCATGTGCTTCCCACTATTCATATCTCTCCTTCTGAAAACATCAGTGCACTCTAGGATTTTTTTGCAAATACAACCTTCTTTTACATTTTTCTTGAAGGTAAGTACTTGAGTTGATTTCTTGTGCTGTTTTTAAATTTTATATTCTTGTCACACAATAGATATTTAAGGAGCATTTGTTGGTCCTTCCTTCCCAAAGTTTATCACTTTTCCTAATGCCATTTGTTAGATAGTCATTCACTTCCTCACTTCCCACTCGCCACATTCTTAGTGCTGAGCCCAAAGTACCACTGAAAATGCTCTTTTGAAGACCTCCCTTAACCCTACCATGTATGAATTAAGTGAAAAATAATTTTTTTGTTGATACCATGCTTTCATTACTAGAAGGCATATTGAATCAATGGGCATTTGTGAAATTTCATTATAAAATGGATTTTGATACATATTATATAGGGCACATATGTCCCTCTGGGCTCTGGATATAGGATTATGTGGGAAATATATGTCCCTCTGGGCTCTGCATGCCTTCTAGATCCTTCGACAGGTGCATACAGTGCATAGCATCTGAAAACCAGTTATTCACATGACCGTGCAATCATTGTGAGAGACCCAACTTCAAAGAACATACAGAAATCCATAAATATACTTGAAAGGTTTATCCTTCATATAAAAGCCAAAACAGACAAAAGTTTTGCACAATCCCATCTCCAGAATGCAACACTTCACATCAAACCCCATAAGAACAGCAATTTGTGGCACATACCATTACTTTCATCTCAAGGAGTTAAACAGGTTCCTTCCTGGTGGCAGCATACACCAAAACTAAAAAAGCAGCTTCCCAAGAAACCTGATAGAAAATACAGGTGGACCAATGTAAATCCAATTAGTCATGAAAGAGGTAAACTTTTTATGTTGACCCATCGAACACTCCTGAGGTCTTATCCTACACAGGATTTGACTTTCTTAACCAGTAACTTTTCCTTCAATGCTCTCCTCTCTTGACTTTTGTAACAGTTTATTCTCTCCTGGCTTTCCTCCATCCTCTCTGGTTGCTTCCTTCTGGTCTGCTTTTCAAGATATTTATCTCGTTTCCTTTATTTAATTTCCCTTAAATGTTGGTCATACTTAAGGATCTAGCCAAGGTTTTCTCCTTTTCTTCCTCTGCCTCCTCTACCCTGGTGTGGTCATGCTTGTCCATCTTTTCAAGTCAGTGTCTCTCTCAGCTCACATACTTTCCTGAGCAACAGACCCACATACACAATAGTTTCCCAGACATCTCCTCTTAAACATCCCAATCACACTTCAAACTCAGTATGTCCCAAACCAAACACATTATCTAACCTCTGCTCCCTTCTCTGGAAAACCTAGTGGTGTTGGTGGTTAAGTGCTACAGCTGCTAACCAAAGAAGGTCAGCAATTTGAATCCATCAGATGCTTCTTGAAAACCCTACAGGGCAGCACTACTATAGGATCTCTACGAGTCAGAATCAACGTGAAGGCAATAGGTTTGGGGTTACTCTCCTCTCCATGCCAACCACTCTTCTCGTTATCACAAACTATTTTATCCACCATTTTTTACCTTTTCAGTGAATTAAATGACCAGCCACCTAGTTTCTTAGGCCACATTTTGATGTAGACATCACCCTTTACTAACAAAGATGTGTCAGCCTGAAGATCATGGAAACTCCGTAGACACAAACAAACTTCATGAGTGACAGAATTGCTGGGCTAAGGGCTGTGGGGACCATGGTCTCAGGTAAGATCTAGTTTAATCGCCATAACATAGATTATAAAGAAAATGTTCTACCTTCTGCTTTAGTGAGTAGTGTCTGAGATCTTAAAAACCTGTGAGTGGCCGTCTAGGATATTCCACTGTCTCACCCATTTAGGAGTAAGGAATAATGAAGAAACTAAAGATATAAGTGAAAGATTAGTCCAAAGGACTAACGGACTGCGTCCATAACAGCCTCTACCAGACTGGGTCCAGTACAACTAGATGGTGCCCAGGTACTGCCACCAACTGCTCTAACAGGGTTCATAACAGAGGAACATAGACACAGCCAGAGAAGAATGTAGAACAAAATTCTAAATCAAAAAGAAAGACCAGATTTGTTGGCCCAACAGAGACTGCAGAAACCCTGAGGGTACGGCCTTGGGACAGCCTTTCCGCTTAGTAATGAAGTCACTTGAGAGATTCACCCTTCAGCCAAAGACTGGATAGGCCTATAAAACAAAATGAGACTAAAGAGGCACACCAGCCCAGGGACAAGGACTAGAAGACAGGAGGGGGCAGGAAAGCAGGCACTAGGGAACACAAGGTTGAGAAGGGAGAGTGTTGACATATTATGAGATTATTAATTAATGTCATAAAACAGTATGTATACTAACTGTATAATGAGAAACTAGTTCATTTTGTAAACCTTTATCTAGAAATAAAAAGATAAGTCAGATTGCGTACCTTGGAGAAAAGTAGTGCTATGAATAGTGATAGCTTTAGGGGAAAATATGTATTGTTTTTACATATTTCTTCAGACTGGACAAAAGAATTTGATTTATTTAGATAGATAGGTTGCAACAGAAGACAATGAGATAGATATACTTGTAGAGTGTTGATTGGACATTTGGAAATATAGGTGCTAGAGCTACAAAAAGAATTTAGAGCCAAAGCTATATATTTGGAAATTATCAACAATACATAGAGATGATGATTGAAACCAGGTAGACAATGAAATCATCAACAATTTTCCATACATAGAAACAAGGAAATGTTTTCATTTTTACCTGAAAATTAATTACAACTAAAAAAGGAAAAAAAGTCAATTCTAAAGAAAAATATAATAACAGGGTCTTTAATGCCAGCTTACTTTGTGGTTCCCAAGGTCACAGAAAAAAAAGATGTGGAACGAGTTGAATTATTCAAGTCAAGAGCAATTCCTCAGAATCAAGTAAACATTGTGTTTGGTAGAGCAAAGAGGCAGAAAGAACCTAGGTTCTTTACAACTCCCTGGAACCAACGGAATTTCCCTACGTCCATGTTTCTTATAATATAAGCCAACATACTTCTCTATAGTTTAAGCCAGTTTGATTTGCGTGTTTGCTGCAACGTCGTGTGATGAAGCTCAGGCAGCCTCACTAGAACTGAGTGTGAGGATCTCCCTGCAGCTCTGTGCTCAGTGACATATGGTTAACTTAAAATTAGCCATTGTAGAAATATTTACAATTTGGAAACTGGAAAATGCTACACATTAGTATTTGTCATTTTTTCAGTACTGTCATCTGTTGTGTTGTGGTGGTATGCTTGTTGCCACGATGCTGAAAGCTATGCCATTAGTATTTCAAACACCAGTAAGGTCACTCATGGTAGACAAGTTTGCCCAGCACTTCCAGACTGAAACAGACCGGGAAGAAGGACCTGGAAGTCTACCTCTAAAAAAATTGGCAGTGGAAAGCCTATGAATAACAGCAGAACATTGTCTGAAATAGTGCTAGAGGTGAGTCCCTCTGGTTGGAAGGCTCTCAAAATACGTCTGGGGAAGAGCAACCTTCTCAAATTAGAGTCAACCTTAGTGACGTAGATTGCGTAAAGCTTTTGGGACCTTCATATATGCCAATCATGCCAGCAATACAGCTCAAAATGAGAATAAACAGCTGAAAACAGTCATTAGTAGTCAAAACATGGAATGTACAAAGTATGAATCTAGTGAAATCAGAAGCTGGTTGGAAATGAAATGGAACACTTGAAGATACATATTCTAGGCATCTGTAAGCTGAAATGGTCTGGTATTGATCCTTTTAAATCAAACAATCATGTGATCCACTATGCAGAGAAGGACAAATTAAAGAGGAATAGAGTCATGTCCACTGTTAAACTGCACATTTCAAGGTCTGTTCTGAAGTAAAAGCACAATGATAGGATAATATGCACACATCTACAAGACTAGTTAATATAATTATTATTCGCATTTATATACCAACCACTAATACCAAAGAAACTGAAGGTTTTTTACCAACTGCTACAGCCTGAAGTTGATCAAAAATGAAATCAAGACACATTTGTAATTACTGTTGATTGGAATTCAGAAGTTGAAAGTAAAGAAGAAGGGTCAGTAGTTAGAAACTATGAGACTGCTGATAGAAATGATGTCAGAAATCGAATTACAGAACTTTGTAAGATGAATGATCTATTCAATTGGCAATACCTTTTTTCAGCAATGTGCATGTGGACCCCACCAGACTGAATACACAAGAATCAAATCAGCTACATCTATAGAAAGAGAGGATGAAGTTTAGTGTTATCTGTCAGAATAAAGCCAGGGGACAACTGTGGAACAGACCATCAGTTACTCATACTCAAGTTCAAGCTGAAGCTGAAACAAATTAAAACAAATCTTCAAGAGCTAAAGTTCAACTTTGAGTAGTCATTATTGTTAGGTATCATCAAATCAGCTCTGACTCTAAAGACCCTATATACATCAAGACAAAATACTGCCCAGCCCTGCTCCTTTCTCACTACCATTGCTAGACATGATGTCATTGTTGCAGTCACTGTGTCAATCCATCTTATTGATGACACATGAGATGAAATCTCCCCGTGCTCATTTCTAAAGAGTTGTAGTTCTTCCAAGAAAGACTTGTTCCTTCTTCTGACAGTCTGTGATGTAGTCAACATTCTTTGCCAAAGCTATAATTCAAAGACATCAATTCTTCTTCAGTCTTGCTTATTCATTGTCCAGCTTTTGCAGATGTGGGAGGTGATTATGGCTTGGATGAGGTACAATATAGTCCTGAAAGTGATGTCTTTGCTTTGTAACACTTTAAAGAGGTTTCTTTTGCAGCAGATACATCTAGCGCAAAATGTCATTTGGATTTGACCATCTCCCACTTGAATTTAGAGATCATCTTAAGAAATAGATTTGATGCTGAATGTTAACAACTGAAGACAAGACAAGTTGTGGGATGATGTAAAGGATGCAATACATACAGAAAGCAAAGGTCATTCGAAAGACAGGAAAGAAAATAAAAGATCAAATTGGATGTCACGAGATACTCCTAAACTTCCTCTTGGGCGTAGTGTAGCTAAAGCAAATGGAAGCAAAGACAACACAAAAGAGCCGAAAAGATTTCAGAGGGTGACTCAAGAAGACAAAGTAAGGTATCACAATGACATGTGCAAAGACCTAAAGTCAGAAAACCAAAAGGGAAGAAGGTGTTTTCATTTCTCAAACTGAAAGAACTGAAGAAGAAAAAAATTAAGCCTCGAGTTACAATTTTGAAGAATTTTATGGGCAAAATATTGAATGATATAGGAATCATTGAAGAAGGTGAAGGGAACACACAGTTGGTACCACAGAGAACCAGTGGTGTTGAAAGAAGTTCAAGCTGCCCCGAAGGCTCCAGGAATTGACCAAATACCAATTGAGACGTTTTAATAAATGAATGCATCACTGGACATGCTCACTCATCTACGCCAAGAAATTTGGAAGACAGCCACCTGGCCAACCAGCTGGATGAGATTCGTATTTGTGCCCATTCCAAACAAAAGTACTCCAACAGAAAGTGGAAATTATTGAACAACATTATTAATGCCACACCTAAGTGAAGTTTTGCTGAAGATAACTCAAAAACAGTTGCAGGATTACATCAACAGAGAACTGTCTGACATTTAAGCTGAATTAAGAAGAGGGTGTGGAATGAGAGACATATCCAAAAGCATCCTAACTGCTACACATGTTGAATTGAAAACTGACCATTGTTTGTCACTTAATTCTTTTTGGAATATATCAGTCATATAGATCTTGGCTGAAAGAAGAAAATAGCAGAAAGATGCTTACCTATGCTTTACTGACTATGCAAAGGGATTCAACTATTTGGGTAGTAACAAATTACAGATAATATTGCGAAGAACAGGGATTTCAGGACACTCAACTGTGTTCACACGGAACCTTCTAAGGTCCAGCTATGTCGGCTCCTGGAATAGATCTACCTTTCCCTATCTCCCTTCCTTTGCTCACTCTATTCTATTGGCCTGAAATTTCCTGTTCTTCTCCCACTTGTTTCTTCCTGTTAAAATTCTACTCTTCTTTCTACCTTTATCACTAAGGTTTCTCTGACTACCCACCCTATCTCTAGCTGGATTTAGATTTAGCCCTTCCCTTGGGATTCCATCATTGCAGTGTGTATTCTTTGTTTCTAATATTTAAATGAGTCTTCTATTATAATTTTGTGTATGATCTTCTGCCCTACAAAGCTATCAACTACTGAGGTTAGGACCTGCAACTTACATTTTTGTCTCTCACTGTGATTAACACAGTGCCTTGCATGGAAATGTTCAAAGAACATTTGTAGAATTTAAGTGAAAAGTAAGCTGAAAAGAGTCAAACTGGAATCACAGTATTACTCTTTGCAATATCAGAAGATTTTAAAAAAACAAGTAACTACTATTTCACAGCAATGCCTAGACTAAGGCTGTTGATAACGGGAGAGTAATGAACACTGTCTATTTTACTAAGTTGCATTCTTGTTCATTTTATGAAAGAAGATTTTAAAAAAAAATCAGTATACTTAAATTAGCTATCATAATTGGCCGTAAATGAAAGGCTCCCAATTAGCTGTTAGTTGAGTGATAGCAAAGGAATCTGCTTGTCAAGACAGACCTGTGGGAACTTAATAACAGCTACAAGCAAATTAGCCACATCTGTTCATGAGACAAGACAGATAAGAGCAATTTAAATTTAGAAATGAGACCAAGAAGACAGAACATTAACACAAAGAGAGAGGCAGAGCTAAACATTGGAGGAAGGTGTGTGTTGTGGTAAAACTAGCCTGGCTTTCTTTGAAATCATCTTATCTCCATTCATAAGGTTCTGTGTCATGTTTTTCTCGTTCTTTCTGGAACCATCAAGAGAGCATAATCTATTGTATAGAGTCAATTATTGTCAAGAACGCAAGGATGTGCTACCTTAGCATTAAAGAGGACAGTAGCCAAGATGTGAACACTTTTCTAGGCCCAGCCTCAGCCTCTTCTAGTTGCTGGGAGCTTTTACCAAAGCAAACTAAACTCCTGTCTGTGCCTTCATCCACCGAGGGGCATTGTACCGGTGGGCGGAGGTACAGAGAATTCAAAGACATCTCAACGACAAAAGAGTGCATTAACTAAAGTGATCCAAACTGGATGGGTAGCAAGTTCAGAAAGACTGAAGTCAGGATGAGAAATAGTTACCAATCTTCTAATTAATCAGAAGGCAGTATTCATTTGGAAAAATGTTTAAAGTGTAATTTGAAAAACCATCTGCCGTGGAATCAATTCTAACTCCACGTGTGTCAGAGTAAAACTGCCTCCGTAGGGTTTTCAGTAAGCTGATTTTTTGTAAACAGATCAGCAAGCTTTTCTTCTGAAGCCTCTGAGAGGTATTAAAAGAGTTAAAGACGAGTAAGTAACCAGGAGTGAGTAACCTTCTCAAACCCCAAATCGTGCAGTTTACCACGACCTACAGGGGTCCAAGTGTGGATTGGGGAGTTGAGAAAGATGTGGAGATTTTCTCTGGAATGGTAGACTGTGATTTTGGAAATAAAACAATTGTTAGGAATTTGGGAAACCTTGGATGAAAGGAACCCTGGTTGCATAGTGGTTAAGAGCTTCTTTTTGCTGGAGGTCAAAACCAACTTGACAACAGTGTGTTTGATTTGTTTTGGTTGGGATGATAAGAACATACGGAGATACTTAGAGTCTTAGTTTGCTATCTTAAGACAAGGTTCCAGCCTAAATGCACAGTCAGCAAAATTTACATCTTATCTGCTGAAGGTTTTTAAAAAATAAAGGATAAACTTACTAGACTTTAAAGTACACTTTCAAGGTATTCTACCTTTTAAAACCACTGCATTTTACTTACTGGGTATTTTAATTTGCTGATAAGCAAGATCAAGTAGAAGACAAAAATAGTCTGTGGTTACCTTATAGCACAGAAAACAAAATATATATAAACAGTAGTTTCAAATATTAATTTTTTTTCCTCGTGATCATTACTGCTATCTTATTTTTCTCTCATGTAAGGAGGAAAGCCAAAACCAAACCCGTTGCTATCATGTTAATTCTAACTCACTGCAATCCTACAGGGCGGAGTAGAACTGTCCCATAGGATCTTTACAGAGTGGCTGCTGGATTTGAACTTTTGGTTAGCAGCCCAACTCTAAACTACTGTATAACCAGGGTTCCAAATGTCACTGCCTGGGGACAGAAACATGACCAAATGGTGATGTGGTAGACGGTGGTGAGGTGGAAGCATGAAAATGGAGAGTTGGAAGAACCAGAGTAAAAGGATCCCTCAAAGCTGTAAGTGGAGGTAGAGACGAGAGACCCTGAGTTCCAAGAAAAGAGACCAAGCTCTGGGGTTTGGAGGTACTCTACGGACAGGGAGCAAAACCACTGAGAAGACTGGGGCCGGGCACGGACTGCGAGGTCACTCAGGAGTGTGACGGTGATGCAAGTGTGTCACGTGTGTGTGTGCAGCATGGTAAGGAATAATGACCGCTGTGACTAACTGGAGAACACATGACCTGTCCAAAATTTTGGGACACAAACATTTTTCAAAATAGCTGGATCACATGAGATGTTTTTGTTTCTGCTTCCAAAAGTAGACTTATTTATTTGTATTTTTCGTTTTTTTTAATTGTACTTTAGATGAAGGTTTACAGAGCAAATTAGTTTCTTGTTAAATAGTTAATATACGTATCATTCTGTGACATCGGTTGCCACCCCTACAGCGTGTCAACACTCCTGGGTTTTGAATTTCCCGTTACCAGCTTTGCTGTCCCCTCTTGCCTTCTCATCCATGCCCCTGGACTGGTGTACCCCTTTTTCCTCATTTTGTTTTATAGGTTTGTCTAAACTTTGAATGCAAGGTGAATCCCAGGTGTGACTTCAGTACTGGGTTGAAAGGGAGTCCAGAGGCACTGCTCTTGGAGTTTCTTCAGTCTCTGTCAGACTAGTACGTGTGTGCGTTAGAATTTTGTTCTGCATTTTTCTCCATCTCTGTCTTGTACCCTCTATTGTAATCCCTGTCAGACAGAGCCGTCAGCGGTAGTAGTCGGGCACCATCTAGTTCTGCTAGTCAGTCTGGTGGAGGCTGTGGTACTTGGAGTCCGCTAGTCCTTTGGACTAATCTTTCCCCTGTTTTGGCTTTCTTCGTTCTCTGTTGCTTCAGACAGGATGAGACTAGTGGAGTATCTTAGATAGCCAGTCACAAGATTTTAAGACTTCAGATGCTACTCACCAAAGTGGGATGCAGAACAAGTTTTTTTTTTTTATCAAGTATGGTACAAGCTAGATGTTCCCTAAGACCATGGTTCCTACAGCTCTTGGTCCAATAACTTGGCACCTCAGGGAAAAGTTTGGATGTATCTATGGAGCTTCCATGACCTTCCCTTGGTCAAGTTGTGCTGGCTTCTCCCAGTATTGTGTACTGTTTTACCCTTCCACCAAAGTTTCCACTTATCTATTGTCTATTTTTTATCTTCCCCTTATAAATATCAAAGATTCTTTCTTTTGTAATGCTTAAACCTTTTCATGAGTTTTTACAGTAGTGGTCTCATACAATATTTGTCCTTTTGTGATTGATTTATTTCACTCAGCATATTGTCCTCCAGATTCATCCATGTTGTCAGATGTTTTACAAAGTCATCGTTGTTCTTTATCTTTGTAGATTATTCTGTGGTGTATGCGTACCATGCGTCTTGTATCCATTTATCCGTTGATGAGCATCTGATTTGTTTGCATCTTTTTGCTATGGTGAACAGCACTGTGATAAACATGGGTGTGTACATGTCTATTCATGTGATGACTCTTATTTCTCTGGGATGTATTTCCAGGAGTGGATCACATGATATTTCTATTTTTAGCTTTTTAAAGAAGTACCATGTCATTTTCCAAGATGGTTGCACCATTTTATGTTCCCACCAGTAGTGCCTAAGAGTTCCAACCTCCCCACAGACCCTTCGTCACGTGTTATTTTCCCTTTTGTGATTCGTGCCAGTAGTGCTGGGATAAGATTTTATCTCACTGTGGTTTTGATTTGCATTTCTCTAGTGGCTCATCGACAGCACTTGGCTTGGTTAGTGGCTAGTGATTTCATGCATTTCCTCATGTGTCTGTGAGCCACCTGAATGTCTTCTTAGCTGAAGTGTTTGTTCACATCCTTTGCATATTTTTAATGATATTATTTGTCTTTTTGTTGTAGAGGTGTTGAATTTTCCCATAGATTTTAGAGACTAGCCTTTTGTCAGATTTGTCATAGTCGAATCTGTTTTTTCCAGCCTGTGGGTTCTCTTCTTACTCTTTTGGTGAAGTCTTTTGATGAGTGTTAAGTGTTAAATTTTTGGAAGATTTCAGTTACCTAGCTTATCTTTTGGTGTTTGTGTATTGTTAGTTATGGGTTATGGCCTTACTGTGCCATATAAATTTAGTATTGCCTCTGGCATTTACCCTATATTTTCTTCTATGATTTTTATAGTTTTTGGTTTTATATTTAGGTCTTTGATCCATTCTAAATTTTTTTTCTGTATTGTGTGAGGTATAGGTCCTCTTTCATTTTTTTGCAGATAGAAATCCAGTTTTGCTGGCATCATTTCTTAAAAAGACTGTCTTTTTTCTATTTCATGGACTTAGGGTTTTTGTGAAAGATCAGATGATCATAGATGATGGATTTACACTTGGGTTCTCAGTTCTGTTCCTTTGGTCAGTGTGTCTGTTGCTATACCAGCGCCAGGCTGTGTGACTACCTGTGTAATAAGTTCTGAGGCTGGATAGTGTGAGTCTTCGTGTTTTATTCTTCTTCATCAGTAGTGCTTTACTTATTTGGAGCCTCTTCCTTTTCCATATAAAATTAATTATTTTCTTTTCCATATAAATTAATGACTAGTTTTTCTATCTTTTTAAAGAATTTTATTGGTATTTGTGTTGGGATTGCATTGTATTTGTAGATTGCTTTAGGTAGGATTGACATTTTCACAATGTTGAGTCTACCTGTCCACATATATGGTATGTTTTTCCATTCATGTAGGTTTCTTGCAATAGTGTTTAGTTTCTTTGTATAGTTTTTTTACATCTCTGATCAGATTTATTCCTAAGCATTTTATTTCTTTGGGAGCTATTATAAATGGTGTTGTTTTCCTGGTTTCCTTTTCACAGTTCTATTTGTTTGGCTCCAGGAATCCAACAACTTGTATGTTTATTATGATTCCGCTACTCTGCTGAATCTTTTTTGTTAGTTCTGGTAATTTTCTTGTGGAGCCTTTTGGGTTTTCCATATAAAGTATATTCTGTGTGAAGTGTGATGCCATTTGCAAACATGAAGGACAGTTTTACTTCTGCCCTGCCAATTTCGATGTCCTTTCTTGCTGTATTGCTCTAGCTACGGCATGCTGCACAGTGCTGAAGAGGGACGCTGATACAGGGCATTCTTGTCTTGTTCCTGTTTTCAGCCTCTTTCCGTTAAGAATGATGTTGGCTGTGGCTTTTGCATCCCTATGCCACCAGGGTTTCCCAGGTTTTGCATAGTTAGCCTTTATTGTCTGAGGAATTTCTGCTCCACACCTTTTTTTTTTTTTTTGAGATGTTTTATCAGGAATGAGTGTTGGACTTTGTCAAATGCCTTTTCTACATGAGTTGAGATGATTTGTGATTCTTTTATTTATGTGGTGGATTACATTGCTTGATATATTTTTTAAATGTTGAACCATCCTTGCACCCCTGGTATGTGTTCCATTTGGTTATGGTGTATTATTCTTTGATATGCTGCTCTGTAATTACCTTTTCTGTGGTGTCTTTGCTTAGCTTGGGTACCACTGTTATGCTGGCTCCTGAAGAGATTTTTATACTCCATTCTGGTAACGATGCACTGACAAGGACACTGTCTCACTTCTGCAGAATTCTTATGAAAAATATTTAACCTGAACTTAATCGTGTGAAAATATACAAACACTCAAACTGAGGGACATACTACAAAATAATGACTACTCTTTTTTAGAACATAAGGTTATGGGGGAAAAAAAAGACTGAGAAACGGTTCCATATTAAAGAAGGTTGAAGAAATGTGACAATTAAACTGAATTGTGACTTTGGATTAGATTCTGGACCAGAAACTGGGCCAGGAAAAGGACATCAGTGGGACATTTTAAGATTCTGATTTGTAGATTAGGTAATAAAATTACATTAGTGCTGATTTCTTCATTTTGAGAATTGTACTTGATTATGTAAGATGACACTCTTTTTTTGAGGAAATACTAATTAACCCATTCACTCAATGCTTTCCAGTCAATTTTGACTCATAGTGACCCTATAGGGCAGAATAGAGATGCCCCATAGGGTTTCCAAAGAGCAGCTGGTGGGTTTGAACTGCTGACCTTTTGGTTAGCAGCTGAGACTTAACCACTGCGTCACTAGTGCTGTGAAGTACACACTACCATGTTTAGAAATAAGACTATTATGTTTGGATGAATGGTCTACAGGAGTTCTTTGTACTATTTTTGGAACATTTTTGTATGTCTTATATTTATTTCAAATCAAAAGCATTTAAAAAATTAATTCCAGAATACCAGAAACTATGATTCAATTCATTTAGGGTATGGCATGGGCACTGTAATTTCAAAGTCTCTTAGCTGATTTTTATGTGAACCACTGATCTACACAGACCCTGAGATATAAAAAATACAGAATCTCCAAAGTACTCAGCATTTATGGGACCAGTTGGAATCATAAGCACTGGAGTTACAGATTAAAAACACAAGAAACAAAAAAATACAAAACAGTCTCTGAGAGAAGCAGTTCATCAGGGTCCTAAATACAAATACCTTCAGGGACCCAGCAAGTAATATAAATATATAAAGCAGCAGAATGGAAAATAACAAGGGATGCTTGGAACATATCTGGACTAAAGTAATTCAATTCCATTAATAAAATAAAATTCTCCAGAACAATCCAAAATCAGCAGGCCTATGGGGATGAGGAGTGGGCTTTCAGATCATACCATCTGGGCCTGAATGTGGTTGTGATTTGTTTGTTGTTGTTACGGGCTGTCGAGTTGGTTCTGACTCAGAGTGACCCTACGCACTGCAGAAGGAAACACTGCTGGTCTGATCTGTAGTTGCAGCAAATTCAGCAGTAAAGCAAGATATGCACCGGTTTATAGTAAGCAAAGTAGCACGGGCTTAATCGCATTTGCTATCGAGGCTTAGTGGCTAAGCGCTTACAGCTGTTAATCAAAAGGTTGGCAGTTCCAATCCACCAGGTGCTCCTTAGAAACTCTATGGGGCAGCTCTACTCTCCTATAGGGTCACTGCCGTCGAGTCGATTCCAACTCACAGCAACCCTATAGGACAGAGGAGAATTGTTCTCACAGTTTCCAAGAAGCGTCTGGTGGATTCGAACTGCCAAACTTTCGGTTAGCAGCTGTAGCACTGAATTACTACGCCATGGTAGAACTGTGCACTATAGATTAGTGAGTAAGCACAAGAAAGTCCTGTATACCTTGTTTATTGAGTAATTCACCCCTGATTTGTAGACATAGAAATGAGTACTTAGATTCCTCTGAAAACATTCCTATTGTGTTCCAGGGACTATATGGGGTATTGCTGTTGTTGTGTGCTGTTGAGATGATTCCAATTCATAGCAATTTTAGGCCTTAAGTTTGTATCAAATTTAAGCAAAGTACATGTTTAAGGTAAACATGGCAGTAACCTGCATTTGATAATTTCCGCTAGGCTAACTTAGGCTGCAAGTAAGAAAGCCTCATTTTAAAGCAGCTTCAACAATAGGCAATTTAGCACTGAACATAGCAGGAAATCCAGCAGCTTAACAACGCCTTTGGGATTGTAGGTTCTTTCACACCTTAACGGTGTCACGCGCATTTGCACTCTGGCCACTCTGGCCAGTGCCTCTAGTGGCTCCGAACCGGCGGTGGAAGATGCAGACCTCCCCTACAAACAAGGCAACATCCAGGTAAAAAGGGAAGGATCTTTCTTCTTGCCTTTACTTCCGTGTAGCAAAGAAAACTTTCCCAGAAACCGTTCAGCACATTTCTCCTTATGTTCCAGTGTTCTTAATTGTGTCACACATTTATTACTAAACTGAGTTTTAGAAGGAAGGATGGGATTTCCACGTTGAATTTGGACTAAATAGGATCTACTTTGTGAAAGGGCTCACCATCCCCTGAGTGATGAGGAAGGCAGGATAACAGCACAAAAAACGGGGTGCAGGTGGGAAACGAGCCGTGGGTAACCAACTAATAAAGTCTTCTTCAATAATAACAAAATATTTTCAGCAGATATTTCTCTGAGATTACGTCAGACATTCAAATGAGACATTACAACCAGAGAGTTCTGCATATTAAGCGATTTAAAATTGGGAGATACGGAACGCAGTAAAGACCAATCAACAAAGTTGATAAGAGGTTTTTGTTCTATCGTGAACCAGCTGAATGACCTTCATCAAGTCAAGCTTTCTGGATCTCATTTATTTTTTCAGTTAAAAAGTGTTGGACCAGATGGTCTCTAAATTCATTTGTGACACTAACAGCCTATTAGCCTGTCATCGTTGTTTACTAAGCTCACTATAAAATAAATGAACTGAAGAACTTGGTATTTGTGAGAATGTTGCTGTTGTTAGGTGCCAACAAGTCAGTTCCGAATCACAGCAACACTATGAACAACTGAGGGAAGCACAGCCCAGTCTTGTGCCATGTCCGTAACCATTTTTATGCTTAAGCCCATTGTTGTGGCCACTGAGTCAGTCAATCTCATCAAGGGCCTTCCTCTTTTTCGCTGACCCTCCACTCTACCAAGCACAATATCCTTCTTCAGGACTGATACTTCCTGATAACATGTCCAAAGTATGTAAGACGTAGTCTTGCCATCTTTGCTTCCAAGAAGCACTCTGGTTGAACTCTTCCAGAACAGATCTGTTCGTTCTTTTGGCAGTCCATGGTAACGTCAACATTCTTCTCCAACACCACAATTCAAAGGCATCAATTCTTCTTCTGTCTTCTTCGTCTCACAGTTTTTGCATGCATATGGAGTGATGGAAAATACCATAGTTTGGGTCAGGGACATTTTAGTCTTCAAGGTGACATCCTTACTTTTGAATGCTTTAAAGAGATCCTTTGCAGCAGATTTTCCCAGTGCAATGCATCTTTTGATTTCTTGACTGCTGCTTCCACGGGTGTTGATTGTGGACCCAGTGAAAATGAAATCCTTGACAACTTCAATCTTCTCCATTTATGACAATGTTACTTACTCGTCCAGTGGTGAGATTTTTGTTTTCCTGATTATAATGGATTGAATTGTGTCCCCCTAGAAATAAATTTAGGATGTGGCTGGGCCATGATTCCCAGTATTTATGACTGTCCTCCATTTTATGATTTTCCTATGTGGGGGTCAGTTTTACTCTGGCCCCTAGGGTCACCATGAATCAGATCCGACTCGATGGCTCTTGGCTTTTGGCTATGCTGCGTGTTAAATTATTAGAGTGGGACTGTAAATCTCTTCATAGGGTCACCTCCCTGCTCCACTGTAAGGGGAGTTTCCTTGGAGTATGGCTTACACTACCTTTAATCCTTTCATTCTACAAGACATAAAAAGAAATGGAAGCAAGCAGAGAATTGAGAAACTTACACCATCAAGAAAGCAGCACCGGGAGCTGAGGTTCCTGCGCCAAGATTCTCCCTGGACGAAGACTGGTGCAATGCTCGACTTTCCTCCAGAGCCAACAAAGGGGAAACCTTCCCCTGGAGCAGACATCCTGAATTTGGACTTGTAGCCTACCAGACTGTAAGAATAAACTTTCCTTTGTTAAAGCCATCCACTCTGTGGTATTTCTGTTAAAGCAGCACTAGCTGACTAAAACACTGACTTTGAGATGCAATCCGTATTGAAGGTGGTGATTCTTGATCTTTATCATGTCTCAGATCTTCTTCATTTCCAGCAAGTAAGGTGGTGTCATCTGCCTAATGCGGGTTGTTAAAGAGTCATCCTCCAATCCTGATGCCTCGTTCTTCACTGTATAATCCATCTTCTCTGATTATTTGCTTGGCATACAGATTAAAAAGGTTTGGTGCAAGGATACAACCCTAAGGCGTATCTTTCCTGACTTTAAACCATGCAGTGTCCCCCTGTTTTGTTCACATGACTGCCTCCTGATCCGTACACAGATTCCATAAGAGCACATTTAGGTGTTCTGGAATTCCCATTCTCCACAACATTAGCCATAATTTAGTATGATCTACACAGTTGAATGGTCTGGTATTCCCTGCTTTCAGCCAAGATTCATCTGACATCAGCCGTGGTATCTCTGGTTCCACATTGTCTTCTGAATCCAGCTTGAATTGCTGGCAGTTCTTTGTCAATATATTGTTGTAGTCACTTTTGAATGATCTTGAGCAAAATTTTGTTTGTGTATGATATCAACAATATTGTTTGATAATTTCCACATTTGTTTGGATCACCTTTCTTTGGAATGGGCATAAATATGGATTTCTTCAAATCAGTTGGCCAAATAGCTGTCCTCCAAATTTCTTGGCATAGATGAGTGAAGCAAGGAAGGTAACAGCGTCGGGCGAGGAGGCTAAAACCATCTGGTAAGGCAGATGACAGCATGATGTAAAGAGGGTAACAGCATCGGGTAAGGAGGGTAAAGACAGAGAGCAGCCCCCACCTGTCTGTCGGCGGAGGCTTGGTTGTTGCTGTGATGCGGGAAGCTATGCCACCGGAAGCTATGCCACCGGAAGCTATGCCACCGGAAGCTATGCCACCGGAAGCTATGCCACCGGAAGCTATGCCACCGGAAGCTATGCCACCGGAAGCTATGCCACCGGAAGCTATGCCACCGGAAGCTATGCCACCGGAAGCTATGCCACCGGAAGCTATGCCACCGGAAGCTATGCCACCGGAAGCTATGCCACCGGAAGCTATGCCACCGGAAGCTATGCCACCGGTATTTCGGCACCAGCAGGGTCACCCATGGTAGATAAGTTTCAGCTGAGCTTCCAGACTAAGAATAGGAAGCAGGACCCGGCAGTCTGTTTCTGAAAGGAATCAGCGAGGGAAAACCTTATGAATAGCAGCCAAACATCGCCAGATACGGTGCCGGACGGTGAGACCGCCGGGTGGGAGGCGCTCGGAAGATACCGGGGCAGAGCTGCCTCCTCGGAGGAGAGCCGACCTTAAGGATGGGGAAGGAGCAAGGCCTCAGGGTCTTCGTTCGCTGATGCGGCACGACTCAAAAATGAGAAGAAATAGCTGCAAACATCCGTTAATAATCAGGACATGGAATGTACGAAGTACAAATCTAGGAAAAATTTTGAGGCTATCTCTCAGTAAATAGTTCTTAACAATGCAGACACTAAAGGAGGGAAATGGGGATGCTTTAAAAACATACTGAAAGCTAACCCTGCCAGGCCCTGAGATTTATATTTTACACAGTAAAACTAGGATTTTCTGTTTCTTACCTTCAAGCCTTATCTGCTACTTGCTGTAGGAATGTCATAGCGAATAGATTTGTGTGACAGTTTGATGTGGAAGAAAAACTTACTGAACATGTATGGAGTTTCTGTTTGCACGTCACATATTTCTATGAATGTGAGCGCTTTCTCCAAGAGGAACTTTGGACTTTTTTTTTAAAGGTAGACATCTATCTATTTTCTTTAAAAATAATATTTTAGATATTTTCCATCTTTAAGATTTTGCTGTTGAACAAATAAACTGAATTCTTCTTCCTTAGGATAGCTCCTGCAACTCAATGAACAAGGTTGGTGCTGACATCTAGTGTTAGACTTGGGCATGAGTTACTTTCCCACCAAAAATCCAAATCCATTGCCACTGAGTTGATTGCAACTCATAGGGACCCTATAGGACAGAACAGAACTGCCCCATAGAGCTTCCAAGGACTGCCAGATGAATTTGAGCTGCCAACCTTTCGGTTAGCAGCCACAGGTCTTAACCATTACGCCACCAGGGTTTCTTCCCTTCACAGAAGCCTCCCCTGCGTAAGGAGATAGGTGTTGCTGGTGTAGGAATAAAGAATGCCACCCAGAGCTTCCTCATCCTGACCACGGAAGCAAGGGCATCATGTAACATTTTCTAAAATACACCTGTCTGAAGATTCTGGAGGCCGAAGATAAATTAACACCGGGAGGTATTTCCTGATTCTCGTCCTGGAGCCTTCATGAGGCTCTAGCGTCTTTAACAAGCCTCCCACTCTATTTGTCCTGTGTTGCTTCTGTCCCTGGCGCTTTACCAAAAAGGCAAATTTGGCTATTCGGCTTCAGAGCTATCTTTAGGAAAGGGGGAGAAAAAAGAAAATAAAGTGTTCTGATTTTGGTCTTTCTCCTGCCCGAGGGAATTGCTCTACATTATAAATTGGCTCTCTTACGTTTCTTTTATTTGTTTTCCTTTTCCTCTGGAGATATTCCCCCATCCTGAAACTTTGGAAATAGTTACTGAATGATGTCACTGTGCCTGTTTTAACGGGTGTGTAGCATGCGAGGTTGTGCTCTCCATCAGTTACTTACGTTTCCTGAATAGTTATTACTCACGCTGGCAAGAAGAGACCCCAGTCAAATAGCAAGTTAACATTTCCCGGCTACGGACACAGGAAAACAGCAGTGTGTTGGCACTGTTGCTGGATAAGCGCTCCTGGAGAGAAATCAGTGGAAATTTAGAATGGTCGTGTTGGTACCCGATGTCTGTGCACTGTTGTCAGCCTGTGGTAAAAGCGGAGGTTTGCTCAGGCCTAGCAGGATGGATGAGAAGACTCCGGAGCGCTGTTTATGCAGATACTCAAATCCACCCAAACATGGAAGAGGAGGGATCTGTGAAGTCCTCTGGCCTTGGTCCCGTGCTCTTGTCCCTTGCTAACCTGCTTCCCTTATTCGATACCCACTCTCTAAGGACAACAGACTTACCACTGAATTTTGTGAAGGAACTATGTCTCCACAAAGAAAACAAAATGTAATGTATCTTCTATATTTTTGCCTTTTTGTTCACTCATTTTCAAGACAATTCAAATAGACTGATTTAACTGCCACTTGGGTTTTTTTGAGATTTTCTATTTCTACAGTAAATTACATAGATATTTAAAATAAAATTTAAGAAAGATTAATGGTGGTAGCCAATATTCTTCAGGGAAGATCTAAATAAGCTGAAAGAAGGTACATTCAGGGCAATAAGCTTGTAAAAATACTTTTAATTCAATATATATATAATCAAGTCACTCTTTATGCATCTACTCTTCTGTGGTTAATATTTTGGAACTCATAATATATTGGCCCCTAGGGTTGCCATGAGTTGGATCTGACTCGACGGCACTTGGCTTTGGCTAACATACTGTTACACTTTTTAAAAAATCTGTTTCATAAAAGTCGATTGTACACACATGTGCAGTATAATGGATTACTTTTATATAGCCTTTGTAGCTGTGGACTTGTAACTCCACCAAAGGACTGGGTAGAACTATGCAAATAATGTGCTAGCAGCACACCAAGGGGATTGGACAGCTTGCTAATAATGCAAATAAAGTGGATGAAACTCTGCAGGAAGGAGACCATGCAAATAAGGTGTATGGAACCCTACTAAGAGGATTGGTAAGGTTCTCCACCCCACTAGATTTAAAAGAGAGCCAATCCCAGGGAACCAGGGGGGCCTGACTACCACCAAGAACACAAGACAGGAGTACAGTATATCCTTTGGACCTGGGATCACTGAGCTGAGACTCTCCTACCCGGAAGACAGAGAGAAACAGTACTGTAACACTAAAGACAGCAAGACAGCAAGAAGCAGTGACAGAGAAACAGCAACAGCAGAGGCAGCATGACCAGGAGACAGCATAGTGAGCTTTTGGGCACATGCAGCGAAGAAGTTGAGCGCCTTCAGTCAGGAGGCTTGCTGGTAGAGAGGAATGCTTCTGGACACTTCCTGGTAGAGCTCATTTGTAACGCTTGTGTGAGCACGACGGAAACTAGGCTGAGGGGCCAAAGGTCAGAGAGAGAGGCCTACCTGTGGGCCTGGCTGAGAAGAAGTTAATCTGTTTGAAGAACTGTGTTCTGAATTGTAAGCTGTTACTTCCCTAGTGAACCCTATTATCATGAACACCGTCTGTTTGATTTCTGTGTGGCCATTGTAATGAGCTGTCAAACCTAGCAGAGAAGCAGAGAGTGCCATGGAGGGATGACTTGGTGTCACAATTGGTAGAACAGTTGGACAGTGGAGGCACGCCTGACTTCCACCTCCTAGGAAGCAACCTTAAGTTGTAGGTAATGATTCTCCCCACCTCAGGTCAGACACCCCAGTCCTGCCTTTTAAACATCATGGAAATAGAAATTTTTACAAAACATGGAAGAAGAGATATGATTAATGACTTGATTAGGGGTTTCCACTAGTGACAGCTGTTTCCATCAGTGATTTAAAAAACAAAAAAACAGATGCTCAGACTGGAGTGCTTGGACTCAAAGTCCTGCTCTAATTACATTCTGAGTGAGTCTTTGAATAATGTGTTATCCTCTCTGAAACTCAGTTTCCTCATCTGTAAAATGAGACGAAAGAATGTATGCAAAATATTCAGCACAGTTTCTGATACGTTGCAAGTTTTCAGCAACTGTAAGCTATCATTAAGTTTAATAACTTATTGGTAATATTACATTTTTTTATAAAAGGAAGACCTTCAGATCACTGACTCACCTTTCCCATTTAATGTAAATTAAGTAGTGCCATGTTTATAAAGTATTTGACCAACTTAAAGAAAAAACCTAACAGGTTGCAATCTAATCAATTCCAACTTGCAACAACTCTGCAGGACAGAGCAGAACCACTCCCATAGGATTTCCAAGCAGAGGCTGATGAACTTGAACTGATGATCTTTTGGTTAGCAGCTAAAATCTTAATCCAGGGTCCCTAGGGCTCCAGAAATCTCCCTATTTAGAGAATATTATTATTTCCCTCATTTTCTCTAGAGAAGCTATTTTTAACTTAAATGTGTTTTGCCAATTTCATTTTTGTTTTTACTCATATTATCTCAACTTTTTCCACCTTCACCACCTTTTTTCCTTTAGTATTTCAGTCTGTTTTGTATTCCTATGTTCCTCTCGTTTAAGGTTTGAGCAATGAAGTTTTAATTCTTGTGGATCTAGATTTCTGGATTCTGTGGAGTTGAGGTGACCCACCTAATCTTTCACCTTGAGTCTTGAGAAAGCTCATTTCCTCAGTCACCTTCAAGTCAAATGATAAACCCTTTGCTGTTGCATCAATTCTGACTCATAATGACTCTGTAGGACAATGTACAACTGTTCCATAGGGTTTTTAAGGCTTTATTCTTTAAAGAAGCAGATTGCCACATCTTTCTCCCTCAGAGAGGCTGACAGCTTTGAACCACCAACTTTCCAGTTAACAGATGAACTCGTAACCACTGCGCCACCGAGGACCCCTTCTTGTTGTTGTCGTTAGGTGCTGTTAAGTTTGTTCTGACACATCGCAAACATATGGACAACCAAGCAAACTACCGCCCAGGCCTGTGCCCTTCTCACAGTCCCTGTTACGTTCGAGCCCATTGTTACAGCCGCTGTATCATTCCATCTTTTTGAGGTTCTTCTTTTTTCCTGAGTTGCTGAAGCGTGATGGGTTTCTCCAGGGACTCATCCTTCCTTATACCATGTCCAAAGTGTGTGAACCATAGCATTGCCATCTTTGCTTCTAAGGAGGATTCTGGCTGTGCTTCTTCCACAGGAGATTTGTTTGTTCTTCTGGCAGTCTGTGGTGTATTCAATACTCTTCATCAACACCATAATTCAAAACTTTCCATTTTTCTTCCATCTTTCTTGTTCACTGTCCAAACATTCATACATATATGAGGTGATTGAAAATACTGTGGCTTGGGTCAGGTCAAACTGGTGCAGTTTATTCAGGTTTCATTGGGTACTTGACACTTGAAAAAGCTTCATGCCCCTGAAAAATGTGAAGGAAAAAAAAAAACCCTACATGCATAAAAAAGAAAAGAAGGTGATATTAACTAGGAATGGAGTTCCTTTTCATATGGCAGTCACTGTCAGTGACCCTGCTCCCCAGAGTGGGACTTCTAGTGTCCTCAGCACAAAGTCCAGCAAAATTCATTGCACTCAGATGCCTTCTGCATTTCTACTGTATCAATGTTTTTCTATCAATGGGCCCAAATTATTTCCTACTTTTTAAACATATCTTCTATGAATATATTCATTTCAATGTGAAACCAAGTACTCATTTGGAAACCTACAGCTTCCACATCTTGTTCATACAAAATTAGATGTCTTGCAAAGTTTTGTTGGTCAAATTTTTGACACAAGTTATCTATCCCTAAAGTGCAAGTCAAGTGTCATCAGTGGCAAGGAATCCATTAGAAACTGCTGTCACTCCAAATATCAAAGGCTGTAAATACATGCAAATCCTTTCAACTAGCACTTTTACTTCCAGCAATTTATTGCAAGAAAGTCATTAATCCTAAGAAACAAATAATTAGCTGAAGATGTTTATGACAGCACTATTTATGATAGTGAGCTATTGAAAACAGCCTATCAAATATAGAACAATGGTTAAATATTCTATGATAGCTCTATACAAAGCAATTGTACGTCACTACTAAAATTCATGCTGGAAGAGAATATTTACTACATGGAAAAAGTCATGATAAATTGTTACATGCAATAATTAGGTGACAAGTATCTATATGCTCCCATATTTGGAGAATACATGCCATGGAGAAGATCTGCAAAGCTAGTTGAAAAAAATGTCAACTGTGGTTAATTCTTAGATGGCAGAATTACTGCATAAGAGTATTAATTTCCTTCTATTTCTTTTTTCTATTTGTTTTATAATTAACTAGCAGCAATTACATGTTTTTATAGCCTTCTAAAAAAAAGAAGTCACAGTTACTTTTACAGGAACCACCAGCAGACATTGTTTTAGTCCTTCCGCTCTGAAAAATGTGCAAGTGACTGTCAGACCTGTCCACCAGCTTGTGGTCCAGAGGCGGTGGGCACTTTGCTATGAGGCTGGGAGCTATGCCATGAATAGTTCAAATACCAGCAGGGTCACCCACGACAAACTGATTTCAGTGGAGCTTCCAGTCTAAGATGGACTGCGAAGAAAGGACCAGGGATCTGGTCCCAAAATTAGGTAATGGAAAAACCAATGAACAGCGACAGAATGTTGAGTAGTGCTGGAAGGGGAGCCCCATGGGTTAGAAGGCACTTAAAACACAAGGTGACTGCAGCATTGGTCTTAAGCACATCCATGGAGATAGTGCAGGCCTGGGCAACATCTCCTGTTGTCTATGGGGTCATTGAGAGTCGGAATCAACTCGATGGTAACTAATGACAAGTTGTCATGGAAACTATATGGGGTATGGAAATAGCACACATCAGGGTTATTTGAAGGGTTTTGTTTTACAAACTGCCTGCATAACATTTTTAAAAACAGGTTTGATCTTGCTGAATATATCCACTAGGTGTGTTCACATTTTGCAAAGTATTTTTGTATAGTGAAAGCCTTTCTCATCAGTGTTTGTTTTATACAGTTTACATGAAGCACAATAACATAGTATACAATTCTTGAAACCATAACAACACTTAAACCAGTGATACTGTTGTCAAGATACATGGACAGAATTTTTTGGTAAGGTCCTCCAGAGAGCGTGGTGGCTAAGGAGGCTCTGTCAGCTCTGAGTACGCACAGATATTAGGAGGCTAACTGTAGGTAATAAAGGAGGTGTGATGTGGCAGAACAGAGAAGGGGCATCATAGTCCCCTATCACAGACATTGAGTGTCTCCTGTCCTTCACCATTCTTGGCATGTAGCATACAGAATCCTAAAGATCTAGATTCAAGTCCAGCCTATCGAATGTTAAGCATGCAAATAAAAGTCTAGACTTCCTCTGTATGTAGTTACATTTAAAGCCAATCGTTCAGCTACAGAGCATTAAGTTAAACAAGCAAACTGCTTTTCTTTAAAATGTTTTTAAAGTGCTTGGTTACTTATTTCCACTATAGAATTTCTCTTTCTGATGTCTTTTGATACACGTATTACACAGTCATCTGTATAACAATGCCACTTAAAGGAGGCCCTAAAATTTAAGCTCCAGGTGGACTATTGGGAGAATAGTTCTAAGTCATTCATAAAACAGGAAGAAGCCCAAGAGACAGGATAGAAAAATGCAAGCTTCTATAGATGTTTTTCCAGGATTTTGAGAGTACAGAATCATCTCGTTTAATTCCCAAAGCAGCAATTCCTGGCAGCACAGGATCCCTGACGTATGCAAAGGCTATGATTCAGAACCCAAAGGGACTAAATCATCCAATAAAGA
This sequence comes from Heterohyrax brucei, assembly GCA_028571685.1. Classification (NCBI taxonomy): domain Eukaryota; kingdom Metazoa; phylum Chordata; class Mammalia; order Hyracoidea; family Procaviidae; genus Heterohyrax; species Heterohyrax brucei. Next base: position 106,644,341 of record CM053142.1, read on the forward strand.
ATTCGCATGAAATGTAACATCAGTGGGTGGCATGCAAACATCCATGTTTTCAACACACATTTCTTGAGCACCTGCTCCATAAATCATGGGCCCCAAAGATGATTTCCTGGTGGAATGCATGACTCAAGATGATTCATTGAGTATGGATCCCGTTTGCCTCATAACTGTGCTATGTGTGCAAAATCAAATTTAAGTTTTAATGATCACAAGACCAGCAGTAAGAAAAAAAATGACCAGGGTGCAGCATGCAATGTGGGGGTGGGGAGAGGGTGTTTAAAAGAGAGGGAAAATTTACTTTTCCTTTCACGGCAAGACCCTCTGCCTTGGTGACCGGGGAAGGCCTAGAGCCACCTTTTTGCCTCTGAGTTTTCTTTCTTCAGCCCCCACCCTTCAAATAACGTATGGGGCTTGGGATAGTTTCTCTGATTACCCGTACCCAGGATGACCATGAGAATGAGAAGGTGGGCCCAGGAGAAAGGCAGGTTGCTGATGCTATCGTGGGTCCCTAGCACTCAACTCAAGACTCATGGATTTGGAATGTTTAGAATGCTACTGTCTGCGAGAGGCATGTATTTTCAGCTTGCAAAGAGTTAACTCTCTAAAAGTTAAAATCGCTTTTGTTCTCTTGTTGAAATCATTTATGAAATTAAAAAAAAAAAAAGGTGCTGTCAAGTCAATTCCAACTCGTAGAGACTCTATAGGACAGAGCAGAACTGCACTATAGAGTTTCCAAGGAGTACCTGGAGAATTAGTCCTTTTGGCTAGAAGACGTAGCACTTAACCACTACACCCACCAGACTTTCCTCATGAAATATAGCATTCAACTTTCCTGCTTTAGCAAATAGAGCATTTTAAATATAATATGTTATAAATCAATACCACAGTTCTCACAGTAAAGAGCTGAAGGTGTCAAAAGACATTACAATCACTTTAGAAGTTGCTGTGATTGTTCAGCTGTAGTATTTTTCCATCAAATTAGGTATGAACTGTGAAAGACAAAAATCAGATTCTTCAAAGTTTCCAAATTATTTGGTTATTATTATTCTAGATTTACTATTTATGAACTCAAGGTAAACTCAGAGTGTGTTTTCTGCAACCAAAAGAATAAATAGTTTCATAGACAAAGAGATACTCAAAATATTTTCACCTCTTTTCAGATCAGAATCCTTTGCTTTAGGTTCAATTATTAAGAAACATCTCAAATATATTCTAAAGGGAAAAAACTAGGAAAGTAGAGAAACTCTAGCTATTAAAATAGCATTTTCACTTTAATTTCATAAAGAGACTCACTAGACCAAAGTGTTTTTATATGGATTAGACTGTGCTAAACTAAACTATTTGTTGGGGAGGGGGGGAGGCCCAGGCAAAAGAGGAATCAGTCAAGAAGAATTAATTAATTTATTTAAGGCTTGATAATAAACTAGACAGTAAGATTCTCTTTTGCAGATAAGCTTTTTCACTTTTTCTCTTGCCTTTGAGTGCTTTGTATTTCATATCTTATGAACAATTCATTCCCAGAGGATCTCCAACATACAGACAGTGGCATGTTGCTGAATCAACTTGTGCACACATGTTCTCCCAAATCCTGTCTATATAACATGCCCTGACAAGGCAGCAGAAGCTGTGCTCAGTAGATTTTTCAAACAGCTATTTGAATAGTGTTGTAAAAATGGTGTGCACTATTGTTTGCTTCACCCATTCTCAGTACTGAGAATAACTGTTTCTGAGAACACTTGTTCTTGTTCAAGAGACATATGCGCAAGACCCAGCTAGGTGTTTCATATATATGATCTATGCTGCCAGGTATAAGGGGTATTATTTATTCACTTTGAGATATCATTATGAATGTGCATTTGTGTAATATCTAACTGGTACATACCTACTCACTGCCAAGTAGATGCCAACTCGTAGTGACCCTGTAGGACAGAGTAGAACTGCCCCATAGAGTTTCCAAGGAGCACCTGGTGGTTTTAAACCACCAGACTTTTGGTTAGCAACTGTAGCACTTAACCACTACCCCACTAGGGTTTCCACTGAGATACACAGTGCACTGAAACAGGATCTTTCAATTTAAGAGCCACTCCACTACATATTTGGGGGAAGTAACATCTAGGGAACTGTTTTACTTTCATGGATTTCTCTCTTTTTTAAATGAAGCATATACCTTAGAAAAATGTGTATTCGTGTATGAGATCTGACAATTCAGTCCATGAACTTAATTGCTCTAACTGCTACATACCGCATTGCTGAATATCACTATGGTCACCTTTGAAATACTCTCTTTGGGAACCTATGCACTGACAACAGCACCTATTCTACCTTTCAAAGCAATTTTGGAACTCTTTCTGGAATGGCCATGGCTCATGTTGACATGGTGGCCAGTTCGTGAATTTATTTGTACAGTTGTCTGTGAGGGAGTTTTTAGCCAGTAAACAAATAACTGTATTGGAACACCCTCCCTACTCACCTGATCTGGCTCCCAATGACTTTTTTCTTTACCCAAAGATAAAGGAAATATTGAAGGGGAGACATTTTGATGATGTTCAGGACATCAAGGGTAATATGACTATAGCTCTGATGGCCATTCCAGAAAAAGAGTTCCAAAATTGCCTTGAAGGATGGACTGGGTGCTGGTGTCAGTGCCTAGCTTCTCCAGGGGAGGACTTCCACATTGATCATAGTGATATTCAGCAATGAGGTATGTAGCACTTCTTCTAGGATGAGTTTGCAAAATTAATTGGCAGTCTTCATATGTGCATTTACACATACACGTGTATATATACTAGGTATAAGTATTATTAACACTTGGGAGTTATGCCAAAGTACATTTTCTTCCAAGAACACAGAGACCTCTGACAGGTAAATTTTAAACCACCCCTGCTGAGATACGCAGTTGGTCTTCTTAAAGGAATTATGGCTCCCAGACTGACATGGTGGACGTGACAAGACTGCCAACTACTGGGAGCATAACTGATCAGGTACCCCAGCTTCTATGCTCTGAAATCCATCTGTGCATTTGTGTGGACGCCAGACTTCCAATCCAGTCAGTGATGGGGCACAGCTGGAATACTTAGGTAGTCTCATTTCTGGGAGACTGGGGACTCCTTCAAGAAACTCTGGTGACATAGTGTCTAAGTGCTATGGCTGCTAACCAAACAGTTGGCAGTTTAAATCCACTTCTTGAAAACTCTCTGGGGCAGCACTATTCTATCCTGTAGGGTCACTATGAGTTGCAGTCAACTCTATGGCAAGGGGTTTTGGTTTGGCAGACTGCTCCTGAGAATCTTTCCAGCTCCTGTACCCCTCAGTGGTCTAACAGTACTTCCTTAGACAGCATGGAAGTCTAGAACCTTCCACTCTTCCTTTTCTTTCTCTCCTTCACCCTGGGTTTGTTTTGTACCATGGCCCAACAGCTCTTCCAACTTTCTCCAATTCCCTTGCCTGATAAATTCCCCGTATGTTTAATGCCATCTTGATGTCTGCTTCTTGAAAGACCAAGACTAACACAGAGACTGAGGCATAACTTGATCAATTAGTGCATTAATACAATTAAGAAAAAAAGGAACTTTGGAAACAGGTTGGTCATGGAAGAGAGCTCTGCAAAAGGCCAAGGCAAAGTTGAACATGCTCAGTTCATACCCTCTGAACAAGGGAGACAATAACTATGTTCCAGCCCAAAGACTTCATTATGGAGTAGATGTGACTGGCTCTCGATCTGGTACCGTTAAATATTCCATTCATCTGACTAACACCGTTTGCTGTCATTCTCTGCTCTCCAACCAGCTGTCAGTTGATTATTGGACTTTCCAGTAGATCTGCCTTTAGGGAGAAAATGCATTAATTACGTGGACACAAATACCAAAGAGAATTCTCAGAGATACTGAGAACTGTGTAGTGAAGACCCAAGATTATAACTACTGAGTGTATCATCTATCACGAAGGGCAGGATTACTGGACACATGAGTAGTGGTGACAGGGCAGCCTGGTTTCTGTAGAGGTGATCAGGCAGGCAGACTCTGATGGCATCTGGCACGTATCCAGTAAGCTGTAATGTTACCTGTAAATGTTAATAAGTTTTAGATCATGTAGAATCACTAGATCTTATAAATGTTAGCAGTCTTTCTTAGTTATTGCATTATAGGTGGAACTGACATCTAAAAACAGAAACTTCAAGATTTCTTCCAAATACTCAATCCAATGATTCTATAAAATTCCTGAAGATTATAGCTCCATACTGGACAAGAAACAGAAGTTAGGATGTAATTTGGGAACTTATTAAATGATTGAAGTCAGGGTGATGAGAGTTCAGCTCTCTTACTGTGGACACACCAGCAGGAAAGACCAGAAGCTAGAAAAGGATGCAATGATTGATCAAGTTCCTCCCGCCACCTCACCTCTTCATATACTGGGCTGACCCTTCAGTTCCACTAGAATGGATTCAGTGAAAGCAAGGGAATCTCTCAGTTGAGATGGATTGACATAATAGTGAAACAACTGGCTCAGACATGCCAACAATCATGAGGATGGTGCAGGACCAGGAAATGTTTCGTTCTATTATACAAGAGCGGCAGATTAAGTTCACAAACTTATCCTAGAAAAAGTGCTCCATACCTTTCTGCTGAACATCACTATGGTCACCTCTGAACTACTTCCCTTGGGAAGCTATGCACCAACACCAGGACCTAGTCCACCCTTCAAGGCACTTTTGGAACTCTCTTTCTGGAATGACCATCAGAGCTGTCACTGTATTACCCTTGAGGCCCTGAATATCATCAAAATATCTTCCTTTCAATATTTCCTTTAACCTTGGGTAAAGGAAAATATCATCGGGAGCCAGATCAGGTGAATAGGAGGGTGTTCCAACATAGTTATTTGTTTACTGGCTAAAAACTCCCTCACAGACAACTATACAATCAAGCTCACCAAATTGCCACCATACACAATGGACATTCTAGAAAAGAGTTCCAAAACTGCTTTGCACGGTGAACTAGGTGCTGGTATCCCCTGCATACCTTCCCAAGGGGAGTACTTTGAAGGTGACCGTAATGATATTCAGCAATGAGGTAGCACTTAGAACAATTAAGTTTGCGGACTTAATTGTTGGACCACCTGCATAAAATCACCACAAATCAGAGTCACTGATTCGTAACTAACAGTGTAACTAACAGTGACTATTAATGTTTATTCAAATCCGCTTGAAGAAGGGGGTATGGTTTAGGAGAGAGAAAAGAAGGGGCAACTTGTAGGAACAGAACCCACTGAAGAAAGGAGAGACTGCCATAGCCAAACTTCTCTACTGCAGAGCCGTATCTTGTAGTCGGCAAGCTCTCAGCAGCTTTAGATTGATGACTGTGCACAGAGCTCCTCTGTCACGCTGTACCCCTGTCCAGCTGGACACACAGATTGTGTCCAACAATCCAGCTTCATACGGTTTCTTCTTCCTTCTTTGCCTGATTCCCTTTGTCCCTGCAGTCCTGCTGGTAGACTAATGCAAAGGAAATGTATCAACTGTTTTCTAAGCTCAAATGAGATTTGCACAGCAAATCTCTACATTCAAATTTCCTTCCAATATTAGATTGCTTGCTCTATTTTAGACTATTAGCTACGGGCAAAATGCATTAACTATATTTTACTTCTGTATTTTGTGACATTAACATTTGACTTTCAGCTAATCATTAAATGTATGCCACTGGAAAGTCAGTCTCCATAATTACCTCAGTATTTACATTCCTCAGGGTTGAAGCATAGCAATTTGAATGGAGGATGTTTAAGAATTAATATGGGTAGGTGAAAATGGCTTAGAATTCTAAAGAGGCCCCATGGTTTAGGAGCTATTCTCTGTCAATCTCTTGTGTTTGATTTTTAAGAAAGGAAAAAAGGCAAGGCAGCTGCTGGGCGCTCTTAGGCATTTATGGAATTTTCCACTGGGTTGTAAGTACTCCGTTCACATACACAGTGAGATTTCCTGCAGTGACAGAACAGATAAAAAGGCTGTGCAACTTGGCGATAATCGTGCTCCATTTAAGCAAACTGACATCGGGTGCATTTTTGCAGCAATTGTCTCAGCAGCATGAGGGATGCTTTTGTGTGCATGTTTTAAATATGGATTCATTAGCATCCAGAGAACAATAGGATATGTTCTGAGAAACATTTTAACGAAATATGAGCATTGACGGGTCTTCAGAGTTCATTTTACTATACCACTGTAAAGCTATTAATCTATTAGTGGTCTTTTCCTTAGTCAAATTTAGAAGTAAACCTCCCTTTTTCTAGGAGTGGCTTACCTGAGTTCTGATACTGTATTTTGAAAACCTGTCATTTCTACCTATTATTACTGGGCTTAGTATATTTTATTTGTAGAAGAAGGAATTGGGAGGAGAAGGAATACTAAGGCAGAATGTTTTTTTCCTCAGTCCAAGATATGACTCAGAGTAAAGATGAATGATTCTGTACTGTCCAGGAAATGTCCATGATTCTCTCCACTCCTAGCTACTAAAGTACATCAGTGTTATCTAATTCTTTGTGGCATATCTGTTGGACTTTCAAGTTTTTCTAGAAGATAATCTTCATGATTTGCAACGCTATGTTGGTAGAAGCATCAATTCTCAACTCACTGCATATCAAGAAATTGGCCTCGGGGGCTGTACAAACACATGGAAACTCATGCAAATATTCTTTGACTGCTGCAAGGAGTCAGCCCCACAAGGAATGGCAGGGCAAAATACAAACTGTTGAAGGGTTTAAAATGTTTCCTGTGGTGAGTAGCATCCGGGGTCTTAAAAGCTTGCAACCTGACATCTAAGATCATTCATTGGTCTTTTCTCATTTGGAGCAAAGTTCACAAGGAAAATATCAGTCCAAAGGATCACATGAACCACAGTCTCCATCAGCCTGAGCTCAGGATAACTGATGTTGCCAGGTGCCACCACCAACCCTCTGACAGGCATCACGATAGAAGGTCCAGGGCAGAGTAGGGAAAAAATGGAAGACAAAACTCAAAATCAAACACATACGAAAAGACCAGACTTGACTGCTCCAACAAGCGCCTGGAGAAACCCTCAAGATTACGGCTCCTGGACCTCTTGCCAATTCAAACTGAAGTTACTCCTGAAGCCTGCCTCTCAACCAGGGGTTAGACAGGCCTATAAAACAAACAAAAACATACTTGATGACTGTGCCTCTTAGTTTTATCAAGTATACAAAATCAAACATGCAACACCTGTCCAACAGCAAAGATGAGAAGGCTGGAAGGACAATAAAACTGAAAGAATGGACACAGACAACCCAGGACAGAAAGGTGGAAAGTGCTGACACATTTGGAGGATGTCACAAAACAATTTGCATGTCAAATTTTTGAATGAAAAAGTAATTTGCACTGCAAACTTTTACCTAAACCTACCCACTGCAGTCAATTCAGGCCCAACTCACGGTAACCCTAAAGGTCAGAGGAGAACTGCCCCATGAAGTTTCCAAGAAGTGCCTGGAGGGTTTGAACTGCTGACTTTTTGATTAGCAGATGTAGCACTGCAAACGTTTACCTGCAACATGATAAAAAACTAAAAAAAAATATATTTCTTATATATGCTGTCATGTGAATGAACCTTGAAAATATTGTGCTGAGTGAAATAACTGAGTCACAGAAAGACAAATACCATATGATTTCAATTATTTGAAGTAATAGGAACAGACAAATGGATAGACACTAAATTAGTGATTACCAGAGATGGGGTGGAAGCCACAAGAGGGAGTCATTGTTTGGGAAGAAATGTTTTTGTTCATGGTAATGGGAAATTGGACAACAATTCTGGGTGATGGTTGTACATAAAGCATGATTGGCTGTAACTGATCTTAGTAGACTGTTGAATTGGCAACTGTTGTACTACATGTAGTTTTATAAAAATAAGAAGTGTCTTTTATGATAAACAAGACAGAAAATGTCTAACACAATTGGACCCAAAGAAATTATTTCCTGGGAAGGGGTTTTTGCAGATAAAATTATTAAAATATACATGAACTCCCCATGCTGAAACAAACCTAAGAGGAAGAACATTTTGTATATAGATCCTCTTAGGAAAGAGAAAACAGGAATACGACATTACTGGATATAGATGTTTCTGGTCATTTTCTGCTTTTGATTAGCTCTCTGGTTATGAACATTCAGGTGAGTTCTTGGACAGGAAATGAGACTCATTCAAGTTATTGCAAGAAAAAGGAGAATCCTGCAATAAATGAAGTTTTGAAAAACCTCCCTCCACAGTCACCTAAAAAAAAGAAAGAAAGAAAAAGGAGGGTCTTCAGGGTCCACAGAGCCTTGGTTAAGAGCTCGGCTGCTAACTGAAAAGTCAGCAACTGGAATCCATCAGCTGCTCCTTAGAAACCCCACAGGTTCTCTGTCTCATAGGGTCAGTGTGGGTCAGGATCAACTCAGTGGTCTCTCGTCAGGGACTGTACATAAACTGAGGTCAGCCACTGACACAAAACGAAGCTTCTCTCTGAGACCTTTCTTACCCAAGTTCATATCCTGTATCTGACAATTTAGTCCTTGAACTTAATTGTTCTAAGTGCTACACACCTCATGGTTGAATATGACTACGTTCACCTTCTAAGTACTCCCCTTGGGAAGCTATGCACTGACACCAGTGCTGGTCCACCCTTCAAAGCAATTTTGGAACTCTTTCTGAAACGGCCATTGTGCACTGTGGCACAATCGCAGATTCACAGACTTAATTGTATAGTTGTCTGTGAGTGAACTTTTAGCTAGTAAACATAACTACACTGGAACACCCTCCCTACCCACCTGATCTGGCCCCCAGTGACTTTTTTCTTTGCCCAAAAAGAAAAGAAATATTGAAAGGAAGACATTCATCAAGGGCAATGACAGCTCTGATGGCCATTACAGAAAAAGAGTCCTAAAATTGCTTTGAAGGGTAGACTAGGCACTGGTGTCGGTGCACAGCTTCCCACAGGGAGCACTTCGAAGGCAGCCACAGTGATACTCAGCAATGAGGTGTGTAGCACTTGTTCTAGGATAAGTTCAAGAACTTAATTGGCTGTCCTCCTAATTAATAAGCTCAACTGTCTCCAAACTAATTCTTTGTGCACTACCATGTCACATCTACTCTAACTCTACTGGAAATAAAAATGAATAGTCAAAAATACTACAACTTAAACACTTCCAATTTAGAATCAAATATTAGTTTCTGGAAGCTAATCAGAGAAAAATCTCTGTCATCAATAAGTTGTTAATTTACTGATATCTTTGTTATGGTACTTAAATTGGCTATTACCTTTTAGCCTTGGACCTTACCTTTGAGCTAGCAGTCAAAGAATGGAATATCTTGAAGGGTTAGTTTTCTTCTCAGTTGAGAGAGGATTAGGGGTCAAGAGATGTGGGATACAGCACAGGCCAGGCAGCTAACTGGGGCCCTTATGATGCAGTGATTGAGAACTTGGCTTGACAGCCTGGCTGCTAACCAAATGATTGGCAATCTGAATCCCCCACCTACTCCTTGGAAATGTTACGGAGCGGTTCTACTAACTAGATGTAACTTTGGGCAAGTCAGTTACATTCTGAGCCAATTTACCTTACTGGTAAAAAAGATTATCATATCAATTTACCTACGTATGTAGTATCTATGTATCTATATCTGTTGTTGTCTGGTGCCATCAAGTAAATTCCAGTTCATAACACCCTATATGACAGAGTAGTACTGCCCCCATAGGTTTTTCTTGGCTGTAATCCTTACGGAAGCAGATATACAGGTCTTTCTCCCACGGGGTGGGGGAGCTGGATTCATATCACCAGCCTTCTTGCTGGCAGCCAAGTGCTTGCCCGTTGTGTAACTAGGGCTCCATAAGTAGAGAGACAGAGACAGAGGGAGAGGGAGAGGGAGAGAAAGAGTTTTTTGTCTGTCTGTTTGTTTTTAGTGCTAATACTCAGTTAGTACGCTCTGGTGTGGACTCAGTGTTCACAAAATTATTGAAACATCCTTGAACCAATTGTTAAACAGTACCGCTCCCCCTGCTGCCTCAGCTCCTCCTAAAGAGTTAAAGCCTAGAACAACAGGGCCACCCAGGACCCTGTTTCAGCCCCAGCTGCCAACCATTCTGATTGCCAGTTTGCATGACATAATGGTTATTAAAGACTTTGAGTATGTATTTATTCAAACAAGGAGATTCTATGAGCACTCATAAGTATGTACACAATTTTTCACTTGTAGTGTGTGTAGCTTGGCTCTTTGGTTCAGTTCAAGTTTGAAATACAGGCTCAAAACTGGTAAATTACCTGAGCTGTAAAGTTTTGTCCATTTGAGGAGTGGGAAGGCAGGAAAATGAAAACAAGATTATAGCACTCATGTTCTGGATTTCTCTCCATATGCTGACAGCTACAAGTTCGGTGAGGAGATTCACATGTCTGAATCTCTCTACGCAAGTAGCTAGCTTTTCCTCTTGAACATTAAATAATGGGCCATCCCCCTAAAAACCTAGACAGAATTCTAAAATTGCTTTGAAGGGTGGTGTAGGTGCTGGTGTCAATGCATAGCATCCCAAGGGGAGTACTTCAGAGGTGGCCGTAGTGATATTCAGCAGTGAGGTACGCAGCACTTAGAACAATTAAGTTTGTAGACTTTGTTGTGGGGCTTCACAGCTACATTTCCTGATGCCCTCACACCCAACTTCAATTATCTTTGTTTCTACCTCACTGTAGCCTGTCACTACCTTGATCTTACCTCCAAGAACTCTCCCAATGTCGACTCTTAAACTCTAATGTGTTCTGACACAGCTCCTTATCCTGATAGCCCCCCACCCTCCCTTCTTTCTTCTGTGACTCCTGGTCTTTAACTTCCTGGAGTCCTTCCACCACCCTTCCACCTGGTATGTCTAGTAGGATTTATGGACTGGAGGGCACCTCAAAGCTCCGGTCCAACCCTCTTACCTGTTAGAGAAGGAAACAGAATCCGAACGGTGACATCCGAACGGTGACTCGAGTTGCCTGAGGTCAATTGCAGTGCCAGGACTAGAACTAGTGGTCACCTCTCATTCCAAAGTTTCGTTTTGTCTTCCTTACACTGCCCTTTTAGGCTGAGTCTTTCCTTCTGGTTTAAAAGCACGCTAGATTGGAACAACATTTTAAGATATTACTCATTTTTACTTAAGTGTAACATACTGACTTGACGGCACTTGGCTTTGGCAACATACATTGTTTTTTTAAAAGATTTTACAGCAAGTTTGCTAGAGTGGCAGAAAGGATACGGTGATAAGAAGCCCATAAGGGGTAAAAAAACAAAAATAAACAAGAAAACCTTCTGGCAGATTTCCCTGCTGGCAGGAAGTAAGTAATTGAATGGTCAGAGTGAGGCAAGTGATGGCACTTAAAGAATTTACAGCCTGCAGACGGCTGGGATCTCTTCAAATGGATGTCTTCACAGATTAAATTGTGTGGAGATAAAGACAACAGCTCAGAAACAAGGTGATATTACAGTGTTATTTGTAACAGAGCTTTGGATAGCATTACTTAGAGTCTTATTTCAAAATTAACAAAGGAAGAAAGGAGGAAAGAAATAAAGAAAGAAAAAGCTCAGCTTGAATTGCAATATAAAACTAATCAATGCTACTGTTAGAGAAAAAAAAAAAAGATTTTCTGAGGTATGCTGCTTAATTTTATCAACTGAAGTTATGGGTTTAGTTGATCTAGAGACTGTTTCCAAACACACGCAAAGCTGTTCTTTCATCACACACCATATGGCTCTCCTTCATTATGTTTACTGGTTTGATTATAATCATATTGGCTCACATGATGATAATCACCAAAACTGAAATTTGCTTCAAGAAAACAAACAAGTGTTGATCAATAACAGAGATAAGCTGTTACAGGCCAAAAAATGCTGTTTTGGTTTTCAGAAACCTTGGTGGCATAGTTGGTTAAGTGCTATGTCTGCTAACCAAAAGGTCAGCAGTTCAAATCTGCCAGGTGCTCCTTAGAAACTCTAATGGGGCAGTTCTGCTCAGTCCTATAGGGTTGCTATGAGTTGGAACCGATTCGATGGTAGTGTGTTTGGTTTTTTTGTTGCTGTTGTTTGGTGTAATTTACCTTCACTGTGACATTTCTTTTGGATCAAATCTCAATTGTGCAAGCAACAGTCTTCCAGTTTGGTGTAAGATGATACACGGAGATTTTAGAAGATTTTTTTTCTTCAAGAAACTTTGTAACTGCACATCACAGTTCTTAGTTAGGATAGAAATGAAGAGAATTCTGACCATTTAAAGTATTTTTTGGAATTTTATCTATAAAGGTGGCCTGAGCACAAATCCCCAGCCAAAAGCCAAGTGCCCAACCTAGCCTTAATTACTTGTCCCTACCCTACCTGACTGAAGGAAAGAGGTAAGAGGAGAGGAGATGAGGGGCTGGTTGCTGTCGAGTTGACCCCCACTCATGACGACCACAGAACAGAACTGTGCTCCACAGGGTTTTCAAGAGCTGATTTTTCAGAAGGAGTTTGGTAGGCCTTTCTCCCAAGATGCCTCTGGGTTGTCTTGAACCTCCAACCTTGCAGTTATCAGCTGAGAATATTAAATATTTGCACCACTCAGGGAATCCAGGAGAGAAGGCAGATGGGAAGGGCAAAAAAAAAAAAATCTGTTTATTTGTCGCTATAAGTGTCAGCAAACGACTTGGTGCCTGACTGCGGTTTTCACCGTGAATCACAGAGGAATGTGGAGAAACTATTGAGGCTTACATGTCCTTGGAGGACTTGTGTCATGCCTGTTATGTCAACAGTGGCCATTGCTCCTGGTCCAAGAGCATGTGTGCTCCCTGACTCACTGGTGTGCGGTCACTTTCATTCTCTTCAGGCTCTACCTCTTGACTGTGTGAGTCACCAAAACATTTCACTGCTGCTGTATTCTACAACTGGCCAAGTTTTTTTAATCACATGTCTCGCTGACCATCCATGAGGGAGACAGAGGGATGGTTCTCAAAACCCTGGGAATAAAGGAAGTAAGGCTGCTCTTTGAGAATTAAACTAAAAAATAAACATAGTATACTTTGGAGTAAAAAGAGAAATACACGGTCACTTTAAAGTCATAAACCAAGAAAATCCAAATGCACTGCCACTGAGTCAATTCTGACTCATATAAACCCTAGATGTCAGAGTAGAATTGGACCATAGAGTTTCCAAGGAGAATCTTGTGGATTTGAACTGTTGATCTTTTGGTTAGCAGACGTAGCACTTCACCACTACACCACCAGGGTTTAGGCTACCTGTAAATGAATTGAACGTGACTAATTGTCCTAGGCTGGGTTTTCTAGGGAAGCAAAACCAGTAACATGTATATGTACAAGGAAAAATTTATATATAAAGGAAACAGCTGGCACAGTTGTAGAAACTGAACATCCCAAGTCCTGGCACAAGGCTCACACGGCCACAGGAGCTGGTGAACCCAAGGTCAGCAGGTCAGAGTCCAGAGTTCTAGATCGCTGCCTGTGTAGGTGGGTGGATCCCAAGCTGGCAGCCAGACTGTGAGGTCTCTGCTGACCCACAGAGCTGTAGAGGCTGGCGAACCCAGGATCAGCAGGTCAGGAAACAGGACTCTCAAGCACCAGCTGTAAGGGTTGATGAATCCAACAGCTGCTAGTTCAGGTCCAGGAACCAGACACAAAAGAGAGCAGGAACTGCTGGCAACGTGAGCAGACAGGGAGTAGGTGGTGGAAGGTGGAGAGCTGAAAGCTGAGGGGAAAGAAGCCACCACAGGCCCTGCCCCACCACTTGATACAGCAGCCAACCATGGAGTTGCCAAGTTGACACAATCTTGACCACCAGAGTCCACCCCTTGTCAAGTTGGCATCTGCAAATCTCCCCTTACCATCCATAGTCTCTGAAGGAATACAGTTACAAAGTCATAGTTACGTCTAACATGATGTAACTAACACATGTACAACTGAAAATGCATTAGCCCATTTACATCTTGTGTTTCATAAATAAACAAAAATATCTGATACATACATACAAAGCAGAAATACTCATAACAATTATAGTCCTCATTTCTGCAACTGGTCACATGGCTGTAACTGGTATTTAGAACTACTTTCTTCTACAACCCATTTTGTATTCCTTTTGCCCTCAGCAAGCACCGTAGCTGGTCGTGGTTCCTTGCATGGTGAGGGGAACCAAACTTTCATTCCTGAAGGGTCTGGGCTATTAGCAGTCATGTTGGAACTGGGTTGCTATAGTTTTCCATTGACTTTAATCACAGGACATGGTAGTTCTAGGAGGCATCCTAGGGGATCTCCTGTGTTCCAATCATACTCTTCTTTACTTCCATTATGTAATGTCAATCCAATTTTAGTCAGGATCAATCACATCAGCCAGTACTATAATTTCTTTCTTTATGTGTTGATTCAGAGGCACAAGGAGTCCAAAATGGCCTGGTGGCAATTTTAGCTTCCACTTCAGTAGAATCATTGATGTGTCTCCAGCTGGCAGAATTCCTCCCTTTGGAACTAAGACAAATAGACCTGCAGAGCATGAGATCATGGGGACAGGAAGCAAAAATCTTGCAAGTGGGTTGCTAGGGGTAACAGTGAGTGGTGCCACTCCTGTCTCTGCCCCTTGATTCCTGGACCCATGAATCCTGGCTATGGGAGAAGCAGTACCATATATTGGATGCTAGTTAAGAGCATATACAGCCTCCTAGAGAACACATCCCCAGCCCTGCTGGTGATGCAATTGTGTCTTTAGGAGGCCATTCCATCATTCTATCAAGCCACCTGCTTCAGGATGATGGGAACATGGTGAATTGGTATCCCACGGCAATGGCACAAAGTGACTTTTTCTAGTCTACCTGGCCTGTGTATTTCCCTTTATGGAGATGCCTACAGAAGGCTGTCAGAGTGAGGCTTATCAGACATCCCATTCACGTAATAATCTCATCTTCTTCTGTGTCCTTCTCCTTGAAGCAAACTTGCAGTCCTAATGTTCCCTCTCGTGTATTTTGCACTGGTCAGACTGACTTGAGTGTGAGGTCCCCTTCACAGTTATAGTTGTCTTTAAAACTTAGTAGATTGGCACTCTGTGTTTCTATCTCACTCTTTTTTAGTTTTGTTAGCATACGGTAGCATCTCTCATTCCAAAGATTTCTGGGTCACTGATGAATTTCACAGCCCACAAGTCTGAGTTTATCCCCTGGGAAATAGTAGATTTACTCACTGAGATGTGTGTCTCCTCATGAGGACCTTCTGGGCAGCCAGCACCCCTCTCCAGGTCACACCCGACCTGTCTCCACTGGTGCACCCACTACACTCTATTGCAACCAGTCTGAGGTTGAGGGACACCATTGCCACAGCATTCTTGTCCTCAGAGAGTCTTTCCACCGTGTCCTTTGGTACTCCTTCCTCTTCGAGTCAGGAACCACCTTGACCAACTCCGCAGACAAGTGTTGGCCCATTCTACAACAGAAGAGGGGATGTGGCTGTATCTAAGTAGGAAGGAGGAAAAAAGCAACCAGCCAACCCGACAGAAAATCCATCACTCTGACAACATATAGCAAAAAAATTATCTTAATACTTTTCCCTGGCAGTTTCGCGCTCAGGGGTAGTAAATAGGCCCTTGTTCCTCTACAGAATGTTTTATTTCTAAGAATGTGTCAACCTCAAGATTTCCCCTTTAACCCTCAGACTTTCTTGGTTAATCCAATTGCATAGCTGTCACACCAGATTTATCTTCAGAGCTCAGAAATTAATCTGTGCAGTGCCCTTTTGTTCATGAAGAAAATGCATCAGAGACCTTTGTGAATTGTCTTTATTTCGTTGGAATTTGGCATCCAAATTTAACTTTTTGTATATGACCAGAAAATGTTTCAAAATGCTAAATGTATAAATTAATGTTGAATTTCTAAATGTGGAGTCAGCACAAGACTCACATCACTTGGTAATTCATGTCGTCATTATCTTAACAATATTGATTTGAAAGAGCAACATGCTCATTTAAAGTGAAAGCATATTTTTAAAATAAAGAGGCCTTGGTGTATACGTCATCCGGAGACTAGCTCCTGGGTGGATCACACTCTCTGACTTCAAAATTTCAGAGGATCTCCTGATGTATCAATCATTCACTGTTGTCCTTTTAGCTACTGAAAAGACTGACAATCTGTTATACAACTAGGAAGTAATCGGTGGGAAATTTTTATTTAAATATAAAGTCTACTGACTTCAAATACAGTAACATGTCAAAGTCTAGATAAATCTCTAAACCTGTGTAAATTCATTTGATAATCAGAGAAAAGAAAGAGACCATTACTATATCAGTGGAATTCAAGCACCACTCTTGACCACCTGCCCCGTGTCCAGAATTGTGGGAAACACTGATCTTCAAACACCTCACAGCCCTTTCAGAAAAAGTGTTTGTGTTAGTCATCTAGTGCTGTTATAACATAAATACCACAAGTGAAGGGTGATTTTAACAAAGAGAAATTTATTCTCTCACATCTGGTGGGCTACAAGTCCTAACTCAGGGTGTCACCTCAAGAGGAGGGCTTTGTCTTTCTGTTGGCACTGCAGGAAAGTCTTTGTCATCAGCATTCCCCTGGACTCGGAGCTCCTTCATGCAGGAGGGTATTCTGCTCCCATTCTGCCTTCTTGGTGATATGAAGTCCACAGCTCTGTGCTTGTTTCCCTTTTATTTCTTGTAAGATAAAAAGTGGATCAGGGGCATGACCTTAGTAAAGATGTTACAATCCCATTTAATCTTGTTTACTATAAAACTGCAATCACAAAATAGAGGAAAACCACACAATACTGGAAATCACGACCAAATCAAGTTGACACATATTTTGGGGGACAAAACTCAATCCATGACAGTGCTCATGGAACAAATGGGGACAATGGGGCCCTACAGGCTTGAGGTGCAGTTGTATTCTGTGTGTCCTTGCTATTCATATTTCTGTGCATTTAGTTTCCCTACACACGGTGAATCTCCTGGAGGGTAAACTTGCCTTCCTTTCTTTTCACCACTCCCAGCTGTGCCCACATCGTCTCCCTATCAGCTCTTAGCACAGTGATTGGCATGAACAGATAGAGAAATGAGAGATGAAACAGATGCACATGGGCTGTAAACTACAGCATTTCCATTTCTTCCTACAAAACAGATGCTAGAAATAAGTCCTCAGGGTTCAGAGTCTTGTCTTAATTTGTCTCCCAAAGAGTGGTTAGTAATCAATGATTATAAGTTCTCAAAAGTCACAATTCAGTGGCTTCTGCATAGCTCAGCCTGAAGCACCCGCTGTCCCCTTGACCCTACAAGCCTCCTCTCATGGCTGATCGATTCAAACTACTAGTTGATACCAGTTTAGAAAATAGCCTCACTGGCCTGTCAGCAAAGTCTAGATTTCAAGGAAGATGAGAAGAGTAGTGGTCTGAGTCAGCCTACTGGTGAAATTCAGGCAGGCAGGCAGGCAGGGTATTAACAAAGCAAAAAAAAAAAAAAAAAAAAAATCCAGACACCCAAACCAACTGCCATCAAGTCAATTTTGACTCATAGTGACCCTATAGGACAGAGTAGAACTGCCCCATAGAGTTTCCAAGGAGATCCTGACAGATTTGTACTGCCAACCTTTTGGTTAACGGCGATAGCACTTAACCATTATGCCACCAGGGTATTAAAAGGAAAATGAATTGCTGGTGACCAAAATGTCCTCAGATAATGCGTTATCTTACTGAGGATAGGACACAGAAATAAACATGTAGGCAGGGAGATGTACCAATGAATTTGTAAAGAAAAGAATTTAAGCTGACACTGCATTTTAAATGATTATTTTGATCAGTTTTTATGGAGACAGAAAATTTCCCCGGACTTTTAAACACAAAAAGCAACACAAAGCTTAAAGCTTAAATTTATGTGCGATTGTCATGGGTTGAATTGTGCTCCCCTCACAAAAAGTGAGTCTGTCAGTTTGGCTGGGCCTGTGTTGTTGTAAGTCCTGCCTCTGTGGTATTAATGAGAAGGACGGGCAGCACCTTGTTAGTGAGGCAGGACTCAGTATGTTAAGATTGTATTCTGTCTTGAGGCAATCTCTTGGTGGATAAAAGGAAAGGGAAGCAGAGTTGTGGACCTCATACCACCAGGAAAGGAGTACCAAGACCAGAGCGTATTCTTTGACCTTGGGGCGCCTGCACCTGAGAAGCTCCCAATCCAGAGGAAGACTTTACAACAAGGACCTTCCTCCATGGTCAACCAAGAAAGTCAACTATTGGAGCTGACACCCTGAATTTGGACTTTCAGCCTGCTTTTCTGTGAGAAAACAAATTTCTCTTTGTGAAAATCATCCACTGTGGTATTTCTATTATAGCAGCACTAGATGACTAAGACAATAATAATGATTTCTCATCATTTATCTATTTAATATCTATTTGGTTGAAAGACTAGGAATAACTGTCTCTTTAAGAAGCAACAGTGGATTGTGTTGGACAAGACAGGTTACTTTTTACACAACTATTTGCCACCATGCACACCTGCCACAGGTTTGTGGACACTTGCTGTACACCTTCCTTACCCATACCCAGCCCAAAATATGTGAAAGGCAAAAGGACAAAAATACAATCAATGCTTGGAAAAGTAGCCCACACAAAAGTGAAATATTCATTACCAATAGGGGTGAAAAATATCTACCTATTTATACCAAAAGTGCTCCAGATCTGGTAATTAACTTGTTGGCATTGAGTCAATTCCAACTCGTAGCAACTCTGCAGAGAACTGTCCCATAGTGTTTCCGAGGCTGTCAGCTTTACAGAAGCAGATTGCCATGTTTTTCTCCCATGAGCTCAAACCAATAACTTTTCTGTTAGCAGCTGAGGGCTTAACCACTGAACCACTAGGGCTCCCCTATTGATAAACTTCATTAATTAATTGAAAAGTGCTTTTTAATAGTATTAAATATTTGTGGTATTTAATACTTGTGGAGTAAGTCCAAGAGGAGAGAGTACACTTCCACCAGGCAAGAAGAGGTGACAGTGTAGACACTTCCTCACTCTCAGGGTAGACCCTACTGCCCCAAGGCACCACTGGCACCACTGGTGGGGTCTGAGGGTTGCAGACTATCTGTGACACTCTCAGAATGGGTGACACCAGAATGACTATAAAAGTTTTGTGTAACATTTCAGCAAAAATTTATTACTTTTTATAAAAGTATTCCTTTAGTTATTTATAGTAATACTTTTTTCTATAAGCCCAACTGACATGTATTACAATACCTACAATGCTAAAACTCGGTGCTAATTTACCTTTTGAACCTTCTAATGGGCTTCAGTCAGCCAGCCAAGCCAAGTGCCGTCGAGTCAGAGCCGTCATTATTATCTAATTGCAACGATACTTTGAATCTTGCGGTTTCATATGTGTGCGCTACAAGCACGTAATTTTAGTTGCTGCTGGTGTTTTTATAATCACTGATTTTTTTTTTAATTTTCAGGTATTTTAGCCAAAGTATTGTAGAAATTAGCCTGGGGGGGGAGGGGCAGTGACACTATGAGTTACCACAATAAATGACAGCAACCCTAGTGACAGCATTGCAAGTCACCCCTTCTTCCAGCTAGCACACAACTAATGAGACTGCTTCAAGGTCTACCAGTTATTTCATTACCTCACACCACCCTGTGAGCCTTTAGCTAGGAGGAAACCCTGGCCTGGAGGGCTGGGGTGTCTCTCAGAAGAGAATCTGGCACCAGCAGGGGATGGAGTCTAAGTTTAAACCGGAGCCTAACTCAGATCTCATGTCCTTCCATCATGTCACATCACTCATTTCTCAACAAACAGAAATAAGAATCTGTGCAATCTTTGAATATAAAGGAAACTTTCCTTTTGTGGCTTATAGGCATGTTAATTGATGCAGTCTCTTAAGAATCAAAACAAATTTCTTAAAACTGCCAGCTGTTCATCACACAGAAAACCATCTCAGAAAACCACCTTCAGATTTACAGATCTACATGGAAAAACAAAATTCAGCCCAGAATAACTCAGGAAATCACACAAATATGTAACGCACATACATTTTTAAACACTTCCTCAAACTTGCTTTTGGAATCATAAGTGCATAAAAGTATTAATAAAAAGAGAGGGGGCTGGAGTCAGAGGACCATGCTCTCAGGAGATGTCTAGACTAATTGGCATACCCAAGTTCTTTGTTTTCTTTTCTCTCTCACTCTCTCTCTCTTTTTTGATTGTGATTAAGTGAAAGTATATGCAATCCAAATTAAATTTGCATGCCCACCTATTTGCAGCTCCTTCTGCTCTCCTTGCCTGGTGACAGCACATCCCTCCTTTTCTTTTTATATATGTCGTATCCTCTTTAACGATCTTCTGTCCCCTCCTCTCACTCTCTCCTCTCCCTTCCAGTAAGAGGCCAGTAGGACAGCATCGTATAGATCTCTTAAGAAAAGGTTCTGTATACCACTTGGGTGAGGGCATCTGGGGTCTTAAATTTGTCCCAACTCACCTGGACCAGCGATGAACCATAAGCATCAAGGACGAAGAAAATGTGAACTCACCAGGTGAAAGGAGCCAGACAAGCCAGAGTCTGCCTCAGTATGGGGCCTGAAGGACTAGATGGTGCCCAGTCACCACCAATGACTACCTGAAGGGAGTACACAAAAATGTTATGTGTATCACTTGGGTGAGTGGCGTCTGGGGACTTAAAAGCTAACAAGCTGCCATCTAAGTAGCCCTGATTGGTCCCCATCCACCAGGACCAGATGTAAAAGGAGCATATCAAGGGTAGGAGGGAAATCTAAGCCTAGCTGATAGAAGGTGCCCTATAACACAGAAACTAATCTAACATGGGACCAGAAGAATCAGATGGTACCCAGCCACCGTCTATGACTGCCAGGATGGGGTGTAAAATATAGATCCTGTGTTGTAGCAAGAGAAACGTAAGTGTGTAGAACTAGATTACAACTGATGGTCCCTCAGCCTGGAGGGCACCCTGGGAGCATGGCCCCCAGACTCTCTAACACCAAACCCCTATCCAGCAATGACACCAGCTCCCCAAAGATTAAACTGGACCTTGGTGGTGTAGTGGGTTAAGTGCTGTGTCTGCTAACCAAAAGGTTGGCAGTTCAAATCCCCCAGGCGCTCCTTGGAAACTCTATGGGGCAGTTCTACTCTGGTCTCTAGGGTCACTATGAGTCAGACCCGACTTGACAGCAGTGGGTTGGTTGGTTGGTTGGTACGTAAGATATGCTGGGATACTGGCACAGAACAAACTTTCGGGCTTAAATAAGTAGGCGGGGGCTGTCCAGCTGTCCAGCTGTCCAGCTCATTGCTAGAGGTACGAAGATAGGGTGAGGGGGAATGGGTCTTGATCAAGTGGACATGAGAATTTCTGGATGATGAGAGAGAGTATGCTGTTATGAGCCCGTGGAGAAGGGAGGTGAGAGAAGGTAGAGTAGAATAACGGTGAGAGTTCCAAATGTTATATAGCAAATTGGAAAGGATTGTTTACTAGTACTTAAGTCACAATAAAATTTATTTTTAAAAAAGAATAGAAAAAGAAAGACATGAGGTTCTGGGAGGCAAGAGATTTTTAAAGCCTTTGAAATTACATTTAGGTGAAATAACTTGAGGACTGATGCTAATTACATGGGGAAGGAGAAGGACACAATGGCCTGCCTTCCAGCCTCCTCAAACCTGAGGACATCAGTAAGGAAGAGCCACAGTTTAGCTTTTTTTATCACAGCCTTTCATAGAATAGTCTTTTAAGTAATTGAAAAATATTTTGTTTTATTCAGAAAAAGAAAAAACAAACTTACACAACGTTCTCGTCTGCAGGGGATGCATACACACGCACTTACCCTCTGACTCACAGATCCTACAAGGAATGCATGTGGTCAACTCAGTGCCCTTTCACGTCATTCTCTTTGAACTCAATTGACTGGGTATTTTAAAACGCCTTCTCTCTCTAAAGATTATTGTTACAATGTTTGGAAAGGTTGTAAAAATTTTTCTAGCACACAGATGATTGTTCTGTTTTTCTTGACTATCTAATTGACACAAGTTGAGTCCAAGAGGGGGAGAAAAAGGGAACAGAGATGCCAGTTAAGTGGCTATTGAAATAATCCTGCAAGAGATAGTGATCAGCACAGTAAATGATCTCTAGTCAAGTGGAGGAAACCCTGCTGGTGTTGTTAAGTGCTACATCTGCTAACCAAAAGGTCAGCAGTTCGAATTTGACGGGGGATCCTTGGAAACCCTATGAGGCAGTTCTATTCTATCCCTAGGGTTGCTGTGAGTTGAAATCAACTCTACGGCAGTGGATTCGGTTTTGGTTTATTCACTTGGAGCAACAAAGGAAGAAGGAAAGTCAGGAATAAGAGGAGTGTCATGGGTTGAATTGTATCTCCCCCCACCACCACCCCCCCGCCCCAAAATGCATGGCAGTTCTGCTAGGCAATGCTTCCTGGTATTGTGATGTTTCCGTATGTTGTAAATCCTACTTCTATGATGTTAATGAAGGAAGACGGGTGACAGTTGTGTTGCTGGAGCAGGACTCAATGTGTAAAATTGTTTTGTGCCTTGACTCAGTCTCTTGAGATGTAAAGGAAAGAAGCTAGCTGAGAGATGTGGGGACTCTAGACTACCGAGAGACAGTGCTGGGAGCTGAGCAGTCCTTTGAAAGGACCTGGAGTCCCTGTGCATCAGAAGCTCCCAGCCAAGGGAAGATTGATGATAAGAACCTTCTTCCAGATCCAGCGAAGAAAGCCTTCCACAGGAGCTGATGCTCTGAATTTGGATGTGCAGCCTACTGGACTGAGACAGAATTAAATTTTCCACTGTAAAGCCATCTACTTGTGGTATTTCTGTCATAGTGGCAGTAGCACTAGATGACTAAGACAAGGAGGAAGTGAATATGAGAGTCATTGCCTCCATGAACTGCTGCCTCCTTTGCCATGAGATCAGAAAAACTGCATAATGTTCAGCTGCCATTACTAAACATTTTCAACAAAAATTCTATAGAAGAAGCCTAATCAAAAGGGGGGAAATACAGAACAGAATTTCAAGTTCTCATGGACTTTAGACTTTCTGGAGCCATGGAGGCTGCAAGAGCCCCCAAACCTATTTCCTTAAGATAATCTTTAGACCTTAAACCAAAAACATTCTCTGAAGTCTTCTTAAAATTGATCAGTAATTCAGCTTAACTAAAAAAAAAAAAAAGTCTGTCGTGAGCATTGTGCTCTTTTAAGAACTATCTACAGGAGATCAAACTGACAACAGCAACTCAAAAGTTTAGATAGGAAATTTAGAGGGCAGTGCGTGTATGTTAACATGGGAGGAACAACTCAGAAAAATGAGGGTAAAATGGTTGAACAACTTGAAGAATGTAATCAGTGTCACTGAACTGGTGTATGTTTTGCTGTGTATATTTTCAAGAACAATAACAACAAAATAAATGAAATAAAACAAAGAGGCAGTTACGACTACATGGGGCAATGGTAAGAAGACGCCAGACATCAGCACTGCTATATAAGTGGAGTTCACTTCCTTGTTGAGTATTCAGTGGCTTCCCACAATCTAGAGAAACTGTTGAAGAAACTCTCCACTAACTTCCTCTAACGACCTCTTCAACCTTGTTATCCACGCAAAGGTTTGTTTTCCTTTTAATTATTTGGAAATTAAACAAAGCTAAAAAACTTAAATATTTAAAATCAATTGATTACCTTCCAGAAATACTGGAGATGATTTCTATACTTTTCATGGTTTATTTTACAAATAAAATACTCTGTCCATGTATGTATAGGTTAAAAACATTTAAAACAAAGATTTCTCTTTAGAAAACAGGAAGATAAGAAAAAAAAAGTAAGAGGGAGAAAAAAACATCAGTCTACCACCTATTTGAAATCTGAAAGTCCATTGTTTGCCTGTTTCATTTT
This sequence comes from Heterohyrax brucei, assembly GCA_028571685.1. Lineage (NCBI taxonomy): Eukaryota > Metazoa > Chordata > Mammalia > Hyracoidea > Procaviidae > Heterohyrax > Heterohyrax brucei. Next base: position 106,668,252 of record CM053142.1, read on the forward strand.
GCTATTTTAAGATCTTGGGCAGAGTGGTAGAGTGGCTTCTAAAAAGTCTGTCTCCTTGTGTAAAGTTTAGTTCTTAGATGTGTCAAATTTTATCTCTCAGTTCCTCCTATGAAATAGTCGGGTTAGCTCCCTTTCTTTTCCCCCAGTCTTTTATTTTATTTATTTAACAATTTTTTAATTATTGTGATTGAGTGGAAGTGTACAATCTGGTTTAAATTAGCATGCACGCCTATGCGAAGCTTTTACTGCTCTCCTTGCCTGGTAACAGCACATTCCTCCTTTCTGTTCTATACAAGTCATATCCTCTTAACAATCATCTGTCCCCGCTTCTTCACCCTCTCCACTCCCCTCCAGTAAGAGGCCAGTTGGGTGACATCCTATAGATACATAGAACCATGAGGTGCACACACTATATAGTCACTCTGTGTCGTCGAGTCCAATCCATTCCTGTCCAAGGAGTTGACCTTAGTAATGATTTATGATTAGGGGCAGCTTCAGGTCTAGGGCCCAAGCTCCCAGGGTAAACCCTAGGCTTTTGGACCATCAGTTGTGGTCTTTTAGTGGAGTTCTCTGGGTGCATCCCTTCTTATTCTCACATTGCCACTGGGACTCAACTTTGTGAGCCCGATCACAGCTGTCACTGCAGTTGGCTGGGCACCATCTGGTCCTTCTGGTCACATGTTGATGTAGTCACCCATTCACATGCGTCTTTCTGTCTTCTGGGTTCTCTTTCCCTCATGTCATTTTTGTCTTTATTGATCATCTGTTCCAGGTGAGTTGGGACTAATTTGTGTACCTCAGATGGCAGATTGCTAGGTTTTAACACCCCAGACGCCACTCACCAATACATTGTGGAGAGGACTCTCTTAGCAATATGCTAGTTGTACCAATTAGCCTCCATGCCCTCTAAGAGCATGGTCCCTGGATCCCAGCCTCTGTTACTCTGTCATTACCTGTTGGAGTAAGATTGGAAGAGTTTCAGGTTATATTGAAGTCCAGTTAAGTTGATCTTCTTTCTAATGTGTGTTGTCATTGATTTCACTCAACAAATTTCTATCAACTATCTAGTCTGTAACCAGCCCTCTCCCTCCCTTCCTGCCCTCCTGTGCAGCTGTCAAAGAGTCTATACGTGAGTCAGTTTTCAAGTCCTTAAAGTAGGGGTCTCATACCATATTTGTCCTTGTGCCACTGACTAATTTCACTCAACATGATGGATAGAAAGTTCTGTTTATGTTGATGAGGTCTAGTTGGTTAATTGTTGCAAAAAGATCTTCTGTGTCTTTACTGAGCTTTTTTTAATTTTTTTTTTACAGTATAATCTATTTTATCTGAGATTAGTATTACCACATCTGCTCTTCTTCTTTGTATTGTTAGCCTGGTATATATTATTCTATCTTTTAACTTTCAGTTTGTTCATATCTTTAAATCTAAGGTGTGTTTCTTGTAAGCAGCATATAGACAGGTCCTGTCCTTCTATCTAAGACGTCACTCGTTGTCTCTTTACAAGTGCATTCAGTCCATTTACCTTCAGTGTAATTATTGATAGGTGTTTAGTGCTGTCGTTTGCTGTATTTATTTCTGTGTTGATGTTTTCTCTATTGCTCTTACTATTCTGTTCTGTGACACTCTTCTTTATGGGTTGATTTTTCACCCTTTTCAGTGTTGGTTTTGTGTTTCTTGAGACTCCTGTATTGCATTTCTTGTTTTGATATGTCTCTTCTTTGTTGTGCTTTGTGGCTACCCCTTCTCCACCCTCCAACTCTTTGTGGATCTCCCTTAAGAATGTATGTTTAAACCCGATTTTAACTTCTAAATATCTTATTAACTTCCTCTTCATCTGGACAGACTATAAGTACTGTAATATATCCCTCTTTTTAATGTGATGGTGTTGTAGTTTTCATGATATGATCACTGAATCACTTCTTTTAGTATCGTAGCTTTGGTTGGGATTTTTGTGCCTTCCCTAACTGAGTATGTTTCTGGATGATGTGTCCTGTACTGTCTCCTAAAATATAGAGTTAATGCTTTTGTTCTTGTAAGCCAAGAGCTTCTTTCAGTATTTCTTGTAGCTTTGGTTTGGCTTTTGCAAAGCCTCTGAGTTTCTGTTTATCTGGGAATGTCTTAATTTCATTTTCATATTTGAAAGACAGTTATGCAGGATATATAATTCTTGGTTGGAAGCTTTTCTCCTTCAAAGTCTGAATGTGCCACCCCACTGCCTCCATGCCAACATGGTTTCTGCCAAGGAGTCAGACGAAAATCTACAGGGCTTCCCTATGAATGTTAGCTTTGCTTTGAGTCTGACTGAGTTTAAGATCTTCTGCTTATGTTTCATTTTGTTAAGCTTGATTGTAACATGTCTTGGAGTCTTTCTTTTGGGGTCTATATTGTAAGGCGATAGATATGCATCTTGGATATCTATGTGCTCTTCTTTAATAATTTCTGGGAAGTTTTCTGTCAACAAGTTAACAACAATCCTCTCTGTGTTTCCAGGTATCCCTTCCTGCTCAGGAACTCCAATTAATCATAGATTGTTCCTCTTGATAGAATCCCACATGTTTTTCAATGCTTCTTCATTTCTCTTGTGTCTTTTCTCTGATTTCTCCTCAAAAATGTTGGTGTCAGTAGTTCTATCTCCCAAGTCAGAAAGTGTGTTTTCCATTTGTTCAATTCTGTTCTCTTGGCTTTGAATTGAGTTTTCTGATTCTTTAATTTTGTTATTGGTCTGTTGAATGTCAGAATGCTGGAGTTCCATTGGTTTGAACAGCTTACTTGATTTTTCATTTTGGTTTGCTAAATTTTGTATAATGTCCAGGAGGGCTCTACATATAATCCTTTTGTACTCAACCTCCAAAAATTTCAGAAAGGCTTCTTCATCTGGGAAGTTCTTTGGTTCATTCTTTTTGGAGCTTTCTAGAGTCATGGTTGGATTTTTCCTTAAGTATCAGGCCAAGATCTGTTGCTTTTTGGGCATCTAGAGGTTGTTTAGTTTCTCTAGTGTTGCCTTAATAGGCGCTGAAGTAAAAGTTGATTACCAGTTACCTTTATATACTCCAGCAACTGGGCCCAGTAGAATCTCTGTGGTAGCAGTCTCTACTTCCTGGCTGACAAAGACATGGCCCCACTTATAGAGTCACTGAGAGGATGTCAACTGACCGTAAGTCGTGGATCAGTCAAGGCTGGAAGATATGCCATCAGGCTGCACCATTTCTCTAGATAGTCTTATTTTGAAAGGTAAAAGCTGTTTGACAGCATCCATAAACAGTCAGGCTGTCAGGTGTGCAAGTCCCTCTTTCCGGCTGGCAATGGAGGCATATCTATATCCATCTCTAGATGCTGTGATCTAGTTCAAATTATGGACAGGCTACTACCCTGCTGTCATCAGGTGCGGGGCCCTACCCAAAGGGTAAACTGTGCTGAACACAGCTTTTCTTCTGGGTTGGCACTCCCCAGGCTGGCACTGACACCTAGCCTAGGAATTAGCCCCTGCTGAGGCCTCAGTTTGGGTGACTACTCCTCCCAGTCAGACAAGATGGCATCCCATGGAGGATTTCCCACTGGCTAGGAAATAGCCAAATCAATGGTGGAGGTTCAGAAAGAGGGGTAGAGGGGCTGTGGTGCTCAGAAGCCAGAGCCAGGGTCTCAAAATGTGGCTATTCCACCCCTTAGTCACATCAGCAACATGGCAGCACTTTGCTGCCAGCTAAGTCCAGTTGCTGCCACAGGCTAACAAAAAGGAAAAAAATTAAAGCCAGTAGTTACCTTCGGTCCGTGAGAGCCAGCCATTCAACAAGGATAGGGGTCAGCAAAAGAGAAGTTTCCCATTCAGTGGCATGTAGTCCAAAATGACAGCCCTATGCCATGTCCTAGGGCTCACTGGCTGTCCAGAAGGCTCTGTTTAATTACCAATCCTGGCCTTAGTTTTCTAGTCCACCATCTTGACTCCACCCTGTGTCAGCTCCCTTTGAACCTGAGGACAAATGTAAAGCAAAGCCCTTGAACTCCCTGTGGACTCAGTCCTATACATAGGATTCTTGAGTTTCTACTAAGATTTGTCCTCAATAACTGTTGATATTTGTGGACTACATTTCACCGAGGATGCAGAGGACAAGCAACCACAGTCCCAACTCTAAAAGGTCAGAGATAGTGTAAGAAATTGGAAAATATTAGCTCAGCTCAATGATTATGTCTCAAGTAGCTGCTTTGTGTTTCATTAATGAGCCCAGCAACAACTCTTACATTAAACTGTGGCCATGTTGAAGCCATTAGGTTCCACTGAGCCAATTTTGACTCATAGTGATCCTATGTGGCAGAATAAAACTACCCCATAGTGTTTTCTTGGCCATTATCTTTACAGAATCAGATAGCCAGATCTCTCCTGAGGAATCGTTGGGTGGGTTCGAACCCCCAATCTTTCAGTTAGCAACTAAGTGCCTGGCCATTTGAATTTTTAAAATTTCTACTCCTCACAGTGTACATGTATTAGTCCCCACAACCCTTTTTAGATTATTGTTGAGGATATATACAGCAGAACGTACACTAATACTTTTCTTGACTTGGCTGCATGATAAATTAAGGGACATTGTCTTATAAGCAATCATTGCAGAGAACTCTCACATTGTTCCCTGTTATCTCCTACAAGTGCCATAGGAGAGCTGGTTAGAGATGCTAAGAGAGAATGCCACTCTAAGGTTAAGATTTGCTGTCAGGCACAAGTACGTGGTGGGGAACTGATCACGTATGTTTGCAGTAAGCAGCTATAATATGAAGAAACCAAAGGACAGTTAATGCTGCTTAATGATATTTTTAAATGATGGCTCATGTACAGCAGTAGAAAAAGCAAGTCAATATTCCTTCCACTCATGTGACCTGGTATTTATGTCATTCATTTCAAGCTTGAAAATAACATTGTTAATATTCTGTCTTTGTTTGGAGAATTTCAACTTTTTCTGTACGACCTTGTAGTTGAACTGTGGTGGGAAGCAAGGTGTGGAGTTGAGCTGTCCACATGTGGAAATAAAATACTTGAAATATGCTGGAATGTAGTATCTTCTTATGTTATGTAGGGTCAGAGATTGCAAACAATTCCTCTTAAGGGCACTAAAGGCTAGCCAGACTGGCTCCCTGGTGCCTTTGAGGCCTGTATGCATTCCAAGTTCTAGAAATAGTTTCAACAAGTTCTGCCAGATGCCTTGTGTTGGCAGATTTTTCTTTTATTATTCCCCTTGACTGCCAAGGATCAACTCTTCCACTGCCATGTGTAGGTCAGAGGCTAGGTCGGTCAACAAATCAATCAAATATGTGGCAATTGGCTTTTAGTAACTGGCTCCAGATCAATATTGAATACTCCTGAGGGGATTATGCTCAATCTAACCTGCCAAGGGCAAGTTGGGAAGGACAGTCTTATTTTCTCAGTGTCCAGTCATTTCTCTATAAACTAACCAGAGTAGTTTTTGAAAAGCAGAGGTCAGTGATGGTTCAGTGGTAGAATTCTTGCCTTCCACACAGGAGATCTGGGTTCAATTCCTGGTCAAGGTACCTCATATGCAGCTACCACCCATCTGTTAATGGAGGCTTGTGTGTTGTTATGATGCTGAATAGGTTTCAGTAGAGCTTCCAGACTAAGCTATGAATAGGATGAAAGGCCTAGTGATCTGGTTCTGAAAATCAACCATTGAAAACCATATGAATCACAAGAGTAAGATCTATTGTACATAGGGTTGCTATGAGTCTGGAACCACCAAAACAGCAGCTAACAACACAGTTTTGAAAAGCAAACATGAACTTGAGATATTCTAGCTTGATTTGTGCCTCCCCCCTCAAATATCTGTCTGCTTGGCTAGGTCATAATTCCTATTTTGTTATCTGATGTGTTTGATTTATGTCTTATCACTATAATGTAATGAGATGGATTAGTGGCAGGCACATTGAAGAGGTCTATTGGATTAGATGGTGTCTTAACCCATTCTCTTTTGAAATATAAAAGAAAGAAGCAAGAAGGGAGACATGGGAATCTCATACCACCAAGAAAACAGTGATGGGAGCACACTGTGTCCTTTGGGCCTGAGGTTCCTGAGCTGAGATGATCCCAGATGAAGGGAAGATTGATGTAACACAAGGACCTTCCTCCAAAAAAAGAAAGAAAGGCTTCCCCTGGAGGTTCCCCTGGGAGAATGGTCCCTAGACCAATGCTGCCCCTGATTATAAAGCATTAGCCAAGCCAGCCAAGTGCCGTCGAGTCAGATCCAACTCATGGCGATCCTAAAGCATTACTAAGGTCAAATCTTTGGACAGGAATCAATTGGACTTGGGGACACAGAGTGACCATATCGTGTGTGAACTTTATGGTTTACGCATCTGTAGGATGTCGTCCTATTGGTCTCTTAGTAGAAGGAAGTGGAGAGGGTGGACAAAGGGGACAAGAGATTGTTAAGAGGATGTGACATGTCACTGGGCAAGGAGAGCAGGAGATGCAGATAGGCAAGCATGCAAATTTAAACCGAATTGTACGCTTGCAGTCAATCGCAATAAAAAAAAGGAATGAAAGAAAGCCTTCCCCTGGGGCTGGTCCCCTGAAGTAGAATTTGTAGTCTACTGGACTGTGAAAGAATATACATCTTTGTTAAAACCATCCACTTACAGTATTTCTCTTATAGCAGCATTAGATGATTAAGATTCGTGTGAACTCATTATGTCTGCATTCCTCAATGCAGAAATGGTTGTGGTCCACATGCAGCAAGCCTTTTCCAGATTTCTAAAAGATCCTAAGGCAAGTGTGGGAATACCTGGCCCGGTGCTATCACTTTCCCTATCTACATCCATGGTGGCTATTGCTAATCTGTCATAATCTTCAATCCAACATTCCAGGAATTCTACTGGCATTAGTTTGTGAAATGAAATCTATTTGCCTACGTTAGGGAGATCTGGGCAGAGCTGCCCCAGATGGCTTATCTTAAGGACAAGATTCCTTAGTTGACCCCAGTTTGCCCTGGAGAGAAAACCAAACCTTAACGTGATCCAAAATCTAATCCAGCTTTCCGGATATGTCAGTGAAAGCAACACTGAATGTCTTGATCACATCCTATAAATTTATTTCCAGAGAAGAAAACCACCAACTTACCCTTACTCAGGTTTCATTGTCACATTTTAGACTGTGCCCTAATAGAGCCCAAAATTCTAAAAAAGATGACTGTTTGTGACTATGTCATGGATTGAATTGTGTCCCTCCAGAAACAGGTGTAGCCATGTGACTGTGATTCCTTGTATTCTACAATTGTCCTCCATTTTGTGATTTTACTGTACTGGATGTTAAAAGATTAGGGTGGGACTGCAAATCCCTTCAGAAGATCACCTCCCTGCTCCACTGTAAAGGGAGTTTCCCTAGACTATGGCTTGCCCCACCCTTAATCCTTACATCCTACAAGAGATAAAAGGAAAGGGAAGCAAGCAGAGAACTGGAAACCTCACACCACCAAGAAAGCTGCACCAGTAAAAGAGCACATCCTTCAGACCTCAGGTTCCTGCACCAAGATATTCCCTGGTCAAAGACTGACGCAGTACTGGACTTTCCTCCAGAACTGACAAGGGGGACAGCATTGCCCTGGAGGAGACATCCTGAATATGGACTTATAGCCTACTGGACCGTGTAAGAATAAACCTTCCTTTGTTAAAGACAGGGAAACCCTGGTGGTGTGGTGGGTTAACTGCTACCACTGTTAACCACAAGGTCTGCAGTTCAAATCCACCAGGCGCTCCTTGAATACTCTAGGGAGCAGTTTAACCCTGGCCTCTAGGGTTGCCATGAGTCGGATCTGACTTGACGACACTTGGCTCAGCTTGTTAAAGACATCCACTCTGTGGTATTTCTGTTAGAGCAGCTGTAGTTAGCTAAAACAGACTAGTACTTCAAATTAAGTCCAGTGAAAATCACTTTAGGAGATTCCTTCCTCTCTGAAAGTAATTAGATTCATGCACGCAGGAGTGAGGGGAGATATTATCTGTATGAAGTATTTCCACTGACATAACAACATTAATTTTTTTTCAGCAAATGCTAATGACGTCCCTGGCACTGTCTGAAAGGTCAACAGTGAGGAACAGCACAAGGATCCAACTTTAGAGGGGCTGGAGAATGACACGTAACCAATGGTTACATTAACAAGGAAAATTCAACAATGAAAGTATGAACCAGATGCCAGGAGAGTCCAAGAGTGAAGTACACAAAGTCTGGGATGCTCAGAGGATGCTTCTCAGAGGAGGGGAAGTAGGTAGCATACCTAATGTTTTTCACAGTGGAGTTCCTGGGTGGTACCAACTGTTAACACTCTTGGCTATTAATCAAAAGGACTGAGGTTCAAGTCCCCACTGACACCACAGAAGACTGAGTCTGGTACAACTAAAGGTGCAATAGAAGGTCCTGGACAGAGATGGAGAAGAAGGTAGAACAAAATTCTAATTCTAAGCAAAAGACCAGTCTTGGTGGGCTCACAGACACTGGAGAAACTCTGAAAGCATGGCCCCTGGACACCCTTTCCGCTCAGTAATAAAGTCACTCCTGAGGTTCACCCTCCAGCCAAAGATCAGGCAGGCTTATAAGAAAAAAATGAGACTTAAGGGGCACACCAGCCCACAGTCAAGGACTAGAAGGCAGGAGGGTATAGGAAAGCTGATAATGGAGAACCCAAGTTGGAGAAGGGAGGGCGTTGATATGTTAGGGAGCTGTTAACCAGTGTCATAAAACAATATACATACTGTTTAATGAGCAACTAGTCTGTTCTGTCTGTAAAGCATAATTTTAAAAAAAGAAAAGAGAGGAAGGGTCTGGTGATCTAACTCCAAAAAACTAGCCACCAAAAACCCTATTCAGCCCAGTTCTACCCTGACATACATGGGGCCACCGTGAGTCAAAATTGACTCCATAGCAACTGGCTTATTGTTCTATATTAGACCTTCCCAGCGGGTGGGAAAGACATCACACAACTTGAATAACTGAACCTGTGTGTGACAAAATGTGTTGTTCTTAAGTTTGCTACTAGGGCCCATAAAAGTTTACAGCTGAATTACACAGAGGAGAGAGAGTAGAGTGTATAAACAGCAATCCTAGTTTAATGCTGCACTGAGCCATTTTGACAACTTCCAAATCAGGTTTGTGTTGTGATTTTGGTTTTGGTTTTGGTTTTTGCTTTTAGAATATGATCTATTCTTCTTCGGGTATCCTGTACTCAGGCCATGCCATGAACTAGTCCAGATAAAAAGACAACTACAGATTTTGTAAATGATTGAAGCATTACTGGGAACCTGCAGGGAATAAATCAGAGAGAGCTGTCTCATTTGAACTTTACCGTTGGAATGGTTCAGCTTCTCATGATGACAAGCTCTTGAGGCTATTCAGGATAAGGCTTGGCAGTCAAGCATGGAAAGCACTGGGAGCCATGGAGATGGTCTTTGCCGAGCTGCCACTGGCACAGCCAGGAGGAGGATCCTGGCTTAGTAGTTTCTACTTTGGGTGAGTACACAAGGCCCTGGTCAAGCATCCAGTGTGGGAACACAGTTAATGACTGTGTGAAGTGAATGTTGGCAGGTGGTCAAGAATGAAGGCCAGTGACCATGGAAGAGATTCTACTAGCAGCCAGGGTGCTCCACGGCCAAGGGCAGCTGGAGTGGTCATTTTGAGGTTTTTCACAATAGCAGCATTTTGAACCTTTTCTTTCATACTCTCTTAAGGCACTGTACAAAGTTTAAGAGTTTTGGGGTCATTGCCACAGTACTATAAATTGAACTGTGTTACACCACAATACGTGCTGGACTCCTAACCCCTGTCCATGGTGTCTTAGTCACCTAGTGCTGCTATAATGGAAATACCACAGGGGACGGCTTTCAAAAACAGAAATTTATTCCTTCACACTTTAGGAGGGTAGAAGTCCAAATTCAGGGCACCAGCACCAGAGGTCTCTTTGTTGACTCTGGGAGAAGACCCTTGTCATCAATCTTCCTTGGGTCTAGGAGTTTCTCAGCACACAACCCTAGGTCCAAAGGACACACTCTTCTCCCAACTCTTCTTTCTTGATAATAAGAGAATCTTTTCCTCTCTGCTTACTTTTTTATATCTCAAAAGAGATTAACCCAAAATACAACATAATCCTGTAGTTTATGTCCTGCCTCATTAACATAACTGCCTCTAATTCTGCCATACAAATGTCATAGAGGTTAGGACTTACAGTACGTAAGATAATGACATCAGATCATAAAGTGAAGGACAACCACACAGGAACTGGGAATCACAGCCTTGCCAGGTGGACATGTATTTAGGGGGACAAAATTCAATTCCTAACATGGCTAAACTCTGCTAAAACTCGTGTCATTGCCACATGTAAAACACACTCACCCCATATGATAGGTAAGATTGTGTATCAGTTTGGCTAGGCCATGATTCTCAGCATTATAAGTGATCACTGCCATGGTGGGATCTGCCAATGATTTGGAAGGGAGTTTCCTTGGCTGTGTGTCCTGCACCAGATATAAGAGATGCTCTGGCTTTTGCTCTCTCTGGATCTTGTGGCTGCATCCTGTTTATCTGACCTCCGATTCTTGCTACTTGAAATACCAGCTTACCTGTCAATCTTGGGATTCATTAATCTTCATAGCCTGTAAGCAAGCAACCTGCTCTCCAACCTACTGATCTTGAGTTTGCCAGCCCCTGTGGCTACTTGAATAGGGAAAAGTTTCTATTCTGATCCATGGACTTGCAATGTTTCAGCCTCTACAGTTTTACGAGCCATTTCTTTGATACAAATCTGTGTGTGCATTTATGTTTTACTAGTTTTGCTTCTCTAGAGAAACCAGCCAAAGATACCCAATTATATCATCCCAAAAGTCTTAAATCAACTCCAAGTGCAAATCTCACCTTGGGGTAAAATTCTTCTTCACCTAAAAAATCTACATTGGAAGTTATCTGCTTCCAAAGTACAATGATGGAACAGGCACAGGGTAGATATTTCCACTGCAAATGGGAGAAATTCTGGTAATGAAGGGATAGCAGTCACCAAGCAAGTCTGAAACCCAGAAGAACACATTATACTACCTTTCAAGGCTTGAAAATAATCATCTGCTCTCTGAAAGTGTCTGGGCCACAGCCCTGCTCTGTAGACTCTGGGTGTTAGCCATGCTGTCCAGACTCTATGTAGAGGGCCCTCAGCCCTGAACTTCAGCTCTGCCTTCTGTGCACACTTGGACAGAAACTCAGGTCCCTCAGATTTGGGCTACCTCCAAATAGGGTCTCCAATTGAGTGATGACCCCATTCACTTGGTCCTGGCAGGTCCCATTTTTCTGGCTCTTGTGCTGGCAGACTGACATCTTATCTTGGTTAGCAGCTCTGGCCCTGGTACTTGTCAACAGGAGCCCACACTGTGGAATCCAGTTGGTGAAGATTTGATTCTTTGAAATCTTTATTAGGGTCTGGATTTCAAGACGTGACACAGTTCCTTTTAAAAGTTAAGTTTTATTAAAAATGTGCCCAATAAGAAAAAAGCTGGTGCACCAGGGACGCACTCCAAACTACGGAGAGCAGGAGGCGACCCCAGGCTTCCTTAGCGAGCAGTATTTAAGCCGTAAAACCGCAAAGCAGGGAGTGGGGAGCTGGTTTTTGCATTGATTGGTTGAGGCCATATGGAATTTCTGCAAGTTGCAAAATGTAGCTGTCAGTAAATGTGTCAGCTACATAGGTGAATGTTTCAACCATATGGAATTTCCATAATTTGTAAAAATGGATGTTTCAGTAGCTTGTGGTTAGGGCTGGCTCCAGGGTTTATTTGTGAGGCTATCTCCAGGCTTTGTCTTTTGCAAGATAAAGGTGAAACTACTCTAGGGTATTTCCTGTTATTTTCTGCTAAGTTATTTTCTGGAGCCTTCTACCCTGAATTTTCACTGTGCTTTTCCCAAGATGGAATCTGAGGTTCAAAATGGAGTTACTTATGTTTCATTTCAACATCTTGAAAGCTGTGGCCCCACTGTCTGAGACCTAGAAAACCATAGTTGCAGCCTTCGAGACCACAGAAGTCATGGCCTACCCTTTCAGACTGAGGCAACTCTGCTTCATATGCAGCTTCACACGTCAGCTTCTGCTTCCTGGTTCCTTGGCCTTTCGGTCCCTTGGTCCCTCAGGCATCTTAGACTGGACCAGCCTCTGCTCTACTTGAGTGAATGTTACGGTGTTCTTTAGCTCTACCACACTCCACCCGTAAGCCTTGGCCTGAAGGCACTCGGCTCTCTTGCTCCATAGGTCTGCAAGCCTAGCTCCACCAACAAATGCCTGAAGGCACCTCGGTCTGTCAGGAAGCCTCCTGCCCAAAGGCAGTTAGCCTTCTTGCTCCATGGGTCAGCTCCTACACCAACTCACCACATCTTCTGGTTTCTCTGCTGCCTTTTCTGTCATTGCTTCTCACTCTCTGTGCTGTCTCCAGTGTTGTATCTGTTTTTACTTCCTTCTGAGTTCTTACTAAAATTGTTTTTTTGACTTTTCTTTTTTATTGTGATTGAGTGAAAATGTACAAGCTGGTTTAAATCTGCATGCTCACCTTTCTGCAGCTCCTTCTGCTCTCCTTGCCTGGTGACAGCACACTCCTCCTTTCCGTTCTATACATGTCATATCCTCTTAACAATATCCTGTCCCCTCCTCTCCACCTTCTCCACTCCCTTCTAGTAAGAGGCCAGTAGGACGACATCCTATAGATGCACAGAACCATAAAGTGCACACATGATATGGTCACTCTGTGTCCCTGAGTCCAATCCATTCCTGTCTAAAGAAAAATTGCTTTTGATGTCCATAATTCTGCCAACGGTCTCTTCAAGGCAATCTAGGCTTTTACCATTAGGCAATTTCAAGGTCTTCCAGCCTCTCACCATTACCCGATTCCAAAACTGCCTCCACACATTTTAGGTATCTGTTAAACATCAGCTCACTACTGTCTTAGTTATCTAGTGCGGTTGTAACAGAAATGCCACAGTGGATGGTTTTAACAAATGGAAGAATTTCATTCTCTCACACTTTAGGAAGCTAGAAGAACTTCTGTTTGTCACCTATGGAGGAAGGTCGTTGTCATCAATCTTCTCTTGGTTATAGTTGTTGCTTGGCACTGAGATCCCAGGTCTAGAGGACGCACATTTCTCCTAATTCTTCTGTCTTGGTAATAAGAGACTGTCCTCCTCTCTAGTCAATTTTCTCTTTTATATCTCAAAAGAAATTAACTCAAGATGCAACGTAGTCGTGTAGATTTTGTCCTGCCTTATTAACATAATTGCCTCTAATCCTGCCTCACTAACATCATAGAGACTAGCATTTACAGCAACCCACAGGATAATTATACAAAACAGAGGGCAACCACGCAATACTGGGAATCATGGCCTCGCTAAGTTGACACACATATTTTGGGACACAATTCAATCCATAACAGTTGGAGATGTAACCCCATTTGGGAATTAGGCTTTCTGTGCTATGTTTAAGAGGTCATGTGAGGGTAGAGTTTGTGTTAAACCTATTCAATTTTTGAGTTATTTTAAAAAAGCATATTAGGCATAGAGAAGAACACACAAATAGGAGAAACACAGATGCCACATAAAGATCACCAAGGAATATCAAGAAGAGCACTATAAAGGCTGGAACAAATATTTTTCCTCCCAGACCTGAAGTCAGACCCCTACCCCCTAGAACTGTGAGAGAACAAATTTATTTTCTTTAAAATCATTTACTTGTAGTATTTCTGTTACGTCAAGACTGAGAAACTGAAACACACAACCTTGAGCACTTCTGTTGCTTTACTATTTGGGGGGCTTTTCTTTGCTCAGAATGCCTTAGTCCTGCAGGTCCGTTGCAAACCCTGGTGGTACCGTGGTTCAGTGCTACAGCTGCTAACCAAAGGTTGGCAGTTTGAATGGGTCAGACCCTTCTCAGAAACTGTGAGATACTTCTACTCTGTTCTATAGGGCTGCTACGAGTCAGAACTGACTGGATGGCAAGGTGTTGTTGTTGTTTTTTTTTTTTTTTTTTGGTAAGTCAGTTTGATGATTTTTACTTCAGGATCATCAAGAAGAGACTAATATTTGGGGTTTTATGTTTGTTAAACCTCATCTAATGCGAGAAAAATTTAGTAGCCAGTTTAGTAATATTTACATGCTGGAAAAATCTTTGTATTTGGAGTCACAGGACCTGAATTTAAGCCCCCTCCTTCTGCCACATGTTAGCTGTGTAGCTTAGGGCACGTGATTTAACTTCTGAAACTCAGTCTCCTCATCTGTGGAAGTGGCCCATGCTATAGAAAATAGGTAAGTTTTACTGGTTATTGTCCCAGACCAGAAGAGGTTTCAACCAAGAAGACTTTTTCACTCTCTAACTGATTGGGAATGGTTCATGGAGCAACTGCTGTAAACTCAAATCAGCATTTTTAGAAGAGAAATTCTCCAGTCTATAATTACTTTTCTAACAATAGTATACAATAATTCAGCTCCTTTATTGCTTACTTTATAGAACAATATTCAAATGATTTTTCCTGAAGGCGTTGACCAAAAACAGTGCAGTGTGAAATGATACATCTCATAAAAACCTTACTGAGAGATTTCTTCAGCCACTGTGCCAGGCTTTCAGGCAGTTATTGAGAACATTGTTCTGTCCTCACAGACTTTACAGTCTCAAGAGGAAGAGAGCCAAGTAAGCAGAAGGCTTCAATAGAGAATAATAATAACACAAAAAAACTCACTGTCATCGAGTCTTGTCCAACTCATAGTGATGCTATACGTCAGGGTAGAACTGCCCCATAGAGTGTCCAAGGAGTGCCTGGTGGATTTGAACTGCTGACCTTTTGGTAAGCAGAAGTCGCACTTAACCCACTGTGCCACCAACGTTTCCTCAGTGGAGAATAGTAAAGCTGATAGAGTGTAACAGGGATAGATTCACCTGCAGAATGCTCAGAGAGATAACCAGACAATACATATTTCCTTCTGGATGTACACAACACTACTTCTGAAGCTGTTGCTGCAGTGAGACGCCGCTGAGTTGATGATTTTCAACTCCTGACGACCTCTGTGACAGAATAGAACTGCCTCCGGGGGGGTTTCATGGCTATAATCCTTCTGGATGCAGATCACCAGGTTTTTCGCCCTGAGTGGGTATGAACCACCAACCTCAGCCTTTTAATTAGTAGCTCAGCACTGAGCCATTTGCACCATCGGGGCTCCTTTGTGAATCAATAAAAATTATCATGTATGGCTTGGCAGATTGTATGAGTTTCCCACTGCTCTGGACGAATGTACCATAATTTTAGCGACCTAAAGCATCATAGAAAAACCCTGGTTGCATAGTGGTTAAGGGGTACAGCTGTTAACCAAAAGGTAAGCAGTTCAAACCAAAAGGTAAGCAGTTCAAGCTCCTTGGAAACTCTATGGGGCAGTTCTATTCTGTCCTATAGAGTCACTATGAGTGGGAATCGACTCAACAGCAGTGGGTTTAGTTTGAGGTTTTAAAGCAACATCAGTTTATTCTTTCACAGTTCTGGAAATTAGAAGTCTAAAATAAAGCCACAGGGCTTCGCTTCTTCAGGAAGTTCTAGGGCAGTACCCATTTCTCCACCTTTTCCTCTATCCAGAAACTGCCTCTCTCTGACCTCTGCTTCTGTGCTCACATTCCGTTCTCTGACTTGACGCTTCTGCCTTCATCTTACAAGGACCCTGATCATTATACTGGGCTCACCCACACAATCTAGGATAAAATCTCCATCTCAAAAGCCTTCGTTTAATCACATCTGCAAAGTCCTTTTTACAGGAAACTGATATGACATATACAGATCAGTTCTGTCCTCTTTTCTACCAAATATTGTATTATGTGCTTTTTTCCGTCACATTAATACTTTTCATAAGCATAATTTAATAGCTGTAAGTATGTTCACATGAAAGTGCTACAATGTATTTGCTAGTTATGTTTAAGATGGCAGAGTTAATATAAATGACGCTGTGATAAACGTCATTCTACATGTAGTTTTGGCTGTCTTTGTCATAATTTCTTTAGAGTAAAATTCTATAAATCAAAATAATTTTCTTATTGAATTGTACTTAATTTTGTTAGCTGATTCCTAGTATCTATCAATTTAAGATTTATGATGATTCCATGAAATAATGTGTGTTTCTGAATGCCTGATCTAATTAGAAATAAAATTCATGATTATGCAAGCCCTTGAAGACTATTCATTTTCTTGATCATCTTAGTTTTAAGAAAAAGTAAGAGACGGAAAAAAGGACAGATGGAGGAAGAAAGGAAAGGAAGGGGGAAGCAGGGAGGGAAGGAGGACCTTTCTTGTTGGATTTTCCCACAAATTTTAAATCATGTCTTTTTCTCTGGATCCTCTCTGCATCTTCTAGTGCTCCCCTTAATGACCAGGCTCTTTCTACCAGGTGCCTTTGAGACCCCACCCAACAGCAGGATAAGCTGACTTGAGTTAATCAAAAGAGACATTTCCTAGATGGATCTGACCTTATCAGTTGAGCCTTAAAAAGAGCTCAGGCATTCCCTGAGAGAGATTCAAACCAGAAAGATGCTCTCCTACTGGATCTGAAAAGGCAAAGTGCCATGCTTTGGAAAAGGCTACACAGCAGGAACCAGCCAGTGAACTCCAGCAACGAAAGTGCTCAGTTCTACAACAGAAGAAAGTGAATTCTGTCAACAGCCAGTGAGCTTAGAAGAAAACCTTAAGTTTCAGATGATGATAGCTGGAACCATCAATTTGACTTTAGTCTTCGCAATACTGAGTAGCACACAGCTAAACCTTACTTGTACTCTTAACCCACAGAAACCATGAGATATAAACTTGTGGTAATTTGTTACACAGCAATACAAAGCTAATACACAAATAGTGCTGTGTTTATCAATTTTCTCCATTAATTAAACATAACCATGCTACCTTTTGTGCCCAACAGTAAGGCAAGTTCTGTGATAAGGACTCAGTGTAGGTCTGTGTGGTTCCTTACTCTACCCTGAATCTTAGATGCACATTTTTATTGATGATGAGTGTCCCTTGATCTAAGATATCATGTAATATCTCACCACCACTCCACTCCCAACTCTTCATGCCCTGGAATAATTCTGGAATGATTTGCAACACCCTCTTCTGGCCTTGGCTCATGGTGTGCAAAGGGCCCTCAGTCTATCTATAGAGCACAGGTGTTTCCGACCTGTAGTCTCCATCTCAAATGATGACTTTTTCTGTTGCAGTAACAGGAATGATCACAGAGGCAAACCGGTGGCCAGTCTGTCGCAGTGGATACAGTCCTGTACTCTGTTGCTACCCCATGGGCTGACATGATGTAGTCAGTTTCCCCAACTTCCACTCAGAGACACAGTTATGTTTCAGGCTCAAGATGGCCCCAGAGTCCTCTGCAGCCAGCACTTACGGAGCCAGTGCCTCCATCGCTGGGGGCCAATGCCCCCTTATACAGATTCTCAAATACCAAAATGTCTGATTATTCCCCTTTCTCTGTCCTTCTTCACTACAGGAATACAGTGGTAGTAGAGAGAGAAATAAAGAGCTGGAATGATTTGTCTCACCTCAAAGACATTTACTGTCCCTCAGTGTTATCAGGTGGGATCAGTCCCTGCAGAAGGATATCATGTTGGGTAAACTAGAGGGTCACTGAATAAAAGGATGACCCCCAACAAGGTGGACTGACACAGCGGTTACAACAACGGGCTCAGGCAGAGCAACAGCTCGGAGGACAGAACAAGGCAGGGGACGGCCTCATTCCACTGTACAGAGGGTCATTATGAGTTGGAATTGACTTCACAGTGCCTAACAACATAAGAGTGATCAAAGTCACACACATACATATTTATTCTTTGACAGAACATCTCATTCATAGTCCTGAAGCAAATCTAGGATGAACCCAGTCCCCAGCAAGTGTTTGGGGAAGCAAGGAGAAATGAGTCCAATTGTTGATCCTTTCATATGCATCACACACTGGGCCAATTATTGTGATCCCCACAGTGGGAACATTTTCATATTTCCATGTTTGTATGACTCTTCCCTCTACTTAAATAAATATCTGAAGTAACTATTAGTCAATATACAATTTAATAATCTTATAAAAACTGACAGCAACAAATGAGCCAAATCTATGACCTCATGTATATATCTTCAATAGCTTCAATAACTAGACATAATGTATGATGCTATTGTTTTGTTTTTGTTTTTTAGTTAAAAAATATTAATGTAGCTTCATCTCTAACACCCTGCAGAAGATTGCTGAATAAAAGCTGGTAAAATTATATCCCCATTGTGTACTTAACTATTCACTTCTTAAGATGAATACCTCCTTGTTTCATAGGGTTTGTTTTTTAAGTCTTTGAGTAAAACTAAAATCTAACCAACACACTAAAGAAGGGAAAATCCTGAGGGACGTTTTCCTTTTCCTTAAAAACATCTCTTTAGAAGTAGTTTGACTTTTAAAATAGGCAAATACAGTTATGAACAAATACAAACACTAAAATGTTGGTTTTTCTTTTTTCTCTCACCTGTTTATTTTCTTCTGAAAACATACTCCAGCCTGGATAGCTGAGGAATGGAGTAAGAACCAGGGCAGAGGAAAAAAAAATTAAGGGTGACTGGGCACTAACAGCAAAAGCATGCGATAGAAGATCATGAGAGCTTCTCCTAATATAAAGGGCTGTGTACTGGAGCTAGGATCAGCACCCACAGGGGGATAAGTTATTCCTGTGTTCTAGAGTGACAGAAGAAAGTTTGGCAGTGTAGTGGTTAAGTGCTTTGTCTGATAGTCAAAATGTCAGCAGTTCTAATCTTCCAGGTGCTCCTTGGAAACTCTAAGGGGAAATTCTACTCTGTCCTATAGGGTCACTATAATTCAATAGCAGTGGATTGTTGTCGTTGTTGTTGTTTTTTAAAAACAGTGAGATCAATTGTTTTGGAGAAAGGCTCTTGGAAAATTCTAAGCCCGTAAAGCAGTATCAACGCAGATGCCTCAGACTGAGATGTTAGACACTTTTCTTAGTGATGGACCTTGGGACATATTTTTAGCAGGCCTAAGTCCTTGCTTCTGCCATGGGTCTGTTATCTGGTTGTACTTTGGGGGCTTGTGTGTTGCTGTGATGCTGGAGACTATGCTTTCAGTATTCAGACACTGCCAGGTTCATCCATGGCAGACAAGTTTCAGCTGACCTTCCAAAGACAGACTAGGAAGGACCTAGTAGTTTACTTCTAAAAAGAATTAGCCGGTGAAAATCTTATGAACAGCAACAGAGCATTGTCTGACACAGTGCTGGTAGATGAGCCCCCCAGGTTGGAAGGTACTCCAAAGTGACTGAGGAAGAGCTGCCTCCTCAAAGTAGAACTGACCTTAATAATGTGGATGTCAAGCTCTCAGGACCTTAATTTGCTGATGCCATACAACTCAAAGTGTAAAGAAACAGCTGCAAACATTTATTAATAATCAAAACACAGAACATATAAAGTATGAATCTAGGAAAATTGAAAATCCAAAAATGAAATGGAATGCAAAAACATCAGTATCCTAGGCATCAGTCAGTTGAAATGGACTGGTAATGGCCATTTTGAATCAGACAATCATACAGTCTATCATAACAGCAGTGAAACATGAAGAGGAATGGCACTGCATTCTGCATTTAAAAAGGACCTTTTAAAATCTATCCTGAAGTACAAAATGTCGGTGATAGGATAATATCCATATACCTACAAAAATGACTAGTTAATACAATTATTATTCAAATTTATGCACCAACCGCTAAGGCCAAGGATGAAGAAACTGAAGATTTTTACCATCTTCTGCAGTCTGAAATTGATCAATCAGGCATTCAAGATGCACTAATTACTGGTGATAGGAATGTGACAGTTGGAAACAAAGAAAAATAAGTAACTAGAAAACACAACCTCTGTGACAGAAGTGATCCCAAAGATCACATGATACAATTTTGTAAGAGCAAATGATTGTGGTTTTTTTGTTTATTTGCTTGTTTGTTTTACCAATATCAATGGTGCCTATACACATGGACTTCACCAAATGGAATACTAGGAATCAAATCAACCACGTCTGTGGAAAGAAACAACAGAGAAGTTCAATACCATCAGTCAAAACAAGACCAGTGACTGACTATGGAACAGACCATCAGTTACTCATATACAAGATCAAGTAAAAGCTAAAGAAAATTAGAACTCCACAAGAGACAAAGTATGACCTGGAATATATGAATTTAGAGACCATCTTGAGAACACATTCAATGTATTGAATGGTAATAACTGAAGATGAGATGAGGTGTGGAATGACATCAAGGACTTCGTACATAAAGAGAGCAAAAAGTCATTAAGACGATAGGAAAGAAAGAAAAAACCAAAATATGTGTCAGAAGAGATTGAAACTTGCTTTTGAATGTTGAGTAGCTAAGGGAAAAGGAAGGAAGGGTGAAATAAAAGAACTGAACAGAAGATTTCAAAGGATGGCTAAAGTATTATAATACAGACAAAGTATTATAATGGCATGAACAAAGAGCGGAGATAGAAAACCAAAAGGGAAGAACCTACTTGATATTTCTTAGGTTGAAAAAATTGGAGAAAAAACTCAAGCCTCAAGTTGCAGTAGTAAAGAATTCTATGGGGAGAATATTAACGAACACAGGGAGCATCAAATGAAGATGGAAGGAATACCCAGGATGATTACACCAAAAAGAATTGGCCAACATTCAACCATTTCAAGAGGCAACATATGATCAGGAATCAAGGATACCAAAGGAAGAAGTTCTAGCTGCATTGAAGGCATTAGTGAAAGACAAAGCTCCAGGAATTCACAGAATATCAGCTGAGATATTTTAACAAATGATGCAGCACTGGAAGTACTCATTTGTCTCTGCCAAGGAATTTGGAAGACAGCCACCTGGTCAGCTGACTAGAAAAGATCCATGTATGTGCCTATGCCCAAGACAGATGATTCAGCCGAATGTGGAAATTATCAAATAATATCATTAATGTCACACACAAGTAAAATTTTGCTGAAGACCATTCAAAAGTGACTGTAGCAGTATATCAACAAGGAACTTCAGAAATTCAGGCCAGATTCAGAAGAGGATGGGGAAGCAGGGATAGCATTACTGACATCAGATGGATCCTGGCGAAAGTAGAGAATACCAGAAAGTTGTTTGCCTGTGTTTTATTGACTATGCAAAGGCATTCGACTATGTGGATCATAAAAAATTATGGATAATATTGCAAAGAACAACTATTCAAAAAACAGTTATGTTCATGAGTAATCTATACATAGATCAAGAGGCAGTTGTGTGGAGAGAATAAAGGGATGTTGTGTGGTTTTTCTTTCACTATACAAATTCAACCTGTATGCTGAGCAAATAACCCAAGAAGCTGGACTATATGAAGGAGAACAGGGCATTAGGATTGGAGGAAGACTCGCTAGCACCCTGGGTGCAGCAGATGACACAATCTTGTTTGTTGACAGTGAAGAGGAATTGAAACAATTACTCATCAAGATCAAAGACCACAGCCTTCAGTATGGATTACACTTCTACACCAAGAAAACAAAGATACTCACAATTGAACCAATAAGCAACATCATGATAAAAGAAGAAAAGATTAAAGTTGTAAAGGGTTTCATTTTACTTGGATCCACAATCAAGACTTGTGGAAGCATCAGTCAAGAAATCAAAAGAACCCAACAAGGTTGGCCGTGATCCAAAAAAACAAAACAACAAATGTTGGAGAGGTTGTAGAGAAATTGGAACTCTTCTACACTGTTGGTGGGATTGCAAAATGGTGCAACCTCTTTGGAAAGCAATCTGGCACTCCCTTAAAAAACTGGATATAGATATACCATTTGACCCAGTAATTCTACTGCTTGGAATTTATTCTACAGAATCAAGGCCATTGACACCAACTGATACATGCACACAAATGTTTATCACAGCACAGTCCACAATAGCAAAAAGATGGAATTAACCCAGATGCCCAACAACAGAGGAATGGGTAGGTAAACTATGGTATATATACTCAATGGAACACTATGCAATGATAAAGAACAATGATGATTTCAGGAAACATCTCATAACCTGGTTTCAACTGGGGACATTATGTTGAGTGAAAGTAGTCAGGGACAAAAGGACAAATATTGGTTATAAGACCCCTACAATAAGAACTTAAAAATAGACTCGTGCATAGGAAAAAAGACTCTTTGATGGCTGCAAGGGTGGGGAGAGGGGGAGGGGGAGGGGTGGAAGGTTTAGATTAGATAGTTGACAGACATTTGGTTGGGTGAAATCTGTGACAGCACACGTTAGAAAGAAGATCAATATTAACTGGACTTCAACATAGCTTGAGTACTCCTCCCATCCCAACCCAGTATTGCAAGGACAGAGTAGCTGGGGCAGGGGGCCGGGGACTATGCTGTCAGGTGAAATCAAGGACAATTAGTACAACCAGAGTTTTGCTAATGAGGGCTCATTGCACCCCATACTGATGAGCAACGTCTGGGGTCTTAAAAGCCGCCAAGCTGCCATCTGAGGGTACAGCAAATGGTCCCAACTCAACAGGACTGGACAATCTCCAAGGGCCAAAACAACATGGGGGTAAGAGAACCCAGAAGACAGAGAAACCCATGTGAGCGGGTCACTACATTGACTCAGGACCAGAAGGACTGGATGGTGCCCAGCCACCACCAGTGATAGCCACGATAGAGCTCAGAAAATTAAGTCTCACTGGCAACACAAGAATAAGTAGGGATATACCCTGAGATTTCCACTAAAAGACTGCAATTGATGGTCCATGGGCCTTGAAGCTCCCCTGGGAGCATGGCCCCTGGCCATGATGCTGCCCCTGTCCATAAATCATAATGAAGATCAACTCTGAGGATGACAATGTAGTGGACTTGGCGATGCAGAGTAACCATATCTTGTGGGCACTTTATGGTTCTATGCATCTATAGGATATCATCCTGGCAACCTCTTACTGAAGGAAGGAGAGTATGTGGAGAGGAGGGGATAGAAGACTACTGGGAGGTTAGGACACACATGGAGCAGAGAGGAAGAGTGTACTGTCACTGGACAGGGAGAACAGTGGAAACTGTATATGGGTGAGCATGCAAATTTCCATGGGAATGTACCTTTTCATTCAATCATAATAATAATAAATAAAAACTCCAAAAAGAAAAAGAAAGAAATCAAAAGATGCATTGCCTTGAACAGATTTGCTGCAAAAGACCTCTTTCAAGTGTTAAAAAAAGCACAGATGTCACCTTGAAGACTGAGGTGCACCTGATCCAAGCCAGGGTATTTTCAATCACCTCATATGCACGTGAAAACTGGACAGTGAATGAAGAAAACCAAAAAATAATCGTCAGCTTTGAAATTTGGTGTTGGTAGAGAGTACTGGATATACCACGGACTGCCAAAGGAATGAACAATCTTTCTTGGAAGAAGTATAACCAGAATGCTTCAGAGAAGCAAGGACAGCCAGACTGCATCTTACATACTTTGGACATGTTGTCAGGAGGGATTACTCCCTGGAGAAAGACATCATGCTTGGTAAAGTAGAGGATCAGAGATAAAGAGGAAGACCCTCAAAGACATCTATTGACACAGTGGATGCAACAGTGAGCTCAAGCATAGCAACTCTCGTGGGCATGCCGCAGGACTGGGCAGTGTTTCACTCTGTTGTTCACAGGCTCTCTATGAGTCGGAACCAACTCAATGGCACTTAACAACAACAAGTCTTTGCTTAGTCCCTAGGTGGCACAAATAGTTAAGCATTCAACTGTTAGCCAAAAGGTTGGCAGTTTGAACTCACTCAAGTCCACGTTGGAAGACAGGCCTACTGGTCTGCTTCTAAAACCTTGGAAACCCTACAGAGCAGTTCTACTCTGCAGACTTGGGGTTACTGTGAGCTGGAATCATCTTGATGGCAATTAACAGCAACAAGTCCTTCAGTAGGAGTCCTTGAGTGATGCAATTTGTTAACGTGCTTGGCTACTAACTGAAAGACCGAATGTTTGAGTCCACTTTGAGGCACCTCAGAAGAAAGACCTGGTGATTTACTTCCAAAATATAAACCACTGAAAATCCTATGGAGCACATTCTACTTTGGCATACGTGGGCTCTCCGTGAGTTAGAATCAACTCCACAGCAACTGGTTGTGGTTTTCTAAGCACACGCAGAATTAGAGACACCATGGAGCAGCGTGCAGACTGTGGCCCATGCTGGGACACCTGGCTAAGGGTGGAGAAGTCACCAGTGTCCTGCTCACCAGCCCGTGAAGTGTTTGTCTTCCAAGAGGATGGGCATGTTTTCCTAATTTGCACCAAATTTCCATGTAGGCATTCTGAGATACTACACATGCCACAAGCCAAGCCAAGTGTCGTCAAGTTGGATCCACCAGGATATACCAAAAAATAGCCTACAGGTCTGTCTTAGTCACCTGGTACTGTTCTAACAGAAAATACAAGTGGAAGGTTTTATGAAGAGAACTTTCATTGATATAGTCCGGTAAGCCACAAATCCTTTCACAAGTTATAAGTCTATTCAATAAGAGAGACTGTCATAGTCCAGCAGGCCGAGTTCCAGTCCACTGAGAACATCTTGGCACAGGAACCTCAGGTCCAAAGGACGTTCTCTGCTCTCGGTGCTGCTTCTTGGTGGTATGAGGTTCCCAACTTCCTCTGCTCACTTCTCTCGTTTATATCTCACAAGCTTGTAGCTTGAGTCCTGCCTCACTAACACAACTGCAGCCCATTCTCCATCATCAATATCACAGAGGCAGGATTCACAACACATGGGAGGAATGGCACCATACTGGGACTCCTGGCTGAGTCAAACCAATACATACCTTTTTGGACAAGGTCTGACCTAATTTTTACCTTTTATAGGGGAGAGTTGAAGAGGAACTAAACAGACTTGGGTTAGAAGTACCTAAACTGCCTGATTTTGTTCCACAAATGTGGTGGTAAGCCTGAACAACCTAAATTTCAGAAAATGTATTGTAAAGTGTTGAGAGAGTCTCATCTAAGCAGCAAGTGAGCTAGATGGAGTGAGCAGACGACACGCTTACAGTGGGGGCTAGTAGTTCTCCTAAAGAAATGGATGTTCCCGCTGTGAATCCACCAGGAATAAGAAAGAAAACAGATCTAGCACCAGGAAAGAGGCCTAAGGGCCGTGAAAAACGGAGCCTTGATTTCAGGTTGAAGGACAAGGGCAAAGATCCTTGCAACATGGCAGCAGTCTGGGAAATAAGAAGAAAGAAGCCCAGAGAGGATCACTATGGAAGAGCAAAGACTAGAGTGACACTTGGGTTTACTTTGCCCATGTTACAATCCATTCTGTAACTGTTAAGACTTTGATGAAGTTTCTTTAAAATTCAAGCTTACGTAGCTACACTTTAGAGAAATTAAGATGTCTGGACCTATGTGCGGAGTGCAGCTGTTTAAAGAGAGAAACAGCTAGGGACCTGGAGAAGCGATTCTGAGATTAGAGCAGAATTTTGATCCAAGGTGGCTGGTACAAATGACAAACCCAGGGGAAATTTATCCGTGGGACATATAAGCATTCTTTGAGAATTCTCAGAAATACTTAGTAAGGGGAAGCAGATATATTGGACTAACACAGTTGCTCAAGTTGGAATCTTGAGTTAGTAACAGTAACTTGTGTGAAACAGAAGGTTGACCTGGAAAGCTAGAAGTCTTGGGGACAGATGAGATGCCCAGGGCAGAATGAATAATTAGAAAAGAAAGGGCTGAATCTGTAAAGCCGCACATATATTTCTCTTAGCCGTTAAAAGAAGAGCTGAAGTTTCATTCTTAACAGAGGGGAAAGTACTTTGCTAGATGTAATCTCATTTCCATTTCCATTCTGTTGTGACTGAAATACTGATTAATTATAAACATTTGTGCTGAAGAACTTATATACAGATCCTTCATTTAAGAATCTTAAAAAATATATGTTCTTCCAATATATTTGCAAAGATTGGAATAAAGCAGATTTTGTATTTCTTTTCACTATCACTGTTTAGTGTTGATTAATAACCTACCTATTTTTCTCCCTTCCAGTTATTTTAACTCAGAGGCCTCTAAAAACCCAACCTTGCCTGTTTTTTAAAAACTAAAAAGCCACCTCAGAAAATTACATACTATTTTGTTTAAAAAACAACAACAACAAAAAAAACACCCTGCGTATTACTTCCAGATGGTCAGACCCAACCCAAGCAGAAAGAACTTTAATAAAATAATGCTATGAAGTTTGAGGAAAACAAACAAGACATAAAAGCAAGAAGAATAGTTGTCAAAATCATTGAAACATAATTTCTTGGTAATTTTAGAGATCTAAAGTAATCTAAGGAAATATTTATTTTGGTTAATTTGCAACTTAGTATTAATCTAACTGTTGAAGTGTTGAAACTGAGTCAGTAAAAGAAACATCTGTGATGAAGTCATGGATTTAGCATTTCAACTGCAATGAAGAATGTACAGAGAATTTCTCTCTAGAACACCACTGGTGTGCACTACGGGGATCACCCATCTCTCTCTGTCTTCTACATTCATGTTTTAACATCAGTTGTAGGGTTTAAGCAAGCTACCAAACCTGTCACCATCAAGTTG
Organism: Heterohyrax brucei; assembly: GCA_028571685.1. Taxonomy (NCBI): domain Eukaryota; kingdom Metazoa; phylum Chordata; class Mammalia; order Hyracoidea; family Procaviidae; genus Heterohyrax; species Heterohyrax brucei. The sequence goes on from CM053142.1 coordinate 106,694,899, forward strand.
CTACTGAGTCATACAGACCCTACGTGTTACGGAACAGAACTGTTCCAAAGGGTTTTCTTGGCTGCAATCTTTATGGAAGCAGGTCACCAGGCCTTTCTTCTGTGATGCCACTATGTGGGTTCAAACTGTCCATTTTTAGGCTAGCAGTCAACTACAAACTGCTTATTCCAACTTGTTTAATACTAATTGAGTATTAAGCAAGATGACAGTGAAGTCACTAAAACTGGTATGCAAATTAATCACCAACAAATATTTATCTAGTGGTTTTTATGGCCACTAGTGCTGAAGATATGAGTAGAATAGTTGTCATTTCTGCCTCACAAAACTGACTGCCCAACCTTCTGGCATTACACAAATAAATGTAACAAATTACACAAAATTGTGAGGGTGGTCCAGATGTGTATGATGTAGAGAGGTCCAAGGGACCAATGTTGCCACCAAGTTGGCTTAGTGTACACAGTCTAATAAGCTTTATTCTAAGCACTTTATACAGTTAATCTGTTCAACAACCTTATGAGATAAATACTAACATTTTACCAGTTTTAGAGGCAAAGAGGAATCAGAGGTACATGGAGAGGACTTTCTCCAAGGCCACGTGTCTAACACATGACACAGACAGGTATTAACCTCAGGAAGTCTGGGTCTAAAAACTATGTTCTTACCTACAAAGCCCCACTTTCTCTATGTGACAAACCAGCTCTCTATCTTCTCTTATTCTCAGTTTCCTTATCAATAAAGTAGGGACTGAATTAAAATGAGTAGTTCTCAAAACTGTTGTTTGAATCCTTTGCTTAAATACAATTTTACCAGCACTGAAAACAGTACATGAAAAGAGAAATAAGTAGAGGTGTTTTATTGAAGTGTGTGTGCACCGACAGTGGGAGGGTACAGGATTTGTAGAACCTGCAAACCTTTGAAGAATGTAGTTTGTAATCTCTGAACTGTTTCTATTTTACCCTTGATATCACCGTGTTTCTAAGTGAGATGAAAAATATGTGGTATAAAAAAAAACTGACATTTAGAAAGCAGACAGAAAACTAGAAGTCATTCAGAAAAGAGTTTATTATTTTATATGATAATAAAACACACTGCTGTCAAGTCAATTCTGACTTACAGCGATCCTATGGGACTGAGTAGAACTGCTTAATAGAGTTTCCAAGGAGCGTCTGACAGATTCGAACTGCTGATCTTTTGGTTAGCAGACACAGCACTTAACTTCTACACTACCAGGATTTCCTGTAATGCCAAAGTCGTCTAAAAATAAGAAAATAGTGAAACAACATTTTTAAACCCAAAATTTGCCCCCAAATACTCAGTTTGCTAAAGGAGATTTTTGTTAATGAGAAACTAAAATTTTAATGTTTTTAGTATGGAAAATGTCCTGTTCAGTATGTGAATTTAACTTGTCTTGAAATGAAATTTTTGTTTCCAGCCACAGATTTACTACCATCTAAAACAGACACACAAAAAAAACTATACAAAATACATGGAAACACGGGCCTTAGACAACAAAGGACAGTGATCCCAGAAGGAGGGAAAACAAACGAACGATTGTGCCAGCTTACTGCCTCAGCAGAACTTCTAGGCTCTGGCTCAGGACAATCTCCGTGAGTTGAGACCATTGAGGTGGAATCTCTGAGATCCCAAGGCTGAGATTCTAAAGCAGATCTGAAGAGGAGAGAACTGTACAAAGAGACCGCTGTGGAGATCTGCAGTGGATCCCCTCAAGAATTCCTTCAGCTGAGCCCCGGCTAACACATGCGTGGAAAAAACTACCTGAGGCCACTGGAAAAAAAAACTGGTTAAAGGAAACAGTTATGTAGGTAAAACAGATCTGAGAACAGTTCCTGATAGTACCAGCCACAGTAGGAACTAAGTCAACAGGAATAAATTAAAGTACTCATGCTAGGGTACTTTAGACTAAACATTGCTATGGTATCACCTAAAGAAGCTTGCAAGCAAGACTGAAAAAGATCAGACCGTTTCTACATAACTATATCCCAGAAAAACCTCAAGAATATTTGTAGAAATGAAAAAGCTGCTGTATCCAATGAGACAAAATTCACAATGGATGGCACCTAATAAAAAATTACTGGACATACAAAGAAGCACGAAAACATAATTTATAAGAAGGAAAATAATTGCAAAAGACATTGATAAAAGTAATAGAATTGATAGGATAGGACATTAAAATAATTATTATAACTATATTTCATATGGAAACGCTGCTGGCATAGAGGTCAAGTGCTAGAAGTTCAGCAGTTCAGATCCACCAGGTTCTCCTTGAAAACTCTATGGGGCAGCTCCACTCTGTCTGTAGCATTGCTATGGGTCAGAATCGACTCAGTCACAGTGGGTTTTAGTTTGATATTTCATAGCTTCAACAGATAGTGGAAAGATTGAGCATATTAAGTACAGACATGAAAGAAATGTAAAAAGACCCCAATCAAACCATACTGCCCGAGATGATGTCATGGATTGAACTGTGTCCCCCCCAAAAATTTGTGTAGCTATTTGGCTGAACCATCATTCTTCAAATTTTGTGATTTTCTTTATGCCTCCTAATCTCCTCCTGTAGCTAGTAGATAATAAGGGAGTTTCCCTGGAGTGTGGCTTGCACTGCATTTTATTCTTTCATCCTATGGAAGGTAAAAGGAAACAGAAGCAAGGAGAGAGTTGGGAACTTCACACGATCAAGAAAGCAGCACATGGAGTACAGTGCGGCCTTTAGACCTGAGTTCCTGTGCCAAGATGCTCCCTGACCAAACACTGAAGCAACATAAGAACTTTTCTCCAGAGACGACAGAGGGAAAGCCTTCCCCTGGAGCAGACATCCTGAGTGCGGACTTTCAGTCTGACAGACAATGCAAAAATAAACTTTTCTTTGTTAAAGCCATCCACTTGTGGTACTTCTGTTAGAGCAGTATCAGAAGACTAAGACAGATGAAATATACACTGAATGAGTTTAGCAGCAGATTAGACATTACAGAACATTACTGAATTTGAACACATAGCAACAGAAACCACACAAAGAAACACAAAAAGGAAAAATTAGAATGTTGGTGAGCTGATGGACAATATTACATGTTCTAATATATGTGTTACTGAAATTCTCGAGTGTGAGAGATATTAAAAAAAATCTTTGACAAAACAGTGGCTAAAATTTTTCCAAATTTGATGAAAACCATAAATACATAGATTCATCACACTCAACAAAGCACAAGCACTAGAAACATGAAGAAAACTACAAAACAGCCTATCATAATCAAATTTTCCAATAAAGAAATGATAAAGGGAAGTTTTTAATAAATAATAAGACAGGTGGAAATACTATATACAGAGGTAAGGATTGAGGTGAGAAAGGGAATACCAAAGGATTTCATGAACTAGAATTTAAGGCTTTCTCTACCTGTATTTACTCAATCCTGTAATCCCAGTGCAATTTAGCAGCAATGATTTTAAGTAACTCAGGTTCTTTTGGACAGATGCTCTGACTTGCCCTCTGCTAATTCCCCATGGTGGCATCCAGGTATACAGGGAGCAGAAAACCTTGCTGACTTCAGGCAGAGAGCACGGCTTGATTCCTCGCCTGTTCTTCACAGTGATGTCCTTCACCTGCTTGCTCGCGGCTCAGTTCTTTGCTGTCTGCACCTGATGCAGCATTTGGCTTTGCACTTGGCTTTGCACTTGGCTTGAGCTTGGTATTCTCTCCTTTGACTCAGTCCTCACTGTGTCTACAGGTCCCTGAATTCTACTTGTGACTCTCATTTGGTCCCGAGCCCAAGAAGTTCCCCTCGCAGGTCTCAGTTGTATTCATTACTTCTTTTCACCACCATGACGCACTCTGGTAAGCTTCTGAACTATGACCTTAACCAACTGCAATGTCCTACTTCCACGTCCCACATCATGTGTGAACCAAGCTCTGAGATAAAGTAAGGTTCTCTGTCTCACTACCCATGCTCTGGACATCGTACTCTGATGCAGCCTGAGACACACTCACCTTCAACGGTTCCAGATGTTACCTGGAGACAATCTCTTCATTTTTAATCTAGCTAACACATTTCTGTGCTCCAGGGATACAGCTGCAGAGATAACCCAGAACTCAGGTGTCTAGTCACAAGTCTCCCATACTTACACCCCTCTTACTCTTCCCACAATCCCTTAACGTAAATTGTAATGTAAACTATGGGCTTTCATTAATGATAATGTATCAGTATTGGTTCATCAACTGTAATGAATATAGCACCCTAATGCAAGATGTTAGCAGAAGAAGTAACATGCAGGAGGGAAGTGATACAAGGACAATTTTTTGTGTATCACAAAAATTATTCCATAAATCTAAAATGGCTCTAAGAAATAAAGTTGACTTAAAAAAAACAAAAACTCAACTCACTTCAAATTTTACTTTTTGAGTGAGAAAAAATAATATTCTTGAATAGGAATTTTGAAAGTCCCTGATTAACAGTCCTCAAAGTAGTATCAGGCCGAGTTCAGAATTGGTCTCTTGTGTCTTATGTCTCTATGCTTGCAGAATGAATTTAATAACTGGTTTTGGAGAAATCCTCTCCTGAAATGAAAACAGACTTATCAGCGAGGCTATATATGCCACACTTGAATAAACAGGGAGCGAGAGAAGAAAGTTGCCACTGGTGCTGTTGAACTGAGTGTCCTGGTGAACATACCACGTGCCCCTGCTTGATAAGCTGCTGACTGAGTACCCTGGTCTGTGTAGCTGCTGTGACCAGAGCTCAGGGTGACAGGTGAAGGGAAAATGCCTTCTCCACACATGAGAAAACTCACTATTCTTGTTTCTTTCACTACCTCAAAAAAATTTTTGGTTTGGTACTAAAAGAGTCATTTGTCCCAGCTAAGCCAGCACGGAGGAAATTGTGGTGGCATAGTGGTTAAGTGCTATGACAGGCAGTCACTCCTTGGAAACTCTATGGAGAGTTCTACTTTGTCCTGTAGGGTTATTACGAGTCAGAATTGACTTACCAGCAGTGGGTAAGCAGGCACTGGCACATTTCAAAATTAATAAGACTTGGGAAAAAATGCTTCTCCAATCTCCAGAAAGAGAGGACTCTGATCAAGAGCTGGATTATAAAAATATCCTTAGTTCACCAGGGTGGTCCTGTGAACTCCTGTTGTCCATAACAATTACGTGCCTAACTCCTTCTTCACAATCTCTCTGCCTGTATAACAGAGATTCTCCCATGTATGGGAGAAGCTGTGAGGCGTGTGACAGTTACGTTGAGGAACGAGAAGGACAGGTTGGTTGGTCTCCAGGTGACCTTTCTTTTCCAATGAGACCCACTCCGAGGTCCATCCTCTCGTGTCTCCTTGTCCTTCCCTGGAAGTAATAACCAGTGCTAATCAACCACTAAGGTGAGATGGAAAACTTAAGTAATTTATGTAGAAAATCTAGGCCCAAACCTCTTTGAATGCCAAGGCAACTCCGCTAACTTGTCTCACTGTCTATTTTTGGTCAGTGTCATCCAGCCTGGCCATCCTTGGACTGCCTTTCATCTGCCTGGCTTCTGCCTTAGTGCTCACACAGCATTCCACAAACCTAGAACACTTTCTGTCTCTGCAAGGTGGTGGCGGGGGGTGCTGGGGAGGGTGTCTAGTCGAGAAGAAATAAAATTGAATTCAATTAGGAAGTTTATATTTGAACATCAGGAATAATAGTTCTTTTTAAAGTCAGCTGAAATGACTTTCCAAGGGAATTCTTCTGTGTCGTTTCTGGATTTAATTAAAGAAAAAAAGTGAGCTTGTAGTTTGCCTGATCTGAGGCATTCACTCACCTGCAGGAAGAATCTTGGGCAAGATGGTGTCCCCAGGTCTCTTCGAGGGTTGTGGGTCTGTGACTAACACCAGCAGTGACTTCACCTCATCCGTCAGGCTGACTACACTGTTAAAACGATTTAGATGCGCATACAGGGAGTGATAATAACAGCACCTGCTAAAAATTTGGGAGAATATAAGTAAGGCTGTTTTCTAGGAGGAATGGTGATACAATTTGTACATAATGATTGAGATCAGCCATCATGGAAATAAACCGAGAGATTGTAAATACTTGGTTGAAGAGCTTTGGCAACACTCAATACTTCAATCCAGGGCAGAACTGTAGTTTCAGGGAAGCAAGACTCTAAGGGGAAATCAAGTAATTTTATTCTACTCTGTCGGAATAAAGACCATGTGAACAAAATGAGCTGGCCAGTGTGAAACTTAGAAAAGGGAAGTCCAGGAGTCAGAAGACTCTTATTAAGCCATATCCTTTCCAGAATTTGGTTGAACACAGCTATAATTGTTAAAAATATATGCTCTGGCAGGTTAGGAATGATTCCTTGAGTCCATCTACTAATAAAATACCCCCAATCCAATTTACACATAGCCTTTTCCATTAATCACAGAATTCATGAAGCAACTTTCTAATTACCGTTTCAGTTTTCCACCTACCTCAATATTAGTAGGAGATACTCTGGATGGAAACATCAGAAGTCTGATCATCAGAAATAGAAGCCTCTTAATTTTAATAAAATTAAAATCCTTCACTGATATTATGTGGATAACAACACATACTTTAAATGGGTTATGGTGAATGCCAAAATACAGACTATATGTAATATACCTGGCACAGACCTGACCCATAATAAATATTTAATAGATGGTGTTTCTCCTACTCCTTTCTACCTCCTTGCTTCCATTCAAATCATAGCAACGAGAAGATGCAATGTCAGCCAACTCATATCTGGTACCTGTTTCGTTCGCTGACACTAAGTAGCTATGTCCTTGGATAAGTCGATGATCTTCTCTGACTGCCAGATTTTCTAAGGTAAGGTGGAAGAGTTGGGCTAGATAAAGCCCAATTTCCCTTCTGTCTGCAACAGTCAAAGATGGCTGCTGATGCTGCCATATGTAGATTCTATAGCGAAAGCCCTCAAAGTACCAACAAGAAGAGAGAGATTTCAGGCGTTAGCATGAGCTTGAAACACTGTATTATCTGCCCTTCGGAGGAGAAATAAAGCTGATTTCTAGCCATCTGCCACCTTGGCAGTGAAGAGAAAAATGAGCAAATTCTGAATTGCCTTTCCTCAACTCAAATTGTTGTTTTATAAGGAGATATCTAGAGCCTAACCTTTTCCAGCACTAGCTTGATTTTAATAATATAACAGTTTAGAATATAAAAGTCATTCCTTCAGTGTGACCTATCGAAGAGCACACAGAAAAAATCCTTCTGCTAACGGTCTGTACTGTGTCCAGTGCGTTATCGAAGAAGATGGGAATTTCCACCTGGCTTTCACTTTCAAATTAAGAATACATTCAGTTATAGCACTGACAAATTACTTTTGCTTTATTCCAGTTGACAGAATCATTAAAGGTGATATAGTTACACTAGTTAATCCAGTATCTTGAATGATTCTTGTGAGAAGCTATGATCTACTTAATTCGTAGGGGTAAGATCAACCAAAACATGACAATCAAACACTAAAAAGGCCCTGAGAATACTCAGCTAGTAATATTATTGCTGTAACTATAAATAAGGAATTATTTTATTTGTTTTCATAACAATCATTCGAAAAACTAAGCTCTCCCTCAAGTCTTTCAGAGCAAGTATCCCTTCTGTAATGTTCACAAATAATTTCATAGATCCACTACCGAGTTACAAATCAAAAAACCCACTGCCATCAAGTCGGGTCCAACTCGTAGCAACCCTAGGGGTCAGAGTAGAACTGCCCTATAGAGTTTCCAAGTTACTAACAGATAGTTGAATAATGTGGTCTTAGACTCCCTCACTGCCCACTCAAGGGCTGGGCCCCGTTCTCAGATGTAGCCCAAATGATTTGAATGTCCTATTTGTGATGGGAAAATCCTAGTGGAGTAGTGGTTAAGTGCTACAGCTGTTAACCAAAAGGTCGACAGTGCGCATCCTCCAGGTGCTTCTTGGAAACTGTTACAGAGCCGTTTCACTCTGTGCTATAGAGTTGCATTGAGTTGGAATTGACTCAACAGCAGTAGTTTTGATTTTGGTTACAGGGTCACTGTGAATCTGACTTGGGCAGTGGGTTTGTGTGTGTGTGTGTGAGATTATTTATGATAGCTTTCTAAAGGGTCACTATGAGTCTTTAGAGTCACTATGAGTCTATAGGGTCACCATGAGTCAGAACTGACTTGCCAGCAGTGGGTTTTAGGCACAGCATACACCTTTGGGGAGCAACTGGAGTTTCTGACAATGACTGATATGCAATTCCCATGAAAGTGTAGTACATGAAAGACAATACACCCTTCCCTGTCTGTAACACAGATTTTAGTGCCCTGTCTGTCCCATCCCTAAACCTCCCCGAACCCAAACCCATTGCTGTAAAGTTGATTCTGACTCGTGGTGACCCTATAGGACAGAGTAGAACTTCCTGCAAGGCTTTTCATAGAACACCTGGTGGATCTGAACTGCTGCCCATTTGGTTAGCAGCAGGGAGATAACCACCGCACCACCAGGGCTCCCAACAGTTCCCCCACTTTACACGTATTGCTCTGTTACCCAGCCTCCTGCTCCACAGGCAGAGCAGCACATTGGGCAATGCAGTTTCTGAATGGATGCAGAAATATAACTACTGATGGGAAAACAGGAAGGGTGTGGTCTAACTGGCTCCAATGACAGCTGCACTTCTTTGGGGGCAGCACCAATTTTTCTGGTCAGTGCAACACCTTATTCTGGTGCTAAGGGCAGGCAGGCGGGGAGAGCCAAAGTCTTCCTCTTGCTGTGAGGTTGTTCTTGCTGCTTTGGTTCAAAGGGTAGTGTTGGCGGCATCCAAGAATATTTCTCAATCCTTCCCCAGCAGTGATGCAGTTAATGGAAAGTCCCTCCAAACTCTGATGCATCTCTTGTCTTCTCTTTTGTTTACACTGCTAGAACCAATTTTTGTATTTTCATAGGTATTTTGGTAAGACATTGAGATATACTGCTGATTTGCTGCAGGTATTGCTCATTTGTTGATGTGTTTACCTGAAAGCCTAAGTAATTTGATTTTAGTTCTTACTGAAAAAGATCCTTTGAGTAGAATGCTAGAATTCAAGTAAAATCAGATTATAGGGACTGTTAAACAGTGATCTAAATAGGACAGAAAACACATTTGTTGATTTAAACATAAAAACCAAAAACCAAACCTCATACCATCACGTTGACTTCAACTCACAGGAACCCTGCAGGACAGCAGAACTATCCTGTAGGACTTCCAAGGAGTAGCTGGTGAATTTGAATTGTCATAGCTCTTAACTTCTGTGTTACCAGGGCTCCTCATTTAAATATGTCTATATTTACGTATTTATCTAGATGTTAAATCAACACTTCTATTTTTACATTTGCCCTGTGCAAGGTACTGGGTGTTGTGTAACACAAGAATAAAGCTGCCATATATTGCAAATTTACCACGAGACAGGGGCTGTACTTAGATACTTCACAAAGATAGCCTTTAATTCTCCTCAACTGTACACAATAGGTATTATGATTCCTCTTCTACTGATGAAATGTATTGATAAATATATATGTATGGAACTCTAGTGGCACAGTGGTTAAGCATTCAGCTGCTAACCAAAAGGTCAGAGGTTTGAACCCAGCAGCCTTTCTTCCGTAAAGATTAGAGCCTTGGAAATGTTATTAGGGAAGTTCTCCTCTGTCCTAGAAGGTCACTGTGAGTGGGAATGAGCTTGACAGCAATGGGATTATATCTATATATACACATATATATAAAGATAAAAATGGGCATAAGCGTGACAGATTTAAATGATCTTTTATCTTTTCTGACTCTAGAAGGCAGGAGTCTATGAACTCTACAGTATATTAAAACACAGTGCACAGAGGGCATCTCAGTGGGAACAATGGTGCTTTGTAACACAGCGACGGCATTTTCCACATTTCTTCTATTGTTCAGAGAAAGGCCAGATAAGCCCACTACTTGATTTGGAATTCCCCCAGGCCTTGTGAGCCCATTGTTTGCAGTTTTTTAATTGGCATTTTGCAGTCACTTTGGACTCAAAGAATACAGTCTGAAATCTTGTTGGGAGTAATGGAATTTTCCAGTTGTGGAGAAGAAATCCAATAATTCAGAGATATCTACTCCTGTCTGTGTCCCCAGAAAAGGCTAGTGTGGATGCATTTGCCTGTCAACACTTTTCAATTACAGACTAGTTACCTTTTCTTGAAGATAGCTGAAGGCAATTGTGTGTAGAGCAAATTAATGTTTAATTTGGATGAACTTTACAAAACAGAAACCCCAAAGAACTGGTTCTCTTGTCTTAAATTTGTACACTGTTCTCCTTCTAGTTCTTTCCATACGTGAGTCCATGCAGGAGAGGCTGCTGTTTGGGGGGAACAGAAACATGGAACAGGGTCCATGCTGGCAGCAAAGGGAGGTATGAAGCCAGGGATTTCAGGAACACCAAGATCTTTGTCCCAAACATAACCTCTTCTGGTTTATACTCAGCCTGAAGTTTCTACTCTTGGAATCATATTTATGCAGATACTGGTTTTATAGCCTGCTTTAAAAAAAAATGTATACACACACACATTCAGGAGTAAAATTCAAGATTTTAAAAGGATGTGGAGGTATAAAAGATCTAAGAAGAAGTCCTGAAAAGGAGAAAACCCACTGCCATCGAGTCAAGTTTCTATTTGAAACTTTTTTCTGGTGTGTTGCTGTTGTTGTGTACTGTGGAGTTGATTCTGACTCTTAGCCATCCTGTAGAACAGAGTATAACTCTTCCGTATTTTCTAGGCTGTGATCTCTGTGGGTTTGCCAGGAATTTTCTCCCAAGGAATGGCCGATAGATTCAAACTTCAGACCTTTCAGTTAACAGCTGAAGGCTTAACCATTATGGGCCAGGCCTTCTTTATACTGGTGTAGTCCCATGTAAAACTAAATCTTTCCAGCAAAAAGTATCTTATACACACACAAAAAAAATACTTAAGAGCTAGAAGCATGTATTTATACTTCAGTGTGCATATGATTTTATTAATAGCTTTTGTTCTTACAAAGCACTGGATGCTGAGTGGTTCAGAGCTTGGCTATTGATCAGAAGGCTAACAGTTAAAATCCAACAAACACTCTTTGGAACCCTATGATGCAGTTCTACTCTGTCCTAGAGGGTCACTGCAAGTAGACATTCTGTGGCAGCTGAGCCAGGCCAAGGAGGGGGAGAAGGCTTTGACCAAGAAGAATCGGAGAAGGACATCCAGCGAAGTGTGTGGAAAAGCATGAATATGAGGAAATGCTTGAATGCTTGGGAATTGTTTAAGGAATGGCCAGACTAAGGGTGCAATTGAAGAACAGTGAGCAAAGAGCAGGGGATGATGGGTCTGTATCACACTAGATGTGCAGGATTTCAGAACCTCAGGCTCTTCTTCCTGCCGTGTTAATCCCCTGGTTGGGTTGTAGATGCAAACTGTGTCTCTGTAGTAAGAGTCAAATGTAACTGACACCAAATAGCTCGGGTTTCTCCTCTCGCCACTCATCCAAATCAGCACAACCGTCTCTGCCCACAAGCTGCCCTTGCTCACTACCACCCCTGGCATCACCTTTCTAAGATCCTCCAAGTCAGGAAAGCTGGACTCAAAGTAAGAATTCTCACACTGCTTGAAGTTCCAAAGAGGACTTTCCAGGATCCAGCCCCCTTTCTTCTCCCACTGATGCCATTCGGTACCATGAGAGGCCTCACACAGAGGTCCATGGAAACCCCAGCCTCCACATCCGAACTCAGACCACACTACCAGCATCACACACACTTGCATACACACACACACACAGAGTCCCTTGGAGGATGGGACTATTTGGGCAAGGAATGCTAGGGTCACATATACCCAGAAAATGATAGAAGGGAAGGCATGGGCTACAGGTAGCCCATATCCCTGTGGCCCCAAGACTCCTTGCATATGGGAAGGGCCCTAGACCTGGACTTTCTGATGAGTATAGGACTCAAGACAGGGATTTCTCTTGTCCTGATCTAAGAGGATAGAAAGGTAATATGCTTTCAAATAAAAATGATTAAAGACAAGTCTCACTTCTCGAACTTGTTTCTCTAAAACAGTGTTTTCAGCCAGGGCTTTTGCTCCTTTTCTGATACTTGGCAGTGTCATATGATTATTTTGGGTGACTATGACTTGAGGGTGCTTTTTGGCATCTAGTGAATAGAGACCAAGGATTCTGCTAAAATCCTACGAAGCACAGGACAGCCCCTTCACAACAAAGTGTCCCAACATGTCAAGATTTTCAAGATTGAGAAAGCCTTCCCTGAAAGTTAATTCTTAAATTGGCTGTATATAATGTTATTTTCAAATACACTTTCTTGAAGCCAAGTTTTGTTCATGCTGTTTGATGGCACAAAACATTTAATACTCACCCAATTAGCTGTGGAACAAAGTCCCTGCTTCTAGTTTGATATTCAGGGTCAGTGTTGGTCTGGAGCCCATCCGATCTTACCAATTTCATCTTTCCCTATTATCTCATCATGTGGTCCCAAACCTGTGTCTATGCTATAACCAGGCTTAATTTTTTTAGAATGCCACATGGCTATCTCCTGTATTTTCCTCCGTCAACCTTTGGCTTACTCAGCCACATCTCCAGCAATGAATTAAGGCCCTGTCTGGGCCTTCTAATGTAAAACACTCAGACATCAGAAGCTGTCTTCACCTAGACATAAATAACCAACAGCATACATCAAGCACATATCAATAATACAAAAATACCTAGTTCTTGGTGTTGGGGGGATTAAAAATTGACAACCAAAACAAATTACTCTGAAAATATTATTATTATACAGTACCTGGGAAATAATAGGACCTCAGAAAATAGTGTCTCTCTGACTATAATTTACTTCACATTCCAGATAGGAAAATAGCCTTTGCAAACTAGTTAAGGTAATACAGCCCTGGGTGTGAGGTAACAGCCCTGCATCTCAGGTGCCACTAAGTAGTTTCTTTAAACACGGCAGGACCGAATGTCCCTCCTCAAGAAGGGTAATGTGTTAATTAAGATTAATGAGCTTTATATGTATTTTTGAGCTGATATTATGGTGAAGATATCTAAAAAAGGGGTTTCATGCGTTTCAACAGTAGGCAGTTTCAGTGCTTGCCATAGGTAACATTTTACTTAGACACTCTGCTGTCTGTATACCAGTTAATAGAAACCGCTCAGCAGTGCCAGGAGCTCAAGACTGGTACAATACCTACCACACCTGCTGTATCCTAGCTATACCTCCGCCAGAGTTAACACAATTGAAACTTATTTCTCCCTCACATGAAATCCAAACAGGTGTTCCTGGTTGGATGACAAGAGGAGAAGGCAGGGTGTGGCAGTCATTCAGAGGCTTAAGCTCATGCAGCCTCCACCACATTCCTCCTGCGGCTTCCAAGATCGACCCGTTTGTCTATATGAAGCTGGCGGACTGGGCAAGTGAAAGCTCAGAGAAGTCATGCTCTCTTACCAACCAAGAAGTAGCACACATAGTATCTACTTCTACTCTGCTGACAAGAACTTGCCACATAGACCTAGCTGGATGCAAGGGAGCGTAGAGCTGGGCTGGTCAGTTAGGGTGTCTCAATCACAACTCTCCCTGATGGAAAGGGAGTTAGCCACCTTTGCCACCACCAGTCGGAAGGGGAGAAAGCAGGCGGAGCCCAGATGCAGAACAGCAGGCAGGCTTACCTGGTAGAAGACGCACTGTGGAGCTTGACAGTAGAAGAAAACAGGCAAGGGGAGAGACAGGGAGAAAGGGACCTGTGACCCCATCACTATGAGTTTCATTCTGATTTATGAGACAGCTGAGACTAAGACTTTGAAAAACAGATATTTTATAGACAATGATGTTTTAAAGCAAGTGCTGGTACTTCAGAAAAATGTTTATTTCATTGTAAAATAAGTCTGGTTTTTATACAGGCATACCTTCCTAATTCAACAGAGGAATCACAGCATCACAGAAGACTCTTCTCACAGAACTCTCATGTCCCTTCCCGCCGTCCCCTTCGATCACCGTGCTTTTCCGTTACTCCAGTCACTTCTATGGGTTTGTATTTGCTCTCTTGGGTCTCCTCTTTTCTTTTGGTCTGACTGTGGATGTCTAAGATCCATCAGCATCTGATGAGTGGTGGAGTAGTTAGGGACCATTCCACAGAAATCCAACTGTCATTTATTTCTCTAACTTTTTATGCTGTTGTGCCAAACATGAAATTAACCTTAGCTGTACAGCAAGAAACTCTAGTGGTGTGGTGGTTAAGTGCCATGGTTTCTAACCAAAACGTTAGCTGTCAGATCCACCAACTGCTCCTTGAAAACTCTATGAGGTACTTCTACTCTATCCTATACGGTCACTATGAGTCAGAATTGCTTTGATGGCAATTTTTCTTTTCTTAATTTTTTTTGGTATATAGCATTCACATTTTGACTTATCAATACTTTGTCAGAATGTTAAAATAGTATTTTCCTTTAAATATATCACTATAAAAGACTTGTTACTTTCCTGCTCGACAATTTATAGCTCCCATGTGAATTTTCATTATCCAGAAAAATACCTTCTTTAAAAGGATAGAAGTCAGTTGAAAAGGGAAACATACTGTATAGAAATTCATATTTAAAGTCAACTTTCGGATGTTGTGCTTATCCAATAACATAACGTATTTCCATAGAGTCTGTTGTTGTAACTCTATAAATGTCAAATATTCCACTATTTTGTCTAGTTGATGCTACAGTATCACTGCTGTTAGTGTGCCATCTAGTGGCTTAAACTGTAATATTTTAAAATTTTTGTTGTAGTAGACACAGCTTTAAACAAACGCCTTATAGAAAAGGTCCACTGAGATTTGTTCTCGGGTAAAGCGTTAAGCTAAGACTGTCATATAAAGTAGGGAATTGCAAAATGTGGATCGTGTAAAGATCTATAGAGGATAATGCATAAATTCTGATTTAGCCCATATAATTAAGAAATGGAGCCCTCTGAACAATCAAATATATTTTACACACAAGCCATATATGTGCATCAACTACATACCTAGAAGTAGATGTAATAAAATATATGGGGCCTTAAAATCAAGTTAGCTTTAATTTCGTCATTGTTATTCAGATGGCGCTTTAGAATCCCATAAAACAAACAAACCTACTGCTGTTGAGTCAACTCTAACTCATTCCAACCCTCTCAGCCAGAGTAGAACTGCCCCATAGGGTTTCTAAGGAGCACCTAGTGAATCCAGCCTGCTGGTCTCTGGCTTAGCAGCTGTAGCACTTAACCACCATACCACCAGGATTTTCTCAGAATCCTGGAGATACACGTTATGAATATCACTACTGTACATGAATAATGCACTTTGGGGATTTCTGGTTTCTTAGTTTTAAATTTAGAAGTGATTCTGTATCTATAAACAACCAAACATATAGAGTTCAGTATGACTGCCGGCAAGTTCACCATTTTAATTAATTATTTATAGAAGTATGACCACATGCTCCTATATATTAACTTAATCTTAGTGTTAAATAAAAATTGATAATTTTATTATCAATTTTATTTTATTAATTGTAATAATTATAACAATTTTTGTTTTTCAGTTATGTAATTGCCTTCCTATGTCTTGTATTCCAACTGTCTCAAAGTAATAGAAGAGCTTCCTTTAATTCTTCACAGTGAAGTTATGAGGTGATGTTTTGTTGTTGAAGATGAAAGGGCAAAACAGAAAAAAAGAAAACCATACTCTCCAAATATATTCAGAGAGTACCCGGAAATGGTAATTTTTATTAGTGTATTATTATAATAAATATACATTGTTTCATTATTGCGAAAAGATCACAAAAGTAATAATTTCAAAGAACTTTTCTTAAAATAGATACAGGAAAATAACATTAACTTCTACTTATTAAGTCTTTAAATAAATGCCCTATGCATGTTTTAGCTCATTTATTCCTCACACCAGCCTGACAAAAGTATCATCTAACACAGGAAGAAATTGAGGCTGAGTCACTAAGGAACCTGTTCAAAGACCAGCTGCCAGTAAAGGGCCCAGCTGGATAGAACCTAAGTTGGCCTCATTCAGAAGCTTGTACTGATAAATGCATCCCAGAAAGTTTGATAACCATACTATGAAAATGTGCAACACAATCCTCAAATACCAAGGCAGATTAATGCCACATCAGACTTTCTGAAGGATGCAGTCACCACCACAGATAGTATACCAAAACCAAACTAAACCCTCTGCCATGGAGTCAATTTTGACCTATGGTGACAGCCTATTTGTCAGAGTGGAATCGTGTGCTTCATAGGTTTTTTTAATGTTTGTATTGTGCTTTATGTAAAAGTTTGTGTAGTATATTAGTTTTCCTGTCAATATCTCATACACACAATTGTTCCGTGACATTAGCTGCAACCCCCACAACGTGTCTACAGTCTCCCTATTTCCTCCTGGGGTTCCCTGTTTCCATTTGTCTGGTTTCTCAGCCACACTACCCCTCCTCCACACCTTCTCATCTTTGCTTTTGGACAAACGCTGCCCTTTGGGTCCTGTACAGTTGATTATTTTGAGGAGTACATTCCTCATGGGTGGTGGTGTTTATTTTATAAACCAGATTATTAGTGGGCTGAGGGGTGGCCTCTGGCAGTGTCTTCAGTTTTCAGTTAGA
Organism: Heterohyrax brucei; assembly: GCA_028571685.1. Taxonomy (NCBI): domain Eukaryota; kingdom Metazoa; phylum Chordata; class Mammalia; order Hyracoidea; family Procaviidae; genus Heterohyrax; species Heterohyrax brucei. The sequence goes on from CM053142.1 coordinate 106,711,551, forward strand.
AGATTATCTTAGGCAGTAGTCCCAGGGATTCCTCCCGTCTCTATTAAGCCAGTAAGTCTGCTCTTTTTTTTTAATGAATTTGAGTTTTGTGATGCATTTTTTACCCATTCTAACCAGGACCTTCTACTGACATCCAAGTCAGTAGCGGTAGCCAGGCACCACCTAGTTCTTCTGGTCTCAGAGGAGGCTGTGGTTCACATGAGCCATTAGTCCTTTGGACAAATTGCTTCTCTGAGTCTTCAGTTTTCTTCCTTCTTCTTTGATCTGAGGGAACACTGGTGGCTTAGCGGTTAAGTGCTGTGGTTGCTACCCAGAAGATCAGCAGTTCAAATCTGCCATGTACTCCTTGGAAACTCCGCAGGGCCGTTCTATTCTGTCCAGTAGGTTCGCAACTCAATGGCACTGGGTTGGTTTTTTTTTGGTTCTTTGCTCCAAATGGGACAAGACCAGTAGTTACAACATGCATTGCTGCTTGAGAGCTTATAAGATCCCAGGTGCTGCACACCAGACTAGGCTGCAGAATGTTATCTTTATGAACTATGTTATGTTAGCCAAGCCAAGTGCCGTCAAGTCGGACCCGACTCATGGATGTTATGTTAGTTGAGCTAGATGTCCCCCAAGACTATGGTCCTGTTTTAGTCAGCTAGTGCTGCTCTAACAGAAACACCACTGAGTGGATGGCTATAACAAAGGAAAGATTATTCTTACACAGCCTGGTAGGATACAAGTCCAAATTCAGGATGTCTGCTCCAGGGGAAGGCTTACACCCTTGTCAGCTCTGGAAGAAAGTCCGGTATTGCATCTTTGTACAGGGAGCATCTTAGCACAAGAACCTCAGGTCTGAAGGACATGCTCTTCTCCTGGTGCTACTTTCTTGATGGTGTGAGGTTCCCAATTTTCTGCTTGCTTCTCTTTCCTTTTATCTCTTGTAGGATGAAAGGATTAAGGGTGGGGCAAGCCATACTACAGGGAAACTCCCTTTACAGTGGAGCAGGAAGGCAATCCTATGAAGGGATTTACAGTCCCACCTTAATCCTTTAACATACTGTGCATGGAAATCACAAAATGGAAGACAATCACAAAATATTGGGAACCATGGCCCAGCCACATGGCTACACATATTTTGAGGGGGACACAAGTCAATCCTTGACAGGTCCTTAGCCTTTAAGCCCAACAGTTCAGTTCCATAAGGTGTTTAGTTATGTCTAAGAAGTTTCTGTAACTGTACATTCTATTATACATGCTGCACTTTGATTTATCTATACGGAAATACCCACAAGCAGGCAAGTATATCCCCATATGACTTCCAGACCTATTTAACATACATATCTAACTCTATATCCTCTTGTAGATTGTCTGTTATTGACGTTGTAGGATTGCATACATTATAGCATTTACTGTGGTTTCCCTTTGTTGCTGCATACCTCTCAGTGTCTTCCTTTGTCTTGGTCCTGTTGTGCTAACTTGCCCTGTATCATTTCTTATCTTTCCCTCCACCAAAATTGAAAACCCTGGTGGTGCAGTGGTTAAGTGCTATAGCTGCTAACCTAAAGGTCAGCAGTTCAAAGCCAAGTGCTCCTTGGAAACTCTACTACTCTGTTCTGTAGGGTCGTTAAGAGTCGCAATCAACTCGATGGCAGTCTATTCGATTCACCAATATTAACACGTATCTACTATCCAGTTAATGATTCTCCCTGACTGGCAGCCCTCTTTCTCCAAACCCTGGTAACCATCAAAGAATGTTTGTGTGTAAACCTTTTCTTAACTTTTTATAATAGTGTGTCATCCAATATTTGTCCTTTTGCAATTGGCTTATTTCAGTCAGCATAATGCCCTCCAGATTCATCTGTGTTATGAGATACTCCACATATTCATCACTATTGCTACATACAGTTTTCAGTTGCTGATTGTCTGAAGTAGATCACCAGGCCCTTCTTCTAAGGTGTCTCTGGGAGAATTTGAACCTCCCATCTTTCATTAGTAGCCAAGCGTTTAACCATTTTCACCACCCAAGGACTCCACAGTGAAGTGGACCTAACCCTTTTTTTCTGTCTTCCTGAAAATGACCAATGTTAGGCTCTTCATTCAGAAAAATTCATAACATATATCACCTTTTATCACTACCTCCTTTCAACTACCTCTTATGCCAAGGTGACAGGTCCATGATTTTACCTAAAATCAGTGCAGCTGTTGAATGGTGGCACCTCCAAAAGGACATGTCCACATTTTAACTCCTGGAACTACGAATATCACTTCATTTGTAATTAAGTTAAGGATTTTGAGATGAGGAGATCATCCTGGATTATCCAGATGGGCCTTAAATCTAACAACAAGTGTCCTTATAAGAGAAAGGCAGACAGAGATTTGAGGCAGAAAGAAGAGGAGGAAGCATGTCACAGCTGAGCAGAGACTGGAGTGATGCCACGAGCCAAAAAGTGTGGGTAGCTACCAGAAACTGGCCAAGATGAAATAACAGATTCTTCCCTAGAGGCCCGAGGGAGTGTGGCCCTGCTGGATTTCCCACTTCTAGCCTACAGAACTACAAGTGAGAGGATAACTTTCCATTGTTTTTTAAGCCACCTCATTTATCATCGTTTGTTACTGCAGCCCTAAGAGACTAATGCTGTCAGAGCCCCTGTCGATCTTTTCAAAAGCTGTAAACAGACCACTGTATTCTTTGGGTGATGCAAACAGCTGCTAACCAAAAGACTCAAGGTTTGAGTCTACCCAGAGTCACCCCAGGAGGAAGGCCTGGCTACCGGCTTCCAAAGATTAGCCATTGAAAACCTTATGGGGTACGGTTCTACTCTGACACACTTGGGGTCTCCATGAGTTGGAATCCTCCCAACAGAACTGGTTTAACTGGTTGAAGAGACCGCCTGCCACATAAAGACTAAACATGAAGGCTGCACCTTCCGCAGTGCATTCATATTGTGATCACGTAAACGGAGCAAAGCTGGTTTATATTTACATATTTAGCTTCATGCTGATTAGGCACAACGCTAAGCAACTGATGGGAAACATTTTAACTGCATATTATAATGTACAACTCATATTACTTTTACACATCTAAACCAAGATATGGGAAATGTCACAGTTTCCTGAAAACTCCTGGACTCACAACCCAAGGCCATTATGAGAAATATTGCTGACCATCCCCTCCATACTTTCTCCAACCAATAAAACTTCAATTTGCTCAGGTGGCTGAGAAGATCTCTTCCTTACAGAGAGAGTAGGGCCCCACCCCAGTGCTGGGGATAAATTGGGATTGGTCCAAATCGGCCTTAGTAATCTCTTTCTCCTTTGTCTAAGAGCAACCATGTGACAAGTTTGGGCCAATGAGATATAAGCAAAAGTTCTTGGGTGGGACTCCAGGGGAAACATTTTTCTTCCTCGTAAAAACGTATTAATTTGTTTGGTTTAGCTTTTTCCTTTTCTCTGCTCTTCTGTCTGGGATGCAGGCACGATGCTTAGGGACACAGCTGACATCTTGCAATCATGAGATGACAAGCATGAAGACTAAAGTCAGTTTTCTAAGGATACCAGGGAAGAAATATGGAAAGATACTTGGTCTCTGACAGTGTCCTCATTCCAGGGCTGCTTACCTCTGAATTTCTTGTTATTCAAGGCACATGAAGTTCTGTTTCCATAAGCTACTGTTGGTTGGGTTTTCTGTCACTTGCAGCCTCATACATATATTAGTCTGAGTCATATGAAACTGCCATTTTTGTAGACCTAAATGGTTGAAGATCAGCAATTTCAAATGGTTCAACCAATATTGTTAATACAGAATGCAACACTATTTCACTTCTCCAGCAGTAAACCCCCCTTTTTCTGCCTCCTAATATCAAGCAATGTAGATCTTTTTTTTTTTTTTTTTTTAGTACTTCTGGTATTTACTCAATGACTGAGTGGTGCTAACAATTAAGTGCTAAACTACTCACTAAAAGGTTGGTGGTTCAAATCCACCCAGGGGCACTTTGGAAGACAGCCTGGCCACCTGCTTCCAAAAGGGCACAGCCTTGAAAATTCTATAGAGCAGTTCTGCACCACACACAAGTGGTTGCCATGAATCAGAAGCCACCCAGTGGCAACAAACAACAAAAAGCTGTTCAACAGGAATCCCTTGGTGCTGCAAGTGGTTAAGCGCTTGGCTGCTATCCAAAAAGTTAGAATTTTGAGTCATCAGAGATAACTCAGAAGAAAGGCTGGGTATCTATTCTGAAAAATCAGCCACTGAAAATCTTAATGGAGCACAGTTCTACGCCGACAGACATTGCAGTTGCCAGGAGTCAGAACCAACTCAACAGCAGCGACATGATGCTAAACCAGCTCGCTGAGAAAACAAAACAAACACAGAAAACATCCTGCTTGGTGGCGTTTGCTGATTTCTGTGGTGTGAATGCTTTCACCATGACCCATTTCAGGTTGCCAACATGAGGTCACTGAAATACGAAGTTAGAAAGATGTGCAAGATCAGCTCTCAGAAGCTGGTACCGCAGACGGCCCCTATGCTCCACAAAGCTAAACACAGGCCCTAGTTCTCCAGCTAAGAATATAGACTGAGCACACGCACTATTTCCACGTTGGTCACTCTTACTCTGTATTCAGTTATAGATCAGTCTTACCCCAGTGCGGCCGGTGCAGGACTCACACTTGCTTCTTCTCCCGCTCCTTCTCCCGACTTCCTGCCTAGGGTCAAAGCTCCGTAACTTATAAAGTAGAGCAAAATGTACCACTTAGTTCATGTCAAAAATAAAATGTCTGTTCCTCTTTTCTTTTCTGGTTATTTCTGAACCCTTGGCCCTTTTAGGAAGTTACAGAAAGAATACCAAGATCAAAATAAACCAAAATCACAACTTCTAAAAGGAGTAAAGCCAAAAAAGCTGTTTTTCCAGGAAGAATTCCTGATAGTTCTCCTCCTAATAGACACTGAGGGGTACTGCACAGGTGGTGTATCTTGTGGCTAAGACTCCTTGTATAGTCACAGTGTCTTTTCCATCTAAAACATAGCAATTCAGATGACATTTTCCTTTGTGAAATTATGGTATTTTAAGATCTGTGATTTAAAAAGGAAACCCGAGTGGCATAGCAGTTAAGTGCTTTGTTTGCTAATCCAAAGGTCAGCAGTTCACATCTACCAGATGCACCTTGGAAACCCTTCAGAGTAGTTCTACTCCATCTTGTAGGGTTGCTGTGAGTTGGGACCTACTTGACAGCACCTAACAACAGCCACAAAGCTGCCTACTAAACTTGTTCAGTAGGTGACTTTAGAGAACTAGTTTCTTACAGGCTTAAGGTCCAAAAGGACACGTCAGGGCAAGTGGCCTAGGTAGGTCACTCCACCTCTGTGAACCGCAGACATCTGGATTCCAGGAAAATTGAAATGATTTCTCACTGAGAGTAGCATGTTAACTTCAGAAATGGATCCGATAGCCAAGAATGAAACTTACCAGGTAAGGAGTCTGGTGAGTGTCCCGCTACCTGTGCGCAGAGCCCTTATGAGGAAAACACTGAACTCTGAATCAGTGGGAGGATGGACATTAACAAAAGTAAAGTCCATAGTTATTTTGTCTCTTGCTTACTTCACCTTTCACAACATTCGCATGGTAGTACAAAGTGCTGGACACCATGGTCCATCATGCTCTTGTTGGCAGCCTCAAAATGCAAAACAAACCTAATGCAGTTGAGTTGATCCTGACACATTGTGACACTGTAAGACAGAATGTAACTGTGCCACCAGACCTCCTGGCAGCCGTGTGGCTCTGAATTGTGAGATCCTACCTCCTCCCAATTTTCTCTGCTTAAAATTTTCTATCTACCTGGCACTGCAATCAAAGCTTATCAGGATTCTGTCTAATCCTTTAGAGGCCTGCTTTCGTTTAACATTCTACTGGGAGGTGACCCTGAAACATAGTCACTTTAAAGAATGAAATACTCATAAACAATTTTATGTGTTGTTTCTCTCAGTATACGTACTTAACCAGGGAACATTTTTTTTTTTAACTCCATGAAGGTATCGTAACTGTGAAAGGCCACCAAGGACTAAACTCTACACTCACCCTCAGCCTGAACACTGAGAACCAAAGCAACATCTTACTGTCTACATTAGTGTGACTTTATTTTTCTAAGCATCTTCTTCCAAGGCAAATAGCTCGATAGTTCATTACAGGACCATCCCAAAAGACCCATCACCGCTTCAATGGAGAACAGCAACAGAGAGTTTGCAAGTAAGATTCTCTGAGCCCCTTGCCTTACCATTTTCACCAGTCTTGGACTACTGTGGTGTGGGATCCTTGTTGTTGTTAGGTGCTGTCGAGTCAGTGTGAACTCACAGCAACTCCATGCTCCGCAGAACGGAACCCTGCCTGGTCCTGCACCACTCCCACAACGTTGTTATGCCTGAGCCTGTTGTCGCGGTCATTCTGATGGTCCATCTCACTGAGGATTCTCCTCTTTTTTGCTGGTCCTCTACTTTGCCAGACATGATGTCCTTCTCTAGGGACTGATCCCTAATTGTCCAAAGTATGTAAGATGTAGTCTCACCATCCTTGCTTCTAAGAAACATCCTGGTTGTACTTCTTCTAAGACAAATCTGTTTCATTGTTTTTCAGTCCATGGTAGATTCAATATTTTTTCCCAACATCATAATTCACAGGTGTCAATTCTTCTGTCTTCTTTATTCCCTGACCAGCTTTTGTGTGCCTACGAGTGATATAACTGAAAACGTCATGGCTTGGGTCAGGCACACCTTAGTCTTTTTGGTGGTATGTATGCTTTTCAACACTTTGAAGAGATGTTACAGCAGATTTGCCCAGTGTAATGCATCATTTGATTTCTTGACTGCTGCTTCTGTACACACTGATTGTGATTCTTACCCAACCCTTATTAAGACCCCACTTTGACAGACTCGTGTTGAGTCATACTTCCAATTGTCAATAAATTCACACTTGTGCTTCTCCTACTTTGAAACAAGCCCAAAGTTTTACAAGGCAGTGCAGCCCATTACCACAGTAAGCAATCAGCTCAGCTTTGTATTATTAACAGGGTGTGTTGGTGCTACTTGGTCAGTCAAAGTTGACACCACTCAGGAAGCTTGTACCAAGAGATGTCTATAACCACAACTTCAAATCAGTAGACTGCACTTACTTCTGAGACCTCCTGAATTCTTTCATACTGGGTGTTACAGAAAGGCATAAAGGTCGGTGCTGGAAAGTTCTCTTGAGTTTCTAGGATGGATCGAAACTCCATAACCAAGCTGTAATATGACAGAATTTCATCAGTCCTTAAATATCCGAGAACTCACATGGATCATTTGTGATACTTAAAGTATCCACATTATTTGAATGGGCCAGTTAAAAGATAAGACAGACCTTTTCAAGTACTGTTGCACTACATTAACATGTGAAGCATGTTAATTCAAAACACAAAAATAGTATATTTTTCGGTTGTAGAATAACTCGTAAATGAAGAACTACTTTCAAATATAGCTATAATGTTAATGCAAATATAGTAATGTACTCATTTTGGAAGAAGAGAAAAAAATATGTATGAGCTACCATAAGGTTTTAAATATCTGTCTTTAAAGCTTCCAAGAGTTGATTCGTGGCAAATTTAAAGAGAGAATGTTTTAATTTTGTCTTCTCTTCAGTTTAATGGTAATTTTTGGTACTTCATACTCAAGAAACCACTAGAGGGCCCTAAAGCCCACCTTAAATACGGAGATGCTTGTTTCAAAGACGTACAACTGGAAGGGGGCTTGAAAGTGAGGAAGGTGAAGCTTTGCTTACTCCGGACACATTGTCAGGAAAGACCAAAAATGTTCCTGGCTAGCGAAGTAGAGGGTCAGTCAAAACCAAGGAAAACCTTCACTGAGATGGATTGATGTAAGGGCTGAAACAATGGGCTCAGCCAATGCAAAAATCGTGAAGAAAGAGTAGGACAGGTCAACCCTGCCTTTCCTTACACAAGGATCACTGCGCGTTGGAACTGACTGCAGGGCGGCTAACAACAGTCACACACAATCAGCAAGAAGTAGAAGGGAAAACACTAGTCATATGCTCATAAGTAAAAAGTATTAAAAATTAATTCAGATAAAGGCACGAGATCTAGCTTGTTTACTTATTTAAGAGAGTAAGTTTTATTCCTGTAGCATAGTAGCATTTTGGACATACAGGTACATATCGTAATAACCAGCTAGTCTTCAGTGTGATTTTTGCAGGGACTAATGTTGAATGGAAACCCTGGTGGCGTAGTGGTTAAGGGCTCCACCTGCTAACCAAAAGGCCAGTGGTTCAAATCTCCCAGGCACTCCCTGGAAACTCTTTGGGACAGTTCTACTTTGTCTATAGGGTCGCTGTGAGCCAGAATCGACTCAACAGCAGTGGATTTGGTAATGGCATGACTGTTTTATCTTCCAGTGTTGGCCCGAATATTAGAGCTTTTAAGCAAGAAATCCAATTTAATTAATAAATAGTGACACTGAGCGAGGCTGCTTGACCAAGTGTAAGAAACAGTGATACACAGTACAGGGTGTTTTACAAACACGTGTCCTTATAGTACATAGACTAGAGTCCACGTGTGATGCAGACTATGAAGCACTCAGCTACTAACTGAGAAGGTGGGGATTTGAGTCCACCCAGAGACACCTCAGAAGAGAGGCCTGGTGATCTATTCCCAAAAAATCAATCAGTGAAAATGCTATGGAGCACAACTCTACTGACACACATGGGGTCACTATGAGTCAGAACGGACTCCGTAACACCTGTTTTGCAAACTGTTCCTTTTAATACTGTATACACAGTGTGCCTGGCTCCCATGGCCCACTACAGCCCCCACCATAGTACTTCTACCCCCGCACAGGTGTGCCCAGTGGCCTGACTAATGCCCTCGAGGGACAGGAACTTGGGGTCTCCTGATCATGGTTACCTCCCCATCACTTAGCATAGTGCCAGGCGCAGAAGAGGTGTTCAGCACATTTTCAAGAAAGAACTTTTACTGTTACTTAAAAGGAAAGGAAGCCGTGGTGGCATGGTGGCTAAGGGCTAACCAGGTGGTTAAGTCTGTTAACCCAAAGGTCAGCGGTTCAAATTCACCAGGCATTCCTTGGAAACGCTATGGAGCAGTCCTACTCTGTCCTATAGGGTCACTATGAGTTGGAACAGACTCGATGGCAGTGGGTTTAGAAAGAAGTCACATGTGGTGCTTGCTATACATCCATTGGTTTATTCAAAACAAAAATAAAAATTAAATCAAGGGGCTGAGTTCTACAGCTGTGTTGATGCTGAAGCAGAGCTGAAGAGCCACCCAAAGGAGAGCATGGACAGCACGGACCCATCAACTGTGGGAAGTAGGAGCCACGAGACGTCCAGAGGCTGGCGGTGAGCCTCCCGGGAGTCAGCACGAGTCTTGGCAAAGGTCTTAGACTTTCCGCAGAACATGACATAGGCTTTCAAGCCAACTTGATGAAAATCTTAAGGGGTCAGAGGACTCCAGTAGACTCAAAGTTGTTACATAGATTTTTTTAAATAGAAAATAAGTCCAGAAGTGAGCAAATAAAATGCAACTGGCAGAAAGGCTCTGGGCAAGTTGGCTCTGGAGGCTCAAGATGTTGAAGGAAATGATAACAGCCTCTGGTGAAGAAGGCAGATGGAGAAGAGACCAAGTCCTTTGGAATAACCTCTTGTGAGCACATCTGCCACGTGAGACAGCCAGAGGAGTATTTTCTAAATGAAGCTGATGAGGGCAAAGGCAAGCATTTCTTAATCAGCCAGCGTTCCAGATGCTTTGAAATATGAATGCCCAGATTTTCCTGGTAAGATAAAGTTAATTTTACAGGCGAGCAGCCACTTCAATGAGGGGATAAAAATGATTCTGCCCTTTTCTTTATTTTTTGTTCTTAATACCCTTTCTCCTGTAGTTATTTCTATGCCCAAGACGAGCATACATTTCTATTACCTGGTAAAAATGTCTCAGTTTTTCTATTTCATAACATACTTCGTTTTTGTCACCGTGCATTCAAAAGTCAGCAAAACCACCACAGGTCACTTGATTACTCAGTGGGCCTGCATCCCCCCAAGATGCCCCGGTTTCCTCCTAGGAGCGCCCTGCTCCTGACCGGACCAGTCCCACCCAAGCACTAGGTCCTCATTTACAAGTTCACTAATCATAATGTAGCAAACGGAAAAGATTCTCTCATTAGGCACCTACTGAGTGTTATTAGGCGCTATAAACATAGAAATAAATAGATCTGGATTACTACTTTGCAAAAACTCATAGTCTTGTAGAAGAGAAAGAAAACTGGTGATTTTAAGACACCAGGACTCCCAATTACGTTCGCGAACTAATCCTAAGAGAAAGTGCTACTTTCTTCATTGCTAAACATCATTACAGTCACCCCCGAAGTACTCCTCTTGGGATGTTATGCACTGATGCCAGAGCCTAGTCCACCCCTCAAAGCAATTTTAGAACTCTTTTTATGGAATGACCATCAGAGCTGTCGTTGAATGACCCTTGATGTCCTGAATGTCATCAAAATGTCTTTCTTTCAATATTTCCTTTAGTTTCAGGCAAAGAAAAGCAGCACCGGGGGCCAAACCAGGTGAGCAGGGAGGGTATTCCCATACTGTTATTTGTTTACTGGCTAACTTCCTCACAGACACCTCTACAATTAAGTTCGCAAACTTGCTACCTTGCCACTGTGTGCAACGGCCATTCCAGAAAGAGTTCCAAAATTGCTTTGAAAGGTGGACTGGGTGCTAGCATTGGTGCATAGCTTCCCAAGGGGAGTACTTCAAAGGTGACTGTAAGTGGTATTCAGCAACGAGGTATGTAGCACTTAGAACAATTAAGTTCACAGACTTCATTGTCAGACCTCATACTGTGGTAAGTGCTGTGATGGAGTTCACACAGTGAAAGCTTTGAGCTGCATGCTACATTTGTTAGGGACTCTATTCAATGGGTAGAAAATTCAATCAACACTCACCTATACACAAAGGAATTTATTTGTCTTATATGACAAGGTGCAGAAGTGAGTAGGCCAGGACTGCTCAGCCTGCTCCCTTAGAAGCCTCTAGGGGTACATCTTAAAGTCTCTCACTTTTGGGTAGCCCCAGGTATTCCTCGGTTTGAAGACGCATCTTCACATGACTGTCTTTCCCTCTCTGTGTATCTCTGTGCCACCTCTCCTTTTTTATAAGAACACTAATTAGATTGAATCAGGACCCACCCCACTCCAGTATGACTTCATAATAACTGACAGCATCGTCAAAGACCTTGTTTCCAAACAAGGGTCATGTTCACAAGTTGTCTTACACTGGGTTCTCCAGAGTAGCAAACCAGAAAACCCTATGAATATATAAAACCCATTGCTGGTGAGTCAATTCTGACTCAATGACCGTATAAGACAGAGTAGAACTTATCCACAGAGTTTCCAAAGAGTGCGTGGTGGCTGTGAACTGCTGCCTTTCTGGTTAGCAGCTGTATTGCTTAACCACTATTCTACCAGGGTTTCCATAATACATATAGGTTTCTTCCTATACATAAATAGAGAGAGATTTATATCAGGAAATGGTTCACATGATTGTAGAGGCTGGAACATCCCAAATCATTAGATTAGGACAGAGTCCTCTCTGGATTCATGTAGACACAGGGGCTGGCAAACTCAAGATCAGCAGATTGGAGAGCAGGGCTCTGCTCCCGGGCTGTGTGTTCCAATTTCTGTAGATAAGCTGATAGCTCAGGTCCCAAGAACTGGAGGTCAGATGAACAGGAGGCAACTGCAGGACCTGGAGTAAACTACAAAAGCCGGAACATCTGCTCATATTTGAATGCAGGCCACACACCCAAGGAAACTCCCTTTCAACTAATTTTTTATTCACAGAAGATGCAATCATGGGAATGATCACATATGAGCACTGACAATTATGGCCCAGCCAAGTTGACATATAATCTTAATCACCACACAGGTACTAGGGGTCAGCCAGCCAAGTGCCGTCGAGTCAGATCATGAACATATTTTTTGGAGGGCATAATTCAACCTACAACAAGTATACTCTTAACCCTCTCTGGAGCTCAACCTCTGTGTTAGCCTGCAGGACATCCAGTAGTTCCAACTCTGTTTTTAAACTGACAAAGTCAACTCATCACTGATGTCCCTACTAGCTCTTTCCCAGAGTGGTAAATATCCCCTTCCCAAAGGAATCCTTCTCCCCAGTCTTCTGGGAATGCCAGAAACTCCAGTTATCCCATAACTTACTTAAATAGTAAATAGTAAACTTATTTAAATAGTAAATGGCATCCATCAGGCACTCATTACGTGTCAGGCACTGTATAAAACTTCTTTAATCCTTCAACAACAATCCTATGAGAGGCATTTATATTACCTTTAATAGACGGAAAAGCCAAAGCTCACAAAAACTAAATCACCTATGCAACATCACATGACTAGTGAGTAGTGGAATGGCAGTTTGCCTCTCATTAGGTGTGGGACAGGGGTTCTTAGTAGTACGTGACCTTTCCTCATTAGGGAAGAAATTACATTCTCAGGAGCTCCTCAGGCTACAGACACTAGGCCTCTGATGCCGGCACTAAGTCAGCTTCAAGAGATGCCTGGCTAACACTTATAATTCATTTTATTGTATGTTGTTGTCTTTAGGGGCCACTGAGTTGGTTCAGACTCATAACAATATCACATAACATATCACATAAATATCACATAACATATCACACCAGACCTGCCCACAGAGTTTCCAAGGAATGGCTGGTGGATTTGAACTGCTGACCTCTTGGTTAACAGCTGTAGCACTTCACCACTATGTCACCAGGGTTTCCATTTTATTGTATAGTATGCATATAAGTATGTATAATAACATATTTACATTATAATAAGTTTATTATTTTAGTTGTTCATGCATTCAATAAATAAAAGGTCTTCTAATAGGAGTGTCTTATGTTTGAACTTGAACAAAACAAGTTGTGTAAATGATACAGTTTTAACTGGCTTATTATTTTGAAGTACCTTTGATGGCTTCATGTTTATAAACAACTTCGGGTAAATGACCACTGCAGCAGCTTCCAAATGGGGCCAAAAATAATCAGTTATCATAGCCAGGTATCTTCTGCCATTGACAGTCACAGTCTCTTCTTGTCCATCTTGGAAAAAATAAAGGTCAGTGATTCCACCAGACCAAAATCCACACCAAATAGTAACTTTAGGGGATGAAGTGGTAATTCTTGATTCTCCATTGGATTCTCATTGCCCCAAATGCAACACCTATGTTTGTTAACAAAATCATTCATCCAAAAATAAGCCTTGTCGTGGAAGACACTTTTTCATCCTAAAGCAGTCACCATCCAGTTTTCTCCAGAGACCACTCAGCAAATGTATGGTGCAATCTGTGGTCATTGGACTTCGGTTCTTGAGTTAAAACAATTTTGTAAGGGTAAAGCTTCAAGTCCAGATGCAAAATCTGCCAAACCGTGCTGCACAAAAGGCCTAGCTCTTGTACTCCTTGAGAAATTGACTGGGATGGATTCTTGGTGTACACTGTTCACCACTACTCCACCAGGGTTCCCGTTTTATTGTATAGTATACATATATGTATGTATAATAACATAATGCATTTTATATTATGATAATATTATTATTTTAATTGTTCATGCATTCATTCGATAAATAAAGGGTCTTCAGTAAGGGTGTCCTGTCTTTGAACTTGAACAAAACAAGTGTAAAGGATACACATCATGAATGGTGGCAATGTGCTCTTGGAATGCACTGTTAGTTGATGCACAGGTTCTGTCTGATTGGCAAGAGACCCTGCTGTCTCAAATTTTGGGATTAAATGTTGAATTGTTCTCTCGGTGGGACCATTATGTGCATCCTAAATTTCACATAACACATGGAATGCTTGGCAATAGCAACACCCATTTTACTAAGAAACTTCCATAATTTCTACGCTTTGTGGAATCGTGTAACTTTTTATGGCTATTTGTCAAAACTAATAAAAAAATAATATGGCTGCTATAGCTTGACAAATATCACCAATGTGAGCCATCAAAAATTGGACTTTCTTATTAGCAGACCCTTTAGGTATTTAACCCCTGCCACGTTCTTGATACGTAGTTCTCCAGAGCCTGTTGATTCCACAAAGAGCGAGATGTGTGACATCTGCTTCCTAAGACTTTATCATCTCTAGGGAAAACAACAGTTAAATGAAATTTGATGAGTTATATAACATAAACTTTCAGCCAAAGCCATGAGATAAAGTTTCAGGGTGTTATAAAACTGTTTTACGGGAACACTTTAAACTGTTTTGGAGGTCAGGGAGGGACTGGTTAGGAAGCACTTGGTAAGTCATCCTGAAGAACTGAAAGTGTGTCAACGAAACTGATAGGAAAGACTGTTCAGGGAGAGGGTGTATGTGTGTGCGTACATCTAGAGTTGGGAGTAAACATGGCTAATTAGAGAAATGGAATGAATTGAAAAACACCTGCCCAAAAGTTCAAAGAGAATGGAAACACTGGCAAAAATCAAGCCATGAAGAGCAGTTTGGCCCAACTGAGGTCATTGTTTTGTTCTTTATGAATTTAATTTTTTACAATTAGAAATCATAATGTCATCAGTAAAGAAGCCATAATATAATTCATGTCATTTTTGTTCCTAATTAGCTTATTAATATCATGGTACACTGACTATTTAAAAATAAGATTTTTTTTTTTCTAATTAGCTTTAAAATGTTTGGAAATGAGTTGTTTAATATTTGAAAACATTTCTCATGCTTAAAGATGAAGCAAGTTCCTATTTATTATGTGACAACACTCTTTGATCTTGGTTCTCCTTGTTTCAGGATTGCTGATGAAGGACATATGAGGTCACCTTGGTGGGGGGACTTTGATGACCCAGTTAAAGATGGCCTTATAACATGGGACTGCAGGCAGTATCTTCAAGGTGATAGAAATATTGCTGAACAAGCTCCTTTCTCTCTTGGCCTCTTCTCTGCTCCTCAGGTAGGTGCCAGTCGTGTGGACTGCCTTGGAGGACAGTGGCAAGTTACTCTTCGATCTATTAAAGCCTAGATATACAACGGATAGAGCCTCACCATACGGGAAGGGAGGGAAAGAGACAGAGATGCTCCTGTGAGAAATCAAAAGAGAAGGAGCTACCATCCCTGAGCTCTTTGGCTACCTGCTCTCCAGAAAGATGGGATAAATGTAACACCTGTTCCTGGGGAGATGTTGACCCTTATGAGACAAGAGACGCTGGTCCCACCCCTGGCAACTGACCATTCACAGGCAGAGTAGAAAGTATCACAGTCTTGAAGGATTCATTCATTCATTCAACATACCATGGGGACAGAGCCAAGACAATTTTTTAAAAAGAACAAAGCCAGAGAATTTGCTTTTCTGATTGTCAAGCCTGCTTATGAAGTCGAAGTGGTTCAGACAGTGAGATACTGACACAAAGACAAACAAATGGCCAATAAAATAGAGTGAGAGCCAAAAGGGACTCAGTGCACCTGGACACTTGATTTATAACAAAGGTGATACTACAGAGACATGCACGACAGGTAAATATCCACATGAAAAATAAAAAAGGAAATTTAACTCCTACATTTTACACTGTAAAGACATATTAATTCCAGCTTTATAAAAAAAGATACCAAACTGAAAGATAAAAGAACTTCAAAAAAGATATGATAAAAACATCTTCATAATTTTAGAGTAGGAAAAGATTTAAGAACTCTTTCCCTAACCAGAAAACAACTACGAAAGCACAAATCACATGTTTAATTGCATTTATAACTTCTGTTCCTTACATCTTTAAGAAAGCAGAAAGAAGCCCAAAGTGGGAGAAGATATTTACAAACACAAACAAGAGGCTCTTTTCTAAAATACAGAAATGACTTCTATGAATTAATAATAAAAGATCAACAGTCCAATAGATTATTGAAGACCAGCTCACAAAAGAGGCTATTCAAATGAGTAATGAACATATGAAAATTCATTATGCCTCTTTATTTATAATAGAAATGCAAATTAATACCACAATAGAATGCCAATAGCCAGAATGGCTGTTGCACTAGAATGGCTGAAATTTAACAACAACAACAACAAAAAACTGTAACAAATGTTAATGAAAATACAGAGCAACAACTATTTGCATACACTCCCAATAGAGAGGTAAATTGATGGTGTTCTTTGGGAAATTATTTGTCAGTACCTAGCAATGTTGAACACACATTTGTCCTATATTCAGTAATTCCACTCCCAGTTATCTCTCCAGCAAGTTATCACTCCACCAAGAGATGTGCACAACAGGAATATCCCAACATTTTTTTACAACAGCCACAAATTGGAAACAACAAAAATTCCTACCATCAATAGAATGCAATTTGCTAATGTCAAATATCTACATGATGGATTATTATCTAAAAATGAAAATAAACAATCTATAACCACCCAGCAACATGAATGAAGGTCACAAGCACAAGATTTAATGAAAGAAGCCAGACACATACCCAAAATAACATATATTATGCCGCTGACTTTCTATACGTGAAATTCAAAAAGCAAGCAAACTAAAGAACCCTATAAGGATATGTACTTAGGTATTAAAACTACAAAAAAAACAAAAGTGTGATTACCATAACAATCAGAATAAAATTACCTGGGGTTGAGGGAGGTTGGTAATGAGAGAGAGATCACAAAAGGAGGTTCAGAGATAGAAAGCTATCTCTTGACAGTGTGATAATTACATGCTAATTGCTTCATGATCATCACTGATCTGATAATAAACTCATACAAATAGCATAATATACATTTGAATCCTAATTTCCATGTAATACAGTATGATGAACATTCTTAAAACTTCTCTAAAACAAACAAAAGCAAAAGCTAAACAAGACATAGCAAAGTCGAGGCCTTTTGACTAGAGCTGACGAGGAGAAGCTTGGAGAGTACTGTGACAGTGTGCTAGCTCTTAAAGGGATTTGGGTGGCATGGAACGGGTTCTGTTCCAAAAAAGTACATGTTGAATCCCTGACATTTGTATCTGTGAAAATCCTGCTGACAACTAAATCCAGTTTGGTCGTGGGAATTAGATCATGCCCGATGTTACAGACTGAATTGTGTCCTATCAAATTTTTTTCGTCAACTTTGCTAGTCCGTGATTCCATATGTTGTATAATTGCCCACCATTTTGTCATCCGATGTGATTTTCCTACGTGTCGTAAATCCTATCTCTATGATGTTAATAAGGTGGTGTTAATCACAGTTAGGTTACAAGATGGGACTCAATCTACAAAATTAGGTTGTGTCTTAAGTCAATCTTTTTTGAGATGCAAAAGAGAAGCAAGCAGAGAGAGATTGGGGGTCTCATACCACCAAGATACAAGAGCCAATAGAATAGCATGTCCTTTGGACACAGGGATCCTGGGCTGAGAAGCTCCTAGAGCAGGGAAAGTTGTTGACAAGGACCCTTCACCAGAGCTGACAAACAGGAAAACCTTCCCCTGGAAGTGGCATCTTGAATTCAGACTCCTAGCCTCCTAGACTGTGAGAGAATAAACTTCTCTTTGTTAAGCCATCTACTCGTGATATTTCTGTTACAGCAGCACTAGACAGCTAAGACATCCAAGTAGGGTGAGTTCTACACCTTATTATTTCTGACTTGTACAAAGAACAGACTAGACACACACACCACACACACACAAGGAAAAGACAGAGGCCCTGTAATGATTACCAAAGAATGCTAGTGGCTGCTGATAAGCAAGGAATCAACAGCACCAAGACTCTGATTTGGACGTTTAGTCTCCAGAGCCATCAGGGAAAAAAAAAAACTTTCTATCCTTTAAAACTACCCACTTGTGATATTTTGTGTATAACAGCAGCAAATAATGAAGATAGGTGGTACTCAATAAAGCTCCATTTTTAATCATAGAGCTGTATTGAACACCATGCATCTTAGTTACCTAATGCAGTGCTATATCAACAGGGAAGTCACAGAAATTCTGACCAGATTCAGAAGAGGACGTGGAACAAGGGATATCTATCATTGCTGATGTCAGAGGAATCCTGGCTGAAAGCAGACAATACTAGAAGGATATTGAACTGTCTTTTACTGACTATGCAAAAACATTTGATTATGTGGCTCATAACAAATTATGCAGATCATAACAAATTATGCATAAAATTGCCAAACTGGAAATTCTAGAACATTTGTCTATGTTCATGAGGAACCTGTACATAGACAGAGAGGCAGTTGTTCTCAGAGAACAAGGGGATATTGCATGGTTTAAAATCAGGAAAGGAGTGTGCCGGGGTTGTATCCTTCACCATACATATTCAATCAGTATACTGAGCAAGTACTTGAAGAAGCTTGAAGAATGTGGCATCAGAATTGGAGGAAGGCTCATCAAATGATCTGCACTATGCAGATGACACATTTTTGATCACTGAAATCCAGGAGGACTTAAAGTAATTACTGAAGAAGATGATAGACTACAGCCTTCAAGTATGACTTACACCTCAACATGAACAAAAATTCTTACAACTGTATCAATAAGCATTATCATTGCTTAAGTCATCTAATGTTGCTGTAACTGAAATTCCACAAGTGGATGGCTTTTAAAAGAGAAATTTATTCTGTCACAGTCCAGTAGGCTACAAGTCCAAATCTGGGGCATCAGCTGTAGGAGAAGGCTTTTTCTGTTGGCTCTGAGGGAAAATTCTTGTGGTCAACCTTCCCTTGGATTGGGAGCTTCTGAGGTGGAGGGACCCTGGGTCCTTTCCAAAAGACCCATTCTGCTTCCAATACTGCTTCTTTCCTGATGGTATAAGGTCCCCAAATCTCTGCTTGCTTTCCCTTTCCCTTATAATCCAAGAGATTGCCTCAAGGCACAATTCCGTTTTATCGACTGAGTCCTGCCCCACCAACACAACTGCTGCCCATCCATCCTCATTAACATCATAGAGGCAGGATTTACAACATATAGAAACAATTATACAGTACTTGGAATCAATGCCCATGTTTTTGGAAAGACACATTTCAACTCATGACAATCAAGATAAATGGAAAAAAATGCTAAAGTTGTTAAGGATAGCATTTTACTTGAATCCACAATCAACATGCACACAAGCAAAAGTCAAGAAATCAAATAACACATTGCAATGGACAAATCTGCTCCAAAAGGCCTTTTTAGAACATTAGAAGCAAAGATGTAACTTTGAGGACTATCTTAGTTATCTAGTGCTGCTGCTGTAACAGAAAAATCACAAGTGGATGACTTTTAAAAAGCAGAAATTAATTCTCTCACAGTCTATGAGACTCCAAGTTCATATTCAGGGTGTCAACTTCAGGGAAAGATCTTTTCTGTCAGCTCTGGAAGAAGGTCCTCGTCATCAATCTCTCCTGGTCAAAGAGGTTCTCAGCAAAGGCATCCCAAGTTCAAAGAACCCACTATGCTCCCGTTACTTTTTTTGTGGTGTGATTCCCCTTGTCTCTCTGTTCCCTTCTTTCCTTATATCTCAGAAGAGATTAGGTTAAAACACAACCTAATCTTGTATACTAAGTCATGTTTCATTAACATAATTGCTGCTAATCCCATCTCATTAACATGACAGATGTAGGAGTTGTATAACACATCAGATGGCAGAACGGTGGACAGTACTGGGAATTATGGCCTGGCCAAGTTGATAGTGTGGGTTGATATAATTCAATCCACAATAAGGATTAAGGTATGCCTGACCCAAGCCATGGTATTTTCAATTTCCTTTTATGAATTCAGAAGCTGGACAAAGAAAAACCAAAGAACGATTCATGCCTTTGAATTAACATTTTGACAGATAATGTTGAGTATACCCTGCATTGCAAGAACAAACAAATCTTTTTTAGAAGAAGTACAGCCAAAATGCTTCTCAGAGGCAAGGATGGTGAAACTTCATCTCAAGTACCACGGACATGTATCAGGAGGGCCTAGTCTCTGAAGAAAGACATCAGACTTGATAAAGCAGAGAGTCAGCCAAAAGCAGGAAGACTTTCAGTGAGGTGGATTGCCACAGTAGCTACAACAATTTGCTCAAACACAACAATTGTGAGGATGGAGCAGGACCAGGTAGAGTTTTATTCTATTGTACATGGGGTCACTGTGAGTTAGAACTGGCTCAACAGCACCTAAACACAATCACATTTTTAACCTTATTTTTAGCTGGAATTCTCGGGACCAGACCCTGTAGTTGCAAACATCAGTGTTCTATGAGTCTTTGAATTTTCACTAGATCTTTCCATGTTCCCTTGCAACAACTCCATCGTTCAGCTATCTAGGCCAGTTCCTCCCTGCTGACGGCTAAGTGATGAGCAGGCTCATAGAGGCTTGAGATGGTTTCTTTTTCCACTACAAGTGCCGTCTTAGCTGATCTGGTATCTGAAGCTGATTTATTAGCTGGTGGAAAGGAAGTGTGGAAATGTATATTGCAGACTAAATTTTTCTTGAAGAGATAGCAAGAACTGGCTCAAATTCTTAGGTAATCAGTTATGATGCTGCATATAAAATCATTGACAATAGTGGCCATCTAATAACAGCAACTGTTATATGTTACAGCATATGCTTTTAACTCCTTAGTAATCAGAATATAAAATGTACAAGGTATGAATCTAGGAAAATTGGAAGTAGCCAAAACTGAAAAGGAACGTATAAAGATCAATAACCTAGGCATTAGTGAGCTGAAATGAACAGGTACTCGCCATTTCGAACTGGGCAATCATGTGGTCTACTGTCCTGGAAAGAAAAATTGAAGAAGAATGGCATCATGTTTGTCATCACAAAGAACATTTCAAGGTCTGTCCCGAAGTACAGTGCTGTCAGTGATAGGGTAATATCCACATGCCTACAAGGAAGTTTCTTTAATACGATTGTTATTCCAATTTATGCACCAAAAACTAATGCCAAAGATGAATAAATTGAAGATTTCACTAGCTTCCAAAGTCTAAAATTGATCAAACATGAAATCAGAATACATTAATAATTACCAGTGATTGAAACATGAAAATTGGATACAAAGAAGAAGAATCTATAGTTGGAAAATACAGCCTTAGTGATAGAAACAACACCAGAGATCACGTGATAGAATTTTGCAAGACCACCAGATTATTCATTACAACTATCTTTTTTCAACAATAAACACTGTGACTATACACATGAACCTTGCCAGACGTAATTCATAGGAGTCAAATTAACTACATCTGGGGAAAGAGACAATGGAAAACTCAGTATCAATCAGTCAGAATAAGGTCAGGGGACAACAAGGAACAGACTATCTATTGCTCCCATAAAAGTTGAAGTTGAAGCTGAAGAAAATTAACCACAACAAGTACACAAGAGTCAAAGCAGGACCTTGAGTACATTCCACTTGAATTTAAAGACTATCTCAAGATTTGATCTGATACTTTGAAAACTAATGACCAAAGACTGGACTAGGCAAGTTGTAGGATGACATCAAAGACATCATACATGAAGAAATCAAATGATCATTAAAGAGACCAGAAAGAAAGAATAGAATGGATGTTAGAAAAGACTCCAACACTTGCTCTTGAATGTCCAACAACTAAAATGATGAAAGAAATGATGACGTGAAAGAGCTGAACAGAAGATTTCAAAGGATGGCTTCAGAAGACAAAATAAAGCATTATAATAAAATGTCCAAAGACATGGAGCTAGAAGATGAAAAGTGAAGAACACTTATAGCATTTCTCAAGCAGAAAGAATTGATGAAAAAATTCAAGGCTGGAGGTGTATACTGAAGGATTCTGTGGCCAAAATATTGAAGGATCCAAAAAGCATCAAGGGGAAACAGAAGAAATACACAGAGTTACTGTATCAAAAAGAACTGGTCGACATTCAACCACTTCAGGAGGTAACATGTGGTCAAGAACTGGTGGTACTGAAGGAAGAAGTCTTAGCTGCACTGAAGGCACTGGTGAAAAACAAAGATTCAGGAACTGAGGCAATACTGATTAAGATGTTTCAACAAATGGATACAGCTCTGGAAGTGCTCACTTCTATATGCCAAGAAATCTGGAAGACAGCTACCTGAAAGAGATCTGAAAGAGATCCATAGTTGATCCCACTTCACATGGAATAGAACAAGGGGGCACTGTTCTTGTTCTGTACATGGAACAGAACAAGGGGGCACTGCATGGTTTTAAGTCAGGAAATTTGTGCACCACATTGCACTGCTCCACAGCGGCTGGCATCAGCTGAGAGGTGATCCAGTGCCAAGTGACTGTCCTCTCTAAGGAATATGGCTTCATGCTTCCAACTGGTGCCGCCAGCTTCATAAGGATAACTCATTTAGCCATCCATGTTGCCAAAGCCGGCGAGAAACACAACGCAGAGCATCCTGTCATGAATTCCATGGACCCAGAAAATGGGCACTTCTTCAGCTGCATTCAGTGAGCCCACAGAAGATGTTGGAAGTATGTTCTCCCTCCGATTTTTTCTAATTGTAGGAGGTATTTATCACCTGTGTATAGTTTCTGGTTTGGGGGTGGCTTAGAGCCCTGAGGTCCACTGACCTCACTAGTTTGATGGCACAGCTGTGCGTTCTGCTTTCCAGCCTCTTGATTAGGTTAAAACTAGTTTGGGCAGTGGATCCAAATGCTGCCATGAAATAATTATGGTGGTTTAAAAACTCTGGTTCTTTTCAAACGACTTTCCTTAAATTCCTTTTTTTTCTCTAAATATAATAAATCCTATCTGGCATCAGCCTCATAACTAAAACAAAAAGCAAAAACCAAGAAAAGTTGTCTGTTAGAGTTGTATCTTTTCACTATGCTTATCCAGTCGTGTACTGAACAAATTATCCAAGATGGAGAAGAACGGGGCATTAGGACCGGAGAAAGATCCATTAAAACCCGGAATAGGAAGATGACACAACCTTGCTTACTGAAAGCAAAGAGAACTTGAAGCACTTACTGGTGAAGAGCAAAGACGACAGATTTCATTATGGATTTCCCCTCAACAGAAATGAAACAGAACTCCTCACTAAAAAAAAAAAACAAAAAACACTCAAATCTATTGCCGTCAAGGAGATGCCACTCATACAGACTTTACAGTAGAGAACAGACCTGTCGCATAGGGTTTCTGAGGAGTGGCTGGTGGATTTGAACTGCTGACCTTTGGGTTAGTAGGTGAGCCCTCACCCACTGTGCCTCCAAGGTTACCTATATATACACACATACATACGTATATACACACTTACGTACGTGTATATGCACATACCCACTCCTCACTTACCCGCATGATGGTTATGTTTATAAAGACCAAGCTATTACAGTAAAATCAGCATTATTAAAGCATAGAGATTTTTGTTTGTTTTTGGAGGATCCGTTCAACTTTTTTTTTTTTTTTTTTTTTTTAAGGAAAATACAATTACAAAAACAAACAGCTAAGATTGACCGGTGTGCTGATCCCTGTGAGGCAGGAGTTCAGCTGTGGATTATTCTGCTGTAGAGGAGGCGGCTTGGAGGAGACACGCCTGAAAGCAGCTGAGCAGCGAGACGGCCGGGGACCCGCAGCAGAAGCACTTCACCTGCCGCCGGTGACAGTGCGGGGTCAGAGCCTCCCTGGAGGAGGAGCGGCCTCCAGGGCTTCCCCACCCCACCCCCCACCCCCACCCCCCATCCCCGGCAGCAAGCACCCCGGTAAAAGCTGCCTTCACAGTCCTGCCCTGCACTCGGTCCTGGTGGTTCACTGAGGCTGGCGGCTTCTCAAGAAGATGCAGGGAGCCTGAGGAGCATCTGGCCCCACCGGGAACCGACTTCAGGCAGTAGGATCCTTTGCTTTAAGATGTCATTCAACTCCAGCATTTCTTCCAAACACCTCAGATGCCTCTTTCTTTCCTCCTTTCACGCCCAACAATTTTGGACTTCAGGTCCTGAAGAGAAGAGAAGCTGGGAACTCAAAACAGGCGCTGGCTGGATGCGGCTTGTGTGTTGGCGTGCAGGCTGTGCCCATGGACACTGTCAGCTCGGTGTGGCAGGTGAACTGGGCTCCCCAGCCAGCCGAAGGAGCAGAGGGCAGCGCAGCCCCGCTTCCCGAGGCCTCCCGGGGACCCTCCTCCAAGGAGGGAGAGCCCCGCAGCTGTTTCTGCCATGCCCACTCCCTGTTACAGTGCAAAACAGATTCTTTTACAATTGTCCTAAATGTGAAATGTCAGATAATGAGATCATTAGGACAGGAGGAGTAGGTGTACAAATCCCTCCCTCTTTCAAGGAATGAAATACATAATAAAGATGTATTCCCATAATTAAAAAAAAAAAATCAAGATGTTGTCATTAGCACTGAGGTATTTCTATTGGACTGGGTCGAAAGTTAGCTTTCTTGCTGCAAGGCTTTATTGAAACAATGTGAAACTGACATCTAATTACTCAGGTAATTCAGTTACCACAGGAACTTCAAATACTATAACATTCTGTGACCTGAATAAGGTTAATTTCCATAGATTCATACTGTTGAAAGATGGTTTTCCGCGAGTCTCTCAGTGTCTCCACACATCTTATAGACAGACATTGACTTACGGACTGTCTTTCCAAGGATGTTTGTCTAGAGAACAACTGAGATAAAGATAGTGCTTCTCTCTAGTGCAAAAGATGAACATGTTTGCTCTCCATTATAAAGGATTCTGATCAGATTTCCTCACCGAGTAAGACAAGTTACTATATGTGCAGCTGTCTCTGACCTTTTCCTGCACTGTCCTGTGGGAATTCGGGTTAGGGGAACCAGGAAAAAAACGCTGATACTCTCTGGTTCTGTTATTGTGAACTGTTATTGTGAACAATAACTGCCCCTTGTCTCTGACCTACGAATCTTGTGTCTTCTATCAATATTCGTGATTAACCAGTTTAACTAGTTAGCTTGCTAACTTGGTAAAATCTCAGACCCCTTGCTGTTTTGGGAACTTCTGATACTTTTACTTAATTGCTGATAGAGGAACTAAGAAGAGGCACATAGTTCAAGCAAAAGTGAGTGAGGACCTTGAGATGTTCTTTTATCCATTTTGCAAAGTTCACATTGAGAAAAATGTCTCAATTATTTCTATATTTCTAATACCAAAAGCACTGGCAAAGTGACAGTAAAAAGATTTTTTTTTTTGTAATGGATAAAAAAATCTTATTATAAAGAGCTCTCTACTTCAAACTGAGTTTCAGACCCTTGGATTCAAATTCCAGCTCTGCTAATGGAATCACAGATGAGTCACTTGGTTTCTCAGGAGTTTAGTGACATTATCTTTAAGGTGTCTTTCCAAGATTTAAATTCTACGATCATGGACTGTGAAAGTTGTCAGCTATAATAACCCACTTTAGTTTGGGCCACGGAATTTCAGCTGTGTTGAAACTTATGTCTCAGTTAGTTACAATTATGATACCTAAATTGTTAGGTGGTCTACTTCAGACTTGGCTACGTATTAAAAACTAAACCTACTGCTATTGAGTGGATTTCAACTCATAGTAACCCTATACGATGGAGTGAAACTCCCTGCAGGGTTTCTAAGCCTTCTTTGTAGAAGCAGGCTATCACATCTTTCTCCTACAGAGCAGCTGGTGGGCTTGAACCAGCAAACGTTTGATTGGCAGCTGGGCTTGTAACCACTGTATCACCGAGCTCCATTGCTACATGGGCAATGCCAATTACTAGAAATCCTCTTGATGATTTTAAAGTAAGTCATGCCTTCAATATGAAGCCATGAACAGAATGAAGTGCAGAATAGCCAAAACAACCTATTTGAAATTACAAAATTTAGGAATATGCCTTCAATTCTGAAAGATAGTATGTGCAGTGTTTAAGAGCACACATTTTGAAGCCAAATTGCAATTATCAGAAATTCTCTTGTTGATTTAAAAATAACCCATACCTTCAATATGATGCCATGTACAGAGTGAGACACAGAACTACCAGAGTATTCTAATTGTGAGATTTGGGAAGATGCCTTTGTTTCAGAAGGGTGGTGTATTACAGTGGTTAAGAGTGCACATTCTGAAGTCAGATTTCAGAACTTCCTAGCTTGGCTCTACGTTTCCTCATGTATAGAGTGAAGGTAATTACCATGCCTACCTGGTATAAAGAATCAAGGGCCCATTATAAAGTATTAACTCTATCAATATTAGCTATTGTCAATCATGAGACTGCACCACAGAAGGTGATTAAGGGAAACAAACTGGTTACCTTCTCAACAACTGATTGGACTAAGAGCTGAAGAGATAGATCCTTTCTACGTCCTCATCTGTACCCAGGGGGCATAGGGCTGGGTGAAATTCTGGCACTACCCAACGTCTAACTTCTTCTTTTCCAATTTTCTCAGCCACTTCACTAAGGAAAGCCAAAGTGAGGTCTGGGTAATTTTATAGAATGCTAAGAGAAAAAAAAAACCTTTTATTGAACTTTGGATGAGTTGTGAGATTCAGCAGGTACCCTTTCAGTCTAAAAGGTGTCAAAAAAGAGGTTTTTGCAAGTGGCAAAGAGGGACTGCTGCCCTGTTGTGACACTGCCGACCACGACACCTCTAAGTCACCGGCAATGGAAGGATCCCCATTACTGGTGTTAGTTGCTGCCCTCGAGTCAATTCACATTCTAGAATGCCTTTAGCAGACCAATAAAGAGTGAGGGTGACAGTTTGCAAGTGTGTGTGTGCATGTGCGTGTGTGTGCGTGTGTGTGTAATCAGTTATATATTTTAAGAAGCCCAGAGGAGTGTTACCACTTCTTACATACCACCTGAGATTTTTCTGAAACAAGATTACCGGATGAGTTGATACTTCATATCAATTCTTATGTTAAGATATCCCACAATACAGAATATTTACACTAATGAAAATGATAGTAAGAATGTGATACCTGAAAACACATGACATAAAATAACAGCTGTAACCAAATAATTTTGAGATACATTTTACATTGAAGACCACCTTGGAAATTGCAGATAGTAAAGATTACCTTTAAAAATGTCTTAAATCACCCAAAGTGTATAGTTACTGATTTTTGTGAACAAATAACGTATTTTGTTTTGTTGTCCATACTTGAGAAATCTTTAAAAGCATCCTCAAATTCTTACCATGAACCCCTTGCAGATTTTTTTTTATATGACTGTATCTACTTTGCAAATCATCTGTCATTCAAGTTTGTTTAGTTAACTGAGCAAACTTCAAGTGTGTGCATAAAGTGATTTCACTGTACCTTTAAGTACTATCATTATTAAACAGGTGAAAAATAGGGTCAACGTCATGGAGCTGAAAAAACAGCAATACAAATTTGAGAAAGGGAGAAATAAGGAAACAACAGATGTCTGAATTTTTTCCAGTTGCCATCAAATTGGTTCTGACTCACGGCAGGTCCGTGTCTGGCTGTGGCCTTTTCAAAGCAGGTCACAAATCTTTCTCCTGGGACACCTCTGGATAGGTTTAAGCTGCCAGCCTTTCAGTTAGTAGCCACACATTTAACTTTTACATCACCTAGGGACTCCATTAATGAATTAGGAAACCAAAAGTAGATTGGATTAATAAATCCAAGAGCTATTTTTTTTTTCAAATAATGAAACATAAATTTCTAGAGCTTGCCAGTCAGCTAGAATGTAAGCTCATGAGGGCAAAGTGCCTGGTATATAATAATCAGCTGCTGTTGAGTAGACTCTGACTTACGGTGACACCACGTGTGTCCCAGTAAAAGTAAACTGCATAGGATTTTCAATGATTTACCTTTCAGAAGTAGATCACCAGGCCTTTCTTCTGTGTTGCCTCTAGGTAGACTCGAAGCTCCAGCCTTCTAGTTAACAGAGTCCATTATTTGGTTGCATCACCCAGGGACTCTCAGCATATAATAAGTGCACAGTAAATACTGTTTACATAAACGAATGAATTAGGGAACAATCTGTCTTTCTGTGTGTGTGTAATATTGAACATTTGCTTCTCCTTTGTACAAATAAGGGAGACAGAGAATGTGAAAGAACCAGTGGACTATTTAGGGAGCCAAGAGTGGAGGCAGTATACATCACTCCTGCCAATTTCCAGGGGCCAGAATTCAGTCATTTGGCTCTTCTGAGATGCAGTGAGGGCCAGGAAAGGCAGGCAGTCTTCCTATGCCCATGACGAAAGTGAATGATCTGGTTTCTCCCAACGGACAATGCCTGGAGATTATCTTTTCTCCCTGTCAACTCTAAACACGCTCCTCTGTACCTCTCTGAGGCCTCGATGCTGTGTGCATCTCTCAGCATTTATCTCTCCCAACCAGATTGTGAGGTCCCAAAGAAGAGACACTATGCCTTAAACTTCTTGTCTCCAGCATAGGGCCCTGTGTACTCAAAAATGTCTCACTCACACAGAGTGCATTTCAACTTACAGCATGTCTTCAACAGGTTTATATCATTGTTGATGGGTGAAGTAAGGCACCAATATTTCCAGGTTTATGATACATGAGTGTTCAGGTGAGCTGTAGAAGGCTGAGCAGAGCAACGGTGTCCGTTCCATAAATTTTAGCCAGGTCCACGTAGGCATGACCTTCCTTTCACTCTTAAACTCTAGCAGGTCATGCCATATTTTCCTTTAATACTGCCGGTGCATGTTTACAACCATATTCATAAGTGAGATTGTGGTCTGTTTTTGGTGCTAGCTTTCCTGCTTTTTGCATCAGAGTATACTAACAAGAAATGAGCCATTCGCGGAAGGAGCCCCAACCACTGAATTGCCATTGTGGGAGCACTGCCAGAAGCTGTGATGTGAATCAACTGTGTCATGAATGCTTTCCCCCTAGAAATGTAGCCACATGGAAATAAAAGAAATGGTTGAAGTTAATGAAGGTAAGAGGAACTGTGCCACTAAGGCATTTGAAGGGTCATTCATATGGACATAAAAGTCACCAGGAGGATGGGTGGACTGGAGATGAAGAGGATATGTGAATCAGGAAAAGTAATGCTTGCTGCTATAACAAGAACCCCCAAACATCGGTTGCTGACTGCTTTTTACCATTCATGACACAGTTGATTCCGGTAGCAACTTCTGGTAACCGTCTTGCAAGCAGCAGCTCAGGGTTTGGGGCTCCTTCCAGGCATCACTCATTCCTAGCTGGTATACTGTTACGCAAAGAACAGGAAAGAGTTTGTCCTCTCCCTAGAGCTTCTGTACTTCAAAGGTCATAAACTTCCAGTAGCCAGTCTCTGCACGACTTCCTTCCCCTGGAGTGCACACACTTCCTTCATCCAACCACACCTGCCCTTCACCCCATCGAGATCTCATGTCCACTTCTGCGTTATGCCCTTTCCGCCTCTATTTCTTCCCTACGCAGCTAATTCTCAGGGATCCCTCAGGTTTACTGCTCGTGAGCTAACTGGTACCCTGAATTCCATTAACCACTTGTCCTTTTGCCACACCAGCTTGGAAAATCTCTAAATACTGATCACCCCAATGGCTCACTTTCCCTGCTTCTACACCTAGCCTGCCAGGCACTGCTAGGAGGAAAAAAAATCACACAAACATATGGATGTGTCTTCCACCTGAAAGCTCTTTGCATTTTCCTAATCATCTTTTTCTCTTATTCCCCACAACTGTTTCAAATTACCACTTTCTATTAGTTCTTCCCCAATCTATCATTCCCCCTGACTCTCAACAAATGACCTTTTCAGTTTCACAGAGACAACTGAGATCTCAGACAAAGATTCTCTCAAATCCCTGCCCAATTCTTCAAATGCTGTTTATGTCTACCGTCATCCTTTTCTCTGAACGCAAGAGATGAGACATCTCCTTCCCATCTCAGCCCCATGCACCCGTTGCCTGCCTGCCTGCCTTTCAGCTCTCGTGGTGCCTTTGCTTTATTCTTCATGCTCTGTCTTGGCTGGGTCTTCACTCTCTCCTCCACCGGTTCTTCCACCTCAACATTTAGATATGAACAGACTCTGAATTTCAGAGCCCTTTCTGGGCTCAGTATCCCTCTGCATAGTTCTGGCTCTGTCTTTTGCCTTCCTTCCCTTCACATCTAAACTTCTTGAAAGAAGTGCCTGTACTTCCTTACTTCTCATGCATTCCTCAACCCACTGCCATCTGTCTTCCTCCTCCACTTAAATACTTGTGCTGCAATCACCTGTTTCTAAATCCACTGAAGCTTTCCCAGGCTTTACCTTCCTTGATCTCTTGGGAACATTTGGCCTTGCTGAACACCTTCGCCTTTCCCTCCTTGGCTTCAGTGATCCTGCCTTCATCCTCTGTTTTCTTTTCACCTGCATCTGCAGAGTCTGCTTTGCAGGTTCCTGCTCTTGCAACTCTTTGACTATTGCTGTCTCCAGTACTCTATCCTTTTTCCTTGCCACACATTCTCTAATTTATTTCATCTCTTCTATGACTTGAACTACTAACTAAATGCTGATGATCAAGGTGTGAATCACTGGATATCTTTTTCTTTTGAGCTCCACGAGTGCTCATTCATCTTTTTACGGAGTACTGAAGGCTATTCAAACTCAATATATCCAAAACGAAACTCATTTTCCTCTCCTTCAAACATATTCTCCATCTTAGAAGATAATACCATCCTTTCCTACAGTGTCTGAGCTATAAATCAGGGAGTCAGCCTTACTCTCTTCTACCTCTCTCCATCTTATCAGGCACCAATCTTGTCAATGTTAGCATCTCTCAAATATACTCTCTTCTTCACCTCTGCCACACCTTCATTTAGGACTTCATCATTTCTTTCTTGGCTTACTCTTAAAGTGCCCTATCAAATCTGCTTCCTCCTCTTCACTGCAGTCAGAAAGCTCTTTCTAAATTACAAATCTATTCACATCACTCCAGTTGCTAAAATCCTTCATTTAAAAACAAAACAAAACCCACTGCTGTTTAGTTGATTCTGACTCATAGCAACTCTATAGGACAGGGTAGAACTGTCTCATAAAGTTTCCAAGGACCACCTGATGGATTTGAACCGCCAGGTTTTTGGTTAGCAGCTGTAGCACTTAACCACTATGCCACCAGGTTTAGGCACAAACAGTAACACCTAATAGGAACATACTCCGTTGAATAAGCAATTAGATTGAAAGAACAGTATTTGCCCAAAAGCAAAGATGAGAAGGCTGGAAGGGGCAGAAAATCAGGATGAAAGGAAACGGCGAACGCAGGGCAGAAGTAGCAAGAATGCTACAACATGATGGGGAGTCATTAAACACTTTATGTAGGAACAATGGAATGGGAAACTAATTTCCTCTGCAAACTTTCACCTAACGTACACACACACAAAAATCATAGGTGGTACCCATAACTTTCAGAATAAGGTTTGAATGCTTTGAGGTGATATATGAGATCCTTTATAATCTGACTTGCATCTATCTTCCCAGCTTCCTCTTTTTATAGCCCGTACATCCACTCATCTTCAGCTTTGTTCTAGGAAAACCAAACTACCTGCAGATCACTGGATGTTCCGTCTTCTCTCTCGCTTCTCTGCCTTTACCCATGCTGATCTCTGCAATGGGAATCGCCTTCCTCAAGACTGATTTCAGGATGTGACATCCTTAAGAAAGCTTTTCTGGACACACCACCAGCATCCTTCTTGGTTTCCTCATAATGCTTCCTGCATATCTTTTTACCCCTATGTTAGCCTGAAATGATTAGTCCATCTAATTTTGATCAATTATTTAGGCCGAAAAATTCTACCTCTTTAGTATCTCTAATATCCTGCTCTCATTTTATTACTCAGGAACTATAAAGACCTTCTAGTTAATTTCCCTGCACCCATTCTGTTTCCCTCTCCATGCCCAATCCATTCTTGGAATTACTAACGGAAGAACCTTTTCAAATGCAAACTGAATTAGTCTCTTTCAGGCTTCAAAAGGGTCTTTGAAGAAAGGTTTAAATCAGAGCTGTTAGAGGTTCAGTCAGTGTTGCTGATTAGTGATTCAGGAGACCCTGTGTGTCACAGAGTGGGGCATCTTCCAATGGTTATCTCTGCTGCAGTCTTGGTGAAGCAGGCCTGTTTCTTCCACAATGCCACTAGATGGGTTTGAACTGCTAAACATCTCATTAACAGCCAAGGGCAAGTTGTTTGTGCCACCTAGGGACTTCAGGCATTCAGTACATATTCCCTTACCATGTGAATCAGTGACTCAGGGTGAAGATGACCTCATAAAGGCACAATTTTTTGCAGGGCCTTTTAAGACTAGTAGACTGTCAATGGAAAATCCTAAGGAGAACATTTGTCTCCTTAAGGACCCTGACTAGGCCAGGTTAGAATGAGTTGTTAAGCTAGAAGAATCACGGATGTTGAGGTAGGAGCCCTTAATAAAGAATTTTGAAGGCAATCCTAAAGAGTTTCACCATTAAGTGTATTTCATGCAAGACAAAATTGATTTCTGCATCTAATTTCCCTACTTCAGACTGACACAGCTTTAGGAAAGGTAAAGGAGAGAAGAAAGAACTGTTTATTAGGTGACAAGTCACAGGCAGAATCCTAAAAGAGACACCAGAAACTCAAAGTCAATGCCAAAAGAGAAGCAAAAAGAGATGCCGGGAGGAAAAGAGCCAAGGGGGCAAAATGGAAAGAATTTTAAGAGCTGCACTTTTAATGTCTTGCTGTGGAAACAGCTGAGATGCAGACCGACTTCACCAGAGTAACTTAAAAGAGAACCGGTAATATTTAGTCAAAGCTGGGCCCTGTTTAAATGTATATTAAGAATATTGTAAGATAATCTTTTCAAGAAGATAGTTTAACCAATAAATAATAAGCAAAAAAAAAAAAAAGTTTAGGAAAAAGAATACTACAGTTTAAAAGAGAAGGCTGTAAAAAAAAAGTCAGAGAAAACAATAGTTGTTTATAACTGTGTTTCAGTTTGTAAATGCCTGTTTTTGAAGCTTAAATGCTTCAGAGAAAGCCTTTTTTTTCTGTCACAAAACAAATAGTTCTTGGGAAAGGGATATCCTTAAAGGTATGAATCATTTTTGATTGGCTAACAAGGAGATTTATTCCTAGCTATTTTATTCTTTCAGATGCTATTGTAAGTGGAATTGATTTTTAGATTTCTCATTGCTGATGTTAGAAACCCAAATGATTTTTGTGTGATCTCGTACCTTGCAACTTTGCTGAGTTCTTCTATTCCAGCAACTTTTCTTGTGTATTCTTTGGGATTTTATTTATATATAGGATAATGTCATCTGCAAATAGAGACAATTTTACTTCCACATTTTCAAGTTGGATACCTTGTACTTCTTCTTGCCTTATTGCTCTGGCTAAAATTTCAGTACAATACTGAATAAAAGTTTTGATAGTGGCCATCCTTGTCTCATGCTCCAGCTCTCAAGAGAAAGGTTCTCAGTCTTTCTCCATTGAGTACAATGTTGGCTGTTATTTTTGTTTTCATGATCATGATCAGAAACTTCCCTCCTATTCCTGTCTTGGTGAGATTTTTATTAGGAAAAGGTGCCAGATTTTATCAAGTGCATTTTCTCTGTCTATCGAGGTAATCACATGGTTCTTTTTCTTTGTTCTATTAATGTGGTGTATTACACTGATAGACTTTTTTAATTTGAACCATCTTTGCACACCTGAAATAAATTCCACTTGATCATGATGCATGGTTCTTTTAATGTTAATTGCTTTTTTGTGTGTATTTTTGTATTAATAATCTCTAATTCTATTTCTTTGTAGTAAAAGAAGACTTTCAATCTTTTTACTTTCAGTCTTAAACCTGTTGAGACTTGTTCGGTGACCTAATGTATAATCAGTCCTGGAGAGTGTCCCATGTGCACTACAGAAACATGTGCATTGTTCTGATGTTAGGTGAAGAATTCTATGTCTGTTTATTCAATCAAATTGGTTTACAATGTTGATCAGGTCCTTTCTTTCCTTACTAATCTTCTTTCTGTAAGTTCTATCCAGTATTGACAGTGATACATTGAAATTTCCAACTATTAGAGTTGTCAATTCCTCCTTTCAGTTTTGTCAGTATTTGCTGTATATATTTCAGTGTATTGATGTTGGAGGCATACGTATTAGTGATTGTTTTATTTTCTTGATAGACTGTTTAATTTATCAATATAAAATGTCCTTCTTCATCTCTTATAGTCTTAAAGTCTATTTTGTCTGACATTAGCAATGGCCATGTCAACTCTCTTTTTGTCACTCTTTGCATGGACTGCTCTTTTCCATCTTTTCACCTTCTGTTTGTGCTCTCAGGCCTAACTTGTATCTCTTATAGACAGCACATGGAAGGGTCATGTTTTGTGACTGGCTAACAACGAAACCAGTAATTCAAATTTTTTAAGCTACTTGAAGACAGGGAAAAGATGAATTAATTTGTCTTCAGTTTATTTTTAAAGGCTTTTAAAACAATAGATTGAGAATTGAAGCATCTGTCACTGTAGTGACAGAATTTCACACCAATGGATTATGTCAATCGGCTAGCAAATGTGTCATGCCACAATTTTTTTTTAATATCTGGGTAACAACGTGCTAATGATATACATATTTTGCAAACATAGTTTAAGGTTACATAATTATCTTCCAGACATGTATTAAATCTTAGTTATCATGATTGTCAATGTGATTGTGACAATATTATGAGACATTTTATGACACCTAAGGGAAATGAAAGAACATTTTACGGTTGGGTGAAATGTAAGTACAGGACATTGGATGTTATTATCCCCCCACCCCACCCATTAGACTAGCATTCACTGAAATGGAAGTAACTTTAGGAGCAGCACAGTAAGGTAATCTCTATTTGGTACACGTAATTTGAGAAAGACTGGTGATAGAAATGATTTCATCTTAATGTTAGAAACAGATCTGAATGACAAAGCATAATGTGTTTTTAGACTATCAGGGGCATATAATAGCAGACTCCACATGGTGAGACTCCAAAGACATGCTAGTCTAAGAGAACAGTACGAAAGCTTTTCTAGACAGGAGCTAAAATTATTGTGAACCTGCGATTTAATAATAAAGAGAGAAAGGAGGAAAAAGGATATGGAAAGGGGAAGAGAGAAAATGAAAAAGACAGACTTAACACTTGCTGTCAAATTCAATGGGATTTTTTCCATGAGAACAAAAACTCTCATCAGACCGTGAACATGAATCAAATGTAGCAACGTAAATTCTGCGATCCCTGTCAAAATGATAATGCTGTTCTTATTTTCAGAAATGTTTTTATTCAGTGCATTGAGTTAATTTTATCCATTTGTCAGTAACTACTTTATGGAAGGTGACAGAAGTGAACTGAATGGGAACATCTAAAACAAGAAATAATATTTTTACTACAGTGAAATATTTAACTACAGTAAAAATATAACAAAACATTGGCAATTTTAACATTTTTTACATGTGCAATTCAGTGATATTAATATTTACTCTGTTGTGCAAAAATCACCATTATTCTTGATATTTCATATAAGTGGAATCATACAGCATTTGTCCTTTTGTGTTTGATTTATCTCACTCAGCATAATGTTTTCAAGTTTTATTCATGTGGTAGCATGTATCACAACTTCTCCTTATAGAAGTCATGTTCCATTGCATGTGTATACCACATTTTGTTTACCTATTCATTTATTAGTGGACACGTTTCCAGCTTTTGGCTGTTGTGAATAGTAGAACAATGAACACTGACATACAGCTATCTGTAAGAATTTTGGGGGGGGCATTCTTGTTTTCAAGCTTTTGGGGTATATAGTTAGGTAAGTATACAGCTAAGAGTGGAACTGCTGGTGGTGTAATGGTTGGGTACTACATCTGCTAACCAAAAGATCAGAGGTTCAAATTCATCAGATGTTGCTTGGAAACTCTATGGGGCAGTTCTGCTCTGACCTATAGGTTCACCATGAGTTGGAATTGACTCAACAGGAGTGGCCCTTATGGTATTTCTATGTTTACCTTTTTGGGGAAAATAATCTTAATGTATCCCTGAGCATAAAAAAGAAACTGGGCCAAGTGGCTTCAGTATCTGCTTTTTGGCACAGGTACAAAGGAGATATTAGACCTGATATGTGTTCAATATGCTCTCAGAATGCCTTTTTCCATCAGAAATGAGAGATTAATGATTACTATGCCCAATCTTAAAGTGACATCCCAGCAGCTAACAATAGGGTACTTCTGTGAGCTGCCTGGTGGGGACAACAACACCAGTTTGCTGCCTGTGATAGACTGAAGTCAGCAACCTCAGGCAGGGATTTGGCCCTTGAGTTCATGTTCAAAAGTTCCCCAATGCAATGACGGAATTCCTAATTCTTGTATCACAGAGAAAAACAACAGTGGGACTCAGTAGTCTAGGTATCATTAGCATGCGGTCTTTGCTTTGATGGCTGGTAAAGGGAGGATTGTTGCTATGCAAAGAGCACAGGCTTTGGAGTCAAGGACCATGGGATTAGGTCACCACTTGGCTACCCACTAGACACATTATATAACTTCTAGATATATTAGTCCCTCCTCTCAGTGATGCTGTACCTCTTCCCAAATGTGTCGGCCAAGAAAGTGCACTATGTCAAACATAGAGAAAGCAGTCCCCAAAGCCAACAGTAGTCATTCTTTGCAGCTCCATCATGGTGCTACCCTGATTTTGATGAATTAGATTTTTTTTAATGAAACTACAGATTAGAAGACCTTTGCCTCATACCCATGATATCTGGATGTTAACACTAAAATTAGTATCTTAATTAAGACCACTCTCAAAGCTCGCCTTTCAGCCAACAATGAGACAGGTGGCATAGTGCTTAAGTGTTACATCTGCTAACTAACACTTTGGCAGTTCAAATCTACCAGGCACTCCTTGTAAACTCTATGCGGCAGTTATACTCTAACCTATAGGTCACTGTGAGTCAGGATTGACTCGGTGGCACTAGGTTTGATTTTTGGTATAAAATAAACAATAACACATGTGAGGAACATGCTTTTTAGTTCAGTTAAGTACAGGAGGCCAAATGGGCAACATATCCCAAAAGCAGAGATGAGAAGGCAGGAAGGGACAGAAAACTGGACAAACGGACAGAGAACCCAACACGGTGGAAAGGGAAATGAGGGGAGTGCTGACATGTTGCAAGGATTGCAAACAACGTCACAAAACAATTTGTGTATAAAAGATTGTGAGTGAAAAACTACTTTGTAACATAAAATTTTTTTAATGTGAACTAAAAAAAAAATGAAATCTTAATAATAAATTGAAAACAATAGACTTTACCCAAGAAAGCAATTGGAGCACACAGCCAAGTGTTATGACGCCAGATAGATTTAGATCCTTCCTACTTATTAGCCATGTAGCTTTGGGTAAGTAGTTCTCTAAATCTTCTCATCTATGAAATGGGGCAATGATACTTACTTCAGTGTGTTATTGTCTCACTTAAATGAAACAACATGCATGAATTCTGGTTCTCTCATTTACCAGCTGTGTGACCCGATTCTAAATCTTGTGTGCTTCGGTTTCTTTGTAGGCCAGATGGACTTCACAGTAACCCCTAACTCATAGACTGTGAAGAGAATTATATGAGTTAGCTCACATAAAGCACTTAAAACAGTGGCTGGCACATAGTAAATCCTTGACAAATATTAGGTATTCCTTTTTCATTATTACTTCTGATTCATTAGCTTATTATTAATTACCAGATATTACGTTGATGAGATGAAAGTATACAGGGAAACCAAAAAAACCAAACCCACTGCCATTGAGTCGATTCTGACTCATAGTAACCCTATAGGTCAGAGTAGAACTGCCCCATTGAGTTTCCAAGGAGCACCTTAAGGATCTGAACTGCCAAACTTTTGGTTAGCAGATGCAGCACTTAACCACTGTGTGCCCCCAGTGTTTCCCACATAAGGAAAGACACCTATAAAAAACCTTTGAAAAACGGAGCACAATATTCTAAAAGGAGCCATCTTCTGAGAGCGGTGTGCTGGCCTCTGCTGAGTATCCCATTGACTCTCAACAGGAAGAAGAGAGAGCCGAGGTGGACAAGAGGATGACTGGCTGCTTTGGGAAACAGCGATAGCGGTGAGTGGGCCCTGCAGCTGGGGCGAACCACGGTCCCCGGGAGCTAACCCAGCTGCCAGCTTTGCCAGTCATCATCCGCTTGCATTTCACAGTTCACAGACACAGAGGGAAGACGCCCGTGTGAAGACAGGAGGCAGAGTCTGGAGTTACAAGCAATCCCTGACTTACCATATATTTGAGTTACCATGAACCACACCTTACGAGTGTCCTTTTTTTTTGGACATCTTATTGTTAGTAATACCTACTACATACAGTACTGCAGTGTGTAATTCGCTGGTGTCATATCTGGAAGTTTATATGTAATGTTTCCAACTTCCAAAGACAAAACCCTGATCAGATTTATAAAGACACTGACAATAAATAAAAGGCAATAGTAATGAAGACTTCAAAAAACAGAAAAAAAGGTATTCGACTTACGTCAGAATTGATTCCTGATGGAGTCGTGGGAGTGGCAGCCCCTGGTAAGCTGGGGCCTACTCCTACACACTCTCACAGAGTGAGGAATGACGGGTACCACCAGACGCCAGGAGACAGGCAAGGGCAGATTCCTTGCCTAGGCCTTCAGAGACAGTGTGGCCCTTCCCAAGCCCATCTGACCCCCTCATTCCCCTAGCCCCACCCCTTGAACCCAGCTTCTAACCTCCAGAGCTGTGAGAGGATGAGCTCCTGTTGTTTTAACCCACCCAGTTCGTAGTTCTTTGTTATGGGCAGCCCTAAGAAACTAATATTCCCAAAGCACTTCATATCCATTATCCATACTTGACTGTCATAACACCTCCCAGGAGGAGGCAGATATTCTGAGTGGCCAACTCCCACCTTACAAAAAGATGTAAAGTGTTACCCACCTCACCCCACTTGAGTTTCTTCCTTTTGCCTGGTTTTCTCTGTGGTAATGCAAGTCTCCTCTCACGAGGGAAGAGGTCTAATTCAGAGGACACATTGCTACAGAAGTTGCTGGAAGTTTCTACACCCTGATAAGAGAACAGTTAACTAGCTTGTCAGATCACACAACCACCACAGAAGATATCTTTCCTTCTGGCATGTGACTGAAGTAAACAGCGCATCTCTGCCATTTTTCCTCTAAGGCAGCTAGAATTCCTCTTGACAGAGCTAGATTTCAAAAAAAAAAAAAACTATTCCAAAGGTAGGAGACACCTTATTAAATTTATGTCAGGCTGACTGCGTGAGACCTTTTAAGCCCAATCTCATTCCTTTCAGGCCCTTGTCAGATACTGTTGGCATTGCTCTGTTAGCAGACACTGGGAGAAGACTGACACTGGGCTTTCTGCTTCTCCAGCAGTCAACATGACATCTTTTCATAAATACCAAAGGGATGCCGTAAGCAAGTGAGAAATACATGCTAGATGGGTACTTAATGTATTTTGACAGTTTATTCATCACTGAAAATAGTAACACTCTTCTCCTGCTCTTTTGAGAGGGTGGTGAGGAAGAATGTCCCAATCTGTGAAGCAAAGCAGAAAATATGCCACAGGGAAATACAATCACATTGCAAACAGTTTGTGCCCATCGAACCATCTCCCCACCTCAGAGTTCATTATGGTGGGCAGTCCTGCAGCTCCTTCCTGAGTGCTTTATTCATTCAACAAATATTTATTATTTGCTATGCCAGATTGTTTCCCACACTGTGAATAAAACACCAAAAAGCAAACAGAGACAAAAACAAAACAGAGAAGTTCCTTAGGGAACTTTCATAGTAAGTAAAATACATAGAATTTCTGGCAGTGATGAATGAGGTAAAGAAACAAAAGAAAAGCGTGGGTTTCTGGTGGGCCTGGTCAGGGAACACCGCGTTCTGTGAGAAGATGGCATCCAAGCCAAGAGCTGGAGAAGGGAAAGCTAGCCAGACAGGTACCAGGGAAGAGCACTCTGGGAT
Source organism: Heterohyrax brucei (assembly GCA_028571685.1). Lineage (NCBI taxonomy): Eukaryota > Metazoa > Chordata > Mammalia > Hyracoidea > Procaviidae > Heterohyrax > Heterohyrax brucei. The sequence continues at coordinate 106,751,439 of CM053142.1, forward strand.
GAGGGAGCAGAAGGAGGCACAGAGCGCTAGAGCAGCAGTGTGGCTGGTGGGCTCCGGAAGCCGGTGCAGCCAGCAGAGCGCGGGGGAGGCAGAGGAGGGAGGCAGAGGCGGCGTCTCAAACCCGCAGCATCACTGAGGCAAATGCGAGTCACGCGCCGCATTGCTGACTACGTGTTAAAGTCACCTAGGGAGTGTTTAAGGCCCTGAGTGGCACAAACCATCAGCTGCTAACCTAAAGGTTGCTGGTTTGAACTTGCCCAGGAACACCACAGAAGAAATACCTGGCTATCTGCTTCCAGACAGATTACTGCCAAGTCAACCCTACAGTGTGGTTCTACTCCGTAATACACTGGGTCCACAAGTTAGAGTCAACTGGACGGCATCAGGTTTGCGTGTGTGTGTGTGTGTGTGTGTGGTCTTGTGGAACTTATTTTTTTTAAAAAAAAAATTGAATCAGAATCCCCAGAGGTAGACACATGCATGGATATGTTTTTGAAATCTGCACAAATGTGTCCAGTGAGGAACCAGGGTTGAGAGACACTGAATCCCAGGGTTCTGAGCAGAGGAAGGACAGGAGCTGAGTTACACTCAAAAAAGCTCACACCGGCTACAGTGCTGAGAACAGATCCTGGGAGGGCAAGGTTTCAGGCAGCCAGGAAGACCAGTAAAGAGGGAACTGCAGTAATCCAGCGAGAGAGGATAGCAGCTGGGGTGATGGATGGGCTGGGGATGGTGAGAAGAGGTCAGATCCCAGATACATTCTGAAGGAACAGCCAAGGGAGTTTCCTGACAGATTGGATACAGGATGAAAGAGCAAAGGAGGAGTCAGCGATAACAAGGCTGGGCAATCAGAAGGATGGCGTTGCCATGTGACTGAAAAAGACCACAGAAAAATCAGGTTTATGCAACCACCCAGAGGCATCTCTAGATCAAATATAAGCACCTCCCAAGGGAAGGACCACAGACAGTAAAATCCTCAGTGCCTGGCACTTAAAGGAACTCAAAAATGTTTTTAAGAGAGAGAATATGGCATGGGGCTGATGGGTGAATTTCCATAGCTGAGTATCCATAAGGTGGTTTCTTAGCAAATAATAAAGATCTTTCCAAGCATTTCTAGAAATAAACAGAGATGAAGATGTAGCCAGGAAAACTTTCCCATAAATGCCTCTGCCTCCACGTCCTGTGAATCTTTAGACCCTGTGGGAAGAGGCAACATTGCCTGGCAGGAATCCTGGCAAATACCTCTAAATTCAAGAGAAGTAGGAGATGCTTGCTTTCTGGAAGATGACTCTCCCTCTTTTCGAGCATGCAGTACATAAAACTGAAACAGAATGAGAGAATATCCTGAGTGCCAAGCAGCAGAGGAGTCAGCTAGCCACCCTGTCATTAAAAGAAGATTCATGAAGAGCAATGCCCACCTGCATCCAGTTCCAGAAGGGATAATCTCAGCCCTGAATAGAGCTCTATGTGATTTCATTTTCATATACTGCGTGAAGTTCTTGAGACTCAATGCTGACCAACTGAGCAAGGAACAAGAAAAAAAAAGTAGTAACACATTTGTCATTCAAATCACACAACGTTCAGTAGCTAAAGTCCTATATTACAAATTATACGTAGTAATGGTAAATTTTTTTAAATGAGTTCTTGGGTAAGATTTATTAACACAAATAGTTCCTGACAAACTTGGCCCAGGCTCAGGAACTACAGGTTGTCTGAGTTTTAGGGAAAAAAAAAAATCAAAGCACTTATAAGGGCTGAGTAGGGGAATTCTGCACTGATTTGAAGTGGGTCAGACTGAGTGCTGAAGACTTCTCTAAAGTTGTAATTAAGTGTGAATATTAAAAAAATTAAGAACAAATAAAAAAAAAACCAAACAGAAAACCAGCCTCTATTAGGTATTCACATCACAGACTTTCCATTGTGTTTCACCTTGGGCAAGTTTCTTTTCTCTGGAGAAAGGAATACAGATGAAAAATAGATTTGTTTTTAAAACCATGCAACCATTCTGTGTCTGGAAAACGAGAAAAAGTCACTCCTGCATGAATGCTTTGGAGAAGTATTTACCTAAGCAGCACTGGGGAAAAAATGCACCCAAAAGCTCAGTAAGCTACCTAAACTACTGGAATTTAATTTTGTAGTTCAGTCTGGTGGTATCATGGATTCCACTGTGGCCTTCACGTGTATCATTTTGACTGGGCCGTGATTCTCAGTGGTATGTGCTTTTTCCCACATGTTATGACTCTTGCCCCTATGATGCTGATGAGGAAGGACAGGCCCCAGTTGCTTACAGGAGGCAGAACTCAATCTGCAAGCTTGCACTGTGTTGAGACCATCTTCTGAGTAACAAAAGGAAAAGGAAGTCAGCAGAGTTGGGAACCTCACACCACCAAATAAGCACAGCTGGGAGTAGAGCATGTCCAAGAAAAGAAATTCCTAGTCTGGGGAAAGAAGGCCAGCTGAAAAAACCTTCCTCTGGAGCTGACACTCTAAATTTGGACTTGTAGCCTACTGGGCTGGGTGAGAATCAATTTATCTTTGCTAAAGCCATCCACCTGCAGTACTTCTGTTACATCAGCACTAGATGACTAAGACAAGTGTTTTTATTTGTGTTTTTCTCCCTGAAAAATCACATTTTTCTCTTTCCATTTAAATCATTCCCTCTTATAAGACTGGCTTAGTCAAATCAATATCTAAGTTAGCAATGTAAATTTAATTAAAGTGAGGCTTGGATAAACATTAGCTCTAAGATATTTCTTGGTCTACAGAGTGATAACTGAATTAAGTAGGATTATCTCATCATTATCATCTAAAGTCCACATTGTTACATGGAGAACTAATATATCTCACTCATTTTTTCTCTGAGGCAAGTATCCTACCAGCATTTACATAAGCCAGTTTAGTATTTTGCTCCTTCAAGAGCTACGAGAAAGAAATGCATGGAAGCTACATTTTCAGAGTGGAATGTGAAACGAGGAAGACTCATGTTAGAGCCTGTCCAAAGGGTCCAGTGATCAGCTACTAAAGGGCCTCGTTAGAAGGCAGTGCCCCCAGAGGGCTGTGTGGTGAGAGGCCAGGGCTGCCCGGGAGCTTCCTGACAGCCACTTGAGTTGACTCTCCAGGGACTCTGACGCCAGCTGTATTTGCAGCCTTGCCTTCTAGCCTGTCTGCATGCTGGGTTGTGTAAAACAAACAGGACTGTTCCCACAGAGTCCTCCTTCAAGCCTCCGCTCAGGCATCATTTCTTCCAGGAGCCCCTGGCTGATCTCTTGGTCTTTGTGCATTTCTGTATATCATGGCACATGGCTCGTGATAAAACTCTAACCCTGTCTTTTCAAAAGCTGGGAGCAGCTTGGGAGCCACTGTGTCTCTGGGTCCAGCACAGGTACGGACACATACTATGTACTCAATACTGTCTGGTGACTGAATGAATAAATTAATAGAACAGAAAAGCTAAGACACACAAATACCTAATGTGTGTTAAGTGCTGTGTAAAGATATAAAAGATAATATCCTTTTGTAGTTGACCAAAATGAGTTGGTTAATAAGGAAAAAACTGTTGCCATATCAACTGGGCTGTGACCTCCGAGAAGCAGATCACCATGCCTTTCTTCGGAAAGGCCTCAGGATGGGTGAGAACTGCGCTTCTGAGTAGGTAGCAGAGAGATAGCTGTTGGGGCCCCCACAGACTCCTCTGGTCAGTACAATGGGGAAGGTAAAAGGATGCAGAACAATAAAGCTAGCAATGGTTAAGAGTCAAGGCCATGAGTCACCCCCGAGGTTAGGAGGGTCACTGGGACGGGTTGGAGTGGGGAGGTACGCAGAGCAGAATTTTAAAAGTGGAGTCGGACAACTGAAGGAAAAGCAGCCTCCAGCCAGATGGGAGGAAGGAGAACCCGAAGAGCAAAGCCTGGTTTTGAGGCATTCCAAGATCAGTTTCAAATCCTGACTATTTGACTACTGGCTCTGTGACTTTGAGCAAGGTACACTGTTTTTTCATCTGTGAAAAACCAAACCCGAACCCGAACCCACTGCTGTCGAGTTGATTCTGACTTGTAACAATTCTTGTGGATTTGAACTGCCAACCTTTTGGTTAGCAGCTGTAGCACTTAACCACTATGCCACCAGTGTTTCCCCACTCTGTGAAAGGGGGGCAAAAATAGTAACTTCCTCACAGAAATGAGAAAGCCTGTATAACCCCTTATTATGTTATCATACACAGTGTTTTACAGTTTTTTTGTTTTTTTTGGTTTTTTCCTGTATTACATACTGCATATAGAAATGTTCTTTTTACTGGTCTCACAGAGACTGGAGGAACACTGGAAACTATGGCCGCCAGATGCTCTGCCAACTCAGAACCAAAACCATCAGCCAGACTAGGCAAGCCTATAAAACAAACAATAACACATGTGAGGAACATGTTTCCTAGTTCAATCAAATACAGGAGACCAAATGGGCAGCTCCTGTCCAAAAGCAGGCTGAGAAGGCAGGAAGGGACAGGAATTGGCTGAATGGACATACAGAACCCCAGAGTGGAAAGGGGGAGCATGCTGTCATGTTGTGAAGATGGCAGTTAACGTCACAAAACAATGTTTATGTATAAACTTTTGAAAGAGAAGTTAACTCCAGCTATAAACTTTCACCTTAAAGCATAATAAAAGAAAAAAATATTATTTTGATTCTTCATGATACAGCTAAGACACATTTAGAAGCTCCATCCTAACTGGGATGGACATGTGACTTGGGATTGTGTGTAGACAGAAGACCAGTGTGAAATCTTAGGGTCTCTTTCTCCTCTGTCGCTATGTGACACAGGTGGTTTGCTCAGTTACTACGTGAAAGGTGGGTATTTTGAACTCACCCAGCAGCACCGCTGAAAAAAGGCCTGGCAATCTGCTCCTGTCAAGATGGTTGTTATCATGAATTGAAGTTGAGCTGGTTATGGCTCTTAACCCTGTGTACAACAGAACCAAATACTGCCCAGCCCGGCACCAGAAAACCCTATACGGCACTGCTACTCTGAAACACAGAACGACATCGTGCTAGAATCAACTTGATAGCAATATGTGTCGTTCTTTGGGTTCTCCTTCTCTTCTAGGTCCTATCACAATAACAATAATCTATTAGCAGCAGAACTGTTTGTGTTTCGTTGCTATTTATTCTCCGTTTCCTTTTCATTCTTCTATTAATCATTTATTCTTACTTTTTTTCTTCCACATTTGAAACATTTGAGGTCTGACAATTAAGTTCATGAACTCATTCTAGAAAACGTGCTGCATACCTCATTGCTCAATATCACTACAGTCACCTTCGGAACACTCCCCTTGGGAAGCTGTGCGCTGATTCCAGCACCTAGCCCACCCTTCAAAGCAATCTGAGAACTCTTCTTCCGGAATGGCCATCAGAGCTATCGTCAGATTACCCTTGATGTCCTGAATGCCATCAAAATGTCCTCCTTTCAATATTTCCTTTATCTTCAGGTAAGGAAAAAAGTCATTGGGGGCCAGATCAGGTGAGTAGGGAGGGTGTTCCAATACAGTTCTTTGTTTACTGGCTAAAAACTCCCTCACAGACAACTATACAGTTAAGTTCATGAACTTGCCACCGTGCCATCATGGGCAATGGCCCTTCCAGCAAGAGTTCCAAAATAGCTTTGAAGGGTGGACTCGGTGCTGGCATCACTACATAGCTTCCCACAGGGAGTACTTCAAAGGCAACCCTAGTGATATTCAGCAATGAGGTGTGTAGCACTTAGAACAGTTAAGTTCGCAGACTTGTCAGACCTCGTATGTTCAGTTCTTTTCCCCTTTACTTTGGAAATTTGCTTCTTTTCTTTCAGGTGCTGCTGTAGAAATCTAACGGCAATCTTTCTTTAGATTACTTTCACTTTGGGGATCCAGCTGCCCTTCGGTGAGAAAATCAGGCTAGCCCGCTCTAGAGAAAGAACGTGTGAGGGAAGAGATGCTGAGTGGTTGAGAGAAGCCACAAGAAGAACCAGGAAGATAAAACACCAGAGAGGTGAGAGAGGCTTTCCTGGGGCTTCCAGCCCAGCTCAGCTGCCAGCTGGATGCAGCCCCATGAGTGACCCTAAACAACACCACATGAATTAACCAAAAAAACCAAACCCACTGCTGTCGAGTTGATTCTAACGCATAGTGACCTAACAGACAGAGTAGAGCTGCCCCTCAGTTTCCAGGGAGCACCTAGCAGATCTGAACTGCCGACCTTCAAGGTAGCAACAGTAGTACCTAATCACTATGCCACCAGGGTTTCCATGTGGATTAGAACCATCCAATTAACCCACAGAATCATAAAAAAAAAATAATAATAATTTGTACTTGTCCTAAGCCGCTACATTTTGGGATCGTTGGTTACGCAGCAATGGATAACTGAAAAACTAATAAGTTTGGTTATTAAGAATCTTTTAGGAATTAAGATCTAGGAAACTTAGAAACACTCAGCTAGTTGACGAACATTGAAGATGTGGAGCTGTGGTCTTATCCAAGAGACTCAGCAAGAGAACTGTAACCAGAATCCCTGACACTCATTTCACAGTTGATGAGCTGATACTATTCTTCTAGGATACCAGCTTTCTGAAAGTAAGGATCCAGCTACATAACTTAACTCAGCCCCGTCCTACTCATCTAGTGCCTGCTGTCACAGAAATACCACAGGTAGGTGCTTTAACAAACAGAAGTGTATTCTCACACAGTCTAGGAGACTAGAAGTCTGAATTCAGGGCACCAGCTGCAAGGAATGGCTTTGTCTCTCTGTAGGCTCTGGGGAAAGTCTTTGTTATCTATCTTCTTCTGGGCCTAGGAGCTTTCAGTGCAGGGGCCCCAAGTACAAAGGATGCACTGTACTCCTCCTTCTTGTTTGGTGGTTATGAGGCCCCTCTCCTCTCAGTTCCATTTTCTCTTTTACATCTCAAAAGACATTGACTCAAGATACAGCCCAATCCTGTAGACTAAGTAAATCCTGTCTCATTACCACCGCTGTGTTAACATCACAGAGGTTATAATATACAACATGGAGAATAATCACTGAGCTCACAAAGCAGTGGACAACAACACAATGTGGGGATCCATGTCCTGGCCACATTGTCAAATATTTTGGGGAGACACAATTCAATCCATGACTGTCTTAGTCACCTGGTACTGCTCTAACAGAAAATACCATGAGAGGAAAGCTTCACAAAGAGCAGCTTTTATTGACACAGTCTTGTAAGCTGCAAATCCATTTATAAATTGTAAGTCCGTTCAGTAAGAGAATTTATCAAAGTCCAGCAGGATAAGACCAAATCCAGTGAGAGCATCTCGGCATAGGAACCTCAGGTCCAAAGGACATGCTCTGCTCTCAGTGCTTCTCTTTTGGTAGTATGAGGTTCCCAACTTCCTTGCCTCACTTCTCTCCCTTATAACCCACAAGCTTGTAGCTTGAGAACTGCTTCAGTAACACAACTGTTGCCCATTTTCCATCATCAATCTCACAGAGACAGGACTCACAACACATGGGAGGAAGGGGACTATATCGGGACTCATAGCCAAATCAAATCAACACACACACTTTGGGGGGGACACAGTTCAATCCATGACAGTGACAAACCCTGAAGTTCAGTCTCTATCTATGGGATGATCATCGAGCATTCAAGTGTGCTGCGACACATTAGCCCAGTTGGTTCATGTAAGATCTCTACCAATTACATTTCTTTTCTCATCTGCTATTAGTCATTGTTGCGGGCAGCAATGATACGGTGGTAGACTTCTCATCTTCCACAGGAAAGAGCTGGGCTTGGTTCCCGTTCAACACACCTCATGTAAAACCAGCACCCATGTGTCACTAGGGGCTTGCATGTTGGGTGACACTAAACAGGTTTTAGAGGAGCTTTCGGACTAAAATGGGACAGGAAGTAAGGCTAGGTAAGCTACTTTCAAAAGTCAGCTGATGAAAATCCTGGGGATGATAATGGTCCAGTCCAAATCCAATCGTGGGAATGGCGCAAAACCAGGCAGTGTTTTGTTCTGCTGTGCACGCGGCTGCCATGAATCAGGGAATTCAACAGTAGCTAAAACATTGATCATTGTCATTAGGGGACAAACTGGCTCTTAATTACTCATGGATCATTTATGCTTTTTGTTCTTCTCTTGGTTGTACTGCAGTCTCCATGAAGGGCAGACAGGAGTTACACATCATGTTTATCCTCCACCATGTCTGACAATGTTCCATAATCCTCTCCAGGTGATTTCTGGCCATTCATCACCAAGGCTTGACCCTTGATCCTGTGATTCTACGACACCAGACTCCTTGACAGAAGAGCCTACAGATACTACCGAATTCTCTGAGAGTATGAGACTGAATGCTATGCTGATGTATTACTGTACAGAGAAGCTGAATGAGCTGAACTATTGTGGCTACCTTGTGAAATAATTTTTAAATTATTTGGAGGAAATTAGTTTAAAAAATTTGTATGTGGTTTAAATTGTTCCTACCACTTCTCTGGAATTTTAAAACAAATTCCCTGGTACCCCGTCCAGTAGAACTGTTTACCTTATAAATCTGGGTCATTTTACTAAAAAATATTGAATATAATCCTTTATTTATATAAATAACTCAAGTGTGTAGTTTATAATGATAAAGCAGGTATTTGTTTGGCATACCAAGCAATTTCACATTATGATGATCAGCCAGGCTAAGACGAGCCAACAGACCTAGAAGGCCTAGTCTCTTTAACATACACTTGGTTACGAAGATTTCCAGTTTTGATACTTGTGACACATTGTGTTTTACAGGGGAAAAAAAATCATTTCCACTTTTATTATGTTTGAGACTTATAACCTCCTATTCTTCCTCACGTCACTTTTATTTATACAAAGTTTACTTATGAGCTGTGCTTTCCAAAGTCACTTCTCACATTTATAAACATACATTAGAGTATTATGTGAGATATTTTAAAAATGATTATCTTGATAAACACAGTTTATTTGCTAGGTCACCTGGGGAAGTTATTTACCCTTTCTGAGCCTGAAGTAATTGTCGCCATCTTTCAGGGTTGTCATGATGATGAACGATAATGAATAAACACCATCTCTCACAGTTTGCTTTATGGAATTAAAGCCAGTATAAGTGCCATAGGGAGCCCTGGTGGTGCAGTAGTTAAGCACCTGGCTACTAGCAGAAAGGCCGATGGTTTGAATTCACCAGCCACTCCACAGGAGAAGGATCTAACAGTCTACTTCCATAAAGATTACAGCCTTGGAAAGCCTTCTACTCTATCCTACAGGGTTGCTATGCTTCGGAATCCACTCAATGGCAGTGGCCTTGGTTGGTATAAATACCGTGGCTCTCTGGGTGGTACAAACAGTGAAGTGCTCAACTGCTAGCTGAAAGATTAGCAGCCTGAACCCACCAAGAGGTCCCTGGAAGACAGGCCTGGCAATTTGCTTGTGAAAGAACATAGCTTGGAAAACCATTTGGAGCATTCTACTCTGCAACTGGAAGCTACTTGACAGTAACACAAAACAATTTTTACCATATATGTATCAAATTTTGCAGTTCAAATCCACCAGGTGCTCTGAATACTCTGGGGGTCAGTTCCACCCTGGCCCCTAGGGTCGCCATGAGTCGGATCCGACTCGACAGCACTTGGCTTTATACTCTGTTTACTCTGGTCTTCACAAAAACCTGTATCACAGACCGAAGCCCCTACCCCCAAAACCCCCAACTTAACCTAGATGCCTAGTGACCCTATAGGACAGAGTAGAACTGCCCTGTAGGGTTTTCAAGAAGCAACTGGTAGATTCAAACTGTCAACCTTTTGTTTTGCAGCTGTAGCACTTAAGCATTAGGCCATCAAACTATTCCAGATTAATTGGTGACAAAACTGAGGGTTTGTCAAAGGTGCCCCCCTATCCCAGCAACAATGGTCCCTCAAGCAGTCATCTAAATTACTCAAGAGGTTATTTTAGGAGTTTCTAGTTCTACTTTATTATTTTATTGTGACTAAGTGAAAGCATACAGCTGAAATTAAATTTGCTTGCCTGCCTATCTGCAGCTCCTTCTGCTCTTTGTCCCGACAGCACACGCCTCCTTTTCGTTCTCTGTATGTCACATCCTTTTAACAATCTCCTGTCCCCTCCTTCCCACCTTCTCCTCTCTCTCCTAGTAAAAGGCCAGTAAGACAGCATCCTATAGATGCATGAAACCATGAAGTACACACACCATACGCTTCTAGTTTATATATATCACTATGCAGTAAAACTTGTAAGAGCAAATTAATCATGATCTTTCCACACTAACTTTCATATTATAATAACCAGAAAACATGGGGTTGGGGTTTGTCCTTAAGCAGGGAAAGGTGAAAGAACTGTGAAAAAAATCTTAGTACATGCTTACAAACAATTCTTTTAGAAAAACACAAGTTTGGTTGTCTGTGGATGAGACCTGTGTTCTAACAGTCTCTGCATGTGTCCTCGCTTTACTATGATCTAATCTAATGTGAAAGCTCCTAGCTCACTGTTAGCAACCCGATCTGCTGTAGCTGCTTGCAAACTAAAAATAGTTTTAAAAATGAAGCAATCAGGGATTTAGTCATCTCAAAGTAATTATCCCACATTTTATAATTTGGAAAGTATAAATTACAGCCAACAATTTACTCACAGATTTCATTTAGTTTCAGAAAACCAAACTCCTTTGTGTTTTCATTATGTTAGAATATTTTGTTTCTTAAAGGGAGGACTAAGAGTCTGCTTTCCAAGCACTAAATCTCTTAGCAAATAAGAATAATGTATTCTGACACAAAATTTGATATGGTCCCATTTCAGGATTTCTTTATCAAAAAAAGGCAGAATCTTAATTACCCAGTAAAGTTTTTTAAAAGTATAGATCTGTAGGCCTTACACCAAATCTCTCGAATCAGAATGTATGTTTAGGGTGGCAAGAGGGAGGTGCAGGAAATTCTCTTTTGTTGTATACCTTTCCCCTATGGGAAACCCTGGTAGCATGGTAGCTAAGTGCCACGGCTGCTAACCCTAAGGTTGGCAGTTCAAATCCAACAAGTGCTCCTTGGAAACTCTGTAGGGCAGTTCTACATTGTGCTATAGAGTTGCTGTAAGTTGAAATCTACTCAATGGCAGTGGGTTTGGGTTTTTTTGGTTTCTCCTATAATTCTATTGATAAGGCTAGTTTTGGACCAGATGACTTGGTCAGCCAGATGAAGGGAACCAGAGGCAGCACTCAGGTCCAAGGGAAGGTTGCCGACGTTGCAGGATCATCCAAGGACTTCACAGAATTTATACCAACAGTGTGTCTCCCTCTGTGTTTCTACTCCCAAAACTTTCACCAACATCCCTTCTAACATTTCAGAAAAAAAATTCTTATTTTAGGGAAAAAAAAAAAATCTATATAGATAATTGAAATATTTAAAGCTAAAGATGAATACATTTAAAACTCCCTAGGTCAAACAAGTAAAGATTTATAGAAATTGACCAAAGTAAGAAAATGTTCCAGGCCATTCTTTCAGAAAATAAATCATAAGAAATTTTGCTCACAACTAGCTACAGAACAGATTATCACAAACATACAGAAAACAGTGGGCCTGCTATCTTCATTACATGAAAAATATTCTAATTGAGTGAAGATATTTCTTTCCTCCCAGGGACAATTTTTGTCCCTAGGATTTTTGCTTAATTTCTGCAATGAGTTTCCACTTCTCTCACAGGTGCTTGATAAAATACTTACATCTTAGAGTAACTCACTAGTTAGTAGCTTAGAGAACAATCTACTTTGTTCATATAAATCTAGATTATTATGTGAAAGGCCAATTATATAAAAGTTTCGAGTGGGACAAACTTTCAAAGCACAAATTCATTTTGTTCCTATATTTAAAATAGATGTGATTAGACTCCTGCCAACAAAATGATATACCTAAGAATTTTAAATTTCACCTAACATTTAGTTTCATGCTTTTTTACCATCATGCCTTCTTACTTTTGCTCAAAACACAGCTCTGCTTTGTGGTAGTCAAGACTGTTTAGTTTTCCTTTGTTTGCATTATAGTATCTTAGATCTCAGCTCATTCTATCCTTTAATAAAATATCAGTATGAGCCAGCATTAGATTCTACGCATTACCATTCCTGGCACTATTCTTATGTTATAGCATGGATTTTCCAGAATCCAGGGTTTTAAGGATAGAATGGCCATAGAAATCCAATCCAGAAAAGGCTCAGCAGATCCTCTCTGCTGCTTCCTTCGTGGTAGCCCTTCTCATCACTGGCAATCTCTAGCGGTTCAAGGGTTTTTCCTTGTATCCCTCCTAACTAGCTGTGTGACTCTGAGCAAGTCACAGTATCTCTGATTCTGAGCTTCTCCAGAAATCAAGAAGTTATGATGACTTCGAAGGTCAACAAAACTTTTCCTAATTATCTGAATGGCAGCAAATAGAGTAATATGTTTGCTTGTAACATCTTCAGTTCTAAGGGACTGTACCTAACGGACGAAGTCTGCATGAGACAGGGGCAATAATTGTTTAACACCATGCAAAACGGGATTCTCAGTGCTTCTGAACAGAAGTTCTGCATCTTTTATCAATCAGCACACTCCCTTTCCACTCACTCCTTAACCCTTTGCTGATCAGCATGGCACTAAGCGAATTCTCACAGTGCCTGCTATTGTCATCACTGACCCCACTCTTCAAAACCACCCATGCCAACGCTAGAGGTGTTCTTCCATCCTCATTGATATCTCTGCAGCACCTGTCACCACTGCTCACTCCCATCTTTAAAAAACTCTCTTCTCCCTTAGCCCCAGTGGCAACTTATCTCTGCTTTTCCTCTGTCGTTGTCTACACACTCTTTTGCCTCATTCTTTGGCTTTTCCTCGTTGCCTTCTTCCAGTCAAAGTCAACATTCTTTTCACCCTCTTATCTTCACCAGGAAGAAGGCTGAGCTTGAGCTCTCACGAATTCACTGTGTGACCTTGGACAACTCTTTTATCAACCAGCTTCTTTGTGCTGAGAAAGAGTTGAACTTGATGATCCAGAAGATTGCCTTTAAGGTATACACCATTATTCTAGTCTATCCTAATCCCATTCCTCCATGTATCAGTATGAGGTCAGGTTCAGAAGGCCAGTGTAAAACCACGATGGAGCTACCACCAGAAAGCCATCAATCTGACAGTGAGGAGCAGCCTTCAATGACCATCTGGTCTGAGAAAATCTAGTTCCAGAGAAGGAACAACTACCTCATGACAGAGTTGGGGTTAGTAAGGTCTCCCGGGCTTTCATAGGCTGCAAAACTATAGTTTGTGCCTTCCAAACCCAGTTGAAGTAAACAATGAAAACAGAGTATAATGAAGCATAGAAGATACAGATTGATCTAGAACACTCTGGAGTCTTCCTTTCATTTAAAAAATGAAAACTTTATACTGTCAGTCCAAGAATTTTGGAAAGATATTTGCCATAGATGGTTCTCTACCCAAAATAGCACAACTTCATGTCATAAAACAGCTCAGATTTGTATTTTTAAATAACCAAATAAAACAGAACACCAAGTACAGAATACATATATTTACATTAATTCAAAATGCCCAAAGCACAATAAAGTTCATTTAATAGCTCATATAATTTTTAAGATATACATACACACAAGCATGAGAACAAATATTACTTTGTTAGGTGAAGGTTTAAGAGGGTACTGAGACACATTGGTATTGACACCCACACATTTATGACATTAAATAATGACTTGAAACTTTCAATTTTTTGTACAAACACACGAAAAGTACAAAATGGGAAGAAGACAAACAAATGTTTCTTTACTCCACTATTTATCTAACACCATGAAGGATGTGGCATTACCCAGCAAGTTTTATCACTGTAGTCTGTTTACCTTAGTCTGAAATAACGAAATTAGCTGAAAAACTCTCAAGACTAACTTTACTCTATGCTTTACAAATCACTGCTATTTTAGTCTTCCTTCTACATTTCTTAAGAAACACAATAGAACATTAATGATTTTCTTTAAAATAACTTTGGTCCTAGTAAGTTAGCAAAGGCTATTTTCTGAGAACATTAGTAAAGGAAATTTTTTTCTTTTTTTCCTTTTAAGAACTCTGAATGGAACCATGTCAGTTGTATTACCTCTGGACCAGCTCTGAAATTATTAGTGGTGCTAAAGGCTATTTGGTGGTGCAGCGGTTAATTGCTACAACTGGTAACCAAGAGGTCAGCAGCTTGAGTCCACCAGATGCTCCTCAGAACCTCTACGGGGCAGTTCTCCTCTGTCTTGTAGGGTCACTACGAGTCAGAATCAACTCGACGGCAATGAGTTGTTTTTTTACGGTCATTTAGCACCTAAGCTGTGGGAAACAACCCTATCTTTCTTTGGCACACTGAGGAACCGAAATGCCTTACCACACTTCCTACTAACTCTTTAAAGAGACCATTGGGTTGTGTTTTAAAAAAACCAAACACAATTTCTGTCCTGTTGTTTATTTTGCAGACTACACACAAAGTTAAATGTGGACAGAGTAAATTACCACAGCACACAAACACAGGCACAAAACTAAGTGGACGCCACAAAGGGTGTGTCTGAAAACACAGAGTTGACAGAATCTGAGTCGGACTTCACTCGAGTGGACTTCAAGATGCCCTCGGCTATCACCGTCTCACTGGGAAACAGCCGCACTTTCCCATTCTGCTCTGCTCTGGTACCCTTCAGGGGTTCCAGAAACACCACTCTCTTCCCAGCACTTGCCTTCCGTTCGTCAGCTGGGGCATCACTAGCAGGATCAGGATTCAGAATAGATGAATGGACACTGCTCTGGTTTAGCACACTTTTCTGTCTCTTGGCTTTACACTTGCAGGGACATGGTGTCAGATAGAGGTACAAAAGTACCAAAACAATACTGGCCACACAAGCAGCTAGAGTGGTAAAAGCTGTGTTAAATGCCTCATGAGCATGGGATCTGTTTACAGTGAAATTGCTCACATTGATGGTGACATCCACAGTCTCATTTAACAGTCGTTGCCTATTCATTGCAATACAAGAATAGACTCCAGCATCCTCAAAACGAGGACTTTCTATAATCAGACTTCCATTGTGAAACACGTGAAAGTTTTCCACCTCTTTATCAGGCTCTAGCAGTCTGTTATCTGGACCTACCCAGATGAAATCAGTATTTGCACTACCAGTCTTACTGTCACAGTGGACAATCAACCTTTCTCCAACCTGGGCCTCATGAATAAAGCCAAGGGCACGAAAGGAACCATTGACAATGCTGTCAGAACAATTCATAAAGTTGTCCTGCAGGAGAGGCACCTGATGAGACTGCCTAGAGTCAGACCATGGATGGCATGTATAATCATTCTTAAAATCCATCACCGAGCTAAAGTGCCTACGATACCAAAAGATGAGCAGTGAGTAGAGGGCACAATCACAGATAAATGGGTTTCCGTGAAGGTAAATGCTTCTCAGCTGTGTTCCTGGCACTAAATTCATACGGTGCATTGGTATGGAAGGGATCCGGTTATAAGAAACATCTAAAAACGTCAGTGCTGCCAGTTTGAACCTTCCAACATACAAATCCATGGGAAACTGCGTGAGAAAGTTTCCACTTAAGTAGAGTTTTTGCAAATGGGCAAGCCCTCCAAACGCAGAAGGATCCAGATAGGAAATGCGGTTGTTGTACAGCAGGAGCACTTCCAGAACCTTCAACTCTTGGAACACTGCACTTTTCAAGGTCTTCAGCTTATTAGATGACAAATCAAGACACTTCAGATTTGGAGTGGTGGAAAAACTGCCTGCGGCAAGGCTGGTGATGTTGTTATGACGAATAATTAGTGTATTCAGTTTTGCAAAAGATACTGGAAGCCACTCAGAGTCCAGAGGCCCAATTCTGTTATAACTCAGATCCAGTCTCTTAATCAGTCTGAAAAGGTTCCCAGGCACCTTGGACAGGTTGTTGTTGGTGCAGCTCACAATGTCAGTGGCACAGATGCAAGCTGTGGGGCACATCCCAGAGGCGCCACTGCTCAGGGTCGCAGTGATAACCAACAAACAGAGCAGTTCCCTGCAGCTCGGCCTGACAACTCCAAGCTGGGTGGGCAGGGTGTGTAAACGTAAAGACATTATGGTCACCTCTGAGTCTCTTCCGGGTGCTTTTTCCACCAGCTCAGCCTCCCACCAGTGAGCCTGGTAAACAATCAGTATTTAAGAGGGGGAAAAAAGCAGAAGTTAACTATCACTAGTCAACCCTTAAGAGTCATATCTCGCTTAGCTTCCTGGCTAATAACTTGTGATAAGGATGTTTTATTTTACACTGGGAGCTCTATTTTGCTTTTTTAATGTTAAATACAATTTTTCCTGGGTTACTCCTGCTTACAGGCTAGTTACAGCCACATTCTATCAGTACAACTGTTTCACAATCAGAAGCTCATTTTTTTTAAGTTGCATTCAGCACTGTTTTTAAACTCCCTCCAACAGACACAAAAATACACAAACACTTCCTACAAACAATTAAACGGAAATGTTTAGCAAGCTACCCGTCCAGAAAAAACTCACTGAGCCGGGAAACCTCACGGGCTCCAGAGATAGGCCGCGGACGGTGGTGTCTTCTAAAGGTCTGTCGTCTATCGTGTGTCTGTCACTCTTGCATCCTCCGAGTTCCTTTCCCTGGAGCACCCAGCTGGCGGCAGCCTCTGGCTGGTTCTCAACTTTGGGGAGTTTCAAGCAGCCGTGGTGGTGGCGGGGGCAACCCGAAGCTCAGCAAACCTCTCCTCCGGCTGGTTCTTCCCAGGTTCCTTCCAGATCACAGCTGAAGGTACCGCCTCGGAGCTCTGGCCCGCCAGTGCCCGCGCGGAGGGCGCCCCGCTCCCAGAGCTGGGCTCGAGGGGCGGGGGCGCCGGGAGTGGGTCGGGAGCGGTCCCTCCTCTCCGCCCTCCCGAGGCTGCAGGACGAGGGGTTCCAGCGCGCCGCCGTCGGGGTTTCAGCCACGCGCGCCTGCTCCCTGAGCCTGGCCCCACGGCCGAGTGCGGGGCGGTGAGGCCAGTCCCGCCCCTGCGCGCCTGCTCTGGCGCCGGAGTCAGTTGTGAGGCTGCTCGCGGGCTCCAACCGAGTGCGCGGCGGGGGGCGCGCGGCGCGAGGAGGGGGTTGCGGCACAGCCAATCCGCGCGGCGGCCGGCGCCCCCACCCCCACCCCGCGGCCCTGGCGCTGGCTGTGAGCCCTCCGCTTCTGTCTTCTCCCGGGACCCGGAGGGCGCTCGTACGGGCGGGGACCAGGGTCCACACCTAAGACCACAGCTCGAGCTAGGGGGAAGCCCAGTTCGCCTCTCCGGGGTGAGAACGCACCCACTTCCGCCAGTTGCGTCCGTTTGTCCAGCCCTGGACGGGATGGGGGAGACTTACTGGGCGGACGGGGCACGCAGCCCTGGAGGGAGGGTCGTACCCTTAGGGACCCACTCTGTCGCAGCTGTTCAGGTCACTTCTCTTTCCCCACCCAGACCCCTCAGTCCCCCATCTTCTTACAGCTTTGCTTTGTGGCGAGTGCCAAGGGGGCTTAATAGGCTGTAGGAGCATATCTAGGTCTGCAGGTTTTAGTTTGTTTTAAAGATTTGCAAAATAGAGATAGAAGCCGCCTTTTATCTCCGCCCACATCTGGGCGGAGGAGATGGAGAGGGTGGGGGGAGTCAGAGATGTTTCCTTTTGAGCGACAGGGATATATATCTGCCTTAGAGCAGCGACGGGGAAGGCACAGCTGGGATACCCCGCACCTCCCTGGCAAAGTTCTCTCTCCTAACTGAGGAGGTGGCAACGGGGTGTGTGCCCAGTTCCAGAATTAGGAGAGCAGGATGAAGGCTTGGAACTGACCTTCCAGCTGGTATACAAAGATAAGGGTATTAAGCTTAAAGAACAAACAAACATACAAAATCCCAAAGCCAAACCGTTTGTTGCATACTTGTTCGCGGCTCACGTGGGACTTGGGACAGATCGTAGATGGGGTGTCTGCGCGGAGCCTCTTTGTTCTTCAGGTTCCCTTGGGAGAGGTCAAGCGTGCGCCCGACTCAAGAGGGCTTTGCTGTCAAGGCCTGGAAGGCGCAAGCCTCGGTGGACAAGGCCATGCAGAAACGAAGCTCGTGAGCTTTTGAATTTTGTTTAATTCTAAGATCTTTTAACAATGACTGAGTCAGATGACTCATTTGGCCCTTATGTCTGGATGAGGAGAAATAGATGACTGCCATGGTAGAGGTGCTAACCAAAGCGGTAGCATAGAGACCGAAGAGCAGAACATGCTGAAAGGCAATTGGAGGCCAGGAACAAAACTTAGAATATTAATATCACTTAACGATGACAACTAACAAGCACACACACATGCACAACCTTGAGTAAAAATTGGTCCCTACTTTGTCCATGTGGTCTACTTAGGCCAGTGCCTCATTTACACAGAACTGTGTGAATTGTTAGCCACCCTATTTACGGAGCTCTGGTGATGCAGTAAGTCAGAATCGACCCAACAACAAAGGATGTGGTGGTGCAGTGGTTAAGAGCCTGGCTGCCAACCACAAGGTCGCAGTTCAAATCCATCAACTACTCCGTGGAGACCCCCTGGAGCAGTCCCACTCTGTCCTACATGGTCACTATGAGACAGAATTTACTCCACCCTCCGTGGCACAGTGGTGAAGAGCTCAGCTGCTGACCTTTGGCAGTGGAACCCACCACCAGCTGCGTGGGAGAATTCTTGGAAGATTATGGCCTTGGAAACCCTATAATGCAGTTCTGTCCTGTCCTATAGGTCTCTAAGCTGGAATCCATCCCAGCCAGTGAGTGTTAGTTTGGGGACACAATGGCTGGGTAAGAGCTCAGCTGCTAGCTGAAAAGTTGGCATGTAGAACCCACCCAGCAGTTTCGCAGGAGAAAGACCTGGCAATCTACTGCTGGGTCTGTGAGCTGGAATCACCTTCCCTACAACCAGCTCCAACTCTGTGGAGTAAATCTGGAGTACCAAACAAAATACCTGTTGCCTTTGAGTCCGTTCCAACTCATAGCAACTCTATAGAACAGGTTGGAACCACCTCATAGAGCTTCCAAGGGGCACCTGGTGGATTGCAACTGCTGACCTGTTGGTTAGCAGCCATAGCATTTAACCAGTATGCCACCAAGGTTTCCAAATCCCCCATAATTCTAGGAAATCAAGATATTTTCAGATGAGAGCAGCCGGACTCAGATTAATTCCAGTTTGATAAAAAGTTGGATTGTATCATGGGAAAGATAGAGTTTGAAATGCTTCTTGGAAATATTTCCTCACTGTGAGCTCCCAAGAGAGAGCACAGGCTGAGATTGCCTAATGTTAGACCATGCTTCCTGGGGTTCTCAAAACGCACGGTCTCCAGGCTTCCATTTTTATGGAATTAGAGTGGTGAACACAGAGAAACAATGGCTATTTCTCAAAACAATACTTTTTAAATGACTAAGAGTGGCAAGGTTTCTGTAGTACTTTCCTAAATAATTTTCATCCTATTAAAAAACAAGCGTGAAGGTAGAAGACTTGCATTTAATACAAAAATAGTCTAAAAAGAATGCATGACTAAAAGTGGACACAGGAGGTCTTGTTATTGTAGCTGCAGACGTATCATAGAAACATTAGGGAAAGACTATACAGCATAAATAAACTAAATGCATTCACGATCCACAGACAAGTACACTTAGCTGTTGGAAATGCTAACTTGGGGCTTCCACACATTTATCAGGTGGGTTGCAGTGTATGGGGTGGGTTTACTTAGCATGGAGGCATAAAGTTAAGGGTTGACTTTAATAGTGGTATAAGATATAAATCTTATTTCGTGGAGGACAGTGTTTCTAGCATCTTTTTAGCACGGTTCTTCATCTTCTTCTCTCCCTTCTACGAGATCCTCTCTGTCTGCTAGGAGGTAAATTCTACAATGGCAGAGATTTTATCTGTCTGAGACACTATTCTATTCCTACCTCCTAGCACCCTGCCTGATATTTCATTGACATTTAATAAGTATTTGGTGAATAAACTGATTAGTGGAGAGTCTGTTCTATGTGGTTAAGATATGGTTTACCCCTTCTGGATCTGGGATCGCTGGCTGCCATCCTGTTGTCTGCGCTTCAGAAAGCTTGTGTGGAATGTAGAGATCAAGGGGGAAGAAAAGAGTCCTGCAAACATACTGGAGCCCTGGATTCAGTAATGCCTGAAGGCCATGGTACCCTTGTCTTCCTTTTTAATTACAATTTTCCCTTTTTTTCTTGATGCTTTTGTTTACCTATATTATTTTGAGTAGTGTTTATGTTACTTGTAACCAAGAGTCCTAATACATATAATGATAAAAAATCATGTATTGATCAATTCTTATGAGCTGTGTGTTTTACATGCATTATTTCATTTACTGTTCATCACAAATGGGTGACACTATGCAATCTATAATTCAGATAGTAAGCATCTGTGTTCCAAGTTACCTGAAAATGGAGTGGCAAGAAATTAGCTGGAGGTTCAGTTTGAAGGATTTAGATTAAGCAGATGAGGGACGTTTCTGACAGGGAGGTTGCATTGTGGAATGGGTTGCCAAGGGAGACGGTTGAATTGCCTTCTCAGGGGTTTAAAATAGGACACAAATATTCCTCTGGCCTCTTGGTGGTTTGACCATTCTAGTAATGACTCCCGAGGAGAGTAGAAAGTGGACCGATACTTGACATGATGTTGAATCTAGACTGCTGGGTGTCTGTGGTAGTGTGGTCATCTGGCCAGCTTTGGAGTGGACGGAATCTCAGGAGTTCTTCTAGCCCTGTGATTTCCAGAATTTCACAGGTTGTCATCAAGAAGCAAAGGATTAGAGATAAGAGGCAAAAAATTGTTACAGCATTAGTTTGATAATTACTATTAGTATTACTTAATAAAACCTGTTATCACTTTAATTAAATGAGCAGTTTAGTAAAACCTGTTGACATGGAGTCGATTCTGACTCACGTTGACCAAATGTGTTGCAGAACAGAACCGCTTCATGGGACCTGGTTGGTCATAATCTCCACAGAAGCAGATCACCAGAATTTTCTTTTGCGATGACACCGGATGAGTTCAAACCACCAGTCTTTAGGATAGTTGTTATTGTGTGCTCATCAGTGATTCCAACTCACAGAGTCCCTATATGACAGAGTAGAACTGTCCCATAGGGTTTCCTATGCTGTAATCTTTTTGTAAAAAATTTTTATTGTAATTCAGTGAAAGTTTACAATCCAAGTCAATTTCCCGTGCAAAACTCCAAGCACCCACATCTATGCAACTGCCTGCTGTCCTCAACCTGTGACAGCACACTCTTCCTTTCCACTCTTTACTTCCAGCATCCACTCTTGTCTCCTCCTCTCCACCTTCCCTTCTCCCCTTTATAGACAGACCACTTGGACAGCCGTAGGCTGTAATCTCTACTGGTGCAGGAGCATCAGGTCTTTGTCTTCCTAGAGCCGCTGGTACGTTCAAACCACATTAGCAGCTAAGTGCTAAATCACTGTACCAGCAGGGTCCAGCACAAGCCATTGGAGCCACTCACGAATCCTGAGTCCTTCAGGAGCACTATTATGATTCAGTGAAGTCTTTCACATTCTTTATTTGATTCTAACATGAATCTTGTAATTTGGTATAATTTGGGTACTGGCAGATGTACAGTGTTTCCTCTTTTTAAATCCGGGGGAGCTTGGGATGTTCTCTGGAGACACTCCTTGCGGAGGTCCCTATCTCTGTAAGTCTAACTTTTCCGTACACAGGCAACTTCTATTGAAGCCTTCTCAGCCCGGTGACCAGCACTGTGGTAAAGTTTTTACAGTGTGACTTAAGCCCAAGGACCTATCTATGGAAAACTGGGCCTGCGGCAATTAGTTTTAAGTTGATGAGTGACCTCTCACAGCTGGCAATGGAAACTGCTGGAATGGCCAATAGAATTGGCGTCCCTCTTGAAGTAGTGCTCAGGGCACACACCATAACTGCCGTCGTCAGTAATGCCTCTGCCTAAGCCTCTGCCCATTTAAAAAAAACATTGCTGTTGAGTCAATTCTGGCTCCTAGCTTCCCATTCTATAGAATGGTCCCAAAGAATCTCCAAGGAGCAGCTAGTGGATTTGAACAGACAACATTTTGGTTAGTAGCTGAGCTCTTAACCACTGGATCACCAGGACTCTGTAGCAACTAAAAATCAACTATAATAGCCTACAATGTCTATAAAGCTAAATGCCTACAGAATAGGTTGTTGTTTGTTAGAATATGAAGTCTGACTGATAGGACCAGGTATCTCTGTTCGCCAACTCGGAACGTGCTCCTGTTTCTCCAGGCTATTTTCTGGGTCTGCTGCAGCTGGCTTCTGTAAATTTCCCAAGATTCATAGCAGAATCTCTCGTCTAATACTTTGTCTCTCACTGTATGGAGATGTATTTCCAGGGCAGACCTGGGCTCCAATTGTTATGTCTTCCATACTCGGGAAGGCATAGAGTTGTTCTTAGTTCTGGGGAAGCTCCTTTTAGCTAGAAATATGGGTGTGTGTGGAAGAGGCTGCCCTGATCCCCTCCCCAGGGAGATGAGGGGCTTAGGCAATCCCTATTCTCCATCTACTTCTTCCATCTTCTCTCTTCCTTGACAGAATCTGAATAGTTGTTAATTTTTTTTTAATGAGATAAAACTCATGTAACATAAAATTAATTATTTTAAAGTATAAAATTATTTTCCATGAATGCACAGTATTGTCTAACCATCACCACTCTCTGACGCCAAAGTACTTTCATCACCCCAGAAAGAAACCCCACATCTATTAAGCAGATACTCCTCCTTCCCTTCCAAATCAGCACTCAGCATCCACAAATCTACTTTTTGTTGCCTTGGCTTTGCCTTGTCTGGCCATTTCATATAAATGGAATCATACAATATGTGGCCTTTTGTTTCTTCTTTCACTTAGAAAAATATTTTCAAGATTTGGATGGGTTTTTGTGTAAGGGTTGCTGAACCAGTTGGCATTATCCCTTTGAATGTTGTGCATGGTTGGTTTAACTGTACGTGAACTTAGAACATGGAGGTGGGTGACCCAAAGTCCCGTTTACTGAGTTTTCAGCTGTTAATGTACTAACCTCCTACATGATTACAGAGGACCCCTGGTGGCACAGTGGTTTTAGTGCTTGTTTTTTAACCTAACCATTGGCAGTTTGAATATACAGCCTCTCACTATGAGTTAGGATCAACATGAAGGCAACAGATTTGATTTATTATTATTATGATTACAAAAATCTAACCGTATTTCTAAGTGATTGGATCTAAATTCTGGTCTTGGGCAAAATCCTTTAAATGCATCATCAATCGCAAGAATAAACTGAGGTAGCATAGTACATGACTTTTGAAGTTCCTTATAACTGAAGACAGTTAACTGAACTTTCTGTTAACAGTGTGCCTGCTGTTGCCCAGGTGCCTGTGACCCAGCTTGTTAGATGACAGGTGTGCTAAGAGATTACAGTAGGTTCAGATTCAGGTCTTATCTTGGGGCCTGTTAGTCCTGTGCTGAGCAGAAGCCAGGCCCCTTCTTCTCTCCCCAGGGAGTGAGCTAAGTTCCATTTACCCCTTCACAAAAAAGTAACAGAGCAAATTCTGAATAGTAACAACATCAATCTATTAAAAATTCAATTATATCTGGGCATCACATGTTTATTGCAGAATCATTTTTAACAGAAAAAAATTTAGCACAACCTTAATATGCAATAGGGGCATGGATAAAGTACTGTATGTCCTTCTGGTGTCATCCTAGATCATCATTTAAAATAATGTGGCCAGCCAAAGCCAAGTGCCGTCGAGTCATGGCAGAAGGGCATTTAGTGGCATAGATCTGTAAGATGAAAAGTTACAAAACAATACAGTTTCAGTTTCTGTGAAACTGCACAGATTTTGAAAGACTTGTGACTTTTAAAAATAACTTCTTTATGTTTTTCTACTATGCTTTTGTGATAAAATAGTCAACAAGAGCTTATAATGATTTATGGTTACCTAGGGTGGATTAGAAAACCCTGGTAGCACAGTGGTTAAATGCTATGTCTGCCGACCAAAAGGTCAGCAGTTTAAATCCAACAGGTGCTCCTGGAAAACTCTATGGGACAGTTCTGCTCTGACCTCTAGGGTCACTATGAGTTAGAATCGACAGTGGGTCTGAGTTTTTGGTTTCATAGTGGGTTATAGAAATCCTGGCATAGCGGTTAAGTGCTACAGCTACCAATCAGAAGCTTGGCAGTGGGTCTGGTTTTTTTTTGTTGTTGTTTTGTTACGGTGGGTTGTGACTAAGTCATGGGGTCTCCATGAGTTGGAAGCGACCCGACAGCAACAGGTTTTGAATGGTATGAATAAGTCACGTGCAAGAGTGTTTCTACATAATTGTGATTTCCTTCTTAAAATTTACTATAGTTTCAGGGGTAAACCCTGGCAACATAATGGTTAGTGCAACAGCAACTAACCCAAAGGTCAGCAGTTCAAAGCTACCAGGTGCTCCGTGGAACCTCTGTGGGGCAGTTCTACTCTGTAGGGTCACTGTGAGTCGGAATCAACTTGATGGCAGCAGGTCATAGTAGTAGTAGTATAGTTTCAGGAAACAAAAGCCTCCCCTGGTTTCTTAGGCAGAAACTGACTCTAAGCTTTCTGGGTTTTTGCTTTCCTTTAACACTATAATTATTTATTTAGCAAATATTTACTAAACACTTACTTTGGGCCAGGAACAATTTGTAATATGAAAATTATGTTAGTTGCCAGTGAGTCAGCTCTGGCTCGTGGAGACCTTATGTGTAACAGAACAAAATATTGCTTGATTCTATTTGATCTCTGTGATTGTTGCTATGTTTGAGTTCACAGTTTTGGTGATTGTAGCAAGCTGTCTCATTGAGGGATTCCTTTGTTTTTGCTGACCTTCCACGTTACCAATCACAATGCCCTTTTCTAGCAGTTGGACTTTCCTGATGACCTATCCAAAGTGAGGGAGCCAAAGTCCTGCATCCTCAATTCTAAGGAGCATTCTGTCTAAGACTACTTTGTTCTTCTGGCAGCCTTAGTGGTACCATGGTTGAAGAGCTCAGGCTGCTAAGCAAAAAAAAAAAAAAAAAAAAAGGACAGCAGCTGGAATCCACAAACTGCTCCTTGGAAACCCTATGAAGCAGTTCTACTCTGTCCTGTAGGGTTACTATGAATTGGCATCAACTTGATGGCAGTGAGTTTTGTTTCTGGCAGTCCACAGTGAATCCGGCATTCTTGGTCAACATCACAGTTCTAATGTACCAGTTCTTCTGCCTTCCTTTTTCACTGTCTGGCTTTCTCGTGCATGTAAGGTGACTGAAAAGATACAGCTTGGGTCAGGCACACGTTAGTCATCAAAGTGGCATCTTTGTTTATTTTTAACGAGATCTTTTGCAGCAGATTTACTCAGTGTAATAATACTCTTTGATTTCATGACTACTGCTTCTCTGTGAGCATTGATTGTTACTCCAAGTAGAATGAAATTATTGACAGCTACAATTTTGTCTCCATTTATCGTAATGTTTACCAGTTCACTTGTGAGGATTTTTGTTTTTTTCACATTCAGATGTAATCCATACTATCTTAGTTATCTAGTGCTGTGTGTCATGGATTGAATTGTGTTCCCCCCAAATCTGTAGCAATTTGACCGGGCAGGATTCCTGGTATTGTATGATGTTCCTCCACGTTGGAATTCCTGCCTCTATGATGTTAACAAGGGTGGATGGGCTGCTGTAGAGCTGGTCGGGCAGGATTTAATGTGTGAAATTGTATTGTACCTTGAGGGGGGCGCCTCTTGAGATGTATAAGGGAAAGGGAGGTGGGCTGAGATTTGGGAGCTTCATACCACCAAGAAAGCAACACCTAGAGCAGGCCATGTCCTTTGGCCCTGAGGTTCCTGCACCAGGATGCTCTCATATGGAATTTGGACTCTTAGCCTACTAGCCTGTAATAATTTCTCTTCTTGAATTTAGATTTGTAGCTTTCTGGACTGTGCCAAAATAAAACTTCTGTTTTTAAAGCCATCTGCTTGTTGTATTTCTGTTAAAGCAGCACTAAATAACTAAAACATGCTTAATAGAAATATTAGAAGTAGATGCCTTTAACAAACAGAAATATATTTTCTCACAATTTAGGAAGCCATGAATCTGAATTCAGAACACCACCACTGAGGAAAGCCTTTCTGTCTCTGTGGGCTCTGGAGAAAAGTCCTCACCTCTTCAGCTTTTGCTTGTTATTTCTTTGCAAATTTTCCTGTGTCTAGGCATCCATCTGTCTTACCCCATCTCTTCTTTATTCGTGCTGAATCTCTTCCATATTCCAAAGAGACTAAAACTACACTAATCCCATTAACGATTTCATTAACATAACAAAGACAACCCATTCTCAAATGGGATTATAACCACAAGCATTGAGGTCAGGATTTACCACACCTATTCTGAAGGGGACATAATACAATCAAAGGCTGTAGATTTTTACCTTCATCAATAAGTGCTTCAAAAATTATGTAGTATATAAATGTTGCAATAACCACACTAACCTGACTAGAATAATGCATATAATAGGAACTCATCTATTTGGTGCCGGTCAGTTGTCGACATGCCCAGTTTGGAGCTTCAGCACCCTTGGGCAGGGTCAGCTCACAGCCTGCTGCTGTGAGTCCTTCTCCCCACAGAGCAGGTGTAGGCCAGCCTTCCTACCAGGGGCATGATCTTCTGTCCCACACTACCTTTTATTTTCCACTGAAAAATAAAAATAATAACTAAAAACGTTTTCTTCTCATTTGGAAAGAACTGTGTGTTCATTATAGAGAAAATGGAAGATATAGGAAATGTAACCAAAATATTGAGACTGCCTTTTGTAATCTCACTGGTAAATTACATCTCTGCTCAAAGAATAAATCCATTGAAGTAAAGAACCTTAGTAGACGGCATAAGGCTGATTTTTTTCTTCATCATAATTATACAATAAGAGAAACAAGCAGGTATTTTTTTGTTTGGTTTGGTTTTTTTAATACACTGACATTCTCAGCCTTAGGCATGAAATAAGCAAATGAAAATTTTGTATATAAAATTCAATGTTTTAAACCATGTACCAGCATTATGTTTACCTCTTAATATTTTGGTCATAAATGATAGGTAGTCTTGATTAGCCTGAAGAGGCCATCTAATTGAATTCCTAAATGCTACTGTGTCCCTCAAAATTGGGATTCATTTTATCTCTGCTGATGAATATGAATAATATTTAGCAAACTCAGTTACAAGATCTACATGAAGCATTCAGACTCCTGTTTTGTACCCTTTAAAGAAATATATTTTTACAATAAAGAAGAGAAAAATAAATATGATTAGCAGTGAAAGGCATATTTGCTTCTTCAATGGAGTATCTAATATGAAGCAACCATTATTTATCAGCCAACATTATCCCAAAATAGAATCAGAATAGGAAAGAATAACTCTACTATACATCCAGCAATATTACAAATACTTAAGTTCAGCAGATAGAAGACACTCCTTGGTAGGTGCTCCATGAGTGCTTTGCTCTGTAACTCTGACCTCTCAGTTTGCCATGGTGGAAAGAAGCGGGGAGTTAATGTAGGGAAAAGCAGAAGGCCCCCTGGAAAGATCCAGGAAAGTGGGCTTGATGATAAGACTTAAATCTATTGCATTCTTACTACATTCTAAGGTTCTTATTTGATATTTACAAGGGTCATTAGAGATGACTACTGCAATTTTACACAAATAATGGATGCTTTCTGTGCTTGTTTGCCAAGTGTCCTCCCTACTCCCAGCATTTTCATAAGTGTGATATGCTTTTATTTTTTTTTTAACAGCAACATATAGAAGGGCTTGTAGGGGTGCTGTTGGGGCAAACAGATGTGAAGGCACATTTTTGTGTGTGTAAAAATATGGTGTTATCATCTCCATTTTATGATAAGGACAGTGGGGCTTAGTTTATAAAACTTGCCCAGGACTAGGGGAAGGACCAGCTCTCTTGCCCAGTCCATCTGACTTTAGTATCATGCCTAACCACTAGCTCTAATGATTCTCATTTAGGGAGTAGTAGCAGGGTCAGCCACAATTTAAATTCCATTTAGCAGATATTGTTAGTCCTGGCCCAACTCCCAGACCTGTGATGTGGTTGCTCTCCTCTAGGAATTTGTTATAAGAAATAATTATAGGATACAAAGCAGCATATAATTCAATTCCACATTGGGTATAACTAAGAACCAAAATACTTGCTACAGAAAATACTTACTTTGAGCATTCAAAAATTCTAGTACGTGGAGAATTTTAGATCTTACTCACTTTTTTGTTAACTATGTATGTGACTAAAACATAATTTTGGGGAAAACCATTAAATGGTTTGGCACAGGAAAGTTCTCTCTTAGGACCAAGTAATGATAATGAATACGTATGACTCAATGTATCCATGGCATTAATGGTGAAGAATTATGAGCAAGGAGGATACTATCTCTCTCCTGGCATATACCTAGGTCTGAAACACCTGCTAGTTATATACCAAATGGTAAAGTGTTTAGAAATAAAAAGTAATATATTAAGAACATTAGATAAAGAATCAGATCCCTCGGCTTCAGCCCTGGAACTTCCATACTTCTATTTCTTAACTGTAAGTGACTCCGCATTTCAAATTCTCAGCTTTTTCATTTGTTTAAAATGTGTGTGTGTGTGTGTGTGTGTGTATGGTAGTACATGGACTGTTCCATTTCACAAGGTTGTCTAGGATGAAACAAGACAGGTGAAACATACTTTGTAAACCATAAAGCTATAAAAGAGTGTTACATTGGATCCAGATCCTGTGATGTTCATCCTTACTGCCCACATGCCTTGAATGTGCCTGACCCAGCACAAATGTCTAACAAATTTCTTTTGAACCTAATGGAACTGAAGTGAGGTCGCTGTACAAAATCAAGCTAGAGAGGTGTCTCACCATAATTATGCTTGTGCTAATTATGTGGCTCCCTAGAGCACTGCTGTAGCCGAGTACATCAGGTCCTCGTTTGGAGGACCTGCCTGCTGCTGATTCAGCCCTGCCTGCTTTGCAGTGGCACTCGGAGTTGCTGCAGGCTGGAATGAGGCCATGCATGTGTGCCTCAGCTTCTGAAAGCCCCTGGGACTTGTAGACGGAATGCTGTAAGGAGCATCCTGGGTAAAGACCTTTAGTCAGGAGTGATGATTGGCCATCTCTAGCCACAGTGGAGAGTACCTGAAGGAGATCTGAACTACAAGGAAAAGCAAAATAAAACAAAAAATTAGAATCATTCTTCCAGTGTTTTGACATGCCATTACTTGGCCTCTCACAGTGAGATAGCAATACGTGGTAGGAAACCAGGCAAGGTTTCATCAGGAGAGGTTATGCGCAAATCTGAACAAGTTGCTGGAGGATCAGACTGCTCACTGACATTTCCTTCTTTGTGAGTCCACAGAAACAGGATGATGGAAAGCGTATTTATTGTGGCAGTTGTCCACATTTATCTCAAAGTAGAACTTTTCATTCATTCAATTGTATTTATTAAAAGGATGGCATCTGAATCACTCTTTTCTGAATTCCCTTTGATGGGAAATCACTGAGAACATTGGCTCTATTTTCAGAAGCAGAATATTCATGGATCCAAAACAAACAAGAAAAAAAAGTTGCTGTTGAGTCAGTTCCAACTCATGGCAACCCTGTATTTGCAGAATAGAACTGTCCTCCATAAAGTTTTCAAGGATGTCAAAATGTGTTTACTCTTGTGTTTGCTTGGATAGGTTTCATTTCCCTGAGTTAATTTAATGCGTAGAGAAAGATTTATGATATAAACCAAAACAACACCTACTTACTGGTTTAGAGCAAGAATCAAATGGATCATAACTTAATGTTAGCATAAGAATAGTCTCTGCTTGTAAGATAGCTTTGGAAAGTCAATTTTATTACCATAGATATGTTTCGTGAGTGTGAACTAAAAGAAAAGAGCAGTTAGTTTGATGAATTTGTTTACTGGTATCAAGCTATTATAACATGATGAATCCGTTGCCTCAAAAGAGATATGTCTTCCAGTAAGACCATAAATCCAGATTGACTGGATATGGCAATACCATGCCTGGGTAGAGGACACGAAGCTGTTAATTAGTGAAATCTTAAATTATGCAACAACTACAGCAACAATGGCATCCCGATTCTTCCCCAACTTGAAAATTACTCTGTTAAAGACCATCTCTCTCTTATTCCTTCATCCATGCAATAACAGTCTGCAAAGGCAGAATGATATCAAAAATAAGAGTGAATGGTGATCACGCAGAAACAAGACACAGATGGACAAAGAACACAGAACTCATTTCAGAAAGAGAAAGAAAGCTGCAGAGCCACCTGGGGAGAAAAGCCAGTCCCCAGTAATAAGTGGCTTAAAGGAGGCATTTTGCAGAACCTAAATTAAATGTAATTTTAAATATTTACATTGAAAGAAAACTGAACAATTACGTAAGCCGATTTTGAGTCCTGCCCGATGTCATGATTGAAAAAAAAAGTTCCACCAAAGACAGTCATGAGGTAAGGATGACATAGCACACAGAAGAGGATTAGAGCACGGGCAACACAGCCAGGGATCCAGCTCTCGAATCCAGACTCTACCGGACTCCTATAAATTTTACATCTTTATGGATTCATTTATATTTTTGTTCATTCTACCAGCTATTATGAGAGATGTGTTAATGACTCCCACTGTAATAACTGATTGGACCGTTTTTGTTTTCTTTTATTTCTGTCCATTTTTGCTTAGTCTTAGTACTAACTTAGTACTAACTTCATCTTAGGGCTTTTGACATGCTATCAGGAGGGACCAGTCCCAGGAGAAGGGCGTTCATGCCTAGCAAAGTAGAGACAGTGAAAAAGAGGAAGATCCTCAGCAAGATGGATTGACACAGTGACTACAATCGCTCAGGCACAGTCATGATTGTAAGGACTGCACAGGACGGCACAGCGCTGTGTTCTGTTGTACAGAGGATCGCAGAGTTGGAGCCAACTCAAAGGCACCTAGCAAAAACAACATATTAGTGGAGGCGTAGAGAGTACTGTAATATCTTCCTTTTATAATTATGAACTTTCTACCTTTATACAATCTGACAACCTCAGATTTTTGGTTCCAGTTTAGATCATTTATATTTAACATAGCCAAGCCAAGCCAAGTGCCGTCGAGTCAATCATTAATAAAATTGGGTTTATTTCTACCATCTTATTTTTTCATTTTATATTAAGTTCTACACTTTTATGTTTGTTTAATACTCCTTTTTCCTCCTTTCTTGCCAGTTTTAGAGTATTAAAAACTTATTATTCAGTATTTTCATTCTAGTAACTTTAAGCTGTAAATGTCTTTATTATTCTATGAGTTGTTATCATAAAAATTACAACATATGTATTTGACGTTAAAGAAGAATATGAATTATTAGTTTTAGCACTTCTCAGATACTATTAGACCCTTAAAACCAAAAAAACCAAACCAACTACCGTCAAGCCGACCCTGACTCATGGTGACCCTACAGACAGAGTAGAGCTGTCCCATAGAGTTTCCGAGGAGCACCTGTAGGATTTGAACTGCTGACCTTTTGGACAGCAGCTATAGCACTTAACCACGATGCCACCAGGGTTTCCATTAGGCCTTTTAAATTATGTGCCCTCTACTATTTT
Source organism: Heterohyrax brucei (assembly GCA_028571685.1). NCBI lineage: Eukaryota > Metazoa > Chordata > Mammalia > Hyracoidea > Procaviidae > Heterohyrax > Heterohyrax brucei. The sequence continues at coordinate 106,783,143 of CM053142.1, forward strand.
GTGTTGTTCTATATTTTATATATTATGGAAACCTTGGTAGCATTGTGGTTAGGTGCTATGGCTGCTAACTAAATAGCCAGCAGTTTGAATCCATTAGGAACTCCTCAGAAACTCTATGGGGCAGTCCTGCTCTGTCTTATAGGGTCACTGTGAGTCAACAGCAATGGATTTGGTGGTCTTTTTTGGTTTATATATTTTATACTACAAAAGACATTACACTTTTTTTATAGTTAATAGTAATTTATATATACCCATATATTTAATCTTTCCAGTGTTTTTATTTTCTCGTGTATTTCACATTTGTCAGGGATGATTTACTTCTTTCTGAAGCAATTTTAGTGCAGGTCTGCTGGCAACAAATTTTCTCAATTTTTATTTGTCTGAAAATGTCTTTAATTCATCTTCATTTTTGAAGAATATTTTGTAGGATATAATGCTAGGTTGGCAATTATTTTCTTTAAACACTTGAAAGTTGTCATTCTACTGTCTTCTGTCATGTGTGATTTCTGAAGACAGATTAACTATAAATCTGCTTCTTAGAATATACTGTGTCTTTTGTAGCTCTGACTACTTGACATTTTGTTTTCAGCAGTTGACTGTGATTTATGTTTAGTTGTGGCTTTCTTTGCATCATCCTGATTGGTGATCACAGAGCTTCTTGAATCTATTGGTTGGTATCTTTGGAAATTATTTTCCATTATCTCTTTGACTATTGTTTCTCTTTTAGTCTGTCTTCCTCTCCTGGAGTTTTAGAAGTCCAATTAGATTTCTGTGTTAGCTGTTCTCTATATAATATATTGTTGCTTTTGCTTCCATTCTTTTTTCTGTTCGCACTTCATGGTAGATATTTTCTATTGGCCTTATTTCTGGCTTAGAAACCCTAGTGGTGTAGTGGTTAAAATGCCATGGCTGCTAACCTAAAAGTTAATGGTTTAAATCCACCAGGCACTCCTTGGAAGCTCTGAGGAGCAGTTCCACTCTGTCCAGTAGGGTCTCTATGAGTTGGAATCAACTTGGTTGGGGGTTTTATTTGCAGCTCGCTGCTCCAGCTCACTGTTCACTAGTTATTCTGTGCCCACTAGGTAGTAAAACTTAGGCTTTTGGGTTCCTAATTTCAGATATTTAGTTTTCAGGTCTAGAATGTCTATTTTATTGTTTTGTAGTTTTAAATTCTCTGGAGAGATATTCTACCCTTTTCTATATCTTATCTATGATTTCAAAATATTCTTTATTATACTAATCAGGGGTATTTTAAGTTCCTTGCTGGGCAACTCTAACTTGTACAGCCTCTGTGGGTCAGACAGGCCTGAGAACTTCAGTTTCATGCTCTACTCCAGGCCTACTTAGGGCTTACATGCCTACTCACAAAGAATTTTTTACGAGCACCCTTTATGTTTATCGATTCACTTTAAGATAACGTTTACAATAATCTGGCTCTGTTTGGGAACTAACTGTTATCTCAGTGACATCAATTCCTCATTTGGGGGTCCAGGAGACAGGAGTCAGTGCCTAGTTGTTCATGAGGAGTACACCCATGCTTCAGCTTTCCAGCCTTCTAGAAAAGCTGTATCTCTACAACACCATATCCAATTGTCTTAGGCTGGGTTTTTTAGAAAAACAAAACCAGTAACACATATAGGTATAAGAAAAGATTTATATATAAAGTACAAGGAAAGATTCATATATAAAGCAAGCCGCTCATACAGTTGTAGAAGCTGAACATCCAAAGTCCTGGCACAAGCCTCTTGTGGTCACAGGAGCTGGTAAGCCCAAGGTCAGCAGGTCAGAGATCAGAGTTCTAGATCACTGGCTGTGTAGGTTGGTAGATCCCAAGCTGGAGGCTAGGCTGCGAGGTCTCTGCTGAATCTTGGAGCTGCAGAGGCTGGCAAACTCAGGATTGGCAGGTCAGGGAACAGGGCTCTCGAGAGCCAGCTGTAAGGGCTGATGAATTCAACAGCTGCTAGTTCAGGTCCAGGAACTAGATGCAAAGAGAGCAGGAGCTACTGGCAACATGAGCGGACAAGAAATAGATGGTAGAAGGCAGAGAGATAAGAGCTGAGAGGAGAGAAGCCACCACAGGCCCCACACCTGCCACTTGATACAGCAGCCAAACATGGCATTGCCAAGTTGACACAATCTTGACCACCACAATTCACCCCTTGCCAAGTTGGCACCTGCACATCTCCCCTTACTATCCACAGTCTCTGAAGAAATACAATTACAAAGTCATGTCTAACATGACATAACTAACACATGTACAACTGAAAAGGCATTAGCCAATTTACATCTTATGTTTCTTAAATAAACAAAGATATCTGATACAGATATCTGATATTTGATCCGTACAAAGCAGAAATACTCATAGCAATTACAGTCCTCATTTCTGCAACTGGTCACGTGGCCATAACTGATATTTAGAGCTACCTTCTTCTACAACCCATTCTGTATTCCCTTTGCCCTCAGTAAGCACCTCAGCTGGTCATGGTTCCTTGCCTGGTGAGGTGACCCAAACCTTCATTCCTGAAGGGTCTGAGCTATTAGCAATCATTTTAGAACTGGAACAAGTTTTCCATGGACTTGAATCACAGGACATAGTAGTACTAGGAAATGTCCTAAGGGACCTCCTGCATTCCAAACATACTCTACCTCCATTATGTAATGTCAATCCAATTTCATCTTCGTAGTCAGAATCAGTCACACCAGCCAGTATTGTAACTCCCTTCTTTGTTAATTCAGTGCCCAAAATGGCCTGGGGGGCACTTTTATCTTCCAGTTCAGTGGAATCATTGATGTACCTCCAGCTGACAGCATTCCTCCCTTTTGAACTAAGACATTTAGACCTGCAGACCATAAGGTCATGGGGACAGGAAGCAAAAATCTTGCAAGTGGGTCACTAGGGGTAACAGTGAGTGGTGCCACTCCCATTTCCATCTCTTAGTTCCTGGACCCATGAATCCTGGCTCTGGGCGAAACACCATCATATTTTGGATGCTGGTTTAGAGCATATACAGCCTCCTGGGGAACATTTTCCCAACCGTGCAAGGTATTGCCACCTAGCTGGTGGCGTAATTGTGTCTTTAGGAGGCCATTCCATCATTCTGTCAAGCCAGCTGCTTCAGGATGATGAGGAACATGGGAAGACCAAGGAATTCCATGAGCATGGGCCCACTGCTGTACTTCATTTGCTGTGAAGTGAGTCCCTTGATCAGAGGCAATGCTGTGTGGGATACCATGATGGTGGATGAGGCATTCTCTAAGTCCACAGAAGATAGTTTTGGTAGAAGTATGGTGTGCCAGGAAGGCAAATCCATATCCAGAGTAAGTATCTATTCCATTAAGGACAAAATTCTTCCCTTTCCATGATGGAAGCAGTTCAATGTAATCAACTTGACACCAGGTTGCCTGCTGATCACCTCGAGGAATAGTGCTATATTGAGGACTCAGCGCTGGTCACTGCTGCTGGCAGACTGGGCACTCAGCAGTGGCAGTAGCCACGTCAGCCTTGGGGAGTGGGAGTCCGTGTTGCTGGGCCCATGCATAACACCTATCCCTGCTACCATGGCCACTTTGTTCATGAGCCCATTGAGCAATGACAGGGTAGCCGGGCAAAGAGGATGACTGGTTCCCTCAGAACACATCATCTTATCCACTTGATTGTTAAACTCATCCTCTGCTGAGGTCTCTCTTTGATGAGTATTCACACGAGGCACAAATATCTTGAGTTCTTTGGCCCATTCAGAGAAGTCTATCCACATACATCTTCCCCATAAATCCTTGTCTCCAATTTTCCAATCATATTCCTTCCAAGTCTGTGACCAACCTGCCAAGTCTATCCTTTGTTAAAGCCATCCACCTTTGTGGTATTTCTGCTAGAGCAGCACAGGGTGACTAAAATACCCATCATGAGTCAAACATTAGTAGTTTTAGGAACATCTTCCTATGTCACTGCCATATAGCAACTACATACAAGGTCTGACAGTTAAGTTAGTGGGCTTGTCCTGGAAAAAAATGCTGCATACCTCATTGCTGACTATCACTATGGTCACCTTCAAAGTGCTCCCCTTGGTAAGCTATGCGCCAACATCAGTGCCTAGTCCCCTCTTCAAAGCAATTTTGAAACTCTTTCTGGAATGGCCATCAGAGCTGTCATCATATTACCCTTGATGTCTTAAATGTCATGAAAATGTCTTCCTTTCAAGATTTTCCTTATCTTTGGGTAAAGAAAAAAGTCACTGGGGGCCAAGTTAGGTGAGTAGGGAGGGTGTTCCAGTACAGCTGTGTACTTCCTTACAAACAATTATACAATTAAATTCACGAACTTGCCACCGTGCCACCTTGCGCAATGGCCATTCCAGAAAGAGTTCCAAAACTGCTTTGAAAGGTGGACTAGGTACTGACATCAGTGCATAGCTTCCCAAGGGGAATACTTCAAAGTAGACGATGGTGATACTCAGCAATGAGTTGTGTAGCACTTTGAACAATTAAGGTCTCAGACTTAACTGTTGGACCTCATGTATCATGTGTGTGTATATATATGTGTATCTATATAAATATATATGTTTAGATATATGTATGTTTATATATATGGTATATAAACATGATTTGAACAGTACAAGCATTATTTGGGGTAATAAAACTAAGTTTTATTTCTAAGATATTTTCTTTGAAAGTGATGTTACTTTATTTTTAAGGCTAAAGGATGAATTATCTCCTTTGTAGAGTCGCTATGAGTTGATACAAGCTCCAGAGAAGTGAATGTGATTTGGGTCTGGTATCAATATACTTGGAGAGTCCTGATGGCACTCAGCAGCTAACCAAGAAAGGTCAACAGCTCAAACCCACCAGTTTCTCCATGGGAGAAAAGTATGGCATCTTGGTTCTGTAAAGGTTTATGGTCTTAGAAATGGGGTAGTTCTGCTCTGTCCTACAAGGTTGCTATGAGCTGGATTCAACTTGGTAATAATGATTTGTGTTTTCAGTATGAAGATACTTAAATATTAATAGATACTAATGTAATATGTGAGAAACCCTGGTGGTGTAGTGTTTAAAGCAATCAACTGCTAACCAAAAGGTTCAGTGGTTAAAACCACCAGCAGCTCCATGGGAGAAAGATGTACCCATCTCTTCTGTAAAGAATTATAGCCTTGGGGACCTTATAGGGTCACTATGAGTTTGAATCGACTCCAGAACAGTGGGTTTTAGTGTAATGTGTACAACTGTGCCAATTAATTCATTTATGTTTATTTAGCTTTTCCTGTACCCTGTTCTCTCAAATGGATTATAAGATTGCTGAGGGCTTAGTTTCCTTGTATCTTGTCCCCCACATCCCACAGCACTGAGCACAACATTTAACATAAACGTAGTCAGGGCTCAGTAAATCTGTGGGTTAAATTTGACTGCAAAATATATCCCTTGCTTTAAGAAAATCCAATATTTAAAAATCAAACTTTTCCTTAAAAGAGTATTTAGATATTGTTTGCTTTGTTTAGTAAGTGTCTGTTACAGAAAGACACTTGCTTTTTTAATGAATGCTTTAATCAGCTCCTATAATATATTTAAAATACTACTTTTCTTTTTTTTTTAGAAAATAATCTTGGAAAACAGCTGCTGTGCAATCTCAAAATGCTAGTTCAAAATATATTTGAGATGGAATATCTGATTAAACAATTAGGAAAAAGAGGTGTCTGAGTTTGTATAAGTCAGCTTCAGTAGCAAGATCAAGGTAACGATAGTGATTTTCAATAAAGTACTGAATTGACTCAGTCAGAGCCGAACATGTGCTGACTGGTATTTTGCAGTTTTTTCAAAGAGCATTAACATTCAACTCCTCAAGCTGGTCATCTTAATAACTTGTTGGGTTAAACAAAAAAAAAACACGAAGAGGCCGAGAAACATGGAAGGCAAAGGACTTGCCTACATTTACACAAGACCTTGGCCCTAGTTCAATCCTTTGTAGGTATCAACTAAAAACCGAAACCTGTTGCCATCGAGTAGATTCCAACTTGTGGCAACCCTCTAGAACAGAGTAGAACTGTCCCACAGTGTTTCCAAGGAGCGACTGGTGGATTCGAACTGAACTGCTGACTCTTTTGTTAGAAGTCCAGCTCTTTACCACTGTACTATCAGAGCTTCACATCAACACAAAATTACCTAAAATGGCTCATATGTCCAAAGATAAATGTGCCTATAGACTATGTTGTTTGCTAGAATATTTTATGTGCTGTTGAGTCAATTCTGACTCATAGCATCCCTATATAACAGGGTAGAACTGTCCCATAAGGTTTCCAAGAGGCAGCTAGTGGATATGAACTATCAGTCTTTGGTTAGCAGCTGAACTCTTAACCACTGTACCATGAGGGCTTTGCATCAACTAAAAGTCACCTAAAATGGCTTATATGTCTATAAAGATGAATATGTCCCCAGCATATGTTGTTTGTTAGAATCTGTTGTGTGCCATCGAGTCTATTCTGACTCATAGCACCCTATTGGCAGAGTAGAAATCCCCATAGGATTTCCTAGTCTGTGATCTTTGAAGGAGCTTATCTTTAAGTCTTTCCTCCTGTGGACCTGCTGATGAGTTCCATCACCAACCTTTAGGACAGCAACCAAGTGATTAAATATTGTGCCACCAAAATTTGTTCTAAAATCAAACCAAACCCATTGCCATCAAGTCAATTCCAACTCACAGTGACCCTATAGGACAGAGTAGAACTGCCCCCATAGAGTTTCCAAAGAATGGCTGGTGCATTCAAACTGCCAACCTTTTGGTTAGCAGCTGAGCTCTTAACCAGTGGGCTGCCAGGACTCCTTACACGCTTGTAAATAAAAGAATTGTAACTTTTAAATAATCACTCTCTTCCTTCTTTTTATGGCTCCTTATCACTGGATTTAAAACACACACACACACACATACACACAGAAGCATCTATCTGCATTAAACACAGTGAGTTTCCTCATGACTGGATGGTCACATTTAAGCCCCATGTGAGCAAGGAAGGGAAGGAGGGGCTGACAATATTATGTTTACTTTAGGCCTTCTGCTTGGTTTGTGTGTCCAGGCACTGGACTAAACTTAGTTTTCAGAGGCAGAAGCTCCAATTGTTCATATGTCTACATTGATGAATAAACTGATTTTAGGAACACTTAGGTACAATAGATTCTAAGCATATTAGGGAGACCTCTCAGTGGTGGAATTTAGGTTCTGGTTCAGTTGCCCCCAGTTACATGGGTGGAAGGCCAACATGTGCTCCAAAGAGAGATTGATAGAATACATCTTTGGAGTTCTTCTACTCATCTAGCACAAGGAATGGTCTTTATTAAAGTACATTGAATGAATGAATGAATGAATGAAAAGTACCTCATCTCTAGCTCTATTTCCCCAGTTCACCCAAACATTCTCTTAGATCTATTCACAGTGAAGGCTGTGTCCCCCTTATAGCAGTTTTTTTTTTGTTGCTGTTGTTGCTTGTTTAATTTGCAGGGGGGGCATGGACAAGACTGAGACTCAGAAACCAAAATTTCAGCTATTCTCCAAACAGTATCCTACTTGATTTGGTACCGTAGCAAACAGAGTCCAGCCCTTTCCAAGTAAGGCTTGCCCCATGGCATGTGTGAAAGACATAGTCGGTATGTATGGAGACATTTGTACCCCGTACTCAAACTCTGTCTCTGAGAATTCCTGCTGTTATAGTCTCTGCTGGAAAGGACAGACCTAAGTGGCTCTTCCCCTATCACATGTCTACTGCACCCCACTGTGACAGACCAGGGACAGTCTTGAGGACAACAGTGAGACTCTGTCATGTGAATGTGAACCAAGTGACAGAAACTAAGGTCAGTGGTTGTGGGCTGGAGCTGAGAGGCTATGTCCAGGCAGCCTGAGCCTGGTGTCAAGGCAAGCCAAAGTCAAGTTCAACAAAGGTGATTTTAGGCAAATTTATACATGAACAAAGGAAGCCAGTCTATAAAAGGAAGTCAAAGTCCCTGGAGGGAAGTCAGACATGCTCAAAAAACAAAAAAAAGTACAGAGTTAAAGGAAGAAGAGCCAGAAAAAGAGGGCTGGGAGGGGGGAGGGGATAGCAGGGAGAAAGAACAGAGACCACTGCCCTGAGTTTCTGACTTTCTAGTTCCAAAGTTTGCTCACTGGGAGGCCCATCTGGGACTTTGTTTCTTGCTTGTGGGTGTCTCTGAGATTGTAGGCGCTATCTTTTCCGTTAGCTCATCTTTTTAATTTGAGTTAATTTGAGTGAGGTTGGATTCCTAGCAACTGATAGTCTCTAATTAATGCATTTTCCCCTTCTTCCCTGGCCGATCAGTGTTTGGGTTTGGGGCCCTTCTTTCTCCTGTCAGGGAAGAAAGTGGTAAGAAGAATTTTTACACCATTAGACAGATACTTGGTTTGCTGACACTTCCAGTAACATTTTAGAAGAGAGCTGCAGTGAGCAGGCAACAGGAAACACTAAGGAATCACCATTAGTGAAACCATTTTTGGCACCCCAAACTAAAACAGAACCCACTGCCACTGAGTCGATTCCAACGCCAGTTGGCATATATTTAAGAGAAGTCTCCCTAGAACACTTTATATTATCTCAGTAGCTGAATACTTACTCTGCCTAAAAGGACTACTTGAAGCAGATCATCAAGCTTTCTTCCATGGCACTACTGGGAGCGTTCAAACCTTTAGGTGAGTGGTCGAGTACCAGCTGTTGACACCCCTCCAGAGACCTCCACATTTGCTAACGTATGCTGCCTTATCAAATCAAAAGAGTCCCTGGTGTAAACAGTTACCAAGCTTGACTGCAAATCAAACGATTGAACATTCAAGTCAATTCACAGGAAGAAAGGCCTGGCTGTCTTACCTCCAAAAAACTAAAAAAAAAAAAAAACCTATTGCTGTTGAGTCAATTGTGATTCATAGTGACCCCATAGGACAGAGTAGGACTATCTCCATAGAGTTTCCAAGGAATGACTGGTAGATTCAGATTGTTGAGCTTTTGGTTAGCAGCCAAGTTCTTAACCAAAGTGTCATCCAAAACCAACTAACAAGCCCATTGCCATTGTTTCTGACCTATAGTAACCTTATAGGACTGCCCCTACAGGGTTTCCAAGGCTGCAAGTCTTTATGGAAGCAGACTGCAGCTCTCTTCTCCCACAAAGTGGTCAGTGTGTTTGAACCTCCAACATTTTGGTTGGTTAGCAGTTGATGACTTAAACACTGTGCCACTAGGGCTCCTTCCTGACAAATATAACCCCCCTCCAAAATAACCCAAACCCATTGCCATCAAGTCAATTCTGACTTCATAGTGACCCTATAGGACAGACAGAGTTTCTAAGCAGTGTCTAGTGGATTCAAACTGCCAACCTTTTTATTAGCAGCCATAGCTCTTAACCACTATGCCACCAGGGTTTCCATTAACAAATAGGGCCGCTAGTAAATGTTCTTTCAATGGATAACCTTTCTCCCCCTGTCATGAATTCTAATGTTCAGATCAAGACCTTTTCAGAAATGCTCCTTTCCCTTTTACTCCTCCTTCTGGACTTGCACATACCCTTTAATTTCCTTGGACTCTGCTAGAATGGTTCAAAGAGCAGGAAAGCAGTAATTAGCTTTTCCTCAGCCCAGGAGGAGGAGGGAGGGGAGAGGACTAAGAGGCAGCCCAGTGACATTCATAAAGTGGTGGTGAAAGGCACCAATAATGGCAATTGAAAGGGACCGTCTGTGCCAGCACAACCTCCTCTTCTATCTGACAACTCCCAGCATCCACCCACAACTCTTTCTCAGGCTCTCATCCTTTACACACCAATCATAAAGCTAACTTCCACTAACAAAGACACAGCAAGCTTTATGGTGATGCAAGCATAAGTGTGTATACCCAGAGGCTTCACCAGGTTATGCTGTGCAATGGGTAACCACTTAATGAGATCACAGGTTTCATCTAAGGCCAATGAGGAAATATTATTAGGAAACTTTTAAATCTAGGGCTGTTTATAAATATTCCTTTGGAAAAAATTATTTTTATGCTTAAAAGGTTGCATATTCTAATAGACTGTCATTTACATTTTGTTTTCCTGTTCAAGCCAAGAAGTAACATACAGAATACTCAAAAGTCACATATAGAAATAAAAGAAAATGGTGTTCTTCACAGTTTTTGTTCTCTACCATATTATGCATACTGGTCTTTTCTGCTATAATAGTGTGACTTATTTTCTAAGTGACTGCAATTTTACAGAATTAGTCATTGTTAATCTAAAAACCAGCTGAATCACCCATCCATTGATTAATGTACTTGTTCTCCTTTACTTCTGTGTGTTTTTTGTGATAGTAAAAGATAGTAGGAGTTTCTCCATTTAAAGTACCAGTGCCCGTCAGTTGTGTTGTTGGGGTCATATCTTTGTGCTGGTTCAGATTCCTGTGCATAAAACTGAGTTGGAAGTTTGAGTCATGTGCAGCTCCCCAGTATCTCAGATCTGGTGGCTTCTATACTGGAGGTAAACATCAAGTCTAGCAAAGGTGGGACAGAAAGGAAATCTACTCTGGCTTTGCCAAAGGCCAGTCATACTTTGGATTCCAGCAATGAATTCATGTCTTCTTCATTTAGTCTTTAAGTCAGAGTTGTCCTGAAGAATCTAATTTATTCTGTCCCATCTTAACAGTCACCTAGGATACTGGCTTCATGTTAATAATTTCTTGGGCACATCTTTTATGGTGGGCACCAGAGATTTCAAGGAAAAGAAAATGTAGGTAACAAGGAACAAAATTATTATTTGGGACCAAACTATGATTTTAGGATGAGGAAGCACTGGCCCAGGAATCAGGGGAATGCTAGTTACTGCAGTGTCACCAGGGAGTCAAATGGCCTTGTCACTTCCTTGTACCTCAGTTTCCTCTTCAGTAAAATGAGTTTCCTCCCATACCTGAAGATGCATTCTCAGATTTATTGACTGTTTCCGTATTATTTCTCTCTAGACCCAAACTTGTGACAGAAAATCTACCCAGTCATTATGCATTTACAGGCCACTGATAGTACCCATCATTTATGAAATGCAACAACAATCATTAGCTGCCTTAATCTTTCTCATGCTGGCTATATTAATGGAGAAAGCCAAGAATTAAAAAGAATACTTGGGTTTATTGTGCATCATTTCTAAGAATAACTTTTGGGGAACAAATGTGTGATACACAAGAGTTTCTAACTAAAGCACTATGATATTGATTTCGAGGTAATTGTCAAGAAGCTGAATTGCTCTTACTAAGATATACTTTCAATATGCCTGTGTTATACAGTCGTAGACTGTCTACTCATTAAAACACATAGCCCTTCAAAAGCTATATTTTTGTTCCTCTAGTTTTTAAATAAGTACAGTGTCACTGAAGAAGTAGAAGACCCCCACTGAGATGGATTGACATAACAGCTGTTGTGGGCTCAAACCTAACAACAGTTGTGAGGATGGCACAGGACCTGGTGGCTAGGGTCATAATGAGTCAGAGCTGACTCAAGCTAACAACAAGACGCTTTTAAATACTAGAAATCATTCCAATACTTTGGAATTGTTTGGTGAGCATGATTACCTGTGGAGAGTACCAGGTAGAATGCAGCACAGAACGTGCCTGTGTTGGGGAGTTTCTGACATGTTCTACCATTTCTAGTGCAGCGTCGTACCATGTCTTTATTTATGATAGTAATAGTGGTGACTGGAGCATTTCCCTTGCCCCTCAGTCAACACACTGGCAGTTCAGGAAGAGTCCTTATGACACTAGGAGCAGATTCTGGGTCTCTTTTCAGGAGCGATACGTTGCAGTATTAGGTTGAACCACATAATTGACACTTGGGGTCAAAATGATGGACTGCAGGCATTTTCATATGGCTTAAGCTAAAGAGCCTCAGATTTGAATTCCAGCCCTGAGAGTCACTCATGTGCCAGCTCAGATGGGTTACATAACTTCCGTGCCTTGATGTGTGAGATGGGAATAGCTGCCTAGTCCCTAGGGTTGATGTGAGGCTTAGAAATGACATAGAGAAGCACCATGTCTGCCAAGAAATAGTTAATAACAATATGATTCTCAGCATAAGTTACTTAGGGAGTTTATGTTTCCCTTAGCAATCTTTGCATGTGGCAAAGACAATTGTTGCTACAGTAGACAGGGATGGAAAAACGTGTGCTAGCATGCATAATTTGTAAAGCCCCAGTAGCTTTAAAAACCTCCCACTCCTGTCCTGTATGCCCTGGAATGTCCTAGTGAGAACACAGACAAAGTCTGACCTGTACTCAGCAGGCTGTCTAGATAGGAAATGTACTGAAGCAAACCAAGAACATTGCTAAGAAAAAAAAGTACTGAGCAAACATTCTGAACTTTTGGCAGAAGAATGAGACTGGCTGCCTGAATTCCCATGACTCTGAATTATTAACAGTGAGTCTTTTTTGCCATATTTTGGACACACTTATATTTATACATTGGGCAGATTCTGTGTGTGGAGGCTTTCAAAGCTCCATGGCCTTTTTGAAAAAATGTGTCACTCTAAAAGAAAGCAGGGCAAAGACAATGCTGTCGGGTCGTCTGCATAGCAACTACCACACTGTGCTCATTCAGTGCACAGGAGAAGACGGCGCTGCAGCAGTGTGTGGGACGTGTCTCCCCTCTGCTCTGCCAGAAGCCACACTCAACTCTCAAGTTATACCACAGTATAATTCCATTATTTATGACCATTTTAATAGTCAGGGTCCACATTAGAAGGTTGTGCCTACGTGCCAGGCAACAGACTGGTTCCATGAATCATCCATACTGTAACTTTTGGTCAAACCAATCAACCAAATAATGAAAAGCCAACCAATTGTTCCTGAAATTGTGATGAACAGGTTTTCAAGTGAGCCTCTCCTTTGCTGTTATACCTCCGTGTCTGATTGTGAACTGACTCCTGTCCCCACTCACACAGCTGCCCCTCCCCAGTCCTTCCTGCAAACCACAGCTCTTCAGCCTGTTCTCCACCCACCTGTGAAAAGCCTAAGACACCAGAGGAGTCAGCGGAGCTTGGCAAACCCAGGAGGAGGAGCACCTGTGAGCACAATGGAGCAAATGTATTTTTAGCACCCATTTATCTTCTCGCTGTCCTTGCTCTGTTGGGTGACTTCAATTAGTGACCCGGATGGCTCATTTGCATCAAGAACAGTAAAAGCCTTTCATTTGTTCATTTGAACCAACTTGAGGTTTGAGTTAATTATGACTTCCTGACAGCCTGAAGGTCAGACCGTTTCCTTTTGTTTTACACAGCAGTTAATCCCCTTATTAAGGGTGGTGGAAAATGAATAATTAAACATTTTCCATTTCCATATTTCAGGTAATGAGGCAGCCATTACCCAAATGATGCCATAAGAGGAAACATCAGAAAAACACTGAAGGGGTCACCTCCTGCCCTACCCACACCAGACATCAGGTGACTGTCTCTCCTTTGGCTTCATGGTTAAGAAAGTTCTGCTAAGACTCTTCCCCTAAGCTAAAACGAAGTATGGAAACAGTAATTTGGGGGGCCATCTATCGTGGTTAAGGACACAAAGCTCTGGTCTCAGGGTTTGGCGCTCCACATCTTCACTTGTGTGACCCGAGAAAGGTAGCTGACCTTTAAAATATCAAAATTTATTCATTTATGAAATGGAAAAAATAACAGCAACCGCCTTACAGAATTACTGTGAGCACTAAATGCATTGTCGTTGTTAGGTGCTGTCAAGTTGGTTCTGACAACATTTGCAACTCATAGCAACCCTATGTACAAGAGAACGGAACACTGCCCAGGCCTGTGCCACCTTCACAATCACTGCTACGCTTCAGCCCCTTGTAGCAGCCACTCTGTCAGTCCACCTTGGTGAGGGTCTTCCTATCCGTTGCTGACCCTCTGCTTTACCAAACATTAAACCAAAAAACCATACTTGCTGCCATCGAGTCAATTCTGACTTCTAGCAACCCGGTACAACAGAGAAGTGCCCCACAGGGTTTCCAAGGAGCGCCTGGAAGATTCGAATTGCCAGCCTTTTGATTAGCTGCTGTAGATCTTAAGCACTATGCCAACAAGGTTTCCTTATGAAACATTAGTGAATGAAATGTGCTTAGAACAGTGTCTGCCACATAGTAAGAGCTCAGTAAATGTTAGTTCATCATATTATCAGTTTCATTTTTATTCCAGGGCCAGTTACCATCTGAGTGCTGTGGGTGGTAGACCTTGGCCAAACACCACTTGCAGAAGCCTCACTCACACCTGGTTCAAAAGTTCACTTTGGCTCACACTCACTGAGAGCCCGCTAGGGCAGGGACCTAAAAAGAACAAACAAAAAAACAGTTGCCATCAAGTCATTTCCTACTCAGGGGGACCCCATGTGGTGCAGAGTAGAACTGCTCCATAGGGTTTTTAAGGCTGTGGACTTTCAAAAACAGCTCACCAGGCCCTTCTTCTAAGACACCTTTGAGAGGGTCTGAACTACCAATCTTTGAGTCAGTGGCTCAGCTCTTTGCCATTTGCACTACCCTGGCAAGGATTAAGGGCAGATTAATTGTGTTAGGTACTGGAGACAAAAATAATAACACAGGTATCCATGCGTCTACAACTTTAGGGACTTCAACCTTTCCCCAAATCCCTCTGGTCTAGATAGCTTTTTTTTTAGTTGGGTGTCAGTGGTAGAATGTGGAAAGACACAAGAGATGGGACCCAGAAGACAAGGTGTAGTGTCCCACAGCAGCCTCCACTGGTATGATCTGGACTGCTCCCACCAGCCCTGGATGGATCACCCCCATGGCTTTCTCTGGTTCTCCCTTCTCACTGACTTTTCTGCTGAGAATCGCCAGGGTCCCCAACGTTTGTACTCTTTGTACAACGTTTGTACACCCCCCTCAGATGACCGCGCTTTATGATGACCTTAAACTTGTGGCATCCTGATGTGTCTAAAAGTAAACTGAACCCTCCTGAGGAAATCCTGACCCAACTAGGGAAATGCTTCTGAGTCTAGTTTGGCAATTTATTTTGTTGTGCCAGGCAGTGGATTGTACAAAGTAGGGAGAGTGTCCTCCAGGATACAGAGGTCAGGGAAAGTTCTGTAGAAAACAGGAGAGTTTGACAGGGTGTGGATGACCAGTGGGATTGACAGAGAGAAGGGAAGAAGGGGTTTCCAGTGAGTGAGGATTATGAAGTCGGAGGGACCTGGAATGTGCAAAGGAGGGAATCCTCCTGAAACACAAACAGAAGTAGCAGGCTACGCTGCTCTGAAGACACAGGCCAGTGGGAAGGGTCTGAGGGTTGGAACAAGGTCTTGGACTTTGTCTTGAAGTCAAATACAGACACAGAGTAGAAGCAGTACTTTTAGAAAGAAAAAATGAGTAGTGTCACACATGAGGAGATGGTGAGGATAGGCTTGATGGAGCAGAAATTAGTTACAGGGCTAGCGCCTGAGGTAATGGAGACCTGGAATGTAGAGGGAAAATAAAATATATGTAAGATATTGTTTCTACGCTAAAAGGGCAAAAACCATTGCTCAAAGGAATGAATTTGTTCTCTTAATGCTTTGCCCAACATAGCCATTCATTTTTAGTGGAAAAAATATTTTTCTGCTTTTAAAAGGGCTCTTAGGAAGAAGCAGTTTTAAAATTGCTTCTGAGAGAATAAAAGTCATAGAGAAAGAGCAAATAGAGAATTAGTGGTTGAGACAGTGATGGAAAGTGCTGACTCTTTTCAAAAAAATCACAAGTAAATTGATGCCTAAGGTGACATGCCTTCATCAGTTTTGGGGAATAATTTCTACATATTTCCACAAAAAGTAGAAAAATATTCTAATAATAATGCAGTTAACAAGCTTTATAGTTTTTAATGGAAAACATATGGAAGTGAGAAAATTAAATCTGGAGTAGAGCTAAAATATTCTTTCATGATTTTTGTTGTTGTTGTTAGATGCTGTTGAGGTGTCCCAACCCATAGCAACCCGATGTGTAACAGACTAAAACACTGCCTGGTCCCAGGCCATCCTCATAATCATTGCTGTGTTTCAATTCATCACCGCTGTGTCAGTCTGTCTCGTTACCAAGTATCGTGTCCTGCTCCAGGGACTGGTCCTTCCTGAGAACATATCCAACATATGTAAGACAAAGTCTTGCCATCTTTGCTTCTAAGGAGCATTCTGGTTGTACTTCCTCCAAAGCAGATTTTTTTGTTCTTCTGTAGTCCATGGTATATTCAGTATTCTTCATCAGCACCATAATTCAAGGGTATCAATTATTCTTTGGTCATCTTATTCATTGTTCAGCTTTCAGTTGCATGTGAGGGGATTGAACATAACTCAGACAATGTTCTACTGTTCTTCATAACGTTTTCTCACCATGTTATAGAACAGAAGACAGGACCAGGGAGTGGAGAGCCCCGCCAAAGTCACCAGGCTGACGTGCGGTGTGCCAGACCCACTACTAGAAGGTAAATGCTTTACTCCTGGTTCAGCATGTTTGCTCTTTTGGCTTTACCATTAAAAAATAATAATAATAAAATTGCCACTGAGTCAATTCTGATTCATAGCAACTTCGTAGGAGATAGCAGAACAGCACCATAGTTTCCGAAGAGCACCCGGTGGATTCAGACTGCTGATGTTTAGTTAGCAGCTGTAGCACTTAGCTACTATACCACCAGAGTTTTCCACAGGGGTCCAAAACAAATAAAAACCATTTTATTACTGAACTAGGAGAGATGATGTCTTCCATTTTCTCTTTCTAATATCAAAGACTGTTTTATTAGATAAATTCCACACGTTTCTCCTTACTAAATAATTTTTGCTGTTTTATGGAATTAAATGATTAGCTAATAGGTAATCTTTGTGTTGAAGATCCTTTAACCCAAGGGGCAAGAGAGAGCTACCTAGTGGGAAGGTAGGTGTTTATGGGAAGGTACTGCCTCCAGGCAGTCTGGCTTCCCGTTGCTTAGCTCAGCTAATTGGCATTCAGGACAAGGTGAATAGAGAAGCATCTGAGAAGGGTAACTCAGATCTTGCATAGGCCCACACGGACTCTCATCCCAGGCCCCAGAGGAGAGGCAGGGAGTGCTTTGCCCAGCAGTCCACAGAACTCACTTGGTAGGAGCCTCTCCCTCCCTTGACCTTGCGGAAGCCTCCCAGTTCATACTGGGCACCCATCAACCTCAATTCCCTGTCTTCCCTCCTCCAGAATTCCCCCAGTTTTCCTGGAAAGACTTTAAAATGGGTGTAGATATCTATCCATTCCCTGAGAGCATGCTCCTGTGATCTTCAGTCCCTGTTGTCCCAGGTGAAACACACCTCTGAGCCCTGCTTCTTCCACCTCCAGGGCCTGCAGTATCCTCCCTGGGCCTTTCCCATGCCCCAACCCTCAGCCCCCACCCCACTTGGTTTTTTCTCTGTATTAAGAACTTGCCCTGGAAAGGAAAGACCCCATAACCATCCCAGGTTATTGCTGCCGACTGTCCTGCCATCTCAGTGACCTGGCCTAAGCTTCCGGCACAGGAAGTTCTGGTCATTGGAAGTAGCTAGGCTTAATTACTAGAAACTCAAACAGCTGTGTGTTATTAAAGTGTCCACAGAGCAAGAACATGTACAGTTGAGAGGCTTTGAAAGGCTATAATTTCTAGTATATCCCAGTAAAGTACTCAGGCGGTGTGATTTTCATCAGGGCATTGTTCCATTAAACACAGGTCAAATAAGAGATCTAGGTGGATGTTGGGCTTGAGCATATATCCTTTTTAAAACTGAGTCAAGTAAAAAATAAAAATAAGTGGTAAGTGTCTTAAGCTTGATTCTGCCCTTCAAATAATAGAAAGGCTTTTTTTTTTTCTGTAAACGTTTAAATGTTCAGAATTACCTAGAACTATGAACCTTATATATAGTTTCATTCTCTTTTACTGTATTTTGGGTGAAAGTTTACATAGCAAATTAGGTTCACATTTAAGAATTTCTTTACAATTTTTATACATATTGTTGGAAACCTTGGTGGTATGGTG
The DNA here is from genome assembly GCA_028571685.1 of Heterohyrax brucei. Classification (NCBI taxonomy): domain Eukaryota; kingdom Metazoa; phylum Chordata; class Mammalia; order Hyracoidea; family Procaviidae; genus Heterohyrax; species Heterohyrax brucei. Next base: position 106,801,130 of record CM053142.1, read on the forward strand.
GTTAAGTGTTAAGACTGCTAACTAAAACATCAGCAGTTTGAATTCCCTCAGGCACTCCTTGGAAACTCTGTAGGGCAGTTCTACTTTGTCCTGTAGGGTCACTGTGAGTTGGACTCAACAGTAATGGGTTTAGTTTTTGGCTTTTTTATACATATTGTTTAGTGACATTGGTTGCATTTTTTACCTCTTGGCTTTAGGGTAATTACTGACCATTTGGTCTTATATAGATGATACTTAAAGGAGCACAGTACTCCTGTGTGATGTTGTTTGTTTTTATGAGCCAACCTATTATTTGGCTGAAAGGTGACCTCTGAGAGTAGCTTCAGTTCCAGCTTCAAAGGGTATCTCAGGGCAACAGTCTCAGGAGATCCTCTAGTCTACACTGGTTGAAGTTTGTATCTTTTATGACCATCTTAAGATTTTGACATTTAGCTCAACACTTATTCTTTGATATTATCGCATCTCTGTTCTGTGTATTCCCTATAAGCCCATCAGTGATGAGGCTAGTTGGATCATCTCATTCTAGGGATTTATGTCTTTGTCTTTAAAAAGAAAATCAGTTTTTCTTAAGTTATGATTCTTTAACCAACTGCATCAAAATCATCTGGTTCTGACTTACGTTGGTATGCTGAATGTGGCATCAAAAGTTAAGTTGATTCCTCGCTCAATTAGTTATAGGATGTGTTGGATCCAACCCTATGTCAGGAGTGTTCTAAGAGCTTAGAATAGCATAGTGAGTAGAACTGCTGTGGGTCCCTGCCTTCACGGAGCTTACTGTCTGACTGGACAATCAGGCAGTAATCAAATTATACAAGGAATATGAAATTAAAGCTTTGATAATTAGGATAAAGGAAAAAACATGATTAATAAATTAAAATTTAATTTCCAATAGTCACAATTTTATTAATTAGGTTTCTGTCTGTGGAAACCCCTTTCATACCATAAAAATACTGACACTGATAGTGAGACTTAAATACAACAAGTATGTATTTTATAAACATTTATTAACTGTGTAAGACTGTAATCGCTGTGTTTCTTTTTCTGCTCAGCGTCCCTTACGCTAACAAAGCCCACCTCTACTACTGGAGATGGTCACATGCCCTCTAACAGGCGGGTCTTAGTGCTTCCCCAGGAGTTTTCTAAGTGGAGATGCTGGGAAAGATTCTTTCTTGTTGCTCACAGAGAGGTGGGGCAGTGGGTCAGGGCTTCTCTTGTTCGAGTCTAGCAGTCTGTGCTAAGGCAGCAGGAAGCTAGCACACACAGGGAGATAGAGGACAGACAAATGAAGAGAATCCCCAAATGCCTCCAGCCATACCTAAGACCAAATCTCCATAGCCTTCACCACGGGTTGGGTTTACCACTACCACCAGTGGCCTTCAGGTCAACTCTGTGTGTCAGAGTAGAACCGTGCTCCAAAGAGTTTTCAGTGCCTGATTTTTCAGAAGTAGATCTCCAGAACTTTCTTCTGATGTGCCTCTCTGTAGACTTGAGTTCCGATTTTTAAGTCAGCAGTCAAGTGTATTAACCATTTACATTACCCAAATTTGGTATAGGAGTCTTTAAACTCCTCTTTCCAGATTAAGTGAGTTTGAGACAAATGTCTGTCACTTGTTAACAATGAAACTTCATTAAGAGAGAAAGGAAGCACATAATTTTGTAAATATTTCTGAAGGTGGATTGGAATATTTGCAGGCAGCTGGACTGTCTGAGAGTATCTTAAAGTAAATCTAATGAAACTTGAACTAAAGATAACCTCTATCATTCTTGGTTAATCAACTTAAAACAGTTTTTCATTACACCAAGTACCCAATTCTTTGTTTAAGTTGAAGGGGAAGTGGGGAGTAGTGATCTTCAAGAGCTCTGTTGTTGGTCCATAAGCATTAAGTCTCCAAAGGTTCTGACTGATGACTGCCTGGGGGCATGAGCAAAGCCAAGGGCCATGCTATCTCCCCATCAAGAGGCTGGGAATCTTGCGTCTCCCCCTTTTCCATGAACCATTGCACCACTTTTGCAGATCAGGCCTGTGGGATAAGAACAGGATATGTCTCCCACTGCAAGAAGAAGAGACTGTAATGCTGAGACTTTTCTATTCTTTTCTCCACGAAACACAAGGAGAGAATTGATAGACAGCCCTCATAGCCTACATTTGAGAAGGCAAATTGGGACAACCTTGTTGAAGTTTTGACCATTTTCCAGGAAGAGGCAAAGGGCACAGTAGATCAAAGTTAGAGCACTAGGGAGAATACCAACATCGTCCCTGACACCAATTTGACCCAAGAGACCAGGTTCCAGCAGGTGGCAGCAATAGCAGCAGAGCCTCTCCCTCCAATGGCTATGCAGAGGAGAGGGCACAGGGACCAGCATGCTACAGGGCTGGAAGTGGCCCGGCAAGGAGGGAGCCAGTTCTCTGACATGGATCCAGCCCACAGGGATGACAAGAAGCCGAGCCTAGAGATAAGGCTGAGGTACTGGCGTCACTCAGCCTTGGGTTAGCATCCCACATTAGCCAGTTCCACAGGGATTTGTTCAGATAGAATGTCCGCTGGAAGAGGAAATTGGGGCAAGGTATGTTTTCACTCCCCAAAACTTCTCCATTACATCCAAGGGAGACTCCTGAGCCAAAACATCACAGCCCTTCTACTGCCAAGTTACAAGCTGAGTATCCTTAGGAAAGCTAGTGACCTCTTGAAACTCAGTTTTCTTGTAATTTATGTAAAATAGGTATGAAAATTGCAACTACCTTATTGGACAAAATGATGAGATGAAGTACTATGCTTGATACCAGTGAGCACTCAGTATATGGTAGGCAGAAGTGTCATCTGGCAGCTAAGCTTGTTGACTTGTTGACTGCCACCAGCTGATTTGCACAGTGACAAAGAGCAAGACGATGGGAGGAGGCAGTGAGCACTGAGGTCTGCTGCTGGACAGAGCTGCTGCTGAGGGCTGTGGACAGATGGGGTCAAGGCGCAAGTGGGTAGGAGAGTAGCCCAAATGCTGCTGAGCGTCTAGGATCTCTTTTGGGAATTGCTCAAATGCTACATAAGAACCTAATAGGCTGGTTCAGCAATTTCAATGGAAGATAAAACTTCTAAAAAAGTTTCCCAGGGTTTAAAGTGACAAAAGTATGCTTTGAAGACATGATTGGGATGAAGAGGAAAGTGCAATAGTTTTCATAAGGTCTACTTCAATAAGCAATATTCTATGCAGTCAATAACCATTTAACAAATCGATTATAAATCAATTAGTGATTATTTTATTTTATCCAGGAAGTGTTTGTCGACAGTTTGTGGTTGATGAGAACCATGTATCCAGCACATGTCCAGATTTACTGAAAAAAATGACATCATCTATGTTTCACAAGTTACTTAGAACATTGTTAGACAAAGCACTTAAGAGACAGAAGTTACTTCTTCCCTGCATGGTAGAGTGTTGTTATAGATTAAATTGCGTCCCTTGCAAAATATATGTTGGAATTTTAACCCCTATACCTATGGATGTAATTCTGTTTGGAAACAGGGTTATATGTGTGTGTATGTGCACGTGTCTGTGTTTTTAAGGTTATTTAGATCATATGCTGTGTCTTAGTCACCTGGTACTGCTCTAACAGAAAATACCATGAGTGGAAAGCTTTATGAAGAGAAATTTTATTGTCACAGACCAGTAAGCCACAAATCCATTTATGAGTTGCAAGTCCATTCAATAAGAGAAGTTATCACAGCCTGGTAGTTTCAAGTCCATTCAACAAGACAAGTTACACAGTCCGGTGGGCTAAGTCCAAATTCAAGGAGAACATCTTGGCACAGGAACCTGAGATCTGAAGGACGTGCTCTGCTCTTAGTGATGCTTTCTTGGTGGTGTCAGTTTCACAGCTTCCTCTGCTCATCTCTCTCCTTTGTATCCCACAAGCTTGTAACTTGAGTCCTGCCTTACTAACACTACTGCAGCCCATTCTCCATCATCAGTATCACAGAGGCAGGATTCACAACACATGGGAGGAATGGCACCACACTGAGACTCCTAGCCGAGTGAAATCAACACATACATTTTGGGAGAGGACACAATTCAATTCATGACACCCTGGTAGGATGGGTTCTAGACTGAATCACTTTTGAATTATAAAAGAGCAGATTACATACCAAAAACTCAAACCCTTTGCCACCAAGTAAATTCTAACTCATAGTGACCCTATGGGACAGAGTAGAACTGCCACAGGGTTTCCAAGGCTGCCACCTTGACAAAAGCAGACTTCCATATCTTTCTCCTTCCAGAAGGCTAGTAAACTTGAACTGCTGGCCTTTCGGTTAGCAGCCTAGCACTTTAATTGCTTCGCCAGCAGGGCTCCTAGATTAGACCAAGAGATACAAATACACGGGGAGAAGACAGATACCACATGAGAATTTTCTACAAGCCAAGGAATTGACATGGAATACAAGGAAGATATGGATGTGGCTGAGATCCTAATTTGGACTTCCAGTTTCCAGAACTGTGAGAAAATAAAGTTCTGTATTTAAAGCCACTCACTTGTGTTTCTATTGGAGCAGCACTGTGAAACTAACACAAAATCCTTAAATGCAAGAAGCTGCTTCACCTTGAATTTACAGCAAGAAATATTGCTAGAGTCCTCTGTGCCACCCTTCTGGAGCGTACTCAGTGAGCTAGTAGGGGACTCCCCGAGACGTTGCTTTGATCAGGAAAACATGAACTTCAGTTTTAGATCAAACTAGTGTTTTCTTTCAGATAACTATTGATCAAGCCCTTCTCTCCCTAGTCAATAACTGACACAGAGCAGAAGTTTGTCCGACATGAAGGTCGATTTCCTAGGCTGCAGAGGCAGGGAAGTGTGAGAGGCTTGAACTCTTTAGTTCAAAATCTGTGTGCAGCAGCAAAGAAGGTGTTGGTGTTCTTTGAAATTTGATTTATATAACTTCATTTTCAGAGAGAAGGACATTTCTCCTCCCACTTAACTAATTCGCTTTAGAAGAGATCTGATTTTATCAAAAGTAATTTTTGATAGAACTGAAGAATCGCTTTACCATTTGTGTTGTCTTAGTAAGAAAAGGCTTGGACTTCTGTTGGTGAGACTTATGTTTCCATGGCACGTGCACAGCCACAAGGAAACAAAGACAACATCACACTGTCTTGGAGGAGCTCATGGTCTAGAGGAAACAAGTTAAAAAAAAACAAAAACCTAAACCCAATGCTGCGGAGTAAATTCCAGCTTATAGCCACCCATGTGTTACAGAGTAGAACTGCTTCACAGGGTTTTCTTTGCTTTAGTTTTTGTGGAAGCAGATCACTAGGCTTTTCCTCCACTGCACCAGTGGATGAGTTTGAAACACCAACCTTCAGGTTGGTAGTCGAGTACAAACCATTTTTGTGCCCCAGCAACTGTAGGGGAACCAACCTATATGAAGGGGTGTTGTGGGAACCTGCCTTTAAAATGCAGCTGCTATCATTTTATGACAAGAGGAATAGTCCATGGTGTTCACTGACCCTCAAATGAAATAAATGCTTATTAGATTTTTTTTAATAAGCTAATACTTCCACACATCTCATAAACAGCCACTTGTTCTACTGAGGTGTTTTAGTTTATTCAGAGATCTTATTAGAAAGTCCTTTCTCCTTGTGGTAAAATTAACTGCTTAGATGTAATTTTGTACATACATAGTGGAGGGACATCAGCACTGTTCATGGGTTATCTGGACCTGGTTCTCAGTGCCGCAGGCTCCGTGAGCTCTCAAAAGTGCCAGTGCCACCCTAACAACTGTGCTGCTCCCCCGTGAGAGGACTGGGAGGGAGGCAGCCGGCCTGAGTCAGCCTGCTGCACCAGCCCCTGCCCACAGCGGCTCTGCGCGTGATTGCTGGTCTGTGTCACCATCTGGTACGTGGGTTTAGAAGTTGGAATGGAGAACCAAGCTCTCCAGGTCACATGTAATGATTATTTTATTTAACATTTCTTATATGGCCAGCACTGCACCAAGCACAGCATCAAACCTGGCATGATTTGATTCAGGCTGTATGTTCCAAGGGATGTTCTTGCCAAGCTTGCTGCAGAGGATTCCCCCAATTAAAAAAAAAAAAAAAAAATCTCCTCCTAATGCTTTTCAAATGCGGAGTCTTGATTATTTACAGTCTAAAAGCTGTGATATAGAATTTTTTTTTTTTAAGCTAGTGACATTCAACAAGAGGTGGTCTCTAGGCAGATTTCACTAGGCTTCTTCATTAGTTTTCTGTCCAGGACAAAAGTCTCACTCCATTGTCTACAGTGTTAGTGCAGGGGCTGACACAACCACCTCGGCTCACCGTTTTCTTGATATGGCTATGTAACAGAGCGGTGACTTTGAGCGGAGGTTCATTTGTGATTTTAATCACATTATGTGTTTTGGATCTTAGTGAATATAAAATGAGTTTTGTTCACAGGAAGGCCATATCCAAGGTACTTTATTTCACTATAGTGCCTTCCAAAATGTCAATTCTTTAACAAAACATGTTGTAAGCCATATTATTTGCAAATTTTCATAATAGACATAATGATACCTTTCTTTTATGCCCTTTTAAAAGACTTCCCCAATTCTCCCCTGGGCCACAGACTATGTAAATTATTCAAGTGCTTCCTTCCTTCAGCTAGTAGACCAAAGTTCTGATTCTACAGCCTCTTCCTGCACTTGTCTTCACGGCCTCTTAGGCATGCAGAAGATAGTCCTTGATCTTCCCAGGGAGTTACATTCTCCTTGCATCTATTTTTGCACTGCTGGCTGCAAGAGCAAATGGAATTTTTTCTTAACAAATATTCTTAACTCTTAACTAATATTCCTCCACTCTTGGTCAGTTTACCTTTATACCCCTTAGTTATATGGAATGTCTTATTTATTCCACAAGTGAATGACGGGCACTGGTTTCAGTTTCCAGGATGAATCAGAGTCACTATCCTGGAGGAGTAGGGAAGATCTTCACTCAATTACTGTAATACAAGTTAGGGCATAACATGTGGTGTAAGAGATGCCACCAAGTCAGTACTGATTTATGGAGACCTCCAAGTCAGGGTTGAACTAACGCTTCTCCACAGAGCTTTCAATGACTGTCATCTCTCTCAAGTAGGCCTTTCCTCCAAAGCACTGCTGTGTGGATTTGAACTGTCAACCTTTGGTTCGTAGCCAAGTGCGTAACTATTTGTGCCTCCCAGGGACTCTTAGAATAAGAGAAAATGATGGGAATTCAGGCGATGTGGAAATTTCTGAATTTAGGAAATTCCTAAATTCCTCACAGATGAGGAATGAAAGTAACCAGCTTTTATTGAACACATACTGTACTATGTATCAGGCCCTATTAAGCAGTTTACATATATTATCTCTTTTAATCTTCACAACCATCATATGATGTGATATGATGAGGCACTATTACCCCCAATTTGGAAATAAGGAGACAAAGTCTTGTCCAGGTTTGACTGATCAGTTCTCATGGTTTTTTAGTGCACTTTGCCCATGCTGGGAGCCCTAGTGAGGTACAGTGCTTAAGAGCTCAACTGCTAACCAACAGGTGAGCAGATCGAATCTACTAACTGCTCCTTCTGGGCAGTTCTACTCTGCCCTATAGGGTCATCATGAATTGGACTCAATGGCAACTGGTTTTATTCCACAGTGGTAACATTTTCTGCTTCATATACTATCACTGCCCTGACACCACCAAAAAAAAGGAAAAAGACTAAAGGCTTAATTACAAGATAACCAACTTTTACCAGACTGAATGGCCTTTTAGTTTTCATTATAAATTTATGGAACATGTGTGAAATATATATGCTCAAAGGTAGCTGTCTTAGTTGCCTAGTGTTGCCATAATACAAATACCACAAATGGGCAGAATTTAAAGAACAGAAATGCATTTTTCATAGTTCAGGAGGCTAGATGTTGAGATTCAGGACATCAATTCTATGGGAAGACTTTTGCCTCTTTCTGCTTCTGTAGCACTGGCATTCCTTGGTTCCTTGTGACACTTACATGGTGTCTGTCTTCCTTGTATGTTTATTTTCATCTATGTCTATGTAGCTGTTTATGTAACTCAGAAGTGGTTAGGTTTAGCATCTACCCCACACTGGTATGATCACCTCAACTGAATGATGGATCACATTATATTATATTACATTACATTATGGGAGGTAATTACATTATATTGCATTATGTTACATTCATAGGTATAGGGGTTTGGATTCCAACACATATTTGGGGGGTACACAATTCAGTCCATAATAGTAGCCAACAATGTGAAGTTTTTCTTTAGAATGTGATTTTTGAGAGTCATATATTTTATTTACAGAAGCACACTGGTGAAGCTCTTTATATGTTTGCATAATTCTCTCTTCTGTGATTTCAAATAAAAAAAAGATGGGGGAAACTAAATTTGGAAGTTTGGTAATTTATTAAAGATTCGCTAGGGAGATGGAGAGATAAAAAGCCATAATAAACAGACAGGCATATTGATATAGAGAGCAGCTATCACAATTCTTCAAAATTTAATAAAAATTCAGACCTCCTTGAGTGCCTACTATATATCACTATCCTGGAGACTTGCACTTTAAATGTTATTCTTTTAGCAGTCCTGGAAGTTGCATGTTAATGTCCCCATGAGGAAACTTGGGCCCAGGGAGTAAGTGACCTATGAAAAGCCACATAACTAATAAGTGACAGAGCTTAGTTATATTCAAGCACAGGCCTTCTGCTTCCATAGCTATGATTTAAAAGCAGACGTGTTTGAACTTCAGAACAGAGCTCTTCAGCTAATTACAGTCTGGCCCATCAAAGCTGGAAACACAGCTTTCCTCCACACTCTGGTCTATTGCCTTAGCACATGGGCAACAAACAGCTATTTCCTTGGAAACAGATCTGCATCTGATTCTTAGTATACATGCACACACATCAATTCTAGCTCAAAATTAGGCTACCCTGGTTTAGCAGAGACTGCCTGGATGCTGCTCCTGCTATGGCTTGACCTGTAGAACTTTCTCAAGGAAAAGCCAATAGACCTATCCCAGGAGACTTGATGTTACCAGCACCAAACCCTCCAGCTCGACCAGGGATCAAGGCTCCATCACTAGAGATCGCCTCCAACGTATAGGCTGCGAGGTTAAGCCTTGAACAGTTACCTAATAGTTTGCAATACAGTATCAGCTTTCTGTTGTGATCATCTTCCTCCAGTACACAGCAAATTTTTAAGAGCTTCTACTTTCATACTTTATCCATTAAGCAGGTTGAATAACATAGTCTGGAGACACAGGGAGTCTAAAAGTTTGGGATATCAGACGACATGCACATTAAAAACAACTTTGGTTTGCATAGCTCCAAAATCAATTTTTTAAAAATAATAGAGAACAAATATAGAAAATTAACTACATTCTAATCTAATCCACGTGGTCTGAATATAAAATAAGTTATCAGTTTATCTAAGTATGTGATTGTTAGGTGCCGTAAAGTCAGTTATGACTCATAGCAACCCTTTGCACAAGACAAAACACTGCCCAGTCCTGCACCATGCCCACAATTGTTTTTATGCTTAAGCTCATTGTTACAGCCCCTGTGTTAATGTGTCTCCTTGAGGGTCCTCCTCTTTTTCGCTGACCCTACACTTTACCCAGCATGATATCCTTCTCCAGGGACTGATCCTGCCTGACAGCCTGTCTAAAGTTATCTAAGTATATAAAGATGTATATATGAAAGTCTTGCAATAAATGGAATAAATGCATTAGTGGTTTTAGGATCTTGCTAGGGATGAGTCCTTTCTCTGATCAGGCCTCATTTGTAATCTGTGTAATAATGATGGAGGAATGTCAGGACCCCCAAACTGGAGAATACATAAAACCTTCTCTTCTTGTTGCTGTTAGCTGCTGTTGCGTTGATTCCGACTTACAGCAACCCTGTGTGCAGCAGGATGCAACACTGCCCTGTGCCATCCTCCCCGTCATCGTTGGGTTGGAGCCCACTGCTGCAGCCACTGCGCCAGTCCGTCTCGTTGAAGATCTGTCTTTTTCTCTGACCCTTTTCTTCACATGATGTCCTTCTCAGAGACTGCTCCCACTTGTTAACATGCCCAAAGTATGCAAGATGAAGCCTCGCCCTCCTTCTGGGGAGTACTCTGCCTGTACTTCTTCCAAGACAGATTTACCTATTCTTCTGGCAGTCTAGGGTATAGTCGGTATTCTTTGCCAATACCGTAGTTCAAATGCATCCGTTCTTCTTGGGTTTTCCTCACTCATTGTCTAGCTTTCACTGCGTATAAGGCAATTGAAAATACCATGGCTTAAATCAGGTGCACTTTAGTCCTCAAAGTGACATCTTTGCTTTTCAACACTTTAAAGAGGTCTTTTACAGCAGATTTACTCAACACAATATGTCATTTAATTTCTTGACTGTTGCATCCATGAGCACTGATTATGAATCTAGGTGAAATGAAGTCCTTGGCAAGTTCAGGGTTTTCTCCATTTATTATAATGTTGCTTATTGGTCCAGTTGTGAAGATTTTTGTTTGCTTTGTGTGGAGGTGTAATCCATACTGAGAATAGTCTTTGATCTTCATCAGCCAAAGCTGCTTCTATTGCTCCTTCATTCTCTGTCAAAAATAGTGCTTAGCCACCTTCACATGGTAAAAAAAACAAAGCCAGTTAGCACCCGTGGTGTCTGCACTTAACTCTAACCTCTTCTGGCACCGTTTCTTCTTCACCAGCCTACCTTCCCGCAGTAATTTGGACCCTCTACTTTGCACTTTGCAGGGGGGAGATACAGAAGGTTTTACCTTAAAGCCATAGCCACATTTCTGAGCTACAGCTGATAAGGTCTTCAAAAAGGGAAGGTGATGTGAATACTTTTTTAGCTCCCTTTGAGTAGAATGATGAGTTTCATACAAACGAGTCTTCTCTTGCCTCATTCGAGTTGGGTTCAATGAGCAAGTCTCTCTCGTGAGATACTAAGAGCATTTCTTACAAGAACTTTGAAGTAGTCACAAGTTCTGTTTTAGTTAAGTATAAATGTTCTTGGGGAATGTGTAACGAAACTTTCATGTAATAATAGAGGTCCTGATTTGGATATCCCACTTGTTTCTCAAAGAGGAAAGATAATCACTCATTGGGTCATGTGTGTTGGAGGCTCCAGGCTTATAAAGAGGAATTTAGCCAAGAGTTTCCTAAAGCAATTAGTAACTGAATGGATGGACAAGTGAATCAAGTTAAGCAGTTGCCTCATTCATATAAGGTGTATACAAAAAACCAGTTCTCTCCATGTAGACTGTGACTCACAGTGACCCCATCTATGTCAGAGAAGGACTGCACTCCTCTGGGTTTTCCAAGGCTGATGTTTCGGAAGTAGTTCAATAGCCCTCTCTTCTGAGGTGCTCTCTGGGTGAACTCAAACCTCGAATCTTTTGGTTAGCAGCTGGACATAATAACCACTTGTGTCACCTAGGGATGCAGTAAAGTGAATTATATCACCATTCCCCCCGCCCCCCCAAATGTGTGTAGCAATTTGGCTGGGCCATGATTCCAAGTATTGTATGACTGGCCAACATTTTGTCATATGATGGGTGTTTTAACCACCTGGTACTGCTCTAACAGAAAAATACCAGGAATGGAAGGCTTTATGAGGAGAAACTTTATTTGACACAGTCCAGTAGGCCACAAATCCATTTATGAACTGTAAGTCCATTCAGTAAGATAATTTATCATAGTCCAGTAGGCTCAGTCCACATCCAGTGAGACTGTTTTGGCACAGGAACCTCAGGTCCAAAGAACATGCTCTGCTCTCAGACCTCCTTCTTGTGGTATGACTTTCCCAACTCTCTCTGCTCACTTCTCGCCCTTATATCCCACAGCTAGTAACTTGAGTCCTGCCTCACCAGCACAACTGCTGCCCATTCTCCATCATCAGTATCACAGAGGTAGGATTCACAACACATGGGAGGAATTGCACCATACTGGGACTCATAGCCAAGTCAAATCAGTACATACATTTTGGGAAGATGCAATGGAATCCATGACAATGGGATTTTCCTACGTGTTTTGAATTATATCACTATGATTTAATACGATGGACTAAGGCGCAGTTATACTGATGAGGTCTGTAAGATTCAATAGTATTTTAATCCAATCTTTATTGCGATAAAAAAGACAGAAGTGAGCAGAGAGACAATAGGAACCTCATACCACCAAGAAAGCAATGCCAGGAACAGTGTGTATCCTTTAGACCTAAGGTTGCTGCGCCGAGATGCTCCCAGACCAAAGGAAGACTGATGCATTACAACGACCTTCCTCCAGAGCCAAGAGAGAAAGCCTTCCCCTTGAGTTGGTTCCCTGAATTTGGACTTGTAGACTAATGGACTATGAGGGAATAAACACTGTTTTGTTAAAACCATCCACTTGTGGTATTTCTGTTACAGCAGCACTAGATGACTAAGACAAGTGCGTCGAAAAAAAAAAAAAACCCACTGCTGTTGAGTCGCTTCTGACTCAGCAACCCTATAGGACAAAGTAGAACAGCTCCATAGGGTTTTCAAGGAGCACCTAGTGGATCTAAACTACCAATCTTATTGGTTATCAGCCTTAGCATTTAACCACTATACTACCAGGGTTTTCCAGCAAGTGTGTAGGATAGCCTTATTCATCTGACCTCCAGAGTCTTACACCTTGTTTGACATATCTTGGCTGGGGATCTGAAATCTTTAATATTTTAAAGAACTGTTCAATGGCTTTGTAGCTTTCAGAGCTTGAGTTATTAAAATTCTTCCTCAGTTTGCATAAGTCCAAATATATTACTGTATCCAGACACAGCTTCCTTTTTAAGACTAAAAATCTTTTTCTTAGTCTTTTTTGTGATACAGAGGAAGTATACAAATCAGGTTTGCATTCCCATCTATCTGCAGCTCCACCATCTCTCCTCACCCTGTCACAGCATGTTCCTCCTTGTCACACTATACTTCTAGTATCCTCGTAACAAGCACCTGCCCCCTTCTCTCCACCCTCTTCTCTCTCATCTAGAAAGAAACCACACTGTATGCTCACACTGTGTCCCTGAGTCCAGTCCATTCTTGTCTGAAGAGTTCACCTCAGTACTAGTTTCTGGTTTGGGGCCAGCAGCAGGTCTAGGGGGCATGCTCCCAGGAGACCTTCCATGCTGTCAGACCATCAGTTCTGGTCTTTTAGTAGAGTTCTTGAGTGGCACACCTCTTTTTCTCATGTTGCCTTAAGGACTCTACATTGTGTCCACCATCACGGCTGTCTTTGGTGGTGACCAGGCACCATCTGGTTCTTCTGATCTCATATTAATATAGTCTCCCATTCATATGGATCCTTCTGTTTCCCAGGCTCATTTTCCTTCGTGTCTTTGATGTTCTCAGTCATCACCTGTTCCAGATGAGCTGGGACCATTTGGTGTACCTCAGATGACAGCTTGCTAGCTTTTAAGACCCCAGATGCCACTCACCAATATGGGGTGCAGAAGACTCTTAGCAAAAGATTAGTTATGCCAATTGACCTTGATGTGCACTGAAAACATGGTCCCCAGGCCCCTGTCTCTGCTGCTCTATTCTTTGAAATATTGAGCTGAGTTTAGAAAACTTTTCAGTTTATGGTGTAGTCCAGTTATGTTGACCTGCTCCTCTCTACTGTGTGCTGTCATTGCCTTCACTTAACCAAATTCCTATCAACTATCTAATCTATGACCAGCCCTCTCCCTCCTCACCCTTGTAGCCATCAAAGAGCCTTTTGTTCTGTACATAAGTCTATTTGTAAGTCTTTATAGCAGAGGTCTCATACAACACTTGTCCTTTTGCAGCTGACTTATTTCACTCAGCATAATGTCTTCCAGTTGAAACCAGGTTATGACATGCTTCCTAAAATCATTATTATTCTTTATCATTGCATAATATTCTACTGAGTATATATATATACCATAGTTTATCCATTGATCTGTTGATGGGCATCTAAGTTGGTTCCATCTTTTTGCTATAGTGGACTGTGCTGGAATAAACATTTGTGCTCACATATTTGTTCATGTGACAACCTTTATTTCTGCAGGCTATATTCTGAGCAGTGAGATTACTGGATCATATGGTATTTCTATCTCTTGCTTGCTTTCCAAACAAGTTATACCATTTTGCATTCCCACCAGCAGTGCAGAAGAGTTCCATTGTCTCCACAGCCTCTCCAGCATTTGCTATTTTGTGGTTTTTTTTTTGGATTATTGCCAATTATTATGTTCACATGGTAGCTAATTGTAGTTTTGATTTGGATTTCACTAATCACCAATGATTGTGAGCATTTTCTCATGTGTCTTTTGGTTGCCTGAGTGTCTTCTTTGGTGAGGTGTCTATTTCCTTTGTCCATTGCTTAATTTGGTTATTTACCTTTTTCTTAACCTTGATATCACGCAGCACCTTGTAGATTATACAAATCAGGCATCGACCCAACATGTAGTTGCCAGATATTTTTTTCCCATTCTGTAGGTCATCTTTCAACTATCTTGATAAGGTCTTTGGATGAGCATAAGTGTTTGATTCTTAGTAGTTTCCATTTATCTACTTTCTCTTCTGTTGTTTGTGCATTGAAAAATCTTTTTCTTAGTCTAGTTACATTTCTTTAAAAATATTCATGGCTAGGTGAAGGGAGTGACAGCATGCAGTAGAAAGAAGGTCAGCATAACTGACTATACCATAAGCTAAGAGGTCTTCTAAATTCAATCCAACATTTCAAAGGACGGAGTAGCAGGGATGAGGTCTAGGGGCCATGTTTTCAGGGGACATCAAGGTCAACTGGCATAACTAGTCTTTTTCTAAGAGAATGCTCTGCACCCCATATTGGTGAGTGGCACCTGGGGTCTTAGAAGCCAGCAAGTTTTCATCTGAGGAATATCAACTGGCCCCAATCCACCCAGAAGTGATGACAACTGAGAATGTCAAAGACACAAGGAAAAATGAGAACAGGAGACAGAAGGACCCATATAATTGGGAAACTACACCAGAAGGAGAACAGAACAAGATGGTGCCTGGCTACCACCAAAGACCGTCCTGACAAGGAGCACAATAGAGTCCCTGACATAGCACAAGAAAAAGGGATGTGCTGATCCAGAACTCTATTAAAAGACCAGACTTGATGGTCTGACAACCTGGAGGGACCCCTGGGAACATGGCCCCTTAACTTGCTGCTATACCAGAGCTGAAACCAGTACTGAAGGCAACACTTCAGACCAAGAATGGACTGGACCTGGGGACACAGTGATGCAGGTGGTGTGTGTACTTTATAGTTTTCTGTGTACATATGAGGCTGTCCTACTGGTTGCTTTCTAGAGGGGAGAGGAGAAGGTAGAAAGGAGGG
Source organism: Heterohyrax brucei (assembly GCA_028571685.1). Classification (NCBI taxonomy): domain Eukaryota; kingdom Metazoa; phylum Chordata; class Mammalia; order Hyracoidea; family Procaviidae; genus Heterohyrax; species Heterohyrax brucei. The sequence goes on from CM053142.1 coordinate 106,816,476, forward strand.
GACAGTGGTGGTTGTATGGATGCTAGAAGTAAAGAGTGGAAAGGAAGAGTGTGCGGTTACAGGATGAGGAGAGCAGACAGTTTCTGAGAGGTGGGTGCTCTGGATTTTATATGGCAAATTGACTTGGATTGTAAACTTTCACATAATCACAATAAAATTTTTTTTTAATATATTAAGTTTTGAGGGTGTTTTGTCTTAGCCATGTGGAACATTTAGGTTTTCAGCTTAAGTGTATGTGTAGCATTAATTCTATTGAGTCAGCTTTCCTATATTGATATTTAAGTATTATATTTTCTAACTTTTAGGCATGGTTGTTTTTGTCATCTAGTGCTTTCTTGGTGGTATGAAGTCCACATGTCTCTCTGTTTGCTTCTCTCTTTTATGTCTTAAAAGAGATTGGCTGAAGACACTATCCAGTATCGCAGACCTTATCAATATAACTGCCACTAAACCATCTTCTTAAATTACAGTGACAGAATTTATAACACATAAGAAAATCCCATCAAATGACAAAATGGTCACGGTCATATAATCTGAGAATCATAGCCCAGCCAAATTGCTACATACATTTTTGGGGGATATAATTCAGTCTATAATAATGGCCATCCAATATCCGTAAGCAAACAAAGGGGGAAAAAAGTTGATTGGTTCACTCATTTTCTCCCTTCTTGGTCATCTTTTTTTGCTCTAAAAGTTTTAAATTAGAACACAGTCTGCTTCTTTGCTGAGAAGAATGTGGTCTGGGTTGAATCTCCTTATTAATTCTAGAGAGCAAGTTCTATGTACACCTACTAGGCAACTGTTTAGTCTCTAAGTGATGTAATGGTTATCTACAGTAGTTTGGAGGCACCCTTTCAAAGTTATATCTTCATAACATCCTTACATGAAAATTAATAATATGCAACAATATGAACTGTAATGCTATGTGTCTTGAGCCTAAGAAAGTATATAAATTATCTTGGGTACAAAGGCAGTTAAACTTTTGTTTAACATCAGCGAGGCTATGTTTTTTTAAATTATGCACTAGAAATCTATACGGCTGCCAGTAATTAAAAATCTAAATAAGAAAGATTTATAAATCTGGGAAAATATCCATGAATCAAATATTCCATTGTTTTAAGTTGTATGTTGTTTCAAAATTGACAATTATTTTCTCAATATGTTTATGCTTTAAAATGACCTTTACTAATAAGATTTTGTCTTGGGTATACATGGTGCCAAGTATCTAGAATGCAAATAAAAAGTTAACTTATCTAAATCTTTGCAGACACACCCTCAGTATGTGTCGTAACTACAAACTAGGCACTGATAAGCTCTGTCTATACCATTAAACATTTGTTCTCTTTAGTGAAGCACATAATCTGTCAAAGCATCTGAATTATTTCTACTCTTCAAATAAATTTAATGGAGAAACTTTTTTTAATTCACAGTTTCAGAAAAGGTAGCATCTTTATTATGAAAGAGAGTGAAGGTCTGTTTCTTAATCTTTAAAGAAAAATGAGTAAGTTGGCCAAGATGATGTCTACCTTTTTTTCCCAGTTCCCAGACTGTGTATTTTATTTTCTTTTGAGATTTTGATTTTCCCAAATCACTAACAGACAAGAAAATAGTATTTATTTTTATCATATAAATGTCCTCCTAAGCATAGTAGATAACACGAAATCTTTCAACAGTTCACTGCTGCTATAGTAAAATATTTTAATAAGTATGTCAATCATTTGAGCCAAATTGTTTGCCACTTTAAATGCTAATGAATCATTTATTAAAAATATTAGAGTTTTCAAGTCCTGGACTATGTCAGCCTTGAGTGTTTATAAAGTCTTGCTCTTTACAAAACAATAATGTGGTACCAACATAAAGATAGATCAATGGAATAGAATTGAGAGTCCAGAAATAAACTCACCTGCTTATGGTCAGCTTATTTCCAACAAGAATTTCAAGAGTGTTTAACAGAGAGAGAAAAGTTTTCAACAATTGGTGTTGGGAAAACTGAATGGCCACATGCAAAAAAATAAAGTTTGACTCTTCCTACACACTGCATACAAAATTAATTCAACCTTGCACAAAAACCTAAATGTGAGAGTGAAATGTACAGAACTCTCAGAAGACAATACAGTGATAAATCATGTCCTTGAAATTGGCAATGAATTCTTAACCATGCCACCAAAAGGAGAAGTAACAAAATACAAAAAAAAAAAAAAAAAAAATTGGCCTTCATCGAAAATTAAAAATTTCGTGCTTCAAATGTCACCACCAAGAAAGTCAAAAATAAAAACAACCTACAGAATGGGAGAAAACATTTGCAAATCATGTATCTGATAAGGAACTAGAATATATAAACAGAACTTCTACAACTCAACAGTAGAAAGACAACCCAATTAACAGTTGGGCAAAAGATTTGAATACAGTTTTTCCAAAGTGTATATGCAAAAGTCCAATAGGCATGAGAAAAGAGTCCCACACCATTAGTCATCAGGGAAATGCAAATCAAAACTGCAAAGAGATATCACTTCACACCTGCTAGCACCTACCTGGATGGAAAGCATCACCAAGTATTGGTGAGGATGTAGAGAAATCAGAATCATCATACACTGCTGGTGGGAATGAAAAATGGTGCAGCCACTTGGAAAACAGTGCAGCAGCTCTTCAAATAGTTAAACATATAGTCAGTATATGACCCAACAATTCCCTAGATATATAGCCAAGAGAAATTAAAACATATCTCTACACAAAAATCTGTACAGGATTGCTTACAGCAGCATTATTGGCAATAGCCAAAAGGTGGAAACAACTGAAGTAGATGAATGAATATACAGAATATCCATGTAGTAGAATATTATTTGTCCATAAGAAGGAATGAAGTACCGATACATTCTACTACATGGATAAATCTGGAAAACATGTAAATGAAAGAAGCCAGTTACAAAAGATTACATATTAGATTGTTTCATTTGTGCAAAAGGTCCAGAATAGGCAAATCCCTAGAAACAGCAGGTAGATTAGTGGTTGGTTAGGGCTTGGGAATGTGGGGAGTACTAGGTAAGGGTACGGGTTTCTTTTTGAGATCATCAAATATTCTAAAACTGACTATGGTGGTGGTTACACATATCTTTGAACATACCAAAAACCACTGACTCACATGCTTTACATGGGTTAGCTATAATGTTATGTAGATTATATCTCGAATGGTTTTAACATCAGTGGGAAAAGTCTTAGTTAAACACTGGGAAGGAAACTTGCGGTTGTGATGAGTGGGGAATGGTTTATTGATGAGACTTCGGCAAAAGGCAGTGGCCTCTACTCTGGTATCTAAAGTTCCCTTTCATGGCTATGAGTCACTGTGGGGCTTCATTCACCGCTACGATGGAATGTGCTCTGAAAACACTGAGTCTTTAGGAACCAAACCACTCGTAGTTCTTAAAAAAACTAAAGGTAACCTGAAGCCCAATGTAAACTTAGTTTTCTAATTCAAAAGAAAACTACCTTGGCAATTTTTCTTTAGTATGCAAGAATAAAAATGAATGCTTAATGTGTTCTCATGCATCTTATTACCAAACTTTAATTAACTTTCTGAAGATAATTTTCTAGACCTCACTGAAAAACTTGGCAAGCTGCCTTACGAAGCTCCAGCTGATAGATAGTAGTAGAGAAACTGTTAAGAGGACCGTGGACTTGGGCTTCTGTTCTGGCTCTGTGAAAGCAAACTGTAAAAGGTGTCCTAAAATTCCCTTTCTTCATCTGTAAAATGAATATAATTATAGTTTGGAACTCATAGAGTTATAAAAGTAATTGGATTAATGAAATAGAAGCCTTTAGTATATAGGAATCACCCTAAATACTTATTGTCGTTATTATGTTTAACTACTAGACATTTATCACTAAGCCTAGTTAGCATTCTTTTAGAGGAACATATACAATCTAGTGATTCACTCTACCCCCTTCTCCTTATCTCAAGCACTGTGGCAGATTTGCCACTGACTTTCATGTTTACACCAAAGAAAATTTGCTTCATTTATGATTGCAGCCAGAATGATATTTTCCTGATGATGGGCAGAAAGCCAGTCACACACACCCTTGGATCCACAGCTTGGTACTGCGCTTTATCAGAGTGTGACTTACAAGGCAATTGCTCAGACCATATTTTATTAAGTGTGAAAAATGCATGCTTTCCTTATGTCCTCAGTATAAGAAAGTCATCAAGTATTATATAGCTACTTAATCATTTAGTCAAGATATGTAGTGTACAACCCTGGATTAATGGAGCCCCTCTCCTCCCAGTCTCTAAACACCTAGATTTCTTCTTTACAAAATAAACATTTTCCCTTTGGTACTGATCAGCTTTTCTGTAAATTACAGCTAGACTCACCAGAATTTCTTCAAGTGTAGAAAATGACAACGTTAGTTGCTTCACTTAGAAGGGTTGAAAAGGTGTGACTGGACCCCTTGACACTGTCGGAGAAGGTGACACCCAAATGACTCAAGGGTATATGGTGGCATCAGGGGCTGGAGCTTATCTTCCCCCCATCACCTGCCAGTCATTATAGGTGGTGTCACCCTCTGCAGTAACTCTTCAAACCCCATCACCTACACTCACCAGTTAGCATACAGGCAGCTGGGCTGTGACACCCACCTTCATGGGCACAGACGAGTCTCCACTATGGCCAGAGGGAGAGGGGAGGAGCTGCAGGAGCCATGGTCACTGGGAGGGGTGAGGCCATGCCACTTTGTTTACTGAGGAGGGTGGTTTTGCCAGCCAGCCCTACCCACCCACCATGAGTTACTGCACTGGGTGACACCAACCCTAGTGATGTCACTAAAGGCCTTGGAAATGAGTACACTCCTTGGCACTTGAGGATATGTGATTTACAAGTTTCTCTGGCTCCCATTTGAAGAGCTTGGCTCTGCAGTGCAATTCTTGTCAAAACTTGTTCAACAAATGAAGATTTATTAAGTGCTTTGCAGTGTCCTGTCCATATTACAGAACTTACAGAATTGGTCACTGACCTCCTGGAGATTATAAAACCCTTAATCAAAAACAAAAGTCATATGCCCATTTTCTTTTGCTCTTTTCTCATTTGGGTTGGGGTAAGCTTTCATGGGGAACATATCAGTGTGAAAAGGAGAATGCACAAAACAAGGTTTTTAGATGAGAATGGGGAATTTAACATTTGCTGATGACAGAAGTCCTACTTTCTGCTTAATTCCACAGATACGTCTCCACCTAGACTGACCAAATACAGAGTTGGTTGGTTTTCCACAAAATAAAGTGCTACCTTACAGTGTTAAAGAGATCTATATTACAGCTAGTGGTCAAAAGAGTTCTCCTACCATTTTTTATTAATTAAAAAAAGCTTCCATGTTGTTATTAGTTACCATCAAGTCGACTGTGACACATGGAATCCCCATGTGTGCAGAATAAAACTGCTCTGGGGGATTTTCAAGACTGTGACTTTTCAGAAGCAGATTGCCAGTACTGTCACCTGAGGTACTGCTGCCTGGGCTTGAACAGCTAACCTTTCAGCTAGTAATTGACTGCTTAACCATTTATGCCATCCAGGGACTCCTTGCTTCGGTGAGACTGAACACTGAAAATTATCCAGTAAGAAATAACAAGACATTATTTGGGTTCTACAAGGGTCCTTTCTAAACAGTATGTGTACCCTATTTTTATGCAAGTAGTATGCACCTTCTGTGTTTGTTTGCTGGCAGTGCCCTTCCCCCTTGAGGCACTGTCACAAGAGACACCATGTCAACTGTTTTCCACAGGCTGCTGTAAAACATTAGCATAATGTGCTTACCAAAATACTTTGGGGGGCAAGAAGGATGTGGCCAGCAAACAAATGCAGAGGGCACGTGTTGTTTGCATAAAAATGTACACAGCTTCCTATAAAACCAAATATGCCCAAGCATAGTCAAATTTTATCCTTGCAGAGGTCAAATAAAGATGCATGATTTTTTAATGCATTTGACCTCTATTACCTATGGAGAACAGAGATCACAAAACAGTGTTGTCTAATGATCTTATTTGATCTATAGTTAAGGTGCATATACTTTCATTAAAATTGAGCAAAACATTGCACCACAGTTCTATAATGAGTCCGACAGATGTCAAGTAAAAAATTTACAAATACTTCCCCCCCTTAAGATATTTTATATTCAAGCATAAACTAGCTAAGTGTGATAAGGTAAGAACAAAAGTTGAATGTAGTTGTTAGGATGCCTCTTTGTAATGCAGGTGACAACTAGTGCATCACAGATGTCTTAGTCATCAAGTGCTGCTATGACAGAAATACCACAGGCAGATAGCTTTAACAATGACAAATGGATTCTCTCACAGTCTAGGGCACTAGAAGTCCAAATTTGGGGTGCAAGCCCAGGGAGAGTCTTTCTTTCTCCCTTGGCTCTAGGGGAAGGTCCTTGTCATCAGTCTTCCCCTGGTCTAGGAGCTCTTCAGTCCAGTGAATTGCTTTTACACCTTTGTCCAAAATCCATTGACCAAGTACAAGGTCTGACAGTTAAGTCTGGGAACTTAATTGTTCTAAGTGCTACATACCTCATTGCTGAGTATCACTATGGTCACCTTCAAAGTACTCTACTTGGGAAGCTATGCACTGACACCAGTGCCCAACCCACCCTTCAAAGCCATTTTGGAACTCTTTCTGGCCATTGCACATGGTGGCACAGTGGCAGGTTCACAAACTTAATTGTATAGTTGTCTGTCAGGAAGTTTTTAGCCAGTAAACAAATCCCTGTATTAGAATACCCTCCATACTCACCTGGATCTGGCCCTCAATGACTTTTTCTTTACCCAAAGAAATATTGAAATGAAGACATTTAGATAACATTCAGGACAGCCAGGGTAATATGATGGCAGCTCTGATGGCCATTCCAGAAAAAGAGTTCCAAAATTGCTTTGAAGGGTGGACTAGGTGCTGGCTTTGGTACATAGTAGTAGCTTCACAAGGGGAGTACTTATAAGGTGACTCTACTGATATTCAGCAGTGAGTTATGTAGCACTTTTTCTAGGATGAGTTCACAAACTTAATTAGCAGTCCTTATATGTAAGGGTCTATTTCTGTATTTACCATTTTGTTCCATTGATCTATTTATGTATCTCGATGCCAGTACTGCCAAGCCAGCCAAGTGCCATCAAGTTGGATCCGACTCATGGCGACCCTAGGGGCCAGGATAATGGCAGTACTATGGTGTTTTAATTACTGTAACTTTATAACACATCTTGATATCAAGAAGTGTTAGCCCTCCAATTTTTTTCTTCTTTTTCAAAGTTATGTTGGCTATTCTAGGTCCTTTAAATTTCCATATGAATTTTAGAATCAGCTTGTCAATTTTAACAAAAGAAAAAAAAATCTGCTAGGATTTTGATTGGAATTGCACTGAATCTGTAGAACAATGTAGGAATATCTGACATCTTAATAATATTGAGTCTTCTGATCCATGAACAAAGTATATCTTTTCATCTATTTAGATCTTTAATTTTTCTTAGCAGTGTTTTGTAGTTTTTAATGTACAGAACTGCACATCTTTTGTCATGTTTATCCCTAAAGTATTTCATTTTTTTCAGACTAATATAAATGAAATTGCATTTTTAACTTCAATTTCTAATTATTCATTGGTAGCTTATAGAAATACAATAGACTTTTTCTCATTGGTCTTGTATTACACATTTCTAAACTCACATATTAGTTCTTGTAGTTTTGTTTTAGATATCACAGGATTTTCAACATAGGTAATAGTGTCATCTTCAAATACAGACATTTTTACTTCTTCCAATATAGATAACTTTTATTTCTCCTCCTTTTCCTATTGCACTGGCTATACCCTCTAATACAATGTTTAATAGAAGCAATAGGAGCAGACATCCTTGTCTTGTTCTTAGTCTTACAGGGAAAGAATTTAGTCAGCCTTTCATCATTAAGTATGATATCTAAGATTTTTGTAGAAATCCTTTTTCAGGTAGGACTTTCCCTTCAGTATCTAGTTTACTATAAATGTTTATAAAGAGTATATTGTATTTGCCAAATACCTTTTCGCTAATTTTTGAGATGATAGTGCTTTTTTCTTTGTAGTCTTTCTAATTAGTCTGCTTAGAGTTTTAGCAATTTTATCGATTTTCTTAACAAACCATTTTTTTGGTTTTGTTTATATTCTCTATTGTTTTTCTGCTTTATTTCACTGACTTTTACTATGATGCTTATTATTTCCTTTATCTGCTTACTTTGGGTTTTACTTGCTCTTTATTTTTAATAGATGTATTTTAGTGCTATAAGAAGTTACATTAGCTGCATCCCACAAATTTTGATATGTTTTATTAGAATTTACATTCACTTCTAATTTCCTGTCTGATTTCATCTTTAACTCAAAGGTTATTGAAAACTGTTATTGTATTTCCAAATATTTGATGATTTTCTAGCTTTCTGTTATTTATTTCTAATTTAATACCACTATAGATACAGATCATATGTTATATGGCTTAAATCCTTTTACACTTATTCAGAGTTGTTGTATGATGTCAGAATATTGCTAATGTTAGTAAATGTTTCATATACACTAGAAAAATGTGTATTCTGCTCTCCTTGCATGCAATGTTCTACAAGTGATGATCAGGTCAAATTGGTTGCTAGTGTTTTTCAAGTCATTGATATACTTGCTCATTTTCTACTTGGTCTATTGAAAATTATGTCAGTGTATGTACATTTTTTCATCATATTAGCTTCTTATGCTTTTTTAATACTTAAAGCCAAAAAACCAAATGCATTGCCATTGAGTCAATTTTGACTCATAGCAACCCTATAGGACAGAGTAGAACTGCCCCAACAGAGTTTCCAGGGAGTGCCTAGTGGATTTGGACTGCTGACTTGTTGGTTAGCAGCCACAGCTCTTAACCACTGTGCCACCAGGGTTTCCTTTTTAGCAAGAGAATAATAATGTGATTGTAATTATGAAAACATTTTTCATTAATATAGAAACTTTAAAATATCACTTATAAGTTATTCTTTAGATTTAGATCTTGTAATGAGAAGTTTAAAGAGCTGACAGGTTATGCCAATTGACAGTTTCAGTTATATCAATCTAAGAAGTAATACAGTAGTAAGAACACTGTGTTCCAAATCTTAATAGTAATAATTTAGTGATTTCAACTGTATTATATTTTTTAGTTGCAGATAATCTTTCAAATAAAATTATACAAAGAACCCCACTACACATAACAGAGTAGAACTGCTCCACTTTGATCTGGGTTCCAATTACTCAGATTGACTCTTGGCCATACTCTCGTCTTCCCAGAGGTAATCCCTGAAGTGTTAGGCAGCATGGAGAACATATTGAAAACCATAGATCCACCTACATACTTGGCTACACAAGGGAAGAAAATGTTCCCATTCAAAATACTTCAGTAGGATGGTAACTAGGTTTTGAATCTTGTATCAACTACTCTGGACTGGTGAACTGTTTTTAAAAAAAAGTTCTGAAGTTGATTCCTATGTCAATAGGAAAATAAAATGTCACGTTCACTTTTTTGTGTCTGCAAGAATGAGAACTGGAAGAACACACACGAAGTATTTGGTATTTTTGGTCTTGAAGTTTTGACAAATCTTGTTTCTAAGTCTGGTTTTATGTGATATCTGCTGAGTTGAATTATAGTTTGGTAAATCAAGAAAACTATGCACTGAAGTGAGTTAGGCTTTTCCGAATTGAAATCAACAGAGAAAGCTAAGGCAAGAGGGCAGGGTAGTAATTTTTTAAAAGATTCATGAAGACCGAGGCTGTGCATTCATCTCAGAATTTCCCTGAAGGCATGTCACTAGTCCCAGTGGTCTGACAGCAGAACTCTGAAATAGGCATCATTGCTCCCGTAGGCATTGCTCTGTGGCCTCGGTGACTCCCCACCTCTCAGCCCCATCCTGCCAGAACTAACTCTAGTTACATTTGCCTTAAGGCTTCTGCTTTCTGCCTTCTTTCTGTATACCTCCGTGCTACATTCTTCTCTCTGTGTATCTCACGTCAGATTCCCTGCAGAGAAAACAGTTCAGCAAGTGACTCTTCAGAATAAAGTGCCAACCTTGGGCAGAATTCTCATGCCAGGATACCTGAAGATGACTGGGCAGCCTATGGAGAGCTGTCCTTGGTTCCAGCACCCACCCCTAGTCCTCCCCACCTGTGGGGGGCGGGGTGGCAAGATCACAAGGAATGAACTGTGGAGAAGGGACCACAAGTCTGGCCAGAACACTGAGGAAGCCCAGCAGGGGGCAGTGTACCTGGAAGGCCTGGAACATGGGCTGTCAGTAACAGCCCGTCCTCAACGACACAGTCTGCGTCCATTGGACTTGCTTGATATGAAATGGAGAGCAGATTTTCTTCTTATGTGCTACGGCAATGCTCTTTTGAATTGTGCTTGGCAGAATTTCTTGAGTTCTGCCCAAAGGAGAAACTTAGGAGGTGGAATTCTCCGCTCACCATGTCCTGTTTCAACCAGTTTCTCTTTATTCCTTTTATATATTATATTTTCAAATAGAATCCCAAGTTTCACTTGAAGATAAGATTCCATTATTCAAAAATAGTTTGAGACCTACTGATCTATAGAAGCAGAGAAACTTTTGTTTGGTTAATTTTTTAATTAATGAGGATTTCGTCTTTAAAGAATAAGAGTTAGCAACATAAAATGAAATATAAGATGCTACAGGAAGTATCTTGCCCAGTTTCCTGTAGAAAGCTTCTATAAAATGTGAGCAACATTATATTCTTCCTTACAATTGTTTTATATCTTGGATGTTATGAAAAATGGAAAATTTTATTTTGATTTTCAATAGATATTTGATGACCAAAATAAAAATTTAAAGGCTATGAAAAGATTTAAATTTCATAAGGGCTAAAGCAATACATTATCAGGGCTGTCATGTTTGATTTTATTTACAGATATAGACTGCCACATCATTGTAAAGGTCATATTAGTAGCTACACACGTTAAGCATTAACTATTTATAATGAATTGGGGTATATTACAGAAACAGGCATATACATCACTTATACATTACATCAGTGTATACTTTGTACATTGTTAACGATAGTCGCATACAGTATGCTCAGTTTTTAGGATAAAATGATCATTTGCCAAGAAAATTTTTGAAAAACTGAAGGCATCTTGATGGCATTCATAAGTATGAATTACTTTTAAAATTGAGAAACTACATCCCTATTCTGTGACTTAGGATATCCCAATATGTATCATTTGCTTAAACAGTGATTCCTGCAATAAAAATGTCAAATCATTGTCACTTGCATACATGGCAAGTAAAACTATTTGAACCTCTTTACTCAGCTTGCACTGATTAGACTAAAAAACTACCTTCTCCTCAGAAACCCCTCCAAAATGCCTCTTTAAACAATGTAAGATAACAGCCTTCCTTTGCTTTGTCTTAGAATCTCAGGTAGCTTTCATTTAAGCAGTACATTACTTAACTAGTCTTCTTTTTTAGGTAACTTGTTAAAACAAATGTGTAAAAACTTGCGAGTTCTTATCTGGAGAAATACCCATATGTGCACATTATGTTCTGTGCGTCATCATCCCTAGCTGGGACCACTTCAAGGAAATTTCATAGTTCACACTACTTACTGCGAATGGCACAGAGAAGGAAGGCTGGAGAGAGCAAGCAACATGTGTATGTATGTTTCCTCTCATGGCTCACTTTGTTTTATACAACATTCTGATTGTGTTGACACTGTTCAACATCTTTTAATTCATATTTACATACAAAATGAGGAAGCTGGAGATGAAGGCAAGTGTCTCATGCAGTTAAGAACTTAAAAAGGAAGTCACTGCCATTAGGATCAACTAAACAATGGACAATTACAATATTCCCAGTGCTCCCTTGTTTTTTAATGAAGGAAAAATTGGTTGCCAGTATTATGTTAAAAAAAAAAAAGAAAAAAAAAACCCCACTGTCATCGAGTTGCTTCCAACTCAAGGTAATCCTAGAGGTCAACACAGAACTGCTCCATGGAGTTTCCAAGGAATGCCTGGCAGATTTGAATGGTCACCCTTCTGGTTAGCAGACATAGCACTTAACCCACTACAACACCAGGGTTTCCAGTACTTACATTACTAAGCAGTAAGTTGCTGTCTCACTATTCTTGAACTCACTTATTTGTATATGAATTTCTAAACAGATCAGTTGAAATGGAACCTATTTATTTAAGTGGATATATATAAACATAGTTATGGGGGAAAATAGTACCAACATAAAATTTTGCATTAATTAATTTGTATTCCCATGTGTACTTAGGAGCGCTGGCAGTGCAGTGTTTAAGAGTTAGGACCGCTAACCAAAAGGCTGGCAGCTCAAATCTATCAGCTGCTCCTTGGAAACCCTATGGGGCAGTTCTACTCTGTTTTGTATGGTTGCTATGAGTCAGAATCAATTCAATGACATTGGTGTGGTTTGGGTTTATACATACTTAGGAGCTTGGGTGGCACAGTAGTTAACAGCTGGGGCTGCTAACTAAAAGGTTGGCCGTTCAAATTTATTAGCTACTCCTTAGAAATCATATGGCGCAATTATACTCTGTCCTACAAGGTCACTATAAGTTAGAATGCACTTGATGGAAACAGGTATGTGTCCTAAAGCCTGGCAGTGTGGTTCTTTGGTGCATTTTACCCAAACTAAGAAACAAGGTTCTATTATAATTTTAATAAAACTTTTTTTATCTGAGATAAATGTATGAGTTGGTGGAAGCTAGTAACACCAATTTACATTTGTAGACTTACATTTATCTTATTTCAGCAGGTCCCTACTGTGGGAATTGGTTACTTTCAGTTTTCTTTTTTCCCACTGTAAATAATGATGTAATCAATGAAGGGCCCTGTCCATGTCTATAAATCTAGGTGAACATCCATTAGTATATCCATATTGAAATTCTATGAAATTGCTCATCAAAGAACATAGGCAATTAAAGTGTTTATAAATAATGGAAGATCGCACTTCAGGAGGCTATTAAAATGTACACTTATATCAACAGGGTACAAGAACCTTTCTTCTTCAGACCTTCACCATACTGAGCAGCATCGAACTTCTTTTTCTCATTCTTTCTCAATAAATTGATGGGTATCTCATGGTTTTGATATCTGCCTGTTTTATGATAAGCATCTTTCATATATTTTATTGGCCATTTGTACTTTCTGTACTGTAAGCTGTATAAGACCTTTTGCCCATTTATCTATTGGTTTGCTCATCTTTTTTAATTCATTTGAATGTGCTTGTTGTAAATTTAGAAAATATTCATCCATCAAAAACTTCCAATGGTTAAAATAAATTTTTTTTCTTCTCCTCATCTCAACACATGGGATTCTTAAGCTCTCTTATAAAACAAATTTCAGCCTGATTCCATGAAAAAGTGAGATATAGGAAATGAAAAAAACAAAAAAACACCTATCACCTCAAAGGATGGGTGAACAGAAAGAGCCAAGTGCCGCCAAAGAAGGCTGTATGAAATGCCGAACAGAAATTTAACCAGAGTTGGGAAAGCAGCCAAATATCTATGGCTTTATAATCTGCGTAAAACATGCACACCAGAACTTCAAGCAGATTCCCTCATGCAGCTCTTCAGTATCTGTCATCCTCCTTAATCTTTCAAATTGTAGGTCAGGTTGCTGAAAAGTTTCAAGCCCCATTTTCAGCATCTGGGAGTCACAGGGAAATGGTGTTAAGCAACTCTTCAAGTTAAAAGGACAGCAACGTATTAGAAGACAAGGCGTAGTACAGCCAGAGAAACAGGCTGTGGAGAGGTCATTATTACTGGGGTCAGCAGACTCGGATGCCAGGGGTGCCTCTGTCACTTCCTTGCCACATACTAGTTGCTGTTACGTCAATTCCGGCTCATGGTAACCCCACATGTGTCAGCCTAGAGCCTTGCTCCATGATGTTTTCAATGGTTGACTTTTTGGAAGTAGATCTCCTAGCCTTTTTTTTCAAGGCACCTTTGGGTGGAATTTGAACTGCTGATCTTTCATTTAGCAGAAAAGTGAGGTAACTGTTTGCACTTCCCAGGACATTTTCTTTCCATTCTCTGTTCTCATCTACAGAATAAAAATAATGATACTGTTTCTATCAAATGAGGGCTGTTTTGCAAACTGAAAACAAACAAACAAAAAAACTTAAGTAAGGTATTCTTGCAAGCCATACAGTACTCAGATAATTTAATTGTTGAAAAGTAATGTGTTGATTAACTTCAGCAACGACTTACTGGTATCCTGATGGTTCTCCAACTTCTGAAACACTGTGGTACTGATCACAAGATATAATTTAAAAATTTTGTATGAAATTTCTGTAAACATAGACTTAATTTCATTTTGCTTCCTCCATATTAAAAATTACTGTCATATTTTGATCAAATGTGCACATTTTACCTTCTTATGTTCAATGTATACTCAAATATAGAAATGATTAGAATTGGAATCTTCAACAAATTCGATGCAGTCCTTTGCAAAAATGATTTAAGGTATAAAAAGTAAGACCTGCAAAAAAAGATACTAGAAAGATTCCTGTTTCAGAAATATTTCTAAAATGTTACTACTATACTGTTTTCTAAACTTTTGGAGGAATTGTTTCCTTTCAAAAAATGAATCCATTGTTTAATGCTAAAATCACAAGGCTGTATAGTTTCAAAGTCTACATTGTTCCCAGAGACAATGTTTGAGCTGCTTTAGAGATTTGAAATTTTATCCGTAGTTGCTCAACCTTGTCATTGCAGAGGGTATTGTCATTTAAGTGTAAATGGCCTACTTTGTTGAAATTGCTAGTGAACAAACTCAGGATCTGAAAAGCAGCCCTCTTTCTGGAGGCACATGTAGCAAAGAGGCCCAGGTCACCAGTCCTAAGAGAATTCTTCCCTTGAAAAGATTATGAGTTGGCTTAATAGTCACAAACATGGCAGATGGGACATACTGTTAAGTCTATAGGAACTCCCCCCAAACATGCCTACCCTTTCATAGCTTTTGTGTGCGTGCGTGTGCACGTGCACGCGCGCACACACACACACACACAGCACCCTGAGATGTCCCTCTTTGGTACCTGCCTCCTGCATAGACAACTTTATCCTGGAGGAGATAAAGGGAGTTCTGAGTTCCTGGTAGACTGGTTTCCCAGGAGTCCTGGCTCACGGATCTCTCTTCAGATCAGATCTGCTTTTCTGAGCCTTTCCGTAACTTGGCCTTGTCTCAGGATGGCACCAATGAGTGGGCTGTTATCTTTCCAGAAGAATCATAGATTGGGACATTCCTAGACAACTAGTTTGATTATGTGAATGAACACTTTTGACTTCCTTATTCTTAGTAGCCTGACTCCCTTTTTCAGACTGTTGATTATTTTCTCAGAAGATTCTCTGAGTTCCTGGCCTTTGAATCAGTTCTCACCACTATCAGTAACTGACATTGGCAAGGACATCAAAACTCTGAAGTGTTTCATTGTAAACAGTTTTGAATAGATTCAATCCCTATTCCACCATTGTATTTACTGTAATTACTGCTATAGTGAAAGTCAGTACAACATTTAATACTCTCCTTGGGTGTTGAATCTGTATCAGAAACTGTGACCCCGTTTCAATTCATGTGACTTCCTTGCTCAACTTTCTGCATTCTCAAACTGCCTGCCACCTAGCTACCATTTGGAATACACAGATGCTGTGACATCTGGAGGGTTTCCAATAGGCTGTCTCTCCATGTGCCTTTAGGTACTGTTTCTCACCTCTCTCCAGTTCTTACTTACTCCTGGTTGGTTTTTACTCCTGGCTCCTTTCTCCTCTCTGTCTTCTTTAGTATTCATAACTAACTGACATCACACTATGTATTTATTTGTTTGTTATCTGTCTCCTTGACTAGAATTTGAAGTTTCAGAGTTCAAAGACCTTGCTTTTTTTGCATCCAGCACCTAGAATAATACCTGGAACACAGTAGGCTCTTACTAAGTGTTTGCTTAATGGATGAATAAATGATTTGGTATCCTTAAGCAAATCACTTCTTCTTTAGAAATTTCCATTTTGTTGTTTGCAAAATGAGGGTATTAGACTAGCTTAGATGATTTCTCAGGACTGTTCGTGTCTTGCATTTGGGATTCAGAAAAATATAGAAGATAAAATGCTGGGAAGAAGAATGAGGCAGAGGGGCCGACAAGTGCAGGAAGTGAATGATGTGGGTGCTGCCTTGGATGGCTGATCAGGGAAGGGTTCTCTGAGGAAAGCAAAGTAAGCCCTGTGCCTAACCGGGAAGAGAGGAGTTTAGGCAGAGAGGACTGCAAAAACCGAGGCCCTAAAACAGGACTGTGTTGGGTGTGCTCAAGAATTGGCAAGGAGGAAATTGTAGATAAAATACAGTGAACAATGAGGTCTGAGAGGTGATTAGTGGCTGAACTGTGTTTGTGTGTGGAGCTTGTATGTGTGTGTTCTTGGGATGAGACGGCAGTGTGTATGTGGTCTGATATGTATGGTATGTATGGTAATGTCTGTGTGTTTGAGAATTATTGTCAATGCATTTTACTTATTCCAAAAGTAAAATTCCTAATTACTGTGCACTAATGTCTGTAAGGCAGTCTTTTAAGTTTATGAGCTTATTTATAAGGAAACAATCAGAAATGAAATATATCTTTTACTTTTCAAGCTGGAGTGTTTGTATATGTGTGTGTGTTAGCATGTATATGTGGTATAGTATGTGTATTTGTATGGATATGTGTTTTTGCTATGGGAGGGTATGTGTGGCATGGGGTGTGTGTGTGTGTGTGTGTGTGTGTGTGTGTGTGTGTTATCTTTATGTATGCCTGGGAGAAAGGAGTCTGTGCATGTGTAATGATATTATGTGGCATATGCAAGGTTTGTATGTGTGTGTTTGGTGTGAGAGAAGTGTATGTGGCATGGTATGGTATTTGTGTGTCAGTGTGATATGGCATAGTGTAGTACTGCTTTGGGGTGTAGTATATGTATGGATGGCAGAAAGGGAGTGTGTGATATGCTGGGCATGTGTGTTTATATATGGTATATGTGTAAGTAGTATGTGCACTGTGTGGTGTGGTATGTGTAATGCATGTATGTGTGTTCCATATGAATGTGGTATGTGTCAAAGGTGTGTGGGTATATTCTGTAATGTGCTGACGTATTATTGGTGGGAAAGGTACATGTGTGGTGTGGTCTGTGTGGTATGGTCTGTGTGGTGCATGTGTGATATGCTGTGTTGGTGGTAAATCTGTGTGGAATGTATTTGCGGTCTGTGTGGTTTGTGAATATGGATAGCAGTGTGCATATGTGTTTGGTGTGGCAGGGTGTGTAGTGTGGGGTGTGTTTGTATGCATTGTGTGAGGTGGTGTGTATGTGCAGTAAGTTACTGTCCTTGTTATAAAACAACTGGTCAAGACTCATTCTGCCAGACTGTTTGAAAACTCCAGCTTGAAAAGTAAAAGATACATTTCATTTCTGATTGTTTCCTTATAAATGAGCCCATAAACTTAAAAGACTGCCTTACAGACATTAGTGCACAGTAATTCGGGATTTTACTTTTGGAATAAGTAAAATGCATTGACAATAATTCTCAATAATGCATTTTCTGACAAAGAACATTTTTTCTGAGAAAGAACAACACATTTCTGCTTGTGCTACATCACGGTGATGATTGACATCTAACACCTTACAACACTACAAACATATAATGCAGCAAAGCACAGATTGCAAAACAAATCCACAAACGCATTTTCAATAAGTTCAAGGTTTCAAGATGATTTGTTTGTGATTCTGGTTAAAATATGTATTTGAAAGCTCAAGGATTTGTGACCTACATTATCTAGTCTCTTATGCCCCTAGCATCTTGGGCTGCCAAAAAAATGTATCAAAATCTCAGGGACAAAAAACTATGTTGTCATTTCCAACTCTATTTTATACATTAATATCTGTGCCCAAAACATCTCTCCTCATTTAATCAGTGGAATGAAATGATATCCTATCTCCATCTTGACCCACATAGAAAATACAACCAAGATTGAAACACTGAAGATTTGCTTCACAACTAAGATTTCAATTATCTCAGAGGACAGGGAAAATGCTTCACGTATTTGACAGAAGACATAGATATTTTTCTCCTAGTCAGTTGTGTGCAGAAAAGAAAAACGATCCAAAATATAACGGATAAACACAGGTCAGGAAAAGAAGGGAAGAAGAATCCCTGTCTTTCTCTCCCTTTTTTCCTTCACATGTAGTTGTCTGGTTTGTCCCTCAGTGTACCGACATAGATTTATGTGCCGAATATCCTGAACAAAAAATAAAACAAAAATCTTTCTTGGCTGAGAGTGGTGCATGTCATTAATGGCTGTCACCTAGGGATGATTTTGAAGACATTAGACTTTCCTAGTACAGGCTGCACATCTCTAAGCCAGTTCATATGTAAGACAGTGAGTTCTCTGGAGGTGCTGGAAAAGGACTGAATTGTATGGTATGGTGGTTGAACACTTGCACACTGCAATCAGAGAACAATGGTTTGAATTCTTGTTTTGCTATTTAGAAGCATAGAACATTGGGAAGAATGCTCTAGAGAGAATATAAGAGATTACAACAGAAAGAGATATAAGAATATGAGAGATTACAACAAAAATTTTCAATTTCTGTGTAATGGGAGGAAACCCTGGTGGTGTAGTGGTTGAGCCCCATGTCTGCTAACCAAAGGTCAGCAGTTCAAATCTGCCAGGTGCTCCTTGGAAACTCTATAGAACAGCTCTACTCTGTCCTATAGTGTCTCTATGAGTTGGGATCTACTCAGTGCAAGTGGGCTTGTTTTCTTTATGTAACAGGAAGGTATGGTGTAGTATCTGTATACCTAAAGAAGCCAAAGCAGTGGTAACTCAGCAGCAGACCCATTCCAAATCTGACACTAAGCACCAGTTTCCAAATTTGGTTCATGTATTAATCCTCTGAAACAATAATGGGTAATTCCAGCTATTGCAGTAAGTGACAACAACTTAGGAAGACTGCCTTGGATCTTAGTTATGATGGGAGCTCCAGGACTCTACTTCCGGATTGTTGGAATTAGGAGGGTTGCAGCTCCCCTCCTCTAGATGCCTCACAGAGTGAAAGGGAGAGTCGAGTTACTGTAACTCAGTTATCTATACTTAATAGAGGAATTCAGTGCCAACACATTCAGAAGTTCGTCGTAAGAGCAAACAAATGAAGCAGTGAGGACTCAGGTAACAGAAAATTCTACTCAGTATGGCTGAAACCATGAATGGATTTGTTATCTTGCATAACTAGGAGTCTCAAGGTAATAAATACAGCTCCTGGATTGTCCAATTCAGTACCATGACATCATCATCAAGAATGCATACTCTTCCTTCTGTGCTTTTATCCTGAGCATGCTGGTTAGCTTTCTTTATGATTACAAGATGGCTGCAGCAGGTCCAGGCATCATATCTTCAAACTCTTTCATGCAATAATAAAAATGGGACTTTAAAGAGCTCAGAATCCTTCCCCAGAAGCCTCTTCCAGCAGCTTCCCTTCATGCCCTACTGGCCAGAACTGCTTTTTCCTAATCACTGGCGAAGAGAATAAAATTATCTCTATTGAGTTAATATAATCATAGTTCAACTCATAGTACTAGAAATGGGACCAAAAAAAATTTTAAAGACCCGTTGCCGTTGAGTGGGTTCAGACTCACGTCAACCCCAGGTGATGCACAGTAGGATGGCTCCATAAGGTTACCCTGTTGTCTATAAGGTCACTATGAGTTGGAACTGACTCAACGGCACCTAATAACAACAACAACAAGAATTGTAAGGATGGTGCAAGGTCACTGTGATTTGGAATCAACTCAACAGCATCTGGTAACAATATTTACAGAAGCAGATTGTTGCATCTTTCTCGCGCTGAGCAACCAGTAAACCTCTGATGTTTGTTACCAGGGCTGTGGAAGCAGATTGCCAGATATTTCTTTAGCAGCACCACTGAGTGGGTTGGAACTATCAACCTTTGGATTAGTAACTGAGCACAAACTGCTTGTACCACCCAGGGAACTTGGAAATGAGACTAATGTTACCTAAAGTTCAAGACTTCTTGGAAAAGTCTGGCTACCTGAACAAAGTTAGGATTCTATTACAAAATAAAGTAAGAAACTGCTAATGGGTAGGCAACCCAATATGTCTATGACTGCAAACTCACAGGAAGAAGAGTACAACATCAGAGGTGATGCTCCACAGTGCCTGAAACCTCTAGTGTGCATGATTCCTGGGGTCATTTGCGGTGCCTCAATTTCAAAGGCCTGAGGCCTCATGGTTGACATTTTCTTTTCCAACTTTTTTCTCTAGGTGTTCTCCACAAAAGAAAGCCTGAAAGCCCCTACTCTAAGAAGGAAACATACCTTTTCTTTCACAATTTTCATCATCATTCATTCAGATGTACCTAACTCATGGGCCAGATTTTGGTGGTGCTGACTAAAACTAAAACCAGCCTCACTACCGTGTAGTCATTTCCAACTTTTAGAACTGCACCATAGGTTTTCCAAGGGTGTAACCTTTACAATGTTGATGAAGAATACTGAATATACTAGAGACTACCAGAAGAACCAACAACTCTGTCTTGGAAGAGGTATGGCTAGAATGCTCCTTAGAAGTGAGGACGATGAAACTTTGCCTCAAATACTTTGAATGTAGTATCAGGAGGGATGTGTCCCTAGAGAAGGACATCATGCTTGGTAAAGTAGAGGGTCAGTGAAAAAGAAGAAGACCCTCAAGAAGATGAATTAACACAGTGGCTGCAACAATGGGCTCAAATAGGACAAGAGTATTGAAAAGTACAGGTGTCACCTTGAAGACTAAAGTGCACCTGACCCAAGCCATGATACTTTCAATTGCATCATATGCATGTGAAAGCTGGACGGGTGAACAAAGAAGAAGAACTGATGCCTTTGAATTGTGGTGTTGGAGAAGACTGCTCAATGTACCATGAACTGCCAAAAGAACAAATAGATCTGTTCAGGAAGACGTGCAACCTGAGTGCTCCCTGGAAGCAAAGACGACAAGACTTCATCTTACATACTTGGGACATGCTGTCAGGAAGGATCAGTTCCTGGAGAAGGACACCATGCTTGGTAGAGTGGAGGGTCAGCAAAAAAGAGGAAGACCCTAGACAATATGGATTGACACAATGGCTGCAACAATGGGCTTAAGCATAAAAACGATTGTGGACATGGCACAAGACTGGGTAGTGTTTCATTCTGTTGTTTATAAGGTCACTATGAGTTGGAACTGACTCAACAGCACCTAATAACAACAACAAGAATTGTAAGGATGGCGCAGGGTCACTGTAAGTTGGAATCAACTTAACAGCATCTGGTAACAATATTTACAGAAGCAGATTGCTGCATCCTTCTCCCGCTGAGCAGCCAGTAAACCTCTGATGTTTCTTTGTTACCAGGGCTGTTTTTACCATTTGTCAGCATTATGAGTCTTTTCCTTATCTCATGGGGTTTTATAAAATTAGCACCTCGGCCCTCTTTTTCTCTCCACCCCTACTCATCTCATTCCCCACTGTCCTTAGACTTCCAGATTTGGTAACATTCCTTTGGGATGTGGAGTTACTAGGATCTGCCCCATTAAAACTCAGTGGAAGATTCCATTAGTCTAACAATCCCTTTGGCTATTCCCAGTCTTTTCCATTTACAGAAATAAATCTGTGCTCTCAACTGGTGGGAACAACTTCCCAGCTATGATTTCTTGGTTTAGACATTACTCAGTTGCTTTCATAATTTAGAATTTTGTATCTAGTTTCCAAAGACTCTAACCTAGAATTGATAATACATTTCATTTATCTTAAGTTTTTCCTCTCCAGAATTATTCCCTCTCTCTCCCTCATTGTGTTTAAACACAAGAAAGCCAAGCCAGCCAATTGCCAGCGATGACATTCTCACCCCCTATTTGAGCTCAATTCCACTTTCTTCTTACTTGTCTCTCTTTGTTGGGTTCTCTGGGAAATAGCACATCAGTTGCCTCACACTTTCTGCTACCTTTATTATTTCCTTACACTGCCTCTCCCTGTTGAATGATTCAGAGTAGCTGCCCTTTTACAGGAGCCCTTGTGGAGTAGTGGTTAAGTGCTCAGCTGATAAACAAAATGTCAGCAGTTCAAATCCACCAGCTTCTCCTTGAAAACTCTATGGGACAGTTGTTGCAATAGGACTGGTATTTTTATAGGCTGGACTGTTATTGTTGTTAGATGCTTTTGAGTTAGTTCTGACACATAGCAACCCTATGAACAACAGAATGAGAAACACAGCTGGTCCTGTTCCATCCACACAATTATTGCTATGTGTGAAACCACTGTCACAGCCACTGTGTCAATCCATCCTACTGAGGGTTTTCCTCTTTTTTGCTGACCCTCTTTACCAAGCATGATGCCTTACCACAGGAACTGGTGCCTCCTGATGGTATGTTCAAAGTTTGTGAGATGACGTCTCATCATCCTTGCTTCTACAGAGCATTCTTCTTCCAAAACATATTTGATCTGGAAGTTCTTGGTATATTCAATATTCTTCACCAACACAATAGGAAGGTATCAATTCTTCTCAGGTCTTTTACATTCATTGTCCTGCTTTTTCATGCATGCGAGGTGACTGAAAACACCGTGGCTTTGGTCAGGTGCATCTTAGTCTTCAGAGTGACATCTTTGCTTTCAAAAGTTTACAGAGGTTTTTAGCAGCAGATTTGCCCATGGCAATTTTGTTTGATTTCTTACCTGCTGCTTCCATGGGTGTTAGTTGTGGATCCAAGTAAAGTGAAATCTTTGACAACTTCAATTGTTTTCTCCATTTATCATGGTGCTTCTTATTGGTCCCCGTGTAAGGATTTTTGATGTTGAAGCACAACCCATACTGAAGGCTGTGACCTTTGATTTTCATCAGTAATGCTTTAAGTCCTCTTCCTTTCATCAAGGAAGGTTGCATCATCTGCATATCATAGACTGTTTATGAGTCTTCCTCCCGTCCTGATGCCCCATTAATCATATGATCTAGCTTCTCGGGGTATTTGCTCAGCATATAGATTGAGTAAGTATGGTGGTTTCCTGATTTTAAACCACACAGTATCCCCTCATTCTGTTCAAACTTCTGCTGAACACAATTAAGTATTTTGGAATTTCTGTTGTTCACAATCTTGTCTATAATTTGTTACAATCCATACAGTTGAATGCCTTTGTGTAATCAATGAAACACAGATAAACGTCTGTGGCTCTGTCTGACATCAGCAGTCCTCTTCTCAATCTGCCTTGAATTTCTTGCAGTTCCCTGTCAATATACTACTGTAACTCTTTTTGAATTATCTTGGCTGACTTAGTGAAATTTCATTTACATGGATATTAATGATACTGTTCAATAATTTCTTCATTCTGTTGGATCCTCTTCTTTTGGAATGGACACAATTCTGAGTCTCTTCCAGTTGGTTGGCCAGGTAGCTGTCTTCCAAATTTCTTGGCACAGAAGAGTGAGTGCTTCCATAGTTGCATCATTTTCTGAGACATCTCCGTTGGTATTCTGTGGATTCCTGGAGCCTTGTTTTTCACTAGCGCCTTCGGTGTGCCTTGGACTTTCTCCTTAATACCATCTTAATTATTTGCTACCTCCTAAAACGGCTGAATGTCAACCAGTTACTTTCAGTGCAGTGACTCTCCGTGTTCCTTCCATCTGGATTACACAATTGCATGAGTGCACATGTGCTTGGGAATAATTTGGGGGGATAATTACTTTAAAAGTTCATTTGGGAGCCTGTCAACATGAAAACAATTCTCAGGAGAAGGAGAAGTCAGGAGAGGGTAGCATAGTGTTTCTACAATGAGTACCTTCTACTTTAACACATGAGTTTATCTTGATAGCTTTGTTTTTTTTATTATAAAAATAATATTTATTGTAGAGAATTTAGGAAAAAAACAATGTTTCCTTTATATAAGGACATACAGCTATAAAGAAATATGGAGGAGTATATTGAAAGCAAATATTCTGAGTGAGGATGACTGAATCACATACTGTTCTTGCAGTCATTATAATACAGCTACAAGGCAGAAATAAAACTTACCAGTTCTTATGCTCGCAGTTTGTTATTAGTTGATACCATTAGCATCACAAATATCTAAGGCATTTTCTCAAAGAAATATAAATCCAGTGAATGTAACAAATATTCAATAACAAATATATATTAAGTTTCAGGCACTCGTTTAGGACAGAGAGGATGGCAATGAAGAGAACAAATTTTTCATGGGATGCATATTCTAGCAGCAAAGATAAATAAACTAATATATAAGGTGCTTCTTAAACAGAAATTTGGGGAAGTGAGGAACTCATCCACATAGATAATCAGGGAGAGAGCATTCCTAGCAGAGGAAACAGCAAGTGCAAAGGCCCTGAGATGGGAGCATGAGTGGTGTGTTGAAAGAAAAAAGAATCCAGTGGGACTGGACTGCAGCAGTCAGAGTCAGGAGATGTCAAAGAGGAAAAATAAGACCCAGTTACAGTCTTACAGACCATGGAAAGAATTGCTAGTTTTATTCTCAATAAGATGGAGAGTTTGTGTAGATATGATCTGGCTTAATTTTAAAAAGAATATAAACAGGTAGAGATGAAAAATTAGCAGTACTGAATGATAAAAAAAGCAATAATTATATATTGAAAGGCTTAAAAATAAAGAGAACTAGACAGACATACTGAATTCTAATTAGTGAATTTGTTTTCCATGGAGGTATAGATTAGCAAAGAATTCTGAAACTACTTTTAAGCATTACAGGATTGTGGAAATAAGTGTACTATTGAAAATGAGGGCCAGGTATCTTACTAATGGAGAAAGAAGTTATAAATAAGGAAAGGGGGAGAGGAGAACCAACTCTGTGTTGTTGACTTAGAATCAGAGATGCCAGTGTAAATCATGATTTCTGATAATAACAGATAAGTATGACTATGCATGTATATGTATATGTGTGTGTGTGTGCATGTGTATATATACTTCCTAGCTCTGTTGCTGAGAAGGCCTAGAAGCAATGACACCCAGTAATGATGAGCACATCAACACCCAGATCTTTGTATCTAAATATCATTTTTCAATAAAAGGAGTGGGACTCCTTAGATAAATGATTCCAGAACTAGATCAGGGAACATACAAGATGAGCCTGAAATGCTGGGTCATGCCAGAAAGTCAGAACATACTAAAATAAATGTAATGAAGTTATATATATATATACATATATATAAAACAAAAGAATACAAGAACCTAAAAGAGCTCCTGCAGGCTAAATATGAAACAAACTGAGCAAGAAACTGCTGAATGATAACTAACTACTTACAGCCCAGAGAAGAAAATAAATATCCATGAGTTCACAGTTATGTAAGTCAATACTTAAGGTAGGATTCCAGTTAGTGAAAATGAAAGAAATAATGAAAATAGAGAATCACTCTTTGGGAAACCCACAGTAATGGGGATTGATAAAATAGTGGGAAAAACTATGATGAGAAGCAGGTACTTACATAGTCTCAAAGTGTCTTCCCATAAGGTTCCAATGGGAAAAATTGAAACTTCCCAATGGGGAAACCTGGGGGATACCACCTTAACCAAAATCAACACCAGCAAGAACAAGGCATACTGACATTATAAACCTCCCCAAACGATGCACTGAGAAGGCACAGTATCACTTCTGTGGTCTTCTTGCCCCAAATGCATAACCTCTGTATAACCATGAGAAAATGTCAAATGAACTCCAACTGAGGAACTCTTCCAAAGTGTAAAGATGATGGGAAATAAAGACTCAGGAAGTGTTCCAAATTGGAGTGGGCTAAGAATGCATAACACTTACATGCAATGTGGGATCCTAGATTGAATTCTGGAGCAAAAAGAAGACATTCGTGGAACAATTGGAGATTCTACTAAGATCTGCAGACTAGTTAATACTATTATGACAAATAATGATATCATTATCAATTATATGTTAACATATATTAGTGTTTTTAATATATATGTCATTACATTACATATTATAACATAATCATAACACTTTTACATCAATGTTCTGTATTTATTATAACAATGTTCTGAAATGGCATTAGGCTGCCTGCTAATGAAAGTTACTAAGACAATGATTATCATGTGGAAGACTGTAATCAAATGTATTAGTTCTAGGAGAGGGAGAAAATGCTTAGAATTTAGAAATTCAAGTTACACAAAGATAGCTTACTAAAATTATGCAAACTGTTGCAATTAGCTCAATGTATAAATTTAAAATGATTGAAGTTCCATTCATCTCAAATCACGTTGCCTTCTTTATCTTCAAATTCAAGACTTCTAAATATGAAGACGAAGAGCTATGAACTGCTGGATTTATCTAAAAAAAGGAAAAGCCATCTATGCAGAAAGATAAAAAAAAAAAAAAAAAAAAGAACTCTCCATTCTGGAATTCTGAACCCTTGGATTGCCTTCAGGGAAAGATTTTCCCAGCTATTTTTAATCATCAGTTTTATTCTTCACTCTGAATTTAGAAATACATAACATGTGTATCTCTGAATAAGGAGAAAAAAGAACTATTCTTTATTTCCTTTGTCCTATCTCCTCCATGAACTGGTCTTTTTATTCAAGTTCTTGACTGGGAGAAGATTAAACCTGCACTTCTCCAGGTTAGAAATGGACCCTGTGAACTTTCTAGACAGCATACTAATCTGTGCCTCTTCACATGGATATTCCTTCAATATGTATTTGTTTAGTGGGGTGGGAACTATGATATTCTAATACAATGCATGCATTTAATATTTTAAGTCATTTTAGACAGGGAAAATGGCTCTCTAAAAGTCTGTCAAGAAGCCCTGATGATGGTACAATGGTTAGGACTCAGCTGCTAGTAAAAAGACTGGCAGTGGGAACCCACCAGCCGCTCCACGGGAGAAAGACCTGGTGTTCTACTCCTGTAAAAATTACAGACTGGGGAACACTAGGAGGCACTTTTACCCTGTCATAAGGAGTTGACACAACTGCACCTAACAGCACCAAAGTGAGTCTGTCCTGTATCTACACATCGTGCAAGCAAGGCACTGACTGCCCCCTCTTTAGCACTATCTGCCTCAGGAAACCTGAACCAGGAGTAGGCTAACTTGTTAGCTTATGCAGAGGTAAAGTCTCAGGTCATTTAACTTACTGACCACATGTGCCAATTTCAGGCAAGTATTTGGGGACTGGTGGTCCATCCCATACATGGAGCCCTTGTAACCCAGTGGTTAAGAGTTCAGCTATTCACCAAAAGTTCAGTTGTTCCAACCAACCAGCTGTTTTGTGGAAGAAAGATGTGGTAGTCTGCTTCTGTACAGATTCCAGCCTTGGAAACCTTTCAGAGTAGCTCTGCTCTGTCCTGCAGGCTCACTATGAGTTGGAGTCTACTTGATGGCAATTTTGTTGTTGTTGTTGCTATTCTTGTGGTCTGTCCCATAACTGTGCTATGTGACTTGCTTATGAGCACCATAAAAATACTCATTTGAAATTGGTATAGCACCCACTGGAAGTTTTTTGAGTTTTGTTTTTTTTTTTTAACCCTTTTCCCTAGAGGTTAGTGTCTCCTTCAGGAGAAACAGAACCAATTTATGTTTCAGCTGCTATGGAGAGTCATTTACAAAAACCTGAGTGAGTTTGTATCATATTTCTCATTTATACTAGTAACATTCTATTGCCTTTAAAGATTAATCCCTCAAATAAGTGCCTACTAACCCACTTTACAGTCTGATTCTGCCACCTGTAAGAGTGCCTCCTATTCCCAAGCAGGAGACACCAGTGACTTTAGGGACCCAACCACCTACAATCCCTTAGAGTTTGGGCTGCATAGTGCTGGTGTGTGTGTGTGTGTGTGTGTGTGTGTGTCTGTGTGTGTGTGTGTGTGTGTGTGTGTACACAACCATCTTCCAACTTTCTCTCCCAGCCGAAGTCTCCTACTGTGATCTGCATGTTTCTACAAGCCTGGAAAATGACCTTCGCTGCATTCTTGCCAGATTCCATTTTAGAAACAGCTTTGAAACTTTCACAACAAGAATTTTTTGTTTCAGCAGAAGCATGTGTAGTGTGGAGAAGAGAGACAGAGGAGACAGGGGGAGGTAGCGCCAGGTGGTTTGGATCACGTAGGAGAAGGAGAAGCTGGACGAGTCGGGTGTGTCTGCTCTCAGGAGCAGGTGTGCTGCCAGTTTGCAACAGCTCGGGAAGATGACATGGTACTTCCCGTGACTCCTGCCTCGTCTCTTAGAGGTGTATTGGGTAGAAATAGGATTTGGCTCCTTTTATCCATTGGCTGGTAACCAAAGTAAAATGTTCCATACGTGTGAGAGGCTACCTTATTTCGTCTAATCCAGGATGTTCTCAATTATAAAATGCTCTATAACTGCATGATCTACTAAGAAAGAAAAATCACTACCAACCAAAGTATGACACCTCATACATATTAAGACGCATCCCAATTTCAGAGTTGTTAAAATTCAGAAGACAGGTATCTTAGAATTGATGGAATACAGTATATAAATCAGGCATTGCAAGCTTTCTGCCTAGGCCATCACACAATGTTTTATTATTTGAGTTATCACTTGAGTAACCCTGAGTGAATAATAGTTGCTATCAGTTGTTCAACACATAATAGGTGCCTATTGCTTACATTCTTTATTTCCAGTCCCTTACACTATTCTATAAGGAAGGGAATATGCTACCATAAAACATGAATTTGAGCTGCCTGCTACAAAGCCAATATTGAGACAGCAGTGAGGTTAGTAATAAGAGGGCTTTATTGTACACTGGCATATAAAGGTCTGTCTATCCATCAGAGACCAGCCAGAGGATTTTATAGGGTCAAGGCTTAATCTTGACAAATTTGAAGAATGTTAGTTCCCCTTTCAGGTAGGCAGGTTGACCTCATATGGATAGACTTTTGGGGTCTATTGGCACCACTGTGGTTTCAGTCACAAGATGGGTACCCATTGTGTGGTTGTCTTGCTCTAGTTCTTATCTATTGCTGTTTGACTTCCTTAAGAGGAACAGAAGTTAATTTTACACTTCATAGTACACAGAGCATAGGAGGGGGAAGAGGGGAACCAATTCATAAATCACGAAATCACTGGAGTATGTGAAAACTAGCTGTGTAAGCCATACAGAAACAATACTACAATACCTAGGAAGTTACGTCCCTACGATCTCTTTTTTTACACTGCCCCTTTCAAATATGCATCCCATTTTGCAAAACAGGAAACTGAGCTCTTGGGATTAAGGAAACGTATCCAGACGGCCAAGCTGCCAGCAAGAGTAGGAGCTGAGATTTGAAACTGGTCCTGTGTCCTTTCAAAATTGAAGTGTTTCCTTTTCTCTAAGGAATTATTCTCATCAAAGAAGCTGCCTGAGTTCAGAGTGGCTTTAAGAACAATACCAAACTTAAATATTTGTGGATCATTTTAGAAACACAATCTTACCATCATAGAGCAACAATCTGAAACTCAGCTCTTCTTTGAGCCAGAATTGGAAGTGAATGGGAGGGAGGCTGAGAATGTGGTTATTCACCTCCACAGAAATCATCACTGACCTAATGACATAACTGAGGCTGACACTTTTTGAAGCTTCAAGATGTGTATTGTTGTTTATCTTCTGTAAAGTGTTTCTTCCTTGGAAGGAAAAAGCCCTTCCACAACTCTCTGCTTCAGTCTGGTGTTCGGCCCTTTCAGTGTCTAAAGCAAATACATCAAGCAAAAACAAGTTTTTTCTAATACACTGTTTAAAACATGCTTTTACACTGCTTTATCACTATTTATTATTGCATCCAGAAGGATCCCTGGTGGCACAGTGATTAAGCATTCGGATGCTAACCAGAAGGTCTGTGGTTTGAACTCACCGGCCACTCGTTGGGAGTATGATGTGGCAGTCTGCTTCTGCAAAGATCACAGCCTTGGAAAGCCTAAGAGGCAGTTCCACTGTGTCCTACAGGGTCACTATGAGTTAACAGCAATGGGTTTGCTTCAGTTTATTGTTGTATTCACAGGAGAGGCTTTGACCAGTGTTGGCTGCTGCTAGGTTACCATGACAGTCATCAGTGAAAACCGGGCTGGAATTTTTAAAGCCTGCTTCACGCTTTTTCTTACCTATCAGTGAAAAACTGTTAAGATTTTCATCTTGTACAACATGATTTTCTCTTCATAATGAGGCCTTACCTTGCACCAAGCTGCCCAATCAATCACACCCCTCGCACTTTTGCTCCAGCTGTAT
Source organism: Heterohyrax brucei (assembly GCA_028571685.1). Taxonomy (NCBI): domain Eukaryota; kingdom Metazoa; phylum Chordata; class Mammalia; order Hyracoidea; family Procaviidae; genus Heterohyrax; species Heterohyrax brucei. The sequence continues at coordinate 106,846,748 of CM053142.1, forward strand.
TGACTCACCTGTATCCTGAGGGTGACACTGTTTCTTGGGCCTCAGAGCACACACACCTATAGCTGCTTCTGCCTTGAACACCCTTAAGCACCCATCCTAGCCCCAAGTTCTGTCCATGTTCTGTCATGTGAAGATATCACCTCCTCCAGGAAGCCTGGACTATCCTTTCCTCTACCATGGATGGGTTAGATCCATGTTCTGAATGCTCCAATACTAAAAACCCAAATCCAAACGCATTGCTATTGAGTCAATTCCTATACATAGTAATGCTATCGGTTGAAGTGAAACTGCTCCGTAGAGTTCCCCAGGCTATAATCCTTACAGATTACTTTTTCCCTCAGAGCAGGTGGTAAATTTGAACTACTGACCCTTCAGATAGCAGCTGAATGCTTAACCACTGTACCGTCAGGGCTCCTTGAGTGCTCCTGTAACACTCTGTGTTTACCTCTATCTTAGTTGTCTGGGATAGCTGTGGGAAGCCTGCCCAGAGCTCGTCTACCTGGGTTGATAGCTCTCCTTTATTTCCGCCCAGCTGTGATCTTAAGTAAGTCACCTGACCTCTCCAAACCTCAACTCCCCTGCATGTGAAAGAAGTATAATATCTACTTCACAAAATTATTATGAAGATTAAATGAGATAATCTGTAAAAAATGGCCTGGCAGAAATGTCTGATCTCCTTGTCTAACTTCAAGAATTATTATCAGTTATCACCAGCACAAGGCTGACTGATTGCTGTGAGACAGCGGTCTGATGGTCAGACATGCCTCCATCCTCCAACCTATCTGCTGGTTCTGACACCAGCCATCCCTCCCACAGCACCCTCTGCTTCTCTGCTGAGTTTGATAGTTCACTGCAGTGGCCACACAGAACTCACAGACCATACTCACAGTTACAGGGTTTACTAGGGAAGTAACAGCTTACAATTCAAGATCAGGAAAGACTCAGGGTCCAGTTCTTTGAACAAGACAGCCTCTTCTCAGCTGTGCCCTCAGGCAGGCCTCTCTCAGATCCTCCACCCCTTGGCCCATCCTCTGCCTACCCATTTCCTGCTGGTCTCCTGGTTCTGCTGCCTCTGCTGCCACTGTGTCTCTGCTGCTGCTTCTCACCATCTTGCCGTCTTTGGTGTTAGAACCCCCTCTCTCTGTTTCCTGGGTCTAGGAGGGTCTCAGCTCAGGGATCCTGGGGTCAAAGGTTACACTTCTGTCCCATCTCTTCTTCTTGGTGGTAGTCAGGTCCCCTTCTGCTCAGGCATTGGCTCTCTTTTTAAGTCTAGCAGAATGGTAAAAATGACCAATCCCCTCATTATAGTTCCATGTATCTCATTTGCATGGTCCCACCCCCACAAGGGTGCCATGCCCCTTATTTGCATTATTATCAAGCTGTCCAGTCCCCTTGGGGGACCATAAGCATTGGATTGGCATAGTCCCATCCGATCATTTGGTGAGAGTTGCAGGACTATGGGGAGAAAGGCCACAGAAAAGTGATCTGTTGCACGGCATAACTGAAGGGAAGGGCCTAGCTCTGAGTACTCACTGGATGCTACAGTGAAAGCACTGTAAGGTTTAAGCTCAGTGAGTGCAAGGACAATATTTTTCAATCCTTGAGTATTCAAGATCTGATGAGTGTCTGTTTAGGCCTTGGTGGCACAGTGGTTAAGAGCTTGCCTGCTGACCAGAAGGTCAGCAGTCTGAATCCACCAGCCACTTCCTGGAAACCCTAATGGGCAGTTCTACTCTGTCCTATAGGTTAATAAATTGGAACAGACTCAATGGCATTTAACAAGTTTTTTTTTTCCTTTTTTTTTATTATGACTGAGTGAAAATGTACATTCCCATATAAATTTACATGCCCACCTATATGCAGCTTCCACTGCTCTCCCTGCCCAGTGACAGCACACTATTCCTCTCTGCTCCATACATGTCTCATCCTCCCAACAGTCTCCTTTCCCCTCCTCTCCACCCACTCCCCTTACTCCAGCCAGAGGTCAGCAGGATGATATCCTACAGATGCATAGAACCATAAAGTGCATCCAACATATGGTCACTCTGCATCGCCAAGTCCAATCCATTGCTGTCTGAAGAGTGGACCTTCATTATGATTTATGGGCAAGGGCAGCATCAGGGCCAGGGGCCATGCTCCCAATGGAACCCCAAATCCGCTGGACCGTCAATTGCAGTCTTTTAGTGGAGATCTTGGGGTGTACCCCTTTTTATTCTTGTGTTGCCAGTGAGACTTAACTTAGTGAGCTCCATCTTGACTATCACTGGTGGTGGCTGGGCACCATCTGGTTCTTCCAGCCCCAAGTCTATGTAGGCACCCACTCAAGTGAGTCTCTCTATCTTCTGGGTTGTCTCTACGCCATGTCATGGTACTCAGTGAGCATCTGTTCCTGCTGAGTTGGTACCATTTGCTGTGCCTGGCATTTAAAAAGTTTCTGCAGAAGCCCTACTGGCACAGTAATTAAACCATTCAGCTGATAACCAAAAGGTCAGCAGTTCAAATCCATTAGCGTCTCAGCAGAAGAAAGATGTAACCGCCTGCTTCTGTAAAAAGATATACAGTCTTGGAAACCATCTAGGGCAGTTCTACTGTATACTATAGGAATGCTATGAGTTGGAATTGACTCAGTGGCAACGAGTTTGTTGTTTAAAAAAACAAGCATCTGGCACGTGGTAGCCATTTCTTAAGTGTCTAATATAAGATGATCAAGAAATGTATTTCTCTACACAAATAAATTTTCCATGTACTAAAACTTATTGCTAAGCACCTATATGTGTGTGCATGCACACATGCATGCACATGCACATGTGCGTGCATGTGCACACACACTCCTTCTTGTTTCCAATTTTTAAAATTAAATCATAGCCAACCAAAGACTCAAAGAAGAAACCAGTCTACAGGACTAATCGTTTACATGAACAATGGCTTCACCTTCCTCGAGACAAAAAGAGCTAGTTAGTGCCTGGCTACCACTACTAGCCATTCTGACCAGTGACACAACAGATGGTCCCAAAGGGAAAAAAAAGGTAGAACAAAACTCAAATTCCTAAAAAAAGCCAGACTTACTGGACTGGTACACACTAAAGTAACCTTTAAGACTGTTGTCCTGGGTCATTTTTAAACTTGGAACTAAAACTACTCCTGTGGTCACCTGTGAGTCAAGAGACAGAAAACTGAAAACCAAAACCACAGACATCGAGTTGACTCCACTCATAAAATAAATAATATCATCCATCAGTACTGTGCTTCTTTGAACAATCATCTAAATGAGACCGAATGGCCAACATTTATCCTAGACCAAAGATGAGAAGGTGAGAGACAAAGAAGCTAGGTTAATGGGAACAGACAACTAGAAAGGAAGTAATGAGAACACTGATACATCATGTCAGTATTACTGTCATTGAAGAATATGTATCAAAAACCAAACCTGTTACCATCTTCAGTTCCAACTCTTAGGGATCTTCTGGGACAGAGTAGAATTGCTCCTTAGAGTTTCAAGGAACATGTGGCAGATTTGAATTGCTGACCTTTCAATTCGCTTTAAACTTTAAACCACTGTCCCACCAGGGCTCTGAATAATATGTATAGAAATTCTTACATGAGAACCTAATTTGCCTTGTAAATTTTCTACAAAAACACAATAAAATATTGTTTAAAAATGTTACAAAGAATGCAAGATGTAATTGGAAGGTAATGATTAAAAAGAAAGAAATGACAACAGATTAAAAAAAGTCATAGCCATTTGTGAAAATTTGGAAAACACAAAATTAAGGAACAAAATAAAATAGGATCTGTGATCCTACCACCTAGTGTTAATATGTCAGTATCATTTCATACCTTATTCCCCATTTTATATCTATGTATATGTTTATATTATATAGTAATATGCTAATTTAACTTGTAAAAATATTTAACTGTCTCACAATCTCTGGATAATTGTTTCCAATTTTTCACAGTGTGTGTTACTGCTGCAGTGAACACCTTTTATAATCTTGGCAAGTATTGTCTCATTATTTTCTTAAACTTTTTTCTTTGATACTCTCACATACCTCCCACTAGTTTATAAACATGCCCATTTTATCCACACTGGGGTTTAGCTGAAGAAAATATCTTTACCAATTTGATAGTACACTGATGATGCATTTAAGCCTTTCTGATAACTCAGTGTTTCTCACTCTGAGCATTAAGTCCTGGGTCCCTTTGTACCATGTTGCTATTCTCAGGAGCTACTGAAGTATATAGGACTCTGGCTCTACACTGAAATAATCCCAGATGACTAAGTTTTCTCTTTTATCTGTTCATTGATTTTAGTTACTTCCTACGCTGTCAGTGCCATATGTGATTTATTACTGATTCCAACAGGACTTCAACTCTTACCATTTTCTGTATCTAATTCATGGTATTCAACAGGCATTTATGGTACACCTACAGTGTGTAAGGGTCTGTTGTGGTTCAGTGCCAGCATTCTTGTCTTCCATCCAGGAGACCCAGGTTTCATTCCTGGCCAGTGCTCCTCAAACACAGCAAACACCCATTTGTCACCAGAGGCTTGTTTGTTTCTATGATGACAGATACGTCTCATAGAACTCCAAACTAAAATAGACCAGGAAGAAATGCCAGGCAATCTAATTCTGAAAATTTGCAGGTGAAAACCCCATAGGTCACAATGGTTCTATCCTATGCACAGAGTCACCATAAGTCAGTGTCTAACTTGAAGGCAGCTAAAAATAAGAACACTATGCAAGGTATTTTGAAAGATCTTAAAGGAGATATATATGTATGTGACGTGAAAGTTTATACCTGAAGTCAATTTCTCATATAGAAGTTTAATACCCATACCACCATGCTATCCCAGTTATGATCCCCCCAATGTGACAGCACACTTCCCCTTCTCACCCTGAGCTTCCTGTGTACACCCAACCAACTCCTGTCCCTCCCCACCTTCCCATCGTGCCTCTGACCATTTAGTCTCCTGTATCTACTGAAATCAAGAAGTACACTCTTCACGCGTATTATTTGATATTTTATAGTCCAGTCCAATCTTTGTTGGCTTCAGTTCTGGGTCAACAGAGAGTTTGGGGGCCACATTTATGGGGGTTCCTCCAGTCTCAACCAGATCACCAAGTCTGGTCTTTTTATATGAACTTGAGTTCTATACTATGCCCGCTTTCACTCCATCAGGTGATGGTGGCAGCAGCTGGGTACCTTCCAGCTCCTTCAGTCTCAGGTTGATGGAGTCTCTGGTTTATGTGGCCCTTTTGTATCTTGGGCTACTATCTCTCTATGTCCCTGGCATTATTCATTCTCCTTTGTTCCCGGTAGGCTGGAACCAATTGGTGCATTGTACACATCCTTTTAAGACCCCAGATGCCACTTACCGAAGTGTGATACAGAACATTTTAATAAACTTTGTTATGCCAGTTGACCTAGATGACCCCACAAAGCATGCTATTCTGTTCCACAAATTTCTTGGTTGAGGAAACTTACTAGGTTTTAGTTTCGTCCAGTTCTGCTGACTTCCCCTGTATTAGATAAAATATTTGTCTCTTTGTGACTGACTAATTTCACACAGCATAAGGCCTTACAGATTCATCCATACTACGAGATGTTTTACAGTTGTCATTACTCTTTATCACTGCATAGTATTCCACTGCGTGTATACACCAACCATTTGTCTGTTGATGGGCATCTATGTAGTTTCCATTTTTTTATTGTGATTAAGTGAAAAAATATATATAATCCAAATTAAATTTGCATTCCATCCTATCTGCAGCTCCTTCTGTTCTCTTTGCTCGACAGCACACTCCTCCTTTTCCTTCTGTACTTGTCATATCCTCTTAACAATCTCCTATCCTCTCCTCTCCACCTTTTCCTGTTCCATCTAGAAAGAGACCAGCTGGGCAGCATTCTGCAAATGCACAGAACCATAAAGTACACCCACCATATGGTCACAATGTGTCCCCGAGTCCAGTCCATTTTTGTCCGAAGAGTTGACCTCAGCAGTGTTTTCCGGACAGGGGCAGCAGCAGGTCTAGGGACCATGTTCCCAGGGGATCCCCCAGGCTGTCAGACCACCAGTTGTGGTCTTTTAGTAGAGTTCTTGTGCTGTACTCCTTTTTCTCTTGTTGCCACAGGACTCAACATTGTATGCCCCATCACGGCTGTCTTTGGTGGTGGTTGAGCACCATCTGGTTCTTCTGGTCACATGCTGATACAGTCTCCCATTCATATGGGTCCTTCTGTCTCCTAGATTCTTTTTTTCCTGGTGTCTTTACTGTTCTTGGGGATCATCTGTTCCGGATTGAGTTGGGACCATTTAGTGTACCTCAGATGGAAGCTTGCTATCTTTTAAGACCCCAGATGCCATTCACCAATATGGGATGCAGAAGACTCTCTTAGAAAAAGGCTAGTTATGCCAATTGGCCTCGATGTCCCCTGACAGCATGGTCCCCAAACCCCACCCCTGCTACTCTATCCTTGGGTTAAGACTGAAAGAGTTTTCAGTTTATGGTGAAGTCCAGTTAAGTTGATTACTTTCTACTGTGTGCTGTCATTGCTTTCACCTAACCAAATCTCTCTCAACTATCTAATCTGTGACCAGCCTTCTCCCTCCCTCCCTAGTCCTGTAGCCAACAAAGAGTCTTTTGTTCTGTACATAAGTCTATTTTTAAGTCCTTATAGTAGGGTCTCATATAACATTTGTCTTTTTGCTGCTGACTGATTTCACTCAGCATGTCTTCCTATTGAAACTAGGTTATGAGATGCTTCCTGAAATCATTATTGTTCTTTACCATTGCGTGGTGTTCCACTGAGTATATGTACCATAGTTTGTTTATCCATTCATCTGTTGATGGGCATCTAGGTTGATTCCATCTTTTCATTACTGTGGACTGTGCCACAATAAACATTCATGTGCATGTATCTGTTCATGTGACAGCCTTTGTTTCTGTAGGACATATCCCGAGCAGTGGAATTACTGGATCAAATGGCATATCTATTTTCAGTTTTTTAAGGAAGTGCCAAATTGCATTCCAAAGAGGTTGTACCATTTTGCAATCCCACCAGCAATGTAGAAGAGTTCCAATCTCTCCATAGCCTCTCCAGCATTTGTTGTTTTGTATTTTTTGGATTGTGGCCAACCTCGTTAGGGTGAGATAGTATCTCATTTTAGTTTTGATTTGGATTTCTCTGATAGCTAATGATCATGAGCATTTCCTCATGTGTCTTTTGGCTGCCTGGATGTCTTTTTGGTGAAGTGTCTGTCCATCTCCTTTGCCTATTGCTTAGTTGGGGTATTTACTTTTTTCTTGTTAATATTTTGTAGTACCTTGTAGATCATGGAGATCAGATGTTGGTCCTCCATGTAGTTGCCAAATACTTTTTTCCATTCTGTAAGTGGCCTTTTATTTCCTTTGATAGTCTTTGGATGAGCAAAGTGTTTGATTCTTAGTAGTTCCCATTTATCTATTTTCTCTTCTGTTCATCTGTTTTGTATGTCAGATTTTGAAGTCTGTCTAAGTTGTATATTAAAACTTTCATTGTTGCCCTTATTTTTCCTTGCAAGATCTTTATCATTTTAGGTTTGATATTTAGAACTTTGATCCATTTTGAGTTAATTTTTGTGTCAGGTGTGAGACATGGGTCTTGTTTCAGTTTTCTGCAGATGGATATAAAATACTGCCATGTTTCCTTCTTCTTGCTATTATGAACAGTGCTGCACTGAACATGGTTGTGCCTATACCTATTTGTGTGACAGCCATTATTTCTCTAGGATATATTCCAAGATGTAGAATTGCTGGGTCATATGGTATTTCTATTTCTTATATTTAAGAAAGCGCCAAATCAATTTTCAAAGTGGTTGTACCATTTTACATTCCTACCAGCAGTGTATAAATGTTCCAGTCTCTCCACAGCCTTTACAACATTTATTATTTTGTGATTTCTGTATTAATGTAGCCCTGTTAGAGTGAGATGGTATGTCACTGTAGTTTTAATTTGCATTTCTCTAATGGCTAATGATGCTGAACTTTTCCTCACATATCTGTTAGCCATCTCAGTTGTCTTCTTTGGTGAAGTGCTTCTTCATATCATTTGCCCCTTTTTTTTATTGAGTTATGTGTCTGTTTGTTGTTAAGGTTTTGCAGCATCTTGTAGATTTTAGACATTAGACCCTAATCAGATAGGCCATAGCCAAAACGTTTTTCCCTCTCAATAGGCTATCTCTTTACTCTTTTGGTGAAGTCTTTTGATGAATATAACTGACTGAATTTTAGGAACTCCCAGTTATAGTTCTCTTATGATGTTTATGCATTGTTGATATATTTTGTATTTTGTTTATGCCATGTTTTAGGGTTCCTAGCATTGACCCTATTTTTTTCTTCCATGATCTATATTATCTTGGATTTTATTTTTAGGTTTTTGATCCATTTTTGTGTTAGTTTTTGTACATGGCATATGAGGTATGGCTCTTGTTTCATTTTGATTTATGACAATACCGAATATTAAAAAAAGACTTTTGTTTCCCCATTTAATGGACTTTAGGCCTGTGTCAAATATCAGCTGCTCATAGATGGATGACTTTTTGTCTAGATTCTCAGTTCTGTTCCACTGGTCTGTGTATCTGTTGTTGTAAAAATACCAGGCTAGTCTGATTACTGTGTCAGTACAACAGGTGCTAAAATCAGGTAACGTGAGGCCCCCACTTAGTTCTTCTTCTTCAGTGATGCTTTACCTACCCAGAACCTCTTCTTTTTCCATATGAAGTTGGTGATTTGTTTATCTTGTTTCTAGTTTAAAAATGTCATTGGAATTTGGGTCAGGATTATGTTATTTATCTGTAGATTGCTTTGAATAGAACTGATATTTTCACAATGATGAGTCTTCCTATCCGTGAGCAAGACATGTTTTTCCACTTATGTAGGTCTCTTTTGGTTTCTTGCAATACTGTCTTGTAGTTTGCTCTGTACAGATCTTTTATGTCTCTGGTTAGATTTATTCCTAAGTATTTTATCTTGTTGGCAATTATGGTAAATTGATTTGGTGATTCCCTCTTAAAGTTCTGTTTATTGATATAGAGGAATCCAACACACTTTTGTATATTTTTCTTGTATCCCGATTCATTTCTGAACTCTTCATTAGTTCAGTAGTTTTCTTGTGAATTCTCTGGAGTTTTCTGTGTATAAGATCATATCATCTGCTAATAAAGATACTTTTACTTCCCACTTACCAATCTGGGTGCCCTTTATTTCTTTTTCTTGCCTTGTTACTCCTGCTAGGATCTCCAACACAAAACTGAATAAAAGTGGTGATAAAGGGCATCCTTCTCTGTTTCTTATTCTCAAGGGGAATGCTTTCAGACTGTCTCCATTTAGGAAATGTTGGATGTTGGCTTTGTATAAATGTCCTTTATTATGGTGAAGAATTTCCCTTCTATTCCTATTTTGCTGAGAGTTTCTACCATGACTTGTTGTTGGACTTTGTCAAATGCCTTATCTGCATCAATTGATATGGTCATGTGGTTTTTATATTTTTATGATGGATTACATGGTTTTTTGTGTAATACTGAACTATCCCTCCATAGCTGCTATGAATCTTGCTTAGTCATGGTGAGTTACTTTTTTAATATGTTGTTCAATTCTCTTGGCTAGATTTTATTGCCAGGAATGATGACTTGAAGATAACTAGCATTGCCTTCATCATGAAAAAGAACATTTCAAGATCTGCCTTGAAGTTCAATGCTGTCAGGGATGGGATAACAGGAAATCTAGTTAATATGACTGTTATTCAAATTTATGCACCAACTCCTAAGGTCAAAAGAAATTAAAGATTTTTACCAACTTCTGCTGTCTGAGATCAATGAACATACAATCAGGATGCAATGATAATTACTGGTAACTGGAATGTTAAAGTTGGGAACAAAGAAGAAGGATCAGTAGGTGGAAAATATAGAGAAGTCTAAGCTGTGCTAAAGGCACCGGTGAAAAACAAGAGTCCAGGAATTTAAGGAATATCAAATGAGATGTTTTCACAAGTAGATGCAGTGCTGAAAAGTGCTTACTCGTCTGTGCCAAGCAGTTTGGAAGATAGCTACCTGGCCAACTGAATGGAAGAGATCCATATTTATATCTATTCCCAGGAAAGAGGAAACCCTTTTCTCAGTGGATAAGTGCTATGGCTGTTAACCAAAAGGTTGGCAGTTCAAATCTGCCAGATGCTACTTGGAAATTTTATGAAACAGTTCTACTTTATCCTATAGAGTTGCTATGAGTCAGAATCAACTCAATAGCAGTGGGTTTGGTTTGGCTTTCCCAGGAAAGATGAGCCAACTGAATGTGGAAATTATCAGACAGTATCATACACAATAAAGACAACTGAAGAACTGATGCCTTTGAATTGTGGTGTTGGCAAAGAATATTGAATATACCATGGACTGCCAAAACAACGAACAAATTGGTCTTGGAAAAAGTACAACCAGGATGCTCTTTAGAAGGAAGGATGGTGAGACTATGTCTTACATACCTTGGACATGCTGTCAGGAGGAATCAGTCCCTGGAGAAGGACATCGTGCTTAGTAAAGTACAGGGTCAGAGGGCTATTTCCATCATCTCGTGCTGCTTTAACAGAAATACTACAAATGGATGGATTCAAAAAGAGAAATTGTATTTTGTCATAGTCCAGTTAGCTGAAAGTCTAAATTCAGGGTGTCAGCTCCAGGGGAAGACTTTCTTTGCTGGATCTGGAGGAAGGTTCTTATCATTAATGTTCCCCTGGATTAGAAGCTTCTAAAGGTACAGGGAACCTGGTCCTTTCCGAAGGACACATTCAGCTTCTGGCACAGCTTCTTAGTAGTATGAGGTCCCCAAATCTCTCTACTAGCTTCTTTCCTTCTTAAGAGACTGGCTGAAGGCAGAAAAACGAGCTTACACATTAAGTCCTGTCCCACCAACACAACTGCTCCCATCCACCCTCTTTAACATCACAGAGGCAGAATTTACAACATGGAGGACATCACACAATACCAGGAATCGTGGCCTAGCTAAACTGCTACACAGATTTTTTTGGAGGAACATAAACCAATCCAAGACAGCAGGAAAGAAGACCCTCAACCAGATGGATTGACACAATGGCTGCAACAATTGGCTGAAGCATAACAGTGATTGTGACTGTGGCACAGGACCATGCAGTGTTTTGTTCTGTGGTATACACTGTCACTCTGAGTCAGAACCAACTTGAAAGCACCAAAAAACAACACCAGAATCTTCTTGAGGATTTTTGTATCTATGCTTATGAGGGACATTTGTCTATAATTTTTTTTATTTTTGTTGTATCTTTACCTCGTTCTAGTATCAAGGCTATGCTGGCTTCGTAGAATGAGTTCCAGAGTATTGTATCACTTTCTATGCTCTGAAATACTTTTAGTAGTATCAGAGTTAATTTTCACTGAACATCTGATGAAATTCTCCAGTGAAGCTGTCAGGGCCAGAGCTTTTGTTGTTGTTGGGAGATTTTAAATTTCCTCTTCAATCTATTCTTTCATTATATTTAGTTGTTCTACCTCTACTCATGTTAGTTTAGTGTGTTTCTGAAAATCTGTCCATTTTTTGTAAGTTTTCAAATTTGTTGGAGTATAACTTTTCATAGTATTCTGTTGTGATCTTTTAATTTCAGTTGGATCTGCTGTGATAGCACCCATCTCATTTCATTATTTGGGTTATTTGCTTCCTCTTCTGTTTTCTTCTATCAGTTTACCTAATAGTTTATCTTTTAAAAAAAAAAAAATCTTTTTCAAGAATCATCTTTTGGTCTTGTTAAGTCTTTCAACTGTTTCCTATTCCCTATTTTATTTATTTCTGCTCTTATTTTTATTATTTCCTTTCTTCTGGTGTCAAAGTTGTTTTTTGTTTGTTTGTTTGTTTGTTTTGTTTTTTCTGCTGTTCTCTATTTGTTCAAGTTGCAGGCTTAATATTTTGAATTTGGCCCTTTATTCTTTTTGGATGTGTGTATTTATTGCCATAATTTGAACTCTGAGCACTGCTTATCCTGTGTTCCAAATGTTCTGGTAGAATGTGTTTTAATTCTCATTTGATTTTGTGAATTTCTTTGTTCCATCCTTAATTTCTCCAAGAACCCTGTAGTTGTTGAGCAAGGTTGTTCAGTTTCCATGTATTTGATTTTTTTTATCCTTACTTTTTATGTTATTGATTTCTACTTTTAAAGTGTTATGGTCAAAAAAGGTGCTTTATATTATTTCAGTGCTTTAGATTCTGTTAAGGTTCACTTTGTGGTCTAGTATGTGGTCTATTCTAGAGAAGTTTCTTATACACTGGAAAAGAAAGTATAGTTGGCTGCTGTTGAGTGAAGTGTTCTGTATATATGTCTATAAGATCACCTTGGATGAGTGTGGAATTTAGATACTCTGTGTCTTTACTGAGCCTCTTTCTAGTTGTTCTGGCCTTCACTGAAGGTGTTTGTATTGAAGTCTCTTACTATTACTTTGTAGCTGTCTATTTCTGTTTAAATGTTATTAGAGTTTATTTTATGCATTTTGGGGCCCTGTTATTGAGTGCTTACATATTTATTATAGTTATGTCCTCCTGGTGTATTGACCCTTTAATGATTAAATAGTGTTCTTCCTTATCCTTTGTAGTGGATTTTGCTTTAAAGTTCATTTTGTCAGAGATTAATATTGCCACTCCTGTTCTTTTTGGAATGTTGTTTGCTTGACACATTTTTTTTCCGTCCTTTTAGTTTGTTTGTATCTTTGAGTCTAAGGTGTGTCTTTTGTAGGCAGCAAATGGACAGATCATATTTTTTAAATCCATTCTGCCACACTCTCTTTATTGCTTCATTTAGTCCATTTATATTCAACAAAAGTATTGATAAGTATGAGTTCAGTGCTTTCATTTGATGTACTTTTTTAATGCATGTTGTCAACACTTTCTTTGTTCCACTTAATTTTCAGTGCTGAATTGTTTTTCTTTGCTTATTTGCTTTTCATCATTTTCATTGTTGTTAATTTTGTATTTGTGAGTTTTTATGTTTTTCTTTTTCATACTGATTCACAGGATTGTTTGTTTCCTTTGTGGTTACCTTATTTACTTCTGTTTTCTAAGTTTATAGCAATGTTTTATTTCCTGATAGTGCCTTGACTCCCTCTCCATAAGAGAGTTCTATGACTGTATGATTTAGTCCATCTTTTTTGTTACAGTGCTGTCATCTTTACAATCAGATGTCTGTTTCCCTATTTTCAGTAATTTATTTTTGGTACTTCCCTATCTGGGTGTTCTGTCCTGTATCTTAGTCTTGGGTTGTCATCTAATGCAACTGATTTTCTAACAATAGGACTCCCTTTAGTATCTCTTATAATTTTGGTTTGGTTTTTTACTAATTCTTTTAACTTCTGTTTATCTGAAATGCCCTAATTTTGTCATCATATATAAGAGACAATTTTGCTGGATATATAATTCTTGCTTGGCAATTTTTTTCTTTCAAGGCCTTATGTCAATCCCCTTGCCTTCTTGCCTGCATGGTTTCTGCTGCATAGTCAGAGCTTAGTCTTATTGACTGTCCTTTTAGATGACTTTTTGTTTATCCCTACCAGTGGTTACAAATTCTCTTTATCTTTGGTTTTGGCAAGTTTGATTATAATGTATATTGTGTGAGGTTCGATGAGCTTCTCAGATAGATATCTTCTTTCATGATATCAGAGACGTTTTCTGCCAACAAATCTTCAACAATTCTCTCTGTATTTTCTGTTCTCCCCCTTGCTCTGCTATTCCAATTGATCAGAGGTTATTCCTCTTGATGAAGTCCCATATAATTCCCAGGGTTTCTTCATTTTGTAAAATTCTTTTATTATTTCCTCAAATAAACTGGTGTCAGTTTTATCTTCAGTCTCATGAATTCCAGCCTCCTCAGATCTACTCCTATAACTTTCTGTTGAGCTGTCTAATTCAGAAACTTTATTGTCAGTCTTCAAAATTACAACTTTTTATCTCTCTAAAGGAGTTTTGCAGTCTGCTAAGTTTATCATTATACTCTTGTATAACACTCTTACATTCCTCTATTGTTTTATCTGTGTTTTGCCTGATCTCTTTCCTGATCTCTTTTGAATTCTACATCTGGTAATTCTAAGACCTTCTCTTCCTCTAGGAGGTTTTCTCAGTTCTTTGTTTGGATCACTTGCTGAAGCTATCGTGATCTTCCTCTTTATGCGATTTGATAGGGACTGTTGTCTGAGCCACCAATAAGTTACTATATTTATTTTGTGTTTCCTTACTGCATCCTAGCTTCTTGTTTTGTTTTCATACACCCAAATAGACAACTTGGGTGAGATAGCTTGATTACTAGCATCCTTGAAGCTCTCAAATCCTGTCATCAGGTGAGAAGTGCTGCTCTACTAGGTATGTGGGTTCAGAAGTCCATTTATTTTTCTTGTATGAATTCAGCTCAGGTGTCTAGATCATCTGTCACTGAGTGTGTGGTACAAGATCTCACCCACAGCACTAGATGGGCAAGGCTACATATGGGTGACTGGAGCAGGCAAAGTATAAGGCTGCAGTAGGGGATTAGGAGCTAAAAAAGGTAGGGAGATGAGGGCTGCCCTTGAGTGCCTGGATAGAAGGCATGTCTCTATTCCCTACAGCTCATAGGTGGGTATGTTTTGCAGCCTGAATTTGAGAACCTACTGCTGCTGGCTGTCAGGAGTAGGAGGCACCACTTATTCCTAGACTCTTGTGTCTTGGGTAGCTAGGTAGAGCAACAGTCTTCAAGCCCCTGATGTACGTAGGTAAGGATTCTGCTTAATGGGTAGGGCAGTATCAAATTTCAGGAATCTGCCACTCCTCGTTAGCTGTTGCAATTGTAAATAGGCTCTAGGTACATACCTTGTTATACTGTGCTAATTAAGGAGGTCCTATGCTGTCAAAAGACGCAGATCTCCACCACTCTGTTTCTCCCAGTGTTGGAACCATACCCCGAGCATTACTGCTTGCCTCAGCCTGCACACACTGGCAGATCCCGCCTGAAGAACACTGGTCAGGTCAGGTCTGGCAAATCTAAGCTGCTTCTGAACTGGTTTTCCCTCTCCCTGGCACTCAGTCTGACTCCTCAACTTTGTCTTTGATGTTCCAGGCTCCCAGATTCTCATCTATAATTGATTCACTTGTTTCTTTGAGTTATTTTAAGTAAGAGGAACCACAGGAAGCATCTCACTATTCTACCATCTTGGCTCTACATCTAGAATGGAAACAGTACTGAAACATAGCAAACACCTATTATAAAGGAAGACAGAGTATAGACAGTTATACAAAGGTGTCAACTAGAAAAGGAAGGAGAAGCATTGAGCTAGGACAGCCTCAAAGTTCCAAAGGGTACTTCTTGCTACAGGATTTCTTTAAAATTCTGTCCCAAGAAATTAATATTTTGTATCATTTTGGGGGCCATCAAGTTGGCTCTGACTCACTGCAGCTACATATACACAGAACAAAACTTTGCCCAGTCCTGTAGCATCTTCACAATAGTTGGTATACTTAAGTCCATTGTCGTGACCACTATATTTTGAATGCCTTCCAACCTAGGGGGCCATCTTCCAGCAGTACATGGGACAACATTCTGTTATGAGTCACGGTGGTGTATGTATTGGCTAATTTTGAAGTAGCCAGCCGAGTCTTTCTTCGTAGTCTATCTTAGTCTGGAAGCTTTACTGAAATCTGTCCACTCTGGCAGAACCTACTGGTATGTGAAATACTGCTGTAATAGCTTCTGGCAATCACAGTAAAATGCACAGAAACCACATAAACAAAATTACTTAAGTACTGTGCTAAATGAAACTAAATTAGCGTTGATTTGGGCTTCAAGGGTTTTTCTATGGTAAAGGATATAAACCTGCCCACGCTAACTCCAGAAGCTTCAGATGATTGCTCAAAAGCCATTCTTACTTCTTTATTTCGTCTCAGTCATATTTCTTAGAGTGGAGATTTGGCACTGGGGGTATGCAATTAAATGCTTTTGTCTAACAGTGAGAAAGAATGACATTAAAATGTGGCTGCTAAAATCAAATAATTGAAGTATAATTGCTTTCTAACGAAATCATCTGTGGTTCCTTCCGTTTGTGGTCTCTGAGAAAAATGCAGACACAGGAATGACTCAGCCAACCTACGTGTAAATAAGTTACTCAGTATAGTATGTTTTACTTATATGGGGCCAAAATACAGATATTTTGTAAACTCCACTTGCATGTATTTACTGAGTGTCTGTTGCGTGTTGTGCCTAAATATTTGGACACAGGTTTGCAAATCCTCTAACTGGGATTGCTTTGTTCAATTTTCATCCACATCTACTAGCTCTTCTAAGCCTAAATGTGATCTTATTAAGATTACTTTTTATTTTTTTTACTTTGTTGAAACTTTAGCATACAGTACAGAATCAGTCTCACCAGGGGATACCTGATTTAGTGAAACATTGATCTCATTTCCCTGTAGCATATTATCTCATACAGTATTTCTTGTGATTGCAAAGATAAAACTTTTTTATAATCAATAATGCATGAATAACAGGCAATTTTATTAAAAATTGCTTTTCATTTTTGTCAGTTTTACAAAAGTTTTCACACTTTCATATATATATTTCCAAAGGGTGCATGTGCATAGGAAAAATGTCCTGAGAACTAGTTTGGTACATATTCTTTCAACAACTCCACTGGGCATACAGACCATGTATTGCTATTAGTTTCAATAATTTTTCTACACTAAAAGCACTTACAAGCCTAACGATCCTATCCTATATTTACTTGCTTACTGCTTAGTTATAGGGTTGTATGACTCTTTTTTTTCTTCTGTTACAACCATTTACAGTTGATGGGCAAAAGGTGACTATTTGAGTTATGTACCCACAAAAACTCCATTTAAAAAAGCTGTTCCAGATGGCTGATTCTGAGCTATGCTTTGAAGTCAGTTATATACATATTGTGCTGTTACTTAGGTCCTCAGGGGCTACTGAGGTATAATGTGTGAATTAACTAAGAACTGCAACATGAAGTTTTCATTTTATTTTATATTAGCAAAAGATATGATTGTTAGCTACAAAAAATCATATGGCAAATGCAAGCTACAACAACTGTTATTGTAGCATAATTTCTCTTAGGTTATACTCAGACAAAAACTTAAACCAAATCAATTAAGATGCAGCTGTACAGCAACTTAATTCACCTCAGACACATGTCAATATCAATAAGCTTGCACGTTTAGTAGGATGGCAATTGGCCATGGTGACGACAGTGTGTGATTTACAATCTATTCTAGTCAGAGAATTTGAACTAAGGCTATACTCATTTCAGTCACCCCTGACTTAAAGACAAAGGTCATTTTAAAACAAGTAACTAATCAAGATAAAAAACAAACACTAATTGCCATCCAGTCAATTCCAACGCATAGGAACCCTACAGAACACAGCAGAACTGTCACATGTGTTTTCAAGGAGTGGCTGGTGGATCCAGACTGCAGACCTTTTAGTTAGTTACTGTAGCTCATAACCACTGTGCCACCAGAGCTTTAAACAAGATAAACTGAAGTAAAAAATAAAAGCATCACCTTTATCAAAAGGGTTAATTTTTCTAATGGCAATAACTGTTATTGTTGCCAGGAATTCAAGAAGGATTAGTGCTGGCTTTTCCTACTATCTCAAGAGGAAATGAGGATGAGAATGGAAGTGGACATTATCACTGGCTCTGTAACAGTCCCTTTTCAGACAATTGGTCAAAACCAGACATGCCCCTTACCTGTGACTGGCTCACAAAGGGGCAAACCTAAGCCTGATTGGGCCAATGAGATGTGAAGTATGGTTTGCTGGTGTTGTTTAAGAACCTGGTTGCCCCTTTGCCGGGAGCCAGCGCCAGCAGGGTTTCAGGACCACGAAGGGATGGGCGGCGTCAGCAAAGGAGGAAATGATGAGACTGAGACAACCAGGAATCTGGAGATCGATAGCCTGCCAAAGCCTGTCTTTCTTTATTTTTATAATCAATGAGGTAACTGCTCTTTGACCATGTAAGCTATTGGCTAGTAAGAAGTTGGTACCTCGTGGTCTCTTTTCATGTTAATTATTAGGGTCCTTTCTGTTAGCTAGTAAAGAACCAATACATTGTGGTCTTTTTTCATGTTAATCATTAGGGCCTTTTAGGTAATGGCCCAAGACAAATATATTGTGATTATAATCAACAGTGAAAATAAAGCTATCCTTCAGCTCTATCCTCGAGGTCAAAGGTGCAGGAAGGAGGGATAGACTCATCTTAAAAGTTAATCTGGCTGTCTCTATTTGTTCCTTCTTTGCTGTTTCTTATCTCTTCTTGTGGGGACAGTAAGTGCCCACCATCCCCCACTCTAAGCCTCTCTTGAACTGTTCTAAGAAGGGTATTTCTTTAGTATTTGTCTATTTGCCATACCAGATATAATAAACTTGGAAGCCTATCTGTCTTCCTGATGTAGGGAGTGAAAAGGCTGTGTGTGGTGTCGTTCCTGGGGAGCTCCCCAGGCTTTTCTGCAATCTTGCATTTCACATGTGGAAGGGGAAGTGCAGGTGGAGGAAGCCAACGGAGCCAGGCTGGCCTCAGTATTCTCAGGCTGGGCATGCTGTGTCAGAATTCATTAAGCCAAGGGGGTTGTAAAACCCTTCTTCTTTGATCCTTGTGCCAGGAGATAAGAAGGTATTTTTGAGGAAGGTTTGATTAGGTTGCAAAATATTATCAAGGAGAGTATGGCCAGAAATATGTCATGGTGAGATGCCTCCACCCGCCATCACATAAGCTTGTGACTTTGTTTACAGAGGCTTTTGTCGGTGACAGGCCTCGGCATCCTTTCATCCTGTACATGGACAAGGATACCTGTGTACCCAGTTGGTGCTGATAGCCATATTATGACAATGAGGGGAACCAACATGTGGCTGAAGTCAGTGGGGTCACTAGAAAAGTGGAGAAATGGAAGGATACTGCTGAGGCCGGGTACTCCCCAGCATGCCTCTACTTAAAGTTACCTAACATAATGAATTCCCTCATCTATGGTATTTCAGGCTGTTATTCTATCAACTGGAAGTCGAAAACATCTTAACTGGGATTCCAGCAGGTACTAAAGATTTTCTCCCCTATATTACTGGAAGGTATACATTACGTTTGAATTCACTGATTTGTTTTTAAAGATTAGCTAGAACTTAGCTCTGGCCCATTTGGACCTGGTGATTTCTGAATACTCAAAACCAAACCCACTGCCATCGAGTCAATTATGACTCATACCGACCCTACAGGACAGAGCAGAACTGCTCCATAGTTTCCAAGGAACACCTGGCATATTTGAACTGCTGACCTTTTTATTAGCAGACAAGGAAAAGCAAGCAGTGCCATCACCAGGGTTTCTGGTTTTTTGAATAGTAGGTATTTTAAGCCCTTTCCCATTCTTCATTGGCATTTGATCTCTTCAAGTTTTATATTTTTTAATTGGGCCAATTTTGGTAATTTATCTTTTGCAAGAAAACTGTTGCTCTAGATTTTTTAAAATGTTGCCATCAACCTCATGAGATCGGTTTACTGGAATTGAAGGCGTAAAACCATAGTCCTATGGGACAACATGGTCAGTTGGCACAGCACAGTAGGTAAATACACTGTTCTACACCCTAGCTTGGTGAGTAGCATCTGGTGTCCTAAAAGCTTGAAAACAGCCATCAAAGGTACCACTACAGGTTTGCTCATATCTGGAGAAAAGAAGAGAGAGAGAGAGAAAGAAACCAAAGACTGAGAGAAGAAATTAGCCTATATGACTAGTAACCCAGAAGAACCATGGCTTCATCTATTTTGAAACCAGGAGACATAAATAAATGGTGCCTGGCTAACACTATCAACCATTCTGACCAGGGTCATAATAGATGGTGCAAGGTAGAATGGGAAAATAACGTAGAACAAAAGTCAAATTCCCCCCCCCACAAAAAAAAAAATCCAGATTTAGTGGATCACTAGAGACCAGAGGAAGCCCCAAGACTACTGCCCTGAAATGCTCTTTAAATTTGGAACTGAAGCAACTCATAAAGGTCACCTTTCAGTCAAATAACAGATTGGCTCATAAAATAAACAACATCTCCCTTAAGTATTATGCTTCTTTAAATAATCATCTATGTGATGCTAGGATGGTCAACATTAAACTAAACCAAAGATGAGTATATAACAGAGGCAAGAAGTCAGATTAATGGAAACGTATAGAACTGTGGTCACTGGACAATACATATGCCAAGCCAGCCAGCCAACAGTACATATAGAAATTGTTAAATGGGAACCAGTTTGCTGTGTAAACTTTTACCAACACAATAAAATATTATTTAAAAAATAAAAAAGGTTGCTATTGAGTCTAATATTGTTATAATGCTTTTGATTTCTCATCTGTGATGGTCTCTTTCTCATCTCTTACTTGTGTGTGTTTTCCTGAACCACACTTCACTCAATCTTCATTATTAAGTACACTTACCCTTTTTACTATTTTATTTGCTTTCTAGTTAATTATTTTCATTAATTAGTGCTTTAAGTTTTCTATTTTTGTTGAGTTTGTTTTCTTTTTTTTAAGTATTTAAGGATGAGCCCTGGTGACTCAGTGGTTAAATGTTTGGCTGCTAGCTGAAAGGTTGGCAGTTGGAATCCACCAGTTGCTCCTTGGAAATCCTATGAGACAATTCTACTCTGTCCTCTAAGGTGACTATGAGCTAGAATCTACTCTGTGGCAATAGCTTCACTTTCTATGACAAACCCTTACTTTTTATTCTTTATTTTTTTAGTGACAATGGCATTTAAAGTTATAAATATTGCTCTCAAAGATTTTTTATGTCTTACTGGTATAGCACAAATTGTACTCCTTTCATTTCTAATTTCTGCTTTTATTTTCTCTTTGCTACAGAGTTATTAAAGAGTATGCATTTTTTTATGTTTTAATTCTTAACTATGTAGGGATTTTTTGGCAATCTCTATTATCCATTCTACTCTGTCCTGTAGGGTCACTGTGAGAAGTGTCTCTATGGCAATGGATATGGTTTTGGGTTCTATAAGTTTTATCAGAAAACATGGTCTATAAAAATTTCATTTAAAAAAATTGTGAATTTTTTGGTAACTAAATAAATTCAATGTCATAAATTTTCTACAGACATATTAAAAATGAGCATTTTCTGCTCAAAGAATATACAGATATATATAAGCCACGCCAAGTGCCGTCGAGTCTTGGTTTAATAACTTTACTATTTAATTTCTATTTGTCCTTACTAATTTTTTTCATCCACCAACTATGGATAGTTCTGACAGAAGTATATTAAAAATCTTCACTTTTAATTGGAATTTTAATCAACGCTTGCTTGCACTTCTACTGTATATGTTTAGTCTATATGGGGGTCAGTTCTATCCTGGCCCCTAGGGTCGCCATGAGTCGGATCCGACTCGACGGCACTTGGCTTGGCTTTAGCTGCTGTATTATTTAACAGTCATGACTGGTATATCTGTTTCATAAAGACTACTTTTCTATTACTGTGTAATCCTTATCTTTGACTTGGTTAATGCTTTTAAATTTCAGTTCTGCCTTCTCAGATATTAATTCCTGCTTTCTCTCAGTTCTGCCTTCTCTGATATTAATTCCTGCTTTCTCTCACTGTCCATCCCTTTACTTTCAAGTCTTTTAAAAAGCACTTTGTTTTAAGCATTAAGCAAAATGAAACAAAACAAAAGCAGCCTAATGCTGCCGTTGCTGTGTAGGACTGAGTTAATTCTGAGTTATAGTGACCCTGGAGGACAGAGTACAACTGCCTATAGGGTCTTAGGCGGTAATCTTTAGTGGAGCAGATCGCCAGGTTTTTTTCTCCCCTGAACGCCTGATGGGATCAGACATCTGAGCTTTTTCAGTTACCAGCTGAGTGCTTCAGCATTATGTCATCAGTACTAGGGTTTATAGTTATGCCCTTTCTTAATAAGAATAACAAGTGTACTCATTTATCTTACATGCTCTTACTTTATGTTTCTTCCCACTTCCCCACCCCCCTTTATTTTTGCTGGCTTGTTCAAGTTATTCCCCATTCCCCAGTTTGTTCACTGGAAGCTATCCTGAACACTTCCATGTTCTTTCTCATCACACACAAGCTTCTTAGTTACCATATACAAACCACACGTGAGCTGTTTCCTCCCAATCAATCACTCTTTACTCATGGTCACCACCAGTAAAATGAGGCCTATTAATGTCTTCCCCATTCTTTGTACTATGCCATTTTCTATGGAATAGAATCTATCTTACTCTTGAACACCTCAGTTTTGCTCATATTTAATATTTTATGTTTCGGCTTCTTGTTAGGACTTCTATCACATCAGAGTTCTTCTGCTAGACTACTTGTTAGCTTGTAGATCACAAAGTCTCACTCTAACCACATCTACTATGCATTTCACTACATGTATTAAAAAAGAGACTGCTCACTATTATTATTTCACTTCCTTTTCTCTGACTTGATACCCGCAGGAGGGAATTAAAGGATGACTGTTTTCTCTACATCCTCGCATAGCTAGAAGTTAATTTTGTTCTCTTGACCAGTGAATAATATCTTGCCTAGATACAGAAATCCTGGATTGTAATTCTTTTTCCTGATATTATTAATCCTTCTTATTTAAGTTTAAGAATTGTAGATGAAGAATTTTGTATCAATCTGATACGTCATCTTCTTTGATATTTGTTCTTTCTGCCCCTTGGCTTATGAGATTTTTTCATCCTTAGAATTCAGAAATTTTTCCTGGATATGCTTAAGTATGTGGATTTTGGTAATAACCTTTCTATCTGTTGATTCAAAGAAATCTGTTTTTAATTTCACCTGGTTTCAAACTGTCTCTGTTTTCTTCTACCCTCGAAGCCCTTTATATTTTCACCTATGTCTCTACCTCTGATTTTTTGCTCTACATTGCAAGATACTTCTTCCAGTTGAACTCCCAAGCCACTAATGTGGGCTTCAATACTAATCCTCCTCTTCGTCAGTTCGCCCACTGTGATAGTTAAGGTTGTGGGTCAACTTGGCTAGGCTATGATTCTCAGTGGTTTGGCAGTTAATGTGATAATGGAATTTGACAGTGATATAATCAGGTAGTCACCATCTATTTTGTAATTTGATGTAGTCATCCCCTATTTTATGGTCTGATATGAGTGGCCAATCAGTGAAAAGGGAGTTTCTTTGGGAGTGTGGTCTGCATTCTATATGCATAGATGTTCCAGCAAAGTTTGCTCTCTCTGGATCCTGCAACCACCTTGTCATTCCCTGATCTCTGGTTCCTGGGACGTGAGCCAGCAGCTTGTTATGTGAACCACTGACTTTGGGCTTGTCAGATCCTACAACTACATGGGTCAGAAGGGGACTCCAGCCTGACACCTGACCCATGGATTTGGGATTTGCCAGCCTCCACAACTACATGAGCCATTTCCTTGAATTAACTATTTTTCTCCATGCACACACACACACACTCTTCACTGGTTTTGCTCCTCTAGGGAACCCATCCTAAAACACCGACTCTATTGTTTAGTTCCAAATTCATGGTTTTGTGTGTGTGAGTGTGCAGGCACATGTGCACACACGTGTGTTTATTTTTTTTAGTATTTAAGTCATGCTTTTAAATGTATTTATTTATTCTTTCCAATTCAAGTTGTTGCCTCTCTTCCCCAGCAGTTCTGTCTTGCTGAGAGCTCCCATGGTGTTGTTAGTGTTACTGCTGTCAATTGCCATGGAATCCATTCCAACTCATGGTGACTCCATGTGCCACAGTCATCTAGTGCTACCCTGGCAGCATCTCAGTGCAAGAACCTCACGTCTGGAAGAAGTGCTCTGCTCCCAGTCCTGTTCTCTCGATGGTGTGAGGTCCCCAGCTATCCGCTGCCTTCCCTTTCATCTTCTGAGAGATAAAAGGTGGTACTGCCCACACCCCAGGGAAACTCCCTTTACACTGGATCAGGGATGTGACCTGGGTAATGGTATTACAATCCCACCCTAATAATCCTCTTTAACATAAAATTACAATCATAAAATGGAGGACAACCACACAATAGCGGGAATCATGGTCCAGCCAAGTTCATACACATTTTTTGGGGGGACATAATTCAATCCATGACCCCATCTATGTGAAGTAGAATGGCTTCATAAGATTTTCAAGGCTGCGTGCCCTTTTGGAAGGAGACTGCCAGATCTGTCTTCTGAGGCACCTGAGTGGGTTCCAACCACCAACTTTTCTGTTAGTGGTCCAGAGCTCCTGCTGTGGAGGTTCTATCATTTTATCCTCCTTTCGGCTGCTTGATAGCCTTAGGCCATTTGTTCTCTATCTAAGTGCTTCTCAAACTTAATGTACATATAAATCAACTCAGAATATTTAAAATCTATACTCTCAGAAGATCTGGGGTATGGCCGGTCTGCATTGTAGCAAGTTCCCAGATGAAGCCAATGCTGCCAGATCTTTGGACCACACTTGGAGGAACAAGAGTGCTCATACTTAAGCATGTATCAGAATCACCTGCTGGGTTTGTTAGATTACTGGGTCCCACCCCTAAAGTTTCTGAATCAATGGATCAGAATACCAAAACCAAAACTGTTGCGGTGGAGTCAATTTCTACTCATAGCAACCCTATAGGACAGAGTAGAACTATCCCATAAAGTTTCTAAGGAGCACCTAGTAGACGTGAACTACCAACCTTTCAGTTAGCAGCTATAGCTCTTAACTGCTAAGCCACCAGGGTTTCCTTAGGTCAGGATAGAGCCTGGGAATTTGTATTTATAACAAGCTCCCAGGTGTGATGCTGATGTTGCTCTGCTGTTCCAGGCCCAGCCTTTAAGAACTACTACTCCAGATGGAAGGAACCCTGGTGATGGTTCAAATCACCCAGGAGCTCTGTAATGGAAAATCCCAACAATCTGCTCTCTTAAAGATTATAGCCTAGAAAGCCTATTGTACAGATCTACTGTTTCACACGGGGTTGCTGTGAGTCAAAACTGACAACACCCAATAATGACAACACTCTAGATAGGACCCTGGGTGCTGCAAATGGTTACGTGCTCAGCTACTAACCATAAAGTGTGGCTGTTCAAATCCACCCAGATGAACCTGAGAAGAAAGGCTTGGCAATCTACTTCTGAAAGTTGAAAAAGCCACTTAAAAGCCTATGGAATGTAGTTTGACTCTGAAACACACAGTGTCACCATGAGTTGCAATCAACTCAACAGCAACAGCTTTGTTTTGTTTTTATCTTCTGGCTTATACTAGGTGAAGCTCAGCCAATCTAGTACAAACAGTAAGAGGTATAGTTGGTTCTGCCTCTGTAGGTGGATGAGGTATAGGCCAGAAAATTACAGGTTTTCACCAGAGCTCCAGAAGAAAGCTGCTCTTCATTGTAGTGGTATCCTTGGTTGCAAAGGCTGGTGGCTTTTCACTCAGGGATGGAGAAGATGCCACTTATTTAGGTACCCTTTATACCAAAGAGACCAATAGCCATCCTAAGAACATATTCATGGGCTAGTGCTATCTTCCTCTACAGATCTCTTAGAGACCAGTTTGATACTGGATCAAGTTGATACTGGTCCCAGGG
Source organism: Heterohyrax brucei (assembly GCA_028571685.1). NCBI lineage: Eukaryota > Metazoa > Chordata > Mammalia > Hyracoidea > Procaviidae > Heterohyrax > Heterohyrax brucei. Next base: position 106,872,355 of record CM053142.1, read on the forward strand.
TTCTACCAATAGAGACCAGAGGGTGAAAACTGTGTGCCAGTTGCCAGATTTCTCCAGCCAACCTAGCTCAGACAAAGGCCATGCCCTCATCCTCCATGCCCAGCAAGCCTGACAGCTGCAGAAACTGTTAAGCTCATGAGAAGGAGTAGTTGGATTAGGGTAGCTGAGGAATGCTATCTTCCAAGCTTTTCAAGTGTTTAGGAGGAGAGAAGATAGAGCTGGAGGAGTGAGCAAGACCAAGCAGAAGATATACATAGGAAGCCTTGAAGAACGGGTAAAGTTAGGACAAGGAAAAGCAGAGTATTCCAGGTCAGTAGGTACTGACTTGCTCTAAGGTATTAAGATTAGGTACACTGCATGATGATTAGTCTGGCTGGAGCTTTTGAGAGTCACAGCATCACATAAACTGGATGCATAAAATTGGATCCTGATTAGTGAAACACGTAAGTGACAGTCTGATGAACTTTGAGTTTGATCCTGTGAGTAGTAGAGGGCAGGATGACAGTGGAATCGCTTGAACTTTGTGGTCAGAAAGACCTTGGTGTAACTTTCAGCTGTATTTCCTGCCTTTGTGAACTTGGGAAAGTTGCTTAAACTGTAATCCTGGACTTGCAAAGGAACTGGGAAGCTCTGCCTTTCCTCTCAGAGCTTTGGTTGGGAGACCATGTCTGTGAAGGTAAGGACAAGCACAGAGTGAACATCTCTTCTTCCTTTCCTGGTGATGAGTGGGTGGGTAGCAGTGATCTCCGAAGGCCCAGGTAGTATCAGCTACTTTGAGGAAACAGAAATGTTATTGGGGGCAGGGAGTTGAGAAGGTAGTCAGAAGAAATAATTTAAAAATACACAAGACTGGGAAAGTACCAAAGTATGTGTTTGTGGGGTTGTTTTTTTTTGGAAGACAAATCTGTTTAAAGAGGCAGGGTAGAGGACAGGGCAATACATGCAGGACATGGAACTAAGGAAATGAATTAAGAGGATACCAAAAATCCCCTTTGCATTTTTTTAATTCTGGGTCAGTCATACAGGAGGCAAAACAAGTGGCAAAGAACTGACCCATCAGATGTTACAAATACATTAGCATCATTACCTCTCCTTTCAGTTGTGTTCTCAGTGAATTTATATGCTCACTCATACATACTTGTATTTTTACATACACATAAATACTTGTATTTGTTTTCACATATGTATTTGCCTATGTCTACGTGTATAACTATATGCCTGTACCCATCCACACGTGATCCTAGACTTTTTTTTGCATATCATTGTCTTCTATGTCTTCACTGTTAACCCCCTCTGCATCCTCGCATCTGTTCCCATTGAAAACACAATACAGACACTCTTGAGACATAACCAAATGATTTCTGAGATTAGTTTTCTAGGTTTGAAAGCTTAGGACCATAGTCTTATGGCACAACTCAGCCACCTGGCATAATAAATACACTTCACAAAGTTCATGTTCTGCAGCCTAGTAAAGTGAGTAGTGTCTGGGATCATAAAAGATTATGAGAGGCCATCTCAGAGACAACTATTGGTTTCTACTTATCAGGACAAAGAGTTTAAGAAGATAACCAAACTCTCAGAGAAGAAACAAGTCTACCAAGTTGATGGTCTACACAAGCCATGACTTCAGTCAACTAACTTGATTCCAAAAAAAAAAAAAATAGATAGTGCCTGGCTACCACCACTGACTCGGCTGACTAGGATCACAATAGGTGATCCAGGATAGAATGGGATCCAATGCAGAACAAAACTCAAGTTCTTAAAAAAGCCCAGACTAATTAGGCCAACTGAAACCAGAGGATTCCCTGAGATTACTGCTTGAAGACACTCTTTAAACCCTGAACTGAAACTATCCTCCTTGAAATCACCTTTTAGCAAAAAAGCACAGTGACACACAAAATAAAGGCCATTACCTATTAGATTGATGCTTTCCTAAAAAATCATCTGTATGAGTTCAAAAGGTCAACATTTGATCCAAAGCAAAGATGAGACTCTAAGGGGGCAAGGAAACTAGAGTACTGGAAATGGAACAACAGAACACAAAGAGAATGTTGGCACAGTGTGAAAAATGTAACATTAATGCCATCAATGTATAGCAAATGTAAATGGGAACATAACTTACTGGGTAAACTTCACCGAAGACACAATATTATTTAAAATAAATAAATAAAATAGCGGCGAAGATATTGTCACTAAAAAAAAAAAAAAAGGCCATGGTATATACGTGACCCTGAATAATGTTTGCCTCACTGGACTGAGAGTGAGAGGAGCCCTGCAAATGATCACGTAGCTGGGAAAATATTTTCTCTGTCCTGCGGGTTCAGACTGAACTCTCCCTGAGAGCTCCTGGTTGCCCTTGAGATGTATGTGCACACAGTCTGGGAGAGCTCCACCACGCACAGGAATCACTGCAGAGCTGGAAAAACAAATCACACTCTAGACCATGGTTCCTGGTACTTATTTATCTGGTATCTTTTAGAGGCAGTCTTTATCCAGGATTTTTCTTTTTTGTCCCACACACAGCTATGATGGATCCTCCTTCTGTCTCAGCTTGGTGAGACTTCCAGTTTCCACCCCAGTGTCGTAAGCCTGGACCAGTTCTCCTGGCACTAGCTACTGTCCTTGAAACTACTGAAAAATGCAGAAGCAGAAACAGGAACAGCCACAATCTTGACTCCTTGGTAAAAGCATTTGCTTTTTGTACTTCTGTTGCCCTCTCATCTCCTGAACTCTTCTTGAGTGCAATAGTCCTGCAGTAGCAACTTCCTGCCTTCATTACTCTCTGGTGCTGAGTTCTGGCTCCCTCAGACTTCTGCTTCTTGTGCTTTCTTAGTTGGTTATTCATTAGCACACTCTACCCACTGGTTTTGGCATGTACCAGACCCTACTGCTCCTTAAAAAACAAAAACAAACAAAAAAACACTGACTCATAGCAACCCTATAGACAAGAGTAGAACTGCCCCATAGAGTTTCCAAACAGCACCTGTTGAATTTGGTTGGTAACCATAGCACTTAACCATTATACCACCAGTGTTTCCCTATTGGTCTTAGTGCCTCCTTTTCTCCAGTGTTTACTTTTCCCTGACCCTTGGATGACTGGAATGACTATGACAGTTTTATAAGAGGAAATGGAAATAATTTATATACATTTTATATATGTGGGATTTAATCTTTTTCAAGTAGCTCCCTATGCTTCTTGCCTAATATCATAGGATAGCACATAGCCTCTGGGGTCAGACAGATGCAAGCTCAATTCCTGGATCTGCCACTTACAGACACTATTATCTTAGGTAAATTATTTAATGTCACTGAGTATTAATTTTCTCATCTGCAAAATGGAAATCAAAGCTACCAATCCTATAGATTAAATAGCATAATGTAAGAATAACATGACTGGATATCTGTCCATATTAAGCCTCAAGAAATGATACTTGTTGTTATTATTACTTATAACTACATATATAATTTTATATAAATAATATATATTATGGCATAACTGTTTTAAAATACTCATTTAACATCCTTTCTCAAATTTCTCCAGTCCTGCACTTTTGATGTTTAGTAGAGAGAACTGAGTCACAAACTATGGAAAAGCTGAATTGCTAGCTGGATAGAATATTTATGGTAACATTTGGTATTGGCTTTGTCTTAGAAATCTGATCTTAGAAATTCAACTTGATTTGTTTGTTTGTTTGTTTGTTTTACATTAACCTAAATACAAAATGGTCAAGTGCCCATAACATCCAGGTAACAAAACTAAGTTCAGTGTTATTTACTCACTCTTGACCTCTCTGATTATTTGAGTTGATAAATCAGTATTAACCTGCATAGTATCCTTATTTTAAATTAATTAGTTCAGAGCTTTTTCCAAAGAGGCCAAACTCTGTAGTGAATTTTATTTGATCATTACCTAGAATATTATAATGATTTTTAAATATTAGGTCTTAGGAATTTTCAATGTTTACTCCTTTTAATATTGGTAGGTCCTAGCCAACTGCACTTTAAATAATATTATTGTTCAGAACTTTTTCGTGAGAGGGGATGAATTTAAGACCAGCTGAAACTGAAGAAGACAAGAATGAAATATCAAAGCTGTCTCTACTGGGTTTTGCAAGATGGTATAGTAGAAGTTCAGTAAAGAAAAGTAGAATTAAAAAAAAAACTGTTCCCATATAGGCTGAACAGCTGATGGCAGACTCCAAGATGCCTCAAAGCAGGACCAGTGAGCTTATGCTGTGCTTTTCATCATGCCTATAAACCTATAAACCAATAACCAGTTCTGTTGTGTTGAGTCCACCTCATGGCAACTCCATGTGTGTCAGAGTAAAACTGTGCTCCATGGGGTCTTTGATGGTTGATGTTTCAAAGGTAGATCACCAGGCTTTTATTCTGAGGTACCTCTGTGTGGACTTGATCTTCCAGCCTTTTAGTTAGCATCTAAGCTCATTAAACATTTGCATCACCCAGGGACTCACTCCATCATGGCTGTAAAGAAAAAGAAAAGGGATGCTACCAGTTACAAGGTGCTCAATCAACATAAATATCATCTGCGAGCAAAAAGAAACTTCATGATCCCAAGAAAAATGTCTACAATATACAATTCAATCTATATGCTGAATTTATTCAATCTATATTTAATCCATTTTACATATTTTGGACATGCTGTCAAGAGGGATCATTCCCTGGATAAGAACATCATGCTTGGTGAAGTAGATGGTCGGTGAAAAAAGGAAGCCCTTTAACCAGATAGACTGACACAGTGTATACAATGCACTTACACATAAAAAGGGTTGTAGCCATGGCGCAAGACTGGGCAGTGTTTCATTTTGTTGTTCACCATGAGTCAGAACTGACCAGATGGCTCCTAACAACAACAATATATTTAATCTGAGAAGCTGGGCTATGTGAAGAAGACCACAACATCAGGATTGGAGGAAGACTCACTAACAACCTCTGCGATATGGAGATGATAACAACCATGACTGCTGAAAGGGAAGACAACTTGAAGCACTTGCTGATGAAGGTAAAAGACCACATCCTTAAATCCTTACAACAGGACCAACAAACAACATCATGATAAATCCCAAAGAAATTGAAGTTGTCAAGGATTTCATTCTTCTTGAATCAACAATCAATGCCCAGAGAAGCAAGAAATCAAATGCTGTATTGCACTGGACAAATCTGCTGCAAAAGATCTCTTAAAGTGTTAAAAAGCAGGTGCATCTGATCCAAAGCTATGTATGGTATTTTCAGTTGTCTCATATGTATGTGGAAGCTGGAGAATGAAAAAGGAAGAAGGTAAAAGAATCGGTACATTCAAATTACAGTACTGACAAAGAATAGTGAATATGCCATGGACTGCCAGCAGAATGAGTGAATCTGTCTTGGAGGAAGTACAGCTAGAGTGCTCCTGAGAAGAGAGGATGGTGAGACTTTGTCTTGCTTACCTTGGGCATGTCATCAGGAGGGACCAATTGCTAAAGAAAGATGGCATGCTTGGTAAAACAGAGGGTTAGAAGGTCAGTTAAAAAGAGACTCCTAATGAGATGAACTGACACAGTGGCTGCAACAGCGAACTCAAACACAACAACAACTGTGAGGATGGTGAAGGACCAGGCAATGTTTTGTTCTGCTGTACATGGAGTAACTATGAGCAGAACTGACTCAAGGACACCTAACAACAATAACAACAGAGACTGAAGTTGTTGGGTCTCGTTTTCATCATTGCAGTAAAAGGGGACAAAGACTCTCCTGTGTAACAGAACATCTTGGCTGACTGACTGCTGATATGCACACTCGTCCATCACGTCACTATCCTTTCCATCACGCTCACACTAACGCATCTGTATCCACTGATGTACACGGAGGCTTCTGCTTTGTAACTGGTAAGAAGGATCTCGTTAGAGGTCGAGTGCCAAAAGGGACCAGAGAGATGAGGATTATCGTGTCTGTGCTCCAACTGATGACTTAGTTGAGACTGGAAGAATGAGCAGGAGGAGGAAAAAATTCTAGAAACGTATGGAATGTTTCCAAAAGGCTGACTGAGACCCCGATGAAGGAATGAGTGCCAGATACTGACACAACTATTTTCATAGGAGACTTTGTCAGGTTCTGGGTGAGGGTTAGAGAAGCTGGAAGAATGGAAAGGGTTCTGGATGTAAGCAAACTTTCAACTCTAGTTCTCTTAATAGAATATAATGACATGGAAAACCCATACGTATTAGAAAGAATTCTGAATCTCTTAAACTCTTTTAAATCCAGAACTTTCTTTTATCTCAGCCTGACTTATCTCTTCTACTGGGGAAAAAAGAAAAGCACTTCAAGTTTTTATCAATGCTAAAGCAAAGGACAGTACAGCATTATTAGCTATTACAAACCTTATGGGATCTTAGTCCTGTCACAAGAAACATCCTGTAATTTCCTCCCTTCAGAAGCAGAACTGAATCCAAGCAGATGAGTACGGAACTAGATGCTGATAATAATCCACCCCCACTGGTAACAGAAAGGCTGAAGGCTACGCAAACCTTTTTTTTCCAAAGGACAGTTGGATGCAATTATGAATCCACAAATGGCTCTGTTTCTCTAAGTCTGCATTTTTCAGAAGACTGTATTCAGTAAGAATTCCTAAAGCTGAAGCGAGCCAGTGAAAACTTGAAAATAGTTCCAAAAAGAACAGTGAAATCAGTGAACGCTCGAGCGATCTTCCTAATGAGGAGATGCTAGAAAAAAATTTATTTATTCACAACGGTTGGATAAGAAAGAAAGAAGACCTAGAGGAATTCAAAGGTACACAGCAGTGAATCATACAGTACTGAGAGAGCCAGACATAGTAAAACACTGTGTTAAATGCATCATACGTATTATCTTACTTGAATCCTTTTAGTAATTCAGGATGACAATATTACTGCTATATCTCGGTTGTGCATCTGAGGTAAATTGAAGCTCAAGTAATTTGCAAAAGGTCACACAGCTGGGAATGGTGGAGCTGGGACTGGAGCCCAAGCTAGCAGCTCTTGAACCCCAGCTCTTACTCATTACACCACACTGCCTTAGGGACAGAGAGATCCTGCCACTCATGAGGATAAGACAAAATGAAGGTCTATGAACAAACAAGATTTTCCTACTTAGCACTCGAGGGATTACAAATGAAGATGGAGTATATTCTTGTTATGAATGGGGTTCCAGTCTGGCTGAAGCTAAAGGCTAAATTAGAATGCTTTTAGACATTTTTCCGTCTACTAATGATTACCCAACAATGTCTAATGGTGTAATGATTTGCGTACATTATACTATCTGGAAAAGAGGTGACATAAAGAAAATTGCCATTTTGATCAAACAATGTATCTGGTATCTTGAGACTGTTTTAAATACCCAATTAGGGAAGGAATTTTTCACAATTAAGGAAAAACTGCATGCAACATAATTAGTGGAGTATCTTCAGCTCAGTTACTCTAAAACTAAAATAGATCAGAATTTGTGTCTTGGTAATTCTGTATCAGTGAATCATCAGTGAAGATATGGGCAGAATGTTCATATTTCTCGTCTGTCTGGGCACAAAATTTGTAACTTTATCTTGTGGAAAGAGATGATGGAAACACTCACTATTAGTCCAACAAAGCCGGGGCCGACTCCAGAACAGACCATCAATTGCTGATACGCAAGTTCAAGTTAAAGCTGAAGAAAATTAGAACAAGTCCATGAGAGCCAAAGGACAAACTGGAGTACACCCATTTGAATTTACAGATTATCTCAAGAATAGATTTGATGCACTGAACACTAATGACCAAAGACTTGACAACTTGCAGAATGGCATCAAAGACATCATATATCAAGAAAGCAAGATGTCATTAAAGAGACAGGAAAGAAAAGCCCAAAGTGGATGTCACTAGTGACTCTGAAACTTGCCATTATGTGTCGAGTAGCTAAAACAAATGGAAGAAATGAGGACGTGAAAGCACTTAACAGATTTTTAAAGGGCAGTTCAAGAAGACTATTATAACGAAATGTGCAAAACTGAAGTTAGAAAACCAAAGAAGAACATGCTCAGTATTTATCAAGCTGAAAACAATGAAACAAAAATTCATGAGTAAGTTTAATAGTGAATGCTTCTATGGGCAGAATACTGAACAATGCAGGAAACCTTAAAAGAAGGTGGAAGGAATACACAGAGTCACTGTACCAAAAAATAGTCAAAGTTAAATCGTTTCAGGAGGCAGTGTATGATCGAGAACTGACTGTATTGAAGGAAGAAGTCCAAAATGCACTGAATGCATTGGCTAATAACAAGGCTCCAGGAATTGACAGAATACCAATTGAGAGGTTTCAACAAACAAATGTAGCACTAGAAGGGCTCACCTGTCTATACCAAAAAATTTAGAGGACAGCTATCTGGCCAATCGACTGGAAGAGGTCCATATTTATGCTCATTCCAAAGAAAGGTGATCCAATCAAATGCAGAAACTATTGAACAGTATCATCAATATCATACACAAGCAAAACTTTGCTGGAGATCTTGCAAAAGCAGTTGCAGCAGTATATCAACGGGAACTGCCAGAAATTCAAGCCAGTTTCAGAAGAGGACATAGAACTAGGGACATCCCTGCTGATGTCACATGGATCCTGGCTGAAAGCAGAAAATACCAGAAAATCTTTATGTGTGTTCTATTGATTATGCAAAGGCACTCTACTGTGTGGCTCATAACAAATTATGGATAACACTGCAAAAAAATGGAATTCCAGAACCCTTAAGTATGCTCCTAAGGAACCTGTATATACATAAAGAGGTAGTTCAAACAGAACAAGGGGAGGCTCTGTGACTTAAAGTCAAGAAATTTGTGTGTCAGTGTTGCATCCTTTCACCACACCTATTCAATCTGTATGCTGAGCAAATAATCCAATAAATTGGACTTTATGAAGCAGAACAGGGCATCAGGAATGAAAGAAGACTCATTAACAACCTTTGTTATGCAGAGACACAACCTCGCTTGCTGAAAGTGAGGAGGACTTTAAGTACTTACTGACAAAGATCAAACACTGCAGTTTTCACTTTGGATTACACCTCAACATATAGAAAACAAAAATCCTTACAACTGGACCAGTGAGCTACATCCTGCTAAATGAAGAAAAGACTGAAGTGGCCAAGGATTTCGTTTTACTTGGATCTACAATCAAAACTCATGGAAGCAGCAGTCAAGAGATCAAACCATGCGCTGGACTGGACAAATCTGTTGCAAAATGTTTCTTTCAAGTGTTAAGAGCAAGGGTGTCACTTTAAGGACCAAGAGGAAACTGACCAAAGCCAGGGTGTTTTCATTAGCATCATGTGCATGTAAAAGCTGGACAATGAATAAGGAAGATTGAAGAAGAATTGACACCTTTGAGTTCTGGTGTTAGCAAAGAATGTTGAATATTTCATGAACTGCGAGAAAATCAAACAAATCTCTTGAAGAAGTACAACCAAAATTCTCCTTAGAAGCTAGAATGGCAACCAGGAGCAACCAGTCCCTGGAGGAATACATCATGCTGGTCAAAGTTAAGGGTCAACAAAAAAGAGGAAGACCCTCAATGAGACGGACAAGCACAGTAGCTATAACAATGGGCTTAAGCATAACAATGATCATGAGGATGGCACAGGAACAGGAAGTGTTTCATTATGTTGTATGCAGGATTGCTAAGTGGGGATTACCTCCACAGTACATAATAATAACAACCTCATTTTGTTTTATTGCCTTATAGAAAAGATCTTTCTGGAAAATAGTAGAAACTCTTAAAATTAAAAAATCTAAGATGACAATGTACTAGTGTTTCCTAAAATATGCTCCATGAAACACTCAGTAGGTGATGCTTCTTAAAAACGGACTCCATACTCAAAGCAAAAGTTTACAAATGCATCAGCCTAGTAAAGGCTCTTACAAGCTTAGTAATAAAGAGATTGATTTACCTTGGTGCCAACTAGTATTTTCCAAATGTATTGGCTACAGATCCCTAGCATTTTTTTAAAGAATCTGCAAACTACCAAATAGTTTACATGTTCAGCTGCTAACCAAAAGGTTGATAGATCAAGTCCAAGCACAGGGATCTTGGAAGAAAGACTTGGTAATCTTCCTCCAAAAAGTCAACCATTGAAAACCCTGTGGAATACAGTTCCACTCTGATGCACATAGGGTCAGCATGAATCAAAACTAACTTGCAGGCAACTGGTTTACCAGTTTACCAACCACTGAACAAATGTTTTATTGCATGTGCTGGGGGGGGGGGGAACCCACCTAAATCCATTACTGTTGAGTCAATTCTGACTCACAGCAGCAACCTATAAAGTGGGTTATTTAGAACTCATATCCTAATGACTTTCACTACTTGAAATTACATTGTGTTTTTTGTTACTTGTGTCTTTTTGGTTAACCATTTTAGAATATGTCTACAGAGTTCCTCCTCTTACAATTGTTTTTGGTGTTGTTATAACAGCTTTTGCTTCTCTAAGAATGCCGATAATTATGGAATCTCTGAAAATGACTCCTAGGGGAACACGGATGCCCTATATCCACTCTGCTGTGCTAGGCAGCAGTGAATAGAATAGATATGGTTCCTGTGGAGGTAGGGTCTGTATTTTATAGTGGGGAGAAACAGACCTCAGATAATTGAACAAGCATCGATAGAGAACACTTTCCATTATAAACATAAATCAATCAATGAAGTGTGCCTCAAGGTAATTGATGCATGTCATCCCTTACCTGCCAACCCCCTGGTTACCTGCAAGAGGCAAGTTCTGGACAGTTTATGCTAGTAAACATCCAGCTGGGTGTGTCTGCAGATTTGCATAGTGTAAATACTCCCACTGTGTTGGAGTGTGAGCTACCAGGTGAGGTCAAGTGGCTTCCTGGAATTTTAACCACCTGCTCTAATAAGCCAGTGCCAATTGCTTCTAGCACATCACCAGCTCAAGGCAAATTCAGCTAGCATCCTTCTAGTCATGGGCATTTGGATTTTAAAGGCTTAAGAAAGAACTTTTTTTTTTTCAATTAGATAAAAACTAACTTTCCAGCATCTTAGTTTTTCTTTCCTTCCCTTCTACGTCTCTTCCCTCTGTCTCTTGCTTGCTAGCTTTCTTTGTCAAGCATAGACATGAAAAAGCCAACCACAATCTAGAATCACCATCATTTCATAAAAGAGTGCATATTTTAATAAAAAAAAAGTGAGAAGAACATGATTTCAGGATAAAAAGAGTACTTTAACTTAATGAATCTACTTCTGTGAAAATGCCACTACCTTACCTATGTTTTCTAACTTTGTTATAAACTTGAAGAAAACTGAATTGGTGTATCTGTTAGAATACTTTTGGCTACAAGTGACAGTGGCTTAAAGAACATGGGATCATTTTTCTCACATACCAAAAGGTCTAGAGGTTAGTGCTGCTAATAGTAGCAGTTCAACTGCTGGGTGATGCTGTCAGACACCTTATCCTTTCCCTAGCTTTCCTCTTCAATACCTTTTGCCTGTAGACTTTTCTTCTGAATGCTTGTAACCTCATAGTCCCAAGATTGCTGCTGTGCTTCTACGCAGAAAAACTGACAGAGCAAAAGGCTTTGTTTTTACTCAGAAATTCTCCTACAGATTTCCCTTTAGACCCCAGAGGCCAGAACTGGGTCTAATGTCCAAACTCGGACCAGTCAATTGCCAAGGGAAAGTAGGACTATGCCTTGTTTAGACTGGTCCTAATTTATCCCTTAAGCCTAGGGACTTGATCTGTGCCTGAGATCAAAGGATCTCCTCATGCCCTGAATACTCTGGATAAAGGGGGAGATGGTTCTTGGGAGGCAATGGCTGTGACTGGGTGGTTGCTACTCTGGAAACTCTGCCCAGTGCTTCTTGAAAACTTTATGGGGCAGGTCTACTCTGACCTATGAGTTCTATATCCTCTATTTCCCAAACATACATCTGATGTGGCACCATAGCATTCTGTGGCATCTACCAAGTGGCATGTCTTTTTCTCTTACTAAGGTCACTGAGGACAGTGACCATGACTTAGTTATCTCTGCACTCTCATACACAGTTGAGGTCTATCAAATGTTACATGCAAAAATCAATTGATAAATTGATTAGTAAAGTCTAATTCCAAGGGGAGAAGATCACGTTATAAATAGGGATCAGTGATGTCCCAGTGAAAGCTGTATAGAAGACAAGAGTTTAAGGAAGGATGTCGGCTTACAGGGCTTCCTGGCCTGTTGGAAAATCATGGGCTATACTGTGAGCCATAGGGAAAAAGCCTTTGAGCTGATCTGATTTATCTCTAAGAAATTCTGTGCTTAGGTGTCACCGTATCCATTTCTAATGTGCAAATTCTGTCTTCCTTGGGAGTTGAAAGGAACTCGAGCCATTGCTTAGGTAATTTCAAGACCAAACTGCTGGTTGGAGTTAAGGATATCCTTCTCTGAATATGTGCCTGCACAGTCAGTCAGCAAAGGCAAAAGGAGTTGGATAGAACCTAGCAGGCAGATGGTGGAGTGCGAGCGGTCATCATGGACATTCAGGTCTAAAAGACTACTCCACTGTGGTGCTAGAAAGAAAGCAAAAAGAAATGCAAAGGACCTCTGGGAGCATATTCATGGTACTTGTTCTTCCTGAAAACAGATTTGTTGCTGGTGAAATGGACTTTTTCCAGGCCTGCTTATACAACTGCTGGATGGAGGTGCCAGACTCATGTCTCTGAGTGCAGAAAGCCTCCGCGTTGCAATCCTGCTTTTCTTTCTGCTGTTTCTTTTTTGTCACTGTGAGCTTTCTCCCCATGTTTACTGAAAATAAGAGAACCATGCGGGGAATTGCCACCTCTCTCTTACCTAACTACCATGCACAAGTAGCCTCACTTGGCTGTTCAGTTTCTGTTCCTCAACCAGAGTCTTTGAACATTTGTATCTGCTCTATTTTCTTCTACTTTATTTCTCACTTCACTGGGTTCCTACCTCTGAGTCTAGAAGTGACCTTGAGAAGTTTTCTAGACAGAAGGGCATGCACCGTCTTTTCCTCTGGACGGAGTCCCAGGATGGTACTAACAGTTTATGTGCTTAGCTGCTATCTGAAAGGTTGTAGGTTCAAGTTTACCCAGATGTAGCTCAGAAGAAAGGTCTGGCAATCACTTCTGAAAAATCAGCCTTTGAAAGAACAGTTTTGCTCTGACACACATGGGTCAGGACTGACTTGATAGCAACTCCTCTCTTAGCGCCCCCCTCTGTGGGCAGATGCAGTCCCATACCAGGGTGCATGGCTTGGTGAAGCAGAGTATAGATAGACTTCAGCACCTCCTCTGCTGTTCACTCTAGTGCCATGAACAACCTGCCCACCTGGAAGGGGCAGCCATGCTCAGAGACGGAGAGTCCACAATTGGCTTAAATAAACTGTACAATGACCATTATTCTCAAGACAATAATGTTCTTCTTTCAAGACCACTTAATGGATAAGTGATCTTGGACACACATTTATTTTTTCATTTTCCCGTAGTTTGCAGGTCCTTAAACACCACTCAAGGAAACACAGTGGCTTTTCTTTGCCAGTAACATCAAATCCAAAACAACACAGACTTGTTTACAAGGCTACACCCACTTTACTGCTGTGCCACCATCCCCCGTTTGTCCTCTTTTTAGCAATTAAGGAGCATGGACTCTGTGCCAGACTACTGAATCCCATCTTTTACTTCTCTCCAGCTTAGCATTTTAGTTTCAACTAGTCCTATGACAAAATGAGCAGCCTTGGAAGTTCTCAACAGAAGGCTCCCAAGATGCTTGGCAAGCATTCGGTGTAAGTCTAGGCCTCTCCAGCCCAGGGCCCACACCAGAGACACCTCCTGGGGCAGTTCCTCCAGCCCTGCCTGGGCACTTGTCAGCCACTCTCGCCCTTTTCCTCACTAGACTACTTCAAAGCAACAGTGCTCAGAAACCTGTCTGAAGCGTGGAAACTACGTTAGTATCCTTACGGGAATCTCAAGGTAGGCACTCCACGTGAAAAAACCATGATCGTACTTTTAGTCACACTATATTTTGTTCTTAAGAGACTGTTTTCACATGCATTAGCTCATGTAATCCCAAATTGGAATTAGCATCCAAAAAGCAAAAATGCGTGATCTCAGACTGGTAAAATATGATTGTCTTTCAAGCTGCCGTCTTCCGTCATCCTCTTGCCAAAGCCAAGTGCCGTCGAGTCGGATCCGACTTAGCTGCCATCAAATCAGCCTGACTCAAAGGGACCCTACTCACAATGCGATTAGATCGTTATAATCCATGGAACTTTCATCGGGTGATTTTTTTGGAAGAAGACTGGCAGACCCTTCTCCCTAGTCTGTCTTAGCCTGAAAGCCCTACTGAAACCTGTTCAGAGTCTGAACAACTCCTCTGACAGGTAGGTGATAGGTCAGCATGAGGTACACTGGCATGGAAATGGACCCAGGTCCCCCACATGCCAGGTGCTAATTCTGTCACTTAACAACTCCTGCCCCCTAGCTGGTTCATCAAAGGAAACCAATGAAATCCCTACCCCCGATGTGGCACCAGTTTCTAGACCTCAGTGTCCAAGATGGGTACAGATCTCACCCCTTTCCAAATGTTTGGACTTACTTCCTCCTTGCCCTGGTCTTAGAAGCCTCCACATCTTTGTTGACTTCTATTAGGCCTCTCTCCCTTCCAGCACCCAAAGTCTGAGCATAGAACTGCTTCTGTCAACTTCCTTTGTACTAGACACATCCTATACCTACACCAGTTTACAAAGATAGCTTTCTTTCTACACAACCTCCCAAATCCTGAATCTGAGATAGAGATGATGTGATCACACAGAATTTTTAGAATTTTTAGACTTTGCCAATAACAGCAATCCTATTAGCTATTTGTTACTTTTTATGTGACAAACATTGCACTCAGTGTTGTTGCTGTTAGGTGCCATGGAGCCAAGTATGACTCACAGCAACCCAATGCACAACAGAGAGAAACACTGCCTAGTCCTGCCCCACAACAGTGTTTATGCTTAAGCCCATTGTTGCAACCACTGTATCAATCCATCATGTTGAGGATCTTCCTCATTTTCACTGACCCTCCACTTCACCAAGCATGAAGTCCTTCTCCATGGACTGGTTCTTTCTGTTAACAAGGCCAAAGTACATAAGATGAAATTTTGCCATCCTCACCTCCAAGGAGCACTTCTTCCCAAGACAGACTTGTCTGTCTGTGCTTTACACACATTAAAATCAGTGTTCTATGCCTATTAACTTCATTCAACTTTCAGAACAATCACATAATGTGGATCTTATGACTATGCCCATTAAGAAATGAGAAAACTGAGACAGAACTTAAACAACTTCTATGAAAATGACCAAACTAACTCCAGAGCTCCGAGCTGTCTCTTCTTTAGACTTTCCTCATTCTTTTATCATCTGGTAGCTTTACAGTTCCATAAATACAATTAAATTTATTTTCAGAAGCACATAATTTTTGCTTAAAATTCTCAAGTATCTTCCTAATTCTGTGCTCTAATACCACCAATTCAACATCCTTCAGCCATATCTCTGAGACTCACCACTCCTGATTACTCCTCTAGAACTTCCTCAAGCAAATATTGTCATATTCACAACATATTCACATTTCCCTCCTCCTATGCAGCTTGGTGGAGGCCAGCCTTCCTTTACAGTTGAGAAGAAGAAGTGTTCCCTTCTGACCTGCAACTCTCTACACAAATCTTAACAGGTGAGGTCCAACAATTAAGTCCTCGAACTTAACTATTCTAAGTGATACATACCTCATTGCTGAATATCACTATGATCACTGTAGTGGTTAAACAAAAGGTCAGCGACTCAAAGCTCCTTGGAAACTCTATGGAGCAGTTCTACTCTGCCCTATAGGGTCTATATGAGTGAAAATTAACTCAACAGCACTGGGTTTTTTTGTTTGTTTGTTTGTGTTTTTGGTAACCTTCATTGCAAGTACTCCCCTTAGGAAGCTATGCAGTGATGCCAATGCCTAGTCCACCCTTCAAAGCAATTTTGGAATTCTTTCTGGAATGACCACTGCTCACAGTGGCAAAGTGGCAAGTTTTCAAATTTAATTGCATAGTTATCTGTGAGGGAGTTTTTAGCCAGTAAACAAATAACTGTATGGGAACACCCTCCATACTCACCTGATTTGGCCCCAGATGACTTTCTGCTTTACCAGAAGATAAAAGAAATACTGAAAGGAAGACATCTGGGTGACATTCAGGACATTAGAGGTAATCTAATGACAGCACTGATGGCCATTCCAGAAAAAGAGTTCCAAAATTTCTTTGAAGGGTGGACTAGGCTCTGATGTCAACACATAGCTTCCTGAGAAGGATACTTTGAAGGTGACCATAATGATATTCAGGAATGAGATATGTAGCACTTTCCCTAGGATAAGTTCATGCACTTAACTATCAGGCCTCGTATTTATCATCCAGTCTCTGTCCTAAAGCAGAGGTTCCTGACCCTCACTGCTCTTTAGACCTCCCTTAGACTCCCTGAAAGCCTGAAACCCTGGTGGTTAAGTGTTTGGCTCCAGTATGAGTCAACTAGCCACTCCTTGGAAACTCTATGGGAATTGTTCTACCCTGTCCTATAGGGTCACTGTAATTCAGAATTGACTTGAAGACAATGGGGTTGGTTTGGGTTTGGGGGGAAGCTTTCAGAGGAACCCTGGTGGCACAGTGACTAAAGTGCTTGGCTGCTAACCAAAAGGTTTGTGGCTAGAACTCAGCAGCCACTCTGCTGGAGAAAGATGTTAGTCTTTGGAAAGCCTACAAGACAGTTCTACTCTGTCCCATAGGGTCAATGAGTTTGCACTGATTCAAAGGCAATGGGTTTTGTTTGTTTTTGCCTTTCATGGGAGAGAGCTTTCGTAAGTATGTATACCACCCCTGAAGAAAATATTCTGTGTATGGAGCTTGGGCGAGGTTTTGGGGGTTTTTCTTTTAAGTATCAGATGATGCTTATGTGAACTGCTGCTTGCATTTCTTCTTGCCAGTTTGCTCCATTACCATTTTCTAGAATTAATTTAGAAAGAATATTCTCAAGATACTGTATGGAGCACGTAACACAGTACTTGCCAAAGAGATGATCACTTTCGCTCCATCCATCCTCCTCAGCTCCTGCTCAACAGAATAGTAATTTAGTTTGGCTCTTCTCTGTGCACATGCCTGATTGACCCCATGTCAGTGAGCAATATCTACATATTGTTCTAGAATTACTATTTTATCATTTCACATATATCTGGTTTACCTAAAAAATGGTATATACCTAAAAGATTTGTCTAAGCAAGTCCTGTCTTGGAAGAAGTATAGTAAGTATAGAAGCAAAGATGGTTAAGACTTCATCTCACATACTTTGGAGATGTTAGTAGGAGACACTAGTCCCTGGAGAAGGACGTCATGTTTGGTAAAGTAGACAGTCAGCAAAGAAAGAAGGCCCTCTAGGAGTGGCTTAACACAGTGGCTCCAACACTGAGCTCAAGCATAGCAATGATCGTGAGGGTGGCACAGGGCTAGGCAGAGTTTCGTTTTATTGCACACAGGGTCACCGTGAGTCAGAACTGACTCAATGGCACCTAACCATAATAGCAACATCTTAAAGACGGAGACAATGCTTTGTAATTGTTGCCTCTTTTCATAGTACCAAAGAACCTCTAAACCACAATACAGCACTGTGTGTCGATTACAAGTAAAAGTAAAACCTATTCTTTGTACTTTTATTTTTGTTTGATATGAAAGTCAATTGAGCAGGCTGCAGAGAACAGGGTGTCTAGAGAACTAAAATAAGAAATATATACCCTACTTACCCTAGGGAAAAATGGAGATGTCCAGTAAGCAAAAGTGAATTTATTTATATTGCAGAGTGATCTCTATAAAAAAACCCCACTGCATCAAGTCAATTCTGACTCAGTGACTCTATAGGATGGAGCAGAACTACCCCCATTTAGGGTTTTTGAGGCCATAAATCTTTAATGGAAGTGACTGCTACATCTTTCTCCTGAGGACCAGCTGATGGGTCTGAACTGCTGACCCTTCAGTTAACAGCAGCCAAGTGCTTTAACCACTGCACCATCAGAAGTCCTTGATTAGCTCTGCTGAAGAGGGCACTCGTTTTCAATAGGAGCTCATTCAAATGCTGAGTGATTTCATCCACTTTCCATTGGTTAAAGTTGCTGGAGTCTCCACTTGACACAAAAGGATCCAACACTCTCTTTAGTCTCAGGTAGAAAAGTGACAGTGGATCAGTCCTAAGCTGTTTTCATTTTGGAGCATAAAATTTAGTGCCCTGGATCCTAGTCTAGGCTCTGATACTAAAGGTCTGTGTCCTTGAGTCCATCATTGCTGAATGACTCTAGAGTTCTCCCTAGCAATCATGGTAATAGAAAGAACTAATAATACTCATTGAAGGAGCCCTGGTAGTGAAATGGTTAAGCACTTGGCTGCTAACCAAAAAGTTGGCAGTTCAAAGCCCCCCAGCCAGTCTGCAGAAGAAAGACCAGGTAATCTGCTTCTGTAAAGATTATGCAAACCCACTGCTTGTTAAGTTGATTCTGACTCATAGCAACCCTATAAACAGAGAACTGTCCCATAGAGCTTCCAAGGAGTACTAGCAGATTTGAGCTGTTCACCTTTTGGTTAACAGATGTAGCACTTAACCATTATGCCACCAGGGTTTCTTCACAAAACTTACAGCCTAGAAAACCCAATGGCATATTTCTACTCTGTTACATGGTGCTGCTGTGTGTTAGAATAGATTCAGTGGTACATAACAACATTCACTGAGTACTTGTTGTATGCCAGGCACTGTGCTAAGCACTTTTTCATGCATTACTTCATTAAATCTTCACAATCATTCCCTGAGATAAATAGGTACTATCACCACTGCCAACAGAGGCTCAGAGAGAGAATTTTTCCAAGATTACAAGAGAAATGCATCCGGGTGGAATCTATTCATCTAGGTCCAGCTGCAATGCCAATTCCTATGTTAAGCCTTTCCTTACACCCACATCTGTGAAAAGAGTATATCATCTGGGCTCCCCAGCACTTCGTTCACACTGGAGTTGTGATGTCTCTTCCGTTGTACCACACTCACTGTTTTGCCTGCTTTGTGTGGTTTACTCTCCCTGAAGACTGACAGCACTTTGAATTCAAGGACTGTGCTTTATTAATTTTATTATTCTTAACACTTAGCCCAGAGAGTGGTAATTAGTAGATACTCAATATATGCTCCAAGGTCGGGGCTATGAACTCTGAAATTTATCGCATTTAATCCTCCTCACAACTTTGTGAAATAGAACTATTATATTCTTGATTTTACCAGTGAGGGTTTAGAGCGGTTAGGCAGTGTGCTCAGGTTCACACAGGCAGTCAAGTGAAGCTAGGTTTCAAACCCAGGCATTGGACTCTCCCTCCCCAACTCCCATTACCATCCACTCAGGTGTCCAAACCAATCCAGAAACTGGAACCTTCTCTACTGAACTCCCCCCCGACTCCCACCCCTGCCCCACTCCTCTCCCCTGACTGTCCAGCCCAGAGCGTTCTGTTGTTGTTGGGTGCCGAGCTGATTCCAATGCACAGCAGCCCCATACGTCACTGTAGCAGCAGTACTCTCCCTCGAGCCCATCTAGCACCACCTTAACTCAGACCACCACTGTCATTCACCCACGTTACAGCCTGAGCTGGGGAGCAGTTGGAATTTTGCTGACCCCCAACACAAAAAGATTAAAACTATAGGTGACTTTTATGAACAACAAGCATTTCTTATAATTTGTTCTAGAGACACAAACATACTTGCAGTACTCATCCCTGACTACCTTGCATCATTGTTCTCTGCACAGACAGAACTGTATGAATCCCAATAGGGGGGTCAATACACTGCCCCAGACCTGTACATTAGATGAGGCCACCAGACAGTCAGAAGTTCCAGCCTCCAGTTTCCAGCTCACTTGCTTTAAGACTGCACTTCACTGACTTATTTCAGTGGCCATCTTTCTTCTCCCCAACCCCGACAACTGTACTTTTTTTCTGAGTTTAACTTTCGTTTTGTTTTCTTTTTAACCTATTCCCTTGTCCAGGCTTTCTGCAGCTAGAACCCTTGACGTGCTCTTGCCTTCACAAGGAAAAAACAAGAAGTTTCTTCCCTCAACACTGCTGTCTGCTAAGAGACCCTCACTATACTGCTTTCTTGGTTTCCTGTCTACCTACCTGGACTCTGAAGAACTGACATATGCCCCTGGTGTGCTTTTCTGTGCTCTGCCACCTGGATGGACATTTGGTCATCCCTGCAATCTTGACTGCCTGCCCTTTGCTGCCACTGTCCTTCAGGTAACTTCCCTTTCCATGCTGCTGGAACCAAGCCACCACCCACTGCCTGCTACATCTCAGAGGTGACTCTGTTTACAGGTACCAGAAGCAGCCAAGACCTATACATGCTCTTGGACATCTATTTATTACAAACACAAGAAATTTCTTCAGAGTTAAGGAAATTCATTGATCCTTTTTGGCAGGTTGCTCAGAGTTTCAGCAATGAAGCTTCTCAGTATATGAAGGTATTCTGTTTTGATGCACTGTGTAACATACTACTCTAGTTAATGCTCTCAGGTGACCGGCCAGGAAGAAATGTCAGACTAGTAAACGTTCATGTGCTATTGAAAGAATTGATGGTGTATACATGGGAAAAGCAGAATATATGGCCAAAGTCTGGGTGAGGCAGGGAAAAGTGTGTGGGGCAAAATTAGTCAATGAAATTACTGTGTACAAAATCAGCCTCAGCTATGTCCTTTCTTGTGACTCTAAATTTATTTAAAGTGACTATCTTTATTTTTGGTATTTGGTGTTTGGATTATTTATTAGTATTATATATTTAACTTGTTAAATGAAAATACGTGATCTTATGTGGGAGAAAAAGAAACCCATTTTCTATTCTTGAAATTAGTCTTCAGAAATATTTCTCAAAGTTAGAGCTATATCTCAGTGAAGAAAATGAAGACCATTAGAAAATGAAGCAATTTCTCTCCACATTCATTAAGTTTATAATTCAATTACAACTAACAGTTGGTGGCTGCAGGCTATTTCCTTTCCCTCTGCTTACCTTCTGAGGATCTTTCTAAACTCATTTAGAGCTGCAACTCCCCAAAAGCCAACATGATAGTGGCACAAACAGTCAGCTACTAACCTAACTAAAGGTTGCCCGCTGCAACACACTCAACAGCTGTGAGGAAGAAGGGCCTGGTAATCTGCTTCCATAAATATCAAAACAAAAAGAAAGCAAACTGTTGCCACTGAGTTAATTTCAACTCATAGTGACTCTACAAGGACAGAGTAGAACTGCCTCACAGGTTTCCAAGGCTGGGAATCTTTACAGAAACAGAATGCCGCATCTTTTTCCACAGAGCAGTGTGTTTGAAGGGCTGACATTTTGGTTAGCAACAGAATGTTTAACCACTATACCACCAGGGCACCTCCTGTTAAAATCACAGCTAAGAAAATACTATGAAGTGGCTCTACTCTGGGTTCTCCATGAGCCGGAATCTACTTGCCATCAGCTGATAGCAACAACAATAAAGAGGGTGGACGGGAGGTGGGTGCTGTATTACGGAAGGTGCAGTCCCACAAGATGCACAGTGCAGCCATGAGCCAGAGACAGGAAGATTGTCTGGAGCAGTCTCAGAGCAGAGTTTAATATCCTTAGATATTGAGGTGAGTCTGCAATATTTGAGAAATTCATATTGGAGTCCAACAGCCTTCTCTTCTCATTTTCTCTACTTCCTCACCTTCCATTCACATTTTTTGTCTGGTTACATAGTCATTGTTTATCATGCTCATGCCAGGAGCACTCACAACTCAGTGCTGCACTGAAGGATGGCCATGGTTTTTCCTTCACTGTTTGCTTTTTTCCCTGATGTTAATAATTGCTCTGGAAAACCTGCCCAGTTCTCTTTGTTGCTATAGCTAATTCTTCCTACACCTTCCTATCAGTACAATTTTCCTCCAGGTTAGTCATACCAGGTAATGCATCAATTCCAATTTCAACTTAAATGAGTTCTTTTAACCTTGCAAGGATTATTATTTATAGCTGTTTGTTAAGAAGTTTGAAAATCTCCACATTCTCAAAGTAGAATGTTTTTGAGTGTAACATTTTTAAAATACGTAAACCATAAAAGAATAATACATAGGTAAATAACATAACCTCCAAGTGAATGAGCCTCTCTAGGAGGCAGTCTAGCCTAGGAGGTAATTCTTTTGCATGAGAATGCTCAAATTCAAATCCTAGACTTGTCCCGCAACAAGATACTCCACCTTTCCATGGCTTAGTTTTGCCATGCATAAAATTAACAGTACCAGTCTCAAACCACCGCCGTGGAGTCACTTCCAACTCACAGTGACCCTACAGGACAAAACAGGACTGCTGCATAGAGTTTCCAAGGAGTGCCTGGTGGATCTGAACTGTCAAACTTTTGGCTAGCAGCCACTGCACGTAACTACTACTACGCCAATACGCTGACATACAGTAAATTCTTAGGAAAGGTTAGGTTTTCTTTAGCATAACAGCAAAGGAAAATAAGAACCCCAAATACTTAATCTATAATTTATGCCTGAAGAAATATAAACACACACTTAAAATATAAACACAAAATTAAAGGAACAACAATAAACTGCAGAAAACATTTGCAGCATATATGACAGACCAAAAGGCTAATATATTTAATACCTACACCTTAGAAAAAACAGGCAGAGTACATAAATTGGCAGTGTAAAGAAATAAAAATGGCAATATAAAACACACTTGTCCTCATATGATAATACCTATATAAAAATATAACAATATACCATGTTTCTGCAACATATTTCCAAATGATTTTTATATTGCAATATCCACTGTTGGTAAGGATGAAATCTAAGCTCCAGTCACGATTATTATTTCTTTTTAAAAATTTAAACATATGTATACACGTATTTATATACTGGCCACAAATAATTCATACCCTCTACATTTGTTTGCCAACCTCACTCATAAGCACTACTATACCTTTTTTTTTTTACATGTTGCTATAAAAATAATTAGCATAGAATGCTTATGAAAATACCTTGTGGGCAGTTAGGGGAGATGCAGTTGGCAACTGAACACAGAAGGTGCGTGTTACCTGCATAAAAATACAGTATGTATTTTAAAGCCACCCTTAATAGGGCTGTAAAGTCATAATAGCATATTATCAACTGATGCCAACATATCATGCAAAGCCAGTTTAAGCCAGGCTCGGACGTTCCCACCACTGGCCATCTCCACCCTAGGGAACCACCTGTGAGGCCGTGAATGCGAGTCAAGGAAGAGACACTGCTGTGGCAGAAGCAGATATTCAGGAAGCAGGGGCTACTGTGTACTCGCGCATATAGAGTTCCCCTGTCCTGTATGTGCCACTGTCACCTGAGAATGGTATGAAGGACATTTCATTCAGTGTAGTCGCTCAATGGTTCAAATATTACCTAACTATGAGTCACTCCATTTGACACAGTCACACAGGTGACCGTGTCCCATGCATATCTGACAGTCAGTATCCACCAGAGCCAAAAAAAAGCCAGAACTATTTCTCAAAACGCAGAATATTCACTGACTGAGGAAGAATAGCTTTTGCTGTAATTTTCTCAGCAAGGCATGCCTTGCACTTCATCTACCATCTTAATGTCTCACAGCCACTCTGCAGATGACTGCATCTTCTGGGTCACAATCCCATTGCCTCGGTCACAATCCCACTGCCTGGCTAGGGAAGAGGAGGGAGGTCTGATACAGCCCACCAAGACTGCCTTTAACAGCAATTTTCCAGAAGAAACTAAGGCTGCTAATTTTAGAAAAAGGAAAACAGATGAGGTAATAACCACAAATGGCCACTACACTGACACTTCTTATCATCAGAAATGATCTTATTTATTGATGTGTATCACATGTAAAACTGCATAGTAGTTCTAGACCAAGGTCTGACTGCTGTAGCCAACAACTACAGATCTCTTCTTGAATTGACTTCAATGTATTTGTTAATGAAGGCTTTTGGGGAACAGTTGGTTATCTAATTGTTGTTAGGTATAACCTCAGTCATTAGCACAGTCAGACATAGAACATTTTCTTTATAAACTATGCTATGCCAATTAAGCTAGATGTCCCTCAAGACAGTGGTCCACAGCACTCAGCCCAATAATTTGGTCCCTCAGAGAGTCTGGATGTGTCTGTGAAGCTTCCATGACTTTGCCTTTTCAAGTTGGGCTGGCTCCTCCAGTGCTGTGCACTGTCTTACCCTTCACACAAGTTATCACCTATTTAACATCTAGTTAGGGTTTTCCCTCCATCATAACAATCAAAAATTGCTTCTGAATGTAAACTTTTTCATGGATTTTTGTAACAGTGGTCTCATAGTGTTTGCCCACTGTGATTGACCTATTTCACTCAGCATAATGCCCTCCATGTTCATACATGTTGTGAGACATTTCACACGTTCATCACTGTTCATTATCATTACATAGTATTCCATTGTGTGTATGTACCATAGTTCGTTTATCCATTCATCTGTTGATAAACACTTAGGTTATTTCCATCTTTATCTTTTTCTATTGTCAATAGTGCTGCAATGAACACAGGTGTCCATACATCTATGGTGTGACAACTCTCATTTCTCTAGGATATAGTCCTGGGAGTTGGATTGCTGGAGCATACAGTATTTCTATTTCTAGCTTTTTGAGAAAGGGGTCTGTTGTCTTCCAGATTGGTCGTACCAGTTTGCATTCCTACCAGCAATGAGTAAGAGTTCCAGTCTCCTCACATCCTCTCCAACACCAATTCATGCAAGTAATGCTGGAGTGAGAAGGTATCTCATTGTAGTTTTTTTCTCAGTGCTTCTTTCCTTTTTATAAGTATTTTTTATTATGATTAGGTGAAATTATACAATCCAAATCAATTTTGCATGCCCACCTCCCTGCAACTCCATCTGCTCTTCTCACCCTGTGACAGCACGCTTCTTCTTTTTACTCTTTACTTCTAGTATCCTTTTAATGAACACTTGTCCTCCCCTCTCCCATCTAGAAAGAAACCAGTAGGACAGCCTCCTATAACTGTGTAAAACCATAAAGTACACACACCACATGTTCACACTGTGTCCCCAAGTCCAGTCCATTCTTGTCAGAAGACTTGACCTCAGTACTGGTTTCAGGTCTGGGCTAGCAGCAAGTCCAGGGGCCATGTTTCCAGGGGACCCTCGAGGCTCTCAAACCATCACTTCTGGTCTTTTAATATAGTTCTTGAACTGCACACCTCTTTGTTCTCATGCTACATCAGGGACTCTACACTGTGTCCCCTATCATGGCTGCCTTTGGTGGTGGCTACTCACTATCTTGTTCTTCTAGTCTCATGCTGATGCAGTCTCCTAGTCACACAGGTTCTTCTGTCTCCTGGGCTCATTTTTCCTTGTGTCTTTGATATTCTCAGTCATCATCTGTTCCAGACGGGTTGGGACCTTATCGTGTTCCTCAGATGACAATTTGCTAGCTTTTAAGACCCCAAACACCACACTCACCAATATGGGGTGCAGAAGACTCTCTTAACAAAAGACTAGTTATGCCAATTGACGTTGATGTCCCCTGAAAACATGGTCCTCAGACCCCTGTCCCTGCCACTCTATCTTTTCAAACATTCACTTGAGTTCAGAAAACCTTTCAGCTTCTAGTGTAATCCAGTTATGCTGATCTGCCCTCTACTACATTCTGTCACTCACTTCACCTAACCAAATTTCTATCAACTATCTAATCAATGAATATCCCTCTCGCTCCCTTCCCACCCTTGTAGATATCAAAGGGTGTTTTCTTCTGTACATAAGTCTATTTTTAAGTCATTATACCAGAGGTCTCATACAATACTTGTCCTTTTGCAGCTGACTGATTTCACTCAGCATAAAGTCTTCTAGTTGAAACCAGGTTATGAGATGCTTCCTAAAATCATCATTGTTCTTTATTATTGCATAGTGTTCCATTGTGTATATATATCACAGTTTGTTTATTCATTCATCTGTTGATGGGCACCGAAGTTGAGTCCATCTTTTTGCTGTTGTGGACTGTGCTGCAATAAACACTCATGTACATTTATCTGTTCTTGTGACTGCCTTTATTTCCGTGGGATAGATTCAGAGCAGTAGGATTGTTGGATCATATGATATTGCTATTTCTCACTTTTTAAGAAAGTGCCAAATTGCTTTCCAAAGAGGTTGTACTATTTTCCATTCCCACTAGCAGTGTAGGAGAGGTCTGATCTCTCCAAAGCCTCTTCAGCATTTGTTGTTTTGTGTTGTTTTCAATTACTGACAACCTCATTGGGGTAAGATGGCATCTTACTGTAGTTTTGATGTGGATTTTTCTAATACCTAATGATTGTGAGGAATTCCTCATGTGTCTATTGGCTGCCTGGATGTCTTCTTTGGTGAAGTGTCGGTCCATCTCCTTTGCCCACTGTTTAATTGAGTTATTTACTTTTTTCTTGATATTTTACAGTACCTTGTACATTATGGAAATCAGACATCAATCCAGTATGTAGCTGCCAATTTTTTTTTCCTATTCTGTAGGCAGTCTTTTAAATCTCTTGGTAAAGTCTTTAGATGAGCAAAAGTGTTTGACTTTTAGTAGTTCCCATTTATCTACTTTCTTTTCTGTTTTCTGTGCATTCTTGGTCAGATTTTGTAGTCTGTCTGAGTCATGTATTAGAACTTCCACCACTGGCACTAATTTTTCTTGCATGATCTTAATCATTTTATGTTTGATATTTAGGCCTTTGATCCATTTTTAGTTTTTCTGTAAGACATGAGATATGGGTCTTGTTTCAGTTTTTTTTGCAGATGGATGGATATCCAATTTTGTCAACACCATTTGTTGAAGAGACTGTTTTTACCCAGGTTTACAACCTTTGAGCGTTTTGTACAATATCAGCTGTTCATAGGAGGATGGTGATAATTTTGGATTCTTTATTGTGTTCCATTGATCAATGTGTCCAGTACCAGTACCAAGCTCTTCTGACTACTATAGCAGTGTATTAGGTTCTAAAGTCAGGCAGTGTGAGACCTCCCACTGTGTTCCTTTTCTTCAGTAGTCCTTTAATTATCCAGAGTTTCTTTGGTGATTTGTTTCTCCATCTCATTAAAAAATGACACGGAATTTGCCTTGGGATTGAACTATATATGTAGATAGCTTTGGGTAAAATAGACATTTTCACAATGTTAAGTCTTCTTATCCATGAGCAAGGTACATTTTTCCACTTACGTAAGTTTCTTTTAGTGTCTTGCAGTAGGGTCTTGCAGTTTTCTCTAAGTCTCTTACTTCCCTAATTAGATTTATTCCTAGGTATTTTATCTTCTTGGGGGCTACAGTAAATGGTATCGATTTGGTGATTTCCTCTTTGATGATCTCTTTGTTGGTGTAAAGGAATCCTACTAATTTATTTACATTTATCTTATATCCTGATACTTTCCCGAACTCTTCTATTAGTTTCAGTAGTTTCTTTATAGATTCTTTCGGGCTCTCTGTGTATATGATCATATTATCTGCAAATGGGGATATTTTTTCTTCTTCTTCATCAATGCAGATGCCCTTTCTTTGTCTTCTCTGATTGCTCTGGCCAGAACCTCTAGCACAATGTTGAACAGAAGTGGTGACAGTGGGCATCTTTGTTTAGTTCCCATTCTCAGGGGGAATTCTTTCAGTCTCTCTCCATTCAGGATGATGTTGATGGTTGACTTTGCATAGATGCCCCTTATTGCACTGAGGAATTTCCCTTCTATTCCTATTTTGCTGAGAGTTTTTAACATAAATGCGAGCCAAGTGCCATCGAGTCGGATCCGAATGGGTGTTAGACTTTGCCAAATGGGTTTTCTGCATCAATTGACAAAATCAGGTGCTTCTTATCCTTTGTGTTATGTATGTGGTTGATCACATTAATTGTTTTTCTCATGTTGAGCCAGTCCTGCATCCCTGGTATAAATCCAACTTGGCCATGATGAATTATTTTTTTGATATGTTGTTGAACTCTGTTGGCTAGGATTTTGTTGAAGATTTTTGCATCTACATTCATGAGTGATATTGGTCTGTAATTTTCTTTTTTTGTGGGATCTTTCCCTGGCTTTGGTATCAGGGTTATGCTGGCTTCATAGAATGAATTTTGGAATATTCCATCCTTTTCTGTGTTGTCAAATAGCTTCAGTAACTCTCTAAAGTTTGGCAAAATTTTCTGGTGAAGCAGTCTGGGCCAGGACTTTTTTTGGTTGGTAGTTTTTTGATGACTTTTTCAATCTCGTCCTTTGTGATGGGTTTATTATGTTGTTCTGCTTCTCCTTGTAACAAGTTGGGTAGGTGATGTGAATCTAAAAATCTATCCATTTCCTCTGGGTTTTCAAATCTGTTAGAGTACAATTTTTTTTAGTATTCTGTTATGATACTTTTAATTTCAGTTGGATCTGTTGTGACATCTCCCATGTCATTTCTTACTCATATTATATTGTTTCCTCTCATGTTTTCTTTTGAGTTTAGCCAATGGTTTATCAATTTTGTTGATCTTTTAAAAAAAAAAAAAAAACAGCTTTTGGTTTTGTTAATTCTTTCAATTGTTATTCCACAAGTCGGAATAGACTCTGCAGCAGTGGGTTGATTTTTTTTTTTTTTTGCGTGTGTGGGGTAATTCATTTAGTTCTGCTCCAATTTTTATTATCTGTTTTCTTCTGGTACTGAGAGGTTCTTGCATTGTTCTCTTTCTATTTGTTCAAGTTGTCAGGTTTGGTTTGGGCCCTTTGTTCATCCCAGATGTGTACATTTACAGAGATAAACTGACCTGTGAGCGCTGCTTTTGCTGTATCCCATAGGTTCTGGTAGGATGTATTATAGTCTCATTTGATTGCATGAATTTCTTTATTTCATCTTTGATTTCTTCTATAACCCATAAATTTTTCAGCAAGGTATTGCTTAGTTTCCATGAGTTCAAATTTCTGCCCCTGTTTTTTCTGCTACTTATTTCAACTTTTATGGCCTTATGTATGGTCTGAGAAGATGCTCTGCAATAATTCAGTGGTTTGGATTTTGTTGACACTTGCTTTATGGCCTAATACATAGTTTGTTCTGGAGAGTCCTCCCTTTCAATGTTGGTTTTGTGTCTGTTGAGACTACTGTATCATGTTTCTTGTTTTGATATGTAGTATGGTTAGTTTGCTTTGTGGCTAACTTGTTTAATGTTTAATGTTCTAAGTTTAAACCAATCTTTAACTTCTGTAAATCTCCTTAATTACCTCTCCATCTGAAAGCATAAATACTGTAATATATCCCTCTTTGTAGTGTGATGATGTCACAGTTTACATGTTAAGATCTCTGTTTCCCTAACTTTAGTATTTTACCTTTGGTTGAACTCTCTAACTTCTCTAACTGAGTCGGACTCTGGATGTTGTGTCCTGCATCTCACCCATCACTGTAATGTGGCTCAGAGAAGGGAGGGTTAATCACGCTGCCACGCTCAGCCACCAGCCAACACTACGTTCTCTAGGTAAGGTGTCTTAAAAACAGTTTTTCTGCTGGGAGAAGCACTGTCCAGTCAGGCACTGTTGCTCAGCATGGCAGCCAGCTCCAGCTAGGCCCTCAAGGGTAGCTGACTCCACTTCTCAGCTGACTAGGATAGCATCCCACTTGAGCCACCTCTCCTACAATGAGCCACCAGAATCTATGGCACAGAAGTGGGGGAAGAGGACTGGTACCCTCAGCTGCCAGCCACTGCTGGGGTCTCTAAATGTGACTTTCTTAAGCACTGGCTCTCTGCTGTAAAAAATGCTTAGGCACTGCAGCTCAGTATGGCAGCCGGCCCCTTCCAGGCTCTCAGGCTCAGCAGTCCTAGTCCCAGTCTCTCAGTTAACAAAGATGCCGTCCATACCTGTAAGCCTCTCCGCTGTTGCACTAGCAGAAGTGGGACTCTTTGTGCTACCGTCATGCCTCTGACAAAGGTAGTTTTCCCCTTCCTGTTGTCCAGTCTGATCCCACAACCCTACATCTGATCTTGGGGCTCCCAGAATGTCCACTCTGCTCCATTCAACTGTTTTTTTAGGCCTTAGTTGTCAGAGGGAATTGAGGCGATGTGTGGCTAGTCTGCCATCTTGATCCCCCCACCCCATTGTTTTGATCATTTTCGTTTGCATTTCTCTAATAGCTAGCATTTTCTCTTGTGTCTTTTAGCAGCCTCAGTGTCTTTGGTGAAGTGTTTGTTCATACCCTTTGCCCCTTTTTTAAATTATATTACTTGCCTTTCTGTTTTAGAAGTGTTGGGGGGGCGGAGTCAAGATGGCAGACTAAGCCCCCATCTCCTTCTATCCCTCTGGAAACCAAGACCTGAAATGGCAATCAAACAGAGCCTTCTGATCACCTAATCAGCCTCAGGACACGGCACAGAGCTGTTAATTGGGACTTCATACCACTCAGCGAAAAACCTCCTCTCTTTCGCTGACTTCCGCTCCTGGCTAGCCCTGGCTCTCACGGACGGAAGGTAAACGCACCATTTTGACTTTTTTTTCCTCTGTCTCGGCTGGCGGGCGGAGCTGGGTCTTGCCTGGTGGCTGGACTCAGATGCGCTGCTGAGGGGATAGGCAGGCAAAATTCCCATTTTCTGAGAGCCAGGCTCGGGACTCTGTTAATCTAGCCACGTTGAGCCTTTCGTTTTGTAGCTGCCTCAGCGGTGTTTGTGCGGAGCTCCGTGGTCAGTGTGCGGGACGCCATGTTGGTACTGAGATTTTAGCGGGACCTCGTTCTTAGCCTGGGAGCCAGCGCCTGCAAACGGGACAGCACTTCTCCAACAGAAAAGTAGTGATTTTGCACAGTGCTGCCTGCATTGGGGGCCCTGCAACAGAAGCAGAGGAATCACTACCTCTCGGCACCTTCAGCCCCTCTGTCTGCTGCCTGTGTGGAGGACGCCATCTTGGGTACGGTGGCCGCAGCTGGACCTAATTCTTAGCTTGGGAGCCAGAGCCTGGCCCCAGGAGAGCGCTTTCCTATTACAAAACCAGTACTCGACGCAGTGTTGGCTAAGGCTAGGCCCTGTCAGCAGAGGCCAACAGGACAGTAGCATTGCTGTATTCTGAACTAGTTTGTTATCATCTGGGGTTGGATATAGTGGTGCTTACTTTGTCAGATGAGAAGAGGGACCTCTACATCTGAAAACCTAACTGACTTGTGAACTGGTCCGATACCTTTTGCTTTACATTTGAAGACAGCCTAGAGAAACATTTGCAATCCATCCTCACAGTACCTCTTCCAGCCTCTATATACTCACGTGGGACCCAAAAAGCAACAGACAATTGTGGCATACAAGCAATCACTCATGGCTTCAGAAGGCTCCCAAACAAAGCAACCAAGGAGTTTTCCAGATGAAGACACTTTTATGAAAGCATCAGGAAGTGAATACAAATTGATTATATACAGAGCCCTTCTAGACCTTATACAAAATGCAGCAGAACAAAATAAAAATTAAGCAAGTTGTTCGATCTGATGGAACACCAGTACTCTGAAATCCAACAGATCAAGAACAAAATCAAAGACATAGAAACTTCCATGCAAAGCCAAGAAAACAGAACGGAACAAATGGAAAAAAGAATTTCTGACTTCGAAGACAGAGCTACTGATGCCAGTGTCTATGAGCAGAAACCAGAAAAAAGAAACAAGAAAAATGAAGAAACATTAAAAAGCGTATGGGACTCTATTAAGAGGAACAACCTTCGATTAATTGGAGTCCCTGAACAGAGTGAGACATCGGAGAACACAGAGAGTATTATTGCTGAGCTGCTGAAAGAAAACTTCCCAGAAATCATGAAGGAAGAGAATATAGACATCTCAGATGCATATCGTACGCCACCCAATATAGATCTCAAAAGAAAGACTCCAAGACATATTATAATCAAGCTTAACAAAATGAAACATAAGCAGCAACTCTTAAAGGCAGTAAGACTCAAGGCAAAGCTAACATTCAGAGGGAAACCCTGTAGGCTCTCGTCAGATTTCTCAGCAGAAACCATGCTGGCACGGAGACAGTGGCACGACACATTCAAAGTCTTGAAGGAGAAGAACTTCCAACCAAGAATTATATATCCTGCAAAACTATCTTTCAAATACGAAAATGAAATTAAGACATTCCCAGATAAACAGAAACTCGAGACTTTGTAAAAACCAAACCAAAACTACAAGAAATACTGAAAGAAGTTCTTGGCTTTGGCTTAGAAGAACGAAACCACTAACTTTATATTTTAGAACGACACACTACTCAATACTCTACTCATTTAGGGAAGGCTCCAAAGTAAATCACAGCTTTGATTTGGAAAGAAGCAATCTAGTGATCATCATGAAAACTATGGTGTCATCATAATAAAAAGAGGGATGTACTACAGTTGTTATAGTCCTTCCAGATGGAGAGGAAGATGACAAGACTGGTAGTAATTAAAATTGCGTTTATAAATAGTTTATTAAGGGGGTTCATAGGGGTAGCTGTAAAGCACAACAAAGATGTATCATACCATTTCAAGAAATCTAACACACGAGTCTCAACAACTATAAAACCAGCTCTGAAAAAGGTGAAAAATCAACTCACAAAAAAGAGTGTCCCAGAACAGACTAATAAGAACAACAGAGAAAACATCAACATAAAAATAAACATATCACAATGGCAGCAGTGAATACATACCTATCAATAATTACATTGAATGTGAATGGACTGAATGCTCCAGTAAAGAGACACCGAGTGTCATCTTGGATCAAAAGACACGACCCATCCATATGTTGTCTACAAGAAACTCACTTGAGACCTAAGGACAGGAACAAACTGAAAATGAAAGGATGGAAGAATATATATCAAGCTAGCAATGAACAAAGAAGGGCAGGGGTGGCAATTCTAATCTGTTTTAGAAGTGTTGAATTTTCCTATAGATTTTAGAGATTAGACCTGTCAGGTAAGTCATAGCCAAAATTATTTTCCCAGTCTGTTGGTTATCTTTGTACTTTTTGGTGAAGTCTTTTGATCAGCGTAAGTGTTTAACATTTAGAAGATCCAATAATTACTTTATCTCCATTCAGATCACAAGGTAAGTGGGAAAAATAATAGTAAGAGGAATTAAACAGTAAAGGGCACAAATTGGATGTGGATTAGAAAGCATGGTGGTTTATTTAAATTCCATTTCCCTAGTGTTTTAAAAAAATAGAGATTGGGGTTATTAGGAAGGGTTCTTTAAGTTCTAAGTTGCATAGTTATTAGTAGTACTCTAACACAAAGAAGAGACCCTAGCTGGTGCAAACCATTAACAAAGTCAGCTGTTAAGCAAAACGATAGAGGTTCTAGTTAACCAAGAGACACCTTGAAAGAAAGACATGGCAATCTACTTCCAAAAAATCAGCCACTGAAAACCACATGGAATAATTTTACTGTGGCATACATGGAGTTGCCCTGCAGTGGAATCAACTTGGATGGCAACTGGTTAACACAAAGGCATCAGATACTTTTAAGTTGATCTTTAAAGAGTGATAATGTGACCATCCATGTGAAAATAGGCCATTCATTTCTGTCTAGTTGCAAAGAAACATTAAGGACCATTCACATATCAGTATCATAAGGATCACTTGATGTGTCAACCAAAGTATCAGGATATTGGTATTATAAATATCCAACTCCCTATATTCATTATAAGCACAACAAATATAAAGTAAAAAAGGAAAATTAGAAAGTACTCGTCAGATACTCAGGCTTTGAGAACTTGCTTCAATGAACATAAAGACAAAGAAATGAGAACTGATTATTCTTTGTGCTTAATTAAAGTATTAAAATTTACGGTCAGTAGGAAGTTGCTACGTAATAGCAGTGTCTCCGCATGGTTCTTGAGTTGGCAAGACTCTGGGAAAGGGTGCCAAGATTGTCATCATGAAATGATGCTATACTGCAGAAGCACATGAGCTTTCCAGGCTCTCCAAGACTGGATGTTGCCTGGGAAACCATCACTACCTCCTGCAACAACTAGAAGTATCTTTGTACCTTGAGGCCATTTGCTCCCAGAATTCTTCACCTCTGTCCCTTCTACAGCTTCTGCACTCATTACTGCTTGTCTGCCTTCTACTCATCGTCCTAATTTTATCTGATTCTGTATGGTCCCTAACATTCAGAGGTTTGCCTGAATTTGATTCCCTCACTATATAGATAGAAGTAAAAAACTGATGACTGGAAGAAGTTGTTTAGTTTCACCTGAACATTGCTCTTCTTTTTTTAAATTTTAGCACATGTTTACAAATAAATATCTCATATAACTGGCTTGGCATACACCTCTACTTGCACCCTTTTCTTTTGGAGAAACTGGAATGTCTGGCACAAACAGGGCCTGTATTTTCCCATGAAACAATCTGCTAGAGCAGAGTGGCTACCGCCTACTAAAATGGTGCTTAAAGTTGCCACTATTCCCTATCATCCCTAACACTGAGACTATTAATTATCATTAACCATCATACTTTTGCTTCTGTTTGTTCATGTAGCAGAGAGGTATTTCTTCTTGTGTATTTACAAGAAGTGGGAAAATGAAGCAATGAGAAATTTAAGAATTTCAAGAAAAATATAAGGCAACGCATTTCTTGGAGGAAATGAGAAATACCTGTTTAGTAGGCAAAGTGGTTTATATGTACAAAGTATAGGATCTGCTCACTCTGCTCATACACATCTCTTATCTGGTCCCTACGTCATTTGGGAGACCTGGTAGTACAATGGTTAAGGGCCTGTCTACTAACCAACAAGTCAGCAGTTCATATCCACCAGCAGCTCCTTAGAAACCCTGTGGAGCACATTTACTGTGTCCTATAGGGTCTCTATGAGTCAGAATCAATGCAATGGAAAAGGTTTTTACAGTTGCTTGAATTTGCAACTCCAGTCTGGTTCTCAGACACCTGGTGCTCTTAAGAGTGTGCATTATACTGTGGATTTACTCCTAGACCTAGCTTGTAGCCCAGTTTCCTTAATCTACCACTGCCTACAGACCAGAAGAGGCAGGTCATGCATCTAAAATTAAAGGTTCTGAGTGGTTCTAATCATTTCCCTTCATTTGCCTGCCTCATTGTCTGCAAATAAGCTCATTTCTATTATAAAAAAAAAAAAAAAAAAGCAAAAAACCAGTGCCACCCAGCTGATGCCAACTCATAGCAAACCTAGAGGACAGAGTAGAACTGCTCCATCGAGTTTCCAAGGAATGTTTGGTGGATATGAACTGCTGACCTTCTGGTTAGCAGGTGTAGCACTTAACCATTATGCCACCAGGGTTTCTATAATAATATATAGTATAAAAAAATACAGTAAAGTAATATGTAGTATGCCTGGTCAATTGACTACAGGAAATCATATTTGTGCCCATTCCAAAGAAAGGTGATCCAACAGAATGCAGAAATGATCAAACAATATCAGTAATACCACCCACAAGTAATTCACAAATGACTGCAGCAATACATCACCAGGGTACTGCCAGAAAATTCAAGCCAGATTCAGAAAAGTATGTGGAATGACAGATATCATTGCTGACATCAGACATAACTTGGCTGAAAGCAGAGAACACCAGAAGGACATTTACCCATGTTTTGTTGACTATCAAAAGGCATTCAACTATGGAGATCATAATGAATTATTGACAACATTGCAAAGAATGGGAATTCCAAAACATTTCATTGTGCTCATGAGAAACAGGACATAGACCACAAGGCAGTTGTGACAGAACAAGGAGATACTGCATGATTTGAAATTAGGAAAGGTATGTGTCAGGATTCTATCTTTCACCATACTTACCTGATATGAGCAAACAGTCTGAGAAGCTGAACTATATGAAGAAGTAGGCATTATCAGGATTGGAGGAAGACTCATTAGCAATCTGTGATATGCAGATGATACAACCTTGCTTGGTGAAAGGGAAGAGGACTTGAAGTACTTACTGGTACGAAGATTAAAGACCTCACCCTTCAATATGGATTATACCTCAACATAAAAAAAAAAATATTCTCACAATTGAACCAATAAGCAACATCAAGATAAATGGAAAAAATATTGAAGTTTGGGATTTCATCTTACTTGGATCCAGGAAAGCGGAAGCAGCAGCCAAAAAATCAAACGAAGTACTACACTGAGCAAACCTGCTGTGAAAGGTCTCTTTAAAAGTCTTGAAAAGCAAAGTTGTCATTCTGAGGGCGAAGGTGTGCCTGACCCAAGCCATGGTACTTTTAATCACCTCACATGCATGTGAAAGCTGGGCAGTGAATAAGGAAGACAGAAGAAGAATTGACATCTTTGAACTATGGTGCTGGCAAAGAATACTGAATATACCATGGGCTGCCAGAAGAACGAATAAACCTATCTTGGAAGTACAGCCGAAACGTTCCTTAGAAACAAGGATGTTGAAACTTCTTATCATGTACTTTGGATATGTTATCAGGCGAGATCTGTCTCTGGAGAAGGACATCATGCTTGGTAAAGTAGTGGGTCAAGGAAAAGGTAAAGACCTTCAGGGAGATGGACTGATACAGCAGCTACAACAATGGGCTCACACATGGCAATGATTGTGGGGATGGCACAGGACCAGGCAGTGTTTCACTCCATTGTATAAAGGATTGCTAAGAGCTAGAACTGACTCAATGGCACCTAATAACAACACAGTAATTACTACTGTCCCTTTTAAATATCTGGATGTAGTAGGTCAATTACTTCCCTAATCATTTATCTTTCCTTGTAACTGAGGTTATGTGTAGATTATGCTATAACTATAAACTAATACAATCAATAACTTTTTATGAAAAACCCATTGTCTTTGAGTCAGATTCATAGCAACCCTACAAGACAGAGTAGAATTGTCCCATACGGTTTCTAAAGAGCAACTGGTAGATTCAAACTGCCCATCTTTTAATCAGCATGCTTACTGCTTAACCACTATGCCACTGGGGCTCCTTCTATGAAAACCCAAAAAACTCACTGCCATCCAGTCAATTCTGATTCATAGCAACTGTACAGACAAAGTAGAACTGCTCCATAGGGTTTCAAAGGAGCATCTGGTAGATTTGAACTTCCGACCTTCTGGTTAGCAGCCAAAGCCCTTAACCACCATGCCACCAGTGTTTCCCTCTATGAAAAAGCAGAGTGAAAAGGGAAGAAGAAAGGAAAAGGAATATAGCACTCAATAAATGTTAATCATGACAGCATCAATAGCTGGTTTCAGGTCTACTGGATTTTGCTCTGTCTCCTCCCTCTGGTTAGGCTCCCTCTCCTTCCTCCAGCCTACTGGGTCCTCACCATGGAAAGAAGGCAAAGCTTACCTGCATTTTCTATGGTCTCTTCATACAAACTGATGATTTAGGAAATCCTAGGTTTACCAAGGACCTTGAATGCTGGGACGGAAAGTGAGATAAAAGATCATTTTGGTCATGGGGGGCTGCTCTATTTCTACCTTCCACTTTGTGCTCCCAAAGCCCAACAAACCTAAAATGGCTAAGTGATAACTGGATGGCTTTGCCAGCATCTGCTCTCCCCATAAGTAGATGGGCACCTGCACAGACGGAGCTCTGACAGATCCCTGCTGCAGAACTGGAGCTGGAGCCAGTTCATCTGACCAGTTGTTGCTGAGTCTGTTCCAACCCACAGCAACCCCATGTATGAAGAATGGAACTGCTTCATGGAGTTTGCACGGCTTTGACCTTTCAGAATTAGATCTCCAGGCTAGACTTGAACCACCTTTCATTAGTAGCCCAGTACTAAACTATCTGCTCCACCCAAGGGCGCCTCTGTTCATTTAAAAAAAATAGAACACCATTGTTGCTGAGTCAGTTCTGACTCATAATGAAGCACCAATCAAATGTCTCACTGGTCAGGCTGGAAGGCGCTATACACAGGAATGTGGCAAACAACCAGTTATTACCAAAATTTTATTAGATGAAGAGCATGTTACTCTGATGGTCCCTAGCTGGGGACTTCAGGGGAAAATTTTTTCAGGACTTAGGTAGCACCCTGTGATCAAACCAAAAAGACTAAACCCATCACTCTGGAGTCCATTCCAACTCATAACCACCCAGTGATCAAAGCACCAAGAAAATAATAGGGCTATGATCTGTAGGTTGTGGACTGAGAATTAAAGTCTGTCCCATACACTTCAGACAAATGGTTAGGGTAATACCAGTGTTGGTTTCAATAAGCCAGTTAGATTGGTTGAGATGAAGTGGGGATCTGGCAGCCCAGCACATCTAGTAGCTGAGATAAGGGCCAAGATGATACCTAACGAGAATCATGTAAAAGGGGTATGCCTGAACCACCTCTCCCAGCTATCTGAGGCCACAGGGACAGGGTCCCCAGCTGGTGAGACTGCTGTCCCCATCTAGGCCTGCTGACAGAAGTGCTGTCTCTCTCCTGACAGGACAAAGATGTCCAGCATACCGGCGAATGGTCAAGAACTCCCAACTGCCTTCCTTTCGTCTCAGCCTGGGTGACAAG
Source organism: Heterohyrax brucei (assembly GCA_028571685.1). Lineage (NCBI taxonomy): Eukaryota > Metazoa > Chordata > Mammalia > Hyracoidea > Procaviidae > Heterohyrax > Heterohyrax brucei. Next base: position 106,910,891 of record CM053142.1, read on the forward strand.
GTGGCATGCCTGCTGGTCCTCCTCCCTTCCTCTGCCCTCCTCTTTTGGACCAAGCAATGATGGGCACGACTGTAAGGAAATCTTCCTTGCATCAGTGTGTAAGTGTGCATTCTTTGTCTTCAGATATCACCACAAGTTGCATCACACCTGCAAACCGGGTCCAGGCCGCTGGCCATCATGACACATCACTTATTTTTAAGAAATCCACTTAGACAGTTTATTCATACAAAACATTATTGCAGACTTTTCCACTTAAAGAATAAGTAAACTCCTCCTCTAATTTTCTGTAACAAGCTATGCGTGTGACACGCAAGGCTTATAGACTTTTCTATTTCCTTCTAAAAATCTAAGTCTGTGGTTAATTAAGTTCTGCAAATGACAGTTCCTTGTTCGAATTCTGTGGGCTACCACAGCTCTCTAAATAATATAGCACCCCTCACCCCACCCTGCCCAGGGGGGTGAGCACCCAGAATAAGGTCTTAAATACACTAAGTAAAAGAAAATTTGCCAACACCCTGATTCTGATTCCCCCAGATGTCAAGGACTTCTGAGCCTGCTGTCACTAGATACGTGCCGGAAACCAAAGCAGTGACAAGTTAAGTGATGGACTTGGGGTTGTCTACTAGTGTCAGCCTTCGTTCCTTTACGAGTAATAAATCAAGCAGTGGGCATGACTGTATTACAACATTTTAATTTCCTTCTGCATCACTGTGCTTTGTGTGACACCACCATAGGCATCGGAAGAGCACCCTCCCAGGAGGCAGGGAGATGCTTGGTGTTGGGGGTTGACAAGGCACAAAAGCAGGCAGATATGGTTTGCAATCCCTTCCTATTTACTAGCTGACAGGCCTGGATCAAAACCTGACCCACTCAGAAGCATCTTCTCTCATTTCATAAACTGTATGAGAGGAGTTGTAAGGTAACAACTAATGTATACATGACACAGAGATACAGACTTTCAATAATAAATGGTAGCAATAATCATTATTGTTGATTTTGTTAAAAATTTTACACACTTATCAAGCTCAGAATAACTTTCTCAGTTTAAAAAAAAACAACAACTCTACTGCTGTGAATTCCAACTCAACAACCCTATAGGACAGACTAGATAGAACTGTCCCATGGAGTTTCCAATGGGCACCTGCTGGGTTTCAACTGCTGACCTTCTGGTTAGCAGCCATAGCTTTTGACCACTATACCACCAGGGTTTCCAGTATACTCAGTATATGCTATTATTGATTCCTGTTTTATAAGGGAATCCAAATGTCTTTGGGATATTTGAACCTCTCAGAGGTAATGTATGGGTCTTGCTAACAGGACGAACTACTAGCAAAAGGGCTGGTGTTTTCAGAAAAATTTTGACATGATTTATCAGGTTTAAGATCTGCATTTTAGAAAGAGCAGAGTGCAGGCTGGAGGAAGGAGACAGCATAAATGGGAAGACTGGAGGAGGAAGCTGCAGCAGGAGTCCAGATCTGAACGAGGCAACAGCTGTAGGGGTGGACAGAAGTGAAGTGATCAGAGAGAATGGGATGGAAGAGTCAAAGGTGATTTCTGTGGGCTATTAGGTAGATATTGTTGTTAGGTGCCACGGAATAGATTTCAACTCAGAGTAACCCCAAGTGACAAAGCAGAACTGCCCTGGCTGTCATTTACGGAAAAGCAGTGCTAACAACATAGAGATTAAGTGCTCTGCTGCTAACTGAAACACCTTCAGTTTGAACCCACCAGTGGCTCCTTGGGCAGTCTGCTTCTGTAAAGACTACAGCCTTGAAAACTCTAAGGGACAGTTCTGTCCTGTCTTACAGGGTCACTATGTGTAGGATCGACTGGATAGCAATAGGTTTGGTTTGGGTTTTTAATCTTTATGGAAGCAGATGGTCAGGTCTTTCTTCTCCAGTACCTTTGGGTGGATTCAAACTGCCAACCTTTCAGTTAGCAGGAGAGCTCTTGATCACTGTGCCAGTGGAGCTCAGTTAGGGAGTTATTGGCTCCATTTACTGACAGAATGGACAGGCTTAGAGAATTCACTGGTTAGTTTAGAATTTAAGATGTTTCTGTAGAGTCACCGTTCATTCAACCCAGGAAAGAAAACACATTTCTTTAGCCTTAGCTATTTTTGTCATGAATTTTAAAATGAACCCATGATTTAACTAGCATACACCATCAAGAATACATACATATGTAGAAAACAAACCCAATCTGAGTCTTTTCTTCTGGTAACAGCATATGAAGTAACTGCATCCACAGGTATATAACACTCAGAAATCACAACTTGGAAAATACTGACATGTGATTCACAGAATTACAAACACAGCTACTTACAGTGGTAAACACACAATTCACAGTGAATTTATAGTTTATATAAATTTATCTGTAAGGTTATATACTAAAAAAGAAAATGAGTTGCTGTCAATTCTCATAGTGAGCCACCCAACAGCTTATATAAATATTTATAGCTATCCATTTTCACAGATTTAAATGTATTTCAGAAATTCAACAGAAAAATATGTTAAGAAAGAAGTGTCCTCAAACACTGGATGCACTTTATGGTTCTATACGTCTATAGGATATCATCCTGCTGACCTCTGGCTGGAGGAAGGGGAGTTGGTGGAGAGGAGGGGAAAGGAGGCTGTTGGGAGGATGAGACATGTATGGAGCAGAGAGGAATAGTGTGCTGTCACCGGACAGGGAGAGCAGTGGAAGCTGCATATAGGTGGGCATGTACATTTATATGGGAATTTACATTTTCACTCAGTCATATTAAATAGAAAAAAATTTAAAAATTTAAAAAAAAAAAAAAGAAAGAAAGAAGTGTCCTAATGTGAGGGAATTGAAGGGAACAAAAAGTAACCAGTAATATTGTCACTGTCATTTGGGAAAATGCTTACAAGCCTACTTACTATTTTACTTCCAGAATGAAATAAAACCTGCTGTTGTCGAGTCAATTCCGACTCATAGTGACCCTCCAGGGCAAGGTCGAACTACCTCATAGCGTTTCCAAGGAGCACCTAGTAGATTCGAACTGCCAACCTTTTCGTTAGCAGTTGTAGCACTTTAACCACTACATCACCAGAGTTTCTAAGAATGAAATAGTGATATACAATTAATTTATAAAACAAATGATGCAATTTGAGTCAGTCATTAGATTTGCAAAACAAATATCCATATGAAAACAGGTCTGACCACAGACCATGTTTCACAGCGCTGTTTTCAGTCTGTCATACTTCCAGTATCTTTTAAAAATCCCTTTTCAGAAATTGAAGTGACACCCTGACATAAAGCCAACACGGAATTATAATTGTTGTACTTCCAACACTGAATTATAATTACCACCTTCTGTTCTTTTCCCTCTGGAACTGTGCCCCTGAACCCAAGGAGAGCACGTCTGATTCAGTGTTATACCTGGGTGCCAAGCACTGTGACTGGTCAATGGAGGCGCTCAGCATTTACCCAACAAAGGAAGAAAAGCATCAAAAATATTAGGCCATTTCTGGGTTACTGGATAAAACAACTTCATGTTCAAGAATTTAACAATGAATACCATTTAAAAATATTAGAGTTTGTTCTTTGTGCATGTAGTTTTAATGTTTCCAATACCTTTGAAAATAAGGAAAATATTGCATCTATAATTCCCCATACAAATGTACAAAGGGTTAGCATTTTGGTTTTAGCATAGAATGTAATCACTGTTAAAATTAATTTATAATGCCACTTAAAAGCATGCAGTGTTTGAAATACCCAGATTTTTTAAAGTGACAGTGCTGTTGGTAATGCTCTCAAGTGTGATAAGTTGAAATAGAATTTCAAAATTTGCAAAATTCAGATCATGAAACTGGAAGGTCACCAGCAGATTCTTCGCAGGCCCCTGCTAACTAGGGGAGGTGGAGTATTAGTTTTCTAGGGATATCAAACAAAATGCCACAAACTGGAAGGTTGTAGTAGACATTTATTGTCCCAGTTTGGAGACCAGAAGTCCAAACTAGGGCATCAGCGATGCTGATTCCTCCTGAGGACTCTGGGAGACAAACTGTTCTGTGCCTCTCTCTCTCTTAGCTCTCGGTAGCCCCAGACGTCCCTAAGCTGGCAGCTGCACTGTAACACCCATGGCACCCTTCCCATCTCCCTGCGACGATGTATCTTCTCTTTTATAAGGCTATCAGTTATACAGGATCGAGGCTCACCCTCCTCTATTATGACTTCAGGTCAATCAAACTAACATCTTCAAAGACCCTATTTCCAAACATAGTCACAGTCACAGGTAGTGGGGTTAGGACCTCTACATTCTTTTGGGGGGCAAGATTCAATCATAATAAATGGTGCCGCTAGCATTTTTCAGATTTATGGCTGAAGTTTCTTTATTTGTGTAGTATGTGCTAACATGGACTGAGGAAAGAAAAGGATGCTTGCTGTGACTAATAAACAGCTGAGTCATCTGTCTTGGAACATAAAATATAAATAGAACATAAATCTCAAGTAGAGTGAGAGCTACTGGCCTGTGGTTTGCCAAAGCTGGGCTCATAAAGTGTGGTAACTATGGAATCAGAAAGCTAAGCCAGTGGTTTCGTGTTTTCTAATAAAATGTAATGTTATTTAGAGTTGTGGAGCCTTGTTAAATAATGCAGGGTCCAGTTCCCCGAGGGTGCTAAATTATTCTTTCAGGGAAAGATTTATAGCTTTTTTTTTGTCTTTGTTTTTTAATTCATGAACCATGTCAGAGAACTATGGGACCAGGACTGAGAAGGCCTAGTCCCTAGTTCCAGCTCAGTAGTTATCTGGCTGTGTGATAAAGGAAGTCATTGGACTTCTCTGAGCCTTAACTTGACCTAAGGATGATCTCTATTATCCTCCTCTACTTGGAGAGTCTGTTCCTGCAGGACTGGGGTCACACCAGTCCACAGAGCTGTGCCCATCAAATGGGGTACCTGTCAGCATCTACATTTTACTGTGGTTAATCATTTACAGTTTTTGCTTTAAAAAGCATGGATGGATATGTACTAACCCCTAGAATAAATGGAGCATTTACTAAGTGGCCAACACTCTCCCTAACACTTTGCATAGTTTGTCTTCTTAATGGACAAGTGAGGTAGAGGGGTTAACTTTCCCAAAGTCACAGACTCAGGGATGCTGGACCTGGGACTCTCAGCTCAGCTTTTCTCACCTACAAAGGCCACCATCTGAATGCCCATGATACACTGGGGAAAATACAGATTTGTATAAAACAAGACTTCTAAGAAAGTTTGTAGAAAAGTTTAAGAAATCATGACAAAAGTGATCTTTTATACATTCATACCTCTTACTCTATCCATTAGTAAAGCCACCAATTTGGCTCTTCTCATTCTGAAACCTCCCAAACCCCAGCAACTCTAGCCTTGTTCATCTACAACAATAAAGCAAAGTTTGCATGTGTGACTTAATGCAGAATTCAGTTCAGTTACTAATCTGAATTCACAAGATGTTCTAACCCAGAGTTGCAAAATTCTTTCTATATTATCAGAGGTTTTGTGCCCTAGTAGTTACAAATCATACATACATGTCTGAAAATACTAAATCTCTTTTCAAGAGGTTATCAAAATTATGTGAACGATGCTAAGTCATACAGACAATGAGAAAACATTTTGTTTTGTGATCTGCCAAATTTGGTCTTTCATTTTTTTAAGGTAGCCAGATACAGATATTAATACAAACAATGTACCAGCTGGCGGAAATAAGTACATTTATGAGGAAATCTTTAGTGGGCTGATTTCTGGCCCACTTACAGCACTCCATGCCAAGAAGATAAGAAAAATACCCATGTTTCTTGAAATAAAAAATGAGGAAAAATGTTAATGGATGTATAAAGATAAATTTAAATTAGTTGGTAGTTAGAACTACTAGTTGTTCATCTTAAAGCAACAATACTTTTGCCCTTAAACTCAGACTATTTTTTACTCTCTAATGAAAATATTTAGCTTTTATAGGTTTAATTTCAAATAAATTATGAATTTTTAATGACATATTAACATACATTAATAGCAACTAAAAGGCAAAACCATAATCCTGATTAACTCCAGTAGTTTGCCTATTCTGCACCTGCATTCTGAGGCTAACACAAACCAAACAACAACACTCAGCACTCTCAATGCAAATGAGAGTAACAGCTTTAAGTGGGTTCTGCAGGAGGCTCTGAAATTGCAGCCTGTCATAACTCCTAAGTGACCATTTCATGGCTTCTATCTCCTCAGACCTCTAAGATCATCTTCCCAAAGATCGCTTTCTGCTGATGACCTTGACCTTACCAGGTCTATCACTGAGAAACTTAAAGCAATCAGGAAGAACCTCACACACATCTACCCATACACAGACATCATGCCTCTGTACGCACTCCTCCCTGTGGGTTCTGGGATTGTACTGTCTGTACTCCCATGAAACGCCAACCCTTCCACTTGTGCACTAGATCCCACACCTCTTTGCCAACTCTAGGACACTGATCCAGCAATTCTCTCCCATTCTTCCTGCATCATGTCTTTCCCTGTTTACTGGATCATTTCTCTCAGCACTGAAGTACGCAACTGTATTGCTCCCATCTTAAATTTAAAAACAAAAACAAAAACACCTCTCTTCACCCACTTACCTCTCCAGCTGACTTCCTATCCTCTGCTCCTCTTTATAGCAAAACCGCTCAGGAGAGGTACTGTCTACCATTCTCCCATTCTCCCTTTGGCTGCCGCCATCAGCCCTTGTCCTCAACACTCCATCCAAGTTACCCACCCCCTGCATGTTGCTATAACCAATGGTCAGTTATCCTGCTTGGTCTTTTAATTGCATCTAGCATAGCCCATCACTCTTGCTGCCTTGAAATACTTTCTCATCTTGGTTTTCAGGACTCCACATTCCTGGATTTCCTTCTACTTCACTGGCTGCTTCTTCACAGTCTCCTTTATAGATTCTTCCTCATCTTGCTAACCTCCTATACCTAGAGTGCTCAGGGCTCAATTCTTAGACTCCCTGTCTCCTCTAGCTTCATTCTCTGCATTTGTGACAGCACCCACCCTGGACCTCTCCCCTAAACTACAAGCTTGTATATCCAATTGTCTACTCAAGAGATCATCAGAAATTAGGCATGTGAAAGGAATCTCTGACTTAACAAACTCCAGACCAAATACTGAACCTCCATCCTTCACCCAAAACCTTTTCTCTATCTCAGTTAATGGCAACTTAATCCTTCCTGTTTCTCAGTCCCCAAATCATATAATCATTCTTCTCTAATTTACATACCCCATCTTCTCACCACAGACAAATTCTACTACTTCTACTTTCAACATATATCCAGAATCAAACCACGATTCTTTTCAGTATGTAACTCTATGCTAAGCCACAACTCTTGCACTATCCAGTAACCTCCTAATTGCTCTCTCTGCTTCCACCCTTGCCTCATCCACTGTTTTCAGCAGAACAGCAAGAGCGATCCCTTCTGCTCAGATCTCTCACAGTGGCTCCCATCTCACACCTCATCCAAGTTTTTTCAATGGCCCAAAGAACTTGTATTATCTTTACCCTCCTTGTTCTCTGAGTTCATCTCCTAGATCTCTCTCCCTTGTTCATTCTAATTTCATCAGTCACCTCTTTATTGTTCCCTTTGCTTGAACTCTGTTGATAGGTTTCCACAAGACTTCCTCCACCATCTGAAGTTCCTTCTGAACTTTGCTCAGATACCACCTCCTCCAGAAGGCCTTCTCCAGATCACCTTATTTAAAATTCCAAGCCACAACCCCTGCATCCTCCCCATCCAGCACTCACATTCCTCCTCTTCTTTTAGCAAACAACCCATTTGTTTGTTTGTTTACCTGTCTGCCTCTCCCAACTCAAATGTAAACTCGATAAGGGAAGTGGTTTATTATACGTTGTATTTACTGCTGTTATCTCAACACCTACAACAGTGCCTGCCACTGTTTATTGAGTAAAAGGACAAGTAAATGGATAATAATTAGTAACAATAGCTAAAACCAAACACACTGGGGTCAAGTTGATTCTGACTCATACTGACTCTATACGACATAGAACTGCACCATGAGGTTCCCAAGGAGCACCTGGTGGACTTCAACTACTAACCTTTCAGTTAACAGCACTGACTCTTATCCACTATACCACTAGAGTTTCCAGTTAATAATAGACATATCATTAATTCTGTGACTATTAAGTACTTGCAATGAGTCCTTGGGTGGTGTAGTTGGTTAAGTACTCAACTACTCATCGAAAATTTGGTGACTGAACTCACCCAGAGATGTCTCCCAAGAAAGGGCTGGTGATCTGCTTCTGAAAGGCCACAGCCTTGAAAACCCTGTGGAGCAATTCTACTTCATACACATGGAAGTGCCATGAGTTGGAATCAACTCAATGGTAACTGGTTTGGCTTTTGGTTTATGTACCCAGAACTTTGCACTTACTTTCTCATTTCTCATTTAATCCTCACATCTATATGTTGTTGTTATTGTTAGATACTATCAAGTAGATATGATTTTCAATTGATAAGACCCCATGTGACCGAGCAGAACTGCTCTGCAGGGTTTCCAGGGCTGTGATATTTATGAGAGCAGATCGCCAGGACTTCTCTCATGGAGCCACGGGCTGGGTTTGAAATGCCAATCTCTTGAGCACTTACCATTGTGCTACCAGGCCTCCTTTCACATTTAGGCAGTGGCTATTATCATCACTATTTCACAGATGAGAAAAATCAAGTCATAGAAGGGTAAAGCGACTTTGTCAAGGTCATGCAGTTGTAAGTGACAGAATCAGTTTTCAAACTAAGTCTGTTTGGCCCCAAAGGCAAAGATCTGATGGTTTACCTCACTTCATAGCATTATGGCTCTTACAGTCACCATATCATAAATCAACATAAAGATTTCTGAGTGGCTTCCACATAAGCCACCATGAAACATAGGCCTAAGTCAGCTATGGGGCCACATCACTGGGGAAGCTTTGCCTTTTTGTGGGTTACTGTAATGAATTTTCTACATCATTTCAAACACTGGGAACAGTCTGCATGATCCATTTACCAAAGACTTTCTATAGTTAAATGTTGTTCTAAGTGGTGCATTTCTCCAGACAACAGCCTTTATAAAAAAGGAAGTGGAGTCTTTAGGAGGGACGGAGAATAAAGTATTTCAGAGAGCTATAAATATTTCAGAAACCCTAGTGGCATGGTGGTTAGGTGCTATGTCTGCTAACCGGAAGGTTGGCAGTTTGAATCCACCAGGTGCTCCTTGGAAACTCTATGGAGCAGTTCTATTCATAGCATTGCCGTGAATTAGAATCAAATGGATGGCAGTGAGTTTGGTCTTTCAGAATATTTCTACAAGAAAACAATGACAGCACTGCTTTTAGAAGGAGAAGTATGGGATTAAGGGAATGAGAAAGGGATGGGGGCTTATTTCTCACTCATACCATTTGTACCTTTTTTAATTTTGTAACCCGTGAATGAATGACCTTTTCAAAACAAAGAAAACAATTTAAGCTAAAATTATTAGCATACTGGAAAAATAATGGCAGCCTTCTCTGTCTGGCCTCCCACTGAGAAGGCACAGACAGCCAGTGATTCCCTGCTCCAAGCATCCAGTTGATAACTCATTATCAAACCTTGGAGTCTCAGTTTCACCACCTGTAAAAGGGAGGATAATAACTAGAGCCTGTCTCAGTGTGCAGGAAAGCATGTTCTAAGTGTCAAACACTGCACACAGGTTGCCACTAGCTACTAGAAGCTGCTGAGTTTGGTAGGTAAGAAGAAAGCCCATTTGCCGAGCTGTGATCTCAGACAACTCCATTTTAAACTTAAAGATGATATGCATTATTATCATTTGCATTATTACTGTTCTTTAGTTCTCTGGTCTGGTGATGACCGCATGAATTTTAGTAAACCTCCCCATCCCACCCCACCCCCATTATTCTTTCATTCTCACAATGCACAGACTAGGTGATCTAGAAAATCAAAAACATTTACAATTCATTTATAGAACTGCAGGAATCCAATAATGACAAATTTTCAAAATCATGAAATGGAGTCTTCTGAATTTAATATGCTAAGATTATCTGTTGAGTTCTCAGCTGAAGCCCTGCCTAGAACTATAAAAATTACTGTATTAGAATTCATATAAAATCACTTGATTTATGTATGGTATTAAAACAAAAACCATATTAAGCCTGCAATAGAAACTCAATTAAGTTTACTGAATATATGATTTGCAAATTGGGGTAACATTTCAACTAGGGAGTCAAAAATGTTCTGAAGATGAGAAATCTTTCACAGATTTTTATATTCCATTTTATCACTAGTAACGATATAATACCATGGAAATAGAACCAAAGCAGTGTTTTCATAATAACAATTTACCCTAAAACACAGTTTCTAGATAATCTTGGAGTTTCTCTCAAAACTAAATTCAGATACACTATCCATAAGACAAAATGATACCAGCTGGAAACCCCAGGTTCTTACTCAGCAGACTTGTATCAGCCAATAAATTAGAGTGCTCAGGTGGGAGAACAGGAAAGACGCTTATTTTGTTTCACAAGGAAATGGAGCAGTTGGAGCTGTTGCTGCCAAGACTGTTTGACAAGGGGGGCAGGCAGGTTACTGGTAAAGAGGTTTACAAGTAGGGAGTTCATACAAGTTATGGCAGCAACATTCTTAGTCACACTAAGCAGGTGCTATGGGGTTTACACATACCCTCCAAGCCAAAACAAACAAACCCATTGCCGTCAAGTCAATTCTGACTCATAGTGACCCTATAGGACAGGGTAGAACTGCCTCCATAGTTTCCAAGGAGCACCTGGCAGATTTGAACTGCCACTGTGGCACTTAACTACCATACTACCAGGGTTTCCAAGCAAGCAGGATTCAACTACAAAGCTGCGATGGGGGAGCCTGGCAAAGGAAATGACTTGGTAGGGGAGGAAGCCAGGTAAAGAATACAGCACTGTGGGGGTTCCGTCTCACCAAACTGAACCCTTTCTTACAAATTAAGCAAGGCTATTGTTTGTGCCCCGGTAACACAGGGCAGTGGCTAAGAGCTTAGCTGCTAACCAAAAGGTGGGTGGCAGTTTCATTATACCAGCCACTCCTTGGAAACCATATGGGGCACTTCTACTCTGTCCTAAGGGGTTTGGTTTTCCATTTATTTTTTTTTTAGTATTTGACCTAAAGGTGACTTTGCAAGACTAGTTTCTTCAAGGCTTCAAGTTAAGATCATAAAGCAATGGCCTGACTGGATAACCCCAACTCCATGAACCCTCAAACTCTGGATTTCAGAATTAAAACTGTTTCTCAATGGCAGTAGGATAAAAATGTGTAATTAATTTGTAAGTTACACACTGAGTAATCAATGCAGTCAAGCAGAATGACATTTTTTAAAAAGCCAGTTATGTCACTTTATAGGCCAATTTACCTAGGCATTGTTGTTGCTGGGGAAAAAAATAAAAAAACACCACCATCTAGTTGATTCCGACTCATAGTGAGTTCACAAGATAGAGTAGAACTGCCACATCTATAGTGTTTCCAAGGAGCACCTGGTGGATTTGAACCACTGACCTATTGGTTAGCAGCCATAGCTCTTTAACCACTACCCCACTAGGGTTTCCTTGTTATTAGGTGCCCTGAATAGAGCATGTTAGTAAAAGCACCAACTAAAAGGGCAGGCGGGTAATTCAGGGCTGTTTTGCAATGTTACCCTTCTTGTTTTGTTATTTTAGACCATTTCCTAGAGAAATGCAGAATCCTACAGTATTTAAAACACATATAGAAGATTCACTGTTTTGAAAAAACCATTAAAGCGGTATTTCTTTCTTTCTTTCTTTCTTTTTCCCCCTGATTCACCTCCTCATTCTCTCTTCATCTCGATATCTGAACGGGATGTGCAGAGGATTTCCTCCAGGGGAATCATAGCATTCCAAACAAAAGAGAAAGCCCTGGGCTTTTCTAATCAATCAGAAGACTTTTCTCCTTTTTAAAGCCCACCTTTGCTCTCTAGTTAGCTCTGGGTTTCAAATGCAGGCCTAGAGGAAGAATCCAAATCACTGCCCTTTCCACCAGGTGCCAGTGCCACCCTGAACCTTAGGCCCCAGCTCTGTAGCTGTGCAATAGGCTGTTCTTAGAGCCAGCAGGACACCAGGAGGATCTAGTGACCGGATTTTAAAGTGGTTTCTAAACTGCAATACATCATACTTAAGTGGAGGAGTACAGAAAACCAAGCTCACTGCCATTGTAGCTGATTCTGACTCACACTAACCTTCTAACACACAGGAGGACTGCCTCACAGGGTTTCCAAAGCTGTAACAAAAGCAGACTGCCACCTCTTTATCCTGACGTGGGTTCCAACTGCCAACCTTTAGGTTAACAGCTGAGTGAGCAAGCCTTTAACCACTGCACCACCAGGAATTAGTCATTAAATATTCATCAGAAAGGGGTGAACTCTTTCTCATCATCTTACCGTTTCTTTTTCTCCCCACCCCTTTTCTCCTCACCATCTTTCTCACATTATACCCTCTAACAACTTTTTTAGCCTTGAACATATACTGCAAAGCTAGAGTGGTATGCTCCTAGGGTCTGTTTCAACGTCAGTACATGCTACACCCTAATTACTGAGAAGGGCCGAATGAAAACAAGGTCAAAGCTGAACTCCAAGAAATGCTGTGTTTTTATTTACTTACCAATTCATGTTTTCAGATTTGCCAAATCTTGACACTTCCTTCATTACTCTTCCTCTTCTTAATGCGAGAAAGTAAATGCTGACTTGTGTCACTTGCCCCAGAGGCCACCGGAAATGGTATCTTCTCCCCAGAGCCTAGCTTACAAGCAAGCATCACCCAGAGGGGCTCACTGACTTCTCTTGCAGCCCAGGCTCTCGGCTCTCACCCAGGCCACATGGTCTGCGGCCCGGAAAGGAGTCAATCTAGGGAAGAGAATCTAGAATCAACCAAGAGGTACATTTTAAGTCATCAATTACTTTAATGAGTAAGTACTTTGCAGTTACCCCTTTTAACTTAAACACTGATTTTTACTTTCCTGAGCACTCTTTCTCTGGCACTTAGCAAACAAGGGAATCGCTGACCCCAGCCCACTCCGTCCCACCCAGTGTCACTATATAGACACTGTATTTCATAATAAGGGTCAGTGATTGATAAACTGCTAAATTTCTAAAAATGTACAGTAAAAGCAAACAGCCTTAGCTGGGAACTGGAGAAAGGATGTAAAGCCTCTCTTGTCAGTGCAGCCTTGTATGTTGTGGTTGACCACAAAGGCCTGACACCAGTTTTTGACTCCCAGCTCTGCTTTTTATAAAATGGGTGACCTGGGCTGATTGCTCAATCTTTCAACCTTAGTTTTCTTATTTGTAAATGGAGAAAAAGAAACTATCTATTTCCTAGGGTTTTTAAGAGGTATCAAATAGATAAGCCAGTAAAACCATATACTACTGCAGTTTGTGGTAGCATTAGTGTTATTAAATAATGGTAGGTACCTCATTTAACTAGAAAACTTTAACCACTAAGTCCCATCCCCCACATCAGCTGAGTTGGCTCAGAATAACAACAATTAACATTTGTAAAGCTTTGTGGAGAAGCCCTGGTGAGGTAAGTTAAGCGCTTGGCTGCTAACTGAAAGGTTGGCTGTTAGAACCCACACGAGCTCTGCTGTGTTTTTTGATTTCTACAGGGAAAAAGACCTGGCGATCTGCTTCCCATAAAGATTACAGCCTAGAAAACCCTATGGAGTAGCTCTACTCCGTCATATGGGTTCACTGTGGCTAGAAATCCACTCGATAGCACCTACCCACAGCAACAAAGCTTCGGGCATATACAAGGCATTTCCTTTGATGACCACAGTTAACCCTAAGGTAAGCTGCACCGAGCTGCTGACTTCCTTTTTGAACTGGAGGGTGAGGGAGAAGGCGAGAGTGAGGAGCAGGTGACCGTGGCAGGGGACAAGCTCTGATGGACAAGGCAGTAGGAGAAGCTCCTGGCTCCAACCTGAGAGTGCAGGCAGGAAAGCTGTGACTGATGAAGGGGCCGAGCTAAAGTGATTTGTTTGCATGTCTGGGCAACAGGACATTAATTCTCTAGCAAAGATTCCTGTTCCCTCGGCTTCCTCATCCCCTGAACCCGAACCTAATCCATGTTCCATGTCTCAGGGCTTGAAACTGGGGAGATCTTCAGTCTCACTGCCAACATATGGAGAAGCGGGAACCCAGGTCTTCCTGATTTTACCAGGAAATGGTGTGGGGATAAGGGACCCAGGCAAAGGCTAGCTCTCAGAATCTCAGTATTTTTTAATCAAAAAAAATTTCCCCATAGAAACATTATTGCATAGTATACAGATACTCTAGTGTTAATAACAATAGTAATAAAATAATGTAGCATTTTTAAAAATCTTCTGTGTAATGTCATCAGAGAAGACATTTCGTCCATCTAAAGGATGAAAACCAAGGAGCACAGAAATGATCAATGAAGGTGACAGAAACAGAACTGATACTGAGGCCTCCTGATACACCCAAGTGTTGCTGTCACTGGTTACATGAGTTGCCTTGGCCAGTCCTAGAAAAAGAGGTGCACTGGAATTTTCAGAGTCTAACCTATTTATCAGTTGAAAGCTACCAGTCATTATGAGCTCCCTGATTTCTCATCTTTTTCAATGCTTTAAAAAAGAAATCAAAGAAAACATGTTCATTCTGACTCCCAGTGACCCTCTACAACACAGTAGAATCGCCCCACAGGTTTTCAAGGAGCTCCTGGTAGATTTAAACTGCCAGCCTCACCCACTGCACCACAAGGGCTCCTTTTCAACAATGAGAATGTTTTCTGTAAGCACTGGTTAGACTCTCGACAGCATAAGTATAAAAAAGTTTTTCAAACACTAATATAGCTTCTTGTAGCTCTGAGTGGTCTGTTCACCCTTAGAAAGCCTATTTAAATACTAGAGGAACAAAAATTGAACTAAGCATCACACTTGCTTGGTTTTTTCAAAGAAAAATTTAAAGCTGTGCACAACACATTTTTTTTTCTCGAAAGACAATGAAAAGGGAAATTACATGCAAATATTTCTTCCTAGGTAAGACTGTTTACCTCTTAATTTCAGCAAATTTTTATAGCAGACCTTAAAAGCTCAGGCTCTAGAGCCCTATTTTCTTCTAAAGAAACAAAGCAAAACTGTAAATTTATCTAATCAATCAGAAAAGTCACTGATAATAATAGACCATTCCCCTTTAAGGATACTTTTAAGCTCTGCAATGTACCAACTGGGTAAGTTTGGGTAATTTATATGCCTGCCCCAACTCCTCTGCTTAGTTACATATGAAGTAGAAATAATAGTTGTTACCATAGTGGTGGGAAACCCTGGTTGCATAGTGGTTAAGTGCTACGGCTGCTGAAAGGCTGGTGTTTCAGATTTACCAGGTGCTCCTGAGAAACTATGGGGGCAGTTCTACTCTGTCCTGTAGGGTTGTTATGAATCAGAAACTACTTGAGGGCAATGCAGTGGTTTGTGAGAAAAGTACAGACCTGGTACAGAGTAAATGCTCATTGAATGCTAACTACTATTATGCATAAGGTTCTGGGTAGTCAGGGCAGAAGAATGGGTGTGACCCACCTTCTGCCATCTAGGACTAACCAAACAAAAAACAAAAACGAAAACAAACCTGTTGTTGAGTCGATTTGACTCATAGTGACTCTATGGCACAGAGCAGAACTGCCACATAGAGTTGCTAAGGAGCACCCACTGGATCTGAACTGCCATCCTTTCTTGTTAGCAGCTGTAGCACTCCACCACTACGCCACCAGGGCCTCCAGGAGGAACCAGGGTGTACCCAAACCAAAGCCGTTGTACCAAGTCAGTTCCGGCTCACAGTGACACCATAGGGCAGAGCAGAACTGCCCCCATAGGGTTTCCAAAGTTGTAATCTTTCTGGAAGCTGACTGCCACAACTTTCTCTTTGAGAGCAGCTGGTGGGTTGAAACCACTGACCTTTAAGTTTCTGGCCAAGCACTTTAACCACCGTGCCACCAAGTCTGTGTAACTGGGATGTACTGGGTAGAAAGTCACGTGGACGGTTTAACTGTAGAACAAAACAGAAGCAAGCCTAAATAGAGACATCCTGTTAAAGAAAGGAGAAATTCTTCTGTCTGGAACAACAGGGAAGGCTCTGTGACAGAACTGCCTTTTAAACTTGGTCTTAAAGAAGGAACAGAACTGCACTAAGTGGAAGGGGTTAGCAACATTCCAGGCTAAGTCACGTGAGCAGACAGACACAGCCCGCATGTTCTCCTTGGGCTCTGAAGAGTCCCCACAGTCTGAAGGATGGCAGTGGGAAGGATCACATCCTTGGATCTTTGGTTAACGGAAGTTACAGAATGGAAAAGGTTGAAAATACGCTAGCATACAGAAGGAAAGTGAGATTTTTAAAATCTAGACAATACCATTTTATGTTAGAAGCCACATGTAAATGAAAGCTGTATTGCTGTAGAAAAATGTTTCAAAGTAAGACCAACTTTTTTAAGGATTAGGAGAAATTTGTCCAAATTAGCTATAAAACCTAAAACAGAAGTAAAATTGGTCAGTGTTCACAGCTTCCCAAAACAGATTACAACATTCTCCCCTTCTAACTGGTCTTTTCAAGTTATTTATGTATTTGCTAAGAGATCACTGAAGTATTCTACATTCCGGCTGTTGTTCAAGGATTTTGCAGTCTCAGGAACCAAACAATCACCGAAAACAAAAAAAACCCACACTGCCATCTCATGTAGTCAGTGCCCACTCACAGCCCCCCTATAGGACAGAGTAGATCTGCCCCATAAAGTTTCCAAGCAGCACCTGGCAGATTGCAACTGCCATCCTTTTGGCTAACAAACATAGCACTTAACCACTACTCTACCAGGGTTTTCAAAACAATCACAGTCATGAAAAATAAAAATGGCTTGATCTAAGTATCTGAGAAGTAGTTGATTTCTCAAATCAGTGTTTCAGGCATAAATTGCACAGCAACTCTCTGGAAAATACATGGGGAGCATATGCCGCCCTCACTCCCATCATGATATTTACTTTCAGGATGATAGATCAAGGGTCACAGAAGAATGAGAAATTCAGCTACCTTTGGCTGGGAGGATAATTTGGTGTTGTAGAGAATTTGGAAGTGAGAAGAGGCTCACCTAGACTCCCCTTCCCCCAATACCCCCTACAGGGAACTCCATTCTACTGATCTGAATAGGTCTGGAACTCAGAGATAGGTATCCCCGAGGAAGAGATTGTTGTCTTTAGGTGCCATTGAGTTGATTTTCAACTGAGAGTGATCCTGCATTGAGCATTTAAAAATGTGGCAAGTATTGTCAATAAATTTAAATGCCGTAATTCCTTTAATCCTGCTTAAGAAATCAGAGCCCTGGTGGTGCAGTGGATGAGTGTTCAGCTGCAAACCCAAAGGTCAGCAGTTTGAATCCACTCTGTGGGGGCATTTCTGCTCTTTCCTTTAAGGTGACTACAATCAGAATGGATAGGTTAAGAAACAGGTTCTTAGGAATCAGTAATGTTATTATTCCTGTTCTGTTGATAAGGATTCTAAAGTCAAGAGGATAGGAAGTAATCTCCCCTGCCAGTCTCAGTGGTGGAGCAGGATTTATCTTTATACCCAGGGGCTCACTTGCACCTCAACTGAGCATCATCTGCATACAAATGGCAGTTGATAAGGGGAATGTGTAACTCGGAGTCTGGGGTAGGAAAGGGTGCAATTAACTGGTGGGAGTAAGCCAGAACTGTTTGGGAGAAATAAGGGCAGACACTAGGACCCACAGTGCCTTCCCAGAGAGTTGAACTTAGAGAAAGCATGTTGAGGAAGAAAGAAGCCAGCTAGAAGGCCTTAAGACCAACATTTGGGAAATTGGCAGAGGAAGAGAAACCTGCAAAGAGTACTGCGGAAAGAGAAACAGGGACAACGGGTCTGGGGTACTTGGGCAGAATTTTTGAGAAGGAAGTGGTCCACAGTGCCCACAGCCCAGGAGAACGCCGAGTGCCGAGAACCAACAAGTGCCAGAATGAGGCAATAGGGAAATCACTGGTGCTTTACTGAAAAACATTTCTTTGGTTCGGTAAAGTTGGAAGCCAAATTAAAGTAAAATGCAGAGTGAGTGGGAGGTGAGCATGAGCACCAGGACATGGCCGGTGTAAACAACTCTTTTTTAAAAAGTGGCCTTGAAGGGGAGTCAAAGATAGGACCGTGCTGGAGGTGGAGTCAGAAGTTTCCTTTCTTTTTCAAAGCAAGCAACTACACAGTGTTCAGTGCTGAAAGGAAGGAACATGCCAGATAGTGAGGGAAAATCAGAATACATAATTATCAGCTCTCCAGGGGTTACCCTGGAACAGAGTGACTCCAAAGACGGGAGATCCGCATCGTGAGCTCCGGGCAACTTGAGACTCAAAGAGGTACTCCTCTCCCTCTGCAGGACCGCGGGGAGGGTGGTTTCGAAGTTTAAGAGGGGAAATTGCCAGGTGCTCTGTGCAGGCTTGTGTGTGGGAGAGGTGAGAGGTGACTCTGCCCTGGGTTTATGGGGTCACTGTGAGTCTGATCCACTTGCCAGGCAATGAGTTTGTTTTTATTCTTCCCCCATGCAAAAAAATTTCAACTGCTGCTAACGAGAAGATTCGCAGCTCACATCCACCAGATGCTCCTTGGAAACCATGGGGCAATTCTACTCTGCCCTATAGGTCGCTATATGAGCTGAAATAGTTGGCAGCAGGTTTGAGTGTGTGTGTGTGTTTTGTTTTTAAGTGTGGTGGTTCAGTGCTACAACTCTCACCTCCCATGTGGGAGACCTGTGTACCTCAAGTGCAGCCACCTCCAGTCTTGAGTTCTCCTGTGATATGGGACAGGTTTCAGATTAAGACAGATCAGGAAGAAATACCTGGTGATCTACTCCCAAAAATGGGCCAGTGATAGTCCTATGGCTCACAATGGTCTGATCCTTGAGAGTCAAGGCTAATAACAATGTGTAGCAGGGACCAGACTGGACACTTGATACTCATTTACATGATCTTCTTTCCTGTTCATTATTACTCAGTGGGAGCCCTGGTAGCACAGTGGTTAAGAGCATGGCTGCTAAGGAAAGGTCGGCGGTTCAAACTCACCAGCCACTCTGTGGAAGAAAGGTGTGGCAGTTTGCTCTCCAGAAGGTTACAGCCTTGGAAACCCTACAGAGCAGTTCTACTTGGTTGTATAGGGTCACTGTGAGTCTGAATCCACTCAATGGCACACAACGACAGTGATTACTCGGTGAGGTAGGTGATATTATCTGTTTTACAGCACAGGGCATTGTGGCTCAGAACAGTGGGAACCCAGCTGAAGAGTTCACAGCTGTTCGGGGGCAGGGTGTCCAGGTCAGGCTTCACTTCACCATCTCTTGGAGAAGAAAGTCTGGTCACTGCCTTGGAGTATCTTTCAGTTGTGGTAGAGCGGTAAAAGTAGGAGGTTAGCAAATGTAATTAAAATAATGATTCAAGACCTAAATGAAATGTGAAAATTTGCCATAGGCTATGTGTGATCACAATCATATTTTATTTATGGCATTGCTTTGAATTATTTACTTCAGGGGAAACCTGTAATGTGAAA
Organism: Heterohyrax brucei; assembly: GCA_028571685.1. Taxonomy (NCBI): domain Eukaryota; kingdom Metazoa; phylum Chordata; class Mammalia; order Hyracoidea; family Procaviidae; genus Heterohyrax; species Heterohyrax brucei. Next base: position 106,930,510 of record CM053142.1, read on the forward strand.
GCTGAAAATTAAGGCCATTTGAATAACGGTTCTATGATTTACCTTTTGTTTTTTTTACATATCTGCATAGCAGGTATTGTGAACATCTACTTCATTCATTGTCACCTGCATTTCTTTCTAAAGCCCACAGTAAGAGTTTTAAAACTTGGTAATGTTCAGATGTTTAAAGCATGTGAAACTCTTCTGTTGATATTTTATTGCCAAAGAATCACAGACTGAAGATGGGGCTTGATAGGGATGAAACTGACACAAACAGTATGTCCAAATTGATGTTGGCCTCTGCAAGGTAAGCTTGTGGTTATGGGAAGCCCAATTTGAAGATCACTATGCTGGTTTCAGTTTACAGTGTACGTCAGTGTAGCTGAGATTTTTACATGTGGCATATTAAGAACTAACTAAATAACCAAGTTGGAAATATAGGCTATGCAGGGGGTTCTCAGTGATACGGAAAGGAACTTAGTAAAGGAACCAGGATAGTTATTGGAGGCTCTGAATCACATCTCCAAAATTGTATCCATCATAGCTCTAGATAGGCACAGGTGCTTCCTAAGTTTTAACTGAATTAATTAATGGGCTACAGAGCTGAAGCCAACTTAAAGGGTGAGGTTATTGCGGGTGGGTGTTAGAAATGGTGTTTCCAGTGACTCACATTTGAGAATTATTTTTCTATCACATTATTTACTAGAGTATTTCATACTACTTTTATAATGTTTTTAATTTATTCCTAAAAATAAACACTGTTAAAGTAGCAAGATTGCACTATTATCCCCACTTTCACATTGTATAGAGGATTGGATGTTAAGTGACTTGGGTCCAGTCAAAAGCTGAGCCTCCCAAGCATCCTCAATCACAGGCCTTAACTTTACCAAAGTCCAAATTATCTGCCTTTCTATTTTCTTTTGTAACTTAATATGGTGTGCAATTTAGTTTTTAACAAGTTTAAATTCAACTTAGAAAACTAAGCAAGTATCAACATAGGTAGTCTGCAAAAGGTGAATTCCTGAAACATTATTATTTTCTGATGGGTACCATCCATTCTATTCCATTAAAATTTAACAGGATCTTAGAAAGTTGAAAACACTGATTTGGTCACCAAAAACACAGTTAAAGGGAAATGAACCACTTAGACTCCTAGGAAAATGTTGCATTAAGATGGTTAATAATATGCAACATTAGCCTCAATAAACTGTACACATACTTCCTGTTAATAATCTGAACACCATACTAATTGTTCTTGAACCAGCCTCCATGACACAAGCCTTCTCTGTAGAGTCTCTGAAGCAACAGGCCTAATGGAGTATCATTGAGTACGTAAAGATCAACAAAGAAAGCAAAAAAAATCTAACTTAATTACTACTATGTTTTGTAACACCAATTGATGAAAAATAAATGTATTTGGTTTGTGACCACTATAGAGGGCAATAACCCAAAACCAAACCCATTGTCCCCAAGTCAGTCTGGAGTCAGTAATCCTATAGGATAGAGGTAAGTTGTCCCCTGGGGATTCCAAAGGAAACAGGTGGTGGATTTGCACTGCCAACTTTTTCGTTAGCAGCCAAGCTCTTAACCAGTGTACCACCCAAAAAAAATATCCAAACCCACTGCCATAGAGTCGATTCTGACTCAAAGACCCTATAGGTTACAGTAGAACTATCCCACAGAGCTTCCCAGGAGTGCCTGGCAGATTAACTGCCAACCTTTTGGCCAGGGCTCTATAAACAGCAATACTCAGTAATTGATAACTCAAGGTTTATGAAGCTGAATGATTAGTTTCTCTTATATGGATGAGCACAAAGCTGGTTCCTATGAGACAGGTTAAAGATGTCCCAAATGTACAACCTTCCTAAACTGCTGTCCCACTCCAGCATCTCTGACATCAACTATTCTTCCTCCTTCCTGCTCTGGGTGCCATAATTCGCTGCAACAGCTCTTAACTCATGAAACCGCATCTCACGGAAATGGCTCACACAGTTGTGGAGGCTGGCAAGTCCCAGATCCAGGGGTCAGGCATCAGCTGGAGGGTTCCCCCAACCCACATGGCTGCAGGGGATGAGAAAACCAAACTGACAGACCAAATGGCAGGTTGCTGATTATGAACTTGATGTGAGATCCAGTTAACAGAGAATTTCTCCAGATGCACATCACACCCTAAAGGAAAGTCCCTCTAGTTGAGATGGCAGGTGGGGTGACTTGCAGCATACCCTCGAACATCGTGGTGACTCAAGATGCATCCCTAGTCCTGCCCCATTAACACAACCACAGGTACAGAGGCTAGGATTCACACAGCACATCACAAAATAGAGGATAATGACATCAGATCACAAAATGGATGACAACCATACAATTCTAGGAATTATGGCCTAGCCAAGTTGACACATAGCTCCAATCATCACAGGTTCCATCCACATACCTTATTAGGACAGACCCACTCAATCACTGTACATAAATCACAAAGACTGGCTAGCAAAAACAAACAATGACCTGTTGCTGTCGAGTTGATTACAACTCACAGCAACATATACGACAGAGCAGAACTGCTGCAGAGAGTGTCCAAGGAGTGCCTGGTAGATTTGAACTGCCACAGGACTTTTGGTTAGCCAACACAGCACTTAACCACTACTCACCAGGCTTTCCAAGACTATGGCTAGAAGGGCCATATTAAGTAATTTATTACCTCAAAGAAGCTATTAAAAATTTAGTTATCCCCAGACAAGGAAATATAAGCAAGATGCTTAAAAGTAATTTCTTACAGCAGTTGGCATTATTAATGCATATCTATGTCAGTATTAGCCAGCCAAAGCCCAAATTTACTTTGAAAACATGAAAATAATCACTGTGATTTGGAGAATCAGCATGAAACTTTTTGATCCAGTTTTAAATTGAAGTTGGTTTCGCAGGTTATGACAATCATCCATATACCCAGCTTGACTCTTGAAACCGTCTTAAGCACTTCATTTACCAACATCCATTCTAGCAACCAGCTCCTCCTGGTATTTGCCTTCCTGCATCTGTCCACTGTCTTCCTCTCCTTGAGGGAACAGACTGTGTCTCTGTAAGCACTCCTTCCAATCTAGCACAGGATCTTGCTCTCAGTGACCTTTTTAAAGGAAAGAATAACCAAAAAAGCAGCAGTTAAGACTGAAAAGTAAGGTTACCTACCCTTGACTAAAAAGACCACTGCAGTGGCTGTTTACAAAACCCTTTTTAAGTTTCATATACAAAATCCTCTTTTTGTTTTTTTGAAATCTGAGAAAATTTCTCTCTAAATCATTCTTCATCACTCACCACCACCACCACCCTCCCTACCCACTCCCCCCCCCCCCCCAGAAAAGTAGCTTTTGTTTTTTGGTTGTCATCTTAAATGACTCCCACAGTGAACACCCTGGGGATGTATGATTTTGTTAATTCTGTTACAGTTGCTTTGGTCTTTTATCAAGAATTTCATGAATTGCCTTTCAGTTGCAGCTCCTAACTGGAATGCTCCTTCCCCAGCATTCTGCCCTCCCTGCTCTTCTCACAGTTCTATCTGCATATTCCACTGGAGAAGAACAAGGAGAAACACTGAGGTGGACATTTTAGCCTGATTTTTGGCCCTGAGCCCCTGGAGCAGCATTATTTGGGTAGGTCAAATTCACTCACCACTACACAAGACCACCAGAATTCCTTACATACTGCAATGTGAGGCTTAGGAGTCTGCAGAATTTTGTTTTGGTTATTCTAAAATCTGGGCCTTGCAAGAGATAAAAATATAGGATGCTCTCACCCCTTCCTCCCACCCCCTCTGACCTGGGCAAGCAGAGTAGGTGGTCTCTGCCTATGCATAAACACACACCAAAAGACCTTTTTCCACATCCCATCCCATCCCATCCCATCCATCTCCTGTCCCCTCCCTGCTCCACAGGAGCCACACTTAGGATAAAGACTGGGCTACAGGGGGTTCTGCTGTAAATGACAGTATGTGCAGAGACGGACTTCAGCATCAATGGGTTTAAATCATAGGTCCATCATATCTTTTTCTTCCCAATAAAATGAGAATACCAAAAGCCATTTCATAAAGAGTGAAATGTTTATAAAGCACCGGTGTCCTATAGCTGTTGAGGAAGCATTAATTTTGTTTCATTCAAAATCTTTCACCTGTATCATCTCAACTGATCTTTGCAGGATCCCTGAGAGGCAGGCAGCACAGGTATAACTGCCCTCTTAGAGATGATTAATCTGCTCGTATCAGTTCTTGCTACCATTCAGGCATTGTTCTAAACACTTTATATTTAGTCACATCAAACTTAGGAAGTGGCTACCAATGGTCCCCTTTTATAGATAAGGAAAACTAAGGCACAGAAAGCCTACATCACTTGCCCAAGATCAAAGCACCACTGAAGCAAAGACAGCAACAGGGGACAGGGCATAGAATATGGCCAGAGCGGAGAGTCAGAGCTCTGACCAAGAGCCCAGGAAACCTGCTGGGAAAGGGATTTCCACCCTTCACATTTTGCATTTTGGAGACGTGGGTCGGAGTGAGGAGGAATACTCCTGCAGCATCTGCTTGTTCAGTCTTCATGACACATAGCACTTTCTACTTTATATGATCACAAAGTTATTAATGAATATTAGTAATCTCCTTCTGAAAGGAAAGGATCATCTGCGTCTCATTCATAGATCCTCTCCCAGGAGGAGCACACAATAGTTACTTTAATAAGTATGAATTGGTTGAGTCTGAACAAACGAACATGCCTGGGTTCCAAAAGGAATTCTCTTTCATTATGTTTATTTTGTAACCCCACAATGAGCTAAATGCTATTTTCAAATTTTGTCTCCTGGTAGTAAGAAATTTTAAGGAAGATTCCTTGGGTGGGGGGGAGGCAGAATAACTGAGTCTTTTTCACTCTTTTTTTCTGGCAACTGTGATATGGTCCCTATCTTCATGTTTTTATTTTTTGTACTTGTACCCATTTAAAACCATAAATACTGTAGATTAAAAAAAATCAAATGCATGATTTTTTAAGAGCTATCCACTCACATCTATTAAAATGCATTACAGCCTACAAATATCAAATCACAATGGATTTTAATAGCTTCTGTTGCTGTGAGTGAGAATTGACTGCCCAGCAGTGGGTCTGGGCTCTCTGTGTATATGTAAGTTTAAGAAGCAGGATACCCTGCTGTCCTCCATTGAGAGTTGTGAGTGGTAGTGAAGTATGTTTCTACCTTGTATTCCTGAGTGGATTTGAGTTGTAAATGTCAGCCTGAAATAAACTGAATTTGAAATTTTGATGAGTTTCATAGCTTTTAACATTTCATTCAATGGAAAGCAAAGAATATTCCAACTGAAAGACATCTTAATTATTTCCAGTTTTAACTTGACTTTCTCCAGTCCTCCTGGTAAGAAATAGCTGCTTCCATGTCAAAGAAATCTGTTTTTACACTGTTTTCTGTCCTGCTATATAAGTACTCTTCCTTTTTGTGCCTGGTGCACTGAATTCTTGTTAAGCTTATAAAAAGCAATCGAGGACAATAAAAAGCGTGTTTATTTTTAAAAAAGAGAGAAGTCATCCACAACTCTACTCTTCAGTTAATAACTACCCTTTTTGCAAACGTTCTTTCGATATTCTCTGCTTATCTATTTTATATTGTTTCAGTGGTATGCGGCACACAATGTGGTATGTAACCTCTTCGGTTTAACATGACACCACAAATATTGCGACGCTCTTGCTTACTCACAGTCCTCCTTACCTAACTGCTGTGAAGTGTGCCTAACGTTGGGAGCTGTCAGACATCCAGGCTGCCTCCGGGCTCCCGGGGCGCACGGGGCACCCAAGCCTCGCCTCAGGAGGCGGGGGCGGGGCATGCCGGAGTCCCGCCCCGTCTCCTTCCGCCTCTCTGCCCCTCTCTCCAAGTGGTGTCCTGAGCCTCCTGGAACTGCCTCTGGGGACTCGGGAGGTCAAGGACCAGCCTAAAGTGGGACTTCTCCCCACTAGGGCTTGTGACTACCTTCCAACCCTCTCTCCCCACTACCCAGGCCCAGTCCTGGTGGAAAGACACACCAAGACGCGGGTCTCTTCGGTTCCGAGGCCAAGGTTCTGTCCTCTTCCCTGCACTCTCCCCCTGCGGCGCCAGTGTGGACTCCTCCCAGCAGCTCTCGCCTTCCGTCCTAGCAATCAGCAGACATACCGTGCGCCTAGAGAGACGATCTGGGCGAGCTGCGCTCGGCGCCATGGTCTACTTGTACTCCCAAGAAGTTCGGCAGCTGCTCCACAACAAGTTCGTGGTCATCCTGGGAGACTCCATCCAGAGGTCTGTGTACAAGGACCTGGTACTTCTGCTGCAGAAGGACTGTCTGCTCACCACCGCCCAGCTTAAGGCCAAGGGGGAGCTGAGCTTCGAGCAGGACGAGCTGCTGAGAGGTGGCAAAAGGGATGGTTTGCACAACGGGACCCAGTATCGCGAGGTCCGTGAGTTCCGCTCCGGCCACCACCTGGTACGTTTCTACTTCCTCACGCGCGTGTACTCTGAGTACCTTGAGGCCATCTTGGATGAGTTGCAGGGCGGATGGTATGCCCCGGATGTGTTCATCATGAACTCCTGTCTCTGGGACCTCTCCAGGTATGGTCCGGACTCCTGGAGGAGCTACCGGGAGAACCTGGAGAGCCTGTTCCGGCACCTTGGCCAGGTGCTACCAGAAGACTGCCTCCTGGTGTGGAACACGGCCATGCCCGTGGGCAGAAAAGTCACCGGGGGGTTGATCTCTGCAGAGCAGCAGCTCAGCACTGCCGCGCTGCATGAGGACGTGGTAGAGGCCAACTTCTACAGCTCCGCTGAGGCGATAAAACATGGTTTTGATGTACTGGACTTGCATTTCCACTTTCGCCACTCGCAGTGCCACCGGCAGGGAGATGGCGTGCATTGGAATGAATATGCACACCGGCATCTCTCACAGCTGCTGCTGGCCCATGTGGCCGATGCCTGGGGTGTGGAGCTGCCCACCCGAGACCCCTTGATCAAAAATGGGCAGGTGAGGAGGCTAGCTGGCCAGAGGTCTGAGAGGCAGCGCCATACTAACAGAGATGAATTGGCTTTGCTTCGGCCCTCGTCCCCACCCCATCGCATGGCTCGGCGCTCCTCGAGACCCCTGCGCCCGCTCCTGCCCCCAACCTCATCCTCAAAAGAGCAGCGCACATCATACTCCTCAAAATCTCATTCCGTGCCCCATAGCCGGGAGAGGACCCGATTCTCTCCCCGTGACCAAGATTCCTCTTTTTTCTCAAAGCAGCGGCACCAGTCAGATCGGTTGTCCTTCAGCGATTTCCACTTGGATGATCCTTTACCTACCAACATGGGATTTGTCGTGGAAGGAAACTTTGTATTTGGTTCTCAGCCGCCTGTGCCCCTTTTCTCGACACCTGATTATCAGCAGCGGGCTCCCGTGGTTCACCGGGGTTTCTCCCGGTATTCTCATGGTCCTTATGTTCACGGAAAGCAGAGACCCAGATCTTCAAAGAGACCGACGCCACGCCATCCGGAGTCAAGGCGATAACAGACTGACGCGAACCTTTCCCGCTGCCTCTCTGTGGAGGCGCTTAGAGAGGTGGCCTCCATCTCCCTTTCCGTTGGCATGGCTTAACAGACTGACCTCCTTCAGCCTTTTGTTACCCTTGGACTTGTTTTTGTGCATCACTAGAGTCTTCTTCCCCACTTCCTGGGGGTGACCAAGCATAATTCCTCCTGCCTGACTTCCTAGTCTCCTTTTTTGCCTTTTTGTAAAAATAAAATTGAAATAAAGAAGCTGTTTGACAAAAACTAGTTGTAGATCTTCTGTGTGTCTGTATTTAATGGATACCTGTAACAGCTCTGGGAGGGCAAGGATAATAATGTAATGTGATGAATGAGTAATTATGGTATCCATGTGATAAGCTATCCAAAGTCAAATTTGTTTAAAACCGTTCTTCAGTGAATTTCCATAAAATGAATCTGCCTCACTACAAATAAGCAACATTTATGTTAAGTTTCTGTGATCATGTTTCCCAGTCACTGAAATTCAGACCTGGAAAGACTAAAATCATAAATTTAAAACATTAACAAACAAGGAAACAGAGAGGAGAGAAGAGTAATTTGAACAAGGTCGCATGAAAAATTATTCTTTGTCAAATAGTCTTAACTAGTTTATACTACTTTTTCAGTTTATTCTGACTTTAAAACCACCAAACTGATTTATATCATCAATACCTGACAAAGCAAGTCCTATCAAATAGTGGTCTTTTAACTATGAAGTCAAAGCAAACAATTCCTATAGTTCCGTAACCAGGAAAGTATTGTTTAGATGTGCAATGGAGTGTATATATATATATATATACAAGCTAGAGTACATGACATGCGTGTGACTTAATGATTTCTTGACGTGCCTTAAATTTTGGAGTTGACAAGATTTTAATATGTACATTCAATGGCAATGTGAATCATTACTATAGAATAAAATGGAAGGGGTCACCCAGTACATAAATAGCTGTGTCATTTCTGACAGATCATCATGGTCATCTATTCTCTGTTTTGTAAGAATGTCAGCATCACCAAGGTGGTTTAAATGCTGGGCTCTTTGTCACACTTGGGTGGACTAGTAGAGTGTTAATATTTAGATAAAATAGGATGTGACTAAAATTGTTGGACTGAAAACAGGAGCTTTCACTGAATTGCTTCAACTGGTTTATAACTCCCAATAGGAGCATCCCTAAATTTGACCGTGAGGGTAAGGAAATAATTACCCTCAAAAATGAAGTTCATGAAATAAAAAATAGATGAGAGCAGGTATCTGCAGAAGAAATATGCAGCAGCTTTTAGTCTACAGAACCTTAAAGTTCCTGGGGAATAGAGCCTTCATTTTATCTGTCTTGGTGTCTTGATTGTTAACACATTCTCTGGCATTTAGGAAGGAATAAACAGGTGGCTTATAAATGCATTCCTGATGGGACTACAGCCCAAGTTTCCAATGAGAGAAGATAAATTGATCTGTACTCATCATAGCAGGTCTGAGGGAATACTGCCAAAACAGCATGATGATAAGCTTTGAGGACTCGAAAGGTGGTGCCTACTTGGCAGAATTTCTGTGTATGTCCCAGCACAGCTGTAGAGAAGGGACCTGCCTGGCATATTTAAATGTTTAATCCAATTAAGAAGATAAGAACACTACACTGAGATCTTGATTAGTTTCTGTTAGCCATCAAGATGGGCCAGTTACATTCATTCTGGCTTTGTGTCTCCTAAGCAACAGCAAGCAGCATTCACTTGCTGATCTGAGTAAGCTGGTGCACTTAGTATTTATATTTCCATGCATAAATCAGTACACTGGCATTCTGGTTTGTGTTTCTCTTTTGTTAAGCTAGATTAGTATGTGTTGGTTGTTCTTACTCTGATCACACCTGAGGAACCAAGGAGACTGTGTTCTTAAATATACAGTGATAAGGACCAGACACTGAGTCAATGATAAATCCATTACATGACAGATAAAATTGTACCTTTGCAAGAGCACCAGTCCTAACTCTTGCGTTTCTCAGATGGATACAAGTGCAGGGAGACCTAAAAGAGGACAACCTTTTCTTCATAAGTGCATTAGTTTCTGATGGCTGCTTTAACATCACCACAAACTTGGTGATTTAAAGCAACACACATTTACTGTTGTAGTTCTGGAGGTCAGAAGTCTGCAGTCTGCTTCACTGAGTCTCCAAAGGCTGAAGGGAGTATCTGTTTTCTTGGCCTTTTTGACATCTAGAGCTGCATTCCTTGCATTTTTTGGTTCCTGACTTCTTCCTCCAAAGCCAGCAGTACAGCATCTTTCCTAAGTGGTCACATTGCCTTCTTCTGTGCTGTCAAAACTCTCCCTCTCTCACCTTCATAAAGACATTTGTAATTGGATTTAGGGATCACCTAGATAATACAGGAGCCCTGGTGGTGCAGTGGTTAAGAGTTTGGCTGCCAGTCAAAAAGCCAACAGTTTGAATCTACCCTTTGGAAATCTTATGGGGCAGTTCTATTCTGTCCTATAGAGTGGCTTTCAGTTGGAACCAACCTAAAAGTAATGAGATTGGGTTTTTCTGTTTGTTTGTTTTAGATAATATAGGATCTTGAGATCTTTAATTGCAACTGCAAAGTCTCTTTTTCCATTTAATGTAATATCCACAGGTTCAGGCTTAGGGATTGGATATTTTGGACGCCATTATTCAGCCTACCACACTGGACATCCCATCATCCAAGAAATTCTATAGTCCTTCATAACTTCTCTACATTCTTTTCCTTGTCTTTTTTTAAGTTTCCTCTCTGGTTTCTTGCTACTGCTCACCCTCCATTTTCTCTCTACTCCTGATCCTAAATATTCCCCAATCAAACAACTCACCCATTCTTGTGCTAGTTAACATTCTCTGCTCCTGTGTCCTGTGTGTTCTTATTCTCTGTTCTACAAATGTTGCACTACATTTTATACTGCCAAGAACAATGACATCACAAATTTAATGCTCCAGATGAAAAACAATTGTTTTTCCCCCCAATTTTTTTGTCTTCTCCCACTTTTCTCTTAAGCCAGAATCCTTTATTCCCCCTTCTCTTCACACTCTTTCCTCCCATATCTCATCAATCAACAAGAAATCAGTTCTACTTTAAAAGTAAATGTTAAATTTTCCATTTCTCACCATTTCCATTGCCAATCTTCTGGCCCAAACCACTGTTACCCCCATTTAGATTATTGCCACAGCCTCTGAAATAGGCTCTTTGATTCCATTCTTACCCCTTTTCAATCCATTTTTTTCCAGGCCAGCAGTCAGAGCATTCTTAAAGAGTCATAGAATGTTATTCCATTGCTCAAAAGTCTTCAGTGATTTACCATTGCCTTGTAATAAAATCATTGCTATCTTCTACACTGTCCCACGTGATCAGGCTTCTGTCTGTCCCGACGATGGTACCTTCTAGCACTTCCTTCATTGCTCTTACCCCTTCAGCCACACACAACTTCTTTCTGCTCCTGCAACAACAGGTCAAGCACTTTTATGACTTGGATCTTAGCACTTGCTGTTCCTCTTGCTTGGAATGTTCTGTGTCCCTTACCATCTAGTTCTTACAACATTTAACTCTTCATTCTCCCTTACCTTTCCAAGTCACCTCTTGAGAGACCTTTCATGACTGATCTAAAAGTACTGTTAAGCCAAAAAAACAAACCCACTGCCTTCAAGTCCGGTCCAACTCACAGCAACACTAGGAGTCAGGGTAAAACTGCTCCATAGAGTTTCTAAGGAACACCTGGTGGATTTCAACTGCCGACCTTTGGATTAGCAAATGTAGCACTAAACCCACTGTGCCAACAGGATTTCTAAAAGTACTGTTATTACCTACCAAAGCACTGTCTATGTCCTTTGTATTACTTTTACTTAAGCCACTCAGCAATGCTTTCAGTAGTTACTTGCCTCCTGGATTAGAATGTGACCTCTGTGTGTCTTGTTCACTATTGAATTCCCAGTGCCTACCACAATGCCTTGGAAACCCTGGTGGTGTAATGGTTAAGAGCTACATCTGCTAACCAAAAAGTTGGCAGTTCAAATCCACCAGACACTCCTTAGAAACTCTAAGGGGCCCTTCTACTCTGTCCATTAGAGTCCATGTGAGTCTGAATCAACTTGACGGTAATAGGTTTTTTTTTTTTGTGTGTGTGTGTGTGTGTGTGTTTTTACCACAATGCCTGGCAAATAAAGGCCCAAGTATTTTAAGTTAAATGTTCCAGAATGTAGTGAATTCACATTGTATTCTCAACCAAAAATTCAATTTGTATTTAAAGTTGAACAACATTTCAGTTACTTTTCTCAAGAAAACGTCTGTAGTACTTTCCCATAACTTGACCTAAGTCAGCTTGGATGGCCAAACTACCTCACCCCCAGGCTCACCCAGTCAGGGACATGACCACTCACTGGGCCAAGATCCTGGTAGCATATTTAGTGGGCGCTTACCTGTGATATCAAATGGCCTTTATCTTTTAACCGGAGACTTTCTTCTGTGCCCATTTCTGCTATTATTACTTTGCTCCTTAAATCAAAGAAACCTAGTAACGCAATCAAGCTCTCATCTGATAAAAAAAAGAGCCAAAATTATTCAGCCTTTCTCAGTGAAATCAGTGCTCTATTGTTAAGACTTAGAACGCAGGGTTCACCTGGCCTATTCTCTAGCCTTAAGATATGACAGCCCTCAAAACGTTTTATGCTTGACTCTTGTTTAAAGCTTTCTGGGAAAAATTTTAAAAAGAGTAAGATTTATGATGAATTTGCTATTTTTTACAAGACCCTATAATAAAGTATACTATATTATACTGAAGGCCAAAATTTTAAAGCTGTAACTATATTTCTTATTTTTGTAAGAACAAGCAAAGCAAGGTCCATCGTTGAAACACAAATGGACTCTCACATCGTTCCATCCGAGATGACCCGTGCCCCTCCTCACAAGTCAGCAACCCAGCTCTTGCTTCTTTGTAGGGATCCCACTTTGCATAACTTCAGAGCAATATTCAGGCTGAATTCTGGAGCTGTGCAAAGTGGCAGCTCTGTCTTTTCAACAATTTTGTACTCATGAATTTGGCAGTGGTGAGTTGATGTGAAAACTCAAATCATTAAGAGACATTAATTTACTATTGCTGCAAACTACCATATGTTTGCTTCTATATACTCATTCCTCCATTTCTTTATATATATTTTTAATCACGTCCTTCTTCTGAATGCTTAGTTTATTGGTCTTTGTTGTTGTTGTTGTTGTTATTGTTGTTTACTAGACTTTCTCCTTTAGACCTTAAAGAAACATGTCCTAACACCTGTTCTTTTGAACCACAATCCCTACTCTGCATGCATTCTACAGGAAGGAAGTTTACAGGAAAATTCATCCTTACCACCTTGGCGAAAATTCACAGTGACCTTTATTGAGTAACAGGCTCTGAGAAATTCTGCATGAAATAAACATGCCTAAATAATAGAAGGGAGTCCTGGTGGTGCAGTGCCTAAGTTCTGCAGCTGCAAACCCAAAGGTTAGCAGTTCAAATCCACCATGCAGTCCTTGGAAACTCCTTGGAACAGTTCTACTCTGTCCTAAAGGGTCGCTGTGAGTCAGAATTGACTCAGTGGCAGTGGGTTTTGGTTTTTTTAAATACTAGAAACTTAGCATCGAACAATTTTATTTAACAGCTGAATTCTTTTTATGTGTAGCATCTTTTAAAAAAGTATTTGGGAAATATATTCTAGAGACTGCAGAGAAAATCACTGAGCTAAACAAAGAGGTTTATGGGTGAAATTTTATACATGAAGCCCTTTTCTTGATGTAGCATTTTAATAATCTCTGCACAAACATGAATTAAAATCTATTAAGTAAGCCTGGGATAAACTTGGGAATAGCTAGTTAACTGAAGTGGGTTGAAATGGACTAGAAGAAGCTGAAATCAGTGAAGACTGTCCTCATCTTCCTGTAAAATGGAGGAAGCACTGGGACAGCCTGCCTTGATAATAAAGAGTGGAAAGTTTGCAGTCTAGCCCGCAGAGTGTGTTGTGCCATGGAGGCACTCCAGCCCAGGTGTGCCAGGGGCCTGGCATGAAGTGTCCTAAAATGCTTCTCAGTGGACCATGGTCATTAGGAGGTAGTGACAGCATTGTCTATCAACACTTAATGACTGTTTGGGAGTAGAACTTCAACCCTTAGGAAAGAGTCTATTTTGAAGGGATAAGAGCATTAGCAAAGCCAGACACTTCTGATGAAGAGCAGACACAACCAGGCCATGTAGTCTCGCAATGGCTAGTCTGGGTTCTGGATAGGTGCCCTCTATATAATCATGATGCCTTCTTGACACAACTGGCAGCTGGCTTCTTGAATTTGGCTTCTTATCTTCATTTCTCACTCTCTTGTCTACATATACCAAAGCAAAACCAAGCCCATTGCCATCAAGTCAGTTCTGGCTCATAGGAATGTGTAGGACAGAGTAGAACTGCCCCATATGGTTTCAAAGGCTGTAATTTTTACAGAAGTAGACTGCTACAGCTTTCTCCTCCAGAACAGCTGATGGGCTCAAACCACCAACCTTTTGGTTGGCAGCAGAGTGCTTAGCCACACTACTCCTCATGTCTCATGAGCTAATTTTTGGCAATTAGTCGTTGATTTTTCAGCTCCGTATTTGTGTCAGAGGTGCCCTTCTGGTACAGTAGGTAAGGACTTGATTGCTTGCTGAAAGGTCAGCATTCTAAACCCACCAGCTGCTCCACAGGAGAAAGATGTGACAGTCTCTTTCCATAAAGGTTTATACCACTGGGAGCCCTATGGGGCGGTTCTACTCTGTCCTGCAAAGTCACCGTAAGTTGGAATCTACTTTAAGGCAGTGGATATGTTAGGCAGCCAGAATGATACTTTTTCTACTGTCCACTCTTCCTAAGCTGCATTTATGGATTGAATTGCATCCCCCCCAAAATATACATTCAGGTTCTAATCCCTGATGCTTGTGAAAATGACCTTTCTTGGAAACATGGTCTTTGACCGTATTATCAGTTAACATGTGGCGCATAGGAGGTAGGATAGGTCTTAGACCAATGTGAGTAGCATTCTTATAAAAGAGAAGAGACTCATGACACATCAACTCATGAAATAAATGTTACCACCTACCTGAGAGTGCTATGTTCTTCTAAATAATCATCCGATGAAACCAAATAGTAAACATTTTCCCTAGACCAAACATGAGAGTAAGGTGGACAGGGAAACCAGATTAAAGGAAAGAGGGCCAACAGAATAGAAATAATGATACAGTGTAAAAAAATGTAACCAATGTCACTGAACAAATATGTAGAGAAATTGTTAAAGGAGAACCTAACTTGCTGTGTAAACTTACAGCAAAAGCAAAATAAAATGTCTAAAAAGAGAGAGAAGAGACACAGACACAAGCAGAAGATGACTGTTTGAAAACAGAGGCAGAGATTGGAGTAAAGTATCTACAAGCCAAGGAATGCCTGGGACTACCAGAAGCTGGGTGAAAAAGGAACTCCCCTAGAGCCTTCTGGGAGAGCATGCACAGCTCTGCAGAAACCCTGAATTCTTAGCCTCTAGAACTGTGGGACAGGAAATAACCTGTTGTACTTGTTACAGCAGCCCTAAGAAGCTGATACGCCACACGTTGTCCGAGGCAGTGATGCTCAAACTTTGTTTGGCCTCACTGAGAATCAGCTTGGTAAGCTAGTTAAAACACCATTGCTGCTCCCCTTCCTGTCCCAGTTTCTGATTCAGCAGGGATTGTGTGGGTCCAGAAAGCCCAGTGGTGCAATGGTTAAGCCCTTGGCAGCTAACTGTAAGGTTAGCAGTTCGAACCCACCTAGCTGCTGTGCAGGAGAAAGACCTGGTTATCAACGTTGCTAAAGATGACAGCCTAGAAAACCACATGGGTGAGGTCTCCTCTGTCACTTGGGGTCATTATGTGTCTAAATCAACTGAGACTGCACCTAACAACAACAGCAGGATGTGGCCCTAGAATTTGCCTTTCTAACAAGTCCTCAGATAGTGGGACCCATACTTTAAAACCAGTACTCTAACTTATTTTATTCCCAAAGAAACAGAAAGGTAAAAAGAACAATGTCATCGACTCGTAATTTACCGTAACCTACATTTTAATTTAAGCTTGTTAACATTTTGACATGTTTTAAAAATCTTTTTTTTTTTTGAAGTATTTGAAAGTAAATTTCTTCATATTTTACCTCTAAATATTTCACATTTAGGAAATATGAACATTTTCCTGCCTAATCACAAGATTATCCCATCTAATAGATTAGTATCACATGTAACACAACTGACGATAACTGGCTGCTGTCACCTCATACCTAATCCGAGAAATGTTATCTACAGTTGTTTGTTCTGACTGAAATCCATGCAAGGATCACACACTGCATTGGTTTTTATGTCTCTTAAATCTCTTTCAGTGTAGAACTGAATTTCCTCCCAAACAGATGTACACCCTTCTCTTTTTCCCTAACAGTGACTTGTTAGAAAGACTTGTCCTATAGAATGTCTCACTTTATGAATTTGATGATTTCTTCATGATATAACTTTTATTTTATTCTCTGTATTGTCTATAAAGTTAGTATACTTCCCCTGGCACTGATGCCCTGAATTTGTACTTGTAGCCTACTGGACTGTGACAGAATAAAATTTTTCCATGTCAAAGCCATCCACTTGTGGTGTTTCAGTTAGAGCAGTACTAGATGACCAAGACACTTAGCAATCTTTCACTTCCAATTTTAGCATCCACTGATGAATCTTGTCTGAAACAATGACTTCACTAGAAGCAGTTCAAACCCACCAGCCACTCCTTGGGAACCTATGGGGCAAACTTAATCTGTCCTATCACCGTGAGTTGGAATCCATTCGACAGCAATGGGTTATTGCCGTCTATTGGCGCCCATACATTTGTTAACTCAGTAAACAAATGCTCACTTTGTATTAGGCAATTACAGTTAAAATTTCCAGGTTAGAGATAAAACTTAGATATAAAAGCCATATGATATAAGCTCATTCAAGAAAATTGCTACTGGGGTGAACTGACTAAGAATGCTTGATTATTTCCTTAATCCCAGATTCTCAGACCTTTCTACTGAAATGCCTCTGATGGCCTGCATCTGCAGGAGTGAACCTCTATCCACAGAAGTCTACCTGAAGCAGCTCAACCCAAGGATAAAATTTATTTCAAGCCTCATGTGAACACACTAACTGAAATTCTGTGGTTGCCTCCTTGCAATGTCATTATTTGTTTTGTATATTTAAAATAATGCCCTTCATAACACTGAGTAAAATAAGCACTATAAAAATACAGTGGGATTTGGGGTCTTCATCTGTAAACAAGGATGACAGCATTTACGTCATAGGATTACTAAGGGCATCAACTAGGTTAATATTTATAAAGCCCTTGCAACAGTGGCTGGCACATAGACAGCACTATATAAATATTTGCTAAATAAACTGTAAAATATATTACAAGTTCACCCTATTGTTTAGCTTCCACCAGGCAATCCCCTCCCCAGATTGTAGTAGTCCATCTGAGTATAACTTTAATATTTAAGTACGTTATTGTGGAGGGAATAGGAGAAAGAAGAGAATGTGATTATTAATGTGGAATAAGTGAAGAAAGGGAGCGAAGAATGCAGGGACAGGGGCAGAAAGGCCGTGGAGTTGGCAAAGGCCAGCAGAGTGGCCAGGCTGGTCAGGGAAGCCAATTTAACAACCATTTTGGAGCACCTGCCGAAGACACAGTGCCAGGGACTAAGGACTGAGAAACTGAACACTTGTGATGCTACCGTGTATGTGTCTTAGACCACTCCCATCAGAATCGCCTGCACCAGGTGTTAAAAATGCAGTGTGTGGCCCTATCCTAGATCCACACAATCAGCATTACTGGAAGTGGTTCCTGGAATCAGACCTTCAAACCAGTTTTAATTCTGTATATAATCAGAATGTGAAAAATCACTGTTGTGATATTTTGCAGCAGCAATGCCCATTTCTTCTTGCAAAAGTAATATTTTTAATTATTCTTTTAAAATAATATCCCATTCACCATGTTGGAATAGCCTAGAATTTTAGGCTGCCAGAAAACTTGGTAATTATTTAGTCCAGTGATTCCTAAACCTAGTGGCATATTACGATACTCTGGGAGCTTTAAAAAAAAAAACAAAATTTAGTACACAGACCCCACCTGAAAACAAATCAGAAATTCTTTGGCCAGAACCTAAGCATGAAAATATTTAAAAGCTTTCTAGATTTTTCTAATGCGCAGTCAGAATGAACAATCATTTTTCTAGTCCAGAAGCCCTCATGGTACAGTGGTTGAGAGCCTGGCTGCCAACCAAAAGTTAGCAGTTCAAATCTACCAGCTGTTCCTTGGAAACCTCAAGAGGCAGTTCTGCTCTGTCCAGCAGGGTCACTGTGAGTCAGAATCAACTTGATGGCAACAACTTTGACTTTTTGCTTAAAAAAAAAAAAATCTAGCCCAATCTTTTCGTTTTGCAGATGAAGAAATAGACAACTCAGAAATTAAGGCTGTATAGCTGTCATCAAAAAGGTAATTTGGTAAGATAGACTAGCTGTGCATTTCTGTAGTGTTCTTCAAAACAAGTTTTTCAAAGTGTTTTCTTCAGTTCCCATTAGCAAGCTGTGAAAATGATTTAGTGCATCCTGACCAGAACTTAATTAAGAAATGAAAGAGAACAATTAAAAAAAATCAGAGTGCATGTCAAGTAGCATTGATATTTATTTCATGGAGTGTTTGTGGGGGTGTGCGGGGGTGTGCGGGTGTGTGTGTGTGTGTGTGTGTGTGTGTGTGTGTGTGTGTCTGTGTGTATTTCCTGAGACTAAAGAGAAATTGTAGTTCTGTTGTTAGTTGTTACCAAAAGAAGTTGGGAAGTCCCTGCTCTGCAGTTTCTTTCTGATTCTCTTCTCTAGGGTTGAAGCTGGCAGGGGCACAGCGATGCTATAGCTGCCTTCTCTGTCTAGTAAGTAACATGCAGAAAAAACATGACAGGCATGGAAGCTAAAGAATACAGGTTTAGGAACGTACACACCTCAGAGGAAATTTAGTCTAAGCTCTTTATTGATAATGGAATTTTCTTTCCGAAGTAATTTTATTGTGCTTTAAGTGAAAGTTTACAGTCCAAGTCAATTTGTCATATAAAAACTTACACACATTGCTGTGTAACTCTAGCTGCTCTCCCCACACTGTAACAGCATACTCCTCCTTTCGAACCTCTATTTCCTGTGCCTTTCAGCCAGTTCCTGTCCCCCTCTGCCGTTTTATCTTGCCTCTGGACAGGAGTTGCCCAGTTAGTCTCACGCATCTACTTAAGCCAAGAAGCACACTTTTCACCAGTTAGTTGATAACGAAAGTTTGATCAAGAACCTTAAACTCTTCATGGCATTTTAAAATAAAAATCATACCCGCCTCACAAAAGGCATCCATTAGGATTAGGTTAGTCTTTGAAGGGGTGTGTATTCTGGAGTCTAATTCTTATCTTAGGACACAGCCAAAAAAACACCTAAAATAACAGCTTTTCTAGGGCAACCTAGTTACAAGAACTGGACATTAGGGTGCTGCAAAGATAGCTGCTTATCTTGGAGACAAAACAGTTAATTTTTTTTTTCTTCCCCACAGAATGAACTTGTGTTGCAGATGTATAAGCCAAGTGTACAATCAGTCATTTGGATGTTGTGGTTTGTGGAGTTTCATTCTCAAAAAAAAAGACAGAGAGAAAGAAACAAAGACGAGAGATGGGGAGCCAGCTTGATGAATACTGGCTTTCCTTTCATCTGAGTGATCACATATAGATTCACCTCAGTCCAACTCAACGGCACTTGGCTTGGCTCAGTCTGACTGCTTAATGTATAGCTGACCAACAGGTGGCTGGGGTGATCTGGGGAGAGGGGTGGGGTGGTACTCCCTAAATCCTATTATCCAAAAAAGCCCTCACCCTTTGGCCTATCAAGGTTCCTGTAGTCCCCATCATTAACTTCATTTTTAACTAGCTTACTTTGCAAACAGACATCATTTTTCCTGGATTAAAGCACATTGTTATCTAAAAGCTAATGCATAATTTTTTAAAAAAAGGATTAAAATCCTTTCTCATCATCTCTTCACTGATTTGGAGTCTGTAAGAGAATGAGACACAGAACTATCTTCTTTGTATTACCTTATGTTATATTTTCCCTTTTTCTTATTAGTGAGGTAGAAATTTTTTGTTAATTGAAATTTAACATACATACATAAATGTGCAAATCACAAGTATATAATTCAGTGAGCGTTCACAAATTGAACACACCTGTGTAACCAGATCCCAGAGCATCCCTGGTACCCCAGAAGTCCTGCTCACGCACCACTGCAAGGCCTAGTGACCTTTGATGTCAGTGGAACTAGAACAAATTTTGGAAGGAGTACAATGACCGAACACGCAGGGCACTGAGCAGAGTTACTCAGGGAGAGAAACAGGGGCCCTGGAGATAGCAGATAAAGGTGGTGGACAGAGTGAGGAGGACCTCCATAGCAGAGGAGACCTGAAGCACAGTTGAACTTGCTTCAGTTTCTCACAGGGGTACCCCAGTCAGATCCAGACACTTGTGTTTACCCTGGGAATCAATCACCATCCTCAAGTGCAGTCCACAACCTCAGAGAAGAGCTTGGCCACATACATCCCATCAAGGGAAAGCTACAGCCTTCGTCTTCGCTTGCTCTCAGTTCACAGGGCCTAAAAACCAAAAACCAAACCCTCCAGTGTTAAGTTGATTCTGACTCAGCAATCCTACAGGACGTGGTAGAAGTGTTCTACAGGGTTTCCAAGGAACAGCTGGTGGATTTGAACTGTTGATCTTTTTTGATCAGCAGCCTGGCTCAACCACTACACCACCAGGGCTCCATAGCATGGATTGCTTGCACACAAAATTATGACATCAGAGGTGATCCATGGCCTCATGTCCTGTCATTTCAATATAATATTATGGGATTCTTTTTATCTTACTGAAAAATAAGCACAGTCTCATCTCCTACAACTTGAATTACTAATAGAGTCTCTTTGAATTCCAAGAGAGACCTGTCTCTACAATGAACCCTTATACCACCTAGAAACATTGAAGGTTTCCATCTGAACTAAGAATTGTCTTGGTGTCAAGGTGACATGTCCCTAAATTCTGTTACTAGGTTGACTTCCAGGTCTTGTGTACTCCCAGCACTCCCAGACTCTTCACAGTTTTTGACCATCAGCTCCAGAAACACCCTAGTCTGATGTCATGCCTGCCACCTACCATCAGCACCCACCTTGTTTATGGCCTATGCCAGTCCTGGCTTCATGTTCTCATTTCCCAGTGTAACAACTAAGTACACAGAAGAAAATCAGTGCTTACTGATCCTCTTAGGGGTGAAGCAAACTGCTAGATGCTCTTTCATACATTATTATATTTGTTGTTCATGGCATCCCTTCAAGAAAGATAAGTTTGCTCCATTTTCACAGATGAAGATACCCCAAGCTCAGAATCATTAAGTTGCTTTGCTCAACCAATATCCGAACACGTCTGACCACTACCAGAACCTCCCTTGGCTCTTTCCTGTGCGGTACTGACTCCCACAATTAAAAAAAGAAAATGAATAAGCACTGAGGCAGGATGCCAGAATGCACCTTGTATACGGGCAAGCACGTTCAAAGGAAGTTACTCATTCAATAACTGAATGGTGAGTTCCAACTATATACTAAATACTGTGCTAGACACTGGAAATGCTGAGACGACTGAAGTATGAACCCAAATTCAAAAAGCCCAACACAGTGTGACAGAGGGAGGAGGGAAGGAAGAGAGACTCAGGGGAGTGTTGATGATTCTTGACAAGCTTTCTATACCACATATTACTTTACGTGTGTGCGTATTACTTTCATTATTTTTTAAATGTGAATTGATGTTTTCTATACCTTGTAGTTCTACTCTTTTTATTATAATTAATCTAACCAAAAATATTCATGGAACAGAAATGATTAACCATTCACTATAATTAATCAGAAACTATGCCCTCATTTGATGATTCCAAACAAGATTCTTTGGCTTGTGGAATAAAACCAAACTGCACTGTACTCTGAGACCATTTCCTTAATTCCATGATGAGCTAAGTACCAGCAGTCAGATTAGCAACAAGTTCTCCTGCTGGTGCAACATCTACATGGGGGAAAAAAAAAAGACGCCACATCATTCTTTGGTGGCTGATTCCTGGACAGAGGGAAAAATAACAGCCATTGCCCATGAACTGCTTACCGTTCATATGCCCTACAATGTTCCCCCTGTGCTCAGATCCTGTGTGTGTTCACAAAGCTGCTTCTGGGACCTCTCCTCACTTTTAATGTGAATCTCTTTCAAGAAATACATTTTTCTGTGCCCATCAATTGTTCCAACTCAGTGCCATGAAGAAACAGGTACTACAGCTGATCATGTAACTCCAAAAAAAAAAAATTGTGTTTGGATTGTTTAACGTTTGTGTAGCAGCTGGAAAAAAAAAAACAACCTTGATTTTGTTTTTTTTGCTATTTCTGTGAAGGCATGTGGTTGTCCTGCAATGTCATTTGCATGTATGTACTCACATACCATACATATGAAATCTGAAAATTAAGTCCATGAACTTAATTGTTCTGAGTAATACATACCTCATTGCTGAAAATCACTACTATCACCTTCGAAGTACTCCCTTTGGGAAGCTGTGCACCAACACCAGCACCTAGTTCACCATTCGAAGCAATTTTGGAACTCTTTCTGGAATGGCCATTGCACACAGTGGCAAGTTTGTGAACTTGATTATATAGCTGTCTGCAAGGGAATGTTCAGCCAGTTAAAAAACTGTATTGGAACACGCTCCCTACTCGCTGGATCTGGCCCCCAATGACTTTTTTCTTTACCTGAAGATAAGAGGAATATTGTAAGGAACACATTTTGATGACATTCAGGACGTCAAGGGGAATACGACAACAGCTCTGATGGCCATTCCAGAAAGAGTTCCAAATTGCTTGGAAAGGTAGACCAGACACTGGCATTAGTGCAAAACTTCCCAAGGGGAGTACTTTGAATGTGACCTTAGTGATATTCAGCAATGAGATATGTAGCACTTTCTGTAGGATGAGTTTGCAAATGTATTGTCAATCCTTTTATATTAGATTTCTCTGGCTGCTGTAATAAATTATTATAAAGCAGATAGTTTAAGAAAACACACATTTATTATGTTACAGTTTTGGAGGCCAGAAGTCCAACACAGATCTCACTGGGCTAAAAGCAAGATGCTGGTAAAGCTGCATTCCTTTCCAGAGGCTCCAGGAAAAACTCATTTTCTTACCTTTCACACTAGAAGCTGCTTGCATTCCTCGGCTTCTAGACCCCTCCTATTTTCAAAGCAGCAGTGGCCTGCTCAGTCTTTCTTACATCACCCCCACACTGACCTTGTAGCCTCCTTCTTCCACTCAGTGTGATTATGTTGGGTCCACTCAGTTAAATCCAAGATAATCTGCTCATCTCAAGATTAGCTGATAAACAATTTTATTCCATTCGCAACCTTAATTCCCCCTTGCTGTTTAACCTGACATAATCACAGTTTCCAGCGATTAGGACATGGATATCTTTAAAAACTTGTTATTATCAAGTCAATGCATACCAACCCTATAGGATAGATTAGAACTGCCCCCCTAGAGTTTATAAGGAGTGCCTGGTGGATTCGAACTGCCAGTTGTTTGGTCAGCAGCTATAGCTCTTAACCAGTACACAACCAGAGAGGGTTATTATTCTCCCTACTGCAGGTCAAAGCAGAAGTTGAAGGGGCTCTGAAGGCCAGAACCAGTGTCCCTATGCTGATGTCAGGGGAGAAAATGCAAGATATTATTTTCAGATTAAAGATATTTTCAGTTCAAAGATCTTCATACCATTACCTGAAATTATAGCAATTCACCGTAGTAACCCAGATTCTCATGCTGACTGGATGTTCTGTTTGGCTGTCAGATGACTTTGATTAATAAAAAATGGTGAAGTGAATTAAATATTGATAAATGCAATTTAGTGTCTTCAGTTTTTCAAAACACAGGGCCCAAGAGGTTGGTAAGGGAGACAGGGACTCATAATAGGGGGTGTGATTATCAGAAAGATTGGGAGCCGCTGCTTTAAAAAACACATAATCTAATTATTCCAGTTTGGTCCTACATACATATCTGAGACTTTTCTCTATTCTTAAAAGATCTCTAGGATTGAAGATGAAAAATTTGGAAAAGGTTAAAAAAAAAAAAAAGCTGATTTGACAAATGCATTGCATCTTCCAAATTGTTTACACTTTGATCAATAATTCATCTCTCAGCATCTGTCTCTTAAAAGTGATCTTGACTATAGTCTCTATGGATGACAAATTAGGATACTAAGAAAACAAAATACCTTCCTTTTAAAACACATAGCATCTCCAAACAAAATGCCCCAGATATATAGTGGGTAGATAACAAAAACAAATGACTTCAAGCTGTGAAACAGGAAGAAAACACAGACACCTGATAACACAGGGAGTACAAATGAGGTAAAAACACCTCTATCTGGACCCAGGCACTCAGCTCTTCAGATGGTCCTTATTTATTTTCCTAATCAATCTGAAGGTTTTTCCCTTTGAAAACACCATTTAAATTAAAACATTCCACCATGAGCTACTGGGAAACCCTGATGGCATACTGTACAAGTGCCACAGCTGCTCATCAAAAGGTTGGCAGTTCAAATGCACCAGGTGCTTCGTGGAAACTCAATGAGGCTGTTCTGCTCTGTCCTGTAAGGCCACCATGAGTCAGAATCTTCTCAATGGCAGCAGGTTTGTTTTTTTGTTTGTTTGTTTTTTAAATAAACTACTGAAGTGTAAGCTCACACAGCTGTTTACTGCACTGAACACACTGTACTTAGTCATCACACTCAACCCTTTTTGGTTCTGCTGAGAAGAATGACCCAGAAGTAAAATACAGGGCTTTTAACTTTGAGAACAGTATTTTAGACAGTTCTCTTATCTTTACACATTGACGGGAGGCTCATAGATCTGCTTTTTAAAATGTATATTTTATTATTTGTTATTGAGAATACATACAGCAGAGCATACATCCGTTCAACAGTTTCTTCGTGTATAATTCAGTGACAATGATTACATTCTTTAAGTTGTATAACCACTCACCCTCATTTTCCAAATTGTTCCTCCCTATTAACATGAACTCACTGCCCCCCTAAATTTCCTATCCAATCTTTTGAGGTGACATTGTCAATTTGATCCCACATAAATAGTTATTTTAAGACAAGCTTTTTTTAAATTTTTTTTTTACTAATTAAGCTAAACTATTGCTTGGTTTAAAGAAGACTTACTTCAGGGGATTTTTTTTAATTTAAGTTTAAGATTTAAATAAGGGCAATAGTTTCAGGGCTCATGCAGCCTCAATGGATCTAGAAAAGCTAGATTTCATGATAATTTTAAATTCTCTTCTGTATTTCCCCCCTTTTGATCAGGATTCTTTTATAGAATTTTGGTGAAAATGTTCAACAACAGTTGCCAGGCACCATCCAGTTCTTTTAGTTTCAGGGCAAAGGAATTAATTGCTCATAGTGGGAGTTAGCCCTGCATTCTGTTTCCACCTCTTATTCCTGAGTCTCATATAGATCTGCTCTAACTAAGGCTGTTATTAACTGTTGTTGTTGCAGTGGCTCTGGCTTATGATGACATTATGTGTAACAGAGATACACACTGCCTGGTCCTCTACCATCTTCATGGTCATTGGCATGTTCGAATCCACTGTAGCTGTTAAGGCAAGTTACTGTCAATTTGATCCTATATCAAATCAACAACTTGCCTGAGGACAGTTAGGACAGCAGTGGCAGAAAGAATCGCTCCACTCTTTCTGCAGTCCTTTTTTCTTAGTTGCTTAGTGCTGCTCTAACAAATATCCCCAGTGGGTGGCTTTAATGAACACAAATTTGCTTTCTCACAGTTCTGGAGGGGTCATGTGTTAAACTGTGTCCTGTGGCTGGGTCATGATCGCTGGTTTGGTGTGATGTTCCATTATGTTGTCAACCCTGCCTCTTTGACGTCATTGAGGGAGGATGGGTGGCAGTTGTGTTGGTAGGGTAGGACTCAGTGTATAAGATTGTATTGTACCTTGAGGCAATCTCTTGAGATATAAAGGAAAGAAGCTAGCCAAGAGATTTGGGGCCCTCACACCACCAAGAAAGCAGTACCACAAGCAGAATGCGTTCTTTGGAAAGAACTGGGTCCCTGCACCTCAGAAACTTCTAGTCCAAGAGAAGAGTGACAACAAGGACCTTCTTCCAGAGCCACAAGAGGGAGCCTTGCCCTGGAGCCAACACCCTGAACTTGGACTTTTGGCCTACTGGACTATGACAAAACAAAATTTCTCTTTTTAAAGCGATCCACTTGTGGTATTTCTGTTAAAGCTGTGCTAGGTGACTAGAATAGGAGGTTAGCCCGGTTCAGGACCTTGGCCATGTCAATTTCTTCCTTGTCGGTAGCCTTGAGCTTCCCTTGGTTCCTTAGCGATCTTCGCGTTGCCTCTATCTTCCCCTACATGTGCATGTCTCTGTGTCTAATCTCCTCTTTGTACAACTCAAAAGTGACTGGATTTAGAATCCATTCTACTTGGATATGACCCAATTAACAAAGGAAACCTTATTTCTAAATAAGATAATAGCCATGGGTATATGAGTTACAAGTCCAACACATCTTTTGAGGGGGACACAATTTAATTCACAATATCTTTAACCCAAAAGGATTTCTCTCATCACTAATAATACAGAAACCCTGACAGTATAGTGATTAAGTGCCAGGGCTGCTAACCAAAAGGTAGGCAGTTCAAATCTGTCAGGCACTCCTTGGAAGCTCTGTAGAGCAGTTCTACTCTGTCCTATAGAGTCACTGTGAGTAGGCCTGGCCTTGACGGCCCTGGGTTGTTTTGTTTTTTTAAATAAGGAGTTTATTGCCCATGGACAAATCTCTAGAGGGAGAAGTGAGGTAAATAAAAGGAGAGAAGAAAAATCAGGGTTTGAGATAAGGAGAATAGTTAAATCAGCGTATTTTTAGATAAATAGCCTTGGATTGATAGACCAGTTTTGGCTGTCCTCTCTATCTGAGATTTTTCATCTTTCTGGAAATCCTATAAAACTTCTTTCATTCTTTTATCATTGATTGCCTATCTACTGGGTAGCAGGCATTATGCTTTGCATAAAAATACAATAAGGAAAAGAAAGTCCACACACCAAATTGTTCTGTCACTGGAATTTTCTTGTAAATACAAGTTGCTTCAAGTCAGCCTGCAGTGCTTCCTTGAAGAATTTTTATAGAAGAATGCTTTATCACCAGTTCCATCAGTCTGGATGCTAAAGAATACCCTCTGTGGCAGAGTCCTGATCTGTGCCTCCACTTACGTGTGATCTCTTGTCCTGAATTCCTGGCCCCATCATGGGATTCAAATAGCACAATGAAGAAATGGGCTCTTTCATCAGCTATTCCTACCTTACCTCCTTCCAAGAGCTCAGCATTTCACCACTGCCTTAGTGTGCACTGATGAAAGAGGCTGAGTAATGGAGATCCAGCGCAGGGAGTGTCCAGAAGCCCGCACATTCACCTTCAGCTCAGCTTCTCATAAACTCTGTGATGCAAGGCTGTGGCTGACACTCAGATGCTTCACAGTGGAGCTTGGGAATAGTCCTGCCCTGGAATGTAGATTTCAATCCCTGATTTACGTAAGATCTGAGGGGCCTTTCAGGAAGAGACTTGAACCCCAGAGGAGATATGTATATAGTTGCTGTTGGGTGCCATCAAGTTGATTCTGACTCATAGCGGCCCTAAAGGACAGAGTTGAACTGCCCTGCACAGTTTCCAGGGCTGTAATGTATATCAAAGCAGCCTGCCACCTCTTTCTCTCACAGAGGAGCTAGAGCGTTCAAATTGCTAACCTCTTAGTTAGGAACCAAATGCTTTAACCACTGAACTGTCAGGTATCCCATATAAATACGTGCATATGTACATAGGGCTGTATCTCTGCCCTATATGGTTGTTATGACAGCACTGGGTTTGGTTTTTGGTTGTGTGTGTGTGTGTGTGTGTGTATGCGTGCGTGCGTGTACATTGAGCCCTGGTTGATACAGTGGCAAAAACAAACAGATCAGGAGTTCCCACCGCCTCTCCTTGGAAACCTTGTGAGGCAGTTCTATTTTGTCCTATGGGGTTGCTATGAGTTGGAATCAACTCGATATATATGTATATATATGTCTATGTTTCTATACACACATGTATATAATTGCAGCTGCTTCAGAGGCCTCTCTTTTGCTCCCAGCCTTCTTATAGGATATGCCAAAGCACAAGGATTGTCCTCCAAAGCGGCCAGATTACAGAGAGAACAATGGAGTCCATTGGGGAGGAATTCTCCACGAGGAAGAAAGGGCTCTAGCCTGGAGGCTAGAAGTGGGGGTGGTTCTGGGAATCCTAAGGACCCTTCTGCTAGAAGTCAGCCTTGGAGGCACCCAAGTACAGCAGTATACTACTTTCAACAGCGACGACATGTGGTGGGATTTCAACCTCATGTCATACTTTAATTTTGGTGGCAGCAGCTTTGTTTCTTCTGGTACCTGAGGGGTTCCTCTGTTGTTCTCTCTCTACTTGTTCAAGCTGTAGGGTTAGTTCCTTGATTTGGTTTCTTTCTTCCTTCCAGATGTGTGCATTTATGGAGATAAACAGACCTCTGAGCACTGCTTTGGCTGTATCCCATAGGTTCTGCTAGGAAGTGTTTTCATTCTCATTGGAATCCATGAATCTCTTTATTTCATCCTTGATTTCTTCTATAACCCATGGTTTTTTGAGCCAGATTTTGTTCAGTTTCCAAGAGTTCCACTTTCTATCTCTGTTTTTTCTGCTATTGATTTCAACTTTGATGGCTTTATGATCTGAGAAGATGCTTTGCAGTAATTCAATGGTATAGATTTTGTTGAGAATTGCATTATGTACTAACACATGGTCAATTCTGGACAATGTTCCATGTGCACTGGAGAAGAAGGTGTTGTTATCTGCTGATGGGTGGAAAGTTCTGTATATATTGATGAGGTTTAGTTGGTTAATTGTGGCAATGAGGTCTTCTGTATCTTTACTGAGCTTTTTTCTAGATGATCTGTCCAGTATTGAGAGTGGAGTGTTGAAGTCTCCCACTATTATTGTGGAGTCATCTAACTCTTTTTTGAGTGTAGTCAGTACTTCTTTGATGTACTTAGGTGCTCTCACATTAGGTGCATAAATGTTTAATATAGTTAAGTCTTGCCTGTGTACTGAACCTTTCAGCAATAAATAGTGTCCATCTTTGTCCACGATGGAGGATTTTGTATTAAAATTGATTTTGTCTGAGATTAGAATTGCCACACCTGCTCTTCTTTGTTCATTGTTAGCTTGATATATATTCTTCCATCCTTTAATTTTCAGTTTGTTCCTATCTTTAGGTCTCAAGTGAGTTTCTTGTAGACAATATATGAATGGGTCATTTCTTTTGATCCAAGATGCCATTCGATGTCTCTTTACTGGAGCATTCAGTCCATTCACATTTAATGTAACTATTGACAGGTATGTGTTCATTGCTGCCATTGTGATATGTTTATTTTTGTGTTGCTGTTTTCTCTGTTGTTCTTATTAGTCTGTTCTGGGACATTCTTTTTTGTGAGTTGATTTTTCACCTTTTTCAGAGCTGTTTTTTTACTTGTTGAGACTCGTGTGTTAGATTTCTTGAAATGGTATGATACATCTTTGTTGTGCTTTACAGCTGCCCCTAGGATCCCCCTTAATAAACTATATATAAACTCAGTTTTAATTACTACCAGTCTTGTCATCTTCCTCTCCATCTGGAAGGACTATAACGTCTGTAGTACATCCCTCTTTTTAATATGATGACGCCATAGTTTTCATGATGACCACTGGATTGCTTCTTTCAGTATTAAAGCTGTGATTGACTTTAGAGACTTCCCTAACTGAGTCGAGTTTTGCGTAATGTGTCGTTCTAAAACATAAAGTTAGTGGTTTTGTTCTTCTAAGCCAAAGCCAAGAACTTCTTTCAGTATTTCTTGTAGTTTGGGTTTGGTTTTTACAAAGTCTCTGAGTTTCTGTTTATCTAGGAGTGTCTTAATTTCATTTTCGTATTTGGAAGATAGTTTTGCAGGATATACAATTCTTGGTTGGAAGTTCTTCTCCTTCAAGGCTTTGAATGTGTCATGCCACTGTCTCTGTGCCAGCATGGTTTCTGCTGAGAAATCTCACGAAAGTCTACAGGGTTTCCCTCCGAATGTTAGCTTCGCTTTGAGTCTTGCTGCCTTTAAGAGCTGCTGCTTATGTTTCATTTGTTAAGCTTGATTATAACATGTCTTGGAGTCTTTCTTTTGAGATCTATATTGGGTGGCATACGATATGCATCTGAGATGTCTATATTCTCTTCCTTCATGATTTCTGGGAAGTTTTCTGTCAGCAGCTCAGCAACGATACTTTCTGTGTTCTCAGGTGTCTCACCCTGTTCAGGGACTCCAATTAATCAAAGGTTGTTCCTCTTAATAGGGTCCCACATGCCTCTTAATGCTTCTTCATTTTTCTTGTTTCTTTTTTCTGATTTCAGCTCATAGACACTGGCATCAGTAGCTCTGTCTTCCAAATCAGAAATTCTTTTTTTCCATTTGTTCCATTCTGTTTTCTTGGCTTTGCATTGAAGTTTCTATGTCTTTGATTTTTTTTTTTTTTTTTTTTTTTTTGATCTGTTGGATTTCAGAGTACTGGTGTTCCATCAGATCAGATAGCTTGTTTAATTTTTTCTTTTGTTCTGCCGCATTTTGTATAAGGTCTAGAAAGGCTCTGTATATAATCATTTTGCATTCACTTTCTGATACTTTCATAAAAGTTTCTTCATCTGGAAAACTCCTTGGTTGCTTTTTTTGGGAGCCTTCTGAAGTCATGGGTGATTTCCTGTATGCCACAGGTGTCTGTTGCTTTTTGGGTACCATGTGAGTAAGTAGAGGCTGGAAGAGATACTGTGAGGATGGACTGCAGATGTTTCTCTAGGCTGTCTAAAATGTAAAGCAAAAGGTTATCTGACTACTTCCCAAGTCAATCAGGTTTTCAGATGTAGAGGTCCCTCTTCCCAGCTGGCAAAGTAAGCACCTCTATATCCAACCCTAGATGATACGAACTAGTTCAGAATACTAGTTCAGAATACAAGCAATGCTACTGCCCTGCTGGCCTCTGCTGACAGGGCCCAGCTTTAGGTGACACTGTGTAAAGTACTGCTTTTCTGGTAGAAAAGTGCTCTCTTGTGGGCACGCTCTGGCTCCCAAGCTAAGAATTAGGTCCAGCTGCAGCCACTGTATCCAAGATGGCACCCTCCACACAGGTAGCAGACAGAGGGGCTAAAGGTGCTGAGAGGTAGTGATTCCTCTGCTTCTGTTGCAGGACCCCCACCATAGGTGACACTGTGTAAATTACTGCTTTTCTGTCAGAGAGGTGCTGTCCTGTTTGTGGGCACTGGCTCCCTCCTGCTAAAATCTCCATATCCAACACGGCGTCCTGCACACTGGCAGTGCGATTCTGTACAAACCCCACTGTGGCAGTGGTAAAAAGACAGGCCCAAAGTGGCTAGATTAACAGAGTCCTAAGCCTGGCTCTCAAAATATAGGTATTTTGCCTGCCTATTCCCCCAGCAGTGCATCTGAGTCTAGCTGCTAGGCAAGACCCAGCTCCGCCCGCCGGCCAAGACAGAGGAAAAAAAAGTCAAAATGGTGCATTTACCTTCAGTCCTTGATAGCCAGGGCTAGCCAGGAGCGGGAGTTGGTGAAACAGAGAAGGTTTTTCACTTGGTGGTATGAACTCCAAATTAACAGCGCTGTGCTGTGTCCTGGGGCTGACTAGGTGATCACAATGCTCTGTTTGATTATGAATTCAGGTCTTGGTGTCCAAAGGGATATAGGAAGGTGTGTGCTTAGTCTGCCATCTTGGCTCCGCCCCAGCAGCTTGGACCTTAGAAACAATTTTCCTGCTCAGTGGTACCACTGTAGACCTACCAGGATGAGACGGTCAAACTGAGAAGTGAGCAATAAGGAGGGCTGATCATGGTCATGTATAAACCCTACTAGAGAGTCCCAGAAATCACCAAAGAGGGAAGTATTATCTAACTAGCTAAGTCCAAACACCCCTGCCTTTGGGGCTTTTTCTGCTATCCTTTAAAAAAAAAAATCTTTAAATATGTTTAAAATATTTTAAGAAACATAAATCTAATTCCAAAAATGTTGCTGATAGTGTTACAGTCTCCGAAGGATACTCAGTAAGTACTACCCCTCCTCCCCACATGGGTTCTGAACAAGCTGAGAAGCAAATAGAATCACCGTGTCAGCTTTGTTACTGCTAGAGGCCAGGCTGGAAGACCAGGCTTCGGGCCTGGAGGTTAAATGGGCTGAAGTGAAGCCTTCTTATAGTTAGATGCTTGCTGGACTAGGGCAGGCCTACTCAGACAAGACTTACAATAGGAAGAAGCAGAGAGGACAGTGTGCTCCTTGGAGGTGCACCAGAGAGGAAAAAAGCACAGCACAGCCAAATGGCCTGGTCATTCTTCGAAAATTACAATCAGATTACTCACTCCACAGCCTGAGGGGCAAGGAGATGAAACTAGTGTTTAGAGAGATTCCACTTTCTAAGCACTCCTTGCAACAGTCCTGCTCTGTTCTAGAGGGTTTTTACAAGTCGGAGCAACAGGAGAGAGAATAATTGTTTCTCTATATCAATCAAGTTCTTCTGGGAAAACAAAGTCCACACTAGGGTTTCTAAATCCAGACTGTTAAACACAGGGAATTAGTTATAAAGGTGTTTTAAAAACAAAACAAGGCCAATGGCCATTGAGTTGGCTCTGACTCAGGGTGACCCCCTGTGTTGCAGAGCAGGGTTTTCAATGGCTGTGACCTTTCAGAAGCAGATCACCAGGCCTTTCTTCCAAGGAACCTCTGGGTAGATTCGCACCACTAACCCTTTGGTTAGTAGTTGACCACTTAACCGTTTGTATTACCCAGGGGCTCCGCAAAGGTTAAGAGTAATGGAGGGGAGGTGGGGTGGGGGGAGTGGGAGTGAGTGGGAAATGAGGCATCTCAAAGATTAACACCTGGCAAGCCACTACCCTCCCTTAGGGCTGGAGGCAAGAAGGAAGAAGGTGGTGTTACAGCAACTCAGGAGCTAGGTGGAGTGGAGATGGGTGGGGGGAGTGGGGGATTGGGGAGGGGTGGGACTTGGTAGATACTAGCATCACAAGGGGCCTATTAGGGCAGGACCTGAAGCCTGGAGAAGTTGCAGCTGCTGCAGAGGCCTCCCTTTTGCTCCCAGCTTCGACTTTCCACTAGGGCCCTGCCCTGACAACTCTTGCCTAGAATTGGTAACCAAGAGTACCTAGGAATCCTGTTGGTAGCCTTGGAGACAGAGAGCAGAGGCAGGCAGGGGTGGGTATGACAGCAAGCAGCGAATGAGCATCACCTTTACCAAGGAAGTTTTACTCAAGTTTTTTATTTTCATTTTTAAATAAGGAGGAATGTATATCACATATTACATACCCAGGAAGCCCCGCTGGCGTAGGTGTAAAGTGCTATGGCTGCTAATGAAAAGATCAGCAGTTCAAATCCCCCAGGAGCTCCCTGGAAACTCTAGGGGGCCGTTCTACTCTGTCCTATAGAGTCCTATGAATTGGAATCAATTCTACAGCAGTGGGTTATTGCATACTCAACCTTCTAAACGTGTTTCACCGGGTCTTCACGTTTCTCTCCTGCAGCAACTGCTACCTCTTTCCACCTTTTCTTCCCAATCCTCAGCTCTCGGCTTCAGCCTGGATCCCACCAGCGGCTTCTGTTCCTGCACACCTACTCCAAATCCTCTCAGCAAAAGACTCGGTTCACTGCTTCCTTACCTTCTCTGTAAAAGGCCACTATCCTTGGGGCCTCCTTGGCGACCTCTTAACAGCTTTGAGACTGGATATTGTCAAGACAACTGCAAGCTGAAAACAAGAGGTTTTAACCCTCCCGCTTCAAACTAAGGGAAAAGGAGCCACTCCTCCCCTGTTCTTTCAAAACCCACTTTTGATAACTTGTAAATCTTTGTGTTTTCGAAAAGTATGTAAGTCGTGGATGTGTCCTCACGCGCTTGGCACTGTGATGGTTAATATTCAGTGTCAGCCTAGCTAGGTTAAGCTACTAGGTGGTTTGGCGGACACCATGCAATCAGCCAATCGGTTAAAAGAGGCGTTTCCTTGGGGGTGTGGCCTGCCCCTGGTATTCACAGGGAAGTCGAATGTAAGCCACAGAAGTCTCTTAACCTGACCTGGGATTTGGGGTTGTCAGTTCCTTAAACCCCGAGACCCAGCAGAGTTCTTGAGCCTGTTTCCCAACCCGTGGATTTGGGGTTTGCCCCCCTCCACCGTGGAAACACTGGAGGATGAAGAAAGAAGACTGAAGAAGAACTGATGTCTCTGAATTGTGGTGTTGGAGAAGAATGTTGAATGTACCATGGACGCTGAACAAACAGATCTATTCTGGGAGAAGTGCAACCAGAATGCTCCTTGGAAGCAAACATCGCCAGACTGTATCTCATACACTTGGGACATGGCGTCAGGAGAGTTCAATTCCTGAAGAAGGACATCATGCTTGGTAGAGTGGAGGGTCAGTGAAAAAGAGGAAGACCCTCAAAGAGATGGATTGACACAGTGGCTATAATGATAGGCTTAAGCATAAAACCGATTGCGGACATGGCACAGTACCAGGCAGTGTTTCGCCTTCTGTGGTGCATAGGATCGCTATGAGTCAGAACCAACTTGACTGCATGTGACAACAACAATAACTACAGGAACCCTGGTGGGGTAGTAGTTAAGTACTACAGCTGGTAACCAAAAGATCAGTGGTTCAAATCCACCAGGTGCTCCTTTGAAAGTCTATGGGGCAGTTCCACCTTTGTCCTGTAGGGTCGCTGTGAGTCAGAACAGACTCAAAGCCAATGGGTCTGATTTTTTGTTTGTTTTATCCTCCACTATTACATGAGCCATTTCCTTGAAGTAAACTTCTTTTTATGTATACCTGTAGAAAAACTGGTGGCATAGTGGTAAAGTGCTCCATCTGCTAACCAGAAGGTCTGTAGTTCAAATCTGCCAGCCGCTCCTTAGAAGCTATAGGGAGTTCTACTGTCTACAGGGTTGCTACGAGTTAGAATCAACTCAATGGCACTGGGTTTCTTTTGCTTCTCTGCAGACTGAGACAGGAGTCATACTCTTTTGAAATGTAATCATCGAAGATCACCCGACCTTCCAGTTTCCTGTAAGGAGTTTAGCATTGCCACAAGGATCCTAAAAGACACTAGAAAATTAGCAATATTTTCTTGAAAGCAAGTAATGATTGTATCCACTTAACTCTCTAAAGGAAAAGATTCCTTTCTGTCTTTGCAGTCTCTTGAGAGGATAGTCTGTTTAGTGCCTATTCAGTAATAAGGCTTTTCTCATTTGTTTTTATGGAGCGGTTTCCTGGGTTGGGAGTAGATTTTGTTTTTTAGAAACTTTTCCCCAACAATATACACAGAAGCTCCTGTGTTTGAGAAATGAACATATCTTTCACAGGGGAGGCTTAGGACAGCTATTTCTCAGTTGAAATCACAGACATTACAACCCTGTTTCTCACAGGCGTGTCTTCGCAGGATCACTGCCGGTCCTCTCCTCTTCTCCCTGCATATTCTTTACTGAAGCCCTGAAGTTCAAACAGACAATGCTGCTAAATTGTTGTCAGTTTCCTGTGTCACTGTAGATAAGTTAAACAGCACCATTCCGTAAGTACCGATGCCAGTATTAGGCCTCGGTTCTGTGACAGGCCCTAGAATTCTCGGATAATTCTCTTCTTCCAAGAGCTCAAGGCAGAGATGGGCTCCTAACTCAGCCAGGATGGGGTGGGGCGTGTGGCAGGAGGACAGCTAAGAAAATGCCACCAAGACCAAAAACAAACAAACAAGCAAACTAACTCATTGCTGATTAGCTGATTTCAACTCATAGCAACCCTATAAGATAAAGTAAAACTAGAGTTTCCAAGGCATGTAGACTTGTACTACTGACCTTTTGGTTAGGAGCCATAGCACTCAACCAGTGTGTCTCCAGGTTTTCCATCACCAAGACCAGCTAACCCTTAAGTGTGTAAGAGGGAGAAAGGTGTTTCATAAGGTGATGCTTTTCCATTTCTATGGTCGAGGATGAGAGTGTACCCTTAAGTCAGCAGTAGTTCAGCAGGGCTGTTTGGCGGGTGGTGGAGTGACCAGCCAAGAGGAGAATGAGATTCCTGCTAGAAAGTCAGCTACAGAGCAGATGGTGCTAGCTTTGCACTGGAGCTCTGCCCTGAAGGCAGTGGGGAGCCATGAAGAATTCCGCATTTTCTTTAGCATTTTCTCTAGTATTAATGTAACCCACTTGGTATTCACAGCCTGGAAAAGCCTGAAACAAACACCCCAAGAAGCCTAGAGTATTAACCTGCTCAGACTAACATCAACAGGAGCTCAGAGGCCTCTCTTTCTTCTTTCAAATTAGAGCAATTTTATGCTTAAGATGCAGCCCTTGCATCCCCACCTGGACTGCAGATGTGTTTGTTTTGCATTCAAAGGAACTGAAAGGACTTCTTTCTGTTTCATTTTCTTGGAACCTCATGATTTAAGTATCTGTTGTTTAGCTCTCCATTGGAGATCAGTAAGAATTGCAGTTTCAAGGCAGATGAAAAAAAGAAACAATGCCGGTCTTCCAATTAGACAGATGATTATGGCATAGTGAGGACTTGAAAGCCGTGTGCTAATTGACTGGTGGAATACTCACAGATCTGTTGTACAATTTATTTAAGGTCATGATCTGCTGCAATGACCTCATTTACTGAACTACAAAGAACACAGGTATTTATGTGGTTAATTTTCTTGTTGATAGTGGCAGATTCATGGTTAGAATATGGATTTCCTGGCACCCCAACCCCTGTCTGCTGGCTCCTTTAAACGTGTTGGGATTACAGCATGGTGATTAGGTGTTGTAGCTGTGTGATCACATAGGTTTGGGTCCAAATTCCAGCTCTGCTGTCGATTAACCGCTGGACCTTGGACCAGCTAATTAACACCTCTTCTAGAGTTGCTGTGAGTCCAAATCCAATCGACATGTGGGCAGTGGGTTTGGTTTGTTTGTTTATTTTTGGTGGTGTAGTCATTAAGTGCTGTGGCTGCTAACCAAAAAGTCAGCACTTCAAATCTACCAGGTGCTCCCTGGAAACTCTAGGGGGCTTTTCTACTTGGTCCTATAGGGGCACTATGAACTGGAATCTACTTGATGGCAAATGGATTTTGGTTTTGGAAGATTAGGTTCTGCACCTTTAAATGGAGTATTAGTGGTACTTCCTTTTCCAGGAGGGATGAGGATTCAATGAAATGATACCTCTAAAGTGTGGTCATAGGAAATGCAGGATAAACATGACAGTGGATTAGAAAGGAGCATGTCCCCCCAGTGTCGTACTGGAGCCTAGCCACTTGGGATGGTACGCAGACATTTTTCTTCTTCCAGTTTTTCTACCTTAGCTTTCCTAAAACAGGATTTTCCACACTTCAGACATATTTGTTCCATTCTGAATACTCCAGCTTTTCCTCAAATCTGTATCCTTCTGCTGCAGGCCTGGCTCAGGCTCATTGAGCAGAGAATGTCTTACTTTCCAGAGGGACTGCACAGCTGCCATCCCTGCCATCAAACAAAATGCAGAATTTCCTGTGCCCAGCACTGCCTGCAGGGTAAAGTTCAAGTGCAAAACCAGCACCATCTGCTCTGTACCCAACTTTGCAGTGTGAATCTCTGTCTCCTCTCAGCTCCTCTCTGAATTAGTGCTGACTCGGGGGTTCTGTCTCCCCCTAAGTCCAGGAATAGATCCTTTACCGCATGAAACACTTCCCTCTCCTTACTCATTTAAGTCACCCGCACAGAGTGGTACTTCCTAGCTTCCCTGCTGCCATTCACCCTATCCCACCCTACTCTGGCTGAGTTAGGTGCCCTGCTGTGTCCCTTCTGCTTTACTGAGTTGTAATTATGCATCTTCTTCTTTGTCTCTGCCTTTAAGTTGAGAGTTCTTGGAAGGAGGGACCACATTTAGCTCATCTCAGAGCCTCGGTGCCCAGCACAGACTTGGCACAGAGCAGGTGCTCATTAAATGCCTAC
The DNA here is from genome assembly GCA_028571685.1 of Heterohyrax brucei. Lineage (NCBI taxonomy): Eukaryota > Metazoa > Chordata > Mammalia > Hyracoidea > Procaviidae > Heterohyrax > Heterohyrax brucei. The sequence continues at coordinate 106,968,306 of CM053142.1, forward strand.
TGAGTGAATGATGCCATTGAGTCTGTCTGTGGTGGCAAGGGAAACAAACAACTAGTTAGTAGCTTCATCTCTGTCTAAGGAGCTCCAGGGGCACAATGGTTAAGCACTCAGCTGCTAACTGAAAGGCTGGCCATTTAAAATCACCCAGAAGGAAGCCCTAGGGATTTGCTCAGCAAAGATGACAACCTGGGAAATCCCGTGGGCAGGTCTCCTCTGTCACAAGGGAAGTTCGGAGCTTCTGTAACAGATACGTATGGGGAAGAGGAGGGGACAGGTAGCGATCCTAAGAAGATCGAGAGGCCCATGAGAGGCGAGGTGGTAATGTCTGGGACTTAAACAGAGAAATAGCTGTCGTGAGTTTCCTTGCGGAATATGTGTTAATTTTCCAAATGTATGAGCATCTGTGTATTTTCATGAGAATATACAGTGCCTTTTCCAACATCAAGATACTTGGAATCAGGTTATTTCCCTTCCAAATGAAAACCAATTAAATAAATTATATTTTTTGCCTTGGTGCTTATGAAGTGTGGGAGTTATCACCAAACATTACTAAATGTTCTAATTTAGGCATAAAAGGGCTGAAAGAATATACTATAATTACGAAGTCCAAAGTAAGTTGTTCTAAATATTTTATCTTGTTCAGCATATGCTGTTTAAAATAAAACTCAAACCATAATTATGAACACTTGAGTCACAAAAAAGTAAACAACAGCTGAGTATATAATGGGATGATAAAGAATCTCGCCACAATTCCCAACATATGGCAAAGAGTATATCCATTTTAAAGTGAAGAAATCATAAGTGGAAAATGATCACATTTGTCAACTGAGCCTTTTGGTGGGGGGGGCTTGAATTTTAAAAAATATTTGATTGTGGTAAAACAGATGGACGTAAAAAACATGTTGCCATTTTAACCATTTTTAAGCATACAATTCAGTTCAGTGGCATTAATCATTGTGCTGCTCTCACCATTATCCATTTCTAAAACCTTCCACCCCCCAAAACAGAAGCAATAAATTCTTCCTCCCAGTGCCTAATAACCACTACTCACCTTTTGTCCCTATGCATTTACCTATTTTATATAGTTCATATAGGTGGACTTGTACAATATTTGTCTTTTTGTGTCTGAGTTATTCCACTCAGCATAGTATTTTCAGAGTTCATCTATGTTATAGTATATATCACAACTTCATTTCTTTTTATAAAAACAAACCAAGCTAAACTCATTGCTATTGAGTCAGCTGCAACTCATAGCAACCCTATAGGACGGAATAGAACTGCCCCATAGGGTTTCCAAGGAGCATTTGATGGATTCGAACTGCTGACCTATTGGTTAGCAGCCATATTGTTTAACCACCATGCCAGCAGGATTTACGTTCCTTTTTGTGGTCGAACAGTATTTCTTTGGGTGCTTATATCATATTTTGTCTTTCTGTTCATTTGTTGATGGACACTTGGGTTGTGTCTACCTTTTGGCTATTGTGAATAGCGCTGCAGCAAGCACTGGTGTAACAGTGCATCTGTTTGGAAGCTTTCACTTTTTCTATCAGAAGAAGTCCCCCCCAAAACAATAAGCGTCTTCCTGAAGTAGGCAGGGAGACTGAAAAAATTATATCGTACTGTTAGACATGTGACAAGAGAGAAATGGTGTGAATCAGCATCAACTTGGTGGCTGTAGGTAACATTGAAAGATGCAACGTACTTCTGCCAACACAGTTACACCAGAGTTGTCATACGTGAAATGAACCAACATATTCCGAATGGGAAATATATGGACAGATTTTCATTTTTCAGTTTCCGTGAGCAAACTGTCTGGCTCCAGCCTGTGTCACATGTTGCTGTAATTTGGACTCATTTAAAATGCATAGACACTTAATCTGTTTCCAGGGAAGGCCACTGGAAAGCTGCTTGAAATTTCTCTCTCTCTCTTTTTTTCTTTTTTATCAGTTATTTTGCATGTGTGAGTTTAAAGCCCAAAGGAGACACATAGGAAGCATTCTTCTTCAGCTTGAAGTGCTACGGTGGTGCTGGGGGAGACTCGTTCTGGCCAGTCCTCTAACCAGATATCTCAAAGCTCTTTAGGAGAGAAAGGCAGTGGCAATTTCTAAAGAATAAGTCCTGCTTCTTGGCTGAAAAAGATAAGAAGCCAGAGCCCAGCTGGGAGATAAAGGACTTTGTGGAGGTAACCTGAGGGTCAAGACTGTCCCTTTGTTGTTCTACAGGAATGAGGACAATCTATCTTTAATCTCTTTTTGGAATAAGGGGCAAGGTTTGGGAGTGGCTATTGAGTGAATAAATTAACAAATCGCTGAACTAATTAGTTAAGTAATAATCATTCCTATTGTTATTTTACTGCACTTGAATCAGCTTCAAGTCATTGGCTGATTTTTTGGGAAGTCACTAACCAGGCCTCTCTTCCTAGTCCGTCTTGGACTGGGAGCTCTGCAGAAACCAGAAGCCTGGTGAGCATTGCTGCAACATATAAGTATCCACTGACAGGAACGAAGTGTATCAGCCAAAGTGGAACCGGGTCTCCCCCAAGTAAGGGAAGAGGAATTCTGCACTGAACCACCCGTGTCTCTCCCAGCCACACCTACCAAAAACAAAAAAAAAAAAGCCAAATCCACTGCTGTTCAGTCAATTCCAAAATTGAGTGCTGTAGCTGCTAACCGAAAGGTTGGCAGTTCAAATCCACTAGGTGCTCCCTGGAAACACTATGGAACAGTTCAACTCTGTAATATAGGGTGTCGCTATGAGTCAGGACCATTCCTAGGTAGAAAGAAATGAGTAGGAAGTTCATTGAGAACCCTGAGGGGGAAAAAAACACTTTCTGTATGGTCTGATGTAGCAGGCAAATCCACCAGTTCGGAGGCTCTGCTTTCTGAGCTCTGCTTTCCTGGAGATAATAATCAGGAGTACTGTGAATACATTCTGCAATGCTAACAGTCCACAAAATGTTACTTATCTCATTCTACTTCTCTCCTTTATGTACTTCAAACATGGTAGTCACTGTATGGGACAGAAAGGAGGGTGCTGTCACCAGGTAAGGGGAGCAGTAGCAGCGGCACACAGGCGGGCATGCGCATTTAAACTGGATTGTACACTTTCACTCTATCACAACAACAACAACAACAAAAAATGGTAGGCACTATTAAGTCGATTAACTGCCTTGAATGAAAATAAAGACTGCGTTTTCACAGAGCACTTCATACCACGTAACATATCTGTCCTTGCCCAGGAATTCTTCTTTTTGTGTGAACATATACACAACAAAACATACACCAATATGACAATTTCCACATGTATAGATCAACTGATAATATTCTTCATACCGTGCCAGCATTCTCACTGTCTACCCATGCTGTTTCTCCACTATGAACTCTTCCCCTCTGTGCCTCTTAAAAGTTCTCATCCATGCTTTGGATTTACTGTTGTCGGTTAGATCCCATGTAGATAATTCTGTTAAAGGACTAAATGTTCAAGGCTGACATTCTTCACTGATGGAGCTAAACTGTTCTTTTGTTCACAGGTAACCTCATGCATTAGTTTAGGTTCAAGTTTTAAGGATTACTTTAGCACAATGGATTTGGATTTTTCTTCATCTCAATGGATCCAGTAAGTTGATTCTCATAGGAATTTGATGTTCTGTTTCACATGATGTCTGTTTACATTTCCATCAAAACTTTCAGTAATGATTGCCAGTTACCACTCATTTCTTCTGGTCTCACACAATGATTCCTTCTATATGGAGATTTCCTGTAGAGCTTAAAAGGAGTTCCAAGGAGGAAAGAGACATCGAATAAACAGTCACACAGAGCTCAGTTATATATTCACATAAAGGAATATAAAAGAATTCAAACAAAACGAAAAGACCTAAGGGGAAACTTCAGATGGACTTCTCTGGGGAAAAAACAAAAAACAAAAATCTGCCAGATTCTTTGCATAAATTCTTGCCTGAGATGCAGGGAAAGAAGAGCGAGGACAAAGAGGGAAAGCATCCCTAATAAGGAGAGAAGGTCCTGAGTGTCTGAGGGTTTTGATTGCTATCACTTTGACTGCTGTCGCTTTGATTAGTATCAGCATAAAGCCTACCGCAAACTCTCAGGGCTGCCCTAGAGGAAACAAGAGAAGTGGGGAGAAGGTGAGATAGGTTCTTCTCTCGGAATGACTTTAGGCGTGCCAGAGTTACAGGCGGCCTGGCAAACCTGAGCAGCACTGGATAGATTCCCACAAGACAGGCTGTTGCTTAGAGGAAAGGGAGAACAAGAGGAGCTGAAGTACAGGGCACGAGCAGTGAGGTGCTAGCCAGTGGATATCCTGGCACGTCTTCTTATGCAGTGCAGTGCTTCCTGATCGTAGGGAAGGCAATGATGATGGTGGTGGAGGAAAACCGTATCTTAAGATGCTGCTATGCACACATTCTGTGATTCTGACTATATTACTTTCTGGAAAAGGCAAAGCTGTATAGACAATGAAAAGATCAGTGATTGCCCGGGGCTCTGGGGGGAGAGGGAAAGGAATGACTAGATAGGATGATTAGATAGAGCCAAGGGCACTTTTTAGAGCATTTCAACTATTCTGCATGATACAATAACGGTAGACACATGGCATTATGCATCTGCCAAGATGCAAAGGATTTATGAACTCAGATGTAACCTATACCAAACCAAACCAAATCCATTGCTGTTGACTCAATTTCAACTCATAGCAACCCTATAGACAGACTAGAACTGCCCCATAGAGTTTGCGGGGACAGCCTGGTGGATTTGAACTGCCAACCTTTTGGTTAGCAGATATAGCTCTCAACCACCATGCCACCAGAGCTTGAGTTTAGTTAGTAACAATATAATTTTTGCACAATTTTTCTGTAAATTTAAAGTTGCTCTTAAAATAAGATCTATTCAAAAACAAACTGCAAGTTCACTAGGAAGTGAAAATTGGAGAAGACAGTGCTATATTGGTTCCCACACCAAAGAAATAATAGGATTTCACTGTAATGCAGCTAAAATGAAGGCTGATCCACTGTCTTGGTCCTAAAGGCAGTAGCCTGGTCATTTCCTTTCTTGAACAATTTTGGCAATTTTGATGATTCTCCTTTAACATGTTTCTTTTTTGACCACTGTCTTGTCTTAATGGCACTTACCTGACAACTTAAGGTTGAGCTGGGAGATAGTGATTATAGGCTATGTCCTATTTTCTTAGTTTAACTTGACCTTTTCCTTGATGAGACATTTTCCCCCATACGTATTAGCATTTTGATGCCAGCTAGGCAAGCTATTTTGGGTCGCCTTGCTGCAGAACTTCTTGTTTGAAAGATTTCAGTGCAATAATCAGTCTGCCCTTCCATTTTTTTAAAGTTTTTCCTTGATTTGAACAGGTTCTGTCCAGCTTTCCAGATATACATGTTTTTGATATTATTTGGCAAATGCTAAGTGCTTCCCAAGACCGTAAATATTATTCTAGGTTCTAGAGCTCTACTTTCCCTACCTTTCCATTACTTAACTGAGAGTCTCAGTGATCTTCTTGAAGAAGGATGTAATTTGTTATGCAAGTCAGGATTTATACCGGCCAAACCTACATATTTTGGAAGATACTTGTATGTGATAAGAAGAGTGACTTTTCTGTCGAGTTTTAACATTTGCAGTGTTGTAGTTTTCCTATCTTTGCAATACCTTTGCACAAAATAGTCAATAAATATTTGTTTTTGAAGTATGACTAGGTGTAACTGAAAACCAAACCAAGCCTGTTACCACTGAGGACAGAGCAGAACTGCCCCTTAGGGTTTCCACGGAGTATCTGGTGGATTCAAACTGCCAACCATTGATTGTTGTTAGCTGTAGCAGTTAACCACTAAGCCACCAGGCTTTCCTGACTAGGTGTGGGTATGAAGACAATAACTCCCTCCCTCCTACCCCATCCCCTGTACACTTGATTCTACTCTCTGTATGTTGCCTTGTCCTGTGGTGGCTTGCATGTTGGTGTGTTGTGGGAAGCTATGCTACTGGTATTTCAAATACTAGCAGGGTCACTCATGGTAGGTGAGTTTTAGTAGAACCTCTAGACTAAGACAGACTAGGAAAAAAGGTTTGGTAGTCTCCTTGTGGAAATTAGCTGTGAAAAGCCCATGGCTCACAACAGACTGTACAGTGAGACCTGTGAGAACACAAGCTCCCCAAGACTGCCTTGTTTTTCCAGGTCTCTCCAGTTTTACCCCTTTGACAAGGTGCACTTTACCACTTCTCTATCACTCTCTATTAGTGGGTAGTTTTTGAGTTTTCCTTTTCTACAAGTTTCTGCCTTACATAAGCTTTCACAGGTTTTACTGCATAATGTCCAAGGGTAAGCTCCCTAGGTTGAACAGCACCAAAAATACACAGCAGTTGCAGCAACGGGCTTGAGTATACCACCTCTCATGTAGATGGTGGAGGATCAGGCATTGTTTTGTTCTGTGTGTTACACAGGGGTCACCATGAGTCGGAGCCCATTTGAGGGCAAACAACAACAACAGCCACAACTTATTGTGTTATGGGGCTTCTTACCATTTTCTTCTAGTTAATTCTCTGTGGATATCATAGTAAATGGGCTTCATCTCTGACTCAAAGTCCACGTTTACAGCTTTGATCAGATTGACTTTTCCTTGTTAAGTATGTGAGCACGAAACAGTTAAACACAGAGCCCAGTGAGACAGGAAGCAGACAAAGCCAAACAGAGCTACTGATACTGGAGGCGGTGAGGCAGGCTGGGCTTTACTGTGCAAGATAAAGGAAGTATCTAGAGGAAAGGAAGGGCATGAACTTGTAATGAGTGTGAACTCTGTGTCTGGCCTCATGCCAGCTATTTACATCAACTATTCCTGGATCTCGTGCCAATCCTGAGCCAGAGGCATTTAAAGTTAAAAGAGCCAGCCTCAAAAGTAGTGAAGTGACTCACCCAAAGTCTCACAGCTCGCATCAGGCAGATCTAGCAGAGAAACACAGACTGGTCGGTTTTGAAGAGATGCCTTTTTTGCTCTGTGACGTCATTCCTGTATTGCCTTCCATAATGAGGGAGACCTGCATGGCAAGCTGACTAAGTTAGGCTCTTCTATTTTAAGAAGTGAGACTGAGGAATACGCTGTAACTGTCCCTTTAGAAAAGAGGAAGTAGTGATCTCAGCTCCTTGGCTAAGTCTCAGGGCACACAGTGAAGAAGAATAACCAGGTTTCAGAAAGGATAGATTTCACAGGGAGACCTCAAGGAGACTGGAACCCGAAAGTCATTTAGATGCTCTATTCCTAGGGCTGCCAAACAAGAGATCTGTTACAGGGGAAAAAAACATGATAAAGTTTAGTAAAGCAAAAAGAAAATTTTATTCAGCGTATATTCATACAGGCAAAAGTAGGAAAGCAGAGAAGCATGTTACCAAAGCCATGTCTGCCCAAGTCTAGACAATATTACAGAATAGACAAGAATGGGAAAATGGACAAGCGTGCTGCCACAGCCGTGTCTGCCTGAGTCCAAAGTTGTTACAGCGTCACCAGTACAGACTAACATTACAGACCGGCAAAGCCACTGAAGCCAACCTTTCAATACGTGGGCTAGAAACTGTGATCCTACGTTTTGAATCACTTTTCTTAGCAATCGTCAGTACAGCTTTCAGTCAGGAGGCTTTTTATTGGTCCAAATTTTCTGTTCACTAGCTGCTAACAGAAAAAGGTAAGTATGGAAAGTCTTTGTGTTCTCTTTGGCTGGCCTGTGTGAAAGGTTCCCTGAAAGATACCTTCCGTCTTCAGAAGATAATTTCCAAGACTGCCCCACTGATTGTCTTTATACCTCAGAGTCCAGTTGATAGGTCCTTGTGAGTCCTTGTGGTCCCAGCTTCACCTGGGTCGTGTTGTCTATTCTCACAGACAGGGAGTAATGATTCCAATATTATTTGCAAAGCTGTGCTACAAACTGGGTGGCTTAAAACAACAGAGGCTTACTCTGTCCCAGGTCTGGAGGCTAGAACTCCAAAATCAAAATGTCAGCAGTGCCATGCTCTCTCTGAAGGTAAGGCGGGCAACCTCAGAGGCCAGCGCTTCTGAAAAACACCTGCTCTGACTTTATCCTTCTATACTGAGCAGAATAGGCTGCACTTGCTTCTGAAACTGCCCTTGCCAAGTTGACCACAGAAGTGGCCCAGATGAACTCAACCTGCCTCTGGGTGGACACTTAACAGGTGTAAGAAAATCAACCTCTTCCTCCAACCTCGGGGACTGAACCATTGTCTAAAGAAATGCATAGTCATCCCCAAGTTCAGAGTGCCTGTGTGAAGGTCAGCCCTGAATACTCATGATGAATCTGTATTTCCTTGTCTGCTGTCCGTGACACCCGCCTCCCTAAGCGCCTGTGAGCAGTCTTGGGAGCAATAGCTCTGGTTGCTCCTTTCCTTTTTATGGTGAAATAAAGGTACCTTACTGATCTCCTGTCTTGACCTTTTACTTACTGGCTATATCGAGTTGCACCGTCGTACAAAACCTGGGGTTTTCACTGGGAAATAGGGGCCCTGGGAGAGTCTTTCCTTACCTCTTCCAAGTTCTGGAATTTCCTGGCAATCCTTGATTTCCCTGGTTTGCGACAGCGTAACTCCAATCTCTGACTCTGTCTTCCCCGACACAGGTACCAGAATTTAGAACTTGAACATACCTTTTAACCAAAAACCCAAACCTAGGGCCATAGAGTAGATGCCAACCCATAGTGACTCTATAGGACAGAGTACAACTGCCCCATAGAGTTTCCAAGGAGTGCCTGGTGGATTCCAGCTGCTGACCTTTTGGTTAGCAGCCGTGGCGTGTAACCACTATGCCACCGGGGTTTCCAAACATACCTATTGAAGGAACATAAATTAATCCTCAACAGATGCAAAGATAATTCTGGTAGCTCATGTGGTAGAATTTCTGGGTCTTTTGGAAGGCCACCCAATATTAACACAACCCATTTACCCTGTGGGTTTGCTTCTCCGTGTCTCTGTGTTTCTACTCTCACTGTCTGCTCTTTCATGCCTCTTATAATCTTTTCTTACAGCATCTGTGGGCTCGTTGTTTCTGCTTCCTGTCACCTTCAACTTGCCCTCATCTCCCCATACTCCTTCCTTTACTACAAGGCCTTTGACTCTTGCACATTATCAGCAACAACTCTCTGCCACTGACCGCCTCATTCTATCAATGTCTCTTAATTTTAATTCCTGAGAATGAGACCACTGAAGACACTTTATTTAACCAGGGCTTTTCATGCCAGAGTATCTCAGGAGAGGCTAACCTGCCTGTAGGTTTTGGTGGCCTTTCAGCTGGGTGTCTAGCTTGGCTTAGTCACCCCAGGAGGGCACACAGTCCCTTTAAGAGTGGCTAGGGACTTGGCAGGTAGGGTGACTGATGTGTTGGGTACAAGAATGAAGATTTATCTCCTCATCAATATCAAGTCAGCAGCAGATGGGGACAGTCAAATAATGGCATGGCAGTGAGAGTCAGAGAGCAGCTAAGCTGCATAGAGTGGGCGGAAGGATGCATTAGGAGAAGGGAAGTCACTGGGACAGCAAGTGAGAGTGGTAGGGGAGTGAGCTACAGCCCATGAATCATCAAGAAGACACCTGCTGGGAAGAGACAACTTCTTACAGGTGAATGACCGCAGGCCTTGTAAGCTTTACGAAGAGGGGTACAATCTCACTGAGAAGAGAGATTTCCTCTTATACTCAACTTTGCTAGGTACACTCTGAGGATGGATCTATTATATATTTTCTCTCCCTATTAAACTTATTTTTAAAACTTTTAATTATGTACATAACATACACATGTTCTCAGTATGAAAAATTACATTATAGCCCATAATAAAGCCAAGCCTATCCTGACCCTGTTTCCCAAATTCTGCTGCAGAACCCACAGGGCATTGTGAGTGGACTTCAGACCCATTCCTATGCAGAGGTAAAGTTCCATTTGGTTGTGTTGTATAAACAATACCATGTGAAGGACTTCACAATCTGGCACTATTGAAACCAAAATAAGTAGGTGAGGTTTTTCACATCTTGGAAGTTACCTGCAGCCGGTTTCTGCTTGCAGTCCCTGCGTGTCAACAAACACTAAGCAATTCAAGCAGAAGGCTCCAGGTAAGTCACAGGTCAAAGGGAGCATTTGGTCAAAGTTCAAAGAGGTGCAGAAATAATATGGCCTCTTGTCCCGAGCAGACACTCGGTGGCCCAGCTTCTGCTTGGCTGGGTGCTGTTAGCTCTGCCCACATTTGTCTGGTCGATATGAGGTCTGACAATTAAGCTGCAAACTTAATTGCTCTAAATGCTACATATTTCATTGCTGAATATCCTTACAGTCACCTTTGAAGTATTCCCCTTGAGAAGCTATACACCGATGTTTGTGCCTAGTTCACCGTTCAAAATAATTTTGGAACTCCTTCTGGAATGGTCGTTGGGCATGGTGGCAAGATGGCAAGTTTGCAAACTTATTTGTGTAGTTGTCTGTGAGGGAGTTCTTAACCAATAAACAAATAACTGGTATTGGAACACTTTCTCTGGTCACCTGATCTGGCCCTTTCTACTTTACCTGAAGACAAAGAAAATCAATGAATTTCTTCTTTACCTAAAGAGAAAGAAAATATTGAAAGGAAGACTTTTGATGACGTTCAACACATCAGAGATAATACAATGACATCTCTGATGTACAATCCAGAAAAAGAGTTCCAAAATTGCTCTGAAGAGTGGAATAGGCACTGGCATCAGTGTATAGCTTCCCAAGGGAGAGTACTTTGAAGGTGTCTGTAGTGATACTCAGCAATGAGGTGTGTAGCACTTTTTCTAGGATGCATTCACGAACTTAACCGGCAGTCCTTGCATTAGCTGAGTAGGACAAGTGGAGAAATCAGGTTCAACTGGTGAGAATGGAAGTTCCCTCCCAAAAACAACTGTAAAAAGTCGTACAAGGCAACAATAGGGAAAGCAGAATGCATACAAACAAACGAGAATTTCCATGATAGTCCCCACAACCCTAAAATTGTGGTTTCTGCTACAGCCTTATCACCTAAAATGCCTCAGTGGAGGTCTATCAAGAATATCACATAGAATCCTCACCAACTGGAATGATTACAAAACACTGAAATTCAAGAGAACTTTCAAATTTAGTTTTCGTTTCTAAAATGCAATTTAATTACTAATTGTGTATAGCAACTTGAATTATGATCTTTACACCTTTTACAATGATTTGCAATCAGGGCATCAGTTAGCAGTGTTTATATGTGAGCATACGGAAACCCTGGTGATACAGTGGTTAAGTGCTATGGCTGCTAACCAGAAGAGTGGCAGTTCGAACCCACCAGGTGCTCCTTGGAAATTTTATAGGGCAGTTCTACTCTGTCTACAGGGTCGCTGTGAGTTGGAATCAACTCAGTGATAGTGGGTTTAGTACGGGTATAAGGAACCTTGGTGGTCCAGTGGTTTAAGCACTGGGCTGTTAACTGAAGGTTGATGGTTCAAACTCACCTAGCAGCTCCATGACAGATCTCAGGATAGGTGAAATGGTGACCTGGTTCCATAAAGATTTCAGCCTAGGAAACCCAATGGGGCAGTTCTATTCTGTCCAGTAGGGTTACTGTGAGTCGCAGTCAACTTGATGGCACATGGCAACAGCAACATATGTGAATATGGGATTTTAATCTGCTAAAACCTATTTGCTTAATCCAAAATCATCCAGTGACCGATTAAACTTGGATCATAAATCACGCAAAGGCACTCATCCTGCTGTTTCATTCCAACACCTCTCCCCACCCCCAACACACTCACAGAGGGCACGTTTGTCTCTCACTTGGGCCTGTAACAAATGTACATTGACTGATGGTTGAGAAAATAAATATGACAAGGCCCTGCAGACAGAAAGATGAACAAGACAGACAAAACACTTGGATTCATAGAACTGACATTGCGGTGGCTAGTGAGGCCAGAAAATAAACATGTAAATGAATAAATAAGAATTGTTCCACACCATAAAAAGAAAAAAAAAAAAAAACAAGTATTTAAGGAAAAACAGGTTTCATTAAGGTTCTTTGCAATTTTACTTTTCTAAATAATTTTTACTATTCTAATATTTTTTAACTCAGCTGAATGAAAGTCTACTATGGTCTTAGACCTGAACTCCATGGACTAGAGTAAATCTCTCCAGGGTACATTTAAGCTATGACGTGAATGTTCAGAAGCCAGCCTGGAAAGTAGTCTGTGGAAGCTAGTCCCTAATAGCACAGTGACTAAAGTGCTTGGCTGCTAATTGAAAGGTCGGCAATTCAAAGCCAACAGCAGCTCTGCAGGAGAAAGATTCACAACCCATGGAGTCACTGTGAGTCAGAACCGACTCACTGCAGTGTTTTTTAGGAAAGTAATACAACCCTCTACCCTTGAACTTAATTTTATTGTCCATCGAGCCAGCAGAGAATGGAACATCTCTGTCGACTGCTCAGTGTTTTGTCTGGTTTTTCCAGGAATATGAAGTCCTCTGTCTCTCACAACTCCCCAAAGCTCGCTGCCAGGCATCTCCCTGAGAAAGTTCCAGGATTGAATTCAAACTCCAAATCTATGGCCCTTGTCCACTTATCAGAGAGATCCAGAGAAAAGGGCTGGCACAGAAAACCTGACCCCTGGTGGCAATTCATTCCAGTGAATAGAACTGGTGCCTATTGAACTTTGTAGCTGGAATTCAAAAAAGAGACTTGATTTCAATGGAAAATAACTGTTGGAGGACTAGGCCACGAAGAAAGGCCCCTTGGCCTTGGGAAGGGCAGGGCATGGACACATGTCCTGGGCTTTGAGGGAGGAGCATCTCATTCACTTTATCTGGAAGTCAGGAGGCTCCATCGTTTCCCTTCACCAGAAAGTTAAAGTTATTTGTGTGTCTCTGTCCATTGCCCACCTGGACAGTCAAGCCTTGAGGGCGGCACCTGTTGCTGATTCTCTTCTTGTTTCCCCACAATGCCTGCTACCCAACGGGTTTTCAGTCCTTGGCTGGCTGACTGTGTATCTGAAATGCATCGAGGGGACATTACAGAACAGTTGACTTTCTTTGATGGGAATTTTGCTAGCTGGGAAAGTGATGGTGCTGGATAACTTCTCAGCAGGATTTCAATCTGGAGTGCTGCAGAAAGAGCAGTCTGATTGAAAGAGAGGCACGTTTCACTAGCATTCACTCTGCTGTCTTTGTTTTACATTTAAATGAAACATTTGGGTCGACATAAAATTTAGATGACACATTAAGGGCAATTACCTCAGCATGATTCAAGTTGCTTATTAGAGAATCCAGACCACCTGGAGCATTCTGCTTAAGGTACTGACTGGTTAAGGGCTGTTTCCCAGGTGCTCAAGAGAACCCTTTTTCCTTGGAGAAGTGAACATCAATGCCTTTGACGCACAGTCAAAGCGGCCTTTCTTTTCAAAAAGTCTGATCCCTCACTGATTGGAAAAGACAAGAAAAAGCAAATGGAGAAGAAAGTTTATTAGTGGCTACACAGGCAGGAGGGAGGTGGGAGAAGAGGCTAACGGTGGTAGAAGTATTATGTTAAGGGTAAGGTTGCACAGCCAGCTATTGCAATTGCTGCAATAAATTGCGTACCTGTAAAGAGTACAAATGGCAAAGTTGTGTGACAACTTTATTTACAATAATGACCAAAAAAAAGAGAGGAAAAAAAAGAGCTGCCGAGACTGCTCATGCACAACCCAAAACCTTGTGATATTTGGATTTTTGGCTTAGAGGTTTAGGGTCAGCGGTTCATGGGAAATCCTAGTTAACTGACTTCATAACATGTTTAGTGCTTCTGTTCTATCTCCTACCTAGTTGGATGCCATAGAGCCTGGGATCGTCAAAGCTTGCAAGCAGCCACCCAAGGCACAGTGGTTGCTCTCAACCCACCTGCAACAACAGAGGAAGGCGAGTCAGGAATAGCATGATACAGAAGGTCTGGCTAATTGCCTCCGTCAACAACTGCCTTTTGTGTGATAAGACCAGAAGAACTGGATGGTGCCTGCCTGCTACTGGTGAATATTTTTATCAAAGATTCTGTAGAAGAATCCTGATCAAAAGGGAGAAATGCAGAATAGAATTTCAAATTCACAAAGACTCCAGACATCCTGAACCCATGAAGACTGGATGAACCCCTTAAATTAGTGCGCTGAGATAATCTTTAAAACTTAAACCAAAAATATCACCTGAAGTCTTCCTAAATCCAAACAACAGTTTACTTTAACCATTAAAAAAAAAAACAAAAAAAACTTCCTTGATCACCATGCCCTTTTAAAAGCTATTCTTGTTGTTAGGTGCTGCGGAGTGGGTTCCAACCTCTAGCTACCCCCTGTACAACAGAACGGAACACTGCCAGGTCCTATACCGTCCTCACAATCTTTGTTACCCTTGAGCTCGTAATTGTGGCCACTGTGTTAATCCGTCTTACTGAAGATTTTCTTATTTTTGGCTGATCCTATACCAAGTGTGACATTCTTTTCCAGGTACTGGCCCTTTCTGACAATCTATCCAAAGTATGTAAGACAAAAATCTCACCATCCTTGCTTCTAATGAACACTCTGGTAGTCCTTCTTCCAAGATGGATTTGTTCATTCTTTAGGCAGTCCACATATCAAATTGACAACAGCAACTCAAAAGATAAGAACCGTAAGGGGGCAGTGAGTTTATGTTGATTATCCAGGAACAATTCAGAAAAGGAAGGTAAGAAAGTTTACAGAACTACAAGAATGTAATTAATGTCACTGAATTATACATATAGAAACTGTTGGATTGTGTGTATATTCTCAACAATAATAAAAGAAAGAAAAAATTCTGATCCATGAGGTGAAGCCCTGGAGCTCTCTTCTTAACTATGCAGGAAGCAAACAACTGTCCCCTGTGCTGTATGGTGAAGAATTCACCATATCGGAAAAGAAGTCTGTTCTTTGCCCTCTGTTTTGGGGAAGTAATCTCTTGTTTTTTGTTTGTCTGGTGGCTCTAGGGCACAATGGATAATATAACAGTGTAATTTCAGGTAAAGATGGTCTACACCAGAATAACCAACAATGTGACTTACGGCAGGGACTTTAGGTCAAGCATTGTTAGTTGACCTGGAGGCTGAGAAATCATGTAGGTGACCAGTTATGCCTAAGTAATGGACCCCTAATAATAACTTAATGTTGAGTTTTGGATGAACTCTCATTGCTGGCCATTGAAAAACAAACCAGTTGCCATTGTGTCACTTCTAACTCACAGGGACCCGCGTGTGTGCCAGAGGAAAACTGAGCTCTATAGGATTTTCAGTGGCTAAATTTTCAGAAACTAACCATGAGTTCTTTTAATTGAGGTGCCTCTGAGTGAACTGGAATCCCCAACTTTCAATTAGCAGATGAACACATTTAACTTCTGCATTACACAGGGACTCTCAGCATATATTGTCACACATTGACCCCAAGAGAGTAAAGTGTCCTGATTCCACAGGGAGGGGACATAGAAAATCCATGTTTGGAACTCTCCTGAACTCTGTCCTATGTATTTTTTCCTATGGCTGACTTTGTTGTTGTTGTTATTAATTGTTGTTGAAAATATGCCCAGCAAAACATAGAACAATTCAACAATTTCTGAATGTACAGTTGCATGACCTTTGGTGGATCTCAGTCTGTCTCCTTTCCGTGTAATCACCTGTAAGCATGAATACAACAGTTTTCAGTGAGTTCTGTTAGTAATTATCAAAATGGAGGGTGATTTCAGGAACACCTCCAAACTTGCAGGTGGTGTCAGAAGGAAAAAGAGTCTTGGGGATAGTTTCCTCTAACTTTGTATTTGACCCTAAACTCTTTGCATGCACATTCCTGGGAAAACCAGGCCTAGGCCTTGGGGAAACCAGTTTGCTTTTAAGAGAGAAGCTATAGGAAGTCTAGGAGTAGCTGATTTGGGTGCTGGTGGCACAGCGGAAGAAACTCTGGTAGCATAGTAGTTAAGTGCTACAGCTGCTAACCAAAAGATTAGCAATTCAAATCTATCAGGCACTCCTTGGAAACTCTATGGGGCAGTTCTACTCCGTCCTGTAGGGTAGTTATGAGTCAGAATCCACTCAACAGCAGTGGGGCAGGGGGTTTGGTATAGCATAGGGGGAGAATGTTCTCCATATCCCCATGCAAGTGTGACAAACTTGATCAAGGATAGGTTTACCAGCTTACTAGAAATGTCCACAGATAGCTACTTAGATGGGTTTTACAGTACCTGTGCATAGAGAAAGTACAGTGTGGACAAAAGAATAGTTTTCTAGGAAACACCAGACCAAGGTTCTATCTCAAGCCCAACCTCTAAAATCCCTGGGCACCTGAACAACTCAGCCTCCTGGGCTTCACTTTTCCCTATCTGGGAACTAGTAGGGATAGTCTCTGGCTTAACCACACTGACCTGATCACTCCAAGAGACAAATGAAATGATGCTTGTGAAAAAGATTAGAAAACTGTGGTATATTTACAGAGGTAAAAGATATTAGTATGGGCAGCCTACTCCCAGCTATTTTATAGAGAACCAGAGAGAAGTGACAAATATTGCAAGTTAATGGCAGAGCTGAGAATCCATGTCTTCAGATCTCCATGTCTAGACACCTAGGGATTTTTAGAGGTTGAGTCTGAGCTAGAACCTTGGTCTGCTGTTTCCTAGGGAACCATTCTTTCCTCCATACTGTACTTTCTCTATGCACATGTACTTTAAAGCCCATCTAACGCTTAGTTTTACAGTAGCATTCTTTTGCCCAGAGGGCAGGCTGCTGATAACTTGAACTGTGCAACAGTGAGCAGGAAAGTGTCCTGTACACAAAATAGCCGTCAGGAGCACTGCTTTCCAATGGGACCCTCCACCTACACAGACTCAAAATTAGTTTAAAATTAAGCCTACAGGCTTAACAGTTTATTATTTATCAGATTCGAAGCTATGGAATAGGCAAGGTGGTGGCTAGAGACTAGTAAACAGAAGTCATATCTGGGAAAATAGCAGCAGAGGCAGCCGTTTCAATCAGGGCTGAACAGTCCAACAGAAGTTATTAACAGTGCAGCACAGGACGGAGGCTAGTCCAGACCGTGCTCGCAGTAGGTGTGTCTGAGGCACTCAAAGAGGTTTAGCTGATGCTTGGTCCGCCCTGAAAGAAGACACAGAAAAGAACTAAGAGATGCAATTGTTGAAAACTTTTGTTTTTTTATACACAATATAATTACATAGAGAGAAAACTGAAAAACTATTCAAGCAATGTATGTATTGAGTTTCCTCAGGGTTGTTCTGAAAACCAGACCTTGTTCATTGCATGGCATGTAGTACGTCCTTGACAAATGGTACAGAGTAAATGTAGGATCCATATACAGAAATCCAGGGCTTTACCATACACAAAACCAAAAGCAATCCAACTTAGTTGCTACTGAGTTGATTCCGGGTCATGGTGACCACATATGTGATTTCCAGGAGACCGTGGGTCTTTCTTCCAAAGCACCTCTGGGTAGGTTTGAACCAGCAACTTTTCAGTTAGTAGCTGAGCACTTAATGGTTTGTGTCACACAGGGACTACTAAACCCCTTGAAAGACATCTAAAATTCTTATTGCTGTATGCCATGGAGTAGATTCAGCCTATAGGACAGAATAGAAATGCCCCATAGGATTTTCAAGACTGTAATCTTTATGTGAGGGGACTGTCATGTTTTTCCTGCAGAGTAGCTGGTGAGTTCAAGCTGCTAATACTTCAGTTAGCAGCCACTATAGTGGGGAAGAAATAGGATTACATTAATAATAGCAAAAGAAAAAAAAAGACTCAACTCTAAAAGGAAGATTATACAATGATGATGAGTTAAAAGTGATTTTAATAAATGGAAAGATACACCAAGATCTTGAATGGCAAAGCAGAATACCGTAGAGAGATCACTTCCCCCCAACTTAATTTATGTGCTTAGAGTAATTCTAGGCAAAACCCTACCTTACACATTTTGAACTTGGGGGAAAAAAATCTGAAATCACAAGTACACTGAAGAATATTTGCAAAAGAGAAAAAGACATTGAGATAGTCCTAAAATATAGGGTATGTGATATAGCTACAATCTTGAATTCAGCATGGGACTGGTACAAGATAGTCAAATCAGTGGAATACGTTAACTCAGAAACAGACTGAAGAATTTACTTCATGAAGATACGTGCTAGGACGGGCAGTTAGCTAGTTTGGTGGGAAAAATCTATTTAGATTCTTACTTTAACTGACAGACACCTGCCACCCACTCTACTCGCTAACCAGCATTTCTGCCACTATTCTCTGCTTTCCCTCTTGTGTTAAATTGTCCTTGCTGCTAGCTAGAAACCCTGCGTCTTAGTCATCTGGTACTGCTCCAACAGAAAATACCACAGGTGGGAGGTTTCGTGAAGAGACATTTTATTGTCACAGACTGGTAAGCCACAAATCCATCTATGAGTTGCAAGTCCATTCAATAAGAGAAGTTATCACAGTCCAGTGGACCGAGTCCAAATTCAAAAAGAGCATCTCGGTGTAGGAACCGCAGGGTCAAAGGACGTACCTGCTCTCAGTCACACTGCTCTCTTGGTGGTGTGAGTTCCCCGCTTCCCCTGCTCACTTC
Source organism: Heterohyrax brucei (assembly GCA_028571685.1). NCBI lineage: Eukaryota > Metazoa > Chordata > Mammalia > Hyracoidea > Procaviidae > Heterohyrax > Heterohyrax brucei. The sequence continues at coordinate 106,986,924 of CM053142.1, forward strand.
TCTCCCTTCTATCGCATAAGCTTGTAGCTTGAGTCCTGCCTCCCTAACACAACTGCAGCCCATTCTCCATCATCAATATCACGGAGGCAGGATTCACAACACTTGGGAGGAATAGCACCATTACTGGGACTCCTAATGAGTCAAATCAATGTATACATTTTTGGGGGGACACAATTCAATCCATGACACCCTGGTAACGTAGTGGTTAAGTGCTACATCTGCTAACCAAAGGGATGACAGCTGGAATCCACCAGGTGCTCCTTGGAAACTCTATGGGAAAATTCTACTCTGTTCTACAGGGTAGCTATGAGTTAGAATCAAATTGATGGCAATGGTTTTGGTGTTTTTGTTGTTGCTGTTGTTGTTTAAAGGCCAGTTCCTCCCCTTGAGGCCTTGAGTGGCTCTGTTTAATAAAAATATAGTTAAAAGCTACATAGGGAACTTTAAGTGCTCTTGTACCCACATTTCAAAAACTAAAAAGAAATAAGTGAAAATAATTTTAATGATATATTGTATTTAACTCAGCATGTCAGAAATATTATCATCTGAACGTGCAACCAACATGAAAAAATATTAATAAGATACATTACATTATTTTTCTCACAGGAACTCTTTGAACTCTAGAGTATATTTTTGCACTTGGAGCATGTCTCAGTTTAGACCAGCCACATTTCAAGTCACATGCAGTCCACAGCTCCCTCACTGGACAGCACAGCCCTGGATCCTGTATCCCACTCCCTCTCCCCTACCCAAAGAAATCAGATCATAGATTCTTCCTGGAAACTTCTGTGTGAATCGATGTGCACCTTTCTAATGGAAACCCTGGTGGAGTAGTGGATAAGTGCTATAGCTGCTAACCAAAAGGTCAGCAGTTCAAATCCTCCAGGCTATCCTTGGAAACTCTACGGAGAACTTCTTCTCTGTTCTATAGAGTCACTATGAATTGGAATCGACTCAATGACAGTGTGTTGGGCTTAACGGATCACTCAGTATTTTAAAAATATAAACATGCTGTTATTTTTCCTGTTTAAAAGTCTTCTGTTGATTCCACTTCTTCCAGATAATACCCTATTTTGACTGCTTGTTTTTAAAACAAAGCACCATTGTTTGGCTACTTTTTGGTAGTCACTGTCACTGTTGCTAATTCCTTTTCTCCTGTTCTTTTCTAAATCTATTCCAATTAGGCTTTCTTTCCCAGCACTCCCACAAAATGGTGTTTGCCCAGTTGACCCACTGATAAATTCAGTACCAAATTTCAGGCCTCATCTTGCTTAACTTCAACAGGTTGCAGACCACTATCCACCTGAGAAGGCTTTGAGTTTCAGGATATCACAGTCAGTTTTTCTCCTGCTTCATGGATCTTTCTCCTTATCTGGTTCTTTCTCATCTTTCAGACTCTATACCAAAGACCCCAGGGCTCAGTTCTTGGTCCCTTTCTCTTCCCGGTTTATATCCACTCACTTGACAAGCTCATTCTTTGATCTCAGGGCTTTAAATGCTATCTGTATAGCTCAAAACCCATTGCCATGCAGTCAATTCTGATTCTGATTCTGATAATGACCCGACAGGGTGGAGCAGAATGGCACTCAGGGTTTCCAAGGCTGAAATCCCTGTGGAAGAGGACTGCCACATCTTTCTCCTACGGAGTGGTCGTAGGTTCAAAGTGCTGACCTTTCAGCCACCAGGCATCCTCATCTATATGGTTACAAGTCTCAAATTTATTATCTCCGATCCAGACCTTTTCTCTAAACTTCAAATTTTCTTCATAATTCATAATTATGAATTACTTAAGGATTTCAATTTTCACATTGCCTATTTTCAATTGCCTACTCAACAGTATCATTTTAATGTTAGCTATCTCAATTTAACATGTCAAAAATTGAACTAATCTGTTCCTCTCTCATCTACTCCTATCCTTCTTCATCTCAGCTAATAGCACCTGTATTCTTCCATCAGGAAATCCTAATGACTCTATCTTCAGGGAATAGTCAAACTCCCATCATGTCTCACCACCTTCTCTGCTATACTGTGGTCTTTGCCACCATCAATCATCTCGCCTAGATTACTGTAACTGTGTCCAGACAGGTCACTCTGCTTCTGCCCTTGTTTTCCGACACTATTTTCTCATGTGCTTCGAACATGCTATCAGGAGGGATCAATGTCTGGGCTGATTAGTCACTTGGTAATTCAGAGGGTCAGCAAAAAAGAAGACCTTCAGTGAGATGGATTGACACTGCGACCACAACAAGGGGCTCAGGCCTGACAGCAGTTAGGAGAATACCATAGGATTGGGCAGTGTTTCATTCTGCTGTACACAGGGTTGCTGAGAGTCAAAACTGATTTGATAGCAGCTGACGACAACAACATTCTCAACGGAGCAGCCAGAATGATTCTGTTGGAACCCAAGTGAGATCATGAAACTTCCAGTGGAATCCCTTCTATTTACAGCAAATGTCCTATACGGCCTCTCTGACCTCTGCCCACATCTCTGATTACTGTCCCGTCCTGCCACTGAGCGGCAGCCACAGAGGACTCCCTGCTATTTCCTGAACAATTCAGGGACTCTCTGGAGTTCCAGAGCTTTTGCGTATGCTTTCCTTTGTTTAGAATGCTGTTTCCTCAACAATCTATGTGACTTACTCCGTTAACTCCTCTACATCATCTTTTTCAAAGACATCTTTTCAGATGAGATCTACTCTGACCACTTCATTTATGGTTGCTGCAGACTCCCATATCCCAATCCCCTCTCCTAGCATTCCTGATCTTCCTAACTCTGTTCTATTTCTTCCCTTATCATTTTCCTTATTTTCTAATGTATCACGTACTATACTTGTTAATTGTTTTTTGTCTCCTTTCTCTAGAGATAAGCTCCATGAGGGCTAGAACAGTGTCTGCACGTAGAAAGTAGTCAATATTTATTAAATAAATGGGTGCTATGCAGTTGCAGTTAGATGAATCAGATATGAGATGGGAAACTACTTTTGAGGCATAGAAAAGACAAAAAAGAATCACAAAGGAGGAGATTCTAGACTTTACTACACACAAATTTAAAGCTTCCAGCATATATAACCAAATACAAAAATGTCCTTATAAAACCTTCATTTCTCCTTCAAAGAACTTTTTGAATTTTAGCCCAAGTGAGTGGTTATAAGAATTCAAGCTTTAAGTTGCATTTTTTCCAAATCTAGAACAAGAGCTGAGATTTTATTATACGTACTTTTGCTGTGCTACAAATGCCTTTATATTTTCTACATAGTACTGATGTACAACTAGGATTTAGTTATGGGATTTTCCCCACTCTTTCTTGTTCATTTGCTGTGGACTCAAATATGTCCCCTCAAAATTGTGTTGGAATCCTAACCTCCATATCTATGGCTGTAATCTTGTTGGTAAATAGGCCTTTTGTTATGTTAATTAGATCATGCCCAGGTAAGGTGGGGGTCCTAAATCTAGTCACTTCTGAGTTATAAAAAGAGTAAGTTAGACAGAGATGTGCTTACACTGGAAACCTTGGTAGTGTGGTGAAATAAGTGTTACATTTGCTAATCAAAAGGATGGCAGTTCAAATCTGCCAGGCCTTGGAAACTCTATAGGGCAGTTCTACTCTGACCTCTAGGGTCGCTATGAATAGGACCCGACTAGACAGCAGTGTCTTTTTTTGTTTGTTTTTGTTTTTGTTTTTAATGCTTATGCTGGGGGTGGGACTCTGAGGAGGCACAACCCAGGAACCCACGAACAAAAGAATGCTGGGGAATTGTCCATTACACAGCTGAGACCCTGATTTGGACTTTTAGCCTCCATGGCTGTGAGAAACAAATTCCCATTCTTTAAAGTCACTCACTTAACAGTATTTCTATTATAACAGCACTAGGTAACTTAGGTACCATCCGTGCTTGTTTTTTAAAGTTCCTATTAGTCTTTTCACCCAGAATTTTATTTGAAGCACTATTTTAAGCAAGTAAAACTTTTTAAAATTGAGAAAGATATTTTGAACCATCTCTGAAATTTAAAATAAGCTCCTTTCTTTCTTTTCTTTCTTTCTTTTTTTTTTTTTAATGTACCTGGAATTATCCTAATGGTATTAAATGACTTAGCTATAAATAATCTTTTAAGGAACTTATATAAAAAGCTGTTAGGTAATTAAGGCCAATTTTTGACATTGTTTTCCAGTCAGAAAGTGTTTTGATTAAAGCTGAGAACAGACGAAGGAAAGTGCTCGCTGATGTTCCTGTGTTCTCAGGGCCAAGCGCCTGGAAAGAACAGCTTCTAGCCCATTCCTCTTGGTGCAGTTATAAAATCCGAGATTCAGGAATTAAGTGAGTTCTGTGTTGCATGGTCCTTTTCAATTATAACCATCAATTCTTGTTCTCCCTTTCTGGAGGTAACCGCTATCTTAGTTTAAACAATAGTCAATTCCTTGTTTGGCTTTAGAGTTCTACCTCCTGAATGTGTACCCCTGGTGGCATAGTGCTTAAGCGTTGTGGCTGCTGATCAAATCCACTGGGCACTCCTTGGAAACCCTGTGGAGCAGTTCTGCTCCATTCTGTGGGGTTTCTATGAGTTGCTACTTCCTCACTGGCACATGAGAATACCAATATGCACTCCTAAAACTAAAATCTTGGTTTTACTAAAACAAAACCTTGAAAGCTCCTGAGGCCAATTCTTTTTTAATTATGTTTTAACTGAAACTTTACAGTTTGAGTCAGTTTCTCATTGAAAAACTTACACACTTTGTTATGTGACCCCAGCTGTCCTCCTTGTACTGTGACAGCATGTTGCCCCCCTACACCTCAAATTTCTCCATGTCCAAATAACTCTTTCTAAAAAACCCTGCAGTTTCAAGTCAATTCAAACTCTTAATGGCCCTACAGGATAGAGAGTAGAACTGTCCCCATAGAGTTTCTAAGGCTGTGATTGGAAGCAGATTGCCACATCTTTCTCTGAAGAGCAACTGACAGATTCCAGCTGCTGACCTTTCAGTTAGCAGCGGCGTGCCTAACCAATATGCAACCGGGGCTCCTTATTAAGACAAATTCCTTGTGCAACTTCACAAATGGCTGCAAAGCGAACACCTGTAAAATCATCATCAGTTCAATGAAGACCGAGGTCCGACAGCTAAGTCCACAAGCTTAATTGTTCTAAGAGATACATACCTCGTTGCTGAATATCACTATGGTCACCTTCAAAGTACTCCCCTTGGGAAGCTATGCACCAATGCCAGCACCTAGTCCACCCCCAAAGCAATTTTGGAACTCTCTCTGGAATGGCCATTGTGCACGGTAGCAGTATGGCAAGTTCGCGAACTTAATTGTATAGTATTGTCTGTGAGGGAGGTTTAGCCAGTAAGCGTATAACTGTATTGGAATATCCTACCTACTCATCTGATCTGGCCCCCAGTGACTTTTTTTCTTTACCAGAAGATAAAGGAAATATTGAACGGAAGACATTTTGATGACATTCAGGTCATCAAGGGTAATACGAAGACAGTTCTGATGAATATTCCAGAAAAAGAGTTCCAAAATTGCTTTGAAGGGTGGACGAGGCGCTGGCATTGGTGCATAGCTTCCGAAAGGAAGTACTTCACCGAAAGGGATATTCAGCAATGAGGTATGTAGCACTTTTTCTAGGATGAGTCTCTGAACTTAATTGTCAGACCTCATAGACCATTGCTAACACTCAGCAAACTCCTGGGGGCTCCTACTCTATTGCTGGCGCCTCCCTTCCTCCCTTCCTCCCTCCCTCCTTCCCTCCTTCTCCATAGGATACCAATATCTTAGCTTGAATACTAGTCAATTCCTTTCTTTGCTTTAGGGTTTTACCATCTAAATATGCGCCCATAAAGAACAATTTTCTTTTTCCTAGTTTTAGGAGCGGGGTCAAGCATTCAGCTGTTAATCAGAAGATCAGTAAACAGAACCTCCAGCTGCTCTGTGGGAGAAATGACACGGTGATCTGCTTCTGTCAAGATCTTCAGTCTTGGAAACCCTATGGGGCAGTTTTACTCTGTTAAATGGTGTTGCTGTAATTCAGAATCAACTCTGTGGCACAAAAGAATTTTAGGAAACAAACATTCCGTGTTGAATTAAGTATTATGTTAAACCCATTGCTGTCAAGTTGGTTCAGATGCACAGTGACCCTATAGGACAAAGTAGAACTGCCCCACAGGGTGTCCAAGGAGTCTGGTGGATTCGAACTGACAACTTTTTGGTTAGTAGCCAAGCTGTTATGCACTGAACTGCCAGGACTCTAAGTATTATGTCAGCTGTAGGTTTTTGTAGACGTCTTTATAGGTTGAGCAAGTTTCATTCCATTCCTAGTCTGCTGCAAATGTGTATTATAAGTGGATATTGAATTTTGTCCAGTGTTTTCTTTCTCTGTGCCACTTCACATGATTATGTATTTTTCTTCTTTCATATGACAATTAATATGGTGGGTTTCCTGACTGTTTTCTGAATATTGAACCAGCTTTGCATTCCTTGAATTAGTTTCCCAAAGTGTTAGTTATACTTTTTATATGCTGTTGGATGCAATTTGCTAATATTTTGTTGAGAATTTGCCTATCTGTGTCCATAAGGGATGCTGGTACATACGTAGGGTTGCAATGAGTCAGAATCAACTCGACGGCACTGGGTTTGGTTTGAGTTTGGTCTTTGGTTTCAGGATCTGTGTAATGCTGGCTTCAAAAGATGAAAAGTGTTTTCTTCTATCTATGTGCTAGAAGAAATTTGTAGAATGATACTATTTCTTCTTTAAATATTTCATAGACTTTTCCACTGAGACTGTAAGTCTGAGACCTCTTCAGTGTCAGTCAGGTTGATTCCTTCTGAGACTTGGAGAGAAAATCTGGTCCATGCCTTTCTCCCAGCTTCTGCTAGCTCCAGGTGTTGCTTGGGTTGCAGCTGTAGTGTCAGTCGGCATCCTTCCTCTGTCACCTGTTTCTGTGTATCTTTTTTTATCTTTTAGATGAATGTCAGTCATGCAGGGTTAAGACCTACACTACTCCAGTGTGACCTCATGTTAAGCTAACTGATAACGACTTCAAAGACTCAGTTTCCCAATGGGGTCACATATACACATGCAGGGTTTTGGACCTCAACATGTATTTCTGAGAAGCAAAATTCCATCTATTACGCTCTGTTACCCTTCACTGTCTTTGTGGCCTCAATCGATATCCCTTCTTTCGTTGTTCATATTGGTGTTTTGTGTCTTCTCTCTCTCTCTCTCTCTCTTTTTTTTTTATCAGTTTCCCTAGGTATTTATGACTTTTATTGATCTTTCCAAAGAGTCAGTTCTATGTTTCACTGATTTTCTAGGTTATTTTCCTGTTTCCAATATTACTAATTTCTGCTTTCATTTTCATTATTTCATTCCTTTTTTTTTACTTTGAGTTTATTTTGCTCTGTTTTGGATTTCTTCATTGGTTTGGTGCACCACAAATCACACCCATGTAAGATGGCAAACTTCATTGATAAATGTTATTTGTATTCCCATTGCTGTACTCACTGGCTGTTCCCCTGTGGCTTCCTCTCTTCCTAGGCTTCTCTATTCCCTGAGATACAACAATACTGAAATTAGACCAGTCAATAACCCTACAATGGATTCTAAGTGTTCAAGTGAAAAGAAGTGTTGTACGTCTCTCACTTTTAAATCAAAAGCTAGAAATGAATACACATAGTGAGGGAAAAAAACAGAAGCAAACACACTGCGATTGAGTTGCAGCTGACTCGTAGCAACCATATAGGTCAAAATAGAACTGCCCCACAGTTTCCAAGGAGCTCCTGGCAGATTTGAACCACCAACCTTTTGGTTAGCAGATGCAGCACTTAACCCACAACACCACCAGTGTTTCCTTAGTGAGGAAGCATGTTGAAAACCGAGAAAGGAATTTCCCTAGGGTATGACCTACATCACCTTTTGTCCTACAAGGGATAAAAGGGAAGAGGAGAAGTAGAGAGAGAGAGAGACCTCATATTACCAAGAAAGAACTGGAATTGGAGCACATCCTTTGGACCTGGGGTCCCTGTACTGAGAAACTCTTACACCAGGGGAAAATTGATGACAAGGACCTTCCTTCAGAGCTAACAGAGAAAGAAAGCCTTCCCCTGGAGCTGCTGTCCTGAAGTTGGACTGGCCTTCTAAACTGTAAGAGAATAAATTCCTGTTTGTTAAAGCTGTTCACTTGTGATACTTCTCTTGTAGTGAAACTAGATAAATATCATTCCTAAAGCCATTAAAAAACATTTGTGATTCATGAGTAAAGGTCAAAATGTCAATATTAACAGGAACTTAGAAGAAGTGGATTCTAATTCCTCCTAAATAACTTTGAAAGGTCCAAGGCTTCAGTGGAGTAAGTAACTACAGATTTGGTGGAAAAAGTTAGAAAAGTCTGATTAGAAGTGAAACCTGAGGATATCACTGAACTGCTGAAGTCTCATGATAAAACGTTAATGGATGAGGAGTTGCTCCTGATGGACAGGCAAGGAAATTGGTTTCTTGAGATGGAAGCTGCCCCAGTAAAGATGCATTGAACCCTGTTGAAAGGACGACAAAGGATTTGGATAGAAGATTACATAAACACAGTTGATTAACCAGTGGCAGGGTTTGAGAGGATTGATTCCAGTTTTGAAAGAAGTTCTACTATGGATGGAATAATATTAAGCAGTGTCACATGCTACAGAGAATTCTTTCACGAAAGAAAGTCAATTGATGCAGCAAACGTCATTGTTGCCTTAGTATGTTAAGAAATTGCCATAGTTATCCCAAACTTCAGCAGCCAAAGCAGCCATCAACACTGAGGCAAAATCCTTCACCAGCAAAAACAAATTGACTCCTGAAGTCTCAGATAATGCCTAGCATTTTTTAGCAATCAAGTATTTTTTCATTAAGATGTAAACATTTTTTTTTTTAAGATGCAATGCCGTATTACACTGTTAACAGACTCCAGTATGATATAAGCAGCTTTTATATGCACGGGGAAACAAAAACTTTTATGTGACTCACTTGATTTTGTTGACTTGTAATTCAACTTGCAAAACTTCTGAGGTACAGCTGATAAATGAGGAGCAGGTGTGTCTCCAAGCAGGGCTGTTGCCCATTGTCATGGACTGAACCGAGGCAGAGTGAGGCATAATTAGACAGAGCTTTTTTTTGAATTACCAAATAGAAATTTGTTGCTTTTCTATCTGAATTGTAAATAATCAAACAGGGGCACTAAAATTAATAATTTTCCATGGCTGCTTTTATAAAACACCAGAGTGAAAATAATCAAAATTTAAATAGATGTTTTAAATCTGTTACCTAAGAAACATTAAATCAATACTGTCAGGGAAAGGATTATAATGATCTTGAAGGTGTTTATTTTAAATATTTTCTTTTATTGTGCTTTAGATGAAAGCTTACAGATCAATTTCTCATATGAAAATTTATACCTTCATTTATATTATATATATTTCATATACTATTATTGTCAAATATTGTTATTTGACACTAGTTGCAATCCCTATAATGTGACAGCACACTCTACCCTTCCACCCTGGGTTTCCTTGTCCATCTATCCTGCTCCCGTCCTTTCCAGCCTTCTCATTCTGCCCCCAGACAGCAGCTGTCCATTTGGTCTTGTGTTTCTGACTGAACTATGAGGCACGCTCTTCATGAGTATTATTTATGTTTTACAGTCCGGTCTAATCTATGTCTGAAGAGTGGGCTTCTGGAATGGTTTCAGTTCTGGGTTAACAGAGCGTCTGGAGGCCATAGGGTTCCTCTAGTCTCAGTCAGACCGTTATGTCTGATCTTTTTACAAGAATTGGAGTTCTGCTCAAACTTATCTCTTGCTTGGTCAGGGACTCTCTGTTGTGTCCCCTTTCAGGACAGTCACTGGTGATAGATAGCCAGGTGTCATCTGGCCTCAGGCTGATGGAATCTCTAGTTTATGTAGCTCTTTCTGTCCTTGGAGCTAATATTTTTCTTGTATTCTTTGGTGTTCTTCATGTTCCTTTACTCCAGATGAGCGGGGACAATTTGCTGTGTCTTAGATGGCCAGTCTCTAGCTTTTTTTGACCGCAGATGCCCGTCACCAAAGTGGAATGCAGAATATTTTCTTAATAAACTTTGCTTTGCCAGTTGACCTAGATGTCCCCTAAAACTGTGGTCCCTAGACTGCAGCTCCTGCTCCTGTGTCCCTTGAGGTGTTTGTTGTTTCCAAGAAACTTTTTAACTTTGGGCTTAGTCCAATTGTGCTGGCTTCCCCGGTATTGTGTGCTGTCCTTCCCTTTACCTGAGATAACTCTTATCTGCTGTCTAGTTAGCGAAGTCTACTCTCCCTCGCTCTGCACCTTCATAACTATCAAAGAATGTTTTGTGTGTGTGTGTTTAAACCTTTTCTTGAGTTCTTATAATAGTGGTTTCATACAATGTTTGTACTTTAATGACTAATTTCACTGAGTTTCATCCACCTTGTAAGGTTTCCTGTGAGTTCATCACTGTTCTTTACTGTTGCCACTGTGTGTGGTTTATCTACTTGTCTGTTGATAGAAATCTTCATGCAACTGTGAACAGAGTTGCCATGAACATAGTGTGCATATACCTATTCCTGGGAATGAGATTGCTGGGTCATATGACCCTTCTATTTCTAGTTTTTTAAGGAAGCAATAAATCGATTTCCAGTGTGGTTGTACCAGTTTACATTCTCACCAGCAGTGTGTAAGTATTCTAGTCTCTCCACAATCTCATCAACATTTGTTATTTTGTGGGTTTTGTTTGTTTGTTTGTTTTGATTAGTGCTAGCCTCGCTGGGGTGAGATGGTATTACTTGTAGTTTAGATTTGCGTTTCTCTAATGGCTAATGGGAAATCCTGGTGCTGTAGTGGTTAAGTTCTTGGCTACTGTTTTAGTCAGCTAGTGCTGCTCTAACAGAAATACCACAGAGTGGATGGCTTTAACAAAGTAAAGTTTCTTCTTACACAGTCCAGTAGGCTACAAGTCCAAATTCAGGATGTCTGCTCCAGGGGAAGGCTTTCCCCCTTGTCAGCTCTGGAGGAAAGTCCAGTATTGTATCAGTCCTTGTCCAGGGAGCATCTTGGCACGGGAACCTCAGGTCTGAAGGACGCACCCTTCTCCCAGTGCTGCTTTCTTGATGGTGTGAGGTTCCCGATTCTCTGCTTGCTTCACTTTCCTTTTATCTCTTGCAGGATGAAAGGATTAAGGGTGGGACAAGCCATACTCTAGGGAAACTCCCTTTACAGTAGAGCATGGAGGTGATCTTATAACGGGATTTACAGTCACACCTTAATCCTCTAACATACAGCACAGGAAAATCACCAAATGGAGGACAACCATAAAATATTGAGAATCATGGCCCAGCCACATGGCTACACATATTTTTGGGGGACTCAATTCAATCCATAACAGCTACTAATCAAAAGGTGGGCAGTTCAAACTCACTGGGTACTCCTTGGAAACTCTGTGGGGCAGTTCTACTTTGTCCTATAAGATTACAGTGAGTTGGAATTGACTTGATGGCAATAGGTTTTTGGAATGGCTAAATGACTGTGAGCCTTTTCTCATGTATGCACTAGCTATCTGAATGTCTCCCTCGGTGAAGCGCTTATTCATATCTTTTGCCCATTTTTTAAATTGGGTTATTTGTCTTTTTGTTGCTGAGATTTTGCAGTATCCTATAGATTTTAGAGATTAGGTTCTGATAGGACATGTTGTAGCCTAAATTTTCTTCCTAGTCTGTAGGTTGTCTTTTACTCTTTGGATGAAATCTTTTGACGAGTTTACGTGTTTGATTTTCAGGAGCTCCCAGTTACCTCGTTTCTTGTCTGGTGTTTGTGCATTATTAGTTACATCCTGTGCTCTGTTTATGCCGTGTCTTAGGACTCCTAGTGTTGTTCCTATTTTTTCTTCCACAATCTTTATTGTTTTCAAGACCTCCGAGTTAGGCTTCACTGTTATCTTCTCTTCCTGAGGAACAAAACAAAACTCAGAGACATTAAGTAACATATCCCAGGTCTCACAACCAGTTGGTATCAGAAATTCAAATCCAGACCTCTTGAGAGCCAACTCCCCAGCAAATTTCTGAGGATAATGCAGTAATAATGCATTATTAAACCATTTTACATCTTTGATCCATTTTGAGCTAATTTTTGTACATTGCATGAAGCATGGGTCTTGTTTCTTTTTTTTCTTTCTTTTGTTGTATATGTCTATGATACCAAGTTGGTTGACTGTGGCTTTTAAAATCTTCTGTGTCTTTATTGAGCTTCTTTCTAGGTGTTCTATCCTTGCTGAAAGTGATGTGTTGAAGTCTCCTACTACTATTGTGAAACTGTCTGTTTCTCTTTTTGATGCTGTTAGAGTTTATATCTTTTGGCGCTCTCTCGTTGGATGTGTATGTATTTATTATGGTTGTGTTCTCCCGATGTAATGATCATTTAATCGTTAAGTAGTGCCTTGCTGTATCCTTTATGATGGATTTTGCTTTAATGTCCATTTTGTCTGAGATTACTATTATCCCTTCTGCTCTTTTTCAATTGTTTACTTGATAAATTTTTTCCATCCTTTGAATTTTAGTTATTTTTGTGTCTTTGAATCTAAGATGTATCTCCTGTAGGCAGCATATAGATGGATCCTGTTTTTTATTTTTTCAAATAGGGCGTTTTAAAAAACTTTTTATTGCTGAGTAGAATTCCTTGGTACGGACATAACATTGTTTGTTTAGCCATTCACATATTGAAAGACACTTTGGTTGTTTCCGGTTTGGAGCTGTTACAAATAAAGCCGTCATAAACAATCATAACAAGTTTGTTGAAGAGGAAAATTAATAACATATTTTCCACCATACCAAATATTAACTAGCAAAAGACTGCCAGAAATTGATCTAAAGCAGCACAAATTTCTCTTTAGGGAAAAAAAACAAACCCACTGCTATTGATTCCGACTCACAATGACCCCATAGGGCAGAGTAGGCTGCCCCATAGAATTTCCAAGGGGCACCTGGAGGATTCCACATGAGAGCTCTTGGTTAGCAGCCATAGTAGCACTTACCAGCTACACCACCAGGGTTTCCAAATTTGTCTTAAACCATTGCCATTGAGTCAATTCAGACTCATAGTCTGAAATCTGCTGGAAAAGGATCATTAATAAGCCTTTACCTCCTAATTGAAATCTCAAAAGGTGTCTTAGCTGCAGGTGGGTGGAAGGCCAAATTTTTAGCAGTTAGGCCAGAAGTAAACTGTTAACAGTTGGTTTCAGTAAAGACAAGTAATAGCAAGCGCAGGAAGGGGCTGCTTGTGCACTAGCAAACAAGGCCACAGCACTGGTGGGCTCAGTCGGAAGGGGCTCAGACCAACCAGAACCTGCCTCTCCTGTCCACAGTGCTCAAAGCACTGAGTGCGGCTTGAAGCCAGTTTACTAGCCTACATGCCAAGGGGAAAAAGTAATTTATCTCACAGTGCCTGAGCACCATGATAAAATGTGTAATCCATAATGTTTTCTATCAGAAACCCTGGTGGCATAATGGTTAAATGCTGCAGCTGCTAACTAAAAGGTCAGCAGTTTGAATCCACCAGGTAGTCCTTGGAAAAAATATGGGGGCAATTCTACTCTGTCCTATAGTTGGAATTGACTTGATGGCAATAGTTGTTTTTTTTGTTTGTTTTTGGGGTTTTTTTAGGTTAACAACGGTATGGACTTCCTTGTCCACCATGGGTGATCTTGCTGGTATAAAATGTCCTGCCTTGTTTTCTTCAAGGAGCTTGATTGGAGGCATACTTCCCCTTGGTGCTTGCTCCTTGCTTGAGTTCTTCCAACAGATGCTCTTCCTGCCTCCTCACCTCAGCGTGTGTTCATAGGTGGGAAGCCACAGGGTCTGCTTTGGGTAACAGGAAGACCCTTGATGAGATGGATTGATGTGGTAGCTGCAACAGGAGGTTCACACACAGCGATGGTTGTGAGGACGGCACAGGACTGTACAGTGGTTTGTTCTGTTGTACACAGGTTCACTGTGTGTAGGAAATGACTCGGGGGCACCTAACAACATCAACTGCTCTGTGCAAAGAGCTTTTTATACATTTTTTTGTTTAATCTCCAGCACAGACCTCTGAGTTAGGCTTCATTGTCATCTTCTCTTCCTGAGTGGTGAAACAAAACTCAGAGACACTAAGTAACATGTCCCAGGTCTTACGACCTGTCAATATCAGAAATTCAAATCCAGATCTGTTGGGAGCCAGCCCCACCCCCCCTCAAATTTCTGACGATAACGCGTTAATAAACATCACGTAGAAGGGTCAAGGAGCTGTTCGCTTTCTTCTCGGACCACTTCACCGTCTTCCTCATTTATTCCTTCCTTCTGTATCTTTGCAGCTTGATTTGTATGAGAGTATCTCTTCAGGCAAAGAACAGATTCTTCTGACCTATGAAAGAAAAGAGGAATGGAGACACAGCTCATATTTTCCCCTGGGTTAGTAGACTTTTTCCGAAGACCTTGATTAGAAGTTTCAACAAATGATGTCATGGTGGCCCGGTCTGGTATGCGGAAAACACTCAGATGTCTCTCTGACATGACCTCGTGGAAAACAAGCTCTCTCTTTCTACTCTCTGATGCGATTCTTCTTTTGTGTACCTACTGATGTCATGTGAAACAGTGATATATCTTTGACACTGTCATTTTACAAGATATATTACATTTTCCACCTACTATCTTAGATGTGGAAGTAATTGATCAGGAGTGTCATCTCCCACCACATTAGAACTGAGCCCTATAATTTAGCTCACCAGATTTGCAAGTGAAAGTTATGTTATACTGTTGAGCTTGGTTAAACATTAACACTGTGGGTGGTTAGGCACCTCCTGTCATTTTGAAGGGGTGGGAGCTGGCTTCCACCAAGGCCCCCCACTGCAGGGAGACCTGTTATAGGGAAGCAAACTGGAAGTGCACAGGAGGGAGCATTTAGGCAAGGAAAGTCTCCACTGCCCTGGAACTTGAGCAGTTAAACATCAACCTTCCACAGCAGCAACAAAACAAGTAACACAGTGCCTTACACAAAGCACTTTCACAAACATTGTCTAACTTAATTTAGTTAAGTGCAGTAGCCCTGTGAGATAGGTTTTGTGACCTCTATTTTATATATTGGGGAAACTGAATTCTATGAAGCGGAAAACACTTGATTCAAATGAAAACTTTCCAATTTGAAATGCAGTGTGATTTCACCAGGCTGTAACCCCCATCACCCAGTGTGAAGGAATGCGAGGGAGACGCGTGCTGCAGGACTCGGACGCTCACGTTTTCCTTCCCTCGCCCGAGGGGCTGCTGGTCGGACCTCGGACCTCGCAGCTCCTTCAGCCCACGCACTCTTCTGCACCACTCACTTGGTTTCCTGCTGTTTCTCAACACACCAACCACACTCTGGACTCTGCATTTGCTGGGATTCAACTCCCCCGAGTAGTGGCATGGCTCACACTCTTACTTGCTTCAGGTGTGTACTCAACAAAACAACACACACACACACACACACACAGCTCCCCATTACTCTCTAGCCTCCTCCTTACAGTTCAAGAAGAAAGAGATGGATGTAAAAGTCAGATGGAGGTGCAGAGCAAAAATAATAAAATTAAAATTCAGTGTTTTTATCTTCATTGTGTACCTGTAATTCTAAATAACATTCATGATGGACTATATCTACTTGAAAAAGAAAAAAGTTTTGGTTTAAGTTGTAAACAGCTGGCATTATTAATGTTGACTTTTTAAATCTACATGTAACTTCAGATTGTTGTTGTTAGGTGCTGTGGAGTCTATTTCAGCTCAGAGTAACCACAAGTGACAGGGTAGAGCCACCCCATAGGGTTTCACAGGCTGTACACTTTACAAGAGCAGATTGCCAGGTCTTCTTCCTGGGGGACATCTGAGTGGTTTCAAATTACCTATCTTTTGGTGAGCGGCCAAGCCCCTCACCATTTCACTACCAGGGCTTCTGCAAGTGACACATTTTTGTTACTTACTCTATAATGCACATGCTGTTCTATTTGGAGTTTAATTCAGACAACTCTAAGCCCAACAGTCAGCCCCCAACACAAGTGGACATAGCCACGCGTGCTTGTTTGAGAGTAAGTCTGTAGTAGTTCAGGGTCATTGGGGCTTGCTGTGAATGCATTTGGTAGCCCAGCCCTTTGTGCTATGACGTATGCCTGTGTAATGTTCAACTACGCACAAAAATGGTTTATACTCTTCGCCTAACGAGACTATGTAGTAGAGATCTGTTTTGATGAAGTCTGTGACAAACCTGACAAAAGGTAATGCTTCACTGAAAATAGAAACTATCATGATATTCGTTCCTGTGATGGACTATATGTAATGTTTTTCCCTTTTAACAAAAACATACATAGATCTACTTTAAAAGTTTTATTCCATTTCTTTTTCAGTTTTTTTTTTTATACTGTAGTATTTCTTGTATTCTTAAATTTTTTTAATGGTATGATTATAAAGTTCAATAAAACAAAAACTTTATTGTCTGTGTTTCTTTCCTGGTGATTATTATTATTTGTCTTGTATTAATTATCTACTGCTTCATAACAATATTACCACAAACTTGGCAGCTTAAAACAACTCACATTTATTATTTCACACCTTCTATGGTTTGGGAATTAGGACATGGCTTAGCTAGGTCCTATACTGCAGGATCTCACAACCCTGCAACCACGGTGTCCTCTGTGGTCTAACTTGTGAAAGATCCCCTCTGAAACTCACACAGTTGTTGGCAGTATTCACAAGACGTTAGACCAAGCACCTCAGTTTATCACTCACTGTTGACCACCAACTGCCACGTGGCATTTCCAACATTCCCACTTGCTTCCGCAAAGCCAGCAAGGGAGAAAGTCTCCTAGCAAGATGGGCTCTATCTCCTGTGATGTAATCACATCAGTCATATTCTATTGGTTAGAGGCAAGTCACAGGCCTGCCCGCTCATGTTCCGGAGGAGCGGATTATGCAAGGCATGAAGGCCGGTAGGCAGGAACCATGAGGGCCCCTTAGAGTTTGTCATGTGTTTCATTTCATGACTAGTGAATACCATATTTCATAATTTTATCACATAAAAGAGTATATTATAAAATGATCTGCCTGGGGCATGAAATGTGTGGTTAAACCTACAAGAGCCGAAACTTAAATGGGACTGCCTTATTTTTCTACTTCTTTCAAGTTTTCCTTCTGACAGCGTTCAGTCTTTGCACTTTTCTATTACTCATTTTGGTGGAAAATATTTGAGTTTTCTATTCCTGACAGGTTTCCACTTTACACAGGTTCTGACTTTCACAGCTTTACTGTATTAGGTACACCACTGCTCTTTACCCTGCTTAATTTTCTTCAAAGCATTTGCCAGGTTTATTGCATATTTGTATGATTTTATATAAAAATGTATATTACTTATATATTTTACTAATACAAAACACATTAACTTCCTAGTAATAATCTAATAACAATGATTAATGCAATTAGTTTTATTAATATACAAATAATAAATAAACATGTTATTTTATATTTACATATTTTTTAATAGTAGCCCTGGTGGTGCAGTGGTTAAGAGCTATAGCTGCTATCCACAAAAGGTCAGCAGTTCAAATTCACCAGCCACTTCTCAGAAACCCTATGGTGCAGTTTTACTCTGTCTTATAAAGTTGCTATAAATTACGACAAATCGGACAGCAACAAGTTTTTTGTTGTCGTTGCTGTATATTTCATAAGAGGCCTTGGTGGCGCTGTGATTAGCTGTTCAGCTACTAAACAACAGATGGACAATTTGAACCCACCAGCTACTAGGAGGGAGAATGACATGCAATTTCCTTCCATAAAGATTACACTTGCTCCTCACTTACCCACTATCTTGTTATCTGACATTTTACATTTACAACGATAGCATAAAATCGATCCAATTGTTTCACTCTTTTAATGATGTACACCTGGCAGTCACAAATGCCAATTAATGCTGGTTGTGATGGTTAAGGTTATGTGTCAGCTTGGCTATGTCATGATTCTCAGTGGTTCGGCAGTTACGTAATGATGCAATGTCACAGTTAAGTAACGATGTAGTCACAATCCGTTTTGTGACCTGATGTGATCATCCTCCACTTTCACACAACACTGATTTTCACATAACAACTTCGTCTTTGGAATGTAGCAATGTTAATAAGTGGGGAGGGGGTATACAGTATTGGAATTCCCATGGGGCAGTTCTACTCTGTCCTGTAGCATTGCAGTGAGCTGGAATCAACTGATGACAATAAGGTTCCCAGGTGCTTTTCAATCCATACATTTTTCAGTGAATTTTTATTGTTATGAATGGTTTGTACATACATGGTTTAAAATAAAAACAATACTACGATGCTTTGATGGAGATGAGCAATCTTTTCCACCTGTTTCTCCCATCTGCTCCTAAGCTATAACTACCATCAAGTCTTTTAGTACTTGGCCTGACTTTTACTTCCTCACTTCTAAATAATCTCTTTAGTATTTCTGAACCTGACCTTTTAAACTTGTGTCAATGAGGTGTTAGAAAAACTGAATGAAAGGATTTTTGTCAGTGGTCTGGGAATTTTGGGTTTCAGTAATACTAAATGACAAAACATTGGAGTACCTTTTAGAAGTTTTGTCCTCTGATCATTGCATTTATTAGTGAATATTTCACATCTCACAATCAACAGAATACATGCCGGTTAAGTGAGCTTTTTTGCAGTGAGCTTTTTTGGGTAAGAATCTCGGTTAAAGGACAACCCCAGAGGCTGCCCTGAGGTGATAAATGTGTGAATCTTTCACATACAGAGACAGAACACTTTGTAGGGAGTCAGGATTCAGAACAAGAACAAGAAAAGGGACATGGTTCTTGGAGAATGATGCTGTTTTTAGGTGCCATCAAGTCAGTTTTGACTCATAGTAACCCTATAGGACAGAGTAGAAGTGGCCCATAGAGTTTCCAGGGAATGGCTCATAGATTTGAACTGCCAATCTTTTCGATTAGCAGCTTGAGTTCTTACACACTTTGCCATTTGGGCTTTCCTTAGGCTATAGCTCTAGATATTAAGAAATAAATACATAAATAAAAACAACTCCCCCAAAACTCTGGTTGGTAGCATGGGCTGGTAATTGAATTATGGCAAAACTGAGAGACTTGTATTTAGAACACTTTGAAGAAATATGCTCTGTGACCCTGGACAAGCAAGAGGGGCCCCAGAAGCATATATTAGTGATAACAGGGAACTTTCCAGACTCTTACCAATTTTGTTTTTGTGTATTGGGTGGCTAAAAGGTGGGGATGATGGGTTGCTGCAAGTACTTGGTGGTTCTGCTGGATGCTACCAGATATTCAGGTTGAATATAGAGTCAGAAATTAGAGAGTAATTATTTACAGGGTTTCCACAGTTTGTACTTAGCTACCCAATGGCACCACATAAGAAAGGCCTGGCTGTCTGTTGCCATGAAGATTACAGCAAAAACAAAACAAAACAAAACGAAAAACGGTGGAGCTCAATTCCACCCTATTAACACAAGGGGTTACCCTGTATCAGAACTAGCTTGGTGGCAACAAGTTATATTTGCTCAAAAGCCCCTAAATTGATGTACATCTCCCAGCATTTTAATCCCGTCTTAGTCTATGGGTCATGCTATCTACTAGGTAACAAATGGCCTTGCTTTTGAAATCAAGGCCTTCAGTGCCCGCCTACATGCCTTTCGTGCTTACGGACCTCATGGCTGCCGTTACAAATGCCTCTGTATGCACAGGGACCTTTGTTAAGCCACCTGGGGAAAAAAGAACCTCCTGTTCAAGTATGAATTTTCTTTACAAGTAAACACTTGCCCAGGCCCATAGAACAATGTTTTTCATTAACAGAACTCTGACTTGTTATCTTAATATCACTCTTTCCCAAGGTTTCCAGGGAATAAGAACACGACTGTAGACTTATTTGTTTAATGAAGAAGGGTCTGCTCTTACTGCTTTCTTTGTTATGTGGCTATAGATACCAAGGCCAGTGGGCACTGTTGCTTGAAAAATAATTGTGCTGTTCCAGAAATACTTCTGGGTGACTTGCTAAGGCTCCGGCTGATGGTCTGTGCAGTGAGATGGCAGTTTCTTCAGGTTACGATGGGTCCTAGGCAAGTGGCCACCCAACATTTTCCAACCGAACGTTTCCCAAGTCGTGCCTCGCGTTGTTGAAGCAGATGGAGGTAGGCCCCCTGAAGGGCAGGGGGAGAAGATCTTGAGCAAACAGTGAGAGCTGACAGGTAGAGAGAGGGAGCACCTGGGCCACTGGGTCAGAAAGAATTTCAGCCAGATGCCAGACAGTGTTTTATACTCTTAATTTTCTGGGAGGGAATTGGTGGCTTCTAGGGAAGGTGAGGAAACGTTGTTGGCGCAGTGGTTAAGTGCTATGTCTGCTAACCAAAAGGTTGGTATTTCAAATCCACCAGGTGCTCCTCAGAAACTCTGGAGCAGTTCTACTCTGTCCTATAGGGTCGCTATGAATCAGAATCAACTCAGCAGCAGGGGGTTTCATTTTCTGTTTGGGGAAGATGAGGACTTTAGGCAGTCAGAGTTCTGCTTGGTGCCACTTCTCCTCCTCAATATTTTCCAGGGCCATTTACTATATGGAAACCCCGGTGGCATAGTGTTCAAGTGCTATATCTATGAACCAAAAGGTCAGCAGTTCGAATTTGCCAAGCACCCCTTAGAAATTCTATGGAGCAGTTCTACTCTGTCCTAGAGGGTCACTGTGAGTTGGAATCAACTCAGCAGCAGTGGGTTTGGGTTATTTACTATATGGAAACCCTAGGGGTATAGTAGTTAAGTGCTATAGCTGCTAACCAAATACTCGGCAGTTCAAATCCACCAGGCAGTCCTTGGAAACCCTATGGGGAAGGTCAAAATTGACTTGACAGCAATGGGCTTGGGTTTTTGTTTGTTTGTTTTCGGTTATTTACTATGTAGCCTGGCAGTCACCTTAATTTCTATCTTTACTCCCAGTCCCATTGTTTTCATCACCTGGAAGGGACATCTGGCCTGTCTGGGGTTTCCCTCAGAATTGTCTGAATTCTCAGAGCATCTGACAGGCAGTAGTTGAATGTTTTCACTTTAGAAAATACTGCTGGGGTCAGGACTTCAGCCAGGGACCCCAAAGCAGGGTAAATCATACTGCAATTTTGTGGATGAAACAAAAATTAAGAGAAACAGAAAAAGACAGTTACGAGAAATGACTTATTCTATTTTCATGAAAAAAGGAATAGAGAGCATTAAGGTTCATCAATGAGAAGAATTTTTTTTTTAACTTTTCTATTTTTGATAATAAAATAATAAGCGACAATGGGACTGGGCATTACCAACAAAAGAATGATGCTTCTGTTGTCAGATTCATGCCTGTGATGATGACAGGGTCTGCCTGTCCCTGAGGAGGGGAGAAAGGTTTTCAGGAAAGGAGGCCAGGATGTCTGTTTATAGTCTATAGTAGTAAGTCTGAAGAGACATGCACAGTTAAACTCAGGTGGTACAATGTCAGGTGCTTACTCAATATTTAGTCTTCTACTTTTTATTTTTAACTAATCTTTATTTTATTTGAGATGACAGTGTGCCCAGAATGTGTCCAGTTTTAAAATGAACAAACAAACAAACAAAAAGCCCCAAACGTTTAGTTAGCCTTTCTTGCCACTAGGAATTCTCATGTGCACAGTTTGGACAAATGTGATGTAAGTCATCAAACAGGACTTGGGCAGAGCTCTTTAAAGGGAAGGCAATCACTTGTTATTGGCCTTTACTTCTCCTTTGCCCTTCCTGTGCTTTCTGCCTGGAACTTCGGCGTGATGACTGTAGCTCCAGCAGCTCACTAGTGACCATGAGGCCTAGACTAAGGACAACTCAGGGGAGGATAGAAGGGCTGAGGACCCTTATGATATCATGAGGGGAGCAGATTATCCCTGGACTATCTTCCATTTCTAGTAATTTAACTAAAGGCAAATCTTCATATTTTAAAAGCTACTATTATGCAAACTGTTACATACAGCCTAATTTAACTCCTAGCTGATAAGATTCAAAGGCATCAGCTACCACTTGGATTTTGTCAAGCCTTCAGCTACCAAAGGAATTATCCCAAAGGATATTTTTACTGTCTATAATCTAAGAGCAAATTATTCCAGACTGTGAGTGACACAAAATACCAGACTATTTGACATTTTTATCCTTTCCATTGCCACAACCAACGGTATCTCTTTCTGAGATCTATGGCTTAAGAATGAATGCGGGAATGAATGTTCTAGTGGTGGTTCCTTCCCTTAAGAAAGTTAGACTGGAGGACCTGGACAGATGGTATGGAGTATTTATATTTGGATTTATATGTCATGCCAAGAAAACTCTGGGAAGTTTCGTTATCTACATAAATAGAAGATGTGTTGTAATTGAAATGCTCTTTTATGATAGAGTGTAGCAATTGAGAACTTCATTGAAACCACTTGGCTGGATTTAAATTCCAGCCCCACTACTAACCATGATTTGGGCACCATACTTCACATTTCTCAGACTCAGTTTCCTCTTCTGTAAAATGGAATCATGTGAGTCCCAATCTTGTAGGGCTGTAATGAAGAATAAAAGATGCTCCTTGAAAACTGTATGGGGCGGTTCTACTCTGTCCTATAAGTGTCACTATGAGTCAGAACAGACTAAAACACAGTGGGTTTGCTTTTTGGTTTTAGTAGATAATTGGAAGCCTTGGCAGCACAGGAATTAAGGGGCTTTGACTGCTAACCAAAAGCTAGGCAGTTTGAATCCACAAAGCACTGCTTGGAAACTACATGGGCAGTTCTACTCTGTCCTACGTGTTTGTTCTTAACAATGGGTTAGTACAGAGGACTCAGTAAGCAGTTAGTATTGCTATCATAGTCTACTTATTTTACAATTATTTTTTACTCTTTTTTTTTTCTTCTGTAGTTTCTAAACTTTTCCCAAGCAAGGACTGAATCTATTTCACTTTTGTGCCCTCCTCACCCGTCCCAAAGTGACGACAGTGTATGGCACATAGCAAATCGTTAGTACATTCTTGATGGTGGATTGAATAAACTCCTTTATTATTTAATAACTTCTTGGCTAAGTTAGAAGGATGATTGGTGAAAAAGTGTTTTAGAATGGATACCATATTTATCTACTTAGAGTAATAACATCTCTTAAAGGCCCCTATATGTATACAGAAAGAAAGCCATTAAAATGTTAACAGTTGTAGGATTGTGGACAGCTTTTGCTTTCATTTCTCTACTTTCCTCTGTTTTTGAAATTTCATCCACTTTGCATATATAACACATATAATTCAAAAAGAAGTTATTGGAACTTTAAGTCTACTTGGGCACAAAGCAGTGATTACAGTAGAAGAAAAAGGAATGAAATGTTTATTGCTAAGTATAACACCCTAATCATTTCTTATTGTGCATTATGCTTTTCAAAAACCACAGCAACGTAATACAACTGAGTGTAAAAGTCACCAGTGAATTAACATATTCTCATAATACTAAGAAGAGGAATGGAGGCACAATTTTTGGTCTAGAAATTACATATTCAGTGATCCTCTGAGCAAGACACACCATCTTTCATAAAGTAAACAGAACACAGCTGTTTCCATCATGCTGACTGTAAGAAGATTATCATGCTCAGAATGGAAATTCCAGGAACTTACATTCTAATTAACACGGTAATGAAATCCACAAAATAAATATGTATCAAAGTTTACGTAATCCTAGGGTACAACGGAGACGAATGGAGACTGATCTAATCGGGTTGCATTAGGAACGTGAGTGTTTGTCGGGGAACATAGCGTGGAAGGTTGACATTCAGTCCAATTAAGAAGGGCAGAATAAAATGATGAAGGCAATTTCCTCTGTCCATTTAAATTAGGCATCCAAATGACAGGCTACTCTTTGACCTTCCTGGGAAGGGTCAGGAATGGCTTCTAATAGCCATTAAATAAATAGCCAGACTTTCCTTACAATTACTTAATGAGTAGGACATAGGAAAACATTTTAAGCTGAAAATTAGCCCCCCCAAAAGGTGAGTTTTTCTAATGTGCTCTCATTATTTTTATTTATCACTTTTTAATTTGGAGAAACTGGAAGGACTGTAAGAACACTACAGCAAACTGAATGTAGGTTCTAGTGAACAAAATTAAAAGATCACTTTCTGCTTCTTGCTAATTTATATTGCAGCTGCTAAAGAAAGGAATTAAACAAAAAGCTCCTTTGGGTGCTGCTTTCTTTCTTCAAGGCTGTACTGAAATAGCTGAGGAGCTGTCCTTGGTGTTTGCAAAGACAGATGATTTCTTTCTTCTTTATTAGATTAGTGACTTGAAGGACTGGAGTTTAAGGACAGCCAGATTCTGTCCTAGGTTCTAATTCCCAGTTACTGTCTTGGGAATGAATTCACTGCTGTTTCCATCCAACAGTTTACTCTAGAAATGTATGGAGGCAAAATAAAATCTCTTTTCTTGCCCAATAAAGTCCAAATTGTCATGAAAAATGTTAATTATAGATGCTGAATTAATTGGGCAGAATTTACAGGCTGTTTTCCTCTTATTCATACATCTTTTTCTCCCCAACTTCTTCACCAGATTCAAGCAACATATACTAAGCATTTATTATATGCCAAACTCCATGCTAGTGATTTCATAAAGTCTGTCATTACTTGGGGTTTACAGTTAAAGCAAGTCGGAAGATAGACCTTGAATTAGGTGTTTTAACTCAGACTAAAAAGATTCTTCTACGTGTAAGTGAATTATTATCTTGGTGTGTAACTAACGTAACACGCAAGAAATAATTGGAGTCATATTTTATATTATTATTACTATAGAAGTAATACATATGTGTACATGATTTTAAAAATTCAAAGAAAACAGCATGATATAAATAAAAGGTAAAACTTGCCCATCCTTTCCCTTCCTTATTCCCAGTTTTTCTCTGCTGAGGTGTGGTACATGTGACCATAACACCATGTAGTCAGTCCCATCAAGAGGTGAAGTCCCCTTGAACCAAGCATGGCCTCTGACTTACTTTGATCAGAAAAATGTGGATGAAAGAAGTGGCAACGTGTGAGTTACGAGTCTAGGTCTGAAGAGGCCCTTTAACTTCCCATATTGCACTCTTAGAACAGTGCAGTCACTGTGTACTAAATCCAGAATAGTCTGATGGATGATGAGAACCCATATAAAGCAAAAATGAGGCATTGCAACTGGGTATCCCATCCAGCACATTCCCCCACTGCCCTGTGTGAGCCAACTCCCAGCCAACCTGGCCAGAACTACCTGGATCAACCCAGTTCAAACCGCTGACTTGTAGAGCCATGAGCCAAAAATGGATTATTTTGTTTTGAGCCATGAATTTTGGGGTGATTTGTTACGTAGCAAAAGCTAAATGATATGAGAAATGACCCTTTGATCATTTGCTGGAATCTACAGGATATAACATTGTAAAAACACCTTTAAGAAACCATGGAAAAATGAAGTGATAATGGAAAAACCAAGAATGGGAGCTTAATTTGACCCTAGAGTAGGTAGTGCCATAAGACAGCCCTGAGGAGAATACGAGGGAAACTGGGCAAAGCAGAGGGAGACGACAGAGTAAGCAGGGGTTTCAATTTTGGACAAATAAGTAAATCCAACCCTGGATGCTCACGAACTTCTTGGGTACAGTGTCTATCCACCAATATGTTTGCTTTTAGTGTAAAATAAGTCAGCATAAAGAGATTCTTACTGTCTCACCTTCTCTGCTTGACAGTATTGCTTTATGGATGAGTTGATAATCTGGGAATCAGAGGGATAATACTTGTGACGGTGTTTGTAGGTTGAATCAGGAATGTGTGGGTTGTGGGAGCTGTTGCCTGAATGATAGATACTCCAACCATTTCTACCACAAGAAGATTGAGACCTTTCCAAGAAGGAATGAGAGGGAAGCTCAATATCTTGATGTAGCAGGAACAGGTAAGAACCAGTCTCTGTAGAGACTCTGATAATCAAATTCATTTGGCCTGCATCGAGGAAATCTATGCTCTGCTTGCCCATTACCCAGGAGAGATGACAACCACAGAAACGGCTCCCCAGCAAAGAGAAGCAAATCTGAGCCACTACACACTTTGTCTGCCACAGATTTAGATATGGACGAGGGGAAGAAGAGACTGTTTTGAGTATTTCATAGACGCTTGCAGGGATATTTCAGTGGGTGGAGCCAGAAGACTGGTCAGGAGACACCAACTAGTTGCGACCAAGTGGCCTCTGACTCATAGCCACTCCACTGGTTTCAGAATAGAACCGTGCTCTCTAGGATTTTCAGGGACTGATATTTTGGAAATAGATCACTGGGCCTTCCTTTTGAGATGCTTCTGGGTGAACTTGAAACTTCAACTTTCCAGTTAGCAGCTAAGTGCATTAACTAACTGCAGTACCCAGTGAGTCTGACTTGTTGTTGTTGTTAGCTGCCAATACCAACCTTGTGGATAACAAAAAAATGATGGCTGGTCCTCTGCCATCTTCATGATTGTTGGTATACGTGAGCCCATCGCTTTGGCTGTTATGTCAGTCTATTTCATCGAGGGCTTTCTTTAATTCACCAAATATGATGTTCTTGTCTCACAGTTGGCCTTTTCTTATGACATGTCCAAAGTAAACAAGCTGAAGTCTCACCATATTTGCTTCTAAGGAGCATTCAAGTTGTACTCTCTTCAAAGGAAGTTCTTTGTTCCATCTTCTGGCAGTTCATAGTATATTCAACATCCTTTTCTAACACCTGAAGGTGGACCTTCAGAAAAAAAGATTTGACCACAACAGGTCAAGTGGAAGAAAAACTGTGAACAAACAATAAAGCCAAAGCCATTGCCACTGAATCGTTCTGACTCATAGCAACCCTATAGGTAGGGTAGAACTGCCCCATAGAGTTTCCGAGGACTACTTGGTGAATTTGAACTGACCATCTTTTGGTTAGCAGGCATAGCACTTAACCACTATGTCACCAAGGTTTCCAATATCATTCT
This sequence comes from Heterohyrax brucei, assembly GCA_028571685.1. Lineage (NCBI taxonomy): Eukaryota > Metazoa > Chordata > Mammalia > Hyracoidea > Procaviidae > Heterohyrax > Heterohyrax brucei. Next base: position 107,013,956 of record CM053142.1, read on the forward strand.
TTAACCACACTTCTGCATGTAAATTGATTTTCTTTCTTTCTCTCTGGAAGGTTTTGGAATCTTTTTATCCCTGGAGCTTTGAAATCTCACAATGACGTAGCTTTTTGGAGGACATATATCTTAGCTATCTTGTGCTACTATAACAGAAATACCACAAGTGAACAAAAAGAAATGTATAATTTCACAATTTAGGAGGCTAGAAGTCTGAATTCAGGGCACCAGCTCTGGGGAGAGGCTTTCTTTTTCAGTAAGCTCTAGGGAAAGATCCTTGTCTCCTTTGACATCTGTGGGCCCAGCATTTCTTGGACATTTTCAAGTGTCTTGACATGAATCTTCCCTTGGGTTTAGGAGGTTCTCAGCATAGGGATCGCAGGTCCAAAGGATGTGCTTGGCTCCTGGCTCTTCTTGGTGATAAAGAGGACCCTCTCTGCTCACTTTTCTTTCCTTTTATCTCTTGTAAAGTAAAAGATGCGACTAAAAGTAAAATGCGACTGAGTAAAGGTGATGACTTAAGTAAGGTGGTGGGACTCCAAATGCATCCTACCCTAATCCTGCATCATTAACATAGCAAACATAACCCAATCCCAATTAACATAATCTAATCTTGCCTTATTAACATCTAGAAGTCAGGATTGACAACACATACAAAATAGAAGATAATTGTATCAGATCACAAAATGGAGGACAACTACACAATACTGGAAATTACAGCTTAGCCAAGTTGACACACATTTTAGGGGGACACAATTTGATCCACGACAACATTCATTCAGTGCGCTAGGCAGTCAGACCAACCTTTGATCTACAGACATGGCCTTCATTTGGGGAAACTTTCTTCTACTGTTTCTTTGATAAATATCTCCCTACTGCTTTCTCTGTTCTCCCTGGAACTCATTATTTCTATGTGGAATCACTTGTAATTTTGCTTTTCCTCTCCTACTGTACATCTCTCTACCTTTTTGTTCAACTTTCTAGATTTGTCTAGTGTTTTTAATCTAAGTTCTTCTACCTTCCTTTTTTTCTTTTAGAGTGTTCTTCTTTTCCTCTTTCATGTTGGGGAATTCCCTTAAATGCTGGATGCCTCTTGGCTGACAGGAAATCTGTCACACAATGACTGTGTGCTTAGGCACAACTAGCGAGCTTCAGAGAAGGCAGGAGGCATCTTGTTCATCAGAGGCCACCAAATGTCTGTACCTGTAGGTTTTACTTTGTGAACCTCAGTCTTCCATCCAGTTGCATTCTTCGTCCTCTGAGTGTGGTTCCCTGAGTCCAGAAACTCTCTGGTTTCAGTTTTCTCTTATTGCCGATTTGAAGGGTGAGGGTGGAGACTTGGAGTATGACTGTCTCTTTTGCAGACTTTGAAACTATCCTGTAAGACTGGCTCACTCTCACCTTCCGCGGTATCTGTACTTTCCAATTCCAGAGGCTTTCGAAAGGGAGGAGGTGTCTGGGAGGAGCAGTATTTTGCTTCCAGTGGCGTTTCTCTCTGCAAACATTCTTAAACTGGTGATAATTCCTCTTTCCAAAACCCACCTTTATACGCTGCGGTTTGTTGTTACAGATGTCTCCTACCTAATTTCATCAAAGTTGAAGTCTTTTACAGGTAATTACTTATATAAGAAAGTCATAAAAATGTCTTTTCCCTGCCATCTTAAAATTAGAAGTCTTTGGAGTCCCTGGGTAATGCAAACAGTTAATGTTTTCAGGTGCTAAGTAAAAGTTTGGAGGTTGGGGTCCAACCAGAGGCACCGTGAAAGAAAGACCTGGTGATCTACTTCCAAAAAGTCAGCCGTCTGAAACCTTACAGAGCACAGTTCTACCCTGACACACAGAGAGTCACCAAGAGTTGGAGCCAACCGGATGGCAACTGGCATTTCAAAAATGTCTATCTACTGGTCCTTTTATAAAAATCTGTGTTTTGACTTTCAACCATGTAAGGGGAGGAAATTAGCACTCCTATATTTCACCCACTCCTTCCTCTTGCCCCACTCCACGTTCTATCATCTGGATCATTATTTTTTTAAGTTTTTAAGGCTTAAATGAAAACATTTACATTTTTTTCTTGAAACAGTCTTTGTCTATAGATTGCATTCAAAAGCTGAAAACAAAACACATCATTCACAGTATTATGAATATATAAACACTATTCATTGAAAATGCAAATAATGTAATTGGACCCACACACAAGGAGCTGTAATTCCTCTATTGGTACATGTCTGCAACCTCAAAGAGAATGTAGAGGGCCTATTTTTCTTAAACTATATCAGCTGCTCAAAACACTGCCATATTTTACTTTGATACATATTTGAATATGTATAAGCTTTTTGTTATTCTTGGAGCCTTTACAGTTGAATTTACTGGAGGAATAGAGGAATTTTCTATTCTTCAAAGAAAATCTGTGTGCTTGGAGGTTAAGCTACTAATAACCTTAAAATGCCAAGAATTAATAACCTCAAAGAACTCTCAATAATTTTCCCATTTTACCTACCTCACTTTCTCATTGTAGTTAGAAAACTACTTTGATAGAATTTTGACCTTATATCCTTAACCTAAGACTCAACTCTATGTTTAACTCAAGGAAAACAAACTGTCCATGCTGTCAAGTTTGGACCTCTTTAGAACTTTAAGAAGAATGCCATAAGGCAGAATGTCTTTGAGAATTAATCTCTTTGTTGATATTAAGCATACAAAGTATTGAATAACATAAAAGAGAGTGCTAGAATGAGAACATATTTTTATGTGAGCTTGTCTCTTGTATACACATCATAGAAATCACCCTGAGACATTTCCAGTACCTTCTTAATGTCAACTCAGATGGTACTAATCTCTGGAAAAGTTCAGCTAGAAGGCTTTAAGTAATGTCTCAAGCACTATTCTGTTAAGGAGGGGAGGGGAAAACTATTCTACTATGTGCAGTGCACCATGTTTGTGCTTTTATACGTGATGTTACTTAAGGCCAGAAGAGTTGGTTCACCTTGCCTGGGAGTTGAAGTTGTCTTCTCCCTCTGCCTTCCTTCTGTTAGAGATCAGGGACATCTCTCTTCTTGGATGAGAAAAGTGATATGACCCTGCTTCCCACTGTGTCCTCCTGCAGCCTCCCACTGTTGTTCCTGTTGATCCTTCTTCTGAGTTCCTCTTAGATAATTAGACCCTGAAATATGCCTTGATTCACCTCTTTCAAAATTTCTAGAGCTGTTCCAGGGTCTGGTAATGTCTAAGATCAGCTTTCCTCTTGAATAAATAAATGCTTTCTAAGGAATCCATATTCCCTTGACTTGAATCCCAGAATATCAGAGTCAGACAGGACCTCAAAATTAGCTAGACAAATCGTTCTCTCCTGTGGCATTTGACTTCTAGAAGCCCTGGAGTTATTGCAAGGGCCTTGGAATTCATGTATATTTATAGTTTTTTCTATCAGTGGGTTACGAAACTGCCACTTACCATATGGAATCTATAACTTTTTTTTCCCCATCCTTAGGGTCACTGTAGTATCACTATGTAGGAATCAACTCAATGGCAATGGATTTATTGTTTTTTATTTTAGGATAATTTGAGAATTAAATGAGATGATACATGTATAGTGTTGAGTACAGTGTCTAGTATAAATTAGAGTTCTATAATACTACTGTTATTGTTAAATAGAGTTAGAAAATGACCTGGACTTGAAAACCACCTTTACATTGTGTTAAGACTTCCATTTACCTGGACTTGAGCCTCAGCATCTAACTAATATACTACAACATCTTGAGATTAGTAACAAAGACTCCAAGGAGTGGTATACTGAAATTCCCATATTGTTATAGAGGTCCTCTATCATGACTAAATAAATAAATATAAAAGATGAGTATTATTTTTGATAAGAAAAAAAGCTCTGAAGAAAATCTCCAGGGTAAAGAGCTGTGTTCAAGTTAGTTTATTAGCTTTACAGAAAATTATTGAATATCTTTTTATAAGTTACCTAAAAAAATGGTATTTTATTCACTGGTTAAATATCCACACCTTGAAACAAAGCCTAAACCAGGAATCTTCATGAAAACCTGCTTACTATTAAGCAATGTTCTAGAGCAGCTAGCATTAAGTTTGGTCATATACAATTTCAATGACTTATCCAAGTGAAATTAGCTTGCTATTAATCTGCAAAATTCGAGAGTCCTGAAAAATGGCAGAATACATAAGTTGAAAAAATGCTTGTCATTCATTTATCAAATACTGACCTAGCACAGTCATCAGTTGCTTGATTCTGGGCACCTGGAAGTTTATCCTGGATTCTTTTAGCCACCTGCATCTAGATTCTTTACTATTTTTATGCAGATACACTAGGACATACATTAGGTAAGTTAACATTAAAGATTTCATCCAAACTACTTTAAACAAGTATAGTGGAATGCTACTCACATTTTAAAAGTTCATTTTTCTATGTTGGCTTTTAGTGTTCCAACGTTCACAGTAATATGACAAAAATAATAAATGTCACCCATCTTCTTTGGTTTGAAAGCCTCTTGAGTTACAGCAGAAGCAATAGTCATTACCTGATGCCATTGACACCACAGACCAGAGATGAGCAAACTACAGTCCCACCTATTTTTTTTGAATAAAGTTTTGTTGAAACATAGCCACATCTATCTTTTAACATATTTTCTAGGGCTCCTTTCTCGATACAACGACTGACTTGAGTAGCTGCAACAGAAATCACATGATCTGCAAAATCTACACATTTACTATTCGGTCATTTACAAAAGTTTGAGGACCTCTGCTGTACACAGCTGTAACACATTGGAGAGAATTGTGTTAAGAAGAGATCGAACCATTTTCTAGAAATATTTACCTAACAGGGACATTCATGTTGAATAAGATAATTTCCTAGTACAGTAATGATAAATTTCAATTGATTCCCCAGTAACATCAGACTGTAAATGTTCACTGCCCTTCCAAACGCTCACTGTCTTGACAGTGACACATCCACCCATCCATTCCCCTCTGGGTCAGAGGTCACCCTCAGTTTTGCATTATTCTTGTTTAATTTAAGCCAGACCTAATTTTGTTGAGGCTAATTAAGTCACAGAACCTCATCAATGACTAAGCAAGCTCTCTCTCTGGGAGCCACACGATTATTTTAGAGGAGGCAATTGGTTTCAAGCACTGGGAAGCCTATTTTATTTTATTAGAATATGGCATTGGTCTGTTTTCAAAGATTGATTTCCATTCCCTTAATGATAGCTTTTCAAGTATCTGAAGTACAGTTTCTGCAACTCATCCAGAAAATAATTAATATGTGCCTGTTGATTCAGGCACTCCTTGGAAACTATGGGGCAGTCCTTCTCTGCCCGATAGGGTCACTATGAGTTGGAATCAACTCAGTGGCCTTGGGCTTGGTTTTTGGTTTAGTATTGATTGACTGTTGAATGAAAGAAAGGTCTTAAGTCTAGACTAAATTGTGTCCTTCCTAAAATATGTGCTGTGATTCTAACACTATATCTATAGGTATAATTCTGTTTGAAAATAGAGTTTTGTGTTACATTATTTAGATAACACCCATGTGATTTTTAAACTAATCACTTGTAAGCTATAATAAGAACAGGCAAATTTTGTTTTCAGGAAAGTAATTTAATGCAAAGAACAATCACCATAGACTTAGGTAAGACTCAAGGATGTCCCCTTGCTTACCTATGGCAAGCCCAGAAACCAAAGGAAACGAACAAATAAAAAAACCCCACTGTCATCATTTGATTCTGATTCATAGTGACCCTATAGGATAGAATAGAACTGTTCCACAAAGTTCCCAAGTAGTACCCGGTAGAGTCAAACTGCTGACTTTTTCGTTAGCAGCCATAGCTCTTAAGCACTCTGCCATCACGGTTTCCAAACACAGACCCTCCAAATTGCCACTTCTTGCTTCATGAATGAGTAACTAAATTGCTTGTTAATGTTGGCCAGTCAAAAACAAAATGCTTGTTAACCAAACTTTTTAAGCCTCTTTCCTTCCCATAAGTCTCTGAACGTTGGCCCACTCTCTGCCCAAGTCAACAAACAATGCCTATAAGAGGGCCCCTCCAGGAGAACAGGCTGTTCTTATTGTAAGGTGTTCTTCATACCTGTTTCTTCCTAGCCTTGTTTACTTTTTTCTCTAACTCTTGAGATATTTTCTGATTTTATGGTGAGAATTTTCTCACTATTGTAACAGCCCCACTCCACTCTGACAATAGTCCTTTTCCCTTTTTCTTACGGAGCAAAGCTTCTGTCTATCTAAGTCGTAACTCATTTTTTATTTGACAAGTCACAGATCGTAACTTATCAGCAGGGTGACTTCAGGCAAGCCACTCAATCACTCTGGGCCCCAGTTGTTTTTACTAGGACAATTGAGATCTTTATGGTCCACCCAGATCTATCAAGTCTTATACATCTGTGGAATGTAGCATACGCATGGATTTTAATGAAATTGGTGACTAGATGTGAACCTAGAACATCTACTTCCTGAATTGGGACAAGTTTCACAGACATTCACCCTTTAAGATACCCCACACATTTGCTATTTTCTGAATTGCCAAGATTTGACCTTTGTAGCTATCTGTCCAAAGATACTGAACACAACCAATTAGTATTTCCCAATAAGATTCTAATGGCCATTTCCTCCCCATCTAAATGCCTATAAACTATCACTCAGTCAAACCATTTTAGAAGCTTTCTAGAGGTTACTGTCAGCCCAACTGGTATGTTCTTTACAGAACTCACTTTCATATACTCTGTGAAAACAGAAACAATATTCACCAGTCTCTGTTTGGGTCCTTTACTCATGGGGTCTGAGCTCAGTTCCTCTTCTTCTGTCCTCTGCTTTGTATTATAAAGGCTGGGACCCCACAAGCTACATTTCACAGGCTCCATTGCCTCCTGGCTTCCCACTGTGCTCCTGGAGTGGGAGGCATTGTTGGGGACCTGGAAAGTAAGAGGAGGTATCTTAGCTATCTAGTACTACTGTAATAGAAATAACCACAGGTGGGTGGCTTTAACAAATAGAAATTTATTCTCTCGTAGCCCAGGAGGCTAGAAGTTCAGGATGCCAGCTCCAGAGGGAGCCATTCTCTCTTGTTGGCTCTGGGGAAAGGTCCTTGTCCTCAGTCTCCCCCTGGTTGAGGAGCTTCTCAGCACAGGGACCTCAAATCCAAAATACTTGCTCCACTTACAGCACTTCTTGTTTAGTGGTATCAAGGTACCTCTCCTCTGCTTGAGTGTCTCTTCTGTATTTCAAAAGAAATTGACTCAAGACACAACCTAGTCTTGTAGATTGAGTTCTGCCTTGTTAACATCCTAGGGATTAGGATTTATGACACACAGGAAAACTATATCAGATCACCAAATGGAGGGCAACCACACAATGAGGGGAATCATGGCCCAGCCGGTGATTTGGGGGACACTATTCAATCCATAACAAGAGACTCCCTTCCTCTCATGACTGTGAGTCGGGTGAAAGTGACAGCAGCAACAGTAGCAGCAGCAGCCACAGCACCGTCAGTGAGGACGGTGACGGCACTAGCAGTGGCCTGGCAGGGCCAGCTCCTGAGTTCCTATTTAAGGTTCTTGAGTCACATTGGCACTGCTCCAAGTGAGACTGGCATCCTGTGGCCATGGACCTTTGGCTAATCTAAACTTTTTTTGTTACTGTTACTCTTTTTCTTCTTCTCCAGCCTTCCTATCACTCTTGTAGCCAATTTTCATATTAAATTCTCTCTGTTCAAAATACCTAGGATGATTTCTCTTTTCTTAAATGAATCCTGACTAATACTATACATAATTTTTCAGAGCTTGAATTCTTAAACTCATTTAAAGTGGTGATGATCTTTATTTTGAAACCTGGAGCTTTAAAAGTCTGGATACAACCAGCTGCTCATTTCATAGAAGCAAGCCAGCAGAATATGAGATTAAAAAAAAATCATTGATGTTCTTGTCAAATGTCAAAAATCTAAAATATTTAATACATTGAAAAATGTTCATAATACTAGGTCATTATTTGTTGCTTAAAAATATATTGCCTATGAAAATATTTTACCATGACAGTACTGCTGTAAAATTTATTCTACAAACAATTCTCTTCAGGGTATTTTTCTTTAATCTCAGGATTATACAAAACCACTTGATAAAAATAGGCACAATAATTCCTGGGCTTTTAGTTTCAAAATCTGTTTTACCATCTGTTACCCAAAGTGAAGGTCTATAGAACCAAAGAAAAATGCAAGATTGTATAATTATCTTTTGACTCAGAGACAAATAAAATATCAGAGTAGGAAAGGGGCATCTGTGCTCTTCTGATTCAGCACCCAGCCAGCTATATGATGCCTTAGCAATGTCTCAAAGAGTGATTATGTATGTTCTATTTGGATACCTTCAGTGATAGGGAGGTCATAGCCTTGCCAAGCAGCCCATTCAGTTGTTGTACAGATAGGGCTGTCAGAAATTTGTTCCTTTTACTGAGCCAGAAACTAGCAGGCATGTCTGTAGCTGCCTCTCCCGGGTCCTAATTATTCTACATAGGATTGTATAGAGTAAATAGATTTTTTGTTCTACTTGAAAGCTCTTTAAGCCAATGAAAAGATAGCCATGGTATCTCCTCATGGAAATGATCCCAGGATCTGAGAACAGGCTCAATAAGCTAGTAACTCGGGGACGTTGTCAGCATCAAGTTAATCCTCTGACTACAAATGGAAGGCTTACCTCTTCCCAGAAAAATGATAAACTTGAAAACAAAATAGGTTTTCTTTTCACACATCTGCACGGGCTCTTTCAGCAGGCACAACTCTACCTCTTCCAGAAAAAGTCAAACTTCCAGCCAGAGAAGAAACCATCACCAGCTCCCTTGACTTGAAAGGTCCTCTCCTTCACCCAGAAACGGGAAGATGCTGCCTAATCAAGAATAAAGTACTTCTTTGAGAACCTGACCCAGAAATGCTCATTCAAAATCATTTCTTGTTTATCATTATTCTATTATAAATGATGCTGGTAGAGCACGATGAAGATGAAAGAGGGACCTCAAGGCAGTTTCCTCAAGGAAGGTAGGATAGCACAGTCTTGGGGAGGAGTCAGTGGCCCCTACAGGATGTTACGGGGCCTTGGTGGTACAGTGGCTCAGAGCTTGGCTGCTAACCAAAAGGGGAATAGTTTGAATCCACCAGGCTCTCCTTGGAAACCCAATGGGGCAGTTCTACACCATTCTATAGGGTCACTATGAGTCTGACTCAATGGCAGTGAGTTTTTTGCTTTTTTACAGGTAGTCCAAAGAGACTGCTTTAGGTAAGAACAGAAAATTGCATAAAGAAGTCTTTGTTAGTATACTAATTGATTTTCTTCCCTCAAATTTCCCTCCAGACAAAGCTTAATTTCTTTATTACCCTTTCATTTGTGATGATTTCCACATGTCATGGCAGACTAGATACCTCAAGAGAAAAGAGCTTTCCTTACCTGAATTACCTAGCACGTGTTGTGGTGTCCCTGAAATCATCAGGGTGGATAATTTTGTATTCTGTGAACTTCACACCACAGGTTGATTGTTGTCTTCCTGAATACCCACCACCCCTGTTTACAGCTGTGTTACACCCAATAACAACTCAGTTCTCCTTCCCCTGTCCTCCAGCCACAGAGGTCTTCCTGTAGTTTGGCTGATACCTGCTTCTGAGCCTCTACATAATTTTTTAACCTCTTCCCAGCAGCTCTGGACCATAGCTGTGAAACAGGGTGGGATGGGGAGCATGAACTCCTCCTCTATCCTCTGTCTCCAGGATGCTCCTGAAATGTGACTTCCACAGGGGAGTTTTGCCTTGAGCCTGGAGACAAGAATGGATCTCCTGTTAGTCACTCCTTTTTTCCTTTTATTTTTTTTTCAATTTCTATAAAAATCCATGTAGCACAACACTTGCCAACTGAGGATTTTCTGGGTCTGTTCTTTACTCTTAAAGCAATTTGTTCTTCTTCCTAATTCTTATCATAAATTGCCATTAAATACTTACTTATTCACCTCTCTCTTACACAGTGAACTCAGTGAAAGCAGAAAGTGTGTCTGTGTTACTGAGTACATTTTCTTAGCAAAACAAACCAAAAAAATAAGTTTAAAAAAAAAATTATTGTGCTTTGAGTAAAAGTTTACAATCCAAATTAACTTGCATAAAAGACCCCAAACGCACATCACCATGCTGCTCTGACTGCTCTCCCCCATCACCACCCCATGACAGCACACATCTCCTTTCCACCCTGTACTTCCTACATCCATTCAGCCAACTCCCGTCCCCGTCCAGCCTGTTACCTTGCCTCAGAGCAGAGCTGCTCGGACAGCTTCATGTATGTATTTAGGCCAAGAAGCATATTTTTCACCAGCATCACTCTGTATCTCATAGTCCAGTGCAGTCCGTGTCTGAAAAGTTGGCTTCAGGACTGGCATCAGCTCTGGGCTAGCAAAGACTCCACGGGCCACGTCCTCCCTCGGCATCCTCCATTCTGATGGACTATAAGGTCTTGTCTTTTAATGGAGTTCTAGTTGTGCACACCCATTTTTCTCCCACTACATCAGGGACTTTACACTGTGCTCCCTGTCAGAGCGGTCATTGGTGATGGCCAGGCACCATCTAGTCCTTCTGGTCTCATGTTGAAGTAGTCTCTGGATCATATGGCACCTTCTGTCTGCTGGGCTCCTATTTTCCTCTTCTCTTTGATGTCCTTCATTCTCTTCTGCTCCAGGTAGATTGGAACCAACTGATGCTACTTAGATGGCAGTTTGCTAGCTTTTAAGACCCCAGACACTACTCAACAAAGTGGTATGCAGAACATTTTCTTTAAAAAAAACTTATGCTGGGTTGTGTTCAGGAAACCTTTTAGCTTTTGGTGTTGTCCAGTTGTGTTAACCTCCCTCCTACTGCGTGCTCTCACAACGCTCACCTAACTCAATTCCTATCTACTGACTAATCTTTGAATACGTCTCTCCCTCCCTCACCACCCTCATAACTATCAAAGAGAATGTTTTCTGTCCTTAAACCTTTTCTTAAGTCCTTACAGTAATGGTCTCATACAATATTTGTCTTTCGACATATAAATAATTTCACTCATTATAATGTCTTCCAAATGATTCCACATTATAAATTATTTCCTCAAATCATCATTGTTCATTATCACTGAATAACATTTCATTGTGTGGTCATACCATAGCTTGTTTATCCTTTCATCTATTGATAAATTAAGTTCAAAATGGTTTACTAGTTGTTTAGAAGGATAATCAAGAAGAAAATATTTGTTCTGGCTACTGTTCTTTGAAAAAATAAAAATAAAAAGGTGACATTCAGTTCTGAGTTGCCGTCATCAAGCTGTTGTAACTCATCCCACTTTCACGAAGACAGCATGGGCTTCAAAATACGGGTGGAGGGACTGGATAATATGTCTGCAATAGGAATTACCGAGAACCTTGGTTTCGAATACCAAGAACCTTGGTTTTCATTTCGTATTCTGTGACCTTAGGTGGTCCTACGATTCATCCTAAAACCCATTAGCTATATTTGGATTACAGAAACATTATTAACCTTAAATAGTTCATCAGCTGTGTGTGCTGTATTGGGATTTGTCTTTGAGCCATAGTTTTATGTAGACTGGTGCTATCTGAGGGGCCCTGGTAGCACAGTGGTCAAAGTCCTTACTGCTAACTGAAAGGTCAGTGTTCAAATCCACTGTCTGTTCTGCAAGAGAGAGAAGTGGCAGTCCACTTCCGTAAAGATTTACAGCCCTGGAAACCCTATAGGGCAATTCTACTCTGACCCATAGGGTTCCTGTAAGTCAAAGGCAACTCGACAACAAGGGCCTTGGGTTGGTGCTGTTTACCAGCTGCTTGGCATACACTTTGTGTGTATGTGTGTGTGATTATTTTTACCAAGAATAGATAAAGCAACATCCAGGTGGCAGACCTTTTGTGAATAGTGGGTTTGACATTAATGGCTGAGATATATGCTGACAAAAAGTGCCCGTATAGCAACGATAAATTTTGAATATAACCCATATGTTTTCAAGAGGATCTTCTCAATATAACACTTATTTCTTTAATAATGTTATGCATACATCAAAATTCTCCTTTGAAAGATCTGGAAGTAATACAAGAGATCTGAGTCAAACTGATAATAGAACCTTACAGAACAAAACAATTGAGAACAGTAAATCTTAATTCTAGGGAAATCAATAAAAGGCAGAAATAAAAAGTGTTATTAGGTACCATCAAGTCAGTTCAGATTCTAGTGACCTCATGCACAGCAGAGCATAATGCTGCTGGGTCCTGTGCCATCCTCCAGTTATTGTTACATTTGAATTCACTGTTGCATCCATCTCCTTGAGGGTCTTTCTCTTGTTTGATGACCCTCTACTTGACATAAAATCAACTGTGGACATGGTGCAAGACCAGGAAGCATTTTGTTCTGTTTTGCATAGGGTCACTATGAGTCGGAACCAGCTCAGTGACACTTAACAAGAACTACTTGACAAAGTGTGATGTCCTTCTCCCAGAATGAGTCCCTACTAATTAGATGTCCAAAGTATATAAGGCCAAGTCTCATCCTTTCTTCTAAGGTGCATTCTGGCTGTACTTTCAAGACAGATTTGTTTGTTCTTCTGGTATACTCCATCTTCTTAGCCAACATCACAATTAGAATGCATCAATTCTTTTTTGGTCTTTCTTTTTCATTGCTCAACTTTCATAGCCTTCAGTGTGAACTACTCTTCAACATAAAGAAAACAAAAACCCTCACAACTGGACCAATAACCAACAACGTGATAAACGGGAAAAAGACTGATGTTATCTAAGATTTCATCTTATTTGCATCCACAATCAGTGCATGTTGAAGCAGTACTCGGAAATTGAGTTATCTATTGCATTAGAAAAATCTGTTGTGACAGATTTCTTTAAAGGGGTTAAAAGGCAAATATGTCACTTTAAGGACTAAGGTGTGTCTGGCATGGTATTTGCAGTCACTCTCTAGACACGTGAAAGCTAGACAATGAATAAGGGAGACCAAAGAATAATTGATGTCTTTGAATTACTGTGTTGGCGAAGAATATTAAACATACCATGGCCTGCCAGAAGAACAAATAAATCTGCCTTGGAAGAAGTACAGCCAGAATATTTCTTAGAAGACAAGATCTCTGATGTACTTTCAACATGTTATCAGAAAGGACCAGTCCCTAGAAAAGCACAGAACACTTTGTCAAATAGAGCATCTGCAAAAGAAATGAAGACCCTCAACAAAACAGATTGATAGAGCGGCATAGCAACAACTGTGAGGATGTCTGTGTTTGTACATAAGATTGCTATGAGTTGGAACTGACTGGATGGCATGTAATAACAACAGCAGGATGTGGGTAAGGAGATACGCTTCTATGTTTCATAGGTACACTTTTATATTTCACATTATACCCTTTCATATTATGAGATTACTTAACTTGTGTGTATATTACTTTATGATTAGTAAACAAAAACTTGAGCCATTGGTTCTACCATGCAAATATCAACTCTCCATTTTTATCTTTTAATCTGTATCTAAATTAAAAAAAAAATTGCTATTGAGTCAATTTCTCTTATAACGACCCTATAGCACAGAGTAGAACTGCCCTATAGAGTTTCCAAGGAGCATCTGGTGTATTCGAACTACCAACGTTTTGGTTAGCAGCCATAGCACTTAACCACTATGCAACCAGGGTTTCTTACAGATACTATAAACGTAGCTAAATAAAAGAAGTTGCACATTGAGAACATCTTCTAAACAACTAACTTAAGTCCCTAATCAGAATGAGAAAAGGAAGCCACATCCTTTAAGAACAGTCAAGTCCTGTTTCCGCCGCAAGGAAAAAAACAAGCAAGTTTAAGTAGTCTCCTTAGCTGTTGTTGGAAACCCTGATAGTGTAGTGGTTAACTGATACAGCTGCTAGCCAGAAGGTAAGCAGTTCAAATCTTCCACGTGCTCCTTGGAAACTCAGTGGACCAGTTGTACTCTGTCTATATGTCACTATGAGACAGAATTAACTCCATGGCAATGAGGTTAGCTGTTATCTTAGTCATCTAGTGCTGCTTTAACAGAAATACTGCAAGTAGATCGCTTTAGAAAGAGAAATTTTAGCTTTTCAGTCTAGTAGGTTAAAAGTCCAAATTCTGGGTGTTACCTCCAGGAGAAGGCTTTTTCTGTTGGCTCTGGAGGAAACTCCTTGTCATCAATCTTCCCCTGGTCTAGAAGCTTCTAAGAATCAGGGACCCCTAGGTCCTTTTCAAAGGATCTACTCCACTCCTGGCACTGCTGTTTTCATCATACAAAGTCATCCAAATCTCTCTGCTAGCTTCTTGCCTTTATGTCTCAAGAGGCTGCCTCAAGGCACAACACAATCCCACCCCTTCAGTCCTGCCCCACCAACACAGCTGCTGCCCATTCTCCCTCATGAACATCACAGAGGCAGGGCTTACAATGTAAAGGAACATCACACAATATCAGGAATCATAGCCTAGCCAAATGGCTACGTACATTTCTGCACACATTTCAGTTCTACACAATTCAATGCATGACAGCTGCCAAGCTTTCTCTGCCAATATTTCAAAAAGGAGATCCATAATAACAGTCTTAAGAGCAGTGACTAGGCAGGATTCAGGGCTGAGCACTTTTACGTAAATTTTTTCATTGAGTGCTTGCTCACAAGCTCCACACAGTAGGGCCACAATGAGAAGACTAAGCATCAGAGAAACTAAGGTAATATCAGAAGGCACCCAGGCCTTGTGGTCCAAACATGTACTATAGCTGAGAAGGCAGAAGCAACATTAGAATTCTTTAGCTCTGAGCTGGTAAGAGGCTTACGGGTGACCAGGTCAGAAGCACTCCCGCCCTCTGGATGCCTGCCTTGCTCCTCATCTTTCCACCATTCCTGCTGTAATATAGGTCTAGGACCTCTCTTGCCTAGAATATTGCCCAACTCTTTACTGGTTTCTCTGCCATAGTTTTCATCTGCTCCCATTCATTATTTTTACTGATGATAGAAAAATGGTAAGATACAAATGTGTTTGTTACGTGTGAATAAACTTCAGTGGCTCCCAGTCACCTATTGGGCCCGATACAAGTTCCTCTGCAAGAAATATATTTCTTGTTCTTAACCATGCAGTATCTTCCTCAATGTTCCCTTGCCTCTGGCCCAAGCTTTTCTACACTGCTGTCCATGTGATCTTTCAAAACTGAAAGTGTCCCATTACTTCCTCCCTAGAACCCTTTCCTGACTTCTCCTTCCCTACTGTAGAAGGAGAAATACACTTCATCTTAAATGCCATCTCAAATCAGGTAGTTGCTGCCTAAAGCACTCTAGCAAAAGGATTCTGAGAAACATTGGAAGGTCTGTCTTGGACATGGTTGGTATTTTTGTTGCTGTTAATCTACCAGATAAAGCTTACACAATTTTAGTGTGATACTGTAGAACAGTCATTAGGAATTGGTGCTCCGGAGCCAGACAGACAATTTTGTCATTAGGTGCCACCCAGTTGGTGGTGACACGTGCTAACCCTGTGTGTAACACAACAAAACACCATCCAAGCTGTGCCATTCTCTCACTGTTGTAGCCACTGTGTTGACCCATCTCTCTGAGGGTCTTCCTCTTTTTCACTGATCCTCTACTTTACTGTTACGGACTGAATTGTGCTTCCTCAAGAATGTGTGCCAACTTAGTCCATGATTCCCGGTATTATGTGATTGTCCACTATTTTGTCGTCTGACATGAGTTTCCTATGTGTCATAAATCTTGCCTCTATGTAGGTTAATGAGGTGAGATTAAGGGCAGCCAGGTTAACGAGGCAGTACTCCATCAAAAAGATTAGATTGTGTCTTTAATCAATCACTTGTGAGATATAAAAGAAGAGAGCAGAGAGACACAGGGACTGCATACTAGGAAGACAGCAGCACCAAGAGAAGAGCACATCCTTTGAACTCAGGGTTCCTACACTGAGAATCTCCTAGACCAGGGGAATATTGATAACAAAGACCCTCCTCCAGAATTGACAGAGAAAGCCTTCCTACGGAGCTGGTGCCCTAAACTTGAACTTCTACCTTTCTAAACTGGGAGAAAAAAAAACTCTCTGTGTTAAAGCCACCCACTGTAATATTTCTGTTATAGCAGGAGCCGATGACTAAGACATTTACCAGACATGATATCCTTCTCCAGGGACAGATCCCTCCTGATAACATGTCCAGATTATTGGAGAAGTCTCGCCATCCTCGCTTCTAAAACAGATGTGCTTATTCTTCTGGTACTCCATGGTATATTCAATATTCTTAGCAAACACCGTAATTCAAAAACTTCAGTTCTCCAGTCTTCCTTATTCATTGTCCAGCTTTCACACGCACTTGAAGCAATTGAAAATGCCATGGCTTGGGTCATGTGCGCTTTATCACTCAAAATGACATCTTTGGTTTTTAACACTTACACAGTTTTTGGCAGCAGACTTGCTCAGTGAAATATATCATTTGCCTTCTTGACTCCTTCTCCCATGGCTGTTGACTGAGGATCCAGGTAAAATGAAATCCTTGACAGCTTCAGTCTTCCATTATTACGGTGTTGCTTACTGATCTAGGTGTGAGGGTTCTTGTTTTCTTGATGTTGAGGTGTAGTCCACACTGAAGGCTGTGGTCTTTGATCACCATCAGTAGTGAGGCTTCCTCCAGCCACATTCTTCTTCATATAGTACAACTTCTCAAATTATTTGCTCAGCATACAGACTGGATGAGTACAGTGAAAGGGTATGACCCTGATGTACACTTTTCCTGATTTTAAACCATGCACATCTCCTCGTTTTGTCTGAATGATTGCCTCTTGGTTCCACATGAGCACAGTGAAGTGGTGTAGAATTGCCATTCGTCACAGTGTTGTCACAGGTTGTTGTTGTCACAGGTTGTCACAGGTTGTTGTTACAACCTACACAACTGAATGCCTTTGTATAGTTAATAAAACACGGAATCTTTCTGTTATTCTCTGCTGCAGTCAAGATCCATCTGACATCAGCAATGATGTCACTGGTTGCATGTCCTCTTGTGAATCGGGCTTGAATTTCTGTCAGTTCCCTGTCCATATACTGTTCCAACTGTTTTTGAAGTATCTTGAGAAAAATTTTCCTTGTGTGTGATGTTAATGACTTGGCTCAGTAACTTCTGCATTCTGTTGGATCACCTTTCTTCAGAATGGGCACAGAAAATGTCAGGGTTTAAATATTGGCTCCACCAATGACTCTCCAGTTGTCCTCAGGAAAGTGACTTAACGTTTCCCACTAGTAAAATGAGGATAGTCATAGAATCTACTGTGATGTGAGAATTAAAGGAGATAACCCATGTTACGTGCTTAACTCAGTGTCCGACACATAGTACACTCTCACTACCTGTTGGCTATTGTTGTTCCACTGTAATTACTGTAACAAGTCCTTCTGAGGAGCTAGAAAGTCTGGAAGGCCTCTTTTGAGTTTCTTTCCATATTCTTGTCAGTAACATGCCTCCTGGAACCAGACTTCATGTACGCTCTTTTATACAGAAGTCTTGCAGCAGACCGTGGAAAAAGGGATAAAAAGCCAAAGGTTTAATGATATACTGTGACACTGAGATAAGCCTTCACATGATGATGTAAAATTCCTCATAATAGTTTTTCAGAAAAAAAATCAAGAGAAATCAGTTCTGGGCTATGCACAGGAAGTCCAAATTTGGCCAGAGGACTACAGATAGGACAAGAGAATCAAAGCCCAATCACAACTCCCAGAAGTCTTCACTGCAAAATCCACCCGTGTGTGGACTGTAGGAGCCATCTTGAAAATGTGTGCACTTCACCTCCCCACCTACTATGTGCCACGTGGATCATGGTTCCCTTCCCACCCCAAAACCTTTAAATATTTACATCGGGGCCTGTTCAGTGACTTGAAAACTAGGGCTGTTGACTGGGTCCCTGCCAACCTGACTGCAGACTTCTTCTTAATAAACCTTGCTCGTGAGGACAGATTTTCACTGTGTCTTTCCTGTTCTGTCTTGATCAGTGGAAGGTAAAAACTGGATCATAGCAGCACCCAGCCACCTAGCAACACTTAATTGTATGTTTCTTCTTGCCCTTCTTCTACCTTTCCATGCCCTGCCACCCTTGCCCTCCTTGGGCCCTGAATTGCACTACTCCTAACCTGCTTGTACTCCTCTCAAGGCTTCCCGAAGTTTTGTGTGTCTGTTGCTCCCCCTACTAGAGTGTAACTTCCTGCTATTGATCCCTTCTTCACTCGGCTTTTACTCATTAACTTTAAACTCACCTGAGGTATCACTTTGTGCAGGAAGCCTTCTGCAACCTAACCTTCCTGGGTTAGATGTTCTTCCTATGAGTTCCAGTATCATACTCTGCTTTCCTCTCTCATAATATTTACCAAACTGTACTGTAGCTTTCTAAATTCCTAGTCTGTCACCAGCCATAAATCTATGGGTTCTTGAGGGCAAGTTCCATGTTACCTTTATCTGGGTACCTCCAGCAATTAGTGCACAGCCTAGAAATAAAAATCCACTAAATGTAAGAACAGTGTCATCTCCCATGGCTACTTGTCCTGGGGGCTCAGTTGCCCACCCCCGGGAGGCCACCGCCTTTGGAAAGTGGAAAGTAAGTCACTATCTTTGTTCTTACTAGTGTCCTTAGTGGCACAACCATTAAGTACTAGACTGCGTACTAAAAGGATAATCATTAACCCAGCTGCTCCACGGGAGAAAGACATGGTGACCTGCTCCCACGAAGATCACAGTTTGGAAAACCTTGTGAGGCAGTTCTACTCTCTCCTACAAAGTTGTTGAGACTGGAATCGACTCAACAGCTCACAGCAATGACATGGTTTTAGGTGACAAGGCCTGTTGGGGAAGTGTAATTAAAAGAAAAATCTATTCCCAACCAGAAAACCTCCCCAGAAAAACTGAAGAGAAATTTTGTCACTGAATGAGCTTCAGACCAGAAGGTCACGCATTCCAGGCAAAAAGATCGCAAAGAAAGGCAGGAATCTGCCACTTTGTACAGCTAAGTGGATGCAACCAATTACATTCCTGTTTTCAATATGCAATTCCTAATTTTCTAATATATTTATGGCAGGAAAGCTGAAGTCATGCTAATCTACTCCCAGGAAACTGCGAGGTAGGAGTGTGATATTTCTAGATAGTAAGGAAGCAAGAGAGATGGTTCCCAGATCCTTGAGAAAACACCCTGAATTCACCTAGTTTTCAAAGGGACAAGGAAAGATCTTACAACAGTAAGTTATCTAAAATGATTTCTAAAAGAACAGAGGAGGAGGGGAACCTCTTCCTTTCTTTTCAACAGGGAGCAGTAAAGCCTCTTATTTTCTGTTTGTCACTGTTCTTACAGGTCACCATAGCAAACAAGACAGAGGGGTCTCGCTCCCCTAGAGGTTACATTCTCCTTGTTGTTAGGTGCTGTCAAGCGGATTTCTGTTCATAAGAGACCCCATGTAACAGAGTAGAAGGTCTTCTTTAACTGGAATTTTTATGGAAGCTGAGCTCCTTGCCCACTGCGCCACTCCAAATGGGCTAGTGGCTCAGGGAGTACAGCATTCTAGACAGACAACCAGCGAGTAGGAAGATCTTAGGAGGTGGAAGTGAGTTTCCACTCTCAAAGGGCAGGAAGAGGGCCAGGGTGTCTAGAGCCTGGATTTGCCAGAAGAAATCAGAGAGAAGTCACAGCGGGTTCTGTTAAGACCCTTCCGGCATGATAAGGTGTCTAAATTTTGTTCCATAGGAAACCACTAAAGTTAAGGGAGAGAAAGATCTCAATATCTCTCTCTTTTATTTTTCTAAATATTTTATTGTGTTTTAAGTGAAAGTTTATAGTCCCCATCAATTTGCCACAAAAACTCACATGCACGTTGTTATTTCACTCCAGCTGCTCTCCCTACACTGTGACAGCACTCTCCTCCTCTCCCAGCTGTATTTCCTGCGTCCATTCAACCAGCTCCTGGCCCCCTCTGCCCTCCTATCTCACTTCGGGACAGAAGCCGCTCTGTTAGTATTGTATCTACCGACTGACTTAATAGCTTTATAGGCTGTTCCAGAAGATGCAAACAGAAGCCTAAAGGAGCTTTTAAAAATCTCGAGTGCTTGGCATAAAGAAAGGCTTCTGCCAAAACTGCGGGCTGGACTCCATTTTTGCTATTTATTGCTCCTTCTGGGCTGACCTTCTCCTTTCTCTCCCCTCGATCCTCTCACAGCTTGCTGGGGAAGAACAGTCAGTTAGACACCCCCCCAACCCCTTCTCAAAATAGCCATAAATTAAATAAGCTGTTTAATGACTCAAACGGTATGATTAACAAAACAGTGTTCGAGGGTGTCTTGTGTCTGTGGAAGCAGCATCTTGTAAATGTCAACCAATCAGCTTTTTTTTTTTCCTTGTAAATTCCTGGATTTTCTGTACTTCAACTCTGTGAAAACTTCCTTTTCCTGGAGCTTGCTTATGAACCCTCCTGGGATGCTGCTCAATCAGCATCGCTTTGTTCCCTCAATAAAACTCTTGGTTCTAATTTTAGCAGAGATTTCAGTTTGCTCTTCAACAAGCCACATCAGGTTATTGCATCATTCATTCAGATGATAAAGAGACTTGGTGGTTCAACGGTTAGGTACTTCGCTACTAACTGAAAAGTTAACGGTTTGAACCCACCAGCCAGCCCCCAGGACAGAGATGTGGCAATCCGCTCCCATAAGGATTACAGCCTCAGAAACCCTATGGAGCCATTCTACTCTGTCCCATGGGGTCACTGTGATTTGGAATCTACTCGACAGCACACAAGAACAATGGTATAATGATTGCAGCTTGGAGCTGAGGGTGAAGACAGGCAGATAGATTTAAACTGTTCAGGAGAAAGACAACAGGACTTGCTGATGGGCTATAGGAAGGGAGAGATGTAAGATAGAAGAATCAAGCCAGATTCCTGAGTTTGATTCACGACAAGTTGTGGAGTCCGTGGCATTATCTGCTGGAGTTGCTGAGGATTAGAGGAGAGACAGGCATGAGGGACAGAGGGTGGGGAGGAGTCAAAGTCCTGTTATGGACACAAGAGGCTGAGATACCCGAGTACCGGGAATACTCAGTGGGCTTTGGTGGGGCTAGATGAGGTTGGAAGTTTAAATCTGCCAATCCTCTGCAAGTAAATATGTCTACTCCTCACTTATTGATTATCTCATTATCCAATATTTTGCATTTATGACAATAATAAAAAATCTATTATGTGATTTTTATTTTGCTCATTAACAACTTATGTCTGGTAGTAACCCCAAGGTGCAAGGCAAGAGTAACACTGGCTATGATGGATAATTTTATGTGTCTAGGCCACGATTTTCAGGGGTTTGGCAGTTCTGCAATGATGTATTTGGCAATTACGTAACGATGCAATCTGGAGTTGTGGAATGAAGTAGTCACCCCCCGTTTTGTGGATCTAACGTGGTCATTCTTCATTTTCTCATGGTGCAGATTTCTATGTAATGACCTGGTCTTTGGAGCCTAACCATGTCAATAAGTTAAGCCAAAAGCCAAGTGCCGTCGGAATAAGTATAATGGCAATTAAACAGGATTGGAAAAACATGCTGGGGCTTGAGTGCTGAAAGAGGACAGAAACAGTTTCTGTTGAAACTATGTGTGTTGGAGTAGAACTATGTTCCACAGGGTTTTCAACGACTGATTTTTCAGAACTAGAGAGCCAGGCATTTCTTCTGAGTTACCTCAGACTTCACCTTCCAACCTTCCAGTTAGTAGTTGAGCACTAAGTGTTCGTGCCACTCAGAGCCTCACAGGGAGGTGGAGGAAGAAAAGGAAGAGAAAGCAATGACAGAAGAGGGGACAGGAAACGAATCAGACCTCTAGGAAGAAATCACAGGAGATTTGCGAAAGCACCTAGGAGAGAGCATGCTAGAGGAGCTAAGAGGCTAAAGTAGAGGTTGAAGAAAGTGCTGAAGGGTTGAATTAAAAAAATGTAGCAAATGACTAGATTTGGTAAAACAGAAGTCTTGGTAACCTTGATTGAAACTGTCAGTGGCAAGACTGTAGGTTAACTACAGTGAATTGATGGTTACTATTGCGGAGAATGGCAACGCCAGAACACCTAATTGTGCTCTTAAGAAATCTGTATATGGATCAAGAGGCAGTCATGCGAACAGAACAAGGGGATACTGCATGGTTTAAAGTCAGGAAGGGTGTGTGTCAGGGTTATATCCTATCACCATACCTTGTCAATCTATGCCAAGCAAATAATCCAAGAAGCTGGATTCTATGAAGAAGCATAAGGCATCAGGATTGGAAGATGACTCATTAACAACCCGCGTTACACAGACAACACCACCTTACTTGCTGGAAGTGAAGAAGATTTGAAACAATTACTGATGAAGGTCAAGGACCACAGCCTTCAGTATGGATTGCACCTCAAAATCAAGAAAACAAAAATCCTCACAACTGGACCAGTAAGCAACATTTTCATAAAGGGAGGAAGGATTAAAGTTGTCAAGGATTTTGTTTTACTTGGGTCCACAATCAATGCCCATGGAAGCAGCTGTCAAGAAATCAAAAGATGCATTGCATCGGCAAAATGTGCTGCCACGGGCCTCTTTAAAGTATTGAAAAGTAAAGATGTCACCTTGAAAACTAAGGTGGGCCTGACCCAAGCCATGGTATTGTCAATCACATCATATGCATGTGAAAGCTGGACCCTGAACAAAGAAGATAGAAGAAGAATTGATGCCTTTGAATTGTGCTGTTGGAGAAGAATATTGAATGTACCATGGACTGCCAAAAGAACAAACAGATCTGTTCTAGAAGAAGTCTAACCAGCATGCTCCTTGGAAACAAAAATGGCAAGACTGCTCTTATCTACTTTGGACATGTTGTTAGGAACGATCAGTCCCTGGAGAAGGACATAGTAATTGGTAAAGAAGAGAGTCAGAGAAAAAGAGGAAGATCCTCAATGAGATAGTTTGACATAGTGGCTGCAACAATGGGCTTACGCATAAAAGTGATTGTGGACATGGTGCAAGACTGGGCAGTGTTTCCTTCTGTTGTTCATAGGGTAGCTGTGAGTGGGAACTGACTCGATGGCACCTAAATACAACACAGTGAATTGAAGCAGATTGGCACTGATAAAGTGCAGGCAGTAACTCTAGACGATGAGTTAAAGATGATTTGTTGTGGAAAAGCAGTAGTAAGGTGGAGATGGTTAAGACAGTGATTTTGTGCATTTTTTTTTTAATTTGGTTTTAAGACTCAAGACTACAGTATCTTGGTATGCTGACAGAGACGGAGAAGAGAGAATTAGTGGTTTCAGGAATGAGAATAGACTCCTGTGCACAAGTGGAAGAGTAAGAGTTGGCCCTGAGGAAGGAGTCAGCTTCATCCTCTGACACCAGGACGAAGGCAGCAGGCGTGGCAGAGGCAAGGACGATGTAGTCAAACTGCTTCCCTTGTCTCAAGGAAGTTTGAGGAAAGGCGACAGCCAGAGTTGGAGGAGGGGAGCAGGTCTGAAGGCCTCCTTTTGCATTTCTTCCGACTTCCTTACATGTAAATCAGTGTCTGGAACTAGATCCCACGTTCGGAAGCTTTTCAGCAGTGATAACGAGATAAGAGGCCAAGCGTTATAACCATATCCTTGGATACTGAAATAAGCCTTTACATGATTATGTAAATTCCTCATAGTTGATTTGCAGGGGGAAAAAAAAATCAAGATAAACCTGTTCTGAGAATTCGCACAGAAAGTTCCAGTTTGGCCACAGGACTACAATCAGGACCAGGAGCTCAATCTGGACTACAAATCCCAGAAGTCTTCACGGCATACACCACCTTGGAATCACTCGCGGTGCGCTAGTCCCTGTCTTCCGTCCGCGTTGTACAGGTCGTGCTTCTCTTACTGCTTCAAGAAGTTTAAGTATTTCAGATGGGCCTTTGTTCAGCGACTTGGAGGCTGGGATGCTGCCCAAGCGCCCTCTGACGTCCCTTGTAGATTTCTCTTCCTAATAAACCTTGCTCCTGAGGAAAGATTCGCTGCATCGTGCAGGCTTAAACCTTAAGTTCCCGACGACAGGCCACCCGGTAACGCTTCCTTATATAGTGGAACAAGGAACAACCAAGGGAGGTGCCGGCAGGTCTCCAGGCACGGTGCAGAGCCTTGTTAATGACCGTGACTCACATAGTTTATCACTGGACTGTGTGATATTTGTTGTCATTAGTTGCTGCTGAGTCTGTTTCCGCTCATGGCGACCCCATGTGTGCAGAGTAGAATCACTCCACTGGCTTGTTAAAGCTGTGGTCTTTCGGAAACGTACCTGGAGTCCTGCCCTCTGAGGTGCCTCTGGGTGGATTCAAACTGCCGAACTTTCCACTGGCTAGTAGTTGAGTACTTAACCATTTGAGCCACCCAGGGACCTCATATTTGAGGTAGTGAATTAAAGTGAGACTAGTTTCTCTACCTTGATTTTGTCATTTTAGAAGCCTAGAGGAGGCGGACAAAGATGCCTTGGGGATGCGCACTCCCCGGTATCTGAAAGAACAGAGCCTGCCTGAGGCAACACAGGGGAGTAGGGAAAGCTTGTAGGAGCTGCTTCCTTTTTCCCAGCAGCCTGTCCTCTCTCCTTCCTCCTTCGCAGAAGCTACTTTTGTTCAGGTAATCACATAGCTCGTGAAACTCACAAGAATAGGAAATCAAATGTTCCCCCGGGTCCAGGAATGAATTGTACTTTCTAAGCCAATCAGCCCACATCAATTCTCTGATAATTATTAATTCGTCCTGAGTAGCCATGGGATTAAGGAGCCCTGGTGGTGCAATGGTTAAGCACTTGGCTGCTAATGGAAAGGTTGGAGGTTCAAATACACTCAAGAGCTTCACGGGAGAAAGACCGGGCGATCTGATTATGTAAAGATTACAGCCTAGAAAATCTTACGGGTACCTTCTACTCTGTCACAGGGGGTTGCTATGAGTTAGAAATTGACTGGACAGCAACCAGTAACAACAGGTATGTGACTAAATTTGGACCAGTGAAACAGACAGGAAGGGCTTGATCCCACCAGCTTCTGTCTCCCACTGGACAAGGAAAAGGCAACGTGATACTTCACTTACTGGCCCCAGTGGTAAGCTGAAGCTAACGCTGTGGATGGCAGAGTGGAGAAATGAAGTATTCTGGGGCTCAGTGACATTGCTGAGCCTCTGAGCCAACAAACTTGAAGCCTCTCTTGCCTCTGAACTTCCTGTTTTTTGAGATAATAAGTCTTACCTTTCAAAAAATGAGTCTGAATCAGGATTTCTGTAACTCACAGCAAAAACACGTTTTTCTGGGTTTGCAGTATATTAGGAGCACTGGAGGCATGAGTTAAGTGCTCCATTGCTAACAGGAGGCTTATCAGTTCAAACCCATCCATGGAAGAAAAACCTGGTGATCTGCTTCCATAAAGTTTATAGCCTAGAAAACCCCACAGGACAATTCTGTGCCACATAGTGTCACTATGAGTAGAGATCGACTCCACTCCATCCAAGACAAACAACAATGGCAGAGTAGTGCTTGGGCCAGGAGGCAGAGTTCAAGGTTGCTTGGGCCTTCGGCTTCCACAGTTGAGGTCTACCAAGAGGCCTTAGTGTTTGCCCACTAACTGGGTTTGCCTGCTGTCCTTGTCATTTGAATCACACAAACAAATGAAGTACGAATGAGGAAAAGAATCGTTGCATAAAAATCTCAAACTGAATGTTTTTTAGTACTCACTAAAGGTGAATACCTACAACATGACAAAAATGAACAACAAAAAGCTTTGAACTTTAGTGTGGGTGAGACAAATGTAAAAAACATTGGGATATTTTATTTATTCTAGAGGAATTCTGAATTCAGATGGTGTCTTAGTTGTTTTTTATTAAGTTCTGGTACCACTTTAAAGATGGAACTGGAAATCGTTGACATTGAATTAAGAGTGTTGTTTATATCTTAAAAGTCCAAACAGAATTCCAGTCAGCTGCCACATCCTTAAAGTCTTGTCTCTTCAAAATATTGTCAAATGGAATGTATACCTACATATTTTACTTTAATAAAGTATTTGAAGTGGTACCCACTTTTACTGTTTCCCTGCTTTAACTGACTGATTGCTATATCTGATTACCCACCTAGCTGCCAGGCCTGGTGACTTGTGCGGAGCAATCTCTGTCCCTCCCCAGTCCCCTCTCCCACTCTGTCAGTCTTCTCTCCCCAGATGCTCTCCTTTCTTCACCTCATCAGCACCTGTCTACCACAAGACTATAGTGACAATAGGGTACCTTTTAATAAAAGATCTGGAAAGATCTACACTAAAGTATTAGTTGTTATTTCTTCCTAGAGAAGATTATGGATTTTTCTTCTTCTTCTTATGCCTGCGAATAATACATTGTCAGCTAGTATTGATTTAGTGGTAAGAAAATAAAGATGAAAGTTTGTCTTTTTCCTTAAGAACAAATGATAAAAAAACAAAACCACAACCAGTTGCCACCTTGCCAGCTCCAGCTCAGGGCAACCCCGTGTGTTACGTTGTAGAACTGAGCTCTGTAAAGTTTTATTGGGTAGGATTTTATCTTAGAAAATTAATAGAGATGATCTTGGTTGTCATGCATAAAGTCATTTAGTTTATTGCACAGTAGTAATAGCACGGCCCACAAGTCAGATCCCACCATGTTCATGTAGAACCAGAGAATCAAACCACCAATTAGAATTAAAATGTTCCTTCAGTGGTTAAAAAATTCACTGCCATCAAGTTGACTCCCACTAATAGGGACCCTTTTTCAGAGACAAAGTAGAGACTCAGAGACAACCAGGATGTAAAAGAACCCAAACTGAACACTGCGGCTTTCTGCCTCCTGCTTCTGCAGCCCTTCCACACAGCATGCCACCTATTACCCTCTGCCAGAATTTGTGTAAGTGCTGGGAGTAATGTGCTTGGGGACACCAAGGTCATGTCCCAGAGCTTCCAAGTAGAGATGAGGTGGCTCAGAATGGCTCTGTCTTTTTAGCTACTTTCAGTTCTAACTCGTAACAAAATAGTCAGACAAAGAAAATATCACGTGCATACATGTGTACAGGGAGAGGAAAGAGCAAAGACATTTAAAATATGAGAAAAAAAAAATAAAGTCATGCCTGATCCGTTATGCACTAGAACTGTCAGATAAACCTAGGAGCTAACTGAATTTGTAGGTGGCCCACACCAAATGATCCTTTACGGATTTATAATCTGGACTTTGTAAGCATGGTTAACTACTAGCAAAAGAGGAAGAGCATTTCCTGTTGTTTAGAATGAAGTGTTGACCTGCTGGAAAACCATTCATCACCTGGATGGAGCCGGCAGCATTGGCGTTAGGAAGAGTTCCAGCTGGGAGCAAAATATAATTACAGCAGCTCTGAAGAGGCGACCTTTCAGAATCACTCTAAAATTAAAGGATGTAGACAGGATGTAGTTCACAGCATTAATGGGTCTACTGCTGTTCTTACTGTTTGGAGCCATTCATTACAACTGTCTGCATGTAAATGAACAAGTCACTATGGTAGTTTATTAACGTATCTATTTCTAGACTGAGTATCTCTTTAGGTCCCTCTCCCAGAGTTTTTATACTGAATCAGTGAACTGGTTATGTTTTCACATAGTACAGACGCAACTTTTTCCGTCTTTAGCTACTGTGTGAATCAGCAGGACTAGGGTACTTGTAAAGGGGTGCCATCGGCAGATTCCTTTCTCTTTCTGCAAAGCATTGTCCAAATTTAAGAAACATGAAAACTTGCAAGTTTTCCTTGACTATGCCTGAGAAATTTTGTCTTCTTTAGACCTTCAGGTGATCAGAATTTATTCACTACATAGCATGATTTGTAAGCAATCCCTGTTCAGATTAAGTTAAAATCTTCCAAATTTCTTAGATTGCTATGCTTGGAAAAATCACTAGTCCCAAAATACCAAAAAACGAAAACCAGACCTGTTGCCCTGGAGTCGATTCAGACTCATAGTGACCCTATACCTTTCCCCCTTGCCATCAGGTGGATTCAGACTCAGAGTGACCCTATAGATGGCCCCTCCCCCCAAAGAAATTGCTGTTTGAGTTGGTTCCAACTCATAGCCACTCTGTAGGACAGAGTAGAACTGCCAAGCAAAGTTTCCATGGAGGCTGATAGGTTTGAACTGCCAGGCTTTTTTACTTAGCAGCCAAGCTTTTAACCACCGTGCCACCAGGACTCTGACCCTATAGACTGTTGTTGTTAGCTGTAGCTGAGTAGGTTTCAACTCATAGCCTGATGACATAGTAGTGCAGTTCAAACCCACCAGGCACTCCTTGGAACTCTCCTATGCGACAGTTCTACTTTGCCCTAGAGGGTCACTTTGAGTTCAAATGGACTCCACGGCAATGAGTTTTGGTCCCTATTTAAAGCAAGCAAACCAACAAAAACCATTGCCTTCAAGTTGATTGTGACTCATAGTGATCCTACAGGACAGAGCGGAACTGCCCCATAGAGTTTCCAAGGAGGGCCTGGTGCATTTGAACTGCTGACCTTTTAGTTAGTAAACAGAGCTGCAAAATTGACAGGGGAGACACCTCTAGTGTCTGAGGCCCACCTCAAGGCCACAGAGAGTCTGGTCAGGTTCTCAACCAGGATAAACAGCCTATATAGGAGGGTGGGATGCTGGGGTAGGGGACCTTGCTCCCAGGGTACATTTGACAACGTCTGGAGACACTTTTGGTTGTTATAACCGAAGGGGAGGGGCTACTGTTACACTCAGCAAGTAAAGACCTGAGATGCTGCTAAACATCCGACAACGCCCCGGACAACCCCTCACGACAGTTTTCTGGCCTCGACAGTCAATAGTGCGGAGGCTGAGACACCTGGTCCAAAGGGTTGCTTCACTTCTCTGCCTTCTTTTCATCTTTCTGTCTTTGATCTCACTGAATCAAAGAAGAAAGAAGGGGATTTTCACTGCTCATCAAGGTGTAATCACTAGGCATATAAAGATGGATACCTAGAACCTTCTCGAGCAGGTAAAAAATTTCACTTTCATCTCCCATCGAGCACCAAGGAGACAGATTTCTCTAGTGTACTTTCTGTATTTCTTTTGTTTTGAGACCTTTTGCCAGAAACTAGGTCCACAGGATGCATACATTTGGGTGGCACACAAAAGGAGTTCTAGTGGATGAGATCTTCCTGACCAGTTCTAAGTTATGGTAGACCGAAAGCCGTAGTAATATAGCCTAATGTAAAAAACACGAGCTTCTGGATTATGGCAGACCTGGCTTCATGTCCAGCTCTGTCACTACTGTTGTGAAAGCAATTTCACTCTCCAGATCTCTGATAGTTGCCTTACTGCTCAAAGGGGTGATAATAAGAGTGTCTGCACTATGGATACAGCTGCACTGAGGACTGAGTGGAATAATGCAGGAAGTGAGGTTAATTTCATGGCCAGCACATAGGAAACAATCATGCAACATTAGCTGTTAGTATTACTAGTTAAAGAAGGAGCCCAGGTGGCCCAAGTGAATCGGTGAGTAGCTCCTAACTGGAAGGCTGGTGGTTGAAACCCACCCAGCAGCTCTGTGGGAGAAAGACTTGATGATCTGTTTCCATAAAAATGACAGCTAAGAAAAAACCCTATAAAACAGTTAGTTCTGCTCTGTCACAGGGGGTCACTATGAACTGAAATCAACTTGACGGTAATCAACCCAATGATGGTAATCAACCCAAAGAGATGAAAACGTCTCCTTCAGTTCATTCACTCAGCAATGACACCCATTCAGCACCTACTCTGCAGGAGCACTGGAGATGAAAACGAAGGTAAAATCCTGCCATAACAGTGCAGAAGAGAAACTGGTAAATGACAACAGCTGTGTGTGAAGTGCCACAATACATAGACAACCCGGTACAGGAACAGTGACGGGGGGGGTTAGGGGAAAGACCTTTGGGAAAATATAGAAACCTGAGGTCAGCATCTTGATACATTTTAATGAGACTGGGTTTTGTATCAGCAACTTTTTCATATTTTGTGATGACTCAAGAAAACCCTCCTTCGTCACTACAAGAACTGATAGGAAGTTTTCTAATACAGAAAAATGAAAAAAGGAAGGGAAAGAAGGACAAATTTTAAAAGGAAAAGAAATCATTTGTTTCTGTGAAAAGAGGAGTAGGAAAACACACGGTGGATTATCCCTAAGTATCCACAGATGATCCAAGCCATTAAAAATATTTAAAAATGTGTTTATTTCAGCAATAAAGGATAGCCTGCGAAATCTCACTCATGTTACAAATGTTACAAATATGCCAGTTGCTGACCAGTCACTTCCAACTCTTGGCAACTCCATGTGTGACAGAATAACATTGAAAACCACAGGGTTTCAATGGCCACTGTTTTTGGGGGGTAGATCACCATGTCCTTCTTCCAAGGTGCCTGTAGGTGGACTTGAACTTCCAATCCTCTGGTTATCAGCAGAGTGTGCTAACCATTTCTGCACCCCAGGAAGGACCCCTACTGGAGTATACTCCCCATGGAATAGAGGTTATCTGCTGTATTCTCTGCTGTATCCTATAGCTTAGAACCATGGCACAAGATGGTCCTGAAGAAGTTGTTGAAAAAAATCAGTTGTCTGTTAGTCAAAATATAATAAATAATAAGGTCAAATAAATGGAAAGAAGTTACCTTTACAATATTTACATTAAAAAAAAACAAAAACAGGATTTGGAACATCCCGTTGCAAGTACCACGTCAAGAGAATTGCTTCCTGATCACTGGGGGCTCACTTCGGGCTGGAGGTCCTCCAGCGTTGGGTCTGGAGGAGCTCAGATAACCAAGAGGCTGCCCTGCACTGATGAGGATGAAGGGGCACGGTAACAAGCATGATATTTGCCATAATTGAGGGCAGAGGGGAGGCTGAACCAGACTGAAAGAGTCTGGAATGAACTGGAGAAAAAGTACGTTTATTTTTATTTGGAAAAACAAATTATTTACTACACTCATCCACAAATTAAGCCCTTAATGTGCCAGACAACAGGTATGGGGCTGAAGAGAAAATCAGTCCTCTATACCAGAAAGCCTAGTGCCTGGCTAGGATAAGCAGGGTGCTTTGCTGAAGTTCCAATAGTCAGTCAGCAGGAACACAGTTTGTCAACTCACTGGTTGGCCAAATTAGCCATTTTACTTCTCTTAATTATTTATAAATTTTATAGTAATTTCTCCCCAGTGGGACAGTTTTAGTAGTTTTGGAGGATTTCTATAGCTCTTACTGATAAGGTTTCCTTTTGTCTTGGTAGAAGCATTTAAAGAAATCTTCCAATGTTTTAGAAATACATTAAAAACTTACAAAGCATTCCATAACCAAAATATCAGTGTTTCTATGAGGACTTCTCAGTTTATACTGCTTTCTTGTGCGTGTTTTTGGTTTTGCCAACATTTTTAGGATATTAGTGGTTATTTTGCCAATTTCTCAAGTACTTTATCAAGCTAACTTTTCTGTTTTTCAATTTAATAGTTCAAATCTATTTTATGATATAGGCTCTTCTGTTGCTTCTGGTTCATTTCTCATTTCAGTATTTTTTTTCACATTTTTAGAATTTTTTAACCATTAAGGTAAAATCCTTCCATAACAATTTTGCATTTATCATCAGTGACTATCAACCTCCAGACATTGGTTATATATCAGTATAATGCAGTCCTCTGGGTATACTTACTTCCTTTCTGCTGTCTCAATTTCTTTCATCCCATTTAGTTTTTGTTAGAAATAAAAATGCAATAATTTCTTACATTACATGATAGCTTAGACTACTTCTGACCTTCTTGGGTGCTTTTAAACTTAAATTTCAAAGTTTAATTTACAGATATCCTCATTTCTTAACTGAAAATCCCCAATTAAAACTTTAACCCTTTACATTAAGCATTAACTGTTGGCTAACTGAAGGTAATTTAAGTTAAATGCAATTAACATCATTTAATTTAAAGTTTTAGTGCCTAGAGGTTCAAAATTAAAACTGAAATACCATTTGAAGACTTGGTGAAAAAAGAGTAAGAATTCAAAAATAGAATAATGGTGTTCAAGTTCTTGAAAGAAACAAGGCTTCAAACATTAGTAAAATTTACAAGTTAGATAAATCGGGCATTTGGGAAACTGAATTGCACAGAATTGATCTGAAACTTTCTTCGTCTCTGTAGGCATGTCTTTGAAGACTGCTGTTTGTTCTTGATCCATAGTTAACTCCTTCTCTTCCTCTCCTGCCAGTGATTGAAAGATGTTACTGATACCACCTCTCATCTGTTCTTTGTCCTACCAGTGCCCAGGGATGTATAGCCAGGTCTGTTATCCACCAAGAACGTTGCTCCTTTTCTCAAGAGAGAAGACCAGAAAAGGCTGGGCCTTTGGAAGTCCATTTCCTCAGCCCTTCTTCCAGCTCCTACATATCCAGCAAGAACAAACCAAGTGCACAATTTAACAGCACCTTTTATATCATTTGAATGCCGTCCTAAGATGTTACCAAAATGCATCATGAAATTCCCAAGTAAGTGGAGCCAGATGCCACGCTGTCCCCCAGCCTTCCATTCTATCTCTTACCTCCAAGAATGCCTGGCTACATTTCCCTACAAGTTTAATCAGCCAGAATGCGCACCAGATAATAACACAAAGTGATTCAAACAGGATATGGTCCGTCAGTATTACAAAAAGTTCCCAAACTGCACACATACCTCTACGAAGGTAATCACTAATTTCCTCCCTTTTCCCAAAATTCCTCATGTCATTCCAGCAGTCCCAGGAAGGCAGGAGTTTTCAGCTTCAAAAGTCCAATGGAATTAAATGTTGTCCCCAAGTCCTCACCAACAGTCATAGCCCCAGTGCTAAAGCTAAGTTCTCATGCCCAGCCTTGACTTAGTGCAGGGGCGCACACACAAGTGGAATAGATAATTTCAGCAGTGCAGCTACTAGAAGCAATCCAACCCCATCTGCTGGTTCTAGTCTGAAATGCCCTACTTAGAACTGGATCCCTGTGGTTGAAAGCTTGAATTTCAATTAACATGCAAATACCTTGAGGAGAAGCCTCCCAGGGCACCGGGTCTACCTACAGTCCCAGCCTCCACACCTGTGGTCAGCAAAACCATAAAAAACAAAACCTGTTGCCAAGTGGCTGAAGCCAATTCTGACTACCATTGACCCTACAGGACTGAGCGGAATTGCCCCCTAGAGTTTCTCTTTAGAGATTCAAACTGGTGATGTTTTAGTTAGCAGCTGGAGCACTTAGCACTATGCCACCAGGCTTTCTCTGTGGTCAGCAAGCCAGTTATTTCAGGCATTGATGTACATGATGGTGCTAAACCTGAACCAGGCCACTGGAGCAATGAGATGCATCATTCTAGAATTCCTTAAGGTTTGAAGATGTGAGAGAAGAGGCTTTGTCTGCTACTGTCCAGAGGACCTCTCCAAAGAGGAGACACTAGAGAAGAGCAAGACCTGGGTCTGACTGGTGTTTCCGGCTCCCTAAACATGCTCTCATCCCTAAACTGCAAGAACTCTGGGTCCTGTTTCCAAAGAGCTAAGAAAAGAGTTCCTGATACAGATGCAGCCCAATCTTTAATGTCATTATTACCATTCTCAGGTATTGCTGAGTCAGTTCCAACTCACAGCAACTCTGTGTACAACAGAAGGAAACACTGTGTGGTCTTGCTCCACCCTCACAATGATTGCTATGTCTGAGTCCGTTGTTACAGCCTCTGTCTCAGTTCCTGTTGTTGAGAGTGTTGCTCTTTTTCACTGACACTCTACCAAGTATAACATCCTTCTCCAGGAACTTGTCCCTCCTGATACCATGTCTAAAGTGCATAAGATGAAGCCTTGCCATCCTCTCTTGTAAGGAACATTCCAGCATACTTCTTCCAAGACAGTTTTGTTTGTTCTTTTGGCCGTCCATGGCATAGTCAATATTCTTCACTGTTTTAGTCAGCTAGTGCTGCTCTAACAGAAATACCACAGAGTAGATGGCTTTAACAAAGGATGACTTATTCTTACACAGTCCAGTGGGCTACAAGTCCAGATTCAGGATGCCCGCTCCAAGAGAAAGCTTTCTCCCTTGTCAGCTCTGGAGGAAAGTCCTTGTGTTGCCTCAATCTTTGTTCAAGGAGCATCTTGGCACACGAAACTCAGGTCTGAAAGATGTGCTCTTCTCCAAGTGCTGCTTTCTTGATGGTGTGAAGTTCCCAATTCTCTGTCTGCTTTCCTTTCTTTTTATCTCTTGTAGGATGAAAGGATTAAGGGTGGTACAAGCCATACTCTAGGGAAACTCCCTTTACAGTGGAGCAGGGAGGTACTCCTGTGAAGGGATTTACAGTCCCACCTAATCCTTTAACATACAGCATAAGAAAAGCATAAAATGGAGGACAGTCACAAGACACTGGGAATCATGGCCCAGCCACATGGCTAGACATACTTTTGTGGGGGGATGCGATTCAATCCACAACATTCACCAAGATAATTCAAATGCATCAGTTCTCCTTTGTCTTCTTACCCATTGCCCAGCTTTTACGTGGTATTGAAAACACCAGGTCTTGGGTCAGACACACCTTAGTCCTCAAAGTGACTAAATTTTTAACGCTTTAAAGAGGTCTTTTGCAGCAGATTTGCCCGCTGCATTACATATTTGATTTCCTGACTACTGCATCCAGGGGCATCGATTGTGGATGCAAGTAAAATGAAACCCTTTTGCTTGCCAGTCTTTTCTCTATTGATCATACTGTTTATTGGTCCAGTTGTGGGGATTTTTATGTTGACATGTAATCCATACTGAAGATTTCAGTCTTTGATCTTCATCAGTAAGTGCTTCAAGTCCTCTTCACTTTCACCAAGTAAGGTTGTGTCATCTGCATATCGCAGGTTGTTGACGAGGCTTCCTCCAATCCTGATGCTACATTCTGCTTCATGTAGTCCAGCTTCTCAGATTATTTGCTCAGCGTATAGACTGCATGGTAAAAAGATACAACCCTGATGCAAACCTTTCCTGATTTTAAACTATGCAATATCCCCTTCTTGATCTATGTACACATCCCTGATGAACACAATTAATTATTCTGGAATTCCCATTCTCACGATGTTATTCATAAATTATTGTGATCTACATAGTCCAATACCTTTGCATAATCAGTAAAACACAGGTAAACATCTTTCTGGTTTTCTCTGCTTTCAGCCAGGCTCTATCTGACAACGGTAATATCCTTTATTCCACTTCCTCTTTTGAATTCAGCTTGAATTTCTGGAAGTTCCCTGTCAATGTACTGCTGCAGCAGTTTTTGAATTATCTTCACCAAAATTTTACTTTAGTGTGATATTAATGGTATTGTTTGTAACTTTGGTGTTCTGTTGGATCATTTTTCTTTGAAATAGCCACAAATATAGATCTCTTCTAGTCCGTTGGCTGTCTTCCAAATTTGTTAGCATAGATGAGCGAGTGCTTCCAGTATCGCATCCATTTGTTGAAACATCTCAACTAGTATCCTGCCAATTTTTTTTCAACAAGGCCTTCAGTGCAGCTTGGACTTCTTCCTTCCGTACCATTGGTTCTTGATCATATATTACTTTTTGAAGTGGTTGAAGTTGACATAATTTCCCTCAACTTCAACTTGAACTTGCATATGAGCAATTGATGGTCTGTTCTGCAGTTGTCCCTGGCCTTGTTCTGTCTGATGATATTGAGCTTTTCTAGTGTCTCTTTCCACAGATGCAGTAGATTTGATTTTTGTAGAGATCCATGTGTAAAGTCACTGTTTGTATTGTTGGGAAAGAGTATTTGCAATGAATAAGTTGTTAGTCTTGCAAAATTCTATCACCAAGGCCATGTTTTCCCACTACTGATCCTTCTTATTTGCTTCCAACTATCACTTTGTGATCACTATTAACTGTCAATACATCTTAATTGCATGTTCAAACAATTTTAGATTGCAGAGGTTGGTGACATCTTCAATTTCTTCATCTTTGACTTTAGTAGTTGGTGCATAAATTTGAATTATAGTCAGTTTAACTGGTCTTTACTATAAGTGTGTGGATATTATCCTACCACTGGCAGCATTGCACTTCAGGATAGATCTTGAAATGTTCCTTTTGACAATGAATATGACACTGATCCTCTTTAATTTCTCCAAACATAGCAGACAATATGATCCTCTGATTCAGAATTATCAGTGTTAGCCTGTTTCAGTTCACTGATGCTTAGAATATTGATCTTTATGCCTTCTGTTTAATTTTTGACCATTTTTAATTTTTCTAGGTTTATACTTTGCACGTTTCACAGTTCAAATATTTAGGGATATTTGCTGCTATTTCGTATCACTTTGCCTTGTGCCATATCAGGAAATGAAGGTCCCAAAAGCTTTGCAGCATTCATATCACTATGAGTGGCACCGCTCTGAGAAGGCAGCTCTTTCTCCACTGTACTTTGAGTGTCTTCCACAAACATGTGCCTTCCCCCCGAGATATTTTTGGCAATTAATTCACTTACATCCAGGCTAACGGATGTAGCACTTGGAAGCGAAAAAAAAATAAAATAAAATAAATAACTCTTTCTTCACAACTAGTTTTCTAGTCTTGTTCTAGGCAGACTTGAGGCTGACGCCACAGATTTGTCAAGGGACACTGGTTTCCTGAGTTCTCGTGAGGATCCTTGCACAGCACCTGCCACCTTGCTGGGCCCAGCCTAGCCTCTAGTCGGTCTCCTTTCCTCAGCACTCCCATCTGCATGCTGGGCAACACTAGGCTCTTGGTGACCACCCAAGCCCATAGGCTCTGCTTCCCCTGAAGGACCCGGACCCCTTTCTCCTGCCAGAGTTGCCCTACCTCCCACCTAACTCATCCTTTCTTCTCAGGATCCAGTTCTCTCATGATGAAAAAGCCAGGGCTGTGAAGGGCTGTTCTAGGAAATCATACGCCTGTGTGTTAGCAGGAGTCTTCACCAAGTCTCTATAGTGGTGAGACCCACAACAGTAGTGCAATGGTTAGAATGCAAGGAGACCCCAGATGTGGAGAAGAAAGGGCGAGGTCTACCAGGTGCAAGAGGCCAGCTTAGATGAGTTCTCTCTGAGCCTGGGTCCCTCATTTCACTTTGTGTGGCTCTTAGGAGACCCAGGTCAGGCAATGCACATAGCGCTTTAGCTCACTGTGTGGCACATAAAGAAGTGACCTCATAAGCAGCAATGAGCTGGACAAGTATATACAAAGTATACACAAATATATACAAAGTATATAGAAAATATACATATTGAAAACATATTTACAGTTCCGATCAACAACACCAATGAAGAGTTGCTGTTGCTGTTGCTGTTAGCTGCCATCAAGCCTGCCCCCCACTCACCGCAACACGCTACACAACAGGCTCCCAGCGAGTCTGCCAGCAAAGACTGCACATTGTGTCATTCCATTTGCCTTTCTGTTTTCCCTTAAGGCAACGATGTACATTTCATTTCATCTTTTATTTGATTTAACTATGATAAGACTAGAAATCTAGGCATGAAGAAAGAGGTTTTTTGTTTGTTTTTGTGGGTTTTTTTTTCTTTCTCTCTAAGTGTTACATCTGTTAGAATGCTGGATATAAGTGAATTAATTGCCAAAAATATCTGAGGAGGGATGGCATATATACGTTCTCCAGTTTTATCACCAGCAACTGCCAGGGCTTGAATCCAGCAGCCTATCCTTGGGTAAAAAACAAGTATACTTAGCAGCAATGGGTGCCAATGCTTAAACAATGAAGAGAGAGTTTTCTCTGAGATGATTTCTTTTTTTCTACTCCCAAATACCACTGTTTACACAACGTAGGATTCCTTATGTTAAATGTATATGGAAACAGAAGTATGGGCCCAGTAAACTTTACCCTGCTAAGCATGAGAATAAATATGTAGGTAAGCGACTGGGTCCTTCTGGTGAAGAGGAAATTTATCTAACAAATTTGCTTTATGAATCTAGTTAAACACAACAGTGAAACTCTCTAGGAAAACTGAAAGAAATTCCTACTCAAAAAAAATTCCAGGGACTACTCACGTGTATAAATAACCATCCTAAAAGGGTGAAGGAATAGAAAAAAATTTTAGCATGCAGTTGTATCTCTGTGGAGGAAAGGGGAGATGTGGGATGTGGACTGCACTGAGTGACACTGCCAGAGGGAATGACACCAAAATGACTATAAAATCTTTTTGCAGTGTTTTAGCAGAGATTTAGTTTTATAAAGATATCCTTGTAGTTAGTTGTAACGCCATGTCAGTAGAAATTTGGCTAGACCATGATTCCTGGTACTGTGTGATGTTTCTCTGTGCTGCAAACCCTGCCTCTAGGATGTTAATGAGGGTGGAAGGGCATCAGTTATCCTGGTGGGGCAGGACTCAATGTGTAAGACTGTTTTGTGCCTTGAGGCAGTTTCTTGAGATATAAAGGAAAGAAGCTAGCAGAGAAATTTGGGGACCTCATGCCATCAAGAAAGAAGTTGGGTACATCCTTAGGAAAGGACCTAGGGACCCTGCACCTCAGAAGCCCACAGTCCAGGGGAAGGCTGATGACAAGAGCCTTCCTCTACAGCCAGCAGAGAAAGCCTTCCCCTGGAGCTGACATCCTGAATTTAGACTTTTAGCCAACCTGACTGTGACAAAATAAAATTTCTCTTTTAAAAGCCATCCACTTGTGGTATTTCTGTTAAAGCAGCATTAGATGACTAAGACATACAATAACAAAAACGTTTCTCATAAGCCAAGCTTACATGTATCAATACACCTACAAGGCTAAAACTCTGTGTGAATTTACTTTTGGGACCTTCTAATTTGCTTCAGTTAGAACTGTCACTGTCACCCAATTACAACGGTGCTTTGAGTCACATGGTTTCGTCTGCACAAGGCACAAGCGCACATTGTTTTCATTGCTGCCTGTGTTTACAGTCTCTGATTTTGTTAAATTTTCTGATGTTTTGGCAACAATATTGTAGTAATTAGTTTATGGGGCTCGAGGTGACACCACGAGTTACCAACCCAA
The DNA here is from genome assembly GCA_028571685.1 of Heterohyrax brucei. Classification (NCBI taxonomy): domain Eukaryota; kingdom Metazoa; phylum Chordata; class Mammalia; order Hyracoidea; family Procaviidae; genus Heterohyrax; species Heterohyrax brucei. Next base: position 107,052,984 of record CM053142.1, read on the forward strand.
GTGACGCTAACCCTAGTGATGTCACTGTATGTGTACTAATTAGTGTGTGTACTAAGTCTTTTTTTTCTTAGATTTATCACCAGAGACTTTTCCAACAGCCAGCCCCATCACCCTCCTGCCCACCTTTTCTACCCCCGCCCCCCACTTTCTGGTGAGACGTTTCCTCTTCCCTAATGATTTGGGTTTTTGTGACGCAGACAGAAAGGAGGTCTGGGGAGAAGAGGTACTGGAGGGGCAGGAGAAAAATGAGGTCTCAGGGCCTGGAGGTTTAGCTGAGAGGTATAACAAAGTAAGTGCAGTTCACGGAGGAGGCAATGGAAAGGAAGGGAAGGGGAACTTCCTTCTGAGATGCTGCTTTGTTACTGGCTTCACTGCCCCGACCCGCGGGGCGAATCAACGGAGGGACAGGGGGAGCCTGCGAAAATGAAGGTGGGGCAAGAGACGCGAAGAAATGGAGGCAAGACAAAGTTCTGATCAAGCCTCAAGGTTTTATTGTTACAGCGTGGTATATATAGTAACGGGAATGGAGGGAGGGATTAAGTGACTAGGGATCGGGTGACATTTAGAGTGAGATAGCTGTCGGCTTGGGATTGGGTATGCATAAGACTAAGGCAGTGACATCAGGCGGGAAGTTTTCCCGCGGGTGGGAAGTTTTCGCGCATGCCCTTTTAGGGACTTTCCGAGCTTCCTGTTTGCTAGGGCCTGGGGCTTTCCCATGGTCCCCAACACTTCACTCTGCAGTCTCTCTGCAAGTGATACCATTTGCTGTATGTAGAGTTAAAAAACAACAACAACAAAGCAGCAGCAGCAGCTGATCGGACCCTCAGCAACCCTACATGCTCCACAGTGTTTCTAAGGCTGTCACGGTTTGGCAGGGGACCTCCCGGCTTTTCTTCTGCGGTGCTTCCAGATGAACTCACACCTCCAACATTTCCCGTAGCATCTGGGCTGAATGCGCCAACCACTCTCACCACTGGGACTCTTATGCACGTGCTAATGACCCCCAAATTTGTAACTCAAGATTTGGTTGCTCTCCAGAGCTCCAGATACACTTGGGTCTTGTATAAATAGCATCTCAAATTTAACTCACATAAAACAAAACATGTGATGAATACTTCCCAAAAGCCATGTTTCTTCCCAGGTATTCCCACAGTTCAGTAAACAGCAACAATCCAATTTTCAGGTAAGGACTTCAAGTCTCCTTCGTTCCTTGCTTTCTCCACACTTGTAAGCACTCCTGCAGGAAGTGTTGACCTCCAAAATATAATCAAAATGGTTGGAGGGGGTAGTGTTAGGAGGTTAGGAGGGGTGCTACTTCAGGAGTAGTCTAATATGATACTTAACAGAGGTCCACACCTGGGCATCTTTGCTTTGTCTTTCTAACTGCCCTGGTGCAGGTCCCCAGCCACTGCCTGTCTGGACCCCACATCCAGAGCCTTTAGAAATGAATGTCAACCTCTACTTCTCCTCTTGCCTTGCCCACACATCCACAACTTTGCCTTCACAAATATATTGTTCAACAAGAGAGTCAGACACAAAAGGGTACATACTGTATGACTCCATCTGTGTGAAGTTCAAAACAGACAAATCTGCTACCATCACGGCCTGGAGGCGAGGGGCGCAGGGACTGGACGAGGTTTCCAGCGGGGCTGCTAGGGATTTGGTCATTTCGTGAAACGCCTTCACCTCATGAAAACCCATCAAACTGGACACTCAGGATTTGTGCTCATTTCCAGATGGATGTTGTGCTTCAAGAAAATGTTTCCTTAAATCAATGTGTGATGTGGACATGTGGAAAAGATTAAGCAATTATTTCTAGACAGTGAGTGTTTTGTAAACTCTTAGGAAAATCAAAGTGTCTGCATTTTGAAAATACTTGATGTAATCTTTGGTGCTTAGAGAGATTAAAAATGCATTTTCTTTCAGCGACAGACATGTCTTTCCCCCCATAGTGCAAAATTATCCACACTCTTAATTCAACTAAGAAAGAACTAGGAATTATTCATTGCTAAACTTCAGAGAGTCATAGGAACACTGTGCTGGAGACCCAGTGGGACAGTTCTTCCCTGTCCCACGGTGTAGCTGTAAGTTGAAATTGACGGCAATGGTCCTGAGACTATCACCCAATTGGAGTTTCTTCTTTCTTAAAAGACCCAAGCAAAGTAACATCATCTCACCATATGTCCTCTGTTTCTTCTGACTCTAAAATGGAAAGGATGGCACCTAGAAATATCCTAATTAGCCATTTGTGTCCTCCTTTTATGGAGCTGCCACCAGCATCCCTAGACTGGTCTGCCAGAGGTGGGAACCTACTCGCCCCCCCACCCCCACCCCCCACCACACACACAGTCTCAAAAGTAGGCTGAGCTGCCAATGACAAAAAGAAACCAGGTTTTCTGGCCCCGGTGCTCTGATGATTTGTTCAGCATACAGGCTGAATAAGTATTGTGAGGGACTGCAACGCTGATGCACACCTTTCTAGATTTTAAACCATGCAGTGTCCCCTTGCCACATCCAAATGACTGCCTCTTGCTCTATGTACAGGTTTGCTTGAGCACAAAAGCTTGGATTGTGTGGTGCAACCTGAAAAGGACAGGAAAGTCCGTGACCTAAATACCTCCCTCTAGTCTCTGGTACTAAAATGACACCGTTAAGACCTAATATTCGTCAGGCCCAGGCTTGGCCTCACCTCTGCGGTGTCCCCCAGCCTTTAAGCCAGGACCCATTAGACCCTCCACTCCTGGCCCGGAGGAACCCTGCACTGCTTTCCAGGACTCACTGTCTCAGATAACGCCGAAACTCCAAACAGCAGACTAAAGTGTGTGTGCATCATCAGTAAAACAGATGAAAAAAGAGAAGAGAACATGTTTGATTTATTCATTCAGTAAATGTCTAGGGAACACTACTTATCCAGAAGTTCCTATTCTTCACAATGTTATCTGTAATTTGTTATGATCCATGCAGTCAAATGCCTTTTATACAGTTAATAAAACACAGGTAAACATCTTTCTGGTATTCTCTGCTTTCAGCAAAGTGTGGAAATTCCAGAACATTTAACTGTGCTCCCGTAAACCTGTGCACAGAGCAAGAGACAGTCATGGGTGGAGCCCAGGGCTACTGCATGGTTCAAAATCAATCAAGGTACATGTCAGGGCTGCAATCTTTCACAATATTTACTCAGTCTGTATGCTGAGCAAATAATCAGAGAAGCTGTACTACACAAAGAAGAATGGGGCATCAGGATTGGTGGAAGGCTCATTCCAACCTGTGTTTGCTGGCAGTAAAGAGGACTTGAAGCTCTAAATGATGAATATCAAAGACTACAATCTTCAGTATGGATTACACCTCAGTGTAAAAATCCTCACAACTGGACCAATAAGCAGTGTCATGATTTAAACCAACCACCACCAACAAAAACCCTGACACATTGATTTTGACTCAGAGCCAGTCTATAGCGGCAGAGTAGGGTTGTCCCTAGGTTTCCACGGAGCACCAGGTGGATTTGAACTGCTGATATTTTGGTCAGCAGCCATAGCTCTTAACCATCGTACCACCAGGGTTTCTGACATGGTAATAAAATGCAGAAAATATTGAAGTTGACAAAGATTTAATTTTACTTGAATCCACACTCAGCATCCACGGAAGCAGTAATCAAGAAATTGTTGGCGTGATTCACACGGGATACCAGCCACTGGTGTGATTAACACAGGACACCACTTTCAGGTGTGAGACAAGACACCACTTACTGGTGTGATACGTGTGAGAGGCTGAGGTTGAAAAAATCACACTGGCAAGAAACTTGTCATTTGCTGTGGGCAGAAAGGGACAGTCTCCTGCGAATAGAGACTGACCCCAGTTTGTTTAACCCACCAGCTTGTACTGAGCAAAGTAAACAAGTCTAATGCATGGGAAAGTGAGCAAAGGCATCTTATCAGTGTTCCTTACTTCAAAAGAAGAAGCGGCATTCCCAGGAAGGGGGCTGAGAAAGTCCTTGAACAATTCTCAGTGAGTGCTGTTTCCAGCATGCACTGTTCTGCAGTACACTGAGACAAACTTGTCTCAAGGGCTTTTGCTGAGCTTTTGCCGGGCTTTTGCCATTCTCAAAACAAGTCCCAATCTTAACACGGACCAGGTTAGGGTAAGCAGGATTTTACATTCTTTCCAAAAGTGGACATCTCCACAAGAAATCAAATGACACAATGCATTGGGAAAATCTGCTGCAAACAACCTTTTTAAAGTGTTGAACAGCAAAGTTGTCACTTTAAAGACTAAAGTACTCCTGATCCCAAGCTGTGGTATTTTCAAATCACTTCATATGCATGTGAAAGCTGGATAGTGAATAAGGAATACTCAAGAAGAATTGATACCTTTGAATTATGTTTTTTGTGAAGAATATCGAATATACCATGGACAGCCAGAAGATAAAGAGGTCTTTCTTGGAAGAGATACTGCTTGAATTTTCCTTGGAAATGAGAATGGTGAGCCTTCATCTCACGTACTTTGGACATGTTACCAGGAGGGACCAGTCCCCGGAGAAGGGTATCACGCTTAGTAGTGTCCACGAAAGATCCTTGATGAGATGGACTGAACAGCGGCTGCAGCAGTGGATTCAAACATAACAAGGACAGCGAGGATGGTATAAGACCTGGCAGTGTTTTACACAGAGTCATTATGAGTGGGAATCAACTCGACGGCATCTAACAACACCAACAACAACTTTGCCAGGCACTGGTTTAGATGCGGAAACCCTGGTAGCAAAGTGGTAGGTGCTAGGCTGCTAACCGAAAGGTTACCAGTTCAAATCCATCAGGCACTCCTTGGAAACTCTATGGCACAGTTCTACTCTGTCCTACAGAGTCTCTAGGAGTTGGAATTCACTCGACAGCAGTGGGTTTGGTTTGGTTCTACATGCTGGGGACACGGCAGTGAATTCACCGTATTAGATTTTAGTGATGGGAGGCAAGCAATGAACAAGTGAAATGCACACATCATGTAGTTCATCAGAAGGCTGTGAAGTATAATGGGTAAGGAGCTCAAGAACCCTAAGAGCAAGGGGAGTCAGAAATTTTAAATAGAGTGATTAGAAACAATTTTGTTGATGTAATTTTGAAAAAGCATAGACATGGTCATCACGGGAAAAATCAGAATTTAGTCATATCTCTGCACACTCATTTTAAGATTTAGTAGTGATCTAACCCATTGCCATCAGATTCTGACTCATAGCTCAGGTGTCAGAGTGGTTAAGCATTCAGCTGCTATTTGAAAGGTCAGTAGTTTAAACCCTCGAGCTGTTCCTCTGGAGAAAGATGTGGCAGTCTGCTTTCATAAAGGTAACATCTTAGAACATTTATTGTGCAGTTTTACCCTGTCACACAGGCTCACTGTGAGTCAGACTCGACTCCAGGGCAATGGGTTTGGCTTGGGTTTTGATTGATCTGACCCAGATCCAAGGCAGGGCATTTAGGAGCTCCAGCCTCCTTCCTGAATTCCATACTCTGTGCCTCAAAATCCAAACCCAACCCAGCCCACTACTGTCCACTTGATTTTGATTCATAGAAGCCCTGTAGGATAGAGTAGAACTGCTGTACAGAATTTCCAAGGAGTGCCTGAGGATTTGAACTGCCAACCTATTGGTTAGCAGACATAGCACTTAACTACTGTCATCAAGGTTTCCTACTTTATGTGTCCACCTTTCTGAAATACTTCTAGGCTCTCAAAATAGCTTACTTTTTCTCTGAGGCTTCTGAAACTGCCACCACACCTCTGTCTGACACTTTTTCTCCTTAACCTGCCCAACTCCTGCTCATCCTCTAGGTCTTAGGTCAGATGTTACCTTGTTCTGGAAGGCCCTGGTCCCCAGAGAGAGACAGCAGCAGCCCCTGTTCTGTTCCCACAGAAGTCACTTCACCTCGGTTCTGTTTATCACAGGATGCACTTGCCTGTGTGCGAGCTCAGCTTCCCCTCTAGACCGGAAGTTTCCTGCAAAGCAGAATGATAACCACTTCGCTGGCATCTCCCCAGCACAAAACATGGGGCTTAGTCCAGTACATATTTATTTACTGAATGTCACCAGATGTCAAACAAAAGGAAATACTGTGCCCATAAGAGCGAGTCTTTGGGGAAGAAAGCTTAGGACAAAGAATCCCCCTTTTTTCATGGGTCTTTATTACATGGAATTCCATTCACATGTACACAGCACCATAAAAACGGAGATGACTTAAGTATGTCTGGGCCGTTTGTGAGACTATGTGGAATTCCTGGGTGGAGCTAATGGTTAATTCAATCACCTGCTAACTGTTGGAGGGTCAAAATCCATCCAGAGCCTCCTAGGAAGAAATGCTTGGTGGTCTACTTTTGAAAAACCAGACATTAAAAACACTAACAAGCGCCGTGTACTGTGACACACGCTGGAATCAGCTCCATGGCAATTGGCGGCAGCGGGAGTGGGCCCACGTGGACTCTAATGTTGGTTCAGTCATTTCAGAGCTGGATGGTTATCTTGTGCAAACTGCTCACACCTTCTCCATCTGCCCAAAGAGCTGCTTATTTGGCAGGACGATTGGGAGACTCCAGTAGGTAAATGTACACTGTGGATTTTTTTAGACCAGAAAATATTATATAAATATAAGAAATTATTTTGTGCTGCCACTCCTCTACTCTGTAAAATCATTTCCAGTCTTTGAGTTACATACACAATTGTTTCACCCTTTAGACAAAATAATATATATCTTTTCTGCATTAGTGTTGTGTTTAGACTTTTCAAAGCACTTCTATGTCCATTATCTCATTTGATCCTCATAAATGAGACAGGAAAAGCAAGAATTAGCTCCTCCGTTTTACATGTCATGAAGGTCAGATCCAGAGATTATGTGCTTGCCCGAGGTCACACACCTAATGCAGAGATGGGGTTCTGGCTCTTGTTTTCCAGTGAAGTTCTGTTTCCCATATCAGGCTTCTTTTAAAAGTTTCAACTCTGGAATGTTCCATCTTCCACACCTGCAAACAACACACACATGTACACACAGATACACACACACACACACACACACACACACACACACACACACACACACACACACCCACACACACCCTCAGCCCCTGGGTAATCAAACACCCTAAACTTCACAGAAAATTCCATCCAAGAAAATGCTTGCATCCAGAGAGATGCAGAGAGAAACCCAGCCCCGATCCCTCCGTGTACACCCAAGCAGTCAAGCAAAGCATAACACTTACTTCTATATAAAACTAAACCTCTCATTTCAGGAGCCAATGGAGGAAAAAAAAATCAACCAAAATTCTGCATTGAGATAATAAAAATATCTTTTGTCATCCTTAAAGACAGATTGTAGATGTGCTACATGTTAATTTACTGACAATTTATTCATTTTTTAAATATAATCTCCTCTAGTCAAGGTAGATTTAATTCCATTTTCATCTTGTGTACTTCCTTTCAAGGCTTGGTAATTTCTTTTCTATTTTTATCCATTCCACTTTTACTTCCTGTCAATTTTTATATCAAAATCTGCTTTGGTTCCATTTGGCAAGGTGCAGTCCTGAAAACATTCCTCATGCTTTCGTGTTTAAATTTGCCATTGCACTTTAAAATGGTTCTCCATTCGTGCCAATGGCTCAATGTTAGTTCTTCTGCCTGGCATAAGTCCCAGACTCGCAGAAGGCGGGAGCTTATTTCTATAATGGTTCTTCATCATTGGGAAATTATGGTCTTCTTTTCCTTCTCATCTACTGAACATGTATTAAGCACCTACTGTGTGCTAGGCACAATGTGTGTGCTGTTGGAATACAAATCAGACAGGAAGTGAAAGTCCAAATAGAAATAAGATAGCAGCTGTCTAAATGCTATTATATGTCTGCAGCCCAGGTATTCTGAGGAGAAAGGAGTCCCTGCTGTCCTGCAAGAGGTGGTAGAGAATGAAAGGAAAAGGATGTGGATACACACCAGTCGTGGAAAACCAGATCCTGTTCTCTGACCTAGAAGGGGAATGTAAATAGAACTTGTTACTGATTGGGGCCATTCTGCAGCCACCAGAACATGGGAAAGAGAGAATGATCTATAAATGAGCCTCTCTGGTTAAGGGTCCCTGGGCATTACAAACATTTTGTACCTGACTACTAACCTAAAGTTTGGTGGTTCAAACCCACCCAGTGGAGCCACAGAGGAAAGGCCTAGATATGTGTTTCTATAAAGATCACAGCCAAGAAAAGCCTATGGAACAGTTGTACTCTGTAACACCTGGGCTGGCCGTGAGTCAGAATCAACTCCTTTGGAAAGAGCTTGGTCCAGCAGTAGGTCCCGTGGGAATGCAGAGATTACTGCTGCACCCCTTGAGACCACAAGCAAGTATATAGACTTCAGCTGCCTGGCTTTTCAGACCATCCTGTACACCACATTGTGGGAACAGAGTGTGGTAGGTAAGAGCTCAGGCTCTGAGGCCAAACAGCCAGGGTTCAAATTCTAGCTCTGTTACCCAGCACCTGTGTGACATGGGGTGGATTATTTATCCCATGTAAATACATACTGTCACCTATAAGGTAGGTTTTTTTATTAGAAATAATCAAGTTAGTTGACACAATACTGTTTAGAACAGTGCCTGGCCCATAGTAAGCACTCAAGGAGTGTTTGTTCGATTGATGATTCCTGGTTTCACTTGGTCAGGCATCAGAACTCAAAAATGTTTATAGCAGATCAGGACAGCAATCCAGGCCACCTTTTCTGTTACCCCTGTTGTGTATGTTCTGCAGTGGTTCAAGGTGCCTCAGGTAGGATGAAGCTGGAAATTTCAGCTGGTGCCAAATACAACTCCACATCTTATAACTGCTTTTCACATTTGCAGTGGACTTAGAACACTTCCCATCACCAAGGCAGATCCTGTTCATTCATGTAGAGAAGGGAAGCAATATTTATTGAACATCCAAGTATGTTTGTTGTTCACTTATTCATTAAGCACAGAAGAGGGTACCTGCCTCATACAAAACAATCACGAGATGGTTATGAAGACTTGCTTTTAAAAACTGGCTTTTCAAAACCATCCCGTACCAAATAGCTTGCAGGATTCAGTTGTTACCTAAAATCAGTGAAAAGAGACAGATCCAGAAGTTGCTAAAGTTGTGACAAAAGTGGGTGGCACTCAGCTGAAAGCTCTTCTTTCTACACGTTTGAACACCTCACCTCTGGTGGAGGAGGGCTGCAGTGTAGAAACTAGGGAGTTCAGGGGAAGGGTTGATGTCTAGTGGCTTCATCTTTAACTTTCTCAGCAGTGATTATAGCATGTTACTTATCACGTTCCTTTATTTATTAATCCATTGCCTATTTACACCCTGACCAGGTACTGTGGTTGTGAGAATATCTAAACAAGACTGTCACTCATGGCACATACAGTCTAGTAATAAATCAGTGATTCTAAAACAAAGTGATATCAATGAGGGATGAGCGTAGAGAACACTTGTGGTAGAGCTTGACTTTGGTGGCCCCCAAAGAACCCTAACTCTCCTATTCACGCCCTTCTACAGCCTCTTCCCACACTGACTTTGCAGGCATGATGCAAGCAGAGCTTCAGTAAGCACCTGCATGTGAGGGCCTTTCTGACATGTAAAGAAGCCTGAGCTAGCCACGTAGAGAGAGAGAGAGACAGAGAAAGAAAGTTCTAGGCTCCCAACTGACCTCATCAAAGTTCTAGATACGTGCCATCAACTCAATTCCGACTCATAGTGGCCCTATAGGTCAGAGTAGACCTGCCCCACAGAGTTTCCAAGGAGTGTCTGGTGGACTTAAACTGCCAGCCTTTTGGTTAGTGGCCATAGCACTTACCCACTACACCGCCAGAGTTTCCATATGAGTGTAGCCATCTGTTTTAGCCAGCTGGTGCTGCTCTAACAGAAACACTGTGAAGTGGATGGCTTTAACAAAGGAAAGTTTATTCTTTCACAGTCTGGCAGGCCACAAGTCCAAATTCAGGATGTCTGCTTCAGGGGAAGCTTTCCCTCTTGTGAGCTCTGGAGGAAAGTCCTTGTGTTGCATCAGTCTTTGTCCAGAGAATCTTGGTGCCAGAACCTCAGGTCTGAAGGAGGCGCTCTTTTCCCGGTGCTGCTTTTTTGATGGTGTGAGGCTCCCAGTTCCCTGCTTGCTTCTCTTTCCTTTTATCACTTGTAAGATGAAAGGATAAAGGGTGGTACAAGCCATACTCCAGGAAAACTCCCTTTAGAGTGGAGCAGGGAGATGATCTTATGAAGGGATTTACAGTCCCACCCTAATCCTTTAACATACAGCCTAGGAAAATCACAAACTGGAGGACAATCTTAAAATACTGGGAATCATGGCCCAGCCACATGCCGACATATATTTTTAGGGGGACATAATTCAATCCATGACACCATCTTAAATGTTTCAGCCTCATCTACCACCTGACTGCTGTAACATGAGTGAGATCCCAAGTGAGACCAGCAAAACAACCAACCAGTTGAGTCCCAGTGAAGCCACAGAATAATGAACAGATAAAATAGTAGTTGTCTTAAGTCACTGAACTTTGGGATGATCTGTTACAAAGCAATAGCAAAGACATCTGTGCAAATATTCCCTTTCTTTTGTTTTCTTTTAAAAGAATCTGTTTTTTGTTAAAATTGACATCAGGTTAGGGTTTCTATTTGGTTGGTTTATTTTCCCATTGTGATCGCTCTTATTTTAAACTACCTTTTCAAGTGTCTATGGATGTAATATTTAGTTTGTTACATGCATGCAAATTTACTTGGAAAGAACAATGAACAGACTGATCAGGGAAAGGAGGCAAAAACAGAATTTATAGAAGAAAGTAGACAGGAACAAACTGAAGACAGTTTGGAAAGAGTGATTCTTGTTTGTAAATTTTCCAAGTACGCTGATTCTCTGTCGTTTCCCTGCAGTCACACAGCTGCCACACCAGGCTTCAGAGAAGGGGCTCCAGATCCTGTTTCCTGATCTAGTTCAGCGTTTACCATATCAGTTTCTAACAAAGAAGTCAGCTGATTGTTCTGTCCTTAAGCTGGCTGATGAAGGGCATCAAAGGAAACAATTTAATTGCTTCTGTATTCTTCAGAAAACAATAGTTTAACAGGAAACCCACATGACAGGCTGTCTCCGGGCAATGGCTGTTAACGTCTGTTAACGTCCACTGTGGTTAATCCAGTTCCATACCATCTTCTTCCTTATAGTTTTACATATTGATTTTAACATATTTAACCAGTTATTCTAACTTTTTAATCAATTTTTATAGATTTTCTCAGTATAAAAGTGGATCATCTGTAAGCGATCACCTTGTCTCCTCCCTTTGGTTAGTGTCTTATTGTGAATAAAGCATGCACTTCATCTAGGACAAGAATACAGACCATCAAGCACTCAGAATGTGGGTCTAGTTGGTGTCTGTCCCTCACAAGGGTCCCTTATTCTGCCCGGAGACATTTGATCACTGTGATTGAAGCAGCTATAATTTGGAACAAGGGAGCTCCAGCAGATGGACAATTTAGAGCTAATTCTCACCCATCAAAACCACTCCACAGGAAGATCTGTCTTGGAATCTGGGACATAATAATTCTTGCTCAGATATTCAGCAGATGGTTAATTCTTATCACAGTAACACTCCACAATCACCCAGCACTATAGGATGCTGAGTTTATTTCCTGTAAAACCAAAGTGAAACAAGCTGAAGATTTTCATCTGGCTGAAAATGGTAGTCATAAGACTCAACAAACAGAGTTTCGTCTTTTTTATTTTAGTGCTGAATATTATAGGTAAATATGCCACTACCTCATTCTGTCTTCTGTCTCTACTGGGTCCACACACATGCACACATGCACACAAGCGTGCGCACGTGCGCACACACACACACACACACAGAGACACACACACAGACACACACACATCACCATTACCATCACAACTGACACTACCTACCCTACACTGCAGGGCCCTTGTAGAGGAATCAGATTTATACCATATCAATATTCACCCAAAGATCTACCATGTAGCTCTAAAAATTATCTGCTCAGCTTTAGAAATTTGCTATACCAGACTAAGGTGTTTTCCATGGAAGAGGCTTAAAAAGTTGTATTTTTTCCTATCTGAGGAAAATTGATGTTTGCTGCATAGGTCAGTGGTTAAATCTCTAGGGAAAACACTTTTCTTCCCCCAATCCTGAAGGCATATTTCTATAAATCAGAAGGCTATGAATTTTCTTCCTTGGATCAGCTAAATATCCATTCATCTGATTCTGTGACAAGTTATCTGAGATACCAAAGCAGATACTGCCTGCCTACGTGGTACAATCAGAAATGTCAAGAGACATCCAACCTTCTCTGAACACCTTAATAATCATAACTTACATTTTCATTATGCAGTTTACAAAAAGATATAAATTTCTTACATGATTCTGAAAACAATTCTTTGGAGATCCAGCATCAACTGTTGTCATATTATAATAAGGATCCTGAAGGAAAGAGACACAGAATTGATATGTTGTGATTGGTGTCTTAGTTATTTAGGGATGCTAAAAGAAGAAATACCACAGCTGCATGGTTTTAACCAACAAGAATTGGTTCTCTCACACTTTAGGAGGCTACAAGTCTGAACTCAGGGTGCCAGCTCTAGCGGAAGGCTTTCTGTCTCTGTTGGCTCTAGGAGAAGGTCCTTGTCTCCTTTCAGCATCTGTGGGCCTGCTGCCACTTGGAGATCTCCAGGTACCTTGGCATCAATCTTCTCCTTGGTCTACGAGGTTCTCAGGGCAGCATCCCTAGGTTGAAAAGGATGTGCTGTCCTCTGGCTGTTCTTCCTTGGTGGTAGTAAGGTTCTCCCCTTCTCTGCACACTTCTTTCAGTTTTTGTCTCTTGTAAGATAAAAGATGGGCCTCAAGCAAGGGATGACTTGAGTAAGGGTATGACTTAAATAGGGCTATGACTTGAATAAGAGTGTGGCGTCAGTCACATCCACACTAATTCTACCTCATTTATATTGAGAGGCTAGGATTTATAAGACATTACAAAACAGAGAATAATTCTATTAGATGGCACAATGAAGGACAGCCGCCCAACATTAGGAATCGGTGGCCTAGCCAAGTTACGTATTCAGTCCATGATACAATTCAGTCCATGACAACTGGGGAGTTGGAAACAGAGGTTGAAAGCTCATGGTGCAGTACCTAAAGGACTTTGATCACCCAGAGGTTGAAAAATTAGATACATTGGGGTGCAGAGAGATGGAGGAAGGCAGACAAGCACAGCATGAGGGAGTGAATAACAACAAAAGGAAAATTTGTCCCACTTTTCAGTTTTTCTGGCTCCAATATAGTTGCTATGAGTCAGAATTGACTCCACAGCAATGAGGTTTTTGTGTTTTTTTTAATTTAGTCTTTGCTTATTATGAAAACTTACTATGTAGCAGGCATGTGAGACACTTGGTTTACATCTTCACATTTCCTAGTAATTCAGTATTGACTAAGAGTAAGAGGGCAGCTGGAAAAATGTTCATGGGGTTGTTTGAGAATAATATTAAATGTTTGGCAACCTATAAAGCATTGTGTGTATTAAAGCCTGTATTAATTTCTGCTTTCCATCATTTCATCTCTAGCAACTCTTCCTAATGTCTTTGAGATAAGGAGCTTTTCTATTCCCATAATTCTTATTTTCCATTTTGTGGGCTGTGATTAATAAAAGAGGCAATGGATAGATGAAATTGATCACCACCATGAATGAAACTAATTACATACCATGAAAGCTCAACCAACCACTGTCAATGCCCAGGACGCTCTTAACACATAGAAGAAAGGAGAGACAGTCAACACTTGTTGACTGGCTAAATGTCAAACTGAGTTGTTTTGTGAGCCTGTAAAAGGAGAGACTTTAGACTGATGTATTCAAGACCCACTCCAATTCTCTCCCCAATTTTCTTCTCAGACCATGGATACTAACTACAGTTTCTTTGTCTTTTTTTTTTTTTAAGTTGTCTTCTGTTCCCTGCATTTTCACTCTTCCTCTAGGCCCACTCCCCTCTTCCCCATTGATGGCTACGCTCAAGTATATGGAGCTCCTTGTTTACTTGTTTATATTTAAAGTGAAGCAATGAAAACCTGGTTTGGAGTTCTGTATATATAGGGAAGGGCCTGTATGTCTGTGGAGTTGGCTTTAAGTTATCAGCTGGGAAACCATCTGTAATGCAGGGAGACCTCCAGTGCCAGAATGTGGAAGTCTTTTCTGGAGAGCCACCCATTGCCCCTCTCCTCCCCCTGAAGAAACTCCAGTCCTCAGGCTGAGACACCTAGCTTCTAGTCCTGAGTATGCAAGTGTTAAGGGTGGGATGGGAAGGGAACAGGCTTTGGCTGTACCATACAGACTGTCAGCTAATCCCATTTCCAGCTCTGAGCTTCATTCCTGGGTGCCACTTTATCCAGTATCTCCAATTCAGCTCTTCTCGGAGGTTTTGTGGAACAAATCAGCTCCAGTGATGTCTGTACGACCCTTTGTGTGTCTCAAATTGTGGCTTCCCCAGCCTACTTCACAGTCTGCATTCCCTTCACATCTTTCAGAATTTTCTTTAAATAACTCTTAGACTGAGCTTTTCTCCTATTTTCTTTGTTGCTATGGGTTTAACCTTTTTTTTTTTTTTTCCTTTACTTTAGTAGTCTTTTAGAAGGGGGACAAGATAGGCACATGTGTTCAATCTGCCATCTTTAATTAAAAGACTCCTAAATATGGATTTAAACTTACATGGGCCGTGGAAAATCATCTGTCTCTATGTGTGGCAGGGGTACGGAGGAAGAGTAAGAAAAGGGGCAGAAATTCTCCTCAAGGAAGTGTTCATGCTACAGTAGACGCTCCTGCCTCGGGCTAAAGGCAAGGGCAGATAGATTGAGGTCCCTGACTGCAGAGATTTCTCACTGGTGGCAATTACTTAATCCCAATGCCAGGTGGCAGGCTGTCAAAAACTAAGTACAGACCCAGAGTTTATGCTTAGCACCTAAGGGTGTCAAGAACAAAGTCCACCCAAGGCCAACATTCTGTAAAGGTCTGTGAATGTCCTCCACTGGACCCATTTCTGCTTTGGAACACTGAGAGAGGGCACTCTGTTGACACTCGGAGTGCATAAGAACAGGAAGGAAAATGGCAAGAGCAGCAATCACAGAAGAGGTGTGAGGAGAACCGGAGAGCTTCAGAGAGGGCAGTGAGGACCTGCAGCCACCAGGAGCAGTGTGAGGGACGCTGCTGTTGTTGCTAGCTGCCACTGACTTCACTCCAGCTCCTGGCAATCCCACGAGCAGCAGAACGGAAGCACTGCCCAGCCCTGCAGTATCTTCAGGACCACTGTCATGTCTGAGTTCATTATTGTGGCCACTGTGTGTCTGCAGTGCCTTCCAACCTAGGTGTCTCTCTCCTAGGACTTTCTCAGACAATATTCTGTCATGATCTATTAAGTGCTCATTGACTAATTTTCCTAAGTAGATTGCCAAACCTTTCTTCCTAAACTTAGGAAGCTCCTCTGAAATCAGTGCCTCATGGGTGACCCTGCTGGTATTCCAAATGCCAGTGGCATAGCTTCCAGCGTCACAGCGCTGTGCATGCCACCACAGTATGACAAACCAACAGAGGGTGGTGGTGAGGAAACTTGCGTTCTAGAAATGACTTGGGGAGCAGAATGACAGGAGAAAGTTGACCTACTTTTCAGTCCAGGAATATTTTCACTGTAATGGTTGCAACATGAAACTTGATCCGATCTCATTTTGTGCCTCAAATTGATTATATAAAATATGAGTTGAAAATATTTTTAATCTATGATTTGCTTCATTACAAACAATTGTGTTTTTTATCCCAATGATCTGGGTTGTGTTTTACCATGAAGGATATTCTTTAGCCAACTTTTGGTAAGAATTTTAAAGCTAAAAGGGAAAGAGGGACTGTTTACACAGGGAGAATTCTGTTTGCGTTTGCTTTGCTGCCCTTGGTGACATCTGTGGGGCACATTATTCCGAAACCTCCCTCAGTGGGTGGCAGGTGAGAAGGATTTCTATGCTGCTAGTCCTTGACCTCCTCCTTAGAAAGGTTGTAAATAAAATGATGGGGTGGTGTAGCTATGGAAACCGTGAGGGAAGAGGGTTTTAGTTTTGTTTTGCTTTGTTTTTTAATGCACATGAATTGGAACAAAATGGCTAGCTTCTCTTTTTCTCTCTGCACCTGTAACAAAAGTTCTAGGTCCTTGTTTTTTACTTTCACTTAGGGTAAATTATGGAGAAATAAAATGCATTGTCACAATGGTATTTCCATTTTTCATCTTTCTGCAGGTTTATTTTAAAGTCATTTTGTGGAATTAACCACGTAAGTCAGTCCCATTTTCTCTGAAATTTTTACTTTGAGGCAAGAGATTGTGTAGAGAGGAGCCCCAAGGATCCTCCTTTAACTCCATGGATATCAGAGCATCACTTCAAGATAAGGACGCTGAGGTCTGGAGAGATCGAGTCACCTTCTCTTAGTCCACCTCTGTCTGCATGACACAGAATTTGAGATTTTTATGAAGTCACCTGTCCTCAGTCTGTTTCCTTTTATATTTCAGGTCTTTTGGCTTCAATGAGAAATACACATTTTATGAGTTCCTGACACTTAACAACCTACTCATTTTAGCAGAAACTCCCTGATATGTCTTTTGGTGGACAAACACCTTAGACTTTGAACTCTTGAGTTGTTAAATGTACAATTAGTGTTTGGCTCCAGGCACTGAGAGCCTTGCTTTGTGTCTGGGCCTCTCATCACCAGCTGTCACTCTGTGTCCACTTATTCTATTAAAGTGTCATCCAGAAGGCACACGACTGATCCAGAGTAAGGAATCCTGCTCTGGCAGCGAATGAATCATCCAAGGTTGTACAACCGCTGAGAAAGAAACTCTACCCAGCACTTTTATTTGCTTAATTATTTTATTATGCACTGCAATAAAGAGAAGCTCCAATTAATTTATTCTCCTAGTGATGCCACAGATCCACGTCAAAGACAAAAATTGTAATTATTTTAGGCACCTTTGTATTCCTTGCTAAAGCACTGTACCTGCTAAATCTGTTTATATTTTTTACTGTTGCTACTCATGCCAGTGATGGGACACCTTTTGGCCAGTGAACTCAGTCTGGAAGTCTCGCAGATAATGTAAGGTGAGGTCATGGGGGAGGGCAGCAACACCGTCTATAACTCATGGACCCAGGAAGCTGACCTCTCACCCATTCGAAAGAAAAACCTACAGCTGCTGGTTTCCCTGTCTCTTTGGCTCTCATGCAATTGAGAACTGAACACACCATCTGAACAGACATGAATAATTTAATTCTAGGTCAGTGATTGCAGGAAGAGGAAACCCATTTAATTTGGGACCATTTTGAAATATGTTTTGGGGTTTTGGAAAAGTTTAAATACATCCAGTGGAGTATGTATGAACAAAAAGTAAATTTTGTACCCTTATTGTCCCCAAAGAGCAGCCTACTTTTAAATGATGTTCTCATTAATTAATGTAACACATATACAGGACTACAAGTAACAGGTTACAGAATAAATCAATAATTGGATACATTAATCTTGTATACATTCAGCTAAAAAGCATCATTGGGAAGGGATAGTAACAGGAGCAGTGGCCAAGAGCAGATACTTGAAAGTCAATTATATCTGGCGTTTGTCCAACTTGAACATGTGCTAGCTACTTGACACTGGAAAGAGTACCTAACTTTTTGAGCTCTCAACCTCATCATCTTGAGAATGGGGATGAAAATAAAGCCATAGTGCATTTCAAAATAAAGGGCTTGGAAATTTTGTTTGCTACCAAATACAGAATACTAAATCTTCCTTAATATTGAACATAAATTTCCCACTAAAAATTTGAAAATCTACTTTTAAAATCGTCATTATGTATTCCGTTGTTGACATTTTCAGGTCTCTGTTTTGTAGGGAAACATTAAGTACTCTGCCACTAGCTAATAAGTTGGCAGTTTGCACCTACCCAAAGGTGACTTGTAAGAAATGTTTGGCAATCTACTTCCAAAAGGTAACAGCCATGAAGATCCTACAATGCACAGCTCTACTCTGTAGTACAAAGGATCACCATGAGTCAAAATTAGACTACAGGTTAGGTTATTTTATTTTATTTTTAAATATTTCATTGTGCTTTAAGTGAAAGTTTATAGTCCGAGTGAATTTGCCATATAAAACTTCATGCCTACACCACCATGCAGTTCTAGCTGATCCATCTATCTTGCAACAGCACACTCCTACTTTCTACCTTGTAATTCCCATATCCATTCAACCAACTCCTGTCCCCCTCCAATGTTTCATTTTGCATTTGGACAGATGTTCAGACTGCTTCATGTGTGTATTTAAGCCAAGAAGCACACTCTTCACAAGCATCACTCTATGTCTTATAGTCCAGTACAGTCTTTGAAGACTTGGCTTTGGTACTGGTACTGGTACTTGGCTTTGGTACTGGGCTAGTGGAGAGTCTGGGGGGCCATGTCCTCAGGGGACCCTCTAGTATGTCAGACCGTCAAGTAGGTCTTTCAGTAGACTTATAATTCTGCACTCCATTTTTCTTGTACTACTTCAGGGACTCTTTGCTGTTGTTCCTAGTCAGGGTCGTCACTGATGGCAGCTGTGCACCATCTAGATCTTCTCATCTCAAGCAGATGAAGTCTCTAGGTCATATGGCTTCTTCTGTCTCTAGGGCTCATATTTTTCTCCTGTCTTTGTCATCCTTCATTCTCCTTGGTTCCACGTGGGTTGGGACAAAATGATGCTTCTTCAATGGCCACTTGCTAGCTTTTAAGATCCTTGACACTACTCACCAAGGTGGGATACAAAACATTTTCTTTTTTTTTTTTTTATTATGACTGAGTGAAAATGTACATTCCCATATAAATTTACATGCCCACCTATATGCTGCTTCCACTGCCATCCCTGTCCAGTGACAGCACACTATTCCTCTCTGCTCCATACATGTCTCATCTTCAGTCCCCTTTCCCCTCCTTTCCACCCATTCCCCTTACTCCAGCCACAGGTCCACAGGATGATACCCTACAGGTTCATAGAACAATAAAGTCCATCCAACATGGTCACTCTGCATTGCCAAGTCCAATCCATTCGTGTCCAAAGAGTGGGCCTTCATTATGATTTATAGGCAAGGGCAGCATCAGGGCCAGGGGCCATGCTCCCAGGGGAACCCCGAAGCCACTAGACCATCAAATGTGGTCTTTTAGTGGAGATCTCAGGTGCACCTTTTTATTCTTGTGTTGCCAGTGAGACTCAACTTTATGAGCTGCATTGCTACTGTCACAGGTGGTGGCTAGGCACCATCTGGTTCTTCCTGTCCCAAATCAATGTAGGCACCCACTCATGTGGGTCTGCCTGTCTTCTGGGTTGTCTTTCCCCCGTGTTGTTTTGGTCCTCAGTGAGCATCTGTTCCTGCTAAGTTGGGACCATTTGCTGTGCCCTCAGATGGCAGCTAGGCAACTTTTAAGACCCCAGATGCCACTCACCAATGTGGAGTACAGACAGCCCTTTTAGCAATACACTAGTTGTGCCAATTGGCCTTGATTTCACCTAAGAGCATGGTCCCCTGCCCCCTGCCCCAGCTACTCTGACCTTGCAATATTGGGTTAAGATGGAAGGAGCATTCAAGTTATGTTGAAGTCCGCTTAATATTATTCTTGTTTCTAATGCGTGCTGTCACCAATTTCACCCAACCAAATTTCTACCAACTATCTAATCTAAACCCTCACCTTCACCCTCCCTCCTTCTCCTCCCTTGCAGGCGTCAAAGAGTCTTTTCTTCTATGCATAAGTCTGTTTTTGAGTTTTTATCGTAGGGGTCTCATACAATATTTGTCCTTTTGTCGCTGACTACTTTCACTCAACATAATGTCTTCTAGTTGAAACCAGGTTAGGAGATGTTTCCTGGAATCATCATTGTTCTTCATCATTACATAGTGCTCCATTGAGTATATATACTATAGTTTACCTATCCATTCCTCTGTTGTTGGGCATCTGGGTTGACTCCATCTTTTTGCTATCAAGGACTGTGCTGCTATAAACATTCTTGTGTATGTATCCATTGGTGTGAATGGCCTTGATTCTGTAGGATATATTCCAAGTAGTGGAATTACTGGGTAAAATGGTATATCTATATCCATTTTTTTAAGGAAGCACCAGATTGCTTTCCAAAGAGGCGGGACCATTTTGCAACCCCACCAGCAGTGTAGGAGAGTTCCACTCTCTCCACAGCCTGTCCAGCATTTGTTGTTTTGTGTTTTTTGGATCATGGCCAACCTTGTTGGGGTGAGATGGTATCTCATTGTAGTTTTGATTTGAATTTCTTTAATAACTAAAGATCGTGAACATGTCCTCATGTGTTTTTTGGCTGCCTGGATCTCCTCTTTAGAGAACTGTCTGTCCATCTCCTTTGCCCGTTGCATAATTGGATGATTTATCTTCTTATTATTGATATTTTATAGTACCTTATAGATTACGGAGATCAGGCATCAATCTGATATAGAGTTGCCAAATATTTTTTTATCCATTCTGTGGGTGGCCTTTTAACTCTTGTGATTAAGTCTTTGGATGAGCAAAAGTGTTTGATTCTTAGTAGTTCCCATTTATCTATTTTCTCTTCTGTTGATTGTGGTTTGTTTGACAGATCTTGAAGTCTGTTGACACTGTGTATTAACACTTCCATTATTGTTCCTACTTTTTCTTGGATGAGCTTTAGCATTTTAGATTTGATATTTAGGTCTTTTATTCAATTTGAGTTGGTTTTTGTATACTGTGTAAGATATGGATCTTGTTTCAATTTATTGCAGATGGATATCCAATTTTGCCAGCATCATTTGTTGAAGAGATTGTTTTTACCCCAGTTTAATGTCTTAAGGCCTTTGTCGAATGTCAACTGTTCATAGGCAGATGGTGTCATCTCTGGGGTCTCGATGATTCTGTTCCATTGATCGATCTGTCTGTTTTTGTACCAGTACCAAGCTGTTTTGACCACTGTGGCAGTGTAATAGGTTCTGAAGTCAGGTAATGAGAGGCCTCCCAGTGTGTTCTCCTTCTTTAGTGTACTTTACTTATCCAGGGTTTCTTCCCTTTCCAAACAAAATTGGTGATTTGTTTTTCCATCTCATTAAAAAATGACACTGGAACTTGTATTGGGATTGCATTATATAAGTAGATTGCTTTGAGTAAAATAGACATTTTCACAATGTTAAGTCTTCCTATTCACGAGCAGGGTAAAAACATTTTCTTATTAAAAAAGAAAACAAAAACTGAGTTATGCCAATTGACCTAGATGTCCCCTGATACCATAGTCCCCAGACCTCTGCCCCTGCTACTCTGTCCTTCAAAATGTTGGGTTGTATTTAGGAAACCTCTAAGCTTTTGGTATACTCCAGCTGTGCTAACCTCCCTTCTACTGCATGCTGTCATTCCCTTCACCTAACCCAATTACTATCTACTATCTAATCTATGAATAGCCTGCTCCCTCCCTCCTCATCCTTGTAACCATCAAAGATTATTTTCTTCGGTTCTTAAACAGGTTTAGTTTTTGTTTGCTTTATTACGTAGCATAAGTACAATGTGGTCTCTAGTACATGTACCTACTTTTGAATTTTCTAAGCACAATGCCACAAAACACGATCCTGGTGGTCTAGAGCTTGCAAGCCAGCTAGGGACCGAGGTCCACCAGGGATGACAGTGGAGGGTTCAGCCACAGCCAGGAGTGGGAGGAGAGAAGGGAGATTTCTTGAAAGTCCCCTGGGGAGCCATGTCTGGCTGTGCAAATGCTAATGAATTTCACCATTATTTTGTTACGTTTCTCCTCCTTGATAGCTTGGTCACAGCATTCGGAACAGTAACTAGTTAGAAAAACCCAGTGACAGTCATGTTTCATCCCCAGCCATTTCCTAAGGAGGTAACAAGTAACATTTCTCACAGTCCTGATTAGGTGTTTCAGAATGTCCACTCCTTGGAGCATCCAGGAGTGCTGACATATTCCAACTGCTTACACATCTGCCAGGGTTGGGTATTTTCTATAGCAGTGTTCAGAGAGCATGGAGGTGTAGTTTTTGGAGCTGCACTTGCTGTTTTAGTCTTTTAAGATACTTAGAGTGAGGCCATGAAGTCAATGTCTCTCAACCCAGAGGTCTTGGGCAGGCTTAAAAACCAAACTGAAGTACCAGACTCATTGCCACTGAGTCAAGTCTGACCCACAGCAACCCTAGATGACAGAGTAGAACTGCCCCCATAGGGTTTCCAGGGAGAAGCTGACAGATCTATACTCCCAACCTTTTGGTTAACAGCCAGATGCTTAAAAACTATGCCACCAGGATTCCAGACAGATCTAAGAATCATAAAATCAACCAATGTTCCTATAATGCCAAGCATCTGTGATCTTTAGCTTGGACTCAACATCAAACTCAAGACTAATATATATTTTTTTAATGGAGCTGTTTTCCCCGTTTCCTCCCTTTCCTCATCTTTCTCTCTTTCTTTACTGAGCTAGGCACTGGGTATTAGTGATATCAGGAGAAATGAGATATCCCTCCTTTCAGTGGAATATTTAAAAACATAAACAAGTGTGCTCCATAGGTTACAACGGCACAATCAATTTTGAAAAGAATGGGAAGAGGGAAGACTTCTGGGATATTTGAGTTGAGTCTTGGAAGATAACTACCAGGCCACAATGTCTTGAGGATTTTACCTCCTAAATACATCCCTCATCTCTCTGCCTTTTTCTGTCTCTCTGGCTAGTCCTTTATGACAGCTGCCCACATGTCCAGTCTACACTACTGCAACAGCAAGTATCTCTAAAGGGTTATGGCCAACTGAAGAAGTGTGTCATATAAGGTTTTCACACTGAGAAAGGTTCAGTCATGATTATGAAGTGATTGTGAATGAGAACTGTTGGTCTGAAGGATGCTAAGCAGAACAGCCAGACAGAGAAGGAGGGGAAAGACATAAAACCATGTCTGGCAGGAAAAAATTCTTCAGAGAAGGGATATAGCGGCACTCTGTGGTATTTGGTTAAGTACATGATTACTGCTTTCATGAAACAGCTTAATGTCACGCACCTTGGGGTTTTCTTTGTCCTCAGGGCAGAGAGTAACAAATTTGATGGAGGTCAGCAAAGAAGAAATAATAAGATGGAGCAAGGAGTAGAAAAGGTGTCTCCTCCCAACCAAAAAAGAAAAAGTTTACAACCATTAACTTCAACAAGGAGTACCTCAGACATAATGATAGAAGATGCTACTCGTCACAGAGTCTCACAAAACCTTTCCATCAGCTTTTCATAGAGTTAAAAAAAAAGAAGTCTTTGTTTCTGTTGTTATTTTGACCTTCCTGTTATCTGATTCAGGGTGATCCCATGTGTTACAGAATAGAACTGCCCACAGGATTTTCTTGGCTGTAATCTTTATGATAGCAGGTCTCCAGGACTTCCTTTCCACGTGGGGCCACTGGATGGGTTCCTTCTGTTTACCAGCTCAGCATGAAGCATTTGCACCCCTCAGGAACCTACAAATACCCCTACCAAAAAGCCAAACCCATTGCCATCAACTCAATTCCAAAACATAGATATGCCTAGGAGGGATAAATCACGGGAGCAAATGTTTTGTGGACATTTATAGATATCTAATTATGGATCAAATCTTGAAATGAAAAAAAGATAGTGGTGTGTGTGGGTGTGCATGGGTGGGTGTGTGTCTATGTGTTGGTGGGGAGAAAGGAAACTCCACGGTTATGGAGACAAACCTCAAAGAGGACCTTTAAAGCGGAAGAATGTCAAAGGCAAGGTGCGTCATCTTTCATCTTTCCGTTCGGGAGCCCTGGAGTGCAGAAGCACAGCTGGGTCCCACCATCCTCCTCTAGGCCAACATCGTCTTCCATCTGGACCTCATCACTGGTCCTCTCTTTGTTATCATTGCATTTACTCTTGCCCTTGCTAAATCATTCTCCACACAGGAGACCAGAGCTTCAAAATATGTAAACCAAAAACTGATAGACCTGAAAGGCACAATAGGTAAATCTATAATTACAGGTAGAGACTTCAATACCCTATTTTCAATAACTGACAAAACAACTAGACAGAAAATCAACAAGGCGATAGAGGAACTCAGCTATACTGTCAACTATCAGAAACACATTGGCATTTATAGAACACTGTGGCCAACAACATACTCTTTTCAGTGGCCACAGAACATATAATAAGAGAGACCATATCCTGGACTGTAAAGCAAACCTTAACAAATTAAAAAAAATTAAAATCACACAAATATCTTGTCTGATGACAGTGAAAGTAGAGTAGAAATCAATAAAAATAATAGGAAAATCTCCAAACACTTGGAAACTAAATAATACACCTCTAAATCATTCATAGATCAAAGGAAGTTGAGAGAAAAAAATGTATTTTGAATTAAAATAAAAGTACAATGTATCAAATTTTGTGGAATACCATTAAAGAGGTGTTGAAAGGGAAATTTATAACACTAAATGCTTACATTAGACAGAAGGAAAAATCAGCAATCTAAGCTCCCATCTCTAAAGCCTAGAAAGAGGAAAATAAACCCATGGCAAGCAGAAGGAAGGAAATAATATGAACAAAAACAAATCAGAAAAATAATATTGAAATCAGCAAAACAAGAAGCTATGTCATATTAAATCCCAATGAATTCTACAAAACCTTCCTAGAACTAATAAGTAAATTTAGCAACATCACAGGATACAAGATCATCAGGCAAAAATCAGCTGTATTTCTATAAACTAGTAATGGCCATCTGAGACCAAAATTAAAAATGTTATTAAAATTGCTCCAAAAAGAAATACTTAGGTATAAATTTAACGATAAATGTACAGGACTTTTGTGCTGAAAGCTATACCAGTGAAAGAAATCAAAGATGATCTAAATAAATAGCTATTCCATGTTTGTGGACTGGCAGACTCAACGTCGTAAAGATGTACATTCTCTCCTACTTGATGTACAATTTAACACCATCCCCACCAAAATTCCAGCCAGATTTGTTTTTCATATTTATATAAGATTATTCTAAAATTTATATGGAAAGATAAAGGAACTAGAATAAGTCTGTAGCCGTCAAATTGATTCTGACTCATAATGACCCTATATGACAGAGTAGAGTTGTGCCGTAGGGTTTCCAAGGAGTAGCTGATGGGTTTGAACTGCCCGTCTTTTGGTTAGCAGCTGTTAACCATTACACTATGAGGACTCTGGAAGTAGAATGCCAAGCCAAGAATAGTTAAAACAATTTTGAAAAAGAAGGATAAAATGAAGTCTTATTAAGACTTATTATGCAGCTACAGTAATCAGGACTATGTGGCATTGGCAGAGGGATAGACACCTAGGTCTTGATTACTGTAGCCACATAATAAGCCTTAATAAGACTCCATTTTAGTGTTCCTTTTCAAAATTGTTTTGCAAATCAGTGGGAAAAAAAAACCCAGAAAACTAAAAAATAAAACCACATAAATACACACAACTGATTTTTGACAAAAGGCCAGAAGCAGTTCAATAGATAAAAGGTAAACTTCTTCAACAAATGGTATTGAAAGGATGGGGCATTCATAGGCACAAATAGAAAACCAAGAAACTTGAGTTAAGTTTCATAATTTGTTTAAAAATTAACTCAAAATCGAACCACCCTCTTAAAGATAAAACTGGAAATATTTTAGACAACAGCTTGGCTGGCTTATTTGAGGAAATCTTTGACATGTAGGGCTTAGTATAGAATTCTTAAACATGACAATATAATAGAAAATGTCAGTAAATTGTATTTCATCAAAATGAAAACTGTTACACAAACAAACAAACTAACTCTGCTGACATCAAACTGATTCTGACTCACAGTGACCCTGTATAACAGAGCAGAACTACTCTTCTTAGGGTTTCCAAGGGGCAGCTGGTGGATTCAAACTGCTGACCTTTGGGTTAGTAGCCTTAAAGCTAATCAACTGTACTACCACAGCTACAAACCAAACCCACTGCTGTCAAGTCAATTCCAACTCATAGCAACTCTATAGGATAGAGCAGAACTGCCCCACAGAGTCTCTAAGGAGCACCTGGCAGATTTCAGACTTAACCAGCACTTAACCACTCTGCCACCAGGGTTTTCAGAGCTATAAAGACCCTGTTAAAAGGATGAAAAGATAAGCTATAGAGTTGGAGGAAAATGTTTGCAAACTTTACTACTTGACAAAGGGTTCATATGTAGAACAGAGAGGAACTCTCAAACTCAATATATAAAGAAAATAAATAAATCCAGTTAGAAAATGGGCAAAAGATATGAAAAGACATTTCACTGAAGGGTACTCAGATAGGAAACTAGCACATGAAAAGATGTTCAACATCCTTAACCATTGTTGTTGTAGAGGACAGATCAGAACTACTCCAAAGTGTTTTCAAGGAGCACCTGATGGATTTGAATTGCTGACCTTTAGTTTACCAACCACAGCATTTAACCACTATACCACCAGAGTTTCCATAAAGAGAAGATGAGGGAGAACTACAGAAATAGCCAGAAATGCCAAGTCCAGCACCCCAGCAGCCAGCTCTGGATAGGATCCGAGGTTGATGTGGACAGGCAAGAGAATGAGAAATCTCACTCGCACATAAAGACATCACTTGTGCATGAAAAACATCACTCACACATGAAGAAATAAGCGTATCACACATACAAGATAAAGTTGGCGCCAGGTGGGACCATGGCCTCTGATGGAGGACCATGGACCCCAGTCTACTAACACAAGTTTCATTTATAGGCTGAACAGGTAGGAAGACAACAGAGTGGTACATAGCCATAAATGGTCATGATCTTTGTTACAGAACAAAGGACAGGAACATGCAAATAGTTTTAACCTGAGCCAAAATCCTGTAAACAATTTCAAGGAAATAGTTCTTAGCTAAGAACTTATTATTATTTTACAAATAGTTTTGCCTGAGTCAATTAAACTGCAAATAGTTTCAAGGAAATAGTTTTAACTTGCAAATAGTTTAGTCTGGACCAGTATCCTACAAACAGTTTCAAGGAAATACTTTAGCCTGAACTGCAAATGGTTCAGCCCAGGCCTACTATTCCGCAAGGCTCTAGGCAGAGAGGTACAAACATGGGGAGAGGGAGGAGGGCAAAGGACACAGTAGCTCCCAGTCCGGAGCACAGAAATACTGGCTAACCTTGCTGTGACTGAACCATGTGCCCTCCCTTTACTGAGATCAACTCTTACCGGTTTACTTGGTCTGGCTGCTAATAATTTAGCTGTCCACCATCCATAACCATGGGCTTTTTGAAATTTAAATTAAGAGGTAATGGTTTGTTGACTATCCTCTTCTATCAGGAAAAGACAACTTTACATTGCTATAGAGTGATTTTGGGCAGACTTTTTCTGATTAATACTTGATTTCATGGAGAAAAAAAACTTAAAATCAAAGTAAAGTATTTCTTTTTAATATTCCTTTTCAACAAATCAGTTGTGATTGCTCACAGCAGCTTTATTTGTAATCATCCAAAACTGGAAAAAAATCAAAGTGTCTCTCAGGAGGTGAACGGCTAAAAAAACAATGGTATGTCCATACTATGGAATACTACTCAGCAATGAAAAGCTTTTTAAAAAGACCTATCTGCTTATGGAAACCCTGATGGTGTAGTGGGTAAGAGCTATGGCTGCTCACCAAAAGGTTGGCAGTTCAAAGCCACCAGGTGCTCCTTGGAAACTCTATGGGACAGTCACTATCAGACACAATCAACTCAATGGCAGTAATTTCTGGGGGGGTTCTTTTGTTTTGGTTTAACTGCTTATGTCTCACTATACCTTCAAAACTTTAAAGATATTCTATTATCCTAAAAGGTGAAGGTGTAAGCCTGCAGCATGACTCAAAAAGCCCAATATGATGTAGTGCAGCTGATCAGGTTCATCTACAGTTACAATGTCTCTGTGTCTTCCTAACCTCGTGGCTAACTCCAACTCATTCTTCAGGGCTCAGGTTAATATAACTTCCTACAAGAGTCCTTCTTGCATGCCTGGCCACCATTAGTCATTTAGATCCCTCTTACATAATGAAACCCCAAATCAACATCACTTTGTCTCCTTTCTTTGTCTTGCTAACCCCAAGCTTGTCTTGAATAATCTTTTTCAGCAAATCACAGAAGGTGATAGTTGCATCCACTGTATCTGCCCAACCTAAACCTTGGAGCATGCATACATTGAGATTATGTCTTTCACCCGACCCCAGACCCAGTTATCACTGGAAAGGAAAATTCTTGCTAGTCCACGAGTCCACCTGAGACCAGAAATGAGGGATCCCACTATGGAAGATGATGCAACATCTGGACCTTCAAATATGGACACAGGAGGAGGGCCAAGGGCAGAGAGTTATGGTACCAAACCCAAACCCTGGATGCCATTGGAAACAAGAAGTTCCCCAGTCTTCTGGGACAAGTGACATGTGATATTATGGTCACTAGACCCTACATTGCTCCTTATCTGTGCAGACAATAAGCTTGCCACTTTCTGTTCCCCTTGCAGTTGGTGTCTATCTTATTTCAATGGGCTAATAAGACAGGACAAGAACCCAAGCAGTATTCAGTTACAATAATACCCTGAACCACTGCTTCCCATGACTTTGCATATCAACAATTATTCAATTATCTAAAATAATTTATTTGAGAGTCTATCTTCAATTCTAGATAAGGTTTATTTTAGTTATCATTCTGGTTCCACAATCTAGCTTGATTGTATCAGTTAAAATTTGATTCAGTTATGGACCTGACTTGATGGCAGTGGGTTTATAACTGAGACATGAGAAATAATGACTTAAACAGAGGAGAAATTTATCTCACTTAAAAAGATATCCAGCGCAAATCTAGGACATACACGGTAGTGCATTGGTTATTAGAGATCCGAGTTTCCATCAGCCCTTAAGTCTGCTATATTCAGTGTGAGTTCTTCATTCTCATGGTCTAAGCTGGCTGCTCAAGCTCCAGCCATTATATCCATGTTCCAAGCGGCCACATAGTAGAAGGAAGAAAAAACAGTATGCCCCCCTCCTCCCTTTTAAGGAGAATTCCTAAAACTTTCCAACACTGTGTGGGCTTACTTTCATTGGCCTAACTGATCACATGGTCACTCCTCTCACAGGGAAGCCTGGGAAGCATGGTCTTTTAGTTGTCAGAAGGGTGACCAGCTAAAAGTTGAGATTCTGTTATTTGAGGACAGAGCTAATTTACACAGTTTGGTAGATACTGAAAGATAATTCAGTCTTTCTGCTAGCAAAGTTCACAAACACGTCTGACTCTATAAATAAATTGTGGGTGACCCTCTAGGGCTTGGAAGGGCCCATCACGTGAGAAGCCTGGTGACTTAGGCTCACTGTTGTTATTTGCCATCAAATTGATTCTGACTCATGACAACCCCTTGTGTGCAGAGTAGGACTGCTCCATAGAGTTTTCAGGGCTGTGACCTTTTGGATGTATTTTACCAGGCCTGTCATCTGAGGTGCCAGTTTATACATTTGAAGTGCCAACATTTGGGCTAGTAGTCAAGTGTCTAACTGTTTGTGCCATGTAGGGATCCCATAGACTCATTAGCCTCACAACAAATCTACTCTGAGAGCCAAGTAACAGTCTCCATCATAGTGGTGGAGTCCCCAGGCAGTGCCAGTGATTGTCATGCTTGGCTGCTTACTGAAAGATTGGAAGTTTGAGTCCCCCAGAAGCATCTTAGAAGAAAAGCCTGGCGTCTACTCCCCAAAGCTCAACATGGAAAGCCCTATGCAGGATTGTTCTGTCCTGACACACGGGCTTGCCATTAGTCTGAGTCAACTTGATGGCAGCTGGTTTACTACAATGGTATTCTCAAGGTAGTAACACGAAGAAAACAAAAGCTCCCCTTTTCATTCCTTCTCCCTTATTAAATTAAAAATCCAAGTTCAAGTCATTCACCAACAGCAAATAATTTAAGCTCTGTGAGGCTCAGTCTTCCTCACTTGAAAAATACAGATCAATAATATCCACCTGTGATGCCCAAATGAAATTATGCACCAGAAATTGCTTTGTCTAATAGAAAGGTAATCAAAACCCATTGCTGTTGAGTCAATTCTAACTCACAGAGTACAATTGCCCCATAGGGTTTCCAAGAGTGGTTCAAACTGCTCACCTTTAGGTTAGCAGTCTGAGCTCTTAACCACTGTGCCACCAATACTCCCTATAACATAAAGCGCCACGTAAATGTAAGGAAGCATCCTTTATCAACAACTGAAAGCTTATCCCATGAAAATGTGAGGCCCAAGGTAGAGAAGTAGGGGAAAGAGAGCCATCTTTGAAAACAACCATTTGCCACCCAAAGACCACAGTGACTACGTGCCTGTTTCAGCTCTTATGCTTTTAAACTAGATTAGCCTAGCCAAGCCAAGCCAAGCGCCGTCAGAAGAACAGTGTTTTGAAGCTTGGAGCCGTGAAATATCACCCAACTTCATTAAGATATCAGTGGAAATAGATCACGCTGAGCATCCCAAATGATGGCACATATATCATCTCTGTTCTTTCAGGGTTTCTAGAACAGCCGTAACTGCTGCTGATTCGACATCCAGCTCAAAGCAAAGACATCCTGCCGTCCCTCCCCTTCATAAGGTTTCTGTTGCCTTGTACACAAGCCTCCTTCACCCATTGTAAAGCATTGGTGTGAAAGGGCTGGAGTATCACCTGGTCTTTTGCAGTGTCATTTTATTAATAAATCAATCCATCAAGTACTGATTGATTGCTTACTTTTTTACAAAGCGGTATACTGGAGCCCCAGTCAAACAGTAGGTAAGAGCTCTGCTGTTTTAGTGGCAAAATCTGCTATTTGGCTTCAATGCTTACTTTTTACAGTGAAATTTTCTTTGCATGCAAAACGCCTTCAAAAGGAAGCACTTGCAGAGGAGCTGCGTTTTAGGATTGAGCTCAGTTGAGATTCCTTGTGTTTATCATTCTAGTCTTTGAGGCAACCAGCCATTCCAACAGTGCAAAGACCTCAATACCTACCTGAACAAACTGAATTAGAAGCTGTGGTACCACCTTGTAACCTGAAGCCTGTCACCATTGACCCACAGACCCTTCCTGTGTGTTGTTTCTCTGCCTTTTCTTAATAGAGTCAGATGCCATGTCAAGTTTTAGGGGTCATCCTTGAAATCTGATCCTTATTTCTCCCAAGACGTGCCTTGGTCTGACCCACAGAAGTGGTCTGTCAGCTGTGGGCCTAGAACCTTGAACTTGCAAAAGACTCAGACTATAGTAAAACAAGTTTGTGGGCTGAACTACCATTAAGGCCCATTTCACACTGGGTTTGTCATTGTCCTTCCCGTTTTAGGCGTTATTGATACATACCTGGAATATCCAGACTCCAGTATGCTCTCCCCACCCCCCACCCTCCCCACTACCCCACCCCCCAGTGATCTCTGCCTTCTGGTACTCATGACCTTGTATAGACCCTTGCTACAGTCTACAAAGGTTAGTGTCTTAGTTAGCTAGTGCTGCTCTAACAGAAATACCACTAGCAGATGACTTTAATGAAGAAAAATTTATTGTCACACACTCCAGCAGACTATAAGTCCAAACTCAGGGTGCTGGCTCCAGGGGGAATCTCTCCCTCTTTGTTAATTCCCGAAGAAGGTCCTTGTGTTGCATCGGTCTTTGGTCAGGGAGCATCATAGTCCAGGAACCTCAGGTCTGAAGGACACGCTATTCTCCTGGTGCTGCTTGTTTGAAGGTGTGAGATTCCCAACTCTGCTTACTTCCCTTCCCTTTTATCTCTTGTAGGATGAAAGGAAAAAGGGTGGCAAAGCTATACTCCAGGGAAACTCTCATTACGTTGGAGTAGGGAGGTGATCCTAGGAAGGGTTTTACAATCCCACCCTAAACCCCTTTAACATAATACTATTTACAAGCCACAGGTAGAGATAAAGAATTACAGCATATGTAAATCATAAAATAATGGGAATGATGGCCCTGCCAAATGGCTACATACATTTTTCCAGGGGACGCAGTACCATCCATGACAGCTATTCTGTGTGACCTGTAGAACATTGCAGGAGCAATGGTGGTTTCTACTTTGTATATGCTTTCTTTCTCTTGGATTTCTCCCCCGGGGAAAGATGTACTCTGTAAGAACTTTCAAGTGGCACGTTACTAACACCTAGTGAGGAACAGAAGCCTGCTACCAATAGCCATGTAAATGAGCCATCTTGGAAGCCCAAGATTTCAGGTGA
Source organism: Heterohyrax brucei (assembly GCA_028571685.1). Taxonomy (NCBI): domain Eukaryota; kingdom Metazoa; phylum Chordata; class Mammalia; order Hyracoidea; family Procaviidae; genus Heterohyrax; species Heterohyrax brucei. The sequence goes on from CM053142.1 coordinate 107,085,273, forward strand.
CGGCAACCCTGACTGACATCTTTACTGCAACTTTGTAGGAGACACTGTGGCAAAACCCCTTCAACGAAGCCACTGTTCGAACCCTGACCCACACAGAAACTACAAGATGACAAATGTTTGTTGCTTTAAGTCACTACATTTTGGGACAATTTATTATGCATCAATAAATAACTTACACAACGTTATTTTGCCATTTTTTTCCTTTTGAGCCTGTTTTTAAAGCTTGGAAACCCTGGTGGTTAAGCCTGCTAACCAAAAGGTTGTCTGTTCAAATCTGCCACATGCTCCTTGGAAACTCTATAGAACAGTTTTCTTCTGTCATTATGTGTAGTTGACTTGAAGGCAGTCGGTTTCGTTTTGATTTTATAAACCTCAAAATTTTTAAGAGCCCTTTGTATAAAGGATATTAATTCTCTGTCCAATATAGAAGTCCAGATACCTTTCTACATGTATTCAGGGTGATTTTGTGCCAAGAGGCTCGATAAGTAAGGCTTTCTTGCTTCTCTCATAACAGAACAGAGCTGGTGCCTGACCCACCTATGTATAATGCCAACTGCAACCAAATCTCATCATCTGCAATGCGGGCCTAGAACCTTGGCATGACAGTGTAGGACAAGTATTTATTATAGGAAAAACACTGAACCAATATTCAAACAAAACTACCACTTACAAGATATACTACCTTAAGCAAATTTATACTATTGTTATAGAAAATGAAGAAGCGAACGACACCCAGGAGGAGGCAAGGGGCTGTTTATTACGCCGGCGGGTCAAATGGGACCTTTGCATGTTCCAAAAAATGGCCCCGAGTCAAGTTTTGAGCCGCTAGTTATAGTACAGTCGTGGTTGAGACAAATGGAGTGAGTGGGTGGGGTTCTGAGGAGGGGGCATCCTGCTAGGTGGGTGGGAGGCTTTGATGGGGAGCAGCTGCATCTTATCAGGGGGGTGTAAGACTTTGAAAGGGAGCAAGCAGGCACCAGGCTTATCAAAGGAGAGTGTCCTTGTCCAGAGAGAGCCGCTGTGAAATGATGGGGGGGTTCGGCAGGTGCAGGAACAGCAAGGGGGGGGAGGAAAATTTTTCAGTCTCTATATTACTATGATCGCAAAACTCCAGTTCCTCTGAGCAAAGAGAAATAATCAAACACTTTTCAAAGGCTGTTATATGAATTAAATGAGATTACATGTGAGAAAAATACCTGGTCTCATACCTGGCATATGACAAGTGCTCAACAGATAATGTTTTTATTACTGTATTTCAGTAACTTGAGCGCAATTATTTATTTCTACAAACCTAGTCCACGGGGTTCTGTATTACTCCTTGTCAACTCTGACTTTTAACACTAGTATGAGAAGCCTAGAGAAACTGGTTGACTATGCCTAGGAAGTCAAACTACATTTTAATGCTGATTGAGAAAAAAAAATTTACAGCAAGTTTTTTTCTCAGCAGAAAGTAGATGATGACTGAAAACTTGTCTCCTCTGTCTTTAAATTATGCTTTCTTCTTCCTACTTAAAAAGGAACCACAATATCAAGATGTATTGTTACTTGCTTTTATCTTGTGTGGTTGTGTGTCAGTGATTCCAACTCACAGAGACCCTATACGACACAGTAGAATCATTCCATTGGGTTTTCTAGGCTGTAACCTTTACAGGAATAGATCACCAGATATTTATCCCACAGAGCTACTAGTGGGTTTAAACCACTGACCTTCTGATTAGCAGTCAGGCGCTCAACCAGGCCTCCTTTTTATCTTCTTAAGATGTAAAAATTATAAACATATTTCTTGTATTTTAATATTGCTTCCTGAGTGGCTTGGGTTTAGGGGCTATAGTCCTACAAGTCACACAGTTTTTTTTTACTTTGTTTTTTCTCCTTTAATTTTATGTGTCTCTCCCTTCTCATCACAGGAAAAAAAAAATGTGGTGCTGATGCTGCCCTCCAAAGCTCATTTGTCCAGTCTTTTTCTCATCCGTGATCTGTCAGCAGAGGTAAAGTAAGTTTCAGTTCTTTTCACTTCTTTAAGCCTTTCAAAGGGTTAAAGAGAGAGTAGAAAAAAGATTGTACGAAAATATATCCAAATGCTAACAGACAAGCACTCTGGGCAGTTGGATTACAAGTCATTTTGATGTTTTTCCTGATATTTTTCTGAGTTTTGTAGTCAGTGAATATGTGTCATTTTTACAGTCAGAGAGATTATTTAAAAAGCTATGTGGATATCTGTCAATAATAAAGAGGAAAAAGTGTTCTTTTTAATGGCACATAATCTCAGTAACTTTTTCAAAGAAAGCCTTAGACTATCCTGATAGCAAGTGGGGAAGTGGTTCAACAGAACTTGTACTAGCCAGAGAGCAAACCAGCTCAGCAGGTTCTAGCTGTTCCTTGCTTTATACTCCCATTTCATTCCAAGACGATTTGAGGCCGTTTACATATTTAGAAGACAGTTATTGTTTGTCATCTCTCCTCTTTCCCACCGATTTTTCTACAGAGATCCAGTCCTTGTAGGAGGGATTCTGGATAGGCTATGGTGGAGAAATGCCAAATATTTTGCATAATACAAGGGGGGAGGGCTAATTCAGAATAAGAGAGAGAAACTAGGTGAGATGAGTTTGGAGCCAGGGTGGGGCTTTGCTATGGAGAAGCCCTGAGAACAACCCAGCTCCCTGATGCAGTTCAGTGGGGAAGCAGGACTCCTAGAGAGCACAGAGGTTGTGTGAGAATATTCAGCAGCTTGCTGTGCAGCTCGTAGTGGAACCCCCTTCTCTGACATTTCCAGAAAGTCTTCAGTGAAATGATCATTGCTCACTAAACTGGTGGTGCCACGGGATTCTGGCTAAGAAATGTGAAGATGTTTTGCGTTCTGTATCAGTGACGGTAGTATTGTTACTGCTGTCAGGTGCTACTGAGTTGACTTCGACTCACAACCACCTCATATGACAAGGTAGAGTGCTCCGTTTTATGAATCTTTAAGGAAGCAGCTTGCCACGACTTTTTCCTGAAGAGCCTCTGTGTGGCTTTGAACCCCTTTCCTTTTGGTTAGCAGTCTGGTGCTTAACCATTGAACCTCCAGGATCTCCTAAGCTATAGTCTGCTCCCTGTAAAGATTACAGCCTAGGAAACCCGATGGGGTAGTTCGGTGCTGTCCTGTGGGGCCATTATGAGTTGAAAATCCACTTGACCACACACAACAATCCTTAAGAGAGTAAAGAGCCCTTGCGGCATGACCCCAAACCCACTCCTGTGAAGTTCATTCTGACCCATGGTGATCCTATAGGGCCAGTTACATGATATTTCTAAATCTTACAGCATTATTATTCCTATTTTCAAAAGAGAAAACTCAAACTAAATATAATTAAACCAATTGCCCTAGAGACATGCAGGCTTATCTGACTTCACTGCTCATGCTCCTATTAGTCAAAATCACAACACTTTAGGATTAAATTGGACCTCTAAGATCATTTCCCTTAATTAATAAATCTGGGAAAGATCCTTTCAATAAATTTCCATTTTTTTAAGTTACATTTTCATTACAATCTCTAACTGTCCCCGCCTGCCCCCCTGTCTTTTTATTTGTTCCCTTGTCCTCTTCTTGTCTTTCTGCCTCACTCCGTGGAGGAAATGGCACAGGGTGCCGGAGAGGGCCTGTGGTCAGAGGGACACACTGGAAAGATGAGGGAGGCCTGGCCTTTGTGGTTCCTTCACCATCATAGATCACTCATGGTGATGACATCCTTCTGGTCAAAGCCTGGATTGTTGGTTTAATTCTGACCAAGAAACACAAGGAAAAGTCTGCTGGGGCAATTTCTAGGAAAAATGTCATCTTCCCTAAAAAGAAGCAGGAAGAAGTGACTCCTCTTTTTCTCCTCTGGATTTTGTCCTGTCTGTATGTGTGCAATCATCTCACTGACAGTCTGAGATGGAAACAAGCTCTGAGGATGGCCAAGGGGAGAGAGAAAAAGGATCTATGTTCTCAAGAATTGTGAGCCACCAAATCAAACAACTCAAAGTTCCCGTGACCTCAGGCTTGCTGCATTTCCTGTAACTTAGTCAATTTGAATGAGGGTGCTGTTGGGCATGGAAGTGTGGGTGGCATTGTCCAGGTTTAGCAGAAGGCAAAGGCCTTAGAAAGAAGCCTGAGGACCCTAGCGAGGGTGTGAGGGAGCTGTTCCAGAGGGCTAGGGACCTTAAGGTGAGTTCTGATGGAGACTTTTCCCCAGACTTCTAAAAGTAGAGCAGATTCTCATTCTTCTGGGATGAATTCTTTTACTTCTAATGAAATACAGAGAAAATGATTAGAATCATTGACTTCTAAAAGTCAAATTTTGAGAGGCAAAACTGCCCCTTTAATAATACTCCAAGGCCTGGACTTGATCTTTTTAATCTCTGAGTAGTTGATATATCTTGAAATAGCTTTTTCTCCCTCTTTTTTTAAGATATAAAGACAGAAAACAAGACAGGGATAATTATACTCTTGCCACAGTGTAATCAGTTGTACTGTTGTTGTGTTTCCCTGAGTTGTTTACAACTCATAGCGACATTAAAGGACAGAGTAGAACTGCTCTGCAGGGTCTCCGAGGCTGAGACTTTACTGAAGCAGATGTCCAGGTCCTTGTACCACAGAGCGGCAGATGAATTTAAACAACTGACCTTCTGGTTTGCAGCCGCCAGGGCTCCTTCTTATATAATCTAGTGTCGAGGAAATGTGAAAATATTTTCCCATGGAATGTATTTAAACACCGGAGTCTAATTTTATGAGCTTTCTATAAATCTCCTTAATAAACTCTTTCAACACCAAGCTAACCTAGTCTGCTTCCCTTCACTCTCCCTAACTTATCCCCAGGTAGGTTATGACTAGCTTATAGGAGGCATTTTCTTTAAAAAACTATCTTAATAAACAGGCAGAGTCTCGACAGAGTAACTTCTGCTGCGTCTCAAGGTGCTGTCTCTATAGCTGGGAAAAGGTAACGGGTACTGGATAGATTTCATTGAAGGGCTACAGCCCTGAGCTTCCAATAAGGGAGAAGAGTAGGTTTGCCTCCTCGTGCAGGAGACAGCGGCTTGACCGGTGACTGTGATCCACTGTAGGCAAAGCTGCGAGAGGGAGTCATAGGCCATACCAACCACCTGCGGTGTCCTACAGTGTGGGAATACGTGGGCAGTATCTTCACCCAGAACATGAAGAGTCAGGTGATTAATTAGCCCTGACTTTCCGTAATTAATCCTCTGAGATAATAGGAAGCATTCTTGAAATATAGTCAGTACGGAAATGCAGCCTTTCATGAAGTATTTGAGATCACACTCATTCAGCATATGTTTGTGAAGCTTCTCATAGTAACTCAGAAAATTACAAGGAAAAAAGGCATGGTTCCCACTCATAAAGAGTCTATAGTGTAAGGGGAACACCTGGTATCATAATATTAGTACAAAACAGTTGCAATACAACACGGGAAGTGCTATAATAGAGATACACACGGCTACAGGATGTCAGAATGCACAACACCTAATCTGCTTAGAGGAGGCCAGGGCAGGATTCAGAGACAGACATCTAGAGATAACTCTGGAGTCCCTGGGTACTTTGAATGCTTAATGCACTCCATGGCTGATTGAAAGCTTAGAGATTCCTGTCCACTCGGAGGCACCTCTGAAGAAAGGCCTGGTGACCTCCTTCTAAAAAAATTAGCTATTAAAAACTCAATGGAGTCCAGTTCTGTTGTGACTCACACAGGGTCACCAGGAGTCAGAATCAACTTTACGGCAACTGGTAAACCGGAAAGCTGTCAGAGAGAACTCTAGAACCAGAACTCACGCACTGAACGGTGTTAGGAGGAAACACTTTCTAACTACAGGAAACAGCATGGAGCTTAAAAAATAAAGGTGTGGCATATTAGAAGTATTCATCAGGCTTAAGCAAGTTCTGCTTAATAAAGGGCTTTATAGGACATATTAAAGAGTTAAGATTACACTCTGCGAATAACAGAGAGCTGCTGAATAGTTTGAAGTTAGGACGTGACATGATAATACTTGCATTCTAGAAAGATTTCCCACTTGGGAACAGCATGGAGCACGGGTTGTAGGAATCTAGCTCAACAGACAATGAGACCATGAGAGGCTGATGTATGTCTGTACTAGGGAAGCAGTCACGGGTTGTGGAGGAGGAAGCATATTCTGACGTTAATAGGAAGAGGAATCTGCAGGACTTCACCAGTGCCCAGCAGCACTTGATCCAGCATTTGGCTTTCCTGCTTAAAGCACTACTCTCACTGCCTTTCTATCCTGGATGCTAACTTTTTGCTTTTCCTTGTATCTTTTTAGTCTTCTTTGCTGTTTCCCCTGCCCCGCCCTGCCCTCCCCCCTGGATCCCCTCTTTTTCTCTTCTGCTTTCTCTCTTTTCTCTTCTCCTGGCTTCTCTCTGTTCTCTTTTCTTCTCTCTTCATCCTTCCTTTCATTCAGTTTCCAAGTTTTAAGGATTATCTGTCCACTAGGAGGGAGGCACAGTGGTTCAGAGGGAAAATTCTCTCGTTTCACGTGGAAGACCTGGTTCAGTTCCCAGCCAGTGCACTGCAGGTGCACCCACCACCCACCTGACAGTAGAGGCTTGCGTGTTGCTGTGACACTGAGCAGGATTCAGCAGAGCTTCCTCACTGAGGTGGCCTAGGAAGAAAGGTCTGGACTGCCACTTGAAAACCAGCTCATGAAAACCCTGTGGATCACAGTGGTCTGATTCCTAAGTGATCGTAGGAACGATCCAGAACGGGGCAGTTTCCATCCATTGTGCATGGGTTCTGCATGAGTCGGGGGCTGACTTGATGGCAGTGAACAACACCACCACACACCAGTGACTGTCAAAAGTCTATCTCCCTCCACAGCCTCCCCCTTCAGCTCCTGTCTCATACATGCCACACAGTCAACATCTCAAACTTCCCATCCCCACAGAGAAATTCTGGATCTTCCCCCTACAAGCTCATACCTAGTCTTCTGCATTTCACTAAATGGCATCCCATCCACCCAGCCGTTCAGGGAAACAAACAAAATAGAGAAGATTCTTGGTTGTCCACCTTTCCAGTCGTGTAAGGGCTGCCCCATTGTGCAGTTCCAGTGGGGACAGCTTTCATTGCAGCACTTGCAAACATCTCCCCTTTGCACAGTGTAAGGCCTTAGCCCTGTGATATTATTCTGTATCTTACTTGTTAGGAAAACCACAGGTAGGATTTTTGTTTTGTTACATTTTAATCAAATTCTGTGCCCTAACATCCTAACATCACTTCTTTCAAGTAAGGTAAGTGTCCTCTGACAGAAAACAAATGACACTAAGTTTGTACTGGTATTTTACTAAAATTGAAACTTCCTCTACTAGTTATTAGTAATTTATACTGTATTTGCATAAGGATCGTCATAGAGGACTCTGCTTTCTTTCTGGCAGTTTGATAAACACTGAAGCATTAGCTTTTATATATCCCACAATACAAGTTCATTTAGTTAATAAGAAATATCTCGATGGCACTTGGCTTGGCTGGCTTCGCCCCTTTCCACCTAATATTGTTACTATTTATCACTGCTCAATTTTATTCAGCCAGGGCTTGCTTCTCCACTATTATGACAGATTTTAATAGATTTAACTCTGGTAGCCTCTAGAACACAAACATTAAAACTAATTACCGAACTCACAGGTACAAGCAGAAAGAAACCATGCTGTGTCCCTTGTAGATGACTGGAATGAAAGCCAAGTGCTGTCGAGTCTGGAATAGCACTTTGTAATATGTAACCAACCAGCTCAAGATCTAGACAGACTCAGGTTTGAGTCTTAGCTCCAGCACTTAGGGCTGTGTCACGTGGACAAATTAATCTCTGGAACACAGAGTTTCATGTGAAAATAAGATCAAATTCCCAGGGTTATTTCTTCAATTAATGAGATTAATATACGCAAAGTATCTGAAATATAAAGGGCACTTAATAGATGATAGAGGTTTTGTTGTTTTATTACTGTTTTGGTCTTCCACGTGAGTTGGTATCCTCAGCCCTTCTAATCAATCAGAAGTGGTTCCATCAAGGTTTATGTTTATGAAATGTTTTACCCTACGGCACTTGGCTTTGGCTAGAGCAGTTAGATTGAAAATGATCAAATTCCAGCTCTCAAAGTCCAGATTTTGTGAGCTGTTTCAAAAGAAGCCATTCATTACTCAGGAATTCATCTGAATAAATGAGAACTGCAATTACTTCCTATCTGAGAAGGAATCACCACAGGAAATGGAAAATGGAGCACCCATCCAGGGAGGCACCCACCGGTCCCAAAATATTAAAGACAGTGTGTACCTCTGCTTAGGCATTTTGTCTCCATCCTTCTCGAAGACAAGGACAGCAGATGCTTCAGAACAGAGTGTGTTCTTCCTCTTGTCAGAACTCTGGGTGCACTTACTTCATTGTGAGAAATTAAATTGACATTTCCAGAAGAAACTAAAAGGACCTATAACACAGCAACAAATCAGGAACTCATGTGCAGCTCTGAATCAAAATGTCTCTGTTCCCCTAACCTTGTAAACGAAGTTCTGGGTTCAAAAGTGTGAGTATTTTCCGCACATCGCCCTCTTCACAGTAAGACAGACATACTTGCAGTCAGGATGCCTTGAATCGAAACCTTGCTAGAACTTCCAAACAAGACTGTAGAGTTATCTGGTTTTTCTATTCTTTCAAACGTGTCAGATACAAGGAGTCCCACTCAGTAGGACTGGCCACTGTCACTGATCCTCTTGGAAACTTCCTACCCAGCATACACCACTGCATTGTTCTCCAGAAGACAAGTGGTAGTCTGGAACCACAGCATCTATCAGTATACCGGGAGTTGGAAGCAGGAAAAAGGAGCAAGGAGGCACTGAATCAAATTTATCCCTGAAATTTGGCAGTCAAAGGAAAGCTCCTCCGGCTGTAACAGCCGTGGAACTGTCAAGGTCATGCAGCTGATTAGACCCCGAGTGACCTGATTCAGGTTCCAGAGATCGAACTAGTAAGTTTGGTCTCCTGACGGGTGACGAACCGGGATATCCCCGCCCCAGAGCACAAGAGGATGCATCCTTTTTAGGAGGAAATGACAGAAAAGTTTATTAAGCGAAAGTATGTTCCGAAGAGGGAACGTGTCAGTCTCTGTGAGAGGAAAAAGACCCAGTATACATTTTTGGGGAGCTTTTTACTGGCAAAAGCAAGCGATGCTGTCATAGATGAGAGGGGAGGTAGTAACTTGGTTTTTGATTGGATTTGAGGCTAGGTACCACTTCACAACTGCCAGGAGGAATTGTTATTATTTGCATCACAACTGCCAGGAAGAACTCATATTTGCATCACAAACTGCCGGGTAGAACTGTTGATATGTGGCAGATCAGGTTCCCTTGGTAACCTCATCAACACTGTGTGTGTTCTATAATGTAAACCATGACCTTTGTTATCCCTAGAAAATGTTACATTCTGGAGTAAAATATGTTAGTATGTGGCAATACAGATCAGGTTCCCTAACTAACCTTGACAGGACCAGTGATGTATTCGGGGGCTTCCATTATTTCTATCAATCCTAAGCCATCTGACACAGCTGTTTGCAGAGTTCTATTGGAGAACCTAAACTCCCAAACATGACGTAGTAGGTGCCCTACATCCTCACATCTCCAGCCTCAACCCCCAAAGATTGCTTAGGAGCCCTGGTGACACCCTAAGGAAACTGAACTCCATCAGACCCCACAACTCTGAAAGCACCCACATTGGGGTTGTAGCAGAGGGTGAAATACAATAGTATCTGCAGTCACAAAAACCACAGATTGCTATGAATCCCTCAAGGAAAACCCAAAATGTCACTTCATTTCTGCTCAAAATAGAAAATACAATAATTGTTAGTGTGTAAAAATCCACAACGACAGTTGAATTAGTGTTTATGGGAGACATGGTGTTTCCCAGTTGTCATGACAACACTGATATCTCCTCACAGCTTCTATCCATGTTCATGTGTTGCATTAATTTAGAACTTGACCGGCAAGCTAACAAGAACACCTGTAGCTCTTATGGGTTCTCTATGTTTTGTCAATTAAAGTGACAAGAAAATGTTGAGAAGATACTTAATCACAAGGCAAGTGCTCACTGTGGCAGTAGTTTCTACAGAGACTCTATCTCCAAGCGAACATTGCCTCAAATCAGTGTTTACTCATGAGGAAGTCTGGAGGAGGGGATTTCTGTAATGCAAGTGTGAACTGTGGCACCAGTGTTTGAAAATTCTATTTCTTTCATGGCTGTCTGCCAATTTTTCATTAACACCCACTTAACTGCAAATAATAAAGTGCATTTTTCCATTGAGACATGGGATGCAAATTAGTTATTAGGATGCAAAATTTTGAACAGGAAGGAAATATTAAGATCTTCTGGATAGGCCTTGTTTTTCAATTGAAGAAACTAAATGAACTCAGGAAGGGAAGTGATTCAGTGTCTTAATTACCTAATGCTACTTTAGTAGAAATACCACACATGGAGGCTTTTACAAAGACAAATCAATTCTCTCACAGTCTAGGAAGCCAGAAGTCTAAATTCAGGGTATTGGCTCTAAGGGAAGTCTTTCTCTCTTTGTTAGCTCTGGAGGAAGGTCCTTGTCATCCATCTTCCCTAGTGGAGGAACTTCTCAACACAAGAACACCAGGTTCAAAGTACACACTATTCTGGCTCTTGTTTCTTGGTGGTACGAGGTGTCCCTGTCTCTCTGCTGGCTTTTCTCTTTTATGTCTCAAGAGAGATTGACTTAAGATACAATGTTATCTTGTAGATTAAGTCCTGTCTCATTATCATAACTGCCTCTAACCCTACCTCATTAACATCATGAGGTGGAATTTATAACACAGGAAAATCACATCAAATGACAAAGTGGCAGAGGATCAGACAATACTGGGAATCCTGGCCTAGCCAAGCTGACATACATTTTGTGGAGACACAATTCAATCCATGGCACTCAGGAAAATAGGTCATTAAACTCAGTGGGGTCAGAGCAGGAGTCTGTACCCCCTCCCAACAGTGCCCAGTTGCCAAGGCCCATCACCCACAGAAGCCCCTGTGAGCAAAGCTACGCGCCTATGTGACGGTGGGCGGAGGCATCTCACCCTTGGCATATTTTTGGCTGTACTCTCCCTGATAATATTTTGCATCCTAATTAAACTTTCCTCAAAGGTACCCTCCCATCTCCCAGCACAAGGATTAAGGAAGATGCCTTCTAAGAAGGGCTTTACAACCCCCTCGGCTTAATGAATCCCAACACAGCACTCCCAGCCCAGGAAAGCCAAAGCCGGCCCAGTCCCGCTGGCTTCCCCCAACCACACGTCTCCCTCCACATGTGAAATACAAGATTGCAGGAAGCCCCTGGGAAGCTCCCCAGGGACGACTCCCCGCACAGCCCTTAGATAATAGACATCCCACTCCCTGCATCAGGAAGATGGATAGACTCCCAATTTTATTATAATTGGTATGGCAGATGAGCAAATACTAAAGAAATATCCTTCTTAGAACAGCTTAAGAGAGGCATAGGGTGAGGGAAGGTAGGCGCTTACTGTTCCCACAGGAAGAGATAAAATAAGAGCAAAGAAGGAACAAATAGAGACAGCCAGATAATAACCATTAGATGAGTCTACCCTTCTCCCTGCACCTTTAACCTCAAGGCATAGATAGAGCTGACTGAGCTCAAGGCATAGCTTTGTTTTCACTGTTAATTATCACCACAATATACTTGTCTCGGGCCTTTACCTAGAGGGCCCTAATGATTAACACGAAAATAGACCACTGTCTCAGGCCATTATCTAGAAGGCCCTAATGATTAACCTGAAAAGAGACCAGGAGGTATCAATTCCTTGCTAGCCAACAGCTCACGTGGTCAAAGAGCAGAGTGAAAATCAGGTCACCTCATCAATTATATAAAAAATAAAGACAGGCCTTAACAGGCTGCTGACCTCCAGATTCCTGGTTGTCTGAGTCTCTCTTCTTCACCGATGCCACCCATCCCTTCGTGATCCCAGACCCTGCCGAGGCTGGCCCCCAGCACCCAGTGAAGCCTCTCCTGCTCCTTCCCTGGCAACATCTCTACAAAACCTTTTCCAAAAGGTTGAGGCAAGGTTGCAGGTAAAGGATGTTCAAAATGCCTCCTTAAGGATGATAACCTTCATCTAGAAAAATATACTCCTTCCTCTGGAGTCACTTAGAAAATTAAACCTAACTCTGAACAGTGAGCAATTTTCCTAATTTCAAATGTGATTGCAGGCACTCTCTGATTATACACACAGAGTGATGAATATGCAACATGAAGCATAAACAAGATACACATTTAAAAAATATTTTGCAATATGATTTTTATCACTAAGGTTTTTTTCTCCCCTTTAAGACATAAATCATTGGCAGCCAACATTATAAAGAAGCAATTTTCATGAAAAACGTTCATTTATATTCATGTTTTTCAAAGTCCAGCTGGTTAATCAGGTACATTTACACTTATTAATAAGCAGGAAAAAAAAAAGTTGCCTGCCATATCCTCTCAATGGAAGCTTCTCTGCTTTGCCACTTTTTTTAGATAAAAATTCTTTGGATAGAATTTTGAGTAACTTAAAATAAAAGGATCTTCAGTATCTGAGTAAGAGATTTATCTTGATTTAAAGGGTTGCCTGTATTTAATTATTTTAATCTCAAAAATAGTTAAAGGTGGAAATTTTAAGGGAAGAACAATTCTGTCTAAAGACCCTCCTTTTCTTAACAAGGAACATAGTGTTACAGTTGTCTATTTAAAGTTGAAACCTGGAAACTGACTTTACTCCCTAAGTAGATGTAATTTATGACAGGGTTTTATTAACATTTTATTTTTATTATGGTCAGAGTTTCCAAGAACACATCAAACAGAAAAGTAAGGATTATATTCATGGCAAAAACTGAGGAAAAAAATAGAAAGAGAAGGGACTCAACAGGTATCATGTACCTGCTATAGGTAAAGTCATAGCTTTAGGTAACCCCTTTCTACACTGTAAAGAGTATTTGAAATTTGGGAAGAAGGTAATTTAACATTGGGGATTGGTTGGGTGGTACAAACAGTTAATGTGCTTAGCTGCTAACTAAAATGGGAGACTTGAGTCTGTCAGAAGTCACTTCACAAGAAAGGTCTGGCAATCTAGTCTCTATGCAAAAGCAGCCATTGAGAAAACTGAAGTAGGTGGTAGGCATAAAGAACTGAGCAGGACTTAGTCCATTTTCTCTGCATACACCTGTTTCTCTTGAAGTCCTAGTTTCCTTGCTCTGCCAACCCCAGGAAGATTATACATTAACCTATAACCCACTGAAACTGTGAGCAGGGGAGATGATGTACCAGGCAGTGAGGTACAAAAGAATCTTTGCAAATCACTGAACAGGTGCAAGAGTCAGTCACCGATCCCTTGTCCAGATAACTACTGCCAGAGGACAGCTGGAAGAACTTCAGATAGACCCCCTCCAGGCTCCAGACATCCATCTCCAGACTCCTTTCACAAATTACCCACATTCTTCCATGACTACTCTCCCCCATACCTAAATGCGTACACGCAAACACTCACCTTTGTTCACCCTAACCTACTCCATAAAAACCCTCAGCCTGGCTGAAGAAGGCAAACAGGCTTTAGAGGACCTGATTCCCCCTTGTCTCCTGTATGGAAACCCTGGTGGCACAGTGGTTAAGTGCAACAGCTACTAGTCCAAAGGTTGGCAGTTCAAATCTACCAGGAGCTCCTTGGAAACTCTATGGAGCAGTTCTACACTGTCCTACAGGGTCGCTAAGAGTTGGAATTGACTTGATGGCAGTGGGTTTGGTTTTGGTTTTGTATTTTGTATATTGATATACAATAAACCTCTTGATCACCCACCTCACCCCTGTCTCAGTATTGGCTTTGCAGCAGGTGGCACAGATTTGTGCTTTGCAGTAATAAAAGCTCATGGAGCACATTTCTACTCTGATGCACGTGAGGTCACCATGCATCTGAAGCAACTTAATGACAACTAGTGTTATCCAGAATTGAAAACTCATCCTCTAGGTGAGAATTCTCCAACTATTTCAGTCTTGGTAAGAGAGAGGCCCACTTCCTACTATAGCCCAAAAGGCTAGTCTCTTCTTCTCTCTGTCCCCTCTATGCCAAGAGACAGGCATGTGTGGACTGGAATCAGTCAATCAGATACTCACACCCAGGATTTGGTATCTGAGGCAGCAGTGGGCCAGTATAAGGAGCCCTGGTGGTGCAGTGGTTAAACATTTGACTGTAACCAAAAGGTCAGAGATTTGAGCCTACTAGTTGCTCCACAGGATTAAGATGTGGCAGTCTGCTTCTGAAAAGCCTATAGCCTTAGAAACCCTATAGGTGCAGTTCTTCCCTGTCCTATAGGGTCACTATGAATCAGAACCCACTTGATGGTAACAAGTTTGGTTTTAGTGTGCCAGTAACTGGCTATCTGGGAAAACAAAGCAAAAACCAGTTAAAGGGTGTAGCATTTGCCAGTTTCCATGGTGTAAATATGAGGTCTGACTACTAAGTTTGCGAACTCATCCTGGAAAACATGCTATATCCCTCATTGCTGAGTATCACTATGGTCACCTTGAAAGTACTCCACTTGGGAAGCTATGCACTGATGCCAGTGCCTAGTCCACTCTTCAGAGCAATTTTGGAACTCTTTCTGGAATGGCCATCACAGCTGTCGTATTACCCTTGATGTCCTAAACATCATCAAAATATCTTCCTTTCAATATTTCCTTTATCTCTGGGTAAAGAAAAAAGGCACCAGGGGCCAGATCAGGAGAAGAGAGAGGGTGTTCCAGTACAGTCACTTGCTTACTGGCTAAAAACTCCCTCACAGACAGTGTCATATGAGCTGGTACATTGTCATGATGAAAGCAAGAACCATGAGTTGTTGGCAAAAAGTTCAGGTAGTTTTCATCTAACCATTTCATGCAGCCTTTTCAGCACTTCCAAAATAGTAAACTTGGTTGACTGTCCAGTCAAATTTCATAATGAACAATCTCTCTGATATCAAAAAATGTTAGCAATATTCTTGTGACTCTTGATTTGGATTGATGGAGAATCAGCTGACTTCCACTGTGCACTTGAATGCTTTGTTTCAGGGTTGTATTGATACACCTATATTTCATTGCCATTGATAACATGGCCCAAAACATCATCTTGCCTCTCCAAAAGGTCTTGGCAAACTTCAACTCTCCTTTGCATTTCTTCATGGGTGAGCTCCTTCAGGACCATTTTTGCACACACCTTTCTCACGCCAAGATTTTCATAACTGTTTCTCTAGTGATGTTTACTTGGTATGCTATGCTTTTCACAGTCAGCCAATGATTTTGACACACAATTTGACAAATTTTTGCAATGTTTAAGTCAGTTCTGCTTGTTACTGGCTGCCATGACATCTCTTCATCAGTGATGCTTTCTGTCCTCTCAGAAAAATGTTTAATCCATTGATACACTGTCATTTTTCTCATGACATTATCCCCATAAACTTGCACTAACACATCTCTGATTTCACTTCCACTTTTGCCAAGTTTAACAAAAATTTAATGTTTATTCATTACCCTAATTCAAGCTCCAACATTCTCACGACAGCACACAAAACAAAACAACAACAATAATGAACACCACTCTGCAAGACATGACCACACATTGACACAAACACAGCTGTGAGATACCGATATGCTAAGATTATGAAACCTCACCAAGTTGTTGATACAGTGCTACCAATGGAAGCACATGGTGGCAAGCTGCAAACTTAATTGTCAGAATCTGTAGCTCCAGGGGAAGGCTTTCTTTGCTGGATCAGGAGGAAGGTCTTGCCATCCACTTTCCCCTGGACTGAGACATAGGGATCCTAGTTCTTTACAATGGGTGCTCTCAGCTCTGACACAGCTTCTTGGTGGTATGAGGTCCCCAAATCTCTCCGCTGGCTTCTTTCCTTTATATCTGAAGAGATTGCCTGAAGGCAGAAAGCAATCTTAAACACTGAGTCCTGCCCCACCGATACAACTGCAGCACATCCAACCTCATTAACATCGCAGAGGCGGGATTTATAACATTAAGAAACATCATACAGTATCAGGAATCAAGGCCCAGCCAAATCACCATACACATTTTTTGGATAACACAATTCAGTCCATGACAATTTCTATTATCAACTTTGGCTCTTTTTCCCTTTTGTCTGGCTTCCGTTAATTCCTGTTCCTTTTCTGACCCCCTTTTTTTTTCACCTTCCTGACAATTCTTAAGAATCTTGATAGCCTGTCAGTAAATTCCTTTACTGCTGAAGTCATCAAAATTGATTTCCATTGCTTGCAACAAAGAACACTGACACACTTTTAATTAAGCCTTGTAAGATCATATGATTATCTCCAGTGTACAGATGAGGTAATGAAACTATCCACTCAGTCCTCTGGCTACACCTAACTGCAAGGGACACTGGGAAATACAATTTACCTATACATCTAGGAAGAAAAGAATGTCATGGACTTTGATGAGCCTATTTAATCAGAAGTAGCCATTTGTCATGTTACATGAATTAGAAATTAACTTACCTTGTATTTGCCATCATTCATTTTGGGGTCTACTTTTTACTGAACGTAATTTATGCTTTGGAGCCCTGGTGGTGCAGAAGTTAAGAGACTGGCTGCTAATCAAAAGGTCAACAGTTTGAATCTAACAGCTTCTTGAACACTATGATTTGGATTCAACTTGACAGCAATAAGTTTGGTTTTTGGTTTTGCTAACTCGTTGTCATCAAGTCGACTCTAACTCACAGCAACCTATAGGACAGAGTAGAACTATCCCATAGGGTTTCCAAGGAGCAGCTGGTAGAACTGCTGACCTTTTGGTTAACAGCCAACTTCTTAATCACTGTGCCACAAGGGCACCAACTAATATCCAGGTTCTATGCCCTGCAAATGCACCTCATGTGAAGCTACCATCTGTCAATGGAGAGCTGCATGTTACTATAATACTGAACAGGTTTCAGCATAGCTTCCAGACTAAGACAGGCTAGGAAGAAAGACCTAGCAACCTGCTGCCAAAAATCAGCCAATGAGAACATTATGGGTCATAATAATTCCATCCGTAACTGATCTTGGGGCTGATATAAGACCAGGCAGTATTTCATTCAATTGTCATGGGGTTATTATGAGCTGGGGCCAACTTGACAGCAGCTAACAACAATGCAATGTTCAGCAAACGTACAGACTTGTATGCAGGAAATCTTTGTCTATAACATTATACACAACATGGGCTTACACTTGGTCATAACAAGTTAAACATAGCACTTCCACTTGTGAGTATTCTTCACTGGCTCAACTCGATAGCTTTGCATTACAGGGCTGCAGAGGTCAAGACTGAAAGTACATAGCCCTCCCAAACTGCTCTCTCACTCAGTTCCCAGACCAGATGTCCCAGTGCCTTCTAGCTATCTTGCAAATGTGCACTTTTGATCACCAAGAGCCACCAATAAAGAGCAGGAATAGAATATTGCAAACACATTATAACTTCTGAAACAGGTCTCCAAGTTCCCACACTGGTACTGGCATCATATTTCACCTGCCATGGGCATCCATCCTTTCACTGTTATAATGACAGGTACAGATAACAATCCTGGCCAATGAATAGCAAAATCTAAGAAAGTAGGGAAAAAGTGTGCATTAGAGTTCTCACCTTACTTATGAAAATGGAGCAAATTATTATCCCTTTTCAAGTTGCATTAACTTGGTTAGACTAGTGGAATACTATTCAGTGCAGTAAAAGAGGTAGTTTACTAAGTGGTCTTTTCCCAAAAGGCTTAAAACATCTGCAAAACTTGAGCAATTTACTTGCTTTTCATAAGGAGCAAAGTTCTTTTGAGAAATAATTTCTTTGCTTCTGAAAATGGAAGAAATGAGTCATTAACAACAGCACATTGATCAACAGTCTGTTGACTATACCTGTGTAGATTTGAGAACATATGTCAAAGATTGAAGCAACACACTCTATCCTAATTTATAACATACAAACATGTGTGTCTCTATAGATACATGTATGCACAGAAACATACATGTACATATACACATGACATGCTTTTTAATAAAGTATCTACTCTTTCCATACAGTGTACTTAAGTGCATATATACATACATACATACATATGTATAGGTATAAAACATATTTTAGATAGATATAGATAAAATAGATATCTCAGTCTTGAAGAACATGGCAACAGGATCCAGCCTAATGACTAATGATTCAGCTAGGGCAATCCAAGCCGAAAAGTAACAGCCATATTTGGAAAGAAGGACTATTGTAACACTGGTACTACTAGGCTTTCAAAATATCAGTAGGGATCTCCTTCATGATTAAGTGAGTGATTAGTGGTTCTAAAATATCACCTCTCTTACATAACTTATTTGGCTGCCTACAGAATGTTTACAACCTACTCTAAATTAAAGACTATTTTTACTGCTTTTATCTTATTGTACCTATTATGTTTTTTTATAACTATTAGTTAATATGCATGCTATTTTTTGTCCTGATATTCATGAAGTGACAAGAAAGCTCTACGTAACAACTTCAATCAATTTCAGTACAACTGATCATTAGATTCAGGCAGAAATGGTGCTGCCAGGGAAGCATGAGTTAGATCCTGCCTCCTCCAAAACATTTCTCCCTCAGCCTATGATATTACTACTGGAAAATGAGTCTAAAAGATTAGCAAGCCAGGCAAGGGACATTTGAAGAATTTTCCCAAAGTTGCTTTTCCTTTGTGGATGCTTGTACATCATTTAAAACTCAAGCTCGGACGTCTTAGCTTCCAGGAGGCCATCATGACAACTCACCTTCCAAAGTCCAATCTGTAATTAAGTACTTGACCCAGGTCTCACTTGCTCCCTCAGCTACTCTTACTTAGCTCTCTCAGTGCACTTATCATATCATATTCATAGCTCCATCTCTCCTTCTAGACTGTGAGTTACTTGAGGATGAGGACTATGCCTTTGATCACTGGAGTCCAGCCCCAAGTACACCGAGGTAGGCTTGGGGAGAGACCTACCACTGCCACATCTAAATGTCTTATGTCCTTTTACAAGCTCTGTTAGTCGCTCAGTATCTATACTCAGAGTCAGTAGCCTAGTGTCGTTTGAATCCATCCTTCTCCAAGAAATCTAGAGAAGGCAAGCTCAACCCTAATCCTATACCTTGTCTAAAACCCAAACTCCCCCCTAGTGTTGTGCCAGTTCCTGGAGAGGTGTGGGGTAAGATGTTGCTATGGGGGCTTTCTCTGCTTCCTGGCTCTGTTTCTACATGTGCAGTTTCTATTCTAAGTCACATTAGCCTAAACCTGAAACTGATCTCCTGACATAATTTCAACCCCAATCCTATCTGCTCAAAACACCCTTGAATGCAGTTAACTTTTCTGAGTGCTGGGGCATCATAGGAAAGGGCCATAGATGGGAACAACTCTAAGGCATGAAAAAGAAATTTCTGTTCTTAAGAGTTGTCTCAGCCTCCCTAATTTTTAGGATTTACCTTTCAACCCAGATTGTGTCTAAATTTCTGCTCACACTCTCTTCTCAAGGGTTGCTATTGTTGGAGGCTGTTGAGACAATGCCGACTCACAGCAACCCCTGTGACTGAGTAGAACGGCCCCTGGAGGTTTTATTGGCTGTAACCCTTACAGAAGCTCCAGGTCTTTTTCCTGTAGAGCCAATGGATGGATCTGAAGCACCAGCCTTACAGCCAGCAGCTCAGTGCTTAGCCATTAGCACCACCAAGACTCCTGCTTAAGGGGAATAAAGTGATATAAAATAAAATATCAAGCTATGATACGAGATAGACAGAACCTAAATGCATACTCCGAAGCCAGTTTGAAAAGCCACACACTGTCTGATTCCAGCTCTACAATATTCTGGAAAAGATAAAACTATAGAGACAGTAGAAAGTTCAGTAGTTGCCAGGCACTCAGGAAGAGACAAGAAGGGATAAAGTAGAGCACAGAGTATTTTAAGGGACATGAAACTGGTCTGCCTGATACTGTAATGGTGAACACATCACATTGTACACTTGTCAAGACCTGTGAGAGTGTACAACACAGAGAGTGTGAATTACGGACTTCGGTTAATAATAATATATCAATATTAATTCATCCACACTAATGCAGATGTTAATAATAACCAAAACTCTGCTGGGGGTGAGAGGGTATTTGGGAACTCTCTGCAGTTTCTGAGAGATTTTCTTATAAACCTAAAAGTGCCCTAAAAAACTAAAGTCTATTAAAAAAAGGCAAAAAGTAAGTTAAGATAAAATAAGCATGTAATGCAATATAAAATAAAATCTTCCCTCCTTGCCACATACAGAGGAGTTGAGGGGTGCATATTTGTTCCCTCAGTAATCGCCCATACAGAAGCCTCATCATCTCACCTTCACAGCATGCACTCCCCAAGCAAAGATAGTAAATTCTTTTGCCAGTTGTTAAAGCACTTTATTGTATATTCATCCCATTACTCCTATACCAAAAGAAACCCATGGCCCTCGACTTGATTCTAGCTCATAGTAAACCCTACAGGACAGAGTAGAACTGTCCCATAGGGTTTCTGAGGAGTGATGGGTGGATTCCAACTGTTGACCGTTTGGTTAGCAGCCTAGACTCTTAACCACTGTGCCACTAGGGCTCCATCATCTCTGTAGTAGCTTACAAAACATTTTCACATAAATATATAATTTTAACAACCCAGTCAGGTAGTTAGGGCAGGTGCCATTACAAGTCTCATCTTATAGATAAGGATACTGAAGCTTAAAGGTCAGTCAGAAAAATGCATCATTCAAACCTGCATCTTTAGATGCCAGTGATGAAGATTTTTTTTAGTCATTGCCTCCTCCCTACAGGCCAGTGGCCACAGCTCAGGGGTGTTGTGAATAACCACTGTTCCCTGAGAGGGAGGCAGAGAGTCCAGCAGCAGCCTTTCAGCTTCTAGAGAAATCAGTTTTGCTGTCTCAGATGTAGAGAGTGGGATAGATATGCTGAGGCTTCATTTTAAAAAGACGTGAATGTCATTTTAGCTCCCAGTGAGAAGGACTCGAGTTCCAACTCGACTCAGGAGTTCTAACTCTGCTCAAGAACTCATACAACCACATGGATGATACTTCTGAGAAACTTCTGTTGACTGAGAAAATTTCTTTAGAATTCTTGTTGTAACTCTTTATTTGTAGAGACTAGAATTTTTAGAACTCTGCGAGTAGAAAAATACCCCAGTAATGTAGTTTGGTGTGGGAGGTAGCCACACTATTCATGCTAAGGACATGTATATAGATGAACGTAGACCAAAAAGAAAACAACGTTCAGTGGAACTATCAACTTAAAAAAAGGAAAATGAACATGTGTGATTCTTGCTGCATAGTGCTCAATAGCTTTGTAGTTTTCAAATGACAAAGAACCACTGAGCCAGTGGTTCACATTTGCAGGTTAACTGTATTTTACACAGTCTCTGCTTAGCTGCCTATTAATTAAGACACAAGATAAATATGCTTTGAGAGGCTCACGGAACTCTTGAGTGTTTTTATTTTGAAAAGTTGTTCCTTGGAACATTACTGGCACATTTCCAGTGTTAAGCACAAAATGCAACACTTGGACCTGGATTTACTGTGGCAATATAATGAGTTCTTTCCCTTACTCAGAAACCCTGATGACACAGTGGTTAAGTGCTGTATCAGCTAACCAACAGATTAGCAGTTTGAGTCCACCAGATGCCCCTTGGAAACTCTCTGGGGCAGTTCCACTCTGTCCTATAAGAGCTCTATGAGTCAAAATTGACTCGATGGCAATGGATTTTATCTCCCTTACTCATCACTGCCTCCCTACACATATGAAGGCCACATTCCCATGATTAGTTGGGTGACAGACCCACTGTAATTTATTGAGTGCTCTTCCCCTCTTCCTCCTCTCCCTCACAGTGTTTTCACTGGCTAATTCTTAGAAGTAGACTGCTAGATCTGTCTTCCTGGTCCATATTAGTCTGAAAGCTCCAGTGAAACCCATTCAGCATCAGAGCAACATGCAAACCTCTTTGACAGATGAGCAGTGACTGCTCAGCAGGTGTATTGGCTAGGTACTTAAGTCTTTGCATGGAAGGCAGAAATTCTACTGCTAAAGTACCAACACCCCCTACATCTACCACAGAGAACAGATAATAGTTAGCAAGGAAAATTTTGCCCCTCCCCCACTAAATACACAATATACAAACACCAAGACTTAAGAAAGATAAATTAGAAGGTAACCATTGGCTTAGCAGAAGGAGCCTCCAGAAAGCCTCTGCAAACAGTGAACTCCTAATGCATACTGGATTCATTTCTAAAGCTTCCTGCCTGAGTGTCTTATGAGGATTAAACAAAGTAATACATGTTTCTGGTGTATACTGTTCACTCAACAAGTGTCAATTATTATTTTACTGAATTTGTGACCACTGAATTTCTTGCAAATGCATCAAGTAACTCCATTGTAACTCCTTGATGACAAAAGAAACACTTTATTCATTTTTATATGCTTCATAGTAACTAATACTTCCTTGCACAGGATTTCCAATACATACTTATTGTTTGTTTTTAAAATATATCTACTATAAAGCTAGTGCATTGAAGATTCCTATCTATTTGGGTTTATTGGATTTAAATATCAGAAATCCTTTCTTAAGAGGAGCAAGATGTGTAGCTGATGCTACATCTAATAGAATTAGAGCAGTAGATCTCTTCCAGGTGTACTCCAAACACTGGTGCCAATAGATCTGACTTTTTTTTTCTTATGATTGAATGAAAATGTACATTTCCGTATAAATTCGCGTGCTGACCTACATGCAGCTTCCACTGCTGTCCCTGGACAGTGACAGCACACTCTTCCACTCTGCTCCATACATGTCTTGTCTTCCCCAAAGTGTCCTATATTCTCCTCTTCACCCATTCTCCTTCCTCCAGTATGAGGTCAACAGGACGACCTCTCATAAATGCCTAGAACCATAAAGTGCCCACACAATATGGTCAGTCTGTGTAGATCTGACTTCTTGATGAAAAAATGTTTGCATCATTTCTGTTCACTCTTTTAATAGCTTTTAAGAAAATTCCTGAGGACTAAAAGGGATATGTGCTCTTGACATAGAGAACTTGTGTTTTATTAAAAAAAAAAAAAAGAAAGAACGAAAAGTCTTTTTGAAGACCTGTTCTTTTCTATACCCTTGCAAATTGTATTTGAAAATATATATAGGGAAAATATACACTGTTCAGAAAAATAGCAAAGCTATAAACTAGATTGAATTTACCAAATTGTGCAAGATCCTTTTAGATAAAACTATAAACTATTATTGAAGAATATGTCTGCTTTTGAATGGGACAGTATATGTAAATATTCAGTTCTGACTCCATAAGTTAATCTGTAAATTCAGTGCAGATTTAATGAAAATCTCCCAAATAATTTTTTAAGTAACATGGCAAGACTATTCTAAAATTTATATGACAGAGTAAATGTAAAGCAGTAAAGAACATAAATTTTGGAAATACAGAACAAATTCTAAGACTTTTACTTTCTAATATCAAACATTAGATAAGTGAAATAGATAAGTGAAAAGTTGGTGGTTTGAATTCACTCTATATGGCATCAGAATAGAAAAGTGGGTCCTAGGAATAGAATAGAAAATCCACATTTATACAGAAATTTAGTATATGCTTTTGTTGTTGTTGTAAACTAACTCGATGGCACCTAATAACAACAAAAGGTAGTATTTCTAATTAGTGGATGGACTATTTAGTTTAAGATGGTGGGTCAACTAGATGGTCACTGGAAAAAGAAATAAAATACAACTCTATTTCATGCTTAGTTACAAATTAATTCCAACTGGATTAAAGTCCTCAAAGAGAAAGAAAAATATAAAAGCATTCAAAACAAATACAGGAAAACATGTGTAGAAAGTTTTTTTTTAGGTTACAAAAACAAAAATCTGTATACAAAAGTCAACTGCTTTAAAATAAAAATACCTTTGTTTGCAAGTAGTGTCATAAAGAAAGAAGTAGAAAAACAATAGATAAGTGAAAAGTTGGTGGTTTGAATCCACTCATTGGCTCTGCAGGAGAAAGACCTGATGATTTGCTCCCATAAAAACTGTAGCCTAGAAAACCCTGGGCACTCAGTTAGAACGGGAGAATAATGAAGAACAAAATTCAAATTCACACACACAAAAAAAAAAAATCAGAGTTACTGGACTGACAGAAACTAAAGCAACCTCTGAAACCATTGCTCTTAGAAACGTTTTTAGCTTGGAACTGAAGTCACTTCCAGTGGTCACCTTTCTGGCAAATAATAGACTGGCCCATGAAATAAACAACATCCATGAGAAGTGTGCTCCTTTAAATAGTCAACTATTTGAGACCAAACAGTCAACACTGACCCAAAAGCAAAGATGAGGAAGGAAAGAAGGGGCAGGAAAACTGAATGGATGGAAACTGAGCTGGCAGGGTAAAAATGGTTTGAGTACTGACACGTTGGGTAGACTGTAACCAATGTCACAGAACAACTTGTGGATGAATCGTTGAATGAGCTCTAACTTGCTGTGTAAACTTTCACCTAAAACACAATAACATTAAAAAAAAAAAAAAAGAACAAACAAACCCTTTGGAGCTGTTCTATTCTATCATGTGGAGTCATTATAGTGGAAAACGGACACAATGGCACCTAATAACAGGAAAAGACACTTCAACATATATCTTTAGCATATATGATGGATGTCCTGATAAATGCTACAGTTTGGATGAACCTTGAAAACACTATGCTGAGTGAAGTAAATCAATCACAAAATAACAAATAGGGTATGATCTCACATACATGAAATATCTGGACTAGGCAAATGTATAGAGACAAAGTTTACTAGTGGTTATCAGTGGTGGGAAGATGGGGGAAATGTAGAGTCACTATTTAAGAAGCAGTGAGTTTCTGTTTATGATGATGGGAAATTTGGCAGTGGAGACTGGTAACATTTCAACATGATTAACGTAACTGATGTTATAAAACTGAACACATAAAAGAGGTTGAATTGGCAATGTTGTGTCATATATATCATTACAACAATTTTTTTAAAAAGAGATTGCCTCCTTGAATAGACAAAAATCTCAAAAAATGCAGATACACAACAGCCCAATATTAAAATGGCCAAAAAAATACAAGCAGGCTATTAATTCATGAATGGGAGTATGAATAGGGTACGAAGCATATGAAAATCAAAACTCAATCCTATTAGTAAACAAGAAAATAAAAAATTAAAACAACATTGTGCCATTTTTTTACCCATTAGATTGTTAAAAATTTAAACATTTGATCATGTCACCTGTAGGCAGTGAACGGGATTCTGAATGGCACATAGTTTATCTACCAGTAACTCTGTTTTTCAGCCTCTCTCTAGAGAAACATTTGTACATGTGACCAAGAAGGCATATTCCAGATACCAGGTCTGACAATTAAGCCTACTGAATTCAGCCTCACTGCTGAATATCAGTACAGTCACCTTCAAAGCACTCCCCTTGGGAAGCTATCCACTAGAAGGCCCATTGTACACAGTGACACAGTAGCAAGTTTGCAAACTTAACTGGATAATTGTCTGGGAAGGAGTTTTTAGAAAGTTACCAAATAAGTGTATTGGAACACCATCTCTGTTCACCTGATGTGACCCCTAGTGACTTTTTTTCTTACTCAAAGATAAAGGAAAGGTTCAAAGAAAGGCATTATGATGACATTTGGGGCATCAAGTATAATACAAAAACAGTTCTGAAGGCCATTCCAGAAAATTAGTTCCAAAATTGCTTTGAAGGGAAGACTAGGCACTGGTGTTAGTGCATAGCTTCCCAAAGGGAGTACTTCAAAGATGATCATAGTGATATTCAGCAATGAGGTATGTAGCACTTTTTCTAGGATGAGTTCATGAACTTAATTGTCAGTTCTCACATGCAAAAATGAAATCAAAAACACTCTAAGCACCCTTCAATAGTAAAATGATGAAACAAAACATTTCATTATGGAATATCATATGTAATTGTTAAAAACATGATAAATGACATTTATGTGTACAATGTGAAATACATACTAAATGAGATGAACTATATATACTGACTGGAAAGATATTGAGGGTCTATTGTTGATGAAAACTGCTGATGGAAAAGAAGAGTTGTAGAGCTAAACATAGAGAATCTTATCATTTCTGTTTAAAAAGTATACTCACCCAAACAAAAATATTCCTTTTTACAGATACATACCAGAATAATACGAACATTTTCCTGGGTACAGAAGATTAAAATTTAGGGTGGTAAGCTGTCTTAAAGTTCTATAAGAACCAGTGATAAATGATAAACAGAATCTATGTGAGAGAGAAAGAAAGAAATATTGATTATATAATGATTGCATGGCTGGTAAGTCCTAAATCTGGAGGTCTGGTAAGGGGAAGAATAAAAAGTAAGAGTACTCTTGCAAAAATAGTCTATAAGCATTGTACAACTCAGCACAAGAAAGCAAGAGGAAAAAAGAAAACATTAGTACCACACACAAAAAAAAGGTAGAACAATATGACAATAATAAACTCATATCTATCAATAATTACACTAAATGTAAATGGCTTAAACACAGCTGTAAAGAGACAGGGAGTGGCAGAATGAATGCAAAACCATGACCTATCAACTTACTGTCTACAAGAGACACATCTTAGACACAAAGACATAATTATATTAAACATAAAAGGATGGAAAAAGTATATCAAGTAAACAGTAAAAGGCCAAGAGTGACAATACTAATCTCAGATAAAATAGACTTTAAAATAAAATCAGCCATCAAACACAAGGAAGAACATTATATGATGATTAACAAGACAATTTACCAAGAAAACATAACCTCAATAAAAATCTAGGCACCCAATGACAGAGCTCCAAAATACATGAAACAGACTAACAGCAAAACTAAAGCTAAACACACAGTTCCACAATAATAGTAGAAAACTTCAACACATCATTCTCAGTAAAGAACAGAATATCTAGAAAGAAACCCAACAAAGATATAGAAGACACAAGGCCAAAATCAACAATTTGACCTCATAGACATATATATAATACTTCACCCAACAGAAGAAAACTATACATTTGTTTTCCAACACACACAGAACATTCTCCAGAATAAACTGTGTTTTAGGCCACAAGGCAACCCTCAATAAACTCCAGAACATTCTCTCTGATCACACTGCCATTAAAGCAGGAATCAATAATAGAAAGGGCAAGGTGAAAAAAGGAAGAGAAACCACATAGAAACTGAATGATACTTTGTTTGAAACCAACTGGGTAGTAATCTAAGTAGGAATTTTAAAAATTCCTAGAAGAAAATGAAAACACAGCATAAAACCCAGAACATTTGGTACATGGCAAAGGCAGTGCTCAGAATCCAATTTATAGCAACAAATGCACACATCTAAAAAGAAGAATGGGCCAAAGTCAAAACATCAGCTCTATAGCTCTAACAAGTAGAAAGAGAACAGCAAAAGATGTCCACAGCCACCAGAGGAATGGAAACGTTGGTGAACCTAGCAAGGTGGATCCTTGTCCAGCATGCTCAGATTTACCAATGATCTGGACACCAGTCTTAGAGAAAGAGAATGTAACTTGATTGCAAAGCACAAAGGAAGGAGCTAGAGGTAGTTCCTCAGATCCTACTGTCTTAGCCTGGATTTTCTAGGGAAGCAAAACCAGTAACACGTGTAGGTACAAAGAAAGATTTATAATATATATAGATAGATCTAGATATAGGAAACAGCTCATGCACTCACAGAAGCTGAATGTTCCATGTTCTGGCACAAGCCTTACATGGCCACGGAAGCTGAGGAAACCAAAATCAGCAGGTCAGAGACCAGAGCTCTGGATCACCAGTTGTATAGGTCAGTGGATCCCATGCTGGTGGCGAGATGGAGTGGCAGAGGCTGGCGAACCCAGGATTGAAAGGTGAGGGAGCAGGACTCTCAATTGCCGACTGTAAGGATTGATGAATCCAACAGCTGCTAGTTCAAGTCAAGGAACCAGACTCTGGAAGAAGAGAGCAGGAGCTCCTGGCTACATGAGCAGACCAGCAGTAGTAGTGGAAGGTCGAGAAATGAGAGCTGAGGGGCGGGAAGCCACCACAAACCCTACTCGGCCACTTAATACAGCAGCCAAATATAGAGTAGCCAAGTTGACATAATCCTGACCACCACACCTACTCACCAAGCTACAGAGAAGCAGGATTTATACATGGTTTGGACAACAAGATGGCAACTATGCAACTGTACTGAGAAGGGAAAATTCTAGAATGAAGATGTTACAGGAATTATGACGACCAAGAAATAGGACAGGTCGTGATTCTTGACAGAACTCTTATTTAGGAAGTGGGTTCCAGGTGATGATTTTCTTTCTGATTCATCACATCTGTTGCTGCATCCTCTATTGAGGCCAATTGATGGTCACAGCTGGTCCTTCTGCAAATGCAGGGTGGGCCAAATCTAGCTTGGGGTAGTTTTTGTACTAACAGAAATTTACTGGCATTGGCAGGGTCAAGTTACAGAGATAATAAAAATTAGAGTGGAAATAAGTGAAATAGAGAATAGAAAAACGATAGAAAGAATCAACAAGACCAAAAGTTAGTCCTTTGAAAAGATCAACAAAATCAACAAGCCACTGGCCAAACTGACAAAAGAAAAACAGGAGAGTAAGCAAATAGCCCAAATAAGAAATGATACGAAGGACATTACAGAAGACACAACTGAAATAAAAAGGATCATAACAGACTTTGGCTTGGCTTGGCTTGGCTAACAAATCTGAGATACTAGAGGAAACAGATAAATTTCTAGAAACATACTACCTACCTAAGCTAACACAAGCTGAGATAGAAAATTTGAATAGATCTATAACAAGAGAAGAGATTGAAGAGGTAATAATAATAATAATTAAAAAAAAAAATAACTACCCTCTCCTACTCTCACCCACCCCCTCAAAAAAGCCCTGCCCTGGACAGCTCCACTGGAGAAATTCCACCAAACATTCAGAGAAGAGCTCACACCAGTACTACTTAAATTTTCCCAAAGCATTGAAAAGGAAGGAATACTCTGAAGTCCATTCCACAAAGCCAGCATAATCCTTAAACTGAACCCAGTCAAAGACACCATAAAAAAAGAAGAAAAAAAACTATTCATATACATCTCATGAATAAAGATGCAAAAATTCTCAACAGAATTCTAGCCAAAAGAATTTAGTATCTTATTAAAAATAATACACCATGACTGTCTTTGTTGTCTAGTGCTGCTATGACACAAATAACACAAGTGGAAGGCTTTAACAAAGAGAGATTTATTCTTTCAAAGTCTAGGAGGCTAGAAGTCCGAATTCAGAGTGTCAACTCCAGGGAAAGGCTTCCTCTCTATATTGGCTCTGGGGGGAAGATTACCAACATTAACCTCCCCCCCGGTCTAGTTGCTTATCAGTGCAGAAAACCCAAGTCAAAAGTACAGGCTCCACTCCTGGTTCTTCACTCTTAGTGGCTTGAAGTCCACTTTTCCTTGTGCTTACTTCTCTCTTATATCACAAAAGAGATTGACTGAAGATATAATCTAATCTTGTAGACTGACTCTTGCCACATTAACATAACTGCTGCTAATTCCATCTCTTCAACATCATAGAGACATGATTTACAATACAAAGAAAATCACATTAGGTGACAAAATGGTGGACAACAACACAATACTGGGAATCTTGGCTTAGCCAATTTGACACACATTCGGGGGAGGTGGGGCACAATTCCATACATAACAAGTGAAATTCATAACAGCTATACAAGGAAACTCTGGTGGCATAGTAGTTAAGCGCTATAGCTGCTAACCAAAACGTCAGCAGCTCAAGTCAACCAGGTGTCCCTGAATACTCTGAAGCACTTTTACTCTGTCCTATAGGGTTGCTATGAGTCTGTATCAAGTTGATGGCAATGTGTTTATGCAAGGATGGTTCAACACTAGAAAATGAATTAATGTAACCCACCACATAAATAGAAAAAAGAAAAAAATCACATAATCATGTCAGTTGAGTCAGAAAAGGCATTTGAAAGAGTCTAATACTCACTTCTGATAAAAACTCTCAATAAAATATAACTAGAAGGAAAATTCCTCAACATGATAAGGGGCGTCTATACACAACCAACAGCTAGCATCATTCTTAATGTAGAGAGACTGAAAGCACTTCTTCCAAGAAAGAGAACAAGGGTGCCCTTTATCACCTCTTGGGTTTAACATAGTGCTGAAAGTGCTAGCTAAAACAATAAGACAAGAAAAAGAAATAAATGGCACCCAAAATTGAACTGAAAAGATAGAACTACCCCTGTTCTCAGATGATATGCTCTTATCCACACAGAACTCCAAAAATTCCACAAGAAATTATTGAAACTAATGGAAAACATTCAGTAACTGAGTAACAGGATACAAGATCAACATTAAAAAATCAGTTGGATTCTGTATACTGACAAAGAGAACTTTGAAAAGGATATCAGAAAAACAAACCATTTATAATAGCCCATAAAAAGATAAAATATTTATAAATAAATCTAACCAGGAACATAAAAAATTCTATACAAAGAAAACTATAAAACACCACTGTGAGAAACCAAAAGAGACAAGACAACATACCATGTTCTCAGGTAGGGGCACTCAATATTGTGAAAATGTCAATCTTACCCAGATGGCTCTAGATATATAAAGCAATCCCAATCCAAATACAAAAGCATTCCTCAACAAGATGGAAAAATAATCATGAACTTCACATGGAAAGCAAAGAGTCCCGGGATAAGCAAAACATTATTGATGAAAAAGAAAAAGTAGGAGGCTTCACACTACCTAATCTCAGAATCTACCATATGTGCATTATAGTCAAAACAGTATGGTACTTGCACAATTACAGACACATAGAGTAGTAGAACAGAATTCAGAACACAGATGTAAACCTATCCACCTATGATTAACTAATCATTGACAAAAGACCCAAACTAATCTTTGACAAAAGACCATTTTTATCAAATGGTGCTGGCAAAACTGTGAAAATCCATCTGTGAAAATCTGGAACAGGACTCACACCTCACACCATACACAAAAACTAACTCAAAGTGGATCAAAGACCTAAATATAAAACCTAAATAAAAATATCACAGAAGAAAAAATTGGGGAAACACTATGGGCCCTAATACATGGTATAAATAGAAAATAAAGCATAATTAATAATGAACAAACATCAGAAGAGAAACTAAATAATCAGATAAGCCTAAAAATTCAACACTTAAATGCTCACCAAAAGACTTCAATAAAAGTAAAATGAGGAACTATAGATCAGGAAAACTTTTTTGGCTACAACATATTCCACAAGGGTTTAAACTCTGAAATTTATGGAATATTTCAACACCTCAACAGCAGAAAGACAAGTAACTCAATCAAAAATGAGCAAAGAACATGAACAGACACTTCACCTAAGAAAGCATTCAGGTAGCACACAGACACTTGAGGAAATGCTTGTAATCATTAGACACTGAGTTGGTTCTGACTCACAGAGACTCTATGTATAACAGAAGAAAACACCGTCTAGTCTTGTGTCATATTCACACTGTTGCTTGAGACCATTGTTGTAGTTACTGTGTCAACCTATCTATCAGAAGTCTTCTTCTTCTTTTCCACTGATCCTCTAACAAGCACAACGTCCTACTCCATGTTCCCACCTGCTAACGTGTCCAAAATATATCAGTTGAAGTCATGCCATCCTGGCTTCCAAGGACCACTCTGGCTATAATTTCTTCCAACACAGACTTGTTC
This sequence comes from Heterohyrax brucei, assembly GCA_028571685.1. Classification (NCBI taxonomy): domain Eukaryota; kingdom Metazoa; phylum Chordata; class Mammalia; order Hyracoidea; family Procaviidae; genus Heterohyrax; species Heterohyrax brucei. The sequence continues at coordinate 107,117,164 of CM053142.1, forward strand.
ATTCTTTTGACAGTCCATGGTATATTCAATATTTTCAGTCAACATAGTTTAAAGGGGTCAATACTTCTCTGATCTTCCCTACACTATCTAACTATTGCACACATATGAACTGATGAAATATCATGAGTTGGGTCATTAATCACTAGAGAAATGCTAACCAAAACTACAGTGAGACACCACCCCACCTCAACATTAGTGGCTTTGATTAGAAAAACAGAAAATAACAAATGTTGGAGAGATTTCAGGGAATCTGGAGGTCATGCTCTGCTGGTGGGAATGTAACCACTCTGAAAGATAAATATATGGCACCTCATTAAAAAGCTTAAAGTAGAGGGAGGTACAATATGGCAGAGGAGACAGATGTTTCCTGTGACCCCTATAACAACAGACACAAAAGAACAAATGATATGTGACATCCTAGCAGCCCTGAACATGGTGAGAAACTTAACTGGGCAAACAGGAAGGGAGAACACCACCAGAAGCACATAAGACTCCACAGGACCTCCCAGGAGGCAGCCACAGCCACAGCATGAAGGTTGATGGATGCTTCCACCAATGGAAGTGATTGTCAGGAGACTCCATTCAATCTTCCAGAGCCAGTGATGGACAGCACCAGATCACTGAAAGCTAAGTCATTGCATGTAAACCAACATGCGTGGATCTCAAAGTTTCTCCTTCCACGTAGGCCTGTCTCACTTCTCCCAGCACTCTTCCCTCCCTTCTCTCTGGACTGCACCCAAAGCTAGAGTTTAACGTCATTGGCTGAACCAGAAGTAAAACTCTTCAAGCCCTCCCTGAGCCATTCTCTGAGACTCAGATGGGGAACTTAGTTTAGCACACTTGGGTAAGGGAGAGGAAAGAAAAAAGGAAATTCTACCGATTCCCCTAAACTGGAAAATCAGGGTATAGACTGTTCCTTCACCTAGATTCAGACATGAGGGGATGTGCCAACTTCACAGACACTCAGGGACTGCTGTCAGCTCTTAGCTTCTCTAAGCAGCTGCAGCCAGACACCTGTGTCTATACCAATCACTCCTGCCCACCTAGACAGTAGGTAAGAGACTGCACCACACCTTTGGTGACTGATGACCTGGAAACCCAAGCTGAATCCATAACTACAATTTACTGATGGCTCAGCAACAGCAGTCCTCACCAAAGCAGACCATGGTGTCTTCAGAAAGTTCCCAAAACAAAGGATCAAATTTTCCAGAGGAAGACTGCTTCCTGGAAGTATCAGAGATAGAATACAAAAGATTAATATTTAGAACTCTTCAAGAAATCAGGAAGGAAATGAGGTAAAATGCAGCAAAGCATAATGACAAACTGAACAGGCTGCAAGAAAACATTGAGCAACAAAACAGAAATTCAGAAAATTAATATTAAATTGCAGAGTTAGACAACTCAATAGCAAGCTGAAGGAGCAGAATTGAGACAATGGAAGTCAGAATTACTGAGACTGAAGATAAAGTATGTGACATTAATGTATTTCAGGAAAAAATCAGATAAAAGAACTAAAAAAATCAAGAAACACTAAGAATTATGTTATACTCTATGAAAAGGAATAATCTATGACTGACTGGAGAACCAGAACAGGAGAGGATAACTGAAAATACAGAGAATTGTTGAAGATGTGCTGACAGAAAACTTCTCTGATATCAAGAAATATAAGACACCTATCCAAGATACTCACTGAACTCCACACAAAGTAGATCCCAAAGGAAAGACACTAAAGAATATTATAACCACACCAGCCAAAACTAAAAATAAGGAGATGATTTTAAAAGTGGCTAGAGATAAAAAATAATCTACAAAAAAAGAATCAATAAAGACTAAGCTCAGATTACTCACTAGAAATCATGCAGGCAAAAAGGCATATAGAAAGCCTTGAAGGAAAATAATTGCCAGTTGGGAATTATATATCCAGCAAAATCATCTCTGAAACATGATGGTGAAATTAGGACATTTCCAGACAAACAGAAATTTAGAGACAAACAGAAATTTGTAAAAACCAAACCAAAATTATAAGAAATACTAAAAAGAGTCCATTGGCTAGAAAACCAATAACACCAGGTTATAACTCAAGAGCAGCACACGGAACACAGGAACTGGATATCAACCCAAATAGGGGAATCATAAAAATAAATTATAGACAAAACACTGAAAACAGGGAAACAGAGACATCATTATGTGAACATTATAACAAAAAAGAGACTCAAAAGAAAATGTAGTCACAGATCTTCCATATGGAGAGGAAGTCAAGGCAACGTAAGTAAATAAAAGACTGATTTAACTTTAGAAAAACAGGGCCAAATATTAAGGTAACCACAAAAGAAACTATCAGTCCTCTGCACCAAAACAAAAAGTCTTAGCAAACATGAAACCACCAACACTAAAAAAGATGAAAAGAAAAAAACACTCAGCACAGAAAATTAAATGGAACAAAGGAATTATCTATAATACACACAAAAAAGATATAAAACATGACAGCACTAAGTGCACACCTATAGCGATAATGGCTGTCACATGAACAGATACATGCACATCAATGTTTATTGCAGCTCTGTCCACAATAGCAAAAAGATGAAATCAACCTAGCTGCTCACCAACAGATGAATGGATAAACAAAGTATGGTATATTCATACAATGGAATACTACGCAGTGATAAAGAACAATGATTTTAGGATACATCTCATAACACGGAGTCATCTGGAAGACACACTGAGTGAAATCAGACAGCTGCAAGAGGACAAATATTGTATGAGACCACTATTACAAGAACTTGAAATGTTTAAGCACGAAAGAAAATAATCTTTGATAGCTACAAGAGTGGGGAGGGAGGGAGAAGGGTACTCATAGATTAAATAAGAGATAGGGACTGGCTTAGATGAAGTAAGTAGCAGCAAATAGTAGAAGGGAAGTTAGCACAACTGGGCTACACGAAAAGCTAACAGGTTTGCTAAATATAACCCAACATTTTGAAGAATAGAGTAGCAGGGACAGGGATCTGGAGACCATGTTTTCAAGAGACATCTAGGCTAATCGGCATAACTAAATTTTTGTTATTGTTGTTTTTTATTTTTTAAGAAAATGTTCTGTATATCATTTTGACGAGTAGCAACTGAGGTCTTAAAAGCTAACAAGTGGCCATGTAAGTAGCATCCGTTGGTTCCAATCCACCCAGAGCACAGGAGAATGCAGGAAGTCAAAGACATGAGGAAAATATGAGCCAAGCAGACAGAAAGTGTCATTTGATCCAGAGACTGCATCAGCATGGGACAAGAAGAACTAGATGGTGCTTAGCCACCAACAACGGCTGCCCCAACAGGGAACACAACAGAAAGTCCTCGATGCAGTGGGACAAAAATGGGTGTTCAGAACTAACACTCTACTAAAAGACCAAACTTGATGATGTGTCAGACTGGAGAGTTCCCTAGGGACAAGGTCCGTGGACTCTCTGTTAGCTCAGAGCCGAAACCAGCAGCAAAGCTTCAGACATAGACTAGACACAGAGTGATGCTGGCAAAGAATATACTTCTTGGCTTAAAAATATACATGAGGCTATCTGAACAGCTTTTGTCTAGAGGTGAGATGAGAGGATGGAGGGAGACAGGATGGATGTAGGAAGTACAGAGTAGAAAGGAGTGTGCTGAGGGGCAGAGGGAGAGTAGCTAGAGTTTCACAGGGGTGTGACTGTGTGGTTTCATATGACAAAATGATTTAGATTGCAAACTGTCACTTAAAGCACAATAAAAAATTTTTTAAAAACTGCTTAGATTGAGGTCTCTGCCATTCACCACTAAAGAAACCAGGTTCTTTAGAGAAATGGCTGATTCTGGGTCTAGGACAACAAATGTATAAGCCTGGATATCTAGTCATTAGGAAGCAGAATGCTATCAAAGACTACTGGGGAAATAGCAAAAAGACTTAAGAGCCAACTTTGGTCATATCATGTAAGTAAAAGTTCATGACTTCGTAATGACCAGAAAACAAAGTCAGGAAGATGGCAGGAAACAAATCATTATTCTGAAAACTGGTCAGTAAAAGATGAAAAGTCAAGCACGTATCCTGTCTTTTTTTTTTTTTTTTTTTTAACTATTCCTCAGGGTAGCTAAATAGCTAAGGAGGGAACATTTGTATCCACAGAAGTATTCAGCTAGTAAATAAAGAGTGAAAGATTTAAAATATTGCATTTCACAACCTCTTCCTAAAATTACAGGTAGACCAAAGGATTGTCAACATCTGCTGCCATCACAAATAGAGAGATGACCAGATGTGATGCAACCCTGATGAAGAAAACACACCCAGGAAGCCAAGTGCAGCCTCAATGAGATCATGACTCACCATCTGACAGCCAATCAGGGAATGATACAGAGGGTGAAGGAAAACGTTAACCACTACCCATGGGATGATGCCAGCAGATCCAGACAGTGGGAAACTTTACAGGGCCAAGGAGAAAGAATACATGGAATGGGAACCTATAGATCAAAAGAAATTTAAGAGGCATCTGACATAGCAGCTAAATACAAGTAGACCTTCTTTGGAGATTGATTTAAACGAATCAACTGCAAGACAGAGAATTGGAGAAATTTAAACATTGACTGGATATTTGGTTACATTAAGGAATTACTGATTTTTTCAGTTGACTATGTATTACAGTTACATCTTTTATAACAGTGTTTATCTTCTAGAGGTGCACACTAAAATATATACTGATGAAATGATAGGATGCTGGAATTTACTTCGAAACAACCCAGGGGGAAGACAAGAGGTAAATGGAGATACAGATAAAAGGAGATTATCAGCCAATAATCAGTGAATGCTGTTGCCCGGTGTGCGTTAATTTTTTCATAATAAAAACATCACTTCTACAATTAAAAAAAATCTAGAAATAGAAATGCTATATGAGTCAGTATTCCCCCCTCCTGGGAATATACCTGAGAAGAGCTCTCATGCTAACAGACAAGTGCATATCCATGCTCATTGCATCATTATTCATAACAGAAAAAGGAGAAAAATGACCTAAGCGCCCATCAACAGATTAAAAAAATATGACACATACACACAAAGGAATGCTACACAATGATAAAGGACAATAATGAATTCATGAAACATCAGAGGGTGTTATTCTGAGTGAAATAAGTCAATCACAAAAGGACATGGATTATATGAAATTGTCAAAAGCAAAGAAAAAGTTTACACACAGAGAAAAAACTTGGTTATGAGGGAGAGGAAGTCACTAACTGGATAGCAGACAAGTGTTCACTTTGATGAAAGGAAAGGCAATACACAATACAGGGGAAGTCAGCACAATTTGACCAAGGCAAAGTCACAGAAGCTTCCTAGACACAGCCAAACACCTTCACAGACTACATTACTGGGTCTGAGTGCTGAGGGCCATGATCCCGGGGCCATCTAGTTCAATGGCAAAACATAGCTCATAAAGAAAATATTCTACATCCAACTTTGGTAAGTAGCATATGAGGTCTTAAAAGCTTGCAAGCAGCCATCTGAGATACATCCATTGGTCCCAGCAATTTCAGAGCAAAGGATAGTGATGAAAACACAAGACACAAGGAAAATATTAGTCCAAAGGACTAATGGAGCACACGAACCACAGCCTGCAGCAACCTGAACCCAGGAGAACTAGATAGCTCCTGGCTACCACCAATCACCACTTTGACAGGGATCATAATAGAGGATGCCAGGCACCTCAAGAGAAAAATGTAGAACAAAATTCAAGTTCACAAAAGAAAGACTAGACTCACTGGTTTGACAGTGACTGGAGGAACTTCTGAGACTGTGACCCACAGACATTCTGCTACTTCAGAACTGAAGTCACTCCAGAAATCCACCTTTCAGCCAAAAATTAGACAGGCCTATAAAACAAACACTGACACATGTCAGGAGTATGCTTCTTAGTTCAGGAAAGTAAATGAGACTGAACGGGCAACACCTGGCCCAAAGTAAAGACAAAAAAAGCAAGACGGGACAGAAACCTGGGCAAACAGACAAAGGAGCCCATTGTGGGAAAGGAAAGATAGAGAATTCTGATGCACAGCAGAGATCGCACCTAATAGCATAAAACAATTGGTGTACAACATTTTTGAATGTAAAACTATATTTTTAAAAAAGCAAGTAGAGTGGAGAGATACTAAGAAACTAGAACTTGTTCTTCGATTTCTCTAGTGGGTTTCAAGCCAGCTGGTGACAGGACTGCGCCCATTTCCCGTGATACACAATTCTCCTTTCTCTCCTGCTTCTTGTTTTCCTTATCTTTTCTTCCTTTCCCCAATATTCCTCCTTCTGTTACTCATTCCCTAGTTCTCCAGTGACATCTGATACATGGCTTGGCTCTTTGGTGCTCTTCCAGAATTTGGGACCCTGAAGGCACTGTGGGAATATGCTTTGTTACAAAGGAGAGACCTAATGTGGCTGTCATAGTCACTGATTTAACTATAAGAAAAAGTCTTAAAATAGCCTCTATCACCAGTGCTAGACAAGTTTCATATTTACTTCTCAGCCACTGGAGGAGCTGATTCAGGGTACACTAGTAATAGAGGTAAGGGGAAATGAATGGTTCGTACCCTTCCGCTGTGGACTGATGTATTTCACTAAATAAATTATATAGCAAAAAAATCTTTTAATAACTCCCTTTTTACACTTAAAGCCTTCAGCTGAATGATTGAGGCCTCCTCACATTATGGAAGGTAATCTGTTTTGTTTGAGACAACCGATTTAATGATATTTCGTTACTTGATGAAGGATCCTTGGTGTCATAATAGTTAGGCCACTGACTACTAACTGAAAGGTCAGAGTTTGAACCTACCAGATGCTCTGTGGAAGATAATACCTGGCAATTGGCTATCAAGATTACAGCTTAGGAAATCCTATGGGACAGGTGTACTCTGTCCTACAGGGTTGCTGTGAGTCACAGTTCTACAGCACACAACAACAATTATAGTAACACCTTGAAAATCAGAATCTATGTAAAGTGGATACCTGTCAGAGAAGGGAAATATTTTCCACTAATACAAAGCAATAGGTGAGTGACAAGACTGCATCCTGTCAAAGGTGGAAAACTTTTGAGACCTGGAAAAACAAAGGCGATCCCATCAAAATTATTGGTGAAAAACAAGGCTCCATGAATTGACAAAATATCAACTGAGATGTTTCAAGAAATGGATGTAACACTGAGGTGCCCCCTTTTCTATTTCAAGGAGTTTGGATGACAGCTACCTGGCTAACAGACTGGAAGAGATTCCTATTTTTGCCCATTCGAAAGAACAGTTACCCAACAACATTTACAAATTATTGAACAATATTATTATTATCATATTCAAGTAAAATTTTGGTGAAAATAATTCAAAAATGGTTACAGCAATACATCAACAAAGAACTCCAAAATTTCAAACTAGATTCAGAAGAAGACGTGAAACCATGGATATCATCCTTGATGTCAGATAGATACTGGCTGAAAGCAGGGAATATCAGAAAAATATTTACCTGTGTTTTATTGACTATGCAAAGGCATTTGACTGTGTGGAGCATAACAAATTATGGAAACACTGCAGAGAATGGAAATTTCAGAACACTTAATTGAGCTCATGAGGAACCTGAATGTACACTGAAAGGCAGCTCTTCCAACAAAACAAGCGGATACTGCATGGTTTAAAATTAGAGAATATGTGTGTCAGGGTTGTATACTTTCATTATAATTATCCAGTGTGTATGCTGGACAAATAATCAGAGAAGCTGTACTAAATGAAGAAGAATGTAGCATCAGGATTGGAGAAGATTCATTAACAACCTACAATATGCTGATGACATAATCTCACTTGCTGAAAGTGAAGAGACCTTGAAGCATTTAATCATGAAAATCAAAGAATACAGCTTTCAGTATGAATTACACCTCAAAATAAAGAAAACAATTCTCACTACTGGACCAATAAGCAACATCATGATAAATGGAGAAAACATAGAAGTTGTCAAGGATTTCGTTTTATTTGGATGTACAATCAATGCCCATGAAAGCAGCAGTCAAGAAATCAAACACAGATTTCAGTGGGCAAATCTTCTGCAAACAATCTCTTCAAAGTGTTAAACAGCTAAGATGTAATTTTGAAGATTAGGATGTGTCTGACCCAAGCCATGGTGTTCTCAATCTCTTCCTATGCGTGAGAAAGCCAGACAGCGAATAACAAAGACTGAGGAAAAACTGATGTCTTTGAATTATGGCTTTGGCAAAGAATACTGAATATGCCACTGACTGCTAGAAGAACAAAATCGTCTTAGAAGAAATACAGCCAGAACACTCCTTAGAAGCAAGAATAATGAGACTTCGTCTCATGTACTTCAGACATGTAATAAGGAGCGACTGGTCCCTAGAAAAGGCCATCATGCTTGATAAAGTAGAGGGGTGGTGAAAAAGAACAAGACCCTCCACTAGATGGACTGACAGCGAATCCAGCAAAGGTTCAAGCATAACAACAATTGTGAGTTTGATGCAGGCGTGGGCAGTGTCTTGTTCTGTTGCACACAGGGTTGCTATGAGTCAGAGCAAACTCCAGGGCACCTAACCACAACTATACTTTGTAACAAAAACTAGATAAGCATTTTACCAAAAATGAGGCACCATAGCCTAGCCAAGTTGATACATTACAATGGCAAAAAAATAATTTAATCTTATCCATACATTTCAATATTTAGAAGTTAAATGGATTAGTGTATTGCTAATCAAAACCCAAACCAAACCCACTGCTGTGAAGTCAGGTCCAACTTACAGCCACCATATAGGTCAGGGTAGAACTGCCCCATAGACTTTTCAAGGAGCAACTGGCAGATTTGAACTGCTGACCTTTTGGTCAGCAGACATAGCACTTAACCCACTGTGCCACTAGGGTTTCCTATCACATCTATAGTAGCAAATAATTGGAGAAAGCATGTACTCTCTCTTCCCTGGGCTTTAGGGTTCTGCTCCCAGCATGTTTGGTTTATTTTTATTTTAAATACTTAGGCACTCTGTGAAGTCAGTTCCACAGTTTTCCTTTCCTGATAATCATATATTTGAAATTACATTGGGCCTCATTGTTTCCCAATGAAACTTGAAATTCCATTTTTCAAGTTTTGTGCATTGCGTTTAACACATCATATAAGACGTTGTGTTTCTAGCATTCTATTTTAGGAAGACAGAATGATGGAAAAGTTTTTAATGCCGTATTTTCTCCTTAGTCTCAATTCACTTGCATAATTCTGCTTCTCACTCTCCGTTTCTCTGATGTGACCCTAATGGATTTATCCTGAGTGAAGGTCTTAACAAAAAAGAAAATTTTGTGTGTCTCAAGAGGCTTCACTAGAATCATTATTTTGCTATTTTCTCCCCATATTCTATATTCATACATCCAAATATTTCACATTTGTCCTGAGAGGCATTGCATATTTTGAGGGCTTACAGTATATATTTTCTTATAAAGAAAGAGTGAGTGAGCTATCATATAGTTTGTTTCTACCCTAGACCTGGGTGAAACCTATCCATATTGATCTTCTACCATGGGACCCTGTTCAGAGCATTGTTTCTCTGTTAGCATTAGTTTCCTTCCCTCTTGGTTGTTTTTTCTGCTTTTGTCATTATAGAGAGGTATCTTGAATCATAAAGTCCTATTTTTTATGGATCTGAAAAAGACAGAAAGATAATTGAACTATTCCCACAGGCACAGAATCAAATAAGCTCAAGATTCAGGGAATGGAAAATGGCTCTTTTCTCATTATTTTAGGAAATAATGCTTTCAGCCATAAGCATCATGTGAAATTGAACAGAAGGTGATATGAAAATGAGCAGAAGGAGGTGGGTAAGGCACAAATCACCCCCAGGGTCACTTATCCCCAGAGGACTGGTTGTACAAATCTCTTGCCTTTTGTCATTTGATGAGGGGACCTGGGATAAATAGATCACCCACTAGCAAAACTCTTACAAGAACTAAGAAGTGCCTGCTGACCTTCTAGAGTGGTAGATTGTCTGTCCTCTTTTCCCTCTTGGGCCACAGAGTCTTCCAGGGCCCTGATGCTATTAACTCCAGCAAATAGCGCTGCAGTTCTTCAAGCTAATCCATTTCCTGCTCACAGTCTTTATGGCCAGTGCAGCATCAATGACCCAATGGTGTTCTTACATTCACAGTCACGTGGATGGCTGCATGCAGTAGTGAACAGCTTTTCTCACTCTCAGGGTGGCTCAGAGTCTTGGATCTGTGTATATCCAAGTGTCACAATGGAATGGAGCTGAGGAAAGGGATTTGGGCAAAAACAGAGGAGACATTAGCAGCAATGCTCCTTAAGTAGGAAGTTCCTTCCAATTAAATTATCTCTTCACCATCCACCAAACATCCCTTGAGGCTTATTTCTTCCAAGCTTCTGCTACAGCCAGACTCAGAAATACCAGGGATCTTGTCTATAGCCCCCAGCCTTGGCTAAAGCAGACACTGGCAATTGACAGAACACTCTTTACCATATTAAAGCAGCTGGGTGTACCCTCTGACATATGCCAGAATGAGACAAAAGTTTTGAATGCCTTATTTTCTCCTTAGCCTCAGTTCACTTCAATCATTCTGCTTCTCTCTCTCTCCCTTTCTTGACGTGACTCAGATGGATTCCAACTCATGGCAACCCCATGTGTGGCAGTGTGGAACTGTGTTCCAAAGAGTTTCCAGGGGCTGGTTTGTTGGAAGGAGATCACCTTTCTTCTGAGATGCCTCTGGGCAGTCTCAAACTTCCAAACTTTTGGTTAGCACATTAACTGTTTCCATCGTCCAAGGGCACCAGAAATACACCCCTGCCCAAATCCCGCCTCACCTCCACTGCAGTACTCTTGTTTTGCTTCTTTCTGCCAGTATCATGTCTCCTATTTAGAAATCCAAACAACTTTAAGAAGAATGACGCGTTGAGCTGCTATGGATCTTTAATGAGTTTTATAGCAATGAAGGAGTTGGTTTCAAGGAAGGCAATCAGAGAGCATCCCCATCAACAGGATTCGGAGTGTACAAGACTGCCTACAAAGAGGACCCCAAACGTTCATGAGACAGGAAAGAGGCTAGATTCAGGGGACATGCGGTGAGGTGAGGGAGTAAGGCAGTGGAATGAAGAAAGAAGAGGAAAAAGAGTACTGAAGAAGACATCACAGTGCCATCCAAGATTGGCTCTGGAAAGACTGGGAGGATCCTTGCATGCAGAAGGAAGCTTTAGGGGGAACATGTCAAAGAAAAGACAATCACAAAATTTTACTCAGAGAGCTCTGGGTTAAGTCCCAGTGCAGTCTCTTCCTAGCTCATGAACCCTGTAGACCCTCTGCAAGTGAAAAAGGAAGGCCCATCAGGTCACCACTGAGGAAGATGGAAGCATGTATATGAGGTCTGGAGCAATGTGCAACCTACAGTAATGTGGCTGTAATTACTGACACTTGAGATCATTTCTGCTAGGTAGAGATCAAGAGAGTCTTGATGGGCTCTTACTCAGAAGGTCAAGTGCAAATGAACCTTCTGAAAGTTCCTTTGTCTTTTCACTCAAGAATCAGAGGATTTCATTATTTTAGGGCATCTCATTAGAGAGACCTTTTTTTAAAAAGTATTTGTCTTAGATTGGGTTCTCTAAAAAAGCAAAACCGGTGAAGCATATATATGCATGTATAGAGAGAGAGAGATTTTATGTCAAGGAAATGATTCACATGGTTGTAGAGGCTGACAAGTCCCAAGTCAGTGGGTCCAGTGTCAGAAAGGAGAATTCTCTTGACTCACATAGCTTCAGGGACTGATAAGACCAAGACTGGAAGGCACTGTGACAGGCTATTGGCTCAAGTCTCAAGAACCAGAGATCATTTATGATGAGGAGCCAAGCAAGCAAAAGCCAGTGAGCTTTACCAGGATACCCATATATATTGGATGCATCCCCAAGGAAATTCCTGTTACAACTGATTGGCTGATCATATTGAATCACATTATAGATGCGATTGCATTATATCACAAAAGGAACTATAACGGCATCACTGTATACCTGCCAAAGTACATCATTACGTAATTGCCAAGCCACGGAGAAGCACAGTCCAGTCAAGTTGGCACACTGCCATACCCTCACAGAGCCCATTGTCAGCCTTTAAGAATTAAGTTACGGGAATTTTCTTCAAGCAGTGCTCACATGATTTTTATTAATAGAAGCACAAACTTCTTTGCAAATTTTTAAGGGAAGATTCTGATTTGAAATATAGATAGTGGCTTAATCAAGCATTTCTCTGTGTTCTAACTTCTGGGAAAACCATCATATTTCACCCGTTGGGCCTGGGATAGTCTCATGTTTCAGCACATTTCTATGAACTAAGGAAAAGAAAAGTCATGAGGAGACAGTTACAGAGCACTATTTGTGGTAACCAAGGATTAATGATGGTTGCATATATGATTATAGTTGCAAAATCTTTGAAAAGAAAGCGTAGAAGAAAGACAAAGAGAGGCAAGGGAAACATTGTCAGGATACAGAGAACTTGTTTAGGATGAAGTTTCAACTTCCTTGAAATTTGGTTGTAAGTTCATGATAGAGAACTTTTGGAAAACATTAGTTCGGAGGCTCAGGTTTCAAATTTACAGCATTGGGTTAATGTCTTTGTCCATATTTTTCACATAAGGAATATTTTTCACATAACGAAATCTGACTGTAATGCTAACAAATGAATGGTCTGTTATAGCAGCCTCTTTGCTTTAGTCATCTAGTGCTGCTTTAACAAAAACACATAAAGTAGATGGCTTTAAAAAGAGAAACTTTATTTTGTCACAGTCCAGTACGCTAAAAGTCCAAATTCAGGATGTCGCTCCAGGGGAAGGCTTTCTCTGCTGGCTCTGGAGGAAGGTCCTTGTCGTCAATCTTCCCGTTGACTGGAAGCTTTGGAGGCAGACGGACCCCAGTTCTTTCCAAAGGACACACTCAGCTCCTGGCACTGCTTTCTTTCTTGATGGTATGAGGTCCTCAAATCTCACTACTCGCTTCTCTGCTTCATACCTCGAGAGACTGCCTTTACATTGAATCCTGCCTCACCAACACAGCTGCCACCCATCCTCCCTCATTAACACTAGAGAGGCAGGGCTCTATACCAGGAGTGTATACCACACAATACCAGGAATCATGGCCCAGCCAAACTGCCACACACATTTTTGGAGGTACACAATTCGATTCATGACATTCCTCATGTACACTTATTATGATCTCACAACTATATGAACGACTCCCATTTTACAGAAAAGGAAATAGAGGCTCAAAAAGGTTAAATAATTTATGAGAATAATTGAGTGCCCCTCTGCTTTACAAGTCTAAATAGAGCTTCCCCATCCAAAAAGAAAAACCCTGTTGCTGTGGAGTTGATTCTGACTCATAGCAACTGCAGAGCTCTCCAGCTGACTCAGACATGTATCCTTTCACATACACAGAGATGCTGGACATCATCGAGTAGCCATTTGTACTGAACATGCCTGCACACATTCCATTATGCTTTGCTATGAAGACGAACCTCATGACAGAATCAACAATACTAGCTTTATGTCCTTGCCATCTTTTTTCTTTTGTGTAAACATGGATGAAAAACTGGTTTAGCAAAAAACATCAGCATTTGTGTAGCAATTTATAATATATAGAGCACTGCAAATATATGCATTCATCCGATTCACCTTGTACATTGAGTTACAAACAGATTCCATAGTGTTCAGACCTGTGTTTGTGGGTGTCATGTGGATCTGTAAGCCTCCTTAATCACATGCTTCAGGATTCAACTATATATTTTCTGGAACCAAAGGAACCCTTCTCTGTGATATTCCCAAGGGCTTCATTACTGTAAGATCAAATCATTCCCTGCTATGGCTAAAATCTTACTCATGGGGACTGAAAACAATGGGAAATGATTTTAAATAGTAAGAAGTAGAAAATGATGATACCTTGTGTGAAAATAGCCTAATGATTACACATTTTCTTTTTAGCTACAAGGCCTAGAATTTGCAGTTTAAAAAAAAAGGGGGGGTGGTAGTTATCCCTTATTTCTATCCAAACTGGAATACTAAAGTATAAGACAGTCCTTACAAGATGCAGTACTCCCAGAGTGGTACAAATGGCTAAGGTGCTTGGCCATTCACCAAAAAGTGGAAGATTTGAGTCCACTCAGAAACACCTTGATAAAAAGACCTGGCGATCTACATCTCAAATATCAGCTATCAAAAGCACTGTAGAGCACAGGGTCATCATGAGTCCAAATCAACTCTTTAATGATTTTTTCTTTTTAAAATAGCATCTTGATTAAGAAATTAGATTCTTCCTTAGGAATCTGGACTGCCTACATTTAAATCCCAGCTTAACAATTTTACTAGTTAGATCTGCTCTTGGGAAGTTATATAAGCACTTTAAATCTAGTTTCCTCGACTGTGAAATGGGGAACATAGCAGTGCTTTCTTCATGGATTCAGAGAGAGAATTAAAGGCTCATTCAGGAAAAGCCCCTGGCTTATGTCTGACCATGTTAGTTCTGCTTGTGTTGCTGTCTGTGGTTAAGCAATCTGAACAACCAAGAAGAAATATTTGTGGAGAAAGAATCACGTCAGCTAACTGGGAATTTGCACTCCTTTCTTTTCCTTTTCATAAATGCTACAGACCACTTTTGCTTCTATTTTGCCTTCTAGGAAGTAAGGTGGCTTGCTAAGGTAGTGTTGCTATAACAAAAATACCACAGAATGGATGCCTTTAGCAAACAGAAGTTTGTTTTCTCACAGCCTAGGAGGCTAGAAGTCTGAATTCATGGTGCCAGCTCCAGGAAAAGGCTTTTCTCTGTCAGCTTTGGAGGAAAGTCCTTGTCACCAAAGGACCCCAAGTCTAAAAGATATGCTATACACATGACTTTTCATTCTTGGTGGTAGGAGGAAACTACCAGATCTCCTTGCTCACTCCTCTCTTTTAGATCTCAAACAAGATTAACCCAAAATACAAGCAAATTTTGCAGATTGAATTCTGCCTTGTTAACATAACTTCCTCTAATCCTGCCTCACTAATATTACAAAGGCAGGATTTACAACATACAGGAAAATCACGTCAGATGACAAATGGCAGACAATCACATAATACCGTGAATCACTGCCTGGCCAAGCTGATACACATTTTGGGAGGGCACAATTCAATCTATAACAGAAGGGAAGAAGGTGTTCCTGACATTCAGTGATGTAATTTAGCAGTTTCTTTGACCTAATGAACTTCCAGAAACATGGTTTTCTTGTATTTGTTTTATTTTTCTTAGATTCAGCCTGTGATAGTAATTTAATTCTGACCCAAAATGCTCTGAAGAATCATGTGCAATCTTCCTTAAAGCACAGTAGGCTTTATGTCAAATATCCTTGAAAATGAGGTTTTTAATATCCTGATTTCATTATTTATTAAATCAATTTGATTTTACTGAATTTAAAAAAAAAAAAAAACTTAGAGGCTTAAAAACCATAGGTGAGCAATTTGGGCTGAATACAGCAAAGCAGTTCTTCCACTGGACTCAGCGGGGCTGCATTTGTCATTACAGTCAGCTGATGGGTTGGCTGTGAGCTGGTTGGTCCTAGACGGTCTCACTTTTGTGTCTAAAAGTTTACTCGGACAGTGGAGTTCAGCCAATTACCCTAGGCTTTTTCACATGGCAGCTGGATCCCAAAAGCAGGGAGACAGAGAACAAACCCAATGCACAAGCACTTGTCAAGCCCCTCCTTATGTCATGTTTGTTAATGTCCCACTGGCCAAAACAAGTCATACAGCCAAACCAAGATCCAAGGAAGTGAAGAGACTCCATGTCTTGACAGAAGAAACTGCAGAGCATTGCTGCTTTTTTTTAACCTTAATATTTAACCATAATGTCCTCAGGAAAAACTAAAGCCACATTGTTGTAGACAGCAAGGAACATACGGAGGAATACGGAAATCAGATTGCTTGTTTCTACTTCCTGCCTGCAATGAAGAGCAGCCATACTGTGCTGAGTGGGGAGAATGGCATCAGTTAATAAATATTTATTACCAACATTGCATATACCAAGCTCAAGTTTTTAACATAATTTAATGTTGGGAGAGGGGGCTGTGTTCAACCTGTGTATGTTACATTTATATATATAAATGTATATATATTTAATAATAGAATCCTTTGGAAAAGTTCAGTGACATCTTGTATCAAATGTTTTGGACCAGTGTCTGAAGCTGAAAATCTCATTAGTGTGGGTTTCTACCAGGTGGTATACGTTACAGACAAAACTGAATATCCAGATTCAGTGTTTAATAGGAATTCTAAAAATCATTATACCAAAAGCATTACCAAAGGGAGCTCCTTTCCTTGTTACTGATTCCGAAACAATATCTTTCTTTTTTGCTTAAGTGCTGTCCTGTTTCATCCTTTTTTTTTTTTTTTTCCTTTGCTGGTTAATTTAGCCAACATCTTAAGCTTTGTGCTGTGAACCTTTGATGTGAAAGATCAAGAAGGTCTTCTGCTTCTGGGATATGATTAAAGCAAATGAACAAATACTTAAATGTAACACTTGTTCTTCATCCCTGTTATGGTAGAATATTTATAGTGATACAACTCTCTTTGAGGGGCTGAGGAAGGGGAAATACTGGAAAATGGGACATATACACAAATACATATATTTCATAACTTTTTCACGTATATAGCAGAATTGATAACAGGTAATGACTCACTCTGTGCTTTGAAGTCTTTTTGTGTTTCTTGGTTTGTTTTGTTTTTCCCCACAAATCGGCCAAGTCACAACCAATTACGCAAGTTAAAAACAATGGCGCAAGTGAATTATTGAAAGTTGTCCAGCAGGAGTACAAATTATATATTAGACACAAAGTGGTAAAGAAAAAATACCCTGCATTTTCTGTAATTGTTCTATTTTTGGTTCATTGGCTAGCAAGAGTAAAACAAAACAATTTAGCACGATCTAATTAATTCACTTCTACCCAATACCTTAAGATGTGTCTTAAAGAAACCTGAGATTTTCTTTTCCTCTCCCCTTCCTCAAGATCACCCCTGATGGTATTAAAAAGGGTTTCTGTCACCTTGTGATGGTGGGAAGCGGGGTCTTGGACTTTGCCCTGGTGCTGTCTTGTGAGGCCTCTGTTCTGTGGTACTGTCCCTGGGTCCCCCTGGTTCTCTTTACTCTTTTCAGGTGGTCAGTCCCATGGCCTATAGCACTTCCCTCATGTGAGCTCACTGACCGGGCTCAGCTGAGTCTCGGGGGGTACCCTCTGCCCGTCTCCAGAGCTCCCTGCCTCTGCAGTCACTTCGTCAGCGCTCGGCCCTGCGAGCTCCAGCTGCCTTGTCCTACGCTCCTAGCAGCGTCTCCTCTGGCTCAAGTCAAGGAGCTGGCCTGGCTCCTCCCAGGGTCCCCTTCTCGGCACTACAGCCTGAAATCTCTCTCCAGACAGTCATCTGGGAACAACTATAGGGCTCTCCTCATTTGTTTCTCACATCTCAAGGATTCCTGTCCTTTGTTGCCTGATGCCCAATGTCTTGAAAACTGTAGTTGCACATGCTTAGTTTTGTTGTTTGCCTACCTCCCTGAAGGTGGGAGGGTCAACCCAGGTCCTGCTATTCCATCTTGGCCCACAGAAGTGCTAATGTTCTCGCTTTTACACTCAAATGTGTCTTAGTTCGTTTACCAGATTACATCATCAGTCTCCTTGTAGATAATACTATAGCATTACAAGCTGAGTTGCTATATGCATATGTGTATATATGTACATATACAGATGTGTATACGTGTATACATGTATGTGTACATTGTATGTGTATATATATGCACATGTGTGTTTATATATATTTCATAATTTGGCCATGCATATATCAGAACTGAAAAGAGGTAATGACTCATTCTGTGTTCCCTTTTCATAAAATGTTAGCCCAAGAGACAGAAAGGCCCAAATAACCCAGAGACTCCACTAGCCTGAAACCAGAAGAACTAGACGGCATCCTCCCACCACCAGTGACTGCTGTTTCAGTCAGCTCGGGCTGCTCTCGATGGCACTCAGCTTGGCTGGTTTAGGGCTGCTCTAACAGAAATACCATGAGTAGATGGCCTTAACAAAGAAAAGTTTATTCTTAGACAGTCCAGTAGGCTACAAGTCCAAATTCAAGATGTCCGCTCCAGGGAAAGGCTTTCCTCCCCCTTGTCGGCTCTGGAGGAAATTCAGGTATTGCATCGGTCTCTGTCCAGGCAGCATCTTGGCAGAGGAAGCTCAGATCTGAAGGACACGCTCTTCTCTTGGTGCTGCTTTCTTGATGGTGTGAGGTTCCCAATTCTCCACTTGCTTCCCTTTCTTTTTACCTTTTGTAGAACGAAAGGATTAAGGGTGGGGCAAGCCATACTCCAGGGAAACTCCCTTTACAGTGCAGGATGGGCATGATCTTATGAAGGGATTTACAGTCCCACACTAATCCTTTAACATACAGCATAGGAAAAATCACAAAATGGAGGACAATCATAAAATATTGGGAACCATGTCCGAGGCACATGGCTACATATTTTGGGGGGGCACAATTCAATCCATGACACAAACCTAGGAGCAAATTTTAAGGAGGCATTTTACTTGAGGGGTTGTGTAGTGCAGGCTGGGTCTTCACCAGTTCTGGCCCCAGCTGACAGCCATAGCCTGGAATTTGTGCACAACAGTCCCCTAGGTGGAATGCATGGGGGAGGGCCACGGGGAGGTTGGTGCTCTAGATCACTTTGGTGGCAATATTCTGTCATGATTAGGAGCACAAATACTGGAGGCAGACATGTTATGTGATCTCTCTGTGCCTCAGTTTCCTCATCTGTAAAATGGGGATGGTGACAAAATGAAAGTCTTCCCTATTGGGTAGTTTGTGAGCGAATATAGGTAAAGCACAAAGAACAGACCTGGCATATGATCAGGAGTCAATACATCATAGTTTTTCTTCTTACCATTACTTAGAGTTTTAGAATCACAAATCACCACAGTATCATGCCCCAAATTTGTAGAAATTTATTAGACTTTATGAAAGGGTGGAAAAACTTAAATAGAACTATAAAAGAGAGAATGTAACATAGTCAAGTAAAACCTGATTTTCATAAGATGCCAGGGTCAAATCAGATTTTCCCAAGATCTAGACAAAGCCTTAGTGGGAGGTGGACCACTTCCGAACTTTCCTCTACTAAGGGTTTTGTCTACTCTTGAAGCACCTCCTTTTAAGTTGACTGTTTCTTAAACCTCATCCCAACACTCACTTTGCAAAGATAGCCTTATTTTCTCATCACGGACCACTTGTCTCTGAATTCATCTTGTTTTTCCAGCTGCGCAGTTTTCCAGAATTATTCCAAAATCTCCAGAAGTCCAGAAGCAGCTGTCTCCTCTTGTCTCATTTTTCTCTTGCTGACTACATCAAGCTCTACCCTGACCCAATCATCATAGCCAGGCATATAGAATACTCCAGAAAATATATATTCTATACATTCTGTCTATATGTATATTCCATATAGAACTTATAGAATCCTATATATTCTATTCTATATTCTACAGAATATATAGAATTCTATATATTCTATATGGAATATACAGAATAGATCCTCCAGAAAATTAAGATTTTCAGGCAGAACATCTCCACCTGCTGGATAGACAGAGGCAGGGGAAGAGAAGTGGCAGTCTATGTGTCCAGTCTCCTTCCAAATCTTCTTGCTGTGTACTCCTCTATATGGCTCTTTCCCTGTCTGTCCTTCCCATCTCCCACCAACCTGTTTTGATTTCTTGTTGGAAGTCACTTCTTCTCTATTTTCAGCCATGAAGTTGGTGTAGGATTCTTCTTTCCCTAGCTCTAGGGATGAACTTAAGGCAATAAGTATATTCAATACCCATGGCTCTGGTGATTGGGTCAGGGTAGAGCTTGACATAGTCAGTGAGAAAAAAATGAGACAAGAGAAGACAGTTGCTAGGACTTTTAGCAATGCTTGCTTCTTTTGCAGGAGCTTCTTGAAGAGGCTTTTGTCCCCATAAACTTCCTCCCTCACTGAACAGAATGGGAAAAAAACAGTGTAGCAGCCTTGGAGCTGGTGCCCCATCTCAAAACCAGGAAGGCAAACCCTGCATGAGGATGGATGAACACCAAAGAAATAAGAACACACAAACATACATAACATACATACACACACAGAGAAATGGGTCTTGGGTTCTACATTAAGCTGAGTCTGAACCCCATGGACTGTTCAGTTATGTGGGAGACAGATGCATTACTGTTTAAGCTAACTTGACTTGTGTTTTCTGTTGCTTACAGAACAGTGACCTAATGAAAACAGTCTCCTTGTTTTCAAAGAGTCCATCAGAGGGCTAAAGGGTCAAAAATCAACCTCTTCTCTTTCCCTCTTGCCAAATACTCTTCTCAAGGAAAGATATTAGTTCTTAGACATTAAGTGATCATTGCTCATAAGAGGAAAGAAAAACATTTTCCCAAATATCCTGTAGTTTGCAATGGACTCTTCCCCACAAAAATGTTAGCCTCTTTATGTTGTTAAGCTTAGTAGCACTAGAGCCTTATACTCACCTGCACCTCAACCTTCAATGGGTACACTTGAGACCCTCTTGGAATAAGAAATAGGCCCATTGCTGAGCCACACAGTTCTAAATAGCTGCCCCTTTAGGCGTCTGGGAACCTAGTTTTAGGGGGTATCTAGGTCACCATGAGTCAGATCCAACTTGATGGCACTTGGCTTTGGCAGGTCAGTCCACATAGCAAAGCATTAATAAATTGTTCTGTAGTGTGGCCAAGATGACAGAATTGTTAGATTCTTCCTGTGATCCCTCTAACAACAAAGACCCAAAAGAACAAATGAATTGGTTATATACGACATCCTAGGAGCCATAAACTTCAAAAGCAAAGTTGAAGAATTGGACTGAGTGACAGGGAAGGCACACCAGGTGCAGAAATACCTGAAACTGGCCAGACCTGACCCAACAGGAACTGGCTGCAGCTGCATGGTAAATGGAACAGTGGTGTTCATAGAGCATCCTCCTCAGGAGAGACCAGGTATCAAGAGAGTCTACTTGCACCTCTAGACCCAGCGTAAAACAGCACTCCATTGTCAAAGCTAAGTGGCTTCTGTCTAACCTACCACGTGTGGATCTAAAACTTTCCTTTGGGATGAACCTCTGTCTCTTTTCCCAGTGCTTCTGCCTCACTTCTCTGAAGTGTTCCTAGCTCCAAAGTCTGATGCCATTACCTGAGCCAGACATATGACTCCTTATGTGTGCGCTGAGCCATTCTCCTGGACACAGACAAGGACAACTTAACAAACTGGGAGAAGAAGGGGCAGTCTTCCAGTTACCTTGAGTCAGAAATTCAGGACAGAAAAGGACATAACTTCCTCATAGATACTCAGGGATGGCTGTCAGCCCCATGCCCTTCTCAGGACATGCAGCCAGATGCCTGTGCCTACACCAATACCATTGACCATCTAGGACAATAGAGGAGTGCCAGTACCACAGACTTGGTGACCGACTACCTGGATACCTCAGCTGAACCTATACAAGAAAAGTAAATGAATTTCTGGACTTGTATGCCTATTAATACTCTAACCACCTGATGACAGGATGTTAGAGCTTCAAAGATGCCCAATAACCAAATTAACACACACAACCAGCCTTTGTGGACATTTCAAAACAAAAGGAAACAAGCAACTAGAACACAGTAAGCAAACATATTAAATAAGCACAACTACCTGATGCCTTAAAGACAATAACCAATATCAAATCACTTAAAGAAGCAGACCATGGTGGCTTCAGAAAGCTCCCAAAATAATGAATCAAGAAATTTTCCAGAAGAAGAGAACTTCCTGGAATTATCAGAGGTAGAATACAAAAGATTAATACTTAGTACTCTTCAAGAGATCAAGAAGGAGATGAGACAAAATGCAGCAGAGCATAATAATAAATTGAACAGGCTTCAAGAAAAAGTACAATTACAGTAATTAGAAATTCAGAAGATTAATAATAAAACTACAGAATTAGACAATTCTCTAGAAAGTCAAGGAATAGAACTGAGGCAATAGAAGCCAAAATTAGTTAAACTCAAGATAAAGCACCTGACATCACCATACTTGAAGAAAAATTTGATGAAAGAATTTAAAAAATCAAGAAACACTAAGAATTATGTGGGATTCTGTCAAGAAGAATAATCTGTGAACAATTAGAGTACCAGAGGGGGGACAGGACAGGGGTGGGGGAGGAGAGATACCAGAAAATATAGAGAGAATTGTCAAAGATTTGTGCACAGAAAACTTCCCTGATATCACGAATGATGGGAAGTTATCCATCTAAGACGCTCATCAAACTCCATACAAGGTAGATCTCAAAAGAAAGACAGGAAGCTGTATTACAAACAAACTTGCCAAAGCTAAAGATAAGGAGACAATTTTAAAAGAGGCTAGGGATAAACAAAAAATAATCTACAAAGGAGGGTGAATAAGACTGTTTGGACTACTCAGCAGAAACCATTCAGGCAAGAAAGCAATGGGATGACATATACAAAGCCTTGAAGGAAAAAAATTGCCAATCAGGAATCATACATCCAGCAAAACTGTTTTGTTGAAGTTTTAGAGATAAACAGAAATTTAGGAAATTTGCAAACACCAAACCAAAATTATAAGAAATACTAAAAGAAATCTTTTGATTAGAAATCAATAACATCAGATAACAACCCAAAACTAGAACACACAAAAGAAAATATTCTGCATGCCACTTTGTGGTCTTCAAAGCTAGCAAGTAGACATTTACGAAGTCTGACAATTAAGTCCACGAACTTAATTGTTCTGAGTACTACATACCTCACTGCTAAAGATCATTAACAGTCACCTTTGAAGTACTCCCTTTGGGAAGCTATGCACCTAGTCCAACCTTCAAAGCAATTTTGGAATTCTTTCTGGAATGGCTGTTGCACACGGTGGCAAAGTGGCCAGTTCATAAACTTAATTGTATAGTTGTCTGTGAGGGAGTTTTTAGCCAGTAAACAAATAACTATACTGGAACATCCTCCCTACTCACCTGATTTGGTCCCCAGTGACTTTCTTCTTTACCTGAAGATAAAGGAAATATTGAAAGGAAGAGATTTTGATGGCATTCAGGACATCAAGGGTAATATGATGACAGTACTGATGGCCATTCCAGAAACTGTTTCCAACATTGCTTCGAAGGGTGGACTAGGCACTGGTGTCTCTGCATAGCTTCCCAAGCGGAGTACTTGGAAGGTGATAGTAGTGATATTCAGTAGTGACATATGTAAATAACACTTTTTCTAGGTTAAGTTTGTGAACTTAATTGGCAGTCCTCATAAACCAATTGTTCCCATCCCACCTGTAGCAAAAGAGAATCAAGAGCCCAAAGACGCAAGGAAAATATTAGCCCAAGAGACAGAAAGGGCACATAAACCAGAGACTCCGTTAGTCTGAGACCAAAAGAGCTAGATGGTGTCTGGCTACCACTAATGACTACCCTGCCAGAGAACACGACATAGTGTCCCTGAATGAGCAGGAGAAAATTAGGGTGCAGAATACAAATTCTAGTAAAATGACCAGACTTGCTGATCTGATTGAGACTGGAGGAATCACGGAAGAGATGGCCCCAGCATCTCTGTTAGCCCAAAACAAACCCCATTCCTGAAGCCAGCTTTTCAGACAAAGATTAGACTGGACTAGAGAAACACACACACAAAAATACTCATGAAGAGTGCTTCTTAGCTCAAATAGACACCTAAGACTAAATGGGCAGCTCACGCTCAGAGACAGAGAAGGAAGAAAGGAACAGGAGCTAGTTGTACAGACACACGAAATCTGGAGTGGAAAGGGGGAGGGTACTGTCACATTATAAACATTATAAGGAGAGCAACTAGGGTCACATAATAATGTGTGTCTAAATGTTGTGCACAAGAAACTAACTTGAACTACAGACTCTCACTTAAAGTACAGTTAAACAAACCAGAAAAAAACCTGCTCCTTAAGCTTCATGAAAACTAGGTTAAAGCTTTCAAATTGTAATTGAAAAGGCCCAATCAGTTTTCCAACAACATCTCCCTGCTCCGCCATGGCACAAAACAGCTAATCACTCCACTACTAACTGAAAGACTGGCTGTTCAAACACCCTCAAAGGCACCTCGTAATCTGCTTCTGATAGATGACAGGGACTGGAAACCCCACAGAGTGCAGTTCTGCTCTGACACACATGAAGTCACTGTGAGATGGAAACAACTTAATGGCAACTGGTTTCATCTAAGAAGACTTGAATGGAGATTTTATCTTGTTCTGTTTTAATACTTTTGGTTACACTTATTTCAGTGTTCAAATTGAATTAGGGTTAACCAGGTTGCCTAGAAAATTATGGATTCTGGTTGATCATGTCCCTTCTCATTTGTCAGCCAAATTTCAGCTCTCTGAACACTGAAGGTGAAGAAAGGACATGGGAATTTCCCTTTAACATAGTCCCTGAAATCCTCATCCTTCCATGGTCTCCAGACCCTGAGTTGCTTACCCTTCCGGATGAGAAGGTAGTTCAAGGACGTCCTTAGCATCTTTGCAGAGCTCAGGAACACATTAGAAATAGGAGATAAAAATAGTCCTCCAGATGTCCTGTTTTCACGCTCTCTCTTTGATGGAAAGTTCTACTTCAGGAAAGGCTCCCTCCTGAACATTGGGGCAATGTTATAAGAAGGGAACAAATGTTATAAAAATGGACTCTATGTTGTATTCTCTGTCAGGGTTGTTGTCATGGATTGAGTTGTGTCTCCCCAAAAATACGTGTAGCCATGTGCCTGGGCCGTGATTCCCTGTAGTCTATGATTGTCCTCCATTTTGTGATTTTTCCTGTGCTGTATGTTAAACGACTAGTGTGGGACTGTAAATCCCTTCATAAGATCACCCCCTGCTGCACTGTAAAGGGAATTTCCCTGGAGTATGGCTTCCCCCACCCTCAATCGTTTCATCCTACAAGAGATAAAGTTAAAGAGAAGCAAGCAAAGAGTTGGGAACCTCACACCATCAAGAAAGCAGGTCCTTCAGACCTGAGGTTCCTGCACCAAGATGCTCCCTGAACAAAGACTGATGCAACACAAGGACTTTCCTCTAGAGCCAACAAGGGGCAAAGCCTTCCCCTGGAGTGGACATCCTGAATTTGGACTTGTAGCCTATTGGACTGTGTAAGAATAAGTTTTTGTTTGTTAAAGCCATCCACCCTGTGGTATTTCTGTTAGAGCAGCACTAGCTGACTAAAACACTGCTCCACTCATCTCACTCTAGTCCCAGACTGGCTGGCAAAAGAACAAGAAGAAGCTCATGGCACAGTGGAGAGTGGCAGTGCCAATCACACAGGACTGTCACTCAGTAACAATGGAATAAGCATATCACAAAATTCTCCTTTTTCCAAATATTCAGAAGAATGGATTTTTTAAAAGGGAAGTAAAGGCTGACAGACTATGCATAAATAAGGAGAGATTTCTTCCTACTAGGAAGACCCAAGAAAGCCTCCTAGGAAAAACTTCATGGGAAGTGACAGTTGAAAGATTAGACTCTTATTTCAGGTTAGTCACAAAATCTTTGGTTCATCAATACTTGGTTATGAAGTAGCCACTCAAATGCTGTGGAATTAGATGATGTATATAAACTACATGCCTTAAAAAGAAAAAAGCTATTATATTCAATGAACCTGGATAGGACCTTTCAGGGTCTAAATTAGGGATCATTATCTATAATCTGAGGAGCCTGCTGGCACACTAGTTAAGTAACAGACTGCCAACTGAGAGCTTGGCAGTTCAAGTTCACCCGGTGGCTCTGCTAACTGAGAGGCTGGCAGTTCAAGTTTACCCAATGGCTCTGTGGGAGAAAGACCTGGTGATCGGTTTCTGCGAAGATTACAGCCTAGACAATCACATGAGGCAGTTCTACTTCATTCCATGGGGTCACTGTGCATGAAAACTCGACACAATGGCAGCAAACAACAACAATGATCTCTAACTCTATTCACATATGGCATTAAGTCCTGCTCTAAACTCAAGAAATTTTCAAAGTTCCAGCACTAAAGGGACAGAGTCTGCAGCAAGGCATTATGTTTTGTTTATAAGCTGTTCTGTGTCACTGCTTTTTCCAGTTTCTTGGTGAGCCAACAGTTCTCAACCGAATTCAGTGATCCTACCAGACCTCACAAGTGGGTGCGGAACTGTAATCTGTGCACAGAAGGGCAGCTGGGCTCTTGTTTGCAGAGCACACGCACAGCCTTTGACAGAACATAGTGGAAATAATAAACCCGTCACAGTCTACAAAGACACTCATCATCTGTGAACAGCCAAAGTTGCTTGCAAAGTGGTGATTTCACATTTGTGCTTCAAGCAGATTACTTTGTGGGGAACAAAAACAAAAATAAAAATACAATCATGGCATAGGAAACAGAAAGAGCAACATGAAGAAAGAGGGAAAACATCTGTCCCATAGCAACCATTGCCTTATACATTAGAATTATAGGCCATTGAGGCAGCTTTTAAAGTCCTCAAAGCTGAACACAAATCTCCATGATGATTTTAGGAATACAAAAATGTCAAATTCCTTTTTCCTGTGTCATTCATTAGAGAAGTAGAGAAGACATGGAAAATTAAAAAAAAAAAAAAGGCTACAGTGAGCAACAGCTGTCAGAAGCCCCGTGTTCAAACTGCCTGACATGAAATCAGGTGCCCTGGTGGCGCAGTGGCCAGAGTGCTCAGCTGTCAACCAGACGGTTGATGGTTGAAATCCACTAGCTCCTCCTTGGAAGAAGGATGTGGCAGTCTGCTTCTGTAAAGATTTACAGCCTTGAAAAGTCTATGGGGTGGCTCTGCTCCTACACATTCACTAGGATGTAAAACCGACTGCATGGTGATGGGTTTGGGGGTTTAACACAAAATCTTCCATGGTTCCCTGGCTATATGACTTTGGGTGAGTTGGTTAACCTCTTTTGACCCCCATTTCCTAATCCTTAACATGAGAATAATAGTAGTATCTATCTTGCGGGATTGTTGATGGATTAAATGAGGCAATACCTATAAAAGTACTTTGAATAATATATGAATATGATAAGTACTCAATGAATGTCATATTGTCATTGAATAGTAAAAGTAAAGCTAAAGAAATATTTTTAGTTTTAAAAAAAATTGAGAAATTCAGTGACTAGCAATACTGCTTAAGCAGCTTCCTTGCTATATAAGCAGCCTGGGGCGTTTTATAAATGTCTGTGATGGTTAGCTTAGTGTGTCAACTTAGCTGGGCCAGTTATTTAGTCAAATGTTAGTTTACATATTGCTGCGAAGCAACTTTGTAGATGTGGCTAACCTTTATAATTAGCTGATTTTAAGAAAAGTCTATCTTTGATAATATGAATGGTCTTCATCCAATCAGCTGAAGGCTTTAACAGCAAAACCTGAGGTTTCCTGGAGAAAGAAATTCCTTCTCAAGAGCAGAGAGTCAACTCTGGCCTAAACTTCCAGCCTGCCCTACAAATTCGATCTTGTCAACCTTGACAATTTCGTGAGCTAATTCCTTAAAAGAAATCATTTTATATACGCATATGTCTATAGGTACATGTAAAACCAAACCCCACTGTTGTCAAGTTGTTCCTGACTCACAGCAGAGAGAACAGAACTGCTCCATGGGGTTTCTAAGGAGATTGGAACTGCCAGCCTTCTGGTTAACAGCTATAGCACTTAACCACTATGCCACTAGGATTTCCATATACATAGGTCTATACATATATGCATACAGAGAGAAAGAGAGAGATCTCATTTCTCATGTTTCTCAGGGGACTCTAACCAAGTATCCATGGGCCACTTGTGTCTTACATTAAGAAACTAATAGATCCTCATGTCCTAAAGTAGTATTTTATTGTTTTTAGAAAAAGTTTACATGGCAAGTTAGGTTCTCACTTGACAATTTCCACACGAATTGTTCAGTGACATTAGTTACATTTTCATCATGTGTTAACATTCTCTTTCATTGCACTCTGTTCCTCTTCCAGTATTACAATTTCACTGCTCTCTTAATCTTCTCATCTCTGCTTTAGAGTCAACATCGACCTGTTGGTCTTACTAACGGTTTTGTGCATTGAAACTTTCAGCAATAAATAGTGTCCATCCTTGTCCACGATGGTGGATTTTACATTAAAATCTATTTTATCTGAGATTAGAATTGCCATACCTGCTCTTCTTTGTGTATTGTTAGCTTGATAAATATTCTTCCATCATTTAATTACACTGATGGTTTTTTAATAGAGAACTGTCTTAGTTATCTAGCACTGCTATAAAAGAAATATCAGAAATGGATGGATTTAACCAAGAGAAGTTTATTAGGTCACAGTCCAGTAGGCCGTCAAGTCCAAATTCAGGGTACCGGCTCCAGGGGAAGGGTTACTTTGTCTGTCGGCTCTAGAGGAAAGCCCTTCCTTTGGTCTG
This sequence comes from Heterohyrax brucei, assembly GCA_028571685.1. Classification (NCBI taxonomy): domain Eukaryota; kingdom Metazoa; phylum Chordata; class Mammalia; order Hyracoidea; family Procaviidae; genus Heterohyrax; species Heterohyrax brucei. The sequence goes on from CM053142.1 coordinate 107,145,658, forward strand.
GGAGCATCTCAGTGCAGGACTCTCGGGTCATAAGGACACAGCCTGCTCCCAGCACCGCTTTCTTGGTGATTTGAGGTTCCCAACCCTCTGTTTACTTCCCTTTGCTTTTATCTCTTGTAGGATAAAAGGTAGTGCAAGTCATACTCCAGGGAAACTCCTCGTAAACTGGATCATGGAGGTGGGCTTAGTAAGGGTGTCACAGTTCCACCCTAATCCTCTTTAATATAATCCAGCCTTCCCCTATTATGGCTTGGCTCCCCTATTAACCACAGGCAGAGATTAGGATTTGCAACATAGGAAAATCACAAAATGGAAGATAACCACACAGTGTGAGAACCATGGCCTAGCCAAATGGACGTACACATTTTTTAGGAGACATAATTCAGTCCTTGATAAGCACCATTCATATGGGCAATGTCCTTTATTTTGTGTGTCACTCTATTATTTTGCTAAAAGATGGTACCAGAGGGTAGTTTGGGTTCCAGGCCTAAAATCTGTCTCAGGTCAGTAGTCTCAGGAAGTCCTTTCACCTCAACTGGTTCAGTTTATCTGATATTTTTTAAGAATCTGAGTTTTGTTCTACATTTTTCTCCATTCTATAAAAGTCCATCTATTGTGACCCTGGTCAGAACGGTCAGAGGCAGCAGCTGAGCACCATCTGGTTCTTTTCATCTCAGGGTAGGCGAGGCCATGGCTTGAGCAGGTTATCAGCCTTGCAGATTTGTACCTTCTCTGAGATTTTGGTTGCCTTTTTTCTCTTTTGCTCCTAATAAGCGGAAACCAATAGCTGTATCCCAGATAGCCACTCAGGCTTTTAAGACCCCAGATACTACTCCCTTTACTAGGATGCAGAACCCCTCATGCCCTTTGACCTTGAGTCCTGTGTGTACTGTATGCTCTCACTACCTGCCTGTCAGTTTGTCATAGTGTAGTGACTTGCGGGTTATTGTGAAGCTATGCCACTTGTGTTTTAAACATGAGCAGGGTCACCCAGAGTGGACAGGTGTCAACAGAGCTTCCAGACAAAAACAGAAGGAAAATGAACAGAATGACACAATTTGCCTGTAATATGGGAAGGAGGGTGAATGACGCAAAAATTCACTTTCAGAGATGTCACAAGACACGAGCAGTATGTGCGTAGGTGCGCTATGCCAGAATTGTTTTATTTAATTTCATTTTTGCACGTTACATGTTGTGGGTATATTATTTCCGTGAGCACGTTATTTGCAAAAGTATATGGCATTGATATATAGTTAAATAATTATATTTATTTGCTTATGAAAGTTATATAGGTTCAGTACAGAAAATTTAGACGACAGAGAAAAACAAAGAATGAAAATCGCCCCTAACTGTATCGTTCAGAGATAACAAAGGAACCCTGTGTGCAGCAGTTAGGCACTTGGGCTGATGATTGAAACATCGGCAGTTTGAACCCACTGAATGGCTCCAAGGCAAAAGACCTGGCAATCTGCTCCCTTAAAGATTACAGCCTAGAAAACCGTATGGGGTAATTCTACTCTGTCATATGGGATCACACTAAGTCGAAACTGACCCACTGGCACACAACAACAGAGACAGCAACTGTTTACTGTTACACATTTCTCTCTTACCTTCTAATTAGTTTTCCAAAGAGACTAATTTTATCTTCTTGCATCATGAAAACAAGGCAACCCCCCCTTCCTCAATAAAGTGAAGAAAGCAGTATCCCCACTATTAGAGAAAAAAGAAGACACCAGCAGCTCACATTATTACTTAGAAGGACACACACTTCATGAGTTCCATGCAGAGATATAACCTCCTGAACCCTCTGTCACCTGGGGTATGCCTAGGCTCCTCCACAGGTTTCCTGACAATAAATTCTTAACATAATTCCAAGGGAAAATAAATTTTATTAATCAGGCAACAAGCCTACCTTGTTCTGAGGAAGAACTAGTTGGAGAATTAGAATTCCCTGTCAGTTTAAGACTTCTCTGTTACCCTTCCAGCCTCATCTAAATTACTTAACGGATTGGGGGGTTAGTTCCTTATAAATCTGTAGATGCTCTAGGATCTCTACAACCTGAATAGGAATTTTTCTTTAACGATCCCTCAAGTTGTATGGGATCTCCTGGGCTGTGACCGAGGAGACTCACCAGCTCTCTTTGCGAGGTCTCACGTGGGTCCCCATATAGCAAACACTAGTCCATGGCGAAACGGTGACAGAGTCTGTAAGGATCTAATAGCCTATATATGTATATATAGGTAAATAGACATAGATACGTAACAAAACCAAGCCCATCGCCATCAAGTCAATCCTGACGTATTGTGATCCTACAGGACAGAGTAGAACCACTCCTCAGAGCTTCCTAAGAGTGCTTGGTGGAGCCTAACTGCTCACATTTTGAGTAGCAGCCCAGCTCTTAACCACTGTACCAACAAGGTTCCATATAAGCATATATAAAATTCTACATTTTAACAACAAAAATGCCAACAATCCAATTAAAAAAAAATGGTAAAGGACTTGGACAGTTCACCGAACAAGACCTTAAAATGACCAGTAAGCCACGAAAAGATGTTCAACATCATTAACCATTAACTCATTGCTGTTGAGTTGATTCCAACTTGTAGCAACCCTACAGGACAGAGTAGAACTACTCTACAGGATTTCCAAGGAGCTGGTAGACTTGAACTACCAACCTTTTGGTTAGCAGCTATAACTCCTAACCACTGCACCACAGGGGCTCCCATTAGTCACTGAGAAATCAAGTTCCTTGGTTGTCAAGTCAATTCCAAATTATAACAACCCCATAGGACATGCTAGAACTGCTTCATATGGTGTCCAGTGAGTGCCTGGCAAATTTCAACTGTTCACATTTTGGTTAGCAGCCATAGCTCTTGGCTACTAAGCCACCAAGGTTTCCCCATTGGTCAGTAAAAACACAAAACCAAGCCCACTGCTATTGAGTCCATACTAATGCATAGGGACTGTATAAGACAGAGTAGAGCTGCCCCATACGGTTTCCAAAGAGCATCTAGTGGATTTGAACTGCCAACCTTTTGGTTAGCACTTAACTTTTAGTTGTAGCACTTAACCATTACACCACCAGGGTTTCCAAAAGGGAGATGGAAATCAAAAAAACACAGTAAAATGCCACCTCATTGCTCAACAGAATGGCAATGGTTGACAGCACAGGAAACAACAGGTGTTGGTGAGGTTGTGGAGAAACTGGAACCCTCATCCATTCCTGGTGAAAACATTGTGAAAAACAGTTTGGCAGTTCCTCAATAAGTTAAACACTGAGCTATCAGATAGCCCAGTGATATCAATTCTAAATATATACCCAGAAGAAATGAAAGCAGGAATGCAGACAGAATCTGTGTATCCATATTCATTGCAGCACTTTTCACAGTAGCCAAATTATAAAAACACAATAGCCAAGTATGGAACAACCAAAGGGCCTATCAACAGATGAATGGATAAACAAAATGTGGTATATATGTACAATGGAATATTACTCAGCCATTATGCATTCCATAATATGACTGAAACTTGAAAACATGCTGAATCAAGTAAGTCATGTCTCAAAAGGACAAATACTACAACATCTCACTTACATGAAATAAGCAAATATGAGAAGCCAAAGTGGTTACTAGGGTGAGAGTAAGGAGGGGAGGGCAGTTTTTGCTTAGGTGGTACTGACTGGATGTTAATGGTGGTAGAGTAATTAGGAAAAGGATGGCAATAATGGCTGCACTACATTAAGAATGCAATCAGTGTCTCTGATTTGCATATGTAGAAAGCATTGAATTGATGAATGATTTTTACATATATTCTCAGTATTAAAAAAGTTATAAAAAGAGGGTGATAGAGTGAGATTTACCTTTGCTGTGACCACATCTCTCCTATAAGGGCTCTGAATCACTGTCCCCCAATTACCCATTCACTGCCCCGGCTGTCCCAGCCCCTGGGCAAGTCACTCATCAGCTTTTTGTCTATAACAGTGTGACTACCTGCCTCAATTCTTTCCTACTGAGCTGTCAGCTCTAGAGTAATGTGCTTGAGCTGCTAAGGGACCTGTCTACATTCTAACAAGACAGCAATTCCTGAACCCAAAGGGAACGTTTTAATGGTAATAATAATAACCACCACTTAATAAGTGGTTAATATATGCTAAGTACTTTAAAGACATTATCTAAATCACATTAGGCCCTGGAGTTGGGTTGTAATTAGCTCAATTTTATAGCAAAGGAAGATGAAGATGTGGGGAGCTAAATTATCTGTCCACTGTCTGCTGGTAGAGCCCGGCACCATCCCATGTTGTCAATGGCTCCACCTCACTGAAGCTTACTTACCAACGGAGGCTGCCGAGGGGCGGGGCTGGGCATCTTACGGCATCCTTCAAACCAAACAAGTCACCTGAAGTCTCACCTTTGCATCTGCCTGTATTTCTTTCAAAAATCTTAGCTCAGTTACAACTTCCCTGGCCTTGGTTTCCTAGGCTGAAGAGTAGGAGAGTTAATGTCTACCCTGCCTACCTCAAAGGATAATTAATAAATAAATAAATAAGTAACCACTGCCATCGAGTCAATTCTGACACATGGAGATCATATAGGACAGAGTAGAACTGCCCCACAGGGTTTCCCAGGAGCACCTGGTGGATCTGAACTGCTGACCTTCTGGTTAGCAGTTATAGCACCTAATCACTACACCCCCAGGGTTTCCAAAGATAAGGGAAAGTGAATGACACGATAGGTGAAAGCCTCTGTCAGCCTTCAAATTCTACACAAATGGAAGACATTCTTCTTCTGATTAAAGCAGGCAGCCAAGCAGACTGTCCAATTATAGGGCCAGTCCTGTTTAATCCATTAAATCACTCAGTTTCAGAGGTTAAGTAGTCAATTTTTAGGAAAAGCATTTGTGATCTGGTTTCCAACTGCCTATGCATTTTTGCCTTTTGCATTCGTAAATATGCCTGTTGACATTACAACATTTCTTCTAAGGAAACTCATTTTGTGTATTTCCCCTAAATTGTGCCCATACTACAAATAAGTCAAAGGTATCAAAGTATTTCTTATCTGTGTTTCCTCCACTGGTATGGATCACAAAATTTACATTTTATACACTGAGATAGACTTAGAAATTAAAGAGAAAGACAAAAATAAGTTTATATATACACGTTAGTTGGTACTCCAAAATAGACAAAGCGCACTCCAAAAAGAAAGCAATAGAACCTCACTCTAACGCTGTCCCTACAGTTCATCTGTGGAAACAGCCATGTGAGTGAGGCTGCTTTAAAACAAACCTCTTTTGGCCAGACTTGACACTCTGAGAAGCGCAATTCCTTATAAGGTCATTTCATTTAATATATATGCATCTTGCTTGGCCACAGATAATTGGACAAGAGAAGGCCCATTGAACCAAGGGCAAATAATTTATAGATTAGACAGTGGTCCACAGTACAATAGGCATGATGTGAATTTCCTGGATCAATTACATCCTCTGCCTCCAAAAGTTTGAATACAGGAGCTTCGTAGTGAGAGAGTTAGTAGTAGCAGTGATAGTTGTTGTTAACTGTCATTGAGCCATCTCTTCACTCATGGTGATCCCTGAGGGACCAAAGAACATAACGGACCATTATGACCCATAAGGTTTTCACTGGTTGATTGCTGGAAGTAGAACACCAACTCTTTCTTCCTAATTTGTCTTAGTCTCAAAGTGCCAGTGAAACCTGTTGAGCATCCCAGCAACATGTAAGCCACCACTGACAAATAGGTGTGTGAGGTACATTGTCTAGGAATCACCTCAGCGTCTCTCACATGGGAAATAAGAATAATACTACTGAACCACCAATCACTTATCCAACAGATGGTAGTGGAAAGAACAGAAAATCACCAATTTATGATACAGATAATATCAGATACGAGGAAGCAACAGTTTTGAGTAAGGATGAATTCTAGAAGAGTCAGTATGTTCTGGTAGTTGAAAGCACTGGTTCCAGTCCAGTCCTGGTCCAACCATTTACTAACTGTGTAACTTTGGACAAGCTGACTCTCCTTCATTTTTCAGCTCTGAGACAGGAAACATAACCCCATCTAAATGGATGTGGTGAAGGTTAAATGAGATAACTTATGTCCTTGCCGTAATACTTGGCACGTAATAAGCTGTTGTTATTAAGCAAAAAAGAAAAAAGATACACAGTAGAGTGGTTAGTTGGTTGATAGTTGCCAAACCAAAGGCACAGAAGACCTGGATCATTATAGTGGTGAATAGTCAGCACACATAGTGATAGAGAAGGCAGTGACAAGAGTATGGCGGTCTGGGAGCATTTACTACGGTTCTGTAAGGTTTTATTTAGAAAATCAGTAGAGAGATATTCAGATTTTTCCTCCACAAATTTGCTGAGGTTATGGCAAGGTAGTCATGACAAAGAATGTAAGTAAGACTTGACAATATTTATTCAGAACCAGAGAATCAGACTTAATGATTACAACATTAATTCAATGGCTAGATTCCAAATCTTTAGACTCCAGGTCTTCAGTGAGAGAGCTAAGGTAGAAGGCTTAATTATGGCTCTAATGTGGTGGAGGTCCCCATAGCTGGAGGCCAACGTTCAAACAGCTGCAGACAAACTCTCAGTTCCATCTCTGCCTTCTCTTAGTGAGTAAGCAGAATTAGGGGTTTATTCGTGAATTTGTCACTTTGGCTCCACACAGCAAAGGCCTGTGTAACGTCACAGACTCATACGTTATGTCTTTTCTCCAGGGTTAAAGAGTAGCCAGATGTTGCCTCTTCTCATTAAGGTTAGTGACTAGGAAGTTTGTTTAGATTTATGCTGTTTTCTTGTGTCCCAGCATGCCAGGCCAAACTGAACTTAAAGGTTGTTTACTTTCTTTACATATTTCACATGTTTCTCTGTTTCTATACCTAAGTCCAGAAATTTTCTGAATAATTTTCTTATGACTTAAAGGTTTCTAATGACTTACAGTTAATGCTAATGCTTCACAAAGGTAGTTACAGTCTAAGTTCACATGCTACGGTTTGTATGTACGTGGTTTTTAAAAAAAATTTATTATGATTAAGTAAAAGTATACAATCCAGTTTTGTATACCTGCCACTCTACATTTCTATCTGCTCTCCCCACCCTGTGACAGCACATTCCTCCTTTTCACTCTTTATTTCTAGTATCCCTCCAGTGAACACCTGTCCCCTTCTCTCTACCCTCTCTCCCCTCTAGAAAGAAACCAGTAGGACAGCCTTCTATAAATGTATAAAATCATAAAGTACACACACCATGTACTCACACCGTGTCCCCGAGACCAGTCCATTCTTTGTCTGAAGTATTGACGTCAGTACTGCCTTCAACTTTAGGCTAGCAGCAAGTCTAGGGGCCATGTTTCCAGGTTTATCAATGTGTATTTTGGAAGCATAAAAGTGACTTATATTTTGTGGAATTTGAGATCACTATAGAAACATAAGAAATGCTGCTGGAGTAGTGGTTAAGTGCTACACCTGCTAACCAAAAGGTCAACAGTTCAAGTTCACTAGGTGCTCTTTGAAAACTCTGAGACAGCTCTACTCTATCCTTTAGGGTCTCTATGAGTCAGAATCAATTCAGCAGCAATGGCTAGGTACAGAAACATATAGAACATGTATGAGGCATTGTGGTAAACAATTTTTTTTTGTATGTACCTTTTTTTTTTTATTTAACATAACAGTGAAAATGTACATTCACGTATAAATTTACATGCCCACCTATATGCAGCTTCCACTGCTCTCCCTGTCCGGTGACTGCACACTATTCCTCTCTGCTCCATACATGTCTTATCCTCCCAACAGCCTCCTTTCCCCTCCTCTCTGTCCACTCCCCTTCCTCCAGCCAGAGGTCAGCAGGATGATATCCTATAGATGTACAGAACGACAAAGTGCTTCCAATATATGGTCACTCTGCATTGCCAATTCCAATCCATTCCTGTCCAAAGAGGGGACCTTTAAACAATTTTTTTAAATGTATTCTCTTACTTAATTTCTTAGTATCTCTGTGGAGTAGTGGGGAATACTACTTAGCTGTAAGCACTGGTATACCATCACCTGTTATTTGTAACCAGTGTCTGTCCTGATTTCTTGACATTTTCTTTCTAACTGCTGCTGTGTTTAATGGTTGTTATATACTTCAATTATTCAATCTCTATTACTTTTTTTATCCCTATGTTATAGATGAGATAACGGATACTGAAAGAGGTTAAATAACATCACATAATGAGTACAGGGTAGAGACCAGACTTGAACCAACATCTGTTTAACTCCAAAGCCTTTGCTGTCTAACAGATTGATTTTTCTCTGATGTTCACTATTTTCTTATATCTCTGAATTATTTAGGGGAACATCTTACAATCTGTCTTTCTTTGGTATTGTTGGTGTTAGGTGCCACTGAATCAGTTCCAACTCATAGCAACCCTGTGAACAACAGAACAAAGCACTGACCTAGCAAGGTTAGGAAAGTTTCTTATTCAGATCATAAAGTCCAACAATTAAGTCCACAAACTTAATTGTTCTAAGTGCTGCATAACTCATTGCTGAATATCATTATGATCACCTTCAAAGTACTCCCCTTGGGAAGCTATGCACCAGCACCAGCACCTAGTCCACTCTTCACAGCAATTTTGGAACTCTTTCTGGAATGGCCATTGATCACAGTGGCATGGTAGCAAGCTTGAGAACTTAGTTGTATAGTTGTCTGTGAGGGAGTTTTTAGCCAGTAAACAAATAAATGTACTGGAACACTTCCCTACTCACCTGACCTGGCCCCCAGTAACTTTTTTCTCTACCCAAAGATAAAGGAAATATTGAAAGGAAGACATTTTGATGACATTCAGGACATCAGTGGTAATACGATAACTCTGATGGCCTTTCCAGAAAAAGAGTTCCAAAAGTGCTTTGAAAGGTGGACTAGGCACTCGTGTCAGTGCATAGCTTCCCAAGGAGAGTACTTCAAAGGTGACCACAGTGACATTCAGCAATGAATTATGTAGCACTTTTTCTAGGATGAGTTTGCAGACTTAACTGGCAGACCTCATGTAACTATATTTTAAAACAAAATAAGAATGCTTAATTAACGTGCTACCACTGTTAACCACAAGGTCGGCAGTTCAAATCCACCAGGCACTCCTTGAATACTCGGTGTCAGTTCTACCCTGACCCCTAGGGTCGTCATGAGTCGGATCCAACTCAACGACACTTGGCTGGCTTGGCTAATTAACCACATAGAACGAAACTAAGAAAAGCTAAAATGCAACCACTATTTCTTTATGTAATTTAAGTTTTTGTTTTTGTTTATAATAACATGTAGCAAAACATTTGTCATGTCAACATTTTTTTTACACATCCAGTTCGGTGACAGTAAATAAGATCATTGTGTTACTCAGTCATCGCCATTACCCATTTCCAAGTTTTCCATAGCCTTTTACAGAAGCTCAGTGTCCCCTAAGCAATGACTGACCTTTACAGTTTTAGTAGAATGCTATAAAGTTTTCCTTTGAGGCCAATACAACTGTACTTAGAATGAGAACATCCTCATTGGCAAAGACATTTGAGATAACTTCGTAATACCACAGAACACCCATACTGGACAAAACGTTCTCACGAAACGATACTTTAAGGGTGTAAGTTATGAGCCATCTGGAAAACATTCTTTTGAGGAGAAGACAAATCTGATTAAAGCAAGAACATTTTGATCACTTCCTGAGTACCACATATTGGTTTGGGTGCTGGAGACAAAAAAAAAATTGTTTTGCTCTAGGGAACTCCACAGACCAGTAGGTGAGAGGAACTTGACTATAGGTAGGTGTCAAGGAAATGCTAGGTGAAAAATCTACCACTGATGAGATACGAACCGTGATTTTAAAACTTTTAACTCCCTCCTGTCTATTCTGTCACGGTCCTTCTGTCATCTTTCTTAGCATGAGTGAGGGAGTCACTGGGGTTGTTTATAAACATTCAGGTTCTCCTCTGGGCACATGGGGCAACTGCCCCACCCTGCCCTTTAGAAGTTGAGCATGACCATGTGACTTGCTTTGGCCAGGAGATGCTGAGTAGAAATGACACATAAATGCTGAGGGAAACGATGGGGGAAAGGATGAGTGGACTAAGCCACAGGACAATGTCCCATTTCCCTTCTCTGTCTCCAAACTAATGTGGAAACTGATGTCCAGATGGCTCGCTGAGTGACTACGCTGATCAGGCTGCCGCTGCCAATCTACACTGGACGTTCGTTATAATCCAGAAATAAACTTTCATGGTGTTCAGCTGCTGAGATTTTGTTTTGATTACAGCGCGTCTTGGCCAACTGATCATACAATTCCTTCATTTCCTTTTACTGTCAAGCTGGGAACGGCTTTAGAGTTTTATCCTCATCTTTTTTTGTTTGCTTCTTTCCCTACCTTGACTTTCATTGTGTAATCACCCCTTCATGGACCTTTAACCACCACTGTGAAGCGAAGTCTTCCAAAGGAAGCCATCCTCTAGCTAACTTTTCAGCCATCAGCTTGCATTCTATTCCATTCAACAAACTGAGCTAAGCGTGCCATCCCCATGACACTTACAGCCTATCACGTAAGATGGTAGTGGGCAATTGCAGGTGTAATTACCGTTAATTGGAAATCAACAATTTCTTAGCTGCTATCCAGCCAACTCTGACTCATGACATCTATGGGGTTTTAAATGGCTGATTTTTGGAAGTTGATCACCATGTCTTTTTTCCTAGGCTATCTTATCCTGGAATCCCTGCTGAAACCTGTTCAACACTGCAGCAACAAGCAAGCCTCCGCTAGCAGATGGATGGTAGCTGCAGATGAGGTGCATTGGCCAGGAATTGAACCAAAGTGTCCTGCATGGGAAGTGAGAATTGTACCACCGAAGCACCACTGTCCCTTAAGCAGCTTTGTTCGGATATAATTCACATGCCACACAATTCATGTATTTAAAGTACACAATTCAATTTTTTTTTTTCTTTTTGGTATATTTTCAGATATGTGCAACCATCAGCAGAGGCAATTTTGGAATATTTTCATTACCCCAAAGAGAAACCTAATATCCTTTAGCTATTCCCGCTCTGTCATCCCATGTCCCTTGGCCCTAGGCAAACACCATGCTACTTTCTGTCCCTGTAGATTTGCCTGCTTTGAATATTTTATGTAAGTGGAATCACAGAGCATGTGCTCTTCTGTATCTGACCTTTTTTGGTGTGTTCAATGTAACTTTTTCAAAAATCATTCTTATTGTAGCACGTTATCAGTACTTCTTTGCTTTTCTATGACTGAATAATTCAGAATTTTTTTAGAAATTAGAAGTTAATTCCTAGGGAATTAAAAATAGATACCATGCATTTGGTAAATCTGCTGCAAAAGATTTTATTGAGTTGTTAGAAAGCAAAGATGTCACTTTGATGACTCAGGTGCACCTGACCCAAGTCATGGTATTTTCAATTGCCTCATGTACATGTAAAAGCTGGGCAGTAAATAAAGAAGACTGAAGGAGAACTGATGTCTTTGCATTACATTGTTGGCAAAGAATATCAAATACATCATGGGCTGCTGGAAGAACTAACAAATCTGTCTTGGAGGAAGTATAGCTAGATTCTTCTTAAAAGTGAGAATAGTGACACTTTGGACATATTACCAGGAGAGACCACTCCTTGGAGAAGGACATTATGCTTAGTGAAATAGAGGCTCAATGAAAAAGAGGAAGACCCTCAACAAGATGGATTGACACAGTGTCTGCAACAACACACAGATGGCACAGGACTGCTCATTGCTTCACTCTGTTTTATGTAGGGTAACTAGGAGTTGGAATCCGTGGCACCTAACAGCACCACCACCACATCACTGCTCACCAAATGCAGATACTGTGCTAAGAACATCACAAGCACAATCTCATTTATCTTTCCAGTTCATCCATTCCTTTATCCATTCGTTGAAAATATTTAGTATCTATCATGAGGGAAAAGATATTCTATGTTCTGAGGACACAGTGATTAACAAAACAGATACAATACTGGCTTATAATCTAGGGGGAAACTCAGACATTAATCAAACAATCACATAAATGTATAGTAACAAACAGTACCAAGTGCTCTGAAAGACAAGCACAAGCACCACCAGCAGGACTGTACCTGCTCTAGGGGAGAAATCCTGGACACTTTTCCTGAGGAGGTGATGTTATCCTGTGTCTCAGTCATCTAGTGCTGCTATAATAGAAATGCCACAAGTGGATGACTTTAAAAAGAAACCATTTATTCTGCCACAGTCCAGTAGGCTACAAATCCAAATTCAGGGTATCAGCTTCCGAAGAGGGCTTTCTTTGTTGGCTCTCGAGGAAGGTCCTTGTCATCCCGGAGTGGGAGCTTCTAAGGCACAAGGACTCCGGGTCCTTTCCAAAGGATGCACTCTGTTCCTGACACTTGCTAGTTGGCGGCATGAGGTCCCCCCAACTCTCTGTGGACTGCTCTTTCCTTCTGATCCCAAGAGACTGACTCAGGGAACAGGATAGTCTTAGCGACTGAGTCCTGCCCACTAGCACAGCCACCAGCCATCAGCCCTCCTTAACATCACAGAGGCAGGATTCACAGCAAACAGGAATACCACACAACACCTGGGACTGACCTAGCAAATGGAAACAATTCAATCCACGGCATGCTGAAACATGCAGAGTAGGTAAAATTAAACCAAACAAGGGGAAGAGCATCTCAGGCAGAAAGAACAGTATGTGGAAACGCCTTGAAAAATGTCTGAGAAGTAACACAAAGGAGTTGCCCATCCCATTATGGCTGGGTATAGGAAAGAAAAAGCCACCACCCAGTTGATTGTAACTCATGGTGACCCACGTGTTTCAAAGGAGAACTGCATTCCACAGGGCATCCAACAGCTATAATCATTTAGAAGTCGATTACCAGGCCTTTATTCCCAGGCACCTCTTGATGGACTCCAACCACCATCTTTTCAATTAGTAGCAGCACACCTAACCATTTGTTCCACCCAGGAGGGATTAGAACTAGTCAGAGAGGACCTAAAGATATAGGAGGAGAACTGAGATCTGAAAGTTTGTCAGGGAAAAGTAGTTCAAAGTTCATGTCAAAGCACTGCTGCAGAAGATAGCACGGCGAAAACGAGGAATGAAGCCGACAGGGAGGCTGGAAATGGGGGCGGGGGGCAGAGAAAGAGGTGGAGCTGAGGAGGCAAAGGCGTCCAGACCTCCAAAGAAGTTCTGGATTCATCCTAATAATAACAAAAAGCCAGAGCAGACTTTTTGACATAATATAAGAGAAGGAGTATTGTCGCTGGGAACAAAATGAAATGCTTGTTTCTGAAAAAATCTCTCTGGCTGCAGTCTGGAGAGTGGTTGGAGAGGAGTCAGGGTTGATGTAGGGAGACCAGTAGGTGTGAGATTGGGTGAGAAATGATGGGGTCTTGGGCATGGGCTTGGCAGTAGAGATGGAGCAACATGGATGGATGTGAGCGAGATTTGCTGGTCAGTGCTACTGAGTTGGTTGCAACTCACAGCAACCCTGCACATAACAGAGCAAAACACTGCCCAGTCCTGTGCCCTCCTAGCACTCATTGCTATGCTTCAGTCCGTTGTTGCAGCCACTGTGTTAATCCACCTCATTGACGGTCTTCTTTTTTGCTGATGTAGGAGACAGAATTAGCAGGGTTTGCTGATGGATTAAATACTGGGATTGGGAGAGAGGGAGGTATCTGGGATGACTCCCAGTGATGGCTTTCCTGATGCTGGGTGGTGATACCACTCACTGACAGGGAGAACACCAGAAGAAAGCCAGAGTTGTGTGGGGAGATTCTGAGTCAGGGTTTAAATGTGATGAACTCTAAATGTCTTCAAAGTGTTGAGTAGGTACACCTAAGTGTCTTTCTAATGAGTAAATAAGCCAGTATGGCCAAGGCTGAAAGACTATGCAAATCAATAGTGGTGCTCTATAAACTTGTGGGGGATCATGCATTCTCTAGTCTACTACTTACCACTCAGTTTATCCTACCGTGGTGGCTAGCATATTGCTGAAGTCAGAAGCTAGTCACCAGTATCTCATATACGAGCAGAGTAGCCTACGGTGGACAGGTTTCATAAGAGATTTCAGATCAAGACAGACTAGGAAAAAGAATCCAGTGATCTACTTAAAAAAAAATTGGCCAGTGAAAATCTTATGGATAGCAGCAGAATGTTCTCTATATAGTGCTGGCAGATGAGCCCCTCGCGTAGGAAGGCTCTCAAAAGACGACCTGGAAAGATCTGCCTCCTCCAAGCAAAGCTGACCTTAATGGTGACTGGGGAAGAACTGCCTCCTCAAAGTGCGGGTGACCTTAACGACGTGGACAGAGTCAAGTTTTCAGGACCTTATTTACCGATGCAGCATAACTCAAAATGAGAAGAAACAGCTACAAACATCCATTAATAATTGGATCACAGAATATATGAAGTATGAATCTATGAAAATTTGACGTCATCAACATTGAGCTGAAATTCATAAAGATCAATATCCTAGGCATTAGTGACCTGAAATGGACTGGTATCAGTCATCTTGAATCAAATAATCATATGATCAGCTGTGCTGGGAACTACCAATGGGAGAGGGACAGCGTCATATTCATTGTCAAAAAGAACATTTTAGGGTCTATCCGGAAGTACAACACTGTCAGTGCTAAGGAAATATTTATATCCCTACAAGGAAGACCTGCTGGCATGGTGGTTAACAGCCTGGCTGCTTATGAAAAGGTCAGCAGTTCAAACCCACCAGCTGTTCCTGTTCCTGAGCTTTATTTCATTAATCTTCCGATCCTGTGCTTATCCCCAAATCAAAACCCATTGGCATAAGGTCAATACTGACTCACAGTGAACCTATAGGACAGAGTAGAACTTCGCCATAGGGTTTCCAAGGAGAGGCTGGCGGATTCAAACTGCAGACCTTTTGGTTAGCAGCTGTAGCTCTTACCCACTGTACCACCAAGGCTAATTCTAAAGGCCACATGCTTATTCCACTTACAGGAGAGCTTGAGCTTGTCCCTGTCCTCCCTGAAAGTACTCTTGTGTGGGCTTCAGAAGTCTGAGTTCCCACTCCACCCTGCCACTATAACAGAAGTAATAATAATACTATCAATAACGCCATTTACTGTGTGTTTGGCCCCCGGGTGGCAAAAGGTTAGTAAGCTTGCCTGTTAAGCAAAAGGTTGGTGATTTGAGCGCACCCAGAAGCATCTCAGAAGAAAGTTCTGAAGACTTAATTCTGAAAAGCCAGCCCGTGAAAACCCTAGGGAGCACGGTTCTGTTCTGACGCCTGCGGTGTCACCATCAATCAGAACCAACTTGACAGCAACTGGTTTGCTGGTTTTCACATATTTGCTCTGTTCCAGGTAGATGCTAATGTTGCCATGTATTATCTCAGCACGTCAGTCTTCATGGCTTCCTTGTGACATAGGTACAGTTATTATCTCTATTTTTTAGAAGAAACTGAACTTTAAAAAGATTAAGTTCTTGGTTTAATGTCACACAGCAAATAAGCTAGACTTCAAAGAGGTAGTCTGATTCAAAAGTCTATATATTTAACCATTAACTACTCTAATTTCTCTTAGACCAGGGAAACAGAAACGCCTCTTGGTAGGCAAGCAAAAAGAGATTTAACACAATAAAGTGCTTACAAAATTGTTAGGAAGATTGAAGATCAAAAGTCAGAGGGCTTCCAGGCAAATGCATAGAGAAAAGTTTATTGGTAATTACCAGGAGCTGAATGGAGGAGGGCACAGAAGGGTGAAAGATTGAATTGTGCCCCCCCAAAAATGTGTATTAACTTGATCAGGTCATAATTTCCAGTATTGTGTGATTCTCCATGAAAACTGCGGTGACTTAGTAGTTAAGTGCTACGGTTGCTAACCAAAGGGTCAGCAGTTCAAACCCTCCAGACACTCCTCGCAAACCCTATGGAGCAGTTCTACTCTGTCCTACAGTGTTGCTATGAGTCAGCAATCAACTTGATGGCAGTGAGTTACGATTCTATACCATTTTATCATCTGATGTGATTTCCCTGTGTGTTCTAAATCCTATCACTGTGGTGTAATGAGATGGGTTAGCAGCCGTTATGCTGATAAGATCTACGAGGTTAGATAGTCTCTTAAGCCAGTCTCTTTCGAGATGTAAAAGAGAGAAGCAAGCAGAGAGACACGTCGACTGCATACCACCAAGAAAGCAGTGACAGGAGCACTATGCATCCTTTGAACCCGAGGTTCCTGCACTGAGATTCTCCCAGATCAAGGGAAGAGATGACAAGGACCTTTCTACAGAGACAACAGTGACAGAAAGCCTTCCCCTGGAGCTGGCACCCTGAATTCAGACTTTTAGTCTACTGCTCTGTGAGAAAATAAATTTCTCTTTGCTAAAACCATCCACTTATAGTATTCCTGTTACAGCAGCACTAGATGACCAAGTCACGGAGTTATTGTTAAAGATGTACTGAGTTTGCTTGGGTTGATGTAAAACTCTGGGAAATAGATAGTGGTGTTGGTAGTACAACATGCCGTGGAACTGTACTTTTAAAAATGGCTAAAAATTTTTTGTTGCATGTATTTTATCACAATTTAAAAACAAGTAGTGAGAGGAACTGCCAATAGATTCTGTTCATAACAAAAATCAGGTTCAGGAAGCTGCTGGTGCCCAAAGGTCAGAAAGCTGCGGAAGGCTTGCCCTTTGGTGCCAAAGCCGGTGACTAAGAGGAGAATGCAGTCTAGCTAGACACTGAGAACCAAACTGACACCTGCTGAGGCCCATATGACAGCCACCATTGATGAGGAGGAGGATGCTTTTCACTTCCTCCTGCCTCAAATATCAAGAGAATTCATCTCATTGGCCAAATCTAAGCTGTATCTAAGAACCTGCTGGAAAGAAAGTCTGAACAATATAGTTCTCGGGTTTCCAGCTCCCATAATACAGAAGGAAGCACAGAAGGGAGTGGAAACAGTTACCAGATGTCTAGTGCAGTTAGTAGAAAATACCTAATACTACTAGAAATGATGTGGTGGCTAACCTCCAAGTTGGTTGATTCTAAGTGGTTTTCCCTTCAGGTATTTGTACCCTTGTGTAATGTAAAAACACATTTTAGCACAGCTAGTCTGTCTGTGGGACCAATAAAATACGGCAAACATGATGATACGGCTCTTACTCTCTTTCTCTCCTAGATCTCTGGCTCTGGGAAAAGCAAGCTGCCATGTAATGAAATCCTGGGCACAGAGGCTAAGAGCTATAGCTGCTAACCAAAAGGTTGGCAGTTCAAATCCCCAAGACACTCCTTGGAGACTCTGGGCGCGGTTCTACCCTATAGGGTCACTATGAGTCAGAATCAACTATATGGCAGTGGGTCTTTAAGGAAAGAGAAGCAAGCCAACGTATAAAGAAGACGGAGCACAGGAAGAGTAAGGTACCAAGACCCAGGACTAGGAAAGCACTCAAATGAAAACCAGAAAACCCTGTTGCCCTGCCACCCAAGAGTGGTTCTGTATAACCTGGTCACAGGAATTACTAGAGAATTATTGCTTCGTGATATCTGGATGTGACGAAGTTCCTTAGTATCCCTAGTATTCTACTTGCGGTTCCCCATAGCTTGAGGTAGCATGAGTGCTTCTTTGTTCCTTGTCTCAGGGCAGTCTGACCCTGGCACACTATAGAATTGACTGCGTTCCCTTGTTACATGATCAAGAGAGTCTCCTTGCCCTTAGTGATCTGATGGATAGAAACTTGTGCCAGGAACACTTGCGATCAAAACCATAAACTCCCTTAACTTGTTCTTCCTGTGAAACTAGAACATATCACAAGTCAGGGACTGTGCACACTCCACTTGCAGCTGGTGTCAGGACAGAACAGAAGTTGACCAGAATCAGAACTGGATTGAACCACCTCCTTGGATGAGGCCCCTGCCCCTCTGTGGTTAACACCAACCCCAGGCTGGTCTCCTATGCAGCCAGAAAAACGTACCTAGTCACTAACTTCCTTATGTTACTCAGCTTTCTTTCTTTTTAAATTTAAATCTCATTTTTCACTTTTTAAATAAATTTTTTATTTTAGAACAGATTTAAATTTACAGAAAAGTTATCAAGATGGTACTCAGTTCCCATATGGCCCACACCTAGCTTCCCCTATTATTAATATCTCATATTAGAAACTATAGTAATGTAGTGGTTAAGGGCTACACCTGCTAGCCAAAAGGTTGGCAATTGGAATCCACCACATACTCATTGGAAATCCTATGGAGCAGTTCTACTCTGTCCTATAGAGTCAGTATGAGTTGGAATCAAGTCAACAGCAATAGATTTTAGCTTGGTTTATGTTGTTGTTATTAGGTGCTGTTGAGTCAGTTGAGTCATAGCGACCCTATTAACAACAGAACGAAACACTGCCCAGTCTTGCACCATGTCCACAATGGTTTTTATGCTTAAGCCCATTGTTGCTGCCACTGTGTCAATCCACCTCATCAAGGATCTCCGTCTTTTTCACTGACCCTCCACTCTACCAAGCACGACGTCCTTCTCCAAGGACTGATCCTTCCTGACATGTCCAAAGCATGTAAGATGCTGTCTTTGCTTTATATAAGTTTTATATTAGTATGCTATATTTATCACACTTAATAAACCAATTTTGTTATGTTTTTAACTACAGTCTATATGTTATTCAGATTTCCTTCATTTCTACCTGACACCCTTTTTCTGTTCTAGGATCCCAACTAAGATACCACATCACATTTAGTAGTCATACCTAGTTTCTCTTGACTGTGACAATTTGCCACATTTGCCTCGTTTTTGATGATCTTGACAGTTTGCAGGACTACTTGTCCAGTGTTTTATGGAATCAACTTATTTCTTCACCTGAAGCCCATGTTAATACAAAAGCTACTGTTTCAGTCAGTTAGTGCTGCTCTAACACAAATAACCACAAAATGGAGATGATTTTAACAAAGAAAAGTTTATTCTTACACAGTCTAGTAGGCAGTAAGTCCAAATTCAGAATGTCTGCTTCAGGGGAACACTTTCCCTCTGTCATCTCTGGAGGAAAGTGCTGTGTTGCATCAGTCTTTGTTTGGGGAGCATCCTGGCCCAGGAACCTCAGGTCGGAAGGACGCCCTCTACTCCCAGTGCTGCTTTCTTGGTGGTATGAGGTTCTCCACCCTTTGCTCGCTTTCCTTTCATCTCTTGTAGGCTAAAAGGTGGAGCAAGCTGCACTTCAGGG
Source organism: Heterohyrax brucei (assembly GCA_028571685.1). NCBI lineage: Eukaryota > Metazoa > Chordata > Mammalia > Hyracoidea > Procaviidae > Heterohyrax > Heterohyrax brucei. The sequence continues at coordinate 107,164,907 of CM053142.1, forward strand.
AAACTCCCTTTCCAGTGGAACAGGAAGGTGAACTTATGGAGGGATTCACAGTCCCACGATAATTCTCTTTAACATACAGCATAGGAAAATCACAAAATGGAGGCCAATCTTAAAATATTGTATATATGGCCCAGTCAAACAGCTACACACATTTTTGGGAGAACACGGTTCAATCCATGGCAGCTACCTTCCTCAAAATCCTTAAGAACACACATTAGCTTTGTTAGTAAGTTTTCTCTCACAGGCCTCATTTTTTATGGGATCTGCCTTTGGTTGCCCCCCACCCCATAAACATTTTAAAATGTCTAAATAAAAGTATTTATTCCTTTTTCTAACCTGAGTGCCCAGGTATCTTGCCTTCGGTCTTGCTGTTCGTTAGGCATTTTTGCCTAAGTGCTATACATCTGACCACAATGCTAACCGTTCTGCCCAAGTTTCCCAAGTGCCGCCCGCAGGAGGATAAACGCTGTGAATAGCTTCTGCAGGCCCAGCATGAAGAAAGGGAAAAACAAAAATGAGAAAAAAGACAAAGGCACGGAGAGGAAAGACGATGGAGACACAGAGAAGAAGGGAAAATGAAGATAAGTTTCTCAACTTGAGTCAAGGGAAAGTTTTGTCCAGGAACAACTCCTGAGCCCACACCACGGACATCTGAAGGGAGCACTTGACTCAGATAGGACAATTACTGGCCTTTATTTCAAAGACCTCAATGCGGTGTCGAGAAGTCTGGCTACTACTTTCTGCTCACTTGTCAGGAAAGAAAGCCACCGTCCCAATCACATCACGTCCTTCAGCCTCGCAGCGCCATTTCCCTGGTGTTTTTCAGGGATCAGCTCAGAAGTGACGGAGAACTGGGTTCCCGGGGAGGACGTTTCATGTAGCCCCGACCTGTGCTCACAGGCACCTGACTGCAGGAACGGTGGAGGGTGTCCAAGGGGCCACGTAACTGAGGTCTCGACAGGTGTGGGGAGTCGGGTGGTCGAAAACAGCCCGACAGCTGCCTGAGTCGGCTGGCTGTTTTGGTGCGGCAGCTGCCTGTGTCAGCTTGGCGAGTGGGTGCTTAGCTTGGAAACTGCCTATTTTCATAATTATACTGTGTTTTCAGTATATTAATTTTGTTTTCTACATGTTCAGCTTATTCGTCAGGTTATAAATTTGCAGATCTAGAAATACATATAATTTCAAGCACATTCTTTTACAAGTAAGTTAAAGCATTTTCCCCTCTTTCTGTTCAGGGAAGAGCCATCCTGCTTGGGACAGTCCTGGGGAGTGTCTCTGACTGCAGCCAAGGCTCCTGCAGGACAGAACCTGCTCTCTCCAGAACAATAAGTGCGGGCAGAGTGAGTGTCTGGCACTCCCAAGTGGGAAGATAGGGTGGGCCTGGCAGCTGGGGGAGGAGGAGCCACGCATTCAGGCCTTGTAATTGCTACACATGTGGAAGGAGTCTTGAAACAGCAGGTGGGCTTACAATTTTAGCCAGGGCCTGTCACTGGGGGTGGATGGAGGCAGAGCAGCCCAGTGGGTACCGTTCAGAGCAGCCGCTGCAGCTTGGTTGTAGGGAGAAAAATCCCCAGTGGAAGAGAAGCAAGAAGAATCTCTTCCTGGCAAAATGCACTGTTCAGGAGAGCTGAGGAGTCATGGAAGAAAGAAGTGTGGTTCTCACCTTCATGAGAGAATCCTGTGGCTTATCACTCCCACTGCTACCCACTGCCATTGAGTCAATTCCCACTCATAGTGACTCCATAGGACAGAGAGACTGTCCCACAGAGTTTCCACAGAGCACTTGGTGGATTCGAGCTGCAATTCTCATGGTTAGCCATCAGGGTGTATCAGAGGGGAGCAGAAAGCCAGCCCAGAAGAGATCTCATTCTTACCCCAAAGGGGTGGGAAGGCAAAGCCCAGACAAAGTCTGGTATTTGGGCCACCATCCTCTGGCTTCACGCATATTAGACGCCTTTTTTTTTTTTTAAGCAACACTTGTTTATTATAAAGTCTCTAGATTGTGCAAATGATTTGCTTTTGGCTACTAACCTGAAGATTGGTGATTCAAACCCACCCAGAGGCACCAAGGAAGACAGACTTGTATGCCTGCTTCTATAGAGATTACAGCCAAGAAATCCCTTTGGAGTAGTTCTACCATGGAAGACACAGGGTGGCCATAAACTGACTCAATGGCAATGCGTTTATATTCTTACAGAAGGAATGGGCATATATTACAGAAAATCAGAAATTTGATATATGATTTTTCTTACTTGCATCCTTCTGGGATGTAGATAGCAGCCTCCCTGTGTCCATATAGTCTGGTTCTGTCTCGGCCCTGAAGGAAAAGTGTGTGGGTGTGTGTGGGTGTGTGTGTGGGTGTGTGTAGGCGTGGGCACATGTGTGTGTGTATGTTTAGAGAGAAAGCCTTGGTGGTACAATAATTAAGCTCCTGGTTGCTAACTGAAAGGCTGGCAGTTCAAATCCACCAGCCATTCCATGGGAGAAAAGACCTGTTGACGTGCTTCTGTAGAAGTTACAGCCCAGGAAACTGTATGGGGCAGTTCTACTCTGTCCTATAGGGTTGCTCTAAGTTGGAATCGATTCAATTGTTTACAACAATAGAGAGAGAGATAGATAAATACATACATACACAGGTAGGTAGGTAGCATATCATTTTACCAGCTGTCACCAAAAAAAAAAAAAAAAACTCTTTTCCAGCATTTTTATACTCTCTTAGAGTGTTGTAGAGGGGGTAGTCACAAGAGGTATTATATTGCATAACACATCATTTCACCTAAAAATCTCCTCTTTCATTTTTCTCTATTCAGAGCACTCCCTGTCCTACTGCTACTTGGCCTGTCCCCACTTGCCTCTGACTTTCCTTTCCAAAACGAACACCTTTCTATCCTAGTTTCATACACAGCAGCCATTACTCCCACCACTTGCCCCCCACTACTCCCACCCCAGTGCACTCTCTGATTTCCTGAAACCGTGAATCCAGCAAATACTCCTCAGGCTCCAGAAGCCTGGATTCCTCACCAGAGCAAGCTACCATATCTTCTCAGCAAAAGTAGGTCTCTTTATAATGGGGTCCACAAATCAGTTACAATCAGGATAGAAATTTCTCCATCACATTACATTTCTGATAATCTTGGAGTGACAGAACAGGTGGGCTTAGTGTCTTATGTCACTTACGGATTGAACTGGATCTTCCCAAAATGTGTATCAGCTGACTAGGCCATGATTCCCAGTATTGTGTAGTTGCCCACCATTTTGTAATCTGATGTGATTAATTATCCTATGTGTGGTAAACTCTAACCTCCGTAATGCTGTGATAGATTGCTTTTGTGTGGCCTTTGTCACCATAGTCTTGTAACTTCCACCCAAGTGATTGGGCAGGACTGTGCAAATAGGGTAATTGTAACCCACCAAAGGGGTTGGTCAGTTTTGTCATCCCTCTAGCTTTAAAATGAGTCATCCCACCACAACTGATGGTCTGATGGCCTGAAGAGTCCCCTGCAAACACGGCCCTTAGACCTGCTGCTGGCCCTGACTGGAAACCAGTACTGAGGTCAACTCTTCAGATAAGAATGGACTGGACTCAGGGACACAATGTGACCACATGGTGTGTGTACTTTATGGTTCTATACGTCTATAAGAGGCCATTCTACTGCTTGATTTCTAGATGGGGGAGAATAGGGTGGAGGGGAGGCGGCATGTGTTCATTAAGAGGATATCAGAAATACAGAGTAAAAAGGAGGATTGTTATCACTGGTGGGGAGAGCAGACGGAGCTGCAGACAGGAGGGCATGCAAAATTGATTTGGACTGTACACTTTACTTCATCATCATCATCATCATAAGACTCATCTTGGAGGCCCCGTGAGTCGGATCCGACTCAACGGCACTTTGCTTGGCTTTGGCATCCTGGAGGCAGGAGTGAGAAGAACCTCATCACCGCCAGGCAAGAGAAGCCGGGAGTGGAGCATTGCCTTTGAGCCTCGGGCCTGCCCTGAGGAGCTCCCAGACCAGGGTAAAACTGATGAGGAGGATGTCTGCCCGAGCCATCACGGAAACAGAAAGCCTTCCTCTAGAGCTAGTCCCTGAATTTGGATTCCTAACCTCCTAAACTGTGAAAGAAACAATTTCTGTTTGTCAAAGCCATCCATTTGTGGTGTTTCTGTTACAGCAGCACTGGATAACTAAGACCCTGTCTGTTCTACGCTTTAAGGGTTTTCAGAAACACAGAGAATGGAAAACGTACATCTGCAAAGATAGTATACCATGAAAGTAATTACCTGAGACATTCACACATAGATATGATTTAGATATAACAAAGAAAGAAGAAAAATCCATTCCGCTGAGTTGTTTCTAACTCATCATGACCTTACAGGACAGAGTAGAGCTGCCCCATAGACTTTCCAAGGCTGAAATCTTTACCAAAGCAGACAACCACATCTTTCTCCTGCAGAGAGTCTGGTGAGTTCTAACTGCCCATCTTTCAGTTAGCAGTGAGATGTTTAACCAACTGGGCCAGGAAAGGCAATATGATCAGTTATTGATTGTGATGATCCAAAATCGAACACCATATACCTACTAGCTTCACAACACTGACAAATTATATAACTTCTTTGTGCCTCAGTTTCCTCAGTTGCAAATTGGGAGTATCCTTCATGTGTGACCTACCTCTGAAAAATCAGCCATGGAAAATCCTATGGAACACAGCTCTACTCTGACGTGCATGAGCTGCCAGTGAGTGGGAGTTGACTCACAGACATCCGGTTTTACCTTCTGAGTAGGGTCATAAGAATTTGTTTAGTTAATATAAACTGCTTTAGAACACTGCTACAAGTTAAATGCTTAAATGTTAGCTACTATTATTGTGATTAATGTATACTATTCCTTTCAGGCTATGTTATACATGCTTGCTGGTACACGGATATCTTAGTATCAAGTACTGCTATAATAAAAGTACCACAAGCAGAGGGCTTTAACAAAGAGAAATTTGTTCTCTTCCAGTCTAGGAGACTAGAAGACTTAATGCAGGGTGACAGCTCCAGGGGAAGGCTTTCTCTCTCTGTCAGCTCTGAAGGATGGTCCGTTTCATCAATCTTCCCCTGGACTAGGAGCTTCTTAGAGCAGGAATCCCATGTCCAAAGGATCTGGGGCTCCTGGGTCTTCTTTCTTGGCACTATGAGGTCTCCAGTACTATTTGTTTCCCTTCTCTTTTATCTCTTATAAAATACAAAGTGATGCAGGCAGCGCCCCAGGGCAATGCCCTTCACCTTAGCTCAGGGACGTGACCAGAGAAAGGGTGTTCCATCCCATGCTACTCCTCTTTCACTGGCAGAGATTATGATTTACAGCACATGGGAAAATCACACAATGGAGGATGACCACACAATACTAGGAATCATAGCCTAACCCAGCGGACCTATACCCGCGGGGGCAGGGGGACCCACAACTCAGTCCACCACAATGAAGGAATGTACGAGTAACAAAGTTTGCCTTATTTTATCAGTGGCCACATGGAACTGAAAGGCGGGCCTTTGCCCACCCCGACTCTATCTTGCTACAAACAGTTAAAACAGCCCAGTTGAAAGTACTGAGTCCTGCAAACTTATTTTTCCCACATCTGTAAGCATTAACCTTGTGCTATTCTTTCCTCTCACAAGCGTTCCTTAATTGCTCCATTTACACCCTTTCCACTATTCTCTAAGTCTATCGGACCGAATCACAGGGTGGTTTGTACTTTGATGATTATCAAGCTTCCCGACTTTTTGGAGCCATGCAGGCCTTCACAAAAAAATATTGTTGAAACATCAAAGGAATTGCTTGCATGGAGCCGGGGACAATATTAACCAGTGTCCCCCTCCTTAATCAACTTATATAACCTCCAGGCTTAGACTGTGCATACAGGCAAACTTTGGAGGAACTGATTCCCCGTTGCCTCTTGTGTGTCACCACTCAATAAATATCCTCATTTAATACCTCACATCCTGTCTCAACAGCAGCTTTGCGGACACACAGCACAGATGCGCAATTGCAGTTACAGAACAGAGCTGGACGAGACTCTCATTTCACACAGTAGAAGACAGGGCAGGTGAGGACTCGTGACCCCGTATTAGCTACCTCACCTGGATGGTGGTGGGGTACGGTGAGGTCCAGCATTAGTAGGCCAGACAAACTAGTAAAAGATAAAAAACTAGCAAGTCACAAATTTGCCAAATGCTTCTGTAACCATTTGGAAAAAAATTATTTCTGCAAGCAGGCTATTCCTTCAACAGTCTTTTGAAAACCTGCATCTTTCACCTTAGGTAGGTGGTAGTTACTGGGGTTTTCGAGTATAAGCAGAATAAGGACAAGCTGTCTTTGTACTTACTACTGCTCAAAGGGGTTCAAAGGTGTTATATGTTTAATGTTAATGAATAAACGCTATCAGCTCTAAGTCCCACCACAAATGCTACAGCCAGTACTTAAGATTTTCCCCACCATCTTCCATAAGCAAGAAGATGCATAGACCTGTCTTTATGTCTAAATGCAGTGAATTATCCTGGCTTGAGTTCTGGAGCACAAAAAGGGTGTTAGTGTAAAATCAAGTTAAAGTCAAATAATGTCTGAAATTTAATCAGTAGTATTATACCAGAATTAATTTCTTAGTTTTGGCAAATTTATTAACATTATTTGGAGACCCTGGTGGTGTAGTCATGAAGAGCTACAGCTGCTAACCGTATAGAGCACTTCTATTTTGTCCTGTAGGGTCAATTTGAGTTGTAATAGAACCAGTGGCAATGAGTTATGGGTTTTATTAACATCTTTTAAGATACTAAATTAGGAGAAGCTGAGTAAAAGATATACGGCAACTCTGCACTATTTTTGCAACTGTCCTATCAATTTAAAGTTATCCTAGAATGAAAATTTATTTTACAATGGACACCAAAAATTAAAAAAAAAACAAAAACCTGTCTGACACATGGACAGCACTCAGTGACTATTAGACACACTTACTGTCTTTCATGTCTGAACCCTTACACTCCCAGTTCACACACCCAGAGAGCAACAAGTGTCTCTGAATTCCAGTTCCAAATTCCTGAGAAAATCTGCTGGGTCCAGCCTGGTTGAGGCATCCTTCTGTGGTTCAACAGGCTATTGCTGGGGGCAGCGGTCCTGGCTATAGCCACAGGAACCTAGTACTCTGGGGAAAAAGGGAGAATCTCCAAGTAAGAGTTCATGCATGGGGCAGACATCCAAAAAGCCATCTCCCAGAAGTGCTACTCAAAGAGTGGGCCACAGGCTAACAGCATTGGCATCACCTGGGAGCTGGTTAAGAAATGCAAATCCTTGGCCTCACTTCAGACCTTTTGAGCCACAACGTATGAGAGGTGGAGTGAGTGGGTGTGAATCTGTGTTTTAACACAGACTTTCCAGATGAGCTTTACACATGTTAACATTTGAGAAACAGTATCATCCAACACCAACCGCCACTGTCAGCTAGTCAATTTCCACTCATAGCCACCCCATAGGATTTCCAAGACTATAAAACTCTCTGGAAGCAGACTGCCGCTTCTTTCCCCAGCAGAGCCACTGGTGATTTCAAGCTGCCTACCTTTTGGTTAGCAGTCTAGTGATTTAACCACTGCAGCACTTTAGGGCTGTGAAGCACCATTAACCCAAACCAAATCCACAGCTATTGAGTCTGTTCCAACTCATTGTAACCCTATAGGTCAGAGTAGAATTGCCCCATAGAGTTTCCAAGGAATGCCTGGTAGATTTGAACTGCAGACCTTTGGTTGGCAGCCGCAGCACTTAACCACTAAGCCACCAGGGTTCCTGAAACACTATAAAAAAAACAAAAAACCAAACCCACTGCCATTGGGTCCAACTCATAGTGACCCTAGAGGTCAGAGTAGAACTGCCCCGTGGAGTTTCCGAGGAACACTTGGCAGATTTGAACTGATGACCTTTTGGTTAGCAGATGTAACACTTAACCCACTACTCTACCAGGGTTTCCAGTGAAACTCTATAGTACAGGATTATTCAGTCTATGACACAGGGGGAAAAGTACCTTAATAATCTCCTTCAAAAGTACTGGGGAGAATTAGGTTACTTTGTGTATATAAGTTAAAATATGTATAGGTTACTTTGTATGTATAGGTTAAAATAATATGGTGATATGTTCCAGATTCATCCTCCATTGGCAGGTGGAAAATGATCCAGAGAGATTTCTCATTTTACTCACAGCCAGGACTGACGCTCATCTCTAGCATCATTCAATTTAAGGGACCACACAAAAGTCCTTCAGCTCCCGTCCCCACGCCACCAACATCATCCCACCAGCCTGTTCCTGATGCTTAAAGCTCACTATTAGACATTTATTCCTAATGGTTAGAAACTAAGGATGAATCAGAGGAATGGTATCTCGCATGCAGGATGCTAAGATTCTACCCAGTTCTTTAAGGAAAGTTGGCTTTAAACATCATCTAGCGTGTTAGTTTCTTAGTGTTGCTATAACAGAAATATCACAAGTGGGTAGCTTTAATGGACGAAATTTATTTCTCACAGTTTAAGAGGCTACAAGTCCATATTCAGGGCACCAGCTCTAGAAGTCTTTCTCCCTTTGTTGGCTGAGGTAAGATCCTTGTTTCTGCTTTCTGTTCCTGGGTTCCTTGACAATATTCTTGTGATACCCAATTGACACTCCCCTATCTGTGCTTCCTTTTGTAGCTCAAAAGTGATCAGGTTAAGATACAGCCTACACTAGTTATGGCCTCATTAACATAACAAAGAAAACCCTATTTTCAGATAGGATTACATCCACAAGTAGGGTTAGGACTCCAGCATATATTTTGAGGGGACACAATTTCATCCATGATACTTAGCATCTTCTGTATTTCATTGCCATAACAATCAAGAAGCCATTCCCCCTTAGTCAGACCTCCACCGAGGTAGCGAGCCAAAGCAGTGACCCCAATAATGCCCTAACCAGGAGACAGCTATTACACCCCCTCCAATCCTTCTCTTTTCCAGACTAAAGAACTTCAGGTCCTTTATCCTTATTCAAAGCAATGTTGTTCTAGTCCCTTAATCATTTCTAGTCCCTTAATTGCATTTCTTTGGGCTTGTTGCTTGTTTTCTCTGGCGTGTCTAATCACAGGGCTATAAGCATAGAAAGTACTCTTGTAGGCACTAGGCTGTTGCAAAGTACAATGCATAAAGCGTTTCCCAGCTCTGGTGTGTTACACTCCTATTGGCAAAACCCAATAGGAGTTGGACTTGAAATGATTATCTTTGCTTAGCATTCAACCCAAGCACCTGTCGCAGCTGGCCCTGGCACACAGAGGAGAAGTGCTCTCCTGGTTAGGGTCTTGCCCCAAAGTGGCAACTACTGGACTCCTTAATAGAGAGGATCGGCTTCATTTAAACCTAAACCAAATGTTTGGCATCACAGTCTTAAGGAAAGGGGATTCAGTCACAAATGACTTTAAAGAGGATTTTACATTTTACTTATCAAAAAAACTCAAACTCTTTAGTTTCGTATATTGGGTTGAACCACTTGCCTTCGGATTTTTGTAGGTAAAAAATGGTTAAATGTGGCAACTTCATACCATTAAGTTTTAATCAATAAAAGCAACAATTCACAGGCGGTATTATAGCATATCCTCAGAAGCCTAACCAGAGCTGACCTGGAAGAGTAGGTTGTCACTATCCTGGTGTGGTTGTAGTGTTCCCACCCCTCTGAAAACTCTCTCCACAATCCTGGCCACCTACTGCCATCAAGTTGATTCTGACTCATAGTGACTTTATAGTGACCCTGTCCCCAGAGGGCTGAAACTCAGCATATTTTGGGGGATCATCGGCACCTTCCAGAACGTGATGAAACCTATAGACTCTCTTCATAGTAATTGCCTTAAACGCAATTACCACTAACATTTTACAGCACACAATGATTTCATTCAGTCAACAAATAAACCGTGCATGTAACACTCACTGCTTAGATCTGTGAAGTCACACTCCAAATCAAAAAGACAAGATAAATAATAAAAATGATCTGCAAGACAATCACTATTGTAAATGAAAGGCCAGCAGTGCTCTGAAAGGAGGCCTTCTAAGACAATCCAACACAACCGTGGAGACAGCGGCTCACCCGGAGACTCCTGAATCCAAACTGATCCTCATAAAGGTAAGGAAATACCTCCCAAGTCAAAATTGTTAACTGTTGACTTGGTTCTCAGCTTATCACAACCTCATGTACAACAGAATCAGAACGTGTGATTCAGAGAGTTTTCACTGGCTGGTTTTCCGAAGTAGATCACCAAGGCTTTCTTTTCATGTTTCTTCGTCTGGAAGCTCTGCTGAAACCTTCTCCCCATAATAACAACACACAAAACTTCACCGCCAGACGGGTAGTGGCTGTGCTCGGAGTGCAGTGGCTGAGAATCAAACCCTGATCTCTAAGAAAACAAGAATTCTACCACTGAACCACCACTGCCCCTAAAGCAAAATCAAACCAGAGCAGTTGCTGTCAAGTCAACTCCAACTCACGTCCACACCCCGCATTGTTTTCTCAGAGTAGAATTGCACTCCTTTTCATGGCTGTGACCTTTTGGAAGCAGATCACCAGACCTTTCTTCAGAAGTGCCACTGGATAGGTTCAGCCTTTTTCGTTAGTAGTTAAGCGTTTCACCATGTGTGCCACCAGGGAACTGCTGTCCTCCAAGTAGGGGGCTTAAATAATACATCTTATACACTTGGGTTCTCTTGACCCAGGGAGGCGTGAATGGGAATATAACTGAACGTAACAAAACCAAGGAAACAGAAGAGTTCTCATGATACCACATACTATGCTTGGAACAAGGCTTCTTCACACTCACTGTGCCTGAAATGGCACCAGGGGTTCGCGGGAGGGCAGAGGCAGCCCTGTATTGTGAGTGGGAGAGTCATCTGAAGAAATAGCCAATTAAGCATTAACTGCCAGCAGATGAAGAGCCTGTCTAAGGAGGGGTTGAGCACAGCACTGGGAGCCTGGGGACTGAGGCTGCACAGAATCCAGGCTATTAGACCAGCGCTCACATCCAGGAGGTCTAGAAATTTCAGTGGATGCCAAACTGAGGTTCAGAGACAGGACTTTTTGGCAGCTCATGGCAAGGAAAGGATCTTTTCTGTTTGTATCAACTCACCCTGTAAATGTATCACCTTTAGTAACCAAAACCAAACCCACTGCCACTGAGTCGAGTCCAACTCATAGTGACCCTGTAGGACAGTGTATAACTGTCTCATGGAGTTTCCAAGGAGCACCTGGCAGATTTTAAACTGCCAACCTTCTGGTTAGCAGCTGTAGTGCTTAACCACTACACCACCATGGTTTCAATTACCTTTAATGTTGTTGTTAGGTGCAGTCAAGTCGTTTCCGACTCATAGCAACACTATAAACAACGGAACGAAACATTGCCCAATCTTGCACCATGGCCACAATCATTTTTACGCTTAAGGCCATTGTTGCAGCCACTGTGTCAATCCATCTGGTTGAGGGTCTTTCTCTTTTTTGCTGATCCTCCACTCTGCCAAGCATGATGTTCTTCTCTAGGGACTGATCTTTCCTGACAACATGTCCAAAGTATGTAAGATGCAGACTTGCGATCTTTGCTTCCAAGGAGCACTCGAGTTGTATTTCTTCCAGGACAGATGTGTTGGTTCTTTTGGCTGTCCATGACATTCAGCATTCAAGTCCAACATCACAGTTCAAAGCTATCAATTCTTCTTCTGTCCTCTTTGTTCATAGTCCAGCTTTTGCATGCATGTGATACAACTGAAAATGCCATGGCTTGGGTCAGATGCATTTTAGTCTTCAAGGTGACATCCTTACTTTTGAACACTTTGAAGAGGTCCTTTGCAGTAGGTTTTCCCTTTGCAGCAGATTTTCCCTTTGCAGCAGATTTTCCCAATGCAATGCGTCTCTTGATTTCTTGACTGCTACTTCCAAGGGTATTGATTGTGGACCCAAGTAAAATGAAATCCTTGACAACCTCAATCCTTTCTCCATTTATCACAACGTTGCTTACTGGTCCGGTTGCGATTACTTTTGTTTTTCTGATGTTGAGGTGCAATCCATACTGAAGGCTGTGTTCCCTAATCTTTGTCAGTGTCTCAAATCTTCTTCATTTCCAGCAAGTAAGGTGGTGTTGTCTGCATAAAGCAGACTGTTAATGACTTGTCCTCCAAACCTGATGCCTCATTCTTCCTTGTGTAATCCAGCTGCTTGGATTACTTGCTCAGCATACAGATTAAAAAGATATGGTAAAAGGATACAACCCTGACACACACCTTTCCCGACAGCTGTGCTTTTTCGGAGTGTTACAGAGACACCAGTTAACACACAAGCGAAGGGAAGGCGCTGCTGATTTATTCACATGCCATTTCTATTTGCTGGCAGTTAAATCTAGCAGTCTGTTGCCAACTGTTACTTTCTCCTTCCCAGGAGAGTCATCCGAGATGTGTATACGGATCAACAGGCAGTGTCTCCTCGTTCTGTTCGCACAGTTGCCTGTCAATCCATATACAGATTCCTTAAGAGCACAATTAGGTGTTCTGGAATTCCCATTCTTCATGTTTTATATTAGAGTTGTTTGTTTATCTGACAGTATTCTCCAAATATAATTTCCTTTTGGACTGGTACCATTCCTTACTATCTTCATTGCTTAGTATGGTCTCTTGCATAAACCAGACACTAAAAATCAAGGTTTTTTTAGTTTTGTTTTTGTTTCTTTTTTAATGATCCGATTCGACGGCACTTGGCTTGGCTTTAATGATCAAATAAAAGAAATAAACAGAAACTGAACAAATAAACATTGAAGTTGTACATCTTAAAAATACAATTATTATTGAGAAGACAATTTCAGTGCAATCTTTAATTTTACTGTGTCAACCATACATTTGCCTTCTATGGCACACATTGGCCTAGGTATGATGTTTCAATTTTGCATATTAAATATACCAACTTGTGCTGATATTACTCAGTTATATGCAAATGCGAACTCTAGAGTTATTGGCCTCTGATTTATAATTCCGAAGGCGTTTACTGAAATAACTATAAGAAAAATACCATCTCTCTTATGGTGCCCTTGTGCTAAGACTTCCTTGAGAGACTTCATTTCAGAAAACAGAGGCAGCTACCTTTTAAATGGTCTTAATGTTTTTAGCGATTTCCTGTCTTAGCCAGGAGGTATCATCTGGCAGGTGACAGAACAGCCCACTCACTCCTTGTCTAATTAAAACGTGTGACTCTCCCGAGAAGGAGAAAGTAACAGTTGGCAACAGATTGCTAGATTTAACTGCCAGCAAATAGAAATGGCATGTGAATAAATCAGCAGCACCTTCCCTTTGCTTGTGTATTAATTGGTATCACTGCAACACTCCAAAAACACCCAGCTGCTGAAGGTCTTTTAGGTTAAACCAAGAGGGTGGTTATGACTCCATTTTTTCATTCAGCGCTAAGTTGATTTCTGTCATGAGTCGGATCCGACTCGACCGCACTTGGCTTGGCAACGTATTAAAATCTTATTTCCTATAATCTTTTTCTCTCCAAGGCACTCGTCACTGCTGCCGTGTTCACAAACATCCCTTTAAGAATGGAATGCTGCCAGATTTCAGTGCCCATCGAATCTAGTCTAACCAAACATGGTAAGTTGGAAAGATGCATAGGTCAAATTGTTATTTAAAATAAGTGCATTTACTAATATATACATGCTTAACTTCATAATAGCCATGTTGATATTGTTGTCAGTTGCCATCTCATCGATTCCAGCTCATGGGGGACACCCTGTGTACAGAGTAGAACTGTTCTGTCACAGATTGAGTCGTGTACCCCCCAAAACATATGTACCACTTTGGCTGGGCCATGGGTCTCAGTATTTTGTGATTGCCCTCCATTTTGTGATTTTCCTATGAGGTAAATCCTAATCTCTGCCTGCGGTTACTTGACTGGATTATATTAAAGACGATTAGTTTGGGAGTGGAACACCCTTCCTAAGGTCACCTCCCTGCTCCATTGTAAAGAAAGTTTCCCTGGAGTGTGGTTTGCAAGCAGAGAGTTGGGGACCTCTTACTATCAAGAAAGTAGCACCGGCAGCAAAGTGCATCCCAGGTTCCTGCACTGAGATGCTCTCAGACCAGAGAAAGACTGGTGCTCCACAGGGACTGTCCTCCTGAGCCAACAGAGTGTGTACCCTGTGGCCTAAATTCCGACTTCTAGACTACTGAACTGCATGAGAATCAACTTCTCTTTGGTAAAGCCATCCACATGTGGCATTTCTGTTAGAGTAATACCGGATAACTCAGACGTGCGCCATATGATTTTCAAGGCTGTGACCTCTCAGAAGCAGACCACCAGGCCTGTCTACCGAGGCTCTTCTGGGTGGGACAGAGCCACCAGCCCTTCTGCTAGTAGTCAAGTGCTTCACCATTTGCACCACCCAGGGACCAGTTTAGCCATAGAAACACAAATTAAAACTAAGGTGAGATAATAGTCCTATCAAGATGGCAGGGAAAAACTAAGTACAGTATATAGTGCCGTCCAAGATTATGGGGAGCACAAACTGATAACAGCCTTTGTGGTGGATAATTTACCAGTATTGAAAAGAGCCTCTCAAAAGCCATATACCTTCTGACTAAGCAATTACACTTACAGAAATGTATCCTAAGAAAGTGACAAGGAATACATGTAAGAGATTTAAGTGTGTTCATTGCAGCATTATAGCAAAAAAAGATGAAATCCACCTAAATCCAACAAGAGAGAAGTTATTGAGTACATTATGGCATAATGAAGCATCATGCAGCCGTTAGGGAAATATTACAGAAACACGGAGCCCTAGTGGTGGGTGGTGAAGTGCTCTGCCATTAACAGCCGGGTCTGAACTCACCAAAGGCTCTGCAGGAGAAAGATGTGGCAGTCTGCTTACATGAAGACGACAGTTTCAGAAACCCTACGGGATCAGTTCTGCTCTGTCCTTTAGGGTCCTTGTAAGTTGGAATCCACTTGACAGGCAGAAATGTCTTTATTGAGTTGGTTATGTTACATTTTGAATACAGAACTCAGTTCATAGAAATTTAAGTATGGTAAAATCTTACATTTACAAATACATATATAGTATGTACTGCACAACAAAGGAATCTCTGGGTAGCACAAATCGTTAAGTGTTCAACTACTAGCCAGACGTTGGCAGTTCGAGCCCACCCAGAGACACCTCAGAAAACAGGCCTGAGGATACGGTCTCCAAAAGTCCCAGACTTGAAACCCTATAGAACTGTTCTACTCTGCATAGAGTGGAGTCACCATGAGTCAGCAACTAACAACAACAGCAAAATAGGTCATACATCTCTCAGTAAAATTATCATCATGTTTCATTTACTTCTGGTTTTATTACCTAATTTCTGGATGATGAATATGAATTCCTCATATAATGAAAGTCACTACAAATAAACTGCATTACGATGCAGCTCACATGCCCTAGAACATCCCAATAAGCCTGAGAGCTTCAAAGCCATTGAAATCTGATCATGATTGAGTGCATCACACAAATCTCCTTATGTTAGGGATGATGGCATGATCTGGGACAGCGTAAGAACCCACATGAGTGAGTTCTGCCCTTGTGATCAGAGCAAAGCCCTAAAAATAAGCAGTAGCATCCACAGTATTATTTGAGGGTGAGCCTTTCCGTTCTCTCTGAAGCATCGTATTAGTTAATCCTTTCTGTTAAGTCCTTGAAAGCCATTCTCTAAAAGCACATTGATGTTCATAGTTATATATTTGAAAAAGCCACGAAATTGCATGGGAAAATAATGACACCTTATGCTGTCAAAGTAGAGAAGAAACAGACTCACACTGTTGACAAAACTGTAACACTGCACAAACTTTTTGGAAAACAATTTAGCAAATACTTATATTTGAAGAAGGATGGACTAGCATAATGGGAAGCTGTTCTGTATGTTGCTATAATGATTTCAAATCCTGTAAGGAATCAGTCACTATTATGCCTCCAAAATACATATGTGTAAGTACTCATAATAAGAACTTAAAAATAGAAATGTCTACCTTTGTGAGATGTTCCAGCCTTAAATATGTCATTTTTTAAAAACCCCATGGCCCTTGAGTTGTTTGACTCACAGCAACCCTTTAAGACAGAGGACTGTCCCACAGAAATTTCCACGGAGTACCTGATGGATTCAAACTGCCAACCTTTCTAGTAAGCAGCTGTAACTCTTAACCACCATGCTACCAGGGTTTCCAATAAGTCATTAGGAACCTGTAAGTCACAAGAAAGTTATTTAGAAAATTTCTGAATTTAGACACAGAAACATGGAAGTATGTAAAGAATGTAAACAGCATTTAAGGTCACTTTGGCCTGGCATGCTGGGACACAAGAAAACAACGTAGATCTAAACAACCTCCCTAGTCTCTAACCTTAATGAGAAGACGCATCTTTTGGCTACTCTTTAACCCTGGAGAAAAGACATAACGTACTAGTCTTTAACATGACATGGCCCTTGTTGTGTGGAACCATGGTGACAAATTCACAAATAAACCCTAAGTTCTGCTCACTCACTGAGAGAAGGCAGAGATAGCACTGAGATTCTGTCTGCCACCACTAACTTAAGTCCTTATATATGAGAGACCTCTGCAGAGTCATAAGTTGTGATTAAGCCTTCCTACCGAGATCTCTAAAAGTAAAAACCTGAAATCTAAAGATTTGGACTCTAATTATGGAACTAACATTGTAATTATGACTGTTACTTCTGATTGTCCAGTTCTGAATGAATACTGTGAAGTTTTATTTGTATGCCTTGCCCTGACTACCTTGTAATACACTAAACTAGTTTATTCATGTGAAACCTAAGTAGCTCTCTATTAGTTTCCCAAGAATAAACCCTACACTACAGAAGCCTATGAGTTTTAAAGTCAGGAAGATCTAGGTTTGAATCTTGGCTCTGCGTCTTACTAGCTGGGTCACCTTGGGCAACTTACTTCACAGAGCCTCAATCTTCTCATCTGCAAAGTAGCAATGTAATAAAACTTAACCTCCTTGATGATATTAAGGAGTTAAATAATACATATAAATACCTGGTACTGCAGTGCCTGGCACTGAATGACCACTTAATAAATTATGGAAACAATTTTAACAGTGAAGTATTTTAGAAATTATAGAAAATTAAGGGAGATAATTAGTTTTGATATGCATAAATCCTGCAATGCAACAGACAACTTTTACATGGCCTTTCTTTCCATGGTTTTGTGACTCCCACCAAACAGCTATGTGGGACTATGCAAATGAGGTGCTTGTGGCCCACCAAGGAGACTGGGTAGCTTGTTAATAATGGAAATAAGGTGCATGCCATTGGGGTGGGACCACGTAAACAAGGCATCTGAAACTTTAACAAAGGGATCCTCCTATCCTGCTAGGCTTAAAATGAACCATCCCAGAGGCAGACGGGGGACCTCACTACCACAAAAAGAAGAGACAGTAGCACAGCACACTTTTTGAAGCTGGGGTCCCTACACTGAGAACCACATAGACCGAGGAGATGGAGAAACAGAAACCTGTAACACTGGAAATGGTACAAGAAGGCAAGAAGTGGACACAGACTAGCAGCAGCAGAATCAAGAGACCAGTGCGAGATAGATAGCACAGCAGGCTTCCTGCCCATGGAGCAAGGTAGTTATAGTGTGCCAATGCATATAGCAAGAGGAGTGAGCGCCTGGTGGATGGGGTTAGGGCGCTAACTGGTACAGCTAAAAAGTTTTGTAGTATTTGCCCAAGCAGGGGCCAAAGGCCAGAGAGAAGCCTGTCTGCAGGCATGACCAAGAAGCCGTCTGGACAGAAGAACTATATCCTGAGTCACTCGTGATTCTAAACTGTAACCTGTTAATTTTCCAAAAAATCCTGTAACTAGATGTTCTATGAGTTCTGTGTAGCCATTGCAATGAACGATCCAGCCCAGTAGAGAAGTAGAACGTATCTTGGAAGGGTGGCTGGTGTTACAACTGGTAAAACAGTTGGTGGGTGAAGGTATGTCTGAACTCCAAGTCACGGCAATCAGCTTTGGGTTGTTAATGCCGAGAATGATTCTCCCCCAACTTGTGAAGTTAGACGAGGAAGTTTATGCTGCCTCCCCTACACCATCATTTTCATAAACCCATTCAGTTTATGGCATGGCAGTTATAGCAAAGCACACAAATAAGACTTCATAATATTCATTTAGAACCAAAGAATTGGAATAAACAATTACAATATTAGTTCAGTGGTTAAAGTCCATATCTTTAGACTTCAGGCTTCTTACCTTTATGGGAGGTCTTAGTAGGAAGGCTCAACAAATGGCTCCAACTCGGCAGAGGCCTTGTATAACACTGCAGATTAGGGACCAGTTCTGAGAACCACTAGTGGAATGGCGGTTCTCGAAATTTATCATATACGAGAATCACCTGGGGATCTTGTTAAGCTGTAGATTCAGTATATCTGGGTGGGGAATGCAAATTCTTCGGACAGGTTGAAGCTGTAAGGAACCAATTCAAAGCCTTATCATTAACCCAACACACTGAAATTTATTCTACGGCAGTCACTTAAAGGGAGAAAAGAATTAAGGTATTCATTTTTCCATGTAATCTTACCGAGAAAAATCAAAAGTAACCCACACATCCAAAACTAAGGGTAATGGTTAAATAAACCATGACATTGTGGTGGTGTAAAATATTGTGTGACCATTAAACATGATGCATCTGAAATGTCTATAACCAAACTGTAAACTAGAATAAAGGCAGAGTTGAATTGTAGCTCTACTATGAGTACTACTCTGTGAAATATGTAGCATATGGGCAAACACTAGCAGGGAGCTCAAGAAATGAAAACAGTTGGCTTGCTAGAGGATGGCACAGTGGGCGGATTCTCTTTTTTCATACACTGTTGTCATTATACTGTTTTACAATAAATAAAATTCAGGAGAGGGATATGCAAAGTTTCCATGTAGAACAATAAAGACCTTAGGCCATTTTTCTCCCTCAATTTGTCAGTAAGAGTTCAGAACATTATATTCCCAACCAGAGCCCTTTAAAAGTGAGGCATGGGGGACTGCAGGCTTGGACAGAGAAGGCACCAAGAGATGTGTACATTTATAGGAGTTTCTCAGAAAGCTGCCCAGGGGGTGGGGGGGAACAACATCAAGAGGAGCTGGGAATGGATGAAGGAAGAAAAGTCACCAAAATTGAAGAGAAAGCAAAATGTTTGGGATAAAACCCCAAATAACAATTTATTCTCTATCACAGTTTTGCTCAGGCCTGGGCAACCCTGCTAATCATAGTCTCTAATGTTAATGGAAGGAAAGACATGGGGGCTTAAGCAAATAACCTGCTCCCTCAAGCCAAGAAAACAATTTCTCCTATTACAAATACTTTTAAAAATAAGTCACAAATGCTGAGTGGCCACTACAACACTTTAGGTGCACTGAAGAACAATCCCTTCAGGAGAGTCAGCTTGGGCTACATACCTTCACCTGCATCTCAGCAACCACAGCATGGAGCCAGCACTGCAGATGGAGAAAGACCCCAGGACTGAGGGTAAAGCTAGTAGAGATCTAGTCCTGGCTCTGCCCAGTCTGGCTCTTTGCCCTGGGAAGGTTACTTCCACCAGCTTTCCCTATGGTTTCCAAGGATCCTTCCAGATCCAGTGATGGAGGGTGGTACCTTTACACGTTTTTTGAATCTCTAAAACTCCATGTGGTAAGTAGTCTAAGACCAGAGGCAGCATTCTATGAAATCACAACTATGGTCATCAGACTATAAATCTGAATGCTTATGATTGCTAATGAGTCTTCATTGCATTTCAGTAGCCCCTCAGTATTTGTAAGGAGTGTTTGTAAGGTGTTTATAAGGCTGTGTAGTGGTTAAGAGTTCTACTGCTAATCAAAAAACTGTCAGTTCAAATCCACCAGCTGCTTCTTGAAAGCTCTGTGGAGCAGTCCTACTCTGCCTCGGAGGGTCACTATGAGTCAGAATCGATCTGATGGTAATGAGTTTTCAGGTCAACATTTGTAAAGCACAACCCTATATCATTTAGTATCACCGTAAAGATCTATTACAAATCCCTGCCACTTGTCTGTTAGTTTGTTGTACTGTGGTAGCTTGCATGTTGTTGTGATGCTGAAAGCTATGCCACTCATATTTCAAATACCAACAGTGTCACCTACAGAAACAGGTTTTAACAGAGCTCCCAGACTAAGAAAGATTAGAAAGGACCTTGTGAAAGAAATTGAGCAAATGTCCAGTAATAATTGAGACATGGAATGTATAAAATATGAATCTAGGAAAACTGGACATTGCCAAAAATGAAATGGAACTCATAAAGATCAATAACCTAGGCACTAGTGAACTGAAGTGGACTGGTATTGCCATCTTGAATTGGAATATCATATAGTCAACTATGCCAAGAATGATGAAGAGAAGAAAAATAGTGTCACATTCATCTTCAAAAAGAACATTCCAAGATCTACCCTGAAATGCAGTGCTGTCAGTGATAGGACACCATCATTATGTCTACAAGGAAGACCAGTTAACATGACTGTTACTCAAATTTACGTACCAACCACTAAAGTCGAAGATGAAGAAATTGAAGATTTTCACCAACCTCTGCAGTGTGGACTTGATCAAACATGCAATCAAGATGCCTTGATAATTACTGTTGATTAGATTTCAAAAGTTGGAGACAAAGAAAAGTCAGTAGTTGGAAAATATGGTCTTAGTGACTGAAATGACAACAGACATTGCATGATAGAATTTTGCAAGACCAATGATCTACTCACTGGAAATAACTTTTCAACAACATAAACAGCAACCATACAAATGAACCTCATCAGGTGGAGTACACAGGAATCAAATCAAATACGGGTATGGAAAAAGACAATGGAGAAGCTCTATATCATGGTTCAGAACAAAGCCAACTACAGAATAGATCATCAACTGCTCATAGACAAATTCAAGTTAAAGCTGAAAAAAATTAAAACAAGTATACCAGAGCCAAGGAATGACCTTGTGTACATCCCACCTGAACTTAAAGACCATCTCAGGAATAGATTTGACGCACTGAACACTAATTATGGAACACCAGACATACTGTGAAATGACATCAAGAATATCAGACACGAAGAGGTCACTAAAAAGACAGGGAAGAAGCGAAAGACCAAAATGGATGCTGGAAGAGACTCTGGAACTTGCTCTTGAATGTAGAATAGGTAAAGCAAATGGAAGAAATGAAGTAAAAGAGCTGAACAGAGGTTTCAAAGGCTGGCTGAAGAAAACAAAGTAGAATATTAAAAGAAAACATGCAAAGATCTGGAGTTAGAAAACCAAAGGGGAACAACAGGTTTGGCATTTCTCAAGCTGAAAAAACTGAAGAGAATTTCAAGCTTCGAGTTGCAAGGTTGAAAGATTCTATGGGGAAAATGGTAAACAATGCAAGAAGTGTCAAGAGAAGACAGAAAGAATACATAGTCACTGGGCTAAAAAGAATTGATCAACTCTGAACTATTTCAGGAGGCAATATACGATCAAGAACTGATGGTACCAAAGGAAGAAGTCCAAGCTACGCTGAAGGCATTGACCAAAAAACATAGCTGTAGGAATTAATGGAATATCAATCAAGATGTTTGAAGAGACTGATGTAATGCTAAAGGTGCTCACTCACCTGCCAAGAAATTTGGAAGATGCTACCCGGCCAGATGACTGGAAGAGATCCATGTCTGTGCTCGTTCCAAAGAAAGATGATCCATAAGAATGTAGAAATTATTGAACAATATGGCTAATATCTTACCCAAGTGAAATTTTCCCAAAGATACTTAAAAAACAGTTGAACAGTTAAAAAACAAGGAACTGCCAGAAATTCAAGCCACATTTGGAAGAGGATGCAGAACAAGGAACATCACTGCTGATGTCAGATGGGTTCCGGCTGAAAGACGAGAATATCAGAAAGATGTTTACCTGTGTTTTACTGATTTATACAAAAGTGTTTGACTGTGTGGATCATAACAAATTATGGATAACATTACCAAGAGTGGGAATCTCAGAATACTTCATTGTGCTCATGGAAAACCTGTAGATAGACCAAGAGGCAGTTGCTTGAACAGAACAAGTGGATGTTGTATGGTTTAAAAAAAAAAAAGTGTGTCAGGGTTGTATATCTTGACCATGCTTATTTAATCTGTATGCTGAGCAAATAATCAAAGAAGCTGAACTAGATGAAAAAAACTCAGCATCAGGATTGGAAAACCACTCCTTAACAACCTTCGATATCCGTACAACACAACCTTGCCTTATGAAAGTGAAGAGGACTTGAAGCAATTAATGATGAAGATCAAACACAAAGAAAACAAAAATTCTCACAAATGGATCAATAAGCCACATCATGATAAATGGGGAAAATATTGCAGTTGTAAAGATTTCATTTTATATGGACTCACAATCAGTACCCATGGAAGCAACAGTCAAGAAATCAAACAACATATTGTATTGGGCAAATCTGCAGCGAAAGTGTTAAAAAGTGTTAAAAAGCAAAGACGTCACTTTGAGGACTATGGTGCACCTGACCCAGGCCATGATATTTTCAACCACTTCATATGCATGTGAAAGCTGGACAATGAACGAGGAAGTCTGAAGAACAATTGATGTTTTTGAATTACAATGTTGGTGAAGAATTTTATACCATGAACTGTCAAAGAAATGAACAAATCTATCCTGGACAAAGTACAGCCGCAATGCTCAGTAGAAGCAAGAATTGGCAAGACTTAGTCTCATGTAATTTGGATATGTTATCACAAAGGAGCTGTCCCTGGAGAAGGACATCATGCTAGGTAAAGTAGAAGGTCAGTGAAAAAAGAAGACCCTCAATAAGATGGATCGACACAGTAGCTGCAACAATGGGCTCAAACACAGCAACCCTGGTGAGGGTGAAGCAAGACCCAGCAGTGTTTTGTTCTGTTGTTCATAGGTTGCTACAAGTTCAGATCCACTTGACAGCACCTAATAACAACACTACTAATCCTTTTTCCTGGTGGAAAAATAGAAATGGCACTGTCAAGGATCAAGCCCAAGTAATTAACTGCACGTTGAGCCTTCTTTTCCTTGTAAATTGACCTCAGAAATTAGGACAACAGGTGAGTGTTTCTGGAGATCACAGAGGTTCAGAGAACATGGACCTGGGAGAGACGTGTGTGTACCAAAAGGGGTGAAATTCAGTGAGCTAAGCCAAGGAAGGAGTCCAGTGAGGACTGTTAAGGTGGGGATATTGGGGAGGGACCCAGGAGTATATTGTCATTGTTGTTAGTCATCCCCAACTCACAGTGAAGCCATGTACAATGGAGTGAAATGCTGCCTGGTCCCGCATCATCCCCATGATCAGTTAAGGAACAGATTGTTGTGATCCATAGGATTTTCATTGGCTGATGTTCAGAGTTTGATCACCAAGCTTTTCTTCCTGGTCTCTTAGTCTTGGAGCTCTGTTGAAACTTGTTCAACATCACGGCAACACACAAGTCCACTGACAGGTGGTGGCCATGAATGAGGTAAATTGACCAGGAATCGAATCTGGGTTTCCAACTGGGGTGTTCAGCTCCAGATGGCAAGAATTCTACCCTGAACCACCACTGCTTCTGAACAGACCTTAACAAACTTCAAGTATTTTTTGTTTCCTGAGGTTTAGAACATTTGATAATACAGTAATAGAACCCTTATTAAGTTGGTGTGATAATTTTGCAACGGCCTCCTCTTGATGGAAAAACCCCAGCAAATATTTTAAAAGCCTCAAACTTTTCCACTTCACATTTAATTTAACAACCATGCAGCACATTCTGTTCTGAATCAGATTCCCCATCGTCCCTTTGTTGAAGAGAGGAAATTAAAAGTCTAGAAAAGAAGACAAGCTCTGCTCCGTGGATGTGCTCTATATTTGGCCATAGGAAGGTCATTAAAGTGCATTTCCAGCTCTTGCAGGACCACTTACACTTGAAG
The DNA here is from genome assembly GCA_028571685.1 of Heterohyrax brucei. Classification (NCBI taxonomy): domain Eukaryota; kingdom Metazoa; phylum Chordata; class Mammalia; order Hyracoidea; family Procaviidae; genus Heterohyrax; species Heterohyrax brucei. The sequence continues at coordinate 107,188,928 of CM053142.1, forward strand.
TAAAGTTAACTGATTTCTCTGCCCTGTGATATCCATTTATTTTTATCCATTAATGAGCAATACACTTCTATTCTACGACTGGCATTCCACCTACTGTTACCAAAAAGCTGTAATAAACTCTCTCTAAGCACTGACAGAGAGATGCCTAAGGTGCGATGTCAAGCAAAAACAGTAAGTGCAGAACAGGATGTAGACTGTTGTTGTTAAGTACCAATCAAGTCAGTTGACTCATAGCGACCCTATGCACAACAGAACAAAATACTACTCACAATCATTTTCATGCTTAAGCCCACCATTTGAACCACTGTGTCAATCCATCTTGTTAAGGGTCTTCCTCTTTTTCGCTGACCCTCCACTCTACCAAGAAGGTCTCCAGGGACTGATCTTTCCTGACTATAGGTCCAAGGTATGTAAGATGCTGTCTCACCATCTTTGCTTCCAAGGAACATTCTGGTTGCACTTCTTCCAGAACAGCTCTGTGTGTTCTTTTTGCAGTCTGTGGTACATTCAACATTCTTCTCCAGCACCACAATTCAAAGGCATCAGTTTTTCTTCTGTCTTCCTTATTCATTGTCCAGCTTTCACATGCATACTATGCAATTGAAAATTGCATGGCTTGGGTCAGGTGCACCTTTGTCTTCAAGGTGACATCTTTACTTTTCAACACTTTAAAGACGTCCTTTGCAGCAGATTTTCCCAGTGCAATGCATCTTTTGATTTCTTGGTGTTGATTGTGAAACTCAGTAAAACAAAATCCTTGACAACCTCAATCCTTTCTCCATTTATCATGATGTTGCTTGCTGGTCCAGTTGTCAAGATTTTCATTTTCTTGATATTGAGGTGCAATCCACACTGAAGTCTGTGGTCTTTGATCTTCATCAGTATTCCAAATCTTCTTCACTTCCAGCAAGCTCATAGACTATGATCCCCTTTTGAGTAAGTAGTTCAAGTGTCCCCCCCCCATTTCTCTAGTCTTCTAGGGTCAGCCTTTCCTCTGACATCCAGTTAAAATAAGTCACATCTTTGATATCTGGTAGAGCAGTTTCTCAGTCTCAATTACCGGTACCAGCTGCTGTCAAGTCAGCTCCCACCTATGGTAACCCCACGTGTGTCAGAGTAGAGCTGTGCTCCACAGGATTTTCAGTGGCTGATTGCCGGAAGCCGGTCCCAGCACTTTACAGGGTCCTGCACGGAGGGAGGGAAGACATCGGTGGGAATTGAACAAAGGAGACAGGAAAGACTTTTCTGGTTTACGGCAGCCCGACCCAGAGAGCAAGAGATCTGTGTGTGTCGAGAGCTGTCCGTCTTTATTCTTTATAGGCCAGGTGACATAGTGGTCACCCTATTTTCTTCATAATATAAACTATTAAAGCCAAGTGCCGTCGAGTCGGGGGTTAACAAGAAACTGACCCAACATTATTGGCTAACAAGAAAGTGACCCCTCGTGGTCTTCTACTTCTAGTTAATTGTCAAGGTCCTTTTTGGATGATTGTCTAAGCCAGGTGTCCGTGGTGGTAAATGTCAGGGAACACAATTAATGGTTTTATTCGTACCTCAAAGTAGAAGGCACAGAGGGGTAAACTCCTCAAGGCCTAACCATTTGGCTGTCTCCATTTGTTTCTCTAAGTTCTTATTTATATCTTCCTGTGTAGATAGTGTCTGCCATCCCCCAATCAGGCCCAGCTGCACTAAGAAGGATGTTTCTTTAGTGTTTATCAGTTTTCCATACCAGCTATAATGAACCTAAAAGTTTATTTATTCTTCCTGTTGCAGTGAGTAAGATGCTTGTGTAGTTTTAATGGCTATGTGGAGAATTGTCCCTGAGAGCTTTTTAAGGGTTAGCTTGTAAACTTGTGTATGTGAAGAAAAGGGAGGGAGAATGCAGTAAGGGAGAAGCCAGTGAAGCTAGGCAGGCCTCAGTGCTATTAGGCATGCTGCATTGAAATCCATTCCTCTGATTTCTTTTCCCCAGAATTTCCTGGTCAGATTGTCCCAATATAACCTCATAAACCAAGGGATTGTGAAGCCCCTCTCAGAAGGCACCTCCTTGATCCTCATGTCAGGAGGGGATATCTTTTTAGGAGAATTTAATTAAGAAGCAAAATATTATCAGGGGTAATAGGCTAAAAAACATGTCACAGCTGAGATACTTCGGCCTGCCATTTACAGAAGTTTGTGACTTTGTCTATAAGGGACTTTGCGGATGGTGGGCCATCACAGGTGATTTTTCTATGGAGGCATCTCTATGTGGACTCAAATTTGCAACCTTTTGGTTAGCAGCGAGTGCATTAACAATTTGCACCACCAGTTACCTTTTTGTCCCTGCAATTACAAATATCCTTAACAAGACTGATGAGACTGTCCACATTTTAGTAGGTACTTTTACCAATTTAATGTCAGACCTATTATGAAAACCAGAATCATTCTACCCAAGCCCCAAAAGATGTCTGTGATTAGCATCTTCTCATGTGAGCTACCAAAAGATAGTCAAGACAAAATACCTGGTACATAATAATCAACCCCTGTTATATCTCAACTTCGAGTATGAAAGAGAAGTTGTGTTTAACTATGTGAAAAGTAACTTTTTAGTGCCTAAAAGATTCTGGCTGTCAAAACAACCACTGATTTTTACCACTAGCCCCCACTGTCCACTTGAAGTGGACACTGTAGAGACATTTTACAAAAATGCTTCACCTTCTATTCTTTGTTGTCAGTGGTTTGATGATTCAGGCAGCAGTTTCCAAAGAAACAACTGAGATGAGAATTGGCCAGAACTGAAAAGGGTGCTTCTGAGCCTTTTGTGGGTTTGTCTCTGAAGCAGTGTGTACCCTTTTTATAAAACAGGTAGCACAGCCCAGCCCAAACCACCCATCACACTGTTTTCTGCTGTGTCCATTGCTGAAAGGCTGTTGCTTTTCCACTCGCCCCCCAATCCACCACTTATTTCTAGGGCTAGAAATGAGAATATGATTACTCCACTGTTACTAAATCTGTACCCTCACATGAGAAACGTCCTACTTAAAACTCTAGATCTAGGCAACCTCTACCAGAGACTTACACAGTCAGCAAATGGTTCCCTGGTGACAGTTCCATGTGCTTTTAAATTCAGCCAGACACAGCTTGACTTTAAGAAATAATTATAAAGTACTATATCTCAGCTAGGTTCTCTCTGGCATCTGGAACCTTGATAGAAGGAAGACAGGAAGGTAAGAAGACAGAGGAGAAGGAAGGCAAACTTGCATTTACGATTTAGTGACTATAATTGGACCCTTTTACATGTGTTGTTTGGTCCTCACAACAATTGTGTGGCAAACCCAAGTCTTTAATACCTAAATTGTTATGACATAAATTAAATTAAATGATTAAGAATGTTCCTTAATCACTAAAGTACTTACTTAACTCAGACAAAGAAGCTAAGCAGATACATACGGACAGCATTTTTATTCATTCGTTTGTTTGCCACACCCTTCACCCCAAGTGTTCCCATAAACACATTATGCTAATTTTTCTTTTTTTTTTTTAACAGCAACATGTGGAAGAACGTTGGCACGGCAGCACTCGTGAGGGCAGGACATGGCAATTGGGTGGCAATGCTGCCTGCCACAAAGCCAGTACTGATACAGAGGTGGGGTAAGTGATCAAGAGGTTTTCCGATTATTGATATGCAAGAGACACTGGAGTGAAGTCCTCCAAAGCCTGTTTGACTTCTTCAGACAGGCTGAGGGTTTTTATTGCGTTGCTAAGGGTGGACATAAGTGTGAGGTTGCAGGTAAACACTGAGGTGGTGGGGGACAGCAATTGTGGAAGAATGTGGGTAATTAGTGGAGGAAGTCTGGAGACAGACATCCATAGCCCGGAAGGGGTCTGTCTGGAGCTCTTGCAGCTGTCCTTTGGTGGTGGTGATCTGGACAGGAGGTGAGTGACTAGAGCCTGTTCGGTGATCTTGGAGAGAACTTGAACCCAACCAGCTATAATGATTTTATCATATCCCTACTTGGTGCACCACCTCCCTTTCAGTGGCTTGTAAATTAATGGGTGATTTTCCTGGGGCTAGGTAGTATAAAGAAGCTAGAGCTTCAAGAAAAATAGGTATACATGGAAAGAAACAGACTAAGTCCTGTTCAGTTCTTTACGCCACCCACTTCACGGGTCTTTTCAAGGCTTGACTCGGGAAGATTTGCTTCTCAGCTCACTCATGTGGCCGATAGCAGGATTCAGACTTTCATGCCTTGTTAGGCTGACAACTTCAGCTCCCGCCCTGGCTGTGATCAGGAGGCCATTCTCGGTCCTGCCACAGGGCTCATGTCACTGCAGCTGGCTTTGTCAATGTGAGCAAAAGCGAGAGTGCCAGCAAGGCCGAAGCCCAGTCTTCTGTAACACAATTTCAAAAGTGACCTCCCATCCCTTTAGCCATAGTCTATTCATTACAAGCAAGTTCCTAAGCCCCACCCACACTTAAGAAGAGGGGATTATTTAGAGACACAAAAGCTAGGAGGTAGGGATCACTGGGTGTTAGCTTACTGTAGCATCTGAATCTTACTCTACCAATTTAGGGGTCCAAGAAATATCATCTTCTTAATTTTCCCATGGATCCCTGGTGGCACAGCAACTAACAGCTCAACTGCTACACAAAACATCAGTAGTTCAAATTTACTCCTTGGAAACCCTATGAGGCAGTTCTACTGTGTCCTATAGAGTCCCTATGAGTCAGAATCAACTTGAAAACAACAGATTTTTTAACAAGTAGTTTTCCTGAAGCCACTTAATCTCTGTTTTGAGCCCTTTCTCAGATGATGAAAGCTTGCTTTTTGTTAGTTCAGAATCCTCAAAACTGTCCCCAAGTCTGAAGTTCAAAGGAGATTACCAACTACCTAGGCAGGTTATAGGAAGGGTGGGAAAGACAGTGTTGATGAATCGTCAATGTCATCTGTCTTCACAGGTTGCTGCTGCCGTTCCTGCTTTCAGAGTCCTGGCTAGAACCTCTATGACTGGTTTCGGCGCATTCTTCTGCTTTTTCCTGACCGTTTGCAGGCAAGGGGATCTCTGTAGGGCTCAGCAAGCCCACTCCCCTTAACTATTTGCTCAGGCATTCTTTCTCCAAGTACTAGAAACTTCTGACAACTCTATTCCATGAACGCAGTTCCAGAAACTCAGCTCTACGTGTTTCCAGACATTTCGGGGATCCTGCTTTTCTGCTGAAGGCCCCCTGGAAGCAGCTGCCCTGATGTCTCTCCTTGAAACCCATCAGTGTTTCTTCTCTCTCTCCCATGCACATGTTCCTTTGCAATTTATACTAACACTCTGCTTGTTTTTCAGCTTTCAATTTGTCACTATACATCCGTATGCAACTTGTTACTTTCACTGAACATGGATAAATCTCAAAAACCTCACTGCATTTTAAATTAAATATTTACATCCCAAAAGAGACGAGTCGGCAGAGAAGTGTGTGCTCAGATAGGAGAATTTGCTGTAAGAACAGCAAGATTAAGCCCTGCCAGCATACCAATTTCTTCGTAGCTGAAGGGGAAGCTGCTCTGGGGCTACTTGGGACCAGTGCCTTTCCTCCTCTGCCTGTTAATGCGGTGAGTTGAGACCAAGACTGGGGGAAGACCAAGAGACATCTTCAGGCATGAAGTCCCTCAGCACCCTTCATCTCATCTCCAAATTCAATTGTATCTGTATTCACTCTCAGAGGAAGGGAAATGCTAGAAATGTGTACTGACTTTGGAGTCATTCTGTTAAAATGACACATAAGCAGCATTGTTGAGGAAGAAAGCATTAGTAAAGATTCAAGTTGTTAAGATAAAAGGCCCCAGAAAACTTAGCAGAGAAAAACAAATTAACATAGATTACTTAGCACCTGACACAAAACAAGACTGGAGACAACCTTGAAGCTTAGAAACAGCCTTATAAATAACCTCTTGACCCTGGACCATCTGCAAAGAAAACATTCCTACTGACTACATTTTACAACCTACAAAACTCCAGGTGGCCTCAACCAATCAATGCAAGGGTCAGCTCTCCCTCCCTGCTTTGGAGGCTCACGAGTTATAAATGCTAATGAAAAAGTTACTTGGAGTCACCTCCTCACTGCATAGTTTGGAGTGTGTCCCTGGTGCACCAGTCTCTTTCCTATTGGACATATTTTTAATAAAATTTAACCTTAAAAGAAAATCTGCGTCGCTTCTTGAATCCCCCACCTTAACAATTCAATCCCGTACTGAGTATTTGGAGATTGACACTATCTCTCATTTGGACTGTCTTAATAACTATGTACCTGGTCAATTTCCTCTTCTCCTTCTCTCCCATATCCTTTTCCTCCCCCTCACTGACACTTGAATGATACTTCCAAAAACCCAAGCACAGTTTCATCTCTGCCAGAATTAAGGATAAATTGCTCAGGAAACAGACTTTTCATAAGCAGCCTGTGCCTCCTCTCCAGTCTGGTTTCCATCCACTCTTCTTGAAACACCAGTTCAATCTTTGTCTGAGGAGTTGGCTTTGGGATGATTTTAGTCCTGAGCTAATAGAGTCCAGGGCCCATGCCTTTGGACTCTGCAGTCTGTCAGATCACCAAGTCTGGTTTTTTCACTAGAGTTTGAGTTCTGCACCCCACATTTCTCCCACTCAGAAGGGACCCTCTCTTGCGTTCTCTGTCGGGGCAGCCCGTCACTGTGGCAGTCAGGCACCATCTAGTCCCTCCCATCTCGTGCTGATGTAGTCTCTGGTTTATGTGGCCCTTTCTGTCTGTTGGGCTCATACTTTGCTTAAGCCTTTGATGCTCTTCATTCTCCTTTGCTCCAGGTGGACTGAGACCAGTTGATGCTAGCTTTTATGATCCCAGACATCACTCACCAAAGTGGGATGTAGAACATTTTCTTAGTAAACTTTGTTATGCCAGTTGACCTAGATGTTCCTTGAAATCATGGTCTCCAGACCCCTCCTCCTGCTATTCTGTCCCTCCAAGTGTTTGCTTGTATTTAGGAAACTTCTTAGTTTTTGTTTTAATCCAGTTGTGCTGACTTCTCCTCTACTGTGTGTCATCTTTCCCTTCACCTAAAATAATTCTTGTCTACTATCTAATTAGGCCATAATTTAATTTTAGAATGTTTTCATTGCTCTAAAAATGAAACCCCATATCCATTAGCAGTCACGCTGTACTCTCCCACCCCTTTTGTCTGCAGCTTTAGGCAACTACCAAACTACTTTCTCTCTGTATAGATTTGCCTATTCTGGACATTTTGCATCGATGTAATCAAACAAAAAGCATTACTTGTCCTTTTGTGACTGATTTATTCCATTTAACAGTGTTTTCAACATTTATCCATGTTACAATATGTACAAATACCTCATTCTTTCTGTGGCTGAATAATACTCCACTGTATGGATATACCACATTTTGTTTATTCATTTTTGAACAAAATTGCAGTGTTTCCACTTTTTTGCTGTTATGAATAATGTTGCACATTCCTTCACAAATGAATACCCAGTTGTTTAGCTTCAGTTTGTTGAAAAAATAACTCTTTCTCCACTTAATTGTCTTGTCACCATTTTTGATTCCTCAATTTTTTATGCTGATGCATAGGTGTAATCTTATGCTAGAACTACACTGTCTTGATTATTGTACGTTTATAGTAAGCTTTAAAATGGGCCAGCATGAATCTTCCAAATTTGTTTTTCAATATTGTTTTGGCTATTCTGAGTCTTCTGCATTTCCAAATGAATTTCAGGATCACTTGTCAATTTCTGCAAAAAAAGCCACCTGTTTGAGTCTGTTGGAAATCCTGGCGGTACTAACGGTTAATAGCTACAGCTTTTAACCAAAAGGTCAACAGTTCAGATCTACCAGGAACTCCATGGAAATTCTATTGGACAGTTCTACACTGTTCTATAGGGTTACTCTGAGTCAGAATCAACTCAATGGCTGTGGGTTTCTGTTGTTGTTGTTGTTTGTTGTTCAGTTAGGTAGTACTGACATCTAAATAATATTACATCTTCAGATCCATGGGATGTCTTTCTAATCATTTAAATTTTCTTTAAATTCTTGCAATAATGTTTTGTAGTTTTCATATACAAGTCTTGCATGTCTTGTTAAATTCATTCCTAATTTTTTTGTTATAACAAGTGAATTTTTAATTTAGTTTTCATATTGTGCACTGCTTGTGTACAGAAACACAACTGCTAATTATATACTGATCTTGAATTCTGTTCTTTGTAGAACTCATTTATTAGCTATAATAGTTTTTTTGTTTTGTTTTTTAAAGCATGGTCATTAGGATTTTCTACATAAAAGATTAGGTTATCTGCTAATAGAGAGTCTTATTTCTTCCTTTCAAATTTTTTTTTTTCTATTTTCCCTAATTGCCCTGACTGGAATCTCTAATATCAGGTTGAATAGAAATGGTGACAGTGGACATCCTTGACTTGTTCATGACCTTAGATGGAAAGCAGTCATTCTTTCACCAGTAAGTATAATGTTACTATGAGTCCCACACCCATCCCCCACTGAAACCTGCTTTGAAGTGGATGATTCTTTTTTTTAATAGTATTTTAAGGTGAAGGTTTACGTAACAAATTAGGTTCCCTTTTAATGAACTGTATGCAGATTTTTCACAACTGTCATTCCCATTCATTCCCTTTTGATTATACCATTTCCAGCACACTAGTTTCCCTGCCCCCTTACCTTCTCATCTTTGCTTTAGAGGAATTTGGGGCGTTTTGTCTTACATAGATGATTTATTCAAAGACCACGTTACTCACAAATGAATGTCTTTATTTTATGAGCCAATCTGTTATTCAGCTAAGGGGTGACCTCAAGGTGTAATTTCAATTCAAGGTTTAAAGAGTATTTCCGGGCAATGGCGTCAGGGAGCCCTCTGGTATCGGCCAGTCCCTCTGGACTTTTCAAAAACTTGAGTTCTTGTCCGCATTTCTCTTCATTTCTATCAGGACCCACACACTGTGGCTCTAATGAGTACAGCTGGCAGTAGTAGCAGGGCACCATCTAGTTCCTTCAGTTTCAGGGCAGATGAGGCTGTGGTTCATGTAGACTACTAGTCCCATAGACTACCATCTTCTCTGAGTCTATTTTTTTGGCTTTGTTTATTGGTTTTATTCTCTTTTGTTCTGGATGAATAGACACCAGTAGACGTATCTTAGAGGGCTGCTTGCAAGTTGTTATGAACTCAAACACTACTCATCACACTGGGAGGTGGAGCATGTGCCTTATGAACTGTATTATGCCAGTTAATCGAATTGGCCCACAAAATGATGGTTCTCAAGTTTCAAACCCTGAAAGTCACTCTTGTGTTTTGTTATATCTCAGTAGCATCCATAACTGTGTCCGCTATGTAGTTTACTATCTGTATGTAGCCCAGTGCCCTGTGCTGTTGAGTCTGTATGTAAGGCATGCATATATACACATACCTATATGTGCACATGTCTATAGATACATCTATTTGTGGACATACATGTTCCCACATATTCATGATTACATACACATTTGTGTAACTACACACATACTTTTAGTTTTTTATTGGTGATGCTGCAAAATTACATTTGTTATTTCCTGCACCGTAGGCATCCTTTTCTCTCGTGCACTTCTTACTGACATGATTCACCTTGCTCAAGCTGTGCACACTTTACGCACATTAAGGGCTACCTTTCCCACCACCAAGTGCCCACTGTCAAGAGTATTTCTCTCTCCCCATCCATCCCTGGTAACTACCAATGAGCACTGGTCTCTGTGTATATATCTATTCTTATCTTCTTATAAAAATGCAATCATACAATATTTATCCTTTTGTGATTGACTTATTTCACTTAATATAATGTCCTTCAGAGTCCTGGTGGTACAGTGATTGAGGTTGGTGGCTAACTAAAAGGTCAGCCATTGGAATCCACCAGCAGCTCCTTAGAAACTCTTTGGGGCTCTGTCTTGTAGGGTTACTGTGAGTTGGAATCAACTTGACAGCATGAGTTTGGCTTTAAAAAGTCAACTAAATGCTGCTAACTTGAAAGCAACAGTTTTGGGTTTGGGTTTGATTATAATGTCAGTCCATAGTATATTCTGAGAACTCATCATTATTCTTTCTGGCTACATAGTACTCCACTGTATGTATGTACCACGTTTTGTTTATTGGTTCATCAGCTGATGGACACTTAGGTTGTTTCCATCTTTTTGTTATTGTGAATAATGATGAAACAAACATGGTTATGCATATGTCTGTCTGGGTACTCCAAGTTTTTAATAAATACACCTTATATGGTTGAGAAAGCTCCCTTTTGTTTCTAGTGTTGAGCATTTTTATCATGAAAGGATGTTGAATTTTCTCAACTTTTCTTCTGTGTCATATGTGCATTCGTATCAGTTATCTCATGCCATGTAACAAACAAGCCAAAGCGTGGTAACTTAAAACAACACTGGACTCATGACTCTGTGGGTCAACAATTTGGGCTGGGTTCAGCAAGACTGCTCTTCTCCTAGTCTCTCCTGGGGCTGGCTGGCTAAGATGGCCTCTCTCACAGTCCGGCAACTGATGCTAGCTGTCTGTTCGGCCCATTCCCATGTCGTCTTTCCTCTTTAAGGAACATAGATGAGGCTTTTTACATGGCAGTCTAAGAACAATGACACAGGAAAGCATGAGCAGAATCTGTAAATCCTCTTGAGGCCTTGCTTGAAAATCATAATGTTTGTTCTCTTACATTATATTGGCCAAAGGTAGTTATATGGCCAGCCCAGATTCAAGGAGTAGGGTACTAGGTGCTATTTCCTGATGGAAGGAGCAGTATTTATGCCTAGTAATAGAATTGCTGGATCACATTGTAATTCTATGTTTCCCTTTTTAAGGAACAACCAAGTTGTTTTTCACAGCAGCTGTACCATTTTCCATTCCCACCCACAATGGATGAGGATTCCAGTTGTCTACTCCCTCACCAACACTTACCATTCTCCATTTTTTGATAACAGCCATCCTGGTAGGTGTGAAGTGTGCCGTCTCACTGCAATTTTGATTTGTGAGGAGTACAGCTTGGCACAATGGTGAAACACTTTGCTGTCAACTGAGACGCTGGTGGTTTGAACCCACCAGCCTCTCTGCGGGAGAAAGGACCTGGCAATCTGCTCCCCTGCAGATTTCAGCCTAGGAAACCCTGTGGAGAAGTATCTGTTCAAATCATTCACCCATTTTATCATGGAGTTATTTGTCTTTTTTGTTGTTGAGTTGCAGCAACTCTTTTATGTACCCTGGATGTTAAACATTTATCAAAGGAGTGCCATTTTAATTCATCACTTTCATCGTTAATAGTGTGGCTCATTGGTCCTTTTTTCCACCTTCTGGGACTCTAAGTCACATCTCCAAAGTCTTCCAACCTCACTCCTCATTATTTGAATCTTCTTGATTGATAAGAACCAATAGAGATCATGTTTATAGCCTTTTCCTCAAGGAAGAGAAATTAGCCAAATATGTTTCACTCTTCAAAGAGAAGCAGTAAAGCCAGGTCAAGGCAATGATAAAATACAATGTACTTTTGGTACCAGCTCCCTTTAACCCAATTGAGAAGGCTGGAAGATCGTAATAGAATTTTGTTTCTTCTGTGTCTTTGTTTGGATCTTGGTACTTCTCCTAACCAATTACATTTACATGATCTGTTTGTTAATTGTTTAGAAGCAGCTGGTCCATAGCTAAATGGAGACAATGATAGCAATTTGCATATGTTTTTAAAATTGTAATTAAAGTTCCCAAAACACATATGAGTCCTTATAGTGAAGAGCAGTTATGTAAGACTATGCTTTCCAGAATATATTCTATCAGCTTATTGGAACTGTTCCATCGCCTAGAACCCTAAATTTAACTGGAGTTTTTAGTACTCCATTTTGTGAAACAAAGAACTAAATCATTAGAAAACATCGGCATAACTGACTTAATAAAAACAAAACAAAACTGTCAGAAGCAGTACATGTTCTGTTTCAATCTCTTGCAATTAAAGAGAGGCACTTAGGCCTGTAAATTTTTTTAAACAGATTCAGTTTTAATTAGCATAAGGATAGATGAGGCATGTTTAAAAGATTTCGGCAGCAGAGCAGAAACTAAAGTTTTCTGGCACTCAGTTAACCAGACCAATCAATCTTGATAGCTTTAAATGCAAGCAAATCAAAATTTGTTCATATTTAAAGTGACATCAACCTTATTAATTATAGTAATAACTACTGTGTATGAAGGTACAGCTTCTAAAGGAAGGGTTGGCAGTTTGAATCCACAAGGCGCTGCTTGGAAACCCTATGAAGCAGTCCTACTCTGTCCTACAGGGAAGACTACAGTCCTATAGGGTTACTGCGAGTGAGAATCAACTGGACAGCAATGTTTGGCTTTAAAGTCAGTAAATGTTGAATGAATGAATGTTCTACCCTACCCCTCAAAATACTTTCTCCACCCAGCCAAATGAAGATAACATGGCATATTTTTCTCTTGGTTTAAGAATGCGTGCCTTAATGAGGGAGGGTTTTTCAGAGAGGAATTCAGTTGTTTATACCTCCATGTGAATGATTTCCTTAGGGTGAAAAGGACAGGAGTATTTGGAGGGACGACTGCTTAACGTGCCTGAAAGGGAGTTTAGGAAGATACAGAAATCTGGATCAAAAGACAAGAGATAAGTTTTTCCCCTTTAAACCGCTTTCCGAGGAGCGACTCTGGCTGCCATAGCAACGGCAGCAATTTGTGGTTCCTCCTTCCAGCTTCGTACCTGCTGGTGAAGAGGAACTGAAAGCCGCAGCCTCTTAACCCAGCGGGGCATCCTCTTGCATCTCCACGAGAGCAGGAAGCCGAGGAAGATTTAGAGAGGCGGCAGCCTGCACTGAACCAGCAAGGAGGGGGTGAGGGAAAGAAGCGATGGGGGGGCCGGGAGAGGGGCCACACTGCTGCGAGGAGGTGAAGGCTAATGCGGGGGCTGGAGTGACACAGGAATAAAGGCATAAGCCGCCACAGTTGGCAAATAATCACAGCTGGAGCAGCCGTTCTCAGAGCTGATTAGGGAGCCTCTGGTTTAATTGATTTTCTGCGACCTCTTCTGACTGCAAAATTACGAGCCTCGAACAATAAGGGCAATTTTCAGAGGACAGCTGCTTGCTCAAATGGACACCCCACACAGAATTGTTTACTGAAGCTTCTAATGACTTATGCTTCTCAGCTGAGCTTGAAAATGTTTTTCTAAACAAGAAATGGAAGAATGCCAGGTCTGTGAATAGAAGATTGTGCACGAGGATGTCACTACAGTGTGTAATTATTAGTCTTCCTAATCAGATCAGTAGCTTTATGTAAAATGTTGCAGCAGAAATATGATTTGGGAATGATAACATACAGTATCTTTCTAGGTTCCTCTCTCTGTGCAGTCTAATTCTGGAGCCTAACTCAAATCAACAATAATTTCTTGCAAGGCATGAGTACAAGTGAGAATTGGAGGCCATCGTAAAAAAACAAGTTTGATGCATTTATTAATCAGGTTTATTGACGAAGATATAAATTGTGAAGTCAGGAAAAAATTGATTTATAAAGGTTGTGTTTTAGAGAAAATTGTCTTTTCTCTCAATACCAAAGGGAGAAACACAACTTATCCAAACAATTCCTAGAGTTGATCATGGTTCATTAAGGAACAAAACAGTAGAAACATGTAATTTGATGGCCACTCCCATCAACCACAAGCCTCTCATTACCAGCAACAAGCCAAATAATTTACTTAGCAACCCTGCTGCTGGCATTTTGCCTTTGTCTTCCTCACATCTGGTGCTCCAAAGATGATGCATTTAATAAACATGCTTATAAGCCAGTCACTTATTTCTGGCACTATTTTTGTTCTTTCTACACCAAACTTCATTCACGTGGAGGAAGCATATTAATTGTCTCTTTGTTAAGTGACCTTTCTTACTATATTGTTATGAGATTTTACAAACCATATTAATGAGCATGGTCTTAGAAACAAAGCATGGTCATTAAGTTGTAGGCTGACATCTTTGTACCACAAAGGTCAGAAGTGAAAAGCATCAAGCCGAGTTTGGGCAAGTGGGGGTTTGGTGTGATGCATCTCAAATTAGCTCCTTACGGTTTACTGGAGAGGCAAAATGCCATCAAGGAAATCCCACTAATACCTCTCAGGACCTCTAGGTGACAGTGTGGAGTATTCCTTATGTTTTAGTCAGCCAGTGCTGCTCTAACAGAAATATGCCAGAGTGGATGACTTTAACAAAGGAAAGTTTATTCTTACACAGTCCGGTAGGCTACAAGTCCAAATTCAGGATGTCTGCTCCAGGGGAAGGCTTTCCCCCTTGTCAGCTCTGGAGGAAAGTCCAGTATTGCATCAGTCTCTGTCCAGGAAGCATCTTGGCACAGGAACCTCAGGTCTGAAGGACACACTCCTCCTGGTGCTGCTTTCTTGATGGTTTGAGGTTCTCAAATCTCTGCTTGCTTCCGTTTCCTTTTATCTCTTGTAGGATGAAGGGATTACGGATAGGGCAAGCCATACTCCAGGAAAACTCCCTTTACAGTGGGGCAGGGAGGTGATCCTATGAAAGGATTTACAGCCCCACCCTAATCCTTTAACATACAGCATAGGAAAACCACAAAAGGGAGGACAGTCACAAGATACTGGGAATCATGGCCCAACCACATGGCTACACAATTTTTAAGGGGACACAATTCACTCCATGACACTTTATTATGGCAAACTAGTAAGATGGAAAATCAAATAGAATTTGATTTTGAATTTTGAAATAAATAGAATTCATTTGATTTTGGTTTGTGAAAATTTCATGTAAATAACAGGCAGATGGAGATGCCAGATAGTTACAGAGCAATCAAAGATTGTTAGCATATCTCCAAAGGCAGAGATCCATTTTTTAAAAATCTAAATGGATCCTTTGTGCTTAAGAATGCCATGCCCACGGCCGCTGTTGACTCCCTGAGGGAAAAACACTGCAGAGGTTACTTTCTGAGGACCACAAGTCAGCTCATCATGGAGAAGACAGGAAGATGGATTGAGTGTATGGTGTGATAAACTAGGAATAAGAAGCAGCCTTGATTCCACTCCTGATTCTGCCACCAGCATATTGTTACTTAACCTGACTGAGTCTCTGTATCAGTTAGCTATTGCCATGTAACAAAAAACTCCAAAACTTCATGCCTTACAGCAACAACTATTTCTTTCTTCTCAAGAGTCCGTGGCTACAGGATTTGTGGGGTGATTCTGCTGATGCAGGCCAGCCTCAAGTGATTTCAGCTAGACTAGCTCATGCTTCTGTGGTCTACTGGTGGGTCATTTAGGGGCTGGTGGGTCTACTGGGTTTGGGCTCCTAAATAGACCTCTCCACCCAAAAGGAAATGCCCAACTCCAGTGGCTAGAGCTGAATTGGCACCAGGAATGGCTCACTCTAAACAAAAATACACTACAGTAGACAGTAAACCAGCAACCTGTAAATTCAATTACTGTATTTACTATGAGGGGAGTGGGGTCAACAGAGAAGAGAATGCCAGTTTAAAAACAGTAGCCTCACTGAGGTCACATCTGAGCAAATTCTTGAGGGAGGTCAGAAGAAGCAATGTAATATATAGTATTTGGGAGAACAGTATCCCAGGACAAGGGAACAGCAAGTACAAATGTCCTGGGGTAGGAGAAAGCAGCACATATATGAGGAACAGCTCAAAAGGAATAAGCAAAGAGAGTGTTATGTGAAGGGTGATGAGACCAGGAAGGAATAGGGAGGGAGGCAGATTTTGTAGGGTCTTGAGGGCCTTTCCCTTTAGCTTTTACTCAGGGTGATACGGGAAGCCACTGGGGTGATTAAAGCAAAGGAGTGACATGGTCTGACTTAGCATTTTACATTTACTGTGGGTACCCCAGGCCAGGAACACCGATTAGGAGGAGACTGCATGAATCTAGGATGCCTAAGAACAATGTGGGACTCCCTGGGTGGTGCAGACAGTTAAGTGCTCAGCTACTAACTAAAGGTCGGTGGTTTGAGTCCAGACGGAAACACTTTGGAGGGCCTGGAGATCTACTGCTAAAAGATCACAGTCATTGAAAATCGTTTGGAACACAGTTCAACTCTGAAACACATGAGGCCCCCATGAGGCAAAACTGACTCCTGGGCAACTGGTTAGGAAAGACATAGTGGTGACTTGGAATGAGAATAGCAGCAGTCACAAGAAGTGGTCAGATTTTGGATATATTTTTGAAGTGCAACCCGCCAGGGTCTGAGCCATACTCACAATTGTTTTTATGCTTAAGTCCATCGTTGAAGCCTCTGTGTCAATCCATCTCACTGAGGGTCTTCCTTTTCTAATGGATGTTTGCAGCTGTTTCTTCTCAGTTTGCATCATGCCACATCAACAGACGGAGGTCCCCAAAGCTTTCCTCTATCCATGCTGTTAAAGTCAACTCTACTTTGAGGAGGCAGCTCTTTCCGAATCGTGTTCTGAAGTCTCTTCCAACCTGGGAGGTTCATTTTCCGGTGCTATAGTTGACAGTGTTCCTCTGCTATTTGTAAGGTTTTCACTGGCTAATGCTTTTCAGAAGTAGACTTCTAGGTCCTTCTACCTAGTGTGTCTTAGTCTGGAAGCTCAGCTGAAACCTGTCCACCATGGGTGACCCTGCTGGTACCTGAATACTGGTGGTGTAGCTTCTAGCATCACTGCAACACACAAGCCCCCACAGTATGCCAACTGACCGACAAGCTGGCCCCATTTTGAACTGGACAAGCATATGGTCTACAGTGCTGGGCATGACAAACGGAAGAGGAAAGACATGACATTTATTGTGGAAACCACACTTCAAGATCTATCCTGAAGTACAATGCTGTCAGTAGATAGAATAATATTCATATACTAACAAGGAAGGCCGGTTAAGACAACTATTGTTCAAATTCATGCACCAACCACTAGTGCCAAAGAGGAAGAACTTGAAGATTTTTACCAGCTTTGGCAGTCTGAAATTGATCAAACATGTGATCAAGTTACACAGACAATCAGTGATGATATGAATTATGGTGCTGACAAAGAATACTGAATACATCATTAAATAAAACAGCCTAGACACAGAGGAGTCAACCTAAATTCCTGCAGTTGCGGCTCATTACCCCTCTCTGTGAGTCACACCAGGGTAAAGCCCTCGAGAGTCAGAGCCGGCGAGTGGGCAGTTGCAGAGGGGCACAAAGGGGAAACACTGATACCAGAGAATGACGCCTCTCCAGGAACTGGTTGTCGTCTTTCTCTCCTTCCTTCCTCTTGCCCTTCCTTCTTGCTTACTTAGTAACTTAGACAAGAGATTACGAGAGCCTGACTGCAAGCACCGAGCCTGACTGCAAGCACCCAGCCTTTCTGGCACCCACTAAAATTTGAAAGTGACTGCTCTGGGCACACAAGGTTCAGAAGAAGAACATCATTCTTCTCTTTTGTTCTTCGTGTTCCTCCTCCCTCATCTTTTCTCTCCTCTTTTTCTTCTTTTAGTTAATGTTAGCAGGACATCCAACATCTACTAAAGAATGTACGTTCTTTTCAAGACAAGAAAGACTTCCCGCCTACAGGAAACAAAACAGGTTTTCTTCATTCTTCCCTCTCTGAGACGGGGATGGCTCCTGCTTTGGCCTTGTCATCTTCCCCTCAGAACCCACATAGTAACAACAAATGCAGCTGATTAAGTAGCTTCTGCTGGGCACTTCGCAAACATTTCTAGTTCTCACAATTATCTCATAAAACTTACCACGGCCCATCACGTCGACCCACAGACCTCTCAAACCCTTCCCCTTATTCCACATCCTTAACTGAACTGCCTTGTTTCAGGCCCTCGTCATCTCTGAACTGTTGGCATGGCTAGTGATTTGGTCTCTTGCTTCTGATTTCCTTCCTCCTCCACAACCTTCCTAAAGCCTTTCTAAAACTTGTTAACCAGTTGCTATCCAGTTAATTCCAACACGTGGCAACCCCATGTCTGCCTGAATAGAGCAATGCCCCATGGGATCTTCAGGGCTGATGTTTCAGAAGTAGATTTCCAGGCCTTTCTTCCTTGATAGCTCTGGGTGGGTTCTAATCTTTCATTTAGCAGTTGATAAAATTAAAGCCTTCCATGACTCCCTTGCATACAGGATGGGTTCTAGCCTGAGCAACATTTTCTCTGAGAAGCCTTCTCTGACCTCCTCCCACTAGCAGAACTTCACTTCCTCTTTGAGGCCAACACCAGATGATGGGCAGTCCAGCTGTCAGAGCAACTGTCATCTCCTGTTCTAGTTATTTGCTCTAGTGTCAGTCTGTATGACACTGTGAGCTCCCAGTGGGTAGAAGCCATGAGTGATGTACCTTGAAGCTGACCCAGTACAGTGCCAGGAGTAGAGCAGGTCCTCAGAAAATGGTTGTTGACTTATGAATGGCAGAAAAGATAATATGTGGAATTAGATGCTAAGTCCCTTTACTCTCTCTCTCTCTCTTCTCAAGGTAGTGGTGTTTTTGGGGTGTACAGTTCCTAAGACTGACTTTGACATTTTCTCAGCCCAAGCTTCTGACAACCGGCGCTGCCTGACTTCTGCAGAAAAAATGGTCTTATTCTTAACAACAAGCCTGCTGTTCTGCAAAGCTCTAAATCACTAAAAGCACATGAATTATATTCAGTAGAGTTTTAGAGCTGTACTTTGTTTTGGACATAGCATGTACTCAAAAAAAAAAAAAAAAAACTAAAAACAAACAACAGAAGAATCAAACCCACGCCATCAAGTTGATTCTGACTCATAGCAACCCTATAGGATAGGGCAGTGTAAAACTGCCGCACAGGGTTTCCAAGGAACAGCTGGTGGGTTCGAACTGCCAACATTTTGTTTAGCAGCTGAGCTCTTAACTACTGTGCCTTGAGGACTCCTTGTATATGTTAGTGCTGAGGTTAATGTCCCACCGAAGAAATCAGACTGAAGACTGAATATTATCACAGATGGATGGGAGGGACTCCCAGCTTACAAAGGAGGGGAGGTCTGGAAAAGACATCATTAAGTGACCCCCTAACATAATATTCCATGGTTCTAATGTATAATTTTAAGAATTAACAATATAATACAGCCAAGTCTTACATCAAAGGGAATCTGGTTAACTGACATCTACTGTGTCCATTTTATTGTCACACAGAATAGTTCGTTACTGACACATAAAAGAAACTCATGATTTTTTATTTTATTTTATTTTACTGAGAAAAGAAATTACAGAAATCTATGTGTAGTCAGAATCAACTCAACAGCAATGGGTTTGGGTTTTGTGTATACAGGTGAACTCTGGTGACTTAGTGATTAAGTGCTACAGCCGCCAACCAAAAGGCCGGCAGTTCAGATCCACTAGGCACTCCTCGGAAACTCTATGGGGCAACTGTACTCTGTCTATAGGGTTGCTATGAATCAGAATCGACTTGACAGCAGTGGGTTTGGTTTCGGTTTATGTATCATCATATCTAAGAAGATTAGGAAGAAAGTTCTGGCAATCTACCTCTGAAAATCTGTTAGTGAAAAACCCTAAGGGTCACAGCAGTCTGATCCACAACAGACCATGGGGAAGGAACAAGACTAAGGATTACCGTGAGCTGAGGATTGACTTGAAGGCAGTTAACAACAGTAACAACGTATGTCACTGCAAAGTTATATAATCAGCAACCCATGTGTGGGTCACAGAATAACTGTCCATCAGCCAGCACGTGTGGCTACCCCATCTCCTAATCACAAGAACTACTGCCCTGTGGAGAAGGAACAATAGCCCCAGCAGACCAGCCCTGGTCCCACGTCTTTCACCAGCCAGCTAAGTGACTTGTTCTTAGGTAAGTCACTTCACTTTCTAGACCTGTATTCATAGCCCTGAACATCCTGAAGAGTGCAGTTACACTCTACACATGTGGAGTCACTGAGTCACAATCTACCAGACAGACACTAGCAACAACAAATCAAGAAAACGAAACCAACTTTTCTCTAAAGCTCTTCCTAAGCTTAGAATTCCTATTTAAAGGAGTAAACTTTATGTAAGTACCTGTTCAAAAACAGTTCAGCAGCAGTTACCTAAATATAGTATTTCTTTGGTGAATAAAACAGTTCAAACATTTGAAGAAGAAGAATTCAGTGGCAATTACTTTCAACCTGTACTATAGGGTCATATGAGTTGGAAGAAACTCAGGGCCACATAACAACAATAACAACAACTGTACTTTCATGGCCCAGTGTGGATTTTCCAGTAAATGGCCACACTCATTTGCCCATAAATCTGAACTTTTCTTAGTTCTCTGATGCCATACATGGTTTGCCCAAGCAAGCACCTTGCCTGACTATACAACATGCTGTTCGTGTACCGAGACCTGCAGACCAGGAAAAAATCATAGCTGTGGAGTCAATTCCTACTTACGCTGACTCAACAGGACACAGCAGAACTGTCCCACAGCATTTCCGAGGCTGTAAATCCTTACATAAGGAGACTGCCACACCCTTCTTCCAAGGAGTGGCTGGTGGATTCAAACTGTTGACCTTTCCATCAACAGCTGAGCACTTAACTACTGTGCCTCCAGGGCTCTTTTGCAGAACAAAAAGATCTCCAAAGTCACCAAGAGCTGCAAACTGCCTTTTGCCACAGCCTTTGCAAGCATTTATAACTTTATGTCCTCCTTTGAAAAAAATTGTGGCATTATTACAATAGGGCTTATTATGTGGAATATTTACCAAGCCATTAAGCCAAAAAAGAAAAAGAAAAAAAATCTTTGTAACAAAATAAGCTTTAGGAAGAAAGAGGTGAAAAAGTGATTTATTTTGAACTGAACTAAATATCTAAATACTAGAGTAGATAGTGTATGAACAACATGAGGTCTCATGCAAACATAACAAAACTGGGAATGGGTTATATTTCAATAATGTTTTAATAATAAATAAATTTAAGTTCAGACCAGTCTAACAGATTGTGTTTATCAGTCAGAAGGGGTTTAACTAGTAAATACACCTGTTTAGATGCCCAATTTAAAATGACTTGACTACCTTTTGAAGAAATGCAGCCTGAAGCATCAATATGTTTAATTGTCCACAGAAACGTTAACACAGATGTCCATGAATCTCCATAAAGATGGATGTGTGGTTTTCATCAAAGAAGCTTTGTGGCTATGGGGACAACTGGGCTGGGGTCACATAGGCACACCTGGCCATAACTTCTTGTTTGAGAAGTCATGTTTTGGTGGCTCCACTGGAGAAGTCTAGTAGGAGCTGTGCTCTGGGATTCCCAGTGGCCCTGGGCTTTGCAGCCAGAGATGTCCAAGTTCACTTCTACAACATAACATTTCTGAACCTCAGGTGGGGACAGATTACTCAGTAAGCATACTTAGGGCATCAATAAAATCAGGTGCCAGTTGTCCAAAGCAAAAAGCCATGAGTGCCAGGCAAACAGGACACAAGGAAAAGCAAGCACCATAGCAGAAGAGAACAGACTGAGCACTCAATAAAAATGATACCAGCTCCAAGACTTGAGAATATACCAGCTGGAAATAAAGTTCACATGGGCTCAAAAGGCCACCCAGGAGCGAGGCCATTTAAGCTATGAGACATCTAACTCTTCAACACCTTCATTAACATCTATCTCCTATGGTCTCCTCCCACGTCTTGCTAAGCAAGTCTCTTGGAAGTATACTATTTCTTTCTAATAAATAATAGGTGGAAGTCTAACTTGAGTCTAACTCTTGCTGCATTCATCTAATATGCAACTGGGTCCAACAATCACTACTATAATAGCCATATTTACAAAGAAGTTATATCACAGATGGCTAAGACACACATGTATGGCTTTTTACTCACGTATTGCGTTCAAATGTGAGGTCCCTAAGCACCACAAATTATCAGTGCTTAGGGCTCTAGCATGCCTTAATCTGGCCCTGATCTCAGTTACCTGTAAAATGGGAATAATACATACCACCACAGAAATGTGATCAAAACAAATGAACACAGGTACTGAGAGTAAGCACTCCATAAACATCAGTCACCTCCTTTCGAAACTAAGACTCTGTTTCCAAAACCACTGGATACCTGGGTAAATTTAGAACCACCTGAGACTTCTGGCTTGATGATTTTGCTAGGGCACAAATGACAGTCCTATATTGCTAAACAAATTGCTTAAACTCTGCCGAGGCCTGTTACCCACAAAAGCCTCTGTGAGCAAAGCTACACACCTATGTGATGGCGGGTGGAGGCATCTCACCCTTGACATATTTTTTTTGGCTATGCTCTCTCTGATGATATTTTGCATCCTAATTAACCCTTCCTCAAAAATACCCTCTTATCTCCCAGCACAAGGATCAAAGAAGATGCCTCCTAAGAAGGGTTTTATAACCCCCTTGGCTTAATGAATTCCGACACAGCACGCCCAGACCAGGAATACTGAGGCCAGCCTGGCTCCTCTGGCTTTCCCCAACTGCACTTCCCCCTCCACATGTGAAACACAAGATTACAGGAAGGCCCTGGAAAGCTTCCCAGGGACAACCCTCCACACAGCCCTTAGATATAGACATGCCACTCCCTACATCAGGAAGATGGATAGACTCCCAAGTTTATTATAATTGGCATGGCAAATGAGTAAATACTAAAGAAATATCCTTCTTAGAACAGCTTAAGGGTGGGGGACGGTGGGCGCTTACTATCCTCACAGGAAGAGATAAAATGAGAACAAAGGAAGAACAAATAGAGAAAGCCAGATAATGAGTTTTGGATGAATCTGCCTGTGCCCTTGACCTCGAGGGATGGATAGAGCTGATTAAGCTCAAAGCATAACTTTGTTTTGTTTTCACTGTTAATTATCACCACAATATACTTGCCTCGGGCCATTACCTAGAGGGCCCTAATGATCAACATCAAAAGAGATCACTGTCTCGGGCCATTATCTAGAAGGCCCTAACAATTAACATGAAAAGAGATCATGAGGTATCAGTTTCTCATTAGCCAACAGCTTACCTGGTCAAAGACCAGGGTGAAATCATGTCACTGATTATATAGAAAATAAAGAAAGGCAGGCCCTAACAGGCTGCTGAACTCCAAATTCCTGGTTGTCTGTGTCTCATCATTTCTTCTTCACTGACACCACCCATCCCTTTGTGATCCCAGACCCTGCCGAGGCTAGCCCCCAGCAAAACTCCCTAAACTTATTTCCTTATTTATGAAATTGGAGTTAATGCCTCCTTCCCATACTCAGTAGCAATGGGTTTGGTTTTTTGATTTTCCCAGCCTACTGCATAAGAATGTCATGAAGACGGAGATTTTCTATTTGGAAATTCTCTAGGAAATGAAGTGTTCTTAAGCAGTAATATCAATATTATTATTATGCCCTTCAGATGAAATGATGGGTACTGCTCAAAACTGTAAGATGAAAAAGAAGCTTCTGGAAGACTTTAGGCTTTTGCTGTTAGAAAACTGGGTTCAGAGAGGTGATGTGGCTTATTCAAGATCACATAGCTTTCTGGAGACATAGCTAATATTAAACTTCTGACTCCTGAATCCCAGAACAATGCAGTGACCATTTGGTCTCGGCCAAGATGAGGAGTCAGTCCCCAGCGAACCTCTCACAAAACATCATGGATTGAATTATGTGCACCTGGAATATATGGATATAATCTTATTTGGGAATAGAACTTTCTTCATTATGTTAATGAGATCGTACCAGCATAGGTATCTTAAACTAAACCACTTTTGAGATTTTAACAAAGCAGAGCAGCATAGAAGCATCGAACAGGAAGAGGAAAGATACATGGCACACTGCATGAAGATGGACAAAGAACCTGGGAATAGAAGCTGAAAAGACAAGTAGCTCCCTTACGAAAATGACAAGAAAGAAAGCCTTCCGCTAGACCTGGTGCCCTGAATTTGGAATTCCAGGTTCCTAAACTGTAAAAAAAAAATTTTCTCCCTGTTGAAGTACTCACTTGTAGTATTTCTGGTATAGCAGCGCTAAGCAATTAAGACACACCCTAAATTCCATCTCAAAGACTGCTTCTAGATAACCTAAGCTGCGACAAAGGGCCATGTCCAGCCACTCAGACACCTGGAAGAGATGGTATTTTGGCTTGCAGCCATGTGTATCCCTGTAGAATTCCTGTAATAAGCTTCACACAGGGCATCATATGTGGGAGGCATTCAAAAATATTTAGTGAATGACTGAATGGGAGAGAGTGATTGAATGGATAGACGACAGGAACCCCCAGAGAAAGGACAAAGAGATTCAATTAAACATACTGGTTATAAGCATATTGGTTCATATGGCTATACACATGAAGTATATACTTTAGTTACCAATAATCAGAAACAAACTTTATTTAAGAGACTCATTCTAATTTCACTTGAAAAAAAGAGAGAAAAAAAAGACAGTTGCAAAGTGACATTATCGCATTTGGGTCTCATTTTCTATGAGAATTGCTGAAAAAAGATGTCTTGGTTTGTTTTTGCCAAAACAAGAATACTTAGGAAAGAAATCTGCTATTAGCTGGGAATCTTAGTTCCCTGGGACAGAAAGGAGTTGAAAGACCTGGTACTTTTCTACCTATTTGACATTCTAAGAATTTTTACCATAAAAGAGGAAACAATTAATGCATGGCAAATATTTCATCAGGAGAAAAGCCCTTAAAGTTTTCGCAGGGTGAAAAAGTACTTTATCAGATTCTGCATGAAATGCCCTGTGGGTGAAACGTACACACTGGAGCAGGGTGGGGAGGAAGGAAGGAGGGTTGGGAGCAGGATTCTAAGAGGCTGTAGTCGCAGGGCCTTGGAGCCCGGAGGAGGACTGACCGAGCACAGCTGCAGCCATTCCTAGTGTGTTCTCCCCCAGGGAAGGGGGCTGAGTGATAATGTCAACAATGAACAGATAATGTCGACAACTCCCTTGAGTAACATTTCAACAGGGGCCATCTGAGATAACGACCACTGACAGGACCAGAGGCCAGTAGGCAAAGGAGACACTCAGGGTCCACAGGGCCCGCTGGTGCTCCTTACAACAAGCTGGTTCCTTCCAGCCTTAGGGCACATGTCCCACATTCAAATCAGCCTAACAAAGATAAACCCCACGTAGACAGAATTCAAAATGAGAACATGACCTTTTGGTTCAACAAGCCCTTTTAGAAACCTCCTGAGACAACCAGCCCGTGCAGTGAGCTGTTTCTTGGGCGACCTCTCTGCCCAGCGCCACTGGGACCGCGAGGCTGACTGAGACCGCAGAGGCAGGGCTGAGCTCTATCGCTGACATTCCATTTGAATTTCACTGTTTTTATCTAATGTCCAGTACAAGACTGAAAATATGATATACTTATTTTCCCTCCACAAAGTAAACTAGTGGTGAGGCTTTTCACAAGAGAAAAACAAAGTCCAATGTGGCTGTTATTCCTCCTCACGTCTTACAGCGTCAAGCTCTAAACCCCCAGGAAGTTGCATGGAGGCAACACCTGAGAGACCTCTATCTATTAAGGAGACAGGAGAAGCGATAGAAGGAAAAGGAACGTCAACACAACCGTGCTCTCCCTATCTGGGGGGGCTTGCTGTGGGGGCCAGGCTGTGTCAGGGGTTTCTACCCCGTCCTTCAACCACAGTTGTCATCCACTAGCCTCAGCTGCTGCCTCCAGAACCCCTCAGCCTCATACCAGGAGGCGTAAGTGGAAGAGTCATCTCAGCACAGCTGGAGTGGCTGGCTGACAGCTGGGCCTCAGATTCACAACTTTCCATAATGTCCCAGCTTCATCACCATTAATCACAACAAAAATGCAGGGTCTCATTGACTCCTCACTATCTCTACCCATTCCGACGCACAGCAACTCTATAGGACAGGGTAGAACTGCCCCCATAGAGTTTCCAAGGCTGTAAATCTTTACAGAAGCAGACTGTCACATCTCTCTTCCATGCAGAGCAGCCAGTGGGTCAGAACCACTGGCCTTTCAGTTAGCAGCTAAGTGCTTAACCACTGAACCACCACTCCTCCTTATCCTCGCTATAGTCCAGGTGAAAAGTATTATTTTAATCCCCATTTTACAAGTGAGTAAATTGAGAGGCATAAAGTAACTCAAAAGATATTCAAACTAGTAGAGAAGAAACCAGTATGCAGTCATAACAGAGGATGTTGCCTGTCTCCAGAATGGTGGGAGAGGAAGACAAAACACCCCTGTATTACTGATTTCTTAGGGTTCCTGTAACAAAGTCCCACTAGCTGGGTGGTTTAAAACAATAGAAATTCATTTTAAGGTGAGAAGTTGTAAATCCAGGTGTCATAGGGCCATGCTCTCTCTAAGCACTCTAGAGGAAGATCCTCCCTTGCATCTTCCAGCTTCTGGTGGTTCCTGGCAACCCATAGCACTCCTTCGATTGCAGCCGCATCATTCCAGTCTCTGCCTCTGTCCTCACATGACTATCTTCCCTTTGTGTCCCTTCTCATCTTTTTATAAGGACATCACTCATACTGGGTGAGGACTCGCTCTGTTCCAGTATGACTTCATGTGAACTGATAACACCTTCAAAGCCGCAGTGACAGATTCTGAGATTAGGACTTCAACAGATCTTTTGGAAGGCACAATTCAATCCATAAATGAAAAAATAAAACCCTTGTTGTCAAGCAGATTCCAACTCATAGTGACCATATAGGACACAGTAGAACTGCTCCATACTGTTTCCAGGGAGCAGGGGGTAGATTTGAATTGCTAACCTTTTGGTTACTGGCCTTAGCTCTAAACCACTACACCACAGTGGATTTCCCACATTTTCTATGTGCCCATGAGGGCAGCTGTGTTGAAAGGACTACATAAGATGTTAAATATAAAGAGGCAAGGGGCTCCTAGTAGGCACTAGGGCAACAGTAGGATCACCATTAATTCTAGCAGCATCCTTGTAAGAACTTGTTATTTTCCCCCCCTTCCCCATGAGGAGACTGAGACTTATCCAACTCAAGGTGTGCCCAAGGCCACCCAGTTAGGAAGTAGAGGAGATGAAAGGTGAATCCAAATCCTACCAATCCTGAACCTGCCTCCCACCTCAGCTGCCTCCCTGAAGCCCTTTGAAGTGCCCCCAAACGGTACTCAGAACTTACTACTTAACTTCATGCACACAACAGTCTGGTAAAGATGGTATGATATCTAATAACAGAGCTTTGAGACTTCCCAATGGGACGCACGTATCTTCACTTTTCGGTGTGTTGATACGAAGATCTGAGCACTCTGGGAACAGACAGCCAGGGAATATATCAACTATTTTTATAAGCTTTCAGTTCTGAGCCTAGAAGCACTGAAATTAGAAGAGGGGAAAAATCATATAAAATGGGGAGAAGATTAAAGTTCACCGAGTGTTTAAAGAAAGGAGAAAAGCTTATTTCTTATTTGACTCAACCAGAACCAGCTCAGGTAAGAAACACAACTTCAGGTCACCTTTTAACAGCACTACAACATTATAAAGACTCCAAAGACAGTCTCTGAGGACCTTAACTGTGCTCCTTTGAAGCTGCCAGTCAGGTTATTTTAAATAGTGTTTTAATTTCTCCATCTCACCATGACAGAATTATGTGTCTGAAGATCCTTCATGATACTATGTTCTCAGAAGCAACTGTGAATGTGAAATGAGACTGCCCCTACATTGGTCCATTTACTGGATATAAAGTGACGTCACCTTGAAGGCTCAAGTGTGGCTGACCTAAGCTGTGGTATTTTCAATCGTGTCATATGCACACAAAAGCTGGACAATGAACAAAGACAAGAAGAATTGATGCCTTTGAACTGTGGTGTTGGAGAAGAATGTTGAACGTATCATGGATCACCAAAAGAACAAACAGATCTGTTCTGACAGAAGTACAACCAGAGCGCTCCTTAGAAACAAAGACGGCAAGACAGTGGCTTATATACTTTGGACACGTTATCAGGAGGGATCAGCCACTGGAGAAGGACATCTTTCTTGGTAGACTGGAGGGTCAGCAAAAAAGAGGAAGACTCTCAACGAGATGGATTGACACAGTGGCTGCAACAATGAGCTTAAGCATAAAGATGACTGCGGACATGGCACAAAACCGGGCAGTGTTTTGTTCTGTTGCTCATAGGGTCGCTATGAGTGGGAACCGACTCAACAGCACCGAATAACAGCAACATAAAGTGAAGAAACTTCAAGTCTAATAATGTGTCAGAATTTTTACTCAGTTTAGTAAAACTTTGAGAGTAAAAACATTTGAGCCAAACTAAAAAAATGTAAAATCTCACTTTTGTAGGGAGCAGAGTGGTAAAATAGATTCTCAGGAGAATTTAAGGGCAAGGTTTTCAGAATTTTAATGCTAAGGATTACAAGAGGGCTGGGTTTATCTTTTAACAATCCATTAAGATATTGATTTGTTTTATGCAGTTTTCTATGTTTGAGTTATATTTAACAATTAACAAATTGTCCAGAGCCTGCTATGGACAAGTCAGTGTGTCCCACTCCAAGAGGTGAAGATCCTTTGTATCTTTTTTGGTTCACAGTTAGTGTTCTGTTCCTAGAGGAATGCTTAACATGTAGTAGGAACCGAAAAAATATTTCTGAAATATTCTTGGAAAAGGTTTGTTGCCTCTGCTGTTAATTACCTTCAAGTTGATTTCGACTCATGGTGACCCTATGTGTGCAGAGTAGAACTGCTCCACAGGCTTTCCAAAGTTTTGACTTTTCAGAAGCGGATGATCATGTTTGTCTTCCGAGGTGCCTCTTGGGTGGGGGTGGGGATGGCGGTTGAACCACCAACCTTCTGGCTCGTGGTCTAGTGTTTCACCTTTTGTGTCACTCAGGAAGCCCTTGAAGAAGGTTACGCAGATAGAAGAGAACATTCACTTGTTTATCCCTTCACAGAAAAAAAAAATATATTAAATATCCATTGTTTATAGGACAATATTTCCACTTCAGGTTACAGACACAATCTATACCCTCACAGAACTCACAGTCTAGATAAGGAAACAAATTTCAAACAACTCATTGAATGTAATTTTGGGAGTGTCTTAAACACTACAAGGGCACAAATTAGGGCCAGTGGACTTCCTCAAGAAAGAGATGAGTAGAATTCAACTACACTAAGGTTTGGGTAGACCTAACAAATGAGGCGGATGCTCAATAAGCGTGTGTTTGAACACATGAATATTCAATTGACATGTAACACCGGTATTAAATTCACATTCAAATCTAGCACGTAGTTTTTCTACAGGAAGCATACAGCAGAAAGGAACTAATTTTTGACACCTTGAAATCTGAAGGATTGTTTTTTTCAGGTTTCTAATCTCTGTCTAGTATGTGGACTATATCGTGGACTGCTAGAAGAACGAACAAATCTGTTTTAGAAGAAGTGCAGCCAGAATGCTCCTTAGAAGTGAGGATGGTGAGACTTTGTCTCACATACTTTGGACATTTTATTGGATGTACCAGGCCCAGAAAAAGGACATCGGGCTTAGCAGAGTGTTAGTGAAAGAGAAAACCTTCAATGAGATGCTTTGAAGCAGTGGTTACAGTGGTGGGCTCGAGCAAAGCAATGACTGTAAGAATGGTGTACAACTCAGTGGTGAGCATTTGACTCTGTTGTACAGAAGACATAAGGTTGCTGCAGAAACCCTGGTGGTGTAGTGGTTAAGTGCTATAGCTGCTAACCAAAAGGTCAGCAGTTTGAATTCACCAGGTGTCGGGAGCCGTGGGTGAGCCCCCAGGCCCCGACATACAGGAAGCTTGTAGGGCTGAAAAAGCCCGCGCCCGCGAAATTCAAAAGGCCCGCGCGCGCGAAAAACTTCCTGCCTGATGTCACTGCCTTAGTCCCATGTATATCCAATCCCCAGCCGACAACTACCTCACTCCAAATGTCACTCCATCCCTACGTCACTTGATCCCTCCCTCCATTCCCACTGCTATATATACCGGGCTGTCACAATAAAAACTTCGAGGCTTGATCAGATTCTTGTCTTGCCTTCCATTTTTCCGCCTTCCCTGCTTACTTTCACAGGCTCCCCCTCGTCCTTTCGTTGATTTGTCCCGCGGGCCGGGGCAAAACTGGCGCCTCAACGTGGGGCCCGAGGTACGGAGCTGCTGAAAGAAACCCACCACGGAGAAGGAAGTCCTGGCCAGGCGTCCTGAGCGACCGCATCGGGTGTGAGCTCGCTCGACTGAAGTTTCCACGGGAAAAGCTGCCCGTGAGTCAAACTTGTCCTGATCACCGCGGGAGTAGCCGCCCTGCGAGTTTGGTCTGAAGAGGTAAGTGGTGGTTCTATATAGATATGGGACAGGAATTAAGTTCGCATGACTTGTTTCTTACCGGCATTGAAAAATCATTGGATAGGCGGAAAATTAAGGCGAAAAAGAAAGACTTAGCTCAGTTTTTTATGTTCCTATCAGACATTTGTCCGTGGTTTTCGCAGCAAGGCACCATTAGCCTGCAAATCTGGAAACGGGTTGGAGATTGTCTGAATTACTATTATAAAACTTTCGGACCCGAGAAGGTCCCAGTCACTTGTTTTTCTTATTGGAATTTGATAAATGATGTCCTCCAGAGTTCTCATAATGCTCCTGATGTTCAACATCTAGCCCAGATGGGTGAAAAGGTTATGAAAGAACGGTCCCGTCCCCCCTCAGTTTCTCTTGATATTCCAGAAAAACCTCAAGCCTTTGGAACACACACACCCCCGCAAGGGAGTCATACTGACCCCCCCGAGGGGCTTCACCCGTCCCTGAGAGCTTTCATTGATAAACCCGATTCTAACGCATTGTCCCCTGAGGGTCAGACCACTCTTGAAGAAAATGCTGCTCATTACCATGAGAATGCCTACCCCTATACCTTTACAGCCCCTGCCTTTCAAAGACCTCCTCCTCATCCTCCAGGCCCTCCTAACCTGACCGCCCCACCCCTTGGCCTGGAACCCAGCTGTCCTCCCCGATCGACTGAAAACTCCCTTGATCAGGATATATCAACGCTAGAAAAACTTGTAGCTCGCAGACACAGACAGTTAGATCTCCAAAAGGAGCTCCAAGCCCTTGAGCAAGAGCTTAACTCACTCCGCCTAGCCCAGGATCCTAAAACTGGATCCGGGAACAATGTGTCAAAAGGTGCCCCAGGCCGTCCTAGGACTCTCCTCACCTTTCCGGTAACTCGTAGCCAGCACCGGCAGATAGAGACTGAAATAGAGAGTGAGGAAGAGCAGGAAAGCCCTGAGATAGAAGAGGAAGAAACTGAGAATCCTGATATAGATGCTGTCCAACCTGACAGCCTTAGCCCCCAGAAATATCGCCGCTTAAATGTGAAACATGTTAAAGACTTAAAAGCGGCTGTCAATAACTACGGCCCGACAGCCCCTTACAGTATAGCATTGCTTGAGAGCCTTAGTGACCGATGGCTTACACCTAATGATTGGCATTTCTTGGCTCGGGCCTGTTTATCAGGGGGAGACTTTGTTCTCTGGCGTACCGAATTTGCTGAACTGTGCCAGGAAACGGCCCAGCGTAACGGAGAAAGCCGGACTTCCCGCACCTGGACGAGAGATAAACTCTTGGGGAGGGCTCCATATGACACCAATGAGAAACAGGCAAATTTTCCCCCTGGTTTATTATCACAAATACAAAACGCCGGCCTTAGAGCCTGGAAACGTCTCCCCCCCAAGGGCGCAGCCACCACCTCATTGGCTAACGTCCGCCAGGGACCCGATGAGCCGTATAGTGAGTTTGTCAGCAGATTAACCGATGCTGCCGAAAGGCTAGTGGGAGAAGGTGAGACTGGCAGTGCCTTTATCAAACACCTTGCCTTTGAAAATGCTAACCCCTCTTGCCAAGAAGCCCTACGACCTCATCGCAGAGGAGATCTCTCCGATTATGTCCGACTTTGTTCGGGTATTGGAGCCTCTCATGCTATCGGCGTTGCCATAGGAGCAGCGCTTAAGGGCTTGAACCCCAGCTCATTACAAAAAACTTGTTTTAATTGCAAGCAGCCTGGCCATTTTGTGCGCGAATGTTCCCTGGGAAAATAAAATCGTGGGCCTCCCACCTCAGTGTGCCCCCGATGCAAAAGAGGCAAGCATTGGGCTGTAGATTGTTATTCCAAAACTGACATCAACGGTCAGCCTCTCCCCCCGAAACAGGGAAACTCCCAGCGGGGCCAGCCCCTGGCCCCACCCTTGGAACAGAACCTAGGGGCAGTCAGGTTTGTTCCCCAAAAGCAGACACAGAGACAGGTTTCAGCTCCCTCTGTCGCGCCACCCCTGGAAGTGCAGGGTTGGACGTACGATCTGCCATCAGTGCAATACTAACCCCTGAACAGGGCATTCAGGTCATTCCTACAGAGGTCCGAGGACCATTACCCCCAGAAACGTTTGGATTGATAATAGGGCGTGGCAGTTCCTCTTTGGCCGGTCTTCAGATCCTCCCAGGAGTCATTGACAATGATTATACAGGACAGATATCTCTTTTAGCTTCTGCCCCCTCAGGGCCAGTATCCATACATGCAGGTCAAAGAATAGCTCAAATCTTGTTGCTCCCTTTATTACCCACACCCCATAGGCATTTAGTTCCCCGGCGGCCTGACATTGCCTTCGGGTCCTCAGATGCATATTGGATACAACCAGTCACACCCAATAGACCAAAACTTACTCTCCAGTTAGATGGCAAAGCCTTTGAAGGAATAATGGACACAGGAGCTGATGCTACAGTAATTTCAGCTAAATATTGGCCTTCCAACTGGCCCTGTGAGACCTCAATAACTCATCTTGAAGGCATTGGTCAGTCTGTCAATCCTAAGCAAAGCTCAAAAATTCTTACTTGGAAGGACTCTGAGGGTAACTCAGGACAAGTTCAACCTTACATTGTTCCGGATTTGCCTGTTAATCTGTGGGGTCGTGATGTCTTATCCCAGCTGGGGGTCATCATGTGTAGCCCAAATGAAATAGTTACCCAACAGATGCTTAATCTGGGCTTCCTACCGGGACAGGGATTGAGAAAGAATAATCAAGGCATGAAGCAGCCTCTTCTTATAACGCCTAAAAATAATCGTTCAGGCTTGGGAAGCGAAAATTTTTCGTAGTGGCCATTGACTTCCCTGTACCCCACGCTGATAAAATTAAGTGGAGATCTGAGTCTCCAGTGTGGGTAGATCAATGGCCCTTGACTGAGCAAAAACTCGCAGCTGCCACAGAGTTAGTGCAGGAACAGCTGGCTGCTGGACATTTAGAACCAACTACCTCTCCTTGGAATACTCCTATATTTGTGATAAAAAAGAAAAATGGGTCATGGCGACTCCTTCAGGACCTCAGAGAAATTAATAAAACCATGTTTACAATGGGGGCTCTCCAACCTGGACTCCCCTCCCCCGTCGCCATTCCAGCTAATTACTTTAAAATCATTATTGATCTCAAAGATTGCTTCTTCACTATTCCTCTTCACCCACTTGATAGAGAACGCTTTGCGTTTAGCCTCCCAGTTATTAATTTTAAAGGACCAATGCAGCGCTATCAGTGGAAAGTTCTCCCTCAGGGCATGGCCAATAGTCCCACTCTGTGTCAAAAATTTGTTGCTCAGGCTGTAGACCCTCTCAGGCGTCGATGGTCTTCCATTTATATCATTCATTACATGGATGATATTTTACTGGCGGGGGCCTCCAGCTTAGAGGTACTTAGGTGCAGTCAGGACCTAACTTGCCAACTAACTTCCCTTGGACTTCAAATTGCCCCGAACAAAATACAACTTGCTGACCCTTATTATTACCTCGGTTTCGAATTGAATAATAATCAAATCACCACTCAAAAGCTTCACTTAAAAACCTCTCATCTACACACACTTAATGATTTCCAAAAGTTCCTGGGAGATATTAATTGGCTCCGACCATACCTCAAACTTACGACTGGGGAATTAAAACCATTGTTTGATACTCTTCATGGAGATGCCAGCCCCCTCTCTCCCCGCTACCTCAATCCGGAGGCAAAAAGGGCCCTTCGCATTGTTGAAGAGGCCATACAGCAACAACAGGTTACCTTCATA
The DNA here is from genome assembly GCA_028571685.1 of Heterohyrax brucei. Classification (NCBI taxonomy): domain Eukaryota; kingdom Metazoa; phylum Chordata; class Mammalia; order Hyracoidea; family Procaviidae; genus Heterohyrax; species Heterohyrax brucei. The sequence continues at coordinate 107,222,922 of CM053142.1, forward strand.
ACTTACGAACAGCCCTTTGCCCTTATTGTCTGTGCCACACTACATACACCCACGGGGGTTTTGTGGCAGAATGGCCCTCTCCTGTGGATACACCTATCCTCCACCCCGACTAAAGTTCTCCTCACCTATCCCTCCCTGGTGGCCAAACTTATAAGACTAGGCCGAGAAAAAAGCCGCCAGCATTTCGGCAGGGACCCTGATCAGCTTATCCTTCCTTACACCAAGGAACAAACAGACTGGCTCTCTCAAAATGATGATGACTGGGCAATTACCCTAGTCACATTCCAGGGTACTATAGATAACCATTATCCTTCACACAAACTCCTCCAGTTTGCCCAGAGGCACCCTTTCATCTTCCCCAAAATAACATCTACTCAGCCCTTGAAAGGAGCCTCCCTGGTTTTTTCAGATGGATCTTCCTCTGGTATTGCCGCGTGGGTTATAGACTCACAGGAAAACAGTGTCCAGTCTCCTTACAGGTCTGCCCAGCTTGTAGAGCTTTTCGCTATCTTACAGGTCTTCACAATACTACATGATGTTCCCTTCAATCTTTACACCGACAGTGCTTACATAGCTCTCTCAGTCCCAGTGTTGGAAACTGTTCCTTACATCAAAACATCTTCTAACGCTGTGCTTCTTTTTCAACAACTTCAGGCACTCATCCTAAAAAGACAACGCCCCTTTTTTATTGGACACTTGCGTGCCCATACTGACCTTCCAGGACCCCTCTCCGAAGGCAACAACCTTGCAGATAAACAAACACACTTGGTCCTCTCAGCTACCCTAGAGCCCATTACCAAAGCCCAACAGGCTCATGCTCTCCACCACCTCAATGCTCGTACACTCCGCCTTATGTTTAAAATTACCAGAGAACAGGTGAGACAAATTGTTAAAAACTGTCCTGCATGCGTAACTCTTCTGCCTCTCCCCCACCTAGGAGTTAACCCAAGGGGCCTGCTCCCCAACGAAATCTGGCAAATGGATGTTACCCATATTCCTGAGTTTGGTAACCTCAAATATGCCCATGTGACCATTGATACCTATAGTGGGTTCCTCCATGCCACCCTCCACAGTGGTGAGGCCTCTAAAAATGTTATAGCACATGTTCTCCAATGTATTGCCATCATGGGGAAGCCCCAACAAATCAAAACCGACAATGGACCAGGATATACATCACAAACCTTTAAAAATTTCTGTGGTCAATTCCAGATCAAACATGTAACTGGCATTCCCTATAATCCTCAGGGACAGGGCATAATAGAGCGAGCCCACCAGACCCTTAAGTATACCATATCCAAACTTAAAACAAACACTGTTTATTCCACTAAAGGTTCCCCTCGTAACCTCCTAAATCATGCATTGTTCATCCTTAATTTCCTACAACTAGATATTAATGAAAAATCTGCGGCAGATCGTCTTTGGCATCAAGAGACTAAAAATCAATATGCCAAGGTTATGTGGAAAAATCCCATAACCCACAAATGGCACGGTCCTGATCCGGTTCTTATCTGGGGAAGAGGCCACGCATGTGTGTATGATACTGCAGAAGGGGCCCCTCGGTGGCTACCCGAACGTCTTGTTAAGCCCATCAATGATAACCCTATTTCCAGGGAAAATACCCCTGAGAAGCCTTCTCCTCTTTTGTAGGCTGTGAAGGCCACCTGTGTCCGGCATTGCTGGAGTGAAATGCTGAGAAAACTCTGCGATATGGAAGTCAACAATCCATCACAGATAAGCTTTTTAACCTTCTTGTTAATCATTTTTCTTACATATGAAGGATTTTCCCCTACCAACCCCCATGCTCCTTTTAGCCTTAAATGGGCTGTTATAAACCTAAATGATAATTCCATACTTTATAATGCTAGTGACACCAAACCCTTAAACACTTGGTGGCCTGACCTTTCCTTTTGCCTTAAAGATGTCATCCCACGCATAAAAGAATACGCCTCTAAACACGTGTGCAACTTCGGGCTTTATGTTTGCCCCAACTATAATAAAGGCGCTCACTGTAGGACAACCGATTCCTACTTCTGCGCCAAATGGAGTTGCATTACCTCAAGTGATGGAAATTGGAAATGGTCCACACCTTCTTCAGACCTCTTAAGTTTCTCCTTTACTAAGTATTATGATAAAAATGAAAGATTTAGTTCCTCTAAACCATGTAACAAAGACAGATCATTCAGGGATCATTAAGGACACTATAACTAACCTCAGAGAGCAATCTAATCAAAGACAACGAGAATGGGGAGGCAGCTCAGGACCGCTTGATTTTAACTTTACCGGAACTTCATGGCTTACTAATCTACTTCTCAGTTTTGCTGGCCCTGTTTTAGGAATATTACTGTTCCTGACCTTCGGCCCTTGGGCATTCAGAAGAATAACAAACCTCATCAAACAACAAATAGATGCTGCACAAGCTAAACCTATTCAAGTTCACTACCATCGCCTGGCAGTTGACGAAGCTTATGCCATTGAAATGGGGTACCCTAGCTTCCTCCCCACGGGGACAGCATGAAAAGTAGAGGCATGCTTACCTCCTTCCCAATCTGGCAAGAGAGGTATGGGTACTGGTGTGAGTGCGAAGCAAAGCATTGCAAGGGAAAGTTAACACTAACTCCTCTACGTTTCCCTGGGGCACACCTGGCTTGCATAGAGGTTGGTATCTATTTCAACATCAAAACGGCTCTGCCTCTACTCCTCAAAAGATACCAAGAGCCATAAGTTCTACACGGAGGAGCCTTGGTCAATACCCCCTCGCCCAGTTAAAGCCCACCTCCCATTAATTAAAACAAAAGGGAGGAGATGTCGGGAGCCGTGGGTGAGCCCCCAGGCCCCGACATACAGGAAGCTTGTAGGGCTGAAAAAGCCCGCGCGCGCCAAGTTTGAAAAAGCCCGCGCCCGCGAAATTCAAAAGGCCCGCGCGCGCGAAAAACTTCCTGCCTGATGTCACTGCCTTAGTCCCATGTATATCCAATCCCCAGCCGACAACTACCTCACTCCAAATGTCACTCCATCCCTACGTCACTTGATCCCTCCCTCCATTCCCACTGCTATATATACCGGGCTGTCACAATAAAAACTTCGAGGCTTGATCAGATTCTTGTCTTGCCTTCCATTTTTCCGCCTTCCCTGCTTACTTTCACAGGCTCCCCCTCGTCCTTTCGTTGATTTGTCCCGCGGGCCGGGGCAACCAGGTGTTCCTTAGAAACTCTATGGGGCAGTTCTACTCTGTCCTTTAGGGTTGCTATGAGTCAGAACAGATCCATGGCACCTAGCAACAATAACAACAGTCTCTGCAAAGCTTCAGTTTCCTTCACTAAGAAAACAATCAGTGTCCAGAGTTACTGGTCCCTTTGCTTAGGCAGTGGGTAGATGTAGACGCGCAGCTTCTTCCGTGAGACATTTTCTGGTGCTGCTTAAAAAGAAGGCCGCCCAACCCTGGCCCCTGCCTCAGTATCAGCATCTGCTGCCTTTCCAGAACATGTGGAGTGATTGCCACTGTCACAGAACTCCTCACTGATGCCTTTCCTGCTAGACTTCCTGCTCTAAGGATTGTCATCATAACAACTCGCTTTATCTTTGCAATTTCCATTACAGTCTTATTACAGCCCAATCATCTGAAGCCAGAAAGTGATAAACATAATGTTCTGCCTTGACTACTCGGCTTCTATTTTCTCCCTAAGGAGAAATGGTCTTAAACATAAAGTAATTACTACTATGATACAGCTTAGGGAACCAAGGCTTCCTTTTAACAGCTTCCTTCCCAGTCTGTGTTCACATTTATACTGAAAAATATAAAATCTCTTTCTTAAAAAACAGCTATGTGTCTGTTACAAAGAGTGACTACAAAATCATAAGCTAAAAATGACCAAAACCCAAACTGCAAACAAAGCTGTAATCAAAAGAATCAGGTGAGTTTAGTCTCATAATTTATGAGTTAATTAGAAAAAAGAAAACAAAACATAAAGACGCCAGCTCTGGTCTTCTGGAATGTTGTCCTTTGCAATAATGATTGCCTTTGATACATGAATATTCTATTCTTTCCTATTCCCCAAAATATATGTGTATACTTGTATTAGAATAGTAAATCAGTTCTAAACTATCCATTGATATTTAACTTTAGAACAAATTATTTGAAATTTTAGCAAAAAAAACAACTAGCTTTGCAGCTTGGTAGTGAAGAATTTTGGGCCATCCCATCTGAGTGATGAAAGAAAGTAGAACAGGATGCAGTGAAAAGAAGGGTGGAGGCGATTCTGCCTGCAGCCTGGCTTGTTGGACACAAGGGAGCAAGCAGAGGCTCTTAAGTGTCATGGGCTGGTTCGCTGGTCAGGCAACTTTAAAGGACGTCACCAGCCAGTACAGATACGAGATGGAGGGCAGAAGGGGCATGTGCTCTGGAGTTTGACACTTGGAGCTCAGCTAATCATCAGGTATAATTAGTGGAGCCTTAGGGAATTAATTTATCTCTTTGAATCTCAGTTTTCTCACCTTTAAGATGGAGACAACAACAACAATCTTGCCAACAAATCAGTCTGTATATACACTGCAGGTGTGTACTGCTACCTAAAGACATTCAAAAGCAATGATTGTTTAAACTCCTAATATGAAACCTTCTGTTTATCTTTAAGATAAATAGCATTGAGTTGAATTATTGTTTTACAGATAGGACAATGAAACTGGGAAATGTTAAGTTTTTTGCACAAGGTCACATAGCTATAAAGTGGTGGAGTCAGGTTTCACTGGCATGCTGGCAAACAACCTGTTAGAGGGACAGGGGTGTACAAATTGGCTCTCAGAAGCCTGCATGGGCTGACTCCAACACATTGCTCTAAAGCCCATGTAGCTGAACATAGTACTCCCAGCTGTCTTTCCAGCAGCCTGACAAAATGGTACATTGTTGACATTTAATAAGAATTTGTCAGGCTATAAAAAGAGTGAACTTTCTAAAAAAAAAAAAAAACCCATAACCAAGCCACAGCACAATCAAGCCATTTACTGGCCCATGGGATGAATAGTTGATCTATACTAAGCTTTTCTGAAAAGTAACAAATACAAGATGTGGCTTTAAAAGTATATGATTTAAGGTATATTTTTATAACTATATCAAAGCATATATTCAGATGCATTTTCCCCTTTCCGCTTTGTCACATTGAACAGACACACATTTAGTCCAAAAGTATTGTTCAGGAGGGAGAGTCTACCCACTTAGGGCAGACCCTCCCTGTGGATCTCTGCTCTGCAGGGGACACAGCTGTTACCGCTGGCCCACCAGACCAGTGACAACAATGGCTCACCAGAGCCACCAGTCTTTCATCACTCTTTCATAACTCATCTTCATACAAGTAAGAAAAGTGTCCATTGAGATAAAATGACCCTCTGAAGGAAATGAATTACACACAGTTTACTCAGAGTTAATAAACACACACTGCAAATACAGTGGTTTGCTGACATCAGTCACATAGATAGATATTTGTTGCTTCAACATCCCTTCCCTTCCCCGTTTTGAACTTTGAGAAATTCTACTGCTTCCTGTCTCAGTTGACCGGGATAAAGTAACAGCTAAAATAACCTGCAAGCAGCAGTATGAGTCATAAAAAAATGTTTCTGCCAGTTTAGAACACAGTCTTGTCCCCATTTCCTTACCCCTGACAAGAACCTCATCAAGAAATGAATATTTGTAAAGGAACGTGAGGAATTATACAGAATTACTATATGAAAAGAGTAGCAAAGGAACAATAAACAAAAAGAAGGTTAGGATGGTCACTAAACAAGTGTTGCCACCCCTACCCGTTAGTGTTGAATCGATTCCAACTCATAGCAACCCTATAGGACAGAGTAGAACTGCCCCATCGGGATCCCAGAGAGTGGCTGGTGGATTTGAACCACTGACTTTTTGGGTAGCAGCCAAACTCTCAAACACTGAGTCACCAGGGCTCCAGTAAGGGTGTAGAGAAGGCAGAAATGATGGGGGAGAAAAGTGAATAGAAACAAAACAGAAATAAAATGAAAGGAAAATAATTTTTTAAATGTTTAATTAAAAGATATTGATAAATATAGGGTGCAAGCAAATAAAATACGTAAGGAAATAATGGAACAGAATACTCAAAAATGTCACTCAAGAAAATATTCTAGGAATAAAAGAAAACTTGAATCATCAGATTAAAAGAGCGTATTGCAGCCAACAAAAAGTAACCTAGTATGACTAACACTGAGGAAAAAGCTATAAAATCATTTGACTTTAAAGAAAATGCTGGATCAAATAAAATGTGGAGTCCTCAAATGGCTCCAGTCACATTACTGAGATTATTAGTAATCTATGTTCAATGACAACATTAACACGTAGAGGAAACTATGTTATTTCACAAGAGGGGGCAGTACACATGCAGAATGCCATGCTTTTTTTTTTAGTTTCCCTTAGGATATTTTTTTTCTTCCTCCAATCCATTAAGTTTTGAATCGGCCCTTGGTCCTTGGCTTCTCTCCACTTAGACTGATTGCTTCCACGATCTCATGCACTGGCCTTGTTTCAGTTCCATCCATCACCAATTCCCGTTTTTTCTCTACAAAGTCTTTCATTTTCATTTCCATTTCTTATATATGCTTCACCACCTTAGTAGGCAGTACCATACTCACACTGTGGACAGCAATTTATAGCAAAGCTCCATCCATCACGTTAAATTAATATTACTAATTTGAAATGCACATGCTTTACAGTTTTGCATCTCATTTTCAAGATCATTTAGGCTTCTATTTACATGAGTTATAACCATGTGGAATTTATGCCCAGTTTTAGAAACATGCATGTTTAAATTACAGTAAAATAAATGTAACTTAGCTTAACATTGGTCATCCATGACATTGATTTCCTTTCCAGCTGGGACCAACAGTAGTCAAGTTTTAGGAACATTGTCACACAGAGATGGAGCAGTGCTAATTCAGGACAAAGTCTATTGGAAAATTAAATCCTTTCTTGTGTGAGTTCCTACTCTCTGTCAGAACTTTCCCTTCCACAAGCCCTATTCTTTGGTTTACTTTGTGTCTTCCGGGCATGCTGCTCAAACCTGAGAGTAGCTATCAAGACACCACATCTGTATTCTAGACACTTTCCAGAGGATACCAGTTTCTGCCATACTACAAACCAGTTGCTATCAAGTTAATTCCAACTCCTGGCAACCCCTTGGGTGTCAGAATAAAAGTGTGCTCAGCAGTGCTCTCAACAGCTGATTTTCAGACCACTGGGCCTTTCTTCCAAGGTGCCTCTGGGTAGACTCCAGTCTCCAAACTTTCAGGCAGCAGCCAAGTGTGTTAACCTTTTGCACTACCTGTAGAGTAATGGTTAAATCAGTTGAAACAGATTTTACTATTGCCTCTTTCATGTAGTACTTTTCTCTTTCTCCCTTGCCAGTTCAGCTCAAGAACATATTATTTAAGCACTCTTTAGGAATTTAACAGCATCCTACAATATCATAATTATTTATTCGTCCATCTCCACCTTCTAACTGAGTATCTCCAGGACAGGATTCACGACTCGTGGATCTTTGTACACCAGTCATCTGGCTGGCTACCTTGAAGAACATTTGCTGAGTGACTGCAAGAATAGATGATGGATTTTAATCTGCTAAAAGCAATTACACCATTATTGCCAGTCATTTGAATGATACAATCCACTTCAGAGTATAAAAATGAGCGACTTCAGAGCTGTGAATCAGAGGAGACTTGGAATTTTCCATTTATCTGTAGAAACTACACTGTAGAAGAGGTGCCTGAGTAATGCAAATGGTTAAGTGCTCAACTGCTAACCAGAGGGTTGGAAGTCCCAGTTCACTCAGAGAGCCTCAGAAGAAAGATCTGGTGATCCACTTCCAAAAGAATTAGCCGTTGGAAACCCTGTGGAGCACTGTTGTACTCTGACATCTGTGAGGTCACCATGAATTGGAGCTGACCTGACTGAACAGTAACTGGTGGTTTTTTTCAAAGGAGGATGATGGGAATAATCCTGAGCATCTGAACACATGTTGTGTAGAGAATAGAGGACTCAGCTAGCAAGGTTTCTTGGCTAGCACCACTCTGTCCACAGGGAACTTCACGGTTCACTCACTCAGAACCTTCAGGACTTTCCTCCAAGGTCACCTTTCTATGAGGACTTCCCACATCCAGTTTAAAAAAGCAACTTCCTCTTCTCAGCACCCCCTTAGCGTAACCTTGCTTTATTTTCACCATGCCCATTACGACCATCTGACACATACATTGCATGTCCTTATTTGTGGTCTGTACCTCCACTAGAATATAAGCTTCACGAGGGCAGGGAATTTTGTCTGCTTTATCCGCTACATCTCCAGCACACCACATCTCCAGTACATAGAACAGGGTCTTGTACCTAATGGGTGCTCATTAAATATCTGTTGAATGACTGACTTCTGGGGAAAAAAGGAACTGAGGAAAAGAGAACACTGTGCATGATACCTGTCTTTATGTATCCGTGAGCTGTCACGAGGGCCAGAAGACAATTCAATCCTGAATGCTTTCGGGGAGCTGCATGAGGACGACTAGGTGTAACTGACGGGGAGATAACGTTCATCTCAGTACAGAGAAATGTTCTCCAAGTCAGTGTTATTCAAGGCCAATTATTTTATTTAGCACATGGTATATTATCTAAAATAAGAATTATACAAGCTAATATTAGGCGACCAGTTGGCAGACTTTTTTTAATAGACATTCAATGTCCTCATATGGAGTAGAAGACCCACCTGAGCACAGTAAATCCACAGAAGTGTAAGAGATAATGATTGTCGTGTTACTCTTCGAAGCCTTACGTCTTTTATTTCACAGTAGCAGATAAACTGAAACAAATTCTAGTGCTGGTGGGAATTATGAACTGGTGCAAGCAAAAATATTCCTCAATAACTGTTAGCTATCATTACTGTCAGAAAAAACAAACTGATCAGTTCCGGAAGAAGTACAACCACAGTGCTCCTTGAAAGCAAAGATGGTGAGGTTGTGTCTTACATTCTTTGGACATGTTGTCATGAAAGACTAGTCCCTAGAGAGGTACTTCATGCTTCATAAAGCGGAGTGTCAGAGAAAAAGAGGAAGACCCTCAACCAGATGGATTGACCCAGTGGCTGCAATGATGGCCTCAAGCATAAAAACGACTGTGGACATGGCACAGAGGGCTTCATTCTGTTGTGCACAGGGTTGCTTTGGGTTGGAACCAACTCAGCAGTACGTAACAACAATAACAACATTATTACTGCCAGTGTTATTAGTGGCAGGAATAGACATGCTTAGAACCACAGAAAAATCACCAAATTCTGAGGCTCATCTGTACAACAGTATACACCTTACTTCAGAGCAAGATTAATCCTTAAAACAAAACAAAAAAAGGAAATTCTTATCAATTAGAATTCCAAATGGGAGATTCTTATGAAGGAAATATGCTCAAGGGTCTCTGAAACTCTTCCTAAAACTAAGTTCACATCCATCAAAGTATTTGTATAACCTCTTCACAGAGAAAAGATACACAGAGTAAGCTACACTAGGAACGATGGTCAACTTTCAATACTAATGACAGGAGTGTAAACTATAAGCATCGTGAGGTACCCTTCTAGCTGCTCTCATTACCATGGAGTGGGTTCTGACTCACAGCAACTCCACAGGAAAGAGCAGAACTGCCCCAATAGGGTTTCCAAGGGGTGGCTGGTGCGTTCGTACTTCCAGTGTTTGGGTTAGGAGCTGAGCGCTTAACTACTGTGTCTCCGGGGCTCCAACCCATTCAAATAGCAAAACCAAATTTAAGCAATAATTCCTGTGGACATTAGTCTCCAAAGCCAATCCTCAAGGAGCCACACTTTTTAGTATTTACACCTTTGAATTTCTAGGTTGGCTCTGTGACACTGTAACCGATAAAAATGTGGTGGAAGTGATGCTGTACCCGGTGCAGGTCTGGGCTTTGAGAAAACACGGAAGCTTCTGCCTCTGAGCCAACATGTAGGACACCACAGAGAGACTGCATGAGACTCTACAGAGGAAGAGAGAGAGACAGTGTGGAGGAAGAGAAAGAGAGAAGAGAAAGAAAGAGAAAGGAAGAGGGAGAGACCCCGCCTTCTAGCCATCTCTGCCAAGGGACAACAGGAGCCAGCTTGGACATCTCAGCCTCATGGAGCCTCCAGGACTGTAGTTCCTGTTGACATCATATAGAGCAGAAGACCCACCTAAAGGAACCCAGTTAACCCACAGAATTGTAAGAAATAGTAAAATTATTATTGCTTTAAGCCACTAAATTTAGGGGTGCGTTGTTTCACAGAAGGAGCCATCGTGGCATGGAGGCTGAGTGCTTGGCTGTTAACCGAAAGGTCAGAGGAGAACTGTGGCCATCAGCTTCCAGAAACATGACAGCCGTGGAAACCCTACAGGGGCAGTTCTGTGCTGTCCTGTGGGATCACTAGAAAGTTAAAATTGACTTAACAGCTGCAGATAAACTGAAACAAATCCTAGTGCTCGTGAACATTATGGGTCACTACCGCCTTTCTGTTACTCAGTTTGTTAATTGACTTTGAGATATACAAAAGCCCATAAAATTCCTCATAATAGTTAAACTAAAAACCCCACTTCTGTGAGATTATCAGTAGAAAACAATCCAAAGTAGCAAAAAAGCAATGTATTCAAAAAAATGTATTCAAAAAACAACCTTGTTGTTAATTATTTGTATTAACTATCTTTGGGCTCATCATTCAGTTTTCTCATCTGTAAAATGAGGAGACTGAACTAGAAAATCCCTAAGTTTCTTCCAGCTGATATTCCATGATCGTAAGGACTTTACAGCAACATCATTCATAACAGAATATTATCAGAGGGAACAAATGGAAAGTAGTTAAGTCAATTAATGAAAACACATAGCCAAATAATACTAAATTAAAAATAATGTAATTTATATATTTTGTTTAATAGTAAAAAGGTACAGTAGAATTTAAGTTTTGGGGGCTTTTTTTCTGTGATTTTGTATAATTAAACAATACTTTTTAAAAATAAAAGTATACACAGCCAAATCTACAAGGTGCCCTTAAGAAGCTTTATCGGGCAATTCTACCCTGTCTCTAAGGTCATTACGAGTCAGAAGAGTCTGTCTATGGCAATGGGTCATTTGTTAAAAAGATTGTTTTTCCCCTATTCAATGGATTTTGGGTCTGCGTCAAAGATCAAGTGACTACAGAAAGCTAAATTTACATATGGCTTCTTGATTCTGTTCCATTGGTCAGTGTATCTGTCATTGTCTCAGTACCAGGCTTTTTTGACTACCACAGCTATATGTCTTCAGTAGAAATGACATTTTTACAATGTTGGGTCTACTTATCCATGAGCATGATATGTTTTTGCATTTATTTAGGTTTCATTTGTTTTTTTGCAGCAGTGTTCTGTTTTTTGTTTTTTTATAGAGCTCTTTTATATCCCTAATCACAAGTAAGACACCTCTTACCTCCTAAGCCATCTTACGCTTGTCTCCTGATTCTTGCTGGCTCATACCACCATCTCTTATCATCTGTGTTACAGCTCTTCTTTCTCTGTCTGTCTCCCTTTAAGCCTAGTGGATGGCAAGACTGGCCAATCCCCTCGTTAGGATTCTATATAACTTATTTGTACGGCCTCACCCCCACAAGGGTGCCATGTGGCTTATTCATATTATTAGCAAGCTATCTGTCTTAGTTATCTAGTGATGCTATAGCAGAAATGTATCACGTGAATGGCTTCAACAAATAAAAGTTTATTCTCTCACAATCTAGTAGGTTAAAGTTCAAATAATTCAGGCGCCAGCTCCAGGGTAAAGCTTTCTGTCTATGTTGATTCTAGGGCAAAGTTCTTGTCATCAAGTTTCCCCTGGTCTGGGAGCTTCTCCATGCAGGAACTCCAAGTCCTGGTGTTGCTCTCTTGGTGGTATGAGTTCCTCATGTATCTCTGCTTGCTTCTCTCTTTTATATCTCAAAATATACTGGCTCAAGATATGATATAGTCTTGCAGATTGAGTACTGTCTCATTGACATAACTGCTATTAATCTCTTCTCCTCAACATCATAGAGACAAGATTTACAACACATAAGAAAATCACATCAGATGACAAAATGGAGGACAATCACACAACACCAAGAAGTATAGCCTAGCCAAATCAATATATGTATTTTGGGGGGACACAGTTCAAGCCATGAAGCTATCCAATCCCCTTAATGGACCACAAGCTTCTCATTTTCATAGCCCCACCCAGTCATGTGGTAGAAATGACAAAGACTATCACTAACCAAAAAAATACCAAACCAAACCCACTGCCATCGAGTTGATTCTAACACATAGCAGAGATAGCACTTAACCACTGAGCCACCAGGGTTTCCAAAACTCAGCTAGAAGGGCACTCATAAGTAACTCACCACACTGCATGCAACAGAGTTTTCATTGGCTGATTTTCCTAAGTGGATTTCTTGGCCTTTCTTCCTAGTCTGGCTTAGTCTAGAAGCTCTGACAAAACCTATTTAGCATCAGTGCAACACAAAACCTCCAGTGACAGGCAGGTGGTGGCTTTGTATGAGGTACATTGTCTGAGGATCAAACCTGAACCTCCTAAACAGAAGGTGAAAATTCTGCCACTGCCCCCCAGATAGACGCTGAAAATGTCACCCTCACAACAACAACGTGAGGTAGGAGTGACAATCCTCATTTTTAAGGTCACCATATTCAAGATGCTTGAGACAGTAAAAGGAGATGCTATTAAGAAGTATGCTAGGACACAAAGCATGATCTGGCACACATCCAGGCAAAGTGGCACATGGTCACCTTGCTCATTTAAGTTAAAGAAGCCCTGACCTAGAGGGCTCAGCATACTGCTTAGGAAACGACATGATTCAAACCCAGATCTCTGGCTCCAAAGTTCATGCCCTTTCCACTGTTTTGTCTAAATGACTACATGGGGAGGAGTTGGGGTGGCAGTAGGGTAAAGAGTGTGATGGCCCGGTTACATGCACCAGTCCGTCTCAACCTTCCGTATCAGGTCTGAAAAAATTTCTGTCACCTTGGAGTTGATTCCAACTCATAACAACCCTATAGGACAGAACAGAACTGCCCCATGGAGTTTCCAAGGAGTGCCTGGTGAAGTCTAGCTGCTGACCTTCTGGTTAGCAGTCATAGCTTTTACCTACCACATCACCAGGGACTCCCATTTCAGGTCAACAGCCTCATTTCCCATGTTAAGGCTTCTACTGCTTAGCTAGCACTTTCCCAAATCCCAAACCACTTTGAACTTACAGCACTCAATAGCTAGTATGTGGGCTGTTAACAGTCATTCATTAACTATTAACTAATGATGACTTTTCTAAAATATTTTTTCTGGGAAAAAGAAAGAGAAAATGGAAAAAGAACTATGTGAAAGAGTCTTGGAACAGCAAACGCAATCTAAAGCAATTCCCTAGGAGAACAAGCTAATAAACTTAAGACCTCATGAAGGAAGCCAGATTTTGAGTGACAGAAACCATAAATAACAAAGTAGGAAAATATACACTTTCAGCAGAAAGCATAATTTATTTTTCAGCATGTTAGACTATTTCATAACCCACCCAATGCTACAAAAGTATTGTTTTCCATTGCATATGCAGATGGTTTATGTAATAAGGTTTCACTTCAGCAAACGTCTGTTACAGGTTAAGGAAATGTATCTGATTTCAGTGCAGTTAGTTTTTGACGAAATGTTTGATTTGTGAATTTTAAATTCACTTGAATATCCTGACTGCAGCTAAAGAAATAAGAAAGGGAAAGAAATTGCAGTTTCTTCAACCGAAGAAAAGAAATATCAGTCACTCTCAAAGGGCATCTTATATATCAGGTCAGATGATGTGACTGGAGCGATATAAATCTGTTTGTCACCCTTCAAGCACTATAAACAGATACTCACTTCTCCACTCAGTGGCATATTCTGCAACATTACTCAGGGAAAGGTATAATTATATCAGCAGTGAAGCCTACCAAGTATTAAACAACTCACAAAGCAGCTCCATGCAAATTTTTAAAGCTTTAGGATAGAAGGGTTTGGTAAAGACCAAAAACTAATTAATTAATTAATTAAAAGAGAGAGCAACACAAAGATATCTGCAAAGCAAGTGAGATGGCTATGGGAAGGATGCTGGGAAGTCAGGCCTTGGTTTCTGTTTATAAAAGTCCTGGTGGCACAGTGGTTAAGAGTTTGGCTGCGAATCAAAAGGTGGGCAGCTTGAATCCATCCGCTGGTCCCTATAGATCCTGTGGTGCAGTTTTACTCTATCTCCTTGTAACACTCACTGATGAAGGTCGAAGACCCTGTCTTTACTACAGATTAAACCCCAACATAAAACAAAAATTCTCACAACTGGACCAATAAGTAACATCATGATAAACCAGGGACAGATTAAAGTTGTCATGGATTTCATTTTACTTGGATCCACAATCAATGCCCACAGAAGCAGCAGTCAAGAAATCAAATGATGCCCCAGAAATATATCCTAGAAAAATAAGAGTCAGCACATAAATAGACATATGCATTTGCATGTTCATTGTGGTATTATTCAAAACACAACCCTAAGTGCCCATCAACAGACGAATGCATAAACAAACTATGAAGCCCAACACACAATGGAATACTGTGCAACAATAAGGAATAATAATGAATCTGTGAAACATCTCACAATGTGGATGACTCTAGACGGCATTATGCTAACTAACACAATCACAAAATGACACTGTATGAGGTCACTATTATAAAAACTCATGAAAAGGTTTACCCATAGAAAGGAACAATCTTTGAGGGTTAGGAGGGAGGTGAAGGGTTGGGAAGGAAAAACACTAAATACACAATAGGTAATTGGTGACTTTGGGGAAGAGCAAGGTAGTTCATAATACTGGGGAAGTCGTCACAGCTTGATCAAGGCAAGTTCATGGAAGCTCTACAGACACATCCAAATTTGGAGGGACCTAATTGCTGGGCTGAGGGCCATGGTGACCACATTCTTGGGGGAAGATCTAGTTCAACCGGCACAAAATAGTTTATAAAAAGTATGGTTTACATCTGACTTTGATAAGTAGCATCTGGGGCCTTAAAAGCTTGGGAGCAGCTGTCTAAGATGCATTGCTAGTCCCACCCAACCTGGAGCAAAGGAGAATAAAGAAAACCAAAGCTCCTAAGAGAAAAATGAGTACCAAGGACCAATGGACCACAACTACCATAACTTCCACCAGAGTGAGTACAGCCCAACCAGGTGGTGCCCACTGACTCCTCTGACAGGGATCACAATAGAGAGTCACAGACAGAGCCGCAGAAAAATGTACAACAAAATTTTAACTCACAAAAAAGGACCAGACTTATTGGTCTGATAGAAACTAGAGAAGCCTTGAGAGTATGGCTGCTTTTTAACTCAGTACTGAAGTCACTCCTGAGCTTCACTCTTCACCCAAAGATTAGACAGACCCACGAAACAAAATGAGACTAAAGGGTCACATCAGCCCAGTAGAAAGGATGAGAAGGCAGGAAGGGACAGGAAAGAAGAGAGTGTTTACGTCTCAGGGCGTTGGCATCCAATGTCACAAACTAATACGTCTATTGTTTAATGAGAAATTGATTTGCAATGTAAACTTTCTTCTAAAGTACAAAAAAAAGAAAACAAAAAGTAATCAAACAGTGTGTTGAATGAGCAAATAGATTGCAAGAGACTCTTTAAAGTGTTAAAAAGCAAATATCACCTTGAGGACTAATGCATGCCTGAAGCAAGTCATGGTATTTTCAATCACCTCACATGCATGCAAAAGCTGGACAATGAAAAAGGAAGATCTGAAAAAGGATTGATGATTTTAAATTATGGTATTAGTTAAGAATGTAAGATATATGACGGATTGTCAAAAGACTAAACAAATCTGTCTTGGAAGAAGCATAGCCAGAAGCTTCTTAGAAGCAAGGATAGCGAGATTATGTCTCTTATGAGGTCCAACAATTAAGACTTCAAACTAATGCTAGAAAAAGAGCTACATACCTCTTTGCTGAATGTCACTGTAGTCACCTTTGAAGTACTACTCCCTTAAAAAGCTGTGCACCGATGCCAGTGCCTAGTCAGCCCTTCAGAGAAATTTTGGAACTCTTTTCCTAGAATGGCCATCAGAGCTGTTGTCCTATTAATCTTGATGTCCTGAATGGCATCAAAAAGTCTTTCTTTCAATATTTTCTTTATCTTCTGTTAAAGAAAAAAGCATTTGGGGGCCAGATCAGGTGAGCAGGGAGGGTGTTCCAATACAGTTATTTGTTTACTGCCTAAAAACTCTCTCACAGACAACTATACAATTAAGTTGACAAACTTGCCACTGTGCCACCGTGTGCAATGGCCATTGCAGGAAGGGTTCCAAAATCACTTAAGAGGCTTCAGTGAGTTAATGAATGTAATGCACTTGGCACTGAGTGTAGTAAATAATAAAAACTCAATAAATAATACTTCATTATTACTGCAGTTCTGTAAATATGAAGCTCTATTGTCATAATGAATCAAGGAGATTCGGGAAGGAATCACTGAACCAAGAAGATTTACTGAACATTTTCTCTGTGATAAGTGCTGTATCTTTTATAATCAGAAGGGACAGGAAGTGTAGGGATTATCTGGGAAAGAAATCTACAACTCTCCCTGAAGTATGTTTGGGGACAGAGATGATCCTTTTGTGAACCTTTTTAAAAAAGGTCTTTCTGCCTTTAAGCCAGCTGGCACTGATGCACAGCTTCCCAAGGGGAATACTTTGAAGGCGATCATAGTGCTGCTCAGCACTGAGGTGTGTAGCACTTAGAACAATCAAGTTCGTGGACTTGATTGTTGGACCTTGTATACTTTGGACAAGTTATCGGGAAGGACCAGTCCCTCGAGAAGAGCATCATGCTTGGTAAATTAGAGGGTCAACATAAAAGAACACCCTCAGTGAGATGGACTGACATAGTGGCTGCAACGATGGTCTCAAGCCTAACAAGAAACATGGGGACGATGCAGGGCCAGGCAGGGTTCTGTTAGGCCACTGCTCAGCTGGACCTGACAACAGCCATATGATCACTATGAGTCAGAACTGACTCCATAGCAACGGGTTTAGGAGTCTGGCGGGGTGGTAATGGCTATAAAAAATCACTGAGTGGCACAGTTTGCACTCAGCCACTAACTTTAAGGTAGGTAGTTCAAACCCATCCAACTGGTGCTGCAAAAGAAAGGCCTGGAAGGATTACAGACAAGAAAACCTTATGGAGCAGTTCTGGTCTATAACACGTGGGGCTATCATGAGTTGGAATCGGCTCTACGGCAATGGGTTTTTCAAATGGCTGGTGGTTCTATTGCTTTATTCACTTCCTTACTAATTTACTTTTCCATTAAATCTTTGTACTCCCTGAAAAGTCAAGACTCATAGTACATGAGAAGCACTTAAACACTCTTATTTTTGAAACAAATCCAAAACTTCTTTCAAATTGATGCTACTGCCACTGACATCTAGCTTTTATTTCTACCTTTCTGTTTGGTTGCAACTTGATGTTTTCCTGTTTTAAAAGGCACTGGAGCCTCCCCTGAACTCTACTGCGAGGTTGTGCTTGATTAATTCTCTTTTTCTCCCTCTGTCCTCAGGGATCTAGAGAAAGCTGGCAAGGCCAGCTCACAATTCTCTGCTGCTGTGACCCAAATCAGGTCTGTTTCATTTAATAAACAGGAAGAGATTTAGCCTTTGGCGATCAACACATCTAAGGCTGCAGAGGGCCCACAGCTTGTTTGTGAGGGATGTTTTTACCTGCGGTAAAATGTAGGCATCAGCTGTTGATTTCTTCTGACTTTGTAGAAAAGGCTAAGATGCAGGGAAAAAAAGGCTTAAAGACTCTTTTTTAAAAGGTTCACAAGAGGATCATCTATGTCCCCGAACATACTTCAGGTAGAGCTGTAGACTTCTTCCCCAGATAATCCCTACACTTCCTGTCCCTTCTGATTACAAACTAGGAAAAAAAAGATACAGTACTTATCACAGAGACAGCGTTCAATAAATCTTCTTGGTTCAGTGATTGGTTCCCAAATCTCCTTGATTCACTATGACAATAGAACTTCATATTTGCACAACTGCAGCAATAACAAAGTATTATTTACTGAGTTTTTATTATGTACTATGCTCAGAGCCAAGTGCATTACTTTCATTAACTCACTGAAGCCTCATAAATATGCTATGAGGCAGTTGTTGTTAATTGCCATAGAGTTGGTTCTGACTCCTGATGACCCGATATGTACAGAATAGAACAGCTCCGGGGGGGTTTCAAGGCTGTGACCTTCCAGAAGCTGACCTCCATGCCTGTCTTTTGGGTTGCTTCAGGTATTTCAAGCCACCAGCCTTTTAACTGCCAGTCAGGATATTTTGTGCTATGCAGAGACTCTGCTATGCTACGATGTCAGTGCCATTCTTACAGAAGAGGATACGAGATTAGAAGTACAACTGCTGTTGAGTCATCTTTGACTCGTGAGGACACCATGTGTGTCAGAGTAGAGCTATGCTCCACAGTATTACTGAGGGCTGATATTTTAGAAGTGTATCACCAGACCTTCTGAAGCGTCTCTAGGTAGACTTGAACCTCCAGCCTCTTGTTTAGCAGCTAAGCGTGTAAACTCTTTGTGCCATCCAAGGACTCCATCTTTATCTCACAAATGAAGAAATGGGGCATCAAGAGTTTAAATGACTTACCCACACTAGTATTTCCAGATAGTGAAGAAAAAAAAACAAGACAATTAAACTTGAATTTCAGACAAGTAACAGAATTTTTTAGTGTAAGAATGTCCCAAATATTTCATTTATCCAAAATTCAAGTTTAACTGCATATCCTGTATTTCATCTGCCAGTCTTAGCCTAAAGTCACACTCTGGCACAAGACAACACTAAGACAGCAAGATACACCTCCTTTTCCAAGCCCAGGGCTCTTTCCACCATATACACTTCCTATACAGAGCTGCAAATGGACAGCGAGAGAAAACGGCCTCCCATAACATGCTCATACAGCCATGAAAACTCTTGTCATTCTAGCTAAATTAATCTTGTAGCAGTTTTGACTCTCAGTCCGTAAACACTAATATCAAAAATCACAGCATTGGCAGATGGGGCCAAGATGGTGGACTAGACATACATCTCCTCAATTCCCTCTGAAAACTAAGGCCTGAATGGAGCAGCGTGGACATCCAGGGAGCCCTAAGATCTGGCATAGGGTTGTCAGATTAGACTGTGTACCCGTAATGGGGTAACTACCTCTCTCAAAGATGAGGTAGCTTCTGCATCTGCTGACTCACTGTTTGGGAAGACCTTAGGTACTGATGTCTTCCTTGTTATCCAGGAGGCAGGGACTGGGCATGAGCCAGCTAAGATGCTGAACTGCAATGTTTAAGTAAACAGCGTATAGTGCAGCAGAGAGAATGTGCTTGAAATAGTCAAATATTAAGAACCCAGCTGCTGACTGAGGGCACCACTGCCCCTCCACCCTCTCTTTCCTGAGCTGCACCATAGATTCTGCTGTTTCATGGCAGGAAGGGTAGCATGGGCAAAATGCCATTTTGGTCAGCTAAGAGGTGGGGTCACCCAACCAGAGGTCTTAGCTGGGGCTAATTCTCAAGCTAAGAAGCAATGCCTGTCCAGAAAGTGCTTCTCCAACAGAAAAGCTGTGTGGAACTTGGCAGAGGATGGAAGCAAGGCTGTAACCCCTTCCTATTTTGAATCACATCATAGACTAGGAGGTACTTTTTTTGTCAGCCAGAACACCTGAGGGCCTGACTGATTTTGCAGCTGTTGGACAGCTCCACAGTTAGCAGTAAAATATCTTTTTAAAAATTAGACCACCTAGAGAACTAACTGATGGGTGGCCTAGAAGCATCTCCTCTACCCTTCACTGATCAATATCATAGCATCAGCTGATGGCCTCCCAGCAACCCCCAAAGTAGGCCACCATCTTTACAGCCAGAAGGCAGAACCTGCCACACCAGAGAGTCCACCTGGGACACTCACTAGAGTATACAGAGGAGGCTGGTAACCAACTCCCCTCTTAGAACTACACCTCAGCTCCTGCTGAGGAAACATGAGACAAACCAGACAGCTTCTAGATGGTGCAAAGGCAACAATCCGTAGTCCACTATGGCTCCAGAAAACTCCCAAAATAAAGAATCAAAAAACTTCCCAGGTGAATAAGCCTTTCTGAAACTATCAGAGGTTGCATACAAAAGAATTAGAGAACTGTCCTAGAGATTAAACAAAATGCAGCAGAGCAAAATCAAAAACTAAACAACCTACCTGAACTGATGGAACATCAGTGATCTGAAAGCCAGCAGACCAATAATAAAATGACAGAATTAGACAATTCAATCCAAACACAAAAGAGCAGAATTGAGGAGTTGAAAGCCAGAGTTAATGAGCTTGAAGACAGAGCAACTGACATCAGCATTTATGAAGAGAAATCAGAGAAAAGAAATAAGAAAAATGAGGAAGAACTAAGAAACATGTGGGACTCTATTAAGAGGAATAATCTACAAATAATTGGAGGTCCTAAGCAGGGAGGGATAGTTGAAAATACAGAGAATATTGTTGTAGAGTTGCTGACAGAAAACTTCCCTGAAATTATGAAAGAAGAGAACATAGACTTCCAAGATGCATATCAAACACCACAAAAATAGACCCCAAAAGAAAAGACATCAAGACATATTATAAGTGAGCTTAATAAAATGAAATGTAAACAGAGGCTCTTAAAGGCAACAATTAAAGCAAAGATGACATTTAGAGGGAAGCCCTGTAGGCTTTTGTCTGACTTCTCAGCAGAAATGATGTTGGCAAGGAGGCAGTGGAACATCACATTTGTTTTACTCAGCTAGGGCTGTTCTAACAGAAATACCACAGAGCAGATGGCTTTAACAAAGGAAGGTTTATTCTTACATAGTCTGGTAGGCTGTAAGTCCATATTCAGGGTTGTCTGCTCCAGGGGAAGGCTTTCCCCTTGTTGGCTCTGAAGGAAAGTCCGGTATTACATCAGTCTTTGTCCAGGGAGGATCTTGGCGCAGGAACCTCAGGTCTGAAGGACATGCTCTTCTCCTGGTGCTGCTTTCTTGATGGTACGAGGTTCCCAATTCTCAGCCTGTTTCCCTTTCCTTTTATGTCTTGCAAGATGAAAGGATTAAGGGTGGGGCAAGCCATACTCCATGGAAACTCCCTTTACAGTGGGGAAGGAAGATGATCCTATGAAGGGATTTACAGCCCCACCCTAATCCTTTAACATACAGCATATGAAAACCACAAAAGGGAGGACAGTCACAAGATACTGGGAATCATGGCCCAGCCACATGGCTACACCATTTTGGGGGGGACACAATTCAATCCATGACAACACTGAAAGCTTTGAAGGAAAAAAAGTTCCAACCAAGAATTATAAGTCCTGAAAAACTCTCTCAAATATGAAGATAAAGTTAAGTCATTCTCAGATAAGCAGAAGCTTAAAGACTTTGTAAAAACCAAGTCAAAACTACAAGAAATACTGAAAGGAGATTTTTGCTTAGAAAAACAAAAACACTAAGTGTATACTTAACGAGGCAATGCAGGACACAGCATCCAGAATCCTACTCACTTAGGGAAGTCACATAGCTCAACCAAAGCTACAATATTAAAAGAAGGGAACCAGACATCATATCATGAAAACTGATGACATCATCATACTAAAAAGAGGGATATTTTACAGTAGTTATAGCTCTTGCAGATAGAGAGGAAATTAAAAAGATATGCAGACATTAAAGTCTGGTTTAAACTTATAATAGAAAAGAGTACCTTAGGGGTAGCCACAAAGCAAAATAACAAAGCAACGTATCAAAAAAAGAAACATAACACAGGAGTCTCAACAAACACAAAACCAACAATGAAAAAGATGAAAAGTCAACCCATAAAGAATGACCCAGAATAGAATATGAAGAGCAACATAGATGACATTAACAGGACAAAAATAAATGCATCAAAATGACAGCGCAAAACACATACCTATCAATCATTACACTGACTATAAACAGACTGAACACTTCAGTAAAGAGACAGCAAGTAACATCCTGGATCAAAAGATACAACCCACTTATATGTTACTTACAAGAAACACACCTTGGATTCAAAGATATGAATAAACTGAAAATTAAAGGTTGAAAAAATATATACCAAGCCAACATACAGAAAAGAGCAGGAATGGGAATACTAATCTCAGATAAAACAAACTTTAATATAAAATCCAGCATCATGGATAAGGATGGTCAATACTGCAGAAAGTTTCAATACATAAACAGGACATAATATTAAATATTTATGCACCCAATACCAGAGCATCCAAATACATTGAACAAATACTAACAACACTGAAAAATGAGATAGATTACTCCACAATAGTAGATGAAGACTTCAACACTCCACATTCAGTAATGGACAGATCATCCAGAAAAAAGCTCAATAAAGATATAGAAGATCTTATTGTGACAATTAACCAACTAGACCTCATCAACATATACAGAACTTTTTATTCATCAGTAGATAAGTACACCTCCTTCTCCAATGCACATGGAACATTTTCTAGAAGAGACTTTGTGTCAGGACATAAAACAAATCTTGACAAAATCCAAACTACTAAATTATTGCAAAGCAGCATCTCAGACCATAAATCTAAACAGTTTAAATCAATAGCAGAAAAAGCACAGGTAGAAATTTTAATTCATGGAAACTGAAAAACACCTTGCTCAAAAATTCATGGGTTATAAAAGAAATCAAAGACAAAATAAAGAAATTTATGGAATCAAATCAGAATGAAAACACATTCTACCAGAACCTACGGAATACAGTAAAAGCAGTGCCTAGAGGTCTGTTTATCTCTATAAATGCATGCATCCAGAAGGAAGAAAGGACCCAAACCAAAGAATTAATTCTATAGCTTGAACAAGTAGAAAGAGAGCAACAGAGGGACCCCTCAGTCACCAGAAGAAAACAGATCCCATAAAGATTAGAGCAGAACTAAATGAATTAGAGAATAGAAGAACAACTGAAAAAATTAACAAAACTAAAGGCTGGTTTTTTGAAAAGATCAAGAAATTGATAGACCACTGGCTAAACTTACAAAAGAAAAATAGAAGAGGAAACAAACAACCTGAATAAGAAATGAGATGGGAGACGTCACAACAGACCCAACTGAAATCAAAAGTATCGTAACAGTATACCAGAGAAGACTGTACTCTAACAGACTTGAAAACCTGGTGGAAATGGACAAATTTCTAGATTCATATCATCTGCCAAAATTAGCACAAGGAAAACTAGAACAACTTATTAAACCAATCAGAAAGGAAGTGACTGAAAAAGTCATCAAAAAACTACCAACCAAAAAGAGTCCTGGCCCAGATGGACTCACTGGAGAATTCTACCAAACTTTTAGAGAAGAGTTAACGCCCATACTACCAAGGCTATTTCACATCATGGAAAAGGATGGAATACTCCCAAATTCATTCTATGAAGCCAGCATAACCCTGATGCCAGCACAAGGGAAAGATCCTGTCAGGGGCGAAAAGAAACTGCGCCATAAAGATGGCGTTTGCTATCAGGAGCTCCTCCCTGAGACACTCCCAGTCTGATGATTAGCCTGCTGACGCAGTTCCTTGCTGGCGCATGAACAGCTCGTGATCAGCTTTCTGATTGCTTGCCTCTAGAGCCCGTAGCCACTCAGCTTCTCTTTGCAATGCTATGTTCTGCTCATGCACTACACATGAATTAGCTGTGCCTTATGATTGGTGGGATTGGACTATATAATGGGTGAGGGACATTGTAGTAGTTGTACAAAGAAGAACATAGGAAGTAGAATAGGTAGTAGAATAGGAAGTAGAATAGGAAGAAGAATAAAGCAAGTAACTTGCAAGGTGGCTCATATCTGTGTGTCCTGTCTTCTTTCCGCGGGCGGATAGTTAGGCAGCGACAAGATCCCATAAAAAAAGAAAATTACAGACCAATATCACTCATGAACCTAGATGTAAGAATCTTCAACAAAATACTAGCCAATACAACTCAACTACATATAAAAAAAATAATTCATCATTACCAAGTTGGATTCATACCAGCAATGCAAGCCTGGTTCAACATCAAAAAAAACCAATTAATGTGGTCAACAACTTAAATAGCATGAAGAATAAGAATCACTTGATCTTGTCAATGATGCAGAAAAGACATTTGACAAAGTCCAACACTCATTTATGTTAAAAACTCTCAGCAAAATAGGAATAGAGGGGAAGTTCCTCAATGCACTAAGGCCATCTACACAAAGCCAACTGCCTACTGAAAGAATTCCCCTTGAGAACGAGAGTTAGAAAAGGAGGCCCAGTCTCATCACTTCTGTTCCACTTTGTACTAGAGGTTCCAGCCAGAGCAACTAGACAAGACAAAAAAATAAAATGCATCCACATCAGCAAAGAAGACATAAAAATCTCCCTATTTGCAAATTACACGATTGCATATGCACAGAATCCTAAAGAATGCATAAGTAAAGTACTGTAACTGATAGAAGAGTTCAGCAAAGTATCAGGATATAAGATAAACATAAGCAAATCAGTAGGATTCCTTTATACTGACAAAGAGATCATCAAAGAAGAAATCACCAAATCAATACCATTTACTATAGGCCCCAAGAAGATAAAATACCTAGGAATAAATCTAACTAGAGAAAGAAGAGACCTGTACAGGGAAAACTACAAGACCTTACTGTAAGAAACCGAAGAGACTTACGTAAATGGATAAACCTACTCTGCTCATAGACAGGAAGATTCAACATTGTGAAAATGTCTATTTTACCCAAGGCGATCTACATACATAGTGCAATCCCTATACAAATTCCAGTGCCATTTTTAATGAGATGGAGAAACAAATCACCAACTTTACTTGGAAAGGGAAGAAAGCCCAAATAAGTGAAGCACTACTGAAGAAGGATGGTGGCATCTGTGGGGTCTCAACTCAGTTCCATTGATCTATCTGTCTCTTTTTGTACCAGCACCAGGCTTGTTTGGCTACTGTGGCAATGTAATAGGTTCTAAAGTCAGGTAGTGTGAGGCCTCCAGCTGTGTTCCACTTCTTCAGTAGTGCTTCACTTATCCGTATCTCACACCTTACACAAAAACTAACTCGAAATAGATCAATGACCTAAATATCAAACCTAAAATGATAAAGATCATGCAAGAAAAAATATGGTCAACAATGGAAGTTCAAATACATAGCCTAGGCAGACTTCAAAATCTCACAAGCAAAGCATGATCAACAGAAGAGAAAATAGATAAATAGGAACTACTAAGAATCGAACACTTTTACTCATCCAAAGATTTTATCAAAAGAGATAAAAGACCACCTACAGAATGCAAAAAAATATTTGACAACTACATGTCAGTCCAACATCTGGTCTCCATAATCTAAAACCAAGCCAGCCAAGTACCGTCGAGTCGGATCCGACTCATGGTGACCATAATTTAAAAGGTACTGCAAAATATCAACAAAAGGTAAATAACCCAATTAAGCAATGGGCAAAGGAGATGAACAGACACTTCACCAAAGAGGACATACAGGTGGCCAAAAGACACATGAAGAAATACGATCATTAGCTATCAGAGAAATCCAAATCAGAACTACAGTGACACACCATGTCATCCCAACAAGGTTGGCCATGATGAAAAAAACACAAAACAACAAATGAGGAGGCTCCAGAGAGACTGGAACTCTCCTGCTGGTGGGATTGCAAAATACAACATTTTTGGAAAGCAATTTGGCACTTTCTTAAAAAGCTAGAAACAAATATACCACTTGATCAAGTAATCCCGTTTCTTGGAATATATCCTACAGAAACAAAGGCTGTCACACAAACAGATACATGCACACAAATGTTTATTGCAGCACAGTCCACAACAGCAAAAAGATGGAATCAACCTAGATGCCCATCAACAGATGGATGGATAAACAAACAATGGTACATACATTCAATGGAACTCTATGCAGTGATAAAGAACAATGATGATTTTAGGAAGCATCTCATAACCTAGTTTCAACTGGAAGACATTATGCTGAGTGAAATCAGTCAGCAGCACAGAGACAAATATTGTATAAGACCCCTACTGTAAGGACTTAAAAATAGACTATGTACAGAAGACAGTACTCTGACAGCTACAAGGGTATGGAGGGACAGAGTTGGTCATAGATTAGATAGTTGACAGAAATTTGGTTAGGTGAAAGCAGTGATACCATATAGTAGGAAGTAGATCAACTTAACTGGACTTCACCATAAACTGAAAACACTTCTAACCTCAACCCAATATTGCAAGGATGGAGTAGCAGGGGCAGGGTCTGGGGACCATGCTCTCAGGGGACATCGAGGACAACTGGCATAACTAGCCAGTTATGCTAAGAGAGTCTTCTGCATCCCATATTGGTGAGTGGCATCAGGGGTCTTAAAAGCTAGCAAGCTGCCATCTGAGGTACACCAAATTGTCCCAACTCATCTGGAACTGATGATGACTGAGAACAACAAAGGCATGAGATAAAAAGAGCCCAGGAGACTGTATCAGCAAGTGACCAGAAGAATCAGATGGAGCCCAGCCACCATTAAAGACAGCCACGATGGGGCATATAACAGTGAGTCTCTGAGGCAACACACAAAAAAGAAGCACGCAGCTCAAAAACTCTACTGAAAGACCAAAGTTGATGGTTTGATGGCCCGCGGGATCCCCTGGGAGCATGGCCAATAGACCTGCTGCTGCCCCTGTCCAGAAAACACTAGTGAGGCCAATTCTTCAGACAAAAAATGGACTGGACTCAAGGACACAATATGACCATATGATATGTGTGCTCTATGGCTCTATGCATTTATAGGATGCTGTCCTACACATCTCTTTCTAGATGACAGAAAGAGGATCAAGAGGAGGGGACAGGAGATTGTTAAGAGGATATGATAAGTATGCTATGAAAAGGAGGAGTATGTGCTGTCACCGGGCAAGGAGAGCAGAGGCAGCTGCAGATAGGCGAGCACACAAAATTAGTTTGGATCGTATATTTTCACTTAATCACAATTAAAAAAAAAAATCACAGCATTATTTTCTGTGATTTAAATTAGTTTCTATTTTAAATCTTCTGCTAGAACAGCGGGAAAAATTTGACCTCAGTGTTTTCTTCCTCTCCCATCCCTGTCTCTGGGATACTCTATGGTTATGTAATCTTAACAGTCCCAGGCACTGTGTAAGCTGTGTCCTCTCAGATCACCATGCCCTCTGCCCACAGACCTTGCCATCTACAAAGCCCTTCAAATTCCCCAGCCTTGATGTATCAGTGACATGCCCATGGCCCCATTTATCTGGAGTAGCATCTTCGGGAACGTTCTGCCTCCGGGGAGCTCTGACTGGGAATTAGGCTACAGGTTCTCTCTGCTCTCACCCCTTCTAATCTTCTCTGTAGCCTAAGGACAGGCAAAGATTACTTTTTTCTAGTCTTTGAGAAATCACAGTGCCCTTCAGTTTCTGGCCAAAACACCTTATCTACTCTTCATAATCTTTTCCCTGCTCTTTGAGGGATGAACTTTGAAAACAAAAGCCAGGAAGATTTCCAAGCTTCTATTTCTCTTTACTATACACCTTTCTCTGAGGCAAAAAGCAGAGGACCAACTAACTGCTTAAATGGGGGAAGAGACAAGGAAATTCAAGGAGACAACAGTAACTATCTCACAGTGTTTTCCTGCTAAAACTTACTGTATGAACTACACTTTTGCCAACAAAATATTTGCATGTTATAGTCTCTTCTTCACTGTACTACTGTCTGAAACTCTATAGTTAAAGTAGTGTAACCACCCTACACACTGTGGTCAAACCAATTTCCTAAAGGCAACTCTTCAGATCACTTTTTACCATCAGTTCATTACTTTTTACATTCAGTTCATCTAGAGGCTCCTCCTTGTCTCCAAAGTGTAGTCCAGGCTCTTCAGCTTGGCACAGAAGGACATGCACAATCTTCCCCACCCTATGTTGTCAGCTCCATCTTCCTCATTCTCCAACATCCCAGTCACAATCCCACAACATTACCTGCCTGTAATCCCCTTTTCTTGCCTTCTGCTTCTCCCCACTCACAAAGCATACCTGACTTCCCACCCTTCCACTCCGTAACTATGCCAACCGTACCAACCCATTTCAGCTCACATCCTCCTCCTCCATCTCATTGACTTTTCCTCCAGCCACCTTGGTTGACATCGCCTCAGATCTCTAACAACAATGCACTGCTATTTTAAACATGAACAAAATATATTCACACGTGATGGGCCAGCAGAACTTAAGTAATATGTCCAAGTTTCTCTATTTTGCACTGGAATCGTATCATCTGTACAGTTGTACAACTGTAATGAATTGAATAGTGTCATCCCAAAATTTATGTCTTCCCAGAACTTCAGAATGTGAATTTATTTAGCAAAAGAGTCTTTGCAAAAGTAATTAGTTATTGATCTCAAAATGAGATCATACTGAATTTAGAGTTTCTCCTAAATCCAAAGACAGGTTCCCTGTAAGAACAGAAGACAGAGACATACAGTATAAAGCTCACATGACCACAGGCAGAGACTGAAATACCAAGGAGTATGAACAGTTGTTGGGAGCCACCAGAAGCTGGACAGAGCAAGGAAGGATTCTTCCTAGAGTTTTCAGAGGGACCATGATTCTACCAATGCCTTAATTTCAGACTTCCAACCTCCAGAACTATGAGACAATAGGTTTCTGTTGTTTGACACTACCCAGTTTGTGGTACTTGGTTACAGCAGCCCTGAAAGTGAATACACCCTCAACGTATTAGCGTTGGTTATGTCATGGCAATGACAGATAACCTAAAGTGAGAAAAGTGAGAAAACAAATGCTTTATTAAAAGTGGTGTATCTGGTAGAAAAATAAGAAGCCCACTGAGGGGGGAGATATAAAAGACACCTTTACTAGTGAAAAGGTGAGAACCATCCAGTCCAGTACACTCTCATTGTACAGCTGGGGAAATGGCCACCCTACCCCCTTGATTGAAACAAGGCTCCTCCTGTATCACTGAGAGAGAAACTCATTTGTAGAGAAGCTTATAAAAGTGGGCAGGCATTTAGTAAAAATAAATGCATTAAATGTGAATGTGGTGAATGGCACAAAAAATGAGATCCTCTTAAAAAGGCACTGAGGAAGAAGAACAGGATTCCAAACGGTCTCTCTAGGCCTTCACCCCAAAATTGTCCCACTGAAGCACCGCTCTCAGTGAATTCCTCCACATGCCTTAGGGGGCAGTCCTTAGGTGGGTGCTCTTATTTAGGGTTCCATCCCTGGACATGTGAAGAATGAAATAGCTTTCTCTAAGTGGAGAAGGGGTCTTATCTGAAACACACTACCTTCTGATGCTTGGGGAAGGGCCCATCTTCATAGCAGAATCTGGAACTGAGTAGAAAGTCTGTAGGAGAGAGGGAGAATTGAAACTCTTACTTGGCTTTGACCCAGAAGAATTGAAGTTGTCACAGAAATCACACCTGTCATCTGGGAAACCAGCTCTGGCCTTGGAAAGAGAGAAGATGCCCCCTACATGGAGGCCATCTTTTGAGAACCCTGGAGGACCCACTAGAATGTCAGGGGCCTGGGAATCCTGGAAGTAAACAACCTAAGATTAGACAGGGAAACTGGGCTATGTAAGCCAAACCTTTTTATCCCTCTGATACCTTCATTTATATTCTATGTCTGTACTTAACATTTGGTAAAGCCTTCTTGAAAACTCCAGCCTGTCCATGCTCTGCTGACAGAAACCAAAGGAAGAAGGTTTGTATCCACTAGTGGCTGAGCTTTCAAAGTTTAATCCACCCACTGTGAGAGCCAGACTCAGTGGTGTCCACGGCTATTCTAGACGAGTGTTTCAAGGGAAAACCAAGTCACATCCCCCTGGGCCCACTCTCCCACCTGGACACACCTTCAGCCTGACAAGACCTCCACATACTTGGCTCCCAGGAGAACCATCGGTTCCCCCTCCAGCTCTATCAACACTGTTACTGAAAGTACCTACAGGGTCCAGGACTGTTAGCAGCTGGCCTTTCACAACCTTCTCCACCACAGGCATAACTCTGAACTTCTAGTCATTTCTTCCCCATTGAAGACCTCTAGCTTGCTGTTAAAAACTAGTTGCTGTGGAGTGCATTCCAACTCCCAGTGACATCTGTGCATCAGAGTAGAACTGTGTGCTATAGAGTTTGCAGATCACCAAGCCTTTCTTCTAAGACACCTCTGAGCAGACTCGAACCTTCAACCTTCCTCTTATCATCAAGCACAGTAACCATTTATACCATCTAGCTTGCTGATACATGTCATTCTTTGTTGAGAATCTAGCTACTCATCCAAAAGAGAAATAGACCAGTATGACAAACAGAACCTCAGCTCTGTCTTTGGGATTCTGGCTTCGGAGCCTGTGAGGAGGTCCAACCATTCCTAGTGGGTAAAGGTGTGACTTCAAGGCACCACTGGTAGGGAAGTGTTTTTTGTTCAACACCTTCCCAGTGGCAGGAAAAATGAAGCTCACTAACTCTCAGAAGCCCTGACGTCTGGATAAGTATGCAAGGCAGGCAGAGCTTGGGGAAGCCTGGACCACAGCTGGGGTCTCGGGCCCTCCTTTGCTGGCAATCTGAGTCTTGATGACAATTCTAAAAACAGGAGCTGAAAGCCAGAATTCTCCTGAGCAGAGAGAAGATTTAATTTAGATAGAGCAAACAGAAGAATGAAATCTGAGCTGACAGCAGATAAAGGGCTCGTACGTCTCTTCCCATACGTGACCTGGATTCTAAGTGAGAGAATGTGATCTCTCTTACATCAGATTATTAAAGTCGCTTGTCAGCACCCCTGACCACAATGCACTAACTGCTACAGGGATGTTGCCTCCACTGTGAGGAATAGCCCAATTCTCAGACTGCCAGTGAGTGGACATGAGTGGCTAGGGGCAAGGAAAATGTGGGCACGTTCCTCCCGGTACTGCTATGCCAGTAAGGGCCCTTGTCATAAAGGCCCCCTCTTCGAATTGGTTTGTTGGCTTGGGTCATGGGCACACTAGTAGAATGTGACTCCATAAATAAAAATCTGTCTGAAACGAGTCTTACTTTCCATGTCACTCCACTTGGGACAGTTTGCCCTAGCTTTCGCTTTTATTCCATTTATTACATTTTATTGTGCTTATCTGTATTCTTATCATATTCCCCCAGTAATAATAAAACACAGCGTTTATTGTCACTGCCTATGCAGCAAACTCAACACCAAGCACTTTAGATGAATTACCTCACTTAACCCTCACATCTACCTGGGAGGTAAACCCAACTCCCAGTTCAATCGAGTCGATTCCGACTCATAGTGACCATATAGGACAGAGAGTTACCAAGGAGCACCTGGCAGATTCAAATTGCCAACTTTTTGGTTAGCAGTCGTTAGAACTTAACTACTACGCCACAAGGTTTCCCCCCGGGAGGTAGGTGCTCTTATTATCCTGTTTAAAGACAAAGAGACTGACAGAAGTGGACTTTGGATAATTGACCCAAGATCTGGAATCCAAGCTCCTGGATGTCTGAGATTTTACATCATGTGATCATAGTTGGCATGGAGTAAGAAAGAGTTGGAGTCCCTGAGGTGTGCAAACAGTTAACACACTTAGCTACTAACTGAAAGGTTGGAGGTTTGAGTCCACCCAGAGGCACTAAAGAAGAAAGGCCTGGTGATCTACTTCCAAAACAATCAGTCCTCGAAGACCCTGTAAAGCACAGTTCTATTCGGACACATATGGTATTGATGTGAGTTGGAATTAACTCAACAGCTGCTGGTCAAGAGAAAACCAAAGGACAAACCCATGGCCGTCAAGTAGATTCTGACTCATAGTGGCATTATAAGACAGAGCAGAACTGCCCCATAGAGCTTCCAAGCAGCGCCTCATAGACCTGAACTTGAACTGCCAACATTTTGGTTAACACTGTAGCACTTAACCACTACACCACCAGGGTTTCCAAGACAAACTTCCCTAAAGGCAGCACATTACACTGTGCCACACCTGCAGCACAAGTACATTTGGAACTATTCATGATTCAAATACAATCGGACAACTGAGGAAAAACTGCATAAAGCTTTGGAAGTAAGAACCTTAGCAAATTTTTACTGACTTTTAAAGATAAATAAAAAAATTCATCAGCTCAGAGAAGAATGAATGCCTATTCACACACTGGCAGATCACATTCACTTGTTGCTGTTGCTAGGTGCCATAGAGTCAGTTTCAACTCATAGCAACCGTATATACAACAGAACACAACACTGCCTGGTCCCACGCCATCCTTAGGGTTGTGACTATACCTGAGTCCATTGTTCTAGTCACAGTGTCAGTCCATCTTGTTGAGAGTCTTCTTGTCTGTCATCGACCCTTCTCCAGGGACTGGACCCTCCTGATAACATGTCCAAGATAAGCAAGACAAAGTCTCACTGTCCTAGTTTCAAGGGGCATTCTGTCTGTACTTCTTTCAAGGAAGGTTTTTTGTTGTTCTTGTCCACAGTGTAATGAATATTTTTCAGCAACACCATAATTCAATGACATTAATTCTTCTTTGGTCTTCATTACTCACTGTTCACCCTTCAAAGGCACATAAGGTGACTGAAAATAACCACGGCTTGGGTGAGCTGCGCCTGAGTCCTCAAAGTAGTATCTTTGCTTTTTAACAATTTAAAGAGGTCTTTTAAGCAGATTCATTCAATGTAATACACTATTTGATTTCTTGACTCCTTCCATGGGCATTGATCATAGGTCCAAGTAAAATGAAAGCCTTGACAACTTCAAAACTTTTTTCCATTTCTTGTGATGTTACATATTGGTCCAGTTATAAGGATTCTGTTTCCTTTATATTGAAGTATAATCCATACTGAAGGCTGTACGTAGTCTTCAGTCTCCATCAGTAAGTACTTCTAGTCCTCTTCATTGTCAGCAAGGAAGGTTGTGTTGTGTCCATATTACAGGTTGTTAATGAGTCTTCCCTCAGTGTTGTGCAAGTCCAGCCTTTGTCAAGCAGCTGCCTAGCCGGTACTCGTGCCCCTTCACGTCCCCGTGCTTCCGTAACCCGTCTCCTCTCCATCCGGAAAGCCCTTATCGCTCCTTCCGCACCTGGCAAAAGCCTATTCATCTTCGAAGGCCTAGCTCAAACATTATCTTCTTTGAAAGCTTTCCAGAGTCTTCACCCAAATGTCTAGCAAAATTAGTCATGTATTTATCTCTTAGTACTCTGCTCCATCTCGAGCAGTGGTTACAGCGGTTCACTCACACACCACACTGTTTTACAGCTAGCCGCTTGTGCTCTGACTCCCATGCTAGACCGTAAGCAGTTTGAAGGGCACCGGCCCTGCGTAGTTACCCTGTGTTCCTAGTGCCGTGCGCTGTGCCTGGCACACAGTGTGCTGTCAGCAAATGTTGGTGAAGTTGACCTGACTGACTGGGAAAAATGCTGTTCTCAACTCCATAAAAGTGGTAAGGAAATCTATAACACAAGAACAATGTCTGAGTTCAATGACGTGTTGAATACAAAACACTGGCTTCAGTCCAGCGTGGAAGGAGCACTGGTGGCATGGTGGTCGCAGCGCTTGGCCACGAACCAAAAAGTCAGTGGTTTCAGTGTGCCAGCAGTTCTGTAGCAGTCTGCTTCCACAAAGACGTGCAATCTGCTTCCATAAAGATTTACAGCCTTGAAAACCCTATTGGGCAGTTCTCCTCTACCCTATAGGGTCAAAATGATTCAGAATCGCCTCAATCAGCAACAGTTTTCTGTTCCTGTGCAGAGCCCTGTACCTAATCAGATCACTAGAAGTTGAATGAATTCATTCACCCAGTAAAAATTATTTACTGCCATTGAATTGTACAGGTAGAAATTGCCAAGATAGATTATTTTTTGTTATGCATGTATTCACCACAGTAATAAAAAATGTTTAGATACTATGTCTCCAGTGCATCCTAGTAAACAAAATAAGCTATGATCCTGACCCTATAGAGTTTATGTCTTGAAGGGAAAAGACAGCTGAAGGTAGTAAATAAATATATCAGAAAATGTTAATGATAAAGGCCTGGAAGAAAACTAAACAGGGTGTTAATACATAAAATGTGGTGGAGAAGACTTCTTAGAGGAAGTAACAGAGATGACCATATAAAAGACCTTGGGAAGGCGCTCTCCGGGCTCTGCTGTAATAGCAAGAGCAAAAGTCCTGAGGCAGAAAGCAAGGTTGAGGTACTCAAGAGAGACAAAAAAAAAAAAAAGAAGTCTTTTTTAAAAATGTAGACAAATGGTCTACAATTTAATGTAAATTCATAGGAACAAGAATAGCTGAAAATAATTGTGAAAAAGAAAAATAAAATGGAAGGGACAAGTCTATCCAATTTAATGACTAACTGTATAGCTACAGTAATTAAGTATTGGTAGAAGGATAAGCACATAGATCAATGGAACAGAATAGAAATATACCCACATTAATATACTCAACTGATGAAGGACTAGAATCTATAATAAAGAGCTCTTAAAGCTCAACATTAAATTTTAAAAAAATCAATTAGAAATGGGCAGAAGTCATAAAGAGATATTTCACCAAAGAAGATATACAGATAGCTACAATCATGTGAAAAGATGTTAAACACCATTCACCATCAGGAAATTCAAATCAGAATCTCAATGAGAAGTTTAAAATTCATCAGAATGGCTGCAATTAAAATATAGTGATGACTCAATTTTAGAGAAGATGAAGAAAAACTAGATCACTCATACATTGTTTCTGGGGATGTAAAATGGCACAGCTACTCTGGAAATCAGTGTGGCAGTTTCTCAAATAACTGAATGTGCAACTATTATACAATCTTTTGCATCCCTTGGCATTTAGTCCAGAGAAATTAAGACAAATGCACACACAAAAATCTGTATATGAATGCTCATGGAGACTTTATTAACAATAGTCAAAAACTGGAAATACATACCCTTCAACAAATTTAAACAAACTATAATACATTCATACCACGGGTAGTACTTCTCAGTGAAAAGGAACAAACTGCTGGCCTGTGCAACCGCTTGGATAAATCTTCAGAGACCTGTGCTAGGTGAAGAAAAGCCAACACCAAAAGGTTACATGCTGTGTTAATCCATTTACATAGCATTCTGGAAATGGCAAAATTACAGAAATGGAGCACAGACTAGTGGTTGCCAGAGGCTATCAGAAGGCAGTAGGAGTGCAACAGAAGATGGAGTTGATACAAAAGGGGCAGCATGAGGGGTCCTTGTGGTGATGGAAATGTTCTGTACCCCGACTGTAAAAGCCAATACAGTATGATATTACACTATAATTTTGCAAGATGTTACCATTAGGAGAAATAGGATAAAGAATCTTGGGAGCTTTCTGCATTATTTCTTACAACTGCATATGAAATTCCAGTTGCGTCAAAATTTAAAAGACATACTTAAAAATTAAACATGGCCAAAACATTAATACATCCATCAAAATAAGTAGCACTTTGGAAAAATAAAATAAGAAATCTTTAAATCACTAGTCTTTGCTTTGGGCCAACCCCAGATCAGACCATCCTATGTCAACTCATTACAGAAGATGAAAAGCGTGGGGTGGGGGAGGCATCAAGGGAAGTCTTTTCCAAATTATTTTTGGGGCCTTTAAAAACAAGACTGTAGCTAGCGCCTATCTGTTGTTTTTACTAGAAGAGTTACTGTTTTCATCCATACACTATTCCATAAAAGTATTAACCCTGAGTATCTCTCAAAATCATCTGGAGCAATCCAAATGGTAATAAATAAACATACCAAATTTAGTTGGTCTTTGTAAGAGGCTTGCTATGACAGAGTTCCATTTATAGATTCTTTGATTTATACAAATTTTCCACTTAAGAGCTCAACGTGCTTTTATGTGACTCGTCCATCTCAAAATAGCAGTTAGGAAAATAGATTTCAAGAGCTGCTAAGCATTTAGCAGGTTCCCAAATTCCAACTGGTTGACCGGTACCTCACCCAAGATCACACTGCCAGAGCCAGGCCAACGTCTCCGTGATAACACCCTCAGCCCCAAACTCTGTTCACCAGTTATCCTACCGTAGAAGGCCTGTTCATAACTCTCTCAGTTGTTGCCTCCTGTGTAAGCTTTTCCCTCGTATCCTGTTCATTTATCTGTTGTTGTTGTTAGGTGCCATCCCGCTAATTGTAACTCACAGCAATCCTATGTACAACAGAATAAAACACTTGCCAAAATATTTACTATGCTTCAGCCTGTCATTGCAGTCACTCTGTCAAGCCGTCTCACTGAGGTTCTTCCTCTTTCATACACTGACCCTCTTCTTTACCAAGTGCCATATCCTTTTTATTTATCTAGGTCTTATCATCCCCCAAGGCCATCTCCTAAAGGAAGCCCTCCCTAAGGGCACCTGGCCCACAGAGATCGTCCCAGAAGCTCTCACAGCCTGGTCTACTTATTTGCTATTAATCATGTTTAAGTCCACTGTTGTGGCTAATGATGTCCAGCCATCTCACTGAAGGAGGGTCTCCCTCCTTTTTATTGACCATCTATTTTACCAAACATGATGCCCATTTTTAGCAACTGGTCTTTGCTGATGACGGATCCGAAGTAAGCAAGGACCAAGCAAGTCTTGGTGTCTTCTCAGAAACTTTTCTTTATTTCTTGTAATACTAGTGTGTTACACATGTTCAATTTTTACCAGGAACTCTAGATTCTCTAAGATCTATAAAAGGATGTTAGCTAACCAACATTACTAACAGGCTGTAGCAAGGGTGATATACTGGAGATTTTCTAAAGTCCTGAAAGAGAATGAAGAAGGAACATGCCTTTCTGCCTTCCCTCCTCTGAGTATTGCCATATCACTTACTTTTAACCTGAAAAACCTGGTGGCATAGTGGTTAAGTGCTAAGCTAAGTGCTAAGACTGCTAACTAAAAGGTCAGCAGTTCAAATCTACCAGGTGCTCCTTGGAAACTCTATGGGGCAGTTCTACTCTGACTCTGTCCAATAGGGTCACAATTGACTTGATGGCACTGGGGTTGTTTGTTTTTATTCTTTACCTTTTTTAAAAAACTACACTTACTATAGACCAACTTCTCCATAAAGACGCTTTCTTTTGATTCTTCAAAAGGTAGAAACAAGGCCACTCTTCTTATCTGCTCTACTGATCCGAATTTCCCACCTCCTAAATTCCACCTTGTATGTTTTCAAATGCGGTGGCATTTACATTCTATTCTAAAACCACAACTCGTCTATGCTTTGGCTCTAGATTTATTTGAAAAGTTAGAGATCAATAAACAGCACTTAAATCATTATGACTATGTAAATATTATTCTCTGCAGAGCCCAGTGGCATACTATGATTACATTTCTTTTGTTTAACCTATGTTTTTCCTGGAGTAGCTGCCCTTATTTTTCTTATATTAATTGCCTTCATTATAGCCTCCATTTTTTTCACCCTTTGGATTTTAACATGGGTTTTATTGAATTCACTTTTGTAGAGGGAACCATTTTTCACAGACCCCACCGGTCTCCCGCGTCCGTTCTCATTGCTCTCTAGCATGTCACAGAACTGTCATCCGAGGACTTCCCTCCATTGGTCTCTCGGGTTCCTGTATCCTATTCATTTTTTCCTTGACCTCACAGAGTATAGTTGTAACAACTGTCTTAAAGTCCTTCGTAATTCCAATATTAGATTGACCTTGTAGTTAGCATCTGTTAGTTGTCTCTTCCTTGATAATGAGTCATGCTTTCCTGGTTCTTTACACATTGAATGATTTGGGATTGTATAGGGAACATAGTGATTTTTATGTTGTGTAAGTGTGAGTTCTGTTAAATTTTTCTGAAGAATATCAGTTGTTTTGTCTTGTCCTGTTTTGTTTTAGCAAGCAGTCATCCCCACTGGGTTCAGATCACAGGTTCTGTCTCATCTTCTGCAGGTGGTGTTTCCAACATCTGTTCAATTTTTAAAGCCTTCATTGTTTGGGTGTACCCCACAGACACTCAAAGGTGCCTCTTCTGGGATTTGGGTGGTGGTTTATATTGCAATTTAGTCCTCCAATCTCTTACTATACATTTTGGGTCTGTTTCACACATGTGCAGTTTAGAGGTGAACCTGAGACTTACATCAGTTCATATGCAAAATCAGGACAGCCCCTATTACAGCTCTCTCCTCTCTTGGACTTGCCCATTCTTTCTGGTGACTCCTTTTCCCGGTTCTACTGGTCAGTAAGATGTTCCTCCCAAATGGGGTACAGATCTAGAACTCTATTAAGAGACTCGACTTGAAGGTCTGACATCCTCTAGGATCTCCTGAGAACATGGCCCTGGACTCGCTGCTAGCCCAGAAGTGAAACCAATACGAAGCCAACTCCAAAGACAAAAATTGGACTGGACTATATGACATAGAGTGATGCTGGTGAAGTATGAGCTTCCTGGATTAAATATATACACGAGGCTGTCAGAGCAGCTTCTCTTTAGAGGCGAGATGGGAGGGTGGAAAGAGGAGACAGGAGCTGGCTGAATAAATGCAGAAAGTACAGGGTGGAAAGGAGGAGCACGCTGTCACAGGGTTGGGAGAGCAGCTAGAGTCGCATAGAGGTGCTGAGGGGCAGTTTATGTGCTAAATTGAGTTGGATTGTAAACCTTCACTTAATTACAATAATTTTTTTTTTTTCAGAAAAGAAAGAAAAATGTTTCTGCCAGAGATTCACCTTCCTTGATCTTGCACAATTCTACACAATTCAGGCTGCCCTCCAGGTGAAGTGACAAGGGTCATGAAAAAAAAAATAACAGGGATGGGGCTACTGACACTAGCACACATTGTGGACCACAGGTGCCTTTCTCCTGGTTCTTCAGGCCAGAGAAACATGCCTGTCTTCCTTCTGGTTTTAGATGGCCACGTCACACTGCCACTGCGGTGGGCGGGAGGGCAGCCTCACAGCCCCAAGTAGGACTGTTCATGGGATACGGCCAGAAGAGAAAAAAAGATGAAAAATAGAACAGAAATTCTTCCCCCCATTTCCCCCGAACTCCACAGCTAACAAGGGTCCCTTTTCAAAGCCCTCTGACCAGACAGAAGGGTTGTCTCAGAGCTTTTGTTACCCATAACTGCTGTGCCACTCCACAAACTGAGCTACCCTCACATTAACACCAAGAAATAAATAAGGAAAAACAAGAATATAAAACTCACAGCCAGAGTTGTTCTTTGGGGGCCTGCTACCACTTCTTTTCAGGGGCCTCAGGTTTTCAGTTTCTGTCCTGGACTGTAATCACGGGAAGAAATGGGTTGTGGTGGCTTGTTCCCTCCACCTTGATCGTGGGCAGAAATCCATGTGTTCATTTCTGATCGTTTTCCCCATTCCTTTTTCTCCGCCTTCTCTTGAGGAATTCTTGCTTATTTATCAGACAGAGTCCTTCCTTGGTTCAAATCCTGGAGTGCTCA
Source organism: Heterohyrax brucei (assembly GCA_028571685.1). Classification (NCBI taxonomy): domain Eukaryota; kingdom Metazoa; phylum Chordata; class Mammalia; order Hyracoidea; family Procaviidae; genus Heterohyrax; species Heterohyrax brucei. Next base: position 107,262,475 of record CM053142.1, read on the forward strand.
GCTGCTAAGGGGAAGGTTGGAGGTTTAACTTGCTCTCAGAAACGCCTCAGAAGACAGTGGACAATTTCTTTCGAGACATCAGCCACTGAGACTCCTGTGGAACACAGCTGTACTCTGACACACACGGGGTCACCTCAACTGGTTTTCACTCCTCAGGTGTTGGATCTCCTGGAAAACTCGAAACCCCTAATCCTTACTCCCACGTGTCCCATTTTTGTTGTTCTACTGTCCGGAAGATAGTTGTGCTTCTAGCAATTTTACTTTTCACCAGTAGGCTAACAAATTTTTTATTTACAACTACGCATTTCTAGTCTCTGAGTGTTTTCTCAAAGCACCCTTCTCTTATATCGTGGACACGATAACCTCTCGAATCTCTCTGGGTTAACAATTAGAAGGTTCGAGAAGTTGGTTTATTTTTCTCCACTGTCTCCATCGCTTCTAGGATGATTTTTTCTCAGGGTCTGATGATCACTTGTCTATTCACATCATAAGGAACTTGTTCGCTAATCAGCTTCTCTCAGAAGGTGTGGGTAGAATGCCAGCTATTGTGCTTTGCACAGGAAATACAAATGTCTTTTGGGCGCCGATGCCCATATGCATGGCCCTGCTTCTCACCAAATAATTTGTCACCTTCTTCGGAAGAAAACCTTTCCTGATTCATTTTTGGGCTGTTTTCCTGAAATATTAACACCAGGCAGCCAGATACTCTTCACCTGAGGTGGGCTCACAGGGTGGGCTAATAAACAACATGGTTGTGGTGGTGGTGGTGGTGGTTGTTAGATGCTGCTGAGTCTATTCCTAGCCCTGGTGACTGTGCAATGGAACAGAACTGCTCTGTAGGGTTTTGTTAGATGTAAATCTTAAAGGAAGCAGATTGCCTGCTCCTCCTCCCGTGGAGCCACTGGGTGAGCTCAAACCACCATCTTTTTGGTTCGCAGCCAAGTGCTGAAATGTTCACAGCGCCAAAGCTTTCACTTAACTGCCCTGTTCACAACCCAATCTCACTCTTACCCTTTCCTGTATGGGTGTTGCTTAGTCTGGAGCATCTCAAGAGTTCTGGCACATAGAGTACCTTCCTCATCCTCCTTTACACAAGTTCTTTCCCATGGAGTGTGTAAGTACATCAAGAAACTCCTATCAAGGAAGTGGCTCATAAGTTTGTACAGGCTGGAACCTCCCCAATCCGTGCATCTGGCTGGTGGACCCAAGACTTGTAGGTCAGACAGCAGGGCTCTGGCTCGCAGGCTACAAAGACCAACGAACCCCAAGATCAGGAGACAAGACGGCAGATAAGCTGCTAATTCAGATCCCAGAAACTGGAAGTCAGCAACAGGACCCAGCTGTGGGATCCAGAGAGAGCAAAAGCACCCCCGCCTGGCTGTAAAGTTCATCTGAATTAAATGAAGGCCACAGCCCCAAGAAAATTCCCTTTCAACTGACTGGTTAGTCACAGTGGATATCATCACAAAGGTGATAACATGATCATACATTTTAATTTTCTGCTGTTGCTACAACAGAAATACCACAAGTGGATGGCTGTAACAGAAATTTATTCTCTCACCGTCTAGGAGGCTAGAAGTCTAAATTCAGGGTGCCAGCTCCAGGGAAAGGCTTTCTCTCAGTAAGCTTTGGGGGATGGTCGCTGTCACCAATCTTCCCCCAGTCTAGGAGGTTTTCTCAGCACGCACCCAGGGTCCAAATGATTTCCTTGCTCCTGGCATTGCTTTCTTGGTTGTATAAGGTCCCCATGTCTCTCTGCTTACTTCTCTCTTCTAAATCTTGAAAGAGATTGACTTTAAACAAAATCAAATCTTGTGAACTGAGTCTTGCCTTATTAACATAACTGCTGCTATTCCCATCTTATTAATTTCATTCAGGTAAGATTTATAGACATAGGAAAGTCAAATCAGATGACAAATACCGGCAATCATGACCTAGCCAAGTTGACACATATTTTGAGGTGACACAATTCAATCCATGACATTATATGACTGCCATACTACATCACAACTGCCAAATCACTGTGAATCATGGCCCCACCAAGTTGGCACACAACCTTAACAATCACAAGCTTGCTCCATCCTTGTTTTTCCAAAATGTCTTAATATCTCTCATTTCCTAATTCCCTGCTCCATTTCTCTCTCCTGTTTTTGCTTTACTCATTTTTAACCCTTTACTATCACTTTAGTAGAATCTGAGATGACAGAGGTACCCCTGAGGGGTGCAAATGGTTATTACACTCAACGACTAAGTAAAAGTTTGGAGGTCTCAGTGTTTCCAGAGGCACCTCAGAAGAAAGGCCTGGCAATCGATTTTCAAAAATTCAGCCACTGGAAACCCTTTGGAGCACAATTCTACTCTGACGCACATGGATTACCATGAGGCAAAATTGACTCAATAGCAACAGGTTTATGGAGAAAGGGTAAGAGAAAAACAAATGTCTTTAATCCACCAATTTTATCTCTCTTTATCTCTTAACTCCTAATTTATATAACACAACTTCTTTCTCTGTTTCATTTTCATTAGCCTTGTGAACCCACATCTAGGCTTTAAGCTTCTTAAAACAATCACTGTTTTTTACATTTCTGTTTTATCCCCTGAATATCTGGCACATTACTGAGTATACACTATTTGACTGATCATTAATCAAACAGTCTGTCAGTCTGTTGTACTGTGGGGGCTTGCATGTTGCTATGACGCTGGAATCTACACCACCAGTAGTCAGTTACTAGCAGGATCACCCATGGCAGACAGGTGTTAGCTGAAATTCCAGACTAAGAAGGAGCCTACTTCCGAAAAGAATTAGCCAGGGAAAACCTTATGAACAGCAGCAGAACATTACCTGATATAGCGCCACAAGATGAGCCCCTCAGGTTGCAAGGCACTCAGAAGGCGACTGAGGAAGATCTGCCTCTTTGAAGTACTGTCAACCTTAATAATGTGGATGAAATCAAGCTTCTGAGACCTTCATTTGCTGATGTGGGACATGGTTCAAGATGAGAAGAAACAGCTGCAAACATCCATTAATAATCAGAATGTGGAATGTGGGAAGTAAGAATCTAGGAAAATTGGAAATCATGAAAAAATGAAATGGAATACATAAAGGTTGTTATCCTAGGCACCAGTGAGCTGATGGATTGGTATGGGTCATTTTGAACCACACAGTCATGTGGTCTTCTTTACTAGAAAAGACAACGTAAGGAGGAATGCTGTTGCTTGCTAAATGTGAAGAGGACACGAAGCAATTACTGATGAAGGTCAGAGACCACAGCCTTCAGCATGGATTATACCTCCAACTAAAGAAAACAAAAATCCTCACAACTGGGCCAATAAGCAACATCACAATCAGTGGAGAAAGGATTTTGTTTTACTGGGATCCACAATCAACATCCCTGGAAGCAGCAGTTCAGAAATCAAAGGATACACTGCCTTGGGCAAATTCACTGAGCGAGATCTCCTTAAACTGTTTAAAAGCAATGATGTCACCTTGAGGACTAAGGTGGGCCTGACCTTAGTCAGGGCCATGGTGTTTTCAGTCACTTCATATGTATGCAAAAGCTGGACAATGAATAAGGAAGACTGAAAAGGAATGGATACCTTTGAATTGTGTTGGAGAAGAATATTGAATGTATCGTGGACCGCCAAAAGAACAAACAAATCTGCCCTGGAAGAGGTGCAATCAGTATGCTCCTTAGAAGCAAATATGGCAAGACTATGTCTCACACACTTTGGACATGTTATCAGGAGGGATCAGTCCGTGGAGAAGGACATCATACTTGGTAAAGTAGAGGGTCAGCGAGAAAGAGGAGAACCCTCAAGGAGAGGGACTGGCTCACTGGCTGCCACGGTGGTCTCAGACATAACAGTGCCTATGAGGATGGCTCAGGACAGGGCAGTATTTCTTTCGGTTCTGCAAAGGGTCACTACAAGTTGGAACCAACTTGGTGGCATTTAACATGTCATTAACAGAGGAACACTGGTGACGTAGCGGTTGAGCACTTGACCGCTAACTAGAAGGTTGGCAGCACGAAGCCACCAGCTACTCTGTGGGAGAAACATGTGACAGTCAGCTGCCCTAAGGATCCACAGCCTTGGAAATCCTGTGGGACAGTTCTGCTCTGTCCTACATGGTCTCTATGATTTGAAATTGACTGAATGGCAACAGGTTTTTGATATTTGATTGATGAACTGGTTGATTAAAAAGACATAGATTAATCTTATGAATTTGTAAGATGACCCCATTCTTGTCATTCAGATTTAACTTTTCATTAATGTTTCAACGCAGGAGATCCATAAGCACACTGCATAGTGGATTTCACAAAGTGCCATCCTATTACACGTGACAGCTTATAGGATGAGAGGAGTTAAGATTTCAGGCCCAAGACCCAAAATGAGACGAGCAGTGCCATCTGCTGGACGGAAAGGAGAAATACAGCACTTAAATACCAAGTCAGGGTAGGAAAAAAATAGCAGCCCTAAGTTCAACAAACGCAGTATTAAACAAAAACCAAACCCACTGCCATCAAGTCCATTCCGACTCACAGTGACCCTATAGGACAGAGTAGAACTTCCTCATAGAGTTTCCAAAGAGTGCCTGGCGATTCGAACTGCCAACCTTTCGGTCAGGAGATGTTAGCACTTTAACTACTACACCACCAGGGTTTCAAAAAGTAATATGCATCTATAGGATATCATCTTGCTGACCTATGGCTGGAGGAAGGGGAGTGGACGGAGAGGAGGGGAAAGGAGGCTGTTGGGAGGATGAGACATGTATGGAGCAGAGAGGAATAGTGTGCAGTCACCGGATAGGGAGAGCAGTGGAAGCTGCATATAGGGGGGCATGTAAATTTATATGTGAATGTACATTTACACTCAGTTATGTTAAATAAAAATAAAAATTAAAAAAAAGTAATATGAGGCGTATGCAAAGTTTAAAACAAGATCTTTGCTTCCTTCTAACAACTGTAAAGAGTAATCTAATTAGAATTAACAGGAGCATGATAGTAATGGAAATCTGAATCTTAATTCAGGTCATTTACAATGTTTTACTCAGTTATACATAAGGCTGTCGTGAGTCAGAAAAGACTCCACAGCTCCTAACAACAGTCAGGCAGAATAACAGACTCACAGAGTCTGCCAAGTTCATCCAAAGGGCCTCGTTTCCTCACATGCTTTTCTCTTTTTCTGAATTTTCACCAGGTTCAGATGACACAGGTTCTTTGTTCCCAGATTCCCCGTGGGTTAACGTTGTTGCATGATTGATGAGTGAGCACACCTTTGTTCAATCACATGTGACGAAAACCAGAGAGAGCAAACCCACACAGCAGCCCAACCTGGCAACATCTCAGTCTGTGAGGTGTGAGGTTTGCTCAACAGACTACACCCCCAAGTTTGACCATTTTGAAGGACTTACTTTGATTCTGACTCACAAGCATTTTCTGCATTCTGTGTGCTTACTTTTCCAGTGATTGACCTTTCTCAACGACATGTCAGAAATAAAGACGTCAAAGAAAAGGATACTATGTTTGGTAAAGTAGAGGGCTAACAAACAAAGGAAACCCTCAATAGGATGAGGTCACAGAATAGTCACAACAGTGGACCCAAACATGCCAATGACCATGACAAAGGCACAGGACTGCACAACGATTCATTCTGTTCTGTCACCATGGTTGCTGTCAACTGGACAGCAACTAACAACATGTTTGCTGGGTTTTCTGCTTCCCTCAGGAAGATTCTCCCTCTGTTCTGGGAAACACAATCTGTGAGCCCTATCAGTATGGGGCAATTCGGCTCTGTCACATAGGGTCATCACTGTGAGTCAGAATCAAGTTGACAGCAATGAGTCTGGTTTGGGGTTTTGTTTGTTTGTTGTTTGTCTTTTGCTGTTTGCTTGTTTGAGCAGATCTAAGGTTAGTGCTCACCCACTCTGCTGAGGAAGTCCCGAAAACAGGGAGTACTCACAGAACGAACGCTTCAGTCTGAGATGCTGGGCCTTCATGGCTAAGGCCCATCTTCACGAGCACTCGGTGGCTCCTTGGGAGACTGTTCCAACACATCAGGAGCTGTTTGCTTCCTCTGGATTTTGACCCAGATGGTAGAGAATTCAGGACTTGAGGGGGCACTGCAGTAAGGAGCGAGTCAGTGGACGCCAGGAGCAGTGCAGCCTGGCTTTAAAGTTCCCTGTTCTGTCTTGTAATCTTCCAGTGGCATCTTCAAGTGTACTGCAAACTCTCATTCCACCCTGCCTTCTAGTACAAGCTAAGTTTGGGAGGTATCTTAGTGACCTAGAACTGCTGTAACAGAAATACCACAGCTGGGAGACTTTAGAGAATATAGATTTATTTTCTCATAGTTCTACAGGCTAAAATCCAAATCAAAGATTCTCTCTGTGACCTGCCTCCTACTTTCTGCTGTCTGCCAGCAATTCTTGTCCTTCCTTGGCTCCTGTCAGTCCCCCAATAACTGTGTTTCAGTGTCTGCTCTGCCCTTTTCATACCTCAGAAGTGATTAGGTTTAGAGCTCATCCTACTCTGGTGTGGTCCAATCAACATAATAAAAGAAACTCTACTTACGATCAAAGCCACAGGTATAGGGGCCAAACTTCATTCAATACAGGCTCTTAGGGGATAAAATTCAGTTCATAACAAGAGGGTTAAGCAGCCCCAGGGAGGAGCAGAAGCCCAGAGAAGAGGTGACAGGGAGGCCATAGCAAGGAAGCCTGGGGCAGCTGTCAGGAGAAAAGAAGAGCCAGGATGGGTTTGTACCTAGACGTGTACATGGGTAAACACGCCGTGACATAGGTAGGACACAATAAGAGTAATGTAGTAATGTCTTCACAAGAAGGAAGTTCAGACTCTGTTTGGGGGCATCAAAGGAAAGAATGGCCCCCAGAGCTAGTCTTCGAGGCTATCCTGGCTACGTGCATGTCAGTCAGTTTCACTCTAGTACTGTCTTTGGATTTGGCATCTTGTTTCCCGTGTTTTGGGAGCTTCAAGGTGGCTTTGTTATTCGGTGGCATAGTGGTTAAGTGCCACAACTGCTAACCAGAATGTCAGAAGTTCAAATCTACCAGGTGGTCCAGGGAAACTCTGTGGGGCAGTTCTACTCTGTCTATCGAGTTGCTAAGAGTCAGAATCAACTCAACAGCAGTGGGTTTGCGTTTTTTTTGTTGTTGCTGTTGTTTTAGGAGCTAAAAGGTGGGTTGGAGCTCCTTACAGTGTCCTCCTGAGCCTCATCCTGGACTGGCCACATTTGCGTCATTCCTGAGTGTTTTAGTCAGCTAGGGCTACTCTACAGAATACCACAAGTGGATAGATTTAGCAGAGGAAAGTTTATTCTTACACAGTCTGGTAGGCTACAAGTCCGAATTCAGGGCGTCCGCTCCAGGGGAAGGCTTTTCTTCTGTCAGCTCTGGAGGAAAGTCCTTGTGTTGTTATCAGTCTTTGGTCAGAGAGCCTCTTGGTGCAGCAACCTCAGGTCTCAAGGATGCACTCTACTCCTGGTTGCTTTCTTGATGGTGTAAGGTTCCCCACTCTCTGCTTGCTTCCCTTTCCTTTTATCTCTTGTAAGAGAAAAGGATAAAGAGTGGTGCAAGCCACACTCCAGGGAAACTCCTGTTACAATGGAGCAGGGAAGTGACATTAGAAAGGGATTTACAGTCTCATGTTAACCCTCTTTGTAACATACAGCACAGGAGAATAAAAAACAGAGGGCAATCACACAATATTGGTAAATCATGAAGCAACTAAATTTCTATATATACTTCTGAAGGGAGATCAATTCAGTCCTTAACACTGAGGCAGAGCTCTATCAGGTACCTAGCACTGAAGGTGCTGGAGGTTTATGGGTACTTACTCCAAGGTCGTGAGCCTGCATCTCAGCCTCTCCAAGCTCCAGTCAGGCAAAACCTACAGGCTACAGGAAGTGAGCAAGCCATATCTACCTTTCTCTCCCCTTTCCCTACTTCCCCAGTTAAACAGCCCTTTTCATTTCTGCATTACCCTAAACCTCGCCTTGACTTTGGCCTCCCAAAACCTGCCCGCTCAGACCCCACAGGCAGTCCACTAACCGATCCTCCTCTGGCTTCCCTTTCTTAATAAAATTTGTCTGATTCCCATTCCTTTGGAGTCCTCTTCTCCAGGGAATAACAGTGATACGGGTTTTGAATAGATAAAATCATCTCTGCTAGGGGTGGCAATTCTAATCTCAGACAAAATCAATTTTAATGTCAAATCCACCATCGTGGACAAAGATGGACACTATTTATTGCTGAAAGGTACAGTACACAAGCAAGACTTAACTATATTAAACATTTATGCACCTAATGTCAGAGCACCTAAATATGTCGAAGAAACACTGACTACGCTCAAAAGAGAGTTAGATGACTCCACAATAATAGTGGGAGACTTTAACACTCCACTCTCATTACTAGACAGATCATCTAGAAAAAAGCTCAGTAAAGATACAGAAGACCTCATTGACACAATTAACCAACTAAACCTCATCGATATATACAGAACTTTCCACCCATCAGCAGACAACTACACCTTCTTCTCCAGTGCACATGGAACATTCTCCAGAATTGACGACATGATAGGCCATAATGCAATGCTCAACAAAATCCATACCGTTGAATTACTAGAAAGCATCTTCTCAGATCATAAAGCCATAAAAGTTGAAATCAATAGCAGAAAAAACAGAGATAGAAAGTGGAACTCTTGGAACCTGAACAACATCTTGCTCAAGAAAACATGGGTTATAGAGGAAATCAGGGATGAATTAAAGAAATTCATGGATTCCAATGAGAACGAAAACACTTCCTACCAGAACCTATGGGATACAGCCAAAGCAATGCTCAGAGGTCTGTTTATCTCCATAAATGCACACATCTGGAAGGAAGAAAGAAACCAAACCAAGGAACTAACTCTACAGCTTGAACAAGTAGAAAGAGAACAACAGAGGAACCCCTCGGGTACCGGAAGAAAGGAGATCATAAAGATTAGAGCAGAGCTAAATGAATTAGAGAATAGAATAACAATTGAAAAAATTGAAAAGACCAAAAGCTGGTTTTTTGAAAAGATCAACAAAATTGATAAACCACTGGCTAAACTTACTAAAGAAAAGCAGGAAAGGAAACAAATAACCCAAATTAGAAATGAGAAGGGAGTTGTCACCACAGATACAACAGAAATCAAAAATATCATAACAGAATACTATGAAAGACTGTACTCTAACAAATTTGAAAACCTAGGGGAAATGGAAAAATTCCTTGATTCATACCACCTACCTAAATTATCACAACGTGAAGCAGAACAACTTAATAAAATCATCTCTGCTAACGGACCAATTAACATATTACCCCTTTCAAATTATAATAATTCCTGGACCTCACTAAAAATGTTTGTCTCCAAGAGGTCTATGCCAAGATTTTCAAGCATTCCAGTAGGCCAGAGGGGAGATGCATTTCCTAAAAGGACCTCTGTCTAATTCAGGGCCAGAGCTGAGGACATGATCAAGCCTGTAAGCAAGGAGAGCTCCCACCATTGCCAGACTCCAGCGATAATGTCATCCTAGGTCTTGAATTGTTGCTGTTGTTAGGTGCCTTCGAGTCGGTTCTGATTCATAAACATCATATGCCCAATGGAACAAACACTGCCTGGTCTTACGCCATGTCCACAATTATTTTTATGCCTAAGCCCACTGTTCTTGCCACTGTCTCAATTCATCTCACAGAGGTCTTCCTCTTTCTCACTGACCCTCCACTCTACCAAGCATGACGTCCTTCTCCAGGGACTGATGTCTCCTGACAACACGTTCGAAGTACATAAGACACAGTCTTGCCGTCTTTGCTTCCAAGGAACACTCTGGTTGTAGTTCTTCCAGAACAGATCTGTTGGTTCTTTTGGCAGTCCATGGTGCATTCAACATTCTACTCCAACACCATAATTCAAAGGGATCAACTCTTCTGTCTTCTTTGTTCACTGTCCAGCTTTTGCGCACATGTTGTGCAATTGAAAATACCATGGCTTGTGTCAGGTGTACCTGTCTTCCAGGTGACATTTCTGGTGAATTTCAGGTTATTAGGCCTAAAATCACCAGCTGGAGGAAGTACAGCCAAAATACTCCTGAGAAGTGAGGACGGTGACACTTCATCTTGTTTACTTTGGACAATTCATCAGGAAAGAGCAGTCACTGGAGAAGGAAGTCATGCTTGGTAAAAGACAGGGTCACTGAAAAAGAAGAAGAACCTTAATGAGATGGATTCATCCAGTAGCTGCAACGATGAGGTCAAGCGTACCTACTATGGTTGGGATGGCCCAGGACCAGGCATTGTTTCCGCCTGTCAAACGTAAGGTCCCCACAAGTCAGAGGAGACTCAGTGGCATCTAACAACAGCAACAGAGCTGAAATCAGGTTGGCATAAGCTTAGCAGATTTATTCCAAGCTAGAGCAATAGAATGGCACTTCAGTTTGTTCTATGTGTTGCTAGACAAAATTATGGATCAGTTCTTTCCTTTGGTCTTCCCATCACCCTGCCCAATGGGCAATAACTCATCCCAAAGAATTCACAGACAATTGTCACTCGCAAAGGGCTTGGAGCAAAGTGCAAAAAAGTGAGGACTGGACATGATAGAATCTGCGGGAAGTCAGTACTGGATAAACAAACCAGTGACCCCAAAACTGTGACAACTTCCTGATCTAGTGTTGGATTTTTGCCAGTGCAAATACACTACTTTACCATAGTCCAGGACAGGCCTTACTAACTGGAAACCCTGGTGGTATAGTGGTTAAGTGCTATGGCTGCTAACAAAAAGTTTAGCAGTTTGAATCTACCAGGCACCTGTTGGAAACTCCATGGCGCAGTGCTATTCTGTCCTACAGAGTTGCTATGAGTTGGAATCAATGTAACAACAGTGGGTTTAGTTTTTTTGGCCTTAATAATTAATTATAGATTTTGCTCTGGTATTACAGAACATTAATATTCAGTTAATCTCAATAAATACCCAAATCCCCATATTTTATTAATGAAATGGATCTCATAAAATAAACCTCAAAACAATTTATTGATACTGGAAACTGAGAGGCAGGGTAACTACAGGGGAAATCTCTGTAAACTGAGAGAGCCCTAGTGGTGCAGTGATTAAGAACTATGGTTGCTAACTAAAAGGTCAGCAGTTCACATCGACCAGACTCCATGGAAACCCTGTGGGGCAATTCTACTCTGTCCTATAGGGTTGCTATGAGTTTGGAATCACCTGGACAGCAATAGGTTTCAGTTTTTTTAGTTTGAAAGTTAACTGATAGTTAAAATGGACCCCAGTATCATACACATCTAGCCCATTACCCACCACACACACACACACACCCCTCTGTACTGAGGAAGAGCTGTTCTTTCCACAGTCCTTCTTAACTCCATTTTTGTGACATCTCTTCCTCTGCCAAGATGAGTCTGATCTTCAGCTGAAACCCAGGTCCCTTGTACTAAAGTGTTAAAAGGGCGTGATTTGCTCTCATACATACCGTACAAGTCCCTAGGGAGACCCTTGTGACACACTGAAACAGTGACTCTCCTTCATTTAGGGAGAGGAACCTACCGACACACCCACGGAAAGGCATTAGTGTTGAGGTGCGCTCCCTGTCTAGACACTCCCCATGATCTCGCAGCCTCCTGACCAGGAGCAAGGCTAAGGTGGCCACCAGGAAACAGATCTAAAGGGCTTGTATTGTTGTCGTTGGAAACTCTGGTGGAGTAGTGGTGAGGTACCACCTCTGCTGTCCAAAGGGTCGGCAGTTCAAATCCACCAGGCGCTCCTTGGGAACTCTATTGAGCAGTTCTTCTCTGACCTCCAGGATCACTATGAGTTGGAATTGACTCGATGGCAGTGGCTTCTGCTTTGGGTTGCTGTTGGGTACCTTTGTCAATTCTGACTCCTGAGACGCAGCACAGCTTCCCCACAGGGCTTTCATCTTGACAGTGGCAGATTCCCAGGTCCTTCTCCCACGGAACCCTGGGTAGGTTCAAACCACCAATCTTTTTGGTTAGCAGCCAAGTGCTTCACCATGACTTCACTAGGCCTCCTTAACAGGGCCAAAATAAACACTGATCTCCTTACTTGGGTGCTGGCTTTCCAAGGCCATACCACAGTGACATACAGAGGAGGCCTCCAGGATCCATCTGTTGGCTGAAAGAATAAAGGAACTAAGGAAGCACCAGCTATCAACAAGCTGTGTCTGCTTCCTTTAATCACGTGCTCTTCCAGGTTTTAATACTGGAAAACATAATCAAAGACGAGTCCTTTATCTTTGCTGTATGCCCTGGAAGGAAATTTATGCAACATCTACCTAAGTAACTAAAATTCACTTTCATTGTCTTACTGCTATCAGTGTCCTTGTCATGTACTTGCTGCTATCTTCTGAAGATCCAGCAGCTGGCAGTAACACCAAAGAAAAGTCAGCCACCATCCATACTTCAGTCGTTGTCTTGTGTTGTTCTGTTGTAGTGTAGGTCACTACAGCACAGAGGGAAGAGCATGACTGTCTAAGTTAGACTAACTTCTGCTTGATCCTCAGCTTTGCTGGCCATTCTCTATCTCTGAGTCTGTTGAAATAATGTAAACAAAGCTCCTGGTACAGAGGCTAGCACACTACCAAAACTCACTGCCATGGACTGCAACTCACAGCGATCCTATAGGACAGAGTAGTGCTGCTCCACAGGGTTTCTGAGAGTGCCTGACAGATTTGAACTGCTGACCATTTGGTTAGCAGCTGAACTCTGAAGCACAACACAACCAGGGCTCACTGGTAGGGTGTATCTTAATGGCAGCTCTTAGGGGCCCTATGAGGCCCTAGTCGTAGGCATGGTGGTTAAGATCTCAGCTGCTAATTAAAAGGTCACAAGTTGTTCAGTTCTTCTTTGTCTTATAGGTTCATTATGCATCAAAACTGACTCCACGGTACCTAACAGCAGGAACTCTACAGGACAAAATATTAGTGTCCCAGAGGGTTACCAAAGAGCAGCCGGTGGATTTGAACTGCTGACTTTTTGGTTGGCGGCTGGGATTTTCCACCACTGTGTCACCAGGGCTCCATAAGTGGTAGCCACTGTCATCAGTTCTCCATAAATGGTAGCAGAATCAATTTGATGGCACAGTGTTATCACTACATCTACTTGAATTTCTACAATTCATAAGAGAGGCTCCCATGTGGGAAGTAGAAAATTACGTCCCAATTCCTTTCCACACCCATTTGGAATTCAAGAAACGTTTGAAGAGTACTCACAACACCATGCTGTAAGAGAGAACGAAAATAATTCTCACTGGCGATGAAAAGGGCTTTAATGTTCAGGCAAGTACTTTGAGCCAAATGTCAGAGGCTTTTCACCTGGTTATCTCTTTCTATAGAGCTTACATCCATTCATCCATATATTCAACATAGTTATTCACTTTCCTTTTCCAAATTTTTCCTTCCCCTTTAACTTAACCAGATGTTTTTTCAATGGTATTGCCAATTCTGTTCATATTATGTGCCAAGTACTGACCTTTGGAAGACACCTCAGAGGAAAAAAAAAGGCACATTTATAAACCCACTGAGACATACACTGATTCTAGTTCTCACTGAATCTACATTCCATGGGTCTGTGATGCTAAACATTGGTGCAGTCAAATTGTCCACATCATTATGGGATTTCATAAGAGGGTATCTGATAGAGGTTTCTGGAACTTGCACAGAGTTCTGAGTTATGCCACTATTTGCATGATTTGGGGCAAGTAATTTAACCTTGCCAACCTCTGTTTCACTGTCCAGAGTAATACTTGCCCTAAATACCTAACTGGATAGTCCCAGGGGTCAAATAAGTACATCAAGTGAAAGTGTCAAGAATCTACTGTAGAAGCCATGTTGCTGAACATGCACCAATTCAACCATTTCCACCTTAGAGTTCAGTAACACTGACTACATTCTTCAAGTTGGGCAACCTTCTCACTCTCCTTTTCCGAATTATTCCTCCCCCTTTAACATAACCAGATGCATTTTAAATGGTAATGCCAACTCTGTTCTGGTACATGATCAGTGGACTGACTACATCCTCCTCCTCATCTAGTTCTCCTACTCTGGCAGTAGAGTAGTTGTTTTCTTAATTCCTTTTGAAGACAAGATTAACTCAGAGACCCTTTACCTTGCTGTTCACATGGATCACACACTAACAACTGTCTGGACTTTACTCCCTGTTCAGTTCAGTGAACATTTATCTAGGGCCTGTGCTGCTCTGTGCTCTGTGCTGTGCATCTCAGTCTCTCATGCTGCCAGACAACAAAATGCAGTGAGGTACTCAGTGTGGAAAGAGAACTGCTTTTCCTGTTAGGCACTGCTGAGCAGGTTCCAACTCATAGTGACCCACTGTGACAGAGTTGAACTGCCCAGGAGGTTTTCCAAGGAGCAGCTGGTAGATTTGAATTGCTGACCATTTTTGATTAGCAGCCAAGCTCTAAACCACTATCCCACCAAGGCTGTGGAAAGACAATTATGAGTCAGCAACTTACTAGTGCAGGTGAATTGTTTCATTTTACTAAATTGGTGAAGTCACTAAAGTGCTTGTCTGCCAGCTGAATGGTCACCAGTTGGAACCCACCAGCTGCTCCAAGCAAGAAAGCTGTGGCAATCGCTTCCATCAAGATTGCAGGCATTGAAACCCTAGGGGCAGTTCTGCTCTGTCCTATAGGACCTCTATGGGTTGGAATTGAGTCTATGGCAGTGGGCTTGGTTTGTTGATCTTCACTTATTAGTGGCTACAAATCTTATTACTAATGACAGTCTTCAGGGACCGCCCTCACTGTTTTCCAAGGCACGTACCCACCTTTATTAATCTGCTCACTTTATCCTGATTTCCCTGCCCCGCGCCACCCAACAATGCCCCCAATTTTATGAAACTACACTTTCCTCCACCATCAGCACCGGAGTCATTTGTGTGCCCACTGACTGTGGCAACTGAGCAGTACGCAGTAGATTAAAACAGGCCAGCTAGAACTTGGGCATGTTTTCCTTATGTGTATTGTTCCCTGAGAAAGTAAGAAACAAAAAGAATTCTAACAAGGTCTAAATAATGAGATTTATCCATGCTGATGACAAGAGTACTCCCTTTGTTTTCTTGCTTTTTTGTTGTTGTTGTTGTTTCTCTCTGACCTCTCATGCTGGCATTTCAAAAGGATGCTGAAGTGTCAATGCAGAAAGTACGTGATCCTCCAGGGCACAAACTCTACTGCTGCCCTCCCCGAGAAGCCCCCTGAATGAACACACACTCGGCCTTCCTTGTACCACTCAGGAACCACTATCTCAAAACTTGGCACACTACCATTTTGCTGTCCTTATGGCATGATGGTTAAGTGCTATGGCTGCTAACCAAAAGGTCAGCAGTTCAAATCCACCAGGTGCTCCTTGGAAACTCTATGGGACAGTTCTACTCTGTCCTACAGGATCACTGTAAGTCAGAACTGACTCAATGGCAATGGGTTTGGTTGTTTAATGTACCTTACAGAGGGGTAGTGATAGCTTACTGGTAGAATTCTCACCTGCCATGCAGAAGTCCCAGGTTTGATTCCCAACCAATATACCTCACACACAATCACCACTTGTCTATCAGTGGAAACCTAAACATTGTTATGATACTCAATAGGTTTCAGCTGAGCTTCCAGACAGAGATGAACTAGGAAGAAAGGCTTGGTGAACTACTTCCAAAACTCAGTCAATAAAAATCATATGGATCACACTGGTCAGATCCTATTGTGCATGCATGGGGTCACCATAAATTGGGGTCACCTCCACAGCAAGCTAGTACCATGGACCTCTGACCGTCCCTGGGTGGTGCCAATGGATATACTGGCTGAATTAAGTCAAAACTCAGTTCAGAATAATAATGTCTCATCAATGACAACACACCCATTCACTGGAAGAATGTTTGCACTAACAATCACCTTATTATGAAATAGATTTTCTAGTATTAGGGAACCAAGGTAATGCTCCAAGTACTATATTTGAGAATAAAAACTTCAACTGTATTATTTCCTAACTAGTAAATAAATTCTGTACTTAAGGACCCTGAATGCACTTCCCTTCTGTGCTTGTGATCCTTCCCTTCTTCAGAATACTGTTCAACAGTTACCCCTCACAAAAGCTTTCTTGAATAAACCTGTTTTCTCCAAATTTTGCATCTCCTTAAGACACTTCTCAAAGTAACAAGAATCTTGATTCAAACTAGCTTAAATAATAAAATTCCATTCTGTAAAATGATACACGTATACAAAGGCTGAGAACGGAAAACAGAATGACAAAGCAAAAAAAAACAGTTATGTGTCAGAGGGCAAAACTATTTACTGCTTTCTCTACAGTACCTGAAGTTCAGGCCTCGTCCTCCTTGTCTAATCTTCAGTATCAACAAGCATTTGAATGAAGGACTCTGAATCACATTCCCTTCCTCTGTGGTTACGACCCTCGCCTTCTTACAATACTGCTCAACACTCCTCACAAAGCCTTTCTTGGATAAACCTCTATTTTCTTCAATTTTTGCATTTCATTAAGACACTTCTCAAAATAACAAAAAACTTGAGTCAAACTAAGTAATAAAGGGAATTATTGGCTCAAGTAGTGAAATGTTACAAGGCCGGGGTAGCTAGAGAGCTGAGTTTTCCCCATTTCCTCTGCACTCCCTTTCTCAGGCAGGTGTCTCATGGTAACAAATAAGACTGCAGCAGTTCCACACCTTACATGAAGCTAGAGGAGAATACACATTTATACTCTGGAATTTACTTTCTTTTTTTTTTTAAATCCTGTATGTGACCTCATGGGGTCTACCCATCCTTGCAGCCAGGCAGATGGAATGCACTGACCGGCTTAGGTTGACTTGTGTTCACTTTTCCCAAAGCCCTGTGGACGCACAAATTGGCACTGCAGGCGCAGGCAGACTGGATGCAGGGGAGGCAATTGATAAATGTCCATTACCACTTTCATGCCACTAACGCAGTTAAAGAAGCAAATTATTCTTTAAAAAAATACCAAGCCCACTGCTGTAGAGTCAGGTCTGACTCACAGGGCCTATCGATTTATCCCTATTGCCTACATCTTATATAGTTACTATACAATAGAAAATTCAGAATGACCTGGAAACTTTGCAAAAAGACTCCCCCAGTAGTGCTCACTATACTAGTGTAATGATACTACAGTAGTATTAAAATTTTTTAAGTCAGTATAAAATCTTCTGCTTAACCTCCAATTAATTACCCAGACAATATGACTTCAGATTCTCAGATTAAGTAAGGTGATGCTTTTTACCCACAGCCACAATCTCCTCTCACTGTATTACTTAAAAAATTTAACACTTTTTAAATATAAAAAGCATTTCGACAAACCAAAATTGGCCCACGCCAGGACCAGACAGATCATCCCTCTTGACATAAAAAGGGAGGAGTGAGGCTTAGAAAATTCAGAAGCATTTCAGAGGGTATTAAGATTAAAAGTGAAAGCCTTCCTTCCACCAGCCTTTTCCCCCAAGATAAGTCATTCTTAATCTCATGTCCACTCTTCCAGGAATATTTTCGATGCACACAGCAGTGTATTTATGTCCTTTTAAAATCTTATCAAGGTCAAACTACACACTGAGTTATGAATCTCTGACTACACAAATATGAGGCAAGTGTAAGTGACAGACAATGATCTACCCTCAACAGTAAAATGAAAAGACAAGGCTGAATGTATGACTTACTGTGGTAGAACAGGGCTATCCTGGCCAGGCAGAGCTGACTGCTGATTTTATTCAGGATTTTTCACAGGTGTGGAATTAAGGCTTGGCTAACATTCAGAGCTATCAGTGAATTATATCTGTAGAAGATGATTATTCAAGTGGGCCTATTTTTGACTGGCTGGCTCTCAGAAGTGTTTATTAGAGAAAATTCATTCCTGACTGGCCCACTTTCAGAAACCAGTGGTCGACACTAATGGGTTACCTAGGCAAAGAGTGTTCATTGAGCTGCTGATCAACTGAACAGTTTTAAAACTGCTTCCCACAGGCACTTGTTGCCATAGCTACAGGACAATCAGGCTTTTCCTACACTCATAGAAATCCTTTTTTTCCCTTAGTAACTAGAAAATAGTAACAATAATTGCTATTTTTTTTAGTGCTTCCTTCGTGCCAGCATGTGTACTGCCAGGCATATGGAGAAACACGTTGTCACTGTTTTTATGCATACAAACTATATGCATGCTGTCACGTGTGTATAAATTCTACACATGCATCTGTGCAAGCTGTACTTTGGACTGCCTTGGCCACATAGAATAGTGCCAAAAATGCATCAAAGACTACTCACATTCCACTTGCCACCTAATAGTGCAAACAAAACCAATCTATAAGACACTGGAAAATGGATGCAGGAAAACAAGAAAAGAGATAGCAACGAAAATGGGCATGAGCGAGAACCAAGGAGAGAAAAGAGTGAGAAGACCAAATGGAGAACAAGAGGAAGGGGCCCTGAAGGTGGCAAGAAGGAAAAGAGGACAAGGAACTGTAATGAAGAAGCCTACTTAACCACTCCAAACAACTCTCCCTGGGAGGTGTAAGTGCAGCTGTTTCTCAACTTATCCACACGGTTAGGTTTCAACGCTGGGTCATTACACAAAAACAGAAGATGACCACATCATTACATCACTGCCAAACCACATCATGACCTAACTCCCAAACCACTGAGCATCACGGCCCATTCAAGCTGACACAGAACCATCACAG
The DNA here is from genome assembly GCA_028571685.1 of Heterohyrax brucei. Classification (NCBI taxonomy): domain Eukaryota; kingdom Metazoa; phylum Chordata; class Mammalia; order Hyracoidea; family Procaviidae; genus Heterohyrax; species Heterohyrax brucei. Next base: position 107,281,241 of record CM053142.1, read on the forward strand.
CCAGCATTACTTTCACCTCGTACCTCAGCATTTGTTACTGTCACATGTACGCTGTCAATGCACAAACGACATTTTTTATTATTGTCATAAATGCAAAATGCTGGCTAACAAGATGATTGGTGAGAAGTAGGTGTATTCTTTTTGTAAAAAGGTCCTGTTACGGATATACAGCTCCCCCCAGCCACCATCCCTGTATATAGCCTGACTTAGAGAAAGTGGCCTATATTCCTTTCCTGCGTCCACTCCCACCTCTCATTCTCAATACTCTGCTATATGTATTGCTTGTTCCTAAGATGCCACTGAAAGCCACTCTTGGCAGCGGCCAATGCCCTCATTTTGCCAAAACTTCAAACCCTTTTCAGTTCGTTTTACCCGACCGCTCAGTAGCATTTGATATCTAACACTCCCTTCCCTTGGGATCAGTGGAAAAATGTGGACCTGTACCAGGCCTCTATTCTCCTAACTACACACTAACTGACATCTTTTCACTCTATTTATCTACATAGGGTGGTGCAAATGGTCTGCACTTAACTATGAACCTAAAGGTTGGTTCAAATTCAAGTGTCGCTGTTGAAAAAAGGCCTGGCCACTTGCTTCAGTGAAAGAATACAGCCAAGGAAATCCATGGAGTTAGCATGAGTCGAAATCAGCTCTACATTTCTCATGCAATCTCATCCAATCCTAAGGCTTCAATTAGATACTTTTAACTCTCCAATCCAAATCACCCACCCAAATCTGCCTAAATGTCCCAAGGGATCATGAATCCAACAGACCCCAACGGGAACCTTTCCATCACTGCTGTGTCCCACTCAAGTTTCTACCTTATAGACTGTGTCACCACCTAGTATGAATTCGTGATACAACCAATGTCCTAGGGGAAAATATCTGGGCATGATTCTTAACACCTCTGCTTCTCAACTTGCTTTCCACCCCCAATCTGCAGTCCACACGCTCACCATCTTGCACAAATCAAGAAGCATTCATGTTATGCCCTCAAAGTATAGTCTTCACAAAGACTACAGTGTGAAGAGGTACTCCTTGGAGTTATGCCCTGAAGGGCAACTCTAAATCCACCAAGTCTTACCCATCCAACTTCCTAGTATTTCTCCATTCTGACTACTTCTTTCCATTCTCATAGCTAGTCCTCTAGTTCTGCCTACCATATTAATTACCCAGAAAGTCTTCTAACAAGTTTCCCTGCCTCCAGTCGCCACTATCCAACAGTGCTTCCCACAGTAGCCAAAATAAACTTATAATACGAAGTAGATGGTTACACTCCTAATAAACTATCACTACCTCCCTAGTTCTCTAGGAATAAAGTCCAAATATCTCACATGCTTTTCTCTCCAGTCTCATCTGTTACCTCTATCTAGTTCCCATGCTATGCTCAAACTAAAGTTAATCCAAACTGTCTTGCACTTTTCTATCCGCTATTGCTGCTATTTCCCATGATCCGCTGATGTTACCCATCATGGTCATATTCTGTTTGCCTGTTTCTTTGTAATCCTCTAACCCACTTGCAGCTTTCTGAGGGCAGAAATCATGTTTACTTTGTTCATTTTTGTACTGAGTGCATATATAAGTACCTGGCACTTTCTACATGCACTCAATAAAGATTTGTTAAAGTGATAAATGAATCAAACAAGCTTCATTAACATTACTCATTAAGTTTTTTCACTATTACCTGAAACAACTCCGAATGTCAATCATGTAGAAGGAATTCTAAAAAAGTAAAGTTAGCCTTGGTACCATGCTCAGAAATGTCTTCTGATACCAGATCATGGAATTACAGACTGGAAATAAAATCACTCTCAAAGGCACTAACACAAATGACTGAAATGGTGAGGAGCTACGAAAAACCCACTGATCGGTGTACTGAACTTAGTGCAAGTAAAGAACAAAAGATTGCAATAACGCCAATAAATGGGGCACAGTGTTTTCTGTCAATAATGCAAAAATAATTATGATTTAAATGCTACTATCAAGTCGAAAGATTTAACAGTGAAGAACTACAGTTCTAGAAAGACCTGGCAAAGTACTGCTGTTGTGCTCTTATGTCAATTATGATGACTAAGCACTGTACTAAATTTATTACAACAGGCACTGCACTATAAATGCTGATGCGTATTAGCACATGTAGTCATTCCAAGAACTCTTAAGGTAAGTACTTCGTTTTACTATTCTAATTTTATGTAAAAGAAAACTGAGCTTTAAAGGGGGCTGAACAATTTGCTAGACACTAAGTGCTAACAGAATGTACACCCAGATCACCTGAACCAGAAAAATGCCACTAACCACTGTGCAAATCTTGTAGTAAGGCAACAACATGATACTCCCTGAAGACTGCACTTTATTCCAACTGCTTTTAAAAAAATGGTGACAATTTATAATACGGACAGAGTAACAACAGTAGCTTAGCATTTGCTTACTGTGTATCTAGACCTGTTCCAAACACATGAAATACATCCATTCCTTTAATCTTCACACTCATACTACCAATGAGGTAGAAACTACTATTATTATATCCATTCTACAGATTATGAAATGAAAACAGAGAATCAAATCCAGATGGAGCCAGAATTCGACCACTACGCAATTGTCTCTGGGGGGAAAACAGACTAACATAAAAAATTTTTTAAATGTAAATTCTAAAGCAAATCTTGAGATCTGTACTCCTTCCATTCTGTCTCTACACAGGTAAAGCAACATAAACATTGCAGCCTGGAGTGGTTCAAAAAGCTCTAGATGAACTGAAAACAGCCGGTAGTGTGATTTTCTGTTCTTTAGCTCTGTAATCATGGAAAGACACTTACTCTAAGCCTCCTCTTCTAATGTTAAAATGGCAGTTAACACTACCTATCCCGACCACCTTACAAATGTCTGAGAATCTTACAATACACAGCAAGTACCCAGTCTACACACAAGAGCTGTTCCTGTGTCTTTAAAATGAACTTGTAAGTCAGAACAGATACAGATGGTTCTTACTTAGCCTTAGTTTAAGAAAAGGCTTGCAGCCTTTTCAACGATGTAAAAGCTGCACATGCTTCAAGTGACAATGAGGAATTTGTTGCAGAGGAAGGGCTGGTTCAGTGGTTTCAAAATCAGGGCAAAGTTACACAATATTACAGGGCTGATATGAGTTGTAAGTCAGATGATCCTAACCAGGAGAGTTAACTGTGAATGAAAAAACTTCTGCCTATAGAATGCTTTCTACTTATCAATTTACTAATGACTTGACAAAAATATAATAAGCTATATATAAAAGTCTAAATTTCATTGCTTGTTTATATATAAGACAATCTACTGTGCAATTAATATTAATAAATTCTATCCTAATTATCACCATCTCAGTAATGAAGCTCATCCAAAATATTTTAACCCGAAACTAAGGAAATTTTCCATAAAGAATGCTGATCTGTGTTTTACTGACTATGCTACAAAACTACCCCAAAAATTATAGATAACATTGTGAACAACAGCAATTCCATGCCAGGAGCCAGTCCCAACACTTTTCGGGGTCCCACACAGAGGGAGGGAGAGGCGTGGTGGGCAATGAATAAATGAGAGACAGGAAAGACTTTTCTGGTTTAGGGCAGCCTGACCAAGAGAGCAAGAGAGTGAGGCTGTCAGTCTTTACTGTTTTTATAACAGGGGTGATGTAATGTTCACCCTATTTTCTTCATCATATGGACTATTGGTTAACAAGAAACTGACCCATCATTATTGGTTAACAACCGACCCCTCGTGGTCTCTTTATGTTAATCACTAGAGTTTTCTGAATAATGGCTCGAGACCAGTGTCTCTTTTCATGTTAGCTTTTAAGATCTTCTAAACAATGGTTAGAGAATGGTCTTCTCTGTTAGTTAGTTAGCAAACACTTTGTTATTCCTTTTCATGTTAACCATTACGACCCTCTAAAGAATGGTTTGAGACAGGCATATTTGTGATTTATAATTAACAGCTGGAGCAAAACTAATCTTAGACTTTTATTAACTTGACCTAAGCAGGAAGAGAAGACAAACCCATCTTAAGTTATACAGTCTTTATTTGTTCCTTCTCTGCTCTTCCTTATCTCTTCCTGTAAGGACAATGGGTGTCCACCGTCCCTTATTCTAAGTGTCTCTTAAACTAGTCTAAGAAAGGCATTTCTTTAGTATTTGTCTGTTTGCCGATACCAAATGTAATAAACTTGGGATCTAGTTATTTTCCTGAAGTAAGATGTTTGCTATCTAAGAGCTGAGAAAGAGAGGGAGGGGAGTTGTCTCTGGAAAGCCCTTCAGGGCCTTCTTGCAAGCTTGCTTATCTCATGTGAAGGGAGGGGTGAGCAGCTGGGAGAAGTCAGCAGGGGTTGGGCCGGCCTCGCTGCTCTCAAGCTGGCTGTGTTAGAAATCATTCCTCTGAGCTCTTTTCCCTAGAAATTCCTGCACAGGTTTTCCCAGTATTATTTCATAAACCAAAGGGGTAGTAAAGACCCCTCTCAGAAGGCATCTCCCCTGATCCTTGTGCCAGGAGAGGAGGGGGTATCTTTTTGAAGAAAGCTTAATTAGGAAGCCAAATAATATCAAGGGCTGTAGGCTAGAAAACATGTCACAGGTGAGATGCTTCAGCCCATCATTTACAGGGGTTCGTGACTTTGTCTACAAGGCTGATGGCGGACCTCCGCAATTCCACAACACTGAATTGTGCTCCTGAGGACCCTGTACAGACCAAGAGGCAACTGTTCAAATAGAACAAGGGGACACTGCATGGTTTAAAATCAGGAAAGGTATGTGCCAGGGTTGTATCCTTTTACCACACTTACTCAAACTATATGTTGAGCAAACAATCAGAGATGCTGGGCTATACAAAGAATGCAGGATCAGGACTGGAGGAAAACTCAATAACCTGAGTTATGCAGGTAACACAACTTTTGCTTGGTGAAACTGAAGAAGATTGAAAGAACCTATGAAGATCAACCAACACAGCCTTTAGCATGGACTGCATCTCAACATAAAGAAAACAGTAATTCAATCATCCAGAAAAAAGCTGAGTAAAGATACAAAGATCTTACTGCAGCAATTAACTAGACCTCAACGACATATACAGAACTTTCTGTCCATCGACAGGTAAGTACACATTCTCCAATGCACATGGGACATTTTCCTGAATAGACCATGTTTAGGACATAAAGCAAGTCTCAACAAAAGCCAAACCACTAACTTACTGCAAAGCATCTTCTTAGAAAATAGAGCCATAAAGGTCAAAATCAGTAGCAGAAAAACTATAGATAGAAATTTGAATTCATGGAAACTGAGTAACACCTTGCTCAAAAATCCATGGGTTATAAAAGAAATCAAGGATGAAATAAAGAAACCTGTAGAACCAAATGAGAATGAAAACACATCCTACCAGAATCTATGGGATACAGCAAAAGCAGTGCTTAGAGGTCAATTTGTCTCTATAAGTGCACACATCCAGATGGAAGAAAGGACCCAAACCAAAGAATTAACCCTACAGCTTGAACAAGTAGAAAGAAACAGAGGAACCCCTCAGGCACCAGAAGAAAACAGATCATAAAGATTAGAGCAGAACTAAATGAATTAGAGAATAGAAGAACAAATGAAAAAATTAACAAAACCAAAAGATGTTTTTTTGAAAAAATCAACAAATTTGATAAACCACTAGCTAAATTTACAAAAGAAAAACAGGAGAATAACCCAAATAAGAAATGAGATGGAAGATGTCACAACAGACCCAACTGAAATCAAAAGTATCATGACAGAATACTATGAAAGACTGTACTCTAACAGATTTGAAAACCTACAGGAAATGGACAAATTCCCAGATTCGTATCACCTACCACAATTATCACAAGAAGAACAACTTAACAAACCGATCACAAAGTAAGAGATTGAAAAAGTCATCAAAAAACTACCAATCAAAAAAATTCCTGGCCCACATGGCTTCACTGGAAAATTCTACCAAACTTTTAGAGAACAGTTAACTCCCATACTACTGAGACTATTTCACAGCATAGAAAGGGATGGAATACTCCCAAATTCATTCTAAGAAGCCAGCATACCCTGATACCAAAGCCAGGGAAAGACCCAATAAAAAAAGAAAATTACAGACCAGTATCATGAACCTACATGCAAAAATCTTCAACAAAATCCTTGCCAACCAAATTCAACAACATATCAAAAAAATAACTTACCATGACCATGCTGGATTCATACCAGGGATGCAAGGCTGGTTTAACCTCAGAAAAACAATTAATGTGGTCAACCACACAAATAACACAAAATGTAAAATCACCTGATTTTGTCAACTGATGCAGAAAAGGTGTTCAAAAAAGTGCAGTACCCATTCATGCTAAAAACTATCAGCAAAATAGGAACAGAAGGGAAATTCTTCAATGTAGTAAGGGGCATCTACGCAAAGCCAACCACCTACATCACTCTGAATGAAGAGAGACTGAAAAAATTCTCCCTGAGAACAGGAACTAGACAAGGATGCTCACTCTCACCACTTCTAGTCAACACTGTACTAGAAGTTCTAGCCAGAGCAATTAGACAAGACAAAGAAATAAAGGGCATCCACATCCACAAAGAAGATATAAAAATCTCCATATTTGCAGAGGATATGATTGTATATGCAGAGAATCCTAAAGAATCCCTAAGCAAGCTACCTGCACTAACAGAACAGTTCAGCAAAGCATCAGGATATAAGATAAACATAAGAAAATCAGAAGGACTTCTTTATACCAACAAAGAAATCATCAGAGTAATCACCATGTCAATACCATTTACTATAGCCCCCAGAATAAATCTAACCAGTCAAATAAGAGACCTATACAGAGAACTACAGCAATTTACTGTAAGAAACCAAGAGAGATTTACATAAATGGAGAAAACCACCCGGCTCATGGATAAGAAGACTTAACGTTGTGAAAATGTGTATTTTACCCAAAGTGATCTACATATACAATGCAACCCCAATACAAATTCCAGTGACATTTTTTAATGAGATAGACAAACAAATCACAACTTTGTTTGGAAAGGAAAGAAACTCCGGATAAGCAAAGCACTAATGAAGAAGAGGAACACAGTAGGAAGCCTCACACTATGCGTCCTTAGAACCCGTTACACTGCCACAGTAGTCAAAACAGCCTGGTACTGGTACAAAGAGACATATAGACCAAAGGAACAGAACTGAGACCCCAGAGATGCCACCATCCTCTTACCAACAGCTTATAGTCAACAAAGGCCCAAAGATTGTAAACGGGGGTAAAAACAATCTCTCTTTAACAAATGGTGCTGGCAAAATTGGATCTCCATCTGCAAAAAATTGAAACAAGATCCATGTCCCACACCTTACACAAAAACTAACTCAAAATGGATCAAAGACCTAAACATCAAACCTAAAATGATAAAGATCATGCAACAAAAAATAGGGTCAACAATGGGAGTTTTAATACACAGCTTAGACAGACTTCAAAAATCTGACAAAGATCAACCAAAAGAAAATAGATAACATGGAAACTACTAAGAATCAAACACTTGTGCTCATCCAAAGACTTTATCAAAAGAATTAAAAGATCACCTACGAAATGGGAAAAAATATTTGGCAACTACATGTCGGACTGATATCTGATCTCTACAACATACTGCAAAGCATCAAGAAAGTAAATAGCCCAATTAAACAATGCGCAAAGGAGATGGACAGACAATTCACCAAAGAGGACATCCAGGCAGCCAAAAGACACAGGAGGAAATGCTCATACCATTAGCTATAAGACAAATCCAAATCAAAACTACAATGAGATACCATCTCACCCCAACAAGGTTGGCCATGATCCAAAAAATACAGACTACAAATGCTAAAGAGGCTGTGGAGAGATCGGACCTCTCCTATGCTGTTGGTGGGAATGCAAAATGGTACAATCTCTATGGAAAGCAACTGGCGCCTCCTTAAAAAGCTGGAACTAGACATACCATTTGATCAAGTAATCCACCTACTCGGAATATATCCCACAGAAACAAAGGTTGTCACATGAACAGATACATGCATGTGAATGTTTATTGCAGTACGGTATGGTACATATACTCAGTGGAACACTATGTGATGATACAGAACAATGATTTTAGGAAGCATCTCATAACCTGGTTTCAAGTGGAAGATATCATGCTGAGTGACCCAACTAGTGACAGCACACAGCAGAAAGATCAACTTAGCTGGACTTCAACATAAACTGAAAACACTTCTAATCTTAACCCAATATTGCAAGGATAAAGGAGCAGTGGAGAGGGTCTTGGGGACCATGCTCTCAAGGGATATCGAGGCCAACTGGCATAACTAGCCCAGTGCCAAGAGTCTTTGTACCTATACTGGTGAGTGGCATATCGGGTCTTAAAAGCTAGCAAGCTGCCATCTGAGGTACACCAAATAGTCCCAACTCACCCGAGATAGATGATCACCAAGCACAACAAAGATACGAGGAAAAAAAGAGCCCAGGAAACAGAAAGACCCATATGAATGGGAGACCGTATCAACATGTAACCAAAACAACCAGATGGTGCCCAACCACCACCAAAGACAGGTGTGATGGGGCACATAATGTTAAGCCCAGTGGCAACACAAGAAAAAGTGGGGTGCAGCTCAAGAACTCCACTAAAAGACAGCAACTGATGGTCCGGCGGCCAGGGGGTTCCCTTTGGAGTACGGCCCCTAGAGCTGCTTCTGCCCTTGACCAGAAAACATTACTCAGGGGAACTCCTCGGACAAGAGGACTGAACTCGTGGACACAGTGTGACCACATGGTGTGTGTGCTTCATGGTTCTATGCATCTATAGGATGCTGTCCTAATGTCCTCTTATTAGAAGAGAGAGGAGAGGGTGAAGAGGAGGAGACAGGAGATTGTAAAGAGGATACAACACAGACAGAATGAAAAGGAGGAGTGTGCTGTCACCAGACACAGAAAGAAGGAGCTGCAGACAGGCAGGCATGCAAATTTAATTTGGATGGCATACTTTCACCTAGTCACAATTAAAAGAAAAAAAAAATCCATGAGTTTTTTTAATAAAAGAAATCAAGAAAACAATAATCCTCACAACTGGACCAAAAAGTAACATCATGATAAATGGAGAAACCATAGCAGTTGTCATGGATTTCATTTTACCTGGATCCACAATCAAAGCCCACGGAAACAGCAGTCAAGAAATCAATAGGATGCATTCCATTGGATGAATCTGCTGCAAAAGATTTCTTTAAAATATTAAAAATCAAAGATGTCACCTTGAGGACTAAGGTGTGTGTGATCCAAGCTATTGTGTTTTTTCAATTGTTTCACATGCATGCAAAAGCTGGACAGTGAATTAGGAAAACTGAAGAATTGATGTCTTTAAATTACTGCATTGGTGAAGAATACTGAATATACCATAGACTGCCAGAAGAAAGAATCAATCTGTCCTGGAGAAAGCACAGCTAGAATGCTCACTAAAACAGAGGATGGCCAAACTTTGTCTTACACAGTCTGGACATACTATCAGGAAGGACCAGTGCATGGAGAAGGATGATGCTTAGTAAAAGAAAGGCTTAGCAAAAAAGAGAAAGACCCTCAACAAGGTGGACTGACACACTGGCTGTAAGAATGGACTCATGCATAGCCATGACTGTGGGGACTTCAGCAGGACTGGACAGTGTTTCCTTCTGTCCACAGGGCCATTACCAGTCAGAACTGACTGGACGGCACCTGACAACAACAAGGAAATTATCTTTGGACACAGATTATAATTAATCTTGAGAACTCAAGCAATTTGCAAGCACAGTAATATGAATGATGGTAATCAAAATTACCAACATGTGAAGATCTTAAATTTGACTGTTTCATTGATATGGTTAATAACATAGGACGTGATGTTATTATTTTTAACAATTTGATAACCCACTGCCATCGAATCAATTTTGAGACATTAACAACTCTAAAATTTCTCTAAAATTAAGTGATTTTACCAGCATTTACAGGATGCCCACAATATGCTAGGCTACTTGAAACATTTACTCAGTATTTCCAATGCCAAATTCAACTAAATTCTTCTAAGTGTTAAATACTGAACATCTATGTACACGCCCTGGGTGACAGACACATTGTGCAGAATACAAAGGTGAGTAGGCTATCACCCCTGCTTTCAAGCTTACACGTGCCACCTGAAAACATGCAAAGCATACATGTAAACTGTATGGTAGTCATGACTACTTACAAGCATTTCTACCTTTTTTCCCACAACTTTCTTTAGGTTATTTGCCTTCAGTTGACATACGACATAGCTATCATGAGAAAAAAATTTACATTAAAATTTAAGGAAGCTGTGACTCTTCAGATGGCCTACTGAAAAAGTCAGCTACAGGTCTCCTTTTAATGTAAGTAGTACAAATACACTACAACTAGTTGGTGGACTGGTGCAATATTAAAAAACTATTTACACAAACAATATTATGTTCTTAAGTCTCTCTCTGCACAAAATAATTTATCTGCTAATAAAGCAGCCTTTTCATGTGGTTACAAAAACTCTTAAAAATGTAAAAATATCACATTTGTGCAGCAGTGAGGACCAAATTTAACATTTAAAATTACTTATAAAATAAAAATACCAATTCTTACATATAAACATTATTTATATCTTTTATTTTCACAAAAAGATTTACAAATAGTTCACTTGAATATACTTCAATAGTGAAATCACAGTTCATTTTATATTTATTTATGCTCAAAGATAGCACTTGTCTCTATTTCTTCTTCTAAAGCAAAACAACTTTATTTTCAGTAGAAAAAGCAATTTACACATCAAACACAGTAATGTCAGTAAAAATGGAAATCAACCACCATATCTCTTCTTGAGCTCTTCAACAGACTTATCCTTCAGTCCTGATTTGTCTATGTGATTGAACAATACATGTGCAACTGAAAAAGAAAAAAAATCCATTTCTAACCTCCATTTCTAAACTTGAAAGGGAGTAATCTACTAAAATAAAAACTTTTTACATTTTGAAGCAATAATCAGTATTTCTAAATTCTAACTCAGATATTTAAAAAGCTCACACTTGAACAGAACATTACACAGCAACCCAATGATGTTTCTTACCCAAATATTTTGCTTTAGAAGTATAAAATTTCCCCTACATCCTACTGGCAGATTAAATTTAACTCACTCTACACTACTTCAAAATTTCTGCCTTAATTATTTAATAAATGTACTTTCAATGCTTTTTTCAGTTTTCAGTTGATTCTAAACTTTAAACTTCAATCATTTTACTTTAAAACTGCATCACTACTATAAACTGAAAATCAGCCACAATACCTACACAATCACACATCTGATGGCCTAGCTGTATTTTTATATGTAGTAAAGTAAAATATGTAACTATTAAAAGTTATACAAAGATCTGTCCAGGAATCATGTAAAATCATCTTTCACATCACTGAACGGTCTACATTCAATATTTTGGAAACACATTTCACAGATTTTTCAACATTAAAACCAGGTAACAGTTTTTAATAATGACCCTAGTGAAAGATAACAATAGGTAATAATTACTGAACGCTTAGTTACACAACAAGACCCATTCTAACTGTTTCCCAAGTTTAATTTACCAGACAGTGGTGACTCAACGGCAGACCAGTATCAAGTATACCTTGAACTTACAGCATTATAGTGGCCAGAAAGCCATTCACTCAACATATTTATAGTGACAGCTTTACTAAGCACTGAGCACTATCCTAGCTCTGGGGATACACTAGCGAACACGCTGGGCAAATCCCTGTTCTTACACAGTTTGTATTCTACTTGTGAGAGAGAAATAATAGATATATACACGAACACCACTGGCTTTAGTTCAGTGCCATGAAGTCTTTATTGTGAGACGACAGAGATCAATGCAGGCAGTTATTTTAACTGGGGTGGTAAGGCGAGGAGGCTCCAGTGGCGACAGGCAGAAATGGAATGAAGGAAGGAAGCAATGAGGAAAGATAACCCAGGCTAAGGAGAAGAGCTAATGCAAAGTTCGTTGAGCCCAAAATAGTTGAGCAGTTTAGCTACTGTGGAGAGGCAGAGTGATTCAGAAATGTGGTAGAAGAAGTCAGAATACTAGTAGGAAGTAACATTTTTCAGGGATTTCAGGGAATGTTAAAAGAAGATAAAGGAGAAATTTTCTTAGATTTAAATCCTATTACAAAATCCTCTAAATTATAATGGCCACTTTCCAAAGAACAATGTAAAGAATATTTTTCTTAATGATTCAAATCACTCTTACAATCTAATGATTTTTATCTTCTTCCTGTACAGCTCATAGCTGTTGAGTAACTGAAGTTTCTACATAGTTTGATTTTACTTAAACTACGGTTTCCCAAGACTGACTCTTTAAGCCAAACACTGAAACATGAAGATAAACAAAAGCCATTAATTCTTCAGGCCCTGCCACTCTTTTCTGCCTGACCCTACAAGCCAGCCATATGCACTGTCTTCCATGTGTTGACCTTAGTGTGCTCTTTCCTTCCTTGCAACTCATTCCCTTGGTCTAAAACTCTAACCCTTCGTCCATGAGGTTTTGATTTCAATCAAGTTAGCTCAAGGCCGTTAACCATGATCTCTCAGAATGAGTCACACTTCTCCACCAACCCCGCCCTATTACATACACCTGCAGCAGGGACTCATTTCATGTACCACGTCACCTCATTATGCCACTGCTCCATTTTCAAGTAGAAAAGCACATGCTGGGGAGCCAGACTGCCTGGGTTTAAATCCTGGGTCTGATCTCCTATTGGCGTGACCCTGGACAAGTTCCTTAACTCCTCTGTACCTCAGTTTCCTCATTTGTAAAACAAGCAAAATAATACCTCTACCTATAATACCTATAGCTCATGTTATTGTCAGAATTAAAAAAAATTTAATGAGAACACCTACACACAGTAAACATTCAGTGTTATCATTTATTGAATGAATAAAGGAACAGTAAAGAATAGCTACACATGGAAAAGTTTTTTGTCAGAGACAGAACTGTGTTCTCCATGGAGAGGCTAACGTCCTAACCTCTAGTATGTGTGTGCATGGCCTTAGCTGGAAACAGAATCTTTGAAGATGTTATCAGGTAACATGAGGTCACAGTGCAGTAGGTGAGTCTTAATTCAGTACGAATGGTATCCTCACAGAAGAGAAGAGGCATAGAGTTGACACAGAGGGAAGATGTCGGTGTGAAGACATAGGCAGAGACTGGGAGTCACACAAGTACAAGACAGGAATGCCACAGATCACAGGCCATCAGCAGCAGTTAGGAGAGGGGCATGGCAGTGATTCTCCCTACAGCACCAAGTTTCTGGTTTCAGACTCCCAGCCTCCAGAACTGTGGGACAATACATCTCATCTCTACCCTCAGATGCCACCAAATTTGTGGCCATTTTCTACAGCAGCCCTAGGAAACTAACATACTTCCTTTCCTGGAACTTACTTTTTCTTTCAGGCTCTGACATAAACATCACTGCCATATCAAACCTTTTCAGTTCGGAGAGTCTCTGTAAGATTTCAAAGATGAGTGATGGGTTCTCTTTCCTGAAATAGTCCAAATAGAAGTGATCAATTAAAGGTAGCTTATTTAATTCTCTTTACCATCATAATTATAATTAGGTGTAAATAAGGTGTTCATTTCTAACCTTTTTTCCCTAGTGACTGCCTGCCTAATTTTAGGTTCCCAAATAAAGAAATATAACAAGTCCACTGAAATTATAACATTTTTAAATGAGGACTTAACAAAGATGTTATTAATGTGCTATTACACTTGTCCCTTTCATATCCCACCTTTTTCTACAAAAAGGTTTTAAAAAAATCCTTTTCTTCCCATTTAACCACTTCCTTTTTCACTGTTTATGTTTGTTACCGCTTTACAACTTCTGTAACAACAGAATTTAAAAGGAAGCTAATTCCACCACAAATAAGGTACCTGACTGTTATCAAAGGGAATACCTTTCTCAAATCACTGGAAACAGCCTAACATGACAACAGAAGAGTAGAACCCGGAAACTTCAACTCACTCAATGTAGAAATCATGCAGAATTTTAATGATCTGATTGAATACATCAGGATCTAGATTTTTCTGAAACAACTTAGGATACAAGGATGGTTCAATTTGCTAGGGAGAAATATAAAGAAATACGAAATTAAACTATGACAACATTCACATGTTGCAAATTAATTATATAATAGTTGCTTACAGAAAAATAGTAAATAATTATTACTATGCAACAACACTAGTACTTCCTGACTAATAACAAAGTCACATTAAAATGCAAGCAGGATAAAAGAATACAAGCAAGAGAATCACTGTGTTCAAGCAAGATAAAAACTCCATGAACAGAAGAGACACACACGACTTTGAGAGCAACAGGGGATGTGAGTCAGCTCCCAAGCAGCAAGAAAACTGTAAGGTTAAAAAAAAAATACTAAACACACACACACACATACACACACAATTACATGAGATAATGTCTTTGGTGATAATTACATACTATATAATCATAAGGGTTTATGACTATGGTTAAAGTTAAAAAAGAACGCTAATCCATTACTTGCTAGATTTCATATGATTTGATTCTTTTTCTTAGAGCAAATAAAGCTCTTTTATAGGAGAATGACTGTCTAAATGTTGGAATCACTGCTTAGCACACAGAAGATGCTCCATATATTTTAGCTTCCTTTCCCCATCTCAAAGGATGAAGGACTAAATTATGATATATGAAACTAAATGGCTTTAGACAGCAGAATTTGACCCAGAATCTATTACTAAATGAGACCATTGAGGTTCCCTTGCAGCAATCAGTAAAACTGCTCTGGTCAGGGTGACACATGTGTTAGGCAAAGGATAAAAGCATTTTCTACAGTCACACAAACGCCAACATAGCACTATCACTATACCAAAACCAAACCCACAGCTGTCAATTCTGATTCACAACTGAGTCTACAGGACAGAGGAGAACTGCACCACAGGCTCCCAAGGCTGTAAATCTTAAGGAAGCAGACTGCCATAGCATTCTCCCACTACTAATATATAGTGTGACCTTTTGCTTCCAATATAACTACTAATGTCCTCACTCTTACCTTTAAATACTGATACAGCATATCTGGAGAATTTTTCAGTTGTCTGAAATCAGATTCAAGCTGGAATGAATTTGCAGGAACTGGAGGAAGAACAGTTGTAATAAACTGAGCAGGTGTTTTTTCTACCTCTATGAAAATCTTCTCACCGAAAGACTGACATACACGTTCTTTCAAAGTGGCTTGAGGTCTGAAAACATTACAAAGGCATCAAACAATAAGAAAATAACCACAGTCAAAGTTCCTTCTAAGTAAGGAAATAGTAACAGATTTTAAAATTTTTCTGACTGTATTAATATTGCATTATCTATTTACATTCTGGAAATCCTGGTGGCATAGTAGGTTAAGTACTACACCTGCTAACCAAAAGTTCAAATCCACCAGATACTCCTTGGAAACCCTATGCGGCAGTTCTACTCTGACCTACAGGGTCACTATGAGTCAGATCTGACTCAATGGCCGTGGGTAGATTTACATTCTACAAGTAACAAACTTTTCAGCTCATATACATATATATATACACATTTATAATACACATATAAAAACATGTTTACATATTAATACTGCAGTAAACTTTCAGCTTACATATGTATATATGTGTACACATAACTGTGTGTACTTACAGAAGTATACATATACTTACATACACATTTATGTATATATGCATGGAGTGTATGTATGTGTACACTTACATGTACATACACATACACTTACACAAATACTTATATACACAAATATGTACAATTATATATACAAGCTGACAGTTTACTGCTAGAAATATGCTCACACACATGTATATATTTTACAGCTTATGCATATATATAAACTGCAAGTTTACTACTTGTAGATGCACGTGCATGCATGCACATGTGTGCACACACACACACTTTTCACAAAACAGATTACACATTTGCAAATTTTCCCATGCTGGCTACGAAATGACTATTCTCGTCTTTTGGACAACAGCTTGGCCATCTGCTGAGCACACTATTTCTATGTGCTGCATCACTGCATCACATATACTCACAACTAAGCCTTTCAGAAATTCAAATTCAAAATTTTAAGAAGACATTCCAGTTAAGGAAGTACTTCTTCCTTCCTCCTTACAAAACAGCTGCCCATGAGCATTTTCCTGTAATTCACACTCTCACTTCAAAGTAACAAGAAAAAAAAGCTAACTTCTAATTATTATTACTGAATTGCTAGGTACAGTTAAAAGGTCTGTTCAGTGGCCATGCAAGAATACATGAACAAGGGAGGAACAACCTGGAAAAGAAGGGTGGGATGGGTGCACAACTTGAAGAGCACAATTATTGTCACTGAGATCGACATGTAGAAACAGAACTGGTGTATGTTCTGCTACGTGTTTTCTCAGCAACAAAAACAATAAAATATTTAAAAAAGAACATATGAATTAAGTCTCAATATCCCAAAATAAACCTAATTAGCCTATATGTTCATCATCAAGGAAACATGTGACTAATTTTTAAAATTCCAAACAAATAAATATTAACAGCTGGAATAAGTCTAAGGTCTAAATTTTATCTTTTTATGAAAACTTTTTAAAAATTAAAATTATTTTTGTTGAATTAAGAAGAGAAACACGTACTCAAAAAGAAAATGAATGCAATGAGTTTGTTCAGGACACTCCTTTCTAAAATCCTGTTACAGTAAAGGAATAGTGACATCAAACTCCTCATCCTTAAGCACAATCTCTCTCACAGTAAATATGAATGGAAAAACTAAAATTGGAAGTTGGGCACCTCAAAGAAATCGTGGTGATGAATACAAACCATTGTAGCAGTAGTACCAGTTTTCTAGTAGACTCATCACCATTCAAGATGATTATCAAGTAAGATTAGTTCTACTCACTGCAGGGCTGAAGTACTGCTGAGTTCTTCTATTTTCAAGACTTTTGCTCTTGGAACATCACTTGTGGGCAGCAGGTCATCCTGGCTCGAGTTCTTCTTCAGCACATTGCCCATGGATGCTGTCGCATGTGCGACACTGGGAGGGTTTGACTCTGGAGCAGCAGCCACAGTACTGGCATCTGGCACATCAACTGCCTCTATCAAATTACCCGTTTCTTCAATAATAACCTTTTTCAGTGGCTTCTAAAACAAAAGTCAATTCTTTAAGTCAACATGTTAAAGGTTCCTATTTTAGAGAAACAAATTGATGATTCCAATGTTATCATAATCTGTATTCCAACTATAAGTAAATTCAATTTGGTGAACACATAGGCTTAGGTATCATACTCTGTCTGAGAACACCAAGAATAAAAAGCCATGCACAGCATCTACCCTCAAGAATCTAAACCAGAAGAGAGGCATATGAATATGAATAATTACAAGGCAATGAGACATACACTGTAAAAGGTAAAAACACAAAATGTTAAGAAAGCACAGAGGAGGGAAGATAAACATCTGCATCGGGGAAGCCTTCACCAGACATGCACAAAGAACAGCGATGAGAAAGGGTATGGCATGGTCAGCGCACATGGGAGAAGCTGGGTCAGGCGAGAGTAAGAGCACGAGTGGTGGGAGACAAAATGTGAAGGCTGTTTCAAGGGATGGCTTACAAAGGAATCTGTGTGTTACGTCGAGAAGCTTGGATTATACCCTACAGGTGATAAAGCAGAGGAGATAAAAAAAAGACCAATAACAGCAATATGGTGGGCCAAGTGGAAATACGCAGATCAAGACCCAGAGATAACCTGCACTGTGCATGACACAGACTAAAATCTGAACATGCAGCAGCTAGATAAAACCAGCCCAGGATTACAGATTTATCAAACACTATACACATGGTTATTCAGAATTTTTGAGAAACCATAATGGCTTTTCTAATTTAATATATACTTTAAAAAAATTAAAAAGGCATTCACTATTTCAATCACCAGAACCTTGGTGGCACAGTAGTGAAGAGTCTCGCTGCTAACCAAAAGGCTGGCAGTTTGAATCCACCAGCCACTCCTTGGAAACTCTATGGGACAGTTCTATTCTGTCCTATAGGATCCCTATGAGTCAGATCAACCTGATGGCAATACGTTTATTTCAATCATAACTGTCAGACATTTTTCATTTCTTTATAAATTGGATCCGACTTGATGGCACTTGGCTGGCTGGTTATAAATTTATATACAGATTCTTTCATTTTAATATCCTTCACTCTATCAAAAGAAAATCCAAGAATAAGGTCACAAAAAACTGTGGAAAACTATGAGACCAAAAACAAAACCCTGGTGGTATAGTGGTTAAGTGTTACGGCTGCTAATCAAAAGGCTGGCATTCGAATCCACCAGGGTCTATCCTTGGAAACTGTAAGTGGCAGTTCTACTCTGCCCTATAGGGTTGCTAAAAGTCAGAATGAACTCGAAGACAGTAGGTCTGGTTTCTGGTGGTTCATGCACGTTTACTTTTTAATTATTCTTTAAAATTTATGTCTTAAGTACTTTTCTGTAAGTATTTTTTATTTCATTATATATATCTGAAATAACTGTGTTAAAAGTTACAAAAAAACACACATACATTTGACTTAAATGAATTCAACTGTAAAGGTTCAGCAAAAACAAAACTGCTAAATTCATGCCAAGTACTCTTTCTGTTCCAATACTGTAAAATAAAACTGGCTCTGTTGGACTTACGAGAATTAGAAGTATACATCCAATTTTTAAGGGTAATTTTACCTAGGTTTTTGCCTTAAGTGCTAATTTTAAATCTAACCTCTCAAAAGACGGAAGGCTGTTATAATACAAACTCAGTCTCAGAAAAGCATGGAAATAAAAATAATTACTACAAAATATAGTCTCAGATTGGAGGGAGTCAAGATGGCAGAGTAAGCACACGTCTCCTTATATCCCTCTGGAAACCAAGACCTGGACTGATAGTCAAATGTAGCCTTCTGATCACCTAATCAGCCCCAGGACATGGCACAGGGCTGTTACTTTGGACTTCACACGGCTAAGCGAAAAACCTCCTCTCTTTGGCTGACTCCCGCTCCTGGCTAGCCCTGGCTCTCACCGACTGAAAGTAAACGCACCACTTTGACTTTTTTTTTCTCTGTCTTGACCAGCAGGCAGAGCTGGGTCTTGCCTAGCAGCTAGACTCAGACGCACTCAGCAGGCAAAATTCCCCTATTTTGAGAGCCAGGCTTAGGACTCTGTTCATCTAGCCACTTTGGGCCTGTCGTTTTATCTCTGCCACAGCGGGTTTTGTATGGAATTTCACAGTTAGGGTGTGGGACGCCATGTTGGGTACAGAGATTTTAGTGGGACCTCATTCTTAGCCTGGGAGCCAGCACCTGCAAACAGGACAGCGCTTCTCCGACAGAAAAGCAGTAATTTACACAGTGCCACCTACACTGGGGGCCCTGCAACAGAAGCAGAGGAATCACTACCTCTCGGCACCTTTACCCCCTCTATCTGCTGCCTGTGTGGAGGGTGCCATCTTGGATACCGTGGCCGCAGCTGGACCTAATTCTTAAGCTGGAGAGCCAGAGCCTGCCCACAGAAGAGGGTTTTTCTACCAGAAAAGCTGTACTTTACACAATGCCACCTAAGGCTGGGCCCTGTCAGCAGAAGCCAACAGGGCAGTAGCATGGCTGTATTCTGAACTAGTTTGTATCATCTGGGGTTGGATACAGTGGTGCTTACTTTGCCAGTTGAGAAGAGGGACCTCTATACCTGAAAACCTGACTTGGGGAATGGTCAGATACCTTATGCTTTACATTTTAAGACAGCCTAGAGAAACATCTGCGGTCCATCCTCACAGTATCTCTTCCAGCCTTTACTTACTCACATGGGACCCAAAAAGCAACAGACACTTGTGGCATACAAGAAATCACCCATGGCTTCAGAAGGCTCCCAAAAAAGCAACCAAGGAGTTTTCCAGATGAAGAAATATTTATGAAAGCATCAGAAAGTGAATACAAAATGGTTATATACAGAGCCCTTCTAGACCTTATACAAAATGCAGCAGAACAAAATAAAAAATTAAGCAAGCTGTTCGATCTGATGGAACACCAGTACTCTGAAATTCAACAGATCAAAATATAGTCTCAGATTACTTTAATATCAAAAAACACGGAAAAAATTTACATTTATAATGTTAAATTAAAACAGTCACTTAAGAAGTTATCCTAGAACTCTTAAAAGTTGAATTTTTCCTGTTCTATTATGTTCTAGGAAGATTCAAAAGATTCCTCTCCTAGGAAGATGAAAAAATGGCCCCAGTGAGTCAATGTTTTGTTTCCAAATCTTATTAACACAAGACTGGTATCTCAATGACATGGTAAAAAAATACAGAAAAGTGCAATACTTACAGTCAATCCAAGATGAGGTGGATTTTCAATGGGTTTTATCACATTTTGCCTTTGTGTAGAATCGAGAAAGACATCATCCCAGTGTCCTTTCTCTATCAATTCCTTCAAAATATAATTTGGAAGTGTGAGAATCAAGTTCTCTAGTACTGTGGAACATATAAATGTGCTAACAGTTTAGAAAACAAAGCAATGTTTTACTGAAAAGAATACAATTACCTTTTTAATTTTTGAAAGTTCCGTTATTGCTTGCTTATTTCCAGGTTCCAGAAGCAGCACAGTTTCAAAATCTACAGTGAATTTTTAAAAAATACAGCAGTGAAAATACCTTGTGAAATTCAAGATATGATTTACTCAGGTTAGTAAGCCCCATATTTATGACATGAAGTTTTACTCAGGGTGCTAGGCAGCAGGTGAACAGTAACCAAAGTGAACATCTGCTAAATGCTGTGCCAGCTGCTTTACACGAAATCGTGAAATCGCGTGTAATCCTCTTACAACCCTGCTTTACACATATGTACAACTGAGGTCGAGAATTAAGTAACTTGACCAAAGCTCACACAGCTAATGCCTGATACAGTAAAACTTATCAAATGTAAGACAGAATCAAGAGAACAGAAGATGTGCTCACACAGGGCATAGACAGTGCACAGGGATAAATGCACCCAGATGCTCACAAGCTAGATAGCATTCACTTCCACATCTCCCCTCTGCATCCTGCTATCTAGCGGTGTGCTGGTAAATGTTTAATAACCAGTTCTCAGGGACAGAAAAGGCTGTATTTGTCATCTTTGTTGATTCCCACAGTGTAAATACTTCTACTATGGCTGATTTCAAACTACCAATATGATACCACTGAATATACATCTGGGAAAAGATTTTCACAACTGGCTCTTCCAACTTGGTACAGATCAACTCCAGGCATCACTGCCTATGTCTCTAAAATACATCTTAAAGTTCACTGGCTTCTCTACATCTGTATTATAATCACTCTGGCTCAAATCACATCCTTTGTGTGGTTACTGTTACAATCATATTCTACTTTGAGAACTGTTACAATCATATTCTAACTGGTTGCCTACACCCAGACCTCACTAACCTTGACCATCAGCAAATGTAAATCAAATAGTGACACGCTAACATTTAAAAAAAAAAAAAAATTAATTGCTTTCACCACCCTAATGACACGGTGCTTAAGAACTTGGCTGCTAACCAAAAGGTCGGCAGTTCGAATCTACCAATCACCTCTTAAAAATCTTATGGGCCAGTTCGACTCTGTCCTACGGGGTCACTATGAGTCAGAATTGAGTCAACAGCAGTGAGTTTTGGTACCTTTAAAATAAAGAGCCCCAGTGCACAATGGTTAAGCACTTGGTTGCTAACCACAGGTAGGCAGCTGGAACCCCGTCGAGAGGCCCTGTGGGAGAAAGACCTGATGATCTGCTCCCGTAAAGATTCCCATCTTCTAAACACTATGGGGCATTTCTACTCTATTCTGCATTGGTATCAGTCAAAATCAACTCCACGGCAACAAACAATTCTTAGACCAATATTCAAACTCCATAACAGTGTGCGGTGAACATTCGTTGCTTTTTACTGCTCAACAGTCCTTCCTCTCCTTCTAGGAACAGACCTTCTAATTCCTTTGGGAAACTGCCCTCCCCTCCTTGTCTGTGTGTTTCTGCCAAGCACAGTACTCCACCATAGCCACAGAGTAGACAGATGATCCAATCTGACCAGTCAAGAGTTTTCCCTTCTCTGGCCACAGGTGACTGGCTCATAAAAGGGAACATCATCGCCTCAAGCCAGGTTAACCAGAGACCTTTTCTAAGATTTTATATAAGGAAAATGGAATGCTCTCTTCTTCCCTGAATCACCAAGCCCTAATAATACTACCACAAAGCTGCCAGTAAGTGTCCCCCACTCCATGAAGAAGACTAAGAGAGTAACACTGACAAATTAACAGAAGTCAAGATGAAAAATAAGGAATCAGAAAGCTGAGTGAGTTCTGGGACCCACATGATCCTAAGGAAGTCTCTCTATCTAGTGCTCCACGATTTGGTTAAGTAAATTAAAAAATTCTCCTTTGGACCTCGAGGTCAGTTGGCATAACTGGTCTTTTACTAAGAGTGTTCTGCATCCCATATTGGTGAGTGGTGCCTGGGGTATTAAATGCCAGCAAGCTGCCAACTAAGGAATATCAACTAGTCCCAACCCATCTGGAATAAATGAAAACTAAGAACATCAAAGACAAAAGGAAAAATGTGTCCAGGAGACAGAAGGATTCATATGAATGGGACACTGCAACAGTAGGAAAACAGAAGAACCTGATGCTATTGGCCACCACCAAAGACAGTCATGACAAGGAACACAATGTAGAGTCCCCAACATAGCACAAGAAAAAGTAGTGTACAGATCAAGAACTCTTATTAACAGACAAAATTTGATGGTCTAACAACCTGGATGGTTCCCTGGGAACACGGCTCTAGACTTGCTGTTAGCCCAGACCTGAAACCAGCACTGAAGCCAATACTTCAGACAAAGAACGGACTGGACTTGGGGACAGTGAGTGATGCTGGTGTTGTGTGTATTTTATGGTTATATATATATGTATCAGGCTATCCTACTTGTTTCTTTTCAGAAGGTAGAGGAGAGGATAAGGAGAAGGAGACAAGTACTGATTGAATGGATACCAGAGGAGTGGAAAAGAAGAGTACTGATGCCACAGGGTGAAGAGAACCAAGTTGCAGAGAAGTGGGTGCTCTGGGTTTTATATGGCAAACTGACTTAGACTGTAAACTTCCACCTAATTATAACAAGAAAATTTTTCTAAAAATTCCCTTTGTCTTATCTACCATGAGTGTTTCCACCACTCCTAACTAGTGGTGGTTCCCTAATAACATATAAAACCAATGCAACAGCTGCCACTGAGTCAACTCCAACTCATGGTGATGCCATGTGTGTGTCAGAGTAGAACTGTGCTCCACAGGGTTTTTAATGGCTGATTTTTAGGAAGCACATTACCAGGACTTTCTTCTAAGGTGCCTTTCCAGTTACAGCTAAGCATGTTAGCCATTACCACCATCCAGGACTCCTACGCAGCCAATAAGGGTTATGTAATTTGGCCCCTGCCTACTTCTCAACCATCTTGTCTTAGACTCCCAGGCTTACTCGTTATGATCCAGCCACATTAGCTTTCTTTTAACATCTTAAACATGTTATGCTGGGTTGACAGTCAAGAAATGTCAAGAACTGCTGGGCTGAACAGGATCCCCACAAAAATTTATGCCCACCTGGAACCTCAGAATGTGGCCTTAGTTGGCATTAGCATTTTGTAGATGTAACAAAGATGAAGTCAACCTGGGCCAGCATGGTCCCTAAATCCAATGAAGGGCGTGCTTACAGAGCCCTGGTTGCACAGTGGTTAAGGACTTGGCTGCTAAATAAAAGATTAGCAGTTCAAATATACCAGTCACTCCTTGGAAACCCTATGGGGCAGTTCTACTCTATCCTATAGGGTCGCCAGAGTCAGAAGTGACTCAACGTCAATGGGTTTGGTTTTCTGGTTTTGTTGGAGTCATTATATGACCATGTGAAGGGGCACACAGGAAGGAAAGCCATGGGATGAAGACAACCAGATTGAAGTGACACTGCCACAAGTCAAGGAATGTCAAGAATTGCTGGCAACTACCAAAAACTACAGAAAGAGAAAGACGGATTCCTCCTTAGAGTCTAGGGAGAAAGATGATCCCATTGACAACACTGTAATTTTGAATTCTAACCCCTAGACTGTGAGATAGTAAATTTATGTTGTTTCAAGCCACCCACTTTATGGTAATTTATTATGGCAGCCCTAGGAAACACACACAGGTAGTAAGCTTTTTAAACCTCAAGATCTTCTCAATCTTGAGAAGATCTGATTAAATTATCACCCCTACGGAGAGTCCTTTCCCAATCTAAAATAGGATATCCTATCCTAACACCGATAGCGGGGAGTACAGGGGGAAAAAAAAAATTGAAGAAGTAATGGCCAGAAATTTTACAATATTTGATTAACTCGAACCTCATAGAATCACAACCCTCTCCCAAAAAAACATATCACAAAGAAAACCACATCAAGGTACATCATAACCAAACTGCTGAAATAAATCAGTGAGAAAGAGGAAATCTTAAAAGTAATAACAACAAAAAGACACCATATATAGGATGGAAAAAAAAAAAAAAGCTTGCTACTTTTTCATTAGAAACAATTAAAGCCAGAAAATGAAACATCTTCCAAGAGCTGAAAGAAAAAATATGTCAACCTCGAACTCTATATTCAGTGAAAATACCCTGAAATGTGAAGGCAGTATAATAGTATTCAGAGACAAACAAAAGTTGAGTTTGTCACCACAGACCTTACGCTACAGGGGGTGTTAAAGGACTTCAGACTGAAAGAAAATGATACCAAGTGGTAACTCAGGTCTATATGAAGGAATGAAAGTCCTAGAAGTGGTAAACAGATGGGTAATAAAAGATTTCTCATTTTAAAAATTTATTTAAATGATTATTAATCTCTAAAGCAAAAATGGTAACATATTATTATGGGGTTTATAACACAGGTAGAAATACAATATATGAAAATAGCACCAACAACAGGTAGGAGATCACGGAAAAACAAGAAAGAACAATCAAAAACAAAAAGGAAGGGATATTACTACAGATCTTACATTATTCTCTATCTCTAGCTGCTGACTCCTTTCCTTTTTCTTTCATTCTTATCTTTTGTTACTTGTTCTTTTGTTTTGTTTTCCTTTCTTACCTATAATCCAAAGTTTTCATTAATTCAGATTGGCAATTACTTAGACTGCAGTACGTGCTATTAAAATAAAAGATAATCAGCTTCACTGTGTAGGCTGCATTCCTTAAGATCTGCAAACCTACTTGTAATCTGACCTGTAGAAAGAAAACAGAGTATCCCAAGACGTGCATCCTTAAGCCACTGTAAAGCAATGCAGATCTCTGCTTCTGTAACTTGGGAGTCTCATCAGGATGAGTGAGTGTCCACTGTACTACAATTAGTCTCACCTTGTTTGGCTTCACTTAGCTTTCCCAAGAATGTTCTTGCAGTTCCTCTTCTGGCAAAGGCTTTAGAATATGAGCCATCCAATAAAATAGCTTGTGTGCAGTCTTTTTCAGCTTCTTCATATCTGTTGAACATAAAATTACCAAAAAGAAAAAATGAAGCTTACAGAAAAACTTCATATAAACTCAGTTTCTAATTTAAAATGCATGAATATAATTTCAAATTACCAACTCCCAAATTTTTATTTTTCATTCTTACCAAAACTGGGAGTTATCTAGTAAAAAGGGATAACGTTCCACATTAAGGGACAATCAAGAAAGAATCTACTGGAAGAACAAATTAATGGCAGTTTAAAATACATGTATATAAAAGAATATGTCTGCTGGCAGTCTAGCTCCCTTTCAACATTCAATTTGCATAGATGCTAAGTTAACAATTTTAACTCACATTAATTTTCTAATAAAATTTCCTTATCCTTTACTCAAAGAATGTATCATCATGATTTTGGTGGCACACTGATTAAGTGCTACACCTGCTCACCAAAAGGTCAGCAATTCAAATCCACCAGGCATGCCTTGAAAACTCTATGGAGCAGTTATACTCTGTCCTATAGAGCATCGCTTAGAGTCAGAATCAACTCAACAGTTGTGTGTTTGGTTGTTTTTGTTTTTTTTTTTTAAAGGAAGAAAAAAGTGCTGATGTTGAGCTGGTTCCTCTCATAACAACACTGAGGGACAGAGTATCAAAGGCACTTTCCCAGAATAAAACGAATTTCCCGACTCCCAGATCTTTGACCTTCCACTGGAATGTCCACTTTTTTCACCTCACTAACTCACACTACTCCTTTAGACGTCAGTTCAGTATGAACTCCTTAAAGATACCTTCTATGAACTCCCAAAGCTGGACCAGTCTGCATCAACCTTCTCTCCTCCCTGTGCTCCACAGCATTAATCACAGTCTATTTTAATAAGGACAGGTCTCCTTTTCTGTCTTTCCCTCTAAACTTTAAGTTGCTGAAAAACCACAACTGTGTATCTAGTATTTATATGCTTAATACCAGCCTAGGGCCTTAGCATACTACCTGGCACACGTCAGAGTGAATGAATGTTTGATGAATACATAAGTAAATCAGAACACTTCCAAGCATGCTAATTCAAAGAAAATTTAGAAGACAGATGTTCACAAAGCCATTTTAACTACACATGAAAAACTGTGTTCTACTGTACATCTGAAGAAAATCCAGTAATTACTAGGCTCAGTCAACATCCTCTAAAGTCACTGCATGTTCCTTATGCAGAACTGAAGTATAAAATGGGCTTAGAAAAAATCCAACTTCCACACTCTGTAGAGAGCACAACAAAAACAAAAGACAGAAGTAATACAGATGGTTATCACAGAAAACAGCAAATCCTCACCTAGCTCCTTAGCCCCTAAACCTGTTTTCCTTCTAATCGACAGTTAGATCCTTGCCCTAGTTCTCCTCCATCTCTAACGTCAATCCCACCGCTAATCAGCATTAACTGAACCCTCTGCTAAATTCCATCTTACTCGGGTTCTCGTGCTAACAACCAAGATTGTATTTTACTCCTGTGACTAACCCTCAACTCTGTTTCCCAGATCTAGTACCTAACAATAATAGGCTATTCTTGTTATCCTATGCCTAACTCTATGCTTTACTCCAAGAATAGGATCCAGAGTCCTGCCCCAAACTTCTGGCCCCATTTCTGATGTCCTACTATCTGTTTGGACTGTCTGAAGCTATCCATCATCTACCATCCTACATTCCCACATCTCCCAGCGCATAAACATTCCATCACTGGAATGCCAATCTCTGATGTCATCTATCACCTAAACTATTGCCTCTAAAAATCATGTTCTCTAGATACTTTGCTTTACTTTTGTCCTAATTAAGTGAATTTCTTCTTAATCTCTACTGCTACCCTACACTGGTAAATGAGACTATACTGCTAATTACCACCTCTGCCTTCACCCATCAATCTCTTCAACCCTAATCTGACACACAGTTTGTAGGAACTCAAGCTACAGGCTGATTACCTAAACTAGGACTTTATTTAAGTTTGAAAAGTTGCTCCTTTTTATGTCCCTCATCTAGCTTGTAATGTAACCCACCTCTCAAGTAGTGGAGAAAACTTCTGTTATTAAATAGCAATCTAACAAATTAGAAAAAGATAAGTCATATAGTTCTTCCAATTTAAAACATGTTTTCCTAAATAACATACTATATAACATACCATATTAACTTAAATGTCAACTATAGCAATAAAACTGACACAGTAAATTACAACATTCATAAATGTAGATGTCATCTCTTAGCCATCAAAAGTACTCAAGCCTAAGAATTTAAGTCTTAACAACTTTAAATCAATGCACAAATCTTGAAAGAGCAAAAATCAAAATTTTCATAAGCTACAAGATGCAAAATATTCTAGTTGTACCTATTAGTTTAAACAAGGTTAAGTATACAATCAAAATTTACTTATATCACAGGAATTCCTCAGGTCCCTCAAGGGACCTGAAAATTTGAAGGTGAAAAATCCTCTTTTCACTAGCTTTTAAATGAAGTTTATCTTCTCCACTGTAAATGTAGGCAACGAACCACAATCGTAAAAGCAGTTGCTTATGACTCTGTCACAAGACAAATCACTGATATTTTCATATCATATTGCCACTGCTGCAGATAACTTGAAATACCTCTTATGCTCATCACTAATTTTGGAATTACAGTAGTAATTTAAACTGCTTGCAAACAAGCACTTACACTATTTCTGTCTACAGTGTTCCTGCCATATAGCTGGCCGTTTATAGAGCAACGCTGCCCCTGGTAGCCATTCAGACACCAGAGAGTAATGACATGTGCTGTCACACTGGAAGCCTTGTCATCTATGCTGCTCTCAGGTATTCCCTGTCCACATCTGCCTGTTCATTAATGTGTAAAAGGAAATGTGTCAGAGGTCACCCACAGGCTTTGCACACTATGCCTTTGTTAGATTGCTATTTAATAACAGAAGTTTTCTCCACTACTATTAATTTTAACTTGCCTGTGTTTTAAAGTTTTTCATAGCATGTTAATTAAAAAGTGCATAAACTAGCATTTCATAAATTTTAATATTTCTCTGTAACCCTAGATGTGTAATTATGTATATATAAACATAATTATGAGCTACAGGCTTCACCACAGTACCCTATCAATCAGCAAGAAATTTTTTGGTTTCATTTCTTCCTTTGTGTAGAAGGTTAGTACCAAAAGATACAAAGGTAAGACAATCTCTACATCAGACATATCCAACTAACAGTCCAACTTGAAGCCCCTGAGTGCATGTAGAAACAGGTGGTTAGTATTACAAGACCACGTTTTAACTGTACATTTAGTCAATCAACAGTTTCAAAGAGAGAGCAGTAGACCAACACTGCCCCTCTAACAACAAACACCCAAAAGAACAAATGAATCCAGTATATTTGACATCTCAGGGGCCCTGAACATCAAAGAAAAAGCTGAAAAACTGGACCGATCAGCAGGGAAGGGAGAGCATCAGAAGTACATAGGATTCCACTGGCCTGACGTGCCAGGAGATGGAAGCAACCACCACACGGTGAGCCGAGCATGGAGGGTGGTGAGCAGGAGTAACTGTCTGGACAATCTACTCGCACCTCTAGAACCACAGAGTGACAGCACCAGATCTTTGAGAACTAACCCTTGCATGTAACCTGCCAAGCTCGCATCTGAAATCTTTTTTGCAAGATGGGCTTGTCTCCCTTCTCCTGGCACTCCCTCACTCCCTACTCTGCACTGTGCCTAGCACTAGAGTCTGACATCATTAACTACGCTGGTAGGACTCCTCACACCTGCCCTGAGCCATTCTCCCCTTCCTTTTTCTGCACTGCACCTGGCTCACAAGTCTGATGCCATTAACTAAGCCAGAAGCAGTACTCCTTAAACCCACCCTCAGCCATTCTCTGAGATTCAGAGGGGGACCAATTTAACAAATTTGGGGAATGGAAGGTTTCTGCTGACTCCTCTTAGCTGGAAAATCAGGGCAGAAACTGTTCCTTCACCTAAATTCAGACAGAAGGGGATATGCCATCCTCACAGACACACATGGACAGCTGTTAGCCTCCTGCCTTTCTCTGTGGCTGCAGCTGGACATCTGTGCCTATACCAATCACCTCTGTCCATCCAGGACAGCAAGGAAGAGCCTGCACCACCACGTATTTGAGTTGAATCCATACAAGAAAAGTAAACTGCACATTTCTAAACAAGAAGCTAAAAACACAGTATGCAAACATGAAATAAACACAATTTACTAATGGCTCGGAAACAGCAGTCCATTATCAGACACTTCAAGGCAGACCATGTGACTGCTTCAGAAAGCTCCCAAAACAAAGAATTCAATTTTCCAGAGGAAGACAACTTCCCAGAACTATCAGACACAGAATACAAAAACTTAACTTTCAGAATTCTTCAAGAGACCAGGAAAGAGATGAGGCAAAACGCAGAGGCACACAACGCCAAACTGAACAAGCTGTAGGAAAGCGCTGAGCAGCCAAAGCTGGAAATTCAGAAAAAATAATAAAATTACACAATTAAGTAACTCAATAGAAAGTCAAAGGAGCAGAACTGAGTCAACGGAAGGCCGAATTAGTAAGACTGAAGATAAAGCCTGTGATATCAACATATTTGAGGAAAAGTTCAGCAAAGTATCATGATACAAGATAAAACACATATAAATCAGCTGGATTCCTTTACACCAACACAGGGACAATCAAAGAGGAAATCACCAAATTATTACCATTCACATCAGCCCCCAAGAAGATAAAATACTAGGAATAAATCTAACCAGACATCTAAAAGACCTACACAAAGAAAATTACAAGACTCTACTAAAAGAAATCAACGGAGATCTACATAAGTGGAGAAGCTTACCTTGTTCATTGATATGAAGACTTAACATCATGAAAATATCTACCCAAAGTCATCTAGAGACACAATGCAAGCCCAACAAAAATTCCAGTGGCATCTTTTAATGAGATTGAGAAACAAACCACCAGCTTAATATGGAAAGGGAAGTAGCCTAAGATAAATAAAACATTACTGAAGAAGAACAACAAAGCGAGAGGCCTCACACTACCTGACTTTAGACCTATTACACGGCCACAGTAGTCAAAACAACATGGTACTGGCACAAAAACAGACACATAGATCAATGGAACACAACTGAGAATCCAGATAAAATATCATCTACCTACAAGTAGCTGATATTTGACAAAGGTTCAAAATCCATAAACCAGGGAAAGGACAGTCTCTCTGAAAAACGATGCTAGCATAAGTGGATATCCATCTGCAAAAATATAACACCCATATCTCACACCATGCACAGAAACTAACTCTGAATAGATCAGACCTAAATATAAAAGCTAAGACAATAAAGATCATGGAAGGAAAAACACAGACAATGCTAGGAGCCTAAGCACAGCATAAACAGGCTACAAAGTATAACTTACAATGCACAAATACCTGAAGAGAAAATAAATGGAAACTCCTAAAAGCCGAACACTTACACTTATTCAAAGACTCATTAAAAAAGTAAAATGACTACTACAGACTGAGAAAAAATCTGGGGCTGTCATGAATCCTATCAGTGTCTAATCTCCATAATCTACAAGGTACTGCAAAACCTCAACAAGATAAAGACAAATACTCCAATTAAAAAACAGGCAAAGGATATGAACAGACACTTCACCAAAGACTTTTAGGTGGTAAAAGATCTATGAGGAAAAGCTCACAATCATTAGCCATTAGAGAAATGCACATCATAACTACAATGAGGTACCATCTTACCCCAACAAGGATGGCACTACTAATCCAAAAACACAAAACAGTAAATGTTGGAGAGACTATAAAGGGGCTAGAACACTTATACACTGCTGGTGGGAATGTGAAACAGTACAACCACTTTGGAAGTCAACTGGGCACTTTCTCAAAAAGCCAGAAATAAGAAAATAATATATGACCCAGCAATCCCTTGCTTGCAATATATCCTAGAGAAAGAAGGGTTGTCACATGAACAGAGGTATGTATACCAATGTTTAATGCAGCACTGTTCACCGTAGCAAAAAGATGGAATCAACCTAGGTGCCCATCAACAGATGAATGGATAAACAAACCACAGTGTAGTCACACAATGGAATACTATCCAATGATAAAGAATAATGATGATCTTAGGAAACATCTCATAACACTAAGTCATCAGTGAAATTAATCAGCTGCAAAAGGACAAATACTGTATGAGGCCACTACTACAATGACTTCAGAAAACATTTAGGCACAGAAGAAAACAATGTTTAGATGGTTGCAAAGGTGGGGAGGGAAGAAGGGTATTCACAGATTAGATAACAGATAAGAATTAGGTTAGGTAAAGCAAGTGACAGCACACAGCAGAAGGGAGTTTAGCACAACTGGCCTACACCAAAAGCTAAAAGGTTTTCTAAATAAAACTCAAGATTTTGAAGGACAGGATAGTAAGTACAGAAGTCTAGGGACCATGCTTTCAGGAACATCTAGGCTAACTGGTATAACTTTTATTAAAGAAAATGTTCTCCATTAACACTTTGGTGAGTGGCATCTAGGGTCTTAAAAGCTAGCAAGCTGCCATCTAAGTAGCATCAAGTGTCCCAATCCACCTGGAACAGAAGAGAATGAAGGATATCAAAGACCTGAGGAAAATATGAGCCCAGCAGACAGAAGGTACCACTTGCTCACAGACTACATAAGCATGAAAACAGAAGAACTAGGTGGTACCCAGCTACTAACAATGACTGCCCTGACAGGGAACACAACGTCAAATCCCTGATGCAGCAAGAGAAAAATAGGTGTGCAGAACTAGAACTCTTTTTAAAAACTACACTTGATCATCCATCAGACTAGCGGGTCCTCTGATGACATGGCCCCTAAACTCTGTTAGCCCAGAGCTAAAACCATCACTGAAGCCAACTCTTCAGCATAAATTAGACTGGACTGTAAGACACAGAACGATGCTGGTGAAGAACGTGCTTTTTGGCTTTAATATTTGCATTAGGCTGTCTGAGCAGCTGCTGTCCAGAGGCAAGATGAGAGGGTAGAGGGGGACAAGAGTTGGCTGAACAGATGCAAGAAGTACAGGGTGGAAAGGGGGAGAATGCTGTCCTGTGGGGTGGAAGAGGATGCAGCGTAAGACTGCACGGTGGTGTGGCTGTGATGTTTCATACAGCAAATTGATTTGGATTGTAAACTTTTACTTAAACCACAATAAAAATATTCACACACAAAAAAAGTTTCAAAGATAACTCTTCCTTTTTGTTATAAATATATAAAACACTTTCAGGTGAGACTTTTCCTTTTTTGTTATAAGTATATAAAACACTTTCAGATAAGACTTTGTCCAAAGGGTTCTATGGTTAAAATAATTTAATATACATAAAGCAATTGAGAAGAAGTGTTAAAATGTGTGATGCCATGCTACTGAAGTTGGAGTCCTGGTGTGGAAGTGGTTAAGAGTTTTCCTGTTACCCAAAAGGTCACCAGTTCAGTTCCACCAAGCAGTCCTTAGAAACCCTATGGGACAGTAGTACTCTGTCCTAAAGGGTCAGTATGAATTAGAACAGACTTGACAACATACAACAAGGCTATTAAAAATGGGAAAATAGTTTTAACAAGAACATTACCAGAAGTGTACTATGTACTACCTACACACACACACACACACACACACACAAACACAAACACACACACACACACAGAGTCTTAGCTGACCTCAATTTAAAGCTCAAAAGTAAGTAAACAAATTTTTACTCTATTGTTTAGCCAACATGCCAATTTCTGGTAAATTTCATTTTGATCCAAGAAAAGTATTAAAATGTAACCAATACATACTTCTGGATCTTCAAATAGGCCATTGCTCTGTTAGCTGGAAGAAGAGCATTAGCACCATCTGCTGCTATCCCACGGGTATAGCATTCAATTGCTCTTTCATATTTTCCCTCTTTGAAAAATCCATTCCCCTATCATTGTAGAGAGAAAAAAGAAGGATAAAAACTATGCAAAAGATTAATTCAAGTCTTAAGAAACACTATACAGTAACCCTATAGGACACAGTAAAACTGCCCCATAGTTTGCAAGGAGTGGCTGTAGATTTGAGCTGCCAGCCTGCTGGTTAGCAGCCATCTCTTGACCACTGTGCCACCAGGGCTCCTATGGTACGGATTCATTATTTTCTTTAATGGTGTTTCTCTTTTCAGTGCTAAAAAAGGAAGGAAAAAACCATACACTACACTTCGCAGCAACAGCCATTATTCTACTAGTTAAATATTATACAAAGCATAAATTTAACAACTCATTTTAACATATGTAAGTGTAAATATTACACTGCCTTTAGTTTTATAAAGGCTGCACAAAAGAATTTTAACAATTCAAGTAATTTTCGTGAAAGAAAACACTGAGAGACTTGCACAGCCTACTTTTTGATAAGATTAATGTGTATAAGCAACAAGATAAATTAAACTGTACTGCAACGTGCACAGTAGGTTTCAGTAGAACATGGCTCACTTATAATCTGTCAGATAATATCACAATCAATCATTCCACAGGTATTCATTAAGAATCTGTACGCTCATTTGGAAGGCTACAAAGGTACTAAATTCAATCTCCTCAATTAAGGATTTCTAAGGGAAGTGTGAATTAGTAAAAACAGTAAATTACAAGTAAGAATGAACTGTCACTTTCAAATTTTATAGCTAGCTTCAGGTAAACAGATGATAAAACAATCAAAAGCAGTTTGTTCCCTAGAACTTAATATGTTTCTATAAGTGTATTTTTAAAAATTTACATACAAATCAATTACTCTAATGTTGAAGTAGCAGGTTCCAGGAGTTTTAATGTGTGTAACAACCATTTCTTAAGTAACCAGAGACTCAAAAAAGAATTTTAGTAACAGACAAAGTAGAAATCTAACTAATATTCAAGAAACTAAGATTAAACACTCAGCAAGACTCTGACTTGATGGCACTTGGCTTGGCTAAGACATATCCACAATAATGGTGAATCCCTCTGAATTACCAGATCTTTCTCTGAAATTGCCTGCTGCTTATGCTGTTGTTCCTCCATTGGTTTTTTCTCTCCTTCAGTTGACTTAATGACTGTGTCAGCTTCCTTTGGACATGAGCTTCCTTGGGACCTTAAAGTCTAGGAGATATACCAATCACTTCACATAAAATAAGTAATGCAAGATAAACGCACATTTGATTTTAAGAGACTAAATTACTCAAATATACTAGAATTCCTGCCGTATTTCAAATTAATTTTCTACTCAATTCAACCATAAAAAATTGACATAAAAAGCAAAAAAAGTACATAATAAATTTAATGTACATCTTAAAAGGAGCTGTACCCACTAAAGGTAGCTATTCATCTATTTACTGAATTAGAACACAGGCCAGGCACTTTTTAGGAGCTATTTCCATACAAAAACATTAACGTAAAACCGTATCACTAAATTTCTCTAAGTTAGTATTCATAGTCTTTAGTTGATCTGAGACAAAAGACAAAAACATGCAAGATAACACAATTCACAATTATAATCAAGCTGATATATTTACCAACAGATTTTTATGTGCAGTAAGTAATAACATTCAAAAGTGGATTTTCCCCAATTGTTCCCCATTTTTTCTCAGTTTCAGTAGACTGTAAAACAATTATAACCCTGATTTAAAAGCGAAGTAAAGGGAATATATACGTAACTGCTATTACATGACTAACTTTATGGTTAAGTAGTATCTATGTTCCCACTTGAAAAATTATTTTTGCTATGATGGAGCAAGTTTAAAATTACAAAAATCAAAGAAATAAGCAAAAGCTTAATAGAGAAATCAGAGCACATGCCAAAAAAGAAGAAAATCACTGCAAAAAAGGAAAAAAGAAAATTACTTCATCTGAGAAAAAGTAAACCAACAAAAGTTCTAAAGGTCTCAAACAACTTTTTAAGATAATGATTAGTGAACGATCTTCACCATTACACCACCTCTGGTTTGCAAATTCACTTAATAAACCTGTATAGTACTAATGATTAAAATCAGAAAACCTCTATATTAACATATGGTAATCTACAGTAAAAAGTATATTTAAAAGACTTTATTCTGTCAAACACGGGTCACAAATAATGCATTTATTTAAATTACTAGTTTACCTGATTAATTTTCCTAATTTCATTTGTTGCTTCAAAGTTACTTGGTTCCAATTCTAACACTTTTTCATAATCTGAGTAAACCAGAAAATAAAGAGTCTTTGAAAGATATCTGGTATTAAAAAACACATACAAAACAGTAATAAACAAATAGGCCACTGTCCCACAGCACAGTGAAGGAGGGGGAACAAAGAAAAACCAACATCAGGCAACTGGACTTTCTCCACTCTCCCTAGGGTAGAATCCTGACAAAATGCTGACAGAATCGTACAGTAAATCTTCTCCCACCAGTCCCATGAACAAGTTGTACATGATAAAAGCAAACAGCAACAGAATCTGCTATCACTTTTATTCAGATAAACCTGTTTTACAGAATAATTAAAAGGCATAAAATTTATAAATAAAAACATGTGCTAAGAACTTTCGGTGTATTACCTCTAGCCTCACAATGGCCAGCTGAGTGTTTAAAACCCTACTTCACAGACGAGAAACCGAAAATCTGAGAAGATACATAATCTTTCTCTGGTCATACACAGCTAGTATACGGTGAAATGAGAATTTGTACCAACATCTGATTGGTGGCAAACAATGCATTCTTGCCAAAACAATCAGATGTCTTTTAAAGTGGAGAAATAAGCTTTGTTCAATACAGAAAACTGCTGGTATGCTTAACCTAGTGTATTTTGTATAAAAAACCCACAAAACCAAACTCACTGCCATCAATTCTGACTCAGGGTCTGATACATTAAACTGTTGGACAAGATTTTCAGATACTGATGATTCTGAAAACATTAGTACCTTTTTTGGCGTCCTCTAATTTTTGCAATGCAAATCGAGCAGCCCCGCGTCGGGCGTAAGCCTTTGTGTAATTCCTATTCAAGGCAATTGCTAAATTACAATCTGACTCAGCAACAGCAAATCTGCAATTAAAAAAAAAAAGTTAATAAAGATCATTCATTACACCAAAATTTCACAATCTGTTTCTGAAATCCTTACAGTTCTTAAATGAAGGCATATTTTCTATTTCCAAAAGCAATCATTTGTACTTGGCAGTGGGAGCATACATATATGACCTAACATTCTATTATAGTTTTAAAAATCCAAACCAGTTACCACTGATTGCTATTCATGGTGACCTCATGTTTCAGAGCAGAACTCCATTCTTCTTTCTAGATCAATGCCCTCTTTACTCTTTTTAAATTACTACTAACAGGCTTTAATTTTTAGAGCAGTTTTAGATTTACAGAAAAATTGAGCAGATCATAGAGTGGACTGGTACACCGTCTCCCATAAGGTATCCTCTATTACCATTTTGTATTAGTGTGGCACATTTGTTACAACTGATGAACCAATACTGATACATCATTACTAACTACAGTCTAGTTTACATTGGGATTCACCTTGTGTTGTACAGTTCTATGAGTTTGACAAGTACATGATGTCATGTGTTGACTATTACAGTTTCATACAGCAAAATCACAGAACAACGTCACAGCTGGAAAAGCCCCCTGTGCTCTACCTATTCATCCCTTGCTCTTTCCCGTTCCTCTAGCTACCACTGCTTTTTCTCCTCTCTTTACAGTCTTGCCTTTTCCAGAATGCCATAGAGTTCAAATCATCAGCTTTTCAGGCTGGCTTTTTTCATTCAACAATATGCATTTAAGGTTCCTCCATGTCTTTTTACAGCAGGATGGCACATTTCTTTTTATTGTTAAATAATACTTCACGTTATACATGTTATCAACATTTGTTTACTCATTCACCTATTATAAGGACATCTTTGTTACTTCCAGGTTTTAGTAATTATGAATAAAGCTACTATAAATATTCATGTGTAGCTTTTTGTGTAGATATAAGTTTTCAACTTACTTGGTTAAATACCTAGAAGTGTGAATGCTAGGCTGTATGGGAAGCCTATGTTTACCTTCTAAGAAACTTCCAGACTGTCTTCCAAACCGTCTGTACCTTCATTCTGCATTCCCACCAGCAACAAATGAGTATCTGTTGCACCACATCTGCACCAGCATTTGTTGTTGTTAGTATTTGGAATCCAACTCATTCTAATAAGTGTATAGTGATACCTCATTGTTATTTTCTTTTGGAATTTCCTGAGGATATACATGATGTTGTGCATCTTGTCACATGCCTTTTTGCCATCTCTGTATCTTCTTTAGCAAGGTGTCTGTACCAACCTTTTGCTCATTTTGTAAATGGGTTGTTTTCTCACTGTTGAGTTTTAAGGGTCCTTTGTGTATTCTGCAAGGATCCCTGGTAGTGTAATGGTTAAGAACTTGGTTGTTCACCAAAAGGTCAGAAGTTTGAGTCCTCCAACTGCTCCTTGGGAGAAAAATGCAGCAGTCGGCTTCCACAGTCTACAGCCTTGGAAAACCGTGGGGCAGCTCTACCCTTTCCTGCAGAGTCATCATGAGTCAGTAATCAACTTGTTGGCAACAGGTTTGGGTTCTGTATATTTTGAGTACAAATCCTTTGTCCGACATATGTTTTCCAAGTACTTTTTTCCAATCTGTGGCTTGTCATTTTATTCTTAACAGCGTCTACTGCCGGACATAAGTTTTTAATTTCAATAACGTCCTAACTATCAATTTCTTTCTTTTTTGAATCATGTATCTAGAAAGTCGCTGCCAAACCCAAGGTCAACTAGATTTTCTCCTACGTTATCTTACAGAAGTTTTAGTTCTGTATTTTACATTTAGGTCTGCGATCCACTTTGAGTTAATTTGTGTGAAACACCTAAGGCCTGTGTCTAGATTCATTTTTTTGCATGCAGATGCTGGTGAAGATTATACTTTCTCCTCTGTCAAAGATAAATTAACATGTTCTGTGGGTCTATTTCTGGGCCCTCTATTCCCAAACTGAAATTTTTACTGAGATAACTGTAGATTTACAGGCAGTTTAAGAAATACCAGAGACTGTAAACACTTTACCCAGTTCCCCAAATACTAACACATTCTGAAAAACCATAGAGTAGTATAAGAACCAAGAAACTGACAGTGATACCAACCACTAATCTTACTCAAAGCTTCCCAGTTTTTCTGATATGTCTCTATGTGTGCGTGTGTGGTTCTTTGAAATTTTATCTCATGTAGGTTCATTTATTCACCATAAGACATGGAAAAGAGCATAAAGGTAGCTTCAATAATAGCAGTAATATTCTAGCTTTTACATTTATGTAAGCTTATTTTAAAATGTTTCATAAATTTCATGAAAGATACATACATAACAGATATCAAATATTACAAAATGCAACATCCCCTGGCATATGAGGGTATTAATGCCACAAATTTCAAAGATCTAACAATGCTATTTAAATAATAAAAGTTATTCAATGTAGCTGTGTGTGTATATTTTTATATGTAATATATAACTTATATTCCCAAATAATAATAATAAAACATGTAAAAGTGCTCTCCTTAATGGTATTTGTTTTTTGTTTTTTTACTTCTTTTGATATCATGATAGGTCAGTCTTTGCTTTGAATAAGATCATAACATAACTATGTTCTTCAACATTAAATATGCATTTAAAGGGTCAGTATGACTTAAAGATGAACAGTGGAACATACTTTGAGTTTACCATAATGAAAGTTCTCTAAGTTAATTAGCAGATAAATGGTTTATCAAAATAATGGGGAAATGTTTACCCATCTACCTTTTTTATTCTTTTGTGCATTAGGTAAAGAACATCATTAGTCAGTTTTTTGAGGAGAAAGGTCTCAGTAAAGTCATCTGTAGGAGCCTAACTCAATAAAGCTTTAGAATTTACAGCTGAAAAGAAAAACTAATACATTTTTAACCTTTCCCACACGTTATCATTAAGTTTTTCTGTTTAAATCAGACTCCAAGTACACACGAAGCAATCAGATACATTATAGAAATGTCTTACTTTCTCATTCTGAAGTATGCTGAAGCTCTGTTTGTTGGTAACACAGGATTATACGGGTCAGCATCCATACCTTTGGTGTAGCAATCAACTGCTTCATCATATTTACCTTGTTTGAAGTATTTATTGCCCTGAAAAGGCATGAGTCAGATATATGTTGGCACTAAATACCACAGTCATTTTAATATTATGCCACTATTTCTGGCTCATTAACTATGTAATCAATGATGACAGGAAAGAAAGGGGAACTTATCCAAATCATCCTTTTACAATTGCCAAAATTCACTACATGTAGTCAATCTATTGGCACAACTTTAGTGACCACAAAAAAAGAGTAAGATACCTAGTATCATACTTGTTATTGACAATATTAACCCTGAAAAATGCAACAATATAAACAGATTAAGAGGTTTAATGTGAAAAGAGTTTCATCTTTTTGTACATCAAGATAGCTCCTGTATAATAAGGAAGAATCCTTAGAGAGCTGAACGTTCCAGAGAGTAACCACAGACAGCCTCTGATATGGAGGACTGAAACATAATTAATTACGAATCTTGTGCTGATCTGAAGTTATTTCATCCTATCATTGTGCCTACAGCTTCCAGGTACAGTCCAAGAATTTGACATACAGTACTTCAACAACCCACTGAGATGCAGTACTATCACTGATCTCACTTTACATCTGAGACAACTGAGGTACTTTTCCAAAGTCTAAGGACTGGAACCCATGCAGTCCAGTTCCAGAGCATGTGGAACCACTGAATACTGCCTCTCAACAGGGATATGGTCAGTAACAACTTAAAGTTTAAAGACTCTCTAAACTATGTTGGCAAAATCTTAGGACCCACATAATTTTCCATATACTCCGCTTATCTGAGGGAACCTAAAGGTAAACGGTACCTTTTCTTTTAAAGCAAGAGCCTTCTGTGTATCTACATGAATCCCATCTTCTTCTGACTCTGATTCTTGAGACACAGAATCATGGGTACTATCTTCTTTGTCAAGCTCATCAAGGATACTGTCCTAAAATCACAAGTAGGAGAACAATACTCATAATTTAGAGATATGCTCAGAAGGAAAAAGTACACTCAAAAGAAGCTGTTATGATCTAAGGACCTAAATAATTATAAAATAAAAATAATCCAAACAGCCAAAGAAGATGATCATGTTTAAAAGATACACATCAGTTTCTGATTCTGAGCTCATAAAGAAATCTAAGTCAATAAAGTCTACAAATCACCCTTAAATCATAAACTATTAACAGTAAAGTATTAAGGATTGACCCAAGAGAAACTAACGTAATTAGAAAAACATTAGTGGTTCATTGCTGAATTCCTACTTTCCGTGGGCAGACCTGGATTCAATTCCCAGTCAATGTACTTTATGTGCAGCTACCACTTGTCTGTCTGTGTCCATACTGCTACCATACTGCACAGGTTGCAGAAGAGCTTCTAGAGTAAGAGGGATGAGGAAGAAAGACCTAGAGATGTTTCTAAGTATCAGCCAATGAAGAGCCTATGGAACCAGGAGGCATTCCCTTCCCTACACATGGGCTCACCATTAGTCAGGGGCCGACCCTACAGCAGTTAACAACAACGTAATCAGCACCTAAAAGCAGAGAAAAAGGTTTTACAAAGTCTTCTTTCTTCCTTATTTTAAAACAACAAAAACCACACAGTATTAACTCCTGATACAACCACAAGGCAGGTACAATCACCCATGCTTTTATGAAAAACAAAGATTAACTAGCAAAGTGGCCAAGTCTAGAGAGCTCTCGATCACCCTGTTAGGCTGTCTCTCATGTATTCCAAGCTATAGATTACTCCACCAAAGAAAAAATGCTAGTCGGGTAGTTCTCAATCTCTTCTGCCTCAAAGTAATTAGATGATTTCCTTTATAAGACCTTTTGCCTGAGTTCTTGAAAAACAGCTTGAGAGATTTTTCCCCTCAAATCCCTGAGGAGTTATCTTCCTTCTAGTTATTCTACCTCTTACAGTTTGTTACTTCTGTCCAGGTTGTTTGATGTCTTCTAGGTAATCTGTATACAGCTTGATGGTTCGAAACTCTGTCAGGCCCTGGGCTGCAGCCTGCCCCAGATTGGTCTATTTTATGCACCTTGCAGGGATCAGTCAATACACAACCTAAATGAAATGCCTATAGCCTAATACACAGATGAAGTGACTGTGGCCTACCAATTAAGAAGGCTATGCCTTGAAACTGGCCAGGAGTTAGCTTACATATACAGCCAACTCCTGGCTTACATGTACAGCTAACTCCAAAGAGACAGGCAGAGAGAAAGCAGGAAAAAAAAAGGAGATAGGAAAAAATACAAGAGAAACAAGAAGAAAGAAGAATCAGAGACAGGAGAGGTAAGAAACCTAAAAGAGCTGTAACACGGGTTAAGGACCATAACACCAAAGACAAGGAGTCGGTGGGTGGCAGTCAGTGGCTGACAGCAGAAATCTGCTGCTAGGGATGCAACTAACACAGCAGAACAAAACCACTACACTGGCTAGAGGGGTCAGTTCGCAGTGGAGCAGCCAACTGCAGGGAAGCCAGAAGCAGAGAGGCCTGTACTGAGAGGGCTAAGAAGGCTGTCCTGAGAGGGCTAAGATGATGCACACAGAGCAGTATGACAAAGAGAAGGGCCCACTTGCTTGTACAGCCAAGAAGTGAGAGTTCTCCCATTCTAAAAAAGGAAGGGATGTGTTCTCCTTTTCGGGGGAACCTTCCACACTTTGTCTGCATGCTTCCTGATCCTGAACTACAGCCTGTTGATCCCGATTCTGAGTTGTACCCTCTTACTTCCTTAATAAACCACTTAACTGTAAGTATGGTCTGTGAGTTCTGTTTGGCCACTACAATAAATTATCAAACCCAGCAGAAAAGTGAAGAGTGCCATGGGGATGATAGCCAGCGTCGGCACTGGTGAAAACGTTGGAGAACACAGGTGTATCTGGCCTCTACCTCACAGGGATCAACCTTGGGCTGCTCCTGGTTCTTATCCCTAAGGAATTTAGACAAGTCCTGACACTACTACTACTACCAATATATGTTCATACATTGCTTTCCTGGTAATACATAATCTCATAGACCACATAAAAATTTCCCTAGATCCTATCTTTTTTACCAGATATGACAAAAGAATAATTTTGGTAAGGCATTTTGAAATAGTATTAGAGTTCATTAAAACTCACCTAAATGTTTAATTATTACACAAACATCCTTTTTACCCTTAACAAATGGCATACTGCTTCAAATTATTTATAAGACAAAAACTGCTGATAAATTAAATTAAAAATAAAGTAAAGTCCATGTTGCTTCTCCGCATGAACATTAAAACATACACATTTAACTACATGTTTTATCACAACGACTGGAGGACTACCACCAGACTACCATAAACACTGAAGCCAAGATTGCACAACCCTGTTCTGGTGACTTGCAGAAAGCTAATGGCAGCAGAACACTAAAGCAGCTGCTCAGATCAGAACTAAAATGGAATGATAATAAACACTTTACCTTACATAAAGGCAAATGTATACTGTGTCTATCAGGGAGAAGATGGTGGAGGGGTTAAATGTGGTAGGTATATACCACAGAATACAGTTGTCAGTACTAGAGCGAAGCAACTGATTAGATATACAAAAGGCAAAACAGATTTTAATAGTGTTAAAGGAAACAATGATTTACATTATCTTTCCACTTCTAGAAACTCAAATACAAAGCTCTGCCCAATCCTGGCTGTTTAGGTATTAGGAATGATGCGCAAAAGTGGATTGGTGGACTATAAAGGAAGTAGCAGAGGGAAGGTCTACACAATTCACCAACGTCAACTTCTTGATTTTGATATGGTACTAGTCAAGTAAGATGCAAGGGGGTGGGGAAGAGGACCTCGGTGAAGAGTACACTGGACACTTCCATATTGTTTTTGCAAAGAAAAAAGAATCCTGGCTATCTTAGCCACCATTCACTGAAGGAAGACTGAAAGATAAAAAATTATCTAATTAAAAAAAAAAAGCCAATGTTGAATCAATTCCAACTCCTAAGAGCCATATAATTAAATTTTTATTCCACAAGAGAGTACGAAAGTACAAAACAAATTATAAGAACTCTATTATTTTTTAATTCATGACTATTAGGTAACTACAAGAAAACTTTATTTAACTGTTAAGAAGCACTAGATCAACTTACCACATCAAGTTTTGCCCATGACTCATAATCATACGATTTTATCCTGTTTTTAGTGTTTTCCTCTTTAGCTTTTTTAGAAGACTCTTTAGCTTTCCCTTTCTTCTTTTTCCTAAAGTTTCCATTTCGAATAGGCGGTAAGTTCTAGGGGAAAAGAAAGAAGACACAGACACACAGTTTTGAGCACTATCATAAATTTGTTGTATAACTAGCAATGTTTAAAATTCTTACTAAACCACACTTTCAAGTAAGAACTAAATAATTCCTTCATTTAATTTTCAAGTGCTTAGCGACAGCAACTTACCATCCTTACTTGTAATAATTTATGCTTAAAAAGTTTAATTCACATTTTGACAAATGTTGAACACTGATCAACCACAAGAAATGTATTACCTAGGAATTCTAAATTTAATTTACAATCAGTAAATTCATAATTCAAAACCTCCCTATCTTTAGCTCCAGTATAAGGAATTAGCAGAACAGTAAACTTAAAATTTTTAATCACTTTACAAATAATATCCTTTTTACATTCAACAAAAATTGTCTCCAAGTCATTATGTATAGTATGAAAAAACTATACATATTTAAATCAACAGTCTTAAAAACATCTGGTTCAGCCTAGGTACTACTCACATTTTACGCTGATTTATTTGTCAACATATCATTAAACATACATGCCCCATGTACCAAGATTTGTTAATAATGCTACCAATTTACCTTTAAGTACTACCACATGATCTTCCTCTCATTAACTATTCACCAAGCCTTAATATGTCTTCTGCCA
Source organism: Heterohyrax brucei (assembly GCA_028571685.1). Lineage (NCBI taxonomy): Eukaryota > Metazoa > Chordata > Mammalia > Hyracoidea > Procaviidae > Heterohyrax > Heterohyrax brucei. The sequence continues at coordinate 107,325,851 of CM053142.1, forward strand.
CAGTACCAGCATCACAAAGCTTTTTTAAAAACTCTAATTTTAAAAAATGTTTACAGGAAAACACATCACTTTGATTTCTGCATTTCTGCAACATTTTAAAAGACTGTGCTTTATTTTAAAACAGCTTGCTGGATGTGAAATTAAAATTCTTAATTTACCTCTTCAAAAACACCATTCTGTTTTCTTAGTTCCATATCCTTTTGTTTAATATCTTTTTCCCAGTTTTCTAAATCCCTCATAAAGTCTTGCAGTTCTTCTGCATTTTGTTTTACTTGGAGCTGTAATTCAACTGCTTTACTTGTTGAAGTCATTATGGCCTTCAGTTTTGAAGCACTAACCTTTAATAAGAAATAAACAAAAGCATTCAGTTTATTTTTCTGAAACCCAGCTAATCAATATTTTCACTTTATAAATGGTCAAGATACACGGATAGCAGAAAGCCTGATGTGATGGTGAAGAATGTATCAACATACCTACCTCTTACTTAAACACAGGTTCCAAAAGACCAGATCTTTATGCAAAAACCAGTATTACGCAAAACACGGAGGATTTTTTCTGTTTTCAGACCACTCATCTATCTGGCTACTTTTTCATTTACAAAAATGATCACAGAAATACTAACAGCTATAATTTACTGATGTGCTCAGCACTTTGATGAGTCCAATCTCAGATTATTCCCTTTGGAGAAGGAGACATGCAGGAAAAGAACTGATAAAGGTGAGCTGTATGACTGGAGGGTGCAAAGCTTAACCGCTTCACATTCCTACCACACTGGCTCGGAGCTTCCCTCACACAGCCCTGAACTCAGGATCTTGTTCTACCCTACGGGCTTTGTGAGTCACCAAAGTTTGGGACTTCCTATAAGGGCGCTGGGAGTCCCCACCAAAGTGGAAGTTGCAAATTTATTTCAGCTCACTTTGGGATGTCATTAAACTCACAAATGTTTCTTTCAAACACCCTCTCTGATGTCTCTCTTTTCCTTTCCTTCTCACCCCACAGCAATTTTGAACTGCAGGGCCTCAGGCCACACAAGAGCTGGAAACTCGGAACAAGTTACTGCCCATTAACAAGTATCCTAGAATAGCAGACTGATCAGCCAATAAAGACATTCTCATTACCTCCCTGGAAACCCGGGTGGAATAGTGGTGCTACCGCTGCTAATCAAAAGGTCAACAGTTCAAATCTACCAGGCACTCCTTAAAAACCCTACGGGGCTGGGCAGTGCTACTCTGTCCTGTTTGTCTGCCCAGAGGCTGTGGCCACTAGGAAGAATGGCCCCTCATAGCAGCTGAAGGAAGGTTTCACCAGCTGGAAGGAGATGAGGAAACAGGACATCGTGGTCCAGCTTCCCAGAGGCTGCCCAGAGACCCTCCTCAAGAGAGGTGATGCACCACAGCCAAATGCCACCATACCACCTGCCTTGTTTATGCATGGTATCTTCTGAAAGTAGATTTTTTCACTATTGTCATAAACACAAAATGTCAGATAAAGAAGTAAGAAGTGAAGAGTAGGTGTATAGTTTAACACGAATCAATAAACTTTTACTGACTAAAGTATTGAAAATCAGACAAGTATGCAATCCACTACAAATGAAAAGCAATACAGAAGCAATCACAAACACGAGCAAGTAGCCTAGACTAGCATACTGATCAGCCAATAAAGACATCTTGATTACCTCCTTGGGAACCCAGGTGGAATGGTGGTTAAGCGCTACCTCTACTAATCAAAGGGTCAGCAGTTCGAATCTACCAGACACTCCTTAGAAATTCTATGGCACAGTTCTACTCTGTCCTGTAGGGCTGAGATACTTCAGAATGGACTCAACAGCAGAGGGTTAGGTGGGTTTAATTATCTTCTTTACTCCTCTTTCTTTCAACCTTTATTGAGAATCTACTACATAATAGGTCCCCTATCAACAGTTAAGAGATGGAAAAACAAAGTAAAACAAGATCCCTTGTCTCCTGAAGCAAAATATACTCAGAACACTGAGTAACAATCATGCTAGACAGTTTCTCAACCTCTATACTAATGACATTTTGTATTAGATAACTCTTTGTTGCAGAAACTGTCCTGTATACAGGACTGGTTACCAATATCCTCGGCCTCTACCCACTAGATGCCAATATCCTCCCACCTTTTTTCCTGACTGTGACAAACAAAAGGTCACTGACAACGCCAAATGTTTTCTGGAGGGCAAAATCACCACTGACTCAACAAACAAGCATGTCTAGATCCTACTGGACTTACTACAAAGGATAGGCATAAGTCTGATGAGTGTTTTGTTCAAGGACGGCATCCTTGAATTTACTTTTTTTAAGAGATAAGCCATGTAATTAACAGGAAAGAATGGGCAGGCACAGGTGAGATACTGTGACGGAAAATAATGGAAGCTAAAGCTAAAAGGCGTGGATACGGAACAGATATTAAAATGCCTGACCATGAAGTATGATTGATATTCTCAAAACAATGTAAAGGCAAAAAAGCAGTAAAATAAAAAGGACCTGTGACTGACTGTATTGCAGAGTTGGGGAGCTGATAAAGACTCAAACAACATCCTAGACATCTTGTCTGGGAAGATGAGTGATGATATTTGAGTCAACAAATATAATTTAAAACGAAAAAGAGGTCTGAGGGTTTTAGGACAAATGGAAAAACAGCTAATTTCAGTTTGGTACATGTTGAATTTGCGTGATTATGGGACACTAGGGCTAGATAACCAGTAGGGAGTTAGCTACACAGGGCTGAAAACACAACTTTCAGTGTCATCAGCCCAAAGGTGGCAGCCAGAGCTGGATTTGGATTATGTTCAATCAGGGTGACTATAAGGGAAGGGGACTAGAGAACACCATTATTTAGGGAACACAGGAAGAGATGTCAACACAGAAAAATTCAGCAGTCACTGCCAGACAGTTAAAAGGAAAATCTATGGAATACTGTCACAAAGGATCAGAGAACAGGAGTCCAAGAAAGTGGGAGTGGTCAGCAGTGTCAAATACCACAGAAGTCATACAGGTCAAACAAAAGTGCATTACAGTCATACAAAGATTACTGACAGTTTTAATGGTATAAAGAACAAAAACAGAGGTGGAAATAAAATGCGCTAAGCAAATGAGATAGATGAGGATTAATGCACTGAAGATACTGGCAAAAACAAGTCTCCAAGAATTGATGGAATACCAACTGAGATTTTCAACAAATGGATGCAATGCTGGAAGTGCTGACTCACCTACGTCAAGGAATTTGGAAGACAGCTACTTGGTCAACCAACTGGAAGAGATCCCTAACTGTGTCCACTCCAGCAGAAAGGTGATCCAACAGACTATACACATTATCTAGTAATATCATTAATATCACAAGCAGATAAAATTTTACCAAAAATAATTCAAAAATGGTTGCAGTAGTACATCAACATGGACCTGACTATCACCAAGAAAGAGGCCGGGAGAAAAGCGCATCCTCTAGACCTTGGGATCCCTGTGCTAAGAACCTTCTAGACACAGGAGCAGACTGATGCCAAGACACAGGGAGATCTCCTAGGGATGCTGGCCCCACATACATTGAAAGGACACAAAGATCTTCCCCTACAGCTAACACAGAAAGTATTACCCTAGAGCTGGTGTCCTTGAATTTGGACTTCTAGCCTCCTAAACTGTGAGAAAATAAGTTTGTTTGTTAAAGCCATCTAACAGCGATATTTCTGTTATAGTTGCACTAGATAACTATGATAAAAGATAACTAGAGAAAAGCCTTACTCATATGTACACACTGGAGGTGGCTGGCTGTGGAGAAGATAAAAGATGAGTGATGGGGCAAGATTCCCAAGAAGATGGGAGAGGATTCACGGATTAGTAAGTTAAGAGTACGGAGAGGGAAGAAGCTAGTTTACAATAGTTTTAAAAGCTTCACTGTAAGAAAGAAGGGACACCTGGTGGCACAGTAGTTAAGAGCTACAGCCGCTAACCAAAAGGTCGGCAGTTCGAATCCACCAGGCACTCCTTGGAAATCCTTTAGGACAGTTCTATTCTGTCCTGTAGGGTTGCTATGAGGTGGAATCGACTTGATGGCAAAGGGCTGGATTAGCCAAGAAAGGTGAAAGAGAAGGACGCAGACGCAGATAGGCCTTCTGATTCTTAGTATAAACTGTTAAAACTTCTTTCGGGGAGTATCTATGTTTGATTATATACGTGTGTTGCTGTTTGAGTTAAATCAAATAATAAACGTAGATCTCACGTAAAAACAAAAATAGTACAATGCTTTGCTTTCAAACAACCAAACTCATTGACATAGAGTCGATTTCGACTCACAGAGACCCTATCTATAGGGCAGAGTAGAACAGCTCCAAAGAGGTTCCAAGGAGCCCCTGGTGGATTCGAACAGCCGACCTTATGGTTAGCAGGCATAGCACTTAACCACTATCCTAGGACTGAAAAAAATATGAATATAAATGCAATACGCCGAGATGGGGGAGGAGAGCGCAAAACGTTTTTCTTTTCACCTATCACCTCTGTTGCTCCTGCAGACCCAGCTGATCCCACAGACCCAAATGATCCGTGGAACCTACAACAGGGGTGCAGGCGGGGCAAGCAACCTGAAAGGTCTGGCGCTTAGAGGTATCACTTTCACACCAATATCCGGGCGAACCGCTCACACCCAAGCCGAAAGGCGGCGGTGTCCCACCCTGGTCTTTTCAGGAAAGTGGACGGGCGGTCCTGACCACCGCAAATCTGCTAACGTGCCAGCCGCGGAGCAGAGGCCGTCAGCAAAGCAGAAGAACGTCCAGGCCTGGGGCGCGCAGGGCCAGCCCCTCCCGGGAACGCGCTCCCCAAGACGCCGCTACCCTGGACACCGCTGCGCCGCCCCCAACACAGCCCGCCTTCGCCCTTTCCAGCTCACCCGAGACCTATGGTCGGTCCCTTTCCCCCCCATAAGCCTCCACAGCTCCTCAGCCCCGGAATACCGCAAAATCTGCCCACCTCACCAGGCCGTTATCCACCGCACGGCCGCCAACCAGACCTGCGACTGCTCAGCCGGGCCCCGCCCTCCTAGCCTTTCCCACAACACCCTGCGTGCCCTCGCCCCGCCCCCTGTGCCTGGACTGGAGCAAGCTCAAAGAATCAGATACCGTGAGACGCGCCTGGGGACGAGATTAGCGAGGTGAAGAAGGGTGTGACGCTTTGCCCGTCTGCTAATATGACTAATCTTCTTGTGTTATAAGCCAAAAACTACAGGGTCGCATTCTGACCTCCAAAATAATAACGACCACCCCCCGCTCAAAAAAAAAAAAAAAAACCGTCGCAGTCCTGTCATTCGGATTCATAGTGATCGTATAGGACAGAGTAAAACTGCCCCATGGAGTTACCCAGGGGTGCCTGGTGGATTCAAACTGCCGACCTTTTGGTTAGCAGCTGTAGCACCAAACCACTACGCCACCAAGGTTTCCCCCCAAATTTTGAAACTTGGAATATTTCCATGTTGTTTTTAGGTGCAGCCAAGCTATTCCAACTCATAGTGACCCTATATATGGCAGACTAGGACTGCACTGGGTGGGTTAGAACTGCCAATTTGGTTAGCAGCCAAGCACATAACCATATGTGCGCCACGAGGGCTCCTCCAGGACTCCTCAACAATTTTATCCCTGACACTTGCTTTGTGGTGTCTAACTACAGGTCTCGCACTTGTAAACCCTATGCTCTGCTGACTCCCCCGTCTGTCTCATTTGACTGAGCCTCCCCGGGGAAGAGCGGGATAAGTCCCTGTTTCATCCACGTGCAGTATGTAACTTGCCCGAGGCATCCGTTCAGGTCTGGCCTATTCTTAGCAGCTGAGTCCTAAAACATCTGTTTACAGGTTTGAGAATTCGTCTTAACGTGTTTCCATAGCATTTCTTCTTCCTCATTTTGGACAATCTCTGCTAGCATAAAAACAAAACACCATCCATAGATGTCATTGTGCCCCTTATCCATGTGGTCAAGAAGGTTGGTTTGTGGCGGCGGGAGGGAGGGGTTGGGGAGGCTCCAGTCTCGGTTTACTCCACCTTTTCCCGTAGTCTGGGTGTGATGCTCCTTGTACCCTTCAAACCTTAGGGGCACCAGAAAGAATTCTGTCTCTCTCTTGGTTAGAGAGATTTGTTAAATCACTAGGGACTTCACCAAGCTAACACTTGCTCCAGACCATCCTGAAGAAATCCTGAAGCCACAAGCACCCCTCCCATCTCTACTCAAGAACTCCGGAGAAAAAGGCAGGCAGACTAACAGTTGAGGAGGGTGAGAATCAAAACAAGAAAGAAAGAGAGAGAGAATTTCAAGTATTCGCAAATTACTTTATTTGGAGATTGAAACCAAATCACATATTCAAGCCTGGCTCTGTTGGGACAGCATCTGGTTCCCAGTGGGGTCAGGGTAGAAGTGCGTAATTGAAACTGAGATAAGGAGTCCCAGTTTCCCGGGTCTCCCGTTATAAAGTCCATTTGAAGCAAATGATGGCTATCGGATAAGCATTAAAATAATTCTCCTTATGAAGTTAGACCTTCTTCCTGTGAGGAGAATTCTTTTGAAACTTATCCAGGATCAAACCTAGCTCTGTAGCTGCACTAATCACCCACAGGGAGGAAGCTCTTTGGTGCAGATACAAAGCTGGCCACAAAAGTACTCAGGTCTGGAGAAGGCCTCTCCTCCCCGGGGCACACAGTCACAAGAGTCCTTTACTCTTCCCTGTCCCACATCAGAGTTCCTCCAGACCCTGTTCTCAGAAGATTTAACCCACAAAAGACCAAACCCTCACTGCTTGATTTCCATGGCGGGATTTCTTTGAGGCCCCCAACACAAGGGGAGGTTAGTTTGTAGAGCTGTATACAATAACAGCCATTATAGTAATCTTGCATTTCTGTCAGCCGTTCTTCCTGAGAACAATTGAAAACACTTTCACAGTAATGATATCATCAAGCTTGCCCTCTCACCAACTGCAGAAAAAGGAAAGAGAGATGTTCTTTTTCCTTTACATGAAAGGGAAACAAGAAGCCTGGAGAGATAAGAGGACAAGTTCACGGTTTCAACACACGTAGGACAAAGAGCTATGAAGGGCTCTCTGCCTAGACTCTGGTTCTTAGTCCGTGTTGCCAAAATGCTAGAACATAAAGATTTGACTGTTTATATGCAGTTTTCTGATTCGTATCTATTCCATCTTTCCTGTATGGGCATTTCTGACCCTCCCTCCCCTCTCCAGCCCAATGCAGACAGCTCCCCACTTCTGAGAGAGCCTGACTGCCCTTGTGCCCTTTCTGGCTCTGAGTCCTACTGGGTGGAAGACATCACCACGTAGGCCGTGGCAACGTACTTCTTGCCATTTCCGTAGGTGGACTTGTTCCAGGTGTAGGTCTGGATGGCCAGGGGATGCCCACCCAGGCTTAACTGGCACCTGTGGGAAAAGATCACTAAATTGTTGGAGCTCTCCACTTTACCCTGTTCCTATGTTCCCACTAGGGAAAACAAACCCAGCCAAAGCAAAAGGGGTCCCTCCTGTTTTAAAGGGCCTTTATGAAAGAGCTGCTACAGGTTTTCTCAGCCACTGGCAGGGAGCCCTTTCAAAATCTATGTTTCATTTTCTACTTAAAGAATACTGCTCTTCATCTTTCCAGAGCAGTATTCTAGACTCCTAAAACCCAAGATTTAGAGTTGAAGCCCTTCAAGGCTCCCACATTTAAATGTCCGTGTACAGCTACAGTAGTAGTAGTAAGTTGGACACCTTGAATATTAATTCTAGAAGGGGCCTCCAGAACATGAGGCCTGGTGGTTCCAGACAGTTCTCTGGGGCTCCGAGGCTCCCCAAGCAGAGTTAGACCGCATGGATGCTGCTTGGACACCTAACTCTGCTTTGTTTGGTAGCGTTCTGCAGGAGATTCTGCCTGGGAGAGTGGGGATGGTGGCGCTGCTGCTAAGACGAAGTTCAGCAGCCACTGTCTAAATCCAACAACTTCATTTTCCAAGTGACAAAAACCAAGACCCGGAAAGTTGGTTGTCCAAGCCCATGCAGTCATTTAGTGGCAGAATCCAGGTCTCCGGGATCTCCTCTGGCTAAGGACAGCCTGCAGCCCCCAGCCTCTGTCTCCAGGCCCAGTTTGCCCAGTACTCACACTTTGCCTGGCCAGGCGATGAAGCACAGGGAGTAGAGTGCAAATTCAAACTCTGGGCTGCTGCCAATGAAAGCAGCGCCCACTTCCTTATAGTAGCCATCCCAGTTGAACTGCAGCTGGAGCACATCAGGGTAGGAGTCCCACTGCGGAGAAAGAAGTGTAGCAAGAGAGTCTGGTGATTCCCACACAGCGGAGTCAAGCAGACAGATGCCAAATGCCAGCCAGCCACTCTGTGTTAAAGGTCTATAATGGGGCCTGCGTGGGCTGTCTCAGATGACTGGATTCTTTAAATAGAGGGAACAGTCTGCCCGCTAAGGTGTCTGAGCCCTGCATAGTGGACCCTGTGCCTGGAGCCTCACATCCAGCAGAGTAGCCAGTCTCCACATCCATTACAAGCCAGCCCAGGGCAGCACCTCACACTGGAAAGGAAGGGCGATTTCTTGCTCCCAACTCATTTCCTAGCACAGAGCAGTGAAGGTTTCTTATTTATAAACCGTATGGTGTTTAACTCAGAGTGGCCAGGCTGAAGCTTGCAGACAATTGACCATATCAAGGAATTCAGGCAGGGGGAGCACAGTCTTTGGTTCTCTCCTCTGAGAGTCCTCTCTTGCCTCTGCCCCTGTCACTGCCCCTGCCCCTGCCCCTGCTCCTGTACTCCCCCCCAGCAACACTACCCTGCGCCCCTGCCCCTGCAGTTCTCCAGCCTTCATTCTTTGGAAGGGAATCCCAGCATCCTGGCTGGTTAGGCATCTCTCCAGAGATGGAGAAGTCAGACTCACAGTCCCCATTAGGTCGCTGATGAGAGGCAGGTGATAGACAAGCCTCACTTGTCGGTTTCAGGACTCTTTGGAACATGGAAGGAGGACAGAAAGTCTGTGCACTAGCAAGGCTACACCAGCCCACAGGGTCAGGGCTGAGCACTCACAGGCCCATCATAGATGTGACTGTAGTAGTCAACCAGGCCCTCCTTCTCCTGCAGGTAGAAGCGGATCCAGTTGTGAAAGCCAGTGACCTTGCCTTTTTTGACCTCACCTGTAACGAAGAGTCGGAGGTGGGTGATCGTGATCGATGCTTCCTTCCCCACAATCCCTCTGCGTTTGCCCCACAATCTCTCCTGCCCTGCGTCAAGGCTGTCTCCTTCCCCAGTCTATGACTCCTAAAATGACCACCTACCCCTCACAATGTAGGGTTCTTGCATCTGACTCTCTAGAGTCCCTCCCATTCCTATCTGTCACCTCAGGAAGACTCCTGTCTGCTGACCATCATGGTATGCTGGGGTACTCCTCTCAGTCATTTCTATAGGACCCAGACAGACTTTTTTTGAGTTTTTTGGAGTAGGGACAGTGGGGAGAAAAACCTTGGCTCTTGACAAACTTGGCTTGGCTCTTGGGAAGCAGCTTACCAAGCACTGCAGGCAGAAAACTATACAGAGGCAAACAGCCTGGCCCCTAAAACTTCCCCCATCCTAGACAGATCCCTTGGGAGCCCAGTATCTGGTCTTCTTTCACCTCATGTACTCCAGAAGACACTGTTTCCCAGAATGTCTGCTCAAACCTTTCCCTCTTGCTCTGGAAATTGAAGTGTCCCTCTCTGCCAGCTAACCTAGTTGCTTGGTTGCTGATACATGTGTACCCAGTGCTGCCTTGCTCCTGACAGAAGTGGTTTCTCTTCATCCCTCCACCTCCAACACTTTCTTCCAGGCAGAGTTGATCTCACCTGAGAAGACATGTTCAAAGCCACTTGAGTCTCCTTCTTCCTTGCCTCTTGAATAGAGTCCAAACCACATATCCTTTAAGTCTTTGACAAACTCTTGCTGTGAGGTATAGCGATCTAGGGAGGGGATACAGAGGACTCAGGAAAACGGACAATTGTCCCAGGTCCTGGGAAGCGAGGAAGAGCTATCTACTCCAGTATGTCAAGAGACACATGAGTTCAGTCAACAAATTGATTCAACTGTTCACTCAAAAATGACCTCTGGGGCATCTATTCTGTGCCAGGCCCAGATCTAAAGGCCAGGATTTCAGCAGGGGCTAACAAGGACAAAGTTCCTGTCTTTATAGTTTACATTCCAGTGGAGGACACAGACAATAAACAAGTAAACAATGCATAGATAATATATCAGGTAAGTGCTATGAAGAAAATAAATCAGAGTATCCTATAATGATGGGAGTTCTTCTACAGAAGATCCGAAAGTCTTCTCTGAAAAGGAAGGATTAATCAGAGACCTGAATGATCAGGAGTTAGCCACCCAAAAATCTTGGGGAGGATTCCCCCACTTAAAAGGACCAGCAAGCCCAAAGTCTTTGAGGCAGGAATGAGCTTGGTGTTCAAAGAACTGAAAGAAGGTGAATGTAACTGGAGCATAGTGAACTGGAAGGGAGAGTGATAGGAAAAGAAATCCGGAATTACTGTGCGGAAGGTACACGAGAGATACCACACACACTCCCTCCTTTCAGAAACTTAAAATACAATCAGAGAACAAGACTAAATATGAGGTCTGACAATTAAGTTCGTGAACTCATCCCAGAAAAAAGTGCTACATACTTCATTGCTGAATATCACTATAGTCACCTTCAAAGTACTCCCCTTAGGAAGCTATGCACCAATGCCAGCGTCTAGTCCACTCTTCAAAGCAATTTTGGAACTCTTTTTCTGGAATGACCATTAAAGCTGCCGTTGTAATTACCTGTGATGTCCTGAATGTCATCAAAATGACTTCCCTTCAATGTTTCCTTTATCTTCAGGTAAAGAAAAAAGTCGTTGGGGGCCAGATCAGGTGAGTAGGGAGGGCGTTCCAGTAGAGTTATTTGTTTACTGGAAACTCCCTCACAGCCAACAATGCAGTTAAGTTTGCGAACTTGCCACCATGCCACCAAGTACAATGGCCACTCCAGAAAGAGTTCCAAAATTGCTTTGAGAGGTGGGCTAGGCACTGACATTGGTACATAGCTTCCCAGAAGGAGTACTTTGAAGGTGACTGCAGTGATATTCATCAGTGAGGTATATAGAAAAATTAAGTTTGTGGACTTGTCAGTCCTCATATACACAACCTAATGGAGAATGATTTCACCAATAGTTACTGCTTACTGGGCACTTACTATGTGCTAGACTTCCTATTGGGTACTTTACATGCATTAATCTTAAAAAAAAAAAATTAAAAAATAAAAAACGTGTTTCAAAGAGAAAACTCAGCTAAAATAATTTGTTCAGGATCACACTAATAGTGGACAGCAGAGCCAGGAGTCAAACCAAGTCTCTTTGGCCCAAGGCCGCAGCCTAGTCTCTCAGCCTGCTAAGAGACAAGCTGTGAGCTGAGCTAAGTGGACACCTTTCATAAATGTGGTGGGACACGGACTAAATGGAATTGAAACAGGGAGAGAGTTGAGAAGAGGTTGTAGCGATGGTGTGGGGACCCTGTGTTCTGGCCTCAGCTCCACTGCCTTTGTGGCCTCCATTTTTGTCGTTTCAAAAGTGAAGGGAAAAGTATGGAAAACCAAACCTGTTGACATCGAATCAGCTGTAGAAGTGCCCCATAGGGTTTCCAAGGAATGGCTAGTGCACTTGAACTGCTGACCTTTTGGCTAGTAGCCAAGCTCTTAACCGCTATACCACCAGGGGTCCAAAATGTATACAGAACAAAGTATATTAGTGGTTACCAGGGGCGAGAGGCAGGGGAAATAAAGGAGCCATCGTTTAGTAAACCAACCCAAACCAAACCCAGTACCGTTGAGTCAGTTCTGAGTCACAGTGACCCTAAAGGTCAGAGTAGAACCGCCCCATAGAGTTTCCAAGGAGCCCCTGGAAGATTTGAACTGCTGATCTTTTGGTTAACAGCTGTAGCACTTATCCACTACACCACCAGAGTTTCTGTTTAGTAAACAATGAGTGTTTGTGTATTTATTGTGATGGGATATTTGTCAATGATTACCAGTGGTAGTTGCCAGAATATGATTAATATAATCGCTGTCACTAAATGGTATGCCTGAAAAATATTTACTATATATATATTTAAAATTCATAAATTTACATATGTATATATATATTTAAAGGTGCACACCCAAATGGAAACAGAAAATACTTGAAGGTTGGCTCTCTCCAAACGGCCAAGATTCTTTTCTGGTTTTATTTTAAAGAGGACAGAAGGGGGCAGTGCAGGATTGCATCCTCTTCACAGGGAGACCTGGTGCTTCCCTTGCTTCCCTTGTAAACAGAGCCTCGTCACCAGCTCTAAGCAAGGCCTGCCCCAGCTCAGAGCAGAGGTGACCCCACTGCCGATGATGGACGACCTGCAGAGCACAGCCCTGAGACAGCCCAGCTGCCTGGAGTTCGGGAACGGAATCTGGAGGACACTAACAAACACAACCTGGTGCCAAGAAGTCCCACAGCCAAAACCTTTTTTGGTCTGATTTGAATGTATCTGGAGCTGCTCCAACCCAACCCCTTACCAGTAGAACTTCTCTCCCTGAACCATTGTTAATTTGCTGTTGCTGCTTCGCTAGCAAACTTGGGAGTCAACCAACCACCTTGCTGGACTTCGTGTAGGAGGACAGGGTCAGAGACTGTATCTGCCTGAAGTGGAGCTGGCACCAGGATCAGTGAGGGGCTGGAGAAGTGCCCTAGGATGCGGGTAGGAGTGGTTCGGGACCCTGCGGAGGCCTCTCACACTGAGGAGAGGTGCTTTAGTAGCGAGGGACTGGGGTTAGATGGGTCGGCTAAGATCAAGTCAAAAGACAGAGTAATTCCCAGGCCAGGCAGAAAGTTGTTCAGTGCCTGGTTGGGTCCATAACCTCCTCCGGCCTTCTCTCTGTCCTCCCTACCCCCCACCCCCCCACCCCATCCCTGACATATGTACACTGACTTCCATGTAAGCCCTGCTGTTTCCCCACCAGCTCCTTTAACCTCCTCCACTGTGGAGACCCCATTGGTGCCTGGAAGGTGTCCTGCAGGTAGACTGGGGCCTCTGTGCACCCGGGATGGCTCACTCACTCTTGTGGTGGAGGAAGCCATAGAGTTGCTTCATGACAGCTGTCTTCATGATCTCTCTGAGGAAGACATCCTGCTCAGCCAGCTGCTGGGCACTGAAGTGCTCCCCGTGGCCTGTTGCTCGCTGGTAATTATTGAGAAGGTTGATGAAGGCAGCGTAGGTTGGTTTAGAAAACAGCTTCTCATTGACATAGGTGAAGAGCCTGAAAGAGGTGAGGAAGACCCACTGATGGGCCTGAACACAGAACAGAAAGCCCTACAAGAACTTCTGGACAGGCCAAATTTAGGCTCAGAAGCAAAGCTAGAGACTACAGACATTCTTGTTACATGATACTCATGAGGTCATTCTTTTCCTCTATGTCATCCCTTGGAAGGGTGCTTCTATCTTCCATTTGGCCTGGCCCATCATAGAAACCCTCCCAACTGTGTACCCTCAGTCCCTCAAGAAGACTTTGTCCCTGAGTGACTTACTTTTTTTCTCTTCCTTTGATCTGCCTGATTTGAAAAGAACAGAGGAAAAAACTAAACCTTTTGCCATCAAGTTGATTCTGACTCATGGCCACTTTGCAGGACAGAACAGCACTGCCTCATAGGGTTTCCAAGGAGCAGCTGGTAGATTTGCACTGCCAACCTTTTCGTTGGCAGCCAAGTTTGTAACCACTGTGTCACCAGGGCTCCATAAGAGAAAAGAGGGTGAGGAGAGATAGACTTTGTGGGGAGGAGAAAGAGCAATGAAGGGCACTCACGGCTCCGGGCAGTGATCCACCTGGTCTCTGGTCTCGGAAGAGGGGATGCAGCTTTGGCTATTGACAATAACATCTGCTTTCTGGGCCTTGTTGGTGTCGGCCTTGTAGATCTTCTCAGAGATTCTCCGAAGCTCCTCCTTGGTTATGGCATCACTGCTGTGGGAGAAGCCGTCTGGAAGGAATTGAGGAAAGAATGGTCTTAGAGCTAGAGAGAAGACTAGGGTGGGGCTGCTGTCTGTGTGCATCCTTCCTAGGAATCTCCTAGAAGCTATCAGTGAGGGCAGAGTCACATGGGAGAGGGGCCACACTCAGATGCCCTGGGATTGGAAGGCAGGGCATCAGGGTCTAAAAGAGTCTTAAAAACATTATGTGTATAGAGAGGTCAGAATTCACCTACACTGCTGGTGGGATATTGCAAAATGGTACAACCTCTTTGGAAAGAAGTTTGGCACCTCTTAAAAAGCTGAAAATAGATACACCATTCAATCTGGTAATTCCACTGCTTGGAATATATCCTACAGAAGCAAAGGCTGTCACACAAGCAGACATATGCACACAAATGTTTATTGCAGCACAGTTCACAATGGCAAAAAGACAGAATCAACCTAGATGCCCCTCAACAGATGAATGGATAAATGAAGTATGGTACATATACACAATGGTACACTATGTAATGATAAAGAACAATGATAATTTTAGGAAGCATCTTATAACCTAGTTTCAATAGGAAGACATTATACTGACTGAAATCAGTCAGCAGTAAAAGGACAAAGAATGTACTAGACCCCTGCCTGCTATAAAGGACATAAAAATAGACTTACGCACAGAAGAGAAGACTCTTTGATGGCTACAAGTGTGGTGAGGGAGGGAAAAGGTTGGTCATAGATTAGATGACAGACATTTGGTTAGGTGAAAGCAGTGACAGTAGAAAGTAGATCAACTTAACTGGACTTTACCATAAACTGAAAGCTCTTCTAATCTCAACCCAACATAGAAAGGATAGAGTAGCTGGGGCAGGGGTCTGGGGACCATGCTCTCAGGGGACACTGAGGCCAGTTGGCATAGGCTATTGCTAACAGTCTTTTGTGCCCCATCTTGGTGAGTGGCATCTGGGGTCTTAAAAGGCAGCAGGCTGCCATCTGGGGTACACCAGGTGATCCCAACTCACCCAGAACAAATGATGACTAAGAACAAGACATGAAGAAAAAAGAGCTCAGGAGACAGAAGGACCCATGTGAATGGGAGACTGTACCAACATGTACCAGAAGAACCAGATGGTGCCCAGCCACCGTCAAAGAGAGCCATGACAGGGCACACAATGTTGAGTCCCTGTGGCAGCGCGAGAGAAAGATGGGTGCAGCTCAAGAACTCTACTAAAAGACCAGAATTGGTTGTCTGATGGCCTGGAGGGTCCTCTGGGAGTGTGGCCCCTAGACCTACTGCTGCCCCTGACCAGAAAACACTACTAAAGTCAATGATTGAAACAAAAATAGACTGGACCCGGGGACACAGTGTGACCATCTGATGTGTGTAATTGATGGTTCTATGCATTTATAGGAGACTGTCCTACTGGTCTCTTTCTAGATGAGAGAGAAGAGGGTGGAGAGGAGGGGACAGGAACTTGTTAAGAGGACACCACAGGTACAGAATGAAGTGTGCTGTCACTGGACAAGGAGAGCACGAGGAGCTGCAGACAGGTGGGCATGCAGAATTGATTTGGATTGTATACTTTCACTTTATCACAATTAAAAAAAAAAAGCCCGTTATACAGCATTGCCATAGACTGTCCGCAGGTTGTCCACACTGCCCTTCCTGCCAGGAAGGTTCTCAAACCTTGGCATGCATCACGGAGTCCTGGAGGGCTTGTTGAGGGCTTACTGACTCCTTCCTAGTGTTTCTGATTCTGTAGGTCTGGAGTAAAGCCCCAGACTTTGCCTTCCTAATGTCTTCTCAGGTGACCTGGTGCTGCTAGCCCAGAGACTGTGCTTTGAGTACTATTGCTCTCATGAGCCCTGTGTCTCACAGGGCCTGTGTTACAGGGAGTAGGGACTGACCGTGGACACACAGGATCTCAAAATCTTCACAGCAGTTTCCAAATTTTTGGCAGCGGGCATCACAGTGGCATGGGTGGTGCTTGTCAATGGCTTCATGGCAGCGGCCCCGGCAGGAACTGGGTGCTGTGTACAGGTCTGAGGGAACAGGGGGCTGGTGTGTCCCAGGGAGACCTCTGGAGATGGCCCTCCAGTCCCGTGGGCTCCCTCCCTCAGCCCCTCCCGTACCCTTGATCTTGTCACTCTTCACACCAAAGGTCTCCAGGGAAGTAAAATAAACAAGCTGAGACCCTGCACGCCCTTCCCGGGCAGGAAGCCCTTTCCAGTGCCCAACCTGACCTTCCGGCCTGTTGTTTTTGTAATCTCTCCACTCTAAAAATAAAATCTCTTCCATTTTCCTCTCCTGGCCTCTCTCCAGGCCTCAGATGTTCTTCCCTGGATCCTGCCAGGCTGGGAAGCCCCTTGGGCTTCTTCCTGGACTAGACCCTAAGAATACAGAAGCCTTTCTCCTCACCTACCAGCTCCAGCTTTGGGGTCCATCTGGTTTAAGCCTAGGCCTGTTGCTGCTGCTATGACCATCCCCTCCTTGTCACCCCCTCATGTCCCTGCTGTGTCCTAAAGGTTGCCAACAGGAAAGGCAGACTCACTGCTAGCCAGGGCCTCCTCTGGCTCCTCCTCCAGGGCCTCCTCTGGCTCCTCCTCCAGGGCCTCCTCCGGCTGCTCCTCCAGCTCCATGAATGCCTTCAGCTCTTTGGGGTCCTCCTCACCTGTAGGTCAGAAAAATAAAATCACCAGCCAGCCCCAAAGTTTCTGTTCCCCTTTTTCTCTGGTTCTCCGCACCCTAAGCCTTGGGGACAAGCATGTAAAAGCAGGGGCTAGGGTACAATGAACTAGTACCAAATAAAGGATGAAGAAAGCTGAAAATGGAAGACAAAAGAGGAGAAATGATTGAAAGCCATTACTAAAAAAAAAAAAGACCAATCTGACCATTTTACCACTCTGATTCTCAACATGTTCATCTGTGAAATAGGTATGTGTGTGGTCAAGTGAGTGCCTCCTTCTGTATTAACAACTCTACTTTTGGCTACCACTATTCTTTTTCTTTTCTTTCTTTCTTTTTTGAACTTTAGACAGTTTACAGAACAAACTGGTTTCTCTTTAAACAGTACACACATTGTCTTATGCCAATCGTTATCTCTGCCTTCTCAACCTTGAGTTCCATCCTACTAGGTACCTGTCGCCTCTTGCCTTTTAAGGTTCTATACTACCAGTTACATGTCCCCTCCTGCATTCTACTCATTGTCTCTAGGCTGGTGTACCCCTTTAATCTCGTTTTGTTTTATGGGCCTGCCTAATCTTTGGATGAAGAGTGAACCTCGGGGTGATTTCATTACTGAGCTGAAAGAGTGTCTAGGGGCCATATTCTCAGAGTGCCTCTAGTCTCTGTCAGTCCAGCAAGTCAGGTCTTTGTTTTTGAGTTAGAATTTTGTTCTACATTTTTCTCCAGTTCTGTTGGGGACTCTCTGCTGGGTTACCACTGTTCTTTATCTGGAGCTCTGGTAGAGCAGCGGTTAAGAGCTATGGATACTAACCAAAAAGATGGCAGTTCAAATCCTCTAGCTGCTCCTTGGAAACTCTGTGGGACAGTTCTATCCTGTCCTATAGGATCATTATGAGTCAGAATCGACTCAACAGCAAGAGGTTTGGGTTCGGGGGTTTATTCTTTAACTAGACATTCCTGAATGATGCAAACAGTTAAGCATTCAGCTGCTAACTGAAGAGTTGGCAGTTCAAATCCAACCAGAGGTGTTCCTTAAGAAAGTTCTGGTAATCTACTTCAAAAAGGTCATAGCCATTGAAAACCGAATGTGCAAGTCTCTTCTGAAACACATGGCATCACCATGAGTCTGACTCAACAGCAAGTGAAATTCTTTAAGATTTGATGAATGGGTAGAGAGTTGTGACACTCTCCAAGTTCCCTTCCTCACTTGGGGACACCCCCATACCTATAATCACCCTAATCACAGTCAAGGGCCAAGTCCTCCCAGAGATACAAGGAATAAGAACTCTTTTCTCGGATGCCAAGAGTGGCTTTCTTTGCCCCCTTTGACAGTGGCCACAAGGGCTGTCTGAGGCTTGTTCAGAAATCACATTCCTCTCACTGCCCTATTTCCTGGGCACAGCACTGTCAGTGACTGTAGCCTGGGCCCTGGATAAAGGAGGGATGGGACAGAGTGGGGAAGAATAAGGCAAGAAATGTTCCTGGGGATTCTGAGCTCCTTTCTCATCACACAGTGGAATAATTTCCCCCAAAGGAAAAACACTGTTAACAAAGTGATTCGGAATCTATTGGCATATTTGCTGGATGGTATCAGGTGGTTAGTAGAATACTTGCCTTCCAGGTGGGAGATCAGGGTTCAATTCCCAGTCAACACACTTAATGCACAGACACCACTTGTCTGTCAGTAGAGGCTGGTGTGTGGCTATGGTGTTGGACATCTCAGTGGAACTTGCAGACTAAGACAGACTAGGAAGAAAGGCTTGCAGATCTACTTCCAAAAATCACCCGGTGAAAACCCTGAGGATCACAGTGGTCTAATCCTGTGTGTGGTGTTGTCAAGAATTGGGGCCCAATTCCACAGCAGGTAACAACAACATTAAGTTATTACTATTCAAACCATGGGGCAGCTTTTTATTAGTCAACAAACACCCTGTGGTCACTTAAGTGCTAGGAATTCACAAGAGTGTTAATTCAACCACTTGTTTTGCTAAATATTTTTGTGAGCAGATCTGGAATCTCAACCCTCATTTATTTTATTTCAAGGAAAAAGGGGTCCTGAGATGTACATCAGAGACTTGAAATGGCTCCTAAGCTGGGGATTGTCTGTATTGTTAAATGCTAGCCTGGTGGCCCAGGGTGAACAGGCCTTCCTGTGTCTGCTGAATAGTAAGAAAAAGCAGGGGCCCAGGAACAGTGCAAGAGAAGAAGGCTATAGTTGTGGGCACTGAGCTCTGGGCCAGGCCTCCCTGCCTGGGCCTAGGTCCCCTTGCCCGGGCTTGATCATCCAGGCCTCTGCCAGTACATACAGGGCTTTTGTGTAAATTAGAAAAAGGTTCCCTATGAGCAAAAGCAGCTCTGTGGGCACAGAGCTAAAGTCAGCTGCCAGCATCTTCAGGCAAATGAGGGAAAGGTGCTGCTTTCTCTCAGCAGGGACAGCTCTGCACCAGAGCACAAGGGTTGGTGAGAAGATCTGGGTGTCACCTGCTCCCTCAGCCGGGTGCCCTTGGGCATTGCACAGCCTGTACAGCCACATGCAGTCATCTCGCTGGTCCCTGCCAGCCAGGGCTTCAGCGTGTTTCCTGGCCTGGAAGTCAGGGCACATGGTTTGTCAGTAAACTTAGCAAGGCTTTGTGTCCGGTAGTCTAAACTCTGGAGGTATCCAAACAAGATTATTCAAAGAAAAAAAAAATTCTTTTTTTAAGGTCTGTTTTAAGGTCATGCCTTTGGAGTAGTTGAAGAATGAAGGGCTTTTGAGGGCGGTACCCATTTCATTTTAATCCTTGGGCCAGACAGGACTGGTAAGATATGTGTAGCCATTTGGTCATTCAATAATAGGAAAACGGTGTGAGCCGTGACTATTGCTGTGTACCATGGCAGTGTTCCTGGTGGTATATAAGTTGTGAGACTTCCTTGCCACTTCTGTGTTTTGTGATTTAAAGTGTTGGGAAACAACTGACCATCTAATACATGTTAAAATACATTTTTAACATTTTGCTTCTGGGGAAGTACTTACACTTTCGAGATATTTTTAATGCCAGTAGTTCAGACAGATATTTCTTCTGTCTAAAGTCAGGGTTTCAAATTGGGGACAACTGCGGACAAGTGGTGGCTAAATCCCTCATCCTGGCGTTTGCCCCTCAGTGTGCTCACTCTGTGCCCTTAGAGCCCCTCCCGTCAGTCCCGATCCTCCTGTGGCCAGCCTGTGACTCTTCATCCCACAAGAATCCTCACCAGTACACAGTTGCTCATAGTCCTCACAGCAGTCCCCATGCCGAGGACACCGGCGGTCACACTGGCAGGGAGCATCCCGGTCAAACTTCTCATTACAGCGAGATGCACATGACTCCATTGTCCCTATGGGCAGTAAAGGTCACAGACTCAGCTCTGTGGAGACCCTATTCTTCTCATAAAGGCACCCTCTGCAGGAGCTTTCAGTGACGGGGCAAAGGGCACACCTGTCAGGAACACTCATAGCCACCCCGTACCACATAGGGCTCCTCCCCATGATCCACCATCAACCATTTCAGGGCTCATAATATAAAACAGAGAGTTCTGTGGCATAGTGGTTAAGCTCTCAACTGCTAACTGAAAGGCTGGCAATTCAAACCTACCAGTTATTTGATAGGAAAAAGAGGTGGCAGTCTGCATCCATAAAGATTTACAGCCTTGGGAACCCTGTGGGGCAGTTACACTCTGTCTAATAGGGCCACTGTGAGTTGGAATTAAATTGATGGCAACGGGATAACATAGAACAGGAATTTGATCTCAGCTGCTGACCAAAAGTTTGGTGGTTCAAGTTCACCAGAGGGGACTCAGAAGAAAGACTTGCTGATCTAATTCTGCAAAATCAGCCACTGAAAACCTTAGGGAGCCCAGTCCTACCCTGACCGACATGGTCTCCATGAGTCAGACTTGACTTGACAGCAGCTGGTTAATATAAGACAGGATCACATACTCCAGTGTTCACTGGGGCTAGGCAGGTAACAAACATGCAGAGCAGCAGGATAGTGGGAAGGCGTTAGGAAGAGGTGGGACTCTGGCAAATTTCAGGGCAAATGCCTGTCTATAATCAGCAGCTAGTATACCACTCCAATGGATCATTGCCATGCTGAGATGCAGGCTCAGTGTCACCAAAAACTCCAGCTTTCCAAAAGAAAACTCATTTTTATGCACCGTTTCCCGATATTTAAAAGCTCCAAGCTGGACAAAGTGAGAGGTCTATGGGCTGGGTGGGGCACCTGTGGTGTGGCCGAAGGTCAGTCACATGGCTGCGCTGCCCTGGCCTCTCCCCACTGACCCATCCTTTTTTTCTCATCCCACCCTGTGCCTTATGTGTTTTCAGCGTTTGGTTCCTTCTCCTTCACCCTGTCTGCTCTGCACCCTCCTTTCTCCTGTGTCAGGGCCTTCTGTGCCTTCCAGTCTTTGGGCTACACTCAGATCCATTAATCCTCAGTGTGGGGAAGGAAGGATGCAGGCATGGGTTAGAAATGGGCTCTGGAATAAGATTCTTCTGTGTAACCACAGACCACATCCCCAACTTGAGCCGCATGGTTTAAAGGAGCAAGACTTTGGTCATAAGTGGCGGAAGACAAGGAATTTTTGAAAGGAAAAATATGAACCCACTACTGCTCCTAGAAAAACAAGCATCTAACCTTCCCAACGGAGGCCTAGTTGGCCCTCGAGCCCCACTGCAGCAAAGACAACTGAAGGGAGCAGAGTGCAGATCAGGGTGACAGCTAGCCTGAGGGCCGTTTCCTTCCACCCTAGACTTTAAGGGTGATAACAGAGTCTTTGTTTCCTTTTGAGGTGCCTGAGGTTTGGATTTGGCTAATACTGTGTTTAGGGGTCAGGCTGTGGGTAACAGAGAATGTCAAATCAGAGTCAGAGTTACCATTAGCATAAGAATTTGTATCAATGAGGAAACCAAAACATAATTTGAACCAGGGTTGGGGTTAGTTAGGTTTAGATTAAGAGCAGTAGTTAAGATTTGGGTTTATATGCTCTCAGGGGAAATCAAGGCCAACTGGCACAACCAGCACTTTACTAAGAGAATCTTCTGCACCCCAGATTGGTGAGTGACATCTAGGTTCTTAAAAGCTGCCAAGCTGCCATCTGAGGTACACCAAATGGTCCCAACTCAGCAGGAACAGATGATCTCCAAGGACCAAAATGACAAGGGGGAAAGAGAATCCAGAAGATAGAGAGACTCGCGTGAGCGGGTGACTACATCGGCAGGTGACTGGAAGAACCAGAGGGTGCCCTGCCACCATCAGTGATAGCTGTGAGGGGGCTCACAAAGTTGAGTCTCACAGGCAACACAAAAATAAAAAGGGATGCACTCTGAAATCTCCACTAAAAGACCAGAATTGATGGTCCAGGGGCCTCGGAGTTCCCCTGAGAACGTGGGTCCTGAAGCTGCCCCTGTCCATAAATCATATGGAGGTCAATTCTCCGGGCAGAAATGGATTGGACTTGGTGACACAGAGCAACCATATCATGTGCACACTTTATGGTTCTATGCATCTATAGAACGTCATCCAGCTGACCTCTTACTGGACATGGGGGAGAGGGTGGGGAGGAGGGGACAGGAGATTGTTAGGAGGATATGGCGTGTACAGAATGGAGAAGAGCAGTGTGCTGTCACCAGACAGGGAGAGCAGTGGAAGCTGCTCTCTGGCGGGTATGCAAATTTATATGGGTTCGTATATTCTCACTCAATCATAATAAAAATATATATATATAAATATATATAAAGATTGTGGTTTAAGTTACATTTTTTAGTAGGTAAGAATTCTGTGGTGTTGATTGGTAAGGGATAGGATTAAGTTTAAGGTGACATCCAGGGTTGACAAATGTGTCAGGATTAGAAGAACAGAAATAATCCCAATTTTGCTTCAGATTAGAGTAGGAATTTGGTTCTGGTTGCAGTGTGACAGGAAACCCCAGTGATGTAGTGGTTCAGAGCTATACCTGCTAACCAAAAGATTGACAGTTCAAAACTACCAGGTTGTCCTTGGAACTCTATGGGCAGCTCTACTCTGTCCTGTTATGTCACTATGAGTGGGAATCAGCTCTACAGTTTTGGGTTGTTTTTTTGGCTTTGCAATTTGACAGATGTAGAATCTCAACTTAAATGTAGATTGGCCTAGAGGTGCACATTACGGATTTGGGTTTAGTTACTGGCTTGGATTCTAGGATTAAGAATTATAATGAGGAATGGTTTAGCAGGAAGGTTAAGAACTTGGACTCTGGCACCAAACTGCTTGCGGCTGCAGTTCTGGTTCTGCTACTTTATAGCTCTGTGATCATGGGCAAGTTCCTTGGCTTACTGTGCCTCTGTTTCCATCTGTTAAATGGAGTAACAATGGAACTCATCCCATAGAATATTTATGGAAATTTAATGAGTCAGTGTTTGTACAGGACTTAACCTTGTGTGACATACAGTGGTACCAAACAAGTGTTTGTTAGATAAATAACTGGTGGCAGTAGTCCATGCCTGTCTGCAGGGTAACAAGGGTCCAGACTGGGTGGAGCAGCCGTCCGTGGGCAGTGGCCCTGCTGACATTCTTAGTTAGCTGACTTCTTTCCTGGGTCTCAGCAGGGCTGTCCCCTGAGCTGGGGTGTCAGCACTTACGTTGCCACTGACTCTTTCCTGGCTGACATCAGCACAACGGGGCATGTGTTCTTTACATCAAAGGCCGGTCGGGTCAAGGTTGACCAGGCCCTGAGGCACCTCACATGTGTGCAGGCCTCCGTGCTGGCAGACCTTTGATCTAGTGTGGGGGCAGGGGACTGGGAGGTTTTCTTGCCCGTAATCTTGATGGAAGTAGATCACCAGACCTTTCTCCACTGAATAACACTGAGTGTGTTTGAACTGCCAACCAGCAACCTTTCAGCTAGTAGTTGAGCCAAACTCCTTGCGTCACTCAAGGACATTCACATCCAGTGGATCGACCCTTAAAAAGAGACTAAATCCAAGACCATTTGTCCCTTCAAGCCCACAAGAAACCATCTTGAATCGTAAAGTGGTGCTCCCTGGGAACCCAAGCGCAAAGATCTTAAGAAGCAATTTCCAGTCCAGGAGGAAGGCTGCGTCTGCAGCCTGCTCAGTCGGCATGCAGTCAGAATCCAAAGAGAGAGGATGCAGGCAAATCAGGTCAGCGTTTTTAATGGGCCCAATCAACAAGTCCAAGGAACAAATTCACTCCATTCCAGCAACTGGCACCGGTTGAGAAGAGCCTCGACTCAATAGTCAGCTCCGTAGGATGGGGAATACCCCCCACTGGCCTGGGCTGAGTAGACTTTTTCATTTCTCTTCAAGAACTCTGTCCTGGTAGAAACCTCATGCCCAGGGTTCTTCATATTTCTCTGTGAACTTGGTCTGCTTCAAGACAACCTTGGGAGTTGAAGGACGAGGGCAGGGACGGCAGGGACTTTTCCTTGTTGACACCTCCCTGTGCTGTTCTTGGAACACTCAAAGGACCAGTCAGCCTGGATGCAGACTTCAGCACTCCCATCCTGTCCCTCCCCATCACAGGAATGCTCTATTCCTACCTCGCTCACCAAGGTGGGTGCCTGAATCGTGGCTCTAACTGTCCTCAGCTGCTGCTTCTCTGCTTCAGTGCTCTGACTCTCCCCGCCTTTCTTCATTTTGGCTTTTTCTGTCTTGGTCTCATAGTCTCCTGCTGTTTCCTATGAAGAGCTTGGGGCCTCCCATGAAGTGTTAAATCTCTCTGCATCTTCAAGACACCAGTATTCCAGAATGTCCATTCCTCATTTCTAGAGTCCACCAAGCAAGCTTGGTCCCAAGCTAGGGTGGTTACAGTGTCTCTGTATGCCATCCCCTCTAATGGTTCAGCCATCCCACATCTGTGCTATCAAGAGACCTGAGATGCTGTTTCCATGAAGAACTAATCAATCAAAAATTTATCTCCAGGGCCAGCTTTCTGCCTTGATCTACTTAAAACAACAAGGACTTTAGCACCCAAGTTTAAACGAGGACCTGAAGCTGGCAGGGACATCCCAACTTGGTTCATGTATTTCCATCCAAGTTCTGAAATACTGGAAAGTATAGGTAAGGCAACAGCCTCTTACTTCCTACCTTAGGAAAGAAGGCAGCATCACCCACTTGACCTTCACTTGCTCAACAGTCCCATAGCCAAATCAGTTGGCTGCTCTCACTGCTCACAGCAAGGACTCCACCTGTATTTGGGATAGCCGTGTTGCCTCTGCTCTCACAGATGTCCCCTCACAGGTCAGATGTCCTGATCTGTACTCCTGGGGTGTGCTGACCTGCCGGCCTCTCCTCCACACTAGGCCCTGACACGCCGTCCCTTTCCCCCATACCAGCAGACCTGAGGCCACACTAACCCACACTCTCCCCACCTCTGCCGTTACCTCACCACCACCCAGTGCCCAGGCAGAGCTGGCTACTGATCCTGGGTGTCAGGGTAGAAGTACACCATCCTGTCCAGTATTGGGGGGCCTGGAAATAGCTTCCTACTCCAGAGGTTTTCCCTTAAGGAATTCCGTCCTCCCGTCCTTCCCCGTGCCAAAAACAAAACTCATTGCTGTTGAGCTGATTCCAGCTCATGGCAACCATGTGTGTTACACAGCAGAACTGAGCTCATAGGGTTTTCTCAAGCTGTCATCTTTATGGAAGCAGATCACCAGGCCTTCCTTTTATGATGTCCTGGATGGGTTTGAACAACTAACTTTTCAGTTAGAAGCTGAGATCAAACCGTTTGCGCCAGGCATCTCCTTATCTACCACCTGATTGGAAATGACTCCAACTTTCTCCCAGGAATATTTATAATCACAATGCTAGTCAAAGTTCCAATTCATTGAGATCTCACTCCATGCAAGTGCTTCTCATGCCAACAGGTCCATGGAGTAGCAACCTGGGTGGATGGAATGGAACACCAGACTCTGAGTCTGTCTCCCCTGGAGTAGAAGATTCTTCCCATACCCCTGAGTTCAGCCTACCCTGTTGGTGCTCATTCCTGACCACCTGCTAACCACCAGTTTACACCTCAACATTTTGCATAGTAACCAGACAGGAAAGTGAATCTTGTCCTGCTGGTCCACTCCTTGTGCTACCAGCAACTGTGGGCTGGGTTCCTTCTCTGTTCTTAAGATAACCACTTCTTTTGACCGCTTGCACAGCCCCAGATAGGACATCACTCACCTTCCAGCTAGGAAACTTCTAGTTTCCTCCTGAGTCTGTCCATCTCCTAGGGCATTGCCCAGAGAAAGATCACCACCTAAGACATCATCCACCCATCACTAGGCACTGCAGGGAGTAAGCAAGGATAACTGGGCCACTCACACCCAAAAGACCACAGTCCAAGCTTCACATCATGCATGGTCCAGGTAAACAAAATCTTGGTTAGATCAAAAGTCAGATGGGCCTAAGGAATGTCTGGAGTGGTCCTCTAGGGTATCAAGAAGGGGCTTCTGTGAAATTGGTCTACCACCCCTGGAACTCCCTTCACACAGTACAGCCTACTCCAAAGACAACTGTTGCACCTTCAGCCAAGGACAGGCCTAATTCTCCACAGCACTAAGACAGAACTGACCCCTCAGCTTGCTCCGTTGCCCTAACCTTCCACTGAGTTCCCCAACTCTCTGATTCTTTATACAAAAGCCCTTGCCATCCCTTCACCCAACCCCACCAACAGTGACTTACCAGCCCAGGCCAAACCACAGAGCATGGCCACTATCAGTGGGACACAAGCCCTCATGGTGCTCAGCTGAAGGCTAAAGAGTGGTTGATGTTGGACTTCCCCTGGAGTCAAGGTGAATGCCACGGCTCTCAAATGAGCCTTATTTCCCAGGCTGATCCTTTTAAAGATACCAGGGCTTGTGAATCTGGTACCTCCAGATCCTTTTAGGAAGGAGAAAGAGGAGGGAGGGACCCCAGATGGATGGGAGGCGGGAGGAGGTGGGGCTCCACAGCTGCATGAAGCCAGAGGGGAGGTGACTAAGCAGATGGCTAGTGGCAGATGTTTAGAACAGGTAATTCTGGCTGTTCATAGCTAGAAAAATAGGTCATCTAAGCAGGCACAGAAAGATGCACCTAGGTTGTACGGTTCTCTATCCAAATGAGGGGCATCCATGGGCCTATCTTTGGGTGATCTCCTCCAAACACCCACATGCCTCCAAGTCACAGGCCTGACCTTCTAAGGAGCTATAGGTTGGCTTCATCTTTGAATTCCTCATGCTTAGCGTAGCTACAGCGTCTTTGTAAGTCAGAATTGACTCTAGGCAGTGTGTGTGGCAGTAGATAACATAGATACCCAGCACATAGTAATCTGATAGTTACAAATTTGACAGTTAGTGCCCAAGCAAAAGCAGGTGTCTTTGGAAGGAGAGATAAAGGAGGTATGGGCAGAAACAAGGGCAGCTCTTGTTACTACCAAGCCACCATATGTAAATTACCCTAAATATATCATGCAAATGAGCGTCTACCACTGACTGAGTCAACATCTCAGATTTTGCTCATTTCAGGTTTGCACATGTTCCAGGTTTATGAAATAGGGCAGGGCATAAGCGTCAAGAGACCCTACCCTCCTCCCCTGGGAGGCCAGAGCCCTACTCCTTTCATCCCTTACCTACCTCTCAATAAAAGATGCAGCTTCTCAGTGTTCCTTTCTTTCTGTGTTGAAGAACAGAGGTGCAACTCCTCGTGACTGACAACAACAGAGTCGGAATCTGGCAAGGAAAATGATATTTATATCATGGGGATTCTCATCCCTCTCAAAAAAGGAAACTATCTTGTGAAAAAGTAACATGAATGGATACACAAATATAATTGTGTAATAGTATCATCCCCTGGGGTGGAGTAGGCAGTGAATGTGTCTTCCCCATCCACTGTACTTTACAGTAGAAGTCTCTTCCTCTCTGTGGTCCTCAGTTTTCTCATCTGTGAAATGATAGGGTTGGACCTGGCAATCCCTTCTGAAGCCTTCTGACTCTGAGTTTGCAGTTACCTGTCTAGGCCAAGGTTGAGCTGTTGTTGGTGGATTAAGGAAAATCCTCAACCCCTTGCTGGGTGGTGGTGGTGGTTGTTGGGTGCCGCTGAGCTTATTTCAACTCGTAAGTGTCAAAGGACCCTCCCCTCCTCCCTATTCATAATGACTCCGTGGGACACAGTAGAACTGTCCCATGAGGTTTTCTACGCTGGAGTGGTGATGAGAACAAATGTACGATCTCAGGGGTGAAGAGAAGGACAAGTCTGTGGCCAGCCACTCTGACAAAAGACTCAGAGGAGGAGCACAACTGGAGAGTGAGCTGTCCCTTCTCTCCTGTAAGGAGCCACAGCAGAAATGGCTGCTTCATTTGCATATATTTCATTTGCACAACCTGCAATCAGGCAGCTGAGCCACTGCCAGTCTGTCCTCATCTCCCTGGACTGGTGCCCTGTCCATGTACCTCTGACTTCAGTTAGTTTAGGGGACAAAGGAGAGTGTCACTGTTTGAGCAGGAAGCAAGGAAGGCCTCAGAATTCAGGACTGGATGGTCTGTCCCTTTGTAGTGCCAGCTAGGCGGACTCTGACTGCCAAATTAGGCAGAATTAGTGAAAGTGGGAGTAGTCCAAGCTACACTGAAAGGATTGCCCAGGGCCCCCCAATGTCCAGCTGAACTGACTCTGGGATGGATCTGCAAGGGTGTGAGCTCTTCCTCCATCAGGGGAATTTTAGGTCAACACCAAGTCTGGGAGCTGGGGAGACGGTTGAGATTGACCTCACAGGACCAGAGGATCATCTGAGGACTGGAGTGTTTCAGGCCAGGTCCTCCAAGAAGAACAATGACAACTTAATGACCACAATCAACACCGAGCAACTACACACTGTGAGCTTCGCATGTCTTATTTCCTCTATTCTTACTATAACCCTTGACAGGTACTGTGGTAATCCACATTTTATGGATGAGAAAACTGAGTCACAGAAAGACTAGGAGTGTGTCCAGGAGTATACGATTATTAACTTGCACAGCAGGACTTCAAAGCCAGGCCCGTCTGACCAGATTACCTCTTCATAAGCACCAGTGGCACAGTGCCCCACAGTGGTTAGGGGTGGTCAGGAGTTCAGCTGTTAACCAAAAGGTCAGCAGTCCAAGTCTACCAGCCACTCCTTGGAAACCCTGTGGGGCAGTTCTACTATCCCAGAGGGATAGTAGGCAACTGGTTTTATTTTTTGGTGTTTTATGAGCAAAACAAGAGACAGTTCAGGAAGCAACCAAAGAAGATAGAAGGAATATACAGTTACTGTACCAAAGAACGTTTGGTTAATGTTCAGCCTTTTCAGGAGGTAGCATATGACGAAGAACCAAAAACCCAAACCATTGCCAACAACTTGATTCTGACTCATAGAGATACTATAGGACGGAGTAGAACTGCCCCATAGAGTTTCTCCAGGAGCATCTGGTGAATTTGATCTGCTGGCCTTTAGGTTAGCAGCCATAGCACTTAACCAGTATGCCTCCAGGATTCCCACTATCAAGACCAGATAGTACTAAAGGAAGAAGTCCAAGCTACGCTGAAAGGATTGGCAAAAAGCAAGGCTGTAGGAACTGACAAAACACCAGTTGAGATGTTTCAACAAATGGGCATAATACCAGAAGTACTCACTCATCTACACTGAGAAATCTGGAAAACAGCTACGTGGCCAACCAACTGGAAGAGGTTTATATTTGTGCTCATCCAAAGAAAAGCAATCCAACAGAATGCGGAAATTATCAAACAACATTAATTTCACACCCAAGTAAAATTTTGTTGAAGATCATCCAAAAGCAATTGCAGCAGCATATGAACAGGAATGGCCAGAATTTCAAGCTGGGTTCAGAAAGGGACATGGAACACAAGATGTCGTTCCTAATATCAGGTGGTTCCTGGCTGAAAATACAGAATACCAGAAAGATATTTACTTGTGTTTTATTGACTATGCTAAGGTAATTGACTGTGTGGATCATAACAAATTATGGATAATATGCAAAGAAAGGGAATTCCAGGACACTTACTTGTGCTCATGAGAAACCTGAATGTAGACCAAGAGTTAGTCACTTGAAGAGAAAAAGGCAATATCACATGGTTTAAAATAAGCAAAGGTGTGCAGTAGGGTTGTGTCATTTCACTATACTTATTCAATCTCTATGTTAAGCAAATATCCCAAGAAACTGGACTATATGAAGAAGAATGAAGCATTAGAGGAAGACACATTAACAAACCTGCAATATGTTGATGACACAATCTTGCTTGCTGAAAGCAAAGAGGGTTTGAAACAGTTACTGATGAAGATCAAAGACTATAGTCTTCAGTGTGGATTACACCTAACATAAAGAAAACAAAAATCTTCACAACTGGACCAGTAAACAACATCATGATAAGTGGAGAAAGTACTGAAGTTATGAAGGATTTCATTTTTCTTGGGTACATAATCAATGCCCAAGGGAACAAAAGTCAAGAAATCCGATGATACATTGCATTGGGTAAATCTGATGCAAAAGACCTTTAAAGTGTTAAAGAGCAAAGATATCTCTTTGAGGACTAAAGTGCAGCTGACCGTAAACCATGGTATTTTCAACCACTTCATATGCGTGTGAAAGATGGACAGTTGAGTACAGAAGACAGAAGAATTGACACCTTTGAATTATGCTGTTGGCCAAGAATACTGAATGGAGTTCCAGAGGAACAAACAAATCTGTCTTAGAAGAAATACATCCAGAATGCTCCTGAGAAGTGAAGATGGCAAGACTTCTTCTCACATAATTTGGACGTGTTACTGGAAGAAACCAGTCTTCGGAGAAGGACATCATGCTTGGTAAAATAACAGATCAGCGAGAAAGAAGATCCTTGAGACAGACTGACATAGTGGCTGCAACAGTGGGCTCATGAGGGCACAAGACCAGGCAGTGTTTTCTTCAGTTCTGTGTGGCTTTGCTATGAGTCATAATTGACTTGATGGCACATAACAACAACAACAACAACCCCAGGTCACTCCCTTGACACCGCCATTGCCAGTGGTGGTCACCACAGGGCCAGCCAGAACCCAGGATTCCAGCAGCTTCTGAATCCGTAATGTATCACAGTTTTACTATTTTCTTTAGGTTCCCTACTTAACCTGCCTGTAGCAGCAATCCATGTCTTCTTCCCCTCCGCCACCATTGGTTGATTTTCAGGCCTAGATTGCCAGGCCTTTCCTCCTAGTCTGTCTTAGTCTGGAGGTACTACTTGTCCAGAATCATAGCAACATGCACACCCCCACTGACAAAACAGTGCTGGGTACACATTTGGTACACTGTCTAGGAATCAAACCTGGTCTCTTGCAGGGAGCGCAAGAATTTTACCTGAACCACCTAGGCTCGATTAGAATCTGCTTCTTGCCACCTGTGATAACGGGGGTTGGTTCTGCTGTGTCCTACAGCGTGTCTGTGAGTTGCCTCGAACCCCTCTGCCTTTGGAGAGGATCTAGAGGAGCAGACAGAAAAAGGAAAAGCTGATAAGATAGGTAGACAGAGGTAAGGAGGCTCAGGGAGATAGTGAGGGAGTGGAAAAGGGTGAGATCTAGACTAAGAGACATGTTGGGGAGTGACCAGGAGCCAGCCGTCACATTAGGCACCTGGCCAGCATCTCTCCCCAGGTGTGCTGGTACAGCTGAGATTGGTCTGCCCACAAAGACCTTGACCAGGCTGGCAGGAACAATTCTAACCTATCATCTAAATATCCATAATCTGTCCAAATTATAATAATTACCTTGCTAAGGTAGTTGGATTATGGACAATTTTCCTCTTCCTCATTCTTCTGTTCATTCACTCAACAAATTATAACTTGAGTGCTTCTTGCACATGTGTGTCAGACACTGTGCTAAGCAACATGGGTATAAAGGTGAGGAGCTTAGAGTCTGAAGAGGGAGGGAAGCATTCAACAAAGCACTCAAAGCTTTGATTGTGGGATCGGAGTGCAGTGACAAAGACCACCGACTCTAAAACCTGACTGCCTGCATTGGAATCCCAACTCTGCTCTTCACCAACTGAACAACTCTGGGAAAGACCTGCCTGTCTTAGTTACCTACTGCTGCTGTAACAAATACCTCAGTGGGTGGCTTTGATGAACATCAATTTATTTTCTTGTCACTTACTAGGCTAGATGTCTGAGTTCAAGACCCCAGCCCTCTGGAAAAGCTCTCTGTCTGCTCTGGGGGAAAAGCCTTGTCTCGGTGTCTGCAGCATTCTTCCTGGTTTTGCCTGGTTGGCTCCTTGGTAACCTCCACATCCATTATGCTTTCTTCTTCAGTTTCTGGAAACTCTGATGTCAGAGTAGTTAATTGCTACTGCTGCTAATCAAGAAGTCAGCAGTTCAAATCCATCAGACTGTCCTGGGAGATGCTATGGGTCAGTTCTACTCTGTCTTATAGGGTCACTATATAAGGCATAACAACTAAGTTTGCGAACTCATCCTAGAAAATGGCTGTTCCAGAAAGAGTTCCAAAATTGCTTTGAAGGGTGGACTAAGTCCTGGCATCAGCGCATAGCTTCCCAAGGAGAGTACTTCAGAGGTGACCACAGTGATGTTCAGTAATGAGGTATGTAGTATTTAGAACAAGGAAATTCACGTACTTAATTGTCAAACCTCGTAAGTCAGAACTGAGTCGACAGCATAGGGTTTCAGTATTTTGCTCTGTGTCCAGTTTACTGTTTTTATATCTTAGAAGTGATTCCGTTTAAGCTACATCCTACATGGCTATGGTCTCATTAACATAACAAAGGAAACTCTGCTCCAAATTGGGTCATATCCCTAAGTATAAGGGTTAGGATTCCAACACATATTTTGGGGGGCAGAGGGGACAGGCACAACTCAATCTATAACACTGACTTCCCTGTGCCTCAGTGTACCCTGTAACTGTAAAATGGAGCCAGAAAGAGTATCTCACAGGGTTGGGAGTGAATGAAGTAATACTTGCAAATTGCTTATAACACTGGCTGGCATATGACACATCAGGCAAGTGCTTGTTTTCTTTTTTTAGGTGCCTCAAAGAACCTAATTTAGATATAGGATGATGAAGTAAGGCCATCCTGAAAACACAGTATGTTAAAAAAAGAGACATGACGCCTAAAACAGTGCCAGATTTTCTAATCCAAACAATCCAGAAGGTACTGTTCCTTTTATAATTCTACAAGTCAATTTATATTGTTAAAATGTGTATCTTTGAGTCTTGGGGACACCCCTTGTCATGAATTGAATTGTGTCCCTCAAAAATATGGGTATCCATTTAGTTAGACCTTGATTCCCAGTATTTTGTGATTGTCCATCCTGATGGGATTTTCCTATGTGCTGTAAGTCCTATCTCTATGATGTTGATGAGATGGGATTAATGGCTGTTACGTTAATAAGGCAGGACTCAATCAACAAGACTGAATTTTATCCTAAACCAATCTTTTTTTGTGTGTGTGTGACACACTTTTTTTTTTTTTTAATTTAACATAACTGAGTGAAAATGTACTTTCACATGTAAATTTACATGCCCCCCTATATGCAGCTTCCACTGCTCTCCCTGTCCGGTGACTGCACACTATTCCTCTCTGCTCCATACATGTTTCATCCTCCCAACAGCCTCCTTTCCCCTCCTCTCTGTCCACTCCCCTTCCTCCAGCCAGAGGTCAGCAAGATGATATCCTATAGATGTATAGAACCATAAAGTGCTTCCAATATATGGTTACTCTGACCAATCTTTTTTTTTTAACTGTGCTTTAGGTGAAAGTTTAAGGTTCAAGTTAGTTTTTAATACAGAAATTTATGAACACATTGTTATGTGATCCTAGCTGCTATCTGTATAATGTCACAGCACCCTCCCACTTTCCACTGCAGATTTCCCACGTTCAGTCAGTCACTTCCTGTCCCTTTCTGCCTTCTCACTCGCCTCCGGACAGAAGCTGCTCGTTTAGTCTCATATGTTTGCTTGAACTGAAAAGCACACTCTTCCCAAGTATCATTTTATGTTTCAGAATCCTGCCTAACCCTTACCAAAAGAGTTGGCTTCATAAATGGTTTTAGTTCTGAGCTAACAGTCCAGAGGCCATGCCTTCTGGGGTTCCTCTAGTCTCAGCCAGACCATTAAGTCTGGTCTTTTTATGTGAGTTTGAGTTTTGCACCCACTCTTCTCCTGCTCTGTCAAGCACTCTCTGTTGTGTCCCCTGTCACGGTGGTCGTTGGTGGTAGCTGGGCACCATCCAGCTCTCAGTTCACGCTGATGGAGTCTCTGGTTTATCTGGCCCTTTTTGTCTCTTGGGCTAATATTTTCCTTGTGTCGTCGCTGTTCTTCATTGTTCTTTGCTCCAGGTAAACTGGGACCAACTGATGTGTCTTTGATGTCTGCTCACATGCTTTTAAGACCCCAGATGCCACTCACCAAAGTGGGATGCAAAACATTTTCTTAATAAACTTTATTGTGCCAAGTGACCCAGATGTCCTCTGACACCACGGTCCCCATACCTCTGTCCCTGCTACTCTGTCCCTTGAAGTGTTTGATTGTACTCAGGAAACAGCTTTTGGTTTAATCCAGTTGTGCTGACTTCCCCGATGTTGAGTGTTTCCTTTCCCTTCACCTGAGGTGTTCTCATCTGCTATCTAGTTAGCGAATTCCCCTCTCTCCCCTTCCCCACCTTTATAACCATCAAAGAATGTTTTCTTCTGTGTTAAAACCTTTTCTTGAGTTCTTATAGTAGTGATCTTGTGTCCTTATATGACTGACTAATTTCACTCAGCATGATGCCTTCCAGGTTCCTCCAGGTTATGACATGTTTCCCAACTTTGTCATTGTTCTTTATCATTGCATAGTATTCCGTTGTGTGAATATGCCAGAATTTGTTCATCCATTCATCCATTGATGGGTACCTAGGTTGTTTCCATCTTTTTGCTGTCGTGAGAATTTCTGTGACGAACATGAATGTGCATGTATCTGTTTGTGTGATGGCTCTTATTTCTCTAAGATATGTTCCAAGGCATGGGACTGCTGTATCTTACGGTATCTCTATTTCTAGCTTTTTACAGAAATACCAAATCGATTTACAAAGTGATTGTGCCATTTTTTGACATTCCCACCATCAGTGTGTAAGTATTCCAATCTCTTTACAACCTCTCCAATATTTATTGTTTTGCATTCTTTGGATTAATGCTAGCCTTAATGGAGTGAGATGGTATCTCACTGTAGTTTTGATTTGTGTTTCTCTGACAGCTAATGGCCGGCCAATCCTGGTGGTGCAATGGTTACGTGCTACATTTGCTAACCAAAAGGCTGGCAGTTCAAATCCTCCAGGCATTCCTTAGAAACTCTCCTCTGTCCTGTAGGGTCACTATGAGTCAGAATCCCCACTGGACTGCAGTGGGTTTTTTTAATGGTTAATGATCGTGAGCATTTCTTCATGTATCTGTTAGCTGCCTGAATGTCTTCTTTGGTGCAAAGTTCCTGTTCATATCCTTTGCCCATTTTTTACTTGGAGTATTTGTCTTTTAATTGTTGAGAATTTGCAGTATCATGTAGATCTTAGAGCTAGACCCTGGTCGGATATGTCACAGCCCAAACTTTTTTTCCCCGGGTAGTAGATTGTCTTTTTACTCTTTTGGTAAAGACTTGGAGTGAGCATAAATCTTGGACTTTTAGAAACTTCTGGTTATCTAGTTTGTCTTCTGATGTTTGTGCATTGTTAGTTATGGCTTGCATTCTGTTTATATCATGTATTAGGGCTCCTAGTGTTGCCCTTATTTTTTCTTCCATGATCTTTATTGTGACAGATTTTATATTTAGGGCTTTAATCCATTTTGAGTTATTTTTGTGCATGGTGTGAGATATGACTCTTGCTTCATTTTTTGCAGAAGGATATGCAGGTATGCCAGCAACATGTGTTAAAGAGACGGTCTTTTCCTGACTTAATGGATTTTGGGCATCCAATTTCTTTTGAGATACAAAAGAAAGCAGTGAGAGATCTCATACTGTCAAGACACAAGAGCCAAGACAGTAGCACATTGCTTGAATCTGGGGTCCCTGTGCTGAAATGTTCCTCAGCTGGGAGAAGACTGATGATGCAGACATTCCCCCAGAGCTGACAGAAACAAACAGCCTTCCCCTGGAGCTAGCACCCTATTTGGAATTCTAGCCTCCTAAACCATGGGAAAATAAATCTTTGTAAAAGCTATCCACTTGTATTTCTGTTATAGCAGCAGTAGATAATTAAGGTACCCTCTTTAGTGAATCACTTTCTGGCTCACCTGGTTTGGTTGACAAAAGTGACCACCTCATTTCTAGAGTACAGCGTGTCACCTTGGAACTGGGTTTGACTCTTTGAAAAGCTGAGAGCTTCAGTAGGGAACAAGTTAATGACTCTGACTTCCTGGATTTTGTGTTCTACTTGATGTAAATTCCCAGCAGCTGCCTGGAGCAGAACCCAAGGACCAAGAAAGGTTGGAGAAAGCTGTGGATCAACCAAAAGTCCAGCCTGGATGTGCAGGCTTTTCCTCCAACACAAAGGCAACTCTGAAGGTCCTGCCTCCACCTTCCTCTCTCATTCCTACCCTGGGGTGCTCTGTGCTCACAAGAGTACTGTGTTGCTCTCATCGCCTTAGCAGTATTCTCAGACTTGACTTCCCCAAATGCCAGTAAAACTCTATGTGCCATTGCCTCAGACTGCTCTTTTTCTGTTTTTTCCCCTTCAAATGACCCTTAGAAATAGTATTAGAATCTTCCCTATGAGGTCATTAGAACATTTCCGAGTTGTGTATCTATGTAAGCGGGGTCTTCGAGAGCTCTGGGAGAAGACGAAACTGTCATGTTCTTGGGTAGGCTGCAGGGGGCGATATTTAGAGATAAGGGAGTCTGAGAACCCTTCCAATAAAACTGGACTTGCAGCTGACTGCTCTCTTGGCTGGAGGTACCTAATGGGAAGATGCTGGGAGGTGTCTGCACCCTCTCTCTTCTTTTGACATCCTAAGCTGTCTAAATCATTGATGCTTAGGATGGCAAAACACCTCCAAACACTTCTAGACCCAATCCCTGTTTCTACATGAGGAAACCCAAGTCCATGGAGAGGAAGGTACTTGCCTAAGGCCACGTGACTGCTGAGAGCTGAGGCTCCTCCACCTCAGGACACTGCCTATCCAAGGGAGGAACACCTTGACACCTGCTGGGGTGCCTCAAGCTCTGGGTTACAGGACACTTTTCTGGGCAGTTAAATAAGCTTCAATTGCCTGCTGTCATGGCGCCAGAAAACAGCCACACTCTCTCCACGCCTCTGCAAACTGGAATCCCTTAAGCACCAGGAGGGCTCCTCCATTCAGCAACCAACAAACAGCTCTTAGTTGCCTCGTTGACTGACTCATGGCCACCCTGTGACCAACAGATCAAGACGTTGCCCAGTTCTTCACTGTCTTAATGCTCACTGGTAGGTTGGAGTCCATTGTTGCAGCCACTGTGTATTTTGCATGGCTTCCAACCTAGGGGGCACATTTTCCAGCACTGTATCTATTCTGTTATCATCTGTAGGGTTTTGGCTAGAGAAGCCCCGGTGGTGTAATGGTTAAGAACTCTGCTGATAACAAAAAGTCAGCAGTTCAAACCCACCAACTGTTTCTTGGAAATCCTACTGGGCAGTTCTACTCTGCCCTGTAGGGTCACCATGAGTTGGAATTCACTCGATGGCAACATTTTTGTTTTTCGTTTTTACAAGTAGATTTTCAGTCCTGTTTTCCTAGTCTGTCTTAGTCTGGAAGCTACTCTGAAGCCTGTTCACTATGGGTGACTCTTCTGATATTTGAAATACTTGTGGCATAGCTTCTAGCATCACAATAAAACACAAGCCACCATAATATGGCAAGCTGACAGATGAGTGGTGGCTCTAGACAGCTCTAAAGCTTCCAAACTCACACCCCAGCAGGAAACCTGAGACCTTGAGTGCTCCCCAAGGGCCAAGAACATGACAAGTCACTTAGCTAAGGCCTTAAACATATGACCCCAATGCAGAGCCCACACTGGTTCAAATCTGCACACACACAAGTGCCGAGCCCCATCACCCACAGAAGTCCCTGTAGCAAAGCTACACGCCTATGTGATGACGAGTGGAGACATCTTACCCTTGGCATATTTTTGGCTGTACTCTCCCTGATAATATTTTGCATCCTAATTCTTGTAACCATACCAGGTTGTGTCATTAGGGACACTGAAAAACCTTCCTCAAAAGTACCGTCTCATCTCCCAGCACGAGGACTAAGGAAGATGCCTTCTAAGAGGGGCTTTACAACCCCCTCGGCTTATGAAATAATGTTGAGGAAACCTGAACGGGAGTTCCTAGAGAAAAGCGCTCAGAGGAAGGAATCCCAACATGGCACGCCCAGCCTGGAAATGCCGAGGCCAGCCCAGCCCCACTGGCTTCCCCCAACCACACATCCCCCTCCACATGTGAAATACAAGATTGCAGGAAGGCCCTGGGAAGCTCCCAAGGGATGACCCCCCCGCACAGCCCTTAGATATAGACATCCCACTCCCTGCATCAGGAAGATGGATAGGCTCCCAAGTTTATTATAATTGGTATGGCAAATGGGCAAATACTAAAGAAATACCCTTCTTAGAACAGCTTAAGAGAGGCACAGGGTGGGGGACAGTAGGCGCTTACTGTCCCCACAGGAAGAGATAAAATAAGAACAAAGAAAGAACAAATAGAGACAGCCAGATAGTAACCTTTAGATGAGTCTACCCCTCTTCCTGCACCTGTAACCTCGAGACATAGATAGAGCTGATTGAGCTCAAGGCATAGCTTTGTTTTCACTGTTGATTATAACCACAATATACTTGTCTTGGGCTATTACCTAGAAGGCCCTAATGATTAACATGAAAAGAGACCACAAGGTATCAGTTCCTTACTAGCCAACAGCTTATGTGGTCAAAGAGCAGGATGAAATCACATCACCTCATTGATTGTATAAAAATAAAGAAAGACAGGCCTTAACAGGCTGCTGACCTCCAGATTCCTGGTTGTCTGAGTCTCTTTCCTTCACCGACACCGCCCATCCCTTAGTGATCCCAGGCTGGCCCCAGCACACAAGCAACCAGATTCACACACTTCACAGCACAAGAAGTGGCTCTGAACTCTGGCCTTGCCTTCTGCCTTCTTCTGGGGGGTCACCAGCCTTA
Source organism: Heterohyrax brucei (assembly GCA_028571685.1). Taxonomy (NCBI): domain Eukaryota; kingdom Metazoa; phylum Chordata; class Mammalia; order Hyracoidea; family Procaviidae; genus Heterohyrax; species Heterohyrax brucei. The sequence continues at coordinate 107,364,715 of CM053142.1, forward strand.
TACTCCTTCCTTAGTGTTCCACTTACCACCACCAGCAGCCTTCTCTGCCACCATCATGGCCCCTTGCTCCAGGAAACCTCCCAGTGTGGGAGAGAAGCTTCTCTCAAAGCACAGCTGAGTACAGCTTCTCAGAATAATTCAGTTTCATGGCCACTGACAGGGACAGCAGCTATGGATTGCCTGGACCTCAAGTCTCTTTACCCTTGGATACCTGGTTACACTGGGCTGCAGGAGGGCTACAAGCACAGGGCAGAAGCTCGGAGAATGCCTGGATTGGCGGGGACAGCTGGACAGGCTTCCATGGACACTAGTTCACGAGAATGGCTCTGGCCAGTATGGGAGAAGCCCAGCACTTTGTGTACAATGCAGGGTAAAAGGATTGCCTTAGTTATCTAGGCCCGCTATAGGAGAAACACCACACACAGATGGCTTTAACAAAGAGTTTATTCTCTTGCAGCCCAGTAAGCTGAAAGTCCAAATTCAGGGTGCCAGCTCTAACAGAAGGCTTTCTCTGTCAGCTCTGGAGGACAGTCTTTGTGATGCACTAGTCTTTCCTCGGTTAGGGAGGAACCTCAGGTTGAAAGGACATGCTCTGCTCCCAGGATTGCTTTCTTGGTCGTATGAGGTTCCCAACTCTCTGCTTGCTTCCCCATTCCTTTATCTCTTGAGAAGAAAGGTGGTAGAGGCCACATCCCGGGAAAACTTTCTTTATATTGAATCAGAGCGGTGATCTGAGTAAGGGTGTCACAATCTCACACTACTCCTCTTTAACATAAAATTATAATCATAAAATGCAGGACAACCACAAAATACTGGGAATCATGGTCCAGCAAAATTGATGCACACATTTGGGGTAGAGGGGACATAATTCAATCCATGACAAGGATAAACTTTGGAAATGCATTTACTTTCTGGAACTATGAATCTGTGGAAGGGAGAGAGGACTTAAGAACAACTACCCCACTGGAGATTTGGCTGGGCCCCAGCCACCAGTTGCTGTTATCTCTCTGATATCCTAGTGATTTGTGCCAGTGGCGAACGGAGGACATCCCCAGCTCTGTGCAGAGCTTACAGGCCAGTGTGGCAGGCTCTTGGGGGATGGATGCTGGGCTGTGAATCTGCTTTCCGATAGGGAACAGCTTGCCAGTGGCACTGAGACGTGGCTGCCCAGGGCTTCTACCCCTCGCAGAACTTGCCCTCTGCAGCATCGTCACCTCTGGTAAACTTGTTCTGTTTTTACCCTGTTTTGTACTCCGTGGGGGCCAGAACTGCCTACTAGACCCACAGTGAGTATTCACAATGGAAAGGAAGAAAAGAAAGCGTAAGGGAAGGAGGGTAGCAGGAAAGAAGAAAGATGTTTACAAGCCTGAATCTATCCTTACAAGAGGAAACCCTAGCCGACAGTTAATGGGCTTGACTGCTAAGCAAAAGATTGAAGTTTCGAGTCCACCCAAAGGTACCTTGGAAGTAAATCCTGGTGATCTACTTCTGATAAGCTAGCTACTGAAAACACTGTGATGCACAGATCTACTCTGACACACATGACGTCTCCATGACTCAGAACCGACTTAACAACAACTGGTTTATTATCCTTATAAAGAAGAAGAGTGGGATTTGAGGAGCATCAGAACACCAAGAAGGGAACGGATGGGAGGGCTGATGGTTGAAGCATGTCTGATGCACACCCGGTTACCTCCTCAGTCCACCCTGTTATTAATCAGCTGTGTGGCCTTAGGCAAATCTTTCTGTATCTCAGTTTCTGTGTAAAATGAGGGTACACAGTGCTTGCCTTACCTGTCCTTTCATCAGGATAAAAATATAGTAGATATGGTAGATATAAAAGTGTGCTGGGGAAGATGGAAACACTATTCAAATCTAAATTTATTATTATCATGACAAGTACTATGAATAACAGCAATATTCATAAGACTAATTTTTGCTGCTTGGTTAGCACAGCAACCAGGGGCTAAGGGCTACTGGGGACAGAGAAATCACTAGGAGTGTGAAAGCTAAAATTTCCCTACACCTTCCGAGCTCTAAGATTATGCTGAGTGGAGTGAAGGTAGGGGGTGCCAGGCCACAAACTTGGTGTCTGCCTCCTGCTTGGCTGGGACTGGGGTAGAGGGCTGGCTAGGCTTCCTGGGAGAAGCAGCAGCTGTCAAGCTTTGGTGCTTCTTCAACTGCCCTACCCACTTACCAGATCCTGCTCCACCTGCTGGAGAAGCGAGGCCCTCCCTGGTGGGCACCTCACAATTAGAGGCCAGGCGCCACCAACTGCTGCCCTAGGCGTTCACAGGAAGTGAATGAAAAGGATTAAGGAAAGGGTGGGGACAGGTGTGTGTGTCTTCTTGTAGCAGAGTTACCCGCCACCCCCCTGCCCCACCCCTGACTCTCCCAATCCTCTCCTTTGGGACTCCTTGTAGGACACACACACATACGCTCTCAACTTTCTTCCTTTTAGGTAAAAAAATGTTTAAAGGCTTCACCGCAGGCCACATTCGCTTCCCTTATGCCTCTCTTAGCAGTTCCTTCAATGCCTCTTTCTAGTTAGGCTGCCTGGAAGGTGGAACACAACATAGGAGCCCCTACAGACAGCCTGGACTGCCAGTGACAGGATGGCCTCCCCGCTCAGTCCCATGCCTGGGTAATAAGGGGACTGGAAGGCAACCCAGCCCTCAGAACAAGAGGGCAGCCTAAGATGGAGCCCCTCCCTCTCCCTCAGCCTCCTTCCTTCCATCCATGCTCAGGGCAGTCACTGGAAACCCTGGGTCTCAGCTCCTCCCACTCCCAGAATCTGTCTCTTTCCCTACAGAGAGCCAAGGCCCTGCCACCCTGTTCCCAGAAAGCCTACTTCCAATAGGCTTGGAGGCTGTTCCAACCAAAAGACTGAGGTAGCTGGGAGGTTGCAAGGTGGAGGGGAGATTCACATGCTTCTGCGTTCTGTTGGGATGTAAGTGTGATCACAAAGGAGAAAGAAATAAACTTTGATGGAGGACATGAACCCTCATTCCACATGGCTCCTGCCATATCACTCAGCTGGTCTCACCCTTCACTCTGAAAGGATGCAAGGGCAGTGGCTGGCTAGCTGGCTGGTCTGGACACTGCTGAAAGGCCGACAGACAATGGGATGAGAAGAAAACTTTAGGACTCCTGACTCACTAGGGCTGGGCCTACGTGTCGTGATTGCTCAGCTCTGGAAGCATCTGTGTCCCGTGAGTCTCCATCTCTGCCCACAGGCAAGGGACTGGTTTGATCATCCCTGTCACCTGGCTCCACTTCAGTTTCTTCCAGAGGGCTGGCCTCTGATGATTTCACAGGAGGTGGTGATACCCTCCCTTGTGCCAAGATTACAGCACCGCAGGTGGCTGCTACATCTGCTGTGGAAACAGGAGTTGCTGTTGAACTTGTCTGTCACTAACAGCTGGATGGAGACCATGACACCCATTTTACAGATGGAGAAATGAAAGCAGAGAATTGTGAAATGACTTGGTCAGATTAACTTAAGAGACCTGAGGTACAGTCCAGTTGTTCTGCCTCTCTGCTGAGGTCTCCATCACCCATTCTGGAAGCAGTTTTTATATATGTGTGTCCACGTCGGTATGAGGCCTGGCACTGTAGAGGTGAGGGGAGAGGGAGTTCAGTCTGCCTGGGCACTGGCAGATGGACCTGCTGGACAGGTGCAGGGGCAAGGCCACACCCAGCTACTTCTACTCCCTCCAGCCATGCGCCCACTGCCTCCAGATGCCCTCAGACCCTGCTGCCTTAGAATATACAAAAGGGTCATCCCCAGGCTGTGGAGTCTGTCCTGGTGCCCTGCCAAGTTCCAGGGCCATGGAGAGCACAAGGGGACACAGACCCTGCCTGGAACATTCTGGTATGCAGCAGCGTCACTAGGGGAGTCTTGCTGAGTTGACACTATTAGAGGAGATTATACCAAAATGACTGTAAAACTTTTGTGCAGTGTTTCAGCAGAAATTTATTATTTTTTATAAAAATATTCCCATAGTTATAACAACAAAAACATTTTTCATAAGCTCAGCTTAAAAGTATCAATACACCTATAAAGCTAAAACTATGCTAATTTACTTTTTGAACACTCTGCCTTCTGGTTAGAGCCATCATCAGTACCCAGTTCCGATGGTGCTTTGAATTACGTGGTTTCATCTGCACATGCTCTAAGCACGTACTGTTGTTTTCACTGTAGCCAATGTCTTTATAGTCACTGATTTTGTCAGATTTTTCTGGTGTATTAGCTAGAGTGTCATGCAAACATGGGGAGTGACACTGTGAATTACCACACCAGGTAACACCAGCCCAGGGACACCACTGCTTGGATGAGCGCTGCCTCTTGCTTGCAGTAGGGGGGAAGGGTCTTTGCAGTAGCTAGTTCCTTGGGGATGAGCTACAGAGGCAGGAAAAAGCAGATCCTTCATGCTAAAGAAGCTCGCTGGAATGATTCTCATCACTGCTGGACAAATCCTGATTTCCAGGGAGGTTGACGGTAGTCCAGGGCACAGGGAAGAGTCACATGGTTCTTTAAAGTTCTATTGGCCTGCAGGTGTAGGTACTGAAGGGTTAGGCCTCAGCAGGGAGTTATCTCTCCACAGAAACATCTGCATCAGTGTCCTCACTGTCTCTGGCCATCTCTCAGTGGCCTCTGTTCAACATGAACAATACTCAACAGGCCAAGATGTACTCCAGGCCAGAGGGAAACAGGAACTGGAGTCACGAGAAGGAAGGTAGAAGAGGCTAGCTGCATCCTATCAGACCACTGTGGAAGGCTGCTGGTGACCCTGACCAGCCACTGACAGAGGCTCCAGGTTCCAGCAGGACCTGTGGCCAAGGGCGTGGGAGGCCCATCTGGGAGCTGTCAACCGTCTTGGGGCCCTGCCTGATCCCAGAGACCAGGCACAGTGGAGGGACTTTGCCCTCAGCCTGTTCCTCTGTGGCTAGTGTGGCTGGGTCCACTGCACAAGCATCACACCTCCCCTCCCAGAGGACAAGGTCTCAGCCACATCTTCTATACCCTCCCTGGTGCTGGCCCCAGACCAGAACTCATGGATTTTTGTTCATTTGCAGTAACAATGAAGCCCCTCAGGGACTACCACTCCCTTATAAACAGCCCTGATCACACCCAACTATTGCTCTCATATGCTGTGGAAAGAAAGCCAGGACTCCCAGCCCTTCTCCCAAGGGAAACAGCAATTGCACCAGCCCCCACCCTTGCCACACACATGCCACACACATGCAGACTGTCTCTCTGTCCACTTGGAAAACAAACTGCCAGGGCCAGGAGAGGCTGGACATCAAAGCCATGAGGCTCAGAATCTGGGAAAAACCTGGTGTGAAGAGTTCTCTATTAACAGAGTCCCAGCACCCGCTCCACTCTCCCACCCACTCCCAGGGCCTTGCTGCCCCCCATTCCTTGGCCTTGGGCCCCAGCTCAGTTCTACTGTGAGGGTCTCCTTGGCTACCAGTCATCACAGGGGACAGCTGCCTCCATGCTGTCCACTCCAGGGCCTTGAGTCCACTCCACGGACAGCCCTATCCAGCTGTGGCCAGCATATGGTCTCCTTCGCCAGGGCCTGCCCTGGCTTTCCTGGAGAGAAGTGCCTACTCCAGCCCCAGCCCCCTCATGGCTCCAACTCCCGGGAGAGGCGGGAGAGTTCACGCTGATTGTTGATGACCTTCAACTGCTGGACATAAGCCCAGGTGCTGGCCGGACTCCGGGTGCTTAGGGACTGCTCCGAGCCTGGCAGAGGGGAAAGCAGTCAGAGAGGCGGTGACACCACTTTGTAGAACCCATCTCTCCCCCAACCAAAGAGCATCACCAGCTCTACTGACCTCCACCTCTACCCCACCTTCTCATGTCCAGTCCCTTCAGACTCTGCTGCCCTCCATCCGGACCCTACCTTCTCATGTCCAGTCCCCTCAGACTTTGCTCCCCCACCCATCTCCCACAGATCTTGGGCAGAATAGCACAGTGGTTAACAGTGCAGGCTCTGAAAAGTGCAGGTCCTCAAGATTACACAGGGCATAACACTCCTTTCATAAAGCTCAAGGATAACTAAAATGTGGTTTTAAGATGTTCTCTTAGTTTCTCAGCAGACTTATTTTGACAGTTTGTGTTCATGCTACTTAAGATGCATTCAACGTATTTAACCTTCTTGGAGTTTGTTTAACATTTATTGAATCTGTAGGTTGACATATTTTCATCGAAGTTATAACATATTTGGCCACTTTGTTCCCCAATTTTTATTTGTATACATTATACCATGAAGTATCTGTGAAAATGCTCATCTTTATTTTATAGGGTTGTTTATCTTGTCATTGAGTTATAAGAGTTCTCTCTATATTCTGAATATAAGACCTTTACTGATATATAAAAAATTAGAGACCTCAAATGAAAAAATATTCTTCTTGGAGTGTAATATATACCTAATGAAGCTTTTGGGGGGAAAAAAGGAAATAATTGAATCACACGTGAGGATGGCGGGTACCCTGACTAGGGAGGAGCAAGCAGACAGGAGAGGGAAGCATGGTGGAGGGAGACCAAAGTTATTGTCAATGTTCTCAGACTCGGGGTTGGTGGTGGGTCCATGTCATGGTTGTTAGGTGCCACTGAGTCTGTTCTGACTCACGGTGACCCTTCAGAGAACTGCCCCCTAGAGTGTTCCAGGCAGTAATCTCTACAAGATTCCAGCACTTGGCTGCTAACTGAAAGGTCAGCAGTTTCAGCCCACTAGCTGCTCCACAGTAGACAGAGCAATCTGCTTCTGTAAACATTAATCCAAGACCAAACCCATTGCTGCTGAGTTGCTTCCAACTCATAGAAACCCTGTAGGACAAAGTAGAACTGCCCCATAGGGTTTCTAAGGAGCACCTGGTAGACTCAAACTGCTGACCTTTTGGTTAGCAGGCAAGTGCTAGAATCTTAAGATTACAGATAGAAAACTCCACAGGGCATTTCTACTATGTCCTATATAGGGTCACTGTGAGTTGGAATCAACTTCAGGGCAATGGATAATCTTTACAGGAGCAAACTGCCAGGTCTGTCTCCTGTAGAGTCTCTCAGTGGGTTTAAATTGCTAACCTTTCCTTCTGTACCCACGCACTTAGCTGTTGTGATACCAGGGATCTTTGGTGGCTCCACAGATGATCAATGTATCATCTGAATATTATAATATAATATACATATATATAAAGTGAAAGACCAATGATGCAAGTGGGGGATGGGCCTTGGATTATGGTTAGTGGTCATGCAACCAAGGCCCAATAAAAAAAATGTGACTTTGCATGTATGTATGGGTACAGACACCAAGAGAATGTTGACAAATCATGATAAATGGAGCCAATGTCAAGAACAACCAGTATGGAAAATGTCAAATGGGAACATAACTTGCTGTGTAAGCTTTCATCAAAAACTCAATAATAACAATAATAATCCTAAAATGCACTGTAATAGAAGAGCTAAAGTCAGGAGGGTACCGAAACTGTCAGGTGGCCAAGTCTTAGATGATGAAAATTAAGGACTTTCTTCTCAGAAAAAAGGCACAAACCCACCCACACGCAGAGTTTGCAGCATTTTAGGGGGTTCCCAGATCCTTGAAGAGCCCTGATGGTGAAGTAGTTAAGAGTTTGGCTGCTAACCAAAAGTTCAGCAGTTCAGATCCCTGGAAACTTTACGGGGCAGTTCTAGTCTGTCCTGTAGGGTCACAATGAGTCAAAATCAACTCAATGGCAAAAGGTTTGGATTTTTTTAGTTTGGGATCTTTGAAGCCCAAACACAGATCCCTGCCTGAGAATTCCTGGTCTACTTAAGTTTTAAACCAAAAATATCCCCTGAATTATTCTTTAAACCAAATATAGCTTAATTAGTAAAGAATGTCTCCCTTTAAGATCTATGTGGGATCCAACTGACCACAGCAAATTGTAAGAGTAGACAGAAAACTTAGGGGGCAGTGAAGTTACAGTAACGGGGGAGAAACAACTCAGTAAGGGGTCTGACAACAGCTGGCACACTGTGAAGAAGGTCATCAGTGTCACTAGACTGTACATGCAGAAATGGAACTGGTGTATGTTCCACTGCATATATTCTAAATAACCACAAAAAATAAAATAGTCAGTTAAAAAGTATGCAACTCTGGAAGACAAGTTTGGGTTCCAGGTCTATCACCAATGAATTGGGTGGCCTTCGGCAAGTTGCTTGAAGACTCAAGCCTGTGTCCTCATCACTGGGCTGGCAGTAACATTACCCACCTCCTAGAGGTGCTGTGAGGTGTTATCAACATCCTGTAAGCAAAGTGCCTGGCCCCCGGTGAGCCGTGCGTAACTATGATTAGCACCCACTGCCACCTCTACTTACATGTGGAGATCCTCGAGGCCTGGCTGTCCTCGTGCAGGTGGGACACACGGCTTCTGAGAGGTGAGAGAGGCACTGGGTGGGAGGAGAGATGGGAGTCAGGGCGCAGCCTCACAGAGGACGCCGAGTGGGGCGGAGCAGGGGCCCCCAACTGGACCCCCCACCCGGCGCCCAGGCCCCCCGCTGGCCCAGCCTCACCAGCGCTGTGGCTCCGGCAGTGGTGCAGCATCCGCACGGCTCTTGCCATCATCCTCTGTGGGCAGCATAAGGGCATGGGGTCAGGCCTGAGGAGCAGAACCCTGCCCTGCCTGGCCCTTCAGGGGCAGCTGAGAAGCCACACTCCCTTTGAATGGGCACTCCCAGGGACTATTGTTCTTAGGGGCTGATGAGTAGATCGCAACTCATGGTGAGTGTATGTGCAGAGTACAACCGCCCCATCGGGTTTTCTAAGCTATAATTGTTAGGGAAGCAGACTGCCAGATTTTTTATCGCATGGAGCAGCTGGTGGGCTTGAACTTCCAACCTTTCACTTAGTGACACTATGCTACCAGAGCTCCATGGGACCAGAGGGCTGTAATGTCTCCTCACCCCAGCAAACCTAGAGACCAGTGGGAACCAGGCTGTGGACCAACGGTCACAAAGGCTTAGGGAAGAAGAGGGCTGAAAGGGGCTCTTGTTGAACAATGAGATATTTAAGGCTGTCACCCCAGCAACCCCCAACAGAGCGCAGACCCTCCAGTGTCCAATACAGTAAGGCGGGGACTATTTAGAAGAAAGTGCTCATATCTGTATCGGTAACTAGTTTGCGTCATCTCTCCCCACCCCCATAGTCATGTCCTCCAGCCCACACCACTGGCGAATGCCCACCCTCCTTGAACTCACCATCTTCTCAAAGTTGATGAGATTCTCCACTAGCGTGTGGTTCCCTTCATGGATAAAGGTCATGTCTGCAAAGAGGTGGGTTTTGCTGCTAAGTCTCAACACTCCATTCTCCTCTTCTAGCCCAGAAATGGTGAGCAGCTACCCCGACACTGCCCTCTTCCTCTCACTCCCCTCCAACCTCTGGAGCCATTTCCTTGTATCTCTTAGGCTTCCTAACCCAGGCCACCTAATATGATCATTATTTGTCTGTGGGTCTTAACATCTCTTCTAGCCTGTGAGCTCCTAATCCATTTTTGTGCTCCCCAAGGCACACTGTAATCACCCTGGTGGTGCTGGATGGAGATGAAGGCAGGAAGGTAAGGGCTGCTCCCATTACCTTTAAGCAGGAGGGGCATGAACGGGATGACAGGAGGAGAGAGCTTGGTGAGGGCCAGTCGATACACTCGGTGGTTCCATGACGGGTCCTGGGAGAGAAGCAGCCCCGGTCAGGAAGGAAGGATCCCGTGCACCATCACCCACCACAGACCACACAACCGAACGCATACCCCCCCAAAGAGTGTCAGTCAAGAGGGTCCCATCTCCTTGTCACGAGTGCAAGACCCAGAGCCCAGTCTCTTCCCATGCTCAGATTTCAACAGGCTAGTTAGCCTCTGCAGTAGGCAGGGAGGGAAGCTGAATCATGAGGCTGCAACTGCCCACTTTACACGTGACTTCCTGACCTCCCGTTAGCCCCGAAAGACACTCATGGCAGTTAGTCACAGAGGCCCCTGGGCTCTCTGAAAATCAGTCAGTCCTTCCACCCTTCTCTCATTCCTCCCTCTCTGCACATCTTTCTGGTGGGCAAGATCTTTCAAACCTCTGAATCCTGTGGGGCTGCCCACAGTTCAGACGGATAAACCAGCCACTGACAGGCCCATGAGGGGAATATTTTTCTCAAGAGGTCCTAGTTGCTGATAAAAGCACCTTTGTTCTGGTTCACAACTGAACACCGCCAAAGCCTTCAAATCCCTCAACAGCTCCTAGGGACGGAGGGCTCAGCCTTTTAACTAGTCTGGCCCACAGGCCTCTGTGGGGCCCTGCAGGTTGCCCTGGTGTACAGCAGGAGCGTGGGGCCAGGACCTGCCTCCTGAGGCCTCAGGTGGTTACGCTGCAGTTCGGCGTCATCCTGAAGCTGCCCTAGCACCCCGGATGCCAAGGCCACACACCCCACGCATTTCTCCTGGTCCGCATATATCCACAGCAAACTTCCCCGCACACATCTGAATGATGTGATACACTGCGCAACTTCTACTGCAACACTAAATACGCCCTTAACTCAGCCAACTCCCCAAACTCAGAGGGAAATAAGCCCAAGCTAGGGTTGGGCATCCCGTGCAACCAAAGACAGATGGAAAAACTGCTGGGAACTCAAGGGCCAGAGTTACTAGAGGCCCTGCCAAGGACCAGGACCCACCAGCAGCCTCTCCAGGGCAGAGTACAGCTTCCGGACCTTGTGGGGCAGCCGCTGTGGAAGGAGAGGCAGTTAGAGGGGCCAGAGCTGTGTGATGGGAGCCCACCCCCAGCTAGGGCTTCCCGGAGTAGGGTGAGGGCCAAACCTGGACTGACGTCCAGAGCATACCTACCTCCCAGGTGTGGGCCAGGCGGCTGATAGCCGAGTTGCTGAGGCCAAACATGACAGCAAAAAAGGAATTGAGATTCTTTTGCTCCTTGAGGCTGTGAGAAGATACAGGACCCTCAGAGGAAGCAGCCACACCCACAGCACTCCCATCCAGCCTACCCCCAGGCCTGGGGCTCAGAACATGGCCAGGCAGTGCTTCCCCAGCAGGGATCTAGGGAGGCAGATGCTCAAGGAGCCCCAAGTAGAAAGGGGGTGGCAGATCTGGCAACACTCTGAGCAGGGTCGGGTGCTTTCTTGGCTGTAATCATGGAAGCCAACTGCCTCTGACAGAAAAGCTGCCTCTCGACTCTGGCCACACAGCCCGCCCTCCACCAAGCACTCACTGGGCAGCCAGCTTGATGAACTTCCTGAGCAGCTGGGCCCGCAGGCCGGGCACAGGACAGAGACACAACTCTGTGGCCACCCAGTACTGCAGCTCGTTGAAGCGCCGCAGAAAACGTTCCAGGTTGGCGGTGGTGACGGTCCGCAGATGCTGGGGGCCCAGCACATAGTGGATCAGCTCCACCTGGGGGGAGGCAGGAGAGGTCAGTGGTCCCAGGCAGGCCCCCGCCTCTGTGCTCCTCCCTGAGCTCGGCCGCACCTGGTGGATGCTGTTGAAGAGGCTCCAGTCATGGTCTGTCAGCTGGCCCGCCAAGTCCTTGGCACTCACCAGGTCCAGCCCCTCAGCAGAGCCCACAGTGGGCCCTAACTGCTCTGGGTGTGGGGTCTGTAGGGAGGAGAGCACTCAGTGGGGTTCCTGAGGAATCCAGGAAGAGACATGGGGTAGGGAGAGAAGGTTGCGTGGCAGAGGGGTGTAGGGGGAGGAGAGGTGCTGCAGGGAGTTAGGGGCCTGGAGCAAACAAGGATGAGACTTTCCAAGGAAGCATCTCCTAACAGTCCCCCAACACTAGGACCCCTCCCTTCAGGATTCCTGGCCCCTGGGGAGCCCCTAACTAGGGTGGGGCTTGCTCCCAACCAGGGCTACTCCTCCTTCCAGTCTCTGGAATCCCCCATCAGTTAAGGCCCACTTCTTCCTCTTTCCCTATTAAAAGCCAGTGACAGCCAGCACCAGGCCCTTCCACTTTTCCCTGTGATCCTCGCTGGACACCCACTCCTGACACCCCGAGAACAGAGTTCCTCCCTGTGCCCTGGCATTCTGCCTGGTCCCTACCAGCTTGTGCACTTCCTGTGGGTTGACAACAAAGAGCCGCTCGTTGAGCCCCAGAGATGTGGCCACGCCGTGGGCATCTGGCTGCAGGCCAGTGGCTTCTGCAAGAAAGCAGAGGCTGTGTAGGGTGGGGCAGGGAGGAAGCCGAGGCCAGCCTGTGGCCAGGGTGGAGGCCTGGAAGTCCCTCCTCCCACTAGCCGGTCTGGAGTCCCGGGCAGTTGCTCAGATGCACAGGCCCACACATCTACACTGCCCAGGGAGCACACCAGAGGATGTGAAAGCATTCTTAGTGAAACAGTCTGACCTCGGGAAGCTGCTAACCTCCCAGAGCCTCAGCTTCCTCCTCTGTAAAATGGAGGCAATAAGACTTGCTATGACAACTTCCCAAATAAAATGAAATAATTTATATAAATAATGCCTGTGAGAACATGATGCACCGAACAGCCCTTTGAAAAGTGGAAAATATATAACTCTTGGTTATAATCACTTCTTTTGGACTGCGACTGCATTTCAGTCATGGTTGAGTCCCCACTTTCTAGACTAGTAGTTTCTTTAAAGTAAGGTACACAAAACTACCCATATATCTAAGAAACCATATTAGCCCTTCTACCTGTATTTCTTTCTCATCCCTTTTGCATTTCTGTTTTGTGTGTAGCTTTATAAAGGGCTAATATTAGTGTAGTAGTATACATATACATGATACGTATGTACTACTTAACACCTCCTCACTTACAGACATGGTTTGTTTCCAAAAACCAGATCATTATGTAAAATCAGTGTTATGTGGAGGATGACCACATCAGATCACAAAATGGAGTATGGCTACATCATTGCACAGCTGTTACAATACCAAGAATCATGGTCCAGTCAAGTTCAAAACACAACCTTAACCATCACAGCCAGCAAAACTCATGCCTTGCATTTCAGCATTCATGACTGCCGGATGTATGCCGTTCATTTTCAAAATAGTCAAACAGTAGATTTTTTAGTACTGTTGTAAATAGGTAATACCAGATAACGAGACAGTATGGAGAAGGTATATAAGCAAATATACACATAGAAGGGTTTGTAGTAAAATACTGGTACCGACATGGGTGTCTATGAGTCTGCATATCGATGTTCTAAATGGTCCCTGAACACATAGTTATCCATTGCTGTCAGGTCAATTCTGATTCATAGTGATCCTGTAAGACAGAGTAGAACTGTCCCATAGGATTTCCAGGGAGCTGTTGGTGGGTTTCAACTGCTGACCTTTTAGTTAGCAGCCAAGCTCTTTAACCACCGAGCAACCACAACTCCAAGCACATAGTCCAGCCAAGTGCTATCAAGTGGGATCCGATTCACGGTGACCCTAGGGGCAAATAGTAGGATCTCTAATATTGACTTAGGACAACTGCAACTCACAGTGTTGCCACCAGAGGGCAATACCTTCCACTGAGAGCACACAAGGCACTGGTGACCTCATCGTCTCACTCTTACCTCCACCCGTTGTCATTATTCTCTGAATGCCGTAATTCCTGTCTACTCTTGGCTCCAGCTGTCAGACCTGGCCTGGGCCCTCCACAGAGAACAGAGGTTTCTAATGCCCCAAGATCCCCGAAAGTAGGTCTTAATCCTCATGACTGCCATGTACTGAATACTTCCTTTGTGCCAAGCCTGTGCTAAGTGCTTTACATGCATTATCTCATTCAACAGCCATCACAGTCCTTGAAATACACATAATTATAGCACTTATTTCACAGACAAAGAAACTGAGGTTCAGAGAGGTTAAGGTACTTGCCCAGGATAACACAGCTAATAAGCAGAACAGCTGGGATTCCAACACAAGTCTGGGATTTCAGAATCTACATTTCTCAGCCATCACTGTCTTACTCATCATGGCACCTGGCCCATAGATGACCCTAAAAAATGTTTGTTAATTGACTAAATGAATGAAGACTACCTGAGTCCAAAGTGCAGCTATATTCTTACTCACTGTGTGAGCTGTCCTAGCTCACACAGTGAGTGAGCATATAATTAGCCTTTGAACTTAGGCAGTCTCCACCATCCCCTCGAGTTTCAGTCTCCTTGTCTGGAGATAGGATAAAATTACCTATCTCATGAGGTCATCAGGTAAATACATGATAATCACAATAGTCACAGCCAATGCTTAAGAAAAGCTGACCATGTGCTGGACATCATCCTAAACACTTCACTATATTACTCGGGTCAATCCTCACAATTCCTCTGAGACAGGTACTTTTACTATTCCTACTTTACAGATGATGAAACCCAGCACAAAGAAACTGAATCCCTTGCCACCGAGGACACACAGCCAGTGTGCACAGCACTGGTAGGAGACACAAGCAACAGGTTCTAATGCATGGTTTTTCTGTTTTTTTGTTTGTTTGTTTGTTTTGCATAAGTGACTGGATTTGTTTATTTTTTAGTGATTAATTCTGTTGTTGCAGAAACTGTACACAGCAAAACATACACCAATTCAACAATTTCTGCCTGAACTGTTCAATGACACCGATTATATTCTTCAAGGTGTGCAGCCATTCTCACCCTCCCTTTCTGAACCACTTCCTCATTGTTAAGATAAACTCTCAGCCCCCTGGGCTTCCCAGCTATCCTTCCCAGTTGGTGTTGTCAGTTTGGTTCCATGTGCACAGTAAAGAGCACATTGTGGAGCTCATGCTCTCAACTGCTACCTGAAAAGCAGTTTGAAGAGACGTAATAAACCTTTCACAGGCGCCAACCATCATTCACACTGATGGAGCAGGTAATGACGGTGTGCATTCAAAGGATCTGGCAGGGATCCTGCGGAGCCACCCAGCCTAGCAGCACAACTTACCGCCTGCAGAATTGACCTTCACCAGCACCTTTCCCTTGGTCCAGCTGTCCTCGTGCAGTAATGCTGCCATCACCTCTCTCACTGAGGCTGTCACAGGCAGCTGCAGGGTCAGCACTGAGTGGTCAGGCCGGCAGATATCGTAGGGGACTGGAGGGGAGGATGGGGTTGAGCTGTGGGAGGGGGCTGCTCAGCCTCCCCAACTCTAGGGAAGGAAGGATCCCAAGGAGGAAGAGAAGGCACGAAGCAGAAGCCTGGGTGGATGAGCTGCACAGAAAGGCCCGGGTAGGCCCTGAGCCTAGGAGAACAGGCCCCAGGGACAGGTTGTCTGACAGCCTCGGGCACAGACTCTGGGAGAACAGTGAACACCCTCAGGGTCAGGAACACTGAGATCAGGGGAGACCACAGAATGGGGACAGTGCATGGGGACAACAGAGTGCTGGGATCTATCATACAGGCTTGGGTCACCAACCTTTGTCCCCAACTCGGATGGCACAGTTGCTGCCAGGGAGGGGCTCATCCTGGCCAGGGAGCCAAACAGGCACATTCCGGCCCTAAAAAAAAAAAAAAGAAAAAACCCCAAACCTACTGCCATCCAGTTGATTTAACTCATAGTGACTCTATAGGTCAGAGCAGAACTGCCCCATCGAGTGTCCAAGGAGCACCTGGTGGATTCAAACTGCTGACCTTTTGGTTAGCAGATGTAGCACTTAACCCCTAGGACACCAAGGTTTCCATTCTGGGCCCAGAGGAGAGAAAGGCAGGCCTGGAGAATAGAAGGGGACCACATACAGGGCCTTTGTGACCAGTTGTATGGGATGTACCCAGCATGCACACCACCAGAGCCCAGGTAAGGCAGCCAGGGTCAAGGCTCCAGCACAAGAGGTGGAACAAGTCCAAGGGTGGGGCTTGGTGTGTGAGCTGTACCCCTTCACATGTGTGTGCATCTCCTGTGGACACAGTTATTCTAACACAAACACAAACACAGCTCAGCCACTGACCTGCTTTTCCTTTCCTTTCTCTCCAGCTACCATTTGCTGCATGCCCAGCCATTGTTTCAAGTATCTAAATATTCCCACGGTCTTTTGACATAACACCATTACTATTCCCATTTTATGGGTGAGATTAATAGAGCTCAGGATGCTTAAGTATCTTGCCCAAGGCCACACAGCTGCTAAGCGGCAGATCCAGGAGGCTGGCTTACTTCTGCCACTGTGCTATCATCTGCCACCACTGCTGCGTCCACTACCCCAGCAAACCCCACAGCCCTTACTCAGGGGGCCCCGACTACAGCCAAACCCCCTTGGTGCAGCAGCCTCGGCTGGGCAAAGGACTCCATAACATGGATTCTTCATCTCACCCTGACTGCTCCTTCCAACTCTAGAGCCAACTCCTCCTGGCTCGAGGGTGTCAGATAATCCAGACTCAGACTTAGGTCCCCTGTTTTCCCCAGATTTCCCTCATTGCCTCATGGGCACCTGCACAGAAATGAGTCTCTAAATCACATCACCAGTACTGAATGCCCTTCCAGGTCCTGGTCTCAGATGCCTACCAGATCTTCACATGTCCCTAAGCCATCACAACACAGATCCCTGTATCCTGTCTTCCAGATACTCCTCCTCCCAGCTGTCCTCATGGGCTCCAGGCTCCTGCTGCCTCTCCACCATCTGCCACTTTGTCTGGGGTTTCTTCTTTGAAATGGGTCTCCCAGCATCCCCAGCCCCCATGCCAATGCCCAGTTGTGCCTATCAGGAAGGCCTCGCTCCTTATCTGCCATAAGAACTTGGTGGTCCAGGTGCCTCTCTCTTTGCTCCATCCAACCAGACCCATGATTCCTATTATGGCTTCAGTGGCTACCACTGTGTGCTGGATAAAGTTCAGACTCTTTAGCTGGCCAATTCAAAATCCAAGTCAGGTTTCATTTCTTGGCTCACACCACTTCAGTGGCTATTACTGCCCTTAAGACAATGTCCAAACCCCTTACCATAGTCCTTACCCTGAGCCTTACATACTCTGGCTCCTGCCCGTCTCTGCTACCCACTCTGATGCCTTGCTCACTCTCCCTCCTCCAGGGCTCCAAGCAGGCTGCCTCTCTCCTTCTCTGGTCTGGTACATGCTGCTGGCCTTAACTGACCTTTACCCCGAAGCTCTCAGCTCCAGGAGTCATTTTTCCCAGGAACACTTTCTCTGAGCTTTCCTTGCATCAGCTCTCCCTATTCTCTGCTTTCAGAGACCACTGCCTTTATTGTTATGCATCATGAGACTTCTGGATGGCTCTGGCCTTCACTTTGCTATATAAGGTCTGACAATTAAGTTTGTGAACTTAATTATTCTGAGTGCTGCATACTTCATTGCTGAATATCACTATGGTCACCTTCAAAGTACTCCCCTTGGCAAACTATGCACTAATGCCAGGGCCTAGTCCACCCTTCAAAGCAATTCTGGAACTCTTTCTGGAATGGCCATTGTGCACAGTGGCACCATGGCAAGTTCACAAACTTAACTGTATAGTTGTCTGTACAAGAGCTTTTAGCCAGCAAACAAATAACTATACTGGAACATCCTACCTACTCATCTGATCTGGCCTCCAATGACTTTTTTCTTTACCTGAAGATAAATATTGAAAGGAAGGCATTTGGACGACATTCAGGACATTGAGCACAATATGACAACAGCTCTGATGGCTATTCCAGAAAAAGGGTTCCAAAACCACTTTGAAGGGTGGACTAAGCACTGGCATCCATGCACAGCTTCCCAAGGGGAGTACTTCAAAGGTGACCATAGTGATATTCAGCAATGAAGTATGTAACACTTTTTCTAGGGTGAGTTTGCGAACCTAATTGACAGCCCTCGTAAACCCCGTGAGGGTGGGGGTAGTTCCCTTAGCCCAGCAGAGCACCATCAGTACCTAGCACACTGCCTGGTACACAGGGTAGCTCAACGCTGGTTCCTGAGCTGTGTGCTGGAGACAGAAGAAGGCTAGGCGCCTTGCTCAAGAAGACAGCATTGCAGGGGATGCGACAAGTAGCAACAGACAATAAGCAAAGAAACAAACAAAGAAGGTAGGTAATTCCTTCCATAAGGTCATGATACTTTCAAGAAATTCAGAGGACACCTTGGTGGGGAAGAGGTGAGGGAGTGAGGAGACCATGGTCTGAGGAGGGAAGTCCCAGGGCCTCTCTGAGAGTCCAAGATTTAGGCTGAGGTCAAAAAGATGAGAAAGGTTTAGTCGAAAGACCAGAGAAAGAAAGTTCCAGACAGAAAGCCAGGTGCAAAGGCTCTGAGGTGGGAACAGGCTTCATCTATAGAACAGAAGGAGCCAGAGACAGTCTCAGCAAGGTGGAGAGTGGGACGGGAGGCGGGTGAGAGACAGTTGGCTCAGACAGCCTTAGAGGCCACAGTAAGGCATTTGAGTTTTATTCTCAACACATTTCCCAAAACCAGGCCCAATCTACCTTTCCAGTCCTTTCTCCTATTACTCCTCAACCAAATGTGCACTCCAGTCACAACTTCTCATACCACTGGTGCACAGCCCCTGCAGAGGCCTAGTCAGGAATGGCACCCACTACTTGTGACACCAGGAAAGGGCCTTGCCTCCCTCTAGGTCCCAGAGCCCTGGCTACCTGAAACCCTGAGGCACCTTCCCTGGCTTCCAGTGGGACTAAATTACTTCTCAAACCCACTAAAAAATCCCCTGGGATACGGGTGGAGGGTGATGTGTTTAGGTTTCAGTATCTACTCTTCAGGGTCTGGCCCAGAACACCTGTCTTCAGAACTAAGGCATGTGCCTGTGTTTGAGGAGCCTTAGCATCACACCACAGCCCCTCCAGAGTTGTGGGGCACACAGTGCAGTCCGGCAGGAGCAGAGGGAATAAGTCTGGGCACAGGCAGAGGCACGAGGAGCCTGTGCAGGAAAATACCTTCATCTGAGGAGATGCATTCCCACAGCCGTTTTCCAACCTGTAGGGCAAGCGAGAGGGAAGTAAGATGAGGCCATATAGCCCTGGGGACAGAAAAGTATATGCAAGGTTGGAAACAGGGGGTATCCCAGCTCTGGGTTCCATTCTGCCCTGACCAAAGACTCTGGCCAGCACCACACATACTCACAGGGAGAGGAGAGCTGGGCTGGAAACCAGAGGCTGGACCCTGGATTCTGTAATTTTCCCAGGCCAGCAGGGAAGGGACAAGAACTAAAGGGAGAAATGGACTCAGGGCTTCAGATCAGGTGGCTTCAGGCAAGGTGAAGACAAACTGTAGGAAGCTGACTGAGTGGGGCTGGCAGGACCCAGCACTGAAGACACACGGTCACAAACAGTGGTGGGAGGGAGGAAGTGAGACTGGCAGGTGCACTCAGGATACAAGGGTGAACCAATGAATGACGGCATGATGTGAGGGAATGGACAAAGCATGACGTCAGCGGCTTGGTGAGACAGATCACTGAAATAAGGGGGAATAGACAGATGGAACACACAAGTTCCCAGCCAACACTGGGTGGTGCGTACTGTGTGCCAGGCCCCGTGCTAAGCACTAATCCCCACAGTGAGGAAGCGCCTCTCTCTGATATACACACAGGAGCGCAGAGTCCAGGGTCCCAAAGCTCTGAAAAGTACAGCTGGATTTAAAGCCAGGTGTTCGACTCTGCACTGGTGCTCTCGATCCTGGTTATACGGCCCATCACCAATAACGACAAATTAATTTCCGGGTCATCACCTATGGTGTCGCCGTCTCTCTGGCCACTGTTCTTTCAGCAGGTTGCTAAGCCGGGCGTCCCTGCTCACCAAGTCAGACAGTTTCTGTGAGGAGCCAAGAGTGACTGAGCTGGCTGTAGCCACATCCACCCCAGGCAGCTGGTCCAGCCCGGCATCACTCCCCAGGTACCTGGAGAAAGCTGGTAGCTACAGGGTCGGTGTGGAGCATGGGGCTATACAGGGATACCCACTGGCTAACCAGCCGCAGGATCTGCTGCCTTTTGTTGCAGACGTAGGTGCTGCACTCCTGCTCACTGCCTCCTGCAGGCTCCACGTGGAAGGTGGACACCAGTCAAGGAAACTGCACCACTCCATTGGGACAGAGGATGGGCAGGGTGCCCGGGGCCCACCGACCAGCTGAGCTGGGCCAGAGACTGGGGCAGCAGAGGGTTTCACACAGCTGGGCAGATGGGCATTCCTCCGCCCTGCTCCACACAGCATCCTCTCCCCACACACTACCTTGTCCAGGGGCTGGGGAGGATATTTGTGCAAGAGGGCAGCACAAAGCTGGGCACTGGGCATGAAGACGCTGTGAGTCAGGAGGAAGTCGCTGAGGAACGTTTCTGCCGGGAACAGTGGGGACAAGAGGCCAAAGTGACTGAGCACAGATGTATGCACGGTTGTAGCACTCTTTCCCCTAAGTCCACCATGGGCAAGGTGGGAGCAATCCCAGCTCCTGGGACAGGACTCCTCAGTCAAGCCAAGAGCACAGTAAGAGGACTCCCTGCAACCAGACGGATGGCTAACCCAGCACTCAGTGAGGTCAGACGCAGAGTGCCTGGCCCTGTCCCAAGTGTGCTGACCACCTAATGAATCACTGCAGACAGAACGTGAGCATGCAAGCAGGCAGGACGCCTTCTGTGCCTACCTGTTGGGTCATGAGCACTGGAATCAGGCCTCATGGCCTCCAACAGCAGTTCTAGGATCTTCTCTGGTGTGCCGGACATTACCGTATACCTAGCAGAAATGGCTGGTCAGTCACACTGTGTCACTACTGCCACTCTCACTCTCAGGGCAACCGTCAGTAATCAGTCATATCGTGCTTCCCCGTTTGCCCACCCCAGGCCATCTAGAGGCAGGCTAACTCGGGATAGCCCCGTGACGCCTCTCCACCCCCAGGGAGTCAGAAGGTGCGGGTATGACATGGGGAAGAGAGTAAGGACTGAGAAACAAGAAGGCAGGCGAGGGCGCAGGTGTGGAAAGGAAGCGTAGCAGGTGTGTTACCGGTTCCTGCCTGGGGTTGGGGGGTGAGAAGGGCCTGCACCCTGAGACGTTCTCTCCAGCACCAGCACCACTTTGCCATGCTCTTCCAGCCTCATAGTCTTTGCTTCCACATCCTACAGAATAAATCACACCCAGTGATCAATATGCTCAGGCCCACCACGATGACTGCTTCCCCCACATTAGGGTCTCTCCTTCCATCTCCACCATTCCAAACTCAGAGCCCCACAGAGGTCCCACCTCCAGCCCCTCTCTCACCTCACTCAACACCCAGGACTCTGGACGCACCCCCAAGCAAATCTCCCATCACAACCTGCAGCTGCCTGTCCCCCAGCGGAGCCCCTCTTTCCCCTCTTTCCCAGCCTGCCCTCCCTCCATGGGTCCTAACTGCCATCACGCTGCCTTCCCTGGCACCCCAGACCCCACTGGCTCTGTAAGTCCGCCACTTCCCTTGGACTCCACTCCAAGCGCAAACTGAGCCACTGGTCTCCTGCCTCCCCAAGGTACTTCACCTCCTCATGCACACCTAGTCAGTGATGCTACCCCACCTACCACATTCAAGCTTCCCAGCTCTCCTTCTCACAGGCTCTCTGGTCCCTACCGCTTGCCCGAGGTCCTGTGTACCCTGCCCTGCCGCCCTTAGCAGTGGTACCTTGATGATACGGTTGAAGTCCTGCTTGTCCACTCGGAGGAAATGGCAGTTGTCTTCTCGCAGGATGATGGTGGCCGCCCGGGGTGCATCATTTACCAGAGCCAGCTGTCCAAAGTCATCTCCCTCATGCAGAGTGGTCACTAGACCCTGCAGCCAGGCCTTCTGTCATGGTCCAGCCCAGCTCCCCAGCCCTTGTGAGAACAGGTCCAGGGCACGGAGGACAACCATGACAGGAGGAGGTGTGGCCGACCAGCAAAGGCACCACCCACAAAAATGTGAACCTGGGGCTGGGCAGAGGAAGGAGTACGCACCTTGCCATGGGTCACCACATTGACAGACCCCTTCCAGATGATATACCACGAGGTACCCTTGTCTCCCTGGCTGAATACTGAGAGAGGTGCAGATCAGGCACACTGTCCCCTCTGTTACCTCTGCATCTCTCTGTGGCCTCTGCCCATGTCAAGGCCCCTCACGCTCAGCTCCCTGTCCACTGTCCGACTTACACACAGTCCCTGCTTTGCTGTGTGGTTCAAAGAGCAGAACTGCTGCTAACTCCCGCTTCACCTGTTGGGGTGGGGGAAGGCAAGTCAGGGTGGCATGGTCAGGTCAAGAGGGCTGGTCAAGGGTTAGGGCCAAAGACATGAGTGCTTGGGGGATAGAGAGGTGGCAGTTCAGGCATGTGTCACCAGGGCTCAGCAGGAGACAAAGAGTGGGGGAGATGGGCTAAGAGAGGCAGAAAGGTTTTCAGATGCAGGTACCAGGGGACAAGAAGCGACACTAAAAAGGTCAAGCCACAGGGTTAGAATCATCACTAGCCAAAAAGTTGGGCTTTCGGGGGGGTCACAGTGAGAGGAGTCCCCTGGGCTAGGCTGCAGTAGGCAAGGCAGGGGGTTGATCAGGCCACAGTGGGCAAGACAAGGGCTGACTACGCAGTACAGGATAAGAGAGAGGCTGTCCAGGCCATAGTGGTTAAGACAGGGGTGACAGGGCAACAGTGGGTTGACCAGGCTGCAGCAGGCAAAACAGGGGCTGACCGGGCCACAGTGAAAAAGGCAAGGGCTGACCAGGCCACAGTGGGCAAGACAGGGGCTGGTTGGGCCTCAGTGGGCAAGACAAGGCTGACCGAGTTGGAGAGATGGGCCACAGCCTTGATGTGCAGCAGCTCCTCGAAGATAAGGTCCAGCTCCTCATCTGTGCGCTGACCTGGGCTGCAGGTACAGGAAGCCAATCTTGAATTGCAGGCCCAGGGCCAGGCAGGAGAGCTATTTCACACACCACCCCTAATCCCTAGGCTCAGGGCCAGGTGGCACCTTGCAGTGACTTCTACGTAAACAGAAGGCTAACCTTTAATGAGCTTGCACCATGCACAGACAGCGCAAAGTACTTTACATGCGTTATTTGATTCCATCCTCCCAACAGCCCTATGACGTGAGGACGGCTATCCTCATTGTACACAAGAGGAAGCTGCGGACATGGATGCACCCAAAGTCACCCAGCTAGAAGCTGGCAGACCTGGAATTTGAACCCAGACCTGCCTGTAGCTTCCAAAGCCCACCCTCCTCCGTGGGAAAGCTCCTCGGAGATCAGCACCCTCATTTACAGAAGAGACAGGCTGAGTGAGTGGGGGGACTGCTTGGACTCACGCAGTAAGCCGAGATGGCAGAGTGAAGACCAGAGCTCAAATCTCCTTGTCCTACCGGGTTCCTTTCCTCTAGGAGGAAGAAAGGGATCCCCTCCAAGAGAAAACTGAATGCCGTGTGGGACCTGGGGCCAGCGGGTAGAGGGGCCCTAACTCACGGTTTCCGAAGGGCCACTGTGAGCAAAGCGTCAGGTCCCCTTTGGGAGAGCAGAGCCACAGCCTCCACCAGCTCCTCTTCCATGTCATGAGCTCGTGCAGGCTCCGGCTCTGGCCCGGGAAAACGGTAGAATTGGGCATCTCGGTCCTGGAAGGTCCAGTCGTGTTTCACTGTGGGGCAGAGGCCCAGGCATGGGGAAGAAAGAAACTGAGGCCATGTGGGTATGGGGTTCGCTGCACTGGCATTCCCCTTGCCACCCCTCCACTGATGTCTGCTCTCCAGCACTGCCCATCCTGCCCTCAGCCCTGCCCACCCTGGATGTGAGCTCACCATGGCAGAGGGCACCTTCATCCAGCAGCACCTGGCAGATTCCCACAGCTTGGCTTCGGGAATGCACCCCGAGCCCAAGGGCCAAGATCCCATCCACCAGCTCCCGGCCAGAGCAGCACTGCCTAGAAGTGTGAAGGAGAGAGAGAAGGATGAGGAGGAGGCGAGAGGGAAGAACTCTCCTTCAGAAAGGCACCTTCCTTGATCAACCTCAGTTCTGCGAGAAGCAGAGCTGGATCCCAGACACCTGGAGTAGATGGGACAGCAGAAAAACTGAAATGCTGGTTGCTGGGCAAGGAGGCGGGCAAGGCTCCACTTACCGGTAGAGCCTAAGGTGGTACTTCCGGTCTCGGATGAGGTTTGGGCAGGTGGCTAGGAGGTGTCGGTGCAGCTGCTTCCCAGCCCTGAGCACACGCTCTGTGGAGGCCTTCAAGAGAGGAGAGACAGGACCGCGTCGGGCCCTGAACCCCAGCCCGGCCCCCTTCCAGGCCACCCTCCCCTGCCTGTACCTGCTCCAGGCTCACGCTGAAGTCCAGCGACTCCTCGCTGTCGGTGAGCGGCGTCTGAGGGCAACGGAGGAGAGGCTGCACTCTTACCCAGGCCTGCGTGCTGCTCTCACTCCTGGCCCAGCACCAACCCCAAATGCATCCATTCAGCCACTCATTCAACAAAAACACAAATGCTGAGCATCACCTCTTTCCCACCCTACCACCCTAGTGTCCAGCCCTGACCCAAGCATTGCACCACTTCAGAAGAGCACTCTAAGACCCTCATTCTGCCTACTTGAGTCCCAGGTGTGCCCTGGCTCCCAGGTAAGCTGTGCCTGTACCGGGGAGAGGAGTTGGAGCTTGAAGAAAATGAAGACATCAGATAAGAAGCCCCATGAGAGCCAAGGAGGAGAGCAGCTCAGAGGCCTGGGAGGACCTGCCCTCGGGCTGGGGTCGTATAGCCTGATTTCACGCCTAGTTTTCTGCCCAACCACAGGACTGTGGCAAATCTGCATTCTGTGGGCTCCGGTTCAGCCTGGTAGTTAAAAATACAAATCCCTGGAGCCAGGTGACTCTTGGAATCAAATCCTTGCTAGTAGGGCAACCTTGAACATAGGATTTAACCTCCCCTTTTGGAAGCCCTAGTGGTGTAGTGATTAAGGGGCACAACCGGTAACCAAAAGGTCAGCAGTCTGAATCTACCAGGTGCTCCTTGGAAACTCTATGGAACAGTTCTACTCTGTCCCATACGGTGACTGTGACTCAGAATCAACTAGATGGCAGTGGGTTATAATGCCTCAGTGTCTTTATCCTTAAAATGGGGCTGATGAAAAATTGCTATTCATATGCTTCTGGAAGGATTATGTGAGTAATACAGATCAAACGCTGCAAACATGCTGCTGGCACACGGTTTTGTACATGCATGTTAACTGTTAGTATTCATCTGGGAAGTACAGGGCGGGGCACTTGCTGGAAGGCTCTTGTCAGTTCCGAGATGCTGCTTGCCCATAACCTTGTAAGAGTGAATAAGGCCTTGGCAGCACACGGGGCAGCTCGGAAAGACGGGGTTTGTGGTGGAGACATTTGTTAACGTGGCTTCCTTTCCATTGGTTATCACCGAGGAATCTTGGTTTGTGTGTACCCCGGATGTCACAATGAAAGCTCCTCAGACCGTTTGTTTTTAAAATATTTTATTGTGCATTATGTGAAAGTTTACAACTCAAGTCAATTCGTCGTACAGAAACTTACACACACATTGTGATGTAACTCGAGCTCCTCTCCCCACAATGTGACAGCACGCACCTCCTTTCCACCCTGTCTTTCCTACGTCCATTCAACCAGCGCCTGTCCCCCTCTGCCCTCTCCCTCTCACCTCTGGACAGAGGCAGCCCATTTAGCACCATGTATCTAGATAAGACAAGAAGCACACTCTTCTCTAGTATCATTTTAGGTCTTAAAGTCCAGTCCAACTCTTTGAGTAAAGAATTGGCTTCAAGAGCGATTTCAGTGCTGGGCTAACAGAGAGTCCCCGGACCATGTCTTCTGGAGACCCTCCAGTCTGCCAGATCATCAAGCCTCTGTTCCTTCTTAGCCTCTGTCATCTCAGACCTGGGATTTTCAGCTGTCTACACAGGACGCCCTACTTTGCAGTTTACAAAGCACATGCCCCTCTACAATTTCCTCCTATATAAATAGCATCAGATAAGAAATCAGCAGGGCAGGCATTGTCTGTCCTTCTTAACTTATGAGAAAACAAAAGTCTTGAGATGGAGGGTCCTGTTAAACTCAATCACACATCCTTAGGACAGCCAGACAGCTATGGATAAGCTCAAGTTCCCATCCAGAGGAGCTCACATTCTCGGTCTCGCTCTCCCCATCACACCTGCCCACTTCTGCTCTCTTCTTCTTACCCACAAGCTCTCTCCTGCTTTCGCACGTGCCCTCAGGTCGCTGACAAGGATTTGCCTAAGGGGCTAGAGGACAGCCAGGCCTGAGGCCAGAGCCCCTGCTGCTGGTCCTGGCAAGCCTTGGGCTTGCACATCTTCCAGCTGTGTGTCCAGGCAGAGGCCTGAGACCTGGCATGCTTTAGGTGCTCGGCCCAAGCCTGGGCGGAAGTCAGTAGGTGTCCCAAGGGTCTCCCTGCCCAGGTCATGAGGCCCAACCCGGTGCCAGACGCACAGCCCTGGAGACTTAACAACAGGAAATAAGGAGGAGGAGGAGCCGGAGAAATGAGGAAGGGTGGAACAGCAGACATACTACCCAGTCAGACCCGTGTCGGGACAAACAGTGCCTGAGTGCTAATGACTTGTTGTTGTGCATGTCCAAGTGCCCAGGTGGCCCCAGCCCCTGCCTCTCAATGCCCACAAGCCAGACAACCCAGGCCCTGGCACCAGCTCCCTTCCTGTGTTATTCTGACCCCAGAGGGCATAACAGGAGGGGAGGTACCAGGCCACGTGACCCAGCTCATCATGACCCAGATCCACAGACCTGGTTTAAACCATTTCCTGTCCTACCCAGCAATGAGCTTGAGGGCCAGAGAATGGGGGCTGTGGCCCCTAGAAGCTGAGTGGGTCCTGAAGGCATCCCTCTCTGCCAAGGAAAGCAGGAGCCCAGAGAGATGAAGCAACTCACCCAGAGCCACCCAAGTATGTAGAAATGTATGGTCCTACCGTGTAACTCTCTACCAAGGCTGAGCCTGGAAGCCGGTGTTTTTATCCTATCCCACAGCTAGAGAAAAGCAGGCTCAGAAGTTATATAACCTGCCACAACAGCTGGTAAACAGGCCACCAGGACACACACCTGCGCTGTGTGATTCCAGAGCCCACACTCTTAGCTACTCCACCCTACCATCTCCCTGCCACCTCCTCTGATGCCTGGTACCCATCCTGTGTTATCCCCCACTGTGTGCTGTGGAAAAGGGAACCTTAGAGGTATTCTGCCCTTGGGAGTATTTCTTGGGACAAACCAATGTGGAAAACATTTCATCAGGAAATGAAAGCTTAACTGTTTATACCACCTAGGAACTCCCTAGAGACTCCTTAATCCATGCCTCTCCCCACCAAGATATTCATGTGCAAGGGACTTTCCAAGGAAAAGCCAAATCCAAAACCACTGCCCTTGAATCAATTCTGACTCATAGTGGCCCTATAGGTCAGAGCAGAACTGACCCATAGAGTTACCAAGCAGCACCTGGCAGATTTGAACTGCTGACTTTTTCGTTAGCAGATATAGCACTAACCACTATGCAACCAGGGTTTCCTTTCTAAGGAAGAGGGGCTGTTATTCAGGAGCAGTGGTCAAGCGTGCTGGCTCTGGAGCCAGATGCCTGGGTTGAAAGCTTGGTTCTCTCATTACTAGCTGTTTGTGTGTGACCTTGAGCTTCAGTTTTCTCATCTGTTGAATGGGGTTGATGATAACGATACCTAATCTATATGACTATTGTGGGTTGGTAATAATGTAAAGTACTTAGCAGAGTGGTTGGTTCATAGTGATTGTTAGTAAATGCTAGAAACTTGATCAAACTATTATTTCATGACGGACACCTAGTACCTGGATTCAGTGCAAGAAATGCTGGACTACCCACTGGCCTGTCCCTGATCTGACAACCCTGAGCATCAGCTTGGGGGTTCTCAGGTGGGAAGAAGCATCTGGGAGGGCTCGGGCTAAAGGCCCTCACCCACCTTCTCTCCTCATTCCTGGACAGGAAGGACTCGGGAGGAAGAGGAGGTGCTCACTCCCCTGGCAGCAGTGCTGTGGCCCGCCCCACCACCCTGTCCTGTGGCTGAGTGTCACAGCCCAGCCGAGGGCAGGCTCAGAGCCAGATAGCCACATGGGGACCCGTCAGACCAGTTCCCTTGGGTGTCAGGTCAGGGCTGTGTGTGGTGGGACAGGAGAAGGGGTAATACCTTGAGGTGTCAGTGTTGCTATCTGCTGCAAGACAGAACCACACCATGGTGGTTATGAAGCTGTACTCTACAGCCACACTGCCTGGGACCAAAGCTGAGCTTTTGGCACCTAGCAGCTGTGAAATCTTCAACCTATCACTTAACCTCTGTTTCTCATCTATAAATAGGAGTGATGCAACTGGTACCTACTTCACAGGGCTGTTGCGAGGGTTATGTCATATGATAAAGGTAAAGTTCTCACCATAGTATATGAGACAAAATAATCATACAACTGTTAGTTACTTCTATTAATTGGACAGATGAGATGAATGCACATTTTCTAAGTTACAGAACAAGGATACATCTCTCAATACTGTCACTCAGAGAGCAACATTTCAGGCTTCCCTGGGCCAGTAGAATCCATGAGGTCACCCAGATCTTGTCCCTGACTCCAGGCACACTGACCCTTCCCTTAGCCGACAGACGTCACGCAGATCTCATCTCCCCCTCATATTTTCCAAAGAAGACTTTTTCCATCCTGGAAAAAGTGGTAAGTCCTTTCTGTATCTAACCTCAAACCATACTGCTGTAACTCGCTTTCATGGTTTTTTTTGTCTTGGTCTAGGAAGGAACAGACAGAGCTCTTTTCAGAACTCAGGAGGCTAATGAGTTTCTTCTCGGCTTTCTACAGAGAAGGTTTGGCCTGCATAAGCCCCAGCGCTGTCCTCCTGGGGCTCTGGGCTCCATCATCTGATAATCTGGGCTCCACCATCATATAAAACCCACCCTACTGTACCCCGTGTGTGTACAAGTCAGCTTCTCCACATTCTCTGCTTATTATGTGTCCTCTCCCGTGAGTCCTTCTCGGCCATAGGCATCGTTAAAAAGTAAAAAGTGCAACTTCGTGAGTACCTGCAGCCTCTCAGGCACAGGCGCACAACCCTGCCCCCCCTCCGCAGAATTGGTCTTCAAGAGAAGGTGTGGCCGCCTACCTCTAGCCCTAAAAATCTACTCACCAACATCCTCTGCCCTGTTCACATTCCAGAAACCTTACCCCCACCCTTCTGGCCCCCCCAGTTCTTCAATTCTGGGGGCTGGAGCGGGAAAGGTCAGGAGACAGCCTGGCGGCCTCCTCCACCCCCTCCCAGACTTTGGATCCCAGGGGATCCTCCAGAGACCTCAATGTCCCGGTACCCGACCTTCCCCCAGCTCCCTACCTAGCCACTAGAAGCTGGGAAGGGGACAGGAAATGTACAAGTAATTATAGCCTGCCAGGGAAGGAGGGAGGGAGGGTTCCAGCCCACTGGTTCCGCGCAGTAGCTACAGCAGTGAACTGGAGAGGGGGAGCAAGAAGAGCAGGGGCAGCTAAGCCCAGAAGGGAGGGATCAGCTGCCCTGACCCCTTCGGGGCCCGACCTTGGACCCAAGCCCAAGAGGCTCCTTAACAGGGAGATCCAGACGGGAAGGTGCTAGCAGGGGAGCTGGGAGCTGACAGCTGGATTATCCTCTCAATCCCAGTTGCTGGTCAGACTCCTTCATCTTGTGGGCCTGTTGTCTCAACTCAGCCTCCCAGGTTGGTACACAAAAACGGTGGTCACACAGGATAGGAAGGATGAAGAAGGTGATGGTCATTTACTCAAAATGACTGGTTGACAAGAGAAACACTCTCCCAAGTTTGCCATCCGCTTCTACTTTCCCCCACCCCTTTATCCAAACACGACCCTATGATCCCTCATCTCTCTCTCTCCTGAGCTCCCTTGTCCCAACCTACCATGGAGGGCTTGCCAAAGTGACATGTAACTGAATTTCAGGTAAAGTTACTCTCTAAGTCTGGAGGCTTAGGCTTCTCTACTGATACGGACCTACAGTTAACGTCCTGCCCTCCACTCTCCAACAACTCTACCGTCCTCTCCCGCCTTACCTCTCTTTCTGTCCCCTACTCTCTCCTTCAGTCTTCGAACCCTAACCCCAGAGATGTGTTCATGTGTTCCTTGGCAAAGGGAAATCCAGTCACCTCAGGTTCTCCAAATGTCTCCAGAATCCTTTCCTGAACCCCCAAAGCCTGAGATGTCAAGTGTTCACGAGATTCCTTCACTGTAAGATTGCACAGCAGAATTTGCCAAGTTCAGTGGCTCACTAAAGGAGAATGTTGCCACGGTGACATAGCAAGAACAGAGCTTAGCTCACCCCCACCTGACCTAGTCCCCAGCATTTCACACGGCCCTCCAACTCCTACCGGGAAAGAACACCCAAGGCCCTAACCTGATGCCTGGCACACAGAAGTGATGGGTAGATGGCAAATCCCCTTCCTCTTTCCCCCCATGCCTGAACAGAGGCATTGGGCACCCGCTCGCACACAAGACACACGTTGCAGCCGTGTCAGCCACCCACACACACTGCAGCCAAGTGGCTCTACCCACTGTCCATCCGTCTAAGCCCCCAGAGAAAGCCAAACCAATAGTGGCATGCCTGCAGTCCCCAGCTAGGCCCCTTCCCACTGCGGGGCCCTGGAAGGTGACAGGAACTCACCCAGCGGAGCCCCTGGATGCAGCTGGGACGCCGGTGCTCCAGCAGCAGCTGGTAGGAGCAGCTTCTGGGCCGGTGCATCCGTCTCAGCACCATGTTGAGCAGTGTCCCCTCAGGCACTACGTCAGGGAGGACCCCCACAGGCAGTGTTCCCACCGCAGGGCTCTCCTCAACAGCCAGGCCTGAGTGCCAGCGGCTCTCACCTGGCCAGCCCACCTGTGACACCAGAAGGAAGGCCCATAGGACAGAGCAAGAGCTGGGGCAGCTGAGCCAGTTGGGCCAGGACACAACTGCCTCAGGCAAAACCACTTCTTTTGAGTCCTCTGGGCTGGTCAGCCGGAGGTGCTGCTGCCCTGCCAGGAGTCAGGGGAGGGACAGGAAGACTTCAGCTGGGCCTGCCGGTTTGACATCCTTAGGGGTCTCTGCCTCACTCAGCAGAGAAAGGTAGGCCCTTCTTTCCGTTCTCTTTGGAATTCTGTTCTTCCCTACTGCCCATGCCTCTGCAGGAAACTACACTATCTCCTAGTACGAGGCCTACTGACTCACTGGTCCCCCAAAAACGCAGCTCCGGGCTCAAACCTTTCTTCTCTGCCCTCACCCTTGTCCAACCCAAACTCCCCACAGTGTCAGCTTCCTCCGCCCTTGGCCCCTCCTCGACCCTGACCCCACCATACCCACCTTCATGTTCCTTCTCAAGCTCACACAGCCGTGCAGCCTCTAGCAAAAAGCTGAGGGACCCCCAGCCATCCCCAGTCAGCTCCGATAGAGGGATCCGGAGAAGGGCAGGCAGCATAAGTCTCTGGCGTAGTGCACAAGAACAATTCCTAGTCCGGCCGGTTGCCAGGACAGTGAGATGCAGGACTGGGTGAGGAGATTCCTCTAGGGTAGGTAGGCAACTAGGGGTGGGTGATGGGGGGCTAGCCGCCCCGGCGACCAGCAGCCCCTCGCCTCCTCCGCCTCCGTCCTGGACGAAAGAGCCAGCTGGCACTGGGCTCTGAAGCGAGGCTGTAGCTGGCACTGGGCCGCGCGGGAGCTCGCACACCCCCTGCACCGCCCGCCCCCTTCCCCTCCTACAGACTGGTTGAGGGGACGCGGAGGAGGTGCCCGCCTCACGGTAGGCGACGGCGCTGGGGCAGGGGGCGGGCACCGGCAAGGGGTGGAGTCCGGACCCTGGGGTCCAAGGGGCGGGCACTAGCCGGAGCCCCGGAGATACCGAGGGCACAGGAGCGGCCTTAGGGTGTGGGCAGGGGCTCCAGGGACACGGGACGCGGGGTCCGGACGGTGAGTGTCCGCACTGGCCGCCACGTGGCCAGGAGGAGAAATGCAAACAAGGAAACCCGGGAAATGGGGGAGGGGCGTGAGTCATTGCAGCCCCACCCGGGAGGGAAATCCGGGCTGGGGCCGCTTCCCGGCCCGGGGCGTCCTGCCTTCTGTTTCGGTTCAGGGTCTCACACTGCTGGGGTGGGCGGGGGACTGGGCGTCTTTCCAGTGGGGAATCCCGCTGAGCATCCTCTTACCGCGGCGCTCTCAGACGCACTGCCCTGTCCCCGCTCTGGACGCGAGTGAGGAAACTAAGGCTGGAGGGGATGCACGTGCACCGGCGAGGGTGGGGGCCGGAGCTGCGGTCCTGGGAGGAGGCTGGAGTTGTGACTAGGCTTCGTGAAGAGAAGGGGGGTTTAGAGGGTCGCGCCCCCTCCGCGAGCTTTCCGGCAGCCGGGAGGGTTGAGGCAGAGCGCTGGGATTCCAGTATCCTAGTCGGGCTCTGTAGGAAGGACCCTCACCGCCCTGGGCCTCGCTTTCCGCCACTGGGCAGGTGGCCCAGCGCCGCCCTGTTGGCTCCACTTTTGCTCCCAAGAGGGCAGGGAGAC
Organism: Heterohyrax brucei; assembly: GCA_028571685.1. Classification (NCBI taxonomy): domain Eukaryota; kingdom Metazoa; phylum Chordata; class Mammalia; order Hyracoidea; family Procaviidae; genus Heterohyrax; species Heterohyrax brucei. The sequence continues at coordinate 107,397,126 of CM053142.1, forward strand.
AGTGGCCCCCTGGGACAGTGACACCCATGGCGTCCCGTAATTGCTCTGAAAGATAATGAAGGTTTGGAAGGAGGCGCACGCCCAATCCAGACTTTCTAGGACTCACTCCCATCTTGCCCCTTCTCTTTTCCCTTCCCTTAGGCCCTTGAGCCTGCCCCAACTAGGAAGACACACATTTCTGACAAGCCTCTCCCTCTGCCCTGGGCCGCCGGGCCCCATCCTCCACCCATGATTATTTTTTGGATTGGGGAGAAGGATTTTACTGTGATTAAAACTCCAGTTACAACGTGTATTAAAATGTAGGCTGTGCCACCACTACTCCCAAGCTCAGAATCAGTTCTACTGATATGAAATGGAAAGTTCGTTTGGGGTCAAATACCCACGATGTCTACACTTTGAAAATAGAAACTCTGGTCGCTAGTGGTTAAGTGCTGCGGCTGCTAACTGAATGGTCGGCGGTTTGAATCCACCAGGAACTCCTTGAAAAGTGTATGGGGGCAGTTCTACTCTGCCCTATAAGGTCAGTCAGAATGGACTTGAAGGCGGTGGGTTTGGTTTGGGTGGCTATTTGAACGGCACCTCCTGGGAAGGGGAGGAGCCTGAGAATAAATCTAGCCTCCAGCCCAGAGGTAACCTCCTGAATTCTGAGAAGCTTGAAATAAGTACAAACAGCCGGTGTTAGTAAGAAGGGATGACAAGGTGGGGGTCACTGCACTGTGGGGAGGGAGGTTGGGACAGTGGGGATTTAAGGGTGGAAGAATGTGCTGAAGTTGTGGGTTTCCATGCGGCTGGTGACCTGACCTAGAAATTCCTTCAGGGGCGTTTAACAGGGTCCCTCATTTCCTATTTATACAGTCTGTACTTTGGGCAGGTGAAAAAGAATCCAGGGAGTGATCAGGACATGTTACCTGTAGACCGCTCGGGAGGACCACAAAAGCTAACCATGTGCCAAGTACTGCTGCAAGTGCTTTCAATGTGTTAATCCCGACCAAGGTGAAAGAAGACCCTCAATGAAATGGACTGACACGGTGGCTACAACAGTGGGCTTCAACATACCGACGTTTGTGAAGATGGCTCAGAACTGGGTATTATTTTGTTCTGTTGTACAAATGGTTGCCGCAACTCAGGACTGACTCAGTGGTATCTAACAACAGTGGTGTAGGTAGGAGCCCTAGTGGCACAATGGTTAGGCGCTCAAGTACTAACAAGCCATCAGCTGCTTGACAGTAGAAAGACCTGGCAATCTGCTCTTGTAAATATTACAGTCTAGGCAACCTGTGAAGACAGTTCTATTCTGCCATGTAGGAGACAGGTCTGCTATGTCATGTGTATGAGGTCTGACAATTAAGTTCATGGACGCATCCTAGAAAAAGTGCTAAATACCTCACTGCTGAATATCTTTATGGTCACCTTTGAATTACTCCCCTTGGGAAGCTATACAGTGACACCAGCCCCTAATCTACCGTTCAAAGCAATTTTGGAACTCTTTTTTCTGGGATGGCCATCAGAGCTATTGTCATGTTACCTTTGATGCCCTGAATGTCATCAGAATGTCTTCCTTTCAATATTTTCTTTATCTTCAGATAAAGAAAAAAGTCGCTGGGGGCCTGATGAGGTGAGTGGGAGGGTGCTCCAATACAGTTATTTGTTTACTGGCTAAAAACTCCTTCACACACAATTGTACAATTAATTCATGAACTTGCCACCTTCCCACTGTGTGCAATGGCCATTCCAGGAAAAGAGTTCCAAAACTGCTTTGAAGGGTGGACCAGGCACTGGCGTCAGCACATAGCTTCCGAAGGGGAATACTTAAAAAGTGACCATAGTGATACTCAGCAGTGAGGTATGTAGCCCTTAGAACAATTAAGTTCATGGACTAATTGTGGACCTCGTAGGTCAGCTTTGAGTTGGAAAAAACTTGAAGCATAAGACAATGAACTGGGTGGGGTGGAAGCAATTCAGTCATAGAACTCCTGCCTCCCATGCGGGAGACCCGGATATGATTCCTGATTCCTGACCAATCCGCTGCAAGCGCCAGTGCTGCCACTGTCCATCTGTTGGTGGAGGCTTGAGTGTTGCTGGGATGATGAACAGATTTTGGCTGAGCTTCCAGACTAAGCTAGGTTAAGAAGAAAGAGACCTACTTCCAAAAAATCAGCCAATGAGAACCCTCTGGATCACAATCCTATGGGGTTACCAAGAATAAGGGGCCAATTTGATGACAGCCAACAATAACAACATGGAGTAGGTACCATTGTTACCTCCACTTTACGATGGAGGAAACCAGAAATCAGAATATTAAGTGACTTGCCAATCTCCCACAGCATGGTCAAGGGTGGAACAATGGAGCTGGGACTTAAATTCAGATTATCTGGCTCCTTTTAACCCATATGCCATCTACTTCTGAAAAAAAAGTTAGCTAGTAGAAGCCTTAAGGATAGCAATGGAACACTGATACAGTGCTGGAAGATGAAGCCCTCACTTTGGAAAGCACTCAAAATGCAACTTGGGAAGAGCTGCCTCCTCAAAGCAGAGTTCAGCGTAATGACCTTCATTTGTTGATGTGGCATGACTCAAAATGAGAAAAAACGGCTACAAACACCAATTAATAATCAGGATGTGGAATGTACTAGGTACAAATCTAGGAAAATTGGAAATTGTCAGATGTGAACTGGAATGCATAAAGATCAATATCCTGGGCATTAGTGAGCTCCAATGGCTGGTATTGGTCATTTTGAGTCAGAACATCATAGATCTACTCTGCCAGGATGACAAATTGAAGAGAAAGGGTGTTGCATTCATGGTCAAAAAGAACATTTCAAGGTCTGTCCTAAAGGACAATGCTGTCAGTGATAGGATAAATATCCATAGCCTACACAGAAGACCAGTGAATGTAATTGTTAAGGACTGACTTGTGTACCTCCAAAAATGTGTGTAGCAATATCCTGGGCCAGGAAGTTCCTAGATGTTGTAAATCCTGCCTCTGTGATGTTAATGAGGGCGGATGGAGCGGGACTGAGTGTGGAAGATTGTATTGTGCCTTGAGGCAGTCTCTTGGGGTATAAAGGAAAGGGAGGAAAGCAGAGAGTGGGGGACGTGGTACAACCAAGAAAATAGTGCTGGAAACAGAGTATATTCTTTGGATCTGGCATCCTTGCACCTCAGAAGCTTCCAGTCCAGGAGAAGACTGATGACAAGAACCTTCAGAGCCAACAGAGAAAGCCTTCCTCTGAAGCTGACACCCTTAATTTGAAGCCTTAGCCTACTTTACTTTGAGGAGATAAATTTATCTTTGTTAAAGCATTCTTCTGGTTATAGCAGCACTAGATGACTAAGATAGTGACTGTCATTCAAATTTATGCAGCAACCACTGAGGTCGAAAATGAAGAAATTAAGTTTTTTTTTTTTTTATCAAATCCTGCAGTCTGAAATTGATTAAACATGCAGTCAGGATGCATTGATAATTACTGATGGTTGGAATGCACAAGTTAGAAACAAAGAAGGATTGGTAGTTGGAAAATGTAGCCTTGATGATAGAAAGATGCCAAAGATTGCATTATAGAATTTTACAAGACCAGCAACTTATTCACTGGAAATACCTTTTTCAACAACACAGTTGGCAGCTGTACATGTGGAACTTGCCAGATGGACTACACAGGAATCAAATCAACATCTGTGGAAAGATATTATGGAAAGCTCAATACTTTCAGTTAGAACAAGGCCAGGGGCCAACTCTGGCCCATGTCAGTTGCTCATATGCAAGTTCAAGCTGAAGCTGAAGAAAATTAGAACGAGTTCACAAGAACCAAAAATTCTACCTTGAGTATTGTTGGGGAGAAACTGGCACGAAATACAGGCAGAGACACACTAGTCTGAAGGTCCAGCGAAGTTTGTTCAAAGACAGAATGCAATCTAAGCTGAGGGGCCTGCCCCTGGCCAGTTGGGCAAGTTTTTCATAGTTTTAAAGTTTTAATGAGGTAGTGTGGGGTGAGAGGACTTATGGTTTAATAAGGGAAGTATAATTAAGAGAGGAGAGGGGGTTTACAGGAAATTCCAGTGAGGGGATTTATGGTCTGATAAAGACATGTTGACCAGAAAGGGGAGGGGGTAAGGCTTGTTTGTGGTCACTGTTTGATAAGGGAACAGTTTTGCTTAGGAGGGTGGAAGTGACAGGCATAAAGTTTTGTTTGTGGCCAAATTCCTGTGGACTGTTTTTGGGTAATGGTCGGGGAGGATGGCTTGTGCTAAACATCTCTGGAATCCAGGGACAGAGTTCCCTCAGGTATATCCCACCTGAATTTAGAGACCATCTCAAGAATAGATTTGACAAATTGACCACTAATGGCAGAAGACCAGATGAGTTGTGGAGTGACATCAAGGACAGGACACGTGAAGAAAGCCAGAGGTTGTGAAGAAGACAGGAAAGAAAGAAATGACCAAAGTGGATATCAGAAGAGACTCTGAAACTTTTTCTTGAATGCCAAGTAACTGAAGTGAATGGAAAAAAATTATGACGTAAAAGACTGAAGAGAAGATTTCAAATGATAGCTCGTGAAGGCAAGATAACTTATTACAAGGACATATGCATTGACCCGAAGTTAGAAAATCAAAAGGGAATGAAACAGTCATCATTTCTGAAGCTGGAAAAACTGAAGGAAAAAATTCAAGCCCCAAGTTACAGTAGTGAAGTATTCTGTGGACAACATGCTGAACAATACAGGAAGCATTTGAAAGAAGGAATACACAGAGTCACTGTACCAAAAAGAATTGCTCAGTATTCAGCGATTGCATGCGGCAGGACATGAACAAGAACCAGTGGTACCAAGGGAAGAAGTCCAAACTGCTCTGAAGACACTGATGGAAAACGAGGCTCCAGGAACTGACAGAACACCAACTGAGATGTTTGAACAAATGAGTGCAGTACCAAAAGTGCTGACTCATCTATGCCAAGACATCTGGAGGACAGCTACCTGGCCAACTGACAGGAAGAGCTCCATATTTATGCATGTTCCCAAGAAGGATGATCTAATGAATGCAGAAATTACAGAATGTCATTAATATCACATGCAAATACAGTTTTGCTGAAGATCATTCAGAAGTGGTTGTAGCAGTACATTAACAGGGAACTTCCAGCAATTCAAGCCAGATTTGGAAAAGGAGGTGGAGTGAAGGATGTCATAGGTGGAATGAGGGATATCAGATGAATCCTGGCTGGAAGCAGAGAGTACGTGAAAGCTGTTTACCAGTGACTTCTTGACTGCAAAAGCATTTGACTGTGTGCGTCATAACCAAGTATGTATAACACTGGGAAGAATGAGAATTCCAGAATACTTCCTGTGCTTGTAAGGAACCTGCATGTAGATCAAGAAGTGGTTGTTTATGATATGGGGGAAAGAGAACCCAGAAGACAGAAAGACCCATGTGAGTGGGTGCCTACATTAATATGTGACCAGAAGAACCAGATGGTACCCAGCCACCACCACTGAAAGCCTTGATGTCCCAGTGGCAATACAAAAATAAAAAGAGGGACACCCTGTGAACTGCACTAAAAGACCACAACTGATGGTCTGAAGACCCGGAGGTTCCCCTGGGAGCATGGCCCCAGACCGGATGTCCATGTTCATAAATCATTGCTGAGGTCAACTCCTCGGACAGGAATGTATTGGACTTGGTGACACATAGTGACCATGTCGTGTGTGCACTTTATGGTTCTATCCATCTATAGGATGTCGTCCTACTAGCCTCTTACTAGAAGGGAGTGGAGAGGATGGAGAAGAGGGGACAAGAGATTGTTAAGAGGGTATGACATGTATAGAACAGAAAGGAGGGGTGAGCTGTCACCAGGCAGGGATAGCAGTAGGAGCCGCACATAGGCGGGCATGCAAATTTAAATTGGATTGTACAATTTCATTCGATCACAATAAGTAATATATATATAAAATGAAGCGGTTGTTTGAACAGAAGGGGATAGTGCATGTTTTAGAGGCACGAAAATTGTGTGTCACAGTTGTGTCCTGTTTTGGTCATCTAGTAACAGAAATATCACAAGTGGATGGCTTTAACATTGTATAACTGAAAAATTTATTTATTCACAGTCCAGTAGTCTACAAGCACAAATTCAGGGCATCAACTTCAGGGGAAGATTTTCTGTCTGTTGACTCTGAAAGAAGGTCCTTGTGATGCATTAGTCTTCCTTGGTCTGGGAACGTCTCAGTGCAGGTCCAAAGGACATGCTCTGCTCCCAACACTGCTTTCTTGGTAGTATGAGGTCCCCAACTTTCTGCTTGCTTCCCTTTCCTTCTGTCTCTTGTAGGATAAAAGGTGGTGCAAGACACACCCCAGAGGAACTCCCTTTACATGACATTAGAAAGGGTGTTACGGTCTCACCCAAATCCTCTTTAAAGTATTGCAATCTTGCCCCATTAACCACAGGCGGAGAGTAGATTTACACTTAGAAAAATCTCATCAAATGGTGCATAACCACACAATACTGGGAATCACAGCCCAGCCAGATAGCTACCAGCATTTTGGGGGGAGACATAATTCAATCCATAACATGTCCTTTGACCATACTTACTTGCTCTGTATGGGGATCAAATAATCTGAGAAGGTAGACTGTATAAAGAAGACTGCAGAATCAGTGTTAGAGGGAGGGCTCATTAACAACCTGCCTTATGCAAATGACATTGAATACTGAACGTGAAGAGGATTTGAAACTCTTACTGATGAAGATCAAAGACTACAGCCTTCAGTATGGGTTACACCCCAGAATAAAGAAAACAAAAGTCCTCACTACTGAATCAATAAACAACATCATGATTAAAAATCCAACTCACAGTGACCCTGTAGAACAGAGAGAGTAAAACAGCTCCACAGAGTTTCCACGGAGCACCTGGTGGATTTAAACTGCAGACCTTTTGATTTGCAGACGTAGCATTTAACCACCATGCCAACAGAGAAAATACTGAAGTTGTCAAGGATATCATTTTACTTGGATGCAAAATCAACACCCATGGAAGCAGCAATCTAGAAATCAAATGAAGCATTGTATTAGGCAAATCTGCTGGGGGTAGGATTAAAAACAAAGATGTCACTTCAAGGTCTAAGGTACACCTGACGTACGTAAACCATGGCATTTTTAATCACCTCATATATAAACTGTGAAAGCTGGACAATGCATAAGAAAACCTGAAGAAGAACTGACGCCTTGAGTTATGGTGTTGGTGAAGAATATTGAGTATATCACAGACTGCCAAAATTATGAACAAATCTGTCGTGGAAGAACTACAGCCAGAATTCTCCTTAGAAGCAAGGATGATGAGATTACGTCTCACATACTTTGAACATCTTGTCAGGAGGGATCAGTCCCTAGAGAAGGATGTCATGCTTGGTAGAGGATCCGTGAAAAAGAGGAAGATGCTTGGTGAGATGGGCTAATCCAGTGGCTGCAGCAGTGGGCTCCAGCGTAATCAAGATGGTAAGGGTGGCACAGGACTGGGCAGGGTTGCCCTCTGTTAGTTGTAGGGTTGCTGTGGGCTACAGCCAACTTGGCAACACCTAACAGCAGCAGCATACTTCGCTGTGTACACATTATACAAGCTCTGACCGTTAAGTCCATGAACTTACTTGTTCTAGGTGCTACGTACCTCGTTGCTGAATATCACTATGGTCCCCTTTGAAGTACTTGCCTTGGGAAGCTATGCACTGATGTCAGCACCTAGTCCACACTTCAAAGCAATTTTGGAACTCTTTCTGGAATGGCCATTGCACACAGTGGCACGCAAGTTTGCAAACTTAATTGTATAGTTGTCTGTGAGGGAGTTTTGAGCCAGTAAACAAATAACTGTATTGGAACACCCTCTCTACTCACCTGATCTGGTCCCCAATGAATTTCTCTTTCCCCAAAGATAATGTTGAAAGGAAGACCTTTTGATGACATTCAGGACACCAAGGGTAATATGATGACAGAACTGATGGCCATTCCAGAAAAAGAGTTCTAAAATTTCTTTGAAGGGTGGACTAGGTGCTGACATCAGTGCATAGCTTCCCAAGGGGAGTACTTTGAAGGAGATGGTAGTGATACTCAGCAATGAGGTATGTGGCACTTTTTGTAGGATGAGTCTGTGAACTTAATTGTCCGACCTCATATTTGTTCTTTTCATCTATTGTGAATAAGAGAAGAAACTGAGAAAGGCAGTTGAGTGTGTGTGTGTGTGTGTGTGTGTGCGTGCGCGCGCGCGCCCGTGTGGGCAGGTATGTGCAAGAACCCAGAGAAAGTGATTCGAATTGGTAAAAATAAAGTATTCCAAACTCATTTTTTTCCCATCTGTGCTCCCCTTCAACACCACTCTTTCCTTGCCTTTTTTCATGTTCTTTTCCCATTCCCCCTCTCCTGGCAGCCTGAGAAGATGGACTGGAGTGTTCTTGGGTACCAGGGAATCCCATACAGACTGGACCCTTCACATGTCTAGTTTCTGTGGCTGGCAGGCAAGGCCCCTGGTCTTCTGCCAAGGCAGATGATGGACAGGTGTTTTCCTCTCTCAGGGTTCCTGGGTGGGGACCAGCCAGTGGAATTACTGCCTAGTCAATATTCATGTGAAGCCGAGGCCTGGAGAGGATGGAGACTGGAGGAGTGTGTATGAAAAAGACATCTCAAGCCACATGGTGAATTGTCATGGGGACGGACAGGTCCTAGTGCAGCCTCTCCCCTCTCCTGAATATCATTAGATGCCTGGCAGGTTTCTCAAGACTGACTAATGATAGTAATAATAGTTAACTTGGGCCAGGCTGTGTTGTGGATACTTGATGTACTTGAACTGATTCAATATCACAGCCCTATGAGATAGGGATTATTGTTATCCCATTTTTCAGAAAAGGAAGCTAAGACCTGAAGAGGTTAAGTGACTTACTCAAGGTCCCTCAACTAGAAAGTGGTGGAACAGTGAGTGAGTGAATCCAAGCTATTTGCTCTAGTCTGTGTGCTTTAGCATTCTGGATCTTGCCTCTCACATACACTGATAGCTCCTACAAAGAGGGTGAAGCCCACGTCTAGAGTCTTCCCCACCCCAGTCTGGGGGCACATATCTTGAGGGTAAGGAGGGAGCAGGCAGATGACAGAAACCGAACAGCAGAGTCCCCTTCCCAATCTACTCATTCAGGGAATTCTCTGTTGTCGTGTTCCCCTCACACAGGGGATGGGGCTGCCGAGGCACCCATGGAATGCTCAGAGAGGGCAGAATGTGTAAGGAGGGCCTCTCAGCTCCCGGCTATGTTTCTCCCACCCAGGCCTCTTTTCTGAGCTCTATACTTGCTAAGAAGTCCTGGTGATGTAATGGTTAAGGGCTTGGCTGTTAACCAAATGGTTGTCAGTTTGAATCCAGTTTGAAACCCTGTGGGGCAGTTCTACTGTGTCTTATAGGGTCGCTGTGAGTCAGAATGGACTCAGTGGCAGTGGATCTTTTTACAGGTTGTACTTGTTAAAGGCATTTATGGGTCAGTGATAGAATTCTCACTTTCTATGCAGGAGACCGGGAAACTCTGGTGGCATAGTGGGTTAGGTGCTACATCTTCTAACCAAAAGGTCGGCAGTTCAAACCTTCCAGGTGTTCCTTGGAAACTACCGTGGGGCAATTCCACTCTGACCTCTAGGGTCGCTATGAGTCAGACCCACTTTGACAGCAGTGGGTTTGGTTTGGTTTTTTCGTACTCACGCAGGAGATCTGGGTTTGATTCCCAGCCAAGGATTGTCATGCACAGCTACTACCTGTCTGTCACTGGGAGCTTCTATGTTGCCATGATGTTGAGCAGGTTTAAGTGGCACTTTGAAACCATAATGGACTAGGAAAAAATGCCTGGCTGTTGACTTCCAAAATTCAGCCAACTCAAAGTCTATGGATCACAAGGGTTTAATCTACAACTAATCATGAGGGTGGTGCAGGACCAAGCAGCATCTTGTTCCATTGTACATGGAGTTACCATGAGTTGGGGACTGACTCTGTGGCAACTGACCACAACAACTGCTGAGTCATAGCTTCCTAGACCTCCAGAGGTGCCTTATTCTTATACGTCCCAAACTCACGTCCTACTCTGGTTACCATGTACTACCAAAAGAGTAAACAAGTCTGTCTTGGAACGAATATAGCCATAATGTTCCTTAGAAGTGAAGATGGCCAGACTGTGTCTCATGTAATCTGTACATGTTATCAGAAGAGACCAGAAAACCTAGTGGTGCAGCAGGTAAGAGCTACCGCTCACTACACAAAGGTTGGTGGTTCAAATCCACCACGTGCTCCTTGGAAACTGTTCTCCTCTGTCCTACAGAGTCTCTGTAATATGGAATTGACTCAATGGCAATGGTATTTTTTTTTAATCAGGAGGCACCAGTCCCTGGAGAAGGACATCTGCTTGGTCAAGGAGAGGGTCAGGAAAAGAGACGAAGAAATGAACTGACACAGTGGCTGCAATGATGAGTTCAAGCATAGCAGTGATTGTGAGGATGGCACAGAGCCAGGTAGGGTTTCCTTCCATTTTATATAGGGTCACTAGGAGCCCAAACCAACTCCACAGCACCAACCCCAGCCAGCTGCTCCACCTGCCTTGTTTCTCTCAGCTCAGTTGTCTTGGACACCTGCCACTGCCTTGGCTCCTCTCCCCACTTCCAGTCAGGTACTAAGTCAGGTTGATTTGATCAATGAGACATCTCTTGTATCCATCCATTATGCCCAATACCCCCTGCACCTGCTTCAGCCCACTGACGGTCTCTTCCAGCACTTACTGTTTGCAGAGTACTGTGCTTGTACCTGGATAGACATCATCTTTTAAGTCTCACATTGACAATTCCTGTTTACAAGTGAGGACACTGAGGAGCAGAGAGGTAAAGTAACCTGCCCAAGGTCGTACAGCAAGTAAGAGGCAGAGCCAGACTCTGGCCATCTGACTCCAGAGAGCACACCGTTAACCAGTATTTTCTGCTGTCTTCCTGATCACACTCTCAGCCTGGCCTCCCCCAGTTTTTCCTGTGCTTTGGCGGAAGAATCTTGACTGTCTTCAACATTGATTGTAGGTGCCAGGAACTCAGCTATAAACGTATCTTGGTGATCTAGTGCTGCTGTAACAGACATACCATAAATGGATGGCTTCAACAAACAGAAATTTATTTTCTCACAGTTTAGGAAGCTAGATGTCCAAATTCAGGGAGCTGGCTGTAGGTGAAGGCATCTCTCTCTGTTGGCTCTGGAGGAAGATCCTTGTCCCTGTGAGCTTCTGCTCCTGGGTAGTCTTCATGTGGCTTGTCATCTCTTTTCCTCCATCTCACTTGTTTGTTTGGTCCTTTTTTTTTTTTTTAAATTATGATTGAGTAAAAGTGTACAATCCAATTTAAATTTGCATGCCCGCTTATCTGCAGCTCCTTCTGCTGTCCTTGCCTGGTAACAGAACACCTCCTTCTTTCCATTCTATACATGTCATATCCTCTTAACAGTCTCCTGTCCCGTCCTCTGCGTTCCCCTCTAGTAAAAGACCAGTAGGATGACATCCTATAGATGCATAGAACCATAAAGTGCACACACAATATGGTTACTCTATGGGGCCGAGTCCAATCCATTCCTGTATGAATCAGTAATGATTTATGATCAGGGGTGGCATCAGGTCTGTTTGATCCTTTTGTACCTCAGAAGAGATTGATTCAAGACACACCATACACTAATCCTGTCTTATTAACGTAAAAAAGACCATCCTAAATGAGATTAGAAAGGCAGGCATAGAGGTTAAGATTTACAACATATTTTGGAGAGCACAATTCAATCTATATCAAGACTAAAGATCTGCAGCTGAGCAGATACTGTCCCAAAGTCTAAGCACCAAGTTGCTGAGGGCAGTATCTTTTTACCACCCTAACGCACTTGTCAGATAAGGTCTCCCTACCCAACAAGTCTCTTAGGTGCTTAATGATTATGGGTGGAAATGAAATAAGTAGAAACCAGGAAATCAGCTGTGCTTGTTTTGAGTGAGCCTGTACTTTGGGCAGGATAGGAAGGGGCTGTTTCTCTACTTCATTTACAGGACTCTTCGTTCCATCTCCTTGCTGTTACTTGAGACTGGCTGGCAGAATGAAAAGTGGAAGACTGGAGGAAATTTCAAGCAAGAGGCTTCTAGTGGGACCTCAGAATAAAGCCAATTTGGAGGCCAACTCTAAAATAAAGCAGTGGGGCATGTGTCTTAGCTATTTAGTGCTGCTGTAAGAGAAATACCACAGATGGTATCTTTAATAAACAGAAATTTATTTTCTCACAGTTTGGGAGACTAGAAGTCTGAATTCAGGGTGTGGCTCTCCGAGAAGGCTTTCTCTGTATCAGCTCAGTGGGGAGGCTCCTTGTCTCTTTGAACTTCTGCTCCTGGATGATCTTCCTGTTGTGGGATGTCTATCTCAGCTTCTCTGCCTAGCTTGTTTAATCTCCTTTATATCTCAAAAGACTCATTTGAGACACATCCTATAGTAACCCTACCTCATTAACATAAGGAAAACCCATTCCCAAATGGGGTTATAACTACAGAAATAGGGGTTAGGGTTTACAACACATATCTTTGGGGGACGCAGTTTAATCCACAACAGGATGTAAAGGCTGTGGGTGCTGCCAGCACCCCCGCAGCATCCCTGACTCTTAACTTGGCCATGGCTGATCAACAGTCAGGAAAGATTAAGAGCAGAGCCCAGGCTGCCTCCTGGCTCTGCATGGTTTAGGGTCCTCTGACTTCTGGCCAGCCTCTTTTTCCCAAGAGTGGTTCCAGTTCAGTTCTCCCATCTCCTCCCTACTCATTCCTGAGGTGGGGGGCAGAGGCAGGGAGCTAGACCATTGATGGGCACTAAGCCAGGCAGTGCTAGGACTGCTATGAGGACTGGCGGGTCACAGCCAGTCACCCATGCACCACTTACAACAGCGGTGGAATGGGGAGATGAAGAGAGGCGGAGTCCTGCCCTCTTTGGAGGGAGGCTGTGGGAGAGCCAGAGGTGGAGGACTAAGGCTGGGACCAGCAGGATGGTCTCTGAGGCAAGAGCAGGACCCTGCGCTTTCCTGGAGACATGTTCTTCTGGCTGGTGCTCAAGCTACCCATGTGTGACAGGACAAGGAAACAATTACCGAACAGACCTGTGGTGATGGTGGTGGTGGTTGCAGAGTCACAGGAGGACAGGGAAGGCCAGGACAGCAGGAGAGAAGACAGGGCGGATCTGGAGCTGTGCTAGAGAGAGGAAACCAGCCTGCCCGCCGGGCAAATCTGGCATTATGCCAAAGTTCGTAAGTTAGTAGCTGCTGTTTTCTCCCTAGCTCCCTCTGCTTCTTAAGGTGTATGTATGTGAGTGTGTTCTAAATACCCAGAGCCATTGCTTCTGACCATGAGCATGCAGCCACCTGAAGTGGCAGCTCCCTTCTAGTTGTGACCAGAGCATCTCTTTTTCCCTCTGGGCTTCCAGTCTGCACTTGTCTTCACCCTGACCTGCACCCCTCTCCAGCTTCTTCCGGGGACGGATCATCTACACTGCCTCTTTCCCACTCTCCTCTTTCTGACATTCCTCGTCTTTCCAAGTCCGTGTCTGAAGCACTCCCGTTTTCTGTCCCATCCAGGCCCCAAACCTCTGTTCAGGACCCAAAGTCTGTCTACTTGGCATGCTGGTCTCAGAGACTCGGCAGGAGCCTGAGGGACAGGCCTTAGAAAGGCCCTGGTGCGTATTTAATGAAGTGCCCAATTCTGTCTTGCCAGCCCAGTGACTCAGGCTGGACCCAGAGAACTGGCTGATGAGGGGCGGGGACACAGGTTGTTGAAATGAGGCATAAGTGACAGCCTTTGAGAAAGGGTGCAGTAAAAATTCAAGGTATTAAAGAAAGCCCCAGGAAACAACTTCATAGCAGAAAATACCATAGAGTAATCTCACCTTTGTCTTACCAAACACTGTCACAAGACAAGCCTGGGGGCAGCCTTGGAAGTGACCCCTAGACCTTGACCACGGACAGCCTGCAAGTGACCCCTAGACCTTGACCACATTTGACAACTAATAGGAATTCCAGGTGTCCTTAACCAATCAATGTAAAGGTCAGTTCCCCCTCCCTGCTTTGTAATCTCACGACTTAAATACTGGGCGCTGAGGATACTCATGGTCGCCCCCTGCTCTGTGTAGCTTGGGGTGCGTCCCTGGTGCACCAGTATTTCTCCTATTGGGCATATTTTTTTAAATAAAATTTAACCTTTAAAGTAACAGCGTCTCATCTTGAAAATCGCAGACCCTAACAAGGTAATTAGACAAGCTGGCCCAGGAGAGGCCCCTTCCCAGAATCCAAGCATCCCCCTAGCCCACCTCCCAATCCCATTCAGGAAATGCTGAGGCCAGAGAGGAAGCCGAACAGTTCAAGGACTTCCTGGCCCCAGACCCACTGCCCATTTCCGCCCACTAGAGAAGATGTGGTAAAAGACCAGGGGAAGCTGCAAAGCTGAGGATCCAGAGAGGGACAGAGAAAGAAGATTCAGACAGAGACATACAGGCAGCTCCCTCCCCTCCTTGTATCATGTTTTGCCTGCAGACAGGGAGGCAGCCGGCAGCCAGCTGACTTCCCCACCCATGACCTGCAGGAAGTACTTCCTGCTTTTCAGCCATGGCCCCTGCTTGAGGTGCTTTAACTCCAAAAGAGAAGGAGAGCCGCTGGGTCAGAGTTCTCCAGCTAAACAAACTGCAGGTGCTGGCACAGAGCGCTGCCTAGTGTTTCCCTTCTCATTCCCCAAAGTCCTTAAAAACAAAAAAAACTAAACCAGGCACTGTCTAGTCCATTCCAACTCATGGCATGGCTGTGACCTTTCAAAAGCAGATCACCAGGCCTTTCTCTTTAGCTGCTTCAGTTAGGAGCTGATCACTTAACTGTACCACCCAGGGACCGTGAAGGTCTTGAGGTAGCTTGAATCCTGATTTTATCTTCCCTGCCTGCTTCACTTCTTCCCAGGTCCCTGGCTACTTAGAGCCTTAGCTGTGGGTGCCTGCTGGAGCCTGGGCGCTGGATGGGAGCCAGGCATCCTGGCAGCTGCTCACCTGAGGCCTCCCCCAACTTGTCCTTCTGCCCTCACAGGGCCCAGCCTATGTCTGGGTTCCCCCTGCAAGGCCTCTTATCCTTAGCCCAAGGCTGGAACTCACCACAACTGAAATTAAATAATTGCATGACTATTTAGGGGTTCCCTTCCCTGTGAAAATGTAAAGTCCCAGAGGTCAGGAACTGGCTATGCATGCCTGGCAGCCAGGTCTTGTACTTCAAAGCAATTAGGAGAAATTTCAGGAAGAAATTGCCGCTCCCCTGGATCTGTCTTTCCCACCCAGTTCCTGACCAATCTGCTTTCCCAACGCTGCTCCTCCTCATTGCTAGTCCATCTCCTTCCTCCTCTGGGAAGTACCACTAGCCCATGCTCCTCAGACCTCTCTACAGTGCTCTCACTGGACTAAGCACAGGGAATAGCCTCATTTCTAGTCCCTTTACTCCATCACGTACCTTTGCAGTTGTATTAGAGTGGGATCCACATGTATTGATTAAGCCCCCTCAGTAACCTTCTCAGGAAACCTGATAGGCTGGCTCGGCACATGGCTGCTAACCAAAAGGTTGGAAGTTAGAGCTCACAGGCCACTCTCGGAGAAAGATGTGACAGTCTTTCATAAGCATGTACACAGCCTTAGAAACTCTATGAGGCAGTTTTACTCTGTCCTGTAGGGTCACTAGGAGTCAAAATTGACTCAGCCACAGCGGATTTGGTTTTGGGGCAATGACCTTCTCAGAGGATGCCTCATTCAGAAAGATCCAGCACCCATATTCAAATCAAAAGACAAATATTTGCTAATCCAGGTGAGAGCTTTATCCTTTAGGTACAGTTAATGACCTCTCCTCCTGCCTTAAGGCTTATTCCTTAACTCACCACAGCCTTGGAGTCTGACTTTCTGCATCCTCCCAACAGCTTTCAAGGAACCAACCAAGTGAATTTGCCCTCAGGCACAAATCCACATTGAGGGTTAACTGTAATCTGTCTTTCTCCATTGAACAAAGGCCTCTGAGTGAAAGCAAAGAGAACCAGAACTCGTACTTGTGACTGGAGGGTTCTTGTCAAGAGATGGAGGGAGCCAGAGCACACAAGGAGAGGTATGCAGGTCTGGGTCCCTTGCCTCCTGTCTGCTGTCCCCACTGCAGCTGTGGCCACAGCGGTACCCCTCATCAACACCTCTGGCCATGCTTCTGATGTTCCTTTTGCTCTTGGGCTCAAAAACGTGTTGCTTCCTCTTAGCATCTTCTCACTCTACATCCTGCCCGCTGCATGGACCTCAAGGCTGTCAGTGAGCAGGCAGAGGAAGTGGGGTCTCAGTGACAAGCCAGACTGAGCAGATTCACCCTAGGATTTCTTAAAGTGAAGAGGTGCCCTTTGACTGGGTAGAAGGCAGCCCCAGCTCTGGGCACAGCACCTCTGGATTAGAGCCTTTGTCTCTGGATTCCTTCCTACAGCCGAGGAAGCTGGGATGCCCATGATGGGGCCAGCTCCTCCCTCAGTGTGAGCCAGCTGCCTTTCTCTCTAGAACACTCCATCCTGCACTTTGGTCTATAAACTTGACCTTAGGAGGAAGATCAAGCTGCGGGAATGGGACTCAGGGTCGGGGTGGAAGGGGATAAGAGGGATCCACCTCTGTGCCAGTCGTAGCCTGGGGCTGCCATAACTACAACAGTTGGTGTTGGGTGCTGGGATCACCTAAGGTCTAGGCTGCATCTTGTGGAATTTACCACCCGTGCTCCTATACAGGAGATTTTAGCCCAAGTGCAAAGCTGAGGCTCAAAGGGCAGGGTTGAGCAAGGCTGCCCCTTGGAGCCGGTAACAGTTTGTCATGGAAAGCCAGCCACTCTTCATGTATTGAACAAATACTTATGAGCTCCTACAGTAAAATCCAGAAACCCTCATGGCATAGTGGTTAAGCGCTACAGTTGCTAACCAAGAGGTCAACAGTTCAAATCCACTACAAGCTCTTTGGAAACCATATAGGGCAGTTCTGCCCTGTCCTATGTGGTCACTATGAGTCAGAGTTGACTTATCGGCAACTGGTGTTCTTTTTAACACTGAAAACCAAACCTGTTGCTATCAAGTCCATTCTGTCTCATAGTGACCCTATAGGACAGAGTAGAACTGCTTCCTAGGGCTCCTAAGGAGCAGCTGGTGGATTTGAACTGGTTAAGGGCCTGAGCTCGTAACCACTGTGCCATATTACACACCAAGCATTCTGCTTGTTGCTGTTGTTGTTAGGTGACATCAGTTAGTTCTGACTGATAGCAGCTCTGTACGACAGAGCAAAACAATGCTTTGGTCCTGCACCAGCCTCTTAACTTTTGTTACACTTAAGCCCATTTTTGCAGTCACTGTGTCAATCTGTCTTGCGAGAGTCTTTCTTTTTTCATCTACCCTGTATCAAGCGTGATATCTTTTCCAGGGACTGATCCCTCCTAATAACATGTCCAAAGTCCCTGTGAGACATAGTCCCTCCTTTTTGCTTCTAAGGAACATTCTGATTGTATTTCTTCCAAGAAAGATTTGTTGCAATTTTTTGGCAGTCCACAGTATATTCAGTATTCCTGTACAACAGCACAATTCAAAGGCATCAGTTGTTCCTTGGTCTTCTTTATTCACTGTCCAACTTTCTTATGCATACCTAAAAACCCAAAACCCACAGCAATCAAGTTGGGTCCGACTCATAGTGACCCTGCAGGTCAAAGTAGAACTGACCCACTGAGTTTCTAAAGAGCACCTGGTGGATTTGAACTGCCAACCTTTTGGTTAGCAGAGTAGCACTTAACCCACTATACCACCAGAGTTGCCTTCATATACATATTAGGCAATGAAAAACACTGTATCTCAGGTCAGACGAACCTTCGTCCTTGAACTTTTCAAGAAATCTTGCAGTAGACTTGCCCAATACAATGTGTCCTTTGGTTTCTTCACTGCTACTTCCATGGCATTGATTGTGTATCGAAGTAAAATAAAATCCTTGACAATCTTAATCTCTTCTATGTTTATCATGATGCTGTTTATTGGTCCAGTTTTGAGGATTTTTGTTTTCTGTATGTTGAGGCTGTTATCTGATCTTCATCAGCAAACCTTTCCTCTTCATTTTCAGCAAGTAAGGTTGTGTCATCGGCATAACATATGTTGTTAATGAATCTTCCTCCAATCCTGATACCCCATTCTTCTTCATGTAGTCCAGATTCTCTCCAATTATTTGCTCAGCATACAGATTGAATAAGTATGGAGAAAGGATACAACCCCAATAGACATCTTTCCTGACTTAAAATACATGGTATCCTCTTGTTCTGTTTGAACGACTGTCTCTTAGGTTATGTACAGGTTCCTCACAAACACGGTTAATTGTTCTGGAATTTCCATTCTTTGCAGTGTTACTTGTAACTTATTGTGATCCACACAATCAAACGCCTTTGTCCAGTCAATAAAACACCGGTTAATGTTCTTCTGGTGTTCTCTGCTTTCAGGATCTGTCTGACATCAGCAGTGATATTCATGGTACCATGTCCTCTTCTGAATCTAGGTTATATTTCTGCAAGTTCCTTGTTGATATACTGCTGCAGCCATTTTTGAATGATCTTCAGCAAAATTTTACTTGCATGTGACATTAATGATATTGTTTGATATCTGTATTTGGTTAGATCATCTTTTTTAGGAATAGCATAACTATGGATCTCTTCCAGTCAGTTGGCCAGGTAGCTGTCTTCCAAAGTTCTTGGCGTAGACAAATGAGCAGTCCCAGTGCCTACCATCTTGTTGAAACATCTCAACTGGTATTCTATCAGTTCCTGGAGCCTTGTTTTCACCAGTGCCTTCAGTGCAGCTTGGACCTCTGCCTTCAGGATCACCAGTTCCTGATTGTATGTTACCTCCTGAAATGATTGAACATCTACCAATTCTTTTTGGTATAACGACTCTGTGTATTCCATCTTCCTCTTCTTTTTTTTTATACTTCATTGTGCTTTAAGTGAAATTTTACAATCTAAGTGAATCTATCATACAAAAACTTACACACACATTGCTGTGTAACTCTAGCTGCTCTCCCCCCACTGTGTCAACACACTCCTTTCTACCCAGTATTTCCCTTGTCTATTCAACTAGTTCCTGTCCCCCTCTGCCCTCTCATCTTGCCTTTGAATGGGAGCTACTCAGTCAGCCTCATGTGTCTACTTAAGCCAGGAAGCACACTCTTCACCAGTATCATTTTATGCCTTAGAGTCCAGTCCAGTCTCTGTCTGAAGAGTTGGCTTTTGCACTGGTTTCAGTTCTGAGCTAACAGAGAGTCAGGGGACCATGTCTTCTGGAGACCCACCAATCTGTTGGACCATCAAGTCTGGTTTCTTTAATAGTGTTTGGATTCTGCATGCCCATTTTTCTGTTGCTATATCAGGAACTCTATGTTGTATTCTCTGCCAGGGCAGTCGTTGGCGGTGACTGGGCACCATCTTGTTTTTCTGGTCTCATGCTAACGTAGTTTCTGGATTATGTGGTCCTTTCTGTCTTTGGGTTCGTAATTTCCTTATGTCATTAATGTCCTTCATTCTCCTCTGCTCCAGGTAGGTTGGGACCAATTGCTGCTACGGAAAAGGCCACTTGCTAGCTTTTGAGACCCCAAATGCCACTTACCAAGGTGGGATGCAGAGCACTTTCTTAAAAAAATTTTGTTATGCCAGTTGACCTAGGTGTCCCCTGAAACCAATTCTGTTTTCTTTTGATGCTTCCTGCATCATTTAATATTTGTCTGTTAGAATCCTTCAGTATGACAATTCAAGCCTTGAATTTTGTCTTCAGTCCTTTCAGCTTGAAAAGTGCCAAGGCTTTCTTATTCTTTGCTTTTCCATCTCTAGGTCTTTGCATATGTTGTTATAATATTTAACTTTGTCTTCCTGAGCCATCCTTTGAAATCTTCTGTTTGGCTATTTTATTTCATCATTTCTTCCTTTCACTTTTCTGAACATTAAAGAGCAAGTTTCAGAGTCTTTTCTGACATCCATTTTGGTCTTTCTTTTTTTTTAATTTCGTGTCTTTTCAATGACCTCTTGCTTTCTAAATGTATAATATCCTTGATGTCATTCCACAACTTAGGTGGTCTTCGATCGTTAGTGTTCAGCGCGTTAGATCTATTTTTGAGATGGTCTCTAAATTCATGTGAGATATGCTCACTGTTGGAAACCCTGGTGGCATGGTGGTTATGAGCTATGTCTTCTAACAAAAAGGCTGGCAGCTCAAGTCTACCAGGTGCTCCTCAGAAACTATGGGGCAGTTTTGCTGTGTCCTGTAGGGTTGCTATGAGTCAAAATCAACTCAACAACAATGGATTTATATTCAAGATTATATTTTGGCTTTCCTAGACTTCTAACTTTCTTTGTTTTCATCTTGAACTTGAATATGAGCACTTGATGGTCTGTACCACAGTCAGTACCTGGCCTTTGTCTGACTGATAATACTGAGCTTTTCCATAGTAATTTATCTTTCCATAGATTTAGTCAGTTTGATTCCTGTACATTACATTTGGAAAGGTCTGTGATATATAGTCACCTATTTATGTTGGTGAAAAAAAGATATATGCAGCAGTGAAGTCACTGGTCTTGCAAAATTCCTTCTGCAATCTCCACCATTGTTTTTTTCACCAAGTTCATATCTTCCATCTACTGATTCTTCTTTGGAAACCTTGGTGACATAGTGGTTAAAGTGCTGTATCTCCTAACCAAAAGGTTGGCATTTCAAATCTATTCTTGGAAACTCTATGGAGCAGTTCTACTCTATCCTATAGGGTCATTATGAGTCGGAATTGGTTTGTGCATTCCAATCACCAGTAGTTATCAAAGCATCCTGATTGCATATTTGATCAATTTCTGACTACAGGAGTTGGTAAAAATCTTCAGTTTCTTTATCGTAGGCCTTAGTGGTTCATGTGCAAATTTGAATGATGATCGTATTAACAGTCTTACTCATAGGTATATGGATATTATGCTGTCACTGACAGCATTGTACTTCAAGACAGATCTTGAAATGTTCTTTTTGACAGTCAATGCAACACCCATTCCTCTTCAGATTCTCAGTGTTAGCATAGTAAACCATATGATTGTCCATTGCAAAATGACCAATACCAGTTCATTTCAGTTCACTAGTGCCTAGGACATTGATGTTTCTATGTTTCACTTCCTTTTAAATCATTTTCCATTTTCCTAGACCCATACTTAGTACATTCTACAGTCCAATTATTAATAGATGTTTGTTTTCTCTCATTTTGAGTCATGCCACATCAGCAAATGAAGGTCCTACAAGTGTGACTCCATCCACGTCATTAAGGTCGACTCAACTTTGAGAAGGCAGCTCTTCCCCAGTCATCTTTTGAGTGTCTTCCAAGCTGGGGGGCTCATTTTCTGGCACTATATGTGACAATGTTCCACTGCTATGTGTAAGGTTTTCACTGATTAATTTTTTTATAAGTAGGCTATTAGCTCCTTCTTCCTCGGCTCTCTTAGTTGGGAAACTCAGCTGAAACCTGTCTACCTTGGGTGATACTGCTCGTATTTGAATACTGGTGGCATGGCTTCCAACATCACAGCAACAGGCAAGTCCCGACAGTACAACAAACTGACAGACACATGGGGGTATTATGCTAGGTACTGGGAGTACAGCAAGATCAAGACAGACAGTAGGTTAAGTAAAAGACTAAAAAGACAACCTACAGACTGGGGAAAAAAAATTTGCATGTGACAAATCCAATCAACATCTAATTTCTAAAATCTACAAGATACTGCTTAACCTCAACAACAAAAATACATATAACCTAATTTTTAAAAAATGGGCTAAGAGGGAGGCAGAGTCAAGATGGTGGACTAAGCACACGTCTCCTTATATCCCTCTGGAAACCAAGACCTGAACTGATAATCAAACAGAGCCTTCTGGTCACCTAGTGAGCCCCCAGGACACGGCACAGGGCTGTTAATTTGGACTTCATACCACTGAGCGAAAAACCTCCTCTCTTTCGCTGACTCCCACTGCTGGCTAGCCATGGCTCTCACGGACTGAAGGTAAACGCACCATTTTGACTTTTTTTTCCCTCTGTCTTGGCCATCAGGTGGTCTTGCCTAGCAGCTAGACTCAACGACTGCTGGTGGGATAGGCAGGTGAAATTGCCATGTTTTGAGAGCCAGGCTCTGGGCTCTGTTAATCTAGCCACTTTGGGCCTGTCTTTTTATCACTGCCACAGCATGGTTTGTACAGAATCACAGTGCCTGTGTGTGGAATACCAGCTCGGATACGGAGATTATAGCAGGACCTAATTCTTAGCCTGTGAGCCAGCACCTGCAAACAGGACAGCGCTTCTCCAACAGAAAAGCAGTAGTTTACACAGTGTCGCCTACAGTGGAGGCCCAGCAACAGAGGTGGAGGACTCACTACCTCTCGGCACCTTTAGCCCCTCTATCTGCCAACTGTGTGGAAGGTGCCATCTTAGATATGGTGGCCGCAGCTGGACCTATTTCTTAGCTTGGGAGCCAGAGCCTCCCCACAGGAGAGTGCTTTTCTACCAGAAAAGCAGTAGTTTACACAGTGTCGCCTAAGGCTGGGCCCTGTCAGCAGAGGCCAACAGGGCAGTAGTATTGCTGTATTTTGAACTAGTTTGTATCATTTGGGGTTGGATATAGAGGTGCTTACTTTGCCAGTTGGGAAGAGGGACCTCTACACCTGAAAACCTTACTGACTTGGGAAGTAGTCAGATACCTTTTGTTTTACATTTTAAGACAGCCTACAGAAACATCTGTGGTCCATCCTCACAGTATCTCTCCCAGCCTCTACTTACTCACATGGGACCCAAAAAACAACAGACACTTATGGCATACAAGAAATCACCCATGGCTTCAGAAGGCTCCCAAACGAAGCAACCAAGGAGTTTTCCAGATGAAGAAACTTTTCTGAAATCATCAGAAGGTGAATACAAAGTGATTATATACAGAGCCCTTCTAGACCTTATACAAAAATGGGCAAAGAGTATGAACAAGCACTTCACCAAAAAAGATGTTCAAGCAGCTAACAGATACATGAGGAAATGCTCACAATCATTAGACAGTAGAGCAGTCCAAATCAAAACTACAATGAGATGCCATCTCACCCCAGCAAGGCTGCCATTAGTCCAAAAATACAAAATAATAGATGTTGGAGAGGCTGTGGAGAGACTGTAACACTTATACATTGCTGGTGGGACTTTAAAAAATGGTACAACTACTTTGGAAATCTATTTTCTTCTTTAAGAAGCTAGAAATGGAAACACTGTATAATCTAGCAATCCCACTCCTTGGAATATATCCTAGAGAAATAAGTGCTGCCACACGAATAGATATGTGCACACTAATGTTCATTGCAGCATGTCCACAACAGCAAAAAGATGGAGTCAACCTAGGTGACCATCAGTGGGTAAATGGATAAACATATTTGGGTATATTAACACAACAGAATGATAAAGAACAATGATGAGTTTGGAAAACGTCTCATAACAAGAAAGAATCTGGAAGCCATTGTGCTAAGTGAAATTAGTCAGTTGTAAAGGGACAAATGTTGTATGAGACCACTATTGTAAGGGTTCAGGAAAAAATTTAAACACAGAAGAGAACAGTCTTTAATAGCTTTAAGGGTGGGGAGGAAGGGAGAGGGATATTTGCTAATTAGATAACAGACAAGAACTATTTTAGGTGAAGGGAGGGATAATACACAGTAAAGGAGAAGCTAGCACAACAAGATTAAACCGAAAACTAAAGAATTTTCTAAATACAACTGAACAAAGGACAGAGTAGCAGGGGCAAGGATTGGGGGATGATGGTTTCAGAGGACTTCTAGGTAAACTGGCATAATAAAGTTTATTAAGAAAATGTTCTGCATCCCATTTTGGTGAGTGGTGTCTGGGGGTCTTAAAAGCTAGCAAGCAGCCACCTACGAGTCATCAATTGGGCCCAGCTCACTTGGAGCAAAGAACAATGAAGAACACCAATGGCACAAGGAAAATACTGTCCCAAGAGACAAAAAAAAGACCACATAAACCAGAGACTACATCAGCATGAGACTGGAAGGAATAGATGGTGCTTGGCTACCTCCAATGACTGCCCTTAAAGGGAACTTAACAAAGAGTCCCTGACGGAGCAGGAGAAATGCAGCGTGCAGAACTTGAATTCTAGTAAAAAGACCAGACTTGATGGTCTGAAAGATTGGAGGGTCCCTGGAGGACATAGGCCGCAAACTGTCTGGTAGGCCAGAATTGAAACGATTCCCAAAGTCAACTGCTCAAAGATTGAACTGGTATATAGGACATAAAATGATACTGGTAAAGAGTGTGCTTTTCAGATTCAGTAGATAAAGGAGACTAACTAGGTAGCTCCTGTCTAGAAACAAGGTGAGAAGGCAGAGGGAGACAGGAGCTGTTTGAATGGACATGGGAAATACAGGGTGGAGAAGAGGAGTGTGCTGTCACATGGTGGAGAGAGCAGCTAAGGTTGCATAACAAAATGTGTGTAAGTTTTGTATGATAAACTGACTTGTATTATAAACTTTCACTTAAAACACAATTTAAGAAAAAAGAAGTAAGGTAAACAGCTGCGATAGTTTGCCAAAGACTGAGAAATTCTCTGAGGTGTAGGATTTCTGGTGCTAAAACCTATAGAGTCTCAGACAATGTGAAACGAATTGGTCACCCTAACAGAGAGAGTCTCTATCCTTGTGGAGGATACATTTTGATGAGACTAGGCAAGGCTAAACAAATACACAAAACAGTGTTGTGTAGTGATATGTGCTGTGAAGGAAATAAAACATTGAGGGACTCTATCTTTGATGAAGAGGGCAGGGATGGTCTGTTTGAGAAGATAACGTTTGAACTGATGTGAATGATGAAGAATCAATCTTTTGAGCACTCAGACAAAGTACAAAGACCCTGTCCTAGTCATCTGGTACTGCTCTAGTAGAATAACCACAGTGAATGGCTTTAACAAAGTTTTTTCTTACACAGTCTAGTAGGCTACAAGACCGATCTCAGGGTATCTGTTCCAGGGGAAGGCTTTCCCTCTTTGTCAACTCTAGAGGAAGGTCCTGTGTGGCATCAGTCTTTCTTTTGTCTAAGAGCATCATGGAGCAGTAACCTCAGGTCCAAAGACACACTCTGCTCTCAGTGCTACTTTCTTCATTTGATGAAGTCTCCAACTCTCTACTTGCTTCCCTTTCCCTTTTTCTCCTGTAGGGTAAAAGGTGCTGGAAACCATACTCCAGGGAAACTCCCTTTACAATGGAGCAGGGAGGTGACCTTAGAAAGAATGTTACAGTTCCACCTTAATCTTCTTTAACATAGTTCAGTATATTAACCACAGGCAGAGATGAGGATTTACAGCATAGGAAAATCATAAAATGGAGGCCAATCACACAATATTGGGAATCATGGCCCAGCCAAATTACTACATACATTTTTTTACAGGACACAATCATGACAGACCCCAAGGCAGAAACAAGCTTGGCAAGAAGGTGAGTGAGCCTGAAATGGCCTGAGCAGGGTGAGGCTGGTTGGCGATGGAGCTGACGAGACCGCAGTCATTTTACTCTAAGTGTTGTGGGAAACTACTGGTGGATTTTTAGCAGGGAGCACCATGATCTGGTTGTTATTTCAGGAAGATCGCTCCAGCTGCAGGGTGGAGAAACAGTTGAAAGGGAAAGAGTGAACACAAGCGGGCCAGTCAGGAGTCAGTTGTGGGTGGGTAGGTGGTGGTGGTGGTGTCCGGAGGAGGGTGACGGAGTCGGGATGGAGAGGAAGAACCGGGCCAGCCCAGTTCATTTGCTGGTGAACTGGCTGTAGAAGCTGGAAGCACTGTAAACAAGGACATGGCCCAGGGCACGTCGGAGGTCACCGGGCAAGCAAAGGGAGCAGAGATAAGGGAGGTCTGACAGCCGGGATAAACAAACAGTCAGCTGGAATCTAGCCCTGTGGGTGTCTTCTGGACATGGTATGGTCAGAAAAGATGCAAGTCTGGTATGTGCCTTTCTTGGGGGGACTAAAGGAGGACTCTCATGGGAGTAGGATGGCTACAGAGGAGCATTAAACACTTAGTTGCTAACCAAAAGGTTGGTGGTTTAAACCCACTCAGCAACTCCACAGGAGAAGAACCTAGCAATTGGCTTCCATCAAGATTACAGCCTGGGAACCCTATAGGGCAGTTCTTTTCTATCCATTGGGGTTGCTGTACATCCAAAATTAACTCAACAGCACTTAACAAAAACCAAATATGTATGGGTAGGAGTCAGAAGGCTTGGGCCTGGTGGGGCCCAGTTCAAAAATGACCTCAGAGGGACTGGTTTAGATAGAGTATCTGTATAAAACCCATTATCATCAAGCTGATTCCAACTCATAGCAACCCTGTAGGTCAGAGTAGAACTGCCCCATAGAGTTTCTAAGGAGCGTCTGGTGGATTTGAACTGCTGACCTTCTGGTTAGCAGCTGTAGCACTTAACCATTACACCATCAGGGTTTCCAAGAGTATCTAACTAGGATATGTGTTATCATTGTGGCTGGTAGCTATTGTCAAGTTGGCCCCAACACATGAAGACCCCACACAAAATGGAATAAAATATTGCCTAGTCCTGTACCATTCTCATGATAGATCTCAGATCATTGTGATCCATAGAGTTTTCATGGGCTGGTTTTTGGAAGTAGATGGCGAGGCCTTTCTTCTGGTTCCCCTTTGTCTGGAAGCTCCACCAAAACTTGTTGAGCAGCGTAGCAACACAAGAGCCTCCACTGGTGGACAAGTAGTGTCTGCCATCTGTACCTAAGGTACATTGGCCGGGATCGAACCAAGATTTGAAGATGAGAATTCTGCCACTCAGTAACCTGAAATGTATACAAATGAGAAGTGGTGTATTAAGATAATAAGATTAGCTGTAACAGACAGCCAACCCCAAAACTCAGTAGCTTAACACAGCCAAGGTGCATTTCTCGTTGGGTTACAGTTCAGTGAGAGTTTGAGAGCTAGAGCTAGAAGAGGTGACTCTGTTCCATTCAGTCATTTAAGGATCCCTGGCTCTTTTCAAGTAGCCCTGGTGGCTTAGTGGTTTATTGTGCCTGCTAGCCTAAAGGTCAGTGGTTCAAATCCAGCAGCCACTCCATGGGAGAAAGGTGCAACATTCTGCTTCTGTAAAGATTTACAGCCTTGGAAACCCTACGGAGCCAGTTCCACTCTGTCCTCTGGGGTTGCCGTGACTCAGAATCTGACTTGACAGCAATTACCCTGGTTAGGGTTAGGCTCTTTTCATCGTATCGTTCTTTAACACACTACCTCTAAAATCACTGAATGAGAAGAGGGAATGGAGGATGCCTGGGAGGTTTCTATGGGACCAACATGAAAATAGTACACATCTCTTCTGCCGTAATTCCATTGCCCCGAACTCAATCCCATGGCATCAATTCAACTGCAGGGGAGCCGGGAAGGATAATTCAGATTTATGGGTGGTGTGCCTGGAAAAAGAGAAATGCAGAGGATCAGTGCCTCAGGAGGGGCCAGGGTGGATGGAGGGGGTGGGGAGTGGCAGTTGGTCCTCTGTCTCCTGGGGGAGGACTGGTATCAGTCCTGGGTGGGGAAGGGAGTGTGCTGAGAATATAGAGAGGAAGAAGGAAGGAAAGAAGACAAGCAAGCAGCTGCGGGAAAATGCGTAGGTGTGGTACACACCCAAGTGCTCTGCAGGTCTGCAATCCTTGCATTCTTTCACAGTCCCATGGTCTTTCTCCAGATAAGATCATGGTCATCTCACACTTGAGCACTGCAGATAAGATCATAGTCGTCTCACACTTTAACACTGTGATACACTCATAAACACTTTCTCTCCTACAGTTTTCTTTCCCCAACAATTCTAACCTGGATATTTGCATTCTAAGTAATCTTCCTAAGATACAGCTTATGTTATGCTATCCTTGTTCAGTATTAATAGAATAGTAACAATTCCAACAACGTAATAGTAATTTGATTACTACATTAAATACTTCACTATTAGTATCTTAAAAACTAAATTAAACCCACTACTGTCCAGTCAGTTCTGACTCATAGCAACCCTATTGGACAGAGTAGAACTGCACCATAGAGTTTCCAAGGAGCACGTGGTGGATTTGAACTGCTGACCTTCTGATTAGCAATAGCGCTTAATCCACTATATTACCTGGGTTTCCTGCAGGATCTTAGTATATGTCAATTAATCTTTATAACAAGCCAATGAGGTACCATCATCATTCTTAATATAAAAATGGATAAGTAGGTCCAACTCAGCTGGAACAGATGATCACCAAGTACAACAAAGACATGAGATAAAGAGCCCAGAAGACAGAAGGATCCAAGTGAATGGGTAACTGTATCAACACGTGACCAGAAGAACCAGATAGTACCCAGCCACCACAGATGACAGCCACAATGGTGCACACAATGTTGAGTCCAAGTGGCAACATGAGAAAAAGAGGGGTGTACTTCAAGAACTCAAATAAAGACCACAACTGATGGTCTGAAGGCTCGGGAGTTTCCCTGGGAACATGGACTCTAGATCTGCGCTGCCCATGAACATACATCGTTACTAAGGTCAGCTCTTCAGACAGGAATGGATTGGACTCGAGGACACAGAGTGACCATGTTGTGTGTGCACTTTATGGTTCTAAGCATCTACAGGATGCTGTCCTACTGGCCTCTTACTAGAAGGGAGGGGAG
The DNA here is from genome assembly GCA_028571685.1 of Heterohyrax brucei. NCBI lineage: Eukaryota > Metazoa > Chordata > Mammalia > Hyracoidea > Procaviidae > Heterohyrax > Heterohyrax brucei. Next base: position 107,425,922 of record CM053142.1, read on the forward strand.
AGAGTAGAGAAGTGTACAGGAGATTGTTAAGAGGATATGACATGTATAGAATCGAAGGGGCTGCAGATAGGCAAGAAAATTTAACTTGGATTGTATACTTTCACCCAATAACAATAATAACGAAAACAAACGAAAAAAGCATATAAACAGAGTTCTTGAGAGGTTTAGGCTCTATAATATGATAGCCACTAGCCAAGTGTGACTGTTTACATTTAAATTAATTAAAATGAAACACAACTAAAAGTTCAGTTTCTCAGTCACATTAGCCACATAGTAAATATTCATAGCCACATATGACTAAAAGCCAAAATCAAATCTGTTGCAATTTAGTGGATTCTGACTCATAGTGACTTCACAGGATAGAGTAGAATTGCTCCGTGGTTTCCAAGAAGCAGCTGATGGATTCGAACTGGGACCTTTTGGGTAGCAGCTGAGCTCTTAATCTCGACACTGCATGTGACTAGTGGCTGCCATTCTGGACAGCTCGGATACACAACATTGCCTTTCTGGCAGAAAGCTCAGTGGGACAGTGCTGAGTTAGGGAAACCTGCCCAGGGTCACACAGTGAGTGGTGAAGCTGGGCCTGTGACCCCATCTGAATCTAACGCCCTTGAATAGCTCCTTATTGCTTCCATAATTAGGAAAAAATTTGCCTGGCCTTTAATCCTGGTACAGCCTATGCCCACGCTACTGTTACTGTAATTATTTCCCATTATTTCTTTATACAACCTTACCCTCCTGTGTAACAAGTTTGCTTATTACTTTAATGTTCGTAACATGCCCACTCATAATATTTTTGTTCTCCTCCTTCAGTCGGCCCAGCTAATTGACTCCTACCTGACCTTTAAAGAGCCTAAATGCTTCTTGAATGAGTTCCTTCTTTCTCATTCTCATGCTTCGGCTTGAGCCATCTCTCAGACCTTCCTCATGTCTTGCTTTGGCAGCCTTTCCGCTGCTATTAATTATAATTGTGGACATTTATTGAGCACCTACCATGTGCTCAAGGACTGATTCCTCGTAACAATACTTTGTAGTAGGTGTCACTGCTGTCTGCATTTTACAGACATGGAAAGCAAAGCACAGGGAGGTGGAGTACTTGGCCAGCTGGTCTCTCTCTCCTAGCATTTGCATGGGCAGTTTTCCCTCACATTGTTACCTGGTTGATTTCAGCTCATGTGACCCTTAGGTCTTAGAGCAGGACTGTGTTTCGTAGTGTTTTCAATGACTGATTTTTTTTTAAATACTTTATTGTGCTTTAAGTGGAATTTTAAAATCCAAGTCAGTTTGTAATACAGAAACTTACATGCACTTTGCTGTGTAACTCTAGGTGCTCCCCTTACCCTGTGACAGCATGCATCCTTTCCACCGTGATCTCCTGTATCCATTCAAGCAGCTGCTGTCTCCTCTGCACTCCCATCATGCCTCTGCACAGAAGCTGCCCAGTTAGTCTTGTGTATCTACTTAAGCCAAGAAGCACACTGTTTGCCGGTATCATTTTATACCTTGCAGCTCAAAATGACTAGTTTCTTGAAAGCAGATCACCAGACTTTTGTTGCAATGCATGTCTGGGTGGGTTCAAACCTCCAACCTTTCTGTTAGCAGCAGTAGTGCATTAACCATTTGCACCACCCAAGAACTCCCTTCACACTGTCACCCACAGACCATATTTCTGAAACAGAGGACTGCTGCTTCACTCCCTTGGGCCCACAGGGAGGGGACAGCCTTTTTAGCAGGGCATGCAAGGCCCTTTTATATTCAAAATCTTTCTAACCTCAAAGTCTACCACTCAACCCACAATCTAGCCACAAGTGCTTACAATGTCCTCAGCCTACCATGCTATTTCTTCCTTCTAGAAAGCTCTGTATGTCGTTACTATTATCTGGAATGTTACCTCTTCAACCAGGATTGAAGCCATCCGTGGCAGCATACTCCAGTCCATGGGGCTGACTCCCTCCTCTAGATGTCAGGCTCTTATTCTGTGCACCAAACAAATAACCAGCTGTTACTGAGTCAGTTCTGACTTGTGTTGACCTCATGTGTCTCATCAGAGTAGGACTGTGCTCCATAGGGTTTTCAGTGGCTGATATTTTGGAATTAGATCATCAGATCTTTCTTGTGAGGTGCCTCTGGGTAGGCTCAAACATCTAAAATCTGGGTTAGCAGCCAAACACATTAAGGGTTTGTACTGCTCGGGAACTCCACTCTACACCAGCAGCTCCCAAAAGACTGCTGAGTGCTGAGCTCACTGCATTAAAATGACTTCTCATTAAAAATACACTCCCCAAATTCAAATTTCGTAGGTCAAGGTGGAGTTTGGAGCCCTTTTTGTCTTTTAAAGATGCTTCCCCAGATTATTCTGAAGCAAAGCAAATGTTGTTTATATTGGTTCATGCCAGTCATTTGGCAATTAATCATATGCCCTGCCTAGGTTTCTTGTGTGTGAACCCCTTTGTTGTTACACCCACTCATCACTCCTCACTTACTGACATGGTCAGGTTTTAAAGACCCAGGTCATTATGTAAAAATAGGCATTATGCAAAAATGGAGGATGATGAATTTGGATCACAAAATGAAAGGTGACTATATCATAGCTGCCAAGCCATTGAGAATCATAGCCCAGCCCAGGTGACACATATCCTCAACCATCACAGCCAGGGTAACTCTTGCCTTGCACCTTGGCATTCACTGCTGCCAGATGTACATCATTTTAATGTGCAGAATAGTTGGATGGTAGTTTTTTTACTGTTGTTGCAAGTGTAAAATACTGGACAATGAAGTAGTTGATAAGTGAAGAATAAATATATTACCTTCACTCATGCACGTTCATCAATTCAGCAAATGTTTGTTAAGTGGACCATTATGTTTCACAAATTATTCTAGATGCTAGAATGAAGAAAATTGGGATAGTGCCTGCTCATGCTGGTGAAGGTTGTGGTAGGCAATGTGAAGCCGTTGTTACTGAGTCAATTCCAGCCAGCCACCACTCCCTGGAAACCCTATAGGACAGTCCTGCTGTGTCCTGTGGGGTTGACAGGAGCCAGAATTGACTCAGTGGCCATAGATGTGGTTTCTGTAAATGACTACTGGAGGAGCTCTGCTGGTGCAGTGGTCAAGCTCTCAACTGCTAATTGAAAGGTTGAAAGTCCAAACCTATGGATTGCTTTGTGGGAGAAGAGATCTGGTAATCTGTTTCCATAAAGATTACAGCCTAGAAAACCCTGTGGGGCAGCTGTCCTCTGTAACGTTGAGTCACTGGGAGTTGGAATCAACTTGACAGCACACAGTGACTAATGACATGAGCATCTTTTTATGATTGGGTTGCTTCTCTTCTGTTGTTGTAGGAATTCTTTTTATATTCTGGATATTAAACCTTTATCAAATGTATGTATTTTTTAAAAAATAGATCTTTTACCCTTTCAGTCAATTCTAACTCAGTGACCCTGCAGGAAAAGAAGAAGTGCCCCACTGGGTTTCCACAGAACTGCTGGTGGATTCGAACTGCTGACCTTTTTGTTAGCAGCTGAGTCTTAACAACTGTGCCACTAGGGCTTTATCAGAAATACAAAATTTTCTCCCAATCTGTAGGTTATCTCCTCACTTTGTTGATAAGATCCTTTGATGAAAAAAGTCTTCAAGTTTGATGAACTCCCACTGATCTCTCTTGTCTTTTGCTGCTTGTGCTTTCTGTGTCAGATCTAAAAATCCACTGTTAAAAACTAGATCCCAAATTATTACCCTTATGTTTTCTTCTAAGAGTTACATGCTTCCCTTTCTTACGTTTAGGTCTTTGATCATTTTGAATTAGTTTTCTTATATGGTGTAAGGTATGGGTCCAGGCTCATTCTTTTGCGTGTGGAAATCCAGTTGTCGTAGCACCATTTATTAAAGAGACTGTTCTTTCTCCATTGGATAGACTTATGCAGCACCCTGCTGAAAGTCATTTGACCCTAGATGTATGGGTTTATTTCTGGACTCTCAGTTGGATTCCATTGGTAATATAGATATCGTCATAATTACGCCCTAATTTTTAATGAGAAATTTAAAGAGTAGTGTAAATATTACATTTTAAATAAGAATGTGCCTGTTGTACAGAACTAAAAATGTAGAAGTAATTGCTGCAGGTGTTAGTATAAATACATATTCGTGGTCGCCGCCGAGGCCTACACGTAATCCTGATACGGTAACTGCCTTTTTTTATTAACGAAAAAAAAAGGAGGCAGGCCGGATCCTCACTTGGACAGTCATCAGATGCGCTGTCCTGTCAGTGTGGCCCTGGCGTAGGCGGCCTCCGGCCAGCTGGGGGCGCTGTGCCGACCGCGCCGGGGGCGGGCCGGGGGCGGAGCGCCGGGCAGTCGGCGGCTCAGGGCTCTCGGCCCTGCACCTGTGACCCTCGGTGCGCTGCGGCCGCGCTCGCCCTCTGTCTGCCTGGCGTCCGCAGCCCCATGGCCCCGTCCCGGCTGAAGCTGGGCCTACGTGCCGCCTACTCTGGCATCAGCTCTGTGGCTGGCTTCTCCATCTTCCTCGTCTGGACGATCGTCTATAAACAGCCGGGGACCGCGGCCATGGGGGGTCTCGCAGGTATCCACTGGGGGCGCGCTGGGGGCGCTTGGTTCCGGCTCCTGGCCCGGGTGGGCGCGCAGCTGCCAGAGGGCGGTGCCTGCTTCTCTGGTCCGCGCTTCCCCTGGGAGCGGGTGGGGTGTTTACCCAAAACGTCGTGGGCAGCCCATGCCCCGCCTGCAGGGGAACCTGGGCATTCTCCTCTGGGCGCCGACGTCCCTTTGTACAAACCAGGGGCGCAGTCCACTGCGTCGGCCCCCTTCTCTGCGCGCCACCACCGGGGTTACCTAGGCTCCGCACTCTTTCGGCCCCTTCTGCTCAGTTCCCCTATTACGGCGTCCTTTATGCGCATCCGCGTCTTTCCCCATCCCGTTACCTGCCAGCTGTGAAGACACCCTCCACACACTCTGTCTCTGTCAACTCTCCCACTGTTTGGGAGAATCCCCGCCCCTCCAGCACTTGTCTCCCGGAGGCTGGTTGAGGACAGAGAAGGAATAAATGGAGAAGGGAGCAGCACTTAGAGGAAAGGCTGGGAATTCTTTGGAAACCCATCTGCCTCCTTCAAGTAGGCACTCCCCAGCCCCCAGAGAGCCCTTGAGACAGACCAAGAGGATTTCACTAGGGAGCAGATAGAAACCCGAATCTTCCTTCACAGCCTCGTTCGTGTCTCTGCCGCCCCTCTTCTGTGGCACCCCAGCTGGAGTCTGCCCAACCCTCCTGACAACACTGTATGTGTCTTCAGGAGAACAGGGGAGGGGAGGAGAGTGCTAGGGTGAGTACCTCAGTATGCTGATGGAGGACTGGTGCCACCACTGCTCTGGATTTGCTGTGAACATTTTCGGGCAAGCCATTCCACCTTTCTGCTGTAGAACTGGTGTGAAGACAACAAAATATTTTGACTTGTAACGTTGTTTGTGTCTTTTGAATGCTTTCTATATGCCAGGCTGTATTTAAGTAGTTAGTTTGCATTATCTCATTTCGTCCTTACATTCGCACTATGAAATAGTCATTACTGTGTTCCCATTTTACAGATGATGAGACTGAGGCTTAGAGGAGATAAATAACTTGCCTGGGGCTGCACAGCTACATGAAATAATATGTGTGGTAAAAGAACTTTGGGGGAAAAAGATATGTGTAAAGATAATACTTTCACATATGATGATCTTATTCCATTATTAACATCAATGGCCAGAGGAACCCAAAATGGACCAACTAAAAATAACTAGACTTACTCCTTGCCTTCAAACTTACTGAGTGCCATCTATGGATGGAGAAAGAGTGAGAGACAGGTTTCTGCTTTAGGAGAGGGGCATGCATGGCTGCAGCCTAAGCCAAGCCAAGCAAAGCACTGGGGCTCCCCAAGAAGGCTAAATGGCGGTTCTGGCTGGAATATTCCTGTGCCTGCCTAAATGTCACACCACCTGTGGGTTCCTGTCCTTGCTGGCGCAGCAGCCCATTTCTGTTCAGTTATCTGCAGACCCCTTCTCCTTTTTTCCTCTGCACCTCCACTACCCACCAAGTTCTTTAGGGTTCACTTCTCTTCACAGCTCTTTTTCTTCTGTTCCCCATTGGTCTTGCCACTTTCTCCTTTGGAAAGAGATGTGTGAGGCCCGGCTCCCTGTGGTTGCATAAGGTCTGAGATAACGGTGAGGGAGGGCTAACCCTGCGATCAGCGCTGGGTCTGGCCCAGTGGAGATGGAGGTGAACCCTCTGCAGCTGTGTGACCTTGGTCATGTGATTGGGCCTCAGTTTCCTCATCTATAAGGGGTGAGAGGTGCTGCCACTGAGTCATCTCCCGGTCTGAAATTTTGCAATTCTGGTGTCTACTTTGTGTGTGTTCCCAGCTGCCTGTTGGAGGGCCGTGGAAAAGGCCCTCTGTCTTTAATTCCAGGAAGTCCCCTCGGGATTTTCCTCTGACCCAAACTTGGTCCTCTGTCCCTCTGCAGCTTCTTTTGCCTTTTGTGGCTGGCCAGTCACCTGCAGGTAGAGGCTCCAGGGCTGCCACCAGCTGGGGCCCCAGGACCTCCCAGACAGTTCTGATTGATTGTTGACAACCAGGAGGTGGCCACAGAAGAGCCAAAGCTGCTTGGGCCAGGTAGGGGGTGGTGCCGGACCAGAGCCACATGGCACCCACGCTCTTCACCATGACAGTGCCTGTAGCCAGTCAGCCTCCTTCCTGTTTTAGGGGTGAAGTGTCAGCAGTTTTGCTGACTTGTGAGCACCCCACCTCTGACTTGGCATTTTCAGCCCAGAAAGTGCTGAATCACTGGAGGGCAGCCCCAAGTGCTCCATTTTCCTGTGTTTGGGACCAGGCAGCTGCTGATCAGGGGGTGCTGGTTTCTGGCAGTGTCAGCATGGAGCCCCTGGGTCCACAGGAAGTGTGTTTGTGGGTGAAGACACACTCTCCCGCCCCAGTAGATATGTGGGAAGAAGTGGCTACCAGAAAAGACGGCAGTAGAATAAAGAACAGTTTTCCTGGAGAGGTGTGAATTGGACCTCCTGCTCTGGCTTTGCATAGGAACCATGGAGGAAACACACAGACTCTTGCTGTAGGTCTAACAGACCAAGGAAGGAGAAAAGGCTATAGCAGTTGCCTCAGGAGTGTAGACAGCTCTGTGTTTGACCAAGAGGGACACAGAGCCTCGGGCCCTAGCCTTCCCCGGGGGTGGGGGTGGGGGGTGGGGGTGGAGGGCTGGGGTGCCAGAATGTAGCTGGTCTGTGGGCTTCTTGAGGCTTCATCTGTCTTCTGGCCTCCAGCCTGGTTGCTGGGGGTACTTTGCCTCACCAACCCTGTATCTTTGCTTATTGGCTTACCCTTAGCTTGTTAGCTGGGAGCCCAGAAGCAGGCCTGGTCCAGCTCCTGCAAGTAGGCAGGGTGGTGTGAGGAGTGAGATCTGCCCTTGGTCTGGTGGCCTGGCCATTCTGCCCTGCTGTGCAGCTCAGTGAAGGGTAGGGAGGGAGCCAGTGAGGGGCTCCTGTCTTCTTCAGTGAGCACCCTGGGTGGAATTGGGGGAAGGTCTCTCTTCCAAGGAAAGTGGCAAAAGCCAGGGTGGGTGGCAGTAGGCCTGCTTCCAGACCGGGCACATGTTTGTCTGGAGGTGAAGGGCGGGTTAGTGCCACCCCCCTTTTCCTCCTGCTCTTAGTCCTTTTTGGTAGGTGTGTGCAAGTGTGTCTGTGGGTACATGTTTGGGGAGCATGCCAGTACGCTGAAAGATGGTGCATCCACTGGCCCTTATCTCAGCAGTTTTCAACTCAAAAATGCTGAATCATAGAGGAACTCCTCTGACCTCTTTTTTTTCCTAGGCTGGCTTCAGAAGCTTCAGGTAGGAAAGGATCACAGAGCTCATCTGATCCACTGAGGCAGAGGCATGTAGACCTATTCCAGACAGGTGCACGTGTGACTATTCCTGGGACATGCCCAGTGGCAATAAGCCTTCTTCCTAGGGCCCTTTAAGAAATCAGACAGCTTCCTCGGATTAAAACTTACGGTACCCGTGAGAGGAATGCAAAGACATGTGGCAACAGCAGCCAACGTGAAATCCAGGTTACATAAGATTGAAGCTGAGACTGTGGGATACTTAGTGTGTTCTCTTCTGCTCGCTTGTTTCCTGCCTAGATAAGGGTGGAGAGATGCTTGTCCTGCCTTACCCAGACCTCAGGAGGAGGGACCCAGGCAGGTCCTAGGACTGCAGCCCCTGAGAAATGTTGGGGGTGGGCAGCAGCAGAGCCCGGGGGATGTGGGTGACCCAGAGTAAGGAGTGTGAGCTGTGGGGGATGGTGGGCCTCTGCCTTCACTGAGAGGGAACCTTGGTTCCCGAGCACCGGGCTGGCGGAGATCTTAGGCTCACCATCCAAAGATGTGCAAACACCATGGCTCTGGGCGGTGGTGAGCAGCCCCACAGCTCCGGCCCAGGCTTCCTGGCTTGAAGCCTCATGGTTTTCTCTTCCTGACAGGCTGCCTGAACTGTAACTGCTCCTAAGCTGGTAAGCAGAGACGATGATACTCTTGCCTTTTTTTGAATGAAAAAATACAGAGTATTTTAGGTGCATAGAAAAGGATAGAGGATTTAACAAACACTGTTGTGCTCACCACCCAGGTGAAGAAATAAACTACTCTTTCAGAGCACCCCCCCCCCACTCTCTATCAACTTCCCTTCTTTCACTGCCTTGCCAGAGATAACCACTGTCCCCAGGCGGATGCTTATCTGCCCCGTGCACATTTTGGATACTGTGACAGGTGTAGGGAACACAGTAGTATATGCAGCTCACTCTTTAAAAGGTCCCCTAACTCCAGGGGTCCCCAGCCTGTGTGGCCTACACCCTATGGGCCAGCAGGCTGAGAACTTGCAGCTGGCTCTGCTGCCTCCCTCATTCCATCCTTGCTGGGGACCAGTGGAACTGTTATTTGTTCCATCCTTTGGGCTGTGACAGCAGGCACTGCCTGGCACAGAGAGCACTCATTGTACTGGCAGAGTGGCAGCTGGTGTCCTAGAAGAGATGTCATCCTTGAGGGTGTGCTAGGGAAGGGCTGGGGGTGTCTGGTCTGTCCTTTACCAGAAACTGGAGGGTAGAGATGGGGTCTGTCCAAGAGCAAGCAGGAGGCCTGTTTGTCCTGTTCGAACAGTGAGGGAGTTTGGGAAGGGCCCCCTAGCTTGAGAGCTTGGCCACAGGCCTTTAGAGTGGCAACGGAGACCTTCTGGCCCCTAAGGGGCATCCAGGGTGGGAGGACTCTTTCTCCACATCTGTGGCCCTCAGATTAGGTAGTGGGGTGTCCCTGGAAAGCAGGCTGGACTGCAGCAGTTCTCAAACTTTGTAGTTACAGAACCCCTACCCATTCTGAGCAACACTGAAACTCCAGACATCTTGTTTATGTGGATTCTATCTGTGGTTATATACAGTCTTAGAAATCAAAACTGGGAACATTCTTAAAACATTTTGAAGCACTGTTAAAGATAACACATAAGTGACATTTTTTGTGAAAAGTATTGTTTACAAGACAAAAAAATGAGGGAGAACAATGACATAGTTTCCTACGTTGGTAAAGCTCTTGAATGGCCAGCTTAGCAGAAGGCAGCTAGGTTGAGGCTCTGATCTGTGTCTGCATTCGAGTGCTTGTGACATGACGTGTGGTGTGGCCTGCAGAGACACCATGGTGCAGTCATGAGAGAATGAGAGTGGAAAGGGCCCGTGTGACATCAGCACAGTGAAACCTGTGAGAGCCAGAACCGGACGGGACTGCTGTTTCTCTGGATCCTCCAGGTTTTCTAGGGTGCCGTCTTAAACCTCCTTTATATTCCTTCTTTTAGTGGAAAATATTTGAGTTTTCCTTCTTTAACAGGTCTCTGCCTTACCTGGGTTCCAGCTTTCCCAGGTGTATGATTATGCAGATAGGTCAGGCCTAGTAAGTCCCCGACTCTGTGTCCTGGTCACTGAGCTGAAGGCCTGGGTGAGGATAGGCTATTTGGAGAAAAGGGGACTTACATCCCAGCAGGGGGGATGGAGAGGGACCCCACTGACTGAGCCTGTCCCCACAGGTGTGCTGGCACTCTGGGTCCTGGTGACGCACGTGATGTACATGCAGGATTACTGGAGGACCTGGCTCAAGGGGCTGCGTGGCTTCTTCTTCGTGGGTGCCCTCTTCTCGGCCGTCTCCATCACCACCTTCTGCACTTTCCTTGCATTGGCCATCACCCGGCACCAGAGTGAGGGCCATTCCAGGGAGGCCATGGGAGGGCCAGCTGGCTGGGAATGGGTGACTTAGGAGGCAACCAAAACCCAAGCCCGTAACAACCTGATAGGACAGAATAGAACTGCCCATAAGGTTTCCTGGGCTGTAAATCTTTACAGAAGCAGACTACCACATCTCTTCCCCCACAGGGTAGCTGATGGTTTGAAACGGCCAACCTTTTGGGTAGCAGCCAAGCATTTAACCACTGCGCCACCAGAGCTCTGTGACTTAGGAGTAGACCCTAGGATTCCGGTCCTAGTTCCACAGCTTTCCTTCCAGGGACTGAGCAGACTACTTACGCTGTCATCGTAAAAATAAAAAGTACCAGTATGTGGTGGTGGGAGGATTCTGTGAAATGGGTGTGATGTGTTTAGCACTAGGAGCGGCACACACATGTAAGCAGCGCTCTGAACTGGATTTAGTTGGTTTCAAACCGCTGCTGAGAATTTCCATTCCTCCTCCAGATATACTGAATCAGAATCAACAGTTTAACAAGATTACTAGGTGATTCTTATGAATGATACATTTTGAGAACTGTTGATCTACTGCTAGTTCTCAGAAGTGGTCCTTAACCAGCACCTTTAGCATCATCTGGGAGCTTGTTAGAAATGCAGATTCTGCGCAGAGATTTGAACTGGAAGACCCACTTGGAAGCCCAGCATATAAGCGCCCATAAACGATGGTACCCTTTAGTCTTTTTGTCCAGCCCTGGGGTTGGAGTGCCCCCTTGTGGTTGTGACCAGGAAGTAGCCAAAGGCTCTCTCCCTGCCCCTGGGGAGTCAGGTGCTAAAACAGGCTGGAGTAGCCTAAATAAGTGTTGGAAAAGCAAGTGTACAAGATACAGACTTGTGCTTGGTCAGCCTTGACCTCCCCCATCCCACCATGTCTGGTGCCCCTACCCTTGTCTCCTTCCAAATGCTGGGATGCTCTAAAGCCTCTATCACATTTGTCTTCTGATAGGATTGGTTTAGCTAACCAGTGTTACAGGGATATTGAATGACCCTGGGCTTGTGGTCTGGTAAAGCCGTCAAGTCAAATGTCTGGGCTCTTTTCCCCACACAGGCCTCACAGACCCCAACAGCTACTACCTCTCCTGCGTCTGGAGCTTCATTTCCTTCAAGTGGGCCTTCCTGCTCAGTCTCTATGCGCACCGCTATCGGGCTGACTTTGCCGACATCAGCATCCTCAGCGATTTCTGACCCAGGGGTGAGGTCTCTGCACCCTTGGGGTCCTCAGGACCTGGACTCAGCCTCTGAGACATTCGGTGGGCCTGCCCCATGCCCTGGGCACCCCAGAGCTGGGGCAGAACATGTACAGCAGGAGTATAGCCTCCCTGGAAGCTGTCCTGCCCCCCTTGGGGGAAACCCAGGTATAGTAGAAAGGGATTCTGCTGTGTTGCTGCTCATCAGCCTGGCTGGAAGGCAGCTTTAGACCTTCTCAGATGGATCTATTTTCTTAGCATGGATGGGGTGACGAATCTTTGCAAGCAGGGCTAGGGCAGTGAGGTCAAGGGGTAGGGACTTGAGGCCTTGATCTCTGCCTGGCTGCAGGGGCAGTTAGTTTAGTCCTTGCTGCCCTACTCTTCCTGAAGCTGGGGTGACAGCCCGGGCAGGGGAGGTCAAGTACACACCTCCACCCCAGTACTCCCATCTGGAGTTGCTCCCTGAGGGTCAAGTAGGTTAACTCAGGAGCCCAAGGGTGGTGACATTTGGCTTTTTCCCGAAGGCTTGGCTGAGCAGAGTTGAGTCCCTCTTCCTATCTTGTCCACCCAGAGCTGGTCTCCGTGACTGTGCTACAGCTAGGCAGTCATTTGTGGCCACTCTCACTCATACATGCCCCAGAGCAGGACTCAAGGAGGACAGGCTAAGAGTCAGGATATGCTGCCCCCAGGAGGGCCTTGGGGGAGGGACAGCATGGTACAGGCTGAAAAGAGCCCCCAAGCCTGTACCCAGGCACCTCCTGCCCTGGCTTTCTACCTGTCTTCTCACCCCTACCCCTCAGTGTGCCCAGACCACCATGACCATGACCCCTCCTCTCCCCTGCAACCTTCTCTCCCTTCTTCCCCTCCATCTAGAGCTTTCATCTTTATTTCACCTCCCTTCTAAAGGACAGAATCTGCTGCTCTGCCCCCCCCCCCACTGGCCCCAAGGCTCACCTAATCTGGGAGGGAAGGGGCTCCTGTCCATCTTTTTTATGTTAGGTCGCTATTTTGCACGGTCTAACCCTTTCCCCCTGATATGTTGTACCCCAGCTGTCTGCCTTATTTGTGTCACTCTCTTTCACAGAAATACAGCAGCGATTTCTATCAGCCAGCCTCTGGTTGTTTTTTGTCACATAGGAATCTGGGGAGGTGTCTGTGGGAGAATCATGTGGAGAGTTCCATAGCTGTCTGTTGAAGTGACTTCCTTAGTCCGGACTGTGCCTTAGAAGGCAAGTGAAGGGCTCAGTGTCTCAAGCCGGAGACTTTCCTGACGTGGTGGAACATACCAGCTCAGTCTCCCCTTCTGGCTCTCAGAACACCCCCAACTCCCCAGCCTGGATAAGGACGCCCACGGCCACAGCAAGGCCTTTGGGACTTAGTCCCATGCCCTGAGGGGTCAGGGCAAATGGGAAGGGGACAAGTGCCAGACTACCTCTTTCCTTCACGCTCTCCCAAGGGTGCTTGGGGATAATGAGGCTAGAAAAGACTGGCAACTCAGGGCCCTACTGACAGGCACTGGCAGCCCAGGACCTTCTGCTTTGCTTACACTGGGTGAGCCTGTCCAGGCCTGCTGCCTCACCCATTTTCTCTTCTGGGCTCAGGACGTGCTTAAAAAGTCATGGCACACAGCACAGGAAGGAACCATCAACAAAGTCTATTTCTGGAGCTTTTTACTGATAAACAGAGGCCTCAGAGGCCCCAGGAGAGGATGTGACTTACCTGAGCTGTCAGTGAGGACTTAAACCCAGGGATGTCTGATTCACAGCTCTTTGGGACTGCTGTAGGGACCTGGGTCTGAGCATCTGTCCCACCCCCCGGGCCCCCTATAGACACACACCTGGCCTGGACCCACTGTGCCGGAGCTGCCTCCTCTCCATTACCGCGAGTTGGGGGAGGGCAGGCAGGCAGCAGGGCTAGGCTGTGTTCAGGACAGTCTTCCTGCAGGGCAGCTGTCCAGAGAGGGCAGGGAGCTAGAGCGGGAGGCTGCACCCCAGCCCAGCCTGTGCCTTCTCTGCACCGACCCAGGGGCACACCAACTCCACTTCCCTGGGGCCTTTGTTACTGCCCTTTTAAAGCAAATAAAACATTTATTCAGATTTTTTTTTCCTCATTTTTACATTTTTTTTTTTTTACAAAAACATGCACACAAATACAGGATATGGTGGGTTTGGGGAATACACATACATACACACATGCACACACACACACAGATACTTTCCATCTTGGCCTGAGCCCTGGACCCCAGAAGCCTTGAAGACTTTGCCAGGGTAGCCTTCCCTTCTCCACAACTTGTGTCCAAACTCCTCACCCTCTCCCTGCTTCGCCAAGCTGGTCCTGTGTGGGGCAGGATTAAGAGTAGGGTGGAGACCTCACGAACAGAAAAGATCTAAGGGTTGGGAGGGCAGTGACCGAGGGGTCCCTTGGGGCTGTTCCGGGCTTCCAGGGGGAGATGAAGGGGTTGGCACCATTGGATGGGGAAGCACGGAACTCCAAGAGCACTTGTCTGCTCCACCAGGGTGCTGAGGTGGTCCATGGAAGATGGCCTCTGGTGGTGGCAGGGACCAGATGGGAGACTTGCCAGTGACTGCTCTCAGAGGGAGCTTAGTCTCAGTGCCCAGTGGCGAAGAGCAGACACTTTCCAAGTCACTTCAAGAAGCCGGCCAGAGGAGGAACTTGCCCTGCACTCAGGGATATGGGCCCCTAGGCTTCATCCACCTCCCCTCCTAGGGGTCTCTCCCTCTGGCCCCTCCTGGGAAGGGCCACCCTGGCTGAGGCCAAGTTCACATTTCTGTGTGGGATCTGGGGCTGTGTGCAAAGTCCCAGGTCTGTGGAGCCAAGAATAGTGGTTAAGAGTAGGCCCAGTGAAGCCAGTCCTCTGCGCAGTCCTGAGGGATAGGGGCCACAGTCAGGGACCCAGACCCCAAGGGGCAGAATCTGTTCTGCAAAGTGTCCTGTGGGGCCTGAATGGCTGTCCAGCCTGCCTCCTTTCAGGTCCCCACTGGGGGTGACAGCAAGGCAGGCTGTTCTCTGGCCCTGCCTACCCACCCACAGATCTCTGAAGACCTGGGGGCAGGTATTATTGCCAGAGATCAGAACAGAACCAGGTCCACAGAGCCAAGGTGGGTGGGCAGATCCGTTCCGAAGCTTCAGAGATTCATGGGTTCTTCCTCCTCCACCAGCTGCTCGGAGGGCCTGGGGAGGGACAAGCAGGGGCTCAGCTAAGTTTCCCTCCCAACCCTGGTCAAGGAGCCCGTGAAGGCTGGGGGGAGCCCAAAGTCAGACATTACCTCTCCTCGGCCAGGATGCCCACAGAGAGCGATGCCAGTGCAGCCACGGCCTCCACTTCTTCTGGGTCGGCCCCTGGCCCCCTGGGCACCCAGGTATCTGGACAGGAGGCCAGGCGCTGCATGCAGTCCCAGTATTTACCTGGGGCCAGAAGCCAGGTCAGAAAAGGTAGGGAAAACAAGCCCTTCTATCCCGCCGCACCTATACTCCAGACCTGACATGGGGGCTGGAGGGTTAGGCTGGGGCCTAAGGGTGGCGGTTCTGTCCTCACCCTAGGGTGAGCTCTCCCACCTGCCTGCTCTCCCTGCCTAACACAACACCCACCCCTGACGTGGCCTCCACAGCCCCAACAGGGTGAGCAGAGCTAGGCTAACATGGCTGTGAGTGGGGTATAGTGGGTGTCCACGTCCTTCTCCCACCGCCTCCGGCTGAGAGGCCACCTTAGACCCATTTCCCATAGTATGCAGTTCCTAAGGGCACTATGGGCCCATCTGTTGGTGGGACTGAGTCTGGGTCCTCACAGATCCCTGAGCCCTAGCTTCCTGGAGCACGAGGTCTCAGAAGACCACTCATGAGGCCCCCAGCCCTCCAGGCTCAGCCCAGCACACAGAAAGGAGAGAGATAGGGAATGAACACAGCATGGCCTTTGACAAGTCGCCTACCCTCCCCGGACTTCTGCTGACCTGTCCATGCCACAGGAATAATAATCCTGCCTGTGGTGGTGAGAAACAATGCACATGGAACACGTGTGACACAGAACCTGGCACAGTGGAAGGGCTCTAGGAAAGGACCAGTGTGCCATTATTACGCATACTTCCTCCTGAGCTCCCTCTGTGTGGAACCCTTTTCGGTCACTTTGGTATCCCCAACAGATGCACGAGCCTTCGTGTCAAGTGCACAACAGACAGTAAGTGGAGGTTGAAAATGCAAAGTGCTTTCCCAATCTGGGTGTTATCTTAAGACCCACCCCCAAAGCAGGCAGACCCCCAAGATCCCTGTGGCAAGGGCTGAGAGCAGAGGTGGGAGCCAGGCCTCTTGGCAAACGAGGCTGAGCAATGCTGTTGGCCTGGCCCTGTAGCTACCGAGGGGCACAGGGGCAGGTCCCTGGCTCTAGAAGGCCTCTGCTGGATCTATCTGGAGGGCTCCAAGGGCATCTGCTCATGAGGGACTGTCCCACCATTACTATTGGGGTAGTACACAGGAATCCCACTCTAGACTAGCAGCAGAGGCCCCGGCCGGCCAGTGTTAGAGGCCCTGGGAGCCTGGTCACTGGAACCAGTGGAGCTCTGAGGCACTCCCAGGTCTGAGTGAGGGTGGCTCCCCTGCTCGGGGTTCAGCGTCCTCTCCACACTCACTGTGCACCCGGATCACAGCCTCCAGGGAGCGGATGGCATTGAGGTTGGGTTTCTGTTTCCAGCCTTCTTCAGAGAGGGGATCCACCTACAGAAGAGTGCATCAGCCACCTTGTCTTCAAGGGGCTTGGACCAGACTTCTCCCACCCCAAGGACCCTTGATCGGGAGAGACTGGCCAGGGCCCTGACTTGTGGTACAGGCGTCCCATCGCCAAGCCCAGGCCTAGCCACCGTAGCTATACATGGAGGAAACGCTGGCTGGGAGAGCCTAGCTCACCTGTGCTGCTGGTGTGTGCATGGGAGGCAGTGCTGGCAGCTTACCTTGTTGCCCAGAAGAGCAGCCACACAGGCCTCAGACGCATCACAGATGGCAGTAAGATCATGGCCACCCTCCAAGGCCAGCACCACTGCACCTCCTGCCAAGTTCATCAGCTGCTGCGTCATGTACCCAAAACCTAGATGGTTGGGTGGCAAGAAACAGGAGGGGGTTGAGTAGAAGAGAACAGACCCAGTCTCTCCCTCTGTTGTTTCCCTGCTTGTTTCTTCCCTTGTCTATAAAGACTCAAGTATTTCCTCACTGAGCCCCACGCAAAACCCAGAGGATACCTCATTTGAGTGAATGTCTGGTAGTTCAGTGGCTAGGCACTCAGCTGCTAAGTGAATGGTTGGCAATTCAAACCCACCCAGCTGCTCTGTGGCACAAAGACCCGGCAATCTGCTCCGGTAGAGATTACAGCCTAGGAAACCATTTGGCACAGTTCTGCTCTGTTACATGGGATTGCTGAGTCAAAATCAACTAGATGGCACCCAGCAACAGGTCTCATTCAAGGTTCAGAGATGTTCAGGGACTTGTGCAGCTAGTAAGTGGCAGGACGAGGACTTGAACTAGGGTAGCAACTGTAGCCTGGGTCTCTGTCACTAAGCTACACCATCTCTCTCCATACTCCATGCCTGTGGTCAAGAGGCTGAATGGGCTCCCTCTGTTCTGGGAACACCATTCCTCCCTGTGCTTCCTCTGGAAAGCCTGTGAACCCAGCACGGGATCAACACAATAAGGGTTGGGGTTCTACGGCTGAGCTTCCCGTCTGACATCTGACGGACCTAAGTCCCCAGGGGCCTGATGAGCACAAGTAACCCCGTGGTGAGCTGATCTGGTCTGGTCACAAGAAAAGCTCTGAGTTAGGCTAGACTGAGATCCTAAGAAATTCAGCAGTGGCCAAAGCCTGGAAACCCTGGTGGTGTCATGGATTAAGTGCTATGTCTGCTAACCAAAAGGCTGGCAGTTCAAATCCACCAGGCGCTCCTTGGAAACTCTATGGAGCAGTTCTACTCTGACCCCTAGGGTCTCTATGAGTCATAATTAACTTGATGGCAATGGCTTTTGGCTTTGGCTGTACCCTAGTCTTCCCACTCCCAGACCTGGGCCAGCCACTGCCGCCTTCCCACAGAGACCTGGCAGTGCCTCCCAGTCCAGCCCCCATTCCCTGCCTCCTCCTTACATTTGGCAGATACATGGTAGCCACCCAGTGGGGGCGGGTGGCCCTCAGCAGCGTCAAAGCCAGCTGACACCAGGACCAGGTCTGGAGAGAACTCTCGGGCGATGGGCATCACGACTATCCTGTGAGATAGCAAGAAGTCAGGGCTCACCACACTGTCAGGGCTGCCCGGGCGGGGGTACAGCCTTGCCTGGCACATACATGCTTTTCTGTGGGGTAACCTGCTCTTAGGATTCCCAGACACCAACTCCCTAGCAGGGTCCACCTGACCTCCTTGCCCTTGGTGGACTACCCACGTGTGTCCCAGGAACAGCCTGAGGTCTCAGCTGTCCAGGGCACCAAACTAGCAAGAGGCAGGAAGGAGCCAATGATGGACACCAGAGCAACAAGAGTAAGTGTGTGTGTGCATGTGCACGTGTGCGCACACACCTGTCTGTGAGATACAACAGGCAGGGTCACAGAGCAGGGACAATCTCATAGCTGGCCAAGCTGGGCTCTGGTCACTAAGCCTCTGAGGCAAAATTCTCAGCACTCAGCTGCAGTTCACTTTGGATTGAGTTGACTGTGCCCCACCCCCACCAACTGATGGGGACAATTAGACCCTCTGACGTCCTGGGCCACCTAGCCACATTCTTTCATCTTCTCCCCTTGCCTGGCCCCCATTGCTACCTCCTTCCAGCCCAAGGCCAACCTTGGGGATCCTTTTTGTATCCTACAGAATAACTGGGCTCGGGGGTCACGGGCTGGGGATCCTGCAGAATGGGCTGCCATAGAGAGTATCTCCAGAAAAGCACTAGGTGACCTGTTTCCAGGATTCTTTTTCCCCTGAATAGCATGCAGGAATTCCAGAAGTAAATGGACACATGGCTCCTGAATGGAGCCTGAAGCCCCTCTTCTCGATGGTTTTTTTAGGTAATTCCCTCATCTGGACATTATCTGATCTCCCTTTCTCTATCAGTTTAAGTTCCTCATCTCCTACTCAAAGCTCTACCTGTCCAGGCAGCCTTCCTTAACTGAAGGTGACAGCTTTGCCTACTCCACACTGCCTGGCTTCCAGAACTCAGTTCTACACTGGTTCTTGGTAATGTGCGACCATAAAACACTCTTTCACTTTTTCCTTTGTGTGAATGTGTATCCCGTCTTCCCATCAGGACTGGAGACTCCCAGAGGCCAGTAACTGTACGTTTCCTCACTCCTGGAATGGTATAATGTCCAGTCATTGGTTTGGGGACAGGCCAAAAAGCCAACTGGTCACCTCCAACCTGGTGCTGTTGGGGAAGGGGCAAGAAAGGGAGGCATTATGGGGTCCAGCCACTTCTGGGCCCCCAAGGCACCTACCGGAAGGCAGCCAGGTATTCAGGATCTCCCATGGGGGGGTCCAGACCTCCAGCCCAAGCGACATTGACGTTGAAGCCCTCACCACTGCCAGCCCCCACCTGGAAAATAAGAAGTAACAGATAGGAAGACAGCAGATTCCAAAAGAGGAATCCCAAGATGTTAGTACTGCAAGACCAGCTCGTCTAGCCTCTCTTCACTTTCCAGATGAGGACCCTGAGAGTCAGAGAGGCCACACAGTCTGCCCAGGACCACACAACTAGTCTTCACAGAGGCTGATTTAGTGCCAGAGGGGAGAGCCAATGGGGCTGGGGGAATGGTACCGGCCAAGCAGCTACCTCATCTACAGCCCCACTGCCTGGGAAGAAGTTGCCATCATCATGGCGATGCAGAGAGATGTAGAGCACATTGGGGTCCTGGTAGAAGGTCTGCTGAGTGCCGTTGCCATGGTGAACGTCCTGTGCAGAGAGATGGGTGGTAGATAAGAGAAGGTCTGAAAGCAGTGAGATGGAGGCGGGGACAGGTTGGAAAGGTCTCAAGGCTGCTGACCATTCTGAGAGTCAGCCCTCCTGGAAAGCACTATATCTGCGCACTCGGTCATTCCCAGGACCACCTATGTGCTCCAGTGTGGAAAGTCCCTCCACTGATCTCAACATCTGCTTAGAAATGTCCCACTCACAGCTGTCAACACAGAAGTGATGTAGCTTGGTGGTTAAATGCATGTACTCTAGAGCTAAGCTGTTGGGTTCAAATCCCAGTCTCACCACTCCCTAGGTACGTGACTGTAGGCAAATAACTTAGTCTGTGTTCTTTTCTCATCCTTAAAATGGGTTAGAGTCAGGATTACATACAAGACATGCCAAACCACAAGTATTTAGATACAATTAGCAGTACACTGACGTCATCTGCTAACACCTGTAGGGGAATTAAGGTCTGCTGAGGGAACAATGCAACAGAGGCCAAAAGACAGCACAAATGAAAACTGACAAGCCATTGGCTAAACTTACTAAAGAAAAACAGGAAAGGAAACAACCCAAATAAGAAACGATGGGGGAGTTGTCACAACAGATCCAACAGAAATCAACAATATCATAACAGAATACTATGAAAGACTGTACTCTAACAAATTTAAAAAACCTAGAGGAAATGGACAAATTCCTAGATTCATATCACCTATCAAAATTATCACAAGGTGAAGCAGAACAACTTAATAAACCCATCACAAAGGAAGAGATTGAAAAAGTCATCCAAAAACTACCAACCAAAAAAAGCCCTGGCCCAGATGGCTTCACTTCAGAATTCCACACCAAGCTTTTAGAAAAGAGTTATCTCCAATACTACTGAGACTATTTCACAGCATAGAAAGGGATGGAATACTCCCTAATTCATTCTATGAAGCCAGCATAACCCTGATACCAAAGCCAGGGAAAGAGCCAACAAAGAAGGAGAACTACAGACCAATATCACTCATGAATCTAGATGAAAAAATCTTCAACAAAATACTTGCCAATAGAATACAACAACATATAAAAGAAATAATTCATCACGACCAAGTTAGATTTATACCAGGGATGCAAGTCTGGTTCAACATCAGAAAAATAATGAGATCAACCACATAAATAACTCAAAAGACAAGAATCACCTGATTTTGTCTACTGATGCAGAAAAGGCATTTGATAAAGTCCAACATCCATTCATGCCAAAAACTCTCAGCAAAACAGAAACAGACATCAAATTCTTCAATGCAGTAAGGGCCGTTTATACAAAGCTAGCTGCCTACATCATCTTGAATGCAGAGAGACTGAAACAATTCCCCTGAGAACAGGGACACGGATGCCCACTCTCACCTCCCCTATTCAACACTGAAGCTCTAGCCAGAGCAATTAGACAAAACCAAGTAAAAATCTCACTATTTGCAGACAACATGATTGTATACGCAGAGAATCCTAAAGAATCCCTCCCTAAGTAAACTACTCGCACTGAGGGAAGAGTTCAGCAAAGTCTCAGGATACAAGATAAACATAAGTAAATCAGTAGGATTTCTTTATACCAACAATACAATTATTAAAGAAGACAAAATCAATACCATTTTCTATAGCCCCCCAAAAGATAAAATCCCTAGGAATAAATCTAACCAGAGAAATAACAGACCTTTCCAAAGAGAACTACAAAATCTTACTACAAGAAACTAAGAAAAACTTACATAAATGGAGAAACCTACCCTGCTCATGGATAGGAAGACTTAACACTGTGAAAACGTGTATTCTTCCCAAAGCCATCTACTTATGTAATGCAATCCCAATACGAATTCCTGTGACATTTTTTAAGGAGATGGAGAAACAAATCACCAACTTTGTATGGAAAGGAAAGAAACCCCAGGTAAGTATAGCACTACTGAAGAAGAACACACTGGGAGGCCTCTCACTACTTGGCTTTAGAACCTATTACACTGCCACAGTTGTCAAAACAGCCTGGTACTGGTACAAAAAGAGACAGATAGATCAATGGAATAGAGTTGAGACCCCAGAGATGACATCATCCTTCTATGAACAGTTGATACTCAACAAAGGCCCTAAGACATTAAACTGGGGTAAAAGCAATCTCCTCAACAAATGGTGCTAGCAAAATTGGATATCCATCTGCAGTAAACTGAAACAAGACCCCATCTCACACCTTATACAAAAACCAACTCAAACTGAATAAAAGACCTAAATGTCAAATCTAAAACGATAAAGCTCATCCAAAAAAAATTGGATCAACAATGGAAGTTTTAACACACAACACACACAGACTTTAAAAACTGACAGACAAAGCACAGTCAACAGAAGAGAAAATAGACAAATGGGAATTACTATGAATCAACAATTTTGCTCATCCAAAAACTTTATTAAAAGAATTAAAAGGCCACCTACAGAATGGGAAAAAATTTTGGCAACTATATGTCAGACCAACATCTGATCTCCAAAAAGATAAGATCATCCAATTAAGCGATGGCCAAAGAAGATGGACAGACACTTCTCTAAAGAAGAGATCTAGGCAGCCAAAAAACACATGCGGACATGCTCACGATCATTAGCCATTAAATAAATTCAAATCAAAACTACAATGAGATACCATCTCACCCCAACAAGGTTGGCCATGATCCAAAAAAATGCAAAACAACAAATGCTGGAAAGGCTGTGGAGAAATTGGAACTCTCCTACACTGCTGGTGGGATTGTAAAATGGTGCAACCTCTTTGGAAAGCAATCTGGTGGTTCCTTAAAAAGATGGAAATAGATATACCATTTGACCCAGTAATTCCACTGCTTGAAATATATCCTACAGAATCAAGGCCATTCACACCAACTGATACATGCACACAAATGTTTACTGCAGCACAGTCTACACTAGCAAAAAGATGGACTCAACCCAGATGCCCAACAACAGAGGAACTGATAGGAAAACTACGGTATATATACTCAGTGGAACACTATGCAATGATAAAGAACAATGATGATTTTATAAAACGTCTTATAACCTGGTTTCAATTGGAGGACACTATGTTGAGTGAAAGTAGTCAGCGATAAAAGGACAAATATTGTATGAGACCCCTATGATAAGAACTTAAAAACAAACTCATGCACAGAAGAAAGGACTCTCTGAGGGCTGCAAGAGTGGGGAGGCAGGGAGGGAGAGGGTGGAGTATAGATTACATAGCTGATAGAAATTTGGTTGGGTGAAATCAGTGACAGCACACATTAGAAAGAAGATCAATTTTGACTGGACTTCAACATAACATGATTAACCCATCTTAACCCAATACTGCAAGGACAGAGTAGCTGGGGCAGGGGCCCAGGGACCATGTTCTCAGGGGACATCTGTGGTCTTAAAAGCTGCCAAGCTGCCATCTGAGATACAACAAATGGTCGCAACTCAACAGGAATGGATGATCACCAGGGACCAAATGACACAGGGGAAAGAGAACCCAGAAGAGAGAGAGACCCTTGAGAGCGGGGGATTACACTGACATGTGACTGGAAGAACCAGATGTTGCTCAGCCACCACCAGTGATAGCCATGATGGGGCTCACAAAGTTGAGTGTCAGTGGTAACAAGAATAAAAAGGGGCGCACCCTGAGACCTCCACTAAAAGACCGCAGTTGATGGTCCAGTGGCCTCAGGGTTCCCCTGGGAGCATGGCCCCTGGCCTTGATGCTGTCTCTGTCCATAAATCATAATGAAGGTCAACTCTTCGGACAGGAATGGATTGGACTTGGTGACACAGAGTCTCCATATTGTGTGTGCACTTTATGGTTCTATGCATCTATAGGATGTCATCCTGCTGACCTCTTACTGGAGATGGAGGACAGGGTGGAGAGGAGGGGATAGGAGATTGTTAGGAGGATATGACATTACAGAATGGAGGGGAAGAGTGTGCTATCAGCAGGCAGGGAGAGCAGTGGGAGCTGCACATAAGCGGGCAGGCAAATTTATATGGGCATGTACATTTTCACTCAATCATAATAATAGACAACACAAATGAAACTTCCTATCTGTTCCGGGAGTTACTTCCCACAAACTCCTTCCTCTGGGCCTCCCAAGAGCCCTGTGAGGTGGGCTTTATCTTCACCTCCATTTCCACAAGAGAAACTGAGGTACAGGGAGGTGAATGCAGAACCAGGACCTGAGCCACGTGTTCAGACACCAGGCTCGTGTTTCCTCCCACAGGACTCTGCACTCTGCGGGGCTGGGACCCAGGCCTTACCCAGTCCACAATCAGGATCTTGCTGGCCTTGCCCTGTTGCTGCAGCTGCCGGCAGGCTATGGCCACTGAGTTGAAGAAGCAGAAGCCCCTGAAAGGAAAAGAAAGAGGTCTTGCCAGCCCATTCCCTCCCCATGCCCTCATCTCTCCAACTCCAGAAGAAAGCTCAGGGGAAGGAGGAAGAATGTCCCAAGAGGAAGTCACCAGAGCCTGTCACCCACTGCAGTCAACCCAGGCCAACTCCTGCCCCACTGGCCCTTTCCCAGGCCTTACATGGCTGTGGAACGGTCTGCATGGTGTCCTGGAGGCCGAACCACAGCGAAACCATTCTGGAAACAGAAAGAACAATTGTCAAGCAGCTGACCTCTGACCCCCATTAGTGTGAATCTGCCTCCACCCCATCACCTCCCCTGAGAAGAAGCAATGGCTCCTGGCATGTCTGATTGTGCCCAGGCTGGATCTAAAATGCCCACTGCCCAGCCCTGCTCCTCGCATGGTTCCAACCTCCCATTCGGGCTGGGCACACACAGAGAACCAGCGGTGGCCTGTCTGGCTGCTAACACCCAGTAACAACAACAGCTGCTGTTTATTGAGCATGAACCATGTGCCTGTGCTAAGCACTTGTTAAAGGCTGGGTTTCCTCTTCACCGCAGCTTCATGAGAGAAACATGACTTAACTCTCACATCTTCAAGAGGTACAGTAAACACTTAGCATGATCTCTGGCTTTAGGTGAGGAGAAATCTAAGGCTTTGGGAGGTTGAAGGAGCTTCTCTGAAGTCACTCAGTTGTAAATACTGGAGCAGGCTTGTAAAACTAGGGCTGTGCTCTCTTCATAATTAAACTTTGTTGTTGAAAATATACACAGTAGAACATATACACCAGCTCAACAATTTCTACATGTACAGTTCAGTGACATCGATTATATTTTTCAAGTTGTACAACCATTCTCACCCTCCTTTTCTGAATTGTTTCTCCCCCCCCGATATAACCTCACTGTGCCCACAGCTTCCTACCTAAACCCGTCCAGCCACAGCCAGGGCTGTGCTCTTCACTGCCCAGCTCTACCAGGGGACATGCTGTTTAGAACGCTCTGGCCACTTTGGGCTGCAAGTTTCTACACAATGGGCTACTGACAGTAGACCTCTGGACAAGCCCCTGAAAGGTGTCCAGCACAGAGCAAACTAACACAGGCACCAACCCAATCAGCCCTGGGAAGAGCTAGCTAACCAGCGTCTGAAGTCCAGAGGAGGTCTATACTTGTCTGCAGTCCTCGATGATCATGACCTTGAATCTTTTAGAGACCAAGGGTCCAGGGTCACTGAGGCTTGTCTCCTCACCAAGACACATGAGCCTAGGGTTCAAATCTCACCCTGGTCCAAAAGCCCTCAATTTCTTTTCCAAAGCTCTCAGTCACATCCAAGAGGAAAGCGAGTTTTGGCCACAGGCAGCCTTGCCTGGGGTTTGGGGCCTGGCCTTACCCGCTGACCTGTCCTCCGTAGGTTGCCCGCCTCCACCCAACCTCCTACCTTCAGCTCACGGGAAGCCACTTTGAAGGCGAGGTCTGTGACGCTGCCTGCGGCCCAGCGGGCTGCATTGGAGGAATGCAGCTCATTCCAGATGGTGTCAGTGTCCACCTGTGGGGCCAGAGTCAGAGCCCGCATCATTCAGGGCCTCCCACAGGTGCCAGGGCCCATGGGGCAGTGCCCACCCTATGGCCAGGACCCCAGGGGCAGGGAGCTGGGCAGACAGTGCTGCCTCCCCAGTGCCCCACCGCCCCAAGGCAAGGCCTCCTGTGTCCCCCAGTCCCAGCATGGCTTCTTCCCAGCCTCAGTCCCAGCACCAGCCCGTATCTGGCCAGCACTCTGCCGGCAGCATCACACCTGCCTCCCCGCTCAGGGGGAGGGGGCATGGCGTTACCTGGGCGGGACTTGGGGTTTGGGCCGGGAGGGGGTTTTAAGCCCCAGCTGACTCTGCTCAGGCCCTGCGGGATGGTCGGAGCTGGAGGGGCCGTCTGCACCACTGTCTTCCACTCAGGGCCCCTAGCCCAGGCTGGGAGGCCCCCCAAACCCAGTCCCTGGGCCTCAAGGCTAGGGAGGGGCCGGGGGGCATGGTGGGGAGATGGGGAGGGCGAGGCGGACCAAGAGAGGCGAGGAAGGCAGAGAAAGTCGCAAGAGGCTGGAGAAAGAGAGAGAGAGAGAGAAAGACAGAGAGGGAGAGGAGGGAGGAGAAAACAGAAGCAACAACAGTTGGAAAAATCAGAAAGTGGCAAGAAACGGGAAGCTGTGAATTGGGCACTGGCTAGCTCCCAAACGGCCCTCCCACCAGCTACAGCCCCCATTTTCCCTTCAGAGCCAGGCTCCATCCCCTGCCTCCACACCTTGTCAGGGACACCACTGCAAGGACCTTTTAGGCAAGGACAGCACTGCCAGTGGAGGCAAGAAGCCCCCCAAACAGAAGGAGGAGCAAGAAAGCAAAGCTGGGTGGTGAAGGGCTGTGTCCCTGGGCAGGACACTAGAAACACGATCACAGCCCCAGCAGACCAATGCTGAGGACCCCAGAAGCAACTGCTACTCGCCCTGGGCCTGCCAAAGCCATCTGGGCCATGTAGCGCAGCCACTGTCCAGGCACAGGGGTCTTACAAAGGCAGATGATCCCAGGCCCCAGGCTTGGCTCTGTTCTTAAGCCTCAAATTCACTTTCTCATTAAATATTTACAAGACACTTTCTAAGTGAAAGGCCCTGGGCTCCACACTCAGGAGACACTAATGGTCAAAGATACACTGTCCATAGAATCCCACACACCAGTAGGGCTTCCAGCCAGCAGTGTGCGTGGTAGGAAACTCCCTGGCCCGCCTAGTCTACAGAACCCTGAGAACAAGAAGGCAGGGGCTGGGCCTGGGGAACTGAAGGGCCGAGCTTGGAGAGCCCTTGGCAATGCCTACTCGGGACCCTTGGGCACACTTACCCCAACCCCACCACAGGGCAGCATCACAAACATCCGCTGTGCCAGGAGCCCTGTGGGGAGAGGCCAGCCGGCCGGCCATGTGAATGTGAGTCCACTTAGCCTCTGTCCTGGCAGGAGCTGAAGGCCCTGAGCAGACAGTGCTGCCTCCCCAGGGCCCTAGTGCCCCAGGGCCCTAATGCCCCAGGGCCCTAATGCCCCAAGGCAAGGAGAAACAGGGTAGGGCAAGGAGGAGGGAACTGCAGAGGGGACAGGGTAGGTCAAGGGAGGCAAGCAAATTGGAGGGCTGGATGACAGCACAGGGGCTGGAGCTGAGCCAGACCTTGGCTGGATCCGGGGAATACCAGGCAGCACTGGGCCTTACCTGCCAGCTTCCCGTTGTCCAGTTTCAGGCGGCTCAGGGGGTTGGTGCCGTACAGAAGCACGTGCCTCTCAGAGTGGACCAACTGCAGCTCCTCCAAGGAGGCCTTCCGGCCCCGGAGACACTGAGGAGGGGAGTGCCCACAAGCTCCCAAGACTGCTCATGCCCTTCCCATCTGTTACAACTGACCCCATGTGCCCTCTCATCTTGTGCTGGCTCCGCAGCCCCCACCCCTTCCTCTCTCTTCTGACTATATCACTACATCACTCTCTTCAGACTGCTGCCCGCCTGTCCCTTCACCTCACAGTCTCCAGAGCCCCCATCCCTTCCCCTCCATCAGTCTCCTCTGACTCTGCAGCCCACCTGCCCCCTCACCTCACACTGGCTCCGGAGCCCGCGCTCCTGCAGGCGGGACCAGATGCTCTGGATGCGGCCGGCATGCTCCGGGTGCCTGCTGTTGTCCCCACAGGAGCACTGGTGCTTCAGCATTACCGAGTCATAGAACAGCCCTGCCGGGAGAGGGGTCTCAGCCCACCTGGCTGTTGGTTATGGACAGAGAGCTGCCAGCACCTCCACAGCCAACATCCACATGAAGTCACGCACAGCAGATCGCCCTCATACCACACAATCCTCCTGCACACCCCATCCTCATTCACTGCCACAGATCACTCCCATGTACGCACACACACAGCCCCAGTACTGACCCAGGGAGCCTCAGACAACGTCATGCACACACCAGCCAACAGGAGTCACACAGTACACCTTCCTAACACAGTAACACTCTGCGTGGGGTCCAATGTATCTAGGCTGCCCTCAAGTGCTCAGAATGAAACCAAGTGAGGCCTAACATCAGGGGTCTCCCTTACAGAGGCCACCTGAAGCAACAAGAGGAGAAAGAACTTCTAGGAAACCCCGAAAGTGGGAGCTTACATTTCCCACAATGATGCTGGGCCATGTGGTAAGGCAAAGGTAGTTTTCAGGCAGTGTCCAGTAGGGAGACACCACTACCTGGAAGCTGCTGAGCACAGCTGGGGAAAGTCAGTGCTCTGACCTTTACGGGTGTGTGGGAATACTGTCATGACATCACAGGATGCTAAGAACCTTCAAGATGCTCAGACCATGTGACCCAGAAGTGCCACTCCTTAAAACCCATCTTGAGAAAATAATCCCAATGAAGACCCACTCATGTGTAAGGGGGTTAACATCAGGAGCAATCTAAGTATCCAACTAACGAGAAGTGCTTAGGTAAAAATAAAGTACTTCATGAAGTATTTGGAAACTCACATTTTTGAGGACTAATGATGTCAAGAATCCACATATGCACATTGTGTCAAATGTAGCTATATGGATTTGGCATTTGTACATAGGCTGGAGAAAAGAGTGGACTGAAATACAGCAAGATTTAAGACAAGTTACCTCTGGGTAGTGGGTACCAGTTGACGATTTTTATTCTTACATTTCTCTGTATTCTTCAGTATCTCTATTATATTTCTGAACTATTTTTACAATCAATATAATTTTAAAGCACTGAACTAGCTGTTATTGTGGTTGTATTGAACTGTGGTATTGGAGAAGAATACCAAATATACCATGGACTGCCAAAAGAATGTACTACTGCAGCGCCCCTTGGAAGCAAGGATGGAGAGACTATGTCTTACATACTTTGGACATGTTGTCAGGAAGGATCAATCCCTGGAGAAGAGCATCATGGTTGGTACAGAATAGGGTCAATGAAACACAGGAAGACCCTCAACGAGATGGACTGACACAGTGGCTGCAGCCATGGGCTCAGGTGTGAACACAGCTGTGGGCATGCCACATGTCAGTGCAGTGTTTTGTTCTGTTATACATCGGGTCACTATGAGTTGATACTGACTCACTCAGTGGCACCTAACACCACCACCACCAACAACAAACTAGTTGCCAAGAGATCCAGATTTCCTGGCCCGGTCATCACACTGCTATTGGACCACAAGCTAGTCACCTTCAATTTCCTGAGCCTCCATCTCTTTATCTGCAAAAGGAGAATAATCACCTACCCCACCTCCTTCACAGGATGTTGTGTGGATTGAACATGGCCAAAAAAGCACTTTATGAATGCCCGGAGCAACACCATGACAAACATACTGCCTCATGTCCCCAGCCCTTCCCTCTAACCCTGGTCTTACCTGTGGTTAAGGGCAGGGTCCTGGCAGGGGTCTCTGAGCTGGGAAGAATATGGGCCTGGTTAGCGGGCTCTGACACCGGCAGTGAGGCAGGTGCGGCTGGGGAAGACTGAGTCCTGGACAGAGGCCGGTGACCGCCCTGGGCCAGGTGAAGCAGTACGGAGTCCCCTGAGCATCCCCGGGGCAGCCGTTCCACCAGTCGCTGCTGCTGCTGCTCCCAGAGGTACACCTGAGAGAAGAGGGAGCCTTAGCTGCTGCTGTCTGGGGATCCTGCTCTATCAGCTTCTGCCTACCGCTCTGACCACCTCCAAGAAGATCCCCCTTTCTGGTGAGATTCCACAACATCCTGCCTCCCTGTCAGGCTCTGCCTTTGACTCCAAGCCACCTGCCCCACCAACTCCCAAAGGCCTGAATGGCAGACCGACCACACCAGTCCACTGGAGCTACCCGGGCCCACGTAAGGAACTTGAGGTCTAGTGAGATCAGGAGTTGATCTCCAAGGACTATAACTGCCCAAGAACACGGGGACCTGCATGACCTGCTACCTGGGTACAGACTATTGTGACAGCTGGACTCATGCAGTGAGAGCACCAGAGGGTCGAAGTACTTGAGCCTGGCTCTGTCCAACTCGTGCCCTAGCCACCTTCCTGGGGTTGGGACACCAATCACAGGGGAGAAGTATTAGGGCAGGAGTGTGTACGCTTCCAGGAAAGGCCAGTCTCACTGCTGGAAAAGGGACATGGATTTGCCCTGAGACTGGCAGGCTGCTGGAGCACATGTGTATGTGTGCATGTGTTTATGTATACATGTTTGTGTGTATGCATGTGCACGGGCAAGTGTGTGCACGCACGCTGGTGTAGATGCAGCATGCAAGGGTCTGTGTCAGGCAACCACAGGCCCCGGAGCCGTCCCTGCACTGATTTCACACCCCCCGACCTTCCGTCTTTATCCCAGGCCCCACTGTCCCTTAACTGCATGCTCTAAAGGGCACAGGAGCCCTCCGTACCTGCTGGTGCTGCTGATGAGGGAAGGGGCCTCTGGCCTCCAGCTGTCCATGGCTCGACTTCCTGTGTTCCAGGCTGTCGTCCCCTACCAGCCCCACACCCCCACCATCTGTCTCTAGGTCCTCAGCCGATGGTATCTGCCGTAGTCGCGGTTTCTCACTCGGCTTGGCTGTCCTCTAAGGAAGGGAGATGCCTGGGCTGAGCAGCCACACTGGAGTGAGGGGTGCAGGATGAGAGGTAGCAGGCTTGGCTAGGTGGCCACATGTCTTGCTAGGATTCCAGCTTTGACCCCAGAGCCACACTCTCTCTCTTGTCCTCCAGGGCCCTGCCTCCCTAAGCCCACCTCCATCTCTCATCTGCCAGAAGCCCAAATTAAGCACCCCCTCACCAACTCCCCTACCCAGTTTCCCTCACCTTGATCAGCTGGCCGTGAGGTTTGAGCCGATCCAGGCGGGGCTGCAAGGAGCCCAGTGGTGGGGGGGCAGTGGTGCTGGGGGGCAGGGGCTCTGAGCGGGTCCGGCTCAGTGGCCGGTGGAGGCCTGACCCAGAGAGCTGCTCGGTGGTCAGTAGGGACTGGGCCAAGTGGAAAGGCAGAGGCCCAAGCCCAGGCACTGGAAAGAATGGGGCGGGGGCATAAGGAGAGAGCCATGGGAGGCAGCAAAGGAAGCAAGGGGGCAGGGGGAGAAGTGACAAAGCAGGGGAGGCACTCAGGAGGGCCGGGAGCTGGAGAACAGGCAGGACAGGCCCCGCCCCAAGCTCCGCCCTCAGCGGGACACAAGGGCCCAGCCCCTTCACCAGAGAGCGGGGACACTCACCAGTCAGCAGGGGGGCATGAGAGACTGAGGGGTCCAGGACAAGAATGGGTTGCAGGTGAGAAGGCAAGGTGCCCCCAACTTCCGGGTCCAGGCCAGTGGGCAGGAAGAGGGGAGCATGGGGGCTCCCCAGGACTGGCCCCCGTGGGCCGAGAGTTGGATGAGTCCTGCGCTCCCCATCAGCCTGGGCAAGAGGTGAGAAGCCATCACAGGGAGGACAGTACAGAGAGGAGACAAGCAGTGAATAGGGGCAGATGGTGGGGAAGGGGGTGAGCTCGGAGGGAAGAAGCTGTGGGAGCCTGGAGTGGGGGGGGGCACCCCGGCCACTCACCCTGGCAGGGGCGGGCAGCCCCAGCGTGATTGCGGGCAGCAAGGACACTGACGGCAAGGCGAATGGAGCCAGAGAGGTCTCCTGCAGCCGCAGCCACTGGGCCAAGAGCGCCTGCCATGGGGAGCAGGTCGAGTGGTCACTGCTCCCAGGCTGCCACCCTTGGGCATGCCTTCCCAGAACTCCCAGAGGCTTAAGTGGGAGGTGCAAAGCAGAGAGGAACCTCTTACCTACCCTACAGAACCTAAACCGTGTGAGGCCTTACCTCAGAGCCCAGGACAGGGTTGGGACCATGCTCACTGTCGTTGGGGGAGCTGCACCCTGACGCAGGCGTGCTGCTGCTACTAGGGGATGAGTCTGCAGATTAGGGAGAGGGGGATATGCAATCAAGAGGCTAGAGGCAGCCCCCCTGGTCCCAGGCCCCCGGGAACAAGCCCCCTGCCCTTATGAGTGGCCTCTGCTTCCTGCTTGCCTCACAGGCTAAGCAGCAAGAAAGCAGGCTCCCACTAGCCTACACTGTGTCTTCGGACAATTTTTGTAAAGATGCCCCTTCTCCAAGACAGTCGTCAGCTTAGTCATAGAGCAAGGTTATGTTTTAGCCCTAGCTGGCTCCCCGGCCAGGAACGAAATCTGTGTAGGGCACACCCTGTATAACCTCACACTGCGCCCTGAGGAAGTGACCGCTGTCTGGGTGTAGAGAGACTGGACCCAAAGGGCGAGACCACCCAGCTTTGAGGATGTCACCCCTGCCTGCCCTGCGGGCGCTCACCCCCAAGGGTCTCGGCTGGCCGCCTCCGCAGACTGGGCGGTGCACTCTCCTTGCGCAGCAGCGGGTTCTTCCTCCGCTCCAGGGACTTCTTGGGCTTGTAACGCAGCTTCAGGTTGGGCTCAGAGACTGCAGGGAGCACCAGCATTACTCAGGCCCTGCCTTCTCTTTTCCTCTGCCCTTTAGCCCCTCACACCAGCCAC
Source organism: Heterohyrax brucei (assembly GCA_028571685.1). Lineage (NCBI taxonomy): Eukaryota > Metazoa > Chordata > Mammalia > Hyracoidea > Procaviidae > Heterohyrax > Heterohyrax brucei. The sequence goes on from CM053142.1 coordinate 107,458,219, forward strand.
TTCTGGGTTAAGGCAAGAGAAGGCAGAAGGGACAGAAAACCACAGCATGCTGGCCTTTCCCAGGCCTAGCCCAACCCTGCACCCCTCCACGTGACTGACCTACTGTCCAAGGCCCTTTCCCGCAGCACCCACCTGTCTACCCTACTCACCTGTCTTACGCAGGGGGAAATGCTCTGGGGGGTCACTGGGCAGGCTTGGAACAGGAGGCAGAAAACTGCTGAGCATGGTGCGGGTGGCTCTTTCTGTCTCTAAGGACTCGAGAGTTCTGTGAAGCAAGGGCCAAGGCTGTTGCTTCATAGGGCGGGAAGCCCACAGGCCTGCAGCCACCTCTTTCTGTACAGGCACATTCAGAACTGTTGCACCCATTTCAGTCCAGGGCCCCTTCCTGAGCCTGGGCCCTGGGGACCTGCCTCCATGGCCACCTTCTCTACTGGGGAGTAGGGGAGGTAGGGGTGTGAAGTGCAGAGTACAGGGCTAGGAGCTTGGAGCCAGCAGGAATGGCGCCATCCCAGGGAAAGCACCGGGCCACCCACCACTCCCAGCAGCGCAATACAAAAATTTCTGATCAAAGCACAGAGGCCAGAGAATCAGGGAGCCAAAGCGAGGAGCTAGACATGGTGGGAACTCCATTCCTTCCACAAACTGGAAACCACTCTAGAAACCAAGATATATGTCCTGGTTTCTAGAGAGAAGGGACTCATGAAAAAAGAAGGCCAATGTGTGTGTGTGAGAAACGTTTAGGACATGAGCATCTGGGAAGGCGATGGGGCATGTATGTGTGTGCTCCCAGGTATCCACAAGGAGAAAGGTGCATGGTGGGGACATGAGGGATAGCAGAGAAGAGGGGGTACCTGTAAGGAATGCTGGGGCTGCTGGGATGGACTGTTCTCTCTAGGGCTGCCTGCTGTTTCTTCAGAATCACTTCCGCTAGCTTCTGCTTAACAACACTGCTGGCTATGGCACCTGCAGGGAAGAAGAATCACCATGGGTTGGGAGGGTAGGTAGACTTGCTACCTGGCACATTCTCTACCCATTGTCCTGTCCACACCCCTGCACGAGGTGTCCCAGGGACTCCACATGCAGGAGCCAAGCTGGAAGTGCCATCCCTCCTATGAAGCTCCCATCTACATTCACAAGCAGAGCCCTCAGAGGAAGACCTGATGGCCAGCACAATGTGACCCTCCTGCCCCCTGTGTGCCCCCATGCACACAGCCACCATCCTTACTCCGCTTGCTCTTGTCCTTATTGAGAAGCTGCCGCAGCTCTTGCTCCTGCTGCCCCACCTGCAACTCAGGCATCTGCATGTCCATTGATAGCTGTGGACAGAACCGGCAGCCCCAGAAGGGGCATGGAGTTGAGAGGCTGAGACTAGGGTCCGTAAGAGCTGCAGGGAGGGGCAGGGGCTGGGACAGTGTACAGAGAGTCTGTCTATACCCTCAGGGGCTCCACTGAGCGCTGTTGATGCTGCTGCTGCTGCTGCTGCTGCTGCTGCTGCTGCTGCTGCCGCTGTTGCTGCTGCTGCTGCTGCTGCTGCTGCTGCTGCTGCTGTTGCTGCAGGCCCGCTAGGAAGAAGTGATGGTGCAGGCGCTGCGAGTGCTGCAGGGCCAGCAGCGTGGGCTCCGGGGTGGGCTCCACCGGGGGCCGCTGGCCCACTCGCAGATCCATGGGCTGAGGCTGAGGGCCTGGCGTGTCTGCACGAGGCGTGGGGCGACCTGTAGATAGATAGGGCAGGTCTGCCAAAAAGTCTGTGTGCAGGGTGCATAGCTGCAGCCTAAGCTGCCCCCTCAGACTCAGCAATGGCAAGATAGCCTCACAGAACCTTCTCATTTAACACAGGGCTTAGAAATGGTTTGTTCCTGTTCTAACTCCTGTTGAGAACTTTACGTCTACCTCAGTTCTACTGAGTCAGAATCCACAGTTTAACAAGAGCCCCAGGCAATTCTTAAATATGATAAATTTCAAGACCTACTGTTCTACTAGTGGAAATCCTAGTGGCATGGTGGTTAAGTGTTACAGCTACTAACCCAAAGATCAGCAGTTTGAATCTGCCAGACACTCCTTGGAAACTCCAGGGGGCAGTTCTACTTTATCCTATAGGGTCACCGTGAATCGGAATCGGCTTGACGGCAGGGGGTTGGTGTTGGTTTGGGGTTCTGCTAGTGCTAATCAAAATGTCGGCAGTTCAAATTTGCCAGGTGCTCGTTGGAAACTCTACAGTGCAGTTTCATTCTGTCCTATAGGGTCACCAGGAGTTGGAATAGACTGGACAGCAGTAGATCAGCGGTTCTTAGAACTGGTCCCTAACCAGCAGCATTAGCGTCACCCGGGAACCTGTCAGAAATGCAAATTCTTAGTAGAGGTTCAAACCGAACCTAACCAGTTCAGGCCCCATTTAATCCCAAGGCTGATCCCGCAAAGGCATTCTTACTAATTCCATCTTACCCATGAGAAAGGAGTCATGTGGACAGCACACAGCTACAGTTTGTCCCTGGTGCTGCTGAAATTCAGTCTCCAGACTCTGTGCATAGTGCTTCCCCACTTAAATTCACTGCCTCCCAGGCCTGGAGCTGAGGGCTTCATCTTGCTTAGGGATTTATTCGGTGATGGGCTATGATGCCCCTGTGTTCGCTCTAGGCCCTGCCCTCCCCCATCTCCCTGCCCCTGGGATGGGAGGATTCAGCTCAGCTGCCTCTGATGAGCTGGGCTCAAAGGCAGCCGCTGGCAGGCTCAGTCCTACCTAGTTCCATCTCCAACCTTTAACAGCCCCTCACAGAGTTGCCATATTCTATTCTGGGTCGTGGGATAAAGAAGTGATGCCTTAAACCTACAGTCATCCTGGCCTGCAACCCTGGGCACACTGAGCCCTGCTTGTAGGGCACAGCCCTATTTCCTCAGCTCACTGGGCCCACAAAGGCATGGAGTCTGCTTGCCAGCTCTGGGCCTGGCTGGTGAACACGGCAGGCTCAGCTGCCCCTTCTCAAGTGTCTGCAGCACCCATGCCAGGCACACCCTGCCAACACCAAGGGTGCAAGGGCTATTTATAACTGTCTGTCAGAGCAGGTTCTGTGCCTGTGCACTCCACCGGGCCAGGCTGCGCTGAGCAGGCAGAGACGTGTGAGATGCTCAGAGGTGGCGCCACTACAGAGTGGTGTCCTAGAGGAGAAAAGTAAGGACGCAAGCCAGCTGCCCGCTGACAAGGAAGGCCCAAGAGGGGACCAGAGAGGCTGGCTTCAGCACATTCAAAGCTAGGCATACCCTCTGGGCCTCCGTTGAGGAGATTTGGTGGAAAGGCATCAAGAAAGTGTGCTAGTCAGAGGGTCAGAAAGCATAGTATTCAGGCCTCACTGACCATCACTAATCACAACCTTAACACCAGGGCAGACGCGGAGGAGTGTCTACAAAAGCCTTTCACCTCACCCGCTTATATAACACTGCGGGCGCTAGTGAGGCTCAGAGGGGAAGGGCCTGTCCAAGGCCATTCAGCCAGGCAGGAGCATGGACACCAGTCCTGCTGAGGCCAGTGCTGTTTTCCCACTGACTCCCTTAATGCACTGTAGGCTTTCAGGAAGTCCCCGCCCATCAAGGGAGCTTCTCACTGGGCAAATGACCAGTGGCTTACAGCAGATCTTCTGGTAATGGCCTCCCACTCTAACATGAGATGGTCACAAGAGAACAGCCAAGCAAGGAAGTGCCTTCTACAACCCTCTGGAAGGATACTGGAGACTAAAGGGGATGGCTGTGCACCCAACGTGACCCCACAGAGAGGGTCAGCAGGTGGCACATGGCTGTGATGCCCCCACCCCTTATTTACGCACCCACCTAAGGAATCCAGTTTCTCATTCCGCTCAGTCTGGGCCTCTGACACCAACAAAACCCTGCCTCATGTTCCAGTGTCCTGACTTCCTGAAAGGACTCCCTGCTAATGTAAGAAGGAGCTCTATGGGATGCCAAGGCAGGGTCCCCAGACCTAAGGCCTGCACCTTGAGCTCTTCCTCAGCTGTGCCCCTTGCCCCTCACTGCTCAATAGTCTCCAGAGGGTAAGGCTGCTGAGAAGGTGGGGTAGGGAGGCTTTGCCCAGAACCCTGGGAGTGCCTCTCAGGGGCTGCACAATCTGCTCCAAAGCCAGCTTCTCTCCACTTGGTCTCCTGCCTAAGCCACTGGGCTGTCACTGGACCATATACATTCTGTCCTCTCAGCTTTTGCTCACACTGTCCCCTGCCTGTGCTGCCCTCACTCCTACATTGTAATTTTCTACTTCTCCCCTTTTTTCCAAGCCCAGCTAGAGCCTTCCCTTTCCCCCTGGACCCAGCCCAGCACCCAGGCTTCCTCTCCTGGACTTTAATCACACTGGCTATTCATGGCACTGTATGCCCCTCGTGAGCAGGGACCACAGCCGAGTTAAGCTCCACAGGACAGCGACTTGGTTTGTTCGTTGCTCATGATCTCCAGCACCTAGCACATGATACACATGTGATAAATACTGGTCAAATCAAAGCCCAATCTCTGTGTCTTGCAAAAAATGCCTGGGCCAGTACTCTGGCACACAAATATTAATGTTTCCTGAATTAATGGATGAATTCACCCATCAGTCATCCCTCAGTGGGCAGTGGCCACATACTTTCCATCACTTTCTCTCTATTCATGTGTCCTCTCTCCCCAACCTGCCTATAAGCTTTTGGGAAGCCAGCACTGATCAGGGGTCTGCCTGGCCTTCTGTTTGTCCATGCCATATGTAATTACTAGCCATCGGGCTGTGACCTGCACTGAGCAGACCCACAGGTAAGGAAGGGGCAGGCCTCCATCCAGCCCATGCCTAGCATCATGGGCATATCCTAGGTGAGAGCAGCACCAAAAAGCCCACTCCAATCCTTCCTCAGGCAGCCTTACAGGTAGAAAAAACATAGGCCAGCAAAGGAAGGAGGTGAAGAAGGGTGGGAGAACCAAGTTAAGGGGGGTCCTCCCCCACCCAAGGACCATAAGGCAACCTGCCCTCCTCCAGGGCTGCCAGGCCCACCTTGCAGGGCTGGTAGGAGGCCTGAATGAGTCAACACACTAGACCACGCCTGGCTCAGTGCCAGAGGTGAGGCAGAGGTCTGATTATAAATACCAGTTTCTGACTTTTCTTCCTGTTTCACTACACCCAATAAGGACCAGAGGATGCCCCATCTTTCCTCTTCCTGTCAAGATGCCCAGCACTGGGACTAGCCTGGGTCCAGAGCTGCCTCTCTTGTCCCCATTCCTCACCCCTTGTCCTGCTCTCTGGCCAATCAGCTAGCTACCTTGCTTCTCTAACTCCTCAGCTTCTCGCCTTTCTTGTGTCCTTTCCATGTCTCATCTTCCATTCTCCCACAGTCTACCTCACACCTGACTTACTTGTGCCAGAGGGACTGGGACAGTGGGTACCCGGGCTCACCTGGGTCCCATCTGAGATAGAGGACCAGTGGCATTAAGGGGCTGCAGGGAAGGCGGAGGGGAGAGGGAAGCAGACAGAGCCAGCCTCGCTAAGCTCACTGGCACTCTAGTGGGCTCCACTTCAGCCTGAGCTCCCCCAAAGTGGGGGCCTCTACTGGCTGCTAACCAAAAGAGAGGACTCCCCACCCCATTCCCTCTCAAACTTGCATGTTAGCTGAGAAGGATTCCCAGACTTCTCTTCTTCAGCCAACCTGCGGAGTAATTCAGATATTTCACCCAGGCCACAGCAGGAACCTAAGGAGGTCCTAGCTCAGGCCTCCCTGATAAGGACCATACAGTCTTCGATGGACGGCCAACTAGGCACCCACAGGATGAAGAAGCAAAATGAGGTGAGGTGGAACCAGGAGAGCATGGCAGACAAGTAGGCCCTAGAGATGCTAAGAGGGAAAAGGAAGGAGAAGCCTGGAGAAGAGGGAGCTGGGCCCTGGTAAGAGGCTCCACAGGTGGGTGTAGAATGGCCAAAGAATGAGAGCGGCTCCCACAGGAGGGAAGACACTAGGATGCTGGTTGGAGGTCAAGTCAGATCTGCTGGAAGTCGTGAAGTAGTAGCTTGGAACACACAGGATGAGGACCCCAAATGAGGGCCTCTTTCCCCTACTGCCCATTCTGTGTCTTGCTGTCTTTGTTTCCCCTGAAAAAGAGACCCATTCAAGCCTCTTTCTCAGATTGTCTGAAATAGAATGTTTTCCTTTTTAGAAATGGCCACCTTTCTTGGGCTCCTAAGCCTCCGATTCCATCCCCTTGTAAGCCCACAAAGCCCTAAAGTATGGACTCCAAGTTGACCAGCAGCAGAGTAACCCCAGAGGTGAGTCCTAAGGCCTCCCGTCCAAGGTGGACAACATCTCTTCCTACTGTCCCAGCTCAGGGGAGAAGAAGCCAGGAGACTCACAGAAAGACCCCTTTTAGCCAGACTTGGGGCAGAAGGGATATTTTCTGAAGGACAACAAGCTGGTGCCGCTTTTTTAGGTCTGGGTTTCAGGGACAACCACAGTTCCTCTTCCCAAAGTTGAGAAAGGAGAACTCCCTGCAGGCAGACGTGCACTGGGGGAGGGTGCAACTCTAGGCCCAGGGAGACTCCACTGAGACACTCTAGCGCCCCATGCTTCCATGACACAGCTTGGTAGGGAAATGTCACTTCCCCCCTTTAAATTCTGCTCATCCTATGGGGTCCAGCCCAAGCCCATCTCCTTGTGACACTCATTCTGATCTCTCCTAGTAGCGTTTACTCTGTATCCAACATCTAGACACTTCATTCATCAGTCCTCATGTTTCATTGGTCAGCCACGCACACCTGTACAAGACACCTTGCTGGGCACATAACATGCTCTGTTTGCAACTGGTGGACTGAACACAATGATTTTCTCCTAGCCACCTGCCGAGGACATGGCACAGAATATTTCTTAGCTGGCCCTTTGAATTTTGTGAGCCCCAAGTGAGCTTACTCACACCGGAGACGGACTGTCCTCCCCAGGACATGGTTAAGTAACACCCTAGCAGGCTTTCACACAGCCTCCTCTGTTTCCTGCAGGACCTGATCCCCTAAGAGAGGTCTCTTTCTGAACTGGGCTCCAGGGCTTCCCTCAGAGATTTCTGTCGAGCCTCCAGGCCCAGCCTTGGTCTTCTGCCTGGTGGGGCCAGCCTGAGGACTGCTCAGTAGCACCCACAACTGAGCCAGGTTCTCTACACCTTGCCCTGCTTGGTAACCAGATTCTGGACACCATGCACTCTCCGGATGGGAAAAAATTCAACAGCCCTGAACTCTAGCGTTTATTACCAGACTGAGAGCAGGTACTTTTGTAATGATGATGATCTAGGATATAAACTCTGTTCAGAAAAGCCATGTGTGTGCATGTGTGCATGTCTGCGTGCTGGCAACAAGGGCTGATTCCAAAAGCAATTCCTGGAAAAAAACTTGGCTCCCCCTCCTCCCTCCCTCTGTCTGTTCTGAGTTCAGAAGAGCCCAGAGTCATAAAGATAAGACCTGCTAAACAGATCTCCTTGTACCCCAGAGGAAATCAACAAGCCCCAGCAAGGAAAGGCTCTGAAGGCCCCCATCAGTGGCTGAACTGCAACCACAATGTGGACACACTGTACCTGAGTTCCAACTTGAGTTTGAGGACCCTCTCCTCATCAGCCCTTACTGCCCCTTCCAGAGTGCCATGAGCCCTTATTTGGTGTTCAAGTGAAACAATAAGAGGGTAGGATTACATGGACCTGAGGGACTGAGAACACTGCTTCCAGAACTTCCCCATATTGTTCACAATCTTGGCTCTATACTGCTAATTACTCAGATTTATCCAGAACCCGGAGGCTGCAAGCTGGCTGAGAACTCCATGAAGTCAGGCAGGCTGCAGCTGTTATGGAAGTGAAGGTGCACAGCATAAGGAACACAGGCTTGGAGGTCAGATGGACCGAAGTGCAGACCCTGACTCCTTCAGTGGTTGGGGGGAGAGCCAAAGCCCTTTTAGCCTGGTTGAGCCTTGGCTGCTTCAGCTCTAATAAGGGGATAAGAATCTCTCCTCCGAGAAGCTTACCTCAGATTAGCAATGCTGTGCATGAAGCACTCGGCACACGACTGGCACACCCTCACGGTAGTGGCTATTACTGTTGGTCTCCTGACTTGGTCTGCAGGCTCCCTTCTGGCACAGACATTCCAGTGTCTGGTCCCAGCTACGCACTGCATCCTCTCTTGTACTCTTCCACAGTCCGTTTTCCCCGATGCATTCCCCTGCCCGTCTCTCATCTCCCGCCTCTCTCAGCTAGACTCTCTCCCCTGCCACCTGTGCTCTTGTAAGTTAACACTACTATGTGCCAAGAGTTGTTCCAAGTGTCTTATGTTTGTTAACTTACTTAACCCGTGTGACAGCCTTATAAGGCAGTTATTAGTTTTATCCCCATCATAAAGACCAAGAGACTAAGGCCCAACCATATTAAATAACTTGTGTGAGGTGACATAACAAGGAAGTGGCTGAGCTGGCACTTGAGCCCAGGCACTCAGGCTTTAGAATCCAGGCTTTCCACTCATGCACTCCACTCTTCCTCCCCCAGCACTTCACCCACCACAGGCCAGTGGTACAAGGCAAATGCAGGACCTAGAGGGGCATGGGAAGCGTGCCAAATCACAGAGCCCCACAGAGGCCTGTGCCAGTGGCAAACCTCAGCCCACTGCAGGTGAGAGGGCAGAAGTGACCTATGTCAGCTTTGAGCCTTGTAAAGACAACCCGGAAGAATCACAGCACAGCTGACTTCATGGAAACCAGGCAATAATTTGGGACTGCATGTCCCCTGCCTGCTTCCAACAAGGGGCTGGTTATAGGCTGGGGTCTTAAAGATCAGCTTCATTCTCTCACCTCTTGGGTACCTGTCAGGGATTGAACTGTGTCCCCCCAAAACTGTATGTAGCCCTGTGGCTGGGCCTTGATTCCCTGTATTCTATGACTGTCCTTCCATTTTGTGAATTTCCTATGCTGCATGTTAGAGGATTAGGGTGGAACTGTAAATCCCTTCCTAAAATCACCTCCCTGCTCCACTGTAAAGGCTTGCACCACCCTTTATGCTTTCATCCAACAAGAGATAAAATGAAAGGGAAGCCAGCAGAGAATTGGGAACCTCACACCATCAAGAAAGCAGCATCAGGAGCAGAGGGTATCCTTCAGACCTGAGGTTCCTGTGCCAAGATGCTCCCTGTACAAAGACTGATGCAACACGAGGACTTTCCTCCAGAACCAACAGAGGGAAAGCCTGAATTCGGACTTGTAGCCTACCAGATTGTGTGAGAATAAACTCTCCTTTGTTAAAGCCATCCCTGTGGTATTTCTGTTGGAGGAGCACTAGCTGACTAAAACAGTGCCCTACCATATCCTGCTCTAGATGCTCTCCAGGTCCCCCTGAGGCTCTCTTATTATCCCAAAGCAAGCCGCAGGCAGTGGGCCCAGCTGCCCATCAGGGCAGGGCTGTGGTCCTCACAAGCGGGGACGAAGTGAGGATACCGTGGCCAAATGAAGGCCAGACAACTGAGAAGCTCCGTGGCCTCAGCAGCTGCGCACCAGGCAGAAGACTAGAGGGACGGGTGGCCACAGGCTGGCCCTCCTGCCTCCGCTGTGAGCATGGCCCTGCCAGGCCACCTCTGGGCCACTGGGGCCCGTGGCAGCTATTTTTAGTTCTTGACACCTGGGTATTTTGCAGCCGCAGGATATCCGGTTTGGAGTCTCTTTCTGGGAATCCCACACGCGGCTGTTGTAAACAGCCCCACACCGCGGTGGCCTGAGCTGGGAGCCTATGCCCCTCCTTTCTGCTGTTTGAGATGAATCAAACAGGAAGCAGCCGTAACTATGGCAACAGCAGCTCGAGCTCCCTGGGGGTGGGAAAGTGTCCTTTCTGGCCCATGCCCCCCCTCCCCAGGCCCCCCATTCCACCCGGTGGCCTCTCCTCACAGGTGGAGACATGGCTGGATCCTGAGGTAGAGCGTGCTGGAGCCACAGAGCCCGGCTATTCTCTCGTAGTGAGAAACAAGGGTTCTCCAAATCCTGGTTGCCTCCTATGGTCACCCAGACTGTCACTCAACCTCCCCTGCCCGTCTTTCGTGAACAGGGGCACAGCTAGTTCCTCGGGGTGGCAGGCCTAGAGCCAGCATCCACTTCCTGTCACCCTCAGCCTTCTCCTTACAGTATGGCCTGTTTCTGCATTGCCCTGCCTGCTGACAGGATTCCTGAATCGCAGGCTCCCCTAGCCAAACTATCTCATCTAGGACTGCCCCAGGGTTTCTCAGGTTCTGAAAGCCCCCAAAAGCAGAAGTTCCATGCTTGCCCTTGCTCCAGTATCTCCCATGCCTGAGATAGGAAGTTCATTGTGATATCTAACCTCCATCTTTCCTAACATCAGCAAAACCTCATGAGCAGTCAAGACTTGAGGGCCATCTGTAATACAGGCATACGAATTTGTCACAAGAATCTGCCTTTGTGTCTCCCTCTCTTGTCTCTTGTCTCTTAGGCCAGCAGTTCCCTCTAAGCCAGCTTCAGCAGGTCTTTCTCAAGGGCCAGTGCTTGCCCCAACAGGAAGCAAGGTCACCACCCAGGACTGCCTCTCAGAACGCCTCCTTCTCCCCTCTGAGGTTTCACACTCATTCCTCGCTCCCTGTCTTTCCCTCAACTGCGGAGCTCTTCTCGGCCAGACCCCTGCTTCCCTGGGCATCCCATTCCCGCTGGCTCACTGGCTCTCCCAGCTGCACAGGAAGCTAGAGACGTGTTTCCCTCAGCTACTCTCACCTGTGCCACCAAGGCCACTCAGCCCACTCCCAGGACGGCCAGGGAGACGCCTAACTTATCCTCACCACCATCATCCATGTACTGAGAGCTAACTCCACGTTGGCTATTGGGCTAAAGCACTCTATGGCCTCACTTAGTCCTGAAGCTGCTGGTGGTGTTAGGTACCCTTGAGTCGGTTCTGGCTTATAGTGACCCTGGGTGTGAGAGAATGAAACACCATCTGGGCCTGAGCCATCCTCACAACCATTGTGTCTGTCTTGCTGAGGGTCTTCCTCTCTTTCACTGAACTCTCTAGTTTTCCATATAGCAGTTTTTGGGGTTCTGTGTTTTTTTGTTTGTTTTACCACATTACAAAACAAACATTTTAAGAAACCCTCTAGTTTCCCATAGAAAACAAACCAACCCACTGCCATCAGGTCACTTCTGACTCATCAGGACCCTCAAGTTCCCCATACAGAGGTGTTTTTGGGTTTGTTTGCTTGTTTTAATTGTTATGTGGTAAAACGCATCAATCTTTTTCGTTATGACCCTTAGGTTTTCTTTCCTGATCAGGATTTCTCATTCTGAATTTTTTAAGTAAATTTACCTGATTCTTTTAGCACGTGTACGGTATTGCTATATTTAAATCCAAACAGAATTTGCTTGGGTTCCCTTCTCATCCCCCAGCTCTCACAACAACGAGCCAGTGTCCCAACACCATTTGTTAGAGCCGTCTTTTCTCCCCATTGATTTTGTCAAAATGATCGACTCTTTCACTGAGTTTCTCAGGCTCTTGCCCTAACTTAAGGCTCCTTTTGGTTCTAACAGGACGGACTCCAACCCACCTGAAGACACAGAGACAACTTAAGAGTCATGGAGGGAACACTGGGGCCGGTTCTAAACTTCTGTACCATAGAGTAGGTGCTGTTAATGATCTCATTTTACATGCGAGGAAACAGAGGCTTAGAGAGATGAAGAAACTTGCTGAGGTCACACAGACCCTCAGTTTACCACCATGACACTGGTGCATACAAGCACCACCCTCTATTGGGTGGTGAGGTAAGGCCACCAAGAGGCATCAAGACAATGTGGTCCTAGAGGCCTGGGCATGACTCCCAGCCCAGCATGTTTCTACAGTGCATGCTGGCGCTTGCTGCTCTATCCAGAAACGTCAACAACAAAACATAAAGTTAGTAATCACTGCCTTGTGTCCCTCACATGTATTTTTGTCTCCAGGACAAAAAGTTGCTCTTTCATTTTCTATTTTCCCTGCTTCTTACATGTACACTTTACCATTCTACCGTATTTCTCTGCAGGCTGCCCCAGGCAGGGCATAACTCAACGAGCAACCTCACCAAGCCACTGTGGAGGATCCAGTGTGGTCTTTGAAGGCGCTCTGGAAACTATCAGGCCCTATGTAAGGCGGTTTGCATAATCAGAGCAAGTCACCCGACAAGTGGGTCCTCGGAGCAAACTCCCTTGGGGGGAGACGGTCTCTCTCACTCCAGGCTTCACATACCACACACTCATAGGTCTGGGGCAGCTGGAAGGGGAGGAGGTACCCACTAACACAGAGAGAGCACCCACCTTGACAGTAAGCTCCTGGGGACTAGGAACATAGCCAGACAGCCATCAGCACCCCTGACCTGGGGCAAGGGAAAGCAGAGGCCACTGTAGAGACTATAGCCTGTGCCGTGGCCTGTGGACGGGATAATCACTAAGAATCAACAAGGAGGCACTGCGGATATGAGTCCATAAATAGCAACAAGCTATGAATGCTGACACTCATGGATGCCATATTAATATTAATGACAGTTACTACCCCAGAGGTCCTCATCCCAGTCACGCCCTAAGGGCCTCATCCCAGTCACGTCCTAAGGTCCCTCTCCTTTGCCTGCTATTTTTGGAGGATGGCAGAGGTCTGTCGAGCAGACTCTCCAGGTGGCCTATTACCTTCTGCAGCCAGAGCTGCCCTAGACACTTGGTCGGCGGGGGCTTTCTGCAGGTAAACAAATCCAGTCAAGGTGCTGACACAGCCTTCAAGGAAGTTAGCCGCCAGATGCATGGTCCTGGATACTTATTTGACCAAACCAGCTGTGAAGAATAATTTCAGGCCAACTAGATATTAGTGAGGTTAAAATTTACTGTAATGGCAGGTGGACATCATTGACTCAAAAGACACAGTGATCTCATTTTGAGAAAAAGAACAACATTTAACTGTACACATGCAAACACAAAGATGCACACTGAGGTGTTAAGGTAATGGTCTCTGTATGAGGGGGCTGTGAGGATTTTAACTTTTGATTGTATGCACTGTCTGATTATGTACAACATATGTGAACTGCCTCTGTAACAGCAGAACATTATCCATCTGTATGAAGGAACCCAGGTGGTGCAAGCGGTTTGCACTGACCGTTAACCTACAGGTTGGCAGTTTGAACGCACCCAGCAGCAACACAGAAGGCCCTGGTGAACTACTTGCATAAAGATTACAGTCTCGCAAAACCTGTGGTGCATTTCTACATTACAACACATGGGATGATCATGACTTGGAACTGACTCGAAGGCAACAGGTTTGGTTTTTCCCATGTGTGTCTATGAGTGCACATGTACACAGACAAGATAGCACAACCTACGGAGAGTCAAGTCCAGGTGAGACCTCAGGTTTCATGTGAACTAGGTAGATCACAGGGCTTTCTTTCACTGATGCTGAATATTCTCGGAACCCTTCGCTGATGTTCCATGTCTGCCACGGCCTAGCATCCCTGGCTTCTCCTGAACCACGCAGAGGGCCCCGCACAAGGCTGGGCACCAAATCAGGACTTATTTAATAAATGTCTGTAGGCTGAATAATAATCATTTTCTGAAAGCAATGCCTCGTGGCTCTTCCAGGGCCCTGTACTGGGAATACTCACTGCTGACGTCACTGACCTTCCCGTCCCTTCTCTGCCTCATGTTCTTCTTAAGAGCTGCCAGGGAGGGGCTAAAACAAAGGTCACGTCAGCAGATGCTGGCAAGGGATCCCACATCAGGACCTTCAGGGGCAGTCCCATTCCAGACCCTCCCCAGGCTGATGTGGCTGCCTGTCCCCAGTGCCAGCTGGCTGCAAGGCCCATGGGTCCCTCCTCACCCTGCCTCTCTGGGTGAGGCTTGGGGACACTGAGTGAAAGAGAGAAGGAGGGGTCCACCCTGGGACTTCTGGCTCCAAACTCCTGTTTCAGGCCCTCTTGGGTGGAGAAATCTGGATCAGGCAATTTGGCCTGTTTTTTTTCTGTGAACTAGGGTTGGGCCCAGTTTCTGCTCCTTAATGTCTTTTAACATTCCCTATCCCTGACCTTCAAAAGTATGAACAATAACATTAATAATAATGATGAAAATTTAGCACGCACTGATTTCATGCCAGGTGTGGCACTTTACTAACATTATCTCCTTTCATCTTTATGGCAACTCTGTGATGGTGAAACTTTATTTTCACACTACTGATGAAGAAACTGAGGTTCAATTTGCCCAAGGGTGCACTTAGCTGTTTGTAGGAGAAACAGATTCTGCCAAGATCACCCCACTCCTCATTCTGTGCCCTGACAAGAGGGCTCTTCTGCCTGGCTTTGCAATGGGCAAAGTCTGGTTTCAGGTAATAATTAGCATCCGTAGGGATAGATGCCACAACCATTTAGTGCTGGTGGCCCTGGTGGCACAACCAATAAGCACTCACAGTGACACTATAGGTCCCAGTGGAACTGTCCCATGGGGTGGCCAAGGAGTAGCTGGTGGATTTGAACTGCTGACCTCTTAGTGAGCTGCTGAAGCTCATAACCACACTGCTACCAGGGCTTGGCAAAACATTTACATATGCATATATGAAAGTCCCCACTTTAAAGAACGTTAAGGCATAGAACCCTCAGCAGTCTTGCACGAGTTCCCACAGCTATGCGGTCCCAGGCCACCAATTCCCACACTTTTCCCCTATAATCACAAAATGCCTTTGGCCCAACTCAACAGGGCCTTAAAGGCCTAGAAGTGAGATTTCACATCCTTCCGTAGAACCTTCCTTCCAGGCTCTAGAAGGCCTGTGCTCATCCCTCGTCCGGTAGGGGTGGGGGTGGGGGTGCAGTGCCAGGCACCTCCTCAATGGCTCCACCAGTGACTCACCCCTGGGACTGGGGGAAACACAGCCGGTGCAGCCGGCAAACATTGCCCGCCGCCTGCCCCACCCGGCCCCCCCTCCCCGCCTCCACATTTGCTAACCGAAACCGGGTTGTTGCTATTTTTAACCCTCCAGCTCTCCCCAGCCTGGGGCTCCCCCTTCACCCCACCCCCACCCTCTGCCCCAACTGTGTGCCACCAGCCTGTCATTCTGAGAGCAGTTCTAGAACCCGAAGTCCCCGCAGGGCGCAGCGGATGCCCCGGACGCGCAGCTTTGTGCAGCAAACAAAACAACGGCTGCAGCCCGGTCGCCGAATTCCCCCACCCCAGACTCTTTCCGAACCTGTAGCTCCCTGCCTGCCCCACTTCTCTCCAGCAACTTGGGAGCTGGGGTGCTGGGGGGGCCTCGGACCTCAGGGGCTAGCCACAGTTAGGCCCCTTGGAATGAACAGGCCCTGCAGAGAGCAGAGCTGGACTCTTAAAGGGGAATAAGGAGATCCCTCATGACCTGACCCCCAGGGCTCAAGGTTTCCAAACCAAGGGTCGCCAATCCCTGAAGGCAGCACGGGAGAAGAGCAGAGTAGTGAGGAGACAGGGTGGCAACGGCATATTAGGCCAGAGCCCTGTTCCTTAGGAGCAGCTTCTTCCCCACCCTGCTTTGGGGTGCACAGGGCCACAGAGGAGCTTGGGCAGGGAAGGCCCGGGAGGCACAGGAGCTCACCAGAGCTTGAAGAGAGGGTCAGGTGGAATGACAGCCTGGGCAGGGTGTGGAGGGAGGGAAACTGAGCTGGGCCTCTTGTCTTACATGAGGGCTCTTCTAATACTCAGGCCTCCAAGGGCTGGCTGGGGCCACCTCCCTGCAGCCCAAAGAGCTGGGACCCCAAGAAGGGTTGTCACTGGAGGCGAGAGGGTCTGAAGGCTGCTGGCGTAGAGCAGGAACTTCAAGGCCAAGTTCCTGTTGTGAAAGTTAGCCTCCTGATAGAGGGGGTCAAGGGGCAGGGCTGCAGGTAGACCGGAGAGGGCATCTCCTTCTAGCTTATGTAGAGCTGACTGCTCGAGCTGTCCTCGAGCCTAGAGTCTCACCCCATTTTGGGTGCAGATTCCAAAGACCTAGGAGAGGCACTGGAGCACCCAGGTGAAGAGCTATGACTGGGCTCAGGCTCTCATCCATGCCCTCTGCTGCCCTGGGCCCCTCAGCCAGCCTCAGCCCTCTCTTGAGCCCTGTCCTCTTGTTCCCAGTCCTCTCTAGATCCAGCCTTTCTTTCTGGTTCTGTCCTCTCTTCCAGGGCCCCCTAGGTCTTGACCCCTCCTCCCTCCTCAGCTTCCTGAGCCAGGTAAATAAATCCCAGTGGCCACAGAGACAGCAAGGCTAGACTTGGAGGGGAGGGACTTGGCGCAGTATTTCTCCAGGTGGGGAGACAGGGAGGAAGGGAACAGAGATGGGACGAAGGTGAGGCAGGAGGGTCAGGAATGGGCTGGAGCGTGGATGCTCCTGGAGAGAGGCTTCCTCCTCCCCAGCACTCTATGTACCCACAGGGCCCTGTACTCTGCAGGTTCCCTGGAAGGGAGGCCCAGGAGGGAAAAGGACTGCTCTCCCAAAGCAATAGTCATCCCCCTTTCATGCCAGGCAAGAGGTTGGCGGTTCGGCTCCGATCTTCAGCCCAGGTCCCCCACCGGGTCTGCACATTTCCCAAGTATAGCTCAGAAGACTCTAGGGCTCACTTTTAGTTTGAGGAGGTGAGAGGGCATCAATGTCATCTCTCTGGCTACCCTTCCTAAGTGCCACTTTCTTCTTTTTCTATGGCTGTACCAGTTAACTCATTTCCTTCTTAAGGCTTATCACAATATGCAACCAGCTACCTATACCAGACTCATTTCTTAACTTGCTAATGTGTTACTGTGTGCCTCCTTCACTAGACTGGAAGTTCCCTGAAGTCAGACACTCTGCCCATGTGCTCACTGTGTACCTGTGCACAGTGCATGGCACACAGCAAGGTGCAATAAGTATCCAACGGACAGGTGAAAAACCGACTGGCTGGCTAAGTGAATGGAGCCTCCTGGCCAATATCCCTGTCGGGTCACTGCTCAACAGTTCCAGGATTTCCCCAGAGAGCAGGATACAGGATGTAACAAGGAGAGCAGGGTCAGGAAGGTTGGGACCCAGGGGGAAGGGCAGGTCCCCGTCAACAACTGCAGCAGCCCCATTTGCTCACTGTATCACGCTGGGGTGGGCATGCATGCACACGCACACACACAGAGGGGGCGTGAGTGAGTGGGAGGGCCCGGGCAGGTCTTGAAAGGCTTGAGTTTTGTCTTTGGTCTTCTCTCCATAGCCCTGCAACCTTGGGCAACCCTTCTATGGATTCTAGGTTCCTCAAAAGAAAAGAATGAAGAGGATGGCCTGTATTGGTGGTCCTTAAACACAGCTGCATTCTAGAATCACCGAAAGTACAGTTGAAATCCAGATTCCCAGACCCGGCCCCTGTGGGTTCTGACTGCTGTGTAGGTCTGGAGGAGGGCCTGAAGGTCTTTACTTTAAACACACTCCTCAGGTGACTCTGAGGCAAATGGTCCTGGAAGGGCTATGGAGGAGATGGTACTTTCCAACTCACATGTAGGTTTCTATTAAAAAGTGGCTTTTGCACAGGAATACATGTTGTTGTTGGTTCCTATGTGCCATCAAGTTGATTCCGGCTCATATACAGACCTTATAACTCCCCCATAAAATGTCCATCTATCCCACAGAGCCATTAAGTACACACTACACATCACATGCATCTATACTTCATGTGTATGTATCCCCAAAACACCGGACACAGAGCAACCACAGGGATCACAAATTGTCAGAGAACCACACACATCTACCGACACAGCCCAAGGGTACAAACCCACACACCCACCACAGGCCTAGTGTCACACACACCCATCATAAGGACACTCAGACATTAGCCTAAACTTATTTTGCATCTAGGACCTGGTCCAGGATCAAAGGAGTCATACTCTGCCATTAAAACACCACTCCAGCCTCTTCTAACCCTACCCCCTGCTCCAGGCAATTTGCTGTCCATCTCTTCCTTGTGGGAGGCATGGTGGCTGGAGGAGGGAAGTGGAGAGAAGGGGCCAGGAAGGCAGAGACTGAGCTTAGTAACTCAAGCTGCAAGGAGGCCTCCCTAATTTCCAGCAGCCTCCTTCTCCCCCTTGTCCCCACAAGATGTCAATGGGCCTCCACCATACTTTGAACCAAACATAAAGAAAGAGGCGAGGCCTCTACCCAGCCCCCAGGTCACTGCCCACCGGGCCCACTCTCCTAGATTCCAAGGCTTTGGTCCTCAGAAGCCAGAACAGTGAGGGTGGTGACTAGATTTGGGTCTCCTCCTCCTCTGATATCCAGGCCTCTAAGGAAAGGGCTGTCTGGGGGCACCTTCCTGCAGACACAAGACCTGGGTCCCCCAGGGAAGGTTACCACAGAAACGGGGGAAATATTACGGGGAAACACAATACCCGGCAGGGTCACCTGCTGACCAGGCTTCCTGCTATGATGACCACCCTCCCCCCCAGCCCGTTGCCCTCATAGCCTTCTTCCCCTAGCCTTAGCCTGGGCCTCCTCACCAGTGTCCTCCTTCCTCCTCCCCCTGGTCAGGGAAGGCAGCTTTATGCAGAAACTCTGCCCTTGGGTGGTTCCATGCAGTATCAGAGATGACCCAAAGCTGAGCCCCTCACTCCTAATCCCTACCAATCCCTCCTCCCACCACAGGAAATCAAAGCTTCCTGACCCAGAGGAAGTGCTCCATCTAGTGAACAAATCCAACATACACAAACACACGGTCCGGGAGCCTGAGTGAGGAGAGGTGCCACCCCCCCCATCCCCAGGCCTGACTCTAGCTCTGGATCCAGCAACATCCCAACAACCCACTGGGAGCCCTCGCCCCAAGTCTGAATGACAACTGGCCAGAGCCAAGATGGGAGGGGAGGCGAAGGAAAGAATCTACACCAGGGCAAGGGAGAAGAAGGCCAGGAGAACGGGCATCAAATGGGTACCAGCAGTGAGAGAAGACCTGGTTCCAACCCAGCCCAGCCTGCCATTCCCCAGCTGGGGTGACACTGGGCCTTCTATTACCTTCTCCTTGGCCGACTTCAAAAGTGACCACTCTTAGTGAAAGAGTGAGAGAAAGAACACAAAAAAGAAGTCACACAGGCTTCAGCTCCCAGATTCCTGCACATGATGTCCACAGGTACAAAAAGGTCCCTATCCCCTACCACATATGAGTTCCTAACTCCCAAGGGTTCGCCATCAGGATTGAGGAGGGAGCACAGAAAGATGAAAGTTCTAACTCTCATGCCCAGAAGCCACCAAGCTGAGGCCCATTATGTCCAAGGGAAGTATGTGTGTGTGTCTGTGTGAGGGCATGAATGACAGCCCCGACACTACTTACTGATTCATCTCTTTATATCCTATCTCTCCTTGTACATGATCTGGAAAAGTGTGCACTTGGAATTTTCTCCCCATTTTATTGACGAGGAAACTGAGCTTCAGAGTCAAAGTCAAGTAGCTGGCTTAGAATCTAAGAGCCAGCCAAGCCAAGTGCAGAATCTAAGAGGGTCAGCGCAAAACGTGGAACGCAACCTCCCCAGGCTGGGTATCCCAGCATAAGACCTGGCAGCCCGAGTGACACCTATCCAAAGTCAACTCAAGCTATGGAACACAGAGGCCTCAGGAGAACACTGTCCCAGGTCATTCAACACCAAAAGGCCACTTGGAATTGGAGCTTGGCCCTGCCAGCCAGTAAGGAACATAAAGGAACTAACAACAGAGAAGGCATCTCAGGAGTGCAGGAAGTGGCTCCAGGTTGGGTTCACTGCGTACATTATAGTGAGGAGCTGTTTCCCTCAGAAGGTGGCTGTAGAGCGAAAAGAACTTAATATTGGCTTGGGCAGAGGGAACAGAAGGCAGAGAGCAATAAGGAGCAAGAGCTGGTTTGAAGAAGCTGGAGAAGGGGCCTGGGCAGGTACAAGAAGGTTGGTAGGAGAGACATGTGTCACTTCAGGGGACTGCTAAATGGGGCACTGCTGGGGAGAAACAGGGCACCAAAGTGTAAGGATGGAGTCAGTCTCCCAGCTCAGTGCTGGGGGTTTTAGGAGGTCCCCATGGTCCAGGGAACAAGACTGATGGGTCAAGATGCTGAGTTCCCAGCAGAGTCACTGAGGGACAATGCTCCCTTTTCACCCTAGAAACTGGCAGGTAGTGCTGGGGCTCCAGCACATCGGGAACAGGGGTGTAGGGAGGAATGAAGAGCAGCAAGGCAGCCGATGTCCAGATGTAAGGGAGATCTCTGGGTCTGCAGGCCAGCCAGCAGACAAGAGAATCGCCTGGATCGGGCAGGATGGACAGCAATGGTTGAGGACAGACCCAGTAGGCAGCCAGAGGGAAGGAATAGGGGTAAACGAGGCTAAGTGGCCTGCAGGCCCCAGAGGGCTCTCCCTCTGCCCACAGGCCCAGAAACTCTGGTCCAAGGAGCTCTGGTCCAAGGAGCCCCGCTCAGCTGCCAGATTTGCTGCCTGCTGTCTCACTCCCCAGCACCAACGGACCCAGGCCTGGGGGCTCACATCCTGTCCCCACCCCTCAGTTTGCCATCCCCCACCTTCCTGCTGCGCTACAGGCATCTCCCCTGCAGGCATCTCCCCAGCACACTTGGGCACAGGTGTCTCTCCACTCTAATGAGTGAGCAAGAGTGGGGGGCGGTGCTCAGTAAAACCTCGCTGCAGGGGACTCTCCCTCCAGGAGGCCGCTTTCCCCCGCCAAAGGGACAGGGCAAGGCCCTGCTCCGCTCCACGGGATGGGGGCGCTGATGTCCAGCCGCATCAGCCGGGCCCCAAAACTCAACGGGTCCTGTCCTTTGCCCTAGCGCTTCCAAACCTTCCGCGCCGGAGCACCGCCCCCTCCCCGGCCGCGGCGCCGTCCCTCCCTCCGCGGTCCCCCGGCTCGTTCTCCCGGGAAATGGGGGTGATGGGAAGCCGGGCCCGCGCACCGGCGGCGGCCCGCAGGCCTCCAACTCCCTCCCTCGGGCCTGTCGCTGCCCGGGGTGGGCGGATGTGGGCGCCCTGCGGGAGGCCCGAGCCCTCGGGCCCCGGAACCAGCCCCGGCCCGGAGTCTGCCAGATCCCCGCGGGGCTGGGTGGGGCGAGCGCGGTCGGGGGTCGCTAGGCGGACCAGTCCGCCGGACTGCCGGAGCTCGAGCCGGAGCCCGAGCCCGACCCTGAGCCGGCGGACGCTCGGTGCAGCGCGCAGGGCGGGGCGGAGCGCGGGGCGTCCGCCCAGTACTCACCAGCGCCGGGGCTGTGCATCCAGGGGCCGGGGCCCTCAGAGCGGGGGGCTCATGGCGGGGCGGGGGGTTGGGGCGCCGGCCTCACATCCCCCCAGTCGCCGGAGGCTGCAGAGCGACTGTGAGACGGAGAGAGGAAGGGAGGGGGGCGGGAGGGGGAGGGCCCTGGCAGCCCGGCCGGCCGGGTAGGATGACAATGGAAGGAAATGCTTTATCTGAGTCTGAGAGCGGGCCAAGGGGGAGGGGAGGAAGGGGGCAGGCGCTCGCGGCCCTGGGACACACAACCCTGTCAGGCACGGCACAGCGCGGCGCAGAGGCGGGTCGCAGACACACCGCGCAGCCGGATCGCTGCGGGGCGCGACGCACCGCCGGGGAGAAAGCCCCAACCCGGAACGCGGGGACGCGGCCTCGGCCCGCGCGCCGCCAGGCGCTACCCCCCTCACCTCTCCGCGGCGCGGCGCACCGACCAGAACACAATTCCCGGATACCTGAGCGCACGCATACTTGCATACACAACAAACGAGAGCATACATTTATGTTTACACAAAGACAGAAGCATTTTCACAGACACACAGACACTTCAAGCAAAGAACCCCGCGCAACACCTACGTTGTACAGTCTGCAAGCAAACAGCTACACGCAAGGGCAACTGGACACGCGTGGAGTCCCATGTCCAACGCCCAATGCAAAGAATCCCAGACAGATACCCACCCCCTGACACCCCCACGCACACGCTCGCATACACAACTTGCCTGAGGAGAGTTCCAGGATCTGATTTGAATCACTGCCCCGCCCTCCCCCACTGGCACCCCCCTCCAACCCCTGCTGAGGGGAACAGAAGGGTCCAGCCTGTTCCTATTAAAAGAAAAAGGGGGTGGGGGTGGTGCGGATTTTGAAAGTTTTCTTTTTTTAAAGAAATTTCTCAAGGGATTTCCTTCCCTCCTCTCCTGTTCCTCTCTTCCTCCCATTCCTCTACCCCCTCAGCCCCCCTCCGTCATTCCCCCTCCCGGTCCCTATGAGTCAAACTTCAGCAATGTGCCCAGTGTCTCCCAGTGCATTACAGCGGATCACAGAAATGTTCCAGTCTGTGAGCCGGAATGCAGCCGCCTCCAGCCCTCCCTCAGCTAATAAACTCGGCTCAGGACCGGCTGTGCACAGCAGCCCTCCCTGCCCCCGTCCTCCTTTTAGCTGGATGAGAAGGTCAGATTCAGGGGTCAGGGGCTGAGGACCTCTCCTTCGTACTATTCTGCATGGCCTATCAGCTCCTGGGAGAAGGCCTGGTGTTTCAGTGGTTAAGCATTCGGCTGCTAGCCGAAAGTTTGGTGGTTCGAACCTACAAGCTGTCCCACCAGAGAATGATGTGGCAAACTGCATCTGTAAAAGTTCACAGCCTTGGAAACCCTATGGGGGGGTTCTACTGTGTCCTGGAAGATCACTTTGAGTTGGACTACACCTGGAGTGGGAGGGAAGGAGGGAGGGAGGGAGGGAGGGAGGGAGGGAGGGGTGGGTGGGTGGGTGGGTGGGTGGATGGATGGATGGATGGATGGATGGATGGATGGATGGATGGATGGATGGATGGATGGATGGATGGATGGATGGTTTGAGAGATGGGGGACAAATGACTGCCTCTCATCTGCTCTCACACTTTCCCTCTCTCTTGGCTTTTCATGTTCTCCCCAGGGCTTTTCTCCATCTGTTGAAATATTTTCACTCCTCGGGACTCACAGCCTATACTGTCTTCTCCAGGAAGCTTTCTTTGGTTTCCCTAGAAGAGGGATCCTTCCCTTCCCTTAAATGATGCCAGCCCCACTGTGGCGCTGTGTTGGCCTTTAGCTTCAACTACCTAGTCTGCTCAGCTCAGCTGTCTTCCTTCTTTCCCAAGAGTGGACATTCCCCAAAGCCAGCTACTGCCTTTGTCAGGAATGCATGCCTGTAGTGTCTTGCTAGATGCCTTGCATGTAGGACTGACAATTAAGTCCTCAAACTTAGTTGTTCTAAGTACTACATACCTCATTGCTAAGTATCATTACAGTAACTTTTGAAGTACTCCCCTTGGGAAGCAATGGACTGATGATACCAGTGCCTAAGTTCACCCTTCAAAGAGATTTTGGGACACTTTCTGGAATGGCCATTTCTCAAGGTGACATGGTGGCAAGTTTGTGAACTTAATTGTATAGCTGGCTGTAAGGTAGTTTTTAACCAGTAAACAAATAACTCTGTCGGAACACTCTCCCTACTCACCCGATCTGGTCCCCAGTGACTTTTTTCTTTACCTGAAGACAAAGGAAATACTGAAAGGAAGTCATTTTGATGACATTCAGGACACCGAGGGCAATAAGACTACAGCTCTGATGGTCATTCCAGAAAAAGACTTCCAAAATTGCTTTGAGGGGTGGACTAGGTGCTGGTGTCAGTGCATAGCTTCCCCAGGGGAGGACTTGGAAGGTTACAGTAGTGATGTTTAGCAATGAGGTACAGAGCACTTTTTCTAGCATGAGTTCACGAACTTAAACGGCAGTCCTTGTAGGATTCAAGCTGCATGTGGATAGTTGCTGAATTGGAACAAAATGTTCATGGCTTTCAAGGATTGCCACCCAGCTAGCCATCCTCCCTACACCCTTATTTCCCATGGTTCCCTCCCTGACTGTGCAAGACACTTGTTCCTCTACCTCAGAACTATTCTTCCCAGTTCTCACTTCCAAACCATCTCTGTCCTCTGCGTCCCTCGTCCTCTGCACCCACAGCCCCCAGAGAAACTGCTAAGTTAACTACCCTGAGCCTCTCCCCTGCTGTTTCCTCCTCTGCCCTCAGGAGCTGTGGTCACAGAATGGTTAGGTGCTCAGCTACTAACTGAAAGCTTGGTGATCCAAAGCCATCAGCTGCTCTGCAGGAAAAGGACCTGCTGAGCTGCTGACCTGCTTCTGTAAAGATTACAGCCTAGAAACCCTATAGGACAGCTCTATTCTGTCACAGGGGGTTGCACACAGTGCCCCTCTCACCTCCAGGACTCTTGTGGTTATGTCTGTGTTGAACTCAGGCCTTGCTCGTCTCTGCCACATGCATCATTAATATATTTCTGTGTGAGACTTCGTTTTCTTTTTGACCTGATGACTGACTTCTCTGGGCAGAGTGTCTCCCTCTACGTCTATCTGTTCCTGCCACATAACTTTCTACAGACGCTAGGACTCACTGCCTCTGAAGTATAGTCAGGCAGTGAGCCTGTAGGACCTGTATCTGGGAGCTGTACTGTGTTCTTCCTTTGCCAGCTTTACTTAGCCTCCCCGACTAGGTGCCCCCTCAACACACACACACACACACACACACACACACACACGTGTTGCGGGGTCCTAAGACAGTTTCTGAGTCACGTGTCCCTGCGGAGATATGTTAGGGAACCCCCCAGAACCTGGAGACATGAAACATAAAACTTCTGGTTCCCTGTCTCTGCTCTGCCCTGGTTGCTCCAGGAAGCTTCCTTTAAAAGGTTCTTGAGTAGGAATTTGTTCAGCAGCAGAAGGTTTGGTTTTGGGTTTAGAGTCCAGGCCTCTTGGAATATGCTCACCTAAACAGCTAGCAGACCGGACTGGCCTCAAAGGACTCGCTCTGGCTTCCTCAAACCTTCTCTGGAGTCTCTTGCTTTGGAAGTCTGGGCTTGCTTGACTTTCTTTCTCCTTTTTAGTCAGCTACTTGCTGCCTTTTACTGACTGTTGACCGTGCAGCTACCCCCTGTGCTTTTCCTTTTACAAATATCAGATCATTTATTCTTAACAATAATGCTCGTTATGCTCATTTTACAGCTGGGGGAACTGAGACTCATAAAGATTAAGGAACATGATCAAGTCATACAAGTAGTAAATGATGGTGCCAGTCATTCGTTTAACACATATTACTGGGTGTCTGCCTTGTGCCAGGACTCAAAGCTCCAGAAAGTGGTCTGGGCTAGATCTCAGAGCTCTGAGACCATTCCTGTCCAATCCTGCTAGAAGTGGTGGCCAGCCTCTACCTCTTCTCACACACTGCCCTCAAAGCTGCCTGGTAGCCACTTCATTAGCCAGCAGTGCTCGTTCACCAAGGCCTCTGTGAGACCTGCCAGTGGATGTTGGGTTGGGTTTGGCCTTACATTCCAGTTTCTGGACCTGGCGTCAAGTGCTGGGTCACAGGATTTTGGACTTGCAGATTCATAGGCAAGGCAAGTCCCCAGCTTCCAAAAGAAGGGTTTTATGGAACCTGATAGAGGAAGTGGGAGGAAGGGAGGATAATGAAGATACACCGAGTGTCTCCAATGTATCATGTGCTATTCAGGGGACTTTCACTTATATCTCTTTATCCTTACTGTTTCAATGAACAAACCAAAGCTCAGGAAAAAAAAAATGATTTGCCCAAGGCCACAGCACCAGTAAGTGACTAAATCTTAAGTGTCTGATTCAGAGCCTGTGCAGTTTCTTCTATCACGCCTACACAATGGAGAAGCTGTTGCCAAGATCTCCTACACGTGTAGCCTGGTTACCTGAGGTCCCTGCTAATCTGTACTTGACATTTCCATATGCCAGGTTCCCAGCCTCACCAGCCTGGTCATGTGGTCTCATCCCTCTCTATTGCATAGCACTTACAAACTCAAAGGAGTTGTGTGAGTATTCTGGGTTGGGGTGTGGCTTTGAGCTGCAGGTAGGCAGACTCCCCACCCAGGATGTCAGGGCCTGAGACAGGGTGGTACCCCATCCCCCTGAGCCAAAACGAGATGGAAAACTTGGAAGGGGATGATGGGCTGCTGCTGCTGCAAGTCTAGATGGCTTGAGTTAGAATGAGAGGTGGTCGTGAGGACTGAGGCAGGTAGAGAGACACTAAGCAGGTTCCCTCCCCCGTTTCCTACCTCCCTCCAGTGTAAACAAAGGTGATGTGGTTTCTCCTGTGGTCTGTTGCCCTAGACACCTGCAGTTCTGAGTATGTGTCTATGTGCCAATAGTACAGTGGGGGGACACTAGGAGAAAGCAGTGGGACAGGATGGGGGAGCAGTAAGCCAAAGATAGAGTCTCCTCAACCCCAAGATGAGGAAGACACAGTGAATGTGAAAGATGGCCCTGGTCACTCCCATAACTACTCCAGGTCCCCAGACAGCAGCATAAGAAGAGAGCTGGAAGAACAGCATCAAGGGGATCAGCCACCACACCCAGTCCTGCCATTAACTTCCTGGCTCACACCTGAGGTCTCAGTTTCCTGCTGTGTTAAATGGCAATACCTTGGCTACCTACAAAGTCTGAGACTGTAAGACTAATATAAGCAAAAATATGTACCACTGGGAGTTTTAGAATTATTGTCCTGATAGCTTAGGAAATATTATAGCTGTTTATTCTAGCCCCCGATGAAAACACACACACATACACATACACACACACACGTGTGCACACGCACGCACACACAATAGAGATCAAGAACAATAAATGCAAAAACAAAAACATAGTCCCTGGACTCATATTAGTCACTATGTGTTGAGGAAACAAAACAAACACATAAAATACTTTGAAAATCTTTTACAAAGCCAACTATTAAAACAATCTCCTTCACTATCCATGTGATCTGGGCCAAGTCCCAACCTCTCGGGTCGTCAGTTCTCTCATTCAGCAAATGAGGGGGCTGATCAGCTCCGTACTGCCTTCTTTTCTCGCATCTGGAGCAGTTCCCTGACTCTGTTCTTTCAAGTGTCAGTTAATGACCAGCGAAGAGGAAGGACCTGAGGAGATGAGGGCAGAATGTGGCCTGATGACAGGTTAGGAACCGGGTTTTGAAGGAGCCCAGAAATGTGAATGTGTGTGTTTGTGTGTGTCACATTCCAGGTCGAGAGAATGGCATGTGCAGGGGCGAGGCAAGGAAGCACGGGGTGGCAAACAGATTAGTGTGGTTCAAAAACGGGCTGGTGAGGGCTGGAGGGGGCCTGGGGAGGAAGCTGGGAAAGGAGGGTGAGGAGGGGGCAGCCCTCAGGTTGAGGCAGTTCAGCTGGGAAAGTGGGGGAGGTATATGGGTGGGGAGAGATTCTCAGCCCCAGAGGTCGCGCCAGACCCATCCAGCCAAACTCCACCCAGGAGAGAGGGAGAGAAAGGTTCCAGCGCCAAGAGGCCCCACCCACCAGGGAAGGCCATGCTTCCCTTCCTCTGTTCCAGCCCGGCTTAAGCAAGAGCTTCCTGAAACCAGAACCTTGTTAATGACAGAAAGAAACAGATGGGGGCACCACCACATCCCTCTGTAACAGTAATTAGAAAAAGACCCGTTGCCCATTGCCCTCCAGCTGATTCTGCCTCCTGGTGACCTGTGCGTGTCCAAGTAAAACTGCGCCTCCATAGGGTTTTCAATGGCTGTGACCTTTCAAGGAGCCCAGGTGGAGCAGTGGCTGAGAGTTCAGCTGCTAGACAAGAGGTTGTCGGTTTGAATCCACCATCTGCTCCTTGGAAAACCTATGGAGCAGTTCTACTCTGATGGTCCGGTGGTTGAGTGCTACAGCTGCTAACCAGAAGGTTGGCAGTCTGAGACCACAGGTACTCCCTGAAAATTCTTTGGGACAGGTCTACTCTGCTCTGTAGGGCCACTAGGGGTCAAAACCAACTCAGCAGCAATGGGTTTTGTTTTGTAGGGTCACAAGAATTGTGAGGATGGTGCAGAACTCGGGAGTGTTTCACTGGGTTGTGCAGAGGCTTGCTATGAGTTAGCATCAACTCCATGACACCTGAGAACAATAACAACATAGGGTCGTTGTTCACTGAAATCAACTTGATGGCAGTGGGTTGGGTTTTTGGTGGATGATCTTTATATCAACTAGCCTTGCTTCTGAGTGTATTTAAACCACCAATCTTTTAGTAAGTAGTTGAGTGCTTAACCATTTGTGCTACCCACATTATTGTTACTGCCAAGGCCAAGTTACTAGGAGTAACAATAATACCAGCAAAATAACCATGATAATGATGACAATGAAATAAATGAGATCGACCACTGCTCACTGATCAACCCCACAGGCCAACGTTTCTTGCTTTGGCAGATGCATTTACTAGGCTCTCTGCTCCTGGAGCTGCAAGTGATTTGTAAGATTACCTAGGGCACAGAATCCCCCTGTATTTGGCACTCAATCAAAATCACTTAAGAGAACCTGTGAAAAACTGATTCCTGGACCCCATCACAGACCCAACCAGGTTCTTCAGAGAAGAGGACAGGTGGTGCCCAGAAATCTGCAACTCCCAGATATGGTTAAGTTTAGGACGATCCCATCTATCTGAAGCCCCTTGCTTTACAAATGAGGAAACTGAGGAAGAGAGAGGGAAATAACTTGCTGGAGATGACATGACCAATGGGTGACACTAAAAGGCTCAGAACACGGGATTCCTGGCTTCTAGGTCAGTGCTCCTTCCACACCCACACCGCCCAGCCCAGAGATGCCTATGCCAGCAGAGATTACAGTCAGGGAGGCAGCCAGTGGGCCATACGCTAATTGACAGTGAGAAGAAATTCATCTGAGTTGCAAAATGCCTTTCTGCAGCCGGTTCACCATCACCCACTCCAATAGGCCCTGTAAGCACCATCTTTGGTCCACCCACTGGAAGTCTGGAGCTTCAGCCATCCCATATGCCCCCTGTAGGACACTCTGTGGCCACACTATGGCCACAGCTGTATGTGCCGAAGAATAGGACCCCACCTTGTTGGAAATCGTTATAATTTCTCTCTCAAGACATGTGCCTCTGGCCCTAGACTCTCCGGAGAGACTGTAGGAGAGGTCCTGAGCTAAGAACACTTGCCTCTCTTCCCTTTGGAATGTATTTTAGGGTCGACTTGGATTATGTCTCTTTGTGTCAGGTGAGCAGAGGCAGGAAAGAGAAAGATGAGCCAAGGAGAGGGTGAAATGGGGTTGAGGGTGACTAAGTAGAGAGGTGGGAGGGGGTGTCCTTGCCAAGACCTAGAAAGACCTGTCTTGCATGTGGTCTCCACCATGCTCCTACTGTGTGCCAGGCACTATGCCAGGCCCTCGGGCACAGAGGCAATGCCGGCCACACTGAGGAATTTATTGTTGCCTGGAGTGCAGGATACAGTTAAGAAAAGAACTTGTCAAATAAGGAGCTTGAACCATGGGTACTGAAAAGAGGATATGGACTCCTTGAGTCACAGAGGCCTGGAGGAGGGAGGACCTGACAGCTCCTTGAGTCACTGCAGACTGACACAGTGGTCCTGCTCTGACCTGCCCCTTTGTGCCCAGGTACGTGGAGAGAACCTGGAACAGTAGTTCTAGAGATTTCTACCTTACCAGATCCCTCACCCCAAATTAGCCTATGGGACTAGGGATATGAGAGCAGACGAGAAAGAGATGCTGTGGTTCAGAAAAACATCTCTCCACCTGGGCAGACCCCAAAGTCTGGACTCCAGCGTCCTCTAGGCAGGATCATTTCAAATCATGTAGAAGAACGGATAAAGGGAAATGGCTTGTATCGTGGTTAAGAGCAAGGATTTAGAGTCAGGCTGCTTGGGCTGGGGTTTGCCACTTACCCACCAAGTGGTCTTAGGCAACTTACTGAACATTGCTAAGGCTTGGTTCCCTCATCTGCAAAATAGAGTATGAAGTACTTACCAGATTACGGCTGTAAGAGAAGAAGTACAGTGCCTTGTCTCTTTCTAAGCTTTGGTTTCCCCCTGCAAACTAAGTTCCAAAACGAGCACTAACTTAACATATACAAAATGGATCCAAATGAGTCTGTAATTCAAGTTGAGCCTCCTGGTGTTTGCCATGTAGCTTGGTCAGGCTTTGGAAATGTAGAAAATTACTGGAGCCTTCTCCAACCTGTCTGAGATTCTCAGGTGTTGTCTCAGAGCTGAGGGAAGCCTGGATCAGTCTGCAAAGAACGCCACACCAACTAGCAAGAGGGCCTTGCCTCCTCTCCCCAATCTCGGGACTGCACATCTGGAGTGATCCACACATCTGGCTGTGTCTCTGGGGCAATGGCCACAGCTGCTAACATTTGAAGGAGGAGGGATCCAGCTCTTCAGCCAGGGCCTGAAGGGGGGCTATAAATAACTAGCTAAGAGGACCAAGGGGATGAGGTTGACCTTTGAGGGGTGGGAGAGACTGGCAAATTCCCCTCTCCTTGGGTCCAAAACCATAGTTTAAGCAAAACAGGAAGAGGTAGCAGCAGCAGCAATAGCAGCTGGGAAAGTAGGAGTGGCTCCTCTTCCTCCACTTGCCGGGTGCTTTGGGATCCCAGCCAGGACCTCGGAGAGGTGGAGTCATCCGGGCAGGGAGAGGGAGGGGCACACTCACCAGACTGTTGTCTAAGTGCCTGGTGCCCCCCATGGGCATAGGACTAGGGAGAATGAACTAGGAGAAGGGCAGGCTGAGGGGTGTACCTGCCACACCAGGCTCCCCCACTTCACTTTTTGTTCCCCCATCAGTGAGCAACAGGAAGGCTATTGTTGTTGTTAGGTGCTGCCGAGTCAGTACAACTCATAGCAACCCTATGTACAACAGAATGAAACCCTGTCCAGTCCTACACCATCATTACAATTGTGGCTATGCTTCAACCCATTGTTACAGACACTGTGTCAATCATCTTGCTGAGGGCCTTCCTCTTTTTCAATGACCCTGTGCTTTACCAAGCACGACGTCCTTCTCCAAGACTTTATCCCTCCTGACAGCATGTCTAAAGCACAGAAGGGCTAGGCATTCAAAATGGGGCACATAAGTGTCTGCAGGCCTAGGGTCAAGCTGAGTCTACATCCATCACTCATCTCCCAGATTACAGTGGGCCAAGCCTAAGCCCAAGGCGGTGTGAGAGAGAGCCGTAGACAGGAAGAAGGATGACTTTGGGTGTTTGGAAGGGAGTCCAGATCCTGGTCCAAGTGGAATGATGGAAAAACTCTCATGAACTACCAAGATGAGGCTATTCAAAGTTCTTGGATGGCCCTGGAGGACGGTGTCCCTGCCCTCTTTTGGTCATACTAAGTCTTTGAAATCAGTATGTATTTGATAGTGACAGCACATTTCAGTTCAGTGTCTGTGGAGCTAGCAGCTCCTGTGCTGAGCATCACAGATCCAGAAACTTGAAGCTCTTCTTCACCCTTTCAGTCCCTTGCTGGGTAAGCAACTCAAGAGATGGGGAAGGAGGTGAAGGAAATTCATGGTAAGACCTTTTCTATGTGGAGAGCTACCCACTTTGGCCTTGAAGCATCTATTATCTCCAGACCTGAAACCAGTCCCGGTGTATAGGCAAGCAGGGAACTGAGTCACCTAGCAGTGTCTGTCAAGCAGTCTTTTTCCCCATTTCCCACCTCTCTTCCTCTGAGCTGAAGGTTGATGGAATCTCATTTCCTCTTCAGGGGTGCCAGCCTCTGACTCTTCCAAACACAGCCCAAACCTCAAAGCAGAGCTAAGGAACATGGGGGGAGTAGCAAATTTGGAGGGATGTACAGATGAGAGCTGTGAACATGTGAAGTCTGAGGTGCTGGTGAGACAATCGAAAGGAGAGGTTGAGTGTACAGTCGGTATTTGGAGCTCAGAAGAGGAGGGAAGGCAAAACAAAGATCTGAGGACCATCAATGAAAGCTAAGGTTGAAGGTACAGAGAAGATCACAAGATTGGAGAAGAGGGGAGAGGAAGGGAGCAGAGGGACAGGAAGAGTGAACGGAGAGAAAGGGAAGGAGGAAGAGAGGGAAAGGGAAGAGAAGAGAATCTTGAAGATGGTTAAATATGAAAACCTCAGCACAAGGGTGGAAGCCAGAGAAGGAGGCTGAAGAAACAGCTAGGGATTTAAACAAAGCAGAGAAAGTGCCATGCCAGAATCCAAAGTGGGAGAGATTGTCCAGGGAGCTCATACAAACTGGTAAGAAACATTCCAACAGCAGTAGACTCAAGTTCAAAGACAGAGTCTTCAGGAAAAGAGGAAACGCAGCTGGTAAGCAAAGCTGGGGAATGTCCAACTTGATCCTGGTCACAAGAATGTCTGTTAATAACACAAGAGGAACATGGGTGCCATTTCCAAACAGGCGTGAAAGTCGGGGAAAGTGTGCGCGTTGTCAGTGGTGTAACCTCTTTGGAAATGAATTTGAGAATACATGGTAAGTAAAACTCTTTTACCTTTTGGTTCTATAACTCTGCTCTGGGAAACCCACCCTAAACGAGAAATGTATACCCAAAATTCAGGGAGGGGGTGGAGTGTATGCATAATGACATTCACCACTGCACCATTTGTAATACGGAAACTTAGACACAACTTGAACACCTACAATTGGAAAATTATGAAGTAATGATGATATTTCCACTTAATAGAAAATGATGGTGTTAAAAACATGTTTATGAATACAATGAGGCATCTCGGGAGAATATAGATCTGTGCCTGCCCTGTAATGAATGACAACTCTATA
Source organism: Heterohyrax brucei (assembly GCA_028571685.1). Taxonomy (NCBI): domain Eukaryota; kingdom Metazoa; phylum Chordata; class Mammalia; order Hyracoidea; family Procaviidae; genus Heterohyrax; species Heterohyrax brucei. Next base: position 107,490,781 of record CM053142.1, read on the forward strand.
GAAAAAAAAAAATTCAAGGAGGAAACAAGAGGAAATATGTATACTACATAACGGTTATGTAGGGAGGCACCAGTGTAAATGTCTTTTTCGTCATTTAATAGTTGTCCAAATCATGAAGAGCCACAGGATGAGGGCCAAGAGATAGATGTGACTTCGGGGGTGATCTCTGACATCCCTGGGGGGTCATGAGCTCATTTATCATTCACCTGACAAGTATCTATTGAGCTCTGTCTATAGGCTAGTGCCCCAGGGTGGCGCAAAGTGTTGACATGCTGAGATGCTTCCAGAAATGTTGAAGGTTCGAGTCTAGTCCACCCAGAGGTGCCTTGGAAGACATGCCTGGCAATCTACTTCTGAAAAGTCAGTCACTGAAAACCCTAATGAGCACAGTTCGACTGTGACACCCATCGGGTCATTGTGAGATGACGTTGTCTTGAAGGTAACTAGTTTGGGTTTTTTGGTCTGCATACTAGAAGCTGCCTGTCATTGTGTTGGCTCATGGGTGGGAAGCTCTAGATTGGAGCATAGCCTGTCCACTCGGGGCTCCGCGGGCTCCGCGGGCTCCCCTACGACTGCTGAAGGCAAGGTTTGCCCTAAGGCGGACAGGTGGCTCAGCAGTGAAGGGAACTAAGGACTGAGAGAAGTCAGGGCGGGGGCTGCAGGAAGCGGGGAGCAGTGCGATCTGTAGCAGTGGCTGCAGCAAGGCCGGAGGGGGGCTGAGGAGGGTCACCGGGGGGCTCAGCGGGTATGAGGGCCTCCCTGCTTTGGAGGAGGGCTGGCAGGTTGTGGTCGGCCCAGCTGCTGTTTCACAGCGCCCTGAACGTGGCAGAGCAGGGAGTGAGCCGTCACCTCCACCGCCCCCCACAGGAACTCTACCTGGGCCCCCACCTACAGCACCATCCGGCCTGGGCAGCCTCCTGCTGCTCCCCCTCCGCTCTCTTCTATGACACACTATGTGAAATAGCACATCTTTATTTACGCCATCATTTCCACATAATTTGCCTATGATTCACTTGTTGTCAAGAGGCCTTCAGACTCCAGTCCCGGCTCTCAGGTGCCCTCCAGTCCTTGCCCCTCCCTGCTGTATCCCACCCCTCCCTTCCCGCAGTGCCTGCCCAACTCTGCCCTCATCCTGGCTTCCCAGACCCGTCTCTACCTTCCCAGCACAGCACCTCCCCTCCCACTCTCAGCACCTTCTTCCTTCACAGCCACCCCCACTTCTACCTCCTCCTTACTTGGCCTTCGTGGTCATGGGGGTGCTGAGCTGGGAATGACCCAGATTGCATTGACCCACTTCCCCAGACCCTGGCCTGTCAGGGGAGGCCCTGCTGGGAAGGCTTCCAGCCTTAAGACTCCATGACCTGGCAGAAGGAAAAAGGCCTGGAAGAGGGAAGAAGCTTCTCTTTGCCTGGAAGCAGGAAACTGGAAGCTCCAGTTCCAGAGGCAGCCCTTTCTCCCATCCCCACCCCCCGACTTCCCCGGCTGGATTTGCCTCTCACTCCAAGGCCTGGACACTGGGTCCCTCCCTTTACCCTGCAGCCTGCCAGGTAGAGGGGCACAGAGTTCCCAGAGAGAGAGAGAAATAGGGGAAAGAAAAAAGGCTCTAGCTTGTGTGTGTGTGCGTGCATGCGTGCATGTGTGTGTGTGTGTGTGTGTGTGTGTGTGTGTGGCATGCTAGAGGTTAGAAAGCGCTGTCTTCTCATTCCCTTGTTACCCAATGAGGCCTTGGGGCCCCTCCTTCTTCTCCCCTGAGGAATCTAGGTGAGTCAGGGGCTAAAAGACGGGGGAGGCGGGGGAGGAAGAGAACAAGGGGCGAGGAGGGGGATGCAGAGCCAGGTCGGGGTGAGGGAGCCGCTGTGGTCTGCTTATCTGATGTGAGGGGCCAGGTGTGCGACTCCAGGGCTCTGGGGGTGGGGAAGAGAGGTCTGACAGAGGCCGAAAACTGCAGAAGCAGCCCAGAGACACAGAAAGGCAGAGCCAGGACGACAGAGGTGGGCAAACCAGGGCGTGGGAAGACTGAGGGGACTCCAGGATCACTCCTGGCAGAGTGCCATTTTCTGCTGCAAGCTCCAGAAGCCAGCCCTGGAGATGGCGTTGGCAGCAGAGTCCTCCTGGCCACACTGTCGCAGGTCTCGCTAGGTCTCTGCTTCTCCAGCCCCCAGAGCACCCCTCCCTCCAGCTCCCTAGCTGCTGCAGACGCAGGCAGCCTCCTCTTAACACCATGTGGCAGGATGGGGGTGGCTCTGAAGGTGTGTGGCAGTGGGGACAAGGGTCCAGTCTTATCCCTGAATCAGAGCAGTTGGAGACAGTTGAGGGTCTGTAATCTTGGTTGGAGGTTGGTGGGTGGAGGAGGCTTTGCAGGAGGAGATAATGGGGTGCAGTAGAGCCCTGGACTAGAACAGGGGGCCAAGGGCCAGAAGCTCCTCACCCACCTCTCCATGACAAGCGTCTGCCTCCAGACCAAGACCTGTTCTGGCTGAAGACAATAGTGGCCTTTGCCAGCAGAGCAGAGCTGGGGGAATAAGCAGACCTCTGGGCACCATGCCCTGGGCAAGCCCGGTGGTGGTGCCAGCTTGGTCCCTCACAAGAGGGGTCCACCACTCAGACCCAATGTCCACCTCCTCCAACCCTGATTTGGGATATGTATATATATTTAGGGGGATTGCTGTTACTCCCTTTGGTTGAAACAGAGGGGACACCTGGTTAGAGGAGAAGCTGCCCAGATGATGCTGAAAATTATAATAAAGGCTGACATTTATCAAGCATGTACCATATGTCAGGGACAACTCTAAACCACCAATGAACTTGTTCTTGAATCCGCCTGGATTGATGGCATCTTCTCTGTGTTGGAGTGGAACTGGGCTGCATAGGGCTTTAAGGGGCTGAGTTTTGCAGAAGTAGATCACCAGTCCTTTCTGCTAAGGTGCCTCTGGGTGGACTCAAACGTCCAAACTCTCAGCAGCTAAGCATGTTAACAACTGCACCATCCACATACTGTCCACCTTGCCTGGTAAACAAAAAAGTCCATTTCTTACTCTATTCCCCTTATACAAAAGACTTTATTTGTTGGTGAAAGCATACACAGCCAAGCAAAGACCAGTTCAAGTGTCCCTACGTGTACAAGTCAGGACCATTGATTCCATTCTCCCAGTTGTGCAACCATTCTCACCTCTGTTTTCTGAGTTGTTTCCCCTATTAACAGAAAATCACTGTCCCCTAGGATCCTGTTTTGTCCTTTGAGTTGCTGTTGTCAATTTGATCCCGTATGTGAGGTCTTCAATTGTTCTCATTGCCGCATACCGTGTTGTTCAGTATCACTACAGTCACCTTTGAAGTACTGCCCTTGGGAAGCTATGCACCGATGCCAGTGCCTAGCCCAACCTTCAGATCAATTTTGGAACTCTTTCTGGAATGGCCATTGTGCATGGTGGCACAGTGGTAAGTGTGCAAACTTAACTGTATAGTTGTCTGCAAGGGAGTTTTTAGCCATACAAGTTTTAGTAAATACATAACTGCATGGGAATGTTCTCTCTGCTCACCTGCTCTGGCCCCCAGTGACTTTTTTCTTTCCCTGAAGATAAAGGAAATATTGAAAGGAAGACGTTTTGATGACATTCAGGACATCAAGGGTAATATAACAACAGCTCTCATGGTCATTCTAGAAAGAATTAAAAATTGCTTTGAAGGCTAGCCTAGGCGTTGGTGTTGGTGCATAACTCCCCAAGGGGAGTACTTTCAAGTGACTGTAGTGATATTCAGCAATGAGGTATGTAGCACTTTTTCTAGAATTAGTTCTCGAACGTAGTTGTCATAACTTGTAGACCGTTCTTAAAAGAGCATGACATGCTTTAAGTGGAGCTTTTGTTTGGTTTTTAAGAGGACTGCAGGGGATATTTTTGGTTTAAGGTTTGAAGATTATCTCAGGATAACACTTTCAGGGGTTCATCCAGCCTCTATGGCTCCAGAAAGTTTAGAATCCATGAGAATTTGAAATTTTGTGCTGCATTTTCCCCTTTTGATGAGGATTCTTCTATAAAATCTTTGATCACAGTGTCCAGTAATGGTAGCCAGGCACCATGTAGTTCTTTTCTATGGCAAAGGAGGCAGTTGTTCAGGGAGACAGCCAGCCACACATTCCATACCCTCCTTCTATTGCTGACTTTCGTTTTTCCTCTGTTTCTCCAGGTGAATAGAGACCAATGGTTATGGTTTTGATGGCCACTTGCAAGCTCTGAAGACCCGAGGCACTATGCAACAAAGTGGGAGGTAGAATGGAAGCACTAGACACCTTATTAGGACATGAAACTGGGGTGTTCCTTGAAACCATGACCCCAAACCTCCAAACCAAGGCACTAGACCCCAGGAAGTGTTTGGCTGTATATAAATGGCGTCAGCAGCTACTGTTTTGTGTGTGCGTGTGTGTCACTGTTGTAAATATATGCATCATACAATTTTTGCCAGTTCAGCTTCTTATAGGTGTACAACTTATTGACAGTACTTAAAATAATAGGCTGCGCAACTCTACCCTCTCTGTTCGCTTTTGAGGAAGTGGCCCAAACGTTAGTGCACAAAGGATGGAGGTTCCAGCTAACCGTTTGTGCTAATTTCGCACCATTGAGAGACGCCACAGTTCTGACCAGTGATCGTTAACTCATTTAGTCTCCATAGCATCCGTGGAGCCAGTGCTATTATCAATTTTACTTTACAGAAGAGAGTCACAGAAGGGATATACATGTTGCCAGAGGCCCTGCAATTAATAGGTGGGAGAGCCAAGTTTCAAATCCTGCTCCCCATGTATGTTTCTGCTAGTCTTAACTGCTACCCTAGATAAGGCCCTGCCAGGCACCTTGCTACTACAGGTTATTGTTACAAAAGCACTATGTCCTTATTCATAGATGAGGAAATTGAGCCTCAGAGAGTGCAAGTCGTTTTCCTGAGGCTGCACAGCTGGTAAGAGCCACCACCAGAATTCAGTGTCCACCTACTCTTCAACTCCATGTTCTAATTCATGACGTGGGTGTTTCCCGCAAGGCTGGCGAGTTGGGTGGAAGGGGGTGGCAGAACGACAGAGCTCCCTCTGGCCTCAGCAGCCTCACAGTGTAGCAGTGTCCTGGGCCTGCAGTAGGAGGAGTTGAGATAGTTTTGCTGAATGAATGAACAAGCTAATGAACAAACAACGAACAGTCATCTGCAAAGGCAAAGGATTGCAGAAGCCACTGACATCCCCCTGTACAACAATGTTGGTCCCCTCCCCTCAGTCCTCAGCCCCCTCCTGTCCTTCCTGTAAACAACAGAAGGTAGGAGCCCCTTGGGGTGGGGTCCCTATCTGGGAGGAAGTGGAGATAGCTTCTCCCCCCTGTCCTTTATCATTTAGCCTCAGGGATGCCCCACAGTCCTTTCCCCAACTGCTCCCCTGGGTTCTTGGGTGCCAGAGTAGAGGCAATTTCAGTGAGTGTGAACAGGGGAAGGCTGGAAGAAGCAGAGGAAACAAAAGACAAGACAAATTCCACTAATGCTCTGAACTTGGTGCTCCTAGCTCCTGCCAGGCTGGGCAGCCTTGGCCACCAGGCTTCTTCTGTTGGGCTTCTTGATCTGTCTGACCACCCTGGGCGCTGATGCACTGAGGCCCCACCCTCACCCTAGTCCCACACGGAATGCCACAGATGTTCTCAGGTTATCTGCAGGATGTTTAATTACGTAGGATTGTGTCATAGTGGCACGGGCTTTTCCAGAGGCCCAGGAGGGTTCTAGGTGCAAGAGAAGAAGACAATAGGGAGACCCCATGGAGTTAAACAGGGGCTGTCAGGTTGGGCCTCCCATGCCTTTGTCATTCTCCGCCAAGACATGGATGACTAAGGAGAGCGCTGCCCACCGTCTCTGGGGCTGCCTAGTACTTCTCACTGGCTTCCTCCTTCAGCAGCCAGTATCTAGGAAACCATGCTTTTCTTCCCTGAGCCCAGCTCAGATGGAACTTGCAGAACCCCTCAGCTTGGAGTCTGACACTTGCTCCACCCTTCTACATCCTGTAGATCAGATATCCTGGGATTCCCAGCCCTTGGCTCAGATCTGATCTAATTCTGTAAGACTCTGTTCAGACTCAGGATGGGAACACTGAGTCACCAGGTGGAAAAATTGTGAAAGCGTTGACAACCTTCCCGAATTTTTGTGGCTTCCCAGGTCTTTCTAACTATTCCCTTCCTCTGACACTCAATCTGTCATTATCCATGTTCTACCCTCCTTTACCAGTGAGGTCTTCAGCAGCTGAACCCAAAAGATTCTGGTAATGTATTGACATCAATGTATAGGAGGGAACAATCTCTGGCTCTGCTTCAGTAGCTCTAATCAGTGAATTGATGAGCATGTAGATCACCTGTGGACCTGTTTTTTGTTTTGTTTTATTTTTTAATATCTTGTGCTTCAAGTGAAAGTTGTCATACAAAAACTTAACCACACATTGTTGTGGAACTGTAGCTGCTCTTGCCACCCTGTAACAGCACACTCTTCTTCTCCACCCTGTGTTTCCTGGGTCCATTCAACCAGCTCCTGTTCCCTCTGCCCAGCTAGTCTCCTGTATCTACTTAAGCCAAGAAGCACAGTCACCACCAGCACCTTTTTATGTCTTCTAGTCTAGGCCAATGTTCATCTGAAGAGTTGATTTGGGGAATGATTTCAGTTCTGAGCTAATAGAGATTCTGGGGGCCACGCCTTTCATGTGGACTTGATTTTTGGAAGATTCAAGGGCAGGAGGAATGGTCAGAATATTGGGTGACAAAATGAGATGTTGTGGATTGAGTTGTGGCCCTTGACCTAACCCTTTTACCTGTGGCTGTAATGTAATGTAATGATCTCCCATAAGGTAATCTAATGTAATTAACCAATCAAGATCATAGGATGGACATTAAGCCTAATCACTTCTGAGTTATATAAAGAGCAGCAAAGACAGACACATGCATACACAGAGACACAGGGAAAAGGCAGATGCAGACATTAACTGACTATGATGATGGAGGCAGATGAATCTATGAGCCCAGGAACTCCAAGGACTGCCAGCTACTAGAAGCTAAAATAGACACAGAAGGACCGTCTCCTAGAGCCACCCCCGGATTTCAGACTTCTGGCCTCCTACGCTATGAGAAAATAGAAGTTCTGTTCTTCAAAGCCACCCATTTTGTGGTGTTTCTGTTGCTGCAGCACTGGGAAACTAAGACACGAGAATTCAAAAGATCTGAGCAGGCTAAGCTGTGGGGTAAATCAAACCAGATAAATATGAATGTAGATAAACAGAAAGTACTGCACTTTTGGTCCAAATACCAGATTGTCCACAGACAGAATGGGTGGAGATGTGGTGGAGGGAGAGCTGCTGCGGTCGGGCTGGAGGCAGAGGGTAGTTAGCACATGGGTTCTGGAGCCGCAAGGACTTAACTCCTCAGTTTCCATAGTTCAAAAAAAGATGTTTGAATTTGCATAAGTCTGTCTACATTTTGTTTTCTAGCAGGCACCCAAGCAATATTTTTCAAAACTGATGCTTACTGTGAAGACCAGATCTTACGTATCTAGCAGGGTGGATAGCACTTTACCTCATCCATCCATCCATCCATCCATCCATCCATCCATCCATCCATCCAGCATTTGTAGAATCTCAACTTTACTCCTGTCTGGTAGGAGGACCCGAAAGGAAAGCCATGAAAAATTCATTCTGTATTAGGCTGAACATGAGTGCAATTCTACCACGATGCAAGTAGGAGTACAGGGTTGTGAAAGTCAGGGAGGAATTTGCGAGAGACAGGGAACCTGAGCTGGACACTGAAAGGGTGCTGGAGCTTGTCTGGTTGAGAGGAGTCGGGAGGGACGTAAGGGACAACGGGAGGGTACTTCAGTCCAAAGATACAACACTTACAGAGGTGTGGAGTAGTGGGCCTCAGAGTGTGGTCTGGAGACCCCTGTGAATCCCTGAGACCCTTACGAGAGTGTGTAAGGTCAAAACTATTTTCACAGTAATGATAGGACGTTATTTGCCTTCTTTGCTCTTTTTCATTCCAAGTGCACAGCATAGAGTTTTCTAGAAGCAACAGCATGTGTGATATCATAACAGAAATAAATACAAGAATCTAGCTGCCTTGCATTAAGCTAGACTTCAAAAGATTTTCAAAAATGCTAAACAGTACCCTCTTCTCACTAAATTTGTTTTGTTTTGGGTAAAACCAAAAAACCAGACCAAACACACTGCCATCCAGTTGACTCCAACTTACAGGAACCCTATAGGTCTGAGTAGAACTGCCCCATAAAGTTTCCAAGAAGTTCCTGGTAGATTCAAACTGCTTACCTTCAGATTAGCAGGTAGAGCACTTAACCATTGTGCCACCAAGGTTTCCAGGAAACAGTTATGTTTAATAAGAATCACATTATTTATGTTAACTTGTAGTGGATTGACAACTGTTATTTTAAAATATTTAATGAAATGTTCAAAGATTTTATTGGTTTTAATTTCTAATGGAAAATATTGATAGAACTAACTCATAAACAAAAACTGTTAGGGGTCCTTATGTAAAAAATTTTTAAAAATGTAAGGGGGCTTAAGAGCAAAATATTTGAGAACTGTTGGTCTAGAGACAGGTCACTAAACTGCACCTTGAGAGGGCTGCAATTAGTGGGACATGGCAATGGCTGGAGTTTCCACATCTGGACCGGTGACATATGATCCTGGAGCAATAGGAGGCTGGGGTCATGGTGGGTTTTACACTGTGGCCAAAGAAGCAAGGTGCTAACGCTGTTCCTACTCATAGCAACCCTGAGTACAACAGAACGAAACCCTGCCTGGTCCTGTACCACCCTTGCAATCAGTGCTGTGTTTGAGCCCACTGTCACAGCCACTGTGTCAGTCCATCTCATTGAGAGTCTTTCTCTTTTTCAATGACCGTCTGCCAAGCATCATGATAAACAGAAAAAAAATTGATGTCTTCAAGGATTTTGTTTTACTTGGATCTACAAACGACACTCACAGAAGCAGCAGTCAAGAAATCAAAAGACGCACTGCACTGGGCAAATCTGCTACAAAAGATCTCTTTAAAGTGCTGAAAAGTAAAGAGGTCACCTTGACAAATAATGTGCTTCCAATCCACGCCATGGTGTTTTCAGTTGCTTCAGATGCATGTAAAAGCTGAACAATGAATAGGAAAGAAGAAGAACTGGTGTGGGAGAAAAATACTGAATACACCATGGACTGCCAAAACAAAAATATTGTCTTGGAAGGAGTATGACCAGAATGCTCCTTAGAAGCCAGAATGGAGACTGCGTCTCACATACTTCGGACATCAGAGGAGATCAGTCCGTGAAGAAGGGCATTATGCTTGTAGAGGGTCGTGGAAAAAGAGGAAGATTCTCAACAAGATGGATCGAGACAGTGGCTACAACAGTTAGGTTAAGCATAACAGTGATTGTTTGAGTACAGCAGGACTGGTAGTGTTCTGTTCTGTTGTCCACAGGGTCACCACGAGTTGGAATCAACTCACTGGCACCTAACAACAACAATTACTGCCAAGTATGATGCTCTTCTCCGGGGACTGGTCCCTCCTGATAACAAAGCCCAAAGTACGTGAGGCAAAGTTTCGCCATTCTTGCTTCTAAGGAACATTCTGGGTGTACTGCTTCCAAGACAGATTCGTTCATTCTCTGGCAATCCATTATATTCAATATTCCCTTGTCAACACCATAATTCAAATGCATCCATTATTCAGTCTTTGTAATTCATTGCCTTGTCCAGGCTTCACATGCAGATGATCAAAGATACCATGGTTTGGGTCAGGAATCATTTAGTCCCCAAGACAATATCTTTGCTTTTTAACACTTTAAAGAGGTATTTTGCAGAAGATTTTCCCAGTGCAATAAGTCATTTGATTTCTTGCCTGCTGCTTCCATGAGTGTTGATTGTGAATCCAAGCAAAAGAAATCCTTGACAACTTCAATCTTTTCTCCATTAATCATGATGTTGTTTATTGATCAACTTGTGAGGATTTTTATTTTCTTGATAGTGAGGTGCAATCCACACTGAAAGTTGTAGTCTGAGATCTTCATCGGTAAATGCATCAAGTCCTCCTGGCTTTCAGCAAACAAGGTTACGTCCTCAGTCTATCACAGGTTGTTAATAAAGCCTTTTCCAGTCCTGATATGTTCTTCTTCATATAGTCCAGCTTGTCAGATTATTTGCCCAGCACACAGATTGAATAAGTACAGTGAAAGGATACAGCCCTAACGCATACCCTTCCTGATTTTAATCTATGCAGTCTTCCTTTGTTCTGTCTAATAAATGATTCTAATAAACGCTGGGAAAAAGTAATGAGAAATGATGAGACACCAAATACATAAATCCAGCTCGTGTTGATTTCCCTTTCTCGGGGCATGAGTGCCTCCTCACTTACTAGAGAATACCAAACATAGACCATGAGTCAGTAAGATATGTTTAGTGAAGTCCAGGGTGGCGGTGGTGGTGGTGGTGGAAGTTGGCAAAGAAAGACCGCAATTGAAACATTCGAAGACAGTAGTAACTAGAGTTTGATGTGTTTCGGTTGGATGTTCTCATTTTCTCATCTCTCTTTCCCACACTGTTTTCCCCAGGCAAGCCTATTGCCATCGAGTCAATTCCAATTCACAGCGACGCTGCGGTACGGAGCTGCCTCCTAGGTTTCCCAAATCTATAAATCTTTATGGAAGCAGATTGCCATGTATTTCTCCCACAGAGAGGCTGGTGACTTCAAACCACTGGCCCTTGGTTAACAGCTGAGTGCTTAACTGCTGCACCACCAGGGCTCTTTTCTTCCAGGGCAGGTCCAATTCCGTTGTGGCCCGTTAGAACTTATTAAGTAGTGTATCTGTCCCCTGCTGGCCAGCTGGTGCAATGACACTTTTCCCAGTATCAGCAGGAGTCCTTAGCTCCCGCTGGAGGCAGATATCCTGAGGAAGGGCCAAAGAGAGCCCTCTGGGGCCAGTACAGAGGGCCTAGAAAGGGTCAGGGATCAGAGGAGGAGAGTCATGTCATCCTTCAATGAAAACTTATTTGACAGTCTTTCCACTCAGCCACCTAATGATGACACTGCTGCTTAATAGTAATTACCACCGGGTGTCCCAAACAGGGAAACACTGATGGAAACCCTGGTAGACCAGTGGCTAAGTGCTACAAGGTTACCCAAAGTTAGGCAGTGTGAATCCACCAGGCATTCCTTGGAAACTCCATGGGGCAAGTTCTACTCTGTCCTATAAGGTTGCTACGAGTCAGAATCTACTCAACGGCAGTGGTTTTTTTCTTTTCTTTTCTTTTCTTGCTAATCAAAAGATGAACAACTCAGAAGACCCTTAGAATAAAAGTTTGGCTGTCTGCTTCCAAAAGGTCACAGCCCTGAAAACCCTATGAAGCATAGTTCTACTTTGCGACACGTGGGATTGCCTTGAGTTGGAATTGACTCAACCACCACAGGTTGGTTTGTTTTCACATTAAGCCAGGAACCACGTTAAGCACTTTACTCAGATTGTATCACTTGAGACTCACAACAACCCGCTGAAGTAGGCTTTATTATTGTTGACATCTTATTGATAAAGAAACTGCAGCTTAAAAAAGTTAAGTAAGTGCCCAAGGTCACCCAAGTAGCCAGTGACAGAGCCAAGCCTGGAGTCCAAGCAGTTTGTCCTGTGAACTGTTAGGCTCTGCTTGGTAATCAGCTGTTTGTAGATCTATCTTCTTTCCATGGGCTGTGAGTTTGTGGGGAGAGGTGATCATCACTTATTGCTGTACCCCCAGCACTGAGCTCAGAGCTGCCTCTGTGACTAGAAACCTCAGAAGGACAGCTTGACCAGGCTGGACCTCAGTGGGAGCCTGGGGCATGGAAGGTGCGTAGAGAGCCCAGGCACAAAAATTTCCACGGTTGGCTGAGGTATGTGAGAGTATCTGATTCTCCATCTGCTGTGACTTCAAAGGCTGGAATACCAGTCAGGAGGTTCCTTATCCATCTTGCCCACCTCTGGGGGGAAGCGAGCTGCCATCGGTGTGAGGAGAGGGAACCACCACCCGGTGCACCAACAGAGACCCCTGACCTTGCTAGACCCCAGGCGGCAAGCCCATCCCCGTAGGGAAGTAGCACCACCTGGTGGTGAACCTCAAGATGGTTCAAAACACTTCCAATAAAGCCGGCTGGCTGCTGCAGCGTTGGCTTAACTCACTGCCGCTCAGTGCGGCAGAGAACTGTACTCCATAAAATTTTCAAGGGCTGGTATTTCAGTAGATCGCCAGGTCTTTCTTCTGAGGTGCCTCCTGGTGGACTGGAATTTTGGTTAGCAGCCAAACACGTTAGCTTTCTGCACTACCCGGGAACTCTGACTTAAAACACAGCGGCAGATAATCCAGAGCTGGGGGAGCCTGGGAACCGCTTTGTAGGGTGGCTGCTCCCGAACTATCATCCCCGCCCCTTGAAGCCAAAGTGAAGGGTTTAGGAAGTCTTCCAATCCACCTTCCCCCAAGGCAGAACAGCCCACCCCAAAAGGGCAGGCCAGGTTGTACAAAAGGGAAAAGGAACATCCCCAGCCCCACCCGCTCTTGGCTGAAAAGAGCCACCTAGCTCCACCCCATACACCTTTCCTGGGGCCAGATCTTTCACCCTAACTTGGGACAACCTGAAGGGCCACCCCAGCTCAGGCTGAGATTCCATCGCAGCCCAGCTTCTCCCTCTTCAAACCTGCCTCCTTCTCTGAGCTGGTGAACCTTTCAGTGTTCCTTGTTCAACTCCCTGCTCTCCAATCTGCGTTTCGGAGTAGGCATGCCTGGAACCCGACCTGCCACACTACACCATATATCACGTATGACATGTGTGAACGCTAGGATTCAGAGCAGCTGTCTGGTGTAGTGTCCCCCAGAGCGCCCACCACCACTCTCCTGGCTCCACAGCCTGCTGTGCTGCTGGGTCACCCGGAACATAACTCCTCCAGTAGCTTCACAAGCCCCTTGTCCATGGCACACATTAGCTGCCCGAAAGGATGAGGCACCTCCTTGGCCACGCCAGGAGGGCCAGGTGTCAGTCATCTTTTTTGTTACCTACAGGGCGAGGAGGCAGGCAGACAGGCCCCCTACTGCACAGGCAGCCCTTAACCCCAGTAGAAGCTGGAGAAGCTGCCCCAAGGGCCCCAGCCTCCCCAGGCAGGCACAGAGACTGAGAGCAACAGTGTCTCCTGGCATAGCGGTGACCTGCCTATGACACGTGGAGCTCTGAGCCGATCAATCCCACGGCCTGTGAGGTGGTTTTCTTTCATTCTCTTCTGGGGAACGGCCTGATCCTAGCAGTCAAGATGCAGCATAACTTGGCTCAGAGGGAAGATGTCCTCTACATGTCCTTTACATGATGTCAGACAGGGCAGTTGGCTATGCTGCCCAGCAGATCAACAGAACCACGTTGTACCAGGATCCTCAGGAAGTCATCCCCATTTCATGCTAGGTAAGGGCACATTATGTAGGATTTTCTGCCCTGTTTAATATGATAGCCACTTGAGATGTGGTCAGTGTGTCCAAGGAACTAAAATTTTACTTTAATTCTCATTAATTTAAATTTAAATGATAATAGGTGGCTTTCTAGTCCCAGTCACAGTAAGTCAGACTTGTGGTGACTTCACATGTGTTTGAGAACTCTGCATAGAGTTTTGAATAGCTGTGACCTTGTGAAAGGGCCCCTGGGTGACTAGCAACCTACAGGTGTGGAAGAAAGCTGAGGAGATCTGCTTTCTCCTTCAGATCAGACTTCAGCCAGGACAGCACTATGGAGCAGCTGGCCTTACTCTGTACACACAGGGATCACCCTGAGATAGAACCGAGTGTATGGCAGCTGGTTTGGTTTCTTTTGCTTTTGACCTTCCAGAAGAAGCTCATCAGGCCTTTCTTGTGAGGCACCCTAGGTGGATTAAACCACTTACTAGTCGAGTGTTTAACTGTTTATGCCACCCAAGAATTTCTCACATGTGGCTATTGTTCACCTTACTGAACTGTGCAAACATAGAACCAAAACTTGCAATGTGAAAACTTAAAAATCTCATTATCCCAGCTGTAAGATCGTCTCGAAGTCCATTCTTCCCAGCTTACCGGAAAAGTTTATTACAGTATGCAACCTCAAAGATTTTGTGTTCTTCTAGATGACCTCTTTTAAATGCCTCTCTGCTAGCAGCTTTAAGAACTGCCTTTTGATATGTCTCCAGCCAGAGACATGTCCATGAGGTAGCTGTGGACTTTCTGTCCCTACGCCTATACACCGTTCATAATAAAATAGCTCTAAAGTTCCATCTCCAATTCTCCCACTCCCATCCCAGACTGACGAGTCTTAGCTTTGGGTCTGAAATCTTTTCAGATGCTTTTGAAAAGTTAAAGCAAGTCACAGCCACAGGTTCTAAGTCCAACTTAGCCCCATAAATAATACATCCATTGGCCTGATTTCCCCTTTCACAAATCACAATGTTGTGTTCTTGGTTATTTTTGCTGTGTCTAGTAACGTTGTGCTTTACCATAAACCCCACTTTCCTGGGAATCATCTCTAACTTCTTGTGGCCCCTGAGAGGCCTGGCCACTCATGGGAGTCATTTGTAGTCCTCTAAATCACTGGCACAGTTACCATTTCTAATGCAAGACACATGTGCTTGCCAAGGTTGCCTGGCTTTTATTCTTGTGGTTCTCAGGGGAGTGCCACACTTGATTCCACCCCGCACATCTGCCTGAGCACTCCCTGAGGGTAGAGTCCTGTTCCATCCAGCACCTCCGATTTTCCTGTCTGTGGGACTCTGTTAGGGACGGAACCCTCCTTGATACCTTCTTTCGCAGGATGCTGACGGGACTGCATTTGCCAGGGCTTGCAGCTCAGTAGGAAATAGTACAGTGTGGCAGCTAATTCACAGCTTCTGGAGCCAGCTGCCAAGGGTACAAATCACATCTCTGTCATTTACCACCACTGGCTTCGAGCAAATTATCCCCTCTGCCGAATGGAGATAATAAGAACTCATACCCCATATGGTTCTTAAAAGGACAAAGCAAGTTGTTCTGTATAAAAGCATTTATTTACAGCAGTGCTTGCCACAAAATAAGTTCTGTGTAAGTATGAACTGCTTTTATTACCATGAACAAAGCTTTCTTCACTGTTTACGTGAGAAACTTCTGATAAACCTTTTCTCTCTTTGGAAATCACTCAGGAAGCACTCTTCAGAACCTTCTTTTTCTGCTTTATTTCCAGCTTTCGCCCACTGTGGCACGCTTTCCAGCCTTCCCTGTTGGCCTCACTTGAATGCTACTTGGTTCTAGTCACTGGCATGAGGATTTTCTTACCTTCTAGAACCCTGTGGGAGCTCTGGTGGTGTAGTGGTTAAGGGTTATATATGCTGCTAACCAAAAAGTCGGCTCTTTGAATGCACCAGCTGCTCCTTGGATACCCTGTGGGGCAGTTTAACTGTCCTACAGGGTTTAGAATCTTGCTTACTTGGCATTTTTGCTGTGTCTTTTCCTGAGCTTCACATAATATATTTTAAAAATCTTAGATTGATAAATGTCTACTTTCACTCTCTTGCAGTCTAAAAGAGAATAAACAGTAATACTTTCTCCCAGTTCAGGGTCCATGAAAGCTCACTTCCCCTACTTCTCTTTTCCTCCCTGTTCCTAGACTTCCCCTGGGGAGTAGTAGCCTGGACTGCTGTGGGCTCCAGGGCTGAGTGACTGATGTTCTCAGTATCCAGTCCATTCCTTAGAGAAGCCAGAGCCAGAGGGAGAGCTGGTAAGGCGGAGACATCACAAAGACAAACACATTTTATTGATAAGGCAACAGCACTATACAGGATGAGACAGAGACCCCATCAGGCCAGGGCCACAGAGGGGAGGGGTCTGATTCACATTGAGACACAGGCTGAGGTGCCCCTTACTCCTCTCTTGGACAGACGTGTCAGCGGGTTACAACCCAGGGAAGGAGGGAAAAGATCCCACGTCTGGACTTGCTCTGTCTAAAACCCAGGGCTGCCCCCCATGGGTGGGAAACGGGGTCTGAGCTCAAGTATGGTGTAGTGAAAAAAGCCACCAGCCCAAAGCCTGGGTCCAGTCCTGGAGCAGTTTCTCACTAGCTATGCAAGCTGGGGCAGTCACACGCTCCCCCTCAAGAGGTGTCCCTTTAACAAGGGATTGAACTAGCTTGGCCATTTTCTTGTCTTTTCTGAAAAGCAAGCTGGACCAGTGTGTTCTACAGCTAAAAATCAAACAAGGGGCTCTCCCTAATTTGTAGAATAATAATTAAGGTATAGAATTTTCACAAGGTAAACTCTCCCTCCATAAATGTCTTTTGATCAGTGGTGCTTGCTACCCTCTATATTAGAATGTCATACTAAATGGTGTCTGATTCCAAAAAACAGTCAAATCTCATACATTTACGGCGAAGTCGTATGTGCAGTAGGAATGTGGCTTTTAGACAGTTTTCTACCAAGAGCATTCTGAGAAACACTAGGCTGGCTGGACACTGATGGCTCTTCCCAACATTAAGAGACTTCAGGGGTGGGTCCTCTAGGGGCTTGGGCATCCCTGCAGCTATGGTCCCCAAACGCAAGTAACCATCTGAAGAACCCTCCATGACTCCTGACAGAACTTTCTTCTACACTGGTCCTGCACACCTACAACTCAGGCTCACCAAGGACGGCCCCCTCCCCGGCCCTGAGCAAACAGACCCAGAGCTGCCCCCTCCGGAGCTAGCTCAGGAGTCCTGGACATCCACCCCCTGCCCGCCCCACCCCCCGGCCCTGCCTCACGGGCGATTTCTCACTTTGGGGAGTTGGAGTGAGGCCAAAGAGGGAACCAGCCCTAATCACTCGACCTCCAGATGCTCTTTCTGACCAGCCACCAGAGGCCGACTCTCTCCCTGCCCCCATGCCCTAAGGTGGGTGCAGCGCTCTTTCCTAGTTCTGCGGAGTACACAGCAGTGTTGGAAGTGCATGAGGCAGGGAGAAGAGCATGACTTGGAACGCTGGAGTCTGAAAGTTCTTCAGTCACCCTGCAAGTGGAAAAGACGTGGCCCCAGCCGGCAAGCAGACAGGGCACTGCTTCTCCAGGCTCTGGCATGATTAGGAGAGTGGGCCACTTTCTGGAGCCCTTGGCCATCATAAGGTTAGACCCACCAGTCCTGTGGCTGCAGGAGGTGGTAGCAGTGTCTGGAGCCAGTGGCAGGTTCTCTGTCCCGGGTGGGGAGGTAAGGCACTGGTGGGGTGAGGAGTGGGGGCAGTGCTGAGAGCTTTCTGCTCAGCGGCAACTCAGTCCAGCCACATGGATCCCTGGACGGAAAGCTTCCACCACCCCACCCTTTAGGTTCCAGGTCAAGAAGCCATGGGCTTGGTGGCAGGGTCAGCCTGTGGCCCAATCCACCGGTCTTCTGTGAAGCGGGGTATGTCCATTCCCCACTGCCCAGGTCCTGTTTTCTTTCTTCGTGGGCCTCTAGACAGGTGGGTTCTGGGCCAGTGGCCCCAACAATGGGGAGAAAGCCTAACTTTAACTAGAGCTACTGCTGGGCGAACAGTGGGGTGTACCATGGGGATAGGAGTAAGAGGGAGCTGGAAGCTGGGCACGTACCCTTTGGGCAGCAGAGGTAGGGAAAGGGCAGGTGTGACCTCACTCACTGTGTTTTTGGTCATCCTTGGCAGTGAGTGTCCCTGACAGGCCAGAGGAAGGAGGCCCTATTGTGCCTCCTCGCTCTGGGATCAAACAGCATAGACTGGCCGCAGGACAGGGTGGGGGTGAAGTAGGTGTGGGGGCTTGTCATCTATCATGGTTACAGTGGGGGCGAGAGGGCCCACCACACTCTGGACAGGTGGGCCTAGAGTGAGGGGAGTTATGGGTATCTCAGTCCCTGAGGAATGGGTTCCTTTCTCCTGCGTGCCTGCTCCCTGGGCATCAGCCAGCAGCCACTTTCAGGGTGGCAGGGGCATCCCCAGGAAGGATCCTGTCTTCAGCCTCTGCCCTCTGCACTCTGTCCCCGCTTGAGTTTCTTTGCTAAACAGACAGCAATTCCTCCTGACTGAGGTCTGCAGGGAGGGGGCAGCCTGAGCCTGCAAGGAAGGGGCCCTGGTGTCTGGGCTGGGCAGGCAGAGGGCTTGAGGGAGAAGGTGGTGCACTCCGTGGGGGGCAGGAGGAGCAGCTGGGCAGTGGCCAGCCCAGGGCCTGGCCACACAGCCCCCTACCCAGGCACCCCCACAGCTGCCCTCGTCAGGAGATCTCACTGCCAAACACCTCGAGCAGGAGGGGCGTGAGCTTCATGCAGCCCTCCGGGTGGAAGGAGAGGCAGCGGTACTGCTTGGAGTGCTCCTCGTTGAGGCTGCGCAGGTCGGCCAGCTTCTGGATCATCTTGGCATAGAGAAGGCGGCTGCCTGGCGGTGGGTGGCGGCAGCGGATGTAGGTCTGCAGTGTGTTGGACAGGCGGTCCTGGATGGCCTCAACAAGCGTGGGGTCCTGCACCCCGGGACGGTCTGCGGACACAGGGCAGAGGAGGCATGGGAGCTCTGAGTCAGTCTTCACTGTTCCCTCTCCCCATCTCATCCCTGCCCATAGGCACTTAACCTCAGCAACCTCCTGGGCCAGCCCCATATACCGCTGACTGGTGACACTCAAAGCCTAACTGCACACCCTCAAGAAACCAAAGCCCCAAACCCCTCGGCAGCTTGCCATTGTATTTAGAATGAGGTGCCAAGGCCTTCGTGGGGCCCATCTTGCCCAGTTCCCACCTCACTTCCCTCCTGTCTCTGAGCCCAGGCCTCCCATCAGCACCCTAAGGCACCTTGCTTCCTGGCTTCCAGGCTTCTCAGATGCCTTCTCTCTGCCTGCAGTGCAGCTTTTTTATCCTTGCTGGCTCCTACTGGTCTTTCAGGTTGTTATTAGGTATCACTGTCGACTCACGGTATCTCTGGGTGACAGAGTAGAACTGTCCCAGAGGGTTTTCTAGGCTGTCATCTTTATGGCATTAGAGTGCCATGTGTTTTTCCAAAAGGGCAGCTGGGTGGATTTGAATTTACAACCTTTAGATTAGCAGCTGAGCACTTCACCGTGAGGTACCCCCTTCAGGAAGCAGCTTCAAGCACCTTCCTCCAGGAGGCCATTATTCCTAACCACCCCTTCGCCCCAACCCCCAGGCTGCACCAGATTCCCTCCTGTTACAGTTTCCAACGGAATCACACATTTCTTTTCCTTTAGAAACATGATCACATTAGGAATTAGCTGTTAACTAGTAATTATTTGTTAATATCTCCGAAACTTCATGGGAGAGAAGTTTGTGTCTTGTTTGCTACTGCTGAGTCCCTGTGCCAAGCACAGTGTTGGCATCTCATGGGGGTGATCAAGAAATTGGTGCTGAATGCATGCATGAGAAAGCATGTGAATGCTGGGAGGGGCGAGTTCCCCATGCAGACACCCCTCACTTGTATCCCACCCTGAACACAGCCCAGTCTGAGGCAGGACCGCATGCTTTGGACCTCATCACCAATATTACAACCTCTGGACCTCTTTCTTCTCTCTCTCTTCCTACCCCAAACAGGTACAAGGGGTCAAGGATCACAGGACCCCAATGCACCCCAAATCAGTCAGAACCATCCTTCAGGTACCATCTGGGTTTTGTAACCTGTTCCCCAAAGAGAAACTCAAATATCAGGAAAGTCTTACTGAATTCATACAAGAGCAAAGAACGAGTATTGGAAACACCCAGGACAGTCTTTGGTCTGTCAGGTGGGATTCGGTGCCAATACTGTGCAAAGTCAAAGGCAGTGAGGGAGCCTGTCACATTTATACATCACAGGGGATGTGCAAACCCAGCCAGGTGGATCTTTTCCTTGTCTGCCTCTCCTGTTTTCTCACTTCTCCCCCCAGATTGTTCTCTTGGCCCTCAGCAGTAACGTGTCCACATGCCCCACTTCTGAGGTCCTCAAGTTTCTTGCTGTGAGGGACCATACCTGGGGAGACAATGCAGATGGCCATGAGTAGGACATGCTCCTCCTCGTGCAAGTTCAGCTTCTTCAGCCCCACCTGGAACTTGATGAGGGGCTCAATCAACTCCTGACTGTGTCCGGCTATGAGAGAGAGCAAATAGGTGTCCTGGGCAGAACCAAGGAACCACCCACTCCACGCTTTCTGACCTCCAGCCCTGACTGGGCTTGACCCTCCCTTCAGTCCCATGTGCCTGATGGGGGCCCATGTCCCCAGGAAGGAAGAGTCCGAGTCTGGGAGCCAGAGAGAAGGAGCAGAGACCAGACGCACCTTTGGCTACATCACTCACACGGTACTTGTACTCCTCACTACCACAGTTCCAGGACATGTCTTCCATGGTGAAGGACTGATTGGAGCGCAACATGATGACTTCGATGGCGCTTGACTTCAGCAGCACGATCTGGTCCTCAGAGGTGAGGTCTCTGCCAGGGAAGGCAGGGAAGGGCTCACATTATTGCTCAAGATCTTTACGTCATGCAAATCACTTTAGTGTTTCGGCAGGTATACACATGCCGGGTGACCAGTAGGTGCCCTGGGTCCTCCAATGAGGAGCTTGTGGCCTGGCTGGAAAGCACAAGACTATCCCTTGAGGGAGGACAAGCCAAGACTGTGATCATGTGCCAAGGTGAGAAGTAAAGTCATCTAATAACCCAGCAAGGGAAACCTAGTGACTTTTCATGGTCCCCAGCGCCTAAGCATCCAGAGTTAGGAAAAGGAAGACAGAAGCTAAGGAAGCTCCTGGCATTACACCACGAATGTGATGGTCTGCAAACAGCATGGCCAGAGTCATCTTCCAAAGCTCCCACTCTTCTAGAATTTTCTCTTCTACTTCCTGCCTGGTCCCTCCCAGTAGTAACGGCCAGCTCTGTCTCCAGGACATCTCTTGAGCCCTAGACTTCCTTCCCACCCTCACCAGAACTGCTGTGGTTCAGAGTTCTGGCATCTTCTTACAATAGCCTCCTGACTAGAACTTGGTACTCATTTCTTTCAGACCCCCTGTTAACTTCTTACTGCAGCCAGCGGGAAATAACATTTCTGTGTTTGGAAACTCTCTTTGGCTCTTCATCACCGTAGGATCAAACCTGTACTCCATAACTTGACTACAACCTCTTTCTAGCCTCTCTTCCCACTGAAACTTCACCCACCACCCATTCCAGCACTGCTGGGCTACCCACGTTCAGAGACTGTGTGTTCTCACACCAAGGTGCTCCAAGCCCAGACTGCCTTCCTCTAATGCTCTGTCTCAATTTTGGTCCCTCACCCAATGGGATCCCTTCTGGAGCGCTGCCCCCCAAGTCTCTTCAGCAGACTGACAGCCTATTGCTTGTGCTTTTATACTGCCCCTTTCCTTTGTTCTTTATGTGTTTGTCTCCGGCTCTAGAAGTGTAAGCTGTTTAAGGGCCACTGTTGTTGTTAGCTGTCATCAAGTCAGCCCCTGACTCACAGTAACTCCAGGCACATCCAGTTGACAAAATGTTACCTATTCTTGCACCATCCTCAGGATTGGTTGCAGGTTGGACCTACGTGATCCATAGAGTTTTCACTGGCTGATTGTCAGAAGTAGATTCCATCTTAGTCTGGAAACTCCATATTATAGCAACACATAAGACTCCACTCATAGGTAGTAGCCACGTATGAGGTACAATGGCTGGGAACTGAACCCATGTCTGTGCATGGAATGTGAGATTCCTACCACTGCACCACCACTGCCCCCACTGAGGGTCATTGCTATTCTTCATTACCTTTGACATGGCCCACGTGCCCATTATTGAGCTAGGAGCCCAGTGAAGCCAAACCAAACCCACTGCCACTGAGTTGGTTCCAAATCATAGCAACTTATAGGACAGAGTCCAACTGCCCCATAGTGTTTCCAAAAAGCAACCGATAGATTCAAATTGCCAACCTTTTGGTTAGAATCTGAGTGCTTAACCACTGTGCCACCAAGGCTCACACTGAAATCAATAAATAATATGTTGATTAAGTCAAGAGGCCAATGACTAGTTCCACTGTTATGAGTCCTGAGCTGGACTTTTTATTATTTATTTATTTTAACAAGGCAAGGAGAAACAGGGTCTACAGATCAACTTGCGTCTGGTGTTTTCCTCCCTTTTTCTTGCTGCCTGGATCTCCTGACAGATAGGCTGTCAGCCCTCTCTGTGGCTGCACTTAGGTAAAAAGATGGAGAGTGGAAGTTAACTGACGAGACCTCTGTATCCCCGGGTGGAGGGTAATGGGGCATGAAAAGACGGGCACAATCAGGATGGCCAATAAAGGAGATACACTGAAAAAAAAACAAAACCCACAAAATGCTACAGTTGGAAGGATCCCTTAAAGACAACAGAGCCCAATCCCTTCTTCAGCATTCCTGACAGATGGTTTTTATGCATCCGCTGAGCTCTTAACCACTGTACCACCTGGGCTCCATCAGTATAAGTTATTTACTATTTCCCATTTGCCTACCTTTTGGACATTTGGGTTCTTATGTTTGCTATTAAAATAATTCTGTGAGGAATATCTCATACATAACCTCTTACTCAATGCCCCTCAAAACTAACAAACCAGAAGTGAACATATATCTCATCCGTGCTTTGACCTGAACAGATTTTAGTGAGATCACTTCTTAGTATTCCTATGAAAGCAAACTAAAGTGACCCCCAGTTATCCTGTCCAGGGTCTTTCTCAGTACAATTCACAGCAGAAGTTAGGAGAGTGGACAGAGGGTAGAGGGGGACATCAATGAGAACTTGTTCCTGCTGGGACAGGTGCCAGCTCCAACGTTTTACCTACTCTCCAGACCCGGGTAACATTTATCACCTGATCAGTCTTTACACCTGAGGCTGCTTCTGAGCACCTGTGATGTGCTCTGAAAACAGGTGGCTTTCTTATCTTTCCCATCCCCCTCCAAGGTTGAGTCCAGCCCCTCCTCCCCTGCATTCCCATGGTACCTCTGGCAGGTCTCTAGTGGGGCTCTTATCACTTGCCAGCAATCGTTTGTTTACATGCCTGTCTCTTACATCAGACACTGAATCCCTGGGAGCCGGGGACTGGGTCTTAGTCAACTTGTATCCTTACTAGTTTACATAAGAAAACTGTTTGCTGGATGCATGGACGCATGGATGAATGAATGAATATGGAGGTCTGGGCTTAGGGTGAGGGAAGCACTGTGATCCCAGGCCTTTGGAAATGGTAGTGACAACGAAGGCATTTTCACCACCAGTGTGGCCCGGTCCCTCAGCCGCTCCCCTTGACAGTGATGCCTGGGTCCTTGACTCTTAGCTCCAAGCCCACTCCTGGCCACTTAGTTGCACTACTGACACCACATTCTCATGCATTTTCTTTTGTAGGTGGACAAGGAGGGAGCTCTGGGGCACAAATTGAGAGGCTGAAGGAGGAGAGGTGGAAAGAGGGAGCAGGGCCAAGGCCGCACCTCTGTGCAGTGCACACCTACCACAGTCCCACCCCACTTCGGTCCCATGTCTGTACTGGAGTCTCAGCCTGCTCCTCCCCTCCCCTGCTCATTCACAGAAGAGTCTCATCCTGGCTCCCCACACCCTCCATTCCTGCCTACAGGCAGCAAGATCAAAGCCAGCGGGATGTAGCCACTGCTCACTTCTTGGAAAAACAGAACCTCTGAGCATGGAAACCAGTAGAACCAGGGAGTTTTGGCCTGGCCCTGCCTTGGCTCACTGGAACCTGGACTCAGTCTCCAGGCCAACCTCAGCATCACCTCCGTCTAGTCACAGAGAATGTCCGTATCAGTGTCTCCTTAGAGAACTCTTGCCGAGGCCTGACCCATTTTTATAGAAGAACGTCTTACTCTAGGACCTCTCAAGTCCTGCTGAAAAGAGAGAAGTCAATCCAAGATTGTACAGAATCAAGTCAATAAATTTCGCATCAATTACTAGGCATTACCAGTACCAGCTCCTGCACAGCTCACTTTGGCCACAACTGCAAGGCTAAACTAGAGAACTCCTGGGAAAAGGAGGCTTGGGAGGAAAGGAGGGGGTAGATTTCAGCTCAGGTCTTCAGAGAGAAACTGAGAGGAGAGTAGTACTATCTGAGTCACTGTACATGCATATGGTGTAGGGAGTGAGGGAGGTCCATCAAGGGTGTCCCGGGGTGCAAAAATGGTTAACTGGCTGCTAACTGAAAGGTTGGTGATTTAAGTCCACTCTGGAGCACCCTAGGGTCGCCATGAGTCGGATCCAACTTGACGGCACTTGCCTTGGCTGGCCAGGAGCACCTCAGAAAACAGGTCTGGTGATCTGCTTCCAAAAAATCAGCCACTGAAAACTTTATGGAGCACAATTCTAGTCTGACACACACGGGGTTTCCATGAGTTGGCAACTGGTTTAAGGGGTAGAGATCAGGGTTATGGAAGACAAGTGGGATCTTGAGTTACTTAGCAGCAGTGGGATAATCTGGTTAAATCAGTAGCTTTGTAGGACAGTTTCGTTTCCCATATGCTCAATCTTAGCCACTACTTAGAATTACCAACCCTTAGCATCTGGAAAGGGCCTAAGGCCATCTCATTGAACTTCTCACTGGAGCAGGGAGGGATGGACCCTGCAGAGATGAGAAATGCCCCTGAGAACTGGTATTGGGAGCTAGTTGCTATAGTGCATACACATAAACCAAAACCCAATACCTGCCATCAAGTCTCTTCCAACTCATGTCCATCCTACAGAACAAAGTACAACTAACTGTCCTATAGGGTTTCCAAATAGTGGCTGATAGATTTGAACTGCCAGACTTCTTGATTAGCAGCGGAGTTCTTAACCACTGCACCACCACATACCAAAAAGGAAATTCCAAATCTACTGCCATCGGGTCAATTCTGACTCATAGCAACCCTACAGGACAGAGTGGAACTACCCCATAGAGTTTCCAAGGAGTACCTGGTGATTTGAGCTGCCAACCTTTTGATTAGCAGGCATAGCACTTAACCACTATGCCATCAGAGACTTTGAAATGTTTTTTTTTTCTCTCTCACTATTTACACAAAACAAGCTTTTGGAGTCCCTAGGAGTTTGCAAACAGTAACCTAAAGTATAGAGGAGGGAGCTGGAACCCATGCTGAGCAAAATGTGCCAACAGTGCCAAGGAAAGGATCTGGAGGGTAAGTCCCAGGCAGAGTGTGGTGCTGGGCTCAGACACCGGTTCTTGTTCCCATCTCAGTGCTAGAGTGGCCCTCCAACCCTACCTTTCTTCAACCAAAATATGCAATGTAGTGAAAGTATCTTAGCAATGTTTGATGTTTTTCTTTTCTTCACAATTTTCACGTTAATTTCATGGGAAAAACATCAGACAGTTCCTGGTATTTGGGTTAGCAGGAAGAACACAATACAAGTGTGCCTGACTTAAAACATCTTTAAATCATGAAGAACTGCACTTATGACTGTCTTTTTCTTCTTCATACATCTCCTCATTAGTAATATGCACTACATACAGTGTTGCTGATGTTATTATTCCCAGATGTTCACTCACAGATGTTTGGTTTTATGATTTACTGTTCAAAACACTGTCATATAGCAGGTGACGGACTGGTCTACAATGGAGAAGTTGGTGTCTGAAGTCATGGCAGATACAAAGTTAGACAGTGTTCAACTCTTAATGACATACGACAATTGAACTGTGCATGTGCCCGACAGCCTTTATGACTCCAACTTCATTGTCATGACACTGAAGCCTACTTCACTGTAGATCAGGCCCATGGTCTGACTTTATTCAGCATTTCATACCATAAAAAGCATCAACTGGTAATCTGAAATGAGGTATTTAACTTACATCAGAACTGACTTACAAAGGAGCTGCTGGGACAGCTCTGTAACACAGAGCCAGCTGCCTCAGGGTAGAAATAAACTGGGAAGCGCTGGCTTTAGCTGTGAGAAATATCATCACGATCAGCTGCTGACCTAAGAGGCTGGTGGTCTGAGCCCACCCAGTAGCTGCACAGAAGAAAGGCCTGGCGAACTGCCTCTGTAAAGATTACAGCCCAAACCCCAAACAGAAAACCCTACAGAGCTTTGTTCCACCCTGTATCACACAGCATGTCACCATGTGTAGGAATGGACTCAATAGTCATGGGTTTGTTTTTTTGTTTTAGCTGGAAATGCAGCAATTTAGACACTAATTAACAGCTTCCCTAGACATCAGAGAGATCCACAAAAGAATAAATGGGCCTTCACAATAGTTTCCATCCAGCACTGGTCAATACCCAAGCACTTTCCTGCTCCCAGGGTGTCACCGCTGGGTCTGAGCATCAGTACCTAGGAGGCAGTACTCAGGAGCCACAGTTCTGCTACACTGACAGCTATTGCCATGACATGAGATAATAATAATATCACTTGATATTTATTTACTTACTTCTATTTCCCAACCACATTGTATATGTATTCTATGGCAACGTACCAGATGAACATCTGAAAATAACAAGGCTATAAACATATATAAATATAGAGGTAACTATATCTACTAAATGCATCAATATGATACTGCTTTAAGAATATCTGATACTCCATGAAGATTTAAATAGAAGTACTACACATGCCATAATTATCAAAACAATAAAACCTTTGTTATAAACAATACCGCAGAGTGGACCTGTGAATGAATCCATAACAGAGGATCTCCACTCTGGCAGAGTTCTTGATACGTATGTAGTTTGGCAAAAATTGTCTCAGTATGGTCAGGAAATGGACTTCTGAGTGAAGGATGCCCTGGTCACATATGCCAGTTAACCTGCCCTCTGTAAGCTTCTGACATTACTCATGAGTCTATATGCTCAGCCCTTTCTTCTCTTTACCATTTCACTCTCGTCTCAATAGTGGGTGTTGTGGGGGGGGGCTAATTCAAAGGGATAGTACGAGGACTAGACTCAAGCTGGCTCGAGTGGATATATGAGGTCCACAGACTTAATTGTTCTCAGTGCTGCATATCTCACTACTGAATATCAATACTGTCACCTTCCAAGTGCTCCCCTTGGGAAGCTATGCAGGGATGCCAGTGCCTAGTCCAACCTTCAAAGCAATTTGAAACTCTTTCTGGAACGGCTATCGCATGTGGTGGCAAGGTGGCAAGTTTGTAAACTTAACTGTATGATTGTCTATAAGGGAGTTTTTAGCCCGTAGGCAACCCTCCCTACTCACCTGATCTGGCCCCCAGTGACTTTTTTTCTTTACCTGAAGATAAAGGAAATATTGAAAGGCAGGCATTTGGATGACCTTCAGGACATCAAGGGTAATATGATGACAGCTCTGATGGTCATTCCGGAAACAATTCCAAAATTGCTTTAAAAGTTGGACTAGGTGCTAGCATCAGTGCATAGTTTCCCAAGGGGTACACTCTGAAGGTGACCATAGTGACATTCAGCAATGAGGCATGTAGAACTTCTTCTAGGGTGAGTTGGTGAATGTAACTGTCAGAACTTGTACATGAGCTATGAGTTGTAGGCCTGGATCTAACAATCTGGCTCCAATATCGGAAGGTGATCCTGGACTGACCACTGAGCCCCCCTGGGCTTTTGTTCTGTCATCCAGCAAATACTGGAATGGACTAGCTCTCCCAGGCTGGCTTGTAGAGTCCCGCTGGGCTGGCTGCACTGAAAGCACTGGTGCATGTCCTATAATGCAGATTCCTGGTCCTATACCCCTAAAAGAGCCCTGGTAGTGCACTGGTTAATCACCTGGCTACTAACTGAGAAGTAGGCGGTTTAAACTCACCAATTGCCCCAAGGAATAAAGATGTAGCAGTCTGCTCATATACAGATTACAGCCTTGGAAACCCTATAGGGCAGTTCTGGCCTGTAGGATCACTATGAGTTGGAATTGACTTGACTGCAGTAGGTTTGGTTTTAGTTTGGGGCTTCCACCAAGATTCTGATTCAGGTGGTCTGAGGGAGGGCCTGAGTCTCTATTGCTGGGAAGCAGTGACGAGTGACCTCCAAGCTTCCTTCTAGCTCAGTACAGGATCCTGACTGTTTCTCCGATATCACGGAAGTATCTTACCTGAATCCTGGTATCATCTTGGCAAAGCCGATGACCTTTTGGATGCTGTAACTGACCAGATCAGCCAGGTGGGGCAGCATGGAGAGCTGGGACAGGTCTAGAGTCTCAGAAGGGTCATTACAGTCATAGTTTTTCAGGTCCAGGTTGGAGAATATGGATGACTCCATCATGTCTAGGGGAACAATAAAGAAGAGAAGGAATTGCTTAAGGATAGTCCAGCCAGGCCTCTGCCTGCTTGCCCCTGTGAAGACCTCCCGGGACAGCGTCTCTCCTCCACGGGGTCACTCTTCTGCCCCAGGCTTCCCTCTGGGACTCCTTTGTCTCTTCTTTCAGGAGTGTTGGGCTGGGAAAATTAAAGAGCCAGAGATACTCAGTGAAACAATACTTCCTGAAACCATAATTTTCAGCCAAACTTTAAAGATCTGTGTTACCCTTAATGATCCCAAATGAAAAATAATTTGAGACTAATGAATCTGTGGGAAAAACTGTTCAGCCTCACCAATGATAGAAGAGATGCAAATTAGAACATCCACACTTTTCACTTATGAAGCTAGAAATAAACCCGCTGCTGTTGAGCGGTTTCTGACTCCTAGTGACAATATAGGACAGAGTAACAGTGCCCCGTGGGGCTTCCAAGACTGTAATCTTTACACATGCAGGCTGTCACCGCTTTCTGCAGCAGAACAGTTGGTGGGTTTGAACAGCTGAATTTTCAGTTAGCAGTTGAGCACTGAGCCATGATGGTTATTAAAACTGTAAAGGAATACGCCTAAATGTTGATACCAGAAGGACATGAAGAGAAGCTTCACCAAAGAGGACACCCAAGTAGTTAACAAACATGAAAAGA
The DNA here is from genome assembly GCA_028571685.1 of Heterohyrax brucei. Lineage (NCBI taxonomy): Eukaryota > Metazoa > Chordata > Mammalia > Hyracoidea > Procaviidae > Heterohyrax > Heterohyrax brucei. The sequence goes on from CM053142.1 coordinate 107,519,642, forward strand.
TGTTCACAATCATTAGTCAGCCCCTTCCAAAAAAACCAAACTCACTGCCACTGAGTTGATTTCAACTCATACTGACCCTATAGAGATGGTAATTGAAACTGCAGTGCGAGAGTATCTTAGCTTGGCTGAAGTGGCAGAAACCCTGGTGGCGCAGCGGTTAAGTGCTACAGCTACTCTGCCTGCAGGGTCACTGTGAGTCAGAATCAACTCTACGGCACTGGGTTTGTTTTCTTCGGTTTATTGCCTTTGAATTGATTAGGACAGAGCAGAACTGTCCCATGGGTTTCCAAGGAGTGCCTGGCAGATGTGAACCACCAACCTGTTGGTTAGCAGCAGTAGCACATAACCACTACGCCACCAGGGCTCCCAGGGGTCATGTCCAAGGCTACACTTTCAAAGATCATTTTCATAGTTTGTCACCAGTATATACCTTAGAGACCCCAAAATAACAACACAGACAACATATGCACATCTATGTGCATTTTTACTTTATTCACGATAGCAAATAAATGGAAAAAACTGAAGTACCTGTCAGTAGATGAATGAATAAGCAGACTGTGGTACATACACACAATGTAATTTTACACAGCCATAAAGAGCAATGATGAGTCTGTGCAACATAAGGATCTGTAAGGTATAATGGCAAGTGAAGAACGTCAGGTATATAAAGATGTAATGGCTGAGGTTGTGCGTCAACTTGGCTGGGCTACTATTCTCAATGGTTTGGCAGTTATGTAATGATACAGTTTGGCAATCATGTAGTGATATAGTCATCTTCCATTTTGTGATCTGATGTAATCATCTTTTATGATGTGATCAACTAATCAGTTGTAAGAGGAAGTTTCCTCAGCGGTGTGGGCTATATCTAATGTATATAGTCATTCTGGGAAAACTCACTGGGTTTTGTTCTGGATCCTGCATCCAGCATATCATATTCTGACCTCCAATTTTTGGGACTTGAGCCAGTAGCCAGTTGCCTGACCTGCCAATTCTGGAATTTGTTAGCTTTCACAGCCCTGTGAACTGGAAGCCTGCCATCTGACGTGATGCACCAGCTTCTGCAGCCCCATGGGCCAGCAACCAATCATCTGACTGCTGATGTAGGATTCATCAGCCCCTGCAACCACATCATGAGTCAGGAGAAGCCTTCAGCCTTCAGCCTTTGGGATTTGGGACTTGTCAGCCTCCACTACTATGTAAGCCATTTCCTTGAGCTAAATCTCTTTCTCTCTCTCTCTCTGTATATCTATCTATACTCTTCATTGATTTTGCTGTTCTAGAGAACCCAGCCCCCATAGGGGGTGTACTCTTTACAGTATAGAGTCTAGTGGCACCACACACAGCATAGCACAACCAAAGCAAAAAATGAGTATCTCAGCACATGGATAGGTATATACAAATTTGTATACAGGTAGGTAGAGGTATGTACATAGGTGAGAATAGACAGAAGTATCTATGTTGTTGTTGTTAGGTGCTGTGAAGTCAGTTCTGACTCAGCGAAGCAATCCTATAGGATACAGCAGAACCACCCCAAAGGGTTTCTCAGGAGTGGCTCAGTGGATTTGAACTCCCAACCTTTTGGTTAGCTCTTAATTACTAACCAAAGGCTAATTGGTGGCACTGAAGTGTGAGCTTCTGACACTCTTCTAATTACCACCAAAGCTCCAGAAGTACCTCTAGATACATGTAAATACAAATATGTGGGTGCAGGCATATATGTTCATTGAAGACACAAATATAGATACTCCTCAGACATAACTAAATAGCTTCCAACATTAGTTTTCTGGGTTTGAAGGCTTAGGACCATAGTCTCATTAGACAACTCAGTCAGTGGGCATAACATAGGTCACAAAAATGAGTATTTGCAGTGTAGTGAAGTGAGTTAACATCTGAGGTCTTTAAAGCTTGCAAGCAGTCATCTAAGACATCACTGTAGGTGGTGCCAGGAGCAAAGCAGTAAGAAAGTGACCAAAACCACACACAAGAGACAAGTCTACATGAGCCACAACCTCATCTGCCTTGAGACCAGAGGAACTAGACGGTGCCTGGTTACCTCCCCTGACCAATCTCACTGGGTTCACAACAGCGGCTCCCAGATCAAATGAAAGAAAAGAGGAACAGAACTCACATTCTTACAAAAAGCCAAAACAGAAAAGAAAGCTAGACAAACTCGAATAGTAGAGAACAAATGACTTGCTGAGACCACTGCTGTGAGACTATCTTTAAACCTAGAACTGAGCCTATGCCCTGAGATCACCTTTCAGGGAAATAGCGGAAATGGCACCACCAGGGCTCCTTCTAAGTAAAAAGGAATTATTTTTCAAAGCCGAGGTACAGACCAATGAGTAACTTACACAGACCGACCCTCACTGATACAAATGATCACGCTGTCACGGGAAAGGAACTGAGGGGTGGCTAGAGAGCATTCACACAGGGCAGGGTCCCTGCAACGGGAAGGGCCGGGAGGGTCAATCAATCCATGCAACGGCCGGTGCTTTTATCCCTGACCACTTCTCAATTCTAGGTGAGCAGACACAATGTCTGGCTTCATTGCTGTCCCTGTCCAGCTGGCAGTTAAGCCCCTCCCACCTGTTCTGGATCTGTGTGTGGATCTGGAGGCACCCTATCTCAGGATGCTGGTCACCTGGACAAGGCTTTTCTATCCCTACCGTCCCACAGGCTTCCAGCAGAGGGCAGCAGAGTCAGGATGAGGTAGGAGGAGGGAGGACACTGACTGGGAGCAAGTGGCAAGAAGGATGAAGGTAGAAAAGAGCCCTAAGCAGACAAGCAGGACTCAGTGAGCCGGAGGTGACAGGTCTTCCAGGGCCATAGGGCCCCCCAAGCTTATGTGGAGGGTGGACTGCAATGGAACTCACAAGTTTTCCTTCCATGCCAAACCACCTTCCAAAGAACCCAGACTCAAAGCGCTGTATGAAAGGACCAGCACCCCCAAGGACGGAGCCACAGGCAGAAGCCTAGCTTAGAGAACAGCTTAGGCTCTTCCCAGTGTGGGTCCTTGGGCAAGTGAACCTTCATCTGTAAAAGAGGGGCTGTTCCAAGGCCATGCTGGGGCGCTAGAACGAGGAGAACTCCTCCTTCCACCTGGCAGCTGAACGGCAGGGGCCCAGGAGAGCCCTAGGTTTCTCTCCCCAGCTAGGTGGGTGTGGGGTTGCTTACTTGAACAGGTCAGGCAGTGATCAGAGGAGGATTCTCCAGAGATGCTGAGTGTGCTCGGGGAGGAGGAGCTTGAAGGATGGCTCCTTCCACCCTCACTTTCATGAACTGGAGGCTGGAAGGGAAAGACGAGTGTCAGAAGCTCACACTTCAGTGCCACCCTCCTGCCCTGGCCCTGATCTCAGACAGGAATAGCTTGGGGCAGGGAAGGGTACGGGAGGGGAAGGCCTCCCCAGTATCAGAGGGACAGAGTAGCCTCACCCTATCCCAGTTCTGTGTCAGGAGGCCCCTTGACCTCTGTCCCTGTGCCACAGCTATACTAGTGGCTCTTCATGAAGTTACTCACCCTTCTGGCCAGTAGGTGGACATACCCGGAAATTGGTGAAGTCAGCATAGGTGGGGTCGTAGGTTTTATGGTGTGCTTCCAGCAGGGTACTGATGATATGCTGCTGCTCCTCAGACAACTTGGGCCGCAGGCTGTCCTTCAAGGCCTCCTCTTCCTTCCGCTTCAGGATCATCTCTCGCTTCCGCTGCACCTCCTCATCTGTCAAGATGACTGTGGGACCGAGAGGGAAGATGGGAGGTCGAGGCTGCAGCTCTGCTAAGAAAACCTCCAGTTGCTAAAGGCACAAGATGCTTGGGGGTGCGGCCTGTTCATCTCACACCACAGGACCTAGCCCAGACCTTCCTACCAGAGGGACTTAAGTGCCCTGTGTTCTCTGACCCCAAATTCCAATGAGTAGAAGGAAAATGGGGCTTTCTATGCTAAAAAGGCAGACTCATGAGAGAAAATGTAAACCAGGATTTGAGAGACAGGTTGATCTGTGTAGCTGGGGATCTGGATTCTCGAGACCAAGCTGGGCAAAATGTTTAAGCTCTCTAGACCTTTGTTCTCTTAATTATAAAATGAGAAGTTTGGATCTATACCCTCTAAGGCCCCTCTCTTGTTCCTTCCTCCATAAATTGTGGAGGGGGTACAGATGGATAACAACATTTCCCTCAAAGGGGTGGCTCTTGTGAGAACTGAATACATGCCAGGCACAGAGCAGGTACTCATAAAATATGACCCTTTTTCTCTTCCCCCTTGCCCCATATTCCATAATCTTGATCTGAGACATCAGATGAAGATAAAAGAGGAAAACTGTGGAAATTCACACTGTTGGGTACTAGGAGTTGCTGAGAAGATCCCTCTACATGGCTATGCCCAGTTCTATCTTTCCAGACATGGAAATCAGACATCTGATCTACTTTGATCAACTTAGGAACTTGGTCTTTTTGGTTCCTTAGAAAACAGCCCCTGGAAATTTCTGCCAAAGGAAGTTTTCATGACTTCTCAAAGTCTTCAATTCTAGTGTTACACAGGCCTAATCTAGAAGGTCTCCAGGTACTGGTCAGGGTGTCCCACCATGGGAAGACCCAACACCACCCTCAGGCTGGTGCAGGGGCTTCTGAGTTGGGGCTGCTTCCCTGTGCTGTGCAGCCGCCTGGGAGGGCGGGGTTGGGAGCAGGGATGCCTGGCACAGAAGCCAGGCAGACCTCCTGGCTGGGGCTTGCAGAGCGCTGACGGCAGGAGTGGGCACGGGGGCCCTCAACCTGTAAGCACTTGCTCTGTGTTGGTGCTGTCAGGGCATCTGCCCACAGAACTGGCGAGTTTCACAGAAGCAGGGAAGGGAACTAGAATCCTGTAGAGGGGGTTCTGGGCTTTGAGAAAGGCCCACTGGATGTCCTTGGGTGGGCAGAAGACAAGAGAGGTTGGTGGGGTTAGGGAGAGGCTCGGGGATGGGGTAGGAGTGGGTGGCCAGAGCCACAGGTGCATGACAAAAGAGCAGCCTGGAGCGTTCCCTGGACAGCTGAGATAAACTACACCAAGAGGAGGGACGAGCCCACACCCAGTTATTGACTCACCTGCCCCAAGAGCTGCCAACCCTCCTCCCACAGAGGGTGTCTGCTTAGACCCTGAAAGATCAGGCAGGGTGGAAGAAGAAGGTGCAGGGAACATCCAGGAAAGGCATGTCAAAGGCCTCCATCTGGGTACTTCAAAGTAGGGGTCTGGTCTTTGCTGGTCACCTCAGCCGGTAGGTGGGCTGAGGAGATGAGACTGGACCACAGAGGGCTGGCTTTGCCAGTCACACCAAGGGTGTCTACAGGCGTGTTTCTTCGCCTTTCAAGACTCTGACACACCCCTCTGTGAGTCTATACAGTCACTCTCCTGTCCAGAACCTTTCCTGGCAATCTACTGTTTACCAAGCCCAAACCAAGTCAAGGCTTCCCACAATTTGGCTTCTTCCTAACCTTCCCACTCCATTTCCCAGCACCTCTGGTCACAGCTTCTGTTCTACTCAAGATTGCACTGCTGACCTGTGAGCATGACCTGCTGACTCTTGTTACTGCATTTCCCTTGTACGAGATGCCTGCTCGCCTGGGCCTTCTCTCCCTGATACCAAAAACTAAACCCACTGCTATCAAGTCAATTCTGACTTGTAGAGACCTTAGAGGGCATCGTAGAACTGTCACATGGGGTTTCCAAGGAGCAGATGGAGGATTCAAACCGCCAACCTCCTGTGAAGCCTTTCTTGATCTCGGCAATCTGCACTAAGGTCTTCTTCCTTTTTCCTGCTGCACATTTATTCTTTCCCACACGCTGGCACCCAGCTCCGTAAGATTTATGGCTGTTCTAAAAAGTTCCTGTAGAGAAAGCCTAAGAAGTTCAAGGCCCATTAGACTGCAGGCTACATCTCAGAATTCTTGGGTTTCTCCCACGGAGGCCAGCCCAGTGGGCTTCCTGACCTTGGTGCTTGCTCAGCAGTCTGTGCTATGTGTACGACATGCAAGTCATTGTCCTGGGTTCAGGAGAGGACCTGAGGAGTGCACCGATGCTGCAGGCACCCCAGGATGTTCGGAGCGGCTCATACTGCACGCCAGGTCAGCACAGAGCTGAGCACGGCTTGTTTGTGGTTGTCAGCTGCTGCCAAGCTGGCGCCCGACTCAAGGCCACTCCATGTGTTGCAGAGTAGAAGTGCCCCACAGGGTTTCCTTGGCTGTCATCTTCAGGAAGGAGGGGCACTGGTGGTGCCGTGACTGAAGCACTGACCCGCTTACAGGGATTTGAAATCATCAGCTCTGTGAGGGAAAGATGTGACAGTCTGCTTCCTTAGAGCTCTACAGCCTTGGGAAACCTATGGGGTCACTGTGAGTCACAGTCAACTTGACGGCAATGGATCTGTCCAGTTTTAGGAAAGCAGATTGTCAGGCATTTCTTTCACAGAGCTGCTGGGTGGGTTTCCAGCACCAGCCTTTCAACGACAGACAGTGGCAAACAGCTGCAATCATCTAGGCCCCTTATCTGTTTATTTTAGGAATTTTGATTGAAATATTTGCAAGACAGAGTATCTTGCCATGGAACACTTGCATATCACACACCCTTTTCTTGATGATTCAGAGGTACCATTCTGAACAATTACCTGACTTTGCAGGAACGTAGCTATGACTTCACAGGTGTATAGGGCTGTTTGCCTGGCACTAAAGGGCTCTGTCCCGTTGTATTTTTGAATTCTTGTGCTACTTTGCATAGCTTCCAAACTCTCCCTCTCTGTTAAGCTGTGTGCTGTTTCCTCTTACTGCTGCTTGCCTCTAAAAGTGTTTCTTTCTCTCCCTTAAGAGATACTTCTAACCTTTTCGAAGCTATAAATCCTGGTGATAAAGCTTTACATAATAAAGAAATAATGTTAATAGTAAAGGATAACAGACAAAGTTTTTATCTACCAGGCTTTTTATGCATTAATTCACATACATTTATTCACTATAATAATCCTTTCAGGCAGGTGCTATTCATGTTCCCATTTTACAGATAACAGAATTGAGCCCTAAAGCAAAAAACAAAGCCATTGCCTCTGAGTCGACTCTGACTCATGGGAACCTATAGGACAGAGTAAAATTGCCCCATAGAGTTTCCAAGGAGTGTCTGGCAGCTTAGAACTGCTGACCTGCTGGTTAGGAAGTGTAGCACTTAACCACTGCACCACCGGATTTCTGAACTAAGCCCTAGAAAGGTTATATACCTTGTCTGAAGTCACATAGCTAATAAGTAGTGGAACTAGTGAGTATCTGACCCTGAGCAGTACAGTTTCAGAGTCTATGGTGGTAACCATTGTCTTATACCATCTCTGATTATAATTGGTCGTGACTGCTGAGTAGAACTCTGGTTCTTGGTCACGGAGTACTGACACATGGGTGTTTCCACTGGTGGTGAAGATTGTGCAAAATCAAATTAAGTTGCAAAGTTCGTAAATAATTTAGTTTTAAAAAAATTAAGTTAAGAAGGTTCAAATTTAACCTTATAACATTGTTCCTCCCAATCACTTGCATCAAGCAGCAACCCCCATCCTGTATGGGTGTCCGAGAAAAGAACACTGAGATCTCTTGATCTCAGACACGGGATTCCACAGGTCTCTTGCAAGGCAACATTGTCTGCGGAGACACTATTGTGATTTAGGAAATAAATCATTCACCTACAGGAATATTTTTAATTATTTTCTCAATTAATTGATTTTTAAAGAAGAATACTATTTCTGTCATGCAGAATCCACCAGCTGCTCCTCGGAAACCCTATGGGCAGTTGTACTCCGTCCTAGAGGGCTGATATGAGTCACAATCAGCTTGACCACAACTGGTATTTTTTTTTTTTTTTTTGGAATCATGTTGAAGAATACAAGTTTTGAAGTTAAAAGCCACTGACCTAGAATAAGAGTAAACAGACCCTTATCTGAAGAGCTCCCCAGGGATTAAAGTGTACTAGTTTTGGGGTGGACTCTGCAATCTGTATGGCTGCTGAGTAGCTTTTCTGACTTCCTTCTAATTTCCTTGGAAACCCTGGTGATGCAGTGGTTAAGAGTTATGGCTGCTAACCTAAAGGCTGGGAGTTTGAATCCACTAGGCACTCCTTGGAAACCCTATGGGGCAGTTCTGCTTTCATGTATAGAGTTGTTATGACTCAAAATCACCTTGATGGCAGTGGTTGGAGTGTTTTAAGTTCCTTGCTGAGTGCTAACTGGCTTGGCTTGCATAAGTGATTGCCATGGAAGACTTGTTTCCTGCCCCATGAAGCCTAGAATGGAATGAATGAAACCTAGAATGGGAGTCAAGGTCTGAAAATATGAAAGAAACCTAAAAACATTTCAGGATGTCCATAGTGGTCTAAGGACAACAGGGAAGAGGACATAACACTTTGCCAAATGAACAGCCCAGACAATTATCCGGTTTGGGAGAACCTGGCTCATATACTGACCGTGGGAGATACAGAAACACAAAGGAGCACAATGGGGAGCTGATATTCATTCTCACTCAATGCATATTTGCTGAGCACCTACTGTGCTCGAGGTGCTGTGCTAACTCTGGTGAGAGAAGACGTACATCTGTAAAAACATTCAACAAGTTAACATAATAGGTGGTTCTGCGCAGCACAGAAACAAGGACTCAGTCAAGATTTCTTGGGCTTCAAGATCTAAAGGTCAATCAGGATGAGAAGAGAGAAAAAAGGAGCCTTCAGTGATGCAAAGACTTCTGCAGCCTTCCTCTCAGCACCCTAGGAAGTGCCTGGAAAGGAACAATGGGGGGTATCTGGTCACTGGTGGTATGTGAGGGGCTGTCCTGGGGTTGTGCCCATAGACTGATCTTGGGAGCAGTCAGTGTCGTCTTCAGAAGTGGAAAGACCTAGGGAAGAATGCTGATACCATCATCTTATTGGACTGTTGTTGTTAGCTGACTTCAAGCTGGCCCAGACACATGGAGATCCCATGCACAGTAGGACTGAACTGTTGTGATCCCCAGGGTTTTCATTAGCTGATGTGCAGGAGTAGATGGCCAGCCCTTTCTTCCTAGTCCATCTCAGTCTGGAAGCTCCCTCTGCAATCGTTTTGCATCTCAGCAACACATCAGCCTTCAGTGACAGACAGGTGGTGGTTATGCACAAGACGCATTGGCTGGTAACTGAACCCAGGGTATTCATGAAAGGTAAGGATTCGACCACTGAATCACCACTGCCTCCTTTTATTATCTTAGAGATATGATATTTTAATCCCTCTGAGTAGTAGTTTCTTCATCTACTAAAAAAATTACGTATTTAGGGCTTGTGAAAATTAAACAAGAAAACGCATGCACCTGGCACAGTATCTGGTACACAGTAATGCAGTGGCTTTGAGCTGCTTCCCACTCATAGTGACCCTATAGGACAGAGTAGAACTGCCCCACAGGTTTCCCAAGGCTGTAAATTTTTACAGAAGGAGACAGCCATATCTGTCTCCCGCAGAGTGGCTGGTGGGTTTGAACAGCTGACCTCTTGGTTAGCAGTTGAGCTCTTTAACCAGTGCTCTTGTACACAGTAGGTAGTTAATAAACAGTTTCCATCTCCATCCCCTTACCCTCCCTATGTCTCCTGCATAAAGGCTCCACCTCCCTGCCCTAGCCAGATGGGAGCCAAAGTTATTAGCTTCCTCTGTAGGGAGTCCCTGGGGATGTCCTCTGAGTAACAAATGCTGAAACTTGGGGCTTCATCTCTTCCTGAAGGACCTTGCCTGGTGGTGGCTCAGTGTTTCCATTTGAATTGGAGCTCTAAGCCCCAATCCTGAACATCCCAGCTCTACTGCCTCATCTATAACTCAGTTATTTCAGCACCTTGCCCTGGTACCATGATTGGCATGGACCAGGGCCTCTGCTAGGAGTGGCAGCTTCATATAAAAAAAAAAAAATCCAGTGCTGTCAAGTCAATTCCAACTCATATGAACCCTATAGGTCAGAGTAGAACTGCTCCGTAGAGTTTCCAAGGAGCACCTGGTAGATCTGAACTGCCGACCTTTTGGTTAGCAGCCATAACACTTAACCACTACACTACCAGCCAGGGTTTCCAGGGGCTTCATAGGTGGCAGGCAAATCAAAGAACTAGCCCTGAGGCCAGGGTTGGGATGACTGAGGCACAAAGCTGATTTGGGACCATAGGTAGGCATTCACTCCTAGACTGCCAGCCTCCCGCCGTGTGGCGCTCTGCGGCAGGGGCACCCTGATGCACCCAAATCCTGCTGCTGCTCTTCACAGGGCTGCAGGATGTTCTGCAAGACCAGAAGGGATCTAACAGGGCACATGAGCTGGATTCTATTCCCAGCTGGCTTTCTGATACCAATCTTGATATTTTTACTTTTCTGGGCCTCAGTTCTTCTTATTGTAAGAAGAACTTCCTCCTGTTTTTCTAACTCCAGGTAGACTAGGACATCGAGGAGGAAACACTGGTGAGCTTGACCCTGCTATGGCAGAAGCTGACTAACTTCCAAGAGTGTTAACTCTGTGTTTTCTTTATCAGCTCTCTGTTGGGTAGGGTCTCTGAGCTGCTGGGCACAGGGCTGTGCTGACCTGTACTTGTTTGCATCTGCCCTTGAGCCTTTCACAGAGAAAGCCCCATTAAGTGAAAGTGTGAGAAGCCCCATAAGGTTCCCAGGCCTCAGCCTCCACTTCTCCAGGATAAACATAGAAGTCAGGGTGGGGCCATGGCCTGGCCCAGACAATAAACATGCCCAGGCCTGCTTGCTTCTGTGGGGGTGAGGAGGAAAGTGGGCTGGAAACTCCTTCCAGGGCCGCCTCTTTTGGCTAGGGAAGCAGTGAGGGGCTGTGACCTACAAGGGGCAGTCTCGGACAAGGCTGAGGGTAAACCTCAGGCCTTGAAGTTGAGGTGAGGGCCTTGACTCTGTATTTTTCCCAACATCAGAGATTTCTTTTTTCTCATCAAAGGAAAAGCTTTCCATCCTTGTACCTGCCCTTCCTCCACACACACAGACACCCTTTAAAAAAAGTCATACAGCCAGGAGGTTCTCTGGGGGCACCTGCATCTGAACATCCCTCTTGAGGCCCCTCAGGCCTGCAGCTTGGCAGGGCACAGGCTCTTCACCAGGCCAGGGGAAGGGGCTGGGGTGCAGATAGCGACAGATGTGAGCATGGAGAGCAGGAACTGCAGGTGCAAAGAGCACCAAGCCGGGCTGGCCCAGCATCCTCCCCGCCAGCCCAGGAAGGGCCTGGCTAGCCCCTCCAAGCATCTGCTAAATTCAACAGTTACTCTCCAGTTACCAAGTAATTCGTACTGGGACTGGAGCACATGCAAACTCCAGGGGGTTATTTTTAACCACAGGTCAGAACATCCCTGTAAATCTTCCCTACTGGTCCTCCCCTCCAAGCCCAGAGCTGTACTGGAAGTCCTATAGGATCACTTCTCTTCCTCCATCTGAATTCAGAGGGCCATTCTAGACCACTTGGGCTTCCCTTGCAGAATCTCCTCACCTGGTCTCCCGGGGCACCAGCCTTCAGAGCTGCCCAGAGAGCCAAAGTGGCTGGATGGCTGGAATAGGGGCAGAATAGTGGATGCTAGCTAGACTCTGGATCTTTATTCTCCCCTACCACCTCTGCCCCTTTCTACCCACAGCAGCTCTCTCTCCAGTCTAGGCCCAGAGACACCTGGGGTATATGTGCTGCATCCTCTAGCCCCAGGTACAGGGAACAGAGAGGTGGGAGAATAGCCATGAGGCCCTGGAGGGAGCCTTGGCCTGAGTGAGGGTTTGCTCATGAGGGTAGTGCTCTGTCTTGTCCTTCCTGATGGCACAACTTTGGAGGGGCTCTTTCAGCCTCTGAGACAGATACAAAGATCCTAGAGTGGCTCAGGAATCCCTGGTTGGTGCACATGGTTGTGCTTGGCTGGCAACCAAAAGTTGGAGGTTTTAGTCTACAGAGAGGTGCCCTAGAAGAAAGGCCTGGTGATCTACTTCTTAAAAAAAAAAAAATCAGTCACTGAAAATCCTAAGGAGCTCCCTAGAGGATCCCCTGGGAGCACGCCCCCTAGACCTGCTGCTGTCCCTGACCAGAAGACACTACTGAGGTCTACTATTTGGACAGAAATGGACTGGACTCGGGGATACAGTGTGATCACATGGTATAGGTACTTTATGGCTCTATGCATTCATAGGAGGCTGCCCTGCTACTAGGTCTCTTTCTAGATGGAAGAGAAGAGGGTGGAGAGGAGGAGACAGGAATTTGTTTCTATACCACAAGTATAGAACGAAAAGGAGGAGTGTGCTGTCACTGGGCAAGGAGAGCAGAGGTACCTGCAGATAGGCGGCATGCAAAATTAATTAGGATTATATACTTTCATTTAATTACAGTAAAAGAAAAAACAGAAAGAAAATCCCATGGAGCAGTTCAAAGGAGCCTAGCCAAGAAAGGAGCCTGGGTGGTGTAAATGGTGTGTAATCAGCTGCTAGCATAGAAGCTGGTGGTTCAAATACACTCAAAAGCTCTGAGAAAGAAAGCCCCAGTGAACTGCTTCCACAGATTACAGCCCGGAAAATCCAATAGCACAGCTCTACTCTGCACACATGGGGTTGCCACGAGTCAGGGGCCTAACTTGTCAGCAGCTCACAACAAAAACGACATAGAACACGCCTGCTCTGACACATGTGGGGTCATCATTAAGTCAGAATCAACTTCAAGGCAACTGGTACTGTGACGAGGCTTGGAGGTCCCCTTTGCGGTCTGGCCCTGGAGTTCTCACTTCCTGCCCCAGGCTGCCTGGCCTACTCATACCCCATGTTCAGCCCAGATGCTGGGAGCTAAGAAGGACAAGTTGGCCTCTCTGGCCAGGGCTTCACAGATGGCAGCCAGAGCCTTCCCTCAGCCCCCTGTCCAGCCCCGCATCCGCCTCTGTGGCCCTGGAACACTCACACTCCTTCATCATGCCAATGTCCACACAGCGCTTGAGACGGCAAGCCTGGCAGTGGCGCCGGTTGTCCTTGGTGATGCGGCAGTCTCCACTGAAGGGACAGGTGAATAGCGCCTTCCGCTTCATGCTTCGCCTGCCAAGAGAGTACATGTCCCTCCTGTGGCCACTAGCCCCCTGATCCTCAGCCTTGGCTGCAGGAGGAATGACTTGGTGTGGCTGTAGCCATGGGGACCTGCTTCTGAGCAAGTTCTGTCTGAAGAGTTCCCCGATGTTCATTGCTCCCACAGAGGTCTTAGGGTCACTTCTGGTCCTGGGCCACATGCAGCGACCACCAGCCTCTCTTGCCCACCCTCCAGGCTGTGTGTACTGGCTGCACCCTCCTTCTTCCTTTCATTGCCTACTCTGCTCCCATCATTGCTTACATGAGGTCTGACACTTAAGTTAATGAACTCGTCCTAGAAAAAGTGCTACATACCTCACTGCTGACTATCACTACAGTCACCTTTGAAGCACTCCCCTTGGGAAGCAATGCACTGACACCACCGCCTAGTCTACCCTTCAAAGCAATTTTAGAACTCTCTTGGAATGGCCATCAGAGCTGTTGTACTGCCTTTGATGTCCTGAATGTCATCCAAATGTCTTCCTTTCAATGTTTCCTGTATCTTCAGGTAAAGCAAAAAGTCACTGGGGCCAGATCAGGTGAGTAGGGAGAGTATTTCAATGCAGTCATTTGTCTACTGGCTAAAAACTCCCTCACAGGCAATTACACAATTAAGTTAGTGAATTTACCACTGTGCCACCATGCACAATGGCCACTCCAGAAAGAGTTCCAAAATTGCTCTGAAGGGTGAACTAGGTGCTGGCATCAGTGCACAGCTTCCCAAGGGGAGTACTTCCAAGATGACCACAGTGATATTCAGCAATGAGGTATTTGTAACACGCAGAACAATTAAGTTCACAGACTTAATTGTCAGACCTCTTGTTTACTTTTGTTTGTTTGCGGTAAATACACAAGTAACACAACATTCACCATTTCAACAACCTTCACTTGCACAGTTGGTGACATTAGCTATGTTCATCAGGTTGCGTAGCCATTACCCCTGTTTATTTCCCTGTGTTCCCATCACCCTCAACAGAAGCTCAGTGCCCCTAAGCAATGACTCCCCTTCTTCCCTCCCTTCTGTCTGCCTCTGGTTATACTGGCTTTACAGTACTCTCCTTTTCCCTTGTTTTAATTACACGAGAAATATCTGAGTACGTTTTCATAAATAAAAAAGTTTAAATACTGTAACCTGCATGGCTTTTATTTAACCATTATGAGAGTCAAGGACACCAGTCTCAGCTTTAAGTGGCACAGAGCCCAGAGGTCTGTGACTGGAACATCCTTGGTCCAGGGAGGGACATGCACACAGACACACAGAGAAGAGAGAAAAGGCCCAAACCAGAGCTCCAGACAGCTGGACAACCTGCTCAGAAGGGGCGGGAGCCAGGTGAGCAGGTGGGAGTCCTGTAGTTTGACCTTGGTTTTGTGAAAGGCAGACATAGTGGGAGCTCTATAAGGACAGAAAGACACCAAAGGGGTCTCCGCTGGGAAGTCGGCACCCCTCATTTCCCATGTCAGATTGTGGGTATGCGTGTGCATGCATGTGCACGTAAGTGGGCACGTCCTTTGAAGCATGTGCCAGCTCATGGGCTCACTTCCTGAGAGAGGACAGTTTTCAAATGGGCCTGAGACTGTAGGAAGCCTCAGGACGTCTGGTCTGCCCAGGGAGCTTCCGCTCGCCCATCCTGCCATTGCTCAGCCTCTCAGAGCTCTGGACTAGTTCCTAACGGGGAATTTCTCCTCCACCATGAGTCACACCACACGGCAATGTCGAGGTGCTGTGTAAGAACACTTCCTCTAGAGGCTTCTCATCACTTGTGTCCTAGCTGTTACCTGCTATTCCTCCTAGCCCAGCAGGGGTAAACTAGTCACTATGGAATAGAACTGTGTTCCACAGTGCTTTCAATGACTAATATTACAGAGGTAGATCTGCTGGGCTTTCTTCTGAGGTACCCCTGGGTAGACTAAAATTTCCAACCTGTCATTTAGCAGGAGAGCATGTTAATGAATGCACCACCCAGGGACTCTCTCAGCAGGAGGAGGCCCTACTTTCTGCACTGGGGCAGCTGTCAGGATTTAACTTTGGGAGATGGCAACAGAATCCTCTTCTGTGCAACTAGCAGTACCTTCTGAGGAGCTGCCAGGTGTGGAGATGGCCAAGCTTTAGAAGCAAAGGCCCAACCCAACCCCTTCCCTCCTCCAGGGAGGTGTTAGCAACATCATTGTTTCTAGACATCAGAGACTGCTTATAATTTTTGGTTAAAAAAAAAAATGACTCACTGCTCACAGTCACTAGAACACACGTGGAGTTTAGCGCAGACACGCTCACTAGTTCACATACTTGTTCCATCTAAAGGACAGATGGGAATCAAACCACCTGGGTCTAGGGGAGGGGAGAAGAGAGCAGAGAAGGACTCTACCAGCAGTCACAGGTGGCCACGGGGACCCAAGAGTCCATTACTGTAACTCCCTCATTTTATAGCTATGACCACTGAGATTTAGAAACATAGGAGGTGACTCACCAAGAAGTTAAGGCTCTTATATCCAGGTGCCTGAGAGTCAGCTTCTAACTCCTTGGTTGAACACATCTAACTTCATTCCCAGAAAGCCAGCTGCCACATGAAGCTGAGCCCATATCTGAGTGGCCCATGGCAGCAGGCCCCAGAATGCAGCTCAAAGGGAAGGGTGACTCAGTGGTCCAAGAAGGAGCTGCTGTTGGTTTTGGACCTTGATCTCTGGGGCCTTCCAGTCTTCATCACCCAAGGGGATACCAGAAGACCCATGGTTGTGAGGGAGATAGAGTAATGCCAGGCAGTTCGGCCACTTGTCTAGCCTTCCTAAGGCCCAATCCTGCCTCTGCAGTAGCTACTTCATGAGAGACGTCATTTCTAGGCTTTTGCCCACTTTTATGGAAACAAGGATCCTGTACATCCCTGTGGCAGCTTTCTGGAGTAACAGAAGAATATGGAAGTACCTTGGGAACTGTAAGGGCTACCCAGAAATGACACACTGTCATAACCACAGGGCTCAGCTATATATTCCAGGACATGAGATTGGCTTTCAAACTCTCCTTTCCACTTTGTGGTTCTTGAGGCTTCACCTGTTACCACAGATGCCCTGGCCCCAGAATGCCCATAATTCTCTACACCTACTAGAGGGCCAGAAGTTTCTAATTCAGAGTAAATTCTCATTTCCTTTTTTTTTTTTTTTTCATTTAAATAAGGCATTTTGCCCAGGGGCTGAGGGGCTGCTCTCCCTTCCCACCCACAGTCTAGTCTGGCTGTGAGCACTTCCTGTTAACCCTCAAGGCCATGGGCACCTAGAAGAACTCACACTGTTAGCTGAGCCCAGAAGGCACCCCCATAGATGTGAGCTGAAGCCTCTCACCACCCTTGTGCTAGGAGGGGCCCTGAGGTCACATCTACCCATCAGGCAGCAGAAGGAGATGGCCCAGTGCCCTTCAGAGCCTCCCTAACCTTCTTTGAGACAGCTCTCCCAACTTCAAGGTCACTAGGAAACAGATTCTGGAGTGTCACTATCTTTCTTTTTAATTTCTCACCTACAGGCAGTTGGAGATAGCCACTCAGCCCAACTTTGCCTGGTGACAGGAATAGAAGAATCCAATTAGTCTTGGGGACAGGAATAAAGAAGAACTCTGAGAAATGGCAGAACAACCCAAACACCCATCAATAGATGAATGGATAGACAAAACATGATACATGCACACAAGGGAATGTTACTCTGCCATATAGATATGAAGTACTGATACATGCTACAACATTAATGAACATTGAGAATATGCTGAGCAAAATAAATCAATCACAAAAGGACAAATATCACGTGATCTCAACAATATGAAGTACCTACTATAGGCAAATAGGAAGAGATCAGAGTGTAACAGTGTTTACTAAGGGTGGCAAGGAAGGAGGGAGAAGGTGCAGATTATTTTCAAGGGAGCACTGAATTTTTGTTTCTGGAGATGGAAAATTTAGCAAAGGATATTGGTGATGGGTGAGCAACACGATGCATCTCATCAAATTGCCTGCTTGAAAAATGGTGAATTGGCTAACAGGTTACCTATATTTTAATAACAATTAAGAAAACAAAAGGCAAAGCTAGGGTAAAAGAAAATACTGGAACAACTCAACAGACAAAAATGTGCCCTTGCTTACAGCTTTACAGTTGTGGTAGGAAGTCTGAGAGTAGCAAAGAAAGGAGAGAATAAGAAATAGGAAGAGAGAGGAGGAAAAGGAGGCAAGACAAAAGGAGAGGATGACGGAGAGGAGAGAAACATTTTCAAGTCCCGAGCCCTCTCTATGAGCCAGGCATACCCTTCACAGCAGTGTTCAGGAACCTGCTCAAGATAACACCTGAGGAAGGTGGAGACCTGGGGGCAGAACCCAGCCTGTGCCCTTTGCGCCTTTGCCACACCACATCTTGGAGCCCACCCACCTCTATATTACTTGAGCAATGCAAAGGGCCTATAAACTTACAGAGTTTTAAAAATTATTACTGTAAGAAAACAAGGTCGTCAACTCTTGCCTGGTTCCTCTGAATACAGAATCCGAGGGACGGGGCTAGAACTGCAGCTGGGAGGTTAAACGTTCTGAAGTACACGGAGGTGTGAGGCCAGGGGTCCGGTGGTAGAAAGCTCTCTCCCTGGCCCCAACAGCCAGCCTCAAGCACACAGTCCCTGAGCCGGCCTTTCACGTGTATCTGACCCAGACCAGTTGTTGGCTGAGCCCCAGGTCCTATTGTTTCTGAGGCCCTGTTCTTCCTGTTCCTTATGCCCTCTGAGAACACTTACGGTTGTCATCTAGTCTCTGTCCACGAGGAGTCAGGGCAGGCAAACTGTCCAGCCCAGGCTCTGTGCTTTGTCCCCAAGATCCACACCCTCCCCTGCCTTCCTCCCTGCACTAATCACCTGTGAGCTGGTTTGGTTTGGAGAAACAGGAGCTTCAGGTTTCCAAGGGAGCCCATTGCCTCAGCTGCTCTTTCTCAGCCTGGACCCTGTAATCCTCTGGATGGTCAGCAATTATACTCCAGCTCAGGAAGGGGGTAGGGGTGGTGCCGCCAGGCTAAATATAGATATAGTTTCTAGAAAGCCAGGGGTGAGAGAGGACACTGACCAATTCTCTTGCCAGAGACCAATTCATCAAAATGTAGAAGAGACAAGAAGCTCACCAAAGTAGCAAGCACCATAGGCAGGGCCTAGGACCTGGCACAGCAGGGTCGCTCTGGAGCCCCGCCAGCAGAGGGTTTTGTATGACCCAAGCCAGGTGGCCACGTACCCCTTCTCTAGCCTTTGTTTCCACTGCAGCTCTGAATGTCACAAAGATCCCAGTGCCTGGCATGGATACAGGAGCTCAGTGATGTTGCAGATAGGCAAGACCTATGTCGTCTGATAGGTGAGGCCTAGATGGCAGATCCCTATATGGCTGAATCAAGAGATTCTCGGCAGGTAGGTTGAAAAAAACCTTCAAAGGTAGATTAATCTGTTTTTGTTTTTTTTTAATTATGACTGAGTGAAAATGTAGGTAAAGGGCACAGGCCTTCCCCCACCCACCATGGCAACTTGGCAGTATCTACCAACATACTGGGAGTCCTCGGGTGGCTCAAAGTTTTATGTGGTCAGCTGCTAACAGAAAGGCTAGAGGCTTGAGTCCACCCAGAGGAACCTCAGAAGAATGGCTTGGCAATCCCCTTCCAAAAAGTCAGCCTTTGAAAGCCCTGTGGAGTGCAGCTCTCCCGTGACACACATGGAACCTCCACTAGTTGAAACTGACTCAACTGCAACCAGTTTTTACTTACCTATTACACAAGGTTATTTGAGACAGTGCTGACACAGAGCCCTGGATTGGAAGGCACTACACAGCGCCTGCAACAATGGACCCCGACACGCCAATAATCACGAGGATGTGCTGGCGCAGGACTGGGCAGTGTTTTGCTTTGCTGTACAAACAGTTACGGTGAGTTGGAGCCCACCCTGTGGCAGCAAACAAAACCAGCAACATAATAAACACGCCGACCCTTGAGCTCCTCAGATTCACTTCTAGGAGTCTGCTCTGCGAGTAGAACAGGACATGGGCACAACAGGGATGACCACAGTGCACCGGCAGGGCCAACGGTTGACCCTAACTACTCAGGAATAGAGGGCTGGGGCCTGATGCCTTGGTATACCCATACCATGTAGTGTTGCTGGGAAAAACAGAGTCAAAAAGGCTGCAACAGAAACAAACTTGAAGAAATGTTCTTTAGTAGGTAAAGGAAAATGTGGAATGGTGAATATAGCATACCTACTCCCATCTGCATACACACAGACAGATACACACACACTTTTATATAAAGAACCTGAAAACAAACACAAAGAACAGTGAGAGCTTCTAGATAAGAAGGAACTAAGAGCTGAAGTGAGCAAGAGACTTTATTTCATAAACATTTTCAAACTTTTTCTTTTTTTAAACCATAAACTACCCACTGTAACTATTTAAAAATTAAAGATGACATGCAGGCTTGGGCTGGATAGATCCATTTGGGTTTGAATCCTAATGCATGACCTTAGGCAAGTCATTCAACTTCCCCATGGCTCTGTTTCCATACATGTGAACAGACACAACCCTTGACAAGAAGCTGCTGTAACGGTTAAATGAAGGAAACGGGGCCTGGCACAGTGAGCACTAAAGAAAGGACAGAGTTGGGGAAAAAACTGGTGGGGAGAGACCTCGGGAGGCAGTGGTAAGGGTGCCTGAAGATGGCAGTACTTAACCACCACAGCGAGAACAGGAGACTTTGAGAGCAGCTACCGCGCCTCATACCCACTCTGTGTGCCTAGACTAGTACACTGAAGGCGGAAGCTCAAAAACCATTGCCGCTTTAATGTTGTTGATTCTGATGCCTAGACCCACAGCCCTGGTGCTAGCTCCAGTGACCATCGTCCAGACCCTTCCTCAGCCAGTACCCACCAAGCCTCTGACTGACAGGAGGCTTCTCAGGTTCTCCTGGCCCAGCCCTCCCTTTCCATACCTGGTATTTAGTTCCTCCTCGTTAAAGATCTCATTTTAGAGACCCTGTTGACCCTTTACATTCACACATATTACAAATTCCTGGTAGAGAAGGATAGGAAAAGATTGTCCATCCTCAGGAATTAAGACACTAGAAAGGGAAAGTGCTAACAGCTATCACATACGAGAACCTACTATGTCAGGACTTCCGTCTCCTGACAGTATGCTCTTACCAGCTCTTCAGAGTAGGCATCATATTCATTTTATAGGTAACTAAAAACAAGGCTCAGAGAAGTTAAGTAACTTGCCTAAATTCAAACAGTGTCAGGGATTGAACTGTGTCCCCACAAAATATATGTCAGCTTGCTTAGGCCATGATTCCCTGTATTGTGTGGCTGTCCTCCATTTTGTGATTTATAAATCCTAATCTTTGCCTGTGGTTACAGAGGATTAGGTGGGATATAACACCCTGGCTCAGGTCACACGCCTGATCCAAAGTCAAGGGAGTTTCCCAGGGGCGTGGCCTACACTGCCTTGTCTCTCACAAGAGATGAAAGGAAAGGAAAGCAAACAGAGAGTTACGGACCTCAGACCAGCAAAAAAGCAGTGCCCAAAGCAGAGTACATTTTTTGGTCTTGGGTTTCTGCATGGAGAAGCTCCTAGTCCCAGGGAAGATTGATGAGAAGGACCTTTTTCCAGAGCCAACAGAGAGAGAAAGCCTTCCCTTGGAGCTGACCCTCAGAATTTGGATTTCTAGCCTGCTACACTGTGAGAGAATAAGTTTCTCTTTGTTGAAACTATCCACTTACGGTATTTCTTTATAGCAGCACTAGATGACTAAGACACACAGCTAACAATTATGAAAGCTGGGATTACAGTCAAAGTCTGTTAGATTCTATAGCCTCTTGTGTTCTTCTCCACTTTGAGGTTCATTGTAAGTTGACCATACCTCAATCTAAACTAGAGCAGCAATAAAAAATATGACCCTGCAAAGTCTGGGAGAGAAAACCAGAGACTGTCTGAAGAACTGTTCTATGACTAAGAAGTCACTGGGATGATTAGCAAGTACCTGAGATGGATATTTTGGAAATGTGGGGGTAACATCTGGCCTTCCTCTCCAGTGGTTCTATGCTTCCTAAGCACAGACAGGACCCCAAGGATTTCTGAGAATGGATTCATGCAAATGAGCCCTGATCCAAGGGCAGAACTCTTAAAGGAATAAGACACCACACCCCCCAAAATGTAAGCTCTTCTCCTTGAAGCTGTCCCTCTTAACAACTCTAGTGGCCTCTCCTCTCTAGATGTTAAACTCTGGCCTCTTCTACACAAGCTTCTGAACATTACTCCTGGTCCACACATAGATAAACTCACTTTCTTTCCCTCACATCCTTGAGTAGCTATAGAGGGAGACAAGCTGACATGGACAAGCTTCTCTCTGGCAGCACCAACTTCTTGGCGACTCATTTCCTTATGCCCACAGGATGCTCCGTGTGGCCCCTCCTCCCCGCCTCTCTATTGACTCTTCTGCCTTGAAGCACTTTGCGTTTTCAGTAGCTGGACAGCTGCCCATTTCTCTGCTCCCCTTCACATCAAGGATCTTGGAAGAGCTACAAGTAGCAATTGGGTGAATTCCTGAAAACCAGCATATTCTTTATGTTCCAGGATCCTCACCCATTGACTTTGACCCCTGCATTCCACAAGACACGTAATTAACTTGGTTCCCAAGAATCTGAGCTGGCAAAGAAGAAGACATTGCTTCACATTGTTTATTAGCTTGCAGCATCCAGTGTACAGATTCACAATGTCTTGAAAAAGGATGTATTAACCAGACACCGTGGGGAGGATGAAGAGAGGACGGAGAGGCAAACAACCATCTTTTCCTCAACCTTACCTTCCAGGATCAGCTCTGAAACTTCAACAGCAACTGTCGTCTTCATCAGAGTGGTTCCTCTGACTTTCTTCTCTGCCCTTTACACTTTCCCTTTTATATCACACCTCGGATGAAGACAGCCTTGACCACAGATCAACCCACATGAAAAGATCATCATACACACACACATACATACACACATTTTGTATTGGACCTACATATTTCCCCCCCTTGATCCTTACTTATGCTCTGATTGTTAACATACAGCCAAACAACCAAACCAGTAGCCGTCTGGTTAACTCAAGTCATGGTGGACCCACATATGTCAGAGCAGCACTGTGCTCTCTAAGATTTTCCATAGCTGTTTCTTGTTGTTTTTTCTTTTTAAGTAGATGACTAGGCCTTTCATCTGAGGGTTCTCAGGGTGAATCTGAACCTCCAACCTTTTGGTTGTCAGTCAAGCATGTTAACCCGTTGTACTACCCAGGGACTCCGAACACATATCCAAGAGATGTCCATGCATCTATAAGCCTGCTGTGTCAACTTTTTGCTCAAACTGGAAATACCATCTTCCTCTAAAGAGGCCCATATGTTCCAGAAAAGCAGGAAGAAGAAGCAATATGAAATAACCTATGGGAGGTACTATCTGGCAACAGCGTCTAATCTCTGACTGCAGATCAATAGAGCTGTCATCACTGCTCAAACTTCCAACCTTCCAACCTTCATAATCACTCTTTGGTGTGATTATGTGTCTTGGACCTTCTGGGATGACCACAGTGATCTCTGACAGCAGTGTATATAGTTTGATTATCTTATAAACCAAATCAAATACTAAATGGCCAAACAAGATTATCAGTTCCCAGGGCTCAGTGAACAGCCAGTGATCCAACACAAAAGTAATGCTCTTTCCCTGAGAACTCCCATGAAAGGGTTTACTGAGTTCCTCAACAGCAAGAACATGGTTGCACTCATCTTCATGTTCCCAAGGATATAGAGCTTGACACAGACAAGGCACCCATCAAAGAAGTAGTTCCTCCCTCCTTCCTGGGCATTTTACAAGTAAACAGATATAAGTAGCGGTGAGATTATCAAACAGCTATTTGAGCTAGACTGAAATGGAAAGATACCACTGGAATCTAGATAGAATGAAGGATGATATGAAGAAGGAAAGTAAGAAAGGAGAGATTTTATTCACTCATTTGTTTATCAAACAAAATTCAAGATAAACAACAAAGATGTTGGCTCTTGGGCACGCACAGATTGGTTTAGCCATCAAGACAAGCACAGGAAAGAAATAAAGCAGACTGAGGGCAGGCCAAGATGATAAAAGCAGCCAGGTGCCCACAATGCCAGGCCTTGCAGACAGTGGTCGTTCCCATCGGCCAGTAACAGACTCTAAGGGGTGCTAAAGAAAGGGGCTAAACGTGTCCGGTGGGCTACGGAAGCATAATGTGCCTACAGGACATACAGCTGCGTGCCTGTGGTGACAGGCAAGTGCAAGTATGCCACCCTGTCCATGTTGCCATCCCACATTTGGCCATGGCATGACAGAACCTGTCCTCCCTTCACTCAGATGTCACATATGGTCCTGTCCCCAGGATTCAGGTCCTGGAGGTGGCTCTGAGGCAGCAACTCCAGGTTCAAAGGATTCAGAGCTAGTCTTGTGAGAAACCAACAAACAGCCAGCTAAAGGTCAGTCCCATTTCCCAGAGCTAAACTCCAAAGGGAGGTCTGTAACTAAACAAAGAGCTGTGAGAGCTCCTGGGGACCTTTTGGCTGCAAATTGGCTTGGCGAGATGACCTTTAGTGGGACTCTCCACACTGCCAAATGTTAGCACGATGCTGGGTCACTGATGTTCATTACAATGTTGCGAGTGAGCAAACAAAAAGGAGATGGCTAGAGATTTTTATTTTTCCCTGAGAACAGGGTTCCACTAAAGGCATCACTATTGGCCCATGAGGCTAAAAAATAATATAGTTATATTGTACATTATGTTTTTCAAAGGTGGTTTGTTTTTTGGACTTAGCCCTCAGATGAACTCTGTATAGGAGAAGAATCATATATTAAAATATACTGAGGAGTTTAGATGAGAAAAATGAAACACCATGAAGTCAAGGACTTTCATCAAGGACATACAGAAAGTTAATTTCACGGGAGTACCACAGTCCACACTTCTCTGACTGGCTCTATGACAGGAAGCAGGCCCCAAAGTGTGCACCAGACTCCTCCATTCTCACTCAGAAGGCAGTCCCCCACCCCCAGGTCCTGGCAAGAAGGGGACCAAGTGGTGCCTACGAAACATAATCTAGGCTCCAGAGGGCTCACACTTTAGGAAGCACAGGTTGCAGATCAGAGGACACACAGGTGCCACAACAGGACAGAGCACTAGGATGCTACTGGGCTGGTTCCTCAACCTGGGTAGCAGCCTGCGGAGAAGCCAAGGGGGCCACCCATGCCGGGCCAAACAGGCAATTAGCACTCATGGAAACTCCACTGCCTAGTGATTACTCAAGGAGATGAAACGCTGGGCCTGCTGGGTCCCAGGGTAAAAGGCAGGCGAGTCAGCAGCCTGCCTTTACAGAGAAACTAGGAGTCCCCAAGTTGGAGCAGAGTACTGCTGAAGCCCTCTTAGATTCTGACTCACTCTGCTGGCAGGGCCAAGGGAAATGCAAGGGGTGGTCTTCAGGGAAACTCTTGCTTCCTCTGCTTCAGCTTGCCCTTGGTGGGAGAGTGTAGGAGGAGGACTCACCTGAAGAAACCTTTGCAGCCTTCACAGGTCATAGCATTGAAGTGAAAGCCAGTGGCTCGGTCTCCACACACCCCACAGATCCGGGGCACATTCTGGTCAAAGTCGCTAGGGTCAGGCAATGAAGTACTGGCTGCCGTCGCCTCCATCTCTGAAAGAACATCAGAGCCAGCCAGAGTCAGGGCTAGGGCCAGCTGACATCTTTTGCAGTATCCACCCCCCCATCTACTGGGGAGCTCAGTGAGCTGGGCAACCCCCAGAGCCCACACCCCAGCACAAGGTCTTTGATGGCCTCCTGTGCACGACTCTCTTTGCCTCTGCTTACTCCCATGGCACTTGTGACACTCCAGTGCTCTTCAGCAGGCATGGGTCTCCCTATCCAGGTCTGCAGTGGTCCATTGGAGGCCTCCCTGTGCTAAAGTAGTTCAACATGTGGCTCTGGAACTGCCTGGGTCCAAATGCTGGTTCTGCCACTGACTAGCCAGGCCACACTAGATGAACTTTTATGTGCCCCACTGTCCTTGTGTGAAGGATGACACTTTCCCTCATTGGGTGTGAGTCAAAATTATATAAGTGAACATGTGTTTAACAATGGCACCTGTTACTCCTCGATAACCAGGTCAGGGCTCTCGGTCCTGTCCAGTGTACCTCCTTAGAGAAAAAGAAGAGCCTTCCAGCAACTTCTGTACCTCACATGTGGGAAAAGAGCCTCAGTTTCTCCTTTCTTGAGAAGAGGGAGCAGAAGGCTGGCACGGCCAGAGCCTCTGTCTCTGCATCCCCAGCCACACCGTTCAGGACTGACAGGGCCCTATATTTCTTGGTGTCCTGGGACGAAGGTAATGAAAATCTTTCTGGTTTTTGTTGTTGTTGTTGTTTTACAATATCTATTTAACAAATTATTTTAAAAGTCCTGGGTAGTGTACATCAGACACAACTAATTTTGTTTTCAGAAATTCCGGATGGTTTTTATAAATAGATACTATCTCCTAGAGACTGAGTTCACATTTCAGAAACAGGGGTAAAAAAGATAGAACAGCATGTAACAGCCCTGGTAGCTCCTGGCTTGTCTCATCCCCATCTCCATTAAGAAAATTGGGTCCCTGGCTTCACCTGGGGCCTCTGACCTGACTGTCCTCACACTCAGAGCTGCTTCAGGGACACCACAGCCCTCCTGAAAGATCCTGCTGCTTCCTGTTTTTATCTAAGTCTTTCCAAGTGTTATTATAGGTTTAAGTGGCCCCAAGGCAGTAGGGTCCCTCAGGCCAGAAGAAGAACAAGGGAAAAAGCTAGGAAGAAGGGGACAAACACCCCCAGGTTATACCCAGGGTGACATTTCATCCCGCCCCTAAATGAGAGGCACATAGATTCTGGGGCCCTTGGGAGGCTCTGAGTTACTATTCTAAGACTAGGCCTGTGATCTCTAAGCTAAAGGCTAGAATTTCTAAGCCATTGTTTCATTTCATCTTCATATCATCACTATGAGGTAGGTGTCATTATTACCCACTCTTTGCAAATGAGGCCAGATAGGCCTAACTCTGAAAGATGGCAAGGGATATTACACAATGCACAAAACTAATGTACGCTGATTTGTTTTTAATTCCACAAAAAGTTTCATGCAAAAGGAAGGAAACGGGACAGATACACAAGAATAAGACATTACCAGTCCCAAAGAGGTAGAGAAACCCAAATACAGACATAGCTGAATTTTGATGTAACAGCAGCAATATTGCCTATTATTTTCATAGCCAGATTTGTGCTTACTTACTAATCTGTGAAATTTGGGGGAAACATAACATGTATATATATGGAGAGAGAAAGAGAGAGACTCTTAAAAAAGAAAGAACAAAGGAATGATGAACACAACCTTTGTGGACATGAGACGGGGAGCAGCACACAGTCATTATTTTAGTAGCAATAGTCTAGTTTTTTGATTGATAGGCATATTGAAGGTATTATTATCACTAAAACACTTAAAAATAAAACAAAAAGTATCTACATGTCTGTCAACATTACCCCCATAGCCCATCCTAAGTACAAGCTGACTCCTATGGACTTCCAGAACAACATAGCACCCATCCAGGAGGTGGGTAAGGATCCCAGAGGCTAATAATAGGACAATCTAGGAGGCTTGTGGCTTAACCACTGGCTGGCTAAGAGGTCAAGGTTCACAGTCATCAAAATGTTGCTACACAGTCTGGGTCATCCAAACTCCAAACATCCACTGGATTTAGTGGAAAAAAGAAACTGAAGAGGTGTGGGACAAAAATAGGTCAGATCAGTCCAACAAGTTCTCAGCATCACAAGGGCTCAACTGGAGCTGTTACGATGCAAGAGAGTTGGAACGGCACACCACCACAGGACCACAGAACGGATCCCCAACAGGCAAGGTACTGCCCTGCCTCAAGATGTCACCTGAGGGGGGTTAATGGGGGCCAGAGACGGAGCTTCACTGGACAAGGAATCTGGGTCCGTCAGCCGAGATGGACCACGGTGAATAGGAGCATGTCAGGGAGCTACAAGAAGACGCAGCCTTCTATCAAGGAGCTGGGGCCCAGAACCCGAGGCCAGAGAGGGAGACAAAGCCCAGGAATCCGCTGTCTGAGAGCTGGAAGCTTCACGAACTACAGAGAATGCCAAGAGCAGAGAGAGAAAGAGGAGACTGGAGCTGGGTGGAAAGCATCAAGCACTACCCCTAGAGGGCAACACTGCTGATGTTCCCCCCACGCCCCCCGGGGTACAGAGCAGCAAATTACTTAACATGGCCCTTCTAGCCGCAGTCTTTGAGAGTCCAGCACAACGGCTGGGTGGGGCCAAGTTTTACCTCGAACTCACAGGAATCGGTCTTGGGCTGCTGATGCTGCTAACATCCCTCACCAAGCTGGAAGTCAGAGGAGCTCAGCCACCCACCTCCGCCACCCAGCCCTGACTGGGAGCCAGCAAGGCTCTCTCTGTTCCTGTCTGTACTCTTAGCTCCTCTCAGTACGGTTCCGAGTCTCAGCACCCACATTTGCCAGGCTCTTGGTACTGTTCTTTTTCTTCCCTGGCCCACCACCTTCCCATGAGCACCCCCTTCACCTCTGGACATGGACAGCCTTAGACACAGAGTTGTGGCAGATAAGGAAAACACCTACCTGAAGGAGTAGGGGGCAGGGCCATCAAGCCCGCAGGGCCCTTCTATGAGGTCTCCCAGAGGCGTCAGCTCAAATGACTCTGGAAAGCAGACAGGAAAAGTGTTACCCTAAAACAAATCCTGACCTCACAGCTCACCCTCTAGGGCTCCTTCCACAGACTAAAGGCCCCAGAACAGGGACTGAAAACTTGGCAGGAGTGATTTATTGGTGGCAGGAATGTCATGTCACTGGGGGCAGGGGTTAGGGACTAGAGACTGGCTGTTGCCAGGAGTGGCCCTCCCTTGAGGCAGAAGCAGCAAGAAGCAGTGGGAGGGGTTGTGGGAGCAGGGACCAGAATGTGGGCAAATGGAGACAGCCTCTGCTAGAAGGTCTCCTCTCAGAGAGGATGATGTCTTTCTAGGATAGACCTGAGAGTGCCCTCGTCCTCACCCCCACAGTTTGGGGAAAAGCTGAGCCTGTCCAGTTGCTCAGGGTCAGAGGAGACTGCACCCCAGCAGCCTCAGAGGAGCTGGGAATGAGGTGACTGGGAGGTAACCCAAGGCTCTGAATCGTGGGATAGCTTCAAAGACCAGTGACTGGAATCTCCTGTCTGTGGAGACCGGGTGTAGGCGGAGCAGGTGCTGCAGGGGTTAAATACAGCAACTCACAGCTTTCAAACAGGATGTTTTCTGCCATTTTTAGCTCTTCCCCAGACATGTTGAACACCCCCGGCCTCCCCAAAGACTGGAGTAGGGCTGACTCTGGTGCCCAGGCTCTGGGCATGATGGGTGACCAAGGTGAGGCTGGGAGAATCTTAACCTCTTCTATCCACATCCAGCCTTACTTGTCTACCTGCAGACACACACACACACATTTTCCCTTCACTGACACCAACAGTGAGATGACTGACAAGATACACAAGCATGCAGGTATCTGACTCTGAACTCTGGCAAAGGCCTTCAAAACAAACCAGAGACAGGGCAGCTCCACACCCTCAGCTTTTTGTGTCTCTTCATAGGCCACTGCCACCTGGTCATCTAACTAGGTAGGGAAGGCCCCAAACTAGAATTGCCAGCCCACAGAGCCCATTTGCGAAGCCCTCAGGAACAGCTAGGCCCCCAAAGGCACACAAGCATAACACAGGTAGATGCAGAGCTCTGACAGTCTCAGCTGGGCTGGCCTACTCCCAAGGACTCCCAAGGGAAATGTACATGCTGGGGCCAGACCTGCTGCCATTAATCCTCAGGCTTGGCTCACCTACGCTTGCACTGCCTAGGGCCCAAACTGACCACTGTCTTCCGGATTCTACCTCACGGCTTCATCAGTTTCCCAGCTCCTTGTCTCCAGTCCTCAGGGAGGCTGAGGTTAAAGCAAAACAGGTACAGAAAGGGCCACTGCTTTCCAGATCTCAACTCTAAAGGCTCTCAGAGGTCAGAGGTGAGATCCAGATAGACAATGACCTTTGAATTAAAAAAAAAAAAAGTCTATAGAGTACCTACTATGTATCCAGCCTGCTAAGCTCTACACATATTATTTCATTTAATAGTCATAACAGCCTTATGAGGTGGGGAGTAGGCCCATTTTATAGATGACAAAACCCCAGAGCAGGGCAGTTTGATTGATTAGCCCAAGGATCCGTGGTGAGGCAAATGGTGGTGCCAGGAGCCTGACGAGGACTGGAAAACTGCAGTGCCCAAGGACTCCCTTTGCCTCCTGCTCCTCCTCACACTTCCAGTGACAGTCATCTGAAAGGACACATTACTCTGTACAGAGCCCTGTTTCAAGTTCTTCTCATCCACTCACTCATTTAATCCTCACAACAACCTCCTGGGGTGGGTATTGCTATTCCTAATTTAGGGATGAGGAAACTGAGGCACTGAGAAGGTGATTGTCTTTGGAGCTGGGATTCAAACTGAGGCAGCTGGGCTCTGAATCTCCACTCTGATGCTTTCCCTACGAAAACACATCAGTCATCTCCCAAACCCTAAGCCTTAGGCAAGAAGCCATCGTGCTGCAGTTGTTAAGCACTTCACTGCTAACCCAGAGGCCTTCAGACTGAACCATTCAGCTGCTTTGATGGAGAAAGATGT
Organism: Heterohyrax brucei; assembly: GCA_028571685.1. Classification (NCBI taxonomy): domain Eukaryota; kingdom Metazoa; phylum Chordata; class Mammalia; order Hyracoidea; family Procaviidae; genus Heterohyrax; species Heterohyrax brucei. The sequence goes on from CM053142.1 coordinate 107,549,485, forward strand.
GGCAGTCTGCTCCCATCAAGAAACTCTATAGGGCAGTTCTACTCTTTCCTACAGAGTTGCTTTGAGTCAGAACAGACCCTATTGCAATGGGCTTGGGTATTTTTTTGGTTTGTTTGTTTAAGCCTGAGATAGAAGGAGCTCTGGTGGAGCAATGGTTAAAGATGCTGCTAACTGAAAGGTTACCAGTTCAAACCCACCAGCTGCTCCATAGGAGAAAACATCTGATAATCTGTTCCCATAAAGATTTAAAGCCTAGGAAACCTTATGGAGGCAGTTCTACTCTATCACATAGGGTCTTTATAAGTTGGAATTGACTCAAGGCACCTAACAACAACAAGAAGCCCTAGATACCCTCCAGTTCCACTAAGTAAGGGATGTATGAAGAGAATGGTCTCCAGGATACAAGGGAAGAACTTCACAACAGTTTTCCCCACAAGGATTCCAAGCCAGGGGAGGGCAGGCCTTGGCCAGAGTCTTCTTTCTGCCAACCAGCTCCTCTCATCCAGGAAAAAACCCATTCAACAGACAGGCCCCTGCTCTCCTGCAACTTTTCACTACAGATGGTCCTAGAGATTATCCTAGACTTAGCCTGTGAGTCCAAATGCACTCTGCATGGGGAGTGGGGCAAAGACAAGGTAAAAAAGAGGGCAGGTGGAAAAAATAGCTTTACCCAACCGTCACCCCTCCGTATGCTACATCACACAACACCCCACCCTCAGTAATTCATGTTCTGAGTACACAGAACATTCCACTGCTTTTCTTGGGGCTGTCCCCGAGCACCCCGTTATGAACCTACTTAAAAAACACAGAAGAAGAAAACTCATTGCCACTGAGTCTATTCTGACTCATAGAGACTCTACAAGACAGAGTAGAATTGCCCCATAGAGTTTCCAAGGAGTGCCTGGAGGATTTGAACTTACAACCTTTTGGTTAGAAGCCACAGCACTTAACCACTATACCACCAGGGTTTCCAACCCTGCTTTAGAAATACCCAACCCCCTAGCACTGAGCCACAGAGAAGCAGGCAGGGAGGAGGAGTTCACCTCTGCAGAAAGCCCCTGGTTTCCATTCCTCCTAGGTCTGTATCCCACATCAAAAGCCCTGCCTGACCCTGACCCCAGGCCTCACGTCTTCAGCAAGAAACAAGGAGATACGCATTTCCTTCCAGTCACTGAAGCCACAGCCACCACTGCTTCTACTACATGTTTGTCAGCTCACATAGCAGGAGACCCATCTTCCACCAGCTTCTGCTAAACTGACAGCCTTGGGTGGAGAATCTTGCCTAGGACAGGCTGCCTGGTAAGGGTGCTGGCTGTGACGTGTCCTGGGCAGAGCCACAGAATGAGCCCACCTTGGCTCAGTTAAACCCCATCACATTTACTGGGTCCTCCTCAGAGTCCTGAGGGTGGTAAAGAGCTGGACAAGAGCTCTGACCTCTAAGGTGTTTCCTAGTTTTGAAAGTGTACAACTCCAAGACTGGAATTCTGTCACAAGGAAGCCTTACAACCACTCAGGAAATGAGATCCATTCACTGAGCTTTTTCTCTGATTCCCTCAGTAACCAAATGAGACCTCAACATATGAGGACTAACAATTTAAGCTTGCCAACTCATCCTAAAAAAAAGTGCTACATACCTCACTGCTGAACATCACTACTGTTACCTTCGAAGTACTCCACTTGGGAAGCTATGCACTGATGCCAGGGCCTAGTCTACCCTTCAAAGCAATTTTGGAACTCTTTTTTCTGGAATGGCCACCAGAACTGTCATCATATTATCCTTGATTTCCTGAATGTCATCAAAATGTCTTCCTGTCAATATTTCCTTTCTCTTTGGGCAAAGAAAAGTCACTGGGGGCCAGATCAGGTGAGCAGGGATGGTGTTCCAACACAGTTACTTGTTTACTGGCTAAAAACTACCTCACAGACAAACTGTACAATTAAGTCCGCAAACTTGACATCATGCTACTGTGTCCAGTGGTTATTCCAGAAAGAGTTCCAAAATTGCTTTGAAGGGTAGACTAGGAGCTCGCATCGGTGCATAGCTTCCCAAGAGGAGTACTTCCAAGGTGACCACAGTGATAGTCAGCATTAGGTATGTAGCACTTAGAATGATTAAGTTCACAAATTTAATTATTGGACCTCACACAAGCTAGATGGAGTGAGACCCACTGTCCCCTTAGAAGGACATTAATGACATTGTAATTGACTCAATGGCACCTAATAATTGACTCAGTGCACTGGAGAATGGGAGCCAAGGCAGCACACAGAGTGGTCAAAACTGGCACTTCTAATTGTTGACATTGGCTCAAAGTTCCCACTCCTTCTAGAAGGAAATAAGTGCTTTCATAGCAGAGGAGGAGGAAACAAGTGATTTCATAGCAGAGGAGGAGAAAATTCTCCCAAAAAGTGGCACACACAAGTCAACCACTGTGTGTACAGCAGCCACAACTGTACATGTACTTGTGTGCACACACTCCTTTCTTGCTGCTTTTTATTTTATCATCATTTCAACTCTGTCCATAGAGTGCTCAACATTGCATGAACTTCCTAACTTTTTATCGATCACCGTTTTATTCTGGGATAATTTAGCCATGGACAATATCAAGGCCAGCTAAGATGATACCCTTTGTTCCTTCACCACCATCCCTAAGACACTTTTTTTTTTCCAGAAAAATCTTAGCATCACCTACCACAAGAAGATGAGGGAAAACAGTGAAAATAAGGGAAGGAAATAGGAAAGCATACTGTTTAAGCAGAACTTGTCCAAACTATTCTTGTTGGAGAAGAATGTTGAATGTACCATGGACCGCCAAAAGAACAAACAGATCTGTCCTGGAAGAAGTACAACCAGGATGCCCCTTGGAAGCATAGATGGCAAGACTGCATGGTACATACTTTGGACATGTTGTCAGGAAGGATCAGTCTCTGGAAAAGGACATCATGCTTGGTAGAGTAGAGGGTCAATGAAAAAGAGGAAGACCCTCAACGAGATGGATTGACACAGTAGCCACAACAACGGGCTTAAGCAAAAAATGATTGTGGACACGGCACAAGACCAGGTAGTGTTTTCGTTCTGTTGTGCATAGGGTCACTATGAGTCGGAACCAACTCGATGGTACCTGACAACAACAGTTGTCTCCTCAGTTCTCCATGCACATGTACTGTAAACACTGGGTGAAAATGTTTGGGAAGTATTTGCTACAGAATGCAATATCCAAAGTAAAGTCCAATAAACACCAGTCATCTCAGAATATCTCAAGATGGAAAGAAAATGTAGCATCTTTCAGTCGAACCATCTTGAATCCCTTCTATAATACTCTACCTAGTTTTCTAGTCTGTGTTTGAATATTTTTACTCATGGGGAACTCTCTCTCAAGGCAACCCAGTTTCTCTGGACTGCTGTATGTTTGGAAAACCTGGTGGCATAGTGGTGAAGTGCTATACCTGCTAATCAAAAGGTTGACAGTTCAAATCTCCCAGGCATTGACTGGAAACTCTATGAGGCAGTTGTACTCTGACCTACAAGTTCGCTATGAGTTGGAATCGACTCAACGGCAGCGGGTTTGCTTTTTGGTTTGTCTGTATGCTGAGAAAATTCTTCACTATGCACACATGAAATAAGCTGCCCATATCTTTCAATCACTTGTGCTAGACCAGCTTTTTATAGCCATGTAAGATGAATTCACCAGGCCGCTTGCACAGGATCTCAAGAAAGAGGGCCACCACTTGGCCACATGGCACCATTGTGCAAATAAGAAAAGAAGCCTATTCCAGCTTTACTGCCTTCTGTTAGAAAACTGTCATATAAAACATAAAACCACAATGCCTGTCATGTGAATGAGGTTGCAAGGGAGAAACAGAGAAAGTAAGCTTGGATTACATTCAATTTCGATTTAGACCTCCTAAGCTTCCCAGCTATGACCATGACTCCCACAGGTTAGTTAGGCTGCTAGTGCAGGCAGCAGCTGTCTCTGTGTCCTTCAACTGGACAGAACAGTTCTGGGCCCATGGAAAGGACCCAGTGAAAGAACCAGTGGCTCAATGTGCCCCTCACCCCCAGCCAAGGCTTGCCTGTCCCCTTTGTCTATTTCTTAGTTGTTCCCAAGAGAGGCTGGCTCCCAGCATCACTACTCTAAGGACATATTTAATGACTGACTGGATGAAAAGAGATGAAGTGGTTGATGATCCAGCAGTTACTGGAAGTTGTTTACCCCTGAAGATGGTTTTAATTAATCCTTTTCGAAATATAGGTTACTTTGAGAACCTGATAAAGTCATGGGCTGTTATCCCATATAAGCTAGAGGTTAGTGGGTCACTACATAGGAACCAGACAATGAACTCTCATCCTATCGTGTGGCCATCCATCAAGATTCTCCCAGCTGACTGCCCTCCTTGGAGATGAACAGAAGCCAGGAGAAGGAACCCATGAGGCCACAGGTAGTGAGGCAGGACATACACGGCTTACTTAGATATATTTCCTCTTCTTATCTGCAACAATTATTCCCGTAAGCTGCTTTTTCCATTGGAAACTCTGCCCTCAGCTTTGTCAACAAGATTTCTGGGCTGATTACTGCTCTCCAGGTAATAGGCAGGCTAGACCCACGTCACTGTCAGAATGTGTGGGCAGCACCAGTGACTGCGGAAACGCAAGGACACAGCCCCTATAAGCTGGAGTCCAATCTCTCTGGTTTATCAGCTGAAGAAATAGAGGCCGTCAAAAAGGTTGTGACTTGCCCAAGGCCACACAAAGAGGGATTGTGCTTCCCTTGCTTCAGTGGGGGCCAAGTTTAACCCAAGAACTCTAGGTGCCAGTCTGGTCAACATCCAGAGGGAGAGCATGGTATAGAGAAGCAGGCTGTGGATTTCAGTCCTCTCTGAAGAGCAACACTGTGCAGAAGCCTAGGAAGAGGCCTTGATCTGTTTGTAGTGGGACCACTCAGTTCTGACTCCTTCCTTACAATCAATAAGGAGACACACAAACATTCACATCTACCTAGCCAACACCCAGTGTCAGCCCCCATGGCTCAAAGAAATGGACACGGACTCAAGACAGTCAGGAAACATTAGATAGAAACAGGATACATCTCATCTCTCTCCAGTATGGTTGGATTTTTCTGGGATACCAGGATAGGGATACTTCCCAAGAGTATCTGCCAGAGGCAGAAGTCGATGGGACAAAGAGGTTACTTGCCCAGTGATTCAGAGATCAAGAAGTACAAACTGAGACAGCCACAAAGGGAGAACACCAAGAATAGACATAGACTTGGAGGGCTCCTCAAATCACTGCTATTGCTGATGCAGGTGAGAGCTAAATGGAATTTAGCTCAGAAGTGAAGATGGCTCGACTGGCTCAGTCACCTGGGACGGCTTATCAGGAAAGTCCAACCACTGGAAAAGCGCGTCATGGATGGTAAAGTGGAGGACTGGCAAAGGAAGGGAGGCCTCAGTGAGATGAACTGGCACGCCGGCTGACATCATGGACTCAACCATACTAACCACCACGAAGATGCCCCAGGACCGGAAAACGCTTTCTTCTGTTATACATAAAGTCGCTATGAATCAGAGCTGACTCGACTGCAGCTAACACCAACAACAATCTCTCCTCCAATAGACTGAGAAGTTGAGCTGGGAACACGGACTTTTCTTCCACCAGGAAGATAAAGTCCACAGTCCCTGCATTGCCACTGCTGGCCAACTCCGTCATCCCACTGCCTCTTCCTTTCCCTCTCTCACCCAGTGCCATCCTCCCCTTCCATCCCATGTCTCCCATGCCAGCCAGTGCCTGTCCTGTACCCTGTATCTGTTATCACCTGCCAGGACCTGTAGCTTGGCAACCCCGAGATGCTGCCCCTGCCTGTTTTCAGGGCAGTGGCAGCTCCATACTTTTCTCCTGCCCAACCACCAGACGCACAGGAGGCAGAGACCTGGGAACGACTGAGGTGGGTGCCAAAGGGGTGGCAGCATGGGCTGCAGCATTTCTTTCTGGCCTCACACAGTGGTGGACGCTGACTCCTGACAGCCAAAGTTTGTTTTTTTTTTTTTTTTAATTTAATATAACTGAGTGAAAATGTACATTCCCGTATAAATTTACATGCCCCCCTATATGCAGCTTCCACTGCTCTCCCTGTCCGGTGACAGCACACTATTCCTCTCTGCTCCATACATGTCTCATCCTCCCAACAACCTCCTTTCCCCTCCTCTCCACCCACTCTCCTTCCTCCAGCCAGAGGTCAGCAGGATGATATCCTACAGATGTATAGACAGCCGAAGTTTTAAATGATAGTCTGAAGTTGCAGACTTTCAGGTCTCATTCAGATGCCCATTCCAACCTCTACCAATCTTGAGTGCTTAAAGACAATTTAAAAATGGGGCCTGTCTCCTAAAGCTTCACTGGGAAAGGAGTCCAGAGGTCAGCAAAGCAGTAGGTCTCTTCCACGGCGCAGTTGATGTCTTCACTGGTGTACACCCAGAGCCACCCATACCCCTTTGTGGGGAACCTTTTGCCTGGGCATAGGATTAATAATTGAGCTGGAAGGGAGAAGTGGAGGAGAGAATTATGGAAAAGTCGGTAGAGCTGAAGAGGAGCTAGCATGGTGTTTTGTGAAGCAAAACCAAAGACAGAACAGAGGGTTCAGCAAGCGCAGACAGGCACTGGTGACCAATGAGGCTGCCACATCACCCGTCCCATCCTCTTTTAATTAATCTATCTGTCCAGAGTGTTCAGATGTGGTTGCTAGGCACAGGGAGATCTGAGCTACCAGACAACTTGCTGACCCCTAAACCTGCCTGCACACCTGTGCTTTGCCCATTCCTCTCTCGGGCCAAGTTGTGTTCTGCTGGCTAGGAATCACACGAAGCATAAATACGTGGTGCTTGCTCACAGACAGCTGGACCGTGGACATGTGTGGAAAGTCCCATGCACGTGTAACCACTTGCCAACTCATATTTTGAGTCCAGACGTCCAGACGTACTGCTGCCTGACCTAACACAGTCCTAGCCGAACTCTCGGAGTTATAATTGAAAATAACTCTTATTTCAAAATGTCAGGACAAAATGTCCTAATCTGTCCAGTGGTGTCTCCCTTAAGGCTACAAAGTGGTGGGAAATATCTACTTTTTCCCTAACTCAGAAACTTCCTCAAAAATTGCAATTCCATCCTACCTGTGCCCCCCTCCCCACCAGCCCCCAGCTTTGGCCATCTTCCTCTTCCTTGTTTTTCTTTGGTACCCAAGGATAAAGATAGAACAGATCTATCCATTGAGTAGCCTTCAATGCTGCCTCACGGCAGAAAAGGAGCTCTAGAGGAACAATCATCTTTTCTATCTGTCCTGATCCCATCAGACAGCTGTCTGCAGCCCCCAAAGCTGTCCTGAGTGAGACCTATTGTCCACCTGGGCCTCCATACCAGGTAAGAGACTTCCTGCTGCCTTTGCTCAGCATTCTTCCCAGCAGAGCAGACATCCCTGGAGAACTGTGGCTGAGCTGGGCTCTGCTCTGTCAGCTGGACTTACTGCCTGTCACACAGCTAACCAGCTGCATTTGTAGGGAAGGAGCCAGTGGTCACCACGAAGGCTGTCTGGTGCACAGTTCACAGGACCACGGTCCCTAAAGAACAGCTGTGCAAGAGCAGTGCCCCCGGGTGTGAAGTGGCGGCACTTCTACCCATAGATTCCCTTTTGCTCCTGACCCCTTGCTGTTTCCAGAACTCCCCTCTCACCTGAAAAACAGCTCTGCAGCCAGGACCTTCAGTAGCCCGGGATTGAAGTTTAACAGAGACAAAAATAATTTCCTCCAGTGAGCTATTTTCTGCCTAGCTTCTGAACAATAGTTCAGGGCAGCAAGCAGAGAGGTAGGCATGAGGAGAAGGTGGGCCCATCAGTTTAGATCACCCATCAATTTAGGGCCTTTCCCATGCCCACTCTGCACTGTGCCCATCAGGATTTTCAGAGAGGTGGGATTTCAGTTGCCTCACCTGCTCCCACCTGTGGACTCACAGTGGGGAGTGAGGACAGCAGTTAGGAAAGGCATGTGGAAGCAGGGTTACTCCCTACACACTCGCTTCTATCCTCCACGGATCAAAGTATGTTGCACAAATTGGTACATGCCACAGAAATGTTCCTCACCCGTCTGTCAGTTTGTCACACTTGGATGGCCTGTGTGCTGCCATGACGCTGGAAGCTCAGCCACTGGTATTTTAAATCCCAGAGCATCACTCACGGTGGATGGGTTTCAGGGGACTTTTTAGAGTAAGATAGAATAGGAAGACAGATCTGGTGATCTACTTCTGAAACTTAGCCAATGAAAACCTCAGGGATCACAATAGAATACCGTCTGATACACACTGGAGGATGAATCCCCTAAGGCCGGAAGGCACACAAAATACACAGTGGCTTCAACAATGGGCTCGAGTATGCCAGCAATCGTGAAGACAGCGCAGGACTGGACAGCGCTACCTTCTGCGGTTTATAGGATCCTCACAAGTCAGAGCTGACTCAACGGAAGCTGACAATACTGACACGAGATAGAAATGTTCATTATTATTTTGCTATTAATCATAGCAGGAGAAATTAATTCAGTTATAACATAGAAGGTTGAGGAAAACAAAGTATTACCTGGCATCCTCAGGGCCTCACTCAGGAAGCTGAAAGGGCAGAACGGGCTTCATGTCACACATGGCAAGCCTCATTCATTGACTAGAAAACCAAATCCCAAACCCTCCACTTTTTAATTTTTTTTTTTGCCTAGAGACACTTGCTTAGACTGTTACATTTCCTTCTGATTTCTCCACACACAACTTTTCTTTCAGTGCTATTGGTACTCTTAGGTTCTAATACCTATGGGAAATTGCTGACTGGGAAGACAGTACAGGGAGGAAGAAATGAAGGAAAAAAAAAAGAGAGGAAAGGAGTGGGGGGAATTCATTCAGTTTTCACTGTATCTCACAAGAAAAATGACATTTTGTATTATAAAGCTATTATTGTATCTGGCCAAGGTACCCATGAGGAGTGATCTATTATCCCCTTAACAAGGCCTTCTGTGTAAACAAGAGCTTTGTCTGATCCATTCTTTGCAACAATTACTAATTAAAAGAAGCAGCCAGAGGACCTACACTGGCAGCATGCAGGCCATTCCAGGCCTATAGCTGCATTCTGGTGGCCACCTCTAACCTACCACCACCAAAAAGTCAAACCCATTGCCATCAAGTCAATTATGACTCACAGTGACCCTACAGGACACCCTAGAACTGCACTATCAGGTTTCCAGGGAATGCCTAGCAGATTCCAACTGCCGACCTTCTGGTTGTCAGCCATAGCATTTAACCACTACACCACCAGGGTTTCCAAAATTTTTTCAAAAGGGTTGTCTCAAATTTGAGAGATTTCACCTTTAATCTGGATACCCAGCTTCCTATGAAAAAACTGGACAATCTGGTAATATTGGGCTGCAGTTCTCAGTAGCAACACTGCTGGAATTGAGGGAGGGACAGTCCCTCTAGACCAGGCTGGGCCCCAGTCCATCCCACTGGAGGTTGCTTCCCACCAGCCCCCTTCATCGTCTGCTTGGTCCCCCTGAACCAGCCAGCAACAGCAGCAGATTCTGTAATTTAGGGACCGGGGACGAATTATCCGATAAGCAAGATGCACAGCAGTTTACTAATTTGTAGTACATATACTTTCTTTACTAGTTAATCTGCCCTGGGAGACACAGTTGAGAAAATGGGTTATGGAGGCAGCCTGTCTGGGTTCAAACCTGGCTCCTGCTTACCAGGTGTGTGACCAGAATCAGTTACCTGAGATCTCTAAGCCGTTTCCTTATCCGTAAAATGAGAAAAATAACACCTACCTCACTGGTCTGAAAGGATTTTCAGAGAGAGGAGATGACAGTTAGGGGCTTGGTTCTGATACTTTCGGGTCCTTTTCTGAGGACAGATGCCCAAGGGAAAGAAATACCCTTCATAGTCTCCTTGACAGAAATGCAACTCAGCTGGAAGCACACAGCATGTGCTCAGTAAACTAAGTAGTTATTATTATGCACAGTTGGTACCACAACTGAGGGGGATGCATCTAAGTTGCAGCCCAGCTTAAGATATTTTAACCATACAGAGCAATTGCCCTCCAACTCTCCTTTCTAGTTCAGGGCATCTGGTCGCATATACAAACATGTTTTCATCCAATAAAGTTATTGAGCATATTTCGGCTGTTAGGTACTGTGTTGAGTAGTGGAGTCTCAGAGATGGGACTCAGACCCTGCTCTTAGGGGCATTACAGTAGAGCAGAGTAAACAGACAATTAATAATAACAGATCTGCCAGCTAAGGGCTCATGTGGAGCTAAGCACAATGTTCTCCAGAACCAGCACTACCAGGAACCATCCAGAAGCTTAGCATTCAAGGAGGAACCGTGGTGGTTCTGACTCTTTCTCTCCCTCTTCTCTCTGACTCTCTTTTCACCCATCTGTGCTGCAAGCCTCTCAGGAGCTTTACTAAGTAAGAGACATGGACCCATGAATTAGCTTCACTTCACCTCCAAGTTTCCTGGGCTATACATTGATTTCTTCCACCACACACAAGTTAACATAGTTTCACTTCAGCGAAGCCTTTCAAATCTCACATGAAGTTCATTACAATGGAATTTTACCTGAGGCAGCCCAACCCCCAGTTCTTAATATCACGGCACCCAAAATGTTGGGGTGCTTGCCAAATAGGCTGGGCAGAAGTAAATTCCAACCCCTGGCAGAAGTCCGGAAATTGAGAGCCCTTTGGAACAAACAACTTTGCCCTGAAGGTGTTTTCCAGCATCTTCCTGGCCAGCCTGAAGCTGTCCCATTCACCCTCCCCGAAGCACTACCTGCTGCCTCCTTCTAGCCGTCCTCCACAGGAAGTGAGAGGGAGGAGACTAGCTGAGTGACCTGGACTCTGAGCAAGGGAAGGGCAGTGAGTGAATGAGAAATGGGCAGTTGATCTGGACTGAGAGAAATCAGACTTCAAGTTCTGGATCTGACTCAGTGACTCTGACTCCAGCTCAAGGACTTTGGGCAAGAAATTAAGTCTCTTTAGGAAACCCTAGTAGCACTATGGTTAAGTGCTACAGCTGCTAACGAAGGGTTGGCAGTTCAAATCCAGCAGGCACTCCTTGGAAACTCTATGGGCCAGTTCTACTCTGTCCTATAGGGTCCCTCTATGTCAGAATCAACTTGACTATAACAGGTTTGGTTGTATGGGGTTTAACCTCTTTGAACTTCAATTTCCTTTTCTGTAAAACAAGAATAATAGTATTCCTTACTTCATAGGATGATTGAGAGAGATAAATGAGGAAATGTATAAAAAAACATTTGACACAGTGCCTGGAACACAGTAAGTTATAATAGCCACTAGTTATTATGATTGTCAGCTATTACACGATATGTTAGCCTCACAGGAGCCAAAAGCTGGTGGAGAGACAGACACCGGGTGGAGTTACTAGGGTAGGTGAAGGTGGAGGCAGAAGGGTAGGTAGGGTCCTGCTGCTGAGTCCAGCACTGGCCAGGTGACCAGGGTGGAGGCGCCTGCCTGCCCGTGGAGCTGACAGTACACACTGGGTGGATAATTACAGAGATGAGGGCTGGAGTAGCCCATGCCAATGCCCAGCCACATTCTTTGGTGCCACAAGCAGCTGGGTGGGTAGACGCTGCCTGCTGATGTGGCTGGGTATATCTAGCATCTGTTTCCACCAGCACTCTAAGCAGGAAAGCCAACCTGGAAGCTCCGTGGATATTCTGCTATATGGTACTTTCTCCTCTGTTCCCTCCACCCCAACACTTCTTAACAGACTGGAGAAGTCAAAGCCCCAAAGAACAAGGACAGACTCTGAGCAATGGCAGAAAAGACTATTAAACTTCAATCCATCTCAGCTTTAGGCTTTAAACTAGCAAGAAGCTCTAAACAAACAAATGAACAACAACAAAAAAAAAACCAGTGCCGTCAAGTCGATACTGACTCATAGCGACCCTATAGGACAGAGTAGAACTGCTCTATAGAGTTTCCAAGGACTGCCTGGTGGATTGGAACTGCCAACCTTTTGTTTAACAGCCATAACACTTAACCACTATGCCCCCTGGCTTTCCCAAGAAGCTCTGGACAGACGTAAGTCCCATCATTGCCCCTGGTCCCATATGCTTCTTTCTGATACTTTCACGTCCTTTTCTCAAAATTGATGCCCAAGGGAAATACACATCCTTCCCAGTCCCTTTGACAAAAATGCAACTTAGTAGATATTAGTTGAGCACCTAGTGTGCTTTGTAGCACTGACACCAGTATCTTGGCTGAAGAGAACATAATGCCAAGTGTTGGTGAAGATGTGAAACCACTGGACTCCCTTACTCACTGCTGGTGGAAGCCTGAAGAAAAGGGGCTCCCCTGCATCCACACTCCAGCCTGGGGCTCTCAAGGCCAAGCTGCAGCATACAGTGGACCACCTGTGGACAATGCATCAGGTAGGCATACAGCCAAAGCTAGAAATCAGGTCCCTATGTCTAGGATGATATAAAGGGACTTTAGAAACATCTTCAGTTGAAGTAGGAATGAGATCTTCAGTATCACATGTTGAAGAGGATGGGGAGCAATAGAAACTTTTATCCTTTGCTAAAAGGAGTGTTTTTTTGGCACAACTACTATGAGAAATAATTTAGGATTCTAGTGATGCTGAACACGGGATTCCTTGTGACCTAATAATTCTATTTTGAAGAATATGCCAAAACACAAAATATTCCTAGCTGTGCTGTTCAGAGTACCCCAAACTGGGAGGAAAAAACAAGTTCTACTGTCCATCAACGATGCAGATGATATACAAGTTGTGGCATATGCTTACAATGGAAGATGACAAAGCTGTGAAGACAGCGACCAACAGCTATGGGCATCAGCACAGATGACTCTCAGGAGCACAACTGTGAATAAAAGAAGTCCCTCACAAAGAACATACATGCATGTAAATGTCAAAGACATTCAAAACTAAGCAGAAGCTTGTTTGAGAAAACACATAACTTAGGAAGAAAAGCAAGGAAATAACCAAAATTAAAAGATGGATGCACCTGGTGAGAGGCAAAGGGGTCTCTGATGGTACTGCTAATGTTCCATGCCTAACATAGGTGGTGGGTATAGCAGAAAAAAAAAAACCTCACTGTCATTGAGTCAATCCCAACTCATACCAACCCTGTAGGTCAGAGTAGAACTACCCCATGGAGTTTCCAAGGAGTACTTGGTGGATTCGAACTGCCAACCTTCTGGTTAGCAGTTGTAGCACTTAACCACTATACCACCAGGGTTTCCAGTGGTTAGTATAGGGAATATTAAATTATTCCTTATTCTGTACCTATGCATATTTTGTATGTATAATATATTTTACATTTAAAACAATTTTAAAAACTAATCAAGTAGAAGACTTGAAGCTGAGTCCCAGAGAGGTTAAGTAACCTGCCCTAGGCTGTCAGCTAATAAATGATGATGGGAAATCAGTAGACCGAATCTGAGTTTAGTCCTAGGTGCCAGGACAGCCATTCCTGGGCTTTGTGGGGGCCTCTCACAAGGATAGGTTCCTGGGCTAGTGTATTTTAGAACAATTGCAAGAACCTTTCTCTTTCTCGAGGCTTGTAAGGGTAGCAAATGGTAAAGTTCTCTAATAACCAAAGGATTTGTGGTTCAAGCCCACATGCGGGTATCATGGAAAAAAACACTCGTGATCTGTTTCTGAGAGGTCATGGTCTCGAAACGCTATATGGAGCGCAATTGTGGTCTGCACAGATAGGGTTGCCGTGAGTTGAAATTGACTAGATAGTAACTTGTTTGGTTTTTATTTGCTTTCTTCTTTTTCCCAGCATCTTGACTAGTGCCTGGCACATAGTAGGCCCTTGAGGCATATCTGCTGAATGACTGTCTGGAGAATAATCACTACTTTCATCATCTCTAATTCACACAGAATCCTTCAAGTAAGTTCTTATTGCCGCCAGTTTAAAGATAAGGGAATCAAGATTCAGGGATATCAAGAAAGCTGCCCAAGGTTACAAGCTAGAAAGTGATAAAGCCAGTATTTGAAACCAGTTGTGTGTAACTTGGAAACCCTGGTGGCTTAGTGGTTAAATGCTAGGGGTGTTAACAAGATCAGCAGTGAAAGTCCACCAGGTGCTTCTTGGAAACTGTACAGGGCAGTTCTACCCTGTCCTACAGGGGCACTATCAGTCAGAATTGACTTGACAGCAGTAGATTTGGTTTGTGGCATAGCGGTTAGGAGCGACAGCTGCTAATCCACCAGCTGCTCCCCGGAAATACTATGGGGCAGTTCTACTCTCTCCTTTACTGCCACTGTGAGGCATAATTGACTCAATAGCAGCAGGTTTGGCTTTTTGTTTTTTTGGTGTGTGTAACTTACGAGCCCTGCTGTCACAGTGGTTAAGAGCTCATCTGCTAACTGAAAGGCAGGTGGAAGTCTACCAGTGACCTCTTGGAGACCCTATGAGACAGTACTACTCTGTCCTAGTTGGAATCAACCCCATTGATGGCAACAGGGTTTCGTGCATGACTAAAGGAGTCCTGGTGGAACAGTGGTTAAAGTGCTCGGCTGCTAACTAGAAGGTTGGGAGTTCAGACACACTGGCTGCTCCACGGGAAGAAAGACGTGGCAGTCTGCATCCTTAGAAACCCATGATCCTGAAGACGCTATGGGGCAGTTCTACTCTGTCCAGTAGGGTCACTGTGAGTTAGAATTTGACTCAGTGACAGTGGGTTTAGTTTGATTTCTGGTGTCTAGCTTGAACCTTGTGTTTTTCCCATCCCACCAGGTTGCTAACTCAGCTTTCAACAACACTACTTAAAATTTCAGTTTGTTCCAAGGAGCCTTGGGAACTGCAGCTGAAGTTTCCCTCCTCCTCTTTCACCTGTCTCTAGGCTCTCTGGCCCAACCCAATACCAGCAAGCAGTGTAGAACTGGGGTTACAGGCTAACTTTGTAACCATGAGCAGGTTACTTCCTCTCTTTCAACCCCCCAAAAAACCCAAACCCATGCCGTCGAGTTGTTTCCAACTCATAGCATCCCTACAGGACAGAGTAGAGCTGCCCCATAGTTTCCAAGGATCACCTGGCAGGTTTGAACAGCTGACCTTTTGGTTAGCAGATGTAGCACTTCATCACTATGCCATCAGGGTTTCTTTTAAACCCTAGTTTCCCCATACTTATGGAGGAGAGAATAACAGTACTTACCCCTGAGAGAAGCTGTGAGAATTAAAGACAGCAGTCAAGCACTCAGCACAGTATCTGCAGCAGGGTGGGCATCAGAGGCGGCTAGAAGTCATTTCTCCCTCCAGCTAGGCTAGATCATGAGTGTTCCTTAAGAAATAGCTAGGAGGGGAAGAGGGAACCGAGGTGAGAGTGGCTTCTATTTGGCCATGGAGGCAACGGTCTTGCTGTAACTTGTTGCCTGTAACACCTAATGGGTTATCAGCAAAGCAGTCTGTTGGAGATAGAAAGTGTTTCTTAGTTGCCTTGCAGCCCATTCAAGTCTTAGCTGATTCCATGCAATCTCTCTGCACACTGCTGCCTTTCTTGGGGTCTTGTTTGCTGGTTTGAACCACAGTCAAGGTTCCAAGACTCCCCAAGAGGCACTCAGGCCTGAGGGTGCTGACAAAGTGAGCCTCCTTCTATGAGGCCACTGTCCTCAAAGTAACCTTTGGGAAAGCAAGCTTGCTCCCAGGTCACCTCATTCAAACTAGCTAGCAATTCTAACCCTGCCATTCACAGACATTTACTGCCAGCCTGTTGAATGTGACGTACTGCAGAAAAAGCCTGGTGGCCACCCTGCGAATACAGAGGCACTTGAGCTCCATGTTGCTTAAAAGATTTGGTGTCAGACAGAGCTGAGGCCAAGTCCTGACTCTCCTGCTTACCTCACCAGCTGCGTCACCTCAGCATGTTGCTTAATATCATGAAGGCTCAGTTTCCCCATTCATAAAATGACCGTAACAGTGGTTCCTATCTCACAAGGTTATGAGGAAGTCTGGGGAGGCCATACATGTAATGCACTTAGCATGGCACCTGGCCGAGCAGTTAGCAAGTAGCTGTTCCTAGAGCTACAACTCCAGTGCTAGCAGGTGGCACACACTTGATGTGTCCCTGGAGAAAGCCTTGGGCTTCATGGATGCTCCACAGTAACTGGAATTTGATACCTCAAAAGCTTCCACTAGTAATCAGGCGGCCAGTGAGAGGCAGCAGCTTCCCAGGAACCCACTGCTGAGCCCTGCCCAAACTCCACTTTCCCGCTGGTGCAGCTGGCCCACACCCTGCTCAGGACCAGGACTCTCCCTTGTGCAGAATGAGGACTTTGTGTGGCATCTAGTTCTGGGAACAGTGCTCAGTCTATTCCTTGGCCTGGGACCTGCAGGGCAGGTTTGCAAAAGCATGACACACACTCAGACTCACAGAGCACCTACTCCTTCTGCCTCTCACTCCTGTCATTGACCTGCCAGCCACCTCCTTCCTTCCCAAACTAGCCACCTCCACCTCCCTACAAGTCACATCAGAGGGTGGGACTTCCCAAGAGGTCTTCATTTACTTTTTTCATCCTTCTAGAGATGAAAACTACTTCCTTCCTGCCAGAGTAGACCAGTGTCACTACACAGTCATCAAGGAAGCTCCATTTCCTTCTGCCCAATGCTCCAATCCCCACATGCTGGACCTCTGGGGCTCTCCAGAGAGCCTACCCTGAGAATCTGGACCATCAGGCCTAAGCACTCAGAATGGGCAGCAGTTTCTCTTTCACATGTCACCACAGCAGGATGAAGTCACTACCACCAACACTTACAGTGTGGGTTGAGCAAGAACAGGCTGTCCCCACCCTGCACCATTTCCCCAACAGTTTGACCAGGCCAAAGAATCAGACTCTAGAATACAAGGGAACTGGATCCATCTCCTAGTAAGCAGCTTTCAGTTTGCTTGTCATTTCTCAGGTCTGGGTTACACCTGACCTGTGCTCTTTATCTACATGGGCAAGGGTTGCCTTCTCTTCCTGGTTGTTTACCTGCTTTAAGTTTCAACGTTCCCGTGGGAAGGCATGGTCCCCAGAACTCTGAAAAGCCGTGTGGCTAAAATGAGGAGACTACAGACACGAGTGAAGAGGGAAGAGGAAGCACGAGGTTGAGTCTTGGCTCCGGTAGAAACCCAGCTTCCCCAGGGGTAGCTGAAAAGGAGTTACCAGGGCTTCCAGTCAGAGGTAGGGTGAGGCAGGAAAACCAAAGGTAAAGCCTGTCACAACAGGGGTGAAGGGATGTCCACCTGGAGTGGTAAGCTGGGTCACGGGAGAGCAGAGCTTGGAGCAGTGCTGCCCTCAGGGAAAAGACCAGGGAGCAGGCTGAGGTGCTGGGCCTGCCCTCAGAATGAGGTCTCCCACGTTTCCTTCAGGATTAAGGCCCGCTTCCTATCTTGTCCTTACCACTGTGACTTCCGTGACAGCGGGAGTGGTGCAGTACACCAGGGTCCTCTATCACTACTGTTTTTGTCACTAGACGCTGTTGACTCGATTTTGACTCCCAGTGACCCCATGTAACAATTCTATAGTCCCACTGAGTTTTCCAGGCAATCTTTACAGGAGCAGATTGCCAGGTCTTTCTCTCATCAAGCCACTGAGTGGGTTCAAACTTCTGATCACCTACCTGTTGTGTCACCAGGGTTCCTTCCCTCTGTCACTAGAATGACTAACTGTTCCCATTTGCTCCAGATAGTTTCAGTTTGCCTTTTGAACTGGCATAAATATAAATAGCACCTTTCACTCTCAAAAGTATCCTAGTTTGGATGATAAATCATACGGTCACTCTTAGCACATCTGGGAGAGCACCGGCATGGAAGAGAGGTTAAAGTGAAATAAAGAGAAGCCCAACTAAGAGGAGACCCTTGTGGTCCACAGAAACACTCAGGCTGGCGTCAGCCCAAATGGCTCATCTCAGAACTGGACAGTAGTACAGGGACAGCCAGACAGCTGCTGCCCATCCTGGGGCTCAGACCATCTTGGTCTGGTGAGTTCTGCTTCCTGCCATCCTTCAGACAGCCTAGCACCATGCTGGGCACACAGAAGGCACTTAATAAAATCTTGTCATGTCCTTCCTTTTCTCTGCCTGTTCCCCAAACAGGTTTGCTACAGTGTCAAATGGAAAGTCAGAATCCTTTAACCCTCCCTTCCAGCAGAGAAGAGGGAAACACAAACTGGAATGAATGTCATTCTAGCTGACTTCCAGGTCTTCCTGTCTTTGGCTCTCTGGCCATTGGCACCCAGCTGTTGAATGGTTGGCCACAGAAGGTTTCTAGCAGAGATCTCAGTCAGGCTAGTCGCTGCCTCCTTAGATGCGGGGTAAAAAGAAGTGAACCACTGGAATTCTTTCTCCTGTCCTAGATAAACACTTGGTTCTGGCACACTGGCCCTAGGCCACCCCCTAAACATGGAGCACACTGGCTCAGGATGTTGATTGGCTTTGGACTCTGCCTATTTGTTCAGGAGTTTGCAGGAATTCAGGAGGTCCTCTTAGAGTGTCCTCTGAGACTTAGTCCCAAAAGATGATCAAGCCTGAAGTAGAACAGGGGAAGAAGACTGAGAAACCATAAACACAAATAATCAGGGTATCTCAAACAGCATCCAAACCTTCCATAACATTTATATCAATAAAATGTAACATGAAGTCCAACAAGTCTGGGAACTTAATTGTTCTAAGTCCTTCATATCTCAGTGAAGAATAGCACTATGGCCACTTTCAGAGTACTCTCCCTGGGAAGCTATGCACCAATTCCAAGGCCTAATCTACTCTTCAAAACAATTTTGGAACTCTTTCTGGAATGGCCATTGTGCAAGGTGGCATGGTGGCAAGTTCATGAACTTAATCATATAGTTGTCTGTAATGAAGTTTTTAGCCAGTAAACAAATAATTGTATTGGAACACCCTCCCTACTCACCTGATATGACTCCCAATGACTTTTTTCTTTACCAGAAGATAAAGGAAATTTCGAAAGGAGGACATTTTGATGACATTCAGGACATTAAAGGTAATATGATGCTAGCTCTGATGGCCATTCCAGGACAAGGGTACCAAAATTGCTTTGAAGGGTGGACTAGACACTGGCATCAGTGCATAGCTTCCGACAGAAAGTACTTTGAAGGTGACTGTAGTGATATTCAGCAATGAGGTATGCAGCACTTTTTCTAGAATGAGTTTGTGAATTTAATTGGCAGTCCTCACAGTCTCAGCTGAAAAAGAAGGGTCAGGAGAGCTTCCTAAACTCTCTCCCTTTCCTTTTTTCTGACCATACTCTTCAATCCCTCCTTTAGCTTGGTTAGAGACCAAACATGGCTAATTAGAGACCAGCCAAACCCTAAGCCATGGGCCCCAGCCAGAGCACAAACTGTGAATTCCCCAGCTTTTTGCAGTTTGAGTCAGCCCCACAGGCTGGTTGGCCTCCATGGATTCTTCTCAAATGGGTCCAGAGAGCCCAGTGAGTATGAACAATGGACTCTGGGGCCCCTATTGCTGCTCAAGGATTTCTAGAACCCCAAACAAAAGCCACCGAGAAATTTGCCATCTTACTACCTCCTACTTTGGCTGTATGTCAGTCATAATCCTATTCCAGAAAGATCCACCATCTTCTGCAGCACTTGGACATGGAAGGGATGAGAAGGGTCTCCCCCAACGGAACACTCTCAGCTTGTAGAGTTGAGGCTCCAGTGTCCAGTTAACCCACTCCGCTTCACCAAACCACCCCGACTCCCTCGCCTGGGAAGACCATTGCTAATACCAGGTTTTCCCTAGTCCAGAATCCTTCCAGTTCCCTCTGCACACCCACTTCACCAGCAGGGATGAGCAACTAACAAGGTCACTAGGCAGAAACTAAATAAACCAAAAACCAAACCCACTGCCGTTGAGCAGCGTCCTACTCATAGAGATCCTAGAGGTCAGAGTAGAACTGCTGCATAGAGTTTCCAAGGAGTGCCTGGAGAAACAAAATGACAGTCTAGAAAAGTCTGCAGGGTCGGGATGTAGCTCCTTAACCCAGGAGAATGGAAAAAAGAAAAGATTTACCTCAAAGTCACAATCCTTTCACAACCCTTCCTGGAAGCAGAACATCCCATAGTCATTGTTGTGTTGGGTGTCTGAACCACTGTCCCCTTCAAGAGCAGCCACCACTGGACCACTCCGTGGAAGAACAAAAGCCTTCCAGCAGGGAGATGGAGCACAGCTGAACTATGCCCAGAAGAGCTTCTGCAGTGCCCAGAAAACGCCTGCCCAACTGCCTGCCTGGGCTCTGGCCCCTCTGGCGGCAACTGAGCCCAGACAGGAGGCTGACTCACTCACCGCATGGAGGAGGAAGAGGAGGAGGAGAAAGAGGAGGAGGAGGTACGGGAAGAGCTCGCGCTCAGAGACCCAGGGCTCCCCCTGCCCAGGCTGCTGGGTCTCAGCCTCCATGGTCTGGGGGTGGGGGAGCCATAGGCACTGTCCCCGGGAGACTATGGCTGCTCTCCGGGAGATACTTCCCTCTGGATTCTCCTCACCCGCCACCCAGACATGGGACCCCTCACCTTCTCCAAGCAGAAACTACTCCCTGAGCTCCCCACTGGGTTAATGCTTGCCCTTGACTGTCTCTCACTCATCTATGGACTGGAGCTCCTGAAAAAATAAATCCAGTGCCTTAGGGCCAATTAGGTCCGAAATCATCAGTGGTTTAACAATAAAAAGTCCGGAAACGAAAAAAGCCCTGCTTGAAAGACCCAAACCCACAGCCACAGGTGACCATATGTGGGCCCTACTAAATAATAAATAAGGCGACACACTCCACCCCGAGAAGTCCTTCGCACAACCGACAGCCAATCTCTCCCTCTCTTACTCCTTCGCTCCACACCAAGGCGCCAGGACAGAGGAAAGAAACAAATGTTTCTTGTTGGCCAAGCACTGAGCACTGTGCTAGCCGCACTGTCGCGTTCATCTGCCGGGGCAACAAAGGACTGAGAAGGTCCCCGGTGCCCTCGCCCGCCCAGCACGAACTTCAGTCCGCTCCGTCTCAGCCGTCAGTGCCCCTCAGGGTCTCAGCCTCATGGCTCCGCAGCCCAGCTCGCAGTCCCCAAAGTAGCCCCGACTTCGACTTAACGACTCAGACTCGTGCGCTTGTACCCGGGCACTCAGGCTCCAGTACTCCTGACGCCCCCTACCAGGGCCTGGTCCCTATCCTGGAACCCCCTTCCCCTCTATTCCCGCTTCCGCACCTGGTCCGGCCGGTGGAAACGCTGCTCTGCGATCCCCGCGCCTCAGGCTCGGCGGCTGCCTTTTGACAAGCAGGGACAGCCTAGCACCTGGCCCCGCCCATCGTGCGGGCCCCGCCTCTGACCCGCCCCGTCCCTCGGCCCCGCCCACCGGCCAGTCCACACTTGCCTAGAGTTGCTTCTGCGCCGCTGCCGTCTCGACATGGACTCAACCACTGCACGATCGCTTTGGAGATTCTGCTGCTGTTTAGTCCCCCCTGACTGCTGTCCCAGAGCCAGGCATGCTTCCGCCTTCTGGGCGTCGGAGATGATTTTGGTGATTGTGAGTGTGGGTCCACTATCGTGCCTTCAAGAATCTGGGAGACATCTCACACATACCCCTACCCCGTGCCTTGGTTCTGCCCATCCCGCCGTGAATGCCTTCTCCAGGTGCGTACCCCGCTACGCGCACACCTGGGCAGAGCCGGCTGGGACGTATTTGTCGCCCAAGAGGCTCTGGGGGGCGCCTGCTGACCAGCTGCTACTCCTCTCTCTGTATTCTGGGAAATCCGGGCGCCGCTCGCATCTGTGCTACCCCTGCCGAGCGCCAGCGAGCTGGATCCCACTCTGGACACTAAGACAAATGACCAAACGGGACAAAGGCCGAGCCTGCAGTTGCATCGTTGCTCCATCCCATGTCCCCTTGACGGCAACCGCCACAACCGTGTTCCCAACCGGTTGCGAATCTCTTCCACAAGAGGTTAATCTCAGCTTCCTTGGTCCCTGGTCCCCACGGCCACCTTCCCCATCTCAATATCAGCGTGAAGCGGCGGAAGGGAGTAGAGTGCATCCTCACATCTAGACCTATGGGTGGCTGCGGGAAAATCAGGCGTCCGGTGGTGCAGAGCTTAACAGCTCAGGCTGCTAACCAAAAAGTCGGCAGTTAGAATCCACCAGGCACTCCTTGGAAACCCTATGGGGTAGTTCTACTCTTGTCCTTTAGGGTCGCTGTGAGTCGGACTCACTCGACCACAGCGGGTTCTTGGGTTTGGCTGGAAATTTGGCATGGAAGATTTGGGGCTTTATTTATTTATTTTGTTATTTTTGGCCTTACAACATCCTCTGCTTCCCTCACTGTATGCTAGGCATTGCTCTAGGTGCAGAAGAGAGCTCACTGTCCAGTGGGAGGAAGGGGAAGGGGAGGAATGTGTAAATAAATAGTAATTATCATACAGTGTGTTTGTAATAAAGGAGCGTTGGTGGCACAGTGGTTAAGAGCTTGGCTGCTAATGAAAAGGACTGCAGCTCAAACTCACTAGACCCTCTGTGGACCAAAGATGTGCCAGTCTTACAGTCTTGAAAATCCAGTGGGCCAGTTCTGCCCTGTCCTAGAGGGTCACTGTGAATCAGAATTGACTCTCTGGCAATGGATTGGGTTTGGTTTGGTTTGGGTGCTATAGCAGTGATGCTCACGGAAGACTATGCTACTCGCCTTTTATAAGGGAGGAAATCATGGCTTAGAGGGACAGGCCCAGCAAGGCAGAAACTGAGGCTCAAGAGAGGGCAAGTGATTTGCTCAAGATGACACAGCTCAGACTGGTACTAGAGCTCAGCAAGTCTGCTGGTCCACTGGCTTCTGAACCGTCCTGAGGCAATAACCCTAACCTGTGTGATAACCAACCCCCCTCCAGCTCCCAGTGACTGAATCAGGAGAAATGGACGGAGATAAACAGAAGGAAGAATCTTCAAAGAGGGAAGTTTGTTCCACACTGAACAGTACTTTCATCAAGGAGGATGCCTTGGAAACTTTCTTCCTGGAAAAGTTAAACAAATAAACAAAAAAAACAGCGACACATCCTTTGACTAAAGTTAGGAATAGACTACCAAGTCTGAGAAATAGAAACAGAAGAAAGGAAGTACCCTTCTGGAAGTTCTGTCAAACTGATGGATCTAGAGTCTCTGCTTATTAAAAGGGGGGGGGGCGGGACCCTTACCCAAACCACCATGGGAAAGATACCAGTGATTCTTATGAGAAGAGACATATAAGGGGAAATGTCTCACAACTAATACCTCGGAAAATTCTGAAGAAGTCCCATCAGCCTCTGGAAGACATCGGTCTTTAAGAAGTCACTTCTGTGGTGCCTAATTTGCTAGACAGGTGAATGCAGCATATTGAAAATAAACTTATTGTTGTCAAGTTAACTCTGACTTCTAGTGATCCCATAGGACAGAGTAGAACTGCCCCATAGGATTTCCAAAGTTATAATCATTACCTATGTGGACTGCCACATCTTTCTACCTCAGAACCACTGGTGCATTTGAACTGCTGACCTTTCAGTTAGCAGCCAAATGTGCACCAGGGCTCCTTCTGAAAAGGTAATGGAATGTAAGTTCTGTGTATTCTGGAGTAATTGACTCTTAGCCTCTTCTCATAGCTGTTGGTTGTAATAGTACCTAATGTGTATAAAATGTTTTTATAGTGTGAAAAGAATTCTTCGGACTATCTCATTTAATCTTCATTGCTGCCTTTTAAGTCAGGAAAAGTAGAAAATATTCTCACCACTACACAAATGATACAAAGAGCTGTCAGGGATCTTACAGCTGGGAGAGAAAGCCACCTGAAACCAGGTCTTTACTCTGCACAGTTCATTGTTCCATGCTGCCTCTCAAAAAGAAAAAAAAAAAAAAAAGGAAAAAAAATTCCATGGCTTTTTCACCTATTGGACCACAGTTTAGATAACCCAGCCCTGGAGAACCCAGAGGTTCTGGGTTTGGCAGATTTTTAGGATTATAAATGTCATCAGGGCTCCCAGCACATGCTGTCTGCACCTCCTAACTACTACCATCTCCTTACATTCCTCTAGTATCTGAACTGCTCCCTGCACCCATCTGTTTCTCCAGACCCTGTCCTCTTCCAGATCCTATCTATCCCATTAGGTCATTTCTAGACATCTCCAAACTAAAATGACTGATCAGTTCTCTGGTCCTGGTTAACATGTGTTGTCTACATTGCTTGGTTGTCACCTGATAATGAACCAAGCCTCCTGTACTCATATTGGACAAAGCTGGGTTTTTCGCCTAAGCTTTATTCTTAGGGGGAATGTTATGTACAAGGAGAAAAGCAAGATCAGAAGACCACTTCTCTGATGTTTTGTTGAAATCACTAATTATTGCCTGGCCTTGCTTCACCCTAGCCAAGTCCTGCTTACTGTCCCATACTCTGTTCTCTTGAAGTCTTTGATGACAGGCAACATTCCTGTATTACAGAATTGATATCTTTAAACTCTTCTGTCTGGACTGTTCTATGAGCCATGCATCAGAACTTGTGCAAGAAACAAGGCTTTTTTTTTCCCTCTAAAGTTAACATTTCTTGTATTTGTACTTTTCCCTAGGAGGGTTGGTGGCCTTTATGGGAGACTCAGATTATGTTTTCTGTTAGCATTCAGCTTTGGTAAGTTAGATCAGGATATATCTACTAAGCACTTACTACATGCTAGATACCATGTTGTCAGTGCTTTAGACTTAACATTTTGTTCTGTTATACGTAAGGTCGCCAGGAGTCAAAGCTGACTCAATGACAACTACCAACAAGAGCGCAGAAACAAAGACATCCTGTGATTCCTAGCTGGGAAAGAATATTCCAGAAGGGCCAGATTGAGGCTATCCCTGTGCATTTCATTCTGCAGAGTCTAGGGAAAGGTAGAGCCTGGCTTCTTACCTCTCTACCAGGCTTGGGTGCCTTTGGGTGGCCTGGGTAGGCCTGTAGTTGGGCTACAGGGTCCAACCTGTCTTCAACTTTTCTATAGCCTGGCATGCTGTGGACGTCTTGCTATGGTGCCAGAGCTGGAGTGGATCACCTTGTCCCTGCAGAGGCTCCCAGAGACCTTGTCATAGAAGTTCATAAGCCATCCAGACAGTGCTTTCTGGGTTAAGAATGTGCCCTTTGAGCTTTCTCCAGAACACTCCCATCTAACTGTTTGCTTTTTCTTTTTTTTAGGGCCCTTTCTCTCCCTTAAATATTTTATGGTTATAGCCTGGTGGGAGTGAATGGAACCTTCTCACTCAGTAAACTCCCAAAGAACATTCTGAGAGTCATGGAGCCAGAGACAGAGGGATCAGGCCAGCCAACCAATCAGTCAGTTCCTTTGTTTTAGAGATGCAAACAATTAAGTCCAGAAAGGTTCACTCATTTATCTTTTCATCCCATGTTAAGACAGAGACAATCCAGGATGGTTCTCCCTGTTTGCATTCCAGACAGTGAAAATGGGATGCATAAATGGAAGAAGCTATTGGCAACCAAAGCAAATCAGAGTCTTCTCAGAACAATATTTTTCAAGTTTTTAACTGCAACCTATAGTACGAAATTTTTTTTTGTCATGATCTAGAATAGTCACTGCTGCAGAGTTGATGCTGATATATGGTAATACCATCTATGCATACACAAATATACATTAAAATTTTATGAAACAAGAGATACATACTTTAAAATGTTTTCTGTTACTTTCGCTACCATTTCTCTTCCTCTCTTTTGAATGTTTGAATCCCCTAAATTGGTTTATGACCTGAAATCTGAAAATTCTGCCTTACATTATAGATGAGGCTCACTTGATTGAGTAATCAACGACAGATAACACTGTGCAGGGTTTTCATTGAATTTTTGCCTTCTTAAAGGACAGGAAGAAGTCCTTCTTACCTCAGAATCCTCTCGTTGAGAACCTGGGACATAAGATTCACATAGAGGCCTTTCGGAGACATCTGGGCTTACACAGAACACCCTCAAGAGTTTCTTCGTGGCTTCATCATGGCTACAGGACTTCGAAATATTCTGGCTCTAGGCCACATGGTCAGTGTTAAGTCACCAAAGCAAGAGAACTCTTGACTTCCCAGAACAGCACAGCTCTGGGGGAGTCGTGTGCAATGCCATGGGAAGTGAGTGTCTGCGGACTCAGCATGCCCTAGAAAGTGGAGTGCAGTGTGGATTATTTAGTCCAAACTTGTCTGGCTCCAGGGCCCCATTCCCAGTAGCACAGCTCATGTCTTTATCCTAGAGGCTTTTGGCACTTATCGTTTCCACCTGCTCCAACATCCTGAAGCCCCAGGCTGCCAGCCGACTGGCCACACACAGCGTCTGCCAGCATGGTAAAGCAGAGCCTATGGGTTGGACACAGAAGGTGAAGACTCCCCCCTGCACTTCCAAGCAGAGGCAGCTCCACAGCTCTCCCAGGCTCCCAGGTATTTGCTGGGCTCCTATCCAAATGCCAGCAGACAATGATGACTTTTCTTTAAACCCTAACCTCAACCATCAAGAGCAGTGGAACTAAGTAGAATCTTGGAGTCCTTCCTATTCTCTCTGTGGCTTTGGGTTCTGCAAAGGCCATGATCACTCTTGCAGAAGATAAAGTGAACTCTTTCCCCAGTGGCTTTGTGCAGTTCTTACTTTGCTCCCCTAAAGAAGAGTGCCATATGGGAGAGACTGGTGATAGAGGTAAGTAGAGAAGTTCTGTGGCATGGGGACAGATGTCTCAGGTGAGGTGGAAAACCCTGAGAGCTTCATCAGTACTTCATCATGGCTACAGAGCTTTGGAGGATTCTACCTTAAGCCCACATAGTCAAGGTTAGGTCACTGAGGCAGGAGACACCCTGACTTCCCACAACAGGACAGCTCTGGGGGAGTTGTGTGTAATGCCCTGTTGAGTTAGTCTCATACTATTGCTGCAGAGGTCAGGAGGTGTAAACAGACTGTTCTCAAGAGGACCCCCTTCCCCAGATGAAAATCTCTTGGGAAGATGATTGGGCAATGGCCTCTTTGTCTTTATACCTGTGAGCAGGAGACCCACAAGCCTCATCCTGGGCATGCAGGCTTGTTTCTCCAGAAGAACAGGAAGGACATTCCGTAAGCCGCCCAGGAATGTGTTGAAAAACTCTCCCCTGGGGCCCTGACACCAGAAAAATGTGGCTGTTGACAGCTCTTCTCCTTTGCTTTTGGCCTCTGGTCTGGGACAATCACACAAAGCCTGGCTG
This sequence comes from Heterohyrax brucei, assembly GCA_028571685.1. Taxonomy (NCBI): domain Eukaryota; kingdom Metazoa; phylum Chordata; class Mammalia; order Hyracoidea; family Procaviidae; genus Heterohyrax; species Heterohyrax brucei. The sequence goes on from CM053142.1 coordinate 107,576,738, forward strand.
CCCCCTTCGGTTTTATTTGCCTGCTTGTTCTTTGCTGTTAAAGTTGTCATCATTGTTAAACCCGTTGCTTCTGGTGTTCACCTCCTACTTCCAACTGTATGCCCCAGGTATGGTGTTGCTTTGTATCATTCACACTATCACTCATTGTCCTACAGTTAAGTTTTAGCCCTTAGATCAGGAGTTTCTGGATGGTGCAAACAATCAAGGTTCTTGTCTGCACACTGAAACACTGGAGGTTGGGGTCCACTCAGATGTGCAATGGAAGTAAGTGCTGGAGAACTACTTCTGAAAAGCCAGCCATTGAAAACTAGTTTGTACAATTTGACTGCTTTAAAAATGGTCTCCAAATGTTTTGTATTACAAAATCCTACTGATCTGAAAAGAAACTGGAGTTCGTCACAATGTAGACAGACTTCAAAATCTGTCAAACAAACCACAATCAACAGAAAAAAAAATAGATAAATGGGAACTATTAAGAATCAAACACCTCTGCTCATCCAAAGACTTTATTAATAGAATTAAAAGGCCACCTACAGAATGGGAAAAAATATTTGGCAATTCTATGTCAGACCGACACCTGATCTCCATAATCTATAAGGTACTACAAAATATCAATAAGAAGAAGATAAATCATCCAATTAAGCGATGGGCAAAGGAGATGGACAGACATTTCTCTAAAGATGAGATCAGGCAGCCAAAAAGCGTATGCAGACATGTTCACGATCTTTAGTTATTAAAGAAATTCAAATCAAGACTACAATGAGATACCATCTCACCCCAACAAGGTTGGCCATGATCCAAAAAACACAAAACAACAAATGAAGGAGAAGCTGTGGAGAAAGTGGAACCCTCCTACACTGTTGGTGGAGTTGCAAAATGGTCCAGCCTCTTTGGAAAGCAATCTGGCGCTTCCTTAAGAAAATGGATATAGATACACCATTTGACCCAGTAATTCCACTACGAGAATCAAGGCCTTTCACACCAACTGACACATGCACAAGAATGTTTATCGCAGCACAGTCCACAATAGCAAAAAGAAGGAATCAACCTAGATGCCCAACAACAGAGGAATGGATAGGTAAACTATGGTATATATACTCAGTGGAGCACTATGCAATGATAAAGAATAATAATGATTCCAGGAAACATAACCTAGTTTCAACAGGAAGACATGTTGAGTGAAAGTAGTCAGCGACAAAAGGACAAATATTGTATGAGATCACTACGAAAAAAACTCAAAAACAGACTTATGTATAGGAGAAAAAATTCTTTGATGGCTACAAGGGAGGGAGGGCGAGGGGGGTTTAGGTTAGATAGGTGGTAGAAATTTGGTTGGGTGAAATTGGTGACAGCACACATTAGAAAGAAGAACAATATTAAAGTGGACTTCAGCATAACTTGAATACTCCTTCCATCTTAACCCAATGCTGCCGCCTGGAGACACATCAACGATTCCACTGAACTGGAAGCTAAAATTGCCACCAGGCCATTTTGGGCTCCTTGTACCTCTGGATCAACAGACAAAGAAGGGAGTTACAATACTGGCCGGTGTGATTGATCCTGACTATGAAGATGAAATTGGATTGACATTACATAACAGAAGTAAAGAGGAGTATGTTTGGAATGCAGGAGATCCCTTAGGACGCCTCCTAGTACTACCATGTCCTGTGATTAAGGTCAATGGAAAACTACAGCAACCCAACTCCAAAATGAGTGATAATAGCCCAGACCCTTCAGGAATGAAGGTTTGGGTCACCTCACCAGGCAAGGAACCACAACCAGCTGAGGTACTTGCTGAGGGCAAAGGGAATACAGAATGTGTTGTAGAAGAAGGTAGTTCTAAATATCAGTTACAGCCACGCGACCAGTTGCAGAAACGAGGACTGTAATTGCTATGAGTATTCCTGCTTTGTATGGGTGTACTGGATATTTTGTTTACTTATGAAACATAAGATGTAAATGGTTAATGCATTTTCAGTTGTACATGTGTTAGTTATATCATGTTGACATAAGTATGACTTTGTAACTGTACCCCTTCAGAGACTGTGCATGGTAAGGTGAGATGTATGCAGATGCCAAGTTGACAAGGGGTGGACTGTGGTGGTCAGGATTATGTCAACTTGGCTACTACCTATTTGGCTGCTGTATTAAGTGGCAGGGCGGGGTTTGTGGTGGCTCCCTGCCCCTCAGCTGTCATCTCATGACCTTGGACTATGGCTGCTGATCGCTCATGTGGCCAGGAGCTCCTGCTCTCTTTTTCCAGCATCTGGTTCTGGGACTTGAGCTAGCAGCTGTTGGGCTCACCAGTCCTTACAGTCAGCACTTGAGAGTCCTGCTCCCTGACCTGCCGATCCTGGGTTCGCCAGCCTCTGTCGCTTCATCTCGCCACCAGCTTGGGGTCCACCGACCTCCAGCCTTTGTCGCTTCGTCTCGCCACCAGCTTGGGATCCACTGACCTACCACAACCAGTGATCTGCAACTCTGGTCTCTGACTTGCTGACCTTGGGTTCCTCAGCTTCCCTGGACACGTGAGGCTTGTGCCAGAGCTTGGGACATTCAACTTCTGTGATTACAGATAAAAGGACAGAGAAGCAGCAGGCAGAGAATTGGGAACCTCATACTATAAAGAAAGCATCACCGGGAGAAGAGTGTGTCCTTCAGACCCAAGGTTCCTGCACCAATATGCTCCCAGGACAAAGACTGATGCAATACTGGACTTTTCTCCAGAGCTGACAAGGGGAAAGCCTTCCCCTGGAGTGGACACCCTGAATATAGATTTGTAGCCAACCGGACTGTGTAAGAATAAACCTTCCGTGTCAAGGCCATCCACTCTGTGGTACTTCTGTTACAGCAGCCCTAGCTGACTAAAACACCCAATATTGCAAGGGCAGAGTAGCTGGGGCCAGGGGCCGGGGACCATGCTCTCAGGTGAAATTGAGGCCAACTGGCACAACTAGAGTTTTGCTAAGAGGGCTCTCTGCACCCCATATTGGTGAGTGGCATCTGGAGTCTTAAAAGCTGCCAAGCTGCCATCCGAGGGCTCGGCAAATGGTCCCAACTCAGCAGGAATGGATGCTCACTGTCCTAGTCACCGGGTACTGCTCTAACAGAAAATACCATGAGTGGAAGGTTTCATGAGGAGAAGCTTTTATTGTCACAGTCCGGTAAGCCAAAAAGCCATTCCTAAGCTACAAATCCATTCAGTATGAAAAATCATCACAGTCCAGTAGGCTGAGTCCACATCCAGTGAGAGCATCTTGGCACAGGAACCTCGGGTCCAAAGGATGTGCTGTGCTCTCAGTGCTTCTCTCTCGGTGGTATGAGGTTCCCAACTTCCTCAGCTCACTTCTCTCCCTTATATTCCACAAGCTTGAGTCCTGCCTCACTAACACAACTGCAAACCATTCTCCATCATCAATACCACAGAGGCTGGATTCACAACACATGGGAGGAAGTGCACCATATTGGAACCCCAAACCAAGTCAAATCAACACATATATTTTTGGGGGGACATAATTCAATCCATGACTCTCACCGAGGACCAAAATGACATGGGGTAAAGATAACCCAGAAGATAAAGAGATTCACATGAGTGGGTGCCTACATAGAATTGGGACCAGAACTGGATGGTGCCCGGCCACCACCAGTGATAGCTGTGATGGAGCACACTAAGTTGAGTCCCACTGGCAACACAAAAATAAAAAGGGGTACACCCTGAGATCTCCACTAAAAGATCACAATTGACGGTCCAGAGGCTTCGGGCTTCCCCAGGGAGCATGGCTTCTGGCCTTGATTCTGACCTTGCCCATAAATCATAATGAAGGTCCATTCTTTGGATATGAGTGGATTGGACTTGGTGATGCAGAGTGACCATATATTGGATGCACTTTATGGTTCTATGCATCTATAGGATATCACCCTGCTGACCTCTGGCTGGAAGAAGGGGAGTGAGTGGAGAGGAAGGGAAAGGAGATTGTTGGGAGGATGAGACATGTATGGAGCAGAGAGGAATAGTGTGCTGTTGCTGGGCAGAGAGAGCAGTGGAAGCTGCATATAGGTGGAGAGGTAAACTTATACGGGAATGTACATTTTCACTCAGTCATAATAAAAAAAAACAAAAGGAGTTTGCATCCTTTACATCTATGTATTATTTTTAAAGTCTTAATCTTCATTAGCCAAAGGAGCCCTAGTGATACAGATAGTTAAGTCTTTAGCTTCTAACTGAAAAAAGGGTTGGTGTTCCCAACCCATCTAGCAGCTCCACAGGAGAAAGACCTGTAAATCTGCTTCCATAAAGATTACATTCAAGAATACTCTATTGGGCAGTTCTGTTCTGTCACACGGGGTCACTGTGAGTCAGAATTGACATGATGGCACACAACAACATCACTTGCTAAAACCTCAAGTCACACTATATAGGGTAAGATTCATCAACAACATCAAAGAATGTGAACTCATGTTTTTACATCAATGAATGTAAACTCATGTTCTTGCTGTGTCTGGAGCTTTTCCTTGTCTTCCCTGGCACTCTATCTTCTCTACTTGATGCCTCATCCAACGTACCTGACAAGTGACTGTGTGACAAGAGGTCCAAGTGAGGGTACTACTGTCCATTTATATATTAAATATGTTAAAGCTTACTCTTTAAAACATAAAAACCAAATCAGAAAATAAGTCATAATGTTGTCTTCCAGTTGTCCAGTTTCAAATGTATCATTGCCAATCCTTCTTGAGATACCATTACTCTACAGGACAGAGGAGGACTTAGACCCAGATGGTGCAGCAAGTTTAGGGGACCCACACACATTTATACAGTCAGTGAGTAGTAGAGCAGGGGCTAGTGGCCAACTCTGCTATCTTGAAATCCTGGCCACCTTCCTTCCACCACCACCTTTTCCTCTGCTTCTTGAAGATATGGAAGCATTTGTGTTAGGGAAAGGAACTAGAAAGATGGATTCAGAGACAGCAGTCTCTTCCTCATTACAAGTTTTTCATCTGGTAGTTGTGATGTCTGTTAGTTAGAATTGGTGTAGTGGTTAAGTGCTACAGCTGCTAACAAAAGGGTCAGCAGTTCAAATCCACCAGGTGCTCTTTGAAAACTCTATGGGGCAGTGCTATTCTGTACTATAGGTCACTATGAGTTGGAATCCACTCAATAGCAATGGGTTTTGTTTTTGGTTTGAGGCTGGGGTTTCTTGCCTTTAGTCTGGGTCTGTATACACATAAGTTTGAGATAGTCTTAGCTTTGAAACTTCAGGAAGCTTGGATTGCTGATGCTGAGCTTCACAATGTCCCTGATACATTTCTACAGAGGCCACAGAGATAGAGACTACGCAGATAATGGGGACACCAAGGTAAGCTAATAGGCTAGTGGAAAGGGATTTGGACTTGCACTACTACTTACTGGCTGAGTGGCTTTAGGAAAATTACTGAATCTCTCTGGGCATCAGTTTGCCATCAGTAAAATGGAGATAATAGTACCTATTTCATACATTTGTTGAAAAGATTGAGTGAAATCATGAATGTAGTCTTTGACACTGTATCTGCAAATATTTAATAAACATCAGCTATTATCACTGTTCATTGTACCAATCAGCAAAACAAAACTGGTTGTGATGGAGTTGATTCTAATTCATGGTGACCCTATGTGTGTCAGAGTAGAACTGCGCTCCAGAACTTTTAATCGCTATCATCTTTTGGAAGTAGTTGGTCAGGCCTTTCTTCTGTGGCACCTCTGGATGAACTGAAACCATCAGTCTTTTAGACAGTCGGCCACCACTCAGCTGTTTGAGCCACTCAGGGACTCAAAGTTCTTTAAAATTCACATGGTTCCTAGGTCTCAATAACATATTACCCTTTACTTCTATCTTTAATTCTTACCTCATTGTTTTAATCATCTAGGGCTGCCATAAAAGAAATATCACAAGTAGATGGCTTTAACAGAGAATTTTATTTTTTCACAGTAATGTAGGCTAAAAGTTCAAATTCAGGGCATCAGCTCCAATGTAAGTCTTTGTGTGTTGGCTCTGGAGCAAGGTCTTTGTCATCAGTCTTCCCCTGGACTGGAAGCTTCTGAGGTGAAGGGACCTGGGTCCAAAGGACATAGTCTGCTCCCAGCACTGCTTTTCTCCTGGTGGCATGAGGTCCCCAACTCTATGCTTGCTTCCCTTTCTTTTATATCTCAAGGCACAACACAATCTTATAGAGTTCTGCCTCACCAACCACTGCCCATCATCCCTCATTAACATCATAGAGGCAGGATTTACCTGTTGAAATATCACACAATACCAGAAATCATGGACTAACCAAATTTCCACACACAGTTTAGGGGAGGGACGCAATTCAATCCATGACACAACTGCTTATATTGCCCCAGTAACTCTGGCCTGATCAGGTGAGGGGATCTATCGTTCCATTCAAAGGTCTAGGATAAGGTCCATAAAATAATTTGCAAGCATGGGTCAGACATTTAAGAGCAATGGGCATCTGCCTCTGAAAAGCTCCCATGACAGGATAAGGGAGTACGTGGAGCTGACAAGGAAAGTGTCTGCCCCCTGCAAGACAAACTCTGTGCAACATGAGGTACACATTGTTCCAAGCATGACATCTCCCATTTCCCTGGACCTCCACTATCCCATCAGATTAAAAAGTGGCCTCCTCTCCTCTTTGGCTCAACCTGGGACAGAGGGAATTTGGGGGAGTCCCCCTTGTTTGCCTGGACAGGTGGGATCAGATGTGCAGCTTCCAAATGCTCTGAGCAGTGCTGCCAAGAATCTTTCTCTTGGAAGCCTTGAAAGCCACCCATTCCTGCGAGCCAGCCAAGTGCCGTCCTACCTGTCATCAATTCACTAATTTAAAAAGCGTTCAAGTGCTTATTCTGGTTGTGCACAGAGAACTCAAGTTCTCATTAGGGTTTGAACTTCTGTCAGTCTCAGTAACATCTGTCTGGTAAGAAACAAATGTTTGTCCCAACTAAGAAAGCTTTCTCTGTATCTGTATACTCTGTGATATCAGAAGTAAGACCTCTGTTCCTAAGATAGCCCGGCGGGACAGATTCTGCCTCTCTGGTTTCAGTATGGGTACCCACCTGCAACTAAAGATCAAATGAAATTTTACTATAATGTGGCCTGGCCAAGGTACCAACTAGACTCTGGAAAAAGTTAGGAATTGAATGGAACCATAAAATTATTCTACCATTCTGCAATTAGAGCTGTTTTGTAAAAAATCAGAAAAGTGCTTGCTAAGCTCACTTTAACTAAGAAAGAAACAGGCTGTATATGTGAAGCTGTGTATATATGATAAAGTATGAAGCCTCCCATGTGTACTTGATAAGATAAATGTTTTGTGGTATGCTTTTGCATTTGCCTTTTTGGAATTTTGGAAATATCTTTGTCATTGTTGTACTTACACAAGCTGACTGTAGAGACCCCAGATTTATAATTTTTGGTGAAAAAGTGTTTGCCTCCTGTAGACTGAGTGCTTAATGTTTGGCTTTGGATAAACCTCTGAAGAGACAGACTATGGACAGAGCCCTGAGACCCACTTGGCTATCAGCCACACCATTGACGTCTTCATGGGGAAACCAAGGGTTACACTGACATGGAAGGTAAGGAGATTAAATTTGCCTTAGACACAAAAAGCTACTTTCTCTACCTTAAATGGGCCACTCTCCAAGTGGGACTGTATAATTACTAGCTTGGACTAAAAATCCAAGATGAAAAGTTTGCTTTTGTGTCTGATGAGGTCACAGTTGTTGAGACATACAGCAAACATTCTCAGTAAAGTTCCATGAAAAGTTTGAGGCACTACCATACGGGAGAAAAATGGAGGAAAGAGGGGGGAAAAAAAGGAGAGAGGAAAGTGAAAAACTAGATAACTCCAGTCTGGGTTTCCAAAACTACTTGTACCTTTCATGCAGCAACAGTTCTAAATAAAATAATGTTTCATGGGTCCTAACTGATACTTAGTAATTGTCATCTGGGTAATTATAAATGATTAACACTGTCAATGAAAGATTTCTATTCAGATAGGCAGGCTTACACCTCTATTCAGCATGAAGCAGATACAGAAGAGACCTCCACCCATGTTCCTGTAAAAATTCTGAGTATGAAATCTCTCAGGATAGTTAAAATAGACAAAATATATTCAAAAACATATTAAAGACCAGGATAATCACTTTCACAGTAAACTAATCTCATAGATACGACATGTTATAATACTGGCAATGGGAAATGAAAGAGCTAACAATTGTAAAATATTGATTAAAAATCCTTGCCTGATCTCTCGGGCTGACTAAAACTAACCTGGAGACTGAAGTTTTTTTAGATCCTGCCCAGACGACTGAGCCAGATAACATCACCCGCGTTGCCCAGGGACTCTAGAAAACTACAGAGTCCAGATAACATTACAGTTCCTCTAACAGCATGAAGCCTTCTTCAGGACAGAATTTGAGAAATTATTTTCATGGCTCCCCAACCTATGTTGGCTATGCACACTAATAATGGGAATCATAATCATAATTGTGGACTATTTGTTGTTTTATGCAATGTATACCTTGCTTCATAACTTACTGTACCTCATGTTGTAGAAAGTCAGCTCATAATCAAAGATGTGATCCTAAAATGAATGCTATAAATCAAAGCAGTTGTTTTCATTTAAAACCTATTTCATAGATATGAAATTTAAAAAACCTAGATGTGGGGAGTGGTGGTAAGTGTAACAAAAGTCACTTAGGTTATTAAGCTTCATTCCATCCTCTGCCTCAATTATCACCCTCAGACTGGATTAGCAGGTCTGCATTCCTCTCCATATCTCTGAGGAAGTAAAATTGATTAAGACTTCAGAGAGAGACAATGAAATTTGGGTAATTCACACTGTTTGATAAGATGTAATGAAACCTTATGATGTAACGAAATCTTATGACTCCTGACTATTGTTCTGTGACAAATATCAATCCTTTTGAATTCTGGCTATAAAAACCACCGTAAATGTAACCCAAATGGGATAATTTTTGGAGACTCTTATCTCACTGTACCAGATTTACCAGAATATCTGCAAATAAAGTATTCCTTGAACCCCACGTTGTCTCTGAATTTTTGGTTATAGTGACAGGCAGAATGAACTTGCTTTAGTTCAGCAGGAAATGTAGCACTTTCAAGAGACTGACTACAAGTGTTCTTTATTACTCTGATTTTACAGATGGGGAAAATGAGGTTCAGAGTGACCCTCATCACAAAGGCAACATGAAGAACTGAACTGCTCCCTGTTAGGAGAACAAGCATGACATATGGATGTCTGGATCAATTAAGCAAGCACCAGGCCATTCTCCATTGTATCTTGAGCAACTAAGACAGTGCTGTGTGTATAGTAAGGACTCCATAAAGGATTTAGCAATCCAGATTCTCTTCAGGATAGCTAAAAGAACTGAAGCCTGAGAGGCTAAGTTCTTTGATCAGCTTGGCTTATTTAAGCAAGACCTAAGACAGGATCCAGGTAAGATTCAAGGTGCACTCTGTCTCCAGGACTACAGCTGCTAATAGACTGATGCCACAGCCCTCAACAAGATTGAACCAAAGAGGCACATAGAACAGGCTCCTCCAGCAGTGACTGCTGGCAGGAGAAAGTGTCGTGGTCACTTGCAGGTCATTAGGAGTGGGAGAGCAGCCTTGAAATTCTTAGTTCAGCTACCACCTGAGACCTTCCTTCAACCCACATTCTGAAGGACAGCTGTTGCTCAGCAGGGGTTCCTGGAACCTGGAAAGGAGTTTCCAGCTGGATGAATCTCTGAGTGGCATCTACAGAGCCCAGAAAGAATGTAAGAAGGTGCTCAAACCATCCTTCTTCATAGAACTCACCTCAAGTGAACATTTTTCCCTTTTAGACTTCATCCTCCTCGCTCTCTTCTCTGTCCAGACAAGCAAGGAGCTCCTCCTCAAAACTATCTTTCCTGCTCTTCCTCTGTCCCCTAGCTCACCTCGCATACCTCTGGGCTTGACTCATCCTTGTCTCATCATCTGTCATGCAGTGGGAGTTTAAGGCCCATCAGAGTTAATGGTCAAGGAGTCTATAACTCTCCAGGTACGAGAACCATATCCAAATTGCTAACACTGTCCTTTGCATTCTTCCTGCCTTTCCCTCCAGTGAAACCTAAAACAGAGGTAAAGACAAGCTGAGACAGAATATTTCAGCAGGTAGTTCAGGTGCCCGGTTATAAAAATACCAGCTGTCTCTTTGCAGGGCTGGACAGAGGTTCTGAGCAAGATGCTAAATCCAGAAAAATGAATTACAGCCACTGAGTCATTCCCTCCCACCTTGAAGTAATCCCTGTCTCCCGGTTCTCTGCCCTGTATTCCTCTTTTCAGGAGTCTTAGTTTGGTCTTGACAAAAATTAGAAGTGCAGCCTAGAGGCAAATTTCCTAGGGTTGACTGAAACAATCCAGCCACTTGGGCTATGTGGAGAGCTGAAACCCTAGAGAAGTATACATCGTTACATCTCTTTGCCTTCCCTGGGCCTTCCCGCTCTCCAAGAGTGTTAAACTTTGAACTGATAAATAGTTTACTCTATCAGTTGTGACACTGTAATCTGGTCCAGTAGAAAGACTTATTTGGAGCCAGTGGCCAGTTTGCTTTCTTGCCAAAACTCTTAATGTGAGGAAACACAGTTCCTGCTTTGTGGTTAATAATGGTCTCCCTCCTAATTACTTATTATTTTACTGTGTTAGACTGTTCATTAACATTTGACACACAGTAATTAAGGATTCTTTCTCCCAAACAGTATACTCCCTTTAAATAGAGGGCCTTTGGGGACAAGTGGTATTGGACCAAGAATGGACAGAGAACTGTATGCAACAAGGTTGTGTTACCTTCTTCTCAACCCCAACTCTGAAAGAGATGTTCCATTTCTAATAATACAATGGATCTAGTACCCTAAATGACCTTCCCAAATGAAATAACAATTTTTAAAAATCTTACATGTATCACCAAGTTGGCACAAAGGAAAGAAACCTGAAAAGCCTGAAAATGAAGTGAAAGTAGGCACACAAGGAGGTAAACAAAGACCCAAGGTAGACTTTTTCCTGAGAGTTTCTGTAGAATGCTGGAAACCTTGAGCTTTCTCATTGATGGCTTCCCAGGGCATGGAAATAGGAGATAAAGCCAAAGAACCAACTATATAAAGCTGGTCCCTCAAGAGTACATGCCAGGATGTTCTGTGTAAGAAAAAAGAGAAATACACTGCCTCATAGGAGAAGACAGCAAGGATACTGGTCTGAATCATTCTCTACGTGTAGGGAAAAGAAAGTCCTTAGAATTTACATCAATAAGCCAGTGCTCATGTAGGTTTGTGTAGGTTTGCAGCCCAAATTCATAACCTGCGTGATCTGCAAAAATGTAAAGTGGTCCCAGATGAGTACTGCTCAGGTAATTGGCAGAATCAAATGTAAAACCTCTCTGGAGAAGCTCAACGTCATCCTCGTATGCAGAGAGTTGCCACCAATGAAATTGCAAGGAAAACTACAGTTCACAAAGCTACAAAACACAGCTGGGAATAAAACACATAGAATGAGAATCAGCAGAACAGACTCACAAAGGCTTAAAATAACTAATTTTGTTTAAGACAAAGATGCTATGTCTTTCTCCCATGGAGCAGCTGGTGGGCTTGAGCTGCCAACCTTCAGCTAGCAGTCAAGCATTTAACCACTGTGCCACCAAAACTCCTCCAAGTTCAATAACTTTGTTCTTGCTATTAGACGCCATCCAGTCAGTACTGACTCACAGCAATCCTATGTACAAGAGAACCAAATACTACCCAGGCCTGTGCCATCCTCACATTTACTGCTATGTTGGAGCCTATTGTTGCAGACTCTGTGTCAGTCCATCTCATTGTGGGTCTTCTTTTTCGCTCACCTTTTACTTTACCAAGCATGATGTTCTTTGCCATGCATGCCAAAGTACATCAGATGAAGTCTCATCAACCTTGCTTCTAAGGAGCATTCTGGCTATATATCTTCCAAGACAGATTTGTTTATTCTTACGGCAGTTCATGGTACACCCTGCACCATAATTCAAATACATCAAAATTCTTCTTTGGTCTTCCTTTTTCGCTGTCCAGCCTTTGCGTGCATATGAAGCAAAAGATCTGGGAGGAACACCTTCCTCCTCAAGGTGGTATTTTTGCTTTTTAACACTTTAAAGAGGTCTTTTGCAGCAGATTTGCCCAATGCAATATGTTGTTTGATTCCTTTAATTTGACCGTGCTTTAGGTAAAAACAGGCTTATGTGAAAGTTTACAGCTCAAATTAGTTTCTCATTCAAAAATTTATACTGACACTGGTGGCAATCCACACTGTGTGACAGCATGCTCCCCCTTCCACCCTGGGTTCCCTGTGTCCACTCTTCTTGTTCCTCTCCCTTTCTGCCTTCTCATCCTGCTTTGCACAGAAGTTCCCATTTGGTCTTGTCTGTTTAACTATACTAAGAAGCATGTTCCTTGCTATTAGTTTTTGTCTTATCGGCATATCTGATCTTTGTTTGAAAAATAGACATCAGGAATGGTTTCACTTCTGGGTTAGCACAGTGTTCAGGGGCCATAATTTCAGGAGTTCCTCTAGTCTCTGTTAGACCAGTAAGTCTGGTGTTTTTCTGTGACTTTGAATTCTGTTCTACATTTTTCTCCCATTCTGTCCAGGACTATCTGCTGTGATTCTTGTCAGAGTAGTTGGTGATTGTAGCCAGGTACTATCTAGTTCTTCTGGTCCACTCTGAGTCTCTGATTCATGTGGTCTTTTAGCCCCTTGGAATAATATCTTCCTTGTGTCTTTGGATATCTTCATTCTCCATTGCTCTAGCTTGATGAGACCAATAGATGTATCTCAGATGGTAAGCTTTTAAGATCTCAGACACTACTCACAAAAGTGGGATGTAGAACATTTTCTTTGTGAACTATGTTATACCAGTTCACCTAGATGTCCCCCAGGACTGTGGCCCCTAGCCCCCCAGCCTCAGCTACTTAGCCCTCAAAAATGTTTGCATGTATCTAGGTCATCATCTGATTTCTTGACTGCTGTTTCCAAGGGCATTGATTGTGGATCCAAGTAAAATGAAGTCATTCAGTGTTTTCTCTGTTTACCATAATGTTATTTATTGGCACAGTTGTGAGGATTTTTGTTTTCTTCATGTTAAATAATTTCTCTTTTCTTTATGTTAATAATTTTAAATAAAAGAAAAATTCAAAAAAGAATTTAACAAGAGATGACAAATATGAAAACAATTGTAGTCATGAAGAACTTCTCCATAGATCAAGAGGTAGTCATTCAGACAGGAAAAGGGGATACTGTATGGTTTAAAGTCACGAAAAGTGTGCCTCTGGGTTGTATTCTTTCACTATACCTATTCAACCTACATGTTGAGCAAATAATCTGAGAAGCTGGACTATATGAAGAATATGGCGTCAGGACTTGAGGAAGACTTATGAACAAACTTCTTTACGCAGGTGGGAAATCCTGATGGTGTAGTAGTTAAGTGCTACATCTGCTAAGCAGAAGGTCAGCAGTTCAAACCCACCAGGCACTCCTTAGAAACTCTATGGGGCAGTTCTACTCTGTATGCAGACAATACAACCTCACTTGCTGAAAGTAAAGAGGACTTGAAACACCTACAAAGATTAAAGGAAAGGAGCTGTCACAGGGTGGGGAAAGCAGATAGAGCTACACAGAGACCTGTGTTCCAGGTTTTACATGGCAAATTGACTTCAGTTGTAAACTTCCATGTAATCACCATAAAAATAAAATAAAATTTTAAAAAGTTAGAGTATGGAAAATTTTCAAAAAATTATTCAAAATTTTTGAGTATGTAGTTTTGGGAAAACGAAAGACAGACATTAAAAAATATGGGTAAATCACAATCTGGGTTCTTTCAGAGTAATCATATAGCATGATCACAAACATACTCATAATTGAGTAAAACAGAAACTTGTCATGTGTTGACACTGAAAAGAATATAGATTGTTGTAGTAAATATAATTGGAAAATTCAACTTCAGTATTAGTCTTAACACCTAAATTTACAACTTCTCACAAGGAATTAGTGCTTTTGTTTCTTGATAGAAAAGAGAATTTTGCTAAAGATTTAAACTGCATAAATTCTGGAAATGTTTTATGTCTGTTTCACTTGACTTGACACTATTGTGATCTTGAAAATTTTTTCCCAGACATTGTCACACCCAAAGCTAAGAAGCTAGTTAGTTCTGCCCAAAAAGTGGACAGGCAATCGTGAGTTCAGCATCTTTCTAAAATCATTAGAACAGAGACAAATGTTCTCCTATATCAGATCTTACCTGATTCTTCTGAATGTACCATTCCAATGTAATGGAGCATAGAAAATGTTATTAAGTTTAGCAGATTATGTCATAGTGCACGTATTTTGGAAGAGAATTTAAGAGTGCTCGGTGTAAGAGTTAGAAACCCTGGTGGTTTGGTGAGTTAAGTGCTATGGCTGCTAACCAAAAGGTAGGCAGTTCAAATCCATCAGGCACTCCTTGGAAACTCTATGAGGCAGTTCTACTCTGACCTATAGGGTCACTATGAATCAGACCCAACTCAACAGCAGTGGGTTTGGGTTTTTGGTTTAGTATAAGAGTTAAGCTCTTGGCATCTCCTCAGGGAACCTCTAGTCAAGTGTTAGTCAAAAATGTAAAAAAATAACTATAAAACAATTGTGGAGATAATAACACCTACACTAAAGAAAGATGCTGATATAATAAACACATGCAGTATCTCAGTGACAAACATAACAAAAAACATCTTTTAATCTTAGAAAAAAAGATTAAAGACCATAGCCTTCAGTATGGATTATACCTCCAATGTAAAGAAAACAAAAATCCTCATAACAGGGCCAATACGCAGCAGCATGATGTCACAGATTGAGCTGTGTCCACCCAAAGAAAGTGTGTAGCAGTTTAGGTGAACCGTGATTGCCAGTATTGTGTGATGTTCCAGTATGTTGTAAATCTTGCCTTTATGATGTTAACGAGGACAATGGGTGGTGGTTGTGTTGCAAGGCAGGACTAGATCTGTAAGATTATTTTGTGCCTTGGGTCACTCTCGGGATACAAAGGAAAGGGAAGTAAGCAGAGAACTGGAGACCTCATATCAACAAGAAACAGAGTCGTTCCTTTAGAAAGGACCCAGAGTCCCTGTACCTCAGAAGCTCCCAGTCTAGGGGAAGACTGACGACAAGGACCTTCCTCCAGCACCAACAGAGAAAGTTTTCTCCTGGAGCTCATGCTCTGAATTTGGACTTTTAGCCTGTTTTTCTGTGAGAAAATCAATTTATCTTTGTTAAAACCATCCACTTGAGATATTTCTGTTATAGCAGCACTAGATAACTAAGACACATGATAAAAGGAGAAAAGATTGAGGTTGTCAAGGATTTCATGTTACTGGACCCATAATAAACATTCATGGAAGGAGCAGTCAAGAAATCAATGATTAAATCTTGTGCAAAAAACCTCCTTAAAGTGTTGAAAAGCAAAGATGCCACCTTGAAAACTAAGGGGTACCTGACCCAAGCCATGGTGTTTTCAGATGCCTCACATGTATGCAAAAGCTGCATGACAAATAAGGAAGATCAAATAAGAACTGACTCCTTTGAACTGTAGTATAGATGAAAAATATTGAATATGCCATGCACTGCCAAAAGAACAAACAAATCTCTCTTGGAAGAAGTACAACCAGTGTGCTCCTTAGAAGCAAGGATAGCAAGACTATGTCTCACATACTAACAGCATGTTATTCGCAGGTATCAGTCCCTGGAGAAGGGCATTGTCACAGATTGACTTGTGTCCCCACCAAAATATGTGTAGCCATGTGGCTGGGCCGTGATTCCCTGTAGTCTATGATTGTTCTCCATTTTGTGCTTTTACTTACACTGTGTGTTAAAGGATTAGGGTGGGACTGTAAATCCCTTCATAGGATCGCCTCCCTCCTCCATTGTAAAGGGAGTTTCCCTGGAGAATATGGCTTGTACCATCCTTAATCCTTTCATCCTGCAAGAGATAAAAGGAAAGGTAAGTAGGCAGAGAACTGGGAACCACATATCATCAAGAAAGCAGTACCGGAAGAAGAGCGTGTCCTTCAGCCCTGAGGTTCCTGCACCAAGACGCTCCCTGGACAAAGGCTGATACAATACTGGACTTTCCTCCAGAGTTGACAAGGGGGAAAGCCTTCCCCTGGAGTGGACATCCTGAATTTGGACTTGTAGCCTACCAGACTGTGTAAGAATAAATCTTCCTTTGTCAAAGCCATCCACTCTGTGGTAATTCTGTTAGAGCAGCACTAGCTAACTAAAACAAATTGTGTCACCTGAAAATATCTGTCAACTTGACTATCTGTTGATTCCCAGTATTGTATGACTGTGCTAGAATTTTGTCATCTGATGTGATTCCTCTATGTGTTATAAATTCTATCACTATGATGTGGTAGTTGTTACATTAATTAGTGGCAGTTTCATTGAGATCTACAAGATTAGATAGTGTCTTAAGCCAATCTCTTTTGAGATGTAAAAGAGAAGTGAGCAGAGAAATAGGGTGATTTCATGCTACCAAGAAAGCAGTGCCAGTAGCAGAGGGCTTCCTTTGGATCTGGGGTTCCTGCATGGATAAGCTTCTGGTATATGTGAAGACTGACAACAACAACATTCCTCTGGAGCTGAAAGGGAAAGCTTTCCCCTACAGCCCACACCCTGAATTTGGACTTGTATCCTGTTAGACTGTAAGAGAATAAACTGATCTTTCTGAAAGCCATCAACTTTCGGTATATCTGGTATAGCACACCAAAAAGGCCACTGCCATCGATTTGATTCCAACTCATAGCGACCCTGTAGGTCAGAGTAGTTCTGCGCCACAGATTTTCCAAGGAACACCTGACAGATTCAAACTCTTGACCTTTTGGTTAGCAGGTGTAGCACTTAACTACTATGCCATCAGGGTTTATACCCGTTATGGCAACACTAAATGACTAAGACAGACATCATGCTTGGTAAAGCAGAAGGTCAGGGAAGAAGAGGAAGACACTCAATGAGATGGACTGATACAGTGGCTGTAACAACAGGCTCAGACAACAGTGATTGTGAGGAGGGTGCAGGAGCAGACAGTGTTTTGTTCTGCTATTCATAGTGGTGCTATGAGTTGGAACTGATTCCACAGGACCTAACAACAACAACTGAAAGGGGTGAAACAGAATTTTAAAAAGTGAAAATTTGTAAGCACTGAATTAAAAAAAATTAAGAGACATTAAAAATAGCTGAAGAGAAAATTAATGAACAGGTAGCTAGAGCTGGATCAGTTTTCTAGACTACAGCCATGAAAAACAAAGACATGGAAAATGAAAGAGGTTAAGAGACAAGAGGAGAGAGTGAGAAAATCTAATGGTGCCTAATTAGAGATTAGAAGAAAATTAAAAACAGAAAAGTAATATTCAAAGAGACAGCGGCTGAGATTTTTCTAGAATTGTGGAAAGCATGAATCTTTAACTTCAGAAATCCTAACATATCCCAAGCAGGTAAGTAAAAACAAATTCATAACTATAAACAGCATAGGTAACCAAGCACTAAAGAAAAGGAGAAGACTGTGAAAGCTACTTAAGAGAAAGATCACTTACAAAGGAATGGTGATTAGAATTATAGCTGATTTCTCAACTGCAATGACAAGGCCAGAAGACAGAGCTATAATAGTATCTTCAAGGTGCAAAAAGAAAATAACTGTGAATGTTGAATTCCATATAGTACAACTATTTTCCAAAATAAGGGCAAAACAAAGACATTTTTCAATGAAATTGAGAACATTTGCAACCAAAAGATTCTCATTAAAGGAAAATCTCAAGAATTGACTTCAGGCATAAGGAAAATCATCTTCTAAGGTCATCCAGCATACAAGAAGGAATAGCAAATAAAGAGATTGTTAAATAGGTAGTTGTCTTACTCACCCAGGGCTGCTACAACAGAAAAGACCACAAGTGTATGGCTTTAGCAGGGAAAAAGTTATTTCCTCACAGGAAGCTCTTCCTGGCTGAAGAGCTTCTCCTGCACAGGGACCCTGGGTCAAAAAGATGCTTCTTGCACTGCTTTTTTGATGATATGAAGTCCCCCACTCTCTAGCTTGCTTCCCTTTCCTTTTGTATCTTAAGAGATAAAAGATGGTACAGGCCACATCCCAGGAAAACTCTTTACATTGGATCAGGGAAGTGGCCTGGGTCAGGATGTTACAATTTCACTGTAATCTTTACGTAAAATTACAGGCACAGAATGGAGGACAACCACCACACAACGCCGGGAATCACAGCCCAGCCAAACTGATACACATGTTTTTGGGGACACATAATTCAATTTATGACAATTAAGTAAATACTAACAAACATTAACTCCTTTTTCCCCCTTGTCATTCTAATTTAGTTTTCTTTCTTTATATATTTCATTGTATTTTAAATGAAAGTTTACAATTCAAGTCAATTTGCCATACAAAAACTTACACACACATTGTTGTGACCCCAGTGGCTCTCCTAACACCATGACAGCACAACACTCCTATCTACCCTGTATTTCCCATGTCCATTCAACCAGCTCCTGTCCCCCTCTGTTCTCTCATCTGGCTCCTGGACAGGAGCTGCCTAATTAGTTTCATGTAATGTATCTACTTAAGCAAAGAAGCACACTCTTCACCAATATTTTATGTCATGTAGTCCAGTCCAATCATTGTCTGAAAAGCTGGCTTCAGGAATGGTTTCAATTCTGACCTAACAGAGTCTGGGGGCCATGTCTTCTGGAACTGTCCAGTCTGTCAGATCATCAAGTCTGGTCTAATTTAATAGACCCCTGCCCATGCTTCTCTGTCCCCTGAAGTGTTTGGTTGTATTCAGGAAACTTCTTAGCTTTTTGAGTCTAGTCCACTTGTACTGCCTTCTCTTCTGCTGTGCGTTGTCCTTCCCTTCACCTGAAATAATTCTTGTCTACTACCTAGTTAGTGAGTAATCGCCCTGCAGCCCCTGTAACCATCAAAGACTGTTTTCTTCCGTGTTTAAATCTTTTCCTGAGTTCTTATAATAGTGGTCTTACACAATAGTTGTCCTTTTGTGACTGACTGATTTCACTGAGCATAATGCCTTCCAGATTTCTCCATGTTATGAGACATTTCACAAATTCATCCTTCTAACAAACATTAACTCTTTAAGATAGCAATTGTAACATCTGATGTATGTGTTGTGGGTAAAGGCTAGAACCGAAAGATGATAAAAGCATCTAGGTTGGGCAAGGGTGATTAGAATGAAAATGTCTATAATCTTTGTATTATTCAGGAAGATGTAGCTGTGGTTAATTTTAGACTTCCTTAAGATAAGAATTTACATAAAAATAACCATTGTAATCATCAAAAATACATAGAAATTATATATGTCTACATAGATACGTGAAGTCATCGTATAACTTCAAACCAAGTAAAAAGAACAAGAGAAGTATATTTAAAGAAGTGGACAAGAAAATTAGAACTAATGAAAAGCAGTTAATAGAATGGTAGAAATAGATCAAAACATGTCATTAACCATAATAAATTGCAATTAAATAAATGTTTCAACAAATAATGATGATGATCAGATTGAGTCTTTAAAACTCCAGATGTATGTTATTGAGATTAACCAGGAATCTAAAATAATTCTGAACTTGTAAGCACTTAATGATGTAATCTCAAAAGTACAGAGCAAAATGACAGTGCAATAAGAAGATAAATCCACTATCACGCTGAGACTTTAATCCATCTCCCTCAGCAAGTGATAGGTTAAATGAATAAGAATCAGTAAGGATAAAGAAGACAACTAACAAGCTTGATCTAATGGTCATTTAACAAACATCACAAGCAGCAATTAGAAAATAAACATTCTTTTCAAGTACCACATGGGATGTTTATGAAAGCTGGCCACATTAGGTCATAAAACTGGTGTCAGCAGTTGTAAAAGACTGATTATAAGTAATATCAAACAGGATAGACTAGATTATGCTGAGAAAACTTTAGTAGCTTGAGACAACAAAAATTTATGTATTTTTTTTATTGTGGTAAAATTACACATAGGAAAACATTTGCTGGTTCAAAAATATTTACATGTACAATTAAGTGACATCAAGTACATTCATCATACTGTACAATCATCACCACTGTCCTTTTCCAAATCATCACACTACCATTAACAAAATCTCAGTGCCCCCTAAACAATGACTCCTTCGTTCTCCCTCAATCCCATCTTTGGTAATCACCAATCAGTTTTGGTTTCATTAGCTTTGCCTATTTCCTCTAAGTGGGATCATACAATATTTGTCATTTTATGAGGACTTATTTCACTCAGCATAATTTATCTACATTGTAGCATATGTCAGAACTTCATTGCTCTTTATGGCTGAGTAATATTCCACTGCATGTGTATAATACATTTTGTTTATGCATCCATCTGTTGATGGCCCCGTAAGCTATTTCTGCTTTCTGGCTATTGTGAATAATGCTGCACTGAATGAACATCAGTGTGAAGGATAAAAGTTTATGTTTTGCTCAAGGTGAGCTAGCCATTCAGAGCAGCTACCAACTGTGTAACTCAGAATTCCAGGCCACACTGATCTAGCGGTGCGAGCATCTCAACATGTGCTTCACTGTGGACAGGGAAGAGTGTGGAGAATTGTATCCTGCTTTTCTTAAATGTTTCTACGCACGTTTCATTGACCAAAGCCAGTCACTTGGCAATGATTAACTTCAACGGGTCATGGAGGTGTAGGTTAGAGAAGGGAAGTTGTTATTGCTAGGTGTCGTCAAGTTGGTTCCGACTCATAGTAATCCTATGAACAACAGAACAAAACACTGCCCAGTCCCTTGCCATGTCCACAATCGTCTTAATGTTTAAGCCCATTGTTGCACCCACTGTGTCAATCTATCTCATCAAAGGCCTTCCTCTTTTTGCTGACCCTCCACTCTACCAAGCATGATAGCCTTCTCCAAGGACTGATCCCTCCTTGACAACATGTCTGAAGTATGTAAGCCGTAGTCTGTCTTTGGCTTCCAATGAGCACTCTGGTTTGTACTTCTTCTAGAACAGATCTCTTTGTTCTTTTGGCGCTCCATGGTACATTCAGCATTCTTCTCCAATACCACAATGCAAAGGCATCAGTTCTTCTGTCTTCTTTGTTCATTGTCCAACTTTCACAAGCACACAATGTGATTGAAAATATCACAGCTTGGGGCAGGCACACTTTAGTCTTCAAGGTGACATCTTTACTTTTCGGTACTTTAAAGAGATCCTTCAAAGCAGATTTTCCCAATGCAATGCGTCTTGATTTTTTGACTGCTGTGTCCCTGGGCATTGATTGTGGACACAAGTAAAATGAAATCCTTGACAACCTCAATCCTTTCTCCATTTATGACGATGTTGCTTACTGGTCCAATTGTGAAGATTTTTGTTTTCTTGATGTTGAGGTGTAATCCATACGGAAGGCTGTGGTCCTTGATCTTCATCAGTAAGTGTTTCAAATCTTCACTTTCAGCAACTAAGATGGTATCATCTAGGTAAAGCAGGTTATTAACGAGTTGTCCTCCAACTCATTCTTCTTCATATAGTCCAGTTTCTTGGATTATCTACTCAGCATACAGACTGAAAAGGTATGATGAAAGGACACAACCCCGAGACACGCCTTTCTTGACTTTAAACCATGCAGTGTCCCCTTGTTCGTTCGCAAGACTGCCTCTTGATCCTTTTACAGTTTCCTTAAGAATACAATTAAGTGCCCTGGGATTCCCATTTTATACAATGTTAGCCATAATTTGTTACGATCCACAAAGTTGAATGCTTTTGCATAGTTAATGAAATGCTGGTAAACATCTTTCTGATATTCTCTGCTTTCAGCCAAGATCCCTGGTTCCACGTCCTCTTCTGAATCCAGCTTGAATTTCTGGCAGTTTATTGTCAATATACTATTGCAGTCGCTTATGAATGATCTGGAGCAAAATTTTACTTATGTGTCACATTAATGATGTTGTTGGGTAATTCCCACATTTGGTTGGATCACTTTTCTTTGGAATGCGCATAAATACGGATCTCTTCCAGTCAGTTGGCCAGGTAGCTGTCCTCCAAATTTCTTGGCATAGACGAGTGAGCACTTCCAGTGCTGCATCTATTTGCAATTGATATTCCATCAGGTCCCGGAGGCTTGCTTTTTGTCAATGTCTTCAACACAGCTTCAACTTCTTCCTTCAGTACCATTGGTTCCTGATGATATGCTACCTCTTCAAATGACTGAATATCGACCAATTCTTTCTGGTATAATGGCTCTGTATATTCCTTTCATTTTCTTCAGATGCTCCCTGAGTCATTTAATATATTCCCTGCGGAATCCTTCACTGTTGTAACTCGAGGCTTGAAATTTTTTTTCAGTTCTTTCAGCTTGAGAAATGCAGACCATGTTCTTCCCTTCTGGTTTTCCATTTCCAGCTCTTTGCACACGTCATTATAATACTTTATTTTGTCCTCTCAAGCTGTCCTTTGAAAGCTTCTGTTTAGGTCTTTTACTTCGTCATACCTTCCTTTTGCTTTAGCTGCTTGACATTCACGAGCAAGTTTCAGAGTCTTCTGACATCCAGTTTAGTCTTTTTTTTCCCCTTCTGTCTTTTTAATGACATCTTGCTCTCTTAACAGATGATGTCTTTGAAGTCATTTTACAATTTGTCTGGTCTTCGGTCATTAGTGGTCAACACATAAAATCTATTCTTCAGATGGTCTTTAAATTCAGGAGGGATATACTCAAGGTCATACTTTGGCTCTCATGGATTTGTTCTAATTTTCTTCAGTTTCACTTTGAATTTGCACAAGAGCAATTGATGATCTGTGGCACAGTCAGCACCTGGTCTTGTTCTGATTGCTGATATGGAGCTATTACATTGTGTTTTTCCACAGATGTAGTTGATTAGGTTCCTGTGTATTCCAAGTGGTGAAGTCCATGTGTACAGTCACCATTTGTGTTCATTGAAAAAGGCATTTGCAATGAAGAAGCAATTAGTCTTGCAAAATTCTATCATGCATTCTCTGGCATTATTTCTATCACCAAGGCCGTAGTTTCCAACTACTGATCCTCCTTCTTTGTTTCCAACTTTTGCATTCCAGTCACCAATAATTATCAGTGCATCCTGATTGCATGTTCGATCAGTTGCAGACTGTAGGAGCTGGTAAAACTCTTCTGTCTCTTCATCTTTGGCCTTAGTGGCTGGTACACAGATTTGAATAATAGTCTTATTAACTGGCCTTCCTTGTAGGTGTATGGATATTATCCTATCACTTCATGGAACTTCAAGACAGATTTTGAAATGTTCTTTTTGAGCTGCAAATAGGTGGGCATGCAAAATTAATTTGGATTGTATACTTTCACTTAATCACAATAAAAAAAAGAAAGAAATGTTCTTTTTGATGATAAATGCAACACTGTTCCTCTTCAAGTTTCCGTTCCCAGCACAGTAGACCTTATAACAGTTGGATTCAAAATGGCCAATAATGGTCCCTTTCAGGTCACTAATGCCTTGGGTATGGATGTTTTTGCACTCCATTTCATTTTACATGAGTTCCAATTTTCCTAGAATCGTACTTTGTACATTCCATGTTCCGATTATTAGTGGATATTCGAAGCTGTTTTTTTCTTATTTTAAGTGGTGCCATATCAGCAAATGAAGATCCTGAAGGCTTTACTCCATCCATGTCATTAAGGTCAATCCTACTTTGAGGAGGCAGTTCGTCCCCAAGGAAGAACGAAAAATACTGGTAAGCACCACAGTAGTCCATAACAAAAAAATCCAAGAAAAACACTTTAAAATTGGCAATTTAAAAACATATTTCTAAGGAATAAATTATAATGTAAACGAGGAAACACTTAGAACTTAATAACTATAATACTACATATCAGGACTTACGGATGCAGCTAAAGCAGAGGGAAATGCATGATATTAAGACCTTCCTAGCATTTACAGTATGCCACGCCTTGTTCTATGTGTTAAACAAACCTTAGCTCATTTAATTCTCATAATAACCCTTGAAATAGTTGTACATGAGGAAACTGAAGCACGGAGAGGTTAGGTAACTAGCCTGAAGACACAAAGGTAGCAAGTAGCATGGAGAAGAATTGGATTCAGCTTGTCTTTGGAGTCCATGTTTCAGAACCACCAATACTTACACTAGAAAACTTTAGAAGCTCAACATTAAGGTGCTAGGCATCCTATTTAAGAAGTTAGGAGATGAAAAAAGTACAATGAGCCTCAAAAATATGTAAGAAAAAAAGAGTAAAAAGGAAATTGAAAAAAATATGTAAAATATGTATACATATAACAGAGAAAAATCATCAATGCCAAAAGTCAGTTCTTTGAAAAGACTGATAATTTAGACAAACCTATGGCAAGATTCATATGCACACAAAAGCTGGACAATGAATAAGGAAGACAGAAGAAGAACTGATGCCTTTGAATTGTGACTTTGGAGAAGAATACTGAATGTACTATGGACTACCAAAAGAACAAACAGATCTGTTCTGGAAGAAGTACAACCAGAGTGTTCCTTGGAAGCAAAGATGGAGAGACCACATCTTACATACCTTGGACATATTGTCAGGAGGGGTCAGTCCCTGGAGAAGAACATTGTGCTTGGTAAAGGAGAGGGTCAGTGAAAATGAGGAAGACTCTCAACAAGATGGATTAACACAGTGGCTGCAACAATGGGTTTAAGCATAAAAAAATTTGTGGACATGGCACAGGACCAGGCAGTGTTTTATTCTGTTATGCATAGGGTCACTATGAGTCAGAACTGACTCAGTAGCATCTAACAACAAAACATAGCAAGAGTGGAAACTCTGGTTGCATAGCAGTTAAGTACTGGAGTACTTCCACTGTAGCTGCTAATCAAGAGGCCACCAAACACTCCTTGAAAATCCTCTGTGGCAGTTCTACTCTGTCCTATAGGGTTGCCATGAGTCAGAATTCACTCAATGGCTGTGGGTTTATGGCAGGAGTAATCAAGACAGAGAGAGGGCACATGATCGATAGTAGAAATGAAAAGGGGGCCCAACAAGAGACGCTCTAGAAAACAAATGAAAGAGAAAATATTACAAACAACTACATGAAAATAAATTTGAAGTTTTAGGATTGGATGAATCCCTGGAGAAATACAACTTGCTAAAATTGACTGTTACGGATTGAATCTTGCTCTCCTCCTCCCAATGTAGCTGTCATGTCTATAGTTATAATCCCATTTGGAAATGGATTGCCTTTGTTATGTTGGTGAGACAGGATTAGTGAAGTATATCTATTCAGTCAATCTCTTTTGATATAGGGAAGAGATTAAACAAACAACTGAATCAGCAAAGATGGAGTAGGGTATATACCAAACACAGGCAATGTCCAAGGAACTAGGCCTCAAAAGCTGAAGAAACAAGGACTTAAGCGATCCAACAATTAAGTCCACACACTTAATTGTTCTAAGTGCTGCATACCTCATGGCTAAATATCTCTGCACCTTCAAGGTACTCCTCTTGGGAAGCTATGCACTGATGCCAGTGCCTTGTTCACCATTCAAAGCAATTTTGAAACTCCTTCTGGAATGGCCATTGTGTATGGTGGCACAGGTGGCAGGTTTGTGAATTCAGTTGTATAGTTGTCTGTGAGGGAGTTTTTGCCAGGAAACGAATAACTGTATTGGAACACCCTCCTTACTCACCTGATCTAGCCCCCATAGCTTTTTTCTTTACCCAAAGATAAAGGAAATATTAAGACATTTTGATGACATTCAGGTAATACTATAACAGCACTGATGGCTAGTCCAGAAAAAGAGTTCCAAAATTGCTTTGAAATGGGGCTAGGCACTGATGCCAGTGCCTAGCTTCCCAAGGGTCGCACCTGGAAGGTGACCGCAGTGATATTCAGCTGTGAGGTATGTAGCACTTTTTCTAGGATGAGTTTGTGAACTTAATTGTTACAACTTAATTTTCACACTTATTCCAGGGCCCACAGAGAGAGAAAGCCTTCCTGTAGAGACAGTACTCTGAATTTGGATTTCTAGCTTCCTGAACTGTGAGACAATAGATTTCTGTTAGATAAAGCCATCTACTAGTGGTTCTGTTTTAGAAGCATTAGATAACTAATGTGTTGACTAAAAAGTAATTCCAGTTTCCAGGTTCTGTCAAGTTTATTCTGACTCATGGTGACCTCACGAGTGTCACTGAGTGAACTGAGCTTCTCTAGTTCAGTCTTCAAGGGCTGATTGTTTGGAAGTAGATCACTAGTCTTTCTTTCCAGGAACCTCTGGGTGAACCCAAACTTCAACTTTTCAATTAACAGTTGAGTGCTTTAACTATCTGCACTATCCAGAGACCCCAAAGAAGAAATAGAAATCTGAATAACTGTGTGTATGAGCATCAGCAGGGAACAACTGAATTACCAATTAAAAATGTTCTCACAAAGGAAACACGGGGCCAAACAGGTCTCAACTTGGGCTTCCCTGAGAAACAGAGCCTGAGTCAAGGGTTTGGGTGTAGGTAGTTTATTTTTGGAAGTGAAGTGGCTTATTTTGGGAGTGGAGAACGGGGAAAGATGACACAAGGAAGAAGCAGCAACCAACACAATGGTGTTAACTCGCTAAGTGACTAAGGGTTTAATCTTGTAGGGGATTACACCTCAGGGTTGGTGGCCGAGTGGATGCCGACTCACAGTGACCCTATAGGACAGAGCAGGACTTCCCCACAGTTTCCAAAGAGCACCTGATGGATTTGAACTGCTGACCTTTTGGTTAGCAGTCATAGCACTTAACCACTATGTCACCAGGGTTTCTGCCTGAGGGATGAAAGAGTATTTATTACCCCTTTCATTCCCCATTGATCCAAGGTTGTGCTAATGGGGTATTAACTTGCTTGCACTTCCAGGCTTCTAAATGAACTCTCAAGTGCTAAGAGTGCTCCAAGTTCCCTCACAGGCCTTGTAGAAACAACTTAGGACAGAAAGCAAGAGGCAGGTGAAACAGCTGAGGCAGGATGCCTCAAGTTACACCTGTGTGGAGCTGATGCCACTGCAATAGCTGGAGTAAAAAGAGTGTCAACAGAATGTGAGCTGGGCAGAGGAGGGGACTGTCATGGATTGATCTCTGATCCTCCGAAAGTGTGCAAAAGTTTGGCTGAGCCTTGATTCCTGGTACAGTGTGATTTTCCTGTATGTTGTAAATTCTACCTTTATGACGTTAATGAGGAAAATGGGTGGCAGTTGTATGGGTGGAGCAGGACTCAATCTGTAAGACTGTGTTGTGCCTTGGAGCAATCTTTTGGGAATAAAAGGAAAGGGAAGCAAGCAGACAGCTGGGGTTCCCATAACACCAGGACAGGTGCACTGCAGCATGTACGTCTTTTGGACTCGGGACCCTTGCACCTCAGAAGCTCCCAGTCCAGGAGCTGATGGACCATAGGGACTGTCCTCCAGAGCCAACAGAAAAAGCCTTCCCATAGGGGAAATCCTGGTGATGTAGTGGATAAGTGCTACACATGCCAACCATAGGTTGGCAGTTCAAATCTGCCAGGTGCTCCTTGGAAACTCTATGGGGCAGTTCTACTCTGTCTATAAAGTCTCTATGAGCCAGCATCAACTCGATGGCACTGGGTTTTTTAGGGGAACTCATGCCCTGAATTTGAACTTTTAGCTGCTTTTCTGTGAGAAAATAAGTGTCTCTGTTAAAGCTATCCACTTGCGGTATTTCTGTTATAGCGGCATGTAGTCAATTCTATCTACTGGTGCAAATGGTTAATTTCTTGGATGCTCACAAGAAAGACTGAAGGTTTGAATCTACTCAGAGTCACCTCAGAAGAAAATCCTGCGGATATGCTTACAAAATGATCAGCTATTGGAAATTCCATAGAATACAGTTCTACTCTGAACACATGCAACAACCAGTTTTTGTTTTGTTTTGTTCTTGATCAAACATTCAAGGATCCATCATTTCCATCTTATACAAGCTCTTGCAGACATTGGATGAAGCAAGAACCTCTCTCAATTTATTTTCTGAGACTAATATAATTTTGATAGAAAACCAGGCAGGAACAGTATAAGAAAGGAAAATTACAAATTAATCTCACCCTTTAACAGAAAAATCTTAAACAAACATTTGCAAAAGAAATCCAGCAATATATAAGACATTAAAAGATTTAAAAGGGGAAGAACCATACGATTATGTAAATAATGCCAAAAAAAGTATTCAGTAAAGTGAAACATTCAATCTCAATTTTAAAAGAAGATACCTTTGCAAACTTGATATAAATGGGAAGTTCGCTGACCTGACAAAACATGGAAAACAGGATGCTTTGCAATGATGCTCTGAAACATTTCTATCAAGATCTAAACCAAGATAAGGATGTCTGTTCCTATTGGTTCTATTCAGTTTTACACTGGAAGTCCTAGCCAGTTGATATAAGTCAAGAAAGAGAAACAAAGATTATAAGGATAAGAAAAATACAGAAACAAAATTCATTATTTGATGGTGATATAGTTATCTAGTAGAAAATGCAAAATAATTTAAATTATTAGAATTAATAATAGTTTAACAAGATTGGTAGATGCAAAATTAATATATAAAATCAACTAATAGAAAAAAATTTAAGTGAAAAGCAATTTGCAGTAACAGCAAAAGAATGAAGTGACTAAAAACAAAATCCGACAAGAAGTGTTCAAGTTCTTCACGAAGAATATTATAAAACTCTATCTATAGAAACACATTAGTGAAAAATCAAATAAACAAAAAGTCACACCATGTTCTTGGCTATGGAGACTCAGTCTAACAAAGATGTCAATCATCTACAAATTGAATTCTAAATTCAAGGCAATTCCAACAAAAGCTCCAACAGTATTATTCTTGGAAATGGTTGTTCTAAAATTGATTTGGAAAATGAACCGTGATCTATAGATAAAATATTCCCAATAAAAAAGAGAACAAGACAGATGACTTGCCCTACTCAATATTAAGTCATACTATACAGCCACAGTAATTAATAGCATGCAATTTAAGACAGAAGAAGAAAAGTAGACCAGTGAATTAGAATTGTGACAAAGACCCACACATACAGACTTAACTGTAACAGAGTGCATAGTTATTGCACATTGGTGGGGAAAGGGTGGACTATTCAACAAATGAGGCTGGAACAACTGATTAGCCATTTGGGGCAAAAAATGACATTGAATATCTATCTCAAACATTACAGATTAATTAGAGGCTCAGATGGGGAATTGGAGAATATCTACAAGACTTTGTCACTAAAAAGAGATTTATTTTATACACTGGAATATAATCCATTGTTTTAGTCATCTGTTAGTACTCTAATGGAAAATATCATGAGTGGATGGCTTTAACAAAGAAAAATTTATTCTTTCACAGTCCAGTGGCTCCAAGTTTGAATTCAGGATGTTCATCCAAAGACTTCACCAAAAGAGTAAAATGACAACCTACAGACTAGGAAAAAATTTTTGTCTATGAACAATCCAAGCAGCATCTAATCTCTAAAATCTACAAGACACTACAAAACCTCAAAGACAAAAAGATAAACGACCCAACTTGAAAACATGTGCAAAGGAAAGGATATGAACAGGCACTTCACCTAAGAAGACATTCAAGTGGCTAACATGCATGGGGAAAGGCTTACAATCATTAGCCACTGGAGGAATCCAAATCAAAATGAGATATCTAACCTGAACAAGGCCGGCATTAATCCAAAAAGCTCAAATTGATAAATGCTGGAGAGCTGTAGAGAGACTAGAACACTCATACCCTGTTCATGGGAATGTAACACGGTACGATCACTTTGAAAATCAGTTTGGAAAGCTAAAAATAGAAATATCATACATCATGGGTTGAATTGTGTCCTTCCCCAAAATACGTGTAGCCATGTGGCTGGGCCATGATTCTCAATATTTTGTGATTGTCCTGTGCTGTATGTTAAAGGATTAGGTGGGACTGTAAATCCCTTCATAGGATTACCTCCCTGCTCCACTGTAAAGGCAGTTTCCATGGAATATGGCTTGCCCCACCCTTAATCCTTTCATCCTGCAAGAAATAAAAGGAAAGAGAAGCAAGCACAGAATTGGGAACCTCACACCATCAAGAAGGCAGCACCGGGAGAAGAGCGTGTCCCTCAGACCTGAGGTTCCTACACAAAGATTCTCCATGGACAGAAACTAATGCTATACTGGACTTTCCTTCAGAGCTGACAAGGGGGAAAGCCTTCCCCTGGAGCAGACATCCTGAATTTGGAATTGCAGCCTACCGGACTGTGTAAGAATAAACTTTCCTTCGTTAAAGCCATCCACTCTGTTTATTTCTTTTAGAGCAACACTAGCTGACTAAAATACCATATGATCCAGCAATCCCACTTCTTGGAATATATCCTAGAGCAATAAGAGTTGCCACACAAATAAATATATGCACACCAATGTTTATTGCAGCACTGTCCCCAATACCAAAAAGAGGGAATCAACCTAGGCACCCATCAACAGATAAAAATGGATAAAAAAATCTATATTTACATAATGCAATATTAGGCAATGATAAAGAACAACAACGAATTTGTGAAACACCTCACAACTTGGAAAAATCTAAAAGGCATTATGCTGAGTGAAATTAGTCAACTGTAAAAGAACAAATATTGTACGAGACCACTTTTATAAAGACTCAAGAGAAGGTTTAAACAGAGAAGAAAACAATCTTTGATCATCATGAGAGTAGGAAGGGAGCGATAGAGATATTTAATAAATAGATAGTAGATAAGAATTATTTTAGGTAAAGGGAGGGACAATGCACAGTAGAAGAGATGTCAGCACAACTAGACTAAGCCAAAAGCTAAGAAGTTTTCTAAACACAGTGTAATACTTCAAGGGACGGAGAAGCAGGGATGGAGCCTGGGGACCACAGATTCAGGGGCTATCTAGGTCAGTTGGCAAAACAAAGTTTATTAAGAAAATGTTCTGCATCCCATACTTTGGTGAGTGGCATCTGGGATCTTAAAAGCTAGCAAGTGACCATCTAAGATACATCAATTGGTCTCAACCCACCTGGAGCAAAAGAGAATGAAGAACATCAAAGACATAGGAAAATCAAAGCCCAAGAGAGACAGGGCAGCATAAATCAGACTACATCAACACGAGACCAGAAGAACTAGATGGTGCCCTGCTACCACCAATGACTCCCCTTTCAGGGAATTCAACAAAGTGTCCCTGGTGGAGTGGGAGAAATGTGGGGTGCAGAACTCAAACTCTAGTAAAAGGCCAGACTTGATGATGCAACAGACTGGAGGGTTGCCAGAAGGCATGACCTCCACATTCTCTGTTCGGCCAGAAAGGAAAACATTCCTGAAGCCAACTCCTTAGATGAAGATTGAACTGGTCTATAAGACACAAAATGGTACTGATGAAGAGCATGCTCCTTGGCTTAACTAGATATGGAAGACTAACTGGGCAGCTCCTATCTGAAGCCTAGATGAGAAGAAAGAAGGGGACTTGAGCTGGTTGAACGGACATGGGAAATTGGCGAGGGAGGGAAAGAGTGTGCTGTCACAGTGTAGGGAGATCAGCTAGGGTGACATGGCAAAATGTGTGTAAGTTTTCATATGAGAAACTGTCTGGAATTGTAAACTTTCACTTAAAGCACAATTTAAAAAAGTTTTCCCAGCTTTGGCCACAGGGAACTCTTTTGGTTGACATCTATGCTCCCTTGACCAGAAAAAGAAAAATCTAAACTTGTTGCCATGAAATCACTTCAGAATCATAGCAACCCTAATAGGACAGAGTAGAACCACCCCATGGGTTTCCAAGGAGTGGCAGATAGATTCAAACTGCTGACCTTTCGGTTAGCAGCTGAACTCTTAACCATTGTATTGTGGAAACAAAATGAAGCAGGTATGTCAAAGGATGAAGCCCAGGTGGCACAGTTCAAATTCACCAACTATGCCTTGGAAACCCCATGGGGCAGTTCTATTTTGTCCTGTAGAGTCACTATGAGTCAGAGTTGACCTGGCAGTTTGGTTTTGGTTTTTACTTTCTGGCACTACAAAATGCACCAGCCTCATTTTGTACATTCCATGGCCCAGCCCTAGAATGAACCATTTCTCCAAGAAGCACTGGTTTCTATTTTTTTGGAGAAGGATATTAGAAATCAAGACCTGGAAGCTGGGTGGTTACTACTGGGGTGTTGTTGCTTCCAAGTGAATAGAGGCAGTAAATATATTCGTGTGTACTAGATGTGTGTAAGGAACCCTAGGGATAACAGTGGTTAAAGTGTACAACTGCTAGCCAAAAAGTCAGCACTTTGAACCTGCCACTCCATGGGTCAAAAATATAGCAGTCTGCTTCCATAATCATTACAGCCTTGGAAACCCTATGAGACCGTCCTATTCTGTTCTGTAGGGTGGCTGTGAGTTGGAATCAATTCAGTGATAACGGGTTACAGGTTAGATACATGCATACAAACATGTCTATAATCATATCTATATCTGTGTATCAGTATCTATATTAAGATAAATCTAAGTTCATACTGATTTCTCAAACTCTCGTCCAGACCCACATGGTTCATTCTAGCCTCCTCCTTGATTACCTATATTACCTTCCTCTCTAACAGAGAGAAGTTTTGACTTCACCATCTGCCTTCCATAAATAAATATCCACAATAAACAAATAGCAATCAGTGACAGAATAATTAAATAACAACTCTGTTGAATTCCAAATAATTTATTTAATTAATTTCTCCTCAAGGATGTGGGGTAATTCCCCATAACGTAAGTGTGGCATGTGCCTAGTGACTTCCTTCTAAAGATGACAGTAAGGAAAGCAAGCAGAGTGTGACTTTACAGTGGAGAAACCCAACAAACACTGTCTGGCCAGGTGACTAAGATCAGCATCATCAGTGATAGGTCATGTTAATAGTGTGTACATGTAATCTAATGTGATGAGAATGGCACTTTACCTCTGTGAGCTTCTTCCCCAAAGCTCATAGCTCCTATCAAACTATGATAAAAGCATCAGACAAACCCAAACCAAAGGACATTCTACAAAATATCTGACCTGTACTCTTCTAAAACTCAAAGTCATTAGAAACAAGAAAAATCTGAGAAATTGTCATAATCTAGAAGAGTCTGAGGAGATTTGATGACTAAATGCAACATCATATCCTGGGTAGGATCCTGGAACAGAAAAACTAAGGCAATATAAAGAAAGTGTGGATTTTAATTAATATAAATGTATTACTATTGATTGATTTGCTGTGACAAAGACACCACAACAAGATAAGATGTTAACAGTTGAGGAAATTGGGTGAAGGGGTATATGGGAATTCTGTAATATTCTTGCATGTGTCATGGATTGAACTGTGGCCCTCCTCCACCCTTCCCCAAACTGTATATCAATTTGGCTAGGTCCTGATTCCCAGTACTGTGTGGCTGTCCACCATTTGATGTTATTTTCCTATGTGTTGTAAATTCTAATCTTTGCCTGTGGTTCATGAGGCAAGACTGGATTATTTTGAGGGGATTGTAACAACCTTACTGAGGTCATATCTCTGATTCAATGTAAAATGAGTTTCCCTGGAGAATGGCCTGTACCACGTTTTACTTCTCAAGAGATAAAAAGGAAAGAGTAGTGATCAGAGAATGGGGGACCTTGCACCATCAGGAAAGCAATGTCAGGATCAGAGTCTATCCTTTGGACCTGAGGTTGTTAAGCTGAGATGCTCCCAGACCAAAGGAAGACAAGAACCTTCCTCTAGAAGTGACAGGGAGAAAGCCTTCCCCCTGGAGCTGTCATCCTGAAGTTGAACTTCTCATCTATCTGACTGTGAGAGAATAAATTTCTCTGCTTAAGCCACCCACTCATGATATTTCTGTTAGAGCAGCACTAGCTGACTAAAACACCAGCTAACTAAATATATCACTTGCCTATCAGTTTGCCATAATGCGGTGGCTTACGCATTGCTATACTGTGGGAAGCTATCCAGTGATATTTTAAATGCCTTCAGGGTCACCTATGGTGGAGAGGTTTTAGAGGACTTTTCAGACTAAGAGATTAGGAAGAAAGGCCTGATGATCTTCAGAAAATTAGCCAATGAAAACTTTGAGGATCACCACAGAATATCATCCAACTCTCTTGCTTTGGAAGGATCAGTTACTGGAGGAAGACACCATGTGTGGTGAAATAGAGGACCAGCAAAGGCGAGGGAGACCCTCAATGAGATGGACTAGCATAATAGGTGCAACAATGGACTCAAAGATGCTGGTGACTGTGAGAATGATGCAGGATTGGTCAATGTTCAGTTCTGTATACACAGAGAGGTCACTGTGAGTCAGCGTGGACTCCATGACAGCTAACAACAGCTAAAACTGCCCCATGAGTGAGCTCTACAGGCACATTGCTGTTGGCTAGAGGGAAGTGGAGACAGTCAGTACATAGAACCCTTTTTTACCTGCTACTAAGGTTGCCTCAATTATTCAGTTCACTTAATTCTTCACTTTAAATTTGTGTTTAGTGGTTTTTTTCATTGTTCATCTGGTCCTTCAAAACCAAGATAACTGCTACTAATCCATCTCATCACATCACAGTGACAGGGAAAATCATGTCATGACAAAATGGTGGACAATCACACAATACTGGGTATCACGGCATAACCAAGTTAACACAAAATTTTGAGTGATACAGTTCGATCTATGACACTCCACCACTTGGCCTCCCAAAACTCTTGTCCTTGACACATATAAAGCATATTTGCCCCATCATGTCATAGCATAAGCCTTAAATCATCTCCAATTCTGAAATTCAAACATTTCTCTTCTTTTGTGAAATCTAGAATACAAATTATCTTCTTCTAAAGATAAAATGACAGAAGAGACACAAGCTAGACATTTCCATTACAAATGGGATAAACTAGAGTTAAAAAAGGGATAGCAGGCAACAAGCAAGTCAGCAGATCATGCTACACCAGCCGTCAAGGCTTTGAAGATAATTTTCTGTTCTCTGAGATCATTAGACAATGGCTCTGCCTCCATACGGACCACACTTTCTGGACTCTGAGTGGGGCCCCCTCAGCCCAAGATTTCAGCTTTGCCTTCTAGGCCCACTGGGATGGCAACTCTGCTCCCTTGACTTTATGCACACCATTCTCCTAGTCTATCTGAGCAGTGACCCCTAGAAACACCAGATACCGTGGCTCCACCCTTTGAAACCCTAGAGGTCACAACCATACCTTCGGAGACTAAGGCAGCTCAGCTTCGTTGTCTTGTCAGCTTCCACGTCCTGGTTTCTTGGCCTTTGGCTCCTCAGGCTTCAGCCCACATCTGCCCTGCAGAAGCAAGTGTTCCAAAGCTCTGTCCAAGCCAGCCAAGTGCCATCAAGTCGGATCCAACTGATGGAGACCCTACAGGCCAGACTAGCACTGCCTTCTAGAGTATTCAATAGTTGTACCAGTAAATGCCTGAAGGCATCTCACTCCACCAGGAAACTTTAGCCAGAAGGTACTTAGCTGTCGTTCACATCAGATGGCAAAATGGCGGGCAATCACATAATACTAGGAAACATGGCCTAGCCAAGTGGACATATATTTTGGGTGGCATAATTCAGTCCATGACACCACCTTTTCTTCAGATTTGAGAAATTAGTAATCAGTGTTTTGCCTTCATATTATGACAGTATAGAGTAGTACTTAAATGTTAAAATTCAGCAATCTAATGAGCCTATTAATAACTGTATGACCTTGAGCTAGCTATTTATCTACTGGAAATCCTAGTTTATTCATCTATAAAATGGGAACTTTTTTGTATCTTCAGAGAGAAGTCATGAAGATCAAATTAAATAATGGATGTAAAGCCCTTAGCATGTTTTCTGCCTATAGCAAGCACTCAGTAAGTATTAGACATTATCTTCTGTCTTTTAACTTAACTATTACAGACCTGCTTTGGAACCTGGGTTCTTCCTCATGTTGAAGCTATTTCTTGTTAACTTTCCTAAACTCCAAAAAGGGTCCTTTCCTCAGATTTCTGGCCCTCCTACTATCACTTCAATGCCTCATCATTAAAATACGATTCCAGGAAATTAGCCTAAAATTGCTCCAGGCAGATGAGGAGTCTGTCCAGTTCTGAAAAGCGAGAACATTCTGTACTGTTTCTCAGTAGTGCATCGCAATGCCACATTCTTCTGCTTGTCTTTAGGTTCTTTCTGACTTCTGATTTTAATTCCTTTTACTGGACCCACACCCATTATTCGTTCCTCACTGGGGGTGAGGAATAACTGCCCTTTATCTATAGCTTTAGGAGCCCCAGTAGCACCACAGTTAATTGCTCAGCTGCTAACCCAAAGGTTGGCAGTTTAAACCCCACTGGACCTACGGAAGAAAGGTCTGGTAATCTGCTTCAGTAAAGATTACTGACAAGAAAACACTGTGATACAGTGCCACTTTGTAACACCTGACCCATGCCGTGGTATTTTGTATCACCTTACATAAATGCAAAAGTTGGACAGTAGAAAAGGAAGATCAAAGAAGAATTGATGCACTGAATTATAGTGCTGGTTATCTATATTGAATGTACTGTGAACTGCCAGAAGAATGAACAAATTGATCTTGGAATAAGTACAGCCGGAATGCTCCTTAGAAGGGAGGATGTGAGATTTCATCTTATATACGAGAACTCACAATTAGGTTTGTGAACCCACTGTAGAAAAAGTGCTACATAACTCATTGCTGAATATTACCACAAATACCTTCAAAGTATGCCTCTTGGGGAGCTATGCACCAATGCCAGCACTTACTCCACCCTTCAAAGCAATTTTGGTACTCTTTTTCTGGAATGGCTATCACAGCTGTCATCATATTAACCTTGATGTCCTGAATGTCACCCAAATGTCTTCCTCTCAATATTTCCTTTATTTTCAGGTAAAGAAAAAAGTCACTGGGGCCCTATCAAGTGAGTAGGGAGGGTGTTCCAATACAGTTATTTGTTTACTGGCTGAAAACTCCCTCACAGTCAACTATACCAATTGAGTTCGTGAACTTGCCACCATGCCACCATGACCAACGACCATTCCAGAAACCGTTCCAAAATTGCTCTGAAGGGTGGACTAGGTGCTGGCACTGGTGCATAGCTTCCCAAGGGGAGTACTTCAAAGGTTTCCATAGTGACACTTAGCAGTCAGGAATGCAGCACTTAGAACAATTAAGTTCATGGACTTAACTATCAGGCCTTGTACTTAGGGCATATCACCAGGAGACACCAGTCCCTGGTGAAGTACATCATCCTTGGTAAAAGTAGAGGGTCAGTGAGAAGGAGGAAGACTCTCAATGATATGGATTGTCTCAGTGGCTGCAGCAATGGGCTGAAACATAGCAACAACTGTGGGGATGGTACAGAACTGGGTGGTGTTTTGTCCTGTTTGTATATACAACATCTGTTGTACGAAACAGAACTAACTTGATGGCATCTAACAACAACAACGAAAGCTTTCTCTGCCTCTGCCCATCAGTCAAACTGATTTTCAAAACTTCTTAAAATGTGATTTAAAAAAAGAAAAAAGACAACACCCTAGAAGCAGATTTGCATTAAAATATTCAAAACTTACAAAAACTGCAATTTATATAAATAACCTTTAAAATAACCTTTGGCAGCCAGGCATATTTTATTATTCAAAATAAAAATCAAAAGATAAAAGAAGATATGCCTCCATCTGTAAGCTGATATCTGAAATTCTGTGTTACAACTTTATTTGGTTAGAATGAAGTTCTGTTAGGATACAAATACCTTTGGTGGTGTAGTGGGTTACGTGCTACCACTGCTAACCACAAGGTCGGCAGTTCAAATCCACCAGGCGCTCCTTGAATACTCTGAGGGTCAGTTCTACCCTGGCCCCTAGGGTCGCCATGAGTTGGATCCGACTAGACAGCACTCTGCTGGCTTGGCTTGAGAAGATACAAACATTCCAAGAAGGATATTGCTTAGATTTCTGTTTTGTAAACTGTGTTCCATGGTGTACTCGTTCTGTGGGATGTTAGTAGATATTTTTATCCAGGAGAAAAAAATGTTCTATGGTCAAGTAAGGCTGGGAAATACTGGGTAAACAACTTGCTATAGCCAAGGTCCTGAAAGATAAGGTCCCCTCCTACCTCTCAGATCTCAGCTTGTACCCTTCCTCATTCACTCCAGTCCAAGTGCACTGCCATTGATCTTCCATACCCTAAACATGCAAAAACCTTAAACCTAAAATATCCCCTGAAGTCTTCTTTAAGCCAAATGATAGTTCAGCTTCACTAGTAAAGAATGCCTGCCTTAAGCATTGTGTGCTCTTTAGAGCTCTCTGTATGGAATCAGCAACTCAAAATACTAGGTAGGAACCTTATGGGTTAACACATTTATGTTAATAGAGGAGGAGCAACTTGGAAAAGGAGGATGAGAATGGTTGCTCAACTGGAAGAATGTAACCAGTGTAACTGAACTGTACATGTAGAAACTGTTAAGTTGGTATATGTTCTGCTGTGTATATTCTCAAATCAACAAAAAAGAAATAATTAAAATAAATTATTTATTAAAAAAAACAAAAAATTCCCTCCAGACTCAAATAACCTAAATTACAAATGAAATGGGGGACATTACAATAGACCCAACTGAAATAAAAAGGATTATAATAAAGCATTATGAAAAACTATACTCCAACAATCCTGAAAACCTAGAGGAAATGGAAGAATTGCTAGCAACCTAATGCCTACCCAAACTAACACAATGATGTTGAAAATATGAACGGGCCCATAGCAAGAAGAAAAGAATGAAAAGGTAGCAAAACAAAACAAAACAAAACCTCTCAACAAAAAACCCTGGCCCAGATGGCTTCACTGGAGAATTCTACCAAACTTTCAGAGAAGAGCTTCCACCAGTCCCACTCAAACTATTTCAGAACACAGAAAAGGAAGGGATACTTTCAAATTCATTCTATGAAATCAGCCTAACTCTGACACCAAAATCAGACAAAGACACCACAAAAAGTAAAATTACAGACCAATATCTCACATAAATATAGATGAAAAATGTTCGACAAAATTCTAACCAATAGAATTCAGCATCACCTTCAAAAAAACCACCACAACCACCAAGTGGGATTCATATCAGGTATGCAAAGATGGTTCAGCATCAGAAAATCAATCAACATAATCCAATACATAAATACCTTTTTTAAGCAACACAGCGACTGTACACATTGACCTCACCAGATGAAGTACACAGGAACAAAATTGACTACATCTTTGAAAAAAAGATGATGGAAAAGTTCCATATCAGCAGTCAGAACAAGATCAGGTACTGACTGTGGCACAGAGCATCAATTGCTCATATGCAAATTCAAACTGAAACTGAAGAAAATTAGAACAAGTCCACAAGAGCCAAAGTATAACCTTGAGTGTATCCTTCGTGAGTTTAAAGACCAACTCAAGAACAGATTTGATGTGTTGACCACTAATGACCAAAGATCTGGCCAAATTGTGGAATGACATCAAAGACATCATCCATGAAGACAGCAAGACATCATTAAAAAGACAGAAAAAAAGGAAAAGGCCAAACTGGATGTCAGAAGAGACTCTGAAACTTGCTCTTCAATGTCAAACAGCTAAAGCAAAAGGAATCGTGAAGTAAAAGACCTAAACAGAAGCTTTCAAAGGTGGCTAGAGAGGACAAAATAAAGTATTATAATGACATGTGCAAAGAGCTGGAAATGGAAAACCAGAAGGGAGGAACACATTCTGCATCTCTCAAGCTGAAAGAATTGAAGAAAAAATTCAAGCCTTGAGTTGCGATAGTGAAGGATTCTACAGTGAAAATAGTAAACGACTCAGAGAGCACCCGAAGAAGATGGAAGCAATACACAGAGTCATTATACCAGAAGGAACTGGTCAATGTTCAGCCATTTGAAGAGATAACATATGATCAGCAGCCAATGGTATTGAACGAAGAAGTTGAAGATGCATTGAAGGCATTGGCACAAAACAAGGATGTGGGAATTGATGGAATATCAATTGAGATATTTCAACAAACAGATGCAGCAATGGAAGTGCTCACTCATCTATGCCAAGAAATTTGTAGGACATAGCCCACTGACTGGAAGGTGATCCAGCTGAATGTGGATATTACTGAACAATATTGTTAATGTCACACACAAGTAAAACTTTGGTCAAGATCATTCAAAAGCGACCGCAACAGTATTTTGACAAGGAACTTCCAGAAATTCAAGCTGGATTCAGAAAAGGACATGGAAGCAGGGAAATCACTGCTAAAATCAGGCAGATCTTGGCTGAAAGCAGAGAAGACCAGAAGGTTGCTTACCTGTATTTCATTGACTATGCAAAGGCATTCGACTGTGTGGATCATAATAAATCATGACTAATGTGTAAAAGGGGAATTTCAGAACACTTAACCATGTTCTTAAGGAATCTGTATATGGATCAAGAGGCAGTTGTGCAAACAGAACAAGGGGACACCGTATGGCTTGAAGTGAGGAAAGGTGTATGTCAGGGCTGTATCCTTTCACCATACCCCTGTCGAGATCAGGTGACCGTTAGTGGATGGATTTACATCTGGGTGCTCAATTATGTTTCATTGGTCAGTGTGTCTGTCATTGTACCAGTACCAGGTTGTTTTGATTACCATAGCTACATAGTAGATTCTGAGGTCAGGTAGTGTGATTTCTCTTATTTTATTGTTCTTCTTTAATAACTCTTTACTTATCCAGGGCCTCTTCCCTTACCATATACAGTTAGTGATGAGTTTTTCCATCTCTTTAAAGAGTATTGTTGACATTTGGATCAGAACTGCATTGTATTTGTAAATTGCTTTGGGTCGGATTGTCATTTTTACAATGTTGAGTCTATTTATCTGTGAGCATGATGTATTCTCCCATTTATGTAGTTTCTTTTGCCTTATTACAGTAGTGTTTTGTGGTTTTGTTTGTACAGATCTTTTATATCCTGAGTTAGATTTACTTCTAAGCACTTTTTAAGGGAGCTATTTGAAGTGAGGATACGTATGTGTATGTGTATATACATATACTTATGTATGTATATGTGTGTGTATATAAAATAGAATATATAGTAAAGTGGAGTCTTGTAATAAACATAAGTTAAAATTGGCTAAACTGTGAACTGGCTAAACTACTAAACACAAAATGGCTGTGCTTGAGCTAAGTAAAGGTGATGGTGAAAAAAGTTCACAAAGTCATGGTGAAGCAGTAAAAGTGAGGAAATACAAAGTCATGGTGGAGAAGCAGAAGTGAGAGAAACAACTGCCAGACGGACACGGCAGCAGATGGTCACAGAGATGATAAAGAAGGTAACCAGTCGGAAAGAAGTCAACAACCTGAGGTACCAGAAGATAAAACTTAGGGACTGGACCACAGCAACCAGAACGAAGTGAACAGCTACATAAGAATCCGGCATTCTGGATTTGGGGTGCAAAGTCCCCTCCTGGGGTCTGTGCCCATTGGTCTGCTGCTGTAACGTGATCTGATCCTAAGATTTCGTCTGCCTATCTTCCAAGGCCTGGTTTAAGTGACTGACAGCTTTCCGTTGGTGCCTGAGCCTCCTACACTGTGCCTGCTGCATCCAACTCAGAGACCTCATTATCACAGAATCCTACTCCAGACTGTCCTGACGTCCAAAAGGCCTGGTTCAAGTGACCGTGACTGATTTCCATCGGTGCCTGAGCCTTCTGTGCTGTTCCTGCCACATCCACCTGTGAGATGCCTTATCCTCATCCTACTCCAAACTTTGCTGAAGTCTGCACAGTGAGAGCACAGCCAATCCTTAAATTCCTTAGAATGAAACCTGCTTTCAGGGAAGTGTGTGTGTTGACAGACTAACGTTATGGCTTAACCTCTGCAGTCCCTGTGGGACCTGGTAAGAGTCTGAGCAGATCTTAACTAATGTAAGTTAGAGTAATTAGCTAACATAAACGTAGATAAGAGTGCTTAAGTAATGGAAATAAGAGTGCTTTGCGGCCCTGGTGCTAGCACCCCCCACCTCCCCCACCCCCATCCTAGCCCCCACCCCCACCCCACCCCTGTTAACTGTGAGTGTGTGGTTTGATTCAATAAAAAACTTATGACTGGCCCTAAGCCTTGTAGTTACATGTTTTCCTCTGGCAGCCCCAGTGTTTCCCCAGGTGCTCACAACAATTATGCGCCCCCCTCCCAAAATGTGTGTGTCAGCTTGGCCGGACCAGATTCCCGGTGTTGTCCGTTGTCCTCCATGTTGCGACTGCAACTTAATGTTAAAGAGGATTAGGGTGGGATTGTGACACCCTTTCTAAGGTCACAGCACTGATCCAATGCAAAGGGAGTTTCCCTGGGGTGTGGCTTGCAGAGACTTGGGAACCTCATACTACTAAGAAAGCAGTGTTGGGAGCAATCTCCCTTTGAACTTGGGGTCTCTGTGCCTGAGAAGCTCCTGAACTAGGTGAAGATTAATAAGAAGGACCTTCTTCCAGAGAGAGAAAACCTTCTCATGGAGCTGATTCCCTGAATTTGGATGCTTAGCTTATTTTACTGTAAGGAAAAAAAGCTGTCTTTGTTGAAGTCATCCACTTGTGCTATTCACTGTTACAGCAGCACCAGATGACTACGACAACATTCAAGTGGCTAACAGACATACGAGGGAGTGCTCTCGATCATTAGCCGTTAGAGTAATGCAAGTCAAAACCACAACGAGACACAATCGCATCCTAACATTACTAGTATGAATTAAAAACAGACAATAACAAATGTTGGAGAGGTGGCATGGAGATGAGAACTTTTATGCACTGCTAGTGGCAATGCAAAATGTTACAACCAACTTGGAAAGTGATATAGCACTGAAAAATAATGAAAAAAAGATTTTTAAAATAAAGTAAATGATATGGCATTTCTTTAGAAAGCTAGAAATAGAATTACCACATGGTTCAGCAGGAATATGTCCTAGAGAAATAAGAGCCATCGCATGAATAGCCATAATGCACACCCGGGTTCACTGCAGCATTGCTCACAATAGCAAAAAAGATGGAAACCGACTAGATGCCCACCAACAGGTGAATGGATAAGCAAACTATGGTACATACACACAACGGAGTATTACACAGCAATGAAGAACAACGATGAATCTGGGCAGCATTTCACAATGTGGATGAATCTGGAGAGCATTACACTGAGTGAAATGAGTCAATCACAAAAGGGCAAATACGTACGAGATTGCTACTGTAACAACTCATCAAAAGGTTTGCACACACAAAGAAACAATATTTGATGGTTGGGGTGGGGTCAGAGATGAAAAAACTAAACAGACAATAGACAAGTGGTAGCTGGTGAAGGGTAAGACAGTGCACAGTACTAGGGAAGGCAGCACAGCACGTCCAAGGCGAGGTCATGGAAGCTCCACAGACTCACCCAGACTCCCTGAAGGACCAAATTACTTGGCTGAGGGCTGTGGGGGAAAATCTATGTCAACTGGCATAACACAGTTCATAGAGAATATACTCTATGTTCTGCGTTGGTAAGCAGCATCTGGGGTCTTAACAGCCTGAGAGCCGCCTTCTCAGATACGCCGTTGGCCTCACCACTTAGGGAGCAAGGAAGAACGAAGCAAACCAGACACAGGGGAAAGATGAGCCCAAAGGTGCAACGGACCACAACTACCATGGCCTCTGCCAGACTGAGTCCAGCACAACTCAATTGTTCCTAGCTGCCGCCACTGACTGCTCTGACAGGGGTCACAACACAGGAGCTCAGAGAGAGCTGCAGAAAAATAAAGAACAAAATTCTAACCCACAAAAAAAGAGAAGACTTACTGGTCTGACAGAGACTAGAAAAACTCCAGGAGTGTGGTCCCTGAATATTGTTTTAGCTCAGTAATGAAGTCACTCCTGAGGTTCACTCTTTGGACAAAGATTAGACAGGCTCATAAAACAAAATGAGACTGAAAAGGGAACACCAGCCCAGGGGCAAGGACTAGAACGTAGGAGGGGACAGGAAAGCTGGTCATGGGTAATCCAAGGTGGGGAAGAAAGAGTGCTGACATGTCATAGGGTTGTTAACTTATGCCATAAAACAATGTGTGTACTGTTTAACAAAAAGCTACTTCATTCTGTAAACCTTCATCTAAACTACAATAAAAACAACTTT
This sequence comes from Heterohyrax brucei, assembly GCA_028571685.1. Taxonomy (NCBI): domain Eukaryota; kingdom Metazoa; phylum Chordata; class Mammalia; order Hyracoidea; family Procaviidae; genus Heterohyrax; species Heterohyrax brucei. Next base: position 107,620,970 of record CM053142.1, read on the forward strand.
TTTTAAAATGCTCCCTCTAGCCTCAGCACCACTGTACTTTCTAGTTGCTCCGCCTTGGATGTTCTTTCCTGGACCTTCACATAGCTGCCTTCTCCTCATCATCTAGGTCTCAGTTCAAATGCCACATGCCCAGAGAGGTCTTTCCTGACCACCCATCTCAAGTAGATGCTCCTACCCCTATCACTCTTTAAAATAATGTTTAATATTTCCTGAATTTTCCATTTTGACTTGTGTATTGCCTGCTCTTCCAGTTAAAATGAAAAGCCATGCTATCCTATTCACTGTCATGGCTATGGTGCCTGGAATACCTAGCACACTGTGAACTCAATAAATATTTCAGCAATTAATGAATAAACCAAAGTTAATCAATTGATTTCATCAATACAGGACTCCTCAGCCTCTTCCATGTGCTAATTGGTGTTGAGCCTTCTCAAGGAGCAAGCAGAGTACACAGGGTCTTCCAAATCTATGTACTCTGTATAGTATCTAACAGGAAAGTCCAGAAACCCTGGTGGTGTAGTGGTTTAGTGCTACGGCTGCTAACCATAGGGCCAGCAGTTTGAATCCACAGTTCTACTCTATCTTTTACGGTTGCTATGAGTCAGAATCAACTTGGCTGCAACGGGTTTGGTTTAACGGGCTCATACTTTTGGAGCATTGCTTGAGGTTTTTATGAATGACTTTATACACCATCAAATTTTAGATTCTGTCTGAAACTAGTCGATCAGCAAGTAGCAAGGTTCCATGGGGCTCTGGGCTATCAACAGAGTGAGGGTATATGGATAGTGGGATTGAGGATGACAAAGATTACAGAAGTAATAAGTGGGTGTCTTAGTCACATAGTACTGGTATAATAGAAATACCACAAGTGGATCATTTTAACAAAGACAAGTTTTTTCTCTCAGTTTAATTGGCTATAAGACCAGATTCTTGACAATTACCTCCAGGGCAAGGCTTCCTATCTCTGTCGGCTCTGGAGGACGATTCCTGTCATCAGTCTTCCTTTGGTCCAGGGGCATCTCAAGGTAGGAACCTCAAGTCCAAAGGACACACTCTACTCCCAGCACTGCTTTCTTGGTAGTATGAGGTTCCCATGTCTCTCTGCTCACTTCTCTGTTACATGTCCAAAGAAACTGGCTTAAGATATAATCCAGTCTTGTAGATCTTATCAATGTAGCTGCCACTAATCCATCTTGTTAAGTCCTAGTAATAAGATTTACAATACATAGGAAAATCTCATCAAATGACAATATGGTGACAATCAACAACACTGGGAATCATGATCCAGACTAACTGCTGCACCCATTTTGGAGAGACATAATTCAGTACACAGCAGTGGGGACCTTTGCCCAAGGTTGACTCTGAAGCTCAGATCTTCAGTTCTTTCTTAGGCTGTGTCTTTGAAATTCAAGTTTTGCTCAGTCCAGTTTGTACCTGCCATTAGAGGCATTTGTTTCTGCTACAGTTTTACTTCCAAAGACAAAATTCACCACCCTCAGTAAAATACACACACACACACACACACACACACACACACACACACACACACACACACACACAAATCATGTACTTTACACAGCTCAATAAATCCTCCAATTACCTCCTAGCAGGTAAATTAGAATGCAACTGGCAAGGATGGTATTTTGTGGATTACTGTGCCTCCAACCACACAGTTGTGCCTCATTTGAATGCCTCAGTAATTGTCACCTTCCAGTATCCACCAAGGGCCAAGTTGGAGTGGATTGCAAAATGCTGGGTAGATTGTCCGCTCTATCTCGGGGAAAAGTAGCTACCTGTCTTCTGATCTTCTTAACTGCTTTCATCTGGATAGCGAAACAGGGGAACGAGAAGGCCATGGGTAACGTGAAACAGAAGAAGCTGCTATCCAAGAGGATGAAAACAACGCCTCAGCTTCTGTCTGGATGAACTGTAAACCAGTTCAGTGCTTTAATTTGCTTGAAAGTAGTTTTGCTAAACTGTTCTAAATTGGCTTAATGGTTCAGAACGGAGAAACCGATCTTGACGGAAATAAGGCTCCAATTAAACCAGTACTAACTGCAGACGTATTATGATTGAGATGAAAATGCAGGTACCATAAAAAAATTTTTTTTTGGAAAGATAAAAGAAACTGTCAACAGTGACAGCCTTTGCAGAGAGAAACTTGGAGTGGGTGAGGGATGTGGAGAGGGAGTCTTCTACTTTCCACTGTATAGCTTTCCATTTGACTTGGGTTTTACCATATATGTGTATTACATGTATGCATTTATTTATTTATTTTAATGCTAATGCATCAAAAGGATACATTTCCTTAACTGGATCATCTCCCTTCATTTTGACACCGGGATCTGGGGTAGAAAGAAGAAGAAACCGGAAAAACAGGAGTACTAAAGTGGGCCAACTTGGGATTTTCCCAGGAGGAGGTGGGGGTGGGTTTGGCACTACCCGTTTTACTTGAGTATGTGGCAAGCCATGCCTTGTTACTAAAGAAAACTCGGTATTAAGTATATAAATACAACATAAGTAAATAAATCACACATTGCCCCACTCCCAAGTTGGCAGAAAAAAGGCAAGAAAGCTGATATTTTATTATTGAAATCTGCCATCCATTTGTGACCTTGTACTGCATGGCTCACATGTTGATATGATGTTGGGAGCTATGCCACCACTGCTTTAAATACAAGCAGGATTACCCACGGTGGACAGATTTTAGTGGAATTTCTAGACTAAGACTAGGAAGAAAGGCCTGGCAATCTACATCTGAAAAGTAGCTAGGAAAAGCCCTGGGGAGCACAACAGAATATTGTCCAATATGGTGCTGAGAGATGATTTCCCAAGGTTGGAGACACTCAGAATACACAATGGTCACAACAATAGACTCAAGCACACTAACAAGCATGGTGATGGCACAGGACCGGGAAACACTTTGCTCTTTTGTATGTGAGTCATAGATGACTTGACAGCAACTAACAAGAGCATTACAATCATCTCTCAGTATTGGTAGGGCACCGTTTCCAGGATTCCTCTGGATACTGACATCTGAAGATGCTCGAGCCACTTATACAAAACAGCACAGTATTTGTGTATAACATAAACACATTCACCCGTATACTTTAAATCATCTTCAGATTACTTATAATATCTAATACTATGTAAATGCTGTGTAAATAGTTTGCTCTGGAAGATAGCCTTTCTTACTGAGTTTATTAACTTCTTATGTTAATTTTTCTCCTTTTTTTATTATGCTTTAGGTGAAAGTTTACAACACACACATTGTTATGTGACAGCACACTCCTCTTTTCCACCCTGGATTTCCCCTGTCCACTCAACCATCTCCTGTCCCCCTCTGCCTGCTGATCTTACCTCCAAACAGGAGTTGTCCATTTAATCTCAGTACCCACTTGCGCTAAGAAGCACACTCTTTACCACTATCATTTTATGTCTTCTAGTCCAGTCTAATCTTTGTCTGAAGAGTTGCCTTCAGGAATGGCTTTAGTTTGGGGCTAACAGAGAATCTGGGATCCCTCCAGTCTCAATCAGACCATTAAATCTTGTCCTTTTACTAGAATTTGAGTTCTGCACCCCACTTTTCTCCCGCTGGGGCAGAGACTCTTCCCTGCTTTCCTGGTCAGAGCAGTCTGTGATTTTCTCGAGCTCTCCTGGGAACACTGATGTTGCATCTGCCAATGCTTATTTGCCCGTGATCTTGAAGTTCTTGAGGCTGCAGTGCTCTGCAGAGCTAGCTGGTTATCCCTTACCAGCCTTAGGCTCCTTCCTCCTGCTTTCCTCAGCCTCCTCACTTAGCCTTTGAGGGATTGCTTTGACAACTTAACTGCCTTTCAGGAGTCATTTTTCCACAGGAAACAAAGAGTAGACACAACATAAGCAGCAAACTGAGGAGCTAGGGGGTGAACAACACTCAACAGTAAGTGCTGGAGAGAGACTGAGGATCTGGAAACGGTGTGTGGCTACGGCAGGGTATGCCCACCCCTCACGTCATTTGTGTGGATTCAGCATAGTGCCAAATTCAAGTTTTGCTTTGAGGGACTTGTATTTTCTCCCCCAAATATCTTTGATCCATGGTTGGTTGAATCCATAGACACATAGAACCAACAAGTAAGTATAAAGGGCCCACTATATTGAAATATACAGTTGTCCAAATCAAAAAGGATTAAATTTTATGCCCTTCAAAACCTGGGTACTAAACTGAAAGGCCTTGCTTGGTTCATATCTTTCTGAAACTGGAAAAATTCTGTCTCTCAGACTTTGTCCCCTGTGACCTGTTAAATGAATAATTTCTGTTATAAGGATCAGCACAAAGCCAGTTGCTGTGAAGTGGAGGTTGAAGATGTGTCAGGCGTCTAACTTTTCCAGGCTCCTGCGCCACTCCGTCATCTGTAACAGCAACTGTGCTCTCTTGCCTCAGAACTCTCCCTCCTGTCTTTGGGTTCCCTAATTTCTTGCAGTGTCTCACAGAACTCATAAACCATATAAAGGAAATGGTTCATGAGGTTTTGGAGGTTTGTGGAGGTTTGTGGATCAGGGCTAGACTTCTTCCTGGTCCTCAGCCTGCCCAAAGGCACTCCGTGGACTGGGAAGCCCACTGCTGCTGTGTCCTACGAGTTTCTGCTGCCACTCTCTGCTTCTGTGGTGGTGGCTAGCTCTCCCCTTTGCCTCAATTTTGGCTCTCTTTTAAGGCAAAACTGACCAATCCCCTTGATAGGCCACAATAACCCTATCACACGATCACCTGGGGGCGGTGTTACAAGACCGTAGCTATAAAGACCATGCACAAAAGTAATTGACTACACCTGTCCTCTTGGCCTGCCTGGTGAGAAAGGGCATGACCACTGGGCTTATACTGCCAGGAATAGACGATCTGTGTTGGTTCTTTTCTGAATAGGTGAGGCACTTTGCTAGGAAATAAAGACATAAAACATTTGTTCTTACCATCCAGAGGTAATAAACAAGTGTTGAGTATGAAACTTTTCCAAATCAAATTTGACTTGACAAAGAAGGAGTAGGGAGCATAAAAACCAAACCAAACCAAAAAAAAAAATGAAGCAGCCATTAAAAAAAAAAAAGCTGGGGACAAGTCAACTTGTGACTCCAAATTGTGGTAACTTCATGTGTGTAGAACAGAACTGTGTTCCATAGGGTTTTCAATGGGTAACTTTTCCAAAGTAGATTACCAGGCCTTTCTTCTAGTGTGTCTCTGGGTACACATGAGCCACCAACTTTTCAGTTAGCAGCTCAGTGCATTAACCATTTGTACCCCGGAGATTCTAAAGTGGCCAGAATATCCTCAATATCTTTATAGATGTGCGATCCTTCAAAGCACGCGAACTTGTGGGGGCTTGTCATTGGTTCCTTGTAGCCTCTTCCTTTTCATTCGTCCTTCCTTTCTTCTTTCAACAAATGTTTGTGGAGAACCTACTAAGCAATAGGCATTGATACAATAGATGACACAAAGGTCTATAAGACATAGTTTCTATGCTTGAAGAGCTCATTAATACAACATGATAACTGTTCAAATAGAAAATCAGTAAAATGCTAGGAGAGATTAAGATCATGGAAGAAAAATAGGGACAACGCCAGGAGCCCCAGCATAAACAGAACACAAAACATAAACAACAATGCACAAACGGCAGAAGAAAATAGATATCTGAGACCTCCTAAAATTCAAACACTTATGCTCATCCAAAGACTTACTCACCAAAAAGAGTAAAAAGACAATTTACAAACTGGGAAAAAATTGGGAGCTGTTGTACATTCAATCAGAGTCTAAAGTTTAAAATCTACAAGATAGAGCAAAAATTCAACAGTGAAAAGACAATTAAAAAGGCAACTAAAACATGGGCCAAGGATATAACAGGCACTTCACCAAAGAAGATGTTCAGGAAGCTAACAGATATAAGACAAAATGCTCACAATCATTAGCTATTACAGAAATCCAAATCAAAACTACAATAAGATACCATGTCACCCCAACAAACCCAAAAACTCACTGCCGTCAAGTCGATTCTAACTCAGAGTGACCCTATAGGACAGAGTAGAATTGTCCCATATGATTTCCAAGGAGTGTACGGTAGATTTGAACTTCCGACCTTTTGGTTAGTAGCCGTAACTCTTAATCACTATGTCACCCTAACAAGGTGAGCATTAATACCAAAACACAAAATAATAAATGTTGGAGAGGTTGTGGAGAGACTGGAACATGTACGTATTGCTGGTGGGAACGTAAATTGCTGCAACCACTTCAGAAATCAAATTGGTGCTTCTTTAAAAAACCGGAAACAGAAGTACCATACAATTCAGCAGTCCCGTTCCTCAGAATGTATTCTAGAGAATGTATTCTGATATGAGTAGATATATGCACATCCATGTTCACTGCAGCACTGTTGACAGTAGCAAAACGATGGCAACAACCTGGGTGCCTATCAGTAAATAAATGGATAAATAAATTATGGTGTATTCACAAAGTGGAATACTGTGCAATGATAAAAAACAATGAGGAATCCTCAAACCGTCTTACAGCATGGACAAATCTGGGAGGCATTGTGCTAACTAAAATTGGTCAGTTGCAAAAGGACAAATATCATATGAGAACACTATAAGAACTCAAGAAAAGTTGTCGACATAGAAGAAAACATTCCTTGATGGTTATGAGGATGGGGAGGGAGGGAGGGAGGGAGGCAAAGGGAAACTCATTAACCAGACAGTAAACAAGAATTACATTAGGTGAAGGGAAAGACAACAAAAAATACAGGTGAAGTCAGCACTACTGGACTAAACCAACATCTGAGAAGTTTCCTGAATACAACCAAACATTTCAAGGGACAGAATAGCAGGGATGCAGGTCTGAGGACCATGGTTTGGGAAGACATTTAGGTCAAGTGGCATAACTAAATTTATTAAGAAAGTATTCTGCATCCCACACTTTGGTGAGTGGCATCTGGGGTCTTAAAAGCTTGAGACCTGGAACAACCCACCTGGAGCAAAAGAGAATGAAGAACAGCAAAGACACAGGTAAAATAGAGCCCAAAAGACAAAATGGCCACATAAACCAGAGACTCCATAAGCCTGAGACCAGATGAACTAGAAGGCGCCTGGCTACCACCAGTGATTGTCCTCACAGGGAACACAACAGAGAGTCTCTGACCATGTAAGAGAACAGTTTTTTTTTGGTTTTTTTGTTTTTTAATATTTTAAAAATATTTTAATGTGCTTGGTTTGGCTTTAAGTGAAAGTTTACAATCCAAATCAATTTGTCATACACAAACTTGCATACACGCTGCTATGTAAGTGTAGCTGCTCCCCCTACCCTGTGACAGCACACTCCTCCTTTCCACCCTGTACTTCCTGTGGCCATTGAACCAGCATTCTGCCCTCTCATCTTACCTCTGCACAGGAGCTCATGTTAGCCTCACGTATCTACTTAAGCCCAAAAGCACACTCTTCTCCAGTATCATTTTATGTCTTACAGTCCAGTCCAATCTTTGTCTGAAGACTTATCTTCAGGAATGTTTTCGGTTCTGGTCTAACAGAGAGTCCAGGGGCCATGTCTTCCAGGTACCTTCCAGTATGTCAGACCATCATGTCTGGTCTTTTTAATAGAGTTCAAGTTCTGCACACCTGTTTTCCTACTGGTGTGTCAAGGCCTCTCTGTTGTATTACCTGTGAGAGCAGTCACTGGTGGCGGCAGGGCACTATTTAATTCTTCTGGTCACATGCTGATACAGTCTCTGGATTATATGACACATTCTGTCTCTCAGGTTCATATCTTCTTTATATCTTTGATGTTTTTCATCTTCTCTGTTCAATGTGTGTTGGGACCAATTGGTGCTACTTAAGTAGCCGCTTGCTAGCTTTCAAGACCCCTGACACTGTTCACCAAAGTAAGATGCAGGACATTTTCTTAAAAAACTTTGTTATGCCAGTTGACCTAGTTGTTCCCTGAAGCCATGATCCCCAGATCGCTGCCCCTGCTATTCTGTCCTCTGAAGAGTTAGGCTTTATACAGGAAATCACTTACCAAGGCCAACTCTTCAAACAAAAATTAAACAGGACTATAAAATATAAAATAAACTCATGAAGAAGTGTCTGTCTTAATTCAAGCATATACACAAGACAAGGGCAGCTCCTGTCTGAAGGTGGGCTGAAAGGCAGGAAGGGATAGGAGCTGGCTGAAAGGACACGGGAAATGTGGGGTGGAAAGGGTAAGTCTGCTGCCACATTTTAGGGATTACAACAAGTGTCACATAACAACATATGTATAAATCTTTGTATGAGATGTTAACTGGAGCTGTAAACTTTCACCTAAAGCACAGTAAAAAAAAAAATGCTTGGAGAGCTGTTAACTCTGAGTGAACAGACCAGGAAGACTCTGCAGTCCTGCCAATGTTTGAACCAAGGAAAGAGGTATGGTGACCAGAATAATCACTGCGACCACATGATGAAGGGTGATGAGCCCGGTGGGGCTACTCCAATCACACGGTCATTTAGAAGCAGAGCATTTTGTTTCTAGCTATTGGGTGAAGAATACACCAGAAATTTGAGGTATGAGAAGTATTCAAGGTACTGCTGGTGGTTTGAAGGAAGAAGCCATGTGAGAAGGAATGTGGGCAGCCATTTAGGAGCTAAAAGAGACCTCCAGATGATAGCCAGCAAGAGGATGTGGACCTCAGTCCTGAAACCACAAGGATATGAAATATACTGACAAGCCGAATGAGGTTAGGAAGCAGTGTCTGCCCCAGAGACTCCAGTTACCAGCCCATTATGGTTGACGCTTCAGTTTTAGCCTTGTGAGACTCTAGGCAGAAAATCCAGACTTCTGACCCACCGAACCGTGAGATGATAAATGGAGATTGTCTTAGTCATTCAGTTTGTGGTAACTGATTACACAGCAACGCAAGACTGATACAGAAGGGTGTTCTATGCAGAAGGAAAATTGGGAGCATGATGATGTTAGGGTCCTCAGAGACTCAGGCAACAGCAAGTATCTTGACGACTTGGTATGCATGAATGCACGGAGTGGCAGGGAAAATATCTGGAAAACTGAGTTTCAGCTAGATTGGGAAAGTCAGTTTCATGCACTTCAAGGAGATTGGCTTTATTCTTGAGCACCACATTACACCTCCATCTTCTTCTAGCCCCTAATCCTTTCCTGCCCCAAATGGAAATGCTTCTCTTAGTTGACCAGTTTCTGGGATGTCCATATAGTTTTCAATGCATCTTTTTTTTCCTCTCTCCTTTTCCTTTAGCTTAGTATCCACCTGTATGTTTCTTGCTGTTCATCTTAGCATCATCCAGCTGAGGTAGTAGGGTGTCCGGGAGTCCTGCCTGATGACGGGGTGGGAAGATGCCTCGACCGTGTATTTTTGCCCAAGTCCACCAGGTCCTTAAGAAAGGACTAGCTGAGGATGAGGTAAAGTGGAATCAACTTTTTCGAATGGTATATTGGTCCAGAGCTCAGGGATCTTGTTCAGGCAGTAAGGGCAGATGTATGGGTAGCAAAGCACAGAGCATGGACCCAAGGATCTACTGTTCAGAGAAGTGTTATCTGTTTGGGAGACAAAAGAGGTGAGGAGTATCATCAGTCAGTGTCCCAGCAAAACATACAGCTCACCTCACAGGGTTGAAATGAAGAGACTTCAAAGAAATGATAACTGACAGAGGTGTCGGCAAGGTGAAGAGAATGAAAGGGAGTGTAAGGACAGAAGAAAGTCCTTACCACCTTGACCTCAACAGTCCAAGGGATATAAAGAAGAGACAATGCAACCAGAGCCCAGAAAGAGCTGGAGCTGTGGTAAACGGGCCCCTTGGCAGGAACTGCAGTCACTGAGATATTGAACTACTGCTGGAGACTCAACCCCAAAGACAGGAGCAGAAATACTCAGTCTCTCTCCTCAGCCCTCTGATCTTCGGTGAGTACCTCCCTTAACTGGATCCACTGAATCACTGGCAAGGAAGCTCAGGGAGATGCAGTCAGTCTCCTGCAGCAGAGAACAGGGAGGAGAAAGACAGAACGGATTTGGGGCAGGGGGTGAGGTGCGGGAGTGAGGAACCACCACGTAAGGGAACCAAAAGGCCCATTGATCTTGCCTTGATGTTGACCTTGCTGTGACTTGAGCCATCCTTGGGCTCAACCAGGACAAGTCTTGACCTTAGGGTGCTTGCCAGTGGACTGAAGAGGGATTCCCTGAAAGGGAAGATGCTCTTGCAACAGCAAAGCTGTCTTCTATGAGTAGCTTCTGTAGAGGACCTTCTGTGAGTGTGATCGCCTCCCATGACAGGAGAGAGTTTGAGGGGTGGGGGATGCAGAGGTATCATATGTCATTGTGGGAGCTTCTAGCCAGGGACATTAGGGACTTCCCAGAGATGGCAGCCTGAACTATTTAGGGTCCATATACACAGAGTGGTGGGAAACCATGCCTCGAGTTGTGGGCTGGACTGGCCATTTCTGCAAGGGTTGTAGACTGTGTTTGGGAGGGAGAGGGGTGGCAAAGGGATCTTACAAGGGAAGGATGTGGTTAAGGCCTGTTTTAAGAGGACAGTGTGTTATCTTCTGGGTCAAGAAAATTATAGAGGATTGATAAATTTACTAGAACAGCAAGAATCACACTGACTTTTTTTTTTCTTTCCAGCTTTAAATAAGGGCATTCTTTTCCTAAAATGTCCTCTTTAGGCTTAGAACAATCTTAGGAAAGTTTCTGACCAATCAGAGACTTCAAAATTAATTCCATTAAAGAGATATCATCAGTGCTATTAAGACAGGTAGAGCCATTCTAGGACCCCACATCCTCTACATGGACCTCCACGCTCTGTACTCCCCCACCAGACTTCTCCATCCAGTTGGTACCACCCCTAGCTGCCTCTCAACTTGTTGGCTCACAAGGGTTGAGTTTACTCGCTCACTTCTGGCCTAACCCCACAGCTGGCCTCAGCCCCTGGGCTCACTGAGGAGAAGCTTTCTGAGCCATGTGGGATTTTAAGAACAGGTCAGTAATTGCAAGCAAAGATAAGGCAAGCTGAAGGCCTAGAGGAAGGGGAGCAGGTGAGGCACAAAAAGAGGATACAGTCTTTGGCTAATTATCCTTTTGGATAATTCTGTGTGGCTAGGCCCACAGGCTCTGGGTCTGGACACTGAGCCCACTCTCACCTCAAGCAGCTGGTCAGGGCAGTTCTTTCCAAGAATGCAGTTTGTTTACCCTATGGCCCCAATTCTCTCTTCAACCCAGAGAAAGTCCCCACCCACAGCGAGGTTTGGTCTCAGACTTGCACAATCAGACCCTCACGCCTGGGTCTCTAGACATAGGAAGGCCAGGCCAAAATGGGGGTGGTAGGTCCTGGTCAGCCTGGCCAGTGGGGTCAGTGGAAGCAAAATCCAAGACCACGTTGCTCTGCGGTCTCTGCAGCCTGCCTGAGACCACAGGCTAGACGCACCAAGAAGCATCCCACAACCCTGCCATCCTGTTCCCTTATGGTTCCCCAGGGACTCCCAGAGACTATGTGATTGGCTTGAGGCATCAGCCAGACCTCTGCACCCATTAGGTGCAGGTGGAATAGTGGGTGGGAACTGGAGGGTTGGGGGGCTAGGTAGTCATTATCAGATCCTGTCTGATTTGAGGCTCTGAGACAAACTATTGTTGTTGGGTTCTCCCAGGTTGATTTTCAGATCATAGCAATCTGACATGACAGAGCAGGATGTCCCAATAGCATTTCCTAGGTTGTGACTTTTACAGAAACAGATCACCAGGTCTTTTTCCTGTGGAGCTGCTGGGTGGGTTTCAACTGCCAACCTTTCTGTTAGCAACTGAGCACTCAAATGTTGACCACCAGGGCTCCTTGCAAGACAAACTAAGGACCAGAAATGATTTAAAGTTGATTAGTCTCACTGTAAGCGGGAGAACTGAAAACCTGTGGCCTCCACCCAAAGCTAGGGTTCTCTGCCAACCATCATCCCTTCATCCTCACTGTAACTCCGAACCCTAGGCCCCAAGACTCATCTTGGAGCAGAAGCGAGGGGCATCAGGTGCAGAATTGCTCTTCTATCAGCAAGTCAGCCCTAAATTTCCTAAATGCACTTCCTTAAGTTCAATCCCCCGCACTCCTAGCCAGGCACAATCACACCTCTCACCTGCCACTGTGGTAATCAGTAATCGAGCCAATTACTCTAACTGCCGTGTTGGGGAGGAAGGGACCCACCCACACTCTGCTACTGAGACACTTTCTTTCTGAGCTGTTTTCCTGCTTGGAGTGGGACTGACACCGAGGTGCTCTGTGGGAACTCACTGCACTCACTGCTCTCCAAAACTCCCTGTCCACTCACACCACTAGAGATAGGACGTAAGGCAACTCAAAGGGGACAGTGAGCTCTTCCCAACTCCCAAGATGCTACAGACAAACCTCATGTGTTCCCAGCAGAACCAGTGAGGATACAGAAGTGACATCTGTGCAGAGGCCACAGAAAGTTCTAATGTGTACCCTGAGCCACCTGGAGAAAACCTGGGACCCACATTAGTAAAAACCAACCCCAAAAACCTGTCGCCATTGAGTTGATCCAACTCATGGCAACCCCATAGCGTCAGAGCCAAACTGTGCTCTACAGGGTTTTTAATGACTGATTCTTTGGAAGTAGATCACCAGCCCTTTCTTCTGAGGCAACTCTGGGTAAACTAACCCTCCAGCCTTTCAGTTACCAGCTGAGCATTTCATTTTTTGGACACCCTGGGCTCCTTAGCATAGACTATCCTTCCTAAGAACTCTCCTGTTACTGGGAAAACCTGACCTCTTATTTCCCACTAAGGGGAAGGCTTTCATGCAGGAAGAGGCATTCCCTGCTCCCAGAGTGAAATCCCCAATGAACTGGTATTCAGAGTCTTCCAGGGCAGAGAAGGTCGGACGGCCATGAGGGCCATGATGGGACTCACTGAGTTGTCTTCTTCACATCCCTCAAATCACTCCCACCCTAGACCCTGTCACCCCTGACTCTCCAGGTCCCTGGACCTCACCTGTCTCCAGAGATGGCCCTAGGAAAACCCCTTCATGCTGGGCCAGAAGGTAGCATGGCACTGTGAAAAGGTTACACGCTCTCACAAGCTCTCTCAGGAGCCTCTGTTGATGCTCGCCTCTCACATCCCTGCAGACTCCTGGTGGGCTCTACCACCTCAGGCCCTTACCTCCTACGTCTCAGAGCTTCAGCCCCAGCTTGTCCCAGACCACCAGGACTTATACTGCTTCCAGAGTTTCTAAACCCTAAGCCAGCAGGGTGGGAATTTCAGAAGTGACACCACCTCTCTACTCAAGCCCAGCTGACTCTTGTGAGGTACAGCCTCAGTCTGAATAAGGAAAGAGTTAGGGGATGCCAATCCCCAGAGTAATTCCAGTTTGTGGGCAGGAAACACAGGTCTCACAACTGAGTAAATACGAGTGCCTCTAAAATCTCGCCCACTTAACGCCATTTGGTCACCTAATTGGTGTTGCTACCTACACCTCTCCTTTCCCTCTTCCTATACTCAGATAAAGACATCTACTTGCTGACTTCAAAAACAAAGCAGAGACAAGCCTGCCAATGCATTCCTCAGGGCAAATGCCTTCCTAGCTGGTCTGAGCTGGAATTAGCACCAGAATCTGGGTTTCTGGGGGGCATGTGCATACGCATATGGCCCTGTGTCTGAGCAAGAATGGAAAGTAGTGGAGGGAACAGTAAGATAGAAGAAGCCACAGAGACACAGGGAAGAGTGGACAGAGGAAGACCCAAGCGGACCAACCAACCAAACACATTGCCATTGAGTTGATTCAGGCTCCTAGAAACCCTATAAGACAGAGTAGAAGTGCTCGATAGAGTTTCCATGGAGTGTTTGGGGTTTGAACTGCTGACCTTTTGGTTAGCACCTGTTAACACTTAACCATTATGCCACCAGGGTTTCCACTGCAAAAGCAAAGGGTTTGGCTCAGAGTGGTAGATACCAGTGGTACTCTCTGTGTTGATAACTAAACTGAGCCAGTCTACTAGTACATCCCCTCCTCCATGCTGACTAAAACAGTCACCCCAAGAAGAACACCCTTCTGCAGATTGTGTGAGCTGACAGTGGGAGACAGAGTACACAGGACAGGTCCAAGGTTAACAGATGCAGGGTGGCAGTGGCGGGGGAGATGGGGTGTAGAGAGACTGCATCTTAAATGGAAGATAAAGGTAGAATAAGGTAGCTGTTAGGGCCAGGACTCAGAGGATTGTGAGAAAATGATTCCTGTTCATTTTTTCTGAGTGGCTATATCATCCTCAGTGTCCTCAAGATATATACTGCTTAAAATCCAGGTATACTAAAAAGGCAAATCTACATAATGCTGCTTATAGAACGTGCCTGTTAAAGATAGGGCTTCTCAATTTGGATTTTTTTCAAGCTCACCTATATTGTGTTTCAGTCCCTTAGGGGTAGGAATGGTTTGCTCTTGTGACGGTTAAGGATGTGTGTCAGCTTGGTTAGGCAGCAATTCTCTGTGGTCTGATAGTTATGATGTAGTCTGTCAGCTATGTAATGATGTAATTATCTCCATAATGAGAACTGCTCTAATGTAATCACTTCCATGATAACATCTGCTATGAGCAGCCAATCAGTTGAAAAGGCATCCCTTGGGGATGCAGCCTGTGGCCAAGATACGTAGTCTTTGGCCAAGCTCTCCAGGTTTGACTCAATCTGGATCCTGCATCTGACCTCTGGTTCCTACTACTTGAATTAGCAGCTTGTCTGCTGATCTCAGGAGTTGTCACCCTCCACAGCCTGTGAGGCAGTGGCCTGTCTCTGACCTACTGATCTTGGATTTACCAGCTCCTAAAGCTACAGGAGTCGTGAGAAGCCTCCAATCTGACCTGGACTTGAGATTTTTCCAGTCTATAGAACTGCATGAGCATTTTCCTTAATAGAAATTGCTTCCTCCTTCCCTCCCTTTGTCTCTCTCTCTGTATTTACACACATACATTTAAATGCTTCACTGGTTTTGCTTCTGTAGAGAACCCAGCCTAAGACAGTGCTCCATCACTAACTTGAAGGGTCTCCTGGGTGATGTAAATGGTTAAGCACTCAATTACTAGCCAAAGCGTTTGTGGTTTGAATCCATCCAGAGATGCCTCCAAAGACAGACCTAGCCATCTGCTTCTGAAAAGTCACAACCTTGAAAATCCTATGGAGCACAGCTCTACTCTGTAACACATGGAGCCTCCATAAGTTGGAATCCACTTGACAGTGACAGGTTTGGTTTACATTCCATTTAAAAGAGACATGTCTAATCATAATAGTACGAAAGTATTGAATGTGAAGTGATTTTAAAAAAGGAAAGCAATACTAATAGCAGGCCAAATAGACTTCAAAGAAAAAAAAAAGCATTGTTAAGAAGGATCATTACTTAAAGGTGATATACTAATTACAAGAAGTTACCAAACCCACAATTAGTATGGAAGATTTCCATTCGTCATTTTCAGAAACAGAAAGTTTAAGGAGACAAAAATGAATATAGATATCAGTCATTTTAATAGCACTGTTAAGTCTTGATCTGATGGATGTATATAAAGTCTTACACCTCAAAACTGGAGAGTACATGTTCTTTTCAAGAACAAATGACAAAATATTTACAGAGGTAGACCACAAAGAAAGCTCCCTAAAAGAACAAAATATGTTTTTTTACAAGGACTGACAATTAAATTTGCAAACTCACCCTAGGAAAAGTGCTACATACCTCATTGCTGAATATTGCTATGGTCACCTTCAAAGTACTCTCCTTGGGAAGCCATGCACTGATGCCAACACCTAGGCTACCCTTCAAAGCAATTTTGGAACTCTTTTTCTAGAGTGGCCATCAGAGCTGTAGTCATATTACTCTTGATGTCCTGAATGTCATCAAAATGTCTCCCTTTCAGTACTTCCTTTATCTTCAGGTAAAGACAAAGTCATTGGGGGCCAGGCCAGCTGAGAAGGAAGGGTGTTCCAATACAGTTACTTGTTTACCAGCTAAAAACTCCCTCACAAACAACTATACAATTAAGTTTGTGAACTTGCAGCCTTGCCACCGTGCACAATGGCCATTCCAGAAAGAGTTCCAAAGTTTCTCTGAAGGGTAGACTAGGCATTGGCATTGGTGCACAGCTTCCAAGGGGAGTACTTCAAAGGTGACCATAGTGATACTGAGCATTGAGGTATGTAGCACTTAGAACAACTGAGTTCATGGACTTAATTGTCAGACCTTCTATATGTTATGTGACCATAATGAAGCAATTTCAAAAAGATAGATAACATTTTTATTTGGAAAACTTCAAGTGCTGTCCTACATGATTTATAGATCAACAAAAAAATGACTATGGTTACAAAACGTGACTACCAAACAATAATGAAAATAATACACATCAAAATTTGTGGAAGCACAAAAGCAGTCTTCACTGAAAAACTTAAAAATATAAGGTTGAAAAGACAGAACATTAATGAGCTACATATTCATTTCAAAAAGTCAGAAAGCTAACAAGAGAACAGTCGAAGAAAACAGAAATATATATATTTTAAAAAAAGGAGTATAATAGAAAACAAATAAACTGACAAACCCAAAAGCTGGTTTTGAAAAGGTTAATAAGTCTACAACCTTTTTACAAGATTCAGCTAGGAAGAAAAAAGAAACAGAAGAGACATAAATAGCATTTTTCGCAACTAGAGAGCTCTTAGAGATATGAAAAGGCCTAAGAGAACGTCGTGTCCTTAAACCCATTAAACCAAACCCACTGCCACTGAGTTGATTCCAATTCATAGCGACACTACAGAACAGAGTAGAACTGCCCCCATAAAGTTTCTAAGGAGTGACATGTCCTTAGAAGCAGTCCTCCCCCTTTCCAGCTTGCTCTCTGGGGTCCATGCCTGCTTTATCTTTGTATCTTCAAAGGCTGAAAGAGCCTGGTACATAAAGATATTCACTGGGTTTGTTTATAAAAGTGAATCCCTTTCCCAGCAAGCAGTTTGTGGTCCCAGTATTTCAGTAAACAGAAAGTGTAGGGACAGAGATTCTTAATCAAGTATTCCATGTCACAGTAAGTTATTTGTCACTAATGCTAAATAAAGCACCACAGTTTAAGAATGCTGTACTTTAGGAAGTAATGATCAGAGCAAAGTCAAAGTTATTCCTATAATAACGTTCTTCTCCCTAACTTGCATGAGATTTGCAGGAATGAGAAGTGGGAGTGGGCCTTGCTCATTGCCCCAAGCACACAAAGGGAACTGTGTTCCGCATGGGAGCTGTACCTTCTATAATTGTTGGAGTAGAAAGCAGGTCAAGGACCAACGGTTGGTAACAATGGTCATGCCCAAGTGTCTACATGATCAACAAACCTGGGCCACCAGATCTTCACATCAGTGCACAGAGTCAAAAGAGGTGATGTCTGTTCTCACAAAGTCAAGCACACTCAAGCAAGTCAGGGGCAAGATGAGGAACACGGCAATGGTTGACCATTTCTGGCTAAGAATGGAAAACAGCAAGGCACACAGATCTGGACACCGAAATCTTGAATTTCAAAGGTAGTAGAGAGGCCTCTGGTCATTGGTGGCTCAGTTATAGAATGTTCATCTTTTCCATGGGAGACCTGCGTTCAATTCCTGGTCAATGCAATTCATGCATAGCCACCACCTGTCTGTCAGTGGAGACTTACGTGTTGCCATGATAATGAACAGGTTTGGGGGAGCTTCCAGACTAAGATGGACTAGGAAGAAAAGCCTGCCAGTCTGCTTTTGAAAGCCAGTCCGTGAAATTCCTATGGATCACAATGGCAGTGTTTCGTTCTGCTGTGTCACGAGTCACAAGACTAACTCCACCGCAGTGGACAATGGAGAGGCTTCCTGGAGTCCCCCAGGTGGTGCCAAAGTTAAACTTGTCCATACTAATTGAAGGCTGGGTGGTCTAGTCTGGCCAGAGGCACCTCAGAAGAAAGAGGGAGCCATAAAATCGGCTACTGAAAACTCGTGGAACTCAGTTCTACTCTGAATTGACTCAACAGCAACTGGTACGGGAGAAAGACCTAATCGTTCCAAGAAATGCTTCCCTTTCCAGTCACTGAGGCCTGACCTACACCCCTCTTCAATTCCCCTTCCTTTGTGGTTCTAACCTCCGTCTTGGCTTTGCCCCATGAGAAGGGGTCATCCCTAAGTCTGATCAGTTATTGCTAACTCAGGGTGACTTTCACATATAAGATGCTTTCCTGATGGGATTTGATGGGATGAGTTGAATGGGGTGAGCTGAGGGCACCAGGGCATGAGGGCATAAGGACACAGGCTGCCTGAGGGGAGAAAACAGAGAAAAAATTGCCTAGTGCAGAGTTCTGCCCAGGGCAAGCCCTAATTGTGTGGTGAGTTAAAGTGAGATCCCACAAGCCAGAAAGGGAGGAATGTTCCAGATGCTCCAGCACAGCTGAAAGACATGAGGCGTCTCTGGGTCACAGGCCATCAGCCCGGCAGACCAGCAATCAGAGGGCAGAGGGAGATACCTCTGACTCTGCAAATAACAGCTTTCAGGTGAGCAGCTTCACGTGAGGGCTCCGTGGAACCGACGCAAGAACACGCACAGTATCACTCTATCAGTGCCACCCGCCCTGTCAGCAGCACCGGGAGCCTTTGAAGGCAGGGACAGGCAACCAGCAAACATAACAAGTATTTGTAAGGTACTTCACAATTTAGAGAGGGCTTTCAAACACCTTATCTCCTGTGAGCCTCACAGTATCCTCTGGAAAGTATGTATTTAAGACTGTTTTCATTTAGCAAAAGAGGAAACTGAGGCTCAGCAAAGATAGGACACCATGGACAGACCTGTGCCTTCTAACACCAAACTCAGTATGTTTTTTGCTCTTCTCAACTTATGGAGCCCCTTGGGTAGTGCAAACGTTTAACAAGTTTAGCTGCTAAGCTGAAGGCTGGAGGTTCAAGTCTGCCCAGAGGCATCTCAGAAGAAAGGCCTGGTGATCTGCTTCTGAAAAATCACCCACTGAAAACCCCATAGGGGCACAGTTCTACTCTGACATACATGGGGTGGCCATGAGTCAAAGTTGTCTCAAAGGCAACTGGTCACTGATCTCACAGTGTGGTCCACAGACAGCAGCGTCAGCCTGTCTCGAGAGCTTGTTATATGCACAGATACTCAAACCAGGCTGAGGGCATTAGACTCTGCAGCTTAACAAGATCCCCAGGTGATGCACATTTAATATGCACAGTAAACTTTGGAAAACTATTTTTACTATATTAGGCTTCTCCTAGGCACCGGATGATCTACCTGAGTTATACACTCTTGGGGTATTGCAGCGTTTTAGAACTGAGGCCTCTCAAAAACATGCAGCCCAATTCCATGACACTACAAATAAAGATGCTGACACATATTCAAAGCCAGGACCTAGCAAAACTCAGGCAAAAATGTGCATATCCTCTCCTTTGGCTCAAAAGAGTTTTTTAGTTTTGGGTTTTTTTTTATTACACTTGCTGTCTTCCATCCTACTTAATTTTTTTTCATATTTGGTGCTTTTCATTTGGTGACCTGCTTAAAAAGCAGACTTTCTTTCCCGATTACATGTATCTTCAGCTAAGGGTAAACTTCATCGCACTTTCTGAGCACCCTTTAGTTGGGAAAGAAAAGTTATAAGAACAGAAGCAATAATGGTCTTTCCTTTGTAAGCTTGTCCCATTTTGTCGAGCTGTATAGCCATGGTTCAGTCACATGGTAGGTAGCTGCAGAAAACCAGCCTAGTATGAAAGATTGGTTTTGGATAATCTGTGTACAATCATTGAGTTGGTTATAAATATATATTAAATGTAATAATATGTGGAGACATATACTTAATAATAATGTGTGGAGAGATATCTAACTATCTGCAAGGATGCAGGCCACTCTAAAACTGTTTCTGCCCAGCACAAGTGCAGGACTCTGGCAATTATTTTGTTAATTTGTCAACTGTAGATGGCCCAGCCAGGTAATTCAGGCCGTTGGTAGATTTTTGAACCTACAGATTCAGTTTGGCTGTCTTCATTGGTAAAGTTAACCTGATGCTTGCCAAACTCACTTCTTCATTCATTCTCTTTAAGGGGAAAGACATGCTCATGTGAGTGTGAACACACATGTGTGTTTGGATATTTGGCTACATTTACATGTAACTTAGATGTGAGTTTGGGTCATTCTGTGTTTGAAATCAGATAATACTGATTCCAATCCTCACCTCATAGTGGGAAAACTAGGCTTCCTCCCAATATCTCTAGGAATATTTGTGGTGGGAAAGGGTTTGTGCTTCAGTTTCTCCCAGTCATTTCCGGCTTAAAGTTCCTGGTTTTGTGGAGTTTTTGTTGCTGTTTTGTTTTTTTTCTCTCTCTCTCATGTCTTACCTCTTAACAGACTTTCTACTCTATGGCTCTTTGATCCAAAAACACGTAATTTAGCCCGATTTTTCTTGATTTCTCTGAAAAATCATTGACCAAGATAAGGGAATGCAGTGGACTTTCTCTGTAGATTTAGAAGTAACTGAGAGGGCAGTTTTTTCCTTGTGCAATAGAATAGATCACAATGCTGATTACTAGAATTTTGTCCTTAAAAGTCCTTTAGCTTTTCCTTGCCCCCACATCCCCACCAAGGGGAATTGTCTTCTACCATATTGTGGCTCTTTCCTCATCCAGTCTCCTTTTGAGCTAAATATCCCTCACCCACAAATTCCTGTTGATTATGTCTTTGTCTTAGCCCAAGTCCATCCCATGAGAGGGCTGCCTTCCACAACCCAAATGGCCCATCACGAATTTTGCTCAACAAAATGCTCATGGATTCTCCCACAGTCCATCACTGACAGTGGGCCCTTACCAGACATGTCAACATCTCTAGTTACAGGACAGATGGACAAGCATCCATATGCTGGTGTGTGCATGTGACCACAAGTACACGCATGGGTGACAGTCCATGTGTGTGCCAATGTATGGATGTGTATACAGGCACACACAAAGGAGCAGCCCTAGGAATCAGATCAGATATGATTGGGAAAGTGCATAAAGTGTGCCTAGACTCACCCACTAGGCCCAGGAGCCAAGGCTGGGAAATCACACATATCAGTTCCATGAAGGATTAAAGGAGGGGATTCCCCACATGCGAGTTGCCTCTGCTTGCATGAATGAATAAATAGGGAAACAATGCAGAGTCACACTGGAAAATAAAGGGATAAAAACACGTGGAACTGGAAAGACAGAAACAGAGTTAGTTGAGCAAGTTCCAAGGTTCTTTCAGTTCTCAGTGGTCGGGACTACAGTGACTTATCACAAATGCCTCTGGAGGATGAAAGAAACGAGATTTAGCCTCTCCTGTCCCAGGGATCTTTGAGGTTACAAGAGAGCGCACCTGTCTAAGTAGGGAAGGGCCCTCACCTTTGTGGAAGCAGAAGGAGGGCAAGGAAGTCCTCTCAGAGCCCAATCTGTTTCAGGAGTCTAGGACAATGTGAGATTTCTGAACAAAGGAATGTGAGTTCAGCTGCAGCCCCAGAACTGGAAGGGCCTGGGCCCTTGGGACAGGAGGGACATTTCAGCAGCCCCTTCTCCCGCACTGCCTGGATTC
Organism: Heterohyrax brucei; assembly: GCA_028571685.1. Lineage (NCBI taxonomy): Eukaryota > Metazoa > Chordata > Mammalia > Hyracoidea > Procaviidae > Heterohyrax > Heterohyrax brucei. The sequence continues at coordinate 107,642,564 of CM053142.1, forward strand.
CCCAGAGCTGAGAACCCCCTGGGGGACTGAGCCCCGAGTCAGCAAGACAAGATGTCTTACAGACACAGGGAGAGGCAGGGGAATGTGTGTTGCTGTTACCTCACCGTCTAGCCCAGCAGCTCAGCTGGGCCTGGTATAAAGAGGCTGTGAGGAGTTTGTGCTTAGAGACTCTGTCCCTTGTAGCACAGCAGCACGGGTATGCCTAGAGAGTCTTTCTTCCATGCACTCTACCCCAGCTGTAACAAACAAGATTCTCCAAGAAGGGTAAGTTCTTCTCAAAGGATCAGAAAATCCAATTTTGCACCCCAGCTCCATCACTTCCTGTGTGACCTTTGCCAAGGTACACAGTCACCTGAGCATCAATTTCCTTGCTGATGAAAGGGTAGTAATAATGGCTATCTTTTGGGGTTGTTGGGAAACGTCGATGAGACAAAGTGCATCACGCACCCAGCCCTGTCCATCTGTGGAACAGCGGGTGCTGGTTGTATTCTTCTTCCACATGTGCTCCAGTGACCAAGCACTGAGCACTTGGGGGCAGGGACTAGTCTTACTCAGCTTTGGACCCTCAGAACCTGGCACATTAGCCAGTAGTCCCTAGGATAGCCAGTAGACCTGTACTGAGATTTTGACAGTAAGTCACAGAAGGGCATGAGGATGGATGCATCTGGCAGAACTGAGTGCCTACTTTGACCCCAGGACCCACCTCCTCCAACTCAGTTCTCCATTGAGATATGTCAGAGCTTCTCCTCAGCATCTCTTTTCTCAGCACTGCAAGCCTGCATGCTGTTTTCCCATATGGGGCTCTTACCTGAGTATGTCTCACAACAGAGAAGGGACTGTGCATGACTTCTTCATACCAAACGCCTAGCAGATGATCTGTCCCTGGTTAGACACACAGTAAAAATTCTTTGAATTATTGGATGAATGAATGAATGAGTTCAGCTGCTAAGGTCAGTTTGGTTCTGGTGGGGCTGGAAGGGAGGTATGGACATAGACAGACATTCCCCAGGTTGGCCTGCCAGCTTTAGCCAAAAAAAAAAAAAAAACACCAGATGCCTGGTTAAATTTGAATTTCAGATTAACAGTGGGACTGTGAACGACTTTTTTTATGGGCATAACAAAAATAATAGGAAGTAGACAAGTAAAATACTTCAAATTATAATAAGTACTATCATGAAAACAAAATAGAGGACTGGAAGAGCAGTCAGAGGAGGAAGGCTAGTTTGCACCAGTGTAGAAAATCTGGCTGAGGAGATGATACCTGGGCAGATCTGGAGAATGAGAAGGGTGCTGGCTGTGAGTGGAGTTGGGAGGAGGTTTTCTAGGCCCTGAAACAAGAAAAGAACCTTGACTATCAGGAACTGAACGATCGTATGCTTGGCCAGTGGTGAGGGGCATAAGATGAAGCTAGGAAAATGGAAAAATCCATAATCAGGTCTTCATAGAGCTTGGACTATACACACAGGCACATTGAAATTTGGGAGGGAAGACTGGCATAATCTGAATAATATTCAAAGGAGAATGTTTTTTTTTTCCCCATGCAGAAAGTGTTTATTGATGCTTCCAAGCACTGAGGATACAAAACTGAATAAGATAGAGTCCTTAATGCTGAGTCTAGAGTTAAAGAGGAAGGGACTGAGAAAGAAAGAATCACAGAGCATGTGATAAGGGCCATAACAGACAAATTGACAAAGTGCTGTTAGATCCCCAAAGACAGAGATAATCTCCATCCGTGCACAGGTGAGCAAAGGCTTCCTAGTGGAGGTGACGTTTGGGCTGACTTGAGAGTTCACTGCAGACATGTATACAGCTGTTTTAAATCGTGTGGTCTCTTAGCTACTCAGTGTCCCAAATCCATATGATTAGCTCCAAGCCTGAAAGATGACCCAAAGCTCAGATCACCAGTCATTTATTTTCTTTAATTAGACTCCAACAGTTTCTTCATAATCTCCCTGCCTTGCCTCTTCCAGTCCATACACCACATAAGTAACCACACTAAGTAAAACATTCCGTTACGTTCTTTCCTTGCTTAAACCCTGCCGTGATTCCTTTTGTCCTCAGAATAAGGTTTAAATCTCTTAGCCTGGCATTCTTAATTCTTCATGGAGAATGAACTGGAGGAGCAGTGAGTCAGAAGAAGGCCAGCCAGCTACAGACCACTGGGGAAGGTGGAGGGCATCTCCAGGCAGTGTTAACCCCTTCATGTCTGTGTATGACACCACTTAAGGGTCCAGATAAGAGAAAAACTGGGCGACGGTGGAAAACAAGGACATTTGGGAGATAGAATTTGCTGAATCTGAGGGCAAATTAGATGTGAAAGTTGAGGTGGAATCAAAGACCATAGTTTTGCAACTAGGAAGATAGAAGTGATAAAGGCAAGACTAGGGTCTAACAGGGTAAAAACTGAGGCTTACAGTGGGAACTCAGAGTTCTCACCTGGACCTGAGAAGTTTGAAACTTCTAGGACACCTCATGTGACAATGTCAAGTGAGAACAGCTCATAAAGGAGGATGGACTGGAGTCGGACATGTGGGACTCACCATTACAGGATGGTACCTAAACCCATGGAAACAAGAGAAAGACCAGGAGGTAGCTCAGGACCAGGCCCTGAGAAGCACTGGCATTAGAGGTGCCTTAAAGAAGAAGTGGTTGACAAGACTAAGAAGGAGATGCTAGTGAGGTGGGAAGAAAGCCAGGCAAGCGCTATTTGGGAAAACCAAAGAGAGATAGCGTCTCGGTGGGAATCAACTGGGTTAAGGCTGCAAGAGAATGCGTGAGGCAGAGAAGCAGTCACTGGGTTTGTGAACTTAATTAAAAGAGCTGAGGTGAAAAGCTGGGACAGAAGCCAGACAAGAGAAGAGTGAAGAGTGTGTGGCTGGGGAGGAAGCAAAAGTAGCAAGTGTAGCCACTGTTGTGAGGAGTGTGGTATGAAAGGCAGCAGAATAATGGGGTGTGCCTAGAGGGACGTGGGGGTGTATTTGGTGCTGATGGAATGATCTGGAGGAATGCAGGAGTGTGAACACTAAAGGAGGGAGCAGTTGACCCCTCCCCCAGCAATGCCACCTGCCTTCCCCACTGGGGATGCAGGGACCTGGACCCAGACACAGGGGCTCTTCTGCTCCCCTCTGGCGAGAGTAGAGGATGCGGGCTGGATGGAGGGGAAATGCTGAGCCCTGGGGTAGAGAAAGCCAGAGGGGGAGGCCCCTGCCTTTGCTCTAGAAATAGAAAACTAACACTGGTAACTCAGTAACTCTTGCGGGGGGTGGGGTGGGGAGGGGTGTGCAAAGGCACGGGCCCAGTCTGTTCCGTTTGGGCAGCCAGGCAGATCGGATGTAGGGGGTGGGGAGGCCTGGCCTGTGGTCCCTTGGCCCCCAGCACCCCTCCTTGGCCTGCAGGGGCAGATGCTGGTCCTCTGAGTCTTGATCTGCCATCAGTGAACCGGTGGCTTCCTGTGGATGGAGTATCCTCAGAGCATATACACAGCACCCAGGCTAGCAATGACACTTCCCTCTGCCCCACAGCCACTGAGCGCTCCAGAGTCTAGTCGGTGCACCAGCCACAAATACAAAGAGACCCACAGAGTACAGCCCCGCTTGGACCCTGTCGGGCAGAAAAGGCTCGTGAGAGGGGCTTTAGAAAGGCCACTCTATCTCCCTCAATCCCACTTGCTACTCCCTCTGACCAGCTAGCTGGCCAAGTCTCAGCTCACTGCCTACTCTTCCAAGAAGCAGGCCCAGCAAGTGTCCCATTTCTCAGACCCAAAAAGATACACCTCAAATCTCACCTTTGCCCCAGCCAACCACACACACATACACACACACACACAAACACACACCCCTAGGTTATAAATTCCTCAGGAGGGATGTTGATTTTCCAGCAACACCTGAGAATGGATTGATTGAGCGGCTGGATTTGAGTGTGAACACTTCTGAACAAGGGTCTGGGCCATCTCCTGTTCTTTCTTCGGCACCACTATCCTCCCTCACCTTGGGGTGGTGTCTCCTGCTTCTGTCCCTCACTTCAATTCTAGCTCCCTAGGCTCACCTCGAAGATTGCAGGAAACAGAAGATACATCTCTTCAGCCAGACACAACACCCTGAGCTCAATGAGAGATGGCTGGTGCTGACAGGGCCCAGGGCCACCGCAGGAGTGGGAGCACCACCTCGAAGGAAAGCAGGGCTTTGTGTAGATGAAGGAGCCAGGCTCTGGAGAAGGGGGGTTGGGCCCCTACTCCTGAGGAGGAAAGGAAGGTGAGAATCACTGACCTGAGAAGTTTCTGTGAACTCTGGCCATAAGGGAAAAAGGAGGGAGAGAGAGCAGGAAGGAGCCCAGGCCAGGCGCAGGGGAGGAAGCGACCTCAAAAGTGGTTTCCTTACAGTAAACTTCACACTGGGCTGTGCAGTAGACGTGCCCTGGACCTGTACCAAGAGATGAGGAGGACTGGGAACTGCTTGTCAACCTTGGGCTGGAAGGGAAGGATGGGTCAGGAGGACCATGGGCATCCACGAGGTTTGCCTGTTGGATGAGGAACAAGAGCAAGGGGCCAGTCCTGGGTGACAGGAGACAGCTCCCCAGGAATGACAGAGAAGGCTGTGCCCTTACCCCCATGGTTCCAGCCACAGAGGAACATTCTGTTTATAAGTAAACCTGTGGATGTGAGTCAGAGAGAGTAGGGGTCGCAGGTGGCCCACAGAGGCACTGACTCTACCACATCCCCCTCCCCGCTCCCCTCAACACCTCCCTTCAGAGAGGATGGGAACAAGGAGGCTGGAGTTCCCAGTTGTAAAAACTGGGGAGGAACTATCAAGAACAAAGATCAAGGCTTCGGATTTTCCATGACACTTGTACAGGGGCGGCGGCACAGAGCGTATTTGGCGCTGTTCCCACTTCCATGCCCTCTGGGAAGCAGGAAGCTGCCATCTGGGCACCGTACAGTGCCACCTCAGAATCAGCACAGCGCCCTCTCCTGTGTTGGCCTCAGCAAGAGGCAGGCTCGCTTCCACACCAGGTTGTCTGAGCAGAGCTTTCTGAACTCAGGTTCTCTCTCTCAAGCTCTACTTAAGGTCAGAGAACTGGGAGGCAAGGAGCTCAGCCAGCAGCACCCCAAACCTGCAGCACTGTGCAGAGGTCAAGGGTCAGGAGGGGGGAGGGGATCGGGTCAGGAAACAGAGGACAGGAGAGAAGAAGTGTGGACTTTGGGTAGGTGGGGGCTGTAGGTGGTGAAAGAGGCACAGATCTGAATCAAGTAGCAGGAGGTAAAAGTGCAGCTGGGACTGGCTGCTCCCAGAGCAGGGCAGACATTCAAGGAGCCAGTCCCCTTGTGCTCCCCTCTTTTTTTCCCATCACCTTATTCCCACCGCTTCTATAAGACTCAGGACCTAGGACACAGAGGGGTACTGGAAAAAAGCAGTTTAACAAATGATAGCACATCTATTAACAGAATACTCTTCAGATATTTTTTTTAAAAGTGGTTGCAGTTAGCTGCTAACCTAAAGGTTGGAGGTTTGAAACCCCCCCCCAGGGGCTCCTCGGAAGAAAGGCCTGGCAACCGCTTCCTTAGAGATTACAGTTATAGAAGCCCTATGGAGACACTGTACCCTGTAACCCGTGAGTTCACTGTGCACAGGGCTGACTCGTGATAGCCAACACGACAGAAAATCCATACATACTGGCAGGGAAGATGATCAAGGCACAAAAACAAACAAATAAACCCATTGCTATACAGTGCAGAACTGCCCTGCAGAATTTCAAAGGACTGCCTGGTGGATTTGAACTGCCCAACTTTTGGTTAGAAGCAGTAGCATTTAACCACTATGCCACTAGAGTTTCCAATCAAGGTGCATACCCTCTGCTGTTGAGTTAATTTTGACTCACAGTAACCCTATAAGGCAGCGTAGAACTGGCCCCATAGGGTTTCCAAGGGGCATCTGGTAGATTCAAACTGCAGACCTCTTCGCTAGAAGATGTAGCACTTAACCTCTGCGATAGCAGGGCTTCCAAACCAAGGTACAGCGAGTGAGGAAAAAAAAAAAGTAGTTGAAAAATGGTGTGCAGATTCTGGTACCTTTTTTTTTTAAAAAAAAAAAAGTAATTAAATCTAACACATTTGGATGAAAACTCTGGTGGCTTAGTGGTTAAGTGCTACTAAGGCAGCTAACCAAAAGGTCAGCAGTTGAAATCCGCCAGGTGCGCCTTGGAAACTCTCTGGAGCAGTTCTTCTCTGTCCCATAGGGTCACTATAAGTCGGAACTGAATCTACCACAGTGAGTTTTGTTTCACTTATTTATTTTGTTCGTAACATATTTGGATACGCCTACCTAAAAAACTGTATATTTAAATACACTTTTAAAAAAGTAGAGAAGGATAAATGCTAAACTGTTCAAAAGTTAAGTCATTTGGGGTAATTTAGATTTGAATGATAGGAGACAGTTTTGTGTTATCTGAAATTTTCCCAAAAAGCATGTATTGTTTTTATAATTTAAAGGAAACAAAAACTGAGGGTGAAGGAGATGGTTGAGAACAATCCAGTTATGTAGATACAGCTGGCTGTACACATGAGCACATGCCAGGTGTGTGCATGCCACACACACACATACACATACATTTGGCCCACCAAGGAGAGCACACCTGGTAAACCTGGCAAACACTTGGGCACACATCTGGCTCAGGCTCATGCCCACCGTCCTGGGTTCCCTTGGCGTATGTCAGACAGGGCCTGAAGTTCTCAGTAGACACTGATCCCATTCCACATCAGCCTCCAGTTCCTGCTTCCCCAGCCTCCAGTTTATACCTCCTAGTTACCCACTGGACATGCTGGTGGTCTAGTAGTTAAGAGCTATGGCTGCTAACTAAAGGGCTGGCAGTTCAAATCAACAAGGCACTCCTTGGAACGCTGTGGGGCATTTCTATCCTATCCTATAAGGTCACTATGAGTCAGAATCAACTTGATGGCAGCAAGTTTTTTGGTTTTTGGGTCCCCAGCATAGGCATTCAGGGCAGCCAAAGAATCCAGGTGGGGTGCACCCAGCCTTTCAATGCGGGTAGGTAGGGACCAGAACAGGCCAGCCTCACAGCCTCCTACCCCAGGGGCTGGCCCTTCTGTGGGTATTGGAGCTTTTAGGCACATGTCTCCAATGCCTGGGCCGGCCCAGGACGTTCCATGAATTCCAGCTTGTCCGAGGAACCACTTTGGGAAATCAGCCAATCTGTACACAATCCTGGCCTGCCATTTACTTCTTGGGTGGCTTCAGACTAGTTATTTAACCTTTCTGAACCTCAGTCTCCTCATCTGTAAAATGGGAATAACAGGGTCGTTGTGAAACTCAAAGGTGATAGTATCAGGGAAGTCCTAAACACTTTGGAAGAAAAACAAGGAAATGATAGTTACAAAAGTCGAGATACTGGTTACCTCAGGGCAGAGGGATGAAGTCTCAGTCAGCAATGGTGCACAAGGACTTCCAGAGTGCTGGCAATATTCTATTTATTGGCCTGGGTATTGAAAACATGGGTGTTTGATCTGTAATTATTTATTAAACTGTACATATATGTTTACAACATACATGCTGTCTTTCACAATAAGAAAGTTTTCTTGAACATTTGGAAGTTTTCATGCTCAGTATACACGTAAGATCTGATTAGGAAGTACAAGTTCCCATTTTCACGCATTCTGAGGAGTCTTTTGGACTGTCACCAAAAACACCAAACCCACTGTCATCGAGTTGATTGTGACTCATAGTGACCCTACAGGACAGAACAGAACTGTCCCACAGAGTTTCCAAGGAGCGCCTTGTGGATTCAAACTGCCAATCTTATGGTTAACAGCCGTAGTACTTAGCCACTACACCACTAGGGTTTCCTTTAAGACTCTAGTTTTGCCTAACTTTCTAGGGGATCAAAAGGAGATGGAGAGAGCAGCAGGTTTGAGATCTGAGTTAGAATTTAGATCAGGGTTGTTTCCCTTGATGGGGGGGGTAGGGTAGGGGGTGGGATAGAGGCTGTCTAAGAGGGCAGAGGTGCCTGAGGGGTGTGTTATCACTTTGGGGAAGGCCTCCCTCTTTTCCACAGCACTTCCTCACCCCACTGACATCACCCCTTGGTCTGGAAGTCCATGTCCTCAGCCTTCCTAGCCTCCCTATCTCCAGCCTTTCCTGCTCCCCTGTTTCTGGATCCATAATGCTATGAATAACTCTCTGCCACCCACACTTCCTTAAGGATCCCAGAGCCAGGTCTGCGCAAGGTGTGAACTCCCAGCCCCCTCATACTCCACAACCACTTCAGGACTACAATGAAGGAAGCCCTCAGGAAAACCCCAGAAGCAGACCAACTGCTTGTGTGCTGGGGAGGTGGGGGCTCTCCCTACCTGGTGCACAGCCCTGAGACCCCATGCTGGGTCCTGGCACCCAGCGGCACCAAGCAGTCCTTAGGGCTGAGCCCACCCTGCCATCAGAGGCCACAGGAATTTCCATGTGGGCCTGGCAGTCACTGCATGGTGACTGCCAACTCCCCCGCTGGGCATCTGACTTCTTCCCTGTCTCTTTCTGGCTCAGCTTCTGTTGGACTCAGTGATTTAGTTTCTCTCCTGTCACTGCTTCTCTATGGATCTGTTCTGTGCAATCCTCTTCAGCTAATACTGGGCAGCAGAAACCTCCTATCTGCGTGTGGGGTAGCCCACAGCCCTCTGCCCCTGGCTGGTGGTCTGCCTCTGCTGGCCCACCTCAGGGGCTCCCCCTACCCAGGGTGCCTGAGGTGAAGATTTCCAAAAAGAGCCCTGAGGGTCTTAATGGCAGGGCTGGGCTGAAAGGGAAGAGAAAGCTGAGGTGTGGGAGGATGGGGCAGTGCAGAGGCTAAAGGGAAGTTTGGGAGCACTACTGGCTGTCGCCAGGGGAATGAAGAATAAATGAGTTGAGGGGAGAAAGAAGAGGAGGAAGCTGTCTGAGGTACTAGTTACCAGAGCTGGGAAAGAGGTAGAGTTCTGGAGAACACAGAGTTTTGGGAGGGGTAGGTTCTGACATTAGGAAGTGTTTTTCTTTGTCTAACTTCAAGCCTGCCTGCTGCAGAACTAGCTTCACTGCTTTACTCTCGCATCCTCAGAATTCAAGTACTGCATAAAGTGAAAGCATGCAGTAGAGGTTTTTGTGGGGACAGAGAATCTTCCTCTTCAGCCTCTAAAGCTACTAGGGGGACCTTTTCCCCACTCTGCCTACCACCTGACAGCTCCCCATACTTCAGACAGTGGCAGCTCCTAGTATTTAAACAACCTTCCTTTCACAAGCTTATTTATTATTCTTCTCCCACCTCCCCATCGCTTCCCCACCAGCTGCTTAAAATATTTTTCAAGTACAAAAATCCAACCACAGCTTGAAACCAACCCTAAAGTTAGTCCAGAACGTGGGAGCTGCCAGGGAAAATTGCTGGAGCTCAGGGGGGCCTGTGAGAGGCAGGGCCCCAGCCAGGATAGTCAAGCCTGCTCTGTAGAGGCCTTTGGGGGACAGCTGATGGTGGCGGGGATACAAGGGGGGCCCATCATCATGAATGTTAAGTGAGAATCTGCTTTGTGCCAGGCCTTGCTCCAGGGCTGTGAGGGACGTAAGTTGGCTTAAAGGAGAGACTAAGCTTATCTCCTGAGACATAGAGGCTTGATGAGGTGGCCAGGTGCAGACAGGGGCCCTCCAATGGCAATGACAGCATATGCTTTCACAGTGTTTAGGAGTCCCTGCGCAGTGCAAACGATTACACACTTAACCAAAAGGTTTCCCTGACCCAGGAACACCCTGGGAGAAAGTCTGCTTCCAGAAGGTCATGGCTATGAAAACGCCGTAAAGTGCAGTTCTACTCTGAAACACACAGGGTCACCATGATTTAAAATTAGCTTGATGAAGACCCCTTTGCACTCAAGAGGCCCCTCTCAGTCACCATGGCTTTTCACGTGGTAACTCGAGAGGCGCTTAGGCGACTGAGCGGTGACAATTGTTGTTTTTAGCCGGGACAATCTTAACAAATAGAAAGGAATTACGAAGTAAAATTAAAAAACCAAAATTCCTAAAAGAAGATCCATAGTAGCGTATCAAAAAGGTAACATTCTACTTCTAGTGTGGAAAGATAAAAGGACTGTCACTGTTTGACCACTTGGAATAACACAGGAATTACTACCGTAAAAAGGATTTTATGAGATGGTGTAGAAGTCAATGTCGGGAAACCTAATATTATAATAAACTGCATAAAATACATGGGTGGCGTTGATCGAGCAATTCAATATGCCTTGACATACTGTTTTCTGTGAAAACCTTTAAGTGTCTTTGTTCAGGAGGCTTTCTAGCAAGAATGGAGCTACAGAGTTTTGGCACACTTGGCCCACGCAGGGCAGATGTAGGCCTGAAGCCCAGGCCATGGGGCCATAGGAAGGAGAAGCTGAAGAGACAGAGCCTGAGAAGCTGAGCTGCCTCAGTCTCAAAGGGTGTGGCCATGACCTCAGGGGTTTGAAAGGGTGGAGCCAGGGCTTTCTGTGTTTGTAAGGGTGGAATTGCCACTCAGTTGGGCTTAGGGTGTGCCTAAAGCTGAGGGGGTGGAGTTGCTGTCCAAGTGAGCCTTTCTAGGCAGAGTTGTAGCACAGGGCCAGGGGTCTTCACTCAGAATCCAGAGACTGTGGCCAATATCTATAGTCTGCAGGGCAGGGCCACTAGGTAGAAATGTCCCAGAAAATAATAAGCGTATTTTCAAAGCTTTGAGGGCTAATGTCATGTGTTTTTAATTGTGATATGTGCCCTGACAAACGGAGGATGCACCTTGGGGATTGTTTCATAAAATACCATACAAAAAACAAACACAGATCATGATATTTCAAAGATTTTGTTTTGTAAGACATAGAAATATACAAAATGTTAAAGTATATTATTTGTATACATTTGTTTGAATATAAAATCGTTTTAAAGTAGCTGTAAGAAACTTTCCTAATATATGCAAAAATTTTCTCAAGTTGCTAGTTCGCCGAGAGAAAAAGTCTTTGAGTGCAAATTAACTCACTTAAAACCCTCCAACCCTGTAAGGCAGGTACTGTTATTATCCCCAACTTACAGATGAGAAAATGAGGGCACAGGTAAGTTAAGAAACTCTCATAACGATAACACCCCAGAGGAACGAGCTCCTTAGAAGCATCAATTATATGAAATGAAAACGGCATTATCTGCCTAAAAGCAAAGGTAAGAAGGCAGGCAGGGGCAGAAAATCAGGACAAAAGAGAAGGGGAAACCAGGCAGCAATGGGAAGAGTGTTGACGCATGGTGGGGAATAAAGCCAAAGTCATGAAACACTTTATGGTACAAACTAATTTGCTCTGTGAACTTTCTCCTACAGCACAATAAAAAATTTTTAAAAAGTAAGAAGACGAAAGAAACTCTCCTAATGGCTCTTAACAACATACAAATAGTGAGCTGTGGTCAGGATTTGGACTCGAGGAGTCTGGCTTCACAACCCCTCTTCTTCACTCTGCCTCTCTGCCACCACGGAAGGGGTAAGGCAACACCCCATGACAGAAGTCCCTGACAGAGAGTTGGAGTCCAGCAGTGCTTTGTGTGGGAGGTAATCTATGACCTGTACCCAGACGGATGGTGAGGGTTTTACACCAACATACAGGTGCAATGAGGGACGGTATACAGTAGAGAAAAGCAAAGCAGGGGCAGAAACCCAAGCCCACCACCCCAGAGCATGGGCCCGAGGAAGATAACTAGGCAGCTGAGCAGTGATCCATGGGTCCCTCTCTCCAGCACACTTAGCCTGCTTTCTGGTCTCCCTCAAGCACCTCCCTTCCTGCTCAGGTTCCCTCACTCTTACCTCTTGTGCCTGACCCCTTGCAGATTTGTTCACAAAGTAGGCAGAAACCACACACTTAAATGAATACAAATTACAAATGTTTGATAGTATCCAAATTTAGACAGAAACCACGAAGCTGTCTCCTTTGGGATGGATGGGCTCAGGAGGGCAGCCACGCAGCCAGGTAGCCCCAAGAGGCACGGTAGTGGGTCAGTGGACTTGACTCTTCTTTTCTCTGCCCTGCCTCTATCTGTCTAGGTGACCTTTTCCAGCTCACTTGGCATCCCTGGGTCTTAGCTCTCTCACTAGATCTGAAACTCAAAGGTAGTAGTATCTTTTTCTTGTGCTTCCTTCTAAGTCAAAAAGCCAGTAAACTCAGAGAGCTTAGAACTTTTCTGCATGCCTAAGGACTCTTCCTGGAATGATTGGCTGGATGCTCAGAAAGAATCCAAAGAAGGTGGTAATCCTGCAGGGAGGTGGGTCTAGCTAAGGTCTTGTATGCCGTCACACGCAAGATTCTGAGAACCTGCTGATAGATGATCATAATAACTTTTCTAGTTGCCATTGAGTCAACTGTGACTCATGGCCACCCATGGGTGTCAGAGTAGAACCATACTCCATAGGGCTTTCAGTGGTTGAATTTTTAAAGTAGATCACCCAGCCTTTCTTTTGTGGTGGCTGTGGGTGGACTTAAACCTGTAACTTTTCAGTTAGTAGCCAAGCTAGTTAACCATTTGTATCATCCTAATAATCAACATTTATTAAGTGCTTATTACACAATGGAAACCCTGGTGGCATAGTGGTTAAGTGCTGTGACTGCTAATCAAAATGCTTGCAGTTCAAATCCCCCAGGAGTTCCTTGGAAATTCTATGGGGCAGTTCTACTCTATAGGGTCACCAGGAGTGGGAATCAATTCAACAGTGAATGAAGAGGTTTTTTTTTCCTCTAGGGACTGATCTCTCCCAACAACTTGTTCAAAGTATGTAAGACATAGCATCGCCATCACTGCTTCTAAAGAACACTCCAGTTGTACTTCAGGACTGATCCGTTTGTTCTTTTGGTAGTCAGTGGTATGGTCACTACTCTTCTCAAACACCACAAAGCAAAGGCGTCAACCCTTCTTCCATCTTCCTTATTCATTGTCCAACTTTGGCATGCATATGATGCAACTGAAAATACCTTGGCTTGGATCAAGCGCACCTTAGTCTTCAAGGTGACATTCTTTGCTTTTCAACACTTTAAAGAGGTCCTTTGCAGTAGATTTGCCCAATACAATGTGTTGCTTTCCTGACTACTGCTTCTATCGACATTGTTTGCAGATCCAAGTACAATGAAATCTTTGACAACCTCAGTCTTTTCTCCATTTACCATGATGCACACCTTGCTCTGTTTGGATCCATGAGCAGATTCCTCACGAGCACAATTGTTTTGGAACTCCCATTCTCCTCAGTGTTATCTGTAATTTGTTATGATCCACGGAGTCAAATGCCTTTGTGTAGTCAATGAAACACAAGCAGACATCTCTCTGGTATTCTCTGCCTTCAGCCAAGGTCTATCCAACATCCGCAGTGATACTCCTGGTTCTAGTTCTCTTCTTAATTCAGCCTGAATTTTAGCAATTCTTCGTCAATATACTTCTACAGCTGCTTTTGAATGATTTTCAGCAAAGTTTTACTTGCACATGATATTAGTAATACTGTTTGATAATATCTATGTTCGGTTCAATCACCTTTCTAGGGAATATGCATAAATACAGATCTTTTCCAATTGGTTGGCCAGTTAGCTGTCCTCCAAATTTCTTGGACTAGACAAGTGAGCACACCCAGCACTGCATCTGTTTGTTGAAATATCTTAATCTATATTCTATCAATTCCTGGAGGCTTGTTTTTTGCCAATACCTTTGTGTAGCTTGAACTTCTTTCTTCAGAACCATTCATTCCTGATCACAGGCCACATCTTGAAATGGGTGAAGGCTGACCAATTCTTTTTTGTATAATGACTCTGTGTATCCCTTCCATCTTTTTTTGATGCTTCCTGTGTCATTTACTATTTTCCCCTATTGCCACTCAAGACTTGACTTTTTTGTTCAGTTCTTTCAGCTTGAAAAATGCCAATCATGTTCTTCCATTTTGGTTTCCTATCTCCAGCTCATTGCACATGTCATTACAATATTTTACTTTGTCTCCTCAAGCCACCTTTTGAAATTTTCTGTTCAATGTTTTACTTATTCATTTCTTCCTTTTGCTATAGCAGCTTGATATTCAAGAGCAAGTTTCAGAGTCTCTCCTGACATCCCTTTTGGTCTTGCCTTTCTTTTTAATGAACTCTTACTTTCTTCAGGTATGATGTTCTTGATGTTATTCCATAGCTCATCTGGTTTTTAGTCATTACTGTTCAAAGTGTCAAATCTATCCTTGAAATGGCCTTTAAATTCAGGTAGGATACACTCAAGGTGGTACTTTAGCTTTTGTGGACTTGCTCTCATTTTTTTCAGTTTCAATTTGAAGTTGCTTATAAGCAATTGGTCTGTTCCACAGTCAGCATCTGGCCTTGTTCTGACTGAAGATATTGAGCTTTTCCATCATCTCTTTCCACAGATGTAATCAGTTTGATTCCTATGTATTCTGTCTGGTAAGGTCCAATAGTACAAGTATAGTCACCATTTATGCTGGTAAAGAAAGATATTTGCAATGAAGAAGTCACTGGTCTTGCAAAATTCTATCATGGGATCTCCAGGATCACTTCTATCACCAAAGCAATATTTTCCAACTACTGATCCTTCTTTGTTTCCAACTTTCCAGTTCCAGTCACCAGTAATTATCAATGCATCCTGACCACATACTGGTAAAAATCTTCCATTTGTTCATCTTTCACTGCAGTGGTTGGTCCACAAAATTGAATAATAGTTATGTTAACTGTTCTTTCTTGTAGGCATATGGATATGATCCCACCACCAGCAATGTTGTACTTCAGGATAGATTTTGAAATGTTCTTTTTTGACAACGCAACGCCATTCATCTTCAAGTTGCCATTCCTGGCATAGTAAACCACATGACTGTCTGATTCAAAACAGCCAATAGCAGACCATTTCAGCTCACTGTTGTTGTTAGGTGCTGTCGAGTCAGTTCCGACTCATAGCGACCCTCTGAACAACAGAACGAAACACTGCCCGGTCTTGCGCCATGTCCACAATCGTTTTTATGCTTAAGCTTATTGTTGCAGCCACTGTGTCAATCCATCTCGTAGAGGGTCCTCCTGGTTTTTGCTGACCCTCCACTCTACCAAGCATGATGTCCTTCTCCAGGGACTGATCCTTCCTGACAACGTGTCCAAAGTATGTTAAGACGCTGTCTCGCCATCTCTCCTTCCAAGGAGTACTCTGGATGTACTTCTTCCAGAACAGATCTGTTTGTTCTTTTGGTGGCCCATGGTACATTCAACATTCTTCTCCAATATTCAGCTCACTACTGCCTAAGATATCTATGTTTGTGATCCATTTCATTGTTGATTTCCAATTTTCCTATATTCATACTTTGTACATTCCATATTCTGCTTATTAATGGATGTTTGCAGCTGTTTCTTCTCATTTTGAGTCATGCTATATCAGTAAATGAAGATCTTGAAAGCTTGACTCCACCCACATCATTAACATCGACTTTACTTTCAGGAGGCAGCTCTTCCCCAGTTGTCTTTTGAGTGCCTTCCACCAGGGGGCGTTCATCTTCTGGCACATCTTAGCTCTGCTGCTTTATAAGGTTTTCACTGTCTCTTACTGGAGGAGGGGTGGGGGGGCAGGAGGGGACAGGAGATAGTTAGGAAGATATGACATGTATAGAATGGACGGGAGGAGTGTGCTGTAACCTGGCAGGGAGAGCAGTGGGAAATTTGCGGGCATGCAAATTTATATTGGATTGTGCACCTGCACTCAATCACAATAAACAAAAAATAAAAAAAGGTTTTCACTGTCTAATTCTTTTCAAAAGTAGACTGAGAAGTCCTTCTTCCTAAGCTGTCTTAGTTTGGAAGCTCAGCTGAAAACTGTTCACCAAGGGTGACCCTAATGATATCTGAATACCAGTGGCATAACTTCCAGCATCACAGTATCACGCCAGCCCCCCGACAAACTGACAGACGCATGGGGGCCTTACCAGGTAGGTGGTACTGTTATGATCCCTTTTGACACATGAGCAAACTGAGGTACAGAGAGCATTAAGGACGGCCTTGGTCATCTAGCGCTGCTGTAAAAGATAGACCGTAAGTGCATGGTTTTCACAAACGGAAATTTATTTTCTCACAGTCTAGTAAGCTAGAAGTCCAATTCAGGGCATCAGCTCCAGGGGAAGGCTTTCTCTTTCTGTCAGCTCTGGAGGGAGGTCCTTGTCTTCAATCATCCCCTGGTTGAGGAGCTTCTCAGATTCAGAGGCTCCAGGTCTAAAGAATATGCAATGCTCCCAGCACTGCTTTCTTGGTGTGTGAGATCCCTTACTGTCTGCTTGCTTCCCTTTCATTTTTTTAAACATGTTTTACTGTGCTTTAAGTAAAAGTTTACAATCAAAACCAATTTGCCATATAAAACCCCCAAACACATCACTATGCTACTCTGCTGCTTCCCCTCCCCACCCCATGACAGCATACTCCTCCTTTCCACTCAGTTCTTCCGGTATCCATTTGACCAACTCCTGTCCCCTCCCACCTCCATCTCGCCTCTACACAGGAGCTGCTCAGGCAACCTCACATATATATTTAAGCTAAGATGCACATTCTTGGCCAGAATCACCCTGTGTCTCATAGTCCAGTCCACTGTTTGTCTGAAGAGTCACCTTCAGTACTGGTTTCAACTCTGGGCTAACAGAGTCCAAATGCTGTGTCCTCAGGGAACCCTCCAGTCTGACACATCATCAAGTGTGGTCTTTTGAAAGAGTTCTAGTTTTAGACACCCATTTTTCTCCCACTACATCAGGGACTTTATGCTATGTTCCCTGTCAGGGTAGTCACTGCTGGTAGCTGGGCACCATCTAGTTCTTCTGATCTCATGCCAGTCTCTGGATCATATAACACCTTCTGTCTGCTGGGCTCATCTTTTCCTCTTGTCACTGAATTCCTTCATTCTCCTCTGCTCCAGGTGGATTGGGACCAATTGGAGCTATTTAGATGGCAGCTTGCTAGCTTTTAAGACCCTAGATGGCACTCACCTAAGTGGTATGTGGAACATTTTCTTTTAAAAAAAAAAAAACCTTAGTTATGCTAATTAGCCTAGATGTCCCCTGAACTCATGGTCCCCAGACCCCTATCTCTGTTACTGTGTCCTTCAAAATGTTGGGTCGTATTTAGGAAAACCTTTAAGTTTTTGGTATAGTCCAGTTGTCCTAAACTCCCATCTACCATGTGCTGTCACACCTTTCACCGAACCCAATTTCTACCTACAATCTAATTTTTGAATATCTCTCTTCCTCCATCCTCACCCTTGTAACCATCAAAAATTATCTTCTTCTGCACTTCAACTTTTCTTATGTCCTTATAATAATGGTCTCATATAATATTTGTCCTTTTGCATCTGACTAATTTCACTTCACATGTCTTCAAGGTGATTCCATGTTATATTTCCTAAAATCACTGTTGTTCTTTATCATTGCACAGTATTCCGTTATGTGAATATACTCATACCATAGTTTGTTTATCCACCATCTGTTGATGGGCATCTAGATTGGTTCCATCTTTTCTCTATTGCGGAGCTTCCGTTTCCTTTTATCTGTCAAGAGATAAAGGCCACACCCCAGGGAAACCTTTTACATTGGGTCAGGGATGTGACCTGGATGAGGATGTCACAATCCAACCCTAATCCTCTTTAATGTAAAATCACAATCACAAAGTGGAGAACAACCACACAATACTGGAAATTATGGTCCACCCAAATTCATTCACAGATTTTTAGGGGAACATAATTCAATCTATGACAAGAACCTTGCCCAATGTCCCACGGCTAATAAGGGGCTGAACTGGGCAGCCTGGCTTTAGATCTGTGCTGCTAAGCAACTAGAAGGAGGCAGGGGGCAGGTTGTCTGTCATCAGAGGGGACAGCTTGCTATGACCAGGGCCTATGACCTGGTCATCCCTGGCTCACAGTGTCTAATACAGTGCCTGGCACAGGTAATGTTTGTCATAAGGGCCAAGGCTCCTAGCTCCCTGGCAATAAAGGTTGGCCTTGATTGACATGTATTGAGATGTGGGAAGAAGGGGACAAAGTTGTGGGTTCTAAAATGAGTTGCTGAGGCCCAAGGATTTGTGCAAACTACTTTCCCAGTGTTCATGATGGAATGGATGAGCAAGCCTATCAAGGAGAGCTATATACAGCCCTTTCCCAAGTCACCCAACTTGACTCCACTCACAGCCTCCAGCCACAAGCAACCACTGTCCCAAAACAGAACTTGTCTGTGTGCATCCAGGTCCCAGGACAGGGAGCCAGCTGCTACTTGTCCCACCAGCTAACAGCAGGCCAGGTCAGTCTACCTTCAAGTGTGCTCCTTCCCTCTACTAGCTGCTATCTCCTGAACCCTTCTGTGGGGTAAAAAAACCCTAAGAGTTTTAAGGCCAAGTCTCTGGGCAGCACAAATGGTTAACATGCTCCAGCTAACCGAAAGGTTGGTAGTTTTAAGTCCTCCCAAGGGCACCTTGGAAGAAAGGCCTGGCAAGTGACATCCCAAAAGTCAACCACTGCAAACCCTGTGTAGCAGAGTCCTACTCTGACACATGTGGAGTCACCATGAATATGAACTGACTCAATGTCAACCATTTTTTGTTTGTTTGGTTGGTTCGGTTTGGTTTTTCTCATTGAGCCTGGCTCCCAGGCCTCCTGCACCCCTGGCAGGAGGACCAGAGCTGCACCCAGGCCTGCTCAGTAGACTCTGGCTCAGTCACCCCACCATTCCCCTCCTGTCTGTCCTCTCTTCTCCTCTCCCAGTTTTATTTATCAAACTTGACTGCACATGGCATATGCCAGGCATATGTCATGGAATGGGAACATAAAAATGACTGTGACACTGTCCCTGCCCTGAGATACTCTCAGTTCATTCACTCACTCACTCACTCACTGAATACATCTATGAAGCTCCTGCTCTCTGTCAAGCTCTTTTCTAAACTCCAGTGACACAATCCCTGCCCTCCGGGAGCTTACAGTCTAACAGGGTGTGTTGTTGTTAGCGGCTGCCAGTTGGCCCTCTATGCACGGTGACTCATGGCACAACCGGACTTAATGCTGCTTGGTCCTGCACCATTCCCATGGTCAGTTGCAGACCAGACCATTGTGATCCACAGTTGTCATTGGCTGACGTTTTCTGAAGTAGATCACCAGGCCTAGTCCACCTGAGTCTACAAGGTATGCTGAAACCTGCGGATCATCAGAGCAATACACAAGCTTCCACTGGCAGAGAGGTGGTGGCTGTGTACAAAGTACACTGGCTGAAAATTGAATCCAAGTCT
Organism: Heterohyrax brucei; assembly: GCA_028571685.1. Lineage (NCBI taxonomy): Eukaryota > Metazoa > Chordata > Mammalia > Hyracoidea > Procaviidae > Heterohyrax > Heterohyrax brucei. The sequence continues at coordinate 107,661,846 of CM053142.1, forward strand.
CTTAAATGGCAGGCAAGGATTCTACCACCGAATCACCAGGACCCCTAACAAGACAACAGGCAGTTAACAATGACAGCGTAGTGGGAGAAACACAGGAGTTAGAGGAAACAGACTAGGAGTGCTGACATCTCCAGACACTGTGAAGAGCAGGCTGTGGGGTCACAGGAAGTGTGTGTGTGTATACGTGTGCAATGTGTGTAAAAAGGGAGACAGAGAGGAGGCAGGAAATGTGTTCTCAGGGAAGATTCTGAAGTGACATCTGGGTTGGGTACGGATGGTTGCGTAGGATCTCTCCAAGTGTAGGAAGTGGGGTGTGGGGTGGAGAGGGACAGGAGAAAAAGAACATCCTACATAGAAGGGACAGAACGAGCTAGGACATAAAGTACTGGTGCATTTAGGGAGCTACAAATAGTCTGCTGTGGTCAGGATGTCCAGTTAGTGGGAAGAGGGCAGAGAGAGTGTAGAGAAAGCCTTGTGAGCTGCATAAGGGTTTTGGGGTTTTATTCTGCATTCTCCAGGCAGCCACTGAAGGTTTTAAGAAATAGAATGATATGACCATACTTGCATTTTAGAAAGGAGCATGAGACTAGACCATGAGATTGATGGCGTATGGAAAAAGCTGGGCAGAAAGAGGTCTTTGATAGTCTGACATTTGTATTCCAGCTAAGTGACATCTGGCAAGCCACTTCTCTGAGCCACAGTTACCTTCACCTGTCAAATGAGAATGGTGAAACCCAGTTCACAGAGTTGTTGTAGAGATTAAATGAGATAACATGTAGAAAGTGTCTACCACAGGGCCTGACACTTAATAGCTACTCAGTAGATTGTAAAATTGTTTACAGTCGGAGGGACGGCCAGGAAGGCTACCACAACTGTGTAGGCTACAGGTGTTGAAGGCCAGAATGTGAGTGTAACTGTGAAGGTGTGAAAAAAGAAAAGAAGAAATTAAGAGCTCCTTCAGTGGTTGACATTTGGGCTGGGGTGGGACATGGATTCTGCTTTTCAGAAAATCTCTGCCTTGCGTCCTCAGGCACTGCCTTGCAACTTCCTTACTTCTTAAGACAGTCTCGCCCTCGTGTTTCTCCCTGCCTGCAGTTACACCCTGTAGGCTGTGCACTGCTTGTCCGTCTGTGGTTTGTCTGGCTAGGTCTCAGGCCGAAACTTCTTGGGAATCTGGCAAAGGCCTTGCTGGCTTAGCCTGTGGACGCAACGTCCAGCACAGCAGCAGACACAGACAGGCGTTTCCTGGAGGTTTCTGACAACAATCAAACAGTGATTTTTTTCTATCACCACCTTTAGCCCTGAAGCTGATGAAGGAAGGGGAGAAGGAAGAGAGCACTGAGGGAGACTGAACACAAAGAACTGGCTGAGCACTGCTTGGGTTTCCTCAAGCACTCACCGTAGAGCTAAAGGCACAGTTTCTCCAATTCCCCAGTGCAGCAGCCTTCCCCTATACCAGCTCTTAATATAGTCCCCATTCAGGAGCAGGTCAGGAACTTCTAGGACAGGTTGCTTAGTGGTAGCCATTCCGGGAGGGGAGGTGAAGGCAAATAGTTTGGGTTACACGTGTATAGCACATGCAACGTGTCTACTTAGCCTGTGTGTTCCTTTGAAGCTGGCAGATGTAGGATAACTTCTGGTGATTATGAAGGCTAGGGCCTCCAAAAGAAACCCTGGGGCACGACAGCGAAGCATGAGTCTGCTAACTGAAAAGTCTGGTCAACCAAGCCAACCCAGCAGCTCTATGGGAGGAAGACCCAGTAATCTGCTGTCATAAAAACTACAGCCTAGAATATACCATGTGGAAGTCCTACTCTGTCACATGTGGTCACTGAGTCAAAATTGACTTGATGGTACCTATCTATGTCATCTAGTGCTGCTAAAACAGAAATACCAGAGGTGGGTGGCTTTAACAATCAGAACTTTTTTCTTTCACAGTCTAGTAGGCTGTAAGTTCATATTCAAGGCTCCAGCTTCAGGAAGGCCTTCCCTCTCTGTTAGCTCTGGAGGGAATTCCTTCTTAGCAGTCTTTCCCTGGACTAGGAGCTTCTTGGTGCAGGAACCCCAAAGGATGTGCTATTCTCTTGGCTCTTGCTCCATGGTGGTATGAGATGCCCATATCTCTCTGCTAATTTCTTTCTTTTGTACATCAAAAGAGATTGGCTTAAGACACAATCTCATCATGTAGATCTTATCACCATAAATGCTGAAAATCCATCTCGTTAACATCATGAGTGATAAGGTTTACAACATGTAGGGAAATCACATCAGATGACAAAACAGTGGACAACAGCGAAATAGCGGGATTCACGACATAGCCAAAATAAATACATTTGTATCTGTGTGTGTGTGTGTGCATGCATGCGCTTTAAATGAAAGTTTACAATCCAAGTTGGTTTGTCATACAACAACTTAAACACACATTGTTATGTGGCCCTAGTTGCTCTCCCCACACTGTGACAGCACACTCCTCCTCTCCACTCTGTATTTCCCATGTCCATTCAACCATCTCCTGTCCCCGTCTGCCTTCTGATCTTACCTCTGAACTGCCCTGTGACTCTCCTGTGTCTGCTTAAGCCATGAAGTACACTCTTCTCCAGTACTGTTTTACATATGACGGTCCATTCTGATCTCTGTCTAAAGATTTCAGGTCTGGGCTGGCAGAGTCTGAGGGCCATGTCTTCCAAGGACCCTCCAATCTGTCAGACCGTCAAGTCAGGTCTTTGAGTTTGAGTTCTTCACCCTACTTGTTTCCTGCTACTTTAGGGACTCTGTTTTGTCTCTTGTAGGGGTAGTCATTGGTGGCAGCTGGGTACCATCTAGTTCTCCTGTCTCATGCTGGTGGAGTCTCTGGTTTATGTGTCTCTTGGAGTCATATTTTCCTGATGTCTTTCGTGTTCTTCATTCTCCTTTGCTTCAGGTGAGTTGGGACCAACTGACATTTCTTAGATGGCTGCTTGCTAGGTAAGGATCCCAGATGCCACTCTCCAAGGTGGGATGCAGAACATTTTCTAAATAAAGTTTGTTATGCTAATTGACCTAGATGCAGTTGTCATCATTGCCCTCCTTCAGCTCACTGTCATCACACACACCCCACCTATCCCTCCTCCCCCACCCCACCCCCAACACCCTGCCAACAAGCCCTGGTTCCCAGACCCCTGCCCCTGCTATTCTATCTCTTGAAGTGTTTGCTTGTATGTAGGAAACTTCTTAGCCTTTGGTTTAGTCCAGTCATGCTGACTTCTCTGTATTGTGATACCCTTATTTTTGAGAGACACAATTCAATCTATGACAGTACCCAACAACAAAGGCCCCTAAAGCCATCACTTGATGTTAATACCCTCTCAGTGTCAATCCTGGGGATAGTTGCTAATAGCATTCAGAGACCAGATATTAGCGTCCTTGGTCTTCAAGGATATAGTGTCCTCTTATAAGACAACCTGGTTCATATGGTTTTCTCTGGATTTCTGTCCCCCTATCCCAAGGAGATAACTCAGCCCTTAGGATTTCTTTGATTCTGATGGGGTAGAGAAAAAAATTAACTGAACAATCCCTTGAACTTTCTTCCATAATTGCTTGAGCTTATTGAAGAGATGATGCTGGGTACAGCTGAGATGGTGTTGAGGAGAGAAAAGAAAATGAGAGGCAAGCAAGGGATATTTGAGATCCGTACCAGGCAGAGAAGGGAACAGAGACAGACAGTCTACTAGCAGGGCTGTGAGGTTCCAAGACCTTGTCCTGGCATTACTCTGGGGGAGGGGGGCGCAGTGGTCGTGCAGAGACTCCCAGGGGGAAGGTCTTCACTGGCACTGGGCATGGCAGCCCCTAGACAAGTGCTCCCAGGTCCTAAGGAAGCAGTGCAATCGCTAAAATCAGAAGCCTTTGAGGGAACTGGATGAGATCAGTGTGACTCGTCGGGCTGCCTGGGCTATAAGAAGCCAGTTTCTAGGATTCTTGAGTGACCTTGGGGAGGAGGAGGCAGTCTAAATGATGGACAGCATGAAATTCCCTAACAGTCAGTCAGGAGTGGGCTTTGAGTTGGATGTAAGCTGGTTTCAAAACATATTTTTTAATAGGACATCTTCTGCCTACCCGGGATTGTAGAGGAAAATTTCTACCTGGTGGTTCAAGGGCAAAATTCTTGCCTTCCAAGCCAGAGACCCAGCTTCAAATCCCAGAGACCCAGGTTCAATTCCCAGAGACCTAGGTCCAACTCCTGACCAACACACTTCAGTGCTGCTACCACCCACCTGTCAGTGGAGGCTTGAGTGTTGCTATGCTGCCCAACAGGTTTCAGTGGAGCTTCCAGACTCAGACAGACTAGGAAGAAAGGTCTGGTCATCTCCTTCTGAAAAATCAGCCAATGAACACCTCATGGGTCACAACGGTTCCATCTTGTTGTACATGGGGCCAACTCAACAGCAGCTAACAACTCCAACCATCATTCAGGGCTCTGGCTGTTGCAGGGTGCCACCTTGAGCCAGGTAAATGGGAGTACAATGCGGGTGCGAACACTTTCTCTATCCTCACAATCAGCCTCATCTAGATTCCTCAAGGAAGGATCAGAGGAGAGCTTGGCTTTGTGGCTCACTTTGGTGGGCTGTGGTTTAGGGTGCCCTTTACATGGCTGTGGTGGGTTATGAGTTCCCTGAACACATAAACCTCTGCAACGCACACAACGTTTAACCCTACACACAACTCTCTGCAGAGCTCCTGACCTACTGTGTGGTCACAGCACACCAGCATAGCCTCCACCTTTAACCGTTTCATACAAATGCCCTCTGCAGCATTTGCCTTCCTGGAACAGGTCTGTAAACCTTCTTCCTGTGAACATCCTTCACAGGAAATAGTGCAGTAAAGTGAAAAGAGGCAGGGCTTGGAACAGAAAACCCAGGACCCAACCCTGACTTTTCCATCATAGCTGGAGCAAGTCAGCTTCCCTGTATGTTTCTTCATCTACTAGGTCAGTAGTTTGAACCCAACCAGACACAGAAGAGAGGACCTGGTGACCTGCTCAAGCAAAGACTGTTCCTGTGTGCTTGTAGTGTCCCTATAGGACAACAGAACAGAATGGCCCCATAGGAGTTGCTAGGCTGGAATCTTTATAGAAACAGCAGGTCACCAGGTCTTTTCTCCTGCAGAGCTGCTGGTGGGTTCAAACAGCCAATCTTTTGGTTAGCAGCCAAGTGTTTAAGCATTGTGCTAACAGGGCTCACTCCATAATAAACACTATAGACTAGGAATGCCTATGGGGCAGTTCTACTCTGTCTCATGGGGTTACTGTGAGTCAAAATCAACAGACTACAATAACAGAACAGGGATGACACCTGCTTCACATCAGAGGAAGCGCCTCATACGCACACATAGTAAAATGCTCTGCAGCTGTAAGTTCTTAAAAGCCAGGGCTTCTCCGGTCTCTTCTTCCTTTACACCTTCCATTACAGAGCTGAACTCAGAACTCCAGAAAGGAAGACTGCTGTCTCTCTTCACCTGGGCAACACATGGGCCAGAACCTTGCACCCTAAGATCTCTAATTAATGTTAGAATAAACTATTAACACAATTGAAATTAAGATGAGTTGCCTGTCTCTTAAATCCACCTGTGTACCATGTGACCGTCTCTACTTTCCCGGCGAGTCATCAGATGTCTTTAGAAAGTGCAATGAACAAGAAAAGAGAGAAGCTGATTCCAGGCCTGATTCTTTGGTTTCCTGGGTATTATTTAACCTTAAACAAGTTTTCTCCACTGTGGTACAAATACCCAGCTGCTGATGAGCAGGCTCCAACTCAGTGACTCCATATGTGTCAGAACTCTGCTCTACTGCATTTTCAGTGACTGACCTTTTAGAAGTAGGGTACCAGGCCTTTCTTCTGAGGAACCTCTGAGTGGACTCTAATTTCCAACCTTTCTGTTAGCAGCCAAGCATGTGAACCATTTGCACCACTCCAGGACTCTGGAATAAATAAAGGGGTGGTGGGCAGAATGATGATCACCAAGGAACTTCCAACTCTAAGTCCTCGGTTTGCCTGTCAGTGCAAAGAGGGGGTAACACATTCCGTCTGCCTCTGTGCATGAATGGAGGAAGGGGACTGAACTGGGCAGAGGTTATCCCTGGTCCTTCCCTCCCAAAGCCTTTGCAGACCAGGGGCTTTTCCCCTGCCTCTTCTCCCCTCAGCCTGTGAAGTCAGAGGTAGTTAATGCAAGTGGAGAAATTGATGGGACTGTGGCAGAGGGGCTGGGGAGCAGCTTAGGAGCATAGTCCCAGCATCTGCTTGCCCAGGGGAGGACACAGATTCCCAGCTGGCCCCACTCTGCCCGAGCCCACCCTGAGGGCCCCAGTGAGCTCATGTCTGCCAGCATGAGACACACTTGGAAGTGAGGCTGAGGTGAGAAGAGATGGGTGTCTCTTCAGGAATGTGCTGCCCAATTAAAACTGTCTCCCCGGATGGATCAGAAGATGCTGAGACTACTTCCTCAGGCGGTGCAGGCTGGCCTCCCTGCTGAGTCATTCTGCAAGCATTTATGTACCAAAGGAGTCCACGAATAGTGCAAGTGGTTAACACACTTGGCTGCCAACCCAAAGGTTGGAGGTTCCAGTCTACCCTAGAGGCACCCAGCAAGAAAGGACTGGCAAGCTACTTTTTAAAAATTAGCCACTGAAATCGTTATACAGCACAGTTCTACTCTAACACACGGGGCTAACACGAGTCAGAACTGACTCCATAGCAACTGGGATTTATTCATTTATTTAACTATGTATCAGGTGTCATGCTAGGTGCTGGCTGCTGGCAGGAATGAAGGCCACACTGGTGAAAACAGTCTGTCTGCCACACACCTTTGGAAGCAAAAGGTCTCAAAGGTTCTGCTGATTGGGCCCCTAGGGTCCCTTTCCAGTCCCTGACTAGCCCTAAGCCCTTCCTCTTCCTTACCATACCTAGACCCCAAGTCCTCAGCCTTGTTTCCTTTCCTTCTCAAGCATCCACAGCCCTCTTTCTTCCCTGGGTTCCTCTTCCTTGTAACTTGGTATGGATCAGGCTGCTGCCTCCTCATTTTCCCTGCTTCTGGGAAGCCTGGCGGACTCGCTGAGATCCCCATCTTTAAGTCAGGTACGAGGTTTATTGTATGCATCCTCACAGCATCCAGGAGGCCAAAAGATGAGGCAACACTTATTCCCTGTGTCAACCCTATATGGGTCCTCAGACAAGAAAGTGGGGCTTGTAAGACAGGGCTCAGATGTAAAAGGGGCCTCCTCTCTCCCTAGAAGATTGAAGTGAGACATGGGACATGGATAGAAACCCGAGTGTGGCCCCCATGGTATATGGTTAAGGGTGGACACTCAGCAGTCAGGCTGCTTGTGTTAAAGCCTCGGTCTGCGTCCCTATCTTTTAGAATTGCATCCAACTGCAAGGAAGCCCAACCAGTTCCTGTGGAGTCAATGCTGATTTACCGAGACCCCGTGTGTCTCAGGGCAGAACTGTGTTCCCTTGGGTTTTTCTTTTCTGTTTGTTTTTAATTGTTCCATGCTTTAGGTGAAAGTTTACAGCTCGAGTTGTTTTCTCATCAATAATTTACACACATATTGTTTTGTGACATTGGTTGCAAACCCCACAACATGACAGCATTCTCCCCCTTTTCCACTCCAGGTTTCACATGTCCATTCATCCTGTTTTCCTGTCCCTAACTGCTTTATCTTGCTTTTGGGAAGGAGCTGCCCATTTGGTCTCCTGTACTAGACTGACTCAAAAAGCACATTCCTCATGTGTGTTATTGTCTGTTTTCTTAAAACCAAAAACCAAACCCACTGCCATCAAGTAGATTCCAACTCACAGTGACCCTATAGGACACAGTAGAACTGCTCCAAAGAATTTCTAAGGTGCAGAGCTGTCTAACCTCTGCTGAAAAGTGAGATTCAGTTCTGAGTCAGTAGGATATCCCAGGGCCACAGCCTCAAGGGTTCCTCCAGTCTCTGTCAGACCAGTAAATCAGGTCTTTTTCTGTTACACTGAAGTTTGTCCTACATTTTTCTCCTGCTCTCTCCAGGTCTCTCTATTGTGGTCCCTGTCAGAGTGGTCAGCGGTGGCAGCCAGGCACCACCTAGTTTTCCTGGGCTCAGGCTGGTGGAGGCTGTCAGTACTGTGGTCTTCCAGGCTGCTGGAGTAATCTGTTCCTGTGTCTTAGGTTTCTTCATTCTTATTTACTCTGTATGGGATGGGACCTGTAGATACACCTTACATGGCTACAAGCAACATGTTAAGGCCCTATCCATCGAGTTTTCAGTGCCTGGTTTTTTGGAAGTAGATTGCCAGGCCTTTTTTTCAAGGTGCCTCTAGGTGAAATCCAACCTCCTAACTTTTAGCTAAGTAGCCAAGCTAATTAAATGTTTGCACCACCCAGGAACTCTCCTGTGTGAAAGAGATGCCCCCCAAACAGGCTTAAACCACCTTGAGGGGTTGTTTTTCTTGCATAACTAACATTAACAGACAGGAAATCGAGGGCCTGACAGTGGTTTCACAATGCCATTGGGGACCCAGGGTTTTTTTTAACTCTCTATACAGCCTTCTTTAGCATTTATTACTTGCCTCAGCGTCACAAAATGACTGTCCCATCTCCAACACTAAGTCTAAATTCCAAGCAGGAAGATCTCCATTGCCTTCAAGTCAATTCCCACTCATAGTGACCCTACAGCAAGAAAAAGAGCAAGGAGAGATTACTCAACAAGCGAGGTAAGCTTGTTTAGTAATGAACATTTTCACATTTCACAGCACATTTCAAAGACGTGGTGAAACCCACGAGAATTCTACACTACAGATTAGTAAGTAAGCACAAGTAAACCCATGCTGACTTTGCTTACCGGCTCCTCCATCCCTTTCAGGGATTATAAAATCGAAAACAGTCTTTGCTTCTGTAGGAAGAGGCCGTGGGGTTAGGAGACAAACACTGGCTAGCCATAGCCAGAAGCAGACTCTTTGACGGGGTGCAAAAAGGTGAAATTGTTCAGTACAGATGATCTGCAAGCTAGGTAAACACCGCGTCTAACTCGCGTATTAGTAATCATCCACTTGAAGACGAGGAAGATCAAAGAACCAGTAGAGCCCTCATGCCTTTTAAAGGAGATTTCCTGGAAGCCCCACTCAACAACTTCTACCTATGTGTCACTGACCAGAACTGTGTCACATGGCCAGCCCTATGTGCGAGGCTGGAAACTTTGGCTAATCCTTCTGCTGCCCGCAATACGAACTGGAACAGAGTTCGCAAGTGAAGAGCTGAAGAACAGGCCTGTTACTTCCGGCAGGAGAAGACGTGGCTCGGTCCTGTAGGTGAGAGAGGAAGAGCCAAGTCTCCTTATTGCTTCTGACTCTAAAGATTCAGTAGGTTGGTTGCGATCAGTCTAGGCACCCAGCTTCATTCACAGAAAGCATCGTCTTCTCCGAGCCCCCAAGACGACCTCCCGTGAGGACAGGCATGACCGGCATCAGTCACCGGGTACCAGGGCCGGCACTTGCTTCCTCTTCCACAGCTTTCCCAAGCGCTCTGGGGACCAACGTAGCACGGCCGTCTCCCGGTTCTCCACGAAAAGCCACCCTCCTCGGTTCTCGGTCTCCCTCTACCGGTGCCGAGGAGGAGCGACAGCCGCGCGGGAGAAAAGAAAGACCGCAGCGTCTGTGAAGGAGCGCACGCGCGCGCGCGCGCACGTTGGCGTCCCCTGTCGCCGGCTGCCATTTGGCGCATGCGCATCGCGGAGGAACAGCTCCTAGGACGCAGGACCAGGTAGCGGGGCGGGATCGGGCAGGTATCCAGCAACAGCCCAACGAGGGGCTGCAGTCACTTCTCCCCCGCCTTAGGGGTTCTGGTGGGCTCGAAGGGTCTGTTTTTGTCAAGGGCCCTGACCTGAGCCCGTCTCTTGGGCCTGGGAGTGGAGGGGGATGGAGGCCCTTAAGAGTTGTTATTAATTTGGTGTCTGTGGTTTGTCCAGGAAGTCTTTCTCAAAGAGGTAACAGAGGTGGCGAAATAGTGAGAAGGGGCGAGGCTGGGCCAAGTGGGAGCTAGGGTACTCCGAGTCCCGGGCCAGGCTGACGAAGGTCGCCGGCTCTCCATGCCTGTGTGGAGGTGGGAGGAGACTGGGAGCAGTGCTATCAAGTCAACATCCTGGTGGAAATCCTGTGGCGCTGGGATCACACTCAGGACCGCAGTCTGGTCTTTTGTGTTTTCACTTCTCTAAAAGGAGAGACTTTTCATGGCCTATGTTAGTGATGCTTTGAGTCGGAATCGACATGACAGCAGTGGGTTTGGTTTTTTTGGTTTTATGTTAGTGACAGAAACCCTGGTGGTATAGTAGTTAAGGGCTTGGCTGCTAACCAAAAGGTCGGCAGTTCGAATCCACAGGCATTCCTTGGAAACTAGGGGGCAGTTCTCCTCTGTCTGCAGGGTTGCTGTGAGTTGGAATCAGCTCAACAGCAGTGGATTTGTGTTTTGGTTTTATCTTAGTGGCACTAACATAGTCATCTGCCTCTTTGCATCCTAGGACATGACAAAAGGGCCACATCACAGCCATGGGGTCCCAGCATTCTGCCTCTGCTCGTCTACATTCCTGCAGACGAAAGAAAGAAGATGACAGAGATGACACCTGGGCTGAACGAGAGCAGGAAGAAGCCATTGCGCAGTTCCCATACGTGGAGTTCACAGGGCGAGATAGCATCACCTGTCTCACTTGCCAAGGGACTGGCTACATTCCAACAGGTGAGGAGCAGTGATTTCACGAGAATCCCAAGATAAGCACAGGAGTGCTCTTGTCTGTCCAGAGCCTTTCTTCTCAGCGGTGACACCATAGTCCCAGGCCTACCAGGACCAGAGCCAGCTCACCTGACCTGATAAACTGGAGCAGGTTCCACGGCTTCTCTTGGTTTCTTTATATTTGAAAGCCTTTCTCTCCTGAATGTGTTCTTTGTTCCATGGTTTGGAACATTGAATTGATACTTCTTTATTGCTGCCACTCATAAGGACTGGCCCAGCTATTTTGGGGACCATCTTGGAAGCTTGTTTTTGAGGAGACAAACTGAGTGATTAACAGCCCAAGGTCGGAAAAATTTGTCAAGTAGGGAGAGAGAAACAAAGGCTGAAAAACTCAGGTGTGGAGCCTGGATTAAGTGCAGGGTCATTTATCACTGACCCTGCGCTGGTTTGACCCTCAGAAAGGCAGTTTCAATTGAGAGCAGTGGAGGTGTAGAGCTGATAAGAACCTTAGAAACCTTTCACTCCAAACCTGCCATCTTCCAGATAAGGAGACAGTGACCTGAGAAGTTGATACTTTTCCAAGGCCTTGTAGCTGGTACCCGGTAAAGTCAGAACAGATCCTAGATTTCCCAGTATACATTTCACTGCTGTGTCAGCACTGATAAATATTTTGTAATTGTGACACTGTGTAAATTCACTTGTTTCTTGTTCATTGGACCAAATATGAAACCAGCATTTTAGAAATGTCTAATTCTCAATGAATGTTTTTTGTGGAAGACTGACGTGAGATGAAAAGTATTGCCAACACGTGGAACTTACAGAGCAATTGTTTGGTTCTTTTCTAGAGCAAGTAAATGAGTTGGTGGCTTTAATCCCACATAGTGATCAGAGACTGCGACCTCAGAGAACGTGAGTGAACCTGGTTCCCACCTCTGAATACCTACTTCTGTCCCTAGGTCCTTTTTTATGTGTAGGGATGTCAGTTAACTTTTTGAAAACTGCATCTATTTCTGTAACTTCTCCCCTTTCTGATACTACTTCTGAGAAAGAGTAATCTCACTTTCCCTTTCGCAATCTGGGGAAGGGAACTTGAAGGTAGGAACATTCTGAGTGCCAGGTGAAGGAATTGGGTTGGAGAAGAGGGATGTTCTGGGAGGTGAGGAAGGATTTCTGCCCACTTTTTTAGGATGCACACGTTATTCAAATAAGTTTCAAAAACACTGTCCCACTCCACTTGTTCTTGCCTGCTTTGTGCTTTCTAGTTCTTTGTACTTGGTTTTGTGCTCCCCTCACACCTAGTTTTGCATTTGAACTTGACTCGTTGGACTTTGATATCTGGCTGCCTGGATCAGTCTTGTGCTGTGTCATTTGCAGTAAGCAGTATGTCCTTTTATCCGTCTTGCTCTGTCTCCTGGCCTCCGGCTTGGTGGTTTTCTTCCTGTTTCCACATTCAGTCCTTGTGGATGACAGTGGCGTCAAAGTATTGAAAGTCTTGTTTAATAAGGAGGACTCCCTGGTAATCCTCGCCATCACGGTAAGACTTGGGACCTCCGCCTCCTGGGTTATACATCTTTCATTTCTTGGTCTTAGGAGACTTACACTTATGTCCTCACTTGCCTCACTGCAGGCCACCCTGAAAATCAGCAACTCCAACTTCTACTCTGTGGCAGTGACCAGCCTGTCCAGCCAGGTTCAGTACATGAACACAGTGGTTGGCACATACGGGACAGCTAATGTCTCCCTCATTCCACCTCGGAGCGAGCACCTGGTATGCTGTTCTTCTAAAATCCTGGCCCCGTAAACTCAGGAGCAGAATAGGGCCATAGAAATGCTGTGTCCACATTGTTTTCCCTTCCCTTCACTTCCTTTTAAACTAGTTGATGAACAAGACTTAGAGATGGCTCCATAATTGTCAGAAACACCAACTAACATGTAAATATTTGGGGAGCAAAAGAATTTGTAAGAAAGAGATGTACTATAAATCAACAAGAGGAGGTATTGTAATCTGATGTCTCTTAACCTCTTAAAAGGGAAGAGGTTGGAAGCATTTGTTAGAGGCTTGGGGAAAATCTTGGGGTAATTTTGTGTGTGGTGGGGGGAGTGGCCCAGAGTCTTCGAGTTGTTAATAACAGTACCACTGTATGTCAAGCTTGCTTGGCCACAGACTGACTCCATTGTGTTATTTTCAGGTGAATTTTACTGTAAATGCTGAGATGGGAGGACCATTTTCCTATGTCTAGTAAGGACAATGCTGTCTGTACATGTACTCTTTACCAAATTAAAGAGATTGAAAATCGTACCTGGTTGATCAGGGCCTGATCTTGGCTTAAGTCCCTGCTGTATGGCTCTTCCCTAGCTTTGAGATTTATTTAGAGAGTGCATCATTTAATATGTAACTGAGATGCTGGAATTTCTCCAAGAACATTCCACCATCACCAGTTACCACTAAGTCACTTCCAACCCATGGCAGCCTCCTTTGTGTCAGAGCAGAACTGTGCTTCGTAGAGTTTCCAGTGGCTGATTTTTCAAAAACAGATCACCAGGCCTTTCTTTGAAGGCATCTGTGGGTGGGATTGAACTTCTTGCCTTTCAGCAGCCAAGCATATTAAACGTTTGTACCACACAGGGACTCTGAACCACTAGAAACATTGCAGAGAAGCCAAGCTCCACCATTCGCATGACACATTATTTTAAAAGAAGATACAGTGTGGGAGGATAAAAACAACATTTGTGGGGACCCAGAACTAATGAGTCTTGGCAGTAAGTTAGGGCAGGCATGGGGAAAAGGGCTCCTCAGTTTGGCAGGGTAACCCCCAGCACCTTTGTGCTGATTTTCCTTGGTATCGGTCTGACTGTTTCCTGTTTGCTGTTTGCTAGCTTCTTCTGCACATTACATGACATCCTGGTGCACAACATAGTGATCTTCATGAGGTGCGTTCCTCTTCTTCTGTCTCAGTGGGCTTGCTGTTTGGACCTGGACCATCAGGCTGTGAGGGCTCACCACCTTTGCTCAGGAGATCTATGAGGTCCACAAGGCAGAGGCACGTAGCCAAAGAGGAGGGAGACTTACTGCTTTACAGACAGAGATACGGTAGACCCTTGATGTCCTCTAGATGCAGTGTGAAGAGACCTTTACGGATGCCCAAATTCATAGTGTACAGAGAACATAGCATTCTGTCCATGAAAAGAGGGTCAAGACGAACTAAAGAATGGTGTGATCCCTTAGAAACCTAACGAGACCTGTATAGAACAGAAAAACTTTCGTTAAGATGAAAGTACTGGGTATTTGACCAGACTGTCTCTGTAGCTCTCATATACTAGCCACACAGAATCTACCCCAAGCCATAGACCTTTAGAGTTATTACAGGCACATGACTGTTAAACCTACAGGTGACAAGTACCTGCTGCTACTATTGGAAATAATGGAGGTTGAGATCAGGGTTTCTTAGCTTCTGCGTGCTTGATATTTTTTGTTGTAAGGGGCTGTCATGTGCTTTGTAGGATGTTTCACAGCATCCCTGGTCTCTACCTGATAGATCCAGTTAAACTCCACTTCTCTTCTGGACCCCCGTCCAGTTGCGACAACCAAAAATATCTCCAGGCACTGCCAAAAGTGCCCTATGCAGTGGAAGCATCCCCAGTTGAGAACCACTGGCCTAGAGGGCACCTCATGACCCAGTATTTCTATGGATGTTGAAAGGTCCTCTGGCCCACTGGTTGCATAGTCATGAAGGTAGTTGCTGGGACTTCTGGGTATGGTTGCTTGCATGTACAATTTTTCTTGTTTATTTCCCTTCAGAAACGGAATTCTTTTGGGCTTTTTTTCCCTAGAACTTCAGTGAAGATCTCTTACATTGGCCACATGACCCAGAGCTCCCTGGAGACCCATCACTATGTGGATTGTGGAGCAAACTCCACAGCTGTTTAGAAACTGCTCTTGGTTCTTGGATGGCAGCACCTGTCGGAAGAGAGCACAGCGTATATTCCAGGGGCCTGAGTCCTGTATGTACTCCAAGTGATATGAGCAGAGGCGAAGCTTGTTCCAGCGGGCATCGTGCTACCACTTGGGAAGAAAACTCCGCAGCACCATTCATGTTACTGAGAGCCAGCAAAGTCACTGCCAGTGACTCATCTCGTGCCCCGCAAATAGCAGACACTCAGTAAAGGTTCAAAGAATTAGTTCAGATTTTTTAAGCTATACTTGAGGCAGTGTAGCGTCCCACAGTCTTAGTGGCAAAGCGTAGAGTAACATGAGGATGAGACTATTAATACAGCCTCAGGCTGTTTAGTGCCCTGTCTGGGCAGAAGTAGCAGCAAAGAGGGACCATGTGAATACATAAAAGAAGAAAATAAAGCACACTTAATACGTGAATCTTTTCATCTGCTCCCAGATGCCTGATAGCTTTTAAGAAAAACTTTTACCATGACTGTGTGGGGCTTGATTTACCCTTCATTCATGGGCCGGAACATGGGTTGGGGATTTGGTAGACAAGTAAAGCTTGCTTTTCTTTGATCTGTGTCTTCTGTGGTGTACTGGATATCTTTGTAGGCACCTGTAGCTGGACCGTGGACTAGTTCCCCACTGAACAGGTCGGGGAAGCCGTGGTGGCATGGTGGTTATGTGCTGCAGCTCCTAACCAAGAGGTCAGCGGTTTGAATCCACCAGGCGCTGCTTGGAAACTCTATGGGACAGTTCTACTCTGTCCTGTAGGGTCACTATGCATCAGAATTGACAGCAGCAGATTTTTAAGCAGGTCGGCTCATCGCAAAGCAGCCTCCTGCCCAAACACTGCTTCTCACCACTTAGCAATGAACTGCCCTATTGCTCTTTCAGAAAGGAGCACTTAGCGCCCGCTGAAGATTGGGGGAGGCGGGACAGAGATGCCTGAGGAGCAATGAGCTGCTTTCCCAAAGAGGGTAGTAGTTTGAATCGGCCAGGTGCTCCTTGGAAACTGGAACAGGTACGCTTTGTCCTATAGGGTCACTATAAGCAGGAATCAACTTCATGGGTTTTCAAGAGGATATTACTAAATACTTTAAGGATGTTGAGGTTGAATAATTTTTCTTGCTACCTGCTGGCTTTAGTCTTGAATTAAAAAAGCTGGTTTGAGGTTGAAAGTTTATTAAACTGTACACTCTCCAAGCCACCAAGGAATAGGCTACCTTCCCAAGAGGGTGGAGAATCTAGTAGGGAAGCTTCAGTCATGTTTCAGAGCTCAGCTGAAGTGGACTAGAGCTCCTTCCACACACTCAGGACACCGTGACAGAAGAGCACATGGAGGCAGGGTTTGCATACTAGCTTTTGTTCCCATTGCTGTAGCTTGATTTTTAATATTTGCTTAATGACTTTTACATTCTGAATCTTGAGACTAAGGTAAGTTTCATGACTTTGTTTGACACTGACTGTAAGTAACCTAAAAGCTGAGGTTTCAAAACAGGTTTCTGTATTACGCTGGATCATTTAATGTTATTTATGTATATGTAGTGGTGAAATTCTGTGCATTGATGGTGGAACATCCCTACTCGTGGGAAAGCAGAGGTGCCCCATATTGCCCTAAATAGACATGGGAGATGTTTACATTGGTAAATTTTCTCTTTAGGGTTACCATTTTCCAAGTAGCCTTTGGAGCATATTTTTTTAGGTAATTTTTTAAAAGCTAGTCATGTTGCTACTTCAATTTTGAATCATTTTTTATGATTGTATGCCTCAGTAACTTCCTGTAAACATTGATTTACTGTATGCTGAGGATTGCATCTTCTGATGCCTTTTGTCCAGGGTCATAGCTAGAAGTGTAAAACACCATCACCAACTTTAAGTATATATGTATATATGTATATACATATATTTAAAAACATTTTATTGTACTTTAAGTGAACGCTTACAATCCAAATCAATTTCCCATGTGAAACCCTGCACACCTGTCGTTATGCAACTCCAGCTGCGTTCTCATTCCCACTGTGACACCACACTCCTCATTTCTACTTCCCACATCCATTCAACCAACTGCTGTCCTACCCCCTCATCTTGCCTCTGGACAAGAGCTACTCAGATAGCCTCATGTATGTATTTCAGTGAAGAAGCGCATTCTTTGCCAGCATCACTTTGTGACTTACAAAACAAGAAAAAACGTTATTGAGTCAATGCCAACTCAGAGTGAGCCTATATATAGGATAGAGTAGAACTGCCCTATAAGAGTTTCCAAGGGGCGGCTGGTGGATTCAAACTGTCAACCTTTTGGTTAGCAGCAGTAGCACTTAACCGCTGCACCACCACTGTTTCCCTGTGTCTTATAGTCCAGTCCAGTCTTTGTCTGAAGAGTTGGCACTGGTACTAGTTTAAGCTCTGGGCTAACAGTCTGGGGGTCCATGTCCTCAGGGGAGTCTCCATTCTGATGGACCATGAAGTGTGGTCTTAGAGTTCTAGGTCTGCGCACCCATTTTTCTACCCCTGCAGGAGGGACTTTACATTGTATTCTTTGTCAGGGCAGTCATTGGTGATGGCTAGGCACCATCTGGTTCTTCTGGTGTCATTCTTATCTTCTTTTTGTTAAAAATATTTTGTTGTACTTTAAATGAGAGTTTACAATCCAAGTCAATTTGTCATACAAAAAACTCTAGTGGTCTCCCCGCACTGACAGCACACTTCTCCTTTCTGCCTTGTTTGTTTCATGTCCATTCAACTGGCTCTCATTCCCCTCTGTGCTCTCATCTCACCTCCGGACAGGAACTACCCAGTTAGTCTCATGGACCTACTTAAGCAAATACACGTTCTCTTCACCAGTATAATTTTACATCTTTTGGTCCAGTCCTGTGTTCATCTGAAAGGTGGTTTTGGGGAATGATTTCAGTTCTGGACTAACAGAGAATCCTGGACCCGTGTCTTCAGAGGACCCTCCAGCCAGTGAGACCATCAAGTCTAGTCTTTTTAATAGGATCTGAGTTCTGCGTTCCATTTTTCTCCAGCTTCATCAGGAACTCTTTGTTATATCCCCTGTCAGGGCAGTCATTGGTGGTAGTTGAGTACCATCTAGTTCTCCTGGTCTCATGCTAATGTAGTCTCTGGATTATATGACGCTTTGTGTCTCTTGGGCTGATGATTTTCTTGTCATGTTGTCCATTCTCCTCTGCTCCAGGTAGGCTGGGACCAACTGATGCTTTTTAGATGGCTGCTTGCTAGCTTCTAAGACCCAGATACCGCTCACTGAAGGGGGATGCAGAACATTTTCTTAATAAACTTTGTTATGCTAATTGACCTAGATGTCCCCTGAAACCGTGGTCCCTAGATCCCCGACCCAGCTACTCTGTCCTTCAAAGTGCTTGGTTATATCGACCTGGGACCGGAAGAACCGGATGGTGCCCGGCCACCACCAGTGATAGCCATGACGGAGCTCACAGAGAGGAGCCTCACTGGCAACACAAGAATAAAAAGAGGTGCATCATGAGATCTCCACTAAAAGACCTCAATTGATGGTCCAGCGGTTTGGGGGTTCCTCTGAAAGCATGGCCCCCGGCCCTGATGCTGCCCATTCCCATAAATTATAACAAAGTTCCACTCTTTGGACAGGAATGGAATGGACTTGGCAATGCAGAGTAACCATATGTTGGAAGCACTTTATGGTTCTATACATCTATAGGATATCATCTTGCTGACCTCTGGCTGGAGGAAGGGGAGTGGACGGAGAGGAGGGGAAAGGAGACTGTTGGGAGGATGAGACAGGTATGGAGCAGAGAGGAATAGTGTGCAGTTACCGGACAGGGAGAGCAGTGGAAGCTGCATATAGGGGGGCATGTAAATTTACATGTGAATGTACATTTTTACTCAGTTATGTTAAATAAAAAAAAATAAAAAATAAAAAAACAAACTGCTTGGTTATACGTAGGAAACTGCTTAGCTTTTGGTGTAATACAGTTGTGCTGACTTCTCTACTGTGTGTGCTTTTCTTCTGTGTTTAAACCTTTTCTTGAGTCCTTAATAATAGCGGTCTCAGATAGTATTTGTCCTTTATGATGCAACTAATTTCAGTCAGCATAATGCCTTCCAGATTACTCCGTGTTATGTTTCCCAAATTCATCATTGTTCTTCATCATTGCAAAGTATTCTGTTGTATAAATACTGTGGTTTGTTTATCCATTCATCTGTTGATGGGCACCTAGGTTGATTCCATCTTTTTGCTGTTGTGGACAGTGCTGCAGTAAACACTGGTGTGCATGTATGTATTCATATAAGTCCTTATTTCTCTAGGATATATTCCAAGAAGTGGGATTGCTGGATCTTATGGAATTCTATTTCTAGGTTTTTAATAAAACACCAAGTCAATTTCCAAAGTGGTTGTACCATTTTACATTCCCACCAGCAGTAAAACACTGTCACAAACCATTTATGTTCACTGGGTCCTATGTAGGCTGCAACTGACCTACATCATTTGTTCTGTAAGTCTCAGCTATTAGTTGCCATTCAGTTGATTCCAGCTCACCACAGCTCCACGCGTGCAGAATAGAACTTCTATAGGGTTTTCAAGGCTGTAACCTTTTGGAAGCAGATAATCAGGACTTCCTTCTGAAGCATCTTTAGGTGGGTTTGGAGTGCCAGCTTTTCGACTAATAGTTGAGTGCTCAACCATTTACACTACCCAGTTACCCCAAATTAGAACCCCTGACCTATTATCCTTTTAGGAATTTTAGCCCCAAGGTAAAGCAAACTATTAGAAGAAACAGCCTATTTATTAAAAGCTGAACACATCCAAACATTTTGAGGGACAGAGTCGCTAGGACTGGAACCTGGGGACTATAGTTTCAGGGCACCTCCAGGTCAATTAGCATAACAAAGTTTATTAAGAGAATGTTCTACATCCCACTATGACGAGTGGTGTCAGGGGTCTTAAAAGCTTTGAGCAGCCATCTAAAATACGTCAATTTGTCCTACCCCACCTGGAGCAAAGAAGACTACAGAAAACCAGACACAAGGAAAATGTTAGTCCAAAGCACTAAAAGCACCTGAACCAGAGACTCTGTCAGTCTGAGACCAGAATTAGATGGTACCCAGCTACCAAAACTGGCTGCCCTCACAGAGAACACAATCAAGTCCCAGACAGAAAGGAGAAAAATGTAGAACAGGACTCAACTCACGTAAAAAGCCCAGACTTACTGTTCTGGCAGAGACTGGAGGAACCCCTGAAACTATGGCCTCGGGATGCACTGCTAGTCCAGAACTGGGACCATTTCCAAAGCCCGCTCATCCGACAAAGATTAGGTAGGACTGTAAGACAAAAACTGCTCTGAGAAATGCTCTTAGTTCAATCACATATAAGAGACTAATGGGCAGCTCCTGTCCAAAGGCAGGATGAGAAGGCAAGAAGGGGCAGGAATTGGTCAAATGGACATAGGGAACCTGGGCAAGGGGGATTTGCTGTCACACTATGGGGATTACAACTAATGTCACCAAATAGTAAGTGTATTAATTTTTATATGAGAAATTAACTAAACTTTTACATAAACCACAGTAAAACAATAAAAGTAAATGGGAATCAGAAAGACAATTGGTTACAAAAATAATTTAAATAAACAAAAGTTCCACATAGATCTTCAGTGTCCTTGTTATTTTTCTCTGGGCAAATAATCTTTAGGCTTTGTCTTTTAAGTAGAAGTCACTTTCTCCGGTTCCCCACCTTGACAGAACTTCTGTAAGATTTTCTCTGTTCCTCCGTTATTTAGAAGGGGAAACCATTTCAAGGAGTGACTCCGTGATTCACCCAGTATCCAAGAACTTTGGAGCGAATCCCAGCTGGAGCTCAGACTCCTGGCTCCCAGTCTAAAGCTTCCAGAGGAACCATCACCATTTTAGGAATGAGGAAATCAAGGCTCCAATGAAGAAATGTAACCTGATCAGAGCCTTACAATTAGGATGCCAGGTCTATCCACTCAATCCTGCTGGGCAGGAACTTTTCTCAGAGGTGGTCTGACTGAAGAGATGTGACTTTCCTGGGGCATCGGGGTCATGGGAACTAGTAAGTTATTCTCACATTCCCTCTGGGCTGGGTGGAATGAGGACAGCAGTAAATAACCCAGTGGCAGCCCAGAAGGGTGCATTTTGATGTGACCACAGATGCAGGTTTGGGCTAGGCCTTCTGCTCACTGCTGTCTTCCCTGGAACTTTACCTTCAGTCCACTCCTTGATGACAGATGAAGCAAATTCTGTTTTCTAGGTTTTACTAGGTACCCAGGCAGCAGGTTGTGTGGAATCACCTTCCCATCCTGGTTCAGGTGAGACACCTGTTGCAAAGATCTGAGATGATGGTCTAGAGCTGCTAAGCTGCTTGATTAAGACTAAGCAGCTCCAATACCACTGTGGGAAGTCAGCCACTAAGCCAGGTAGACTCCTTGGGTTTGATAGGCTGGACCCAGCTACTTGGCTCCTAGCAACCCTATAGAACAGAGTAAAACAGCCCTATAAGGTTTCTGAAGAGCAGCTAATAGATTCAAACTGCAGACTGAGTTAACCCCTTCACCACCAGGGCTCCTTAAAAGTCCTATAGAAGATGCAGATAAACAGATCACTAAGATGGTATGGTTTTATGCACTTATCAAGGCTACACCTGTGAGTTTTGCTCCCCTGCTCTCTCCCTTCCTCCCTGACCACATCCTCTCAGGAGCACCTCTGATTCCTCCCAGCCAGCAAGATGCAGCTCACACACTTTTTGTCCCCTCAGAGTACAGGCATGTTACCTCTCTTGCACTAATCTATTGTATTCTTTTGTGCCTTCCTTCCCAAAGTTGGCTTCTGATCCCATTCCACCACTGGGGTCCATGTGGTGCCAAGGTTTATAAAAAGGGGCAAGTTTACATTTGTGCAAGGCCATTAAACCAGGCAGTGCAGCTTCTGTTTCCTCCCTCCTGGCTGAAGAGTAAACAGAAAAAGGCCTTATAAAGAGACTAATGGCAAATAAACAAAACACAAGACGATAGGTACTTTCCAATAATTTTTTTTGTTTTTAATATCAATTGATGTTTTAAAAAATACAGAGGTGTTTGACACAGAATAGCACCATTGTGTAGGGCACACACAGTCCCTGCGCCCGGCACCTGAAGGGGGTCTTCTTGCCTGGGCTGGGGGGCAGTCACTCAGGGGGCGTTTGACTCACACCGGTTAGTTTCCTGCCTCTGCCTTGACCCAAAGGTCTTACAGGAAGACAATAAATAAATAGAACACCGAGATTTTATTTTGCAGTCTGCCCAGTTCAGGCCTCTTAGAGAGAGAAGGAATAAAAGTCCAAAATGTGAGAGGTGGGATGAATGGACATCAGGTCAGGTCAGCCATTCAGTGCAGAGTCCTAGAGTGACTGGGATTGGAAAGTACGTGGGTCCTTTCGAGTTTGGAATGACTTGTGTTGTTTCTGGGTTGGGGTTTTTACAAGAAGCAGACAGGCCCTATGTCCACACCAAATTCCTGATCAGGCCCTCCGATGTCCATGGGTGCAATGTCAATGATGGGAAGGCGAGAGGTCTTCTGTGAGCGGTACTCGATGACAGTCTTGCCCCACTTACCGGTGTGTTTCTAGGGCAGAAAGATACAAGACATTACTCAGTAGATGCGGTGAAATCCAGTGCCCACTCCCCAGGGCCCCAAGACTGAGCAACTTGATGAGCTTCCTTAGGCCTCACAGAGAGAACCACATGCAGGGGGCTCCCTATACCTCTTCTTGGCTTCCAAAGCCTCTCCTACTTCAACTCCTATGCTTAGAGCAGTGACTTTCCATGCCCTTCCCTTCTGTCTCCTTCCCCACTTGATCTCATTATCTTCACAGGACATGAAGACTTCTACACGGGTCACTGGACACACCAGATGGGAAGAGATAGAGTGGAGAAACACAGCAATTATGTGCCTCTCCCTCACCTGCCACTCTGCTTGTCTTCTGTGTGTAACCCCCTCCAACATGTGTCTCTGATGAACCTTTTATTTGAGGACAATTACACTTGCTGTGGACCAGCCCCTACTGAGCTCTAGCCTGAGCCCCCACTAGCCCCTCATCTCTCCCGGGGCCCCGACCAGCCCCACTCACCGTGCAGCCATCCTTCAGGGCACTGTATGTGAACCTGCTGTTGCCCTCGGCCCGAATCTCCACATCGTTGGAGCCCTGGATGAGTAAGGCCTTCTTCAGGTTGCCGGCAGCTTCATCCAGGTAGGCAATGCTGTTCTTGCAGTGGTAGGTGATGTTCTGGGAGCCCTCAGTGGACAGGAGGCGCAGGAAGGTCATCTGAATGCTGGCAGTGTTGGGAGCCAAGTTGTCATCTCCATAGCTGAACTGTTAGGACAGAGAATGGTGGCGTGAGGTTTGAGAGCCTGGCATTCAGTGGGATCAGGGGCTCTAGGAGGCTGTCCATCGTGCGAGGTTCAGAAGAGCTGAAGGAGGGGGCTCACGGAGTAGGTCACTGGGAGAACAGTTTTACTTCCAGGGAGTGACCACTCCAGTGGGCCTGTCTTTCTCCACTTCTAGTATGAAGGGAAAACAAATTGTACTGTTCTTCTCTTTCCTTTCTCTCTCTCTTTTTAATACTGTGGTATTTGTGGTTTTGTGTAACCAAACATTTGACATTTCAACAGTCTCCCCATGTATAGTTCAGTGACACTGTGTTCATCATATCTAACCATCAACACTATCTCTTCCCATGTTTTTCCATCTATTTCTCTTCTCATAAGCCCCGAACTGGTAAAAATGTGAGGAAGTGTTCTGTCCCAAGGAGAAAGAAGGTAAGTATTCTGAGAAGCCACCTCTGGTCTAAAGCAACCAGGAACTCACGTGGAAGCCTCCATTGATGGTTTCTCCGAACCAGATGTGTTTCCTCTCCTTGCCCTTGCTGCTCCACCAGTTCTTCTTGGGAACACTTGCTGGGTTGGGGTAGACACAGGTCTCACCGGTCTCCATGTTGCAGAAGACCTTCATGGCATCCAAGGTGCAGCCCTGGTTGGGGTCAATCCAGTAGTCTCCTGCAGAGAGGAAAAGCAGCACTCCTCAGGGCTCAGTGAGGCACAGATACTCCCTGAGGGCTAGGCCTGACTAAGGGATGCAGAGGAGAGGAGCAGGGTGTGAGGTCCACTTGTGGTCCCAAGGGAAGGAAGTGGAGGGATGCAAGGAAACAGACATGCAAGGGCGGAGTCCTGTACTAAAGCGACACCCACCAAAGGCAGATGTAGCACCTGCCTAGCGATGGACTCTGCCCTGGGGTCATTTCTTCTGCCAGGTGCCTGGGGCAGCACAGGTCGGAGGGCTGCCGCATCTCCGCTACAACATGAGAAAGCCACCTCCGGCCAGAAGCTGCCAGCTTGGCTCTGGCCTGAGCTAATGGGGCTGTACCCAGGGGACTGAATTGCTACTCTCTGGGCTCACCGCTCTTCCACTCAGGGTGACAGAGTTTCAGGTCGCGGCAGGTGCGAGCAGGGTTCTTGCGGGAGCCCTCAGGGCTGCGGATGCTCTCAATCTGGTTGTTGAGGGACTTGAGGGTGGCATCCACCTCAACGTCATGCTGTCTCAGGTTGCCATCTGCCTCATCAGCCCGCATGTACTGCAGGGGATCAGGGCCTTTCTCTCGCGCGCCTAGGCCAGCAAAGGCAGACATGTCGATGCCGGGGCCAGGGGGACCTGGAGGGCCGGGGGGTCCAGGATTTCCAGGAGGACCCTGTGGCAGGAAAAGGAAAGGTCATCCAAGAACAGTGGGGAGGAGTCCCCGCTGTGTCTATCCCACCCAGTGCACTGAAGTGTCAAATTCCTCCCAGGGCCATGCACAGGAGAGTGAGGTGCAAGTAACACCCTAGCGCCTCCCTGTTTCTTCCATTAGCCCCTCTCTTCTGTTTCCCATCAACCCTCTGGGGAGATCTCAGAATAAAGGATGCCATCAGCAACAGCATGCTGATGCCTCTAAGAGATCACGGGCGCCCATAAACTGAAGCCTCCCCCACGCCAGGTGCACCTGGCCCAGGACACTTACGGCCGGACCAGTTTCTCCTGAACGTCCACGGGGACCAGGAGGTCCAATGGGGCCAGGGATTCCATTAGAGCCATCTTTGCCAGAGGGACCAACAGGGCCAGGAGGACCCTGCAGACCAGGAGAGAAGAGGCGGTGAGAAAAGTGTGGTCACCAAGGGGAAGGCTGGGGAGTGGGTGGGGCTTGTTAGGTGACTGTCCTGGTTGCACAAGCAGGTCTGCTTTGATCTTCATTGTCTCAGTCCTAGAACCCAAGACTGGTCTCTGTTTGGCCAGTAACCAGGAAGACAGCTTTATGGTCCTTTTAAGTTCCTCTTTGTAAAATTCTCTCAGGGAATTTGGTGGTAGAGAGTGGGCTCATGTTCACCTTACGTGAGCTGTGGCCACAGGTGAGTTGGGCAGAGCCAGTCCCACCCCAGCTGCTAAGTGAAGACCCCTGGGCCCAAGGACCTCTGAGGACTCAAGAAACAGGAACACTTCCCTCCCCTCCTCAACATCTAGCCCCACCCCTGCAGGGACAGGTCCTCTCCACCTCCCAACACCATCTCACTTACTCTAGGGCCAGAAGGACCAGCAGGACCAGAAGCACCTTGGTCTCCAGAAGGACCCTGTGCGGAAGGAAGAAGCAGAGGTCAGACGTCAGCACAAGCAGGGCTCCATCCTCCAGGACCAGAGCCTTCTGGAATCTATCACTCTCTCTCTATCACCTATTTCTTGCTCTTAGGGGAGCAGGTATACATCTCATCAACATTCTCTATTTCCCCCTTTCTTCAACCTTGAGGAAGTCTTGGAAGTGTCTCAGGATGATCGCCAGTTGTTTTAACTGCATGGGAAGCTCAAATAGACTCTGAGCAGGTGGGAAGCCTCCGGGGACTTAGGCCCAGGCAGCAATACTTACAGGAGGGCCAGGAAGACCCTGCAGACCAGTGAAGCCACGGTGTCCCTTCAGTCCCCTCTCGCCAGGCTCTCCAGCTTCTCCTTTGTCACCTCGGGGGCCTTGAGGGCCCTGGGAATCAGAGGGTGGGTCAAGTTGGGGCCAGAGCAGGAGCCAAGGAGTCCCGGGAACCCCAAGCCCCTGTTGCCCTCAAGGCCTTTCCCTGTCAGGGAACGAAACCAGGATACTCACAGCTATTCCTCGGGCTCCAGCTGGTCCAGCAGGTCCCATGGGGCCTTGTGCACCCTGTGAGGAGGGAGTGAAGGAAACATCAGAGGGCAGCCAGGTGAAGACGGCCACCCTCTGCAGCTGCCCTGGGCTGGACTCGGAGGCTGCAGTTCCAATGGACCCGGGGATCTCACCCTCCTCTACCACCAGCTTCTACTGGAGGAAGGCTACTTACAGCTTCTCCTCGGTCCCCTTGCTTGCCAGTTGGACCAGCTGGGCCAGGAGAGCCAGGAGGTCCAGGAGATCCAGGAGCACCAACGGGACCAGCCTCACCACGGTCACCCTGTCAGAAAAGAGGTCTTAGGCTCAGAGAGGAACATTGCTGAAGAGGCAAGGAGAGGAAGGTTTTCCAGGCTGAGCCAACACTCTGACCCCAGCCCGCCCCCCTGGGTGACCTCCTCATCCCACCATACTGAGAGATTCTCACCTTGACTCCAGCTGCACCGTCTCTTCCAGGGGGGCCGTCAGCACCAGGGCTTCCCTGGCAAAGGGAAGCAGGAGTGCATGAGAGCTGTTCTCTGCCTCATCTCCCACTCTGCTCTCACATCCTGCCCTCTGAGTCCCCAGGATCATGCTCTCCTGTCCAGCTGAAGCTTGGGAGCCAAAGCTTCCTCCTGCTTCCTGCCTGCCCCGCGTCTGAGAGCTCTGCGCCTGCTCTCTCTTGTCACCATCATTGCACCCTGGGCTATGGGACTCTCCCTCTCCATGGCACAGGACTCAGCTGGGCTGCTCTCCTAATCAGAGCACCTTGGTGGACCCCATTGCTCACCTCTCGTCCAGGCTCACCAGCAGGACCAGTCAGGCCAGGAGGACCCACGGGACCAGGGGGACCTCGGTCTCCAGATGAGCCAGGAGCTCCCTGCTTGCCAGGCTCACCCTAGAGAGACAGAGCCATGGATGATGAGTGTCACTCTGACCATCCCTACCCAAGGCCCTGCTGGACCCTTTGGGGAAAATGTGGGTACAAGGATAGTCCAAGGGTGCTGAGTGGATAAAAACCAGGCCATCACACCAAGAGCACTGAGTGAAGAGTCTCTGGTGCAGGCCAAGCTATGCCCAACTCAGCCAGAGGAAGGGTGCCCCTCACTCACCGACGGGCCAGGCAAGCCAGGGAATCCTCTCTCACCACGTTGCCCAGGCAGACCGACAATGCCTCTCTGCCCAGCCAGACCCTGGGGACCTGGAGGACCATCAAGACCCTAAAGAAAGAAGTGGGAGGTGAGAACAGACCCAGGGAAGCCCACCCACCCCACCTGGCTTGGCCAGAACTACGGCAGGGACCAGTGCTTTGCCCACTGGTACAATCCTCTCCACACTCCCCACACATGCATCTCCACAATGCACCCACTTCCACTCCATGCTCTCAGGGCTCAGAAGCCTCTCACAGCTCTGGCCTCAGGAGTTTCAGCTTTGGGCAGGCTTGGGCCTGGAGTTGGGGGCACTTACAGAGGGGCCATCATCTCCAGGTTCTCCCTTTTCACCAGGGGCTCCAGCAGGACCTTGGAGGCCAGGATCACCAGCTCGGCCAGGGGGACCGCTGTCTCCTCGAACACCTTTGGGACCATCTTTTCCAGCAGGACCAGGAGGGCCAGGAGGTCCAGGGTTACCCTAAAGGAGCAAATGCAGAAAGTGAAGAACTCATCTCTTCCATCCAATTCAGACTGGTTCAAGTCATCCGCTGACAATGGATGCCAAAGCCACCATGGCTCCAGGGACAGCAGGTCTCCGTGGGGGCTGCCTTGCCTCCTCCACACCGAGTGCACCATGGCCCACCTCACCAGTCTTCTCCCCAACTTTCAGAGCTCTGGCTGCCAGCCTTGCGTCTCCATGCACACGCTGCTTTTCCCTGTCTACTCAGAATCCCTCCTGCCACCAACTTCAATCCTGCCATTCCTTAAGGATCAGCTCCCACTGGCTCCCTCTGGCCTCACAGCACCTGCTCCCTCTGCTTGCTGGTGGTGAGGAGCTGAGTAACGTCATCATCTTTCCTCCCTCACTGCAAGCTCCCTGACAGCAAGGGCCTCGACTGTGGGCTTTCTTATGAAGGCTGAGGCCGAGCACACAGAACGTGCTCATGAGAAAGGTAACTGAGCTAGCCCTATCCTCCCTCTGAGCAGATGTCTGAGGGTCAAGCCCAGACCAGCAGGAAGGCTGCTCATGTCCAAGCACAAAGTCACACCTCAGCTCCAGCTGTCTACAGGGGAAACAGGTCCCCTTGTCAAGGGGCTACCACTCCCAGATGGGGAGTGGGACTGCCTGAAGCTCTCTGGGGTGGCTGAGCTAGACTGTGTGACCCCTGCGTCTCAGTGCCAGGAAGAGGGTAGCAGCAAGAAGGATTGTCACTTACATTGGAGCCGGGGGGTCCGACGCGGCCAGCAGCTCCGGGGAATCCAGTGGCTCCCTATGAGAGGAGAGGAGAGCCTGGAATGCCTCTGGCCCTCAGGAAGTCCAAGAACCAAGGGCAGGCATCTGAGAGGGCAGTGTGGGATGGGAGAGGGGCAGTTGACAGGGAGACAGGGCTCGCTAGGCTCAGCTGCTGGAAACAGACAAATGCTGCTTCTCCAGCTCTCGTTCCCACATAGGCTTTAAGCTGGCCTTGGGAGCTGAACCAGGAGAAGAGCCTAGAGCTGGTGGCTCCCAGGAACCCTGTGCTTTCCAGCAGAGAAGAACACTGGTTGTGAGATGGGCTGAGGCTGCGGGAATGAAGGCGGAGGGGTGAGTTACTGAACACCACCTTGAGAGTCTCAGACTTTCCTTGAGAGACAAGGGCAGGGGTGGGGGTGAGAGCAACCCCTGACCCACAGTGCCTTCCTCCCCCACCCCTGGGTGAGGGTGGGAAATGGGCGTCACTTACCGGAGGGCCTTGAGCACCTCGGGCACCTTTAGGACCAGTCACTCCAGTAGGACCCTAGGAAGGGAAGAGGGAAACAGTGAGTCCCTGTGGCCTCTGGGGAGGGCCATGGGCTGCTGGACTCAGGGCCTGAGCCCCAACAGTGACTTTGTGAGGGCCACAGCTTTCTTGGTACTCAAATCCCACACCAATCAACAGGAGACTCTTGTTCTAGATCCCTGCCAGTCATCCACAAAACCAGTCCCAGCTCTCACTCCATCTCAGTCACTCCCCAGGACACTGCTTTGTCCTGGACAGCAGAGACATGATGCCAGCTGTCCACTATGTCAGCCTCCACTCCTCCCCAACTCCTACACCCAAGACAATGAAAGCTCCCTTCACTGGCCATGGGCCAAGATTTTATCACCTGACCCTTGGTCTCTGAACACACATTCCTGATCTCTGCAGCCACTCCTTCCTGTAGCAGCACTGGCTTAGTGGATGGCCTTAAACTCACAGGTGGGTGCTCCCAAGGCCTTCTAGATGATTTTGGCCCACCCAAGTCTACTGAGGCCTTTCCTCCTGCACCCAGTGATGCCTTCTGAGGACAGTTCTGGGGGATCTCAGTCACCCACCTGAGGCCCAGGAGCTCCTGAGGGGCCCTGAGGACCAGGGGCGCCAGCATCTCCCTTCTGGCCAGCCTCTCCTTGCTCACCCTTGGCACCAGGCTGGCCATCAGCACCCTAGGAAAGAAGAAGGAGGAAGCAGGTGAGTGAGGGGCCAGAGAGACAGTGGGGGAGAGAGAGAGAGAGAGTGGGTTAGTGTGTGTGTGTGTGCGCGCGCGCTGGTCCACCACGGGCCTGAAAGTTGGACTAAGGTAGAACTATTGTTTAGTGTGGCGGTATGAAAGGGGAGAAGAGAAAAGAAGATTCAGTTTGCCCGTCTTTAAATTTCTCTTCTTCACAGATTGAAAGTGGCTGTCAGATGCTGTATGTGGAGTGAGGGAGGGCAGAGATACTCACGGGAGGACCAGCAAATCCAGCAGGGCCAGGAGGTCCAGTCTCTCCACGTTCACCCTGTGAGAGAAGAGCACCCAGGGAGAGGTCAGGCTCCTTCTGCCTTAGTCTGCTTTCTCCTAAGAGCCACCAGAAGATGAGCCTGGCATCATCTGGCCTAACCCAGCCCCGTGCACAGCAACCCCTAGACAGCGGGCATCTGAAAGTGGCCTTCAGATGCTCACTGAGTGAAGGGACCCAGAAGACTCTCTCATCAGAGCATCTGGTGATCTGAGGCCCTCCACCCTGCTGACATCGTGGCGGGTAACACGCCTCCTCCTTCTTTCCTCATATCCCTCCCACCCCAGATCCCAAAGACAGGGAGAGGTCCAGTGTTGGGCAGCCTGTGAGGCCAGGCTGAGACAAGAGCTGTTTCCCAGGTGACACAGGGGGCATGAGCTGGGACCACAACTTACCGGAGCACCTCGAGCACCAGCACTTCCTGCAGGACCAGGAGGTCCAACTTCTCCCTAAACGGATAACAAGGACCAAGGGTGAGGTGGTGGGAGCAGAGTGGGCCCTTCGTGAGCAAAGTGCACCCAGGAAGCCCTGACAGCAGGAAGGAGGTTCATGACCCACACCCCACCTTGCTTTCTCGTGCTGCTTCTGTCTACACCTGTGCCCTCTTCAGAGCCTTTGCTGAACCCACTCTTATCCCCAGGTCACCTGCTCCATCCTACAGGACCTGCAGCCAGTAACTACCACCTCTAAGCCCTACCTGGGCAGGAGGGATGCAGCTAACAAGTGAGGAGCAGAAGCAGCCAGCTTTGGCAGGAGATGAGAAGGAGGCTTGATGGGCCAGCAAAGTGGAGAAGGAACAAAGACTCACCTTCTCACCGTTGGCACCAGCTGGGCCAGGGGGGCCAATGGGACCAGTCAGACCCTAGGCAGAGGGAAGGCAGAGGTGAGAAAGATGAGAATCAAGCCAAAGGTGCAGCAGGGACTCTGAGGCCCCACCAATGAATGGGCCTTAGAACACTCCCCCCTGGCCTCCAGAACATTCCATGTTCCCTTTGGCCCCCAGTTTTGAGAAGCCCAGGTGCCCCCCTCACACTGCCCAACCGCCTCCTCTGTGCTGGAGATTCCTCTGTTGCCCCTACCCTGACCCCCAGATTCCTGTAACCTGTAATTACTTACTCGTCCGCCGTCCTTTCCAGGGGCTCCCTCTGGGCCTTTCTCACCAACATCACCCTGGAGGACAGAGAAAATGGGCAGCCTCAGAGGGGCCCTCCAGGACCCCTTTGCCAGCTCATCCCATCCAGACCCTGCCCTGAGGGATGTGCTGTGGTCTCAGGGCAGGCGACAAGGAGTAATGTGAACGAGGTAGAGGGAAAGGTGGGGAGGGATTGTCAATTAAAGGAACATAGAGCTTTGTGGGGGGTGAGGTATCCCTGAGTTCCTCAGGAAGGTGTAACTGATAGGCTCACCCTCAAGTCCTGTGGGGAGAGGGATGCATGTGAAGGGCAGAAATATGGCAAGGATGCAGCTTCGGCACTTACCCTGTCTCCCTTGGGTCCAGCGATACCAGCTGCTCCCCTCTCACCGGGCATTCCTTGCAGACCTGGAGGGCCCTGAGCTCCAGGGGGGCCAGCTGGGCCAGACACACCCTAGGGTGGAAGTTGAGAGGGAATCTGTGGTGGGTAGCATGTCCCCAGGGAACCCAGTGAAGACAGATCAGAAAACCAGGGCCAAACCCCTTCCCCCTTCCTCTCCATCCATCTCCTGTCTGTGTCCATCTCCCGTCTTCCCTCCTTCTGGTCTTCATTCCCAGTCCTCTCCTCTCTCAGTGAGGCCACCAGAGCTACCCAGAAGACTCCTACCAGGAGGACTAGAATGTACTCACTTTGGGACCATCAGTGCCAGGAGTGCCAGGGAGACCACGAGCACCCTGAAGACCTTGGGCGCCAGGAGAGCCACGTTCACCTGGGAAACCTCGTTCACCCTGTGCAGACATGGAAAGGGCAGTCAGGCAAGCACAGAGGGGAGGAAGCCCAGCGGGAGCAGGAGCAGGGGGAAGCAGGCGGGCACGGGCGAGAGGTCCCTGGGCACAGGGTAGGCTGTGTTCTGGGAGGTGCTGGTGGTGCTGCTAGGACAGAGTGACAGGACACTCACCCTGGGCCCCACGAGGCCAGGAGCACCAGCTTCACCAGGAACACCCTAGGAAACAGAGACAGATATGGGTGTGAGAGAGAGGCTTTCATGTCCCCGGATTCCTGCTAAGCCTCACCCCCACAGGATCTGAGCCCAGACCATGCCTTCTGAGGAGGGAGAGGTGGGCATCAGTCCCATTCATTGCCAGGCCTCACAGGCTCCTCATGCCCTCCTCCTGCCCTTGTCTCCTGAGCAGAAGAGCTCTTCCCATCTAACAGGTGCAGCCTCAAAGAGCTTCATACTCACCTGGTCACCTGGTTTTCCACCTTCACCTGGGGGACCAGGAGGGCCAGGAAGACCCTAGAAACCAGAGTGACTCATGTTAGCAAAGGAGTGAGTGTGCTGGCCCACCTCTGCAAGGAGGTCCCACCTAGTCCAGGCCAAAGGGAAGCAGCAGCAGCCATGACAGCCAGGGATGCTGGGAAGCCTCTCCCCCACTCTCCAACCAGAGGGTGGGCTCTGTGTGCCCATGGAGACTGCTGCTGCCTCAGACAGCCCGGGCTTGGCAGGGAGCTAAAAAGGAAGTTGGTCCAACCACCCACCTGGAATCCAGATGGCCCAGGAGCACCCTGCTCTCCTCGTTCTCCAGCAGGTCCCTGCAGAGGGAAAAACGGAAGGGTAAGTGGAGCCAGCACTCTGTAGGACCCAGGAGCTGCAGCTAGAAGGGCCCAGACAGCCCATCTGCCTTTTCCTTGCACTGTCTAACAAAACAGGTGTGTGCATGCACATGCTGGGCTTCACCTTATCCACTGTCTGCACCCCTGACAACCGGGCTGAGGTCCACACTGCCTCCTGGGACACCAGCCTCAGCCAGGTGAGTTTGGTGTCCTGAGTCTGCCCAGACTTACGTCTGTCAGCTCCACTACTGGGGAGCTTGAGGTCCCCCCACCTCCACTCCACCTGTTGCTTCCACACCACCCAGTCCATCACATCCACAGGGCCCCTGGAAAGGATAGGCAGAAACTTACAGTGGGTCCAGGGGGACCGGCAGCACCTGTCTCACCATCTTTACCAGGAAGACCCTGGAGGGAGAGAAAAGAGTGACAAAGGACTTATATCTCTTTAGTTCTTCAGTCCCCTCTGGGACTGGGCAGGTGGACTTTCTGAACTCCATTCCCATCCTCTCTCCTTTTCTGACCCTTCCCTCTCAGTGTTTCTCAGTCAGAAACCTCCCTCCATCTCCATGGCCACTGGCTAGCAGCAACCAGAAGTTTCCCTGGTCGTTTCTCAAAGGGCTCTGCCCAGCATGGCATCAGTTTTTGGAATCAACAAGAGGGATCAGGGCCCTGGCCATAGGGAGGCCACCCCTGTCTTCCCTTGTGGGTGTCCAGCCAATGCCAAGTTCTAGGCACTGGGAGGGGTACTTACTCTCAGACCAGGAGCACCAGGCAGTCCCTTCTCACCAGCTTTGCCAGGCTCACCCTGAAGGAAAGAGAGTGTGAGACCATGAGGGGAGTGCCCAGATGAGGGGGTGGGCAGAACAGGCTGGGGAGACTTAGGCTTAGGGTCACATCCCGATGGACAGCAAAAGAATAAGCTATCAGCTTAGAGGTGTGAACCAGCAGCCAGACCACTAGGATCTGTCCCATGAAACAGTACCACGGCCAAGATGTTGTGAGACTCTAAGGTCCCCCTGGATCACAGCACTCCAGCAAGACATGTAGGCCAGAGGTGCCCGTGGCATCAGGGCTTCTGTGCATCACCATCCCTGGTTAGCCCCATTGAAGAGCCAATCTTTCCCCCCAGTGAACAGGAGATAGCAGCATGTTGAAGCGGTGGGGAGGTTATTACTTACATTGGCACCTTTGGGGCCAGGGAAACCCATGACACCGGGCTGCCCACGAGCCCCCTGAGGACCTGGAGGACCAGGGCGACCATCTTCACCAGGAGCTCCCTGAAAGAAAGGACACAGTTCTGTTACTCTAATCATATCCATCCATCTACTGCTTACCAAGTGCTCATTATGTAGCAGGCATGGTCCTAGGCACCAGCCATGCGCGCGCGCGCGCGCACACACACACGTACACACGACATCTAGGACTGACTTAGGTTGTGACCAGTCACCCAAACAACACACAGGGGCTCCATCTGCAAAAGGCATTGCTTAGCTTAAGCATTCTATGTATTTTGTCTTTCTCCAAGTAAAATAAATAAATCCGGCGGCATTTGCAGACCTCACTGCTACTACACAGGCTCATCTTGCCTCAGTACCTACCATCTAGCCCCCTCCTCAATTCTAAGTTCATAGCAGTCCAGATAGCACCCTCAAGCTCCTGTCTCTTCACTTGCATCCCCAGGGATACTTTCCCAACAATCCCATGACGGCAGACTTACAGAAGGACCAACTTTGCCTTGAGGACCAGCATCACCAGGGCGACCAGTGAGACCCTTGGTTCAGAAGAAAAAAGAGGACACGTGTCAGGGGCAGGCTTCCAGACCTCCCTGATAGCGCAGGGCTGGAGGGAGCATACAGGGAAGGGGCTGCTAAGGGTTCAAAGTCAAAGTGAAAGCAGGTTCTCTACATACCCGGGCTCCAGGAAGACCAGGTTCTCCGGGACGGCCAGGGTCACCATTGGCTCCCTTGGGACCAGCAAGGCCACTGGGCCCTCGTTCTCCAGGGGCTCCCTATCCAAGAGGTGATAGGGAGTCAGCAGGAGGCCACTTGACAAGGGATGAAAGGATGAACCCCAGCCCCTCTCTCCCTACTCACCTTAGGACCTGCCAGACCATCCTGACCTGGGAAGCCACGGTTGCCAGGAGCACCCTAGGAAGAAGGAGACAGGCAGAAGAAAGGAGTGAGTTATGGTAGACCCTAACCCAACTGGGGCTGGAGACCACCCAGTCAGGCCCCCTAACCCACCAATTCCAGTTTCTGTGGAGCAGTAGCTACACCCTACAAAATTCTGGGGATGAACTCTTGGAGTCTGTCCCCATCTCTCTAGAAGAAGCTCAAACTGTTTCACGCCATCCTGGAGAAGAAGGGCACAAATAAGGGAAGGAACCCCTATCCCTACAGCAGTAAATGAAGAAAAAAACAAAAATAAAATCTTTGCCATGGAGTCGACTGTGATTCATAGCGACCCTATAGGACAGAGTAGAACTGCCCCCATAGAGTTCCCAAGGAGCATCTGGCAGATTTGAACTGCTAGCCTTTTGGTTAGCAGATGTACCCCTTAACCACTATGCTGTCAGGATTTCCAAATAAAAAAAAGGAGAGTTATGAGATCCAGAAGGTTCACAGGACTTGACCAAGATAGCCACAAAGACTCAACTTTCATCTTGAGGTCACACCTCAGTGAAACCTGGGCTCCCAGTCCACTTACTCTTTCCCCAGGGGGACCAACAGGCCCAGCACCACCAGGCTCTCCACGAGCACCTCTTTTGCCTTCTTCACCAGCAGGACCAGGGGCTCCCTGGGGGCCAGCAGGGCCCTGAGAACCAACACAAACGAGAAACAGGGTAAGTTTTCACCTGGCCCTGGGGTAAGCACTGGCCTAGTGTGTGCAGGAAGCAGCCTTGGAAGTTGTTTCAGGGCTGGGGAGCTCAAAGAAGAGGGATCGCAAAGGGAGTGCCCTGAGCCGAAGTGCCCAGTGGGGAGCAGAGAGGGGTGCAGAGTTCAAGCTGTACAGGTTGGTTAAGCCTACATGGGAAGCTGAAGCTGCACCAGGCCCTCAGGGGTCCTACTGAGCCCCCTCCTCCAGATACTCTCCAAGAGGCTCAGACTGAGGGATGGGCTACAGAGAGGGTGGTCCATGGGGCTGGAGGGGTGGCTTAGTGCCCCATGGACTAGCCACTGGGGTAGACAAGGGCTCATGGTCAGACACTTACAGGCTCTCCCTTCGGGCCTTGTTCACCTTTGAAGCCAGCAATACCAGGTTCACCCTATGAAAAAGAAAAACGTAGGCTCTCTAGTTGGGTTCACCCCATGGACCCTGCCCATCTCCAAACCCCCTCCTACAGGTGCCCACAGGACACTGGTGTGAGGCTAAGCCAGGGTCACACAGAAGAAAGGCTGCGAGGTTTGCCTCCAGGGATGTCAGTGGGACTTGGGCTTCATCTCGGGCTCTTACCGTCTGACCTTTCGGGCCCAGAGGACCAGTAGCACCTTGAGGGCCAGGAGGACCACGGGGCCCAGGGAAGCCAGGAGCGCCAGCAATCCCAGGAGCGCCCTGTCAATAGCAGAAGAGAGGAGGGTCAGAAGAGGGGCTAGGAAAGACTGATCCCTCCTCCACCCTACCCTTGGAGGGAAGAAGTCCAAAGGGAACACTCACAGCCGATCCTTTGGCTCCAGGAATTCCATCAGTTCCAGGGTTACCCTGCAAAAGGGGACAGGGTCAGAATAAAATAAGCAACAAAGCAGGAACCACACCATTTCCAGCCCTCAAGGGGCTCCAGAGCCAGGGGCTGAGGACACAGCTGTCCGCTTCAGGGATGCCCTCTGCTGGATGTTTCCAGGGAAGAGACATGCTTCTAGAGACAGTGGGAGGGGGCAGTGGCCCAGAACAGAGGTTAGGGCTCCACTTCCCTCACAGTGGACTATGGAGTCAAGAGTGCCAAGGCCACGGGTCCATGGACCCTAATCCCTCTCACCAAGGAGCTGTACTTACAGAAGCACCGGCAGGTCCAGGAGAGCCAGGATTGCCAGGTTCACCTCGAGGACCTTGAGCACCTTCAGGACCGCGAGCCCCAGTGGGGCCAGCTTCACCCTGGAGGGACACAAAGAAGGGTGAACTGAAGGGCAGGGACAGAGGACACAGGCCTCCAGTGGGGCAGCAACACTTGAGGGCTAGCTGCACGTACCGCACTGAGAGGCTGCACTCTGCACACAGCCACACCTGCAGTGGGCACGCTTGTTCACCCACGTGTTCACACACAGGTCACGCTGCCATTGTTGTCCCCATCTGACTGAACAGTTGACTGATGACTTGCTAGCCCTGCCTTCTCAGCTTGTCATCTACCCTCTACACTGCAAACTCTCACAGTAAGTGCTATGGCAACGGGCGCCTTGCTGGTTCTGTCACAAAGCCTCAGCTAACAGGTGTGGCGAGGCCCCGAATGTCTCCCTGCCCCTCTACTGTACTCTTTTATTAAGGAAACTGAGGCCCCCAGAGAAGAATTTCCAGTCACCTAACTGTCCGCTCCCGGAACACCTCAGCCCGGGCTCCACCTTGCTCAGTGTGGCCAATGTGGGAACAGTGCAGAGCCGGCACCGGCAGGCTGCGGCGGCCTCTCGGCCTTGACTTTCTTCTGCCCTAACTGCACTCCACTTCCCTTAGCTCCTGACAGCCCCTCCACCACCTCTCACTCCTAAAAAACCTCTGCTTTTACTTTCATTTTTTTCCTGAAAGTTACAGCTGTCTGAGATCCGGGATCCCTGGAGAGGCCCTGCTGACCTGGAGAGAGGGCAGTCTCCTCAGGTTTCTCCTCAGAACATTCCTGCTTCACATTCGTAATGATTATTTTCAAAAGGTCAGGCCCTCTCACCTTTTGCTGTCCCTCCTCACAATGGGTCTCCTTCACCCGGCTCCCAGTGCCTCAGACACTGTCTGGTTGCCATGGAAACCCCAGAAGGGGAAAAGCAACCTGATGCCAGTGACCACATGGAGGCTCCTTATTCATCTCCTGGCAGCAGAGATGCGGAGAATTCCCAGGGACATTCACCCTGGAATCCTTCCTGGGCCACAGGGGCCTTTCCCTGAACTGGCTGGCCTCCCACTGGCCTCTGTTAATTCTCTGAAGAACTCAATTAACATGGCTTGGGAGAGTCAAGCACCCAAGTGAAGCAGAAATAGGAAGGGGAGACAGGGAAGAAGTGACTGTCTCCTGTCCTGTGAGCCTCTCCCTCTTGCCCGCTCTTCAGGACCCAGACTTCTGAACGTTTCCGTCTTCCGCCTCCACTTGACTGCCTTCTTTCCTTCCACCCTGGTCTCTCCCCTCATCTCTGTCTCCTGTCTAGCTTCCGCCCCACTCAAGTTGTAACTGCATCTCCAGCTTTCTTTTATCATTCCGGTAATCTTACTTTCCTGGTGATTAGGAAACGCTGCTTTTCCCTTCTTTTCATGGAGAGCAGCAGTGGACAGAGTGGCAGATACGTCTCAGAAGGGAATGGGACAATTAGCAAAGGTCCCAGGGAAAGGGGAGTGTTGGGGTGCTCGTGGGGTTCAGCACTCCAGCCACAGGGTACACACCTTGGCACCGGGAGCGCCAGGGAAGCCAGGACCACCAGCAGGACCAACCGGACCCTGAAGAGGAGGAGGTGGGAGGTGAATGCCACTGCAGTCTCTCAGCCTCCACCCCTCACTCCCTCCCACCTTTGTGCTGATTTTACTCTACGCCCCCTGTGGCTGAGCATCCCTGATGAACACTGTCCCCATTGCCAGTGTCCCCAGGAAGCTCCAGCCAGATGCCTTGTTTAGCCTGCCTTCACAAGGTGAAGTAAGTTTCTGACTATGAACATGGCAGCAAGCAGACATTTCTTTGATCCCTCTCCCCAGCTACCCCTCACCCTAAAGCCTGCTGAAGATGAAATTTGCTTACCGGAGGCCCTGCCGGGCCTGGCTGACCGTCGTTGCCACGGGCACCCTGTGAACAACAAGCAGGAGGTGGCTGGTGAGAGGCACCTACACACCCAGCCACTCTGCAGCCCCTCATTCCACACACAACATGGGAGGCACTGGGCTGGGGTGTCCCAGGATTGAGCACGAAGACAGGGAAGCTGTAGTGCTGTACACCCCCAGAAACAGAGTGGCCCCAGAATTCATCCACAGCACTGTAATGGGAGTTGAGGGGGCAACAATGGTGGGTTTGTTGGTGGTGCCTGTGTGTTACCAGTTACCCCCAAATCAGTTTCAACTCATGGCAATCCCTGTGTGCCAGACTAGAACTGTACTCTGTAAGATTTTCAATGGCTTTTTTTAGAAGCACATAGGCCTTTTCTCTCAAGTTCCTCTGGGTAGACTCAAACCATAAGCCTTCCATTAGCAGCCCAGCATGTGATACCATTTGCACTACTTAGGGATTCCTATATGAAGCTTATAAGAAGCTGAAGTCATTTCCCAGCTAAGCCAGCATTCTTTAAACTTTAGTTTAGACCACAAATATCACCAGCCTCAAGGCTGAGTTATCATTTAAAGACTCAGTGATTGGGAACAAGGCAAATGAAATAGGGAAGCACAACCTTGACTTGATGTTACCTGCCTGCTCACAGTGGGACCCTGTTAGGGCTCATTTGAGGCCTCAACTCCAAGGAGGCCCCGTGTTTCGGCCTTCTTCAACACCCTCCCAGACAACCAAAAACACAGACGCTGCTAGCAGATGTCTGCATCCAGCCCAGGAAGAAGGCACCATAATGAGCCCAAAGGTCTTCCAAAGCCACATCTGAGTTTGTTCCTTTTGTCCAAAAAGACAATACTGCCAGTTGCTTATCTTTAGGACTTGTGCACTGAGGTTTTTCTCCAGGGTTGTGGTGAGTACCTCCCAGTTTCTCTCTCAAGTCCCCTCAGGGCCTAGGGAACGCTTCACCCAAACTCTGAGAGCTGTCAGGAGAAGTAGGGATGGATCTGGGGCCTGGTGCTTGGCCACTGACCCAAGCAGGCCCGGAGGTGACCTTTCCCTGCTGGGCAGGCTAGTCTGTCTCTGCCTCTGCTCTGAAGCCACTGGAGAAGGATGCTTTGGGGCGAGCTCACATCTGAAGCTCAAATCTTCCTCCTGGCTAAGGCCCACTTCTCACTGAGACTCGCCAGATTGGCATTACACAGGAAAGCAAAAAACAGATTTTACAGAAAAAGTGTCAGAGGATATAACGCCCCAGTGCTGGCCGCAGCCCCTCCTGGGTCCGCCTAGCAGCTTAGGTAGGCAATGCTCCTGGGAAGTTCTGGAGCACCCTGCCCCCAGGGGTCTGCCAAAGGAAAGTCCAGGGCTGGGCATGAGTGAAGGGGTGCTGCCATGTGGCTCGGGGGAGCCAGAGCCGGGCTAGCATCTACCAGCTCTCCCTGAAGCAAGGCTGCATCCAGGATTGGGCTGAGCAAGTCTGGCTCAAAAGAGGGCATGTGACTGCAGCAGGCAGAGGCTGGCCCAGCCCAGCCTGATGCCAGGCCTGTACTTGGAACTATGTGAGCTGTCCTGTGCCTGGGGCCTGCACGCCTCGGATGCTCAGCAGCTATCTTCTGGGAGTCCAGGTGTTAGCTATGAGAAATTTGACTGGAGGTCAAAGGAAGCAGCGGCAAAGAAGGAAAATTAAGCCAAATCCTATCCACACCATGCCAGCCTGAGTACTACCCTGAGGTCAGGAACCAGCAAAGAGAATCAAGACGCAGGGCTAGTGCACCTGACAAGAAGGGAGAATAAGCAGAGGGGATGCAGGTCACCTCTAGTCCTTCACAGGGTGAGGCCATCATGGCTTAGAGCCTTGCTTTCTAAATCCTGCTGTTAGCCACAAGCCAGGGCTGTGCTAAGCTGTGGAAACAGCAGTGTTTCTTGGCAGGCCCATGCTCTCTAATCCCTGCACACAAAGGGACCTGGGTCAAGGCACTCAAGCAGCTCTGGCTGACGAATGAGGGTTGCGGCTGCTGGTTCCTTTACTCGTCAGCTTCTGAGGGAAATTTCTACCCACCAGCTACGTCATCTGGAAAGCGGCACAAGCAGGTAAAGCTGGTTGATTGATTTCGGCCAGCCCTGCCCTGTGAGGATGGGTTGTATAGCTCTTGGGGCTGGGAGTTGTAAAATCAACAAAAAGCCTAATCTTTCAAACAGTTGGCTTTCATCACATCACTCATTCACCAAGCACCCCTCTGTTGCCTAAGGGACCCAAGCTAAAGGTGTCCATCTGGCACCCTGCACCCCCCACTGGCTACAATCCCCTCATCCACCATCTGCCACATTAGTTGGAACCCATCCTCGGGCCTGAGGCTGCAAAGCATCACTTGTCCTCAACTACTTAACCTTCCATGCCACAAGAAACCTCTGGTTCCTCTTCTATCTATAAATTTGGGAGAACGATGGAAACAGCCTCACAGGATTGGGGGAAGATTAAATGAAAACAAAGTATATAACATTAAGGAACCCCTGGTGGCAAAGTGGTTCAACATATGGCTGCTAGCCAGAGGTGGACAATTCAAATCCGTCAGTCACTCTGTGCGAGACAGCTGTGGCAGTCTGCTTCTGTACAGATTACAGAAACCCTATGGGACAGTTCTAATCTGCCCTGTAGTGTCGCTATGAGTCGGAATCGACCTGACAGCAATGAGTTTGGCTGCGATTTTACATAAGATATTAAAAATGGGAAGACCCGTTGAATGGTGGCCACTGAAACCATATTCTAGTTTTCATCATCAGTCAGCATCAAGTGTAGGGGACCTGTAAAACCCAAAACCCACTGTCATGGAGTTGATTCCAACTCACAGCAATCCTATAGGAGAGAACAGAACTGCTTCACAGAGTTTCCAAGGAGCCTCTGCGCGGTTAACAAACTGCTGACCTTTTGGTTAGCAGACACAGCATTTAACCACTGCGCTACCACGGCTTCTAGGGTACCTGCAAGCTGATGCTAAAAAAATCAGGCATGGTCAAATCAGTTTGGACTCATGGCAACCCCATCTGTGTCTGAAGAGAATCGTGCTGCTCCATAGGGTTTGTAATGGCTGGCTTTTGGGAAATAGTTCCTCCAAGCCTTTCTTCTAGGTGCCTCTAGGTGGATGGACTCCAGCAGCCAGCCTTCTGGGTAGTAGCCCAGTGTGTACCCCTGCTGCACCATCCAGTGACTGCAGGCTGATGCTAACTGCTGGACTTTTCTCAGGCATCATCTGAGCAACCAGAAAGAACAAAGGGTGGCATAGTGCCATAGCCCATTTAAGTATGCCTGCCTGGATTGGCTGGGGAACGGTGGGAGGAGCTGAAGGGATCACCAGAATAATCCAGACTGTCTCAGAGAGAGTCTTGCTGTTACAACCAACCCTCCCATCCCCCTCCCCTCTCCTTCAACTGAATAGATCCAGCCTGAGAATCTGCCACTGGCACACTCAGAGTGAATTCCCATGGGGATGATGACACTCTGAACCACAGGGCTGTCTGGAGGGTTAGCAAAATAACTGTTATCTGCCAGTGGTTTGTAAATGTCAAAGCGCTGGACAAACAGCGGCTTTTGGCTTTGTCAATGACTTACCGCAGCACCGGCAGGGCCAGTCCTTCCTCTCTCACCAGGCAGACCACGGGGACCCTGGAACACACACGAGGACAGCAGAAGCATGAGTTGGCTTAAGGACACTCTGCCCAGTACTTGCTGTCTGGATACGGGGGGGGGGGGGGCGCGGGGGTGGTGTCTATTCCTGACTCTGCTACCTCTCTGGCTAGGCCAGAACTCCTCACATCACATGCCAGAGGTTTTTCTACCCATAAACACTCCTATTGTTACTAAAATCTTAAGAATAAAG
Organism: Heterohyrax brucei; assembly: GCA_028571685.1. Lineage (NCBI taxonomy): Eukaryota > Metazoa > Chordata > Mammalia > Hyracoidea > Procaviidae > Heterohyrax > Heterohyrax brucei. Next base: position 107,704,178 of record CM053142.1, read on the forward strand.
AGAATTTTCATGAATTGAACAATATTTTAATGTGGTAACAGGACTGCCTGTTTGCAGCCACTTGGGTGAAAACTGGTAAAACCATCTACTCAATGCATTTCACATCTTGCTCATAATCTGATCAAATCTGCAAAATTGAATCTTTACATTCCACAAAGGGAGCCCTGATGCTCTCAGTGCATCTATGGCAGGGGCTTAGAGGAGGCGTCTGGAGAGTGTGTGGACAGCTCTCTCACGAGGCCACATTTGCACTTACCATGGGGCCCGGAGAACCATTCTCACCAGGAGAGCCACTCTCACCCTGGAAAAAAAATGCAGAGTTAGTACTTGTGATCCTGTTTCTGGCCCCTAGCAAGCTCCCCAGGAAGAAACTGAAAGCTCTGGTCATCTCAGCCAGCACCAATCCACCCAGACTTCAGTTCTGAGAGGATGATTCCCAAAGACTTCCAGACCCACTGTTCACCTCCCTGGGTTACGAGACTGAGTGTTTCCAAACAAAGTTATTCTGAGGTCCTAGCTCCACCAAGTGCAATGGCACCTCCTCAACTGGAAAAAAAAAGCCTCCTGGTCATCTCCCCCACCTTCACACCCCCGTGGGCTTCTGGGTCCTTACCTTAACACCTGGAGCACCTGCTTCTCCCTTAGCACCATCTAGACCTGGGTAACCCTAGGGAGCAAGAGGAATCATTCAGTCTGTATTCTGGGAAACCTCAATAGAAAGCAGTACACACACCGCTAGATACTTTCTCTCCCCAGGGCAATCCCATCCTTCCAGTACCCCACAAAAATACTTACTCTGTGACCTTTGACACCAGGAAGGCCTGGGGTTCCTGGGAAGCCACGAGCACCCTGCAATCCCAAGAAGGAATGTTCAGAGCCCAGAGCAGATAGATGAAGAGGGTCAAGCCTGCCCTGGGCTGCTAGCCCAGCTTCCCAGGACACTGGGGAATAGTGATGGATCCAGCGTGGAAAGCTTTGTTTAATCCAGGAGGATGCCCAGTGAGCCTCTCTCTCCCCAGTCTTTCACAAATGAGTGCAAATAACAACCTGCCCAGCCTCTTTTGTGAGCCGCTGTTAGGGACCACAATGGGTTAATAAAGGCAAAAATGTGACAGATGTAGGTTTTGCTAGTAGTTAGTTTTCTGTTGCGGTTAGGTGGCTCTGAGTCCATTTTGACTCACAACAATCCCATAGAACAGAGTAGAACTGCCCTAGAGGGTTTGTTTGGCTATAATCTTTATAGAAGCAGATTGCCAAGTCTTTTTCCCCCCAAAACACTGGGTAGGTTCAAATTCCCTGTCTCTTGGTTAGCAGCCAAGGACTTAACCACTGCACCATTTAATTTTAGAAATGAACCAATGGAGCTGGAAAGTCCAGGTCTGAGGCTGCTGCCTTGATTCCAAGGAGGTGAGGCTTATGGGAAACAGGTTTGAGGTTGGGAAAGGTGGACCCTTACCTGAGGGCCTGGAGGGCCTCTTTCACCAGATTTCCCAGGTTTTCCAGCTTCACCCTGAAGGGAAAGAGATAGACTTCAGATTCCCTGCACACAGGGTTAGTAAAGCCAGTATATTTCAAAATGGGTGTCTCTCCTCCCACCCTCCAGGCCTTCGCCCACCTGCCTAGTCATCTACCTCCCCTCACTCAGATTCCACACTTCCCTGCATGCCCTTCATGGGTCATGTTTTATTCTTTCCAACACCCGCATGGCCCACAGGCAAGCTCCTCGGCCCTCACTCTGCATCAACTTCTCCTGGGAGACTTTGCCTCTCCTCTCTTAGGCTTTGCTGGCTGGGCCCCCTTTCTCTAGCTTTGAGAGAAGTTACTGTCTAACAATATTAATGATAAAACTGCTCACGAGTGCCAACTCCGGCCTTCTGCTTCGCTTGCATCCTTTGCAGACATCCTGACTCAGGCTAAGCTTTCTCTAACTCATTTCCAATTAAGATAATGCTGAGTTGGAAATTGTGTCTTTCTTTGTTTTTCCTTCTCCGTATCTTTCTCCTTTTGTTTTTCCTCTCTCTTCTCTCACTTCTCCATTTCCTTTCTTGAAGCTAATGATGTTTTAATTATTTCCCTTCCCACTGGATCCAAAGCAGTCCCAAGGGAACTTGCAAGCCAAGTCACGAGTAGGGATGTAGAGAGTAGTCAGAGTCAGGGTTTACAACTGACCAGCTCGGTGTCTCAAGACACTGCCACCATGTGCCAAGCCAAAGGTGCCTCCACATCAGTCCCCCATCCCCATACAGCTTCTCCAGACTCTTCCAAATGAAGCAGCTTTCCATTTGATGACTCAGTTATACTTACATCATCACCAGGTTTTCCAGGGGGACCAGGAGGACCTCGGGGACCCATGGGGCCCTACAAACAAAGGGAGAGTTTTCAGAGACAGCTGGAGAAAAAAGGCAACCAGTCTTCAGACAAAACTTTGGGGCTGTAGCTTTTAAGCTAGTTCTTCTATTAGGAAGAAAGAAAGGGAACACTTCAATTTGTGCTGAGAGAGAGCAACAGTGCTGAGCAGACCACAGTGGGAGGCAGCACACAGCACAGGCCAGGAATGACCCAGAAAGGGGGACTGCTGACAGTGCCTGGGGGACCCTGCCCCATGTGCTTCTCTGTCACTGTTCCTCCCTAGCCAAGAAGTGAGATGCAGAATTTTCTCTAGGCCACTGCACTGGGCAAAGAGCTAGGGCAAGACTGGGAGATACTAGCAGCGGGGCTCTGGGGATCTGAGTGGTGGATCATGAGGGGCTCCCCAGGGGAGAGGGCAGAGCCCTGGCAGATAACTCACGGAAACTCCAGGTTCACCAGGTTCTCCAGGATTGCCTTGAAATCCTTGAGGTCCCTGAAAAGCAAAGTAAGGACACCATGTTGCACTCCCAAACTACTCTAAGGCATCAGAGATCTTGACAAGCATCTGTGACATGACCAAGAGGAAAAGATATAGCACTTACAGGAGCACCAGCAGGGCCTGGAGGTCCTCGAGGTCCCATGGGGCCCTGTATTGGAACAGAAAATGAGGAGGTTTACTGGAACTGCTTGGCCAATGGTATCCAGTACACCGCCTCCCCCCAGCCAACAGCCTGGACAAAGGACAAGGAGTTACTCTGTAGGCAGGAGACCTATGGCGGCTGCTCCCTCTCATTTCCCACTCCCCTTGCAACAATCTATTTTTATTTATAAGCACCATTTAGACAGAGAAGTTGGCCTTGCTTTCTTCTGGAAAGCAGCCATGTTTACTAAAGTTTGAGTTTCATTTAGCATGTGCCAAGCTGAGCTGCAGGGCTGAGGTTTCCTGCTGGAAGCCTTGTGGATGCTGGAGAACAGTAGCTGCTGTCTGCATTTGTCAGTTCTCATTCCAAGAGCAATAGCAACTGGCCTTCCCCAGACCAGCCTATAAGCATCGCTCCATCCTCATTCTTCTTAGTCGCTCCAGCGCATCATTAGAACTGGCACCCATCATCATTAAAAACCAAATGAGGTGGGCTAACTAAATGAGAGGTTACATAACTGATACAGAAGAGCTGCTCTAAGCAATTAGTGCTCAGAGGTGGGCAGAGTCTCTGGCTGTGCTAAGGGCCCTCCTGCCACTTTGGCTGGAAATAGCTGATGCCTTTTCTTACCATCGGCCCTTGCATTACTCCCATCTGGGCACCTCCAGCCTTCTCATCAAATCCTCCAGCCATCTGGGCAGCAAAGTTCTGCAAATAAACCCAACAACATTAGGAGCTTGAGAGACCCTAGATCTTTCCTACTTGGTGAGGTTAAGTTATACCTGAATAGGAAGAACTCTATTTAGATAAATGCTAATTATTGGAGACTAGGTTAGCATTGATCAGAATTACCAATGATTCTTGAAAAAAAGTTTTGGAAATGTGTTACTAGATAACTGGGACAAAACTAATTCCCTGGAAGATAAAGAATTATTTGGAGGAATATCAGTCATCTGTGTTTCATTTTATAAAATTATTTTTTAATTTTAAAATAGGAAATACATTACACAAATACATATTGAGAAACGTGACTACAATATCACTTTTAAAGGTTTTCCTTTATTTTCCAATACTTTAATGCCATCTAAACACTCAAATCAACAGTCTTAAAATATTCCAGCAAAAATGCAGTAGGCGTCTGTGAGTCCATCTAAGTTTAAGAATTTAAAACACAGCAAACATCAAAATGGCAGACCTGCAAAGACTAGGCAATAATATAATTTGTTGATTGGTTTGATTCCAAAAATGACTTTAGCCACACACATTTACTCAGTGGGTCTCTTTCATGAGAAAGAATAGTTGATGGAATGTACTTGGCAAGGACAAGAATAAATGTCTTCCAAGGACAGTGGTCACTCTTCTTCCAGGGAAACACAAGTGTCCAGTCATCTTCTCCCCAAAGCCACCTCCCCCTGACCCAAGAATCAACCACACAGTACAGATGCCAGGGAGCCAGGTAACTGAAGACCTTTGCAGAAACCCAGTCAGTGAAAAAAAGAAAAAGAAAAAAACAGCCAGCACTTAGCACTACAGTCTCATGCCTAATACGTGTTTCCACTAAATTATAGGCCTGGGGGTGAAGCCTGTGGAAAGGTTATGTACACACTGCTGGCCACCCTGGGAGCCAGCCAGGTAAGTACAAGTAGCAATTTAGAAGCCACATCTCTGGAGGAACAGCTTGAAGGGAGGGGAAGTAAGGATACTCACTCCACCAAGACCAGGGGGGCCAGGGGGCCCAGGAGGACCAGGCGGACCAGGATTTCCAGGGGTTCCAGGCTCTCCATCTCTGCCACGAGGTCCAGGGGCACCCTTGGCAAAAAGAGGGAAAGGTACTGAGGTGAAACATGTTTATTCAAAAACCATCTATCCACAGGCTGCTGTTGGCGAGGTGGCTGGGCAAGTGGTGCGGCTTTAGAGAACCTGGGGAGTCCACACAGGCCAAGTGGTACTGCTTCTCTACTTACTTTTTCACCTTTGTCACCACGGTCACCTCTGGGGCCTTGTTCACCTGCAGGTCCCTGAAGATGAAGAAAATGGCGAAATGACGGCAAGTCCAGGGGTCTACAGCTGGATCACTCAGAGGCAGTAGGAAGGTAGGGAGGAGGGGTTTTCTCCCTCTCTTACCTGAGGCCCAGGAGGTCCTTTGGGTCCTACAATCTGAAACAGAGAAACCCAGAGGAAGACAAGTCAGAAAGAGAAACAGGAAATAGCCAGTTGAGAACATCATGCATAACACAGCGTGAGAAGCACTTGCACTTACATCCTTGATGTCTCCAGGTTCACCCTTCTGGCCCTGAAATAGGAAACATCCCTAGGATTAAGCTGAGTAAGTGTGCTAAGCCCCAGGTTCAAAATCCTGCCCAGCAGCCCCAGTGCTGTGGTGCCTCTGAAACAGAGCACTTCAGATGTCTACAGACGTCTAAAGAATTACAGGTAGGCTTGGCACAGCATCGTCTCTGAAGAAGAGAATATGCAGGTAAAAGCAAAACAACTCACCTTTGGTCCTGGTTGCCCTGCAAAGGAAAAAAACAGAGAGGGAGGAGAACATGAGATTTGTGAGATGAATAAGGAACAAGTTCTTATTGCTCAAATGCTCTTTGCAGACAAAGAAAAACAGATACAACCAAAGGAGGCAGCTTCCTGTGACTCCTCTGAACCCCTCTGTTGGGATGTTAGGGTCCCTGAAGTCCCGAGGTTACTAAGATACCATGAGAAATGGAGATGACCCAGACTTTGTTATTCAAGTTAGTCAAGCAGTTAGCATGCAGAAGAATGGAGCACAGCGGTAGAGGTACAAGGAGACGGTGACCAGCCCAGGACCTAACAGCTGCAGAGAAGGAAAGCGAGCCCTCAAAACAGACAGAAGCGTCATTCATTCTCTCTGCTCAACAGAGTAGGCAACCCCACCAGCTCCCCAGCCTCTCCCCAAAAAAGAGTTAAGTATTTAGAGAGGTCTTACATTAGAGGTGGGTCTCCCTGAAGCAAGCACAAAAAAACAGCAGAGCACAGAAGTTACAAAAAGCACTACAGCCATCACCACCCTAAATCAATAACCACCCTCCATTTGTAACAACAAAGGTTAAGACAGTCAACTCTTCACACACATGGGCCCCCTGAGAAGCGATCAAGGGACCTGAGTCATAAATACAGCTTCCCAAAGGAGCCAGTGTGGTGAAGTGTTAGGAAAGGCAACTTCTCACTTTCCCGTTACCTGTCTTCTCTACCTGGGCCAGGGAGGGAACCGACACCCCAGAAGCCTAGACATGTGTCCCCACCCACTTTGGGAGAAGACAGGACATGGGTGTCAATGCTGGGGAGAGGTTACCTGCCTATCATCCACCAGCACTAGCTCGAGCCAGAAGTAAACCGCGCACTAGAGCTCAGGGGCCCAGTTCCACCTCTGCCCATCACAGGAAGAACTCCCAAAGCCTTAGACTGTCCTTTCCTTATTAACCTGCTTCTTAACTGGTAGTCAGCTCCGACAGGAAAAACCAGGAGGAAACTCCACTAATGTTCCGTACTTCAAAGACGGAACCTGTCCCCTTTGTCCCCCACTAGCTGGTAGAGGGTTTTTTTTTTTTATCCTAAGAAGCCTTATCTTTGGAGATCTTCTTTGAAGAAGACAAGGTGTGTCTGATGAGGAACAATTAATTTGTGGTTTGGCCAGACAGAAGACTTGATCTCTCTTGTGGCTTTGGTGATTTGCGGATGATTCCAAAGAGGATATTATTGTGGAATCACATCTGTCCTCCCAGCTGTCTTAGAGGTATGTGTTTTGGAGGTGTTCAGTGAGGAAAGAAGCCTGCAGTGTCTCAGACTCACTCAGTTCCAGCCTGCACTGTGGGTGGGTATGTGGGCGAGGGAGAAGTGGCCTTTCCTTTTCACCCCAGCTGCTGGGGTCCCATGAATAACCAGCCCCTCCTTTTGGCAGAGATGACCAGCATCCATGGTACAGCGTTTGCTGAATCTGCAAGTAATTTATTTATATGGAACAGGAAATAAATAAATTACAACCACTGGCAGTGGTGAGGTCAGTTGGGCAGATAGGGCAGCATTCTCCGAAGGGGATCTCGGGGTTGAGGCAGTCTTTCACATCTTCACAGATTATGTCGTCGCAGAGGACAGTCCCAGTGTCACAGACACAGATCCGGCAGGGCTCAGGCTTCCACACATCCTTATCATTATACCTCTGCCCTTCCTGCACACAGCTGCCAGCCTCCTCTGCACCAAGAAGGGACGGGGAGTAGAGAACCAAGGCAGGGAGGCGGGAGGGAGCCAGAAGAGAAAAAGAGAAAGAGTTGCAGTCAACGTGACAATCATCCACCAACACTGGTTCCAGCTGGGAGTTAGCTACCCATCAGAGTGCAGGGTCCCAGCCCCATCTCCACCCTTTACCAGTAGAACTCCCAGAAGCAAAGAATGGACTTGGCCAGGTCACCTGAACACAGGTGACTTAAACACAACATTTCTAAAAGAGCGTTCATTCTGCCATGTAGTTACCAAATATTTACTGTGTGACCTTCGTGATTTTGTCTATTCACTAGTGAAGGTCCTGACCCAGCAATGAAGCAGAGTGGGCTGCTGTGGCATATTCTTTGCACCCACCTGGTGGCATAAGGGAGAGCCAATGATGGGAGGAGGGCAGAGAGACTGGAGGATGAGTGGGAGGAGACAAAGCTCTGAACTGGGACTCTGGGGCTGTGAATGTACAGGAGGCAGGGAGGGGCTGCAGCTCTCTGTGCGGGAACTAGGAGGCTTCCCCCCTCCGCCCCCATGCCTTCCTCTGAGAATTGTGGGAGCAGCTAAATACAACGGACAGCTGAAATTCTAAGAGAATGTAGGAAATTCTACCCATAAAAGTTAAAATCTACAGAGAGCCGCTCCAAAAGTGGATGTGTATGCATGTAACTGAGGAAGGAGAGGGAAAGAGATTGGAGGACTCCTTGGAATTAGGATCTCTTCTCATTCTTTAAACCATATTAGAAGTAGGGACAATTGGGAGAGAGAGACAAGACCAATCAAACAATACACTTGGGGCAGGAAGGTCAAAGGACCCCTGTGCCGACCTCCAGCCGGAGCCCTCCATGGAGAAGCTCAACCTCTGTCTGAATACAGTACGCCTATGTGGGGGGTAATGAGGCTTTGAAGATCTGGCCTCTGCTAAGGTCAGCCAGTCCAGGCCTGACCTCCTCCAAGAATGCAGACTAAGAACAGCACAGACTGGTCGCTCTTCATCAACGCCCAGCCGTCTGGAATTCACGCTGCAAACGAAACCTGCGCTGACAGGAGTGCCAAGGGGCTGAAGAGCCCGAACCACGTGCTAGGGAGGGCCCCGATCTGTTTTTCTCATCAAAATCCCCAACGCAATAGTAGCAGCAGGGGATGAACAGCAGGGAAGCGACAAACTAAGTGGGCGGGGAAAGAAACGAGCCTGCCTACTGCTCTTTAAGAACACTGCGTAAATCTAAACTTCTTTTTCCTCGTCCACTAGAAGAAATCCACCTAGCCTTTCGGCGAGATAATCATGGGGGAAGAGGGGGTGTTATCCCAGTGGACGTACGGAGGCTTCTGGGACACGCCCAGTGCTGACGTCCCCAGAGCCGTCTGGGAGAGGAGGAGACCCGGGCCTGGGATGACGGTCTCAGGTCCCGCGCAAGTAAGAGCGCACCCTCACCCAGGAGGGTCCAGGAAGGAAAGAGTGGAAAGCGTTAGTGGGAGGAGGTGTACCCTGAACGCAGATCAGATTTCTCCAGAAAGCGTGGCCCCGGGGTGGGCAGGAGCAGGGACAGAGCCAGGCAGCGCTGATGTGAGAGCCGCTCGGTGACTCTGAGGCTGCGGCTCTGGACACAGCTGGCCCACAGACACTGGGAGGGTGAAAAGTGGGATTAAATGACGGTCCCAGAAAGGAGCCAGCACCGTAACCAGATCTCCTAGGTGTGGACGCAGGAGTCCAGCAGCATCATAATTGCTGTTGGAAAACTGCTGCCGATAGCATCCCGGCGCGCCCGATCGGGTTCCCCTCATTACAGCGGCGCTATATAAGTGACTCTTTGTGGCAAACCAATTAAAAAGCTACCTCTTTCGGGGAACTGTTTTGCCTCGCCGCAGCTTAGCGCAGGGCTGGAGCCCGGGAGGTGCCGGCGGCCGAGCAAAGGGGGGCATTGTGGGAGAGGGAGTCGAGGATTCTGGGGGAACCCACCTCTCATGAATGGGGCTTTTCTCCAGCGCACACAGAGCCCAATTCACGAGTCTCCGCGAGGAACCAGTTTAAATAAATACGGGCAGCGTTTCAGCCCCATCTGGAAGCCATCTCTGCCAATCTCCCAACGCAAATAAGCCTCACAAAGGGAGACTGAGGTCTTTCCCCCGAGCTGGGGGCACTTTCAGAGGCGAGGGCTGTGAAATTCAGATGTCAGTCACAGACGCCGCCGCCAGTACGTTTCTCAAACTCTTAGAAAACTGGAGAGGAGGAGCGTGCCCGGCTCTAGGTCCTGACATTCCTGAGTTCCATGCAGACTGCGCCTTGCCCCACGTCACATCTTCGGGTCCGCAGACCCGGGGGTGCGTGTGGGTGCTGGAGGCCGTGTCGCGGAGATGGGATGCGCCGGGAGGCCAAGTCAGCCCTCGGATGCAGAATTACACTCCTCCAGGGAGGAGGAGAAGCAAAGGAAAGATTTGGGCTCAAGAAACTATGGCATTCGCTCTCTCCCATGCGGTGATGACAGCTCTGTCGCTTAAGTGAATACTTGTAATACCAGATGGAGATTTGGGAACTGTTTGCCAACTAATTAGTTGGCAACTGTTGCCAACTAATTCAATTGCACGCTAAGGCAAAGGTCAGACGAAAAACAGCTTTGTGGGTATGCGCACGTAAATTCAGGACAAAATACAGTCAGTTGGAGCAGAGGCCACACATGAACACACTGTATTCCCCCAACGCGGAGAAGAGAAGTGCGCCGTCTTCTCAGCGCACCACGGAGCCACCGGACCGGAGCCGGCTGCCAGCCCTCCTGGCGGCTGTGCAGCAGGTTCCAGCCCTTCCCCGGCGGGTCAGCTGCGCTAATAACGGAAAGTCCTCTCCGGCGCGCAGCCTTCCAAACTATCTCTGGTGGCAGGCAAGAGCTCATAAAGCCTCCTCGGCAGAGGAACTTTGATTCCCTCCCCTCCCCCCAAATTCTTCCTGCTATTGATTTACAATCTGTGACATACAAAGACAGGACTGGAATCTTAGCCGTCGGAAACGTGCCCAAACACGTGAAAAGAAAAATCCTCTCTACCTAATACACTTTCCAGGCTTCGTTTGTCCTGAATGGAATCTCAGTCAGTAGGGCCTTACCACAGGAGGCGGTGGAAAGCCACGATCTGCGAGGCTTTTGGGTCAGATTAAAATTGCCATGCCATCTTTAGCTGTATTTCGTTGAAATAGCTACAGCAATTGCCCCCCTCCCTGGCTACTCTCTCTCTCTCTCTCTCTCTCTCTCCATCTGTCTCTCTCTGTCACACACGCACAGTCCGCCATCTGGCTCCGTGAGTTCTAGAAACGTAGAAAAGTAACTCATTGTCGTATCTGCGGGGGAGGGGAAAGGGGAGGAGACAGCGGGTAGGGGACGCTATTTTGAGGGGTGTTTGAAGAGCACAGTCAGGCTGGAATGTTATCGCTCTTCAGATGGCCTCTCCTGTGGGAAGTTTCTAGACCCTTGACGAGAAGAGAGGCAGAGCGAAGCCGAGATGCAAGCAATCGCTGCACCTTGCTCAAGGATCACTGGGGGTGGGGGGTGGTCAGTAAAGTGGGAAGCCCAGAGACGCGCTGAGGTCTCCAAGCGCGTCTCCAAAGCCTTTCTTTACGGCCTCGGATTTCAGCCAGAGGTTTCAGGGCACCCCCTTTGTCTTACTCTGCCTTGAGCCCTCCTGCCACCAGCCCCTGGACGAGACTAAGACGTTGACTCCTTGGCGCTTGCTGTATGCGTTGGCCGCGCGCGCGCTCACCTACTTCTCCTAAGATTGATGGGCCACGACCTATTTTGCTGAACTCAAGTGCGCTGGCCAGGCGAGTCGTGCGCTTGTGCGCCTAATTATCAAAGGAGGAGGATAAGAGCGCGCTTAAAACAGTGCGTAAACCTTTCCGATCAACACTTCGCACGTTCAATATTCCCTCGCAGTGTAGGAATCTGCAAAAGCCTCCGGCCGCTACCAGCACTGAGGATGCAGGGACCAAGTCTCTGACTCACAGAACTTCGCTTCGCATGTTCCCGCCCAGCCTGCGGCTAAGTCTCTGTGATTATGGTCCGGTGAGACTCGCGATCAGGAGGAGGCTGGGGAGGAGTTCGCCCGAGAGACGCACGGAAGGGAGTCAGGCAGGGGTGGCGGGGCTACTTACGGACATCCTGGCCCTGACACCGAAGGACAGCGGCAACGAGCAGCGTCAGCAGCACCAGAGTCTGGGGAGCCCCGAGGCGGATCATGGCTCACCGCTGGGCCTGGCGGAGCCGGGCCCGGGCGGAGCGCAGCGAGGCGGCAAGAGCACGACGAGGGTCCGGGTCTCTACCGCTTCCTCATGCAGGAAACCCTCGGAGCGGGAGTAGGAGGCGGAAGACCCGGCAGCCCAGCAGCGCTCTGCGTGTTCTCGCCCCCTCGACCCCGGTTATATGCGCCCGGGCCCTCTCGAGGCTGGCTAGGTTGCCCAAACCGCGGGCCGTCCCCAGCCCCCCGCCGGGCTGTAACCTGAGACCCCGCCCCGAAGCCCGCCCAGTCCCTGCCAGAGGCCGCACCTGCCTTGGCTGTACCCCCCTCCGCCTGGAGCCCCGCTTCCCGACCCCCACCCCCAGTGTGCTGAGTGGCCTGATCGGGCGGGGCGCAGAGACCGCCCCAGGTGCCCCCCTCACCCGAGGCTGAGGCACTGCCCCCTCCGACCACAGGCGGGAAGGGGGGCATCCGGCCCTTCCCTAGGAGTTTTGCTGGGGCTGGAGGGGCTGGGGAGTGGTGTTTGCAGAGGCACAGGCCGCGAGCCCTAGACCAAGGATGGAAAGGAGATGGGTGGAAGCAGGGAAAAGGGTAGACTGGACCAAAAGGAGCTCAGCGTGGGGCTTGTGGGTAGTGGGCGGGGTGTGGGGTGCCTGGAAAGGTTTTCGGAACCCTAAATCTTGGAGACTGGCAAGGAAGACCAGGTTTGAGGGAATGTCCTGAGCAATCTTCTATCCCCTTTCCATAGTACCTGCCTCCTCCCCAGGGTTCCCACCTAGAAGCTCAGAGTGAAGGCCTCGAATCCCTCCTCCATCAAACTATGCGATGAAAGAGCCTCCTTTGGAATTTCAGCAGACGTTGGCTGGAGCCGAAGGCCGGGAAAGTGGCCTGTGTGTTACTGCACAGAAGGAGTCCTGTGTGAAGGTGTAGGGGGTGGGGGAGCTCCTGGGAAGGCGGCTGGAGGAGCCGCAGAGGAGCGGAGGGAGCCGAGACTAAACCGTGCTTGCAGCTGGGGTGAGGAACTGCCTAGTTCCAGGATCAGACGTGGTGTCTGCTCTTCCTGGCCCGGGTCCGGAGTCCTGGGGGGAAGTGGGCAATGCCTGCCTGAGCTGCTCAGGCCAGAGAAGGTTGGTCACTGCTGCTGCCCTGGCCGGCAAGTGAGGAAGACTCTCCAGCTGGACCGAGTTCTGTAAGCAGAAAAGCAGAGCCAGAATTTCCTAACACATCCCCCTACCCTGGTCCTCTGCTTCCTGCCTCACCTCACCTTTCCCGATGAGTGTCCTCCAACTTCTTTGCCCAGTTTCTGCTTTCTCTCTAGGGACCAGCTAAGCGCTTCACTTGGCTCCTGGTGTTTCCTTTGATACCGAAGAAGAGAAGCCTATAAGCAGACCTTCCTTTTAAGTGAAATAGTTTTCTGTTCCTGATGATTGTAGAGACCCCAACAACTTTATGCAAACTCATGAATCCCAGAATTTGGGGTCTGGCTTAACCAGAACCTGCCATCACAGGTAGTCAGAGCTTTTCTCCTAGATTCTCAAGAGCACCTGTAAGAAGCTGCTACACCACCCAGGCCCCAGCTTTCTATAAGTTGTCTAGGATGCTTGTCTGTTTTCCTAGACCTGATGCTTTGCAAGCTTCTCAGGGTAGAGACTCAAGTGTGAAAAATTTAACTTCTTTGCAAGTGTGCTAATCAGAAAGGAAAAGAACCTACACAAAAGAAGACGTTAGGAGACCCTTCCGTGTTTTGCCACCCCTGAATGCAGGCATCAGAATTAAACCACTGTTTCCAACTTCTCTTCCGTCTGCCATGGATGGGCTTTTATGGATGTTTTCTTCCCATCTCCATGTTCAAGGCCGTGAATAAAGCTCCAGCCCTTCACCAGCACCCAGCCTCTGCCAGGTGAAAGCTGGTCTCCTCACACCACAGTAGCCCAGACCCTCCTGCTGGAGGCCATGGGGTCCTATCTTCTCCACCTGGAAAGCAGGATGGCCAAGTCCCACACATTTCTCAAGCTGTCTAGGCGAAAGCCCCTCTGAGACTTCTGAATCGCGTTTTAAAGTGAACTAGTTCAGTGGCAGCGAAGTCATATATACTAAGTCTGTCTTGATTTTATCCTATACATGAAAATCCTGGAATATTTCTATTAATCGTAGTCAATCCACAAATATTGTCTGTGGAGGAAAAATTTTCATCACATATGGTATTGTGAAAAAACTCCAAAACCAAAATAAACTATGCAATTTAAATTCTAAGGTCAAATAAATCTCAATATTAATTTTTATCCATTTATAGATCCCAAGAGCTACAATGCTAAAACTTCTGATCTGTGATTGAAACTAAGATTTAGTTTATATGTGGTTCTAACAGAATTACGGATTTCGATATCCCGCATCCAGAACATAGTCAATACATTGGAAAGAAAGGTAAACTTCTGAGTAGCCAAAATTCATGTTATGTCCCAAAGCTTTATATGTTATCCATAGTAAGAGTCCCCTTATTCTGTGTCTGTTAATTCATAGTTCAGAGAACTGTATTAACAGATGGTGCCATCTGACCTCACAGATTAGATGCAGAAATACTGAGGCAGGATAGGAGAGCAGTTGCTGGGTGAAAACACAGTAAGAAAAAACAATAAAGAGGAGACACAAAAAGCAATATGAAGTTGACATTATAAAAAACAAACCAAAAAAACGTGGTAGCACTGGGCCAACGGGGTAGTAGACAGTAGCCCTATAGTTCTCAGTGGCTCCAGAGAGCTTTCCTGATTTATAGCCTCTGCTGCAGTCGCTGAGGTTCATACTCAAACCAAACCAAACTCATGCAATTGAGTCGATTCTGACTCATAGCAACCCTGTAGGGCAGAGCAGAACTGTCTCATGGAGTCTCCAAGGAACACCTGGTAGATTCCAACTGCCAACCTTTTGGTTAGCAGCTGTAATACTTGGCCACTATGCCACCAAGGTTTCCAAGGTTCATAATAGTGAATTTAAATTTTCAATAAAAGTGTTAAGTTTTATATGGTCTCTTTGAGGAGATGGGAAAGTATGGATCGATTTTAGAAGGACTCCATTAAACACTACGAAAATAAATGTTCACTCACTTATTATGAAAAAACCTTGTATCAGAGCAGTGTAGCATGGATAGAAAATGTTGCAGTTTCTAGAATGGGTGAGCTGGGAATACACGCTGTTGTTTCTTCCACTTAGATTAATCTTTGTCCTGGTAGAACAAGGGCATCTATGGCTCAGGATGAGGTCCCATTTGGCCATCATCATCCACTTACATCATTAGGTGCAGCATGCCTAACAGTAGGTAGAACAATTAGAAATTAAACAGACACAGGAAAAATCGATGGTGCCTGGCTGCCACTACTGAATGTATTAACGGCAGATCCAATAAATAGATCCTGATAAAAAGGAGGAAAACTGTGAAACAGATGTTAAAATTCTTATGGAAACCAGACTTACTGGATCCCTTGAGACTAGGAGAATCCCCAAATCTGTTGTCTTGAAATAACCTTTAAATCTTGAACCAAAACTATCCCATGAAGCCATCACTAAACTGAACCAACAGTTTAGCTTAATTAACAAAGAATGTTTGCCTTGAGGATTGTGCACTTATAAAGAATTGTCTGCATGAGTGCAAACTAATAGTAACACACTGAAAGCACAGAAGAGAACTTTAAGGGACAGGCAGCCTATGTTAGTAATGATTAAACAATATGGGTAGTGATACTGAGAAGGGTGGCACAATATATTGTAATCAATATCATCAAACTGCACATGCAGAAATTGTGAATACATGTATGAAAATTGCCCATTAAGTTTGAAAACTCAGCCCAGAGAAAGTGTTACATACCTCACTGCTGAATATCACTATAGCCACATTCCAAATACTGGCCTTGGGAAGCTATACACCGACACCAGGAAGTCCACCCTTCAAAGCAGTGCTGGAACTCTTTTTCTGGAATGGCCATCAAAGCTGTAGTCATATTACCCTTGATGTCCTGAATGTCATCAAAATTCTTCCTTTCAATGTTTCTTTTATCTTCAGACAAAGAAAAAAGTCATTGGGAGCCAGATCAGGTGAGCAGGGTGTTCCAGTACAGTTTTTTGTTTACTGGTTAAAAACTCCATCACAGACAACTATGCAATTAACTTCGTGAACTTGTCACCATGACACTGTGTGCAAAGGCCATTCCAGAAAGAGTTCCAGAATTGCTTTGAAGGGTGGACTAGGCACTGGCATTGGTTCACAGCTTCCAAGGGGGGTACTTTGAAGGTGACTGTGTTGATATTCAACAAGGAGGTATATAGCACTTAGAACAATTAAATTCCAGGACTTAATTGTCGGACCTTGTATGTCTGGTTGTATATATTACCATCAAAAATTACTTAATAAAAAAGAAATTAAACAGACACAATCAATTGTTGTTTACCCAACCCAGACCAACTCAGCGAAACAGAAGGATGAGACCAGTAATTTTTGTTGTATAGATACAATAACTTTCATTTTTTCTATCTCTTTCACGAGGGTATTAAATTTAGATGTAGACGCAGTGTTACTGGGGAAGATACTTGTAGGTGGACTGTAAAGAAAAGCTCCCTTTCTCTCGTTCACCACAAATCTTATTTAAAAATAGTGATAAAGGGAGGAAGGGTTCCCACTGCAGCGAAGGAAGCCCAACCCGGGTGCGGCGGGCGGTGGATGCCCGCAGTTCATTCCCCGGGACGCAGGCCACTCACTGCTCACGTAGACGGCCTGGCCGTCCGGGGAAGTGGCCGGGCTCGCTGAGTGACACTCAGCTTCTGTTGGTGCAGCTCAGTTCAAACATCCTTTCAAGATATGTTTATGTTTTCCTTTGGCATTTTGGGGATAGAGAAACAAGATCGGGACTGTCCAGGATAGGGTTTCCAGATTTATAGTGCACATTCCATTCCACAGGGCCGTAAAGGTGTCCCTATGTATTCTCAAGTGCAAACAGCCTTTAGAATCCCACCCAGTCACCTCAGCCCTGCCCCGTCACCGTACAAATTCAGTGCAGCACTAGTACCCAGTGCCTACTTCTGCATGAAATGGGTATACAGAGGGGATTTAGATATCACCTCAGACTTCGGAGGATGAAGAAAAAAAGAAATGACTGTGAAAAATGGTACAAGAAAGAACACACACATAAACACACACACACACACACACACACACACACACGGATACCAGCAAGAAAGAGCAGCACTGTGGAAGCCAGAGGGTATGCTGGGGAGGCATTCCTAGGAGAAGTGCTGCCGAGGGAGTGAGTGGGTTTTGAAATGCAGAAGTGTGGTGAGAGGGCAGGAGGTCTTTGTCTTTGGAAGGCATAGCAGGTGTTCCAGAATAGTGTGGCATCAGCCTGAGGGCAGCTGGGTATAACATGTAGGTAAAGGACATAATCAGTGCCAGAGACGGACAACTCCTTGAATGCCACTGGTTGTCGCTGATTCCTAATCAGACCTGGCATTCTTATTTGTCATTTTTCCCCTTTCTACTTATTTACTCCACCATACTGTGGTTGGTGGTTTGAGTGTTGCTGTGATGCTGGGGGCTATGCCACCAGTATTTCAAATACTAGGGTCACCCACAATGGACAGGGTTCAGTGAAGCTTCCAGACTAAGAGAGATTACGCAGAAAGGTCTGTTGAACTACTTCTGAGAATTAGTCAGTAAAAAGCCCTATGGCTCGCAATATAATACTGTCCAATACAGTGCTGGAAGGTGGACGCCTTAGTCTGGAAGGCACTCGAAAGTTACAGAGGCCACCATTCAGAACTCGATCATAGCAGCAATCCTGAATGTGGTGCAGGACAGGGCAAAAAAATGTTTTGTTCTGTTATGCACAGAATTGCCTAGAGTCTGAGTTAACTCACAGCTAATACAAACAGCTAGGTAGTACTAGGTTGACCTTCAGGGAAAAGAGAACGAAGTTTTTGAACAGCTATGAATTCCTTACGGCTTCCTTTTGTGAAGAAATGACTGTACTCATATACAGAGTAATCTTGCCATTACACTTTTTCTTCCAAAATGCTTTTTGTACAAAACTCCGCATTTTCTCAAAGTGTGAATCTTCAGGGACTGAATTTTGTCCCCTCAAAATTATATGTTGTAAATCTTCCCACTTAAACGTGTGGGTATAATCCCACTGGCAATAGGGGTTCTTCGTTACGTCAATGAGCCCACTTCAGTGTTGGAGATGTCTTAAGCCAATCATTGCTTGGGATAAAAAAGAGCAGATTAGGCACAGAAACAAAGCTAAGACAAACAGAGGAAGACAGATGCCATGTGGAGATTACCAAGGAACCAGGGAAGAGAAAGTGAATGTCCTGCCTTCATAGCAGACAGAGAAAGGAAGCCTTCTCCTGGAGCTAGTGCCCCGGATTTAGACTTCCAACCTCCTAAACAGAGAGAACATAAATTTCTCTTTGTTAAAGAGAAATGCCCACTTGTGGTATTTCTTTCTTTTTCTTTTTTCTTTAACATGACTGAGTGAAAATGTACATTCCTGTATAAATTTACATGCCCACTTATATGCAGCTTCCACTGCTCTTCCTGTCCGGTGACAGCACACTATTCCTCTCTGCTCCATACATGTCTCATCCTCCAACAGTCTCCTTTCCCCTCCTCTCCACCCACTCTCCTTCCTCCAGCCAGAGGTCAGCAGGCTGACATCCTATAGATGTGTAGAACCACAAAGTGCATACAATATATGGTCACTCTGCATTGCCAAGTCCAATACATTCCTGTCCAATGAGTGGACCTTTGTTATAATTTATGGGTAAGGGCAGCATCAGGGCCGGGGGCCATGCTCTCAGGGGAACCCCGAAACCGCTGGACCATCAACTGAGGTCTTTTAGTGGAGATTTCAGGATGCACCCCTTTTTATTCTTGTGTTGCCAGGTGAGACTCAACCTAGTGAGCTCCATCGTGGCTATCACTGGTGGTAGCTGGGCACCATCCAGTTCTTCCGGTCCCAAGTCGATGAAGGCACTCACTCTTGCGGGTCTCTCTGTCTTCTAGGTTGTCTTTACCGCATGTCATTTTGGTCCTCGGTGAGCATCCGTTCCTGCTGAGTTGGGACCATTTGCTATGTCCTCGGATGGCAGCTTGGCAGCTTTTAAGACCCCAGACGCCACTCACCAATGTGGGGTGCAGGGAGCTCTCTTAGCAAAACGCTGATTGGCCTCGATTTTGCCTAAGAGCATGGTCCTCCACCCCCTGCCCCAGCTACTCTATCTTTGCAATATTGGGTTAAGATGGAAGGAGTACTCAAGTTACGCTGAAGTCCGCTTAATGTTGTTCTTGATTCTAATGTGTGCTATCACGGCTTTCTGCCAATCAGGTTTCTAGTAACTATCTAAACTAAACCCTCCCCCCCTCACCCTCCCTCCTCTCCCTTGCAGCTGTTAAAGAGTCTTTTCTTCTATACACAAGTCTATTTTTGAGATCTTATCGTAGAGGTCTCATACAGTATTTGTCCCTTTGTCGCTGACTACTTTCACTCAACATAATGTCTTCCAGTTGAAACCAGGTTAGGAGATGTTTCCTGGAATCATCGTTATTCTTTATCATTGCGTAGTGCTCCATTGAGTATATGTACCATAGTTTACCTATCCATATTTCTGTTGTTGGGCAGCTGGGTTGATTCCATCTTTTTGCTACCGTGGATTGCGCTGCGATAAACATTCTGGTGCATGTGTCCGTTGGTGTGAAAGGCCTTGATTCTGTAGGATATATTCCAAGTAGCGGAATTACTGGGTCAAATGGTAAATCGATGTCCATTTTTAAGGAAGCGCCAGATTGCTTTCCAAAGAGACTGGACCATTTTGCAACCCCACCAACAGTGTAGGAGGGTTCCACTTTCTCCACAGCCTCTCCAGCATTTGTTGTTTTGTGTTTTCTGGATCATGGCCAATCTTGTTGGGGTGAGATGGTATCTCATTGTCATCTTGATTTGAATTTCTTTAATAACTAAAGATTGTGAACATGTCCACATGTGCGTTTTGGCTTCCTGGATCTCCTCTTTAGTGAAATGTCTGTCCGTCTCCTTTGCCCATCGCCTAATTGGATGGTTTATCTTCTTCTTATTGATATTTTGTAGCATCTTATAGATTATGTAGATCAGGCACCACTTGTGGTATTTCTGTTACAGCAGCACTGAGGGACTAGGAGAGTGTCTCTCTGGTTCTAAGGAATGGGTATCTCACTCATCAGCTCTTGGTGGTTCTAAGGTGAAAGAAAAACACAAATGCCCTGATGCAGAAACCTTCTAGTACTCCCAGCAGAAATTACACAGGAAGCAATCAGTTCCACACTCGATGGTGGTCTGGTCCCAACCATCTCCGGGAAGCAACTTCTGAGATGTGAAAGTGGGTGGCCTCTATCCCCCACCTCTTTTCTTTTCTTGAACTCTTGTTGCACTTAGATATAGTGAACACCTTTCTTCATTCATTCATTCACTCATTCCTTCATCTATCCCTCAAACACATAGAGGAATTTCGTGAGTCTATGCATGTGGAGCCCCGGTGACAAGACTGTTAGATGCTCAACTGCTAACCAAAACATTGGTCATTCCAACCCACCCGGTGGCTCCATGGGAGAAAGATCTGTCCATCTACTCCCTTAAAAATGACAGCCAAGAAAACCGTACGGGGCAGCTCTATTCTGTCACATGGAGTCACAACAGGTCAGAATCTACTTGGCAGTACCCACAAACAACTATTCACATACACTGAGAGCAAAAGCCATAACTTAACATTGTCCCCACAGAGTCTACCTAACACAGGACAAAAACAAAAAACCAAAAAGCAAATTTGTTGCTGGAAATGCAGAATCTCAGGCTCCTCTCAGACCTACTGAGTTACACTGTATTTTAACAAGATCCCAAAATGACCCAAGAGGTCATTTGCTGGCACATTAAGGTTCGAGGAACACTAGTGTCGGGTAGTGGCTCTGAACCTTGAATAAATATTAGAGTCACCTGAGGAGCTTGGAATACTGGCACTAGCAAGACTGTACCCCAGACCGACAAAGCCAGGAGGGCAGGCATCATTGTTTTTTAAGGCCCTCGGGTGACTCCAGCCAGCACACAGGTTTGAATCTGCTTCCCTGGGACCACGCAGCCAGCCAGGGTCACCCTCTGAGAGATGAGTCCCAGTGAGGGCCATAGACTCACTTCTCAGCCTCTAAATTCACTTTTTGGACCCGGACAGGCAGGAAGCCAAAAGGAGTTATTCATCCTCAGCAAGTGTAAGAACTGGCCAGGTTTGTATTTCTTTCCATTGCCTAAGTGAGATATTCATTAGTTTTCGACAAAACATGTTCAAATACCACACCACCAAAGGCTACTGTGCCTGCCTGGATGACTGAAGGTTAGGAAGGACTGATTCACTTCCTTTCTTTGGGACCCGGATAAACTCGGTGTCCCAGAGCACCCTGATGAAGTAAGCTATTTTTCCCACCCAGGGTGCAAGTGACTTTCAGTGTTACTTATCTTCGGTAGGCCCTCTGACAGCTCAGCAAGTGTCGGAGGGTCACTGGGGCCAAATAAAGACAGCGGGTTTTCCTGAAGAGCTGGGCGCTAAACAGGACCTCCAGGGCTATAGTCACTTTCTAGTCATGAGTGACATTTGTGGAGATGAGTCTTCATCTCTGAGTTGACGAAGTTTCAGAAAAAGCACATCTGAAGCCAATGTCTCAGAAAGTTGTGTCCCACGAGGAAAAATACCATCCCAGGAGGTGGGGCTGTAGCCCTGTATACCAGCTGCCACATCACCAGCTGTGTCAGAGTAGACCCGTGTTCCATAGGGTATCCATATATACATATATTCACTTTCTTTCTCTGGGACCCAGATAAACTCGGTGATACATATATGTGTATATATATATATATATATATATATATATACATATATATATCAGCCGTTGAATACCCTATGGTGTGTATATATATATATATATATGTATATATATATATGTATTTCATTTGTACTTTAAAGTTTATCATGGATTGAATTGTGTCACCCCAAAAATATATGTAGCAACAACTTGGCTAGGCCATGAGTCCTGATACTGTGTCATATTCTCGCATGTGGCAAACCCTGCCTCTAGGAACTTAATGAGGGATGGCTGCGGTTGTGTCGGTGGGGGAGGACTCAACCTATAACAGTGTGTGGGGCCTTGAGGCAATCTCTTGGGATATAATGGAAAGAGAAGCAAGCAGAGATTATGGGGACTTGGCACCACCAAGGAAGCAGTGCTGGGAGCAGAGCTTGTCCTTTGGAAAAGACCCAGGATCCCTGTACCTCAGAAGCTGCCAGTCCAACAGAAGACTGAGAGTAAGGACCTTCCTCCAGAGCCCACAGAGAAAGACTTCCTGTGGAGATGATGCCCTGCATTTGGACTTGTAGCCTACTGGACTGTGACAGAATAACCTTTCTCTTTTTAAAGCCATCCAGTTGAGGTATTTCTGTTACAGCAGCACTAAATGACTAAGACAAACATTTACAGAACAAACTAATTTCTCATTAAATAGTACATGTATTGTTTTATGACATTGGTTAACAACCCCATAACAGAGCAACACTGTCCCTTCTCGAAATTGAGTTCCCTATTACCAAGTTTCTTGTCCCCTCCTGACTTCTAGTCTTTGCCACAGGGATAGGGTTCTCCTTAAGTCTCGTTTTCTCAACAGCGCTGTCCGATCTTTGGCTGAAGGTGAAACCCAGGAGTAACTTTATTACTGAGCTGAAAGAGTGTCAGGGGCCATACTTTTAGGGTTTCTCCAGTCTCCACCAGGATAGCAGTTCTGCTTTTACCTTTACGAGTCAGAGTTTCATTCTACTGTTTTCTCCAGTACCGTCCAGGACCCTCTGTGGTAATCCCTACCGGTGCAGTCAGTGATGGTAGCCAGGCACCATCTGGTTATTCTGGATTGAGTCTGCTGGAGGTCAGTGATTGATATTCCTGAAGTAGATCACTAGAGATTTCTTCTGAGACACCGCCGAGTGGCCTCAAGTCTCCAAACTCTTGGTTAGCTGCCAGCCTTATTAACCATCAGCATGAGCAGGGACTCTCTACCAGCCCCTATGTGGAGAGCCTGTAAACAGGATCTCACAGAACTGAGGAATACCTTCTTTGGCTTGGTGATGTGGAGGCATGAACGATTCACTTTGGGAATGGGATCACCCAATATACGATTTTTCACTCATTTGCCTGGATATCTCCACAGGTTGCTATAAGCTTTGTACCCACAGCTCTTCTCATGCATCCAGGCTGACTTTGGAGTTGGTCAAGGAAAGGATGCCCTCAGGACAGTTACAAGACAGTAGCCTTGATGTTGTATCCACCCTGGAGGAGAGAGGACCAGAACCAGGAGTGTCTCAGGATGCTACATGCAAGGTGCCTCCCTTTGCCTTCACCTCCTGATGCAGGGGTGACCCAGTGCCTTGCAGACATCCTTAGAAAGCTTTGTTAGCTGGTAGGTCCCTGGGCCACCAGTAACATCTCCAGGAGACACTCACAAAAGAAACAGGGGGAGGATTTTTGCCCCGCCATCACTGCACGGTGAGAGCACACTCAGCAGAAAGAAGAGAAAGCCAGCCACATATTCTCTGTTCCAGCTGCCTGTAACTTTATCGCAGTCTCTTTGTGTCCATGAAGAATCCCTGTCACCTCATCCCACACTGTCGTCTGGACTGAACAGTCAGCACTTTGTTAAATCTCCGTAATTCTTCGATATCGATAACCATTCCTTGTGGAGCCATGAAACACCACAGCCCAGCAGCTCCTTGGAAATCAACTGGTCCAACCTTCTAGACTTAGAGACGGGGAAAAGGAAGGCTAGGACACGGTGCTGTGTCAGGCTGTGTTGGACGGAACCTAAGGCAAAAGGAAAAATCAGATACACTGATTCTGTCCTCATTTAAATGTTTGATATGTTGCTTATTGTGGATTTTTTAATGTTAATTCTGATTTTTTAAAATAACATGGCCCATTAAAATATTATTCATCTCAATTACTATTTTGTATGTGCATGCCTTCTTAAATTTTGAGGCCAAGTCAAGGGCCTCACACACCTCACCAGTCCCTAAAAATCTCTGTGAACATGATTGACGGGCAATCCCATAAAGAGAGAAGAAGGAAGTAGAAGATTCTGTATGGTGTTTCTGTTAGCATGAGCAAAGTCCGATCAGCTCTGCATCTGCTACAAAGGAAGGAAGATAATTATCTGAGGAATAATTTCCTGCAGGGATGCTTGTCTGTCTCATATGTTTGTCTTTCTCCTCTTCCTTTAAGTGTCATTTGTCCCCTCCTTTTCTTTTCTTTCTTAAAAGGAGAGTCATAATTTTAATATATCTTTAGTAGTTGCTAAGGTTAGTCTTACAGGTCATTTTGGCTAGGCTATTAAAAAAAAATCCTTTGCCACTGAGTCTATTCCGACTCATAGTGACCCTATAGGACAGAGTAGAACTGCCCCATAGGGTTTCCATGGAGTGGATTCAAATTGCCAGCCCCTTGATTAGCAGCCATAACGCTTAACCATTATGCCACCAGGGTCTCTCCTATACATATAGTGCCCAGTGATTTAATCAAACACAGTGGTTTTTGTGATTTGCTCATCTACTAACCAAAATATTGGCAATTCAAATGCAGGAGCTGCTCTGTGGAGAGAGATATGGCAATTTGCTCAAATTTGGAAGCCCTACAGAACAGTTCTACTCTGCCTTATAGGGACACTATGAGTCAGAATTTACTCAGTGGTAACTGGTTATGAGTAATGTGGGAATACTATGAAGGTGCTTTGTAGATGTGATTGACATCTAAAACCAGCCTGCTTAAAGTAAGGAGATTACCCTTAATAATGGGGACAGAATTCATCCAATCAGTTGATGGCCTTGAGAGCAAAACTGAGGTTGCCTAGAGAAGAAAAAATTCTGCTTCAAGGCTATAGCACAAAATCTTGCCTCAGTTTTTAGCCTGCTGGATTACCGTACAACTTTAAGCATTTTCACTCCCATAATCAGATGAACCATTAAAAATAAAATAAAATAAAATCTCTTTACATATATATATGTGTGTGTATACATATATATATATATAATGAGGAAATTTTAAAGATGTTGACATAAGATCATCTCCAAGACACAAACAATGAAGAAATGACTTGTAGAACAATGTGTGCAGTATGTTGCCATTTGTGATTGGAGTATGTGTATATATATATACACACATACATATGGATAGACAGGTGATAGACCAATAGGGAAAGAGAGAGGGGAGTCACTTATTGGTTTAGTTTCTCTGGAAAACCCTGATTGACACAATAGGTAATATATTCATGTGGTTCAAAATTCCAAAAGCACAGAAGGGAAAAAGTCTTCCACCCAATTCCTCTCCCTCAAGAGAAGCCAAAGTACTGGCCTTTGGGAACCCTTCCAGAGCGATTCCAGGCCTACACAAGCAGCTGTGTGTAAAAACCATCCCTCCACCCCAATCACAAATGACAACACACTGCACACATTGTTCTACAAGTCATTTCATTTTTTGTGTCTTGGAGATGATCTTATGTCAACACCTTTAAAATTTCCTCATTATTTCAGGGATTGCTTAGTATCCCATTGTATTGACATACCACAATTTATTTAACCAGTCCCCCTTTGATGGACATTTGGGTTGTTTATAGTCTTGTTCTGAAATAATGCTGCAATAAATATTTGTACATGTGTCATTTTGCACATGCACATGGAATAATTTCCTAGAACCAGAATTGCTGGTCATTAAAAATGCTGACCAAAACAAAAACAAAAGCAAAAAACACCCATTGCCATCAAGTTGATTCTGACTTACAGTGACTCTATAGGACAGAGAAGAACTGTCCCACAGAATTTCCAAGTAGTGCCTGGTGGATTAGAATTGCCAACCTTGTGATTAACAGTTATAACATTAACCACTATGCCACCAGGCTTTCCAAAATGCTGATAGATATTGCCAAATTCCCTTCAAACAGTAGTGTATGAAAATGCATGTTTCAGCTAGCCTTTGACAGTCTGGACGGCTGCGATTTACAAATGAGAAGTCTTACCGTAATAACCACTTCTCGTACAGTGGTTATCTCTTTTGTCTTTGGCAGTCTGAAAAGTGAAAAACAGTATTACAATGTCGTTTTAATTTGTATTTCTCTTATTGAGTAAGACTGGGTTTTTATTTTCTGGGAACTCAGTTCATATGCTTTGTCTACTTTTCTATTACACTGCTGGTCTGTTTCTTCCTTGATCTCTGTGAGTGCTTTATACAGAACGTTAGGCCCTGCCTACCTATGATCAGAGCGGGGCACTGCTGGTTCAGTGGCTGAGAGGTTCAGGGAAGTCCTGCGTTCCATGCGGGAGGCTCCCGTTTGATTCCCGGCCAACGGGCGGGCGTCATGCAGAGCCACCGCCCTCAGTGGAGGCTTGGGTATCGCGGTGACGCTGAACGGGTTTCAGCAGAGTTTCCAGACTAAGATGGACTAGGAAGAAAGGCCTGCTGATGGACTTGTTAAAATCACAATTGAAAACCTAATCTGAAGCCAATCATGGGGATAGTCCAGGATTGGGCAGAGTTCTGTTCTGTCACACACGGGGTCACCAAGAGTCAGATCTAGCTCCATGGCAGCTGAAAACACAACAACAGTAAGAGTGGTAAGCACTTCTTCACAGTTTGTCATTTTATCTTCTGGCTTCGTTTATAATGTTTACTTGTTTGGTTTGGTTTTGTTCTGCCATGCAAAACCTTTTCATTTTTATGTGGTCAATTTTATCATTATTGTAGAGCTCTTGCTTCACACATGTATTATTTTCTTTAGTTTGTCATGATTCATGTGCTTGAGTTCCTTTACTCTTCAATACTTACATTTAAATTTTTGATTCACGTACAATTTTTCTAATTTAAGACGTGAGGTATAAGTCTGGCTTTCCTGTCTCTCAGTGATTACCCACTTGTCCCAGGATTACTTCCCACTCCTAGCTCAGATATCTTTAGTACACTCTATGATCCAGCTTTATTTGGGTGTGCCTCAGTACTTCCTCTTGTGCTCTGTTGACCTGTGTATTGATACATGGGTACCACGCTCTTTTGCACCAGGTGCCGCTTGGACTTGACTACAAGTCACTGGGTTCCAAGTGCCCCTGAGATTTGCAGACGCTGGAGTGGGATGAAGGAACCCTGGAGGTGCAATGGTTAAGTGTCCAGCTGCTAAATGAAACATCAGAAATTTGAGTCTACCAGTGCTCTGTCCAAGGGAGAAAGATGTGGCTGTCTGCTTTTGAGAAGAGTACAGACTTGGAAATGCTATGAGGGTGTCCTCTGTCCATTGGAGTCATGATGAGTGAGAATGTATCTGAGGACAGCAAAGGGTTTGGGGTGGGAAGGGTTGGGGAGAAGAATAGCAGAAGGGTCAACAATACCATGAGGAAGCTTCTAAGCTCTTGAATCTAAAATGACTGTGCTCCCATCCCTCCACTCTCCACAGAAAACAAAACAAGAACAAAGAAGTTCATTTCCTCACTTAAAAATCTGTTTGTCTGCCCCAAAGGGAACCCCTCTCTAGGATTACTGTGCCCTGTGCTGATCCTCTCCCAGGCGTCTTTCCTCCCAGGAAGGCCTAGAAGCTGCTGCTTTGATCACCAGCCTAGGAAGTGAATGCCTCTCAGACCCCCCAGATCCAAGTCCTGGACTTGGTACAGTGTAAATCAAGCTGCCCCTTATCTTAAAGAAGTTACAATGGGCCCTAAATAAACACATTAACAGTCACTAAGAGAGATAGCTAATGCCGGCCAATTAACAAGCGGGAGAGATTGTGCAGAAGAGATCCCCTCCTGCTCCCCCACGCTGTCTCACATGCAGTTCCCGCTCCCTCAGCCTGCTCCCTGCTTTCCCTCCACTCTCCCCAGCTGGACAGTAAGCACCGTGAAGGCGTGCATCCAACCTTTGGGTTCTTCCTGCCGCTGGCCCACCCTTAGCCCCATAGGACAACCTGGTCACCGCGCACTCCATAAATACCTATTGCAAATAAAACAAGACATTTTTTCCTTAGAAGGAATAGCTGTAGCCCCGGCTATCAAAAGTAATATTTTCCTTTGGAGGTAGAGATTGCTTTAGATACCAACAAGCAAACAAGCCTGTTGCTTGTTGATTCTGAATCATAGCAACCCTATCAGACAGAGTAGAACTGCTCCATAGGGTTTCCAAGGAGCAGCTAGTGGATTCAAACTGCCAACCTACTGTATACAGCAAACCCAAACCCCAAATCAGTTGCCATCTAGTGGATCCTGACTCACAGTGACCCTGTGTTGCAGAGTTGAATGGCTCTCTGTAGAGTTTTTGATGGCTGTCTTTTCCAAAGCAGATGGCAAGGCCTTTGTTGGGAGGCACCTCTGGGTGGGTCTGAACCACCCCAACCTTTCAGTTAGCAGCATTAGCACCACCCAGGGACTCCATATACACCAAGCCAAAAACTAAACCCATCTCCAGGGAGTCAGTTCCTACTCATTGTGACCCTACAGGATAGAGCAGAACTTCCCCATAGGGTTTCCAAGAAAAGGCTGGTGGATTCCAACTGCTGACCTTTTGATTAGCAGCTGAGTTCTTAACCACTGTACCCCCAGTGCTCCCACCACACACCAGAACTCCTTAAACCAGGGTCTTTGAATGAACATCAAAGGTTCCCTGAACCTCCACAATGATTTGCAAAATTTTATGAGTAAGCCTACCGCCACTTTTTTCTAAAGGATGGAAGTGGAGGTTCGTTGGTGCTCATCAAATTTTCAAGGAACTCAATACCTAAAAAAAAAAAAAGAAAAAGTTAAGGCTGTTTACTACAATATATGTTTATATATCAATGGAAAAATGATATGATGTCTGGGATTTACTTCTAAATATTCCAATTGAATAACAGTAGGGAGGGTATTGCTATAGATTAAACAAGATTGGCCCTGAGCTGGTAACAGTTACAGCTAGTGAGGAGTGCCCAGGAATTTATGATTGGTATTCTCTCAATCTCTCCTGACAGGAAGAAAGAAACAAAGGCAGGGAAGGAGCAAGGGGGGAAAGAAGAAAGCCGTGCTGTAGACCACACCAAGAAAACCAGACTGGCCACAGTCCCGTCTGTCGTCCCCACAGCTCTAGATGCATAAGAACAGCTTTGCCTTGGGAGTTTCCTATTACTGTTCAAAAGCCTGGAAAATTTGTGGATGCAACAAGTGCTTTCCCCTAGCTTTCATCCCTACCCTCCAGGCTTAGCATTACCCAGACTGGCCGGACCCCCATTGTCATCTCTGTCCTCTGTGTTAAGCTGCCATCACCCACCACAGGTAGCATGGGAGAGGGAACTTATGAGAGGCCCCTGGCCCCCACTTCAATACCAGGCAGCAGGAACGCAGGTTGCCTGGGCAAGAAGCAGGCTAGAGACGATCTGTTTGGATGTAGGAAATACAAAAATTCCAGGTTATTCTCCCAAAGCAAACCTTGCTGCCCAGGTGGCCGAATCCTGCTTTTGCCCTCGGATGAGCTTGGCTGTGCTACCAGGTGGGAGGCTTTGAAAACCAGCTTGTGTTTGAGTTGTAAAAGCACCAATGTTTGCAATGTTTGCCCGGCAGAGAAGGGGCATATTTTCTCCCTTCCAAACACAAACTCCAAAGATGCTCCACAGATTTTTCTTCAAACTTTCCACAGAAAACATCAATAAGGAAGAAAAATGACTTTAGGTGCTGAGACCTGAAGTGGAGTTTCAGTCCTGAAGGGACTCTGCTCCTAACAAGCACTCTCTGTCCTTCGGGGAAGCCTGGGTCCACATTCCTTTCCTCTGAGCAGCTGTCACTTCACAGAGGAGGCAGAAGGAGGAGCTGGCCTAGTTCTCAGGCCTGACTCCCAGCCAGGACTTCACCCCTGTAGAGTGGCTTGCCAGTGCTTGGGCTTGTCAGTGGTTTAGGTATCTTAATGGATGTCTTATCTTCCTTGACTATGTTAGAGTAGAACAGACTTGGGTGCTGTAACCCCAGAGGCCCAGCAACGCTACACAGACCAGGTGTCAGGTCCAAGCACAAAGCATGGAGGCTGCATCCAAGGGAGCCAAGGCCTCCCATCCTCTGGCCTCCTCTGGCTTCCTTTTGAGTTGAGAAGGCCATCACTGGTATGTAGCCTTGTGGAGCTTATATCTGTGTGCAGATACAAAATAAGAGAGGTCATGAGTCAGTGTCTGAGTGATATGCGTGTACGTGCATCGGTCACATCAGGGTTTTGAATCATCTTCATGAACTTTTTTATGTGCAGGGGATCAGAGAAGCTCTTTTGTACTTCTTGTGTTCAAGTTACAACTACCAGCTGAATGCCTCTGACGTGAGAATTTGAAAATTAAGTATTTACAGACCAACAGCCTCTTACAAAATATTCTGTGTGCAAGAAACATAGCATTTACAATAATCAAAAAAGTGTTATCAATTCATACCACTTTTGTGGTAAGTCACCTAAAAAAAGCAAGGGAAAACATTGAAAAATGCTTCCAACCAGAACTTGGCTTTGATGTAACAAATTCAAAGAAAGACCCCAAGAAACCATTTCCTCTTTGGCTGAGGTTTATTTATCCTGCTTATCTGAAGGCAGGGTCTATAATTCCCATGGCTTTTAAAGTCTGTGAAAGCTTCTAAGCTTTAATCAATCCCATCACAGAAAGGGCAACCAACCACTAAACTGGCCTGCTTTATTTACAAGTGGCACGGTTTTGGACAGGGCAACAGGGAAATCAATTTTCCTCATTGATGTTCCTGAGGGGAGAGGCCCTGGAGGAGGCTGGCTCTGACGAGTGGTGTGGGGGGAAAGAGGGAAGGTGGTGTGTTGATGCGGATGAAACAAACAAACAAACACCTTTGCTGTGGAGTCGACTCATACTCTGGCCTTGTAGAGTTTCCAAAGAGCTCTTCATAGATTCCAGCTGCTGACCTTTGGGCCGTAGCCATAGCTGTTAACCCCAACACCAACCAAGTTTCCTGATGCAGATCTGGAAGACTAAGGTCGCCGAAGCTGTCAGGTGCAAAGTGGCTCAGGGCTTTAGGGTCACACCTATCTAGGCCCCAAAGTTGAAGCTCTGCTACTGAATTGCTAGGCAGCCAGATGTGTTTACAGGCTTCCTGATGCACATAACTTGCAGAACACTAGTTATGTTGTTGTTAGGTGCCGCTAAGTTGGCTCTCACTCGAGGCAGCCTTGCGTGCAACGAACAAAACCTAGCCTGGTCCTGTGCCTTCTTTCTGCTCATTGCTGTGCCGAAGTCCACAGCTGTGGGTTTTATGTCAGTTCGTATCACCAAGGGTTTCTCTCATTTGCGCTGACCCTCTGCTTTACCAATCATGATGTCCTTTCCGAGTCTTTCCCAATGATGCATCCGAAGTAAGTGAGCCAAGGTGTCACCAGCCACACTTTTAAGGAACATTCTGGTCGTGTTTCTCTAAGAATGATTTCTTTGTCCTTCTGGCAGTCTGCAGTGTATTCAATACTCTGTCATCACTGCAGTTCAGATACATCAGTTCTTCTTCTGTGTTCCTTTTTCAGAGTCCAGCTTTTGTGTGTCTAACATCAGCATTACTTCATAAAGTTGTCGTGAGGAATAACTAACACAACGTGTAGGGAGAGATTACTTCACAACTAGCACTCTGGAAATGGAAGTTATCTCAGTTACAGTACAGTAAAAAGAACAGGTGAGGGGGACAAAGGGGCTGGGGGCAAGCGTGGGGAGAAGAGACGTACCCCTGGGAGAGGCACAGAGGACTGGACCTGCAGGAAAGGCAGGCAGCAGCGCTCACGCACCCCTTCTCTGGGTGGCTGGGGCGGTAAGCCTCCCAGCCCAGACAGACTGCTCTGATGTTTATTAAGAAGCTAGCCATAAAAGGGGCTGGAGACGGTAGGTGTATGGCGCAGTCTCACACCGCGCCTGGCTTGCATTGCTCCCCACAAGGCCTCATTCATGGCCCCAGGTGGCTCTCTCATGGCTCTCAGCCCCTGGCCTTCCACCCACTGCGTCCCCACCAGCCTTGTTTACAGAGGCCCCCCAGGGCCAGGCCTAATTCCTTCCCTGGTCCTGAATGACTTTCTGACAAGCTTTTTCCAAACGTGAACTCTTCAAATGAGGTCACTTCTACTTGGGGAGCAAGGGGAGGGTCACCCAGTAACATTGCTTGAACGCAGTGGATTCCTGAATAAGATGAGGTGGAACATGGATGAATTTTTTTTTTCAATTGTGCTTTAAGTGGAAGTTTACAGTTCCTGTTAGTTTTTCATACAAAAATTACACACACATCGTTGTATGATCCTAGTTACTCTCCCCAAAATGTGACAGCACGCTGCTTTCCACACCAGAGTTTTCAGGTTTCCCGTGTCCACTCAGGCGGCTCCTATCCGTTTTTGTCTGTTCACCTCACCTCCAAACAGGAGCTTCCCATTTAGTCTCATGTATCTATTGGAGCTAAGAAGTACTCTCTTCTCTAGTATCATTTTATATCTTACAGTCCAGCTTAATTTTGACTGAAGAGTTGGCTTCAGGAATAGTTTCAGTTCCAGGCTAACAGAGAGTCTGGGGACCATGTCTTCTGGGGTCCCTCTAGTCTCAGGGAAACCACCAAGTCTGGTCCTCTTACATAAATTTGAACTCTGTGCCCCTCCTGCTGTCAGGGACTCTGTTGTGTTCTCTGTCAGGGTAGTCACTGATGGCAGCTAGGCACTGTCTAGTTCTTCTGGTCCCAGGCTGGTGGAGTTTCTGGTTTATGTGGCCTTTTTTGTCTTTTGGACTAACGTTTTCCTGTGTCTTTGATGTTCTTCATTCTCCTTTGCTCCAGGGGATTGGAATCAACTGATACATCTTATATGGCTGCTAGCTAGCTTTTAAGACCCCAAACACCACTCATCAGGCGGATGCACAACATTTTCTTAATAAACTTTGTTATACCAATTGACCTAGATACCCTTTCCCTCCTGCTGGGTCCCTCAAAGTGTTTGGTTGTGTTTAGGCAAAAGCTCCTATATTGTGTGTTGTCTTTCCCTTCACCTAATTCTTGTCTACTCTCTAGGTAGTGAATACCCTTCTTCCTCCCTTCCCATCCTCGTAATCATCAAAGAAGAGTTTTTTTTTCCAGTTGCTATGTATTTATTTTCTTAAATATGTACTTTTGTACATATTAAAGGAAATTTATATCAGTCCTGTGATACCAAGTTTTCATTTGAAATAAACTTGAGTGAAATAAAAAGAGAGTTGATTTAAGGAAACCATTAAATCAATGAAGTTCTGGTTGGTGCAAAGAGTTAATGCATTTGGCTGCTACCCTAAGGGGTCCACCCAGAGGTAACTCAAAAGAAAGGCCTGGTGATCTACTTCCGAAAAATCAGCCATTAAGAACTCTATAGAGCACAGCTCTGCCCTGACACAGATGGGGTCATCAAGAATCAGCATCAACTCCATGGCAACCATTTTTTTAAAAATTAATAATCATGTAGATAGCCTTCAGACCTAACCAACAGACCCCACACTTCCCATGTGATCTCAGGTCTCACCTAACGCTGTCTGATACCAGTCCGACATAGTTTTAATCTGAATAGGACAGCCTGCCCTGAGCTGACTAGAGAGAGGGGCTATTCCATTTGAAGAGAGCTCAGGAGCCCTGTCACGGCCCCCTCAGGCTTGGTCCACGTCTCCCTTGCCAGTCTTCATCCAGCCAGACTTGCTCCCCTGAAACTATTGTTCTCATCCTGCCCCAGAAGACAGTCCTGATGATTTACTTGAAAATGCCATGGATCAGTTCTACTCTGCACATGGGGTTGCTACGAGTCTGACTTGACACTGAATTTATTTTCAGGTATTTGATACACATTTGTGGACTGGATGTGGACATCCTAGAGTGTGTTTTCTGTGTATATTTTCAGAGGCTCCGTGGAGCCTGAGAACAGAGGAACAAAGTTTCCCTCTCCTGGGTCTGACCCTCTTGGGAACTTTGAAGAACATCTATTCCTGGATCTTCTCTTCTCTAGGCAGAGGTACCTGTGGTCTTCATCTCTTGGTGGAGCTGCCTCTTCTTGCCTCATGTCTGACCTGACAGCTATAGACTTCCAGGAGTGGGTATGGTAGGTGGACAGAGTACATCAGGCCTTCCCAGCTCGGACAGGGGAAAGTAGAAAAGACAGCACCTCAGGACAGCCAGACTGGAGAGTGGCTGTCAACACACAATCCACTCAGCTTCTTGGTTTGCCAGGCACCATGTTTGGTGCTCTGTACAAGGTCTAGCCCTGCCCCCTGGTCTCAGCTCCTTCGGCGCTTGCTCAGGTGGCTAAGAGGACAGCTCCAGAGCCTGGGGATTCAGGTGAATTCTCCAGTGACCAACCTGTGGTCACCCTGGAGCAGGCCCAGAGAGAGCGTGCCCAGACCACATTCCCTCCCTGCCCAGCCTCAGCCTTTTTTGAAAGCAATGTTGTGGTGGTCCACCCTGCCCCTTGCGACGTATTCTTCCTTCCTCACAGGCCCTGGGTCCTACTCTGGCTGCAGACCAGCAGTACCTCTGTGAGCGGACTTCCAGCGACATGTGGCTTTGTTATAAATCTCATTAGGCAACAGAAAGGTGAGGGCAGCTCAGGCATTCCAGGTGTCCGCCCACAGGGGCTGAAGAAGGAAAAGGCCATTAAACCATAACGAAGGTCGGCCCAAGTAGAAAGGGAAACAGTCAGCTGGGACCCGGGGAAAGGGTGGCAAGCAAATGGTGAGCTGAGAGGGCACCCTGTGCTCAGGCTGGCAAGAAAGGCCCTAAAGGCCTCATGCTTCTACCTGAGTCTTTCCTACTCTCCTCACCTGGACCCCAGAGGGAGGTCTGACTGGCCTCCTTTGGGTAAACTCTGGGCCTGCTGAGGTTTGACCCCAGCACAGACTCAGCACATGGAAGGCCCTCCTCAGACATTTATCGCACGGATATTTGGCCTATTGTTCAGGCGGAGGGCTGGGGCGGCTCAGATTCCCCGGTCGCTACACTTTGGGTGCTAGCTAAGCACAGCCTGTCTATAGGCTCTTAGCAACTCAGCCAGACAGGTATTACCAGCTCCATTCTGAAGACAAGAAAAAGCAGACACTAGAATGTGTTATTTCAGGGCTGCTCTGAGTCCCCATCACTGTTGTCATATCTGGGTGGCTGGCATGTTGCTGTGATGCTGGAAGCAGCGCCACCACCATTTCAAACCTCAGCAGGTTCACCCACGGCGGACAGGTTTCCGTGGAGCTGCCAGACTAGGACAGACTGGGAAGAAAGGCCCAGTGATGTACTTCCAAAAATGAGCTAGTGGAAACCTTGTGTATCGCAACAGAATACCGTCCGATACCCCAGGACGGTGGTGGAAGGTGAGCCCCGTAGGTTGGAAGGCACTTGAAACACACAGTGGCCGCAGCAGCTGACTGGAGCACACCAACAGCTGGGAAGATGGCACAGGTCTGGGCAGTGTTTCTTTCTGTTGTACCTTGGGTCACCAAGAATTGCAGATGACTTGACGGCAGCTAATGACAGCTACTCGGCTCTCCAAGAACTCACTAGAACACTACCTGTTGATACTCAGAACTTTTGGACCAGTACACATGACTTCCTTCGTTCCGCAGTGAATCATGGAAAGGCTGAATCACTAGTGAGTGTTGGGGCTGAAGCAGCGCCTTGAAACTCCTCCTGAAGAGTTACTGGTTTGAAGGTCTGGTGTCTGGAGTTTTCTGTCCTGCAGGCAATGGGGGCTGCCCCAAGGTGGGAGACAGGCTTCATGAGGGAAGCCAAGGACAGCGGGCAGCTGTGTGGACCCCAGCTTTGCTTCAGGAAGCCCTGTTTGCCTCTCGTGGGCTGGGACCAGCAGACACTGTGTGTTTTTGACATGCCCAACAGGGAATGCAGATGTCTGATGAAGTTTCTTTTCACCTGAAGCTTCCTCATAAGGAGTTTTGAGCAGGCTACAATGAAACTGGCTATGAAAGACTTCTCTTTCTGGGATTTGTTAGACAAGGCATTGCTGACGGCCTGTCCTTAAAGACTAGGGACTGTGTGTGCCCTACACCAGGCCCAGAGCGGTCAGGGGGCTCCAAATCCCAGGAAAACTGCCCTTGGATCTTTGTCTTGCTCCCCCACTCATCACATCTGTTTGCTCTTCCTGCTCTCTGCTGAAATGTCTACTTCCAAGTAATTGACCCCCAGAGAACTGGGTGTGTTCCAGCTTTCTGGGACAAGTCATGACCTCATCGGGTCTCAGTTTTGACATTTGCAACATAAGCATCGAAATTCCTGCATCGAAACCCTGTAGTAACCACTTAGCTCTCCCACAAGCTGGAACATTCTCTGAAGACAGTCTTCTATGGGTCTTGTTCTTTCTTGTGTCTTGAGCCCCTGGCACAGTGCCTGGCACACAATAATGAATCAACGAAAAGTGTCACTTGTGGGTATTTACAAAATTTTGGTTAGATCTGAATGTGAATCCACTTCTCCCTCTAGGTACCAAACTCATGTCCCTGATCCAAATTTCGAGATGGGCTCGGGTTTCTCACCCACTCCTCCCTGGCCATGTTGGAGCCCAGGGGACTACTTTCCATTGATCTGTTGCCTGGGTGCCCCCTCCCCCGACTCAGACCCCCTAATGGGCCTCTTTGCAGCCACCAGTCAGCCCCCGCAGCACCTCTGAGGCGGTGGGCATCCCGCTGCCGGCTGGCCAGGTTGGGCCCCTCTCCAGGGAAGGGGCTGAGGGGTGTGAAGGAATGGTGTGTGTGTGACTTTGTTTATTTTCTCTGAAGGATCCTGCCTGAACACAGCTATAAAAATAACCTGCCTGGAAACTTCATCTCTGAAGGGGAGAAAGAGGCTTTTGTATCCAGGGAAGTGGCTAAAGGCTTCCCTGTACCTTCACCTCAGCCCCACGCACAAGGAGGAGCCAGTTAAGGTGAGGAGGGGCCAGGGCCCCAACAGGAGGGGAGGGGACAAGTGGTTGGGCTTGCCCCCTTCTCACCTGCCTCTGAGCGCTGCTGAACCTTCCCACCTGAGGATCCAATGGAGGAACTTAGGAAGAGAAAGAGAAATCAGCAAGAGATAAAACTGAGGTACATCGGCTATCCATAGAAAGAGAAAGGTTGGGGACACAGGAGAATCAAGTCCAGCACAGAGAAGGGCATGGGGAAAACTGAAGTCAAAAGAGCAGAGAAAGAAGAGGCTGTCACCCAGACAGACATGGAGCACAAGAGGTCAGAAGAGAGGCTGTGGCCATGTTTATAGACACAACTGAGAGTTTGGTCCAATTTCTAACATCCCCTCTGTGTCCGCTACAGTAGGAAAGGCAGGCGGGTAAGGATGGCCTAGCTCCCAGAGAGCACTGGGACTGTCTCTGCTCAGGAGACAAAGGTCCCCAAGCACCCACCCCTGGTCAGACTCTGGACTCGACATGAACGTATAGCCGACTTGGGTTTTTTGAGGTCTTCCTCTCCAAGAGCCAAGCAAGAAGAGAACCTGTAGGAGTGAACAAGTGCTGGTGCTGGATTCCAAAGGCTGGGATCTGAGGTCTACTTCTCTCACTCTTTAGCTGGGTGATCTTGTGCAGACTTCCTCCAGCCTGGCTTCTTTTTTTATTGTGATTAAGTGAAAGCCTACGATCCAAATTAAATTTGCCTGCCCATCTATCTGTAGCTCCTTCTGCTCTCCTTGCCCAGTGACACTCCTCCTTTTTGTCATATATACGTCATATCCTCTTAACAATCTCCTGTCTCCTCTCCACCCTCTCTTCTGCCTTCTAGGAAGAGGCCAGCAGGATAGCATCCTATAGATGCATGGAACCATAAAGTACACACACCACATGGTCAAACTGTGTCCCCGAGTCCAGTCCATTCCTGTTGGAAGAGTTGATCTCAGTAATGTTTTCTGGTCAGGGGCAGCAGCAGGTCTAGGGGTCATGCTCCCAGGGGAACCCCCAGATTGGCAGACTACCACTTGTGGTCTTTTAGAGGAGTTTCTTAAGGTGCACCCCTCTTTTTTCTTATGTTGCTACTGGGATTCAACATTGTGTGCTCCATCACAGCTGTCTTTGGTGGTGGCTGGGCACCATCTGGTTCTTCTGGTCACCTGTTGATACGTTCACCAATTCACATGGTTCCTTCTGTCTCCTGGGCTCCTTTTGCTTTGCATCTTTGTTGTTCTTGGTGACCATCTGTTCTGGATGTGCTGGGACCATCTGATGTACCTCAGATGGCAGCTTACTAGCTGCTAAGACCCCAGAAGCCACTCTTAGCAATAGGCTAGTTGTGCCGATTGGCCTCGATGTCCCCTGAGAACACGGTTCCCAGACCCCCACCCCTGCTACTCTCTCCTTGCAATATTGGGTTAAGATTAAAAGAGTTTCCAGTTTATGTTGAAGTCCAATTAAGTTGATCTTTCTATTATGCTGTCAATGCTTTTCCCCAACCAAATTTCCACCATCTGATCTATGACCAGCCTTCTTCCTCCCTTCCCACACTTGCAGCTGTCAAAAAGTCTTTTCCAGCCTGGCTTCTTTATCTGTCAACCAGAAATTATAAAACCCTCCTGCTAACCTGACTGGGCCACTGAGCAGATCCATGGGAGGGTATCTGAGTGGGCTCTTTAAGCTCTACCATGCCAGAGAGGCAACAAGCAGGAACGCATCCTTTGGACACAGTTTTCTAGGCTCTAGTGGTGGGCTGGGGCTGAACCAGAAGTCTCAACAGCCAGTGCCGCTCATGCCACCTGCAAGCTGCAGGACAGGTTCTCTCTGCCGTGTCAAGAACAGCAAAAAGAAGCCCACAACCTCAGTGCAGACCATCTGGAGAAGAGGAGGTTTCACCACTGAGGGCAGTGGTGGTTCCATGGTAGAATTCTCACCTTCTAAGTGGAACCTGAGTTCGAGTCCAGACCAGGGTCATAACAGTTCCATCTCCATTGATCACGGGGATGGCACAGGACCAAGCCGCATACTGTTCCACTGTGCATGGGGATCCACCGAGCTGGGGGCCAACACTACAGTATTTAACAACAACCATAACAGGTTCCAGCATTAGCCCTACAGATGATGTCCTCTGCATATGGAAATCTCCACCCTGGCCCCTACGGCCGCCACGAGTCACTACGACTCGATGGCACTTGGCACTTGGCATCACTTTCTAATCACCAAAACTTGATTCACATAGAATCAGAGGGGGGTAGGACATAGACCTTTGAAGTCTTCACTGAAACTTCTGTCTCCTGGGCTCCTTCTGCTTCGTGTCTTTGCTGTTCTTGGTAATCATCTGCTCCGGATGTGTTGGGACCATCTGATGCCCAAACAAAGTATAGGGCAGAATTGGTTTAATAATGACAGAGAAGGAAAGACTCCTTTTATGCTTTCAGCACTAGACAGTGATGCACAGGTATAAAGCCTGGAACTTCAGGTAGCCACCCTGAGGTCAGATGTGAATAATACTGTGGATGGGCCAACATATCAGGAAAGCAAAGCCAAGAGAATCACAGAATATAAGTGGAAGTCCTAATCAAACTCTTCCTGAAACTCCTGTAACATTAGAATTTTCAATTACGTTAATAAAGTCCATTATTGTTTAAGCTAGGTGAGTTGGATTTTCAATAACTTGCAAATGAAAGCATCCAAACTGATGCAGACTGCAGGGTCCAAGAAAGCTAAGTAAT
Source organism: Heterohyrax brucei (assembly GCA_028571685.1). NCBI lineage: Eukaryota > Metazoa > Chordata > Mammalia > Hyracoidea > Procaviidae > Heterohyrax > Heterohyrax brucei. The sequence continues at coordinate 107,743,360 of CM053142.1, forward strand.
CTGTCCAAGGTCAAGTAAGCTGCATAGTAAGTGTGGGAGCTGGTATTTCAATTGAGACAACGTGAACCCAGAGCCTATGCTCTTACGACCACATCAACAAAGCCAGCACTGGCTCCACACGGTTCTGTGTTTAGCCATTTTCCGTATCTTACTACATCTTCACAACAGTCTTAGGGTGGGCCTACTAGTATCCCTTGTTTTACAGAAGAGGAAATAGAGGTTTAAACAGGTTAAGTAACATGCCCGTGATCACACAGCTGTTAAACAATAGAGCCTAAATTTGAATCCAGGTTTCTGTAAGCAGAGTCTGTGTAAGACCCTGGCAGGGTGCTGGGTCTTCTCTCCATCTGGGTCGGGGGCAGAAGTTACCAAGTTGACCTCAGACAGTCTACCCGACTCCTTCAGGATGAATTGGTTTCTGATTGTTCCATGCCCCTCGGGCATCTCTCTCCAACAAGGCTACACAAATAAATGGGCATTAAGGGGAGGCGAGAAGCCGGTTTCAGGACAGTGTTCCGAAGAACGTCCGTGGTATTCCACCAGTGGAATGGGCTGCCTGGGATAGTCTGATGTTTAGGTTTGTGGAGATGATGGCTGTTTGTTCAAGGCAGAGGCTAGGCTCAACAAAGGAAAAGCTAATACTCCATACTTTTTAAAGCCTTCCCTGCTCTGGGCCTCAGTTTCCACATCTGTAAGGTGGTTGGGGCAGGACTGAGTGAGGACTGTGATCTCTTCTAGCTTTAACCTTCTAGAATTCTGAAATTTCCGGAGGCAGGGATCCAGGTCCCGGGGTCCAGCCCAGAGAACAGAGAGTGGCTGTTTGGCCAGCTTGGCAGAACAGTGGAGCTGATTCAACTAGCACTTCCCTGAAACAGAAACGAACGGAGCACACAGAGAAGACGAATTCATCAGGGGGAGAAAAGCTAAAACAAAATGCACCACTTGAGGGTTGGCTAAGGAAAGCCAGTTTTCAACTCCTGGGCTCAACAGTATTCTCAAACAATACAGCAAACTCTGCATTCTGCTCAGGCCAGAGGGAAACCAGTGGTCCTACCGATAGCAGCCACCATCAACACCACTGTGACCAAGCAACACTAGTGGGTGCTCTAAGAAGAGTACCCCAGAGGCTGGGTTGGGCTGTGTTTGTAAACAACGCATGTGCCTTGAGTTCAACTAAAGCCACTCTCCTCATGTGACTAAAAGTGTTTACGTGGGCAGACAGGAAGACCACCATCACAATGTTATGATCCCAGATTTGGACTGAGGAGGCCTGGAGTCTTCACCCCTAGGTACTGTGGGGTTGAACTGGAGACCAGGAGGTAGGTGAGAGGCCATTGTAACACTTCTGGTGGCCACTCCAGGGTTTTCCTTCCATTCTTTCTGTAATGACGACTAATATTGATGCACTGAGTCCTGGTAGTGCAGCAGTTAGGTGCTTGGCTAGTGACCAAAAGGTCAGTGGTTAGAGCCCAAGAGGCACCCTGTGGCAGAAACGAGCTGGTGATCCATTCCCGTGAGGATTACAGCCTAGACTGTGTAGAGATTACAATCTAGGCCTCTCTATGGGGCAGTTCTACTCTGTCACACAGGGTCGCTAAGAGTCAGAATGAATTTGATGGCACACAGCAATACTGATGCAATGACTATTTCCAATGGGCTTTGACATTTGCCAGCCCATTTGACCTTCATAACAATTCTCTGAAGTCGTCATAACATTAACCTGTAGTACAAAAGAGAAAATGGGTTTCTGAGATAATAAGCCTAAGGGTCCTTGGTTGCCAAATGATGTCTCTGGGACCCGACTGGTAACGTCTTTGGCTCTGTTACATCTGTGTCCTGTCCTGAACACACAGCCAGCCAGCCACTCCACCTTCCGGGGCCATGGAGTGCTGACGTTTTCAGATTGCTGTTCCTCTTTTGGGGGGACAACAGCGTCAGATTAATGAACATGAGGGCCCCTAAGCACTGATAATCTGTGGTATCCCCCCCTCTGCTTCCTCATGCATTTGGTGGATTATGTAAGTAATAGACATAAGTGTGTGTGTGTGTGTGAGAGAGAGTGAGCTATCCATGATGTAACTTCTTTTTAAATTTGACTATAATATAGCAATTCAATGCAAAAGTGGTGCATGCCATTTACAGAATACTGAGTTATAAAATACTGAGTTATAAAATTTTTAGCATGGATAACTAACATAAATAGATCACATTTTCTACAGAAAAATACTTCCTGCATTCTACAACAAAGGAACGGTGCCAGCGAACTTAGTGATTCAACAGTCAATACAAACTTCTGTTGCTCTACCGCAAGGAAAGAGTGACTTTCACCAGTTTTGCTGAAACAGTTTATGCTTCAGTTTTGGTGCTTGTTTTGTTATAAATGTTATAGTTACAGATTAATAAATGAAAATACATCCTAAAAGAAAATTCGATGCTCAGAAAACAAATATTAAAACACATTACTGTTTTTTTTATTTTTAGATTATATAGATCTTTGTTCTCTAATCTGTTATTATTAAAAATATTTCTATCATTTGGTCTTACAAATTCTTCAATGATTTCATCACAGTTAAACTGCCAAACAATCTCTTCTTCCATACATAATAAGGATAATGAAGTCAGTCTTTCTTGAATCACTGTTGTACACTGAGGGTTTTCAAGTCTCTTTAGGGATGAAAATGAGTATTACGTTGTACAGTTGTGATCATTCAAGTTAGGAATATTTGTAAAGCACTTTCAACATTGGGAAATACACATTGTATTTTATCTTTTATCATGTAACCATACATACCAACATAAGTAAAATTGTCTTTCTTGAATCTATAAACTTAGTTCTCATGTAAGAATGGACTTGTCGCAATTTTCCATCAAGGCTTGTATTCAAGTCTTCAGGATAAACATGCGCTGATTTCCAGAATGCCTTCATGCATTCTTCATCAGGTATATCCATACTCTTTGTTTCTTTCTTGGGCGATGAACTTATAAACATATTGATTGACCCAAAACAGAAACATATTTTGCATGCCAAATACTGAATTTTGCATCCTCCTGATGTGGAAACCCTGGTGGTGAAGTGGTTAAGTACCACAGCTGCTAACCAAAAGACTGGCAGTTCAAGACTACCAGGTGCTCCTTGGAAACTCTATGGGGCAGTTCTACTCTGTCTTATAGGGCTGCTATGAGTTGGCATTGATTCTGTGACAGTGGTTTTTTAGTGTGAGTGTGTTGTTTGGGTTAACGTGCCTAACGTACATAGAGTAATACCAAGCATTGTGTCCTGGGCAACACACAATAAAAAGTGAAACTCACTTGATACATAAAATTTTGTGTTAGATAAATATTAATATTTCCAGTATTTTTGAGTGTTTGCTATGTTAGTATTAAATTACTACACATTAGTGTTATATTAAATTACTACACATGTTAGCATTGTATTAAACTACTATACATGATAGTGTTATATTAAATGTATTCTAGATTGTGCCACATATACGGCAAACATTTTAAAGTTATAAATATTATTGTTTACAAAACTTAACTTAGTTACAAATGTAACTCTATAGGTAAATGTTATACAGTTAAAAGATTATTTGATTCAATCCATTGCAGTGATCAACTTATCTAAGTTCCCTTGCATTTGTGCATCATTTGGGAATGGCGTTCCCATTAGTAGCTTATCCTTGTGTTTGCGTCATGGCCAAGAACATTATTACTAGTGCTCCTGCCTACAGCAGCTGGATCAGCAGACATGGATGTACAAGGCAGTTCTCTCAAAATGGATCAGAGACAAGCTATCTATTAATATAATAATCTCTCCTTGCCCAACAGCCATTCCTGTTGGATCCAGCTGCACATCAGGTGAATGTAGCAAGAATTAGACTCAACAACGTGCCCCCACTCTTGTTTTTTAGAAAGAAGTACATCCACTCATCACTTACTGACACGGTTAGGTTCCAAAGATCAAGTCATTATGTGAGAATTGTTGTTATGTGAAAATGGAGGAGGACCACATCATATCCCCATAATAGAAGATAACCATATCATTAGATAATTGCTACATTACATCATTACATAACTGCCAAACCACTGAGAATCATGGGTGTTTTAGTCAGCTAGGCTGCTCTAACAGAAATACTACAGAGTAGATGGCTTTAACAAAGAAAGATTTATTCTTACACAATCCGGTAGGTTGCAAGTCCATATTCAGGGTGTCCGCTCCAGGGAAAGACTTTCCCCTTGACGGCTCTGGAGGAAAGTCCGGTATTGCATCAGTCATTGTCCAGGGAGCGTCCTCACGCAAGAACCTCTGGTCTGAAGGACGCGCTCTGCTCCCGGTGCTGCTTGCTTGATGGTAGTGAGGTTCTCAAATTGTCCTTTGTTTCTTTTTCCTTTTATTCCTTGCAAGCTAAAAGCATTAAGGGTGGGGCAAGCCATACTCCAGGGAAACTCCCCCTACAGCAGGAATTGACAGCTCCACCCTAATCCTTTAACATACAGGTTAGCAAAACCACACAATGGAGGACAGTCCCAAGACACTGGGAACCATATCCCAGCCATGTGGCTGCACACATTTTGGGGGGGGAAACAATTCCAACCATGACAATGGGCCAGCCAAATTGACACATAACCTTAACCATCACAGCCAGCATTACCCTCTCTGTGCAACTTGGTGTTCATTACTGCCAGACAAAAATTATTAATGAGCAAGAGAGTCCAAGAGCAGATTCTTCACTACTGTTGTAAATGCAAAATGCCTGATGATGAGAGAGTCAACAAGTGAGGAGAAGGTGTAGCATAGTCCCAAGAGGCCTGCCAAGATAAGGAGTTTCAATTACAAAGGAGGAACTCATAGGAGGCAGATGTCAATGAAGGTGTTGAAGTGGTAGGTGCCTCAAAGCTTAAACAGTCTTGCACGTAGGCACCCTGGTGACTCTGTGTGAACTTTATTTCCTGCCAGCAGGTTCTCACACGCTGAAATTGATATCAGCTCCATTTACTGCCCTGCCAGTTCCCTTCCACCACAATGTCCACTTTTCCTTGTGTCCTGTCTGCTTGGCATCTATGGGTCTTTGCTTTAGACAACTGGTGCTCTTATTTCATTGATGCCCTGAGCACATGCTTACCTTTCTTATTAGGTAATCTGTTCCAGGAGACAATGTGGAGTCTTCGAAGCTAAACTACAAGGTTTACACATGTCAAGCTTTGACAAGACTGTTATATAAAATCAAAGCAAATCTAATGGCCAAAAAAAAAAAAAAAAAAAAAGAAAAAACCAAAGCCTCTGCTGTTGAGTAGCTTCTTACTCATAGCAACCTTATAATGGTAAAGTAAGTATAGAAAAGTCCAACAAAGTTGGGCTTTTTGCAATGATGGTTACTTTGCTTTAAAGAGCAATACAGTATCAGAAATTAAATGATTGATTTTTCATGTAGTACCTCTGCCTTGAGGGCAGTGGTGATTCTGGTGGTAGAATCTAGCTTTCCGCGTGGGAGTCCCAGGTTTGAATCACTGCCAGATGGCCTCACGTGCATCCACCACCTGTCTGTCAGCAGAGGCTTGCATGTTGCTGTGATGCTCAACACGTTTCAGCAGAGCTTCCAGACTAGAGCAAACCAAGAAGAGCGGTCTGGTGATCTAGTTTCACAATGTCAGCCCACAAGAAACCCATAGCTCACAGTGGCTGGATCTTGTTGTGCATGGAGTAGCATGAGTCTGGGCCTATTCTACTATGGGTAACAACCACCACTGCCACCTCACCCCTGGGACAGCCTTTTGTGCTCTCACTTTTGCAAAAGCCAAGGAGATGAGACTCCTGCAGAGCTGTAGCTCTACCTGGGTTTGGGAAATGCAACACTGACCACCATTCCCAAATTCAGGAAGGAGACAGACTCCAAACCTAGAAGGGCCAAGGCAAAAGTGTAAGAAACTTAGTATCTTAGAAGTGTCCATCAAAAGAACTAGGAAGGGAGTTGGGGAGGAAGCTGGGGGAGCAACTATCCTGATTCCTGACTCCTTAGTAGAGCTGCCCCATCCTCCAAAACTCCTCAGGGCTAGGGTCTCCCTCCTGCTTATTCTGGGTCCTTTTGGACTCTAGTCTGAGGGTGCAGGGGGCTGGAACTAAGTTTAGGGGCACCCAGCAATGGGAACAGTGTATCTTGCAATCTCTTCTGTTCCTTCAAATCACATAGAGATGGGGGGGCCGAAGGGGCAAGGCATGGGAGAGATAACAAGAGGAAGAAGACAGAAAACAGTATCAACACTCTGTGAGGTTCTGAGCCCTTCAGCAGCATATTAACAAAAATTTGCAAAACACACTTAAGTAATATAAAAATAATCAGTCTTTGAGTCTCAGCCTCTGAAGGAAGTGTTTGCTTGTTGGGCAGCAGTCTGCTTGCATCCCCTCTGCTCTGATTCTCCCTGACATGGTCCTTTCTTTCCTGCCCACCTCCTTAGCAATCTTGGCCCTGGTCTGTGGCATGATGGTGGATGATGTTTCTTGGCTGAGGATGGGAGGGACTAGAGACCCCCATACCCTGGTGGAACAGCCTAAGGTCTCTGAAGACCCAGGGGATGGAAAGCATTCCTTGTAGAAGGTGTCAGAGTGGTGAACAAAGAGGCCTTTGAGAGAAGGCTTGTTGAATGGTTTGAAGAGCCAGTGCCTGGGGCCCAGGCTCCTGGATGCCCTCACCCCACCTACAGACTGGCTTAGGGAGACTGCTGGCTCTGGTCCTTTCTCCCCAAAAGCATGCTTCATGAAGCTTCATGGCCTAAATACTTCAGTGCGATGCCTGAATTCATCTGAAATGTCACAAAAGATGGGACCATACCTTCTCCTGTCATCCCCTCTCTCTTAAAAAGACTTCAGAGTCAGTCAGATAGACTTGCTTTCAGTCCCAGGTTCTACCACTTACTGGCCAAATGATCCCGAGCAATTGACAACCTCTCTGAGTCTCAGTTTCCTCATCTGTAAAATGGGAATATTGGTAATTTTACCTTCATTTGTTGGTTACACAATGCCCAGCACATAGTAAGCCCACAATAGACATCTCTATTATTATTTCCTAATATTCACTCCTTCATTCCCTCTTGCCTGACCCTTGTCCAACTTGGCCTCATCCCATCAAACAGTCCTGTCAGAGAGCTTTACTTTGGGGCTGAGCTGAGCTCTTCATGGAAGCCATTACGGGGTACTGTTCTGCAACCTAGTGGTATAAGTATGGAAGAAATTTCAGGCATTAGCTTAGACTGAAGTCAGTATTGATCTTAAATGGGCCATGTATGCATCACTTAAAAGTGGCCATATATGCATCACTTCCAAAACATTTGACTTGTACAGTCTTGGAATGTTCTACAAATTCAATGGTTCCTGAGTTTTGAGGTGGTACTATGAGAATCTGTGAGAAGCTGTGGATTGAATTGTGTCCTCCAAAAATATCTGTGGTAAATTCTAACTTCTATGCCTGTGGTTATAACCCTACTTGGGAATGGGTTGTCTTTGCTATGTTAATAAGGCAGGATCAGTGTAGGGTATGCCTCTAGTGAATCTCTTATAAAATACAAAAGCAGCAGATTAAGGAAGGGGAGGTGGGGGAGATGCGGGGCTGGGGTGGGAATAGATGTGGAGAGGTCTCAAAAGAACCAGGAAATTGGAAGAGACAAGGACCTGCCTCCACAGTCAGCAGAGAGAGAGAAAGCCTTCCTCTAGAGCCCATGCTCTGAATTTAGTCTTCTAGGCCCCTAAACCGTGAGAATATAAATTGCTGTTTGTTAAAGCCATCCACTTACGTATTTCTGTTACAGCAGCACTAAGAAACTAAGACAGAAGCTGACTAATGAAACTCCTTACCAGCAAGATGTAGAACTCCATACATTTTGCTTATAATTTTGATAGTTTACCTACGGATCTCAGGTTTATCCTTGCTCAGACTCTGCTCTCATCTCATCACTCTGAGACTGAGGCTCAGAAGGTTAAATAACTTGTATGAGGTCCCACAGCTTGCTAGTGGCCTAGCTGTGACTTGAGCTCAGATCCGTGGTAGTTTTCTCTCTTCCTCCACTGGAAGGTAATATCTCCATTCTGTTCTTTGATTGGGATTGTTTATCTCCGCACCTGGGCACTAGGAAACTTTGCAAGTGGCCTGCCTGGGATCCAGGGTTAGCTTGGGTGTGTCCAGGGTTGGTAAAAGGGATTGAAAAAGGCAAAGTCAGAGCCCAAACTAAGAGCCAAGAGCTACCCTGCTCACAGCGGTGAGGGCTTAAAGGACCTTGTGTGTGTGTGTCAAGAGCAAGGCAGCATGTGCAAGGGCGCACGTTGCTCACTTGTGCGAGTTGGTGGTTCAGCACCTAAGACGGCAGGCCAGTCCCAGAGAGAGTGCACCGTGTTCCTGGGATGAATAGGCCTCTGTCTTCAAAACTGTGTGAGCCTCTGTGTGTACAGGTTCTATTAACACGCCATGGGCCATATGTGGAAAGGGGGGCAGAGGCCCAGAGAAGCCCAAACCACCAATAGTTCTGATTTTAGGACAAAGTAGAACATGAACAAGAAATTATGCAGACCCAAACTCATATATTGACTGGCGCACAAGTGCATGCAAACCACACACACACACACACACACACACACACTCCTATAGCACCTTTCATAACTTCCTCTTATCTCAACCCCACTGTCAAACCCCTGGTATTCAGCTGCACACTTGTGGGGGAAAATCTTTAGCTAGTGTCCTAAAACAGATCCTAAAGAGATGACTTATTTGTTTGGGGGACAGTCTAGGTTTTGATTTTATAGTATGTGTCTGCCTTTCTCCTATGTCTATGAGTTTGAGTGTGACTACTCTCCTCCCCACCTCACCTGCAGCCCCCGACACGCACACTCCTGCCTCTGTCCCAGCCAGCTGGCCTCTCACACTGTTGTGCCTGTGATGGACAAGCTGGGCTCCAGTCCTGTCCTGAGCCTGTGTGCCCATTCCTCCCCTAGACCTAGGCCTCTATTGCCCTTGGCTGTGGTTTGTTTAACGGAGTGACTCCTGTCTGGGAGCAGCCCAGAGCTTTGGACACAGGGAGACACTTGTCCAAATTTGCTATTTTTTCATCAAAGGAGCCAAGCCACAGCAATGGGCTCAGCGGCCTGGCTGGGCGCCGTCCTCGTCCTTCCAACCACTGGCCTGGCCTCCATTCCTCCTGCTGGCCCTGATTAACAGTGGTCTCTGGCTCAGGACTACTAGTCACCCACCAGGGGACCTCCTGGACTGCTGTCTAGTCCCTGAAGTGTAGGGGTAGGGAGGCCTGGGTTCTGACTAGCTGAGGCTGACACAGCTAGCCTGGACCAAGGCAGAGGCCCACAAGGGACCGGTGACCATACCATGTTCGCCCCTCTAACCCCAGTGCCTGGCACAGAGTAGGTTCTAAAAGAGTGATTGAATGGCTGAGTGGATGGGTGGGTAGATGGGTAGATGAATGAATAAATGAAGACCTTTCAATTCAGTCAGACATTCTGATTTCCTGGTGTCTTACAGGCGCTCCGTGAATACTCTGGGGGTCAGTTCTACCCTGGCCCCTAGGGTCGCCATGAGTCAGATTTGACTCGACGGCACTTGGCTTGGCTTTGGCTAGTTTCTATGACAGAAATATCACAACTGGGTGATTACAACAAACAGAAATTTACTTTCTCACAGATTAGGAAGCTAGAAGTCTGATTTCAGGGCACCAGTCCTAGGGGAAGGTACTCTGTTGCTCTGGGGAAAATCCTGGTCTCAGCTTCTGTAGCTGGCATCCCTCAAAGTTGCTGGGTTTGTCGCGTGATCCGCCTACACCTTCTCTGGCTTGTGTCCATCTCCCTTCTGGGCCTGCTGTCTTCTGTGCCTGATCTGTTTTTTCATATCTCAAAAGAAATGGGTTTAAGACAAGCCCACACTAATATGGCCTCTTTAACTTTACAAAGAGAACCCCATTACTAAACCGGATAACATTCACAGGTATAGGGATTAGGATTTACATATTTTAGGGGGACGCAGTTCCATCCATGACATCTAGCCAAAAATGGGAAAGAAGACAGGAGATGCCCAGGTCTAGAAGGTGCAGTCACCCAGTCTGCATCTGAGGGACTCTCTCAGCCTAGGTCCTCAGTGTGTGTCTGATGAAACCAACCTTTGCTCTGCCTTGTGTCTCTTTTTTAGGCCTCCCTTGCTTTGCCCACTAGAAAAGATGCCCTGAGACTGGGAGGGGCAGCTCTGAGTTCGGTGGAGGTGGGTGAGAGGAGAGGGCTGCAGCTGAAGAGGATGCCTGGTGTCATGGGACAGGTCGGGGAAGGCTAGGCTCCAGAGCAAAGCATTAAATGTTTGAACCCAGAGGTGGAGGATGTTTCCAGCACCTAACACAATGGCCTGGCATATAGCAGGCACTCAGCAAATACTTACTGAATTAATTACACTTTTCCATGTCCTCTTGTCTCTGGCAGATAACTCAAAATCTTTTTCCTGGAGGTCATAGGATTCTGTAGAATTCTGAATCACTTGGGACCTTCTTCCACGGACAGAATGAATCTGGGTCAGCAGCCCTTCTCTTCTCAGGTAGGAGAGGACAACCTCAGGACACCCCTCAACTGAACTCTCCCCACCCCCTTACTTCCTCAGCCTGAGCACCACTTACAGTGGAGCTGCTCCGAAAGGTTGGAGCAATAGGAGGGAGCTGTCCTGTGTGCACGCAGTGGGTTCGCAGGGGAGGAGGAGGTGTGAGACTGCTATGGTCACAAAGCCTGGTTGAGGTTGGGGGACAGGTGCATGAGGCTTGGGGCGAGTGTGGCAGTGGTTCTCTGGTGCAGAGGCAGGTCTCTGATGAGAGAGAGGTAGCTCAATACCACTAAGACCAGAGCTGTGGAGCTCAGAGACTGTATTTGGAGGTTTTGTTGGTGATGTGTTTAGGAAATTCAAGTCTACCCGTATGCGCCTTGAAAGAAAGGCTTGGCAATCTACTTCCAGAACATCAGCCATCAAAAACTCTATGGAGCACACTTCTACTCTGATACATGTAGGGTCACCATGAGTTGGGTCCCACTCCATTGCAACTTGTTACCATGTTGGCCCCTCAGGCCAGGCCCAGTGGAACTGCTTTGATGTGCCATATTCAGAGAAGGAAGTGCTTGGAGCCCTGCAGGGGAACTTGCTGCTGGGAAGTGTTCCTGAAGCTTGATCACTATTATCTGCTGCAACAGCGTTGGGAGAGTTCACTTACAGGCCTTTCAGTGGAGCCCTTCCAGGGGCAAAGCTGCCCTCTGAATGAGTTGTAGAAAGAGGCAGGCCTCTGGTCTGAGCAGAGCCCATTTTCTGAGCAGACACAGAGAACTGTTGGCTCAGGCTTCCTGAGCCAAAGGAAAACAATTAGGAGTAATTACCATCAAGAGGCCCCCAGTGAGGGTGAGGGTGGGAAACACTGCTTGTTCCAGAGGAACATGGAAGTTGCAGGCTCATTTTGGGGAAGTAGGCGGGAGACGGTAGGAGGAGGGACTGAGAGCACGTGAGCTTTGTCCTTCTTTTTTCAGGTATGAGAGACAGGACCCCTCCCCCTCTCAGCCTCTAGCTTGAACCAAGTCTGGCCTCTCGGAAGACAGAGGGGCTCTGTGTGTAGGGGTGGGAGGTGGGAGCGGTGCAAGAGGAGAGTGCAGGACTCTGCATTCCTGAGATTCTCACACCAGTCAGAAGGGCAGAGGAATCGCCATACTGAAGAGACAGAGCCTAAGCTGCAGACAGAGGTGGAAAGAAAATTTGTACTACTGGAAACCCTGGTGGCGTAGTGGTTAAGTGCTATGCCTGCTAACCCAAAGGCTGGCGGTTCAAATCTGCCAGAAGCTCCTTGGAAACTCTACGGGGTAGTTCTGCTGTTCTGCAGGGTTGCTACGAGTTGGAACTTGAGGGCACCCGACTACAACAATGGAGGTCCAAGAGGAGCCCTAGTAGCGCAGTTGTCAAAATGCTCAGCTGCTAACAGAAAGGTTGGCAGTTCAAATGCAGCAGTGGTTTCATGGGAGTTTTATGTAGCTCTGCGGGCCCAGGTGGCACCAGGGGTACTTGGCTAAAAACTGGGAGTCCAAACCCACCCAGTAGCTCCAAGGGAGAAAGACCTAGTGATCTGCTTCTGTAAAAGATGACAGCCAAGATCACCTCTGTGGGGCAGTTTTACTCACTTACATAGTGTTGCTGTGAATACAAAATCTACTCATGGCACCTAACAACAGCTGAGCTCTAGGACCCCCTCAATACACACACACATTGGAACACCTGACTCCAGAGATTCTCCGTGCGTATGAGCTGCATCTGTCTGGCCCTGACCCACCTCACCAGCCTGCCATCCTTAACCGTCCCTTCTAGGCTAGAAGTCGTGTTGTCACGGGAGGGGTGACTTCCCTACCTGGAGAAGCCTCCTCCCTGGTGAAACCCAAAGGCAGAGGGGTTCTGCCATTTCTCTTTCCCCTCCAAACTAAGGGTGAAGGGACAAATATGGGACTCAAATATACTAATGAGAGACCGGAGGGAGGACTGGACTTGGTGTACCTCATCCCAGTTCCTCTCCTTTTGCTTCACGTTTTAGAGCACCCATGAAAACCAGGTCAGGGGTTTCCTCTGTGGACAACCAAGTAGCACTGGTCTTGTGGAAACAGCAGAGCACAGCCCTTTTAAGGACTTTGGGGTCATACACTCTTGGCTTGGAGTCTCCATCATTGCCATTCCTGGACTTAGGGTATTCATCTACAAAGTGGGGATAATAAGGGTACCTCTTGTCATAGACTCATAAGGAGTAAATGAAATGTTTGGCTCAGAAGCCTGGGACTGCTGCCTCAATGAATGTTTCCCATTCTAACTAATATTATCAAGAGAATATAGCTCTTACTGCCAAGTGGATAATGAATTTGAAGCCAGAGACTAGGTTAGACAGCACTGTAAACTAGGCACATGGAGGCAAGGACTGACACAAGGTGGAGCTTGTCACACAGAAGGGACAAGCAGTTTGAGAGATGCTGAATAACACGTTTCTTCACTCCTTCAACAATTCAGCCCTTCAGCCAGGCACTGGGACACATATGAACACAGCAAAGCAGCTCACGGGGTACGGTCATGAAGTCCATCCCAGAGCTTACATTTCAATGACAGACCAACAAACAATCCAGTCAGGTGTTGAGAAGTGTTCTGGAGAAGAAATGAGGAAGCTAGGCAGTGTGATAACTGGGTTCTAGGGATGACATTCAACCAGAACCCAGAGGAAGTGAGGGAGTCAGCCAGGAAGGTATCTACAGGGAAAGCCCTCCAGTCACAGAAACAGCAAGTTGGCCTGAGCTGAAAGCATGCTTGGTTTGTTCGACAGACACCAAGGAAGCCTGTGTGGCTGAGGGAGAGGGAGCCAAGGGAAAGTTAGTGGATGTTGTTGGAGGGGTGGTGGGAGAAGCCATGCAGGACCTTAAAAGTTACTGTAGGCCATCAATAGGTAATTGATGAGTAATGCCCTGATGGGAAACAGGGCACACGTTGGCAAGAAAGAGGTTCAAGTGCTGTCTGGTGAGAGCTCCCCAGGCACTCTTCCTTCTTTTGTCCCTTTCTATAGGCCCAGATGAAGCACCCAGGAGGTATCTAGGGGGCAGAGGCTCAGTGATAATTGGGCCCAGGTTACCACCCTGAGGGAGTGCCTTCTCCCCATCTGGTCACAAAACAGGCAAACTCAAGCAACGGGCAGTTGTCTTTAACCACATTTAAGAATCGGATCTTCCTCTTCACTGCAATTTCAAATGGCTAAAAAATTGTAATCATGCCTAGAAAAAATGCTAGAATTAAGGATGTCCTAGAGACTCTAAGGGGCTTTTCTAACCCAACACTACATCATTTCACCAACACTGCACTGAGATTTTTGAGAAGCTGGTGTTTACTTGTGTTTTCATTTTTTGGGGGATGTGAGCAGTAAGAGTAGTGAGAACTTCTTTGAGGTTACATTGAGGTGGACAGTGGGGAGAAGAGGGGCTAAGAGACAAGGGAGGCTGTTACAAGGGTGGGGTTGGAAGTCCTGACTGTGTGTTTGGCTTCAGGAGGGCTCTCTGGCAGGCTCTCAAGGACAGGTCTGGTTTTTAAAAGTGCCAGATAACTACACATTTGCATGTTATTTGTGGTCCAGGCTTCAATTCCAGGTATGTGGAATGAAATGAATGAATGAACAGTATTCAGACTCCTGGTGAAGGGGTGGACTCAGGAATCCAGACCACACTGAGTAGCCAATCACTAGTCCAGTTCAGATCAGGAGACACTGACACAGACAGGACATACAGTCAGACAGAGACAGTCAGACAGACAAATACCATCAGGTCCTTTTTACCAGGGTGTTTCCAGCCAAAGCAAGGACCTAAAAATCAGTTTAACTGAATTCACTTTAAAATCTAAGGAGAATCACACACAGGCAGATACTAAACCGTGTGTCTAGGAATCTGCTTTCCTGATAACAAGACTTTGTTTTCGCCTGCTTGACTTTCCAACTTAGACTATAGGTCAGGATGACTTTTATTTCATTCGTCAAATCATTTCTTCTTTCAAGATCCCAAGTCCAGTGCCCAGGCACATGCCTACTAAACCGTGGTAGAAGGGGCTCTGCAAAATTACCAAGCAGGCAAGGCCCTCAGGTTACTTATTTCTTCTTGTAGCCAGCCCACTCCTGCACCATCAGGAGTTGTGATTTTTGTTATGCAGATTGCCAGGCTTTTCTTCCTAGTCTTAGTTGAAGCTCTGCTGAAACCTGCTGAGCATCACGTTAAAATGCAAGCCTCCACTGACAGGCAGTGGCTGCGCATGACATGTATGGGCTGGGAACTGAACCCAGAACATTTACATGGAAGGCAGGAACTGTGAACCAACAGGCAAGACCCGGAAAGCATATCAATTATTACATTTAAATGACAAATCAGAGACAGGAACCCATAGCATCAATCCATAGGCAAGTAAAATACCACTGGAAGAAAAACTTTAATGGAGAAAACTGTATTTAATGGGTGTGGTTAGAAAAAATACTTTGGGAACCCCCTTGGGCTAGAGAGTCAGCCCCTCAGAGGACATGCTAAGCTGCTTCCTGAGGGAAGTGTTTTTGTTAAGGGCAGAAAAGGACCTAAGATTTGAGGCCAGAGATCAGCTATTCGAGACCACAAAGGAGGCTGCAGGCTGCCAAGGCAGTCTCTTTCCTTAGTCTACTGTGCTTTCTAAATAAACCTTAGTTACTCTTTTCTCACCTGTGATGGCCTGAGGGAAGTAGCTTGCACTATGGTCTGGGGGGAAAAAAGCACTGAGTCCTTTTGCCTGCCTTCAGTGGCCGCATCTCAGTCTATACTTGATGTGAAAGAAGGATTACAATACAAATATCATGTAGAGTTAGTCTTTTCTGATTACAAAGGCTGTACTGCAGATAGCCAGGTAAGACTATACGACAATGCGGTCATGAGAGCCTTCAAGGTGGGACGTGGCTATGTGTTTCAGCAGCTTACTTGTGGAGAGCAATGAGGCAGCAACCTTAGAAACTCCAGCTGACTGAAGATGCTGGGCTCCTTGTGTGCCTCTGCCCAACACTCTGTCCTGTCCCCAGTGTTTCTGTTCTGCGAAGGGTGGAAGGACGACTTCCTTAAGTGGGTGATGGCTACACCTCAGCTTAGAATGGAGGTCTGCAGCTATAACCTGTCCCATTAGAAAAGGAGTAACACCAAAGCAGCTATAACTCTACCTTCAATTTGGAATCTCTACTCAATTCCCATGCCCAGCGGCACTGCAGCATTCAATGACATTCCAGAATCTTAAAGCAGTCTGATGAGACCTTACGCATCTAATGCAAGCACTAACACAACAGGAATTGTCTGGCAGACCAGAGAGGCAGCTTGTGCTGACATTTCAAGGTTCATATTTCAGCCCAAAGTGTCCTTTCTCTCCCACAGAGGATACGTGTCCAAGTTCTCCCTTATCTTAATGGTGACCAGTTGTCCTACCCCAGCTGTCCCTCCTTCCCTACCTTCACAGCTGGAAATGACAGATACATGAGTCATGACAGACAATGCTAGGATTCAGCACAGTAAAGTAAAAGACACTGACTGGACTTAGAAGGATGCTGGGCTGAACCTTACTTGTTCCTTTGGAATTTTCAGAATGAAAATTCCATTGCTACTGAGTCAGGAAATACAGCACCTTTCCCAGGACTCAGCACACTGAGTCAACAACAGGGCCTGACAGCCTTGGCTACTTGTCTTTTTTAGGCCTGTGAACTCCTAAGAGAGAAAGCATCAGATTCCACTGATGGGCCACCACCCTGGCCCATCAAGGGACAAGAAGAGAGAAGACAAAACCCAAATGCTAGGATCTGTGATGAAACAGTTATCTCTCTTGCTCCTGGAAAGACAGATTTAAGAGCTGGTGCAATTAAAATCACAGGGGCTCTTATGTGACTCCACTCCTCCATTCTCTCTACCAAGTACAGCCGTTCATAGGCCACTTAAAACCAGGTAGTGATGGAGTGACTTTGTGATGGGGTCGGTAAAAGTACTTTTCCAGGTTGTTTTCCTGCTCCAGAAAAACTAAAACTTGGGGATAACCTTCTGGGAACAGGGGGCAGAAGAAGCTAGAATGATGAGAGTGGCTAAGGAGAGGAATTGATACTAACAGGGAAGTAGGAAGCACCTCAGGTAGAGGAGTGAATTTGCCCAAAGCCTGGAAACAACAGTGCATTTCAGGTGACAAATGGGCTGTAACTAGCCTCTGAGCCTCAGATTATGTGTTCTAAAAGAGAGATTTTCTCTGTACAGGGCCTAGTAACGAATGTGGCTTCTGGTGAAGGGTCTGTATCTAGCACTTAGTACTTACCATCCCTCACAAGTGTTCTTTTAGGGGAGGCAGATGATTATAATGTGCCAGCGCATGCAGCACAGTAGGGAGGAGAAGATACAAGACGAGAATGGTGACAGGTGTTAGCTTATGGCAGGTCCAGTGAGACAATGGTAACATGTTCTTTTTGCTGGTCATGAAGGTACTGCCCTAAGGGAAAGATAAGGTACACTTCCATATACTAGTCCCACTCTTGCTGGCCAGCTCTCTAGAAAGACCAGCCCATCACATACTACGTATCTCCTTCCCATCGGGCCACAACCTCTGTCGCAGCTTGGGTTACTCCCATCACGTGGGCCTCAGGATCAGCAGCTCCTATCTCGTGTAAAACTGCACTGGTCAGAAAGGGGACCAAGTTCAGAAAGGATCAATAATTTCTTATATATTTTTCAATATTTTGTTGCATTGTTTCATTTTCTGCTGTACATGGCAATAAATACTTGTTGCTTTGGTCTGTACAAAGTCTGTAAGGAAGGTAAGACAGATTTTATCTAAAATGGACAAATAATAAATACACAAAACCATCTTGTTGAGTGTCACCCAGACAATGGTGGGAAAGGCGTAAAAAAGAAAAAACAGATTCAGGCCTTTTAACTCACAGTCCAAATCTACACCATACTGCCATCTTTCAAGCTGTCACTTAAACATAGTGAGTATCAAGCATCAGACAATGTCCAGGAGCCTACAATCAGTAAAACTAGAGCTTCCTAAAGGAGAATGTGGAAGTCCCAGCAACTCATATATAAGAAAGCTATTTATTTCCTATAGAAAACACGCACACACACCAAAAGAAAAAAAAAAAGAGAGAAAATAAATAAACAAAAAGGTGGTCTTACCCCCAAAAGGCAGGCAGTCATGAAAAAGGCAGGACATCTAGTTGCTGGAGTGGAAACATTAACATTCAGTTAACAATGGAATATTTAAAAAAAATAGTTTTTTTTTTTTCAAACTGTAAGCTGTGATAAAACATAGAAAAATGTACTAAACGAGCTTGGTATAAAACAGGGTAAAATTTCCAAATAAGCCCAAGGAGAAAGCACAATGCTGGGAAGGATGGGGTACAAGGGAAGGAGAGAAAATATTTCATACAAAACTACTTATTACAATACAGAAAAAAGTATAAAACGTTCCTGTTTGGAATAAGTACAAAATGACACTGGCATTGGATCACTTTCACTATCTAAGCCTGAGGAGCTCTCAGAGGGTGGGACAGACGCTGGAAGAAGCACAAGAAATAGCGGTTTTTAATCTCAAGTTGATCAGTTCAAACTCCACCCATTTTCCAGTTGAAAATCTCACATCCCTCTGTAACCTTACCCCTAAGCCAAAGTTCATCCAGGCCTTAAAATACTCTATTAGGATGTCCACAAATGCCCTACACATAGGTGCTGGGATCTGCGTGTGCTGGAGCTAAATTTGGGAAATGGAAACAAATCTACAGTCTAAAATGATGAACACATTCAGCCTTTAGTGGAAGAAAAAAGCATATCCCTGTAAAATATATATATTAAATTCTCTGTGGTTAGAAACATATTTAAACTCACTAGCCACAGACCAAAGCAGACCTGCATTCATCCAATGCTGAAGTTTATGTTAAAGACTGAGGTCCTTTTTATTCTTGGTCAGAAGTAGGTGGCAGTCAAAGCAGTGCTTTGTTGTCCCACTAACCCACTCCCTGGGTGGGTCTTTCCCATCATGTGTTGCTAGCACATGCAAACCCTTGTTGTAAGAGGAAGGACTGCCTGGGACTTTGGGGCCCATCCAGGACTCAAGTGCTATGTCTTGGGATGGGAGAAGGCTACAGATGATAAAACAGCCACGTGTAGAAGCAGATGGACTTCACAGAGGGGCATACAAAAAGCCCTGGAGCAGACTTAGGCATGTGCTCCCAAGTCGTTTACAGTCATATTTCTGACTATACATCTTGAAAATCACATGTGTATGTGTGTATGTGTGCGTGTATATGCTGGTGGTTTTTATCCCTACCTTCCTTGCCCATGCCGTTTCCTACCTCTCAGTAAGGCCTAACAAGAGTTCATACGAAACCAAGATTCTTTCCAAGCTTCTCTCAGTCCCCTTATTAGGGGGGGACTGAGTGAGGTTGGAGCCCTTTGAAAACACGACGGCAGAACTGAAGAAGTGAAAAGTGATCATTCTCTTCAGCTTAGAGATGTCCCTCACTCCTTTCACAGCACCAAAGTTGCTTTGCAAAAATAGTATCTGAGATACAAAAGGAAAGGCAGATGTGCTTGTGAATGCATCTTGCCAAGGCCTGGTTCAGCATCAAGGGCTTTACAAGAACAGAGGGTTGGCAGCAGCTGTTTCCAAAGTCTCTAGCTGTAGACAATAAAGAGCTGGTCCCCATCAAGGTCAATGTCTGAGGCTGAGACAGTCTTCACAAGAGCTTTCGGTGGAGGATCTCCCAGACCATTCGTTTCCGGAAGTACGGCATGTGTTGCTGTGGGGACACAGAGACTCCATGATTTTTCTTTCTTTTATCCAGACCCAGTCACCAGGAACAGCCCCATCCCCATGCTCTTTCTCAACCTTCTTTGGTCTCTGAGGGACCACATGAATGGAAATGACCAAACATACAAACAGAAAGAAGACCGGCTACATCAAAAAATGGAGGATAGGGCTATAACAAACTATACTGGGAAACCAAGAGATGTCCCTTGTTCCAAAACCTAACTGATAATTAAATATAGGGAAACTAAAGAAAATTTGCTCTGGTCTGTTTTCCATTTCTTAGAGAATTTGAGGTAGTCTAGAGACAGGCAGTCCTAGTGAAGATTCTGCTGTTGACCAGAACTCCTTGAATACAAGATTATGTGACATACGGTAACCCATGACATGGTCTATCACTCGTTTTTGTTTTAACTTGTGCTATGTCACAAGCAGGAACCACCAGTGTTATGATTTGTAGGCTGAGGCATGCTAAATGTCAGGGCAGAGCCCTTTAAGCAGGGCACATGGAACGAAAACATCCCAAGGGTGGCCTGGAGACAAGGCAGTCACCAAGTTCCCCGTTCATGGCCCAGCTCACCTGCGAGAAGTTGATTGGTCTGTCTTTGGTAATACAGTCAGCGTATTTGCAAGCAAACATCCCACAGTCACTACCATTCATCTGTTGTGGAATTTCCTGAAACACCAACAGCAACAACAAAGAGATGACAGTTTTCCAAGTGCTTTCCTTCTTGTGAGATTATAAATAAGAACTAGGGATATCAATTTTACAAGTTTCCCTAAAGTTTGAAGGAATGGCCCTGGTCCCATTCAGGACAGTAAGGCTCAGAGGAGGAAAAAAACAAGAAACGGTATCTCAGGCCTGTGTACTCATACATAGGGGATATCTTAGACCACCATGGCATCTAAGGGCATAAACATCTGTCCCATCCTGAAAGTCCAATCAACAAAGTTTTGTCACGGGATAGAAAAGCTTAGCAAAATAGCCGGACGTTTAGAAAACCAACCTCTACATAAGAAAGATTACTAGTTTTCCCACAAATAGCTTAATAGATCTTCCCTGAGGAACCAACAACCAAACTGAGAAAGGCTGGACACTAAGATAGAAGGTTCCTACCAAAAGAGTAAAAAGAGAACCTACAGATCAGGAAAAAAATCTTTAGCAATAACACATCTAAAAAAGTCTAATCTCTAAAATACACAGAAAACTTCAACAACTCAACAAAAAGACAATCCAGCAAGAAATGGGCAAAGGACATGAACAGCCACTTCATCAAAGAAGACATTCCAGTGGCCAACAAATACATGAAAAGATACTTGCCATTAGAGAGGTGCAAATCAAAACTGCAAATGAGTTACCACCTCACCCCTAAAAAATGACACTGATAAAAAAAAAAAAAACAGAAAAAAAACAAATACTGTTAAGGTTGTGGGAGGGGAGACTGACTCTTAATACTGCTGGTGGGACTATAAAATGATACAACCACTATAGAAAATGGTATGACACTTCCTCAGAAAGTTAGCAGCAGAAATATTTCACGATCCAACAATCCCACTCCTATGTACATGGCCAAGAAATACAAGAGCGGCGAAATGAACAGACATACGCACACCTGTGTTCACAGCAGCATAAAGATGGAAACAAGTAGCCATTACTGGATGAATGGCTAAACAAACTGTAGTACATACATACAATGTAACACTACACAACATTAAAAAAGAATGAGGAGTCCATAAAATATAACATGGATGGATCTGGAAGACATTACGCTGAGTAGATTAAGTCAATCACAAAAGGAGAAATATTGTATGATCCCACTATTGTAAAAAAATCAAGAATAGACACACGCACAGACAGCAACATTCTTTAAGGATGGGAGGGTGAATGACTTTCTGGATACTACAAAACAAACAAACAAACTCAGACTCAGTAGCCACTTGCTATTTCAGAAGATGGAAAGGCAATACTAAGTATCAGATGAAGTCTGTACAGTGTAACGACAGTAAATGAAGACACTAGGAAGGATCCAGGAAAAAAGGTGCAATTCTGTTAAATGCTACAACATATACAATTTTGCAACAATAGTAATACCAACCAAAAATATGTGTGGTTACATGGGTAGATGTGTTATGTGTATGTGTGAAAAGGAAGACACATATGCAAGTAAATGCACATGCCTTGGTATATCTGTACAGGTACATCCACAGGCATGTGTGCTCTATATATATATATATACCCACACACGTATTGAAGCACATAATGGGACACAGTTACGGAAATTTCCTAGACATACCCAAACGACCTGAAGATTGGTTTACTGAGTTAAAAAGCTTAGGACCATAGTCACGTGGGACTAATTAGTCAATCGATATAACATAGCTCATAAATATAAATGTTCTACATCCTAGGTTAATGAGTAGCATCTGGAGTCCTAAAACATTGCAAGCAGTCATGTAAGACAGATACAACTACTGGTCTCTACTTGTCTACAGACAAAGAGAATGAAGGCAACCAAACACTCTAGGAACATACTAGCTCACAAGTCTAACAGCCCACATGAACTAGGACCTCTTCTAACTTGAGACCAGAAGACCTAGGTGGTGTCTAGCTACAACTACCACCATTCTTATCAGGCACACAACAGAGAAGTCCCAGGTAGAATGAGAGAAAATGTGGAACAAAAATCAAATTCCCAAAAAAGGTCAATCCTACTAGACCAGTAGAAGCTAGCAGAAGACCTGACAATATTGTCCTAAGAGACCCTTTGAACTTGGAACTGAAGCTATTTCTGGAGGTTACCTTTCAACTAAATATTAGACTGGCTTATCAAATAAACAGTTTCACCCATGAATAATGTGCTCCCTCAAACAATCCACTATGTGAGACCAGGTAATATTTACCTCAAAGCAAAGATGGAAGGCAAGGAGGGGAAGGGAAGCTACATCAACAAAGGCAAAACAGACAGAATGGAAATGAGATTGCTGACATACTAAGAAAATTGTAAGCAGTGTTATGGAACAATTCGTATGTATATACATTGTTAAACAGGAACCTAGTTCACTGTATAAACTATCAACTAAAACACAATTAAAATACTAAAAACAAGATAGAAGGTTCTGGAAACCAAGCAGGAAAATCCTTTACTTCCCAAATACCCTAATCTCAGGATTTCCACCTCATCAAGAAGAAACATACCTGGCTTTTCTTGCTGAAGAGCTGCCAGCCACTGGTATCAAATACTTCCCTTTTCTTGTCAAAGCTTTCTTGCTTTAGGTACTGCCTAAAGGTATACAGAAAGACCCAGATGAGCTACAGGGAAATCCGATGAAAGCTGCCACCCTGAGAATGGGGCTGACGATCCCCAGTTAGGAAGGGTTTCACCTGCTCCTCTGAGGAAAACAGTCTATTATGCCGGGTAGGGAATCCTGGGTTGGCTAAGCTCCCTGAGGAGCTGAGCTCGCCTTACTGTCCCCACAATTAATGTCCACTTAACTGACCCAAGAGGAACAGGTGTGCATCTGATACTCAGCTTCCCTCTATCTGCCGTTTCTCCTGAAGTGTTTTTCTTTGGTTTATATGGTTCTTTAGAACTCAATCTAAAGAATGAATGTTCTTCTAGCAACATTTAAGGTATTTTTTTACTGTGGTTAGGCCTGGTTCTCCTGTGTGAAAATTTAATCCAAATCCACTATTTATGGATTGTATACCTCATTAGGAGTTTTGGGGGTACAATGGTTAAGAAACACAACTGCTAACCAAAAAGTTAGAAGTTCAAATCCACTAGCTGTTCCTGGAATACCCTATAGGGCAGTTCTACTGTGTCCTATAGGGTCACTGAGTCAGATCTGACTCAGCAGCAACAGGTTTGGTTTTTTGGTTTATACCTCACATCAGAGCCCATGTTGCACAGTGGTTAGGAGATACAATAGCTTAACCAAAAAGAGCTAAAGCTGCTCACCTTGTGGTTACATATACTTTAGCATACTATGCCCCCAACTGAACATCTTTGGCATCATTATATTGTTAAATTTTATTTAGACCCCAAAAACCAAACTCCTTGCCACTGAGTCAATTCTGATTCAAAGCGGCCCTACAGGACAGAGAACAACCTTGTAGGTTTTCCAGGACCTGCTGACCTTACTGTTAGAAGGTGAGCTCTTAACCACCATGCAGCAAGGCTCCAGATTTTATTTACTTAGGCTTAAAATATCCATTCTTTCTTAATATGAAGATTCTTTTATCTATCACATCACTATAGTGTATCATCACCTGAGTTCAATAGCTGGAAAAACACAACATACACCTGATACCAAACCTGTCTGTCCTCAACGCCCTACTTACAAGAGGATCTTGCAGGCTTCATTGTTTATTCCACCCATAGAGTCATAATAGGTAATATTCTTCTTTCTAAAGTCCACAACCTGGGAATAAGAAAAAAAATCGGTGTGTTTATCAAGTGAAAAAAAACTGGTTTCTCAGCTGCCCCCTTCCCTGGCACTGGGTCATTCTACTAGATTCCTGGGAAATCATGACCAGTTTGCTACTTTGCATTATGCCATGTTAATCTGCAAGGAAAAGAAGAACAAGGGGATCATTTATACAGAACTATGGAGGTGCCTGATGAATTGGAGGCCTCAACAACTGCTGGCTAGTGCTTAGGTTCTCAATCTGCAAGATGCGCAACAGTGAGGAAACGACATGCTCTGCAGAGAATCTAAGCCGAATGAGGTCACCTCCATTACAGTTCAGCAAGATGGGGTAAAGATTCCAAATTTTGTGCCTTTACCTTGAGAATTTCCTACTGGCTTTGTTTTTCAACTGTAATTTAAAACAGACTAAAAAATAACTTTTATACTTCTACAACTACATTAAGCAAATGTATCCTTGTTGCCAGAACCATACATAAAAAATATTAAAATGCCAAGTATGCAAGACAAGTCATAATTAGCCAGAAAATAATAATCATAGAATCGGAGCTGGTGACATCAAGAAGTCCCTTTTTCTCCTCATGCCTTGACACTGTTTAAACTCATTATAACCTCCTTTTAAATTTTTCTAGAAAAGGAAATTCCATAGCTTTCTTCAAGGTCTAATTCTCTCTCATTCTTGACAGGGAGCTCACTTATCTATCCAATTTTTATTCAACCTACCACTGCATACTTATTACCTTCTTCCAACTGTCAAGTGAAGATGCAGAACTACTATTTACTAACCTCTGTGTATTCAGTAATCACATATTTCAATTTTATCAGATACAAAATAGATACTCACAGCTAAACACCAGTGTACTCCCAGGTGAATGGGTACCAAAAGAATGTCCACTGAAAATACATCCACTTTCTTTGTCCAGCGTTTCACTGCCTGATATCCTGACGATTTTAACTTAGTGAAGAAAAAGGTATTAAATGCATGCACACTTGGCAATCCTTTTTCTTTACTTCGCTCCATCAGCATGTTCATGTAGAAATTGATTATCTGTGGAGTCAAATTTTATGTATTAGAACACTCAGACCGTTCTATGTAGCTGCATTATCTGGGGTATGGTTATGGAGCAATTGCTGTAGTGAATGGTATATGTTAGTTTCCTACTCAGTTCAGGTAAGACTTAAACATCCAACAGCTTCATGCCTGTATCAAATTCTGATTAGAAGGGAGGAAGGTTGAGGTGGTTATAAACTGAGGAAAAGCTGGCATGTACACATATATGCATCTAAAATGGGGTTTTGGATGCAAATGAGCAGATGCTGGCCAGATAAGGGTTAGGCCAAAAGATGAGGGAACTGGGAAGGAGGAGTGTTTAAAGGTGAAGCTTAGGAAAAAGGAAAGGAAGAAGTGCACACAGTTTAATAAGGCACATTAGCAGTCACTTTAATTTGTTGGGACTGTGTAAGCAAATTAAACAGACCCTGAGCCCAGTTTGTTAGAGCCTATTGTTAATAATGCGAAGGTCAAGAGTTCAGTTCTTACACGTAGGTCACCTGGCTTTGCACAAAAGAAAGAAAACCATGCTCCAAGGCTAAAGACTGTATTTTTAGCCCAATAAGCCATTCTAGAGAGGAAATCTGTTTGATCTCAAGTAGAATTAAGTGACAGTGCCTATGGCCTAGGAGAAACCCATCAACAGTCCTGGAAGAATACCTCTAAGCTGACAGCAGTTCAGCAGTGTTACCTTCATAGAGGCAAGCATGAATGCATTTTAAAAACCAACATCACATGAGACCCAAAAGCAGTTACCAGCATGAAGAGTACAGTTTTCCCCTAGTATACACATGATTAGCTCTCTCACCTTGTGGATTCCATTTAGGCCTTCATTATCAAGTAGGAGAGTCATGAAAATGTCTGACAGGTGAGATGTGTGAGTCTTTCTAGTAATGAAACAGTATCTCCTCTAATAGAGACAATGTTGTACATGGTTCCTTTAGGTCCAGGACTCCATGGTACTAAAGTCTGAAAGCTATTGTGCCTGAAGTTGCCGCATACGGTACTAAAGTCTGAAAGCTATTGTGCCTGAAGTTGCCGCATACTTGCTTTATGTGGCCAGCTGAGGTCAGGGCAATGTCTGTCAACTACAAGGAATGAATGGGCTAACTGATCCACAACTTGGAAATATGACTAAGAAAACAGGCACATTTTTCAGAATGCTTTTTGGGGAATGGTAAAACGCCCCCGTCCTCTGACAAATATTTACACACCAGGATGCCAGAGCAGTGAGCTACTACCCAACAGTAAGCAGCTACATACTGGGTAGGCTGCAGGGAACACTGCCAGGAACATACTGGAGCATGGTCTAGACTAGAGAAAGGGCCTATAGATGAGAATGCCTAGGCAGCTGCAGGGAAACCACACTCACCACCATAGCAGGACTCTTGAGGGAGGGGTGTCCAGGACTGAAGAAAGACACTGTTCTGCCTACAGCCCTGACGACTGAACAACAGCCGGCCCAGCAAACGCAGAAAACTCAGGCTGTAGCTAATTCTCTGCCTAACACAACGCCCAACAGATCGCTAGAACTCAGCAGTTTTAAACTATAATGAACTGAGGCACAATTAGAATTGTGTAGAGCGTCAACTTACTGCTGTCATGTCGACTGCAATTTACAGTGACCCTACAGGTCAGAGTAGAACTGCCTCAGAGAGTTTCCAAGGAGCACTTAGCAGATCCAAGCTGCTGACCTTCTGTTTAGGAGGCGTAGCACTTAACCACTACACCACTAGAGCCTAGATATTTCATATCTGGGTTTCCAATTTAACTCTGGCCCTGAGGATAATGTAACATCAGATGCCCATAGACTTCAGGGGGCAGCCACAATGCGAGAGGATCTACCCAGAAAGGCAGATTTCTAGACTGCAAACTACATTCTCCAGTGACAGAAAACCAGCAGACGGGGCTGATTCTCTACCATTCTACCCTGATATATCAGCCACATTGTAAGGCCAGACCCTTCAGTCCAAGGGATGAAGGGAAAAAGTAGGAAACCTGCTAGTCACACTATTAAGCCAGATCTTCCACCGGGCCAGTTACATATCAAAACAGGTAATAAGGCATCAAGACAGGGGTAAAGAGAATCAGGCAGAGAGCTAAGGACAGTCGAGCACATAAAAGCCATGAAGACAGGTGCCTAATCAGAGAGGTACTACCCCTGGATCATTAGCCTAAGATTAAAAAAAAAATAAAAATGACACAAACAAACATTGTGCTACAGCGGGAAAAAATTCCAGAAACCGACGAAGTTTAGCTGGACTTAAGAAGCCTACACTCCCCTCACCCACCCCACTGTGAGAGGGAAGATTATAAATAAAACTAAGGACTAACAAAGCTGAACAGAAACAGAACCTAGCAATCAGGACACTATCTTGTCTACATCCTTTGAGAACTCCCTCTTCTAATGATTTAGTCCTGTCTCCTACCAAGGTTTCTCCACTCACTGGGAGATTCTGAGAGTGACCCTGTAGGACAGAGTAGAACAGCCCCATAGGGTTTCCAAGTCTATAAATTTTTATGGAACAGACTACCACGTCTTTCTCCTGAGGAAGAGCTGGCAGGTTTGAACACAGCCCTTTGGTTTGGCAGCTAAGTGCTTTAACCACTGTGCCACCAGGACTCCTCATTCAAAATGATACAGGCCTCTCCCAAAGTCACCTCTTTAATTAATTCAATTTAATGATGTGCATTTCCCCTGTATCAGGCAGGAGGGTGCTTGGTGGCTTCAATGTTTCCTCCCAGTAGCTAAAGCTGGTATTTGAGGCAGGTTTTATATCCAAGTTTCTCCACTCAGTTTTTCAGCTGTTACTTTGACAAATGAGGAAAATACACATAGTTCAGCTGAAATGTGATCATACCAAAAAACAAGCTAAGAATTAAGAGTCAGAGAACACAAAGAATCCTACAGGTCATCTCACAGAGCTAAAGATGAAGGGAAATGAGAGAAGGGATCACAGTGCTCAAGACAGAATAGCAGCAGGGATGGCCTATGCGTTTGCTTATGTTTTGTGAAGAAAGGGTTCCCTTCCCCCACAGCAAGAGCCTTTTCTGCACATAAGGTTTTCTCAGCTCCAGCAGATTCTGAAATTGCTTTGAAATAGGGGCTAAAAGTAACAGACCGGCCCAGTGCCTACTGTTTGTCTTGCCAATGCACCAGCATCTGAGGGCTACTGCCAGTGCGTGGCCACTTGCACCCCTTCCTGGGGCCCACGCTGCCTCCAGTTGCTTGCTGTGGCTCCTGGTGCCTGTGGAGCTGTCCCTCCCCCACTGCCTCACAGCCCTGGCCACGAGCGCCTGCTTGTCTATGCAGTCCTGTCTGGGGAAGGGGAGGTTTGTTTACAGTGTCATGTTCCTTTGTGATTTTATTTCAAGAGCTGCCAGACTGGTGCTGAAAAAAGTCTCTCAAAAAGGAAAGTCTACAATGTTGTCTAAGTAGGGACTCAATCACTTTCCTTTATGCTACCACAAGGACACAAATGACCACTGCTATTTGCATCATTCTTGCTCAGAAGTATGCCATACTATTATTCTGTCACACATTCAGAGGTCAAACATTTAACTAACCACTAAGTCTGGATTTTTAACCCTTCCCATGTTTATACTCAATCCTTCCTGTTTGCTTAAAAAATGTTCTAAAAGTCTGGGGCTTCACAACACTTCTGAGCTGAGACCATGACAACTATTAGGGAAAAAAAGTAGTTTTTCCAGTTTTACCTTCCTAAACTTTTACCTTACTTCCCCATTCTCATTTTAAATTAAACTTGCCCTTGTCAACCGCAGAGCCCCAAAGACTAACCAAACAGCAGCACCTGAACATTATGGGTCACAAAGTCATTCACTCGTAAGATCTGGTGTAGTGATACAGAAACCAAGAAGACAGGCTTCAGGAAAGCTCTATGTATTACTATTAGGAATATACATAGACTTTTCCCAAGATACAAATTCAAGTAACAAACTACTCAAATAACATCTACAGTTTTAGAGGAAGACAGGTAGGTAACACCTATATTTACAGTCATAAAATGACAACTGTAATTTTTACTCTCATGTGACCCTGCATAACTCCCTAGTTTTTCAGGTCTAATTCTATTAAAGAACATTTCAAACAGTAAACTAAATTGATGTGGAAGCCAATGAGTCATGTAAGAAACACTGTAACTTCCATTCTCATCAATTTAATCTACATGCAATACAGCAGGTTATATGGTACAGCAACTGTATTCATATGACTAATTTATCTCACTCTATTATCTTTTGTGATCACTTTTTATTCCCTAAGGAAAATACATTTACTGTACTAGGTTTGTCTAGCTCCTCTTACAGAGCATCACTCCTTTTAACTACTTAAAAAGAGAATTAAAACATTAAGCTATGAGCACTACGGTCCCTATTTCCATGGAAGATTTCTGTCCTAAAAGTTACAACGCCAGACAAGAAGTTACGTGCTCTGGTTCCAGACCCTGCTTATGCAATGAAGACCATGTGACCTTGTTATGAAAACCATGTGCCCTTATCACATCCCTTATGAAGTTTTAGTTTTTATTTCACCACTACCAATTAAGTCGGAATACTTTCTCTGACCCTGTACACAGGCTACTGTGCTGCTGAATAGCTGAAAGGCATCTCTTTCCTCGCAGAGGAGGCTTACAACTAGGTAATTAGTCAGCTTGGATAGCTACAGTGTCATTGTTACACACAGCTCTGTCAGTTTTACATCAGTTCCATCTGCCACCACCCCCAGTACTCGCAGGGAGTCTTTTCCTTGAGGCCCCTCCCTAGCTGGTAAAGTTAGAAATGGAATAGTCAAGCAGTTTTTCCATTTTGGAAACAACTGGCAACTATTATTATTTTTTATTGTAATTAAGTGGAAGTATATAATCCCAATCAATTTTGTATGCCCACCTTTCTGCAGCTCCTTCTCCTTTCCTTGCACAACTGGGAATTATTAATATTGGCTTGCAAAGTGGGACCACAAGAAGACATGTCTGTTTGGTACCTTTCCAATTCAACCAAGTCAATTACTATTAAGGGATAATGAGAGAATAGAGGCCTGGAAGGAAAATAAAGTGACAGGAGAAGCTGCAATAATCCTGTTTCTGCACGTGGGACAGGGCATTTAGAGCTGTGCAGAGAAGAAAGTGCTTCCCTGCTCACAGACATTTGAGCACACAGGGTCCATCTCCCTGTCCAAGCTTTCTATATCCTTACTGATTTTCTAACAACTTATGCTATCAGCACAAAAGATTAACACACTCAGCTGCTAACCAAAATTGGAGGAGGCTTGAGTCGACCCAAGGAGACTCCTGAGCAGAAAGTCTGGCAGCCTACTTCTGAGAACCTATGGAGGGGGTACAGCTCTCCACTGACACACACCGAGTCACCACCAATCAGAGCTGACTCAATGGTAACTGGGTTTTCAGCAGGAAACGTAATATAAATCTCATCAATCATATTTTAATATTGATTACACACTGAAATGATGTATTTTGGATACACTGGATTAAGTAAAATATTATTATTTTCATCTCTTTCTTAATGCAAATACCAGAAAATTTAAAATTACATATATGGCTCACATTCCTATTAGATCATGCTGGTTAAATTATCTATCTACATTTGATGTGATTATCAATATTAAAAAAACCAAAAACATTTGCCACTGCTGCTGATTCAACTCTAACTCATAGCAACCCTGTAGGACAGAGCAGAACTTCCCCATAGGGTTTCCAAGCAGTGTCTGGTGGATTCAAACTGTTGACCTTTTGGTTAACAACTGCAGTTCTTAACCACTGCACCACCAGGGTTTCTGAATTACTAATATGGCTAGGTTTAAATCTGCCTTGTTCTTTTTATTTCCATTTGTCCTATCTGTTCTTTATACCTTTTTTCTTCTTTTCCTGTCTTCCTTGAATATTTTTTATGATTCCATTTTTATCTCCACTATTGACTTACTGACTATACCTCTGTTTTGTTTTTTACTAGTTGCTCTAGGGCTTACAATACACATTTTGAAACTTATCTTCATATAACATCATACCACTTCGTGTAGTTTAAGAATCATTTTCTCATCCTCTGTGCTAGATTGTCGTTATCTTTTACTTCTTCTACATGTTACAAATCCCACAACACTATGTTTTATTCTTCCTTTAAGTCAACTGTCTTTCACTTCCAGTGCACTTAAATTTTTTGTAGAACCAAATTTACTGTCATATTTTTCTTCTATTTGAAGAAATTCCTTTAGTATTTCTTATTCGTGCAGATTTGCTGGTGATGAATTCTCTCAGCTTTTGTTTGCTCAAAAAAGTTTTTACTTTGTCTTACTGTTTTAAAGATACTCTTGCTGGATATAGAATCTAGGTTGACAAGGTGTTTTTTTATCTTGGTACTCTGTACATTGTCTTTTAGTCTACACAGAGGTTTTTGACCAAAGCAGCCCCTTTTATTTCTCTGTATTGAACGGGTCTTTTTTCCTCTGGCTACTTTCAGTATTTTTCTTCTTATCACTAACTTTCAGCTACAAGCCTTAGTGTAGTGCTTCTTCTGCTTGAGGTATGCTAGATTTCTTTTATCTGTTTCTAGTTCTCAAATCTGCAAAGTCTTCCAACCATTATTTCTTCAAACATTTTTTTATGACACTCCCTTCCTATCATCTCTCCCTCTGGAACTCACATGCCAGACTACTTGATATTGTCCCTCACCTTAGTAATGCTCTAATCCTTTTTAGGCATTTAATATGTTTCATTCTGAATGTTTCTATTTCTGTATCTTCAAGTTTACTAAATTTTTGCCTCTGCAATATCTAATGTGCTGTTAATCTCACTTCACATATTTTTCATTTTGGATACTGTATTTTTCATCTCTAAAATGAGGGCCTTTTCTTGAAGTATCTTCAACTTCTCTCTTAATAATCTCCATTTTTCCTTTACCATCTTGAATATATAAGGTGTATCTATAATATCTATAACACTCTGCTAACCCTAGCTTGTTATTTCTGGTGATTTATTTTTTTGCCCTTTGTTACAAGTTGTGTTTTCCTGGAATTTGTACTGGAATTTGTCATATTCCTTCAAATATTGTTGAGGTTTTTTCTGTGACAGTTAAGCTACTTGAATACAGTTTCAAGTTTTCTAGAGCTGCTTTTAAGCTCTGTTCCAACAGCTTCAGAGCAGCATTATTACAGGGCCAATTTGGCCCTCCTTCATGAGGTAACACCATTCAGAGGGATGTATGCCCTATGACCTACAGCTTTTCTACTGTGGTTGGGACACAAACTATTCATAGCTCTATGTTAGCTCTGAGGATTGATTACTTCTTTACGGTGGTTCTTTCCCTACATGAACAGTTCAGTGGTCATCCAAAGACTTGACTGGAGCTCTCTGGAACTCTCTGTGCAGCAATCTCCCATCTAGTATTTCGCCTCACAAATCTTGGTTGCTTTGGTCTCCCTGGATTCACACTGAATTCTGTATCCCGAACTTGGCAAGACTGCCAGGCACAGACAGTCCCCTGACCCTCCTCAACCCCCAATATACACATCACTCTGCTAAGCTAGGGAAAATAACTAGGCTCACCTTTGATTTTTCTTCTCTCAGGGATCACTGTTCTGCCCTCCTTGTTATCCAAGGTCTGCAAACTGTTACACATAGTTTGTCTAGTTTTCTAATTATTTAAGTTGCAAGGGTAGGTCTGGTTCCTTTTACTTCACTCATGGCCAGATGCAGAAGTCAAATCCCTTATTTACACGTCTACATTAATTTCCACATCGTTTTAAATCTATTTGATGCCTTGCAACCACTACGAATAAAGACACATACAAAGCCCAAAGCCATCTTCCCCTCAGGATCATTAACTCAGCTCAGAATCAGAAGGCATTTCAAAAGCCATCTATGTCAATCTCCAGGGAACTACTAAACGATTTCTAGTACTAGCATTCATTTTCAAATATTCCATTTCTTGACTGACTTTCCATCTACTTTGCCAATTAACTACTCCTCTCCTTAACCCTATCTCCTTTCCCTTAACTACGTATTTCTGTTAATTACTAATCTCCTAACTCAGTGTAGAAAGCCCAATCTACAATATCCCTGATGCTATCAATCTTTCAGCCTTCTTCTGTATTCATCACAAGACAGCCTGTTTCCTCATTCCATTTTTGAGAGGTTCCATTTTCTTTTGTTGGGATAAAATGCAAATCCTGTCTTTTATTAGTTCTTTGAAGCTACACTGAACTTAACTATTCACCCATATATAAGCACGTTCATAATTTTTTCTTTTTGAAAGGCTATTGTATGAAAACACATTGTGGTCTACTCTTCTTTTAGGAAAGAGAACAGGGGAAGGGTAGTCTGTACAGACAACTGCAGGATAACTTCCAGATCTTATTTTCCTTATAAAGTAATCTTATCCTTTTTACTTCCCAATTCTTTATCTGCAAAATGGTTAAGAATAATGTGTTAAGTCACCCACCTTGGATAAAGCTTTTTAAAAGTTCTATAAAACTGGCAGATTTAAAAAGAAAAGACTTGGTTATTAATGAGAATTTCTATCTGATACAAGAAAACAGGATTCAAGAGATGAGAAATTACTTGCAAAAGAAGACTGAGAGCCCACAACTAAGAAACAGAATGAAATATTTTTAAATGGGTATTGACACTTAAGGATACACACTAACATCCCATCAGAATGTTAGCTTATCAAGGGCAGTAACTGAAAGCTTGAGAAGTACAGTACTTTGAAAATGATGCTTTAAAAATAGTTATCATCATCATCAAGAACATATAAACTGGCAGCTGATTTCAAGTGCTACGGTTGCTAACCAAGAGGGTAACAGTTTAAATCCACTAGGTGCTCCCTGGAAACTCTATGAAGCAGTCCTACTCTGTCCTATACAGTCACTGTAGGATGGAATCAACTCAATGGCAATGGGTTTGGTTTTGGTTTGGTTCAAGGTATTCTGAACTCAGAATACAAGCACTCCCTACAAAAAATTATATGGGTAGGTGTGGCAAGGATAAAGTAGACAAGGAATCTTTCCTTCCCCTCATCTCCTCTAAATAATGTAATTTCCAGTAACTCTGCCTGCTAAAAGCCCAGCTTCTGATGGGCCCAAGGAATGGAAAATATGTCCTGATGAATGCTGCCTCTGCAAGGGATCTCAGTGAGGTAACTGCCACACCAAAGAGCAACTCAGCCAGTATCCTACTCATTGCTGCCCCCTAGCAGGTTTCACATAATTTACAACAAAGGTTGCCATCCCACTGGAATAAAACGGAACCTTTCCCTTCAGCAATGACAGTCAAAAAAATGACAAGAAGTGGCAAAAGAAGGTTTCCAAATCAAAAACACCTTTTAATTGCATGCTTTTGCCTGTTTTCACTTTCATTTTGCCCTTTGGTGAGCTTTTTTTCTCCTTTGTATTTCTGATCCAATGTTCTAGTTGTAACACTTCTGAGCCCCCAAAGCAAGCCCCCTCTAAGACAAGACTACCAAACTGTGCCTTCTCTATTGTTCTCATTCAAAAATATTATTAGGGAACGATGAGATTCTGACACTTTTATCTCATAAACAGAGTGTGACAAAAAGGAGAAAGAGCTAGTCCCTCTGGCCCTGGAGAAAATCAACTTACTAAGCATGACATACTGCTCCGAAGTTCTATATACCTGATCCTAAGACATAGTCCAATATAAGATTCTGAGACAGCATGGCATAAAAAATCCAATCCCTGGGTCTGAATATTGGCTCTGATTCTTACTTGCTAGGTGACCTTGCAAATTTCTTAATCATCCTATGCCAAGTTTCCTCACCTTTAAAGACATCATAAATTGTACTTTATCATACCTAACATGAAATAGTCAATAGATCTTAACCAGAGTTATCTGGAAAGTGTGTAAGAACAGGATATAACAATAATAAAAAACTCAGCGCCACTGAGTCAGTTTTCACACACAGCTAACCTAAAGGGAAGACTGGAATGACTCACAGAGCTTCCAAGGAGTGGCTGGTGAATTCGGACCACCAACCTTTTGGTTAGCAGCCAAGCTCTTAACCTCTGTGCTAGGACCACTCCGAACAGGATATGGGTACCCAGACTATCTAGTGTTTACTATACTGAATATATAAAACTCCTCCACAGCTGTGGTGCTTCAGTATACCCAGATCAGCCGGGGATGATCCTAGTGAGCCTAATAAAGGTGCTACTTAGGAAAAGAGACTCAAACCACTTTTTTCCTTTTGCCATGAAAATATTCTTTTGAAATAAAACAGGATCCTACTGATTTAGGAAGGATCAATTTCCAGATTGTAGTGTGGTAAATATATTTAAGAAAATAAATGGAATTGAGAGTTAAGGGACATATTTTTCCCTACTACATCGAGTATTTAATAATAATACAACTT
Organism: Heterohyrax brucei; assembly: GCA_028571685.1. NCBI lineage: Eukaryota > Metazoa > Chordata > Mammalia > Hyracoidea > Procaviidae > Heterohyrax > Heterohyrax brucei. The sequence goes on from CM053142.1 coordinate 107,778,586, forward strand.
TTTTGCTGTCAGTTTAAACAAATATTAGGTATTAATGTAGACTGTTTTAGAAAACTTATCTCTCATAACTTAAGTGTCCTAGAACAAGCACAGATAGAAAGACAAGTAGAAATGGATTCCTATGTTGAAATTCCAAAATATTTCTTCATGCTGCAACATGGTCAGCTGAGCTGCAGGGCATGTGCCTTAAAGAAAGAGGGATCAAGCACCCTCTTCCTTAGGGTCCAAATCTTTAACACAATAAAAGGTGCTAAAATCACCTGAGATATTTGTGAAAATGCATCTTTCAGCCATACTCCCTTCATACGTATTCAAGAAAATGGAGAGGTCTGTGAGAGGTAATTCTGATGCAGATTGCCTGAGGACCACTTTGACAAACAGTGAGCTACTGCCTTCATTTAATTTCCATTTAAAGTTCACCTGCTATTTGTATACAGAAAAGGGTACAAGATTACCTCATCATTGAGCCAGTTGAGATGGTTTAGAGTTTGAATATCTTTTCGTGTAATAGTTAAGCGGAACGCTTCACTGAGAACTTCGTCCTGATTCCCATTACGAAATACATTCTTTATTTCTTTCTCCATTTCCTAGGAAACCAAAAAGCATCAAGAAATAAAAAATACATGGCTTCAGGTAAACTCTATTTCTTACCAAGCCCTGCAATCCTTAGGCTCTCTAGTCAACTGTTTACTTCACTTCTAACGTCTTGGTTCCTACCCTTTCCCAGTACTCTCCCTGATTAGACGTTATTTTACATTCCATCTTGTTCTTCCTTTTCTTTATCAGCACATCTATTCCCTTGTTACCTATTATTTCTAAAGTCTGAAATAATCTGCTATTATCAAATTTTCTTAGCCCATGAGATAACTGTATTTTCTATCTGTGGTTCAAATGACTTCTTGAGAAACAGAACGCTTTCTCTTTCTACAGGTTGTAAGGGAGTAAAGGTAGTGTCTTTTAGACACCATTTTCTTGGACTTTTTTTTAAATGTGAAATACGGATTCCAGCAAAAATATAATAAATGTGTTACGCTCACCAGTTATATACATGACAGCTTTTGAAAGAGACATGAAGATTATGGAATAGACTGTTTTAAAATGTGTAGAGGTTTTATCTACTTTCTAAATTTTCTCGAGTTGACTTTTACTATTTTAAATTAAAAAAAAATCCATTAATTGTAAACCTGAACTTAACCATTTGATGTCAAAGTACTGTAGTACATATGTATTAAATCAAAACAGACATGCAATGGAATTCAAATCTGTTAAATACTGTTTCACTCAAGCAGCTAAAATAATTCTTTTATCAATTTTCAATAGTCCTTTAAAAACCAAGGTAAGACTGGTATATAACACCAATGAAGGCAAAAGTATGTGATAAAATTTATGTACCATGTGTTCTACTGGTATTAGATTTAAAGGCTGCTGAAAGTATTCTTTCTAAACACAGTATCTGATAGTGTAGGAAGTTATAGCAATAAATTACCTCCGTAATTTCAGGAAATTCATCTTTACTGTCAGTTAATTTATAATCCTCCTTTTCTGTTTCTTGGGTGATTGTAACAGGGATCTCCTTTTCAAGAGGTACACGAAGATGCAGTTCTACTGAATCATGTGATGAAGGTTCCTGTAATCTCTGAAAGACAGTGCACACTGAATGTACTGGCTGACTAAAGAAAATTATCACTTATTATCCAGTGCTATGCTATGATACAATCTTCTAATTACAACTTTGACTTAAAATCTAGATTATTTTCCAAACTAGTTTCAACTTGGATGTGCTATCTATAACTCCATCCTAATTTTTTACCTGATTTTGAAGCTGTAATGCCAGTGCTTTCTGCTCTTCAATCTGACGCAATCTTTCCCGTGCTCGAGAATCATAAACACTAGTTCTAGGGTTTGAGAGAAAAATAGTCAGATTTATCCTCTTAGTATTAAGTATAATGTTGACTCACAGTGAGCATCCAAAACAACACCCATATATAAATCTAATGCTGTTGAGTTGATTCCAGCTCAAGGCAACCCCACAGCACAGAGTAGAACTTACCCACAGGGTTTCCAAGGAGCACCTGATGGATTTAAATTGCCCACCTTTTGGTTAGCATCCATAGCTCTTAACCACTATGACACCAGGGTTGCTAAAATCTTTACAGTAACTTATTCCCATGATCGTACTGTAAACCATAGAGTGAAACCACATGGTGTTACTGAAATCATCCTACAATTTTTATTAAAGTTATAACAAGTATCACTTGGCTGCTAAATGTGAACAGATCATTCTGGCGGATATTTATAATGCCTAGTCCTTTTCTTGACTTCTAAGATTAAGGGGAAAGTGAAGGCTCATTCTGGAAATCCAAAGACAGGAATGAACCCCAAAGAAGAACGTAATACAAGAGAAAGCACTGAAATGAAATTTAAACATCACTGTATTTATGACCCAAAAGAAGAAGTAAGAAAACAGTTTTCTTTAATTCTGTAAGAAGTTTGGATAAACTCAAAGTGACTTCTTAAAACTACAGACTAAAAACTTTTGTGATTTTGAAAACTTCCAAACTATAAATTTAATAAATTAGTTTTACTAGTTTTTCCAGTTCAATTTGGCTTCAACAACTGTTATGGATTTAATAAACCTTAGCATATACATGTCTGACAGAAATTTTAAGTCAGTGACTTAAAGTATAAATGGATAGTTCTTAGTGACTACAAATAAGCAGGACTGGCTAACTGTCTGATTTATTCTAACTGAAAATGAAGTGATTAAGGAAAAACAATAACAAAATAAATAACTTACAATTCTTTGATCCACAGCTCTGCCTGGAAAAAAGCAGGACTACAGGTACGAAAAGAGAAATGTAACATGAGCAGGAGGTTATCAGAAGGTAACAAATATCTCCACCAACAGTCAACTATTTAAATTGTTTATAAGAATGCTTCACAAGTATGAAATAAGTCAACGGTTTTTAAATGATGTAACTGGAACCAAAGGAACACAAACAGGAGTCATCTGCATGCATATTAGTTAAAAAGATGATCCAAAGTTCAGCAGAGAAATTAAGTTTAGTGAAGCTCCCTACTTGCATGAGACAAATACGACACGAAGAGAGCATATCATTTATCAAGGTAATACATTAAACTAGAACATTCACCTTCTCAAATTGTTGAGACTGACACACAAGAGTTAAATTTTAAGTGTTCTTGAGTGACTACTTAAGTCTCCTTGACTCAAAATGTAAATCAAAGTAGATTAAAAAAACCCTACCAACAGAATAAAAACCTGTTGCTATTGCATCAATGCTGAATCACAGTGACTCTATGAGGACAGTATAGCAGACAGTAGAACTGCTTCATCTTTACAGTAGCAGTTTGCTGGCTATTTTCTCCCACAGCAGCTGGTGAGTTCAAACTGCCAACCTTTCAATTAGCAGCTGAGCACCTAACCACAGGGCCACCAAGGCTCCTTACCCAAAGAAGAGTCCATATGAAAAACCAAATACAGAGTCAAGGAACCAAAGCAAATCAACAACACAGCTCCATTTTTCCGACGGCAGGCCAATATCATTCCATATGACTCTGCTGACAACTCAAGTGAACAATGCTCTGCTGAGTCCCAGGCATGCTAACTTTTCCAGGACCTCCTGTTCTTCTCAAACTTCCTCATTTCCCTGATAACCCTAACTGAGGAGTCTCTCACAGAAACAAAAAGCAACCATTTTTCCAAACAAAACTTCTAGATACATAAAACAAGCTGACAGATTATCAAATTAGGAGTTAAGAGACTGGAACTTCTGCATTAGTTTGTGACTTCTATGGGTCCTAGTTTCTAGTGGTTTGGGGTCCTGTTCAATTCTTAAATCTCTACAATCTGTCCTAAATGAAGTTAAGGACAAGGGCTTAAGACAGCATCCCTTGCTCCTTAGCCTAACTTTTGAAAATTAGTGTTCCCAACCATTCACAGGCAGGGGCATGGCAATGAAACTGCTGTTCTACTCACTGTAACTGAGGTTACTGGAGAAACACAAGGTGGCCTAGCCCCTCGGCACAGCAGACACTTCAAATAACGACCCAGATTGAAAATCACAGAGATCTAGCACGGTGAAGACTACTTAGCAAATACTAAAACAAACAAAAGACACACATTTATTGCACAATGTAAAGACATGACAAGGATCAACCAGAATTTCACAGTAATAGAGCTTGCTACTCAAATCTACCTTCTTTTCTTACTAGAACATAATCTTGATGAAGAGAGGGGTTTTATCTTTTTGTTTGGTTTACTGATATGTCCTCTGCACCTAGTACAGTGCCTAGAAAGTAACAGGTATTTGGTACTTATTGAATAAAGGAATCCTGTAGGGGCTAGCACTTCACTCCCATGAACCAATCTATCCACTGGCTTAGGAAAGCAAAATGCAGGGGAAAAGTGCTTTTCCAAAGAGACTAGGCATTATTTCTCATATAATTGATGGATACAGTAAGAATAACTATAAACAATTTACTGAGCATCTATTTAGTGCTCTCCACTTAAAATTATGCTCTCTTTTACAAATCAATTATACCTCTCGACAATCTCCATACTGCTTAAACCTCAGTACAATATGTAACAAGGAATTACTACTTACACTATACAAAAATGGAAACTGAGGTTCACAGAATAATTTGTCTTAGGAGAGCCAGGACCAGATCATTTCTGTCCAATTATGAAGACTATGCTGCTATACTACTGTACAGTGTCTTTCAACAGAACACAGCACTAAACCAAAGGGTAACATTAGTACTGGGCTACTCAACAGAGCATTTCAGGATCTCTAGGAAAGTCATTCATTTAACAAAGATCTATTTACTACAAAGATTTATTTCCTATGTCAGGCACTAATCAGCACTGGATAATAAGTGTAACAGTAACATGGAAAGCACAGGGAGAGAAGTACTGCTGGACAGAAGGATTAATATTATCTGGAAAAGTATGCAAGTTTCTGAGAAAAAGTAATGCATGAGATTATGAAAAGTAAAGTAAATAAGGGTTTACCAAGTAGACAAGGAGAGAAGGGGAATTCCAGGCAGATGGATTAGAATGTGTAAAGGCACAGAGGCATAAACAGCATGGCATATTTGGGGAAATAAAAGGCAAGACTTCTTCGCTAGAACTTGTGAGGCAGCAGTAGGAGTTTAAGACTTGAGAGCTAATCATCCCAACCACAGGAGAGTAGGCTTCAACTTGAACCAACAGCCTTACTCAGTCAGCCACACACAAAACAGCAATTCTCCTTCCATCTCAAGTTTCAGTCATCACCAAGAGAAATTGTCCATAAATGAAAGGAAGACTTTGAAAAGAACCATTCAGGAAATGAGAGTACTCTTTACCTGAGATGAACATTTCATCAGAATGCATACCTATGCTTTGTATACTACATATAAAACACTTTTACAAGTTTTTATCTAAGTTAATCTTCACAGCAATTCAGTGGTCACCTATTAATATTCACACTTTATAAATAAAGAACTGAGGTTCAGAAGGGCAACTTGTCTAAAGTTATATGAATCCTGGAAAAGCCAAGACCAAAACCCAGGTGACTACAAAAAATATACAACAAAGATGCACCCAAACTGTAAAGTCTCCCAAGAACTACATGAACAGAGATTTTTTGGGAAATATCTGGACTTAGAACACACGTGAGCTACCAAAAAGTACGAGAACTGAGATAAAAATAAAGAACATTTTATTATCCCCAAGTCTGAACAGAAACTAGTATTTGAATCATTGTAACAACTGAATTGCCAAGGCGACATAAGGCAAAGATTAGCAATGTAAGTAGTAATCTATTGAGAAGAAGTACTTGATAGCTAGAAGATATCAACCGAATTGAGACTGAAAGAATAAGGAGACTACTGTCAGATGGACAAACTAATCTGTGAAGGACATTCCAGGTAGAATGAACACTGAATGTGAAGGCAAGAAAGTGCTTACAGAACTGCAAGCAGGCCGGCATATAAAAACACATGAAAAAACAAGGCCACTGGCTTCAAGTCGACTCTGACTCAGTGACCCTAGGGGTCAGAGCAGAACTGCCCCATAGAGTTTCCAAGAAGCACCTGGTGGATCCGAGCTGCCAATTTTGTGGTAAGCAGATGCTGAACTTACTGCTATGCCACCAGGGTTTCCATTAAAATATGTGAAACAGTCCTATATTTCCACATGGCTTTCTTCCTCACCTCCATCATGCCTCTGCTCAAATGCCATTTTAATCAGAGACATACTTTCACCCAGTCTTTTTTCTTAGTAACACTTGTCACCACCTGGAATAGATATTTACTTGTTATTTGTCCTTTACTCTTCCCCTCAACTAGAATGTAAGCTCCTAGTGAGCTTATTTTTTGTTCACTGCTATTATCCCCAGCATCTACTGGTATTCAGCACACAACAGGCTCTCAAGAAATATTTGTTAAGGTAAAATAAATGAGACTTTAAGTGTTTCATATACCATACTAAAGAATTTGGGCTTGATTCTATATCTCACAAGTCGCTGTGAAGGAGTTTGATGAAAATGCACTTTAAAGAGTTCACTCAGGCTGCAGCATGGGAGACGGATCAAAAAACAGGCTGGAAGAGTGTATCAGAGGACAAGGTGAAAGATGGAATGAAGGACAAAGTGGAGGCTGGAGGAAAGATGACCAATTAGAAAGTCGTCAAAATAACTTCAGACAACACATGATAAACATCTGATCTGAGACAGTTTTGCTTTTTATATTATGTAATTCTTAGTGGTTGTAAAGAAACTGTGATTAAAGAGAAAGAAAATGGTATGTTAAGAATGATATTTTTCTAAAGTTTACCTGGAAGCTGGAGCCTGGGGATCTTTCACTTTGAGTAAGATGACAGAGTCTGATCCTAAACAAAGAAACAAGGGCATTTCATTATTAATAAAACTCCACAGTTACAATTCCTAGATGTCTACAGTTCAAGTTCCTCTATTTTGCTACACTCTATTTCCATAAAAATAACTTAGCATAAGAACAAAGATGAAAGAGACAAACAGGTTCATTTTCACTGAGACCCAACACAGGTCTTAGTGAAGAGCTTGCCTCACAAGTAAGGCAGTCACTCTGAAATACAAGCACAGCTGTTCTTCAGCACCCACTCCTGGGCTGTGTTGGCTCCCTGTTTCTGCTCTCTGTTCCTGAGGAACAAGATCATGCCAAGATTTCTTAGAAAGCTTTAGTTCACGAACTACCATGAAAGTGACGAGGTTCTTAGAGAGAGAGAGGGAGGAGAGAAAGAGAAGATAAATACAACTCTAGGAGTAGCAGTGGAGTCTAAAACAGAACAACTATTATCATCCTATATTAAGTCTGCACTGAATACTCCTCAAATGCAGGAACCACATCCTTCAAAATGCTATGATCAGAACCTCACTTAGTCTTTATTAAATAGTACAAAAAAGTAATCAAACAGTGTGATCCAGTATATCTGTTCTAGTTTGGCTGTGATCTAAGCATGTAGCAAATGATACATATTTCTGGGGCTGAAAGATTTCTCTATCTTATTTTTTTAAATGGCAGTTCTCAGTAAATCACCTCATGAAATTTAATATACCAGTTTTCACAAATATGTGTACCTTTATGATTTATAACCACTTATAACTAAAACATTTAATCCTCAAAATTAGAGTTTTCAAAAGTGTGGAATGGAATTAAAAAAAATAAAAAGATCAAACAAGCTGAAAAAGGAAGAAAGAACCTCAGGCCAAACTAGGCTACATACCTAGCATAAATCATAAATACACACATAATATATACTTAAAGAGAAAACTAAGCAAATAAAAAACTGTATCATGGAATACTTCTCAGAAACTGTATGACGGTCTGATGAAAGCTGGAACTTCTTTTGTTTCCAGAACTTGCTTACAACCATTCTAAAAGGGATGAACCTACCATACAGGTTTAATAAGTATTGTACGGTTAGTGCTTATACTTCAATGTTTATTTGGTATTTTAAATCTCCTAGAACTTTGGACTACCCAATTTTCATTGTAAAATCCTAGAAACAGATAAAGTGCTGAAGTAACAGGACTGAATGTACTCTAGACTCTGCACAGGAAGTAAATTTTTCTGATAAAATGTTAGGTCAAATCATTTGCATCTTCATGTAAGAAGAAAGTTATCTAGCTGAAAGTTATCATATATGTTAATTTATACACATATTACAATCTTGCTTGTAATTCACATAGGTCCAAATAAATAGCTTACTGGCTATCAGGTTAAAAGTATATTTTTATGACATCATTTTTACCTTCAGACTGTGTATTTGAAGCTGGTAAGTTATCTGGCTGATGTGGAAGAGGGTGGTGATGGTGGGGTTGATGGAGAGAATGTGAATCTTTGGATCCAAAAGTAACAATTTCTGGGGTATAAGATGACAGAGGATACACACTGTTGGGTAGTTGTTCCTGGGTAGTTAAAATGCTGGCTGATCCAGATGATGAAGTATCTGAGCCAGTGATCTGAGCTGCACAAGAATTTCCATTTTTAAACAGTGGGTCTTTCAAAGTATTCTTACTGGAACTAAGACATCGAGACCTAGCAAGAGAAGAACATAGTTTCAATATCAAATAACAAACTGTAGAATTAAATTAATTGGAAATGGTTCTGTGACTCACAGGTGTAAAGGAAAATGTGTAGTGGGTTTGGCTACTGAAAACTGTTTTCCTGTGACCATCTGTAGCAGCTGCCTGTAAATCTCTCTTTCTTCTTCTTGAACTGTCTATAAAGAAAAAAAAAAAAAACTTAAATGTATCCAATGAGACAAGTAGTTTTCAAAGTAGTATCTAGACTCCTAGAAGCTGTGCCAAAGCTCTGGCAGAGTACTGAAGGTAATTAAGAATTATGGTACACTAAGGATGTTCTAGAGAATTACAAAGTATATATATATAAGAGGAATTGAGTAACATAAATATCAAGTAGTATATTTTGAAAAATTACAGAGCATATACATAAATAAAAGTGCAGAGGAGCTACAGAATATGAAACCAGAAGGTCAGCAGATAATTTTTGACTCAGATGATAAAGAACCTAGAAAATGAAAAGTCTGAAAATCTCTAAATTAGGATTGCAACAAATCCTTTGTTTCCTGATAGTGCTAGAAAAAACACAAGGAACTAACGAGTCTAGTCAAGATCATTGAGAACTGAGTCTTGCTAATGGTTTTCTACTCTATCCAACTGTTATGAGAGCAGATATTTCCAGTAATAGTTTTCACGACCAACACTTATTTACTATTTTTGTTCTGTAAGTCACTAAAACCTCATACTCTGCAACGGTCATCCATTCATTGATGTGAACACCTACTAGTCTCCTATCACTAGAAAAAAGGCACTGAATAAAATCAAGCTCCTGCCTTCATGGAGCTTTCACCATAGTTCAAAACACTGACAAACAAAAACTAGTCAAGTGGTATGAAGCCAACTAAAGGGCAAGAGAACAGAAAATGATTTGGGGAGGAAGAGTGGTAGAAACAGGTAAAAAGGTAGTATTTCAGCAGAAACTTACATCAAGGGAGGACATAAGTCATGGAAACATGTAAGTATTCTAGGTAGAACAGGAAATGCAAATGCCCTGAGACAGGAACATGCTTTACACGTTCAAGGAACAGTACAATCACTATGTATGAGAAATTACTTCAGTTAGAAGAGAACCAAGGAGCCCTGGTGGTGCAACGGTTAACCACTCAGCTATCAAACAGAAGGTGAGTGGTTTGAACCTACTACCCACTCCTTGGGAGGAAGATTTGGCAGTATGCTTCCATAAAGATTACAGCCATGGAATCTTGAAAGACAGTTCTACTCTGCCCTATTGGCTATGAGTCAAAATCGACTCCATGGCAATGGGTTCGGTTTTGGTTTTAACCAAGAACCAGACTGTAACCATGGTAAAGCATCTAGTCTGTACAGATTCTCTGAAGCTACGGGATGGGTATGCCCCAGAAATTTTTTAATCTTATATACAGTTTAACACAATCACCAATCTTCACAAAATAATTTGAACACTTTGTGCCGGCAATAGCAAAAACTTACACAGTGACAGTCAGTACATGTATAAGCAACTTATGCAATTCCAAGTATTTGTTAAAATCACAATGAATTAACTAGCCACCTCTACAAAAGATACATTTTTTTTTCCTAGAATTCTTTTTGCCACATAGTCAATTGTGATTATACTGTCAGTTTAACGTTATTGCTCTAATAGAATACACTGTGAACCATGAGGTAGGTCAACTATCAGGAGAAAGAACTAACCTTAACTCTTGAATAGTTGAGAGCTAAGGAAAGGGAGAACTAACTATTTGGTGGAATGGACCCAAGAGAAAAATAAACTTGCAAAATTCTACATGAAAATAATAAACCTCATATTTTCACTCTTAGACATTAATATTCTGTCCAAGACGATGGTGGTCTCTCCTTTTGTAGTGTTTGTGAAGAGACTGTCTACTGTATTAGGTACAAAAATTACAATGGTTAGAAAAAGACAATTAACAGTATAAATTAACATCAATAACTAAATCTGTACATTTCAGCTATTCTATTACAGAGAATATGAGAAATAAATTTTAAAACCTTAACTGAAATAAATGCCTTGGAAACCTTGGTGGTGTAGTGGTTAAATACTATAGCTGATACTATAGCTGCTAATCAAAAGGTCAGCATTTCAAATCTCCCAGATGCTACCTCAAAATTCTACTGGGCAGTTCTACTCTGCCTATGGGGTCACTATGAGTCAGAACTGACTTGACAGCAATGGGTTTGCTTTTGTTTTCAGTTTTAGTGAAACCTAAATATACTATTGTGACTATTCTTTAAGCAGTCTATCAAATGACTCATTATCCAAGTATGAAAACTTTTTTTCTGTGATAGTGATCTATGAAGATTGCCAAATACGTTTGCAAACTCATCCTAGAAAAAGTGCTACGTACCTCACTGCTGACTCAGTACGATCACTTCAAAGTACTCCCCTTAGGAAGCTATGCACTGATGCTAGTGCCTAGGCCACCTTTCAAGGCAATTTTGGAACTCTTTTTTTAGGATGGCCACCACAGCTTTCATTGTATTACCCTTGATATCCTGAATGTCATCAAAATGTCTTCCTCTCAGTATTTCCTTTGTCTCAGAGTAAAGAAAAAAGTCACTGGGGGTGAGACCAGGTGAGTAGGAAGTGTGTTTCAATACAGTTATTCGTTTCCTAGTTAAATACTCCCTCACAGGTAACTGTATAACTCAGTTTACAAACCTGCCACTGTCCCACCATGTACAATGGCCATTTCAAAAAGAAATGTAATCATCAGACTTGAATACACAGGAAAGCAGTGTTATCTGGCATTTTACTGACTGACACTTTTGAACATTCTCTAATGCAATTCTTGATTCCACTTTCCTACTACACCAAATAACCATATAATGGAGTTAATAATGAATGGTTTTAAAGGGGGAGGAAAGTGGAGGAAAGAAAAGGAAACCAGAAGGGACCACCACCTCAATCACAGGAATTAATTCTTAAAAAAAATTTGTCTTATAGTCCAGTCCAATCTTGTCTGAAGAGTTGGCTTCAATACTGGTTTCAGCTCTAGGCCCACATAGCATTTAGGGACCATGTTCTCAGGGAGCTCCCTATGATACCAGACCATCAAGTGTGGTCTTTTAATAGAGTTGTAGATCTGCACCCCCATTTTTCTCCCGCTATGTCAGGGACTGTCAGATGGAGGTCGGGTACCATTTAGTTTTTCTGGTCTCACACTGATGTAGTTTCCAGATCATATGGTCCCTTTTGCCTCCTGGGCTCATAATTTTCTCACATCTTTGATGGCCTTTGATCTCCTCTGCTCCAGGTAGACTGGCACTAACAATAGCTACTCAGAGGATAAGCTTGCGGGCTTTTAAGACCCCAGATGCTACTCACCAAAATGGGATGCAGTACATTTTCTGCATTAAAAAAAAATAACTTAGTTATGACCATTGACCTAGATGTCTTCTGAAACCATCAGCCCCAGATCCCTGCCCCTGCTATTCTTTCCTTCGAAATAGTGGGCTTTATTTAGTAGGAGCTCTTAGCTTTCAGTACAGTGCCGCAGTATTAATCCCTTCTATTGTGTACAATCACTCCCTTCACCTAACCCAATTTTTATCTACTATCTAATCTGTGAATAACTTTCTCCTTCCCCTCTCTTCTGACTATCAAAGATTATTTTCTTCTATGTTTAACCCTTTTCTTGAGTCCTAATGGTGATCTCATACAGTATCTCCCCTTTTTGTGAAGAATCTCATTCAGCACGCCTTCTAGATGATTCCACATTATCAAATGTTTCCCAAGACCATCATTCTTTATCACTGCATAGTGTTCCACTGTGTGGCATGCCACAGCTCATTTACCCATTCTTTCTGTTCTTTTGCTACTGTGGCTACTGCTGCAATAAACATTGGTGTAGAACTATCTATTCACGTGATAGCCTTTTTTCTCTAGGATATATTCCAAGCAGTGGGATTGCTGGCTCATATGGTAATTCTATTTCTAGCTTTTTAAGAAAGTGCCAAATCAATTTCCAGAGTGGTTGTACCATTTCACATTCCCACCATGTGTGTAGAAAACTTTCAGTCTCTCCACAGCCTCTCCAGCATTTATTACTTTGTGTTTTTTGGATGAATGCCAGCCTTTATCCAGCCTTGCTGCGGTAAAATGTTATCTCATTGTAGTTTTGATTTGGACTTAGCTAAGGGCTAATGATGAGCATTTCCTCTTGTATCTGTTAGCTGTCTGGATGTCTTCTTTGGTGAAGTGCCTATTCATATCCTTAGCCTATTTTTTAACTGGGTTATCTGTCTTCTTCTTGTTCAGTTTTTGCAGTACCTTGTAGATTATAGATTAGACACCAATCAGATTTTTGGTTGTCAAAATTTTTTTTGCAGTCTGTAAGTTTTAAGTAGTCCTTTTACTTTTTTAGTGAAGACAGTTGGGTGGGTGTGTCTCATTTTTAGCAGTTCCCATTTATGTATTTTTTCTTCTGGTATTTGTGCACTATTAGTATTATTTTGTAGTCTTTTTATGCTGTGTATTAAGGATCCTAGCATTGCACCAACTTTTTCTTCCATGGTCTTTATTGTTCTAAATTTTATGCTTAAATCTTTGTTCCATTTTTAGTTTTTGTGCATCGTGTGAGATATGAATCTTGTTTCACTTTTTTAAAGATGGATATCCAGTTCTGTCAACACTATTTGCTGAAGAGACTGTTTATTTCCCATTTATCACTTTGGGCCTTTTTAAATATCAGATGCTCACAGGGGGACAGTGTTATGCCTGGATTCTCTACTCTGTTCCATTGGCCTATGTGTTGGTTTTTGTACCAGTACCACAATGTTTTGACTATCGTGGCAGTGTAACAAGTTCTAAAGTCAGGTAATGTGAGGCCTCCTACTTTGTTCTTCTTCTTCACTAATGATTTACTTATCTGGGGATTCTTCCCTTTCCATGTGAAGCTGGTGACTTGCTTTTCCATCTCATTGACAAATGACACTGGAATTTGTATTGGTATTACACTGTATCTACAGATCGCTTTCAGGAGAATAGACATTTTCACAATACTATGTCTTCCCATCCATGAGCAAGGTAGGTTTCTTCACTTAGTAGGTTTCTTTTGGTTTCTTCACTTAGTAGGTTTCTTTTGGTTTCTTGCAGCAGTCTTGTAATTTTCTTTGTGTAAGTCTTTCACATTTCTGGTTAAATTATTTTTTTTTAAGTACTTTAACTTCTTAGGGGCTACTACAAATGGTATTGATTTGGTGATTTCTTCCTCTTTGATGCCACCTTTGTTGGTGTAAAGGAATCCAACCAATTTATGTATGTTTATCTTAAGTCCTGATACTTCGCCAAACTGTTCTATTATTTTTGTTTGTTTTGGTGGAGTTTTTAGGGTTTTCTGTATATAAAATCATATTATCTACAAATAAAGATATTTTTGATTCTTCCTTAGCAATCTGGATGCCCTGTATTTCTTTATCTTGCCTGGTTCCTATTCTCAAGGGGAATGTGTTCAGACTCTCTCCATTTAGGATGATGTTGGCTATCGGCTTGACACAGACGTCCCTTGTTACGTTGAGGAATTTCCTTTCTATTCCTCTTCTGCTGAAGAGTTTTTAACATGAACATGTGTTGGACTTTGTCAAATGCCTCTTCTGTATCAATTAATAAAATCAAAGGATTCTTATCTTTTGTTTTATTTATGTGACTGACTACATTGTTTTCCTAATGTTGAACCATCCCAGCATCCCTAGTATGAATGCTACTTGGCCACGATGAATTACTTTTTTGGATATGTTGTTGAATTCTACTACTGGATAGTTTTATTAATAATTTCTGTATCCAAGTTCATGGGAGATAATTGGTCTGCAATTTTCCATTTTTGGTGCTATCTTTAACCAATTTTGGTATCAGGGTTATGCTGGCTTCATGGAAGAAATTTAGGAGTATTCTATCGTTTCCTATGTTTTCAAATACCTTTAGTAATAGGTGTGTTAACTCTTTTCTAAAAGTTTGGTAGAATCCTCCAGTGAAGGCATCTGGGCCAAGACTGTTTTTGCTTGGGAGTTTTTTTAAACTACTTTTTCAATCTCTTCTTTTGTGATAGGCTTATTAAGTTGTTCTACTTCTGTTTGTGCTAGTTTTGGTACGTAGGATGTTTCTAGAAATTTGTTTACTTCCTCTAAGTTTTCAAATTTATTAGAGTACAACTTTTCTTACTATTCTGATTCTTTTAATTTCAGTTGGGTATGTTGTTATATTGCCCATCTCACTTCTTATTAGTTATTTGCTTCCTTTCCTGTTTTTCTTTCGTCAGTCGGGCCAAAGGTTTATTGGTTTTACTCATTTTCTCAAAAAAACAAAAACAGCTTTTGATCTTGTTAACTCTTATAATTGTTTTTCCGTTCTTTAAATCACTTACTTCTCTAAATTTTACTGTTTTCTACTGGTGCCTGAGGGGTTCTTTTGTTGCTCCCCTTCTGCTTGTTGAGTTGTAGGATTAATTCTGTGATTTGGGCCCTTTCTTCTTTTTCAGATGTGTGCATTTATTCAGACAAACTGACCTCTAAGCAGTATTTGCTATGGCCCATAAATTCGGGTAAAATGTGTTTTCATTCTCGTTTGATTCTAAAAATTTACTTTGTCCCTGACTTCTTCTATAACCCAGAAGTTTTAGAGCAAGTTGTTCATTTTTCCATGTGTTTGATATTTTACTCTTGCTAATTTTCTGCTATTGACTTAGACTTTTAGAGTTTCATGGTCTGAAAAATGCTTTGCAATATTCCAGAGCTTTGGCTTTTGTTAAGACTTGCTTTATGGCCTAATATGTGGTCTATTCTGAAGAATGTTCCATGTGCACTGGAAAAGAAAGTATATTTGTCTGTTGTTGGGTACAGTGTTCCGTACAAATCTGAGGCCAAGTTGGTGGGCTGTGGCATTTAAATCTTCCATGTCTTTACTGAGCTTCTTTCTAGATGTTCTGTCCACTACCAAAAGTGGTGTACTGAAGTCTCCTACTATCATTGTGGAGCTGTCGATACTGCTTTTCAATGCTGCTGGAATGCATTTGATGTATTTAGAAGCTCTGTCACTGGGTGAGTAAATATTTAATACAGTTATAGCCTCCCAATAAATTGAGCCTTTAAGCTGTACGTAGTGGTGGATTTTATATTCAAGTCTATTTTATGTAAAATATTGCCAGCCCTGCCCACTCTTTTTTGAACATTATTGGCTTCGTATATATTTTCCGGTCCTTTGAGTTTCACTTTGTACCCTTAAGTTTAAGGTGTGTCTCTTGTAGGCAGCATGTAGGTGGATCCTGTTTTTAATCCATTCTGCTACTCTTTGTTTCTTCACTGGTGTACTTAGCCCCTTACAGTCAATGTAGTTATTGATCAGCATGAATTTAGTGCTGCCATTTTTCTGTCTTCTGTGTTTTAGGTAGTTTTTTGTTCCCCTTAATTCTTCTCTGCCGACATCATTTTTCTTTATGGGGTTTTGTTCCATCTTTTTCACTGTTGCTGGTTTTGTATTTTCTGAGACTTCTTGATTTTGTTTCTTATTTTGATATGTAGGGTTGCTAATTTCCTTTGCAGTTACCTTAATATTTACCTCTATTTTTCTAAATTTAAACCAGTTTTTTATTTCTTTGTATCACCTTAACTTGTTCTCCATTTTAAAGATCTATGAGTATATTAATTAGTCCTTCTTTTTGGTATAATGTCATGATTTACACACTGAGACCTCTGTTAGTCTATTTTTAGTGTTTTAGTTCTGAATTATTTTTGTGGTGTCCCTAAGCATGTAGACACCTGGATGTTCTATCGTACAATATATCCTTGAGCATATAACTGATTTTATTGACTTTCTAATCAAAGAACCTCCTTCAGTGTTTCTTGTAATTTCAGTCTGAGCTTCTCTAAACTTTTGATTATCTGGGAATGTCCTAATTTCACCATCATATCTGAAAGAGAATTTTGCTGGCAGCTTTTTTCCTTCAAGGCTTTGTGTATGTCATCCTATTGCCTTCTTGCCAGCATAGTTTCTGCTCAAACTGTCCTCTGCAGATTATTTCTTGTTTAAGCCTGCTGTTGTTACTAGGTGCTGTTGAGTACAACCCTAAGTACAACAGAACGAAACACTGCCTGGTCTTGCTAAATGCTCAGTCATTTTTATGCTCAAGCCTACTGTTGCAGCCACTGTGAGAACCCATCTTGTTGAGTCTTCATCTTTTTCGCTGACCCTCCACTCTACCAAGCATGATGTCCTTCTCTAGGAACTGACCTCTCTTGATATGTCCAGAGTATGCTTCCAAGGAGCACCCTGGTTGTACTTCTTCCAGAACAGATCTGTTGGTTCTTTCGGCAGTCCATGGTACATTCAATATTCTTCTCTTGAAATCACAACTCAAAGGCATCAATTCTTTTTCTGTCTTCTTTATTCACTGTATAGCTTTGCATGCATATGATGCAACTGAAAATACCATAGCTTGGGTCACATGTACCTTAGTCTTCAAGATGGCATCTTTACTTTTTAACACTTTAAAGAAGTCCTTTGCCACAGATTCTCCCAATGCAGTGCATCTTTTGACTTTCTGACTGCTGCTTCCATGAGCATTGACTGAGGAACCAAGTAAAATGAATTTCTTGACTGCCTCAATCCTTTCTCAATATAAGGATGTTGCTTATTGGTCCAGCTATAAAACTTTTTGTTTTCTTGATGTTGAAGTATAAGCCATACTGAAGGCTGTGGTCTTTGATCTTCATCAGTAAGTGTTTCAAATCCTCTTCGCCTCTACCAAGCATGGTTGTGTCATCTGCATAATGTAGGTTAATGAGTATTCCTCCAATCCTGATGCCTCATTCTTCTTCACACAGTTCAGCTTCTTGGATTATTTCCTCAGCATACAGACTGAAAGGGTATGGTGAAAGACTACAATCCTGAGGCATACTTTCCTTAATTTAAACCACATAGTGTTCCCTTGTTCTGTTCATAAGACTGCCTCTCGATCCATATAAAAATCCCTCATGAACACAATTAAGTGTTTTGGAATTCCCATTTTGCACAAAGTTCGCCTTAATTTGTTATGATCCACCCAGTCATGTGCCTTTGCAGAGTCAACGAAGCACAGGTAAACATCTCTCAGGTATTCTCTGCTTTCAGCCAAGATCCACATGACATCAGCAATGATATCCCTGGTATCATGTCCTCTTCTGCAAACAGCCTGAACTTCCGGCAATTCCCTGTCAATACACTGTTGCAGTCACTTTTGAATGATCTTTAACAAAATTTTACTTGCATATGATATTAATGATTTTTCAGTAATTTCTGCATTCAGTTGGATCTCCTCTTTTTCAGAATGGGCATAAATATGGATCTCTTCCAGTTGGCTGGCCATGTAGCTGTTATCTAAATTTCTTGGCATAAACGAGTGAGCACTTACAGCGCTGCATCTGTTTGTTGAAATATTTCAACTGATAGTCCATCAATTCCCGGAGCCCTTCAATGGATGAACGGACAAGAAAAATGTGGCACATATGTACAATGGAATACTACATAATCATAAAGAATAGTGACGAGTTTATGAAACGTTACAATACAGATGGAACTGGAGAACATAATGCGAACTGAAATAAGTCAATCTCATAAGGACAGATAATATATGATGCCACTTCCATAAAAAGACAAAGACAGATATAGAGAGAGAGAGAGACCAGCATTCACTTATCTCTACCAGCGATGAAGGGTGTAGGATTCACTCTCTAAATCGTAGATACTTACTACTTTTGGTAATGGGAGAGGCAGCACAGAATGCAGGTATAATGAGCACAGCCTGACCAAGGTAAACAATGCCACTATGAACTGCACAAGAGAAAAAGATGTCTGCGCTGAAGAATAATCTAGCAACAACACCAACAATAACCAAAATTTGAGTGTACAGTCACATGTATAGGTACAGACACATACATGTACAGGTAGGTATGTATGAGCATATATCTGTGCGAAGATAGAAGTATTTACACGTACATGTAAGTACAGATATGTGTGCACACATAGAACACAGTTATAGATACTTCTCTGACATGATCAAACACCTGATGAAAATAGTTTTCTGGGTGTGAAAGGCATGCTAACTTAGTCTTAGGGACAACTCAGTCAGCTGACATCACAAAGTTCACGTTCTGCATCACAGTAAGAGTAGCAGCGTCTAGGGTCTTATAAGTTTGCCAGTAGCCATCTAAGACACAACTATTGGTCTCTGCTTATTAAGAGCAAAAGAGAAAGAAGAATACCAAAGTCTCAGGAAGAAACTAGTCTCTACAAGGCTAACAGACCACACAACCCACAGCCTCATCTATCTTGAGATCAGAAGAAATGGTCAGCTACTACCACTGACCATTCTGATCAGGATCACAATACATGGACTCTGAAAGAATGGAAGAAAAACACACAACAGAACTCAAATTCTTATATGAAGTCCAGACTTACTGGGTCAGTTGAGACTACAGAACTCCCTAAGACTACTGCATTGAGATACTCTTTAAACCTTGAACTGACACTATCCTGAGGTCACAGCACAATAACACACTGACATTGAAAATAAGGGATATTACCTGTAAGCATGATACTCCATTAAAAAAACAATCCAAATATGGGTAGAATTATTCATCTGAAGGCTGTGGGGACCAGGGTCTCACGAAGCATCTAGCTCAATTGGTATAACATAGTTTATAAAGGAAATATTTCACATTCTACTTCGGTGAGTAGCATCTTAGGTCCTAAAAGCCTGTGGGTAGCCACCTAAGATACTCTACTGGTTTAATCCCATTGGGAACAGGGAGAATGAAGGAAACTAAAGACACAAATGAAAAGATTAATCCAAAGGACTAATGGACCGCAACTACCATGGCCTCCACCAGGCTGAGTCCAGTAAAACTAGATGATGCCAAGTTATCACCACTGACTGCTCTGATAGTGATCAGAACATAGGGTACCGGACAGGACAGAGCTGGAGAAAAATGGAGAACAAAATTCTAACTTCTAAAAAAGGTCATACTTACAGGCCTGACAGAGACTGGAAAAATTCTAAGAGCATGGTCCCCAGATACTTTTTTGGCTCAGTAATGAAGTCACTCCTGAGATTCATCCTTTAGCTGGAGACTAGACAGGCCCATAAAAGAAAATGAGACTAAGGAGGCATGTATCAGCCCAAGGGCAAGGACTGGAAGCCAGGAGGGAGAGAAAAGCTGGTAATAGGGAACCCAAGGTTGAGAACGGACAGTAATGACATGCCATGGGGTTGTTAAGCAATGTCATAAAACAATACGTGTATTAACTGTTTAATAAGAAGCTAGTTTTTTCTGTAAACCTTCATTTAAAATACAATTTAAAAAAAAAATTCTGTATGAGACCAAAAGGTCAACAATCACTCTAAAGCAAAGTGGAGAAAATAAGGGGGCAGGAAAACTACAGTACAAAGAACAGAATAACTAGAACACAAAGAAAATGCTGATACACTGTAAAGACATGTATCTAATGTCACCAATCTGTGTAGAAACTGTCAAATTTGGACTGAATTTGTGTAAACTTTTACATGACACACAGTATCATTTTTAAAAATGTGTAAACTTTTACCAAAAACACAGTATTATTTTTAAAAATGCAAAAACATAGAATATGTAATAATGTCAAAACACATGTAATGTAAAATTAAAATGTGAAATGCACCTCTCTTGGAACTCTCAACATTTCCATGGAAAAGAACATTTCCTACAGTTTACAAGCTTCCATTAATAAATTCTTTAGTACTAGAGGAAAAAAGTTATTATATTTTCATCTGGGTTATCTATAATATCCAAGATTAAATAACTAAATAATTCATTTAAAGTCTGACTGAATAGTTTGGTTCAATATCTTATCTTGTTAATATTACTTGAGTTCTTCCACACTTCTATACTATAGGTAGCTTGCTTTTCACAGCAGGAAAATACAGATCTAAAAACAAATGAGCAAAATTCCCTGCACCTCGTTTCATAGGATAGGCTCAGACCCTGGCATCTTCTTTGCACTGTAGGAAGAAAGGGAACTCCAGTTTCACGTTTTCCAGTGACCCAGACTGTGGGCAGAAAGGATATAAAGGAGTAAGTACCCAGCCAGCTCAAGCTCTAGGCTGGTAGAGCAGGTGAAAGAGAACACAGCAGTCCAAAGGAAGAACATGCATTGGAGATCTGCCATTTACTAGGTGTGTGACCTCTGACCTTTACTTTCCAAACTGGCTTATTTCACGGATTAAAAAGATGGAAAACGATAATGTATACAAAAATCACAGTGGAAACTCAAATGCTATACATATTATTATTAATGTGTATCTACCCAGCAATTGGTCCAAAGCTAATGATTAGATGTACAATAAATACGTAATTGAACAAGTACAACCATATCTGTATTGTGCAAATTACATGGTATATTACATAACCTTATATAGCAATGATTTTTATACAGAAAAAATCTTATGCAGAATTTATTTTTTTCTCCTTTGGGAAAGTATATGACCTCAAAGATCTTATTTTATGTAACAAAACAATATAAATTGTTTGACTTCTTAATTTTTCTTTCATATTAGATTAGATATGCCAAGAAAGAAAAGGGGCAGTTATCAAAACGAAACAAGGGCCTAGAAAGGTCCAACAAAAAGAGGAAGTAGTCTGATGTATGCTAAGCTATTCAGGCAATATTGAAGAAGTGCTATCCAAAAGGAAAAGAAGACATAAAGAAAAGTAATGAAGTGCTGCTAAACCACCTTTGGTTTCTTTAGAACAGATGACAACACTCAAGAATTATAATTAAAAAAGAAAACCACAGAAGAATTAAGTAAATGGAGTGGTTAATAAGCATATAAATCAGAAGTATCAAAAGGCTCAATGCAGGGAAAGTTCCTAACTCTTCCCAGCTTTCCTTGCAGATCTTTCTTACCTCTTCTGCTGTGCTAACATGTCGCCTCTGAGTTTTCTTAGGGCTCAAAAGGTTACGACGACATGAACCACTCCAAGACGGACTTGAAACAGGCTTAATAGGAAAAGACTTTTCATACGCAGACACATGGCAGTGATGATTTGACTTTCCCATAAAACTGTTTGATAATCCACTAAAAAAAAGTTACAAAATATGAACAGCAAGTAAATCTATTATTTTCATTTTCAAAAAATTAACAGGCAAAATGAAACGTGTCCCACATACACAAATTTACTAAGCTCATGTGTGTTGCTGTATCAGGCTCAGTGGCTTAAGGGACCTCAGATTACTAAACAATGTAATTATTTAACACTCACCACTGTATTTCTTGAAGAGCCCTGGAAGTTTAGCTTTTCTGAACCCACCATCCAGTGTGCAGAAAGATGTGGCAGTATGCTTCCATAGATTACAGCCTTGAAAACCCTATGAGGCAGTTCTACCCTGTCCTACAGGGCCACTGTAAGTCAGAACCACTCAAGAGCAACAACCACTATATTCCTTAGATTTGTAAATTCCTTTCCTAAGGAACCACATAGGTATGGCACAGGACAGAATGATTATCAGATGAGTCTTCCTCAAAAAAACCTGGGTTTTAGGAATTCCAGACATACAGATGAACTTTCTGCCTTCTACTCTCCACAGCCTCCTATTCCCAAATACTTTTGAAGGTAATTACTTTAAGGTTAAATACCCAAAGATGAAAGCTGAAGCTTCTCAAGTTTTAAACCTGAATTTCAAGATTTTCTGAAAGATCAGCAGGGGGCTCTGATCATTTATGAAAAACAGCCAAAAGGTTTATCAGGTTGCATCATAGGTACTTCTCTTGGCCTCACTACTGATCTCCTCTAAGGACAGTTTTGTTTTTGTTTATTTCTTTATACTCTTTGCGCCCTAACTAATGGGGGAAAGAATCTATGAAGTTAAAAAGGCACTGTACCTTTAAGGCTATATATTAAGTTTTCTCCATCTGCCCTGTCATCTATCAATATTCAGCAATCTAAGCTTGAAGTACTTACTAAACATAATGAATTTTTTTTTTGTTTTGTTGAGAAGTTAGAATACACAGCTGACCAAGCTGATTATAGTGGACAACCAACAAAAGCAGTTCTTTAAACCAGTATGTGTGGTGTGTATCCAAACAAAATAAGACTAAGTCTAGAGAAAATTAACAAGGATCTGTTCTCTTTCACTCTTCAAATCCTCATGGTTTCTGTGGGCTGGAACAGGGAAAGAAGTAAGGACTTAGAATGTGAGGGACAGGCTACTCCGTTAGGATGAGTGGAAAGAGCTAGGTAAAGAAGGCAAGGGCAGTACAATGTTTGGTGAAGACATAATGTAATCTCTGCTCATGTGAGACAGACTGTAAAAAGCGGTGTGGTTTCTTTGTTATGGGAGTGGTGGAGACTGACCTGGATTTTCTCCTTAAGAATCATAACAGCCTTCCTGATCCTGAAAGATCGTAATAGATTCATAACTACCAAGATGTCCCTTAAACCCCTCCCCTCTATTGAGATTTGGCTATCATCAAAATTCGGCACCAAATAATCCAAATGTCAAACTTTAAGCTGATTTGTCCATATTTCTCAACTATAGTTCGAGTCCAAAAATTGTATTTCCCTTTTGAACTGGCATTACAACAACTATCTTACAGTAATTTTCCCTTATATCTGAGGAAGCATTTGTGAAACAGACAGACAACAAACCTTGAGGTCTTTCGGGTTTCCAGGAAAAGACTCCGGCTATTCCTTGATTTTTGTAAAGTTGAACCTGAGGCTGGAGTGGAATTTCTCCACTGGCCATTTGCACTCTGACCAAAGGTTAAGTCGCTTGAGCCAAGAAAACTATCTGAGGAAGGGTTGTCTAAAAGAACAAAAGTTTGAATAAATTAAACAAATAGCTATAGCTGACATTTCGTACGACTCCAACCACGTCCAACATTGTATTCCAAAGTTATGTGAGATGTTACCATGTCTCTCATGGAAGAAAGATCCCAGTCTCAACTGCCAGTAAAGTCTGCAGTAAGGGAACTTCTACAAACTATAATTGATTCAGCCATACTAACCTGAAAATTGATGAAGGAGCTGAATCCTGCCACAGCCATGTGCCTTATCTGCATCAATGTGACTCCGTGGTGTCCACCAAAAGTCAACATTTTACCCCAACTATATCTTGCAAGCACTCCCAGGCCTGGGCCTGAAAGAAGGTAGGCCAGACCAGTAAGAAACCAGGTGGAGGGCCAACGAGAATTTAATTCAAATGAACAACAGTTATTAATAAGCAGCTGGTGTCACTTTTTGCTATTGTTGCTAGATACTGTGTTCATGACTCAGGGGTTCTATGTAAGAGCAAAGACAAATGGATTGCTGCTTATTATGGCAAGAATGACCTATCATACGCATCTGGTTCTAGTATGATAATCTTTACTCATGTAATGCCATAGTTATCGGATGTATCAATATTCCAAAGCTTGATACTATCATCACAAATTGTTTATTATTTAAATCTTCTAAAGTGATGATTTACAAACAGAGGTGACAAAAATTGCTTCAACTTTCAGTTAGGAATGGTAAAAAATCTTATAAATTCTACTCTCCCCATTAGCACTATCAGGCAATTTAAAACAGCTCCTTCAAAACAGCTTTGGAAATTAGGCTAAACAGCTATGGAAGCTAAAAAGCTTCCATAGAAAAGCAGGAATAATTCTCCACTTCCTAAATCTTCAATGCTGACATTATTTTGAAAATTTTCTTTCAAAGCACATTACCATAAAAGTTTGCACAATAGTATTTGTTATTTAAAAGATTTAATGTATCTTTTGATACTCAATCCAAAAGTAAGGTGGCCAACAAAACCATGTTTTGTGTTATGTTTTTAAGATGGTCGAGATAACAGGATTTAGGGAAAACAAGAGAAAAAAATAAGCAAGCAGAGATGATGTACCAGTGGATGAACCTAGTCTAATACTTAAAATAAACCAAATTCAAACCTTCAAAATGAATTTTAAGTGTTTTTCTTTGCAATCAGTACCTACGATCAGCAACTACTGTTATTATTTTAAGAGTAGAGATACCAGGCTAGTGACAACAAATCTCATTAAGGGACCAGAAAATTATTTTCTTTAAATGCAAAGTAAAACAGTATAAATCTTTGTCTCACACGTTTTGGCTAAAATTCTATTAGGGAATTATGTAATTAGAGGTGTCTATTTGAAGAATAAATCTGTCAAGAAATCCCATTTACCCTCAAAGTAAACTCACTGCCATTGAGTCGATTCCGACTCACAGAGACCCTACAGATCAGAATAGAACTGCCCTATGGAGTTGCCAAAGAGTGCCTGGTGGACTTGAACTGTAGACCTTTGGATAAGCAGCCACAGCACTGAACCACTACACAACCAGGGTTTCCTATTCACCCTGGTAGGTGTGAAATTAGAGATCGGTGACAAGCAAGAGTAACCACAAAGGTATATGACACAGACTTAGGCTCTAAAATGCAAAGACAAAGCACAAGATCAGTTAGTTGAACCAGAATAATACAGCTCCATCTCCAGTCAGTGAAATCACTGAGTAGTCTGCTACTGTTGATATGATTAAGCCAATCTACAGGAACTGACAGGTGCTGCCGATGCACTTTATTTTATTGAGGGTTTAACCTTGAATTCTGTCATCACTAAGAAACAAGAATTACAAATGCCACAAACCAGATTACTTATGTGCATACACAAAAAACTAGAAGGAAATACACCAAAAATTTAATTACATTTGTATTCCAATGATACAACGATGGGTATTTCTCTACTTTTCACTACACATTTCCTACAAGGAGCAGGCACCATTTTTATGTGCATAAAATAAACTTTATACTAAAAAGGAAGAGCACATCAGATAGTCATTTATTACGAAAGTAAGTATCAGTTGATCTTGTCAACTTTAGGATTTATTTAGACACTGTAATAGCACAGTATGACAATCTGAGACAAGCAGGGGACTTTAACAGCAGGATGTTTTAAATCATCTTACCAACTAAATGCCACTTCGGAAGCCTAATTCAATGTCTTTTCCAAACATATGGCATTGCTAATATTCCAAGCACAAGCAAAAATGATTCATTTTCATCTTAATCTACTTTTCTCTGCTTAATACTGAGGAAAAAAACTTTTTTAAATTGTTTTTCGGTGCTCTTCAGGTCTTAAAGTTTGACCATTACGAAGTTATTAAAAAGTTAAAATGTTGTGTTTTGCTTTTTAAAGAATTTACAAAAACAAATGACAATGGAAAAAAAAAAAAACAGTGAATTTGAGTCCCAGGGGGCAATACAAGAAAAAAAATGGGGTGCGCCATAAGAACTACACTAAAAGACCACAACTGATGGTCTAAAGGCCTGCAGGTTACTCTGGAAGCATGGCCCCTATACCTAACACTGCCCCTGATCATAAATCATTACTGAGGTTGACTCTTCAGACAGGAATGAACTGGACTTGAGGGACACAAAGTGATCATATCATGTGTGCACTTTATGGCTCTATGCATAAATAGGATATCATCTTACTGGCCTTTTACTGAGAGGGAGTGGAGACGGCAGAGAGAAGGGGACAGGAGATTGTTAAGAGAATATGACACATACAGAACTGAAAGGAGGAGTGCGCTGTCACTGGGCAAGGGGAGCAGAAGGAACTGCAGATTGGCGAGCATGCAATTTAAATTGGATTATACACTTTCACTCAATCACAGTAAGAAACAAACAAACAAACAGTGATTTTAATGCTCTATTCTTGGGTGGAATGAAAAGCAGATTTTTAAAAATCTAGGTCTGGAGAGGCAGGTCCAGCAAAGCAGTATGCAGGAAGTGCCAGACCTTGAACCTAAAGTTTGGGGTTTCCTGTGCTCATTTCCATTCTGCTGCAAGAAATGAGAGCAGGATGAAAATACCAACACAATCAGAATCAGGAGACCAAAGAAGGTAAACTGGGGCCCTATATCTAGCCCAGTCAAAAGCCCAAAAATTAATGTGAGGATCATTAGAGAAGAATATAGCCAAAGGAGGTAGCAGAGACCAAGTTATACACGACTTGCACTGAACTGAAATGGATATAGCAAAGGAAGAGAGTTTTTTAAAAGTGTAATGTAATCAACAGCGAGGATTATACATGAAGAAATTACTGAAATGGTGCATCTTTTGCTATGACTGTTTTCACCAAAAAATTTAAAATTTTAACAAGAACATGTAAAAAAAAGCCTTCTGTTTTCTGGTAATTGTCATTTAGGTGAACTTCTACAGAATAAATTAGTTTCTCATTAAACAGCTACTATACAAATTGCTTTGTGACACCGGTTAAAAAGTAAGATTTTAATTCAAAAATTTACTTTAAGAGAAAACTATATACAGACCTTTGGCATTCACAGATCTAAAATCCAGACTGTTAGGGAGCAACAGTGATCTGACTTACCTAATCAGGGACTACAGAAAATCAGGCAGAGACACAAATCTGAGTCCTCTGATGAAAGACAAGCATCTTCATTTCAACTGGGCTTTATTGACTGCAATTATTCTCTACTCATCATTATCTACAAGTAATTATTACAAAATAATTATTTTTTCCTAAGAAATAGCCTTCAAGTAAGAGATAAAACTTAACTGGATGTTTTTGACACAGCAATCAACTTGTGGTATGAAGCTAAGTACAGGAGAAATGTAACTCTCAAGAATCATACAGCTGAGTAAAATGCCAGGTATCTGGTCAAATATTGCCATATTCAAGAAAATGAAGATCTAGGATGATCTCAGATACATCCTTTGTGAATACCAAGGGTCTACTGAAATTCAGCTGAGCTTCCAGACTAAGACAGACTAGGAAGAAGGACCCGGCAGTCTACTTCTGAAAAGAATTAGTCAGGGAAAATCTTACGAACACTATTCAGATAGAGTGTTGGAAAATGAAACCCCCAGCTTAGAGGGCACTCAGTAGACGACTAGGGAAGAGCTGCCTCCTCAAATCAGAGGCAACCTTAAAGTTGTGGATGGAGTGAAGACTTCGAGTGTGGCATGACTCAAAATGAAAAGAAACAGCTGCAAATATCCATTAATAACTGGAACATGGAACGTATGAAGTTGAAGTGTGAATATAGGAAAATCGGAAGTCATCAAAAATGAAGTAGAATGCATAAACACTGATGTCCTAGGCATTAGTGAGCTGAAATGGACAGCACTGGCCATTTGGAATTTGACAATCATATGGTCTACTATGATGGGAATGAAAACTTGAAGGAGAATGGTGTTGTGCTCATTATCAAAAAGAACATTTCAAGATCTGTCCTGAAGCAATGCTGTCAGTGATAGGATAATATCCATATGCCTACAAGGAAGGCCAGTTAACATGACTGTTATTCAAATTTACACACTAATCATTACAGAAACTGGAAATTTTTACCAGCTTCTGCAGTATGAAATTGACTGAACACGCAATCACGATGCACTGGTATTACTGGTGATTGGAATGCCAAAGTTGGAAATGAAGAAGCATCGGTAGTCAGAAAACATGGCCTTGGTGACAGAAACAATGCCGGAGACTGAATGACAGAATTATGCAAGAATAACAACTTCTTTGTTGCTGATACTTTTAACCAACACAAATGGTGACTGTGCACATAGACCTCACCAGATGGAATACAAAGGAACCAAATCGACGACATCTGTGGGAAAAGATGATGGAAAAGCTCCGTATCCGCAGTCAGAACAAGACCAGGTGCTGACTGTGGCACAGATCATCCACTGCTCACATGCAAATTCAAACTGAAAATGAAGAAAATTAGAACAAGTCCACAAGAGCCAAAGTATGACTCTGAATATATGCTTCCTGAGTTTAAGGACCATCTCAAGAAGCAGATCTGACGTGTTGACCACTAACAACCGAAGACTACACAAACTGTGGAATGACATTAAAGACTTCATCCATGAAGACAGCAAGAGGTCATTAAAAAGACAGGAAACAAAGAAAAGACCAAGCTGGATGTCAGAAGAGACTCTGAAACTTGCTCTTGAATGTCGAGCAGCTAAAACAAAAAGGAATGATGAAGTAAAAGACCTAAAGAGAAGCTTTTGAAGGGCCGCTCAAGCAAACAAAGTAAAGTATAATATGTGGCAGAGACCTAGAAGTGGAAAACTAGGAGGGAAAAACATGTTCCACATTTCTCAAGCTGAACAAACTGAAGAAAAAATTCAAGCCTCAAGCTTCAAGTTGCAACAGTGAAGGATTCTACAGGGAAAACATTAAATGACTCAGGGAGCATCCAAAAAAATGGAAGGAATACACAGTCATTATACCACAAAGAACTGGTTGATGTTCAGTCATTTGAAGAAGTAACATGTGATCAGGTACTGAATGTTATGGTATTGAGGGAAGAAGTCAAAGCTACACTGAAGACACTGGCAAAAACAAAGCTCCAAAAACTGATGGAATATCAATTGAGATATTTCAACAAACAGATGCAGCACTGGAAGCGCTTACTCGTCTGTGCCAAGAGATGTGAAGGACAGCTACCTGGCCAACTGACTGGAGGAGATCCATATTTAAGCCCATTCCAAACGAAGGTGATCCATCCGAATGCAGAAATCACTGAACAATACCATTAATAACACATGCTAGTAAAATTTTGCTCAAGATCACTCAAAAGTAACTGCAAAAGTATATTGACAAGGAACTGCCAGAGATTCAAGCTTGATTCAGAAGGGGATGTGGAATCAGGGGTAGCATTGCTGATGTCAGCTAGATCTTGGCTGAAAGCAGAGAATACCACAAAGATGTTTACCTGTGTTTCACTGACTAAAGTATTCAACTGTGTGGATCATGACAAATTATGTCTAGCATTGTGTAAAATGGAAATTCCAGAATACTTAATTGCGCTCTTAAGGCATCTGTATATGGATCAAGAAGCAGTCATGTGAACAGAACAAAGAGACACTGCATGGTTTAAAGTCAGGAAAGGTGTGCGTCTGGGCTATATCCTTTCACCATACCTTTTCAATCTGTATGCCAAGCAAATAACCTGAGAAGCTGGATTTTAAGAAGAATGAGGCATCAGGATTGGAGGACAACTCATTAATAACCTGCATTACTCATACGACACCACCTTATTTGCTGGAAGAGAAGATTTGATACATTCACTGATGAAGATTAAGGACCACAGCCTTCAGTATGGATTGCACCTCAACATCAAGAAAACGAATATCCTCATAAGTGGACCAGCAAGCAACCTCATCATAAATGGAGAAAGAATTGAAGTTGTCAAGGATTTCATTTTTCTTGAGTCCACAATCAATGCTCATGGAAGCAGCAATCAAGAAATCAAAAGATGCACTGCACTGGAAAAATCTGCTGCAAAGGATCTCTTTAAAGCATTGAAAAGTAAAGATGTCACCTTGAAGACTAAAGTGTACCTGACCCAAGCCACGGTATTTTCAATTGCATCATATGCATATGAAAGCTGGACGATGAATAAAGAAGACAGAAGAAGAACTGATGTCTCTGAATTGTGGTGTTGGAAAAGAATATTCAGTACACCATGGACTGCCAAAAGAACAAACAGATGTGTTCTGGAAGAAGTACAACCAGAAGGATGCTTGGAAGCAAAGATGGCAAGACTGCATCTTACATACTTTGGACATGATGTCAGGAGGGATCAGTTCCTGGAAAGGGACATCATGCTTGGCAGAGTGGAAGGTCAGGGAAAAAGGGGAAGACCTTCAATGAGATGGACTGACTCAGTGGCCACAACAACGGGCTTAAGCATTAAAATGATTGTGGACATGACACAAGACTGGGCAGTGTTTCTTTCTGTTGTTTGTAGGGTTGCTATGATTTGGAACTGACTCAACTGCAACTAACAACTGAAATTCAAAAGAAAAAAACCTATATAAAACATAAATGCCTTTAACTCATATTACTTATTACAGTTAAAAATGCTGGCATGGTGGAAGGGTACCTAACCTATAGGGTGAACAGTGAAGCAATAAAGGGATAGGCCCATTATTCTAAATCAGAGACCCTTGGGTACATCTGTACTTCTGAATGAAAAATAATTAGTAATTTTAGAAAGATAACCTGGAATACTATGCATAGCACTTTCTAGTTTGGAGTAGCACACTGTAATCAAACATACTGAAATTTATCTGCAGTGAAATGCATAAATACTGACATTTAGAGGGACAAAAATGAAAAACAGATAGCTTCATCTCAATTCATGTAGGTTTTGATAAGAAATGAATTCAGGTCAGGTGACAGTTTAATGCCAAATGGAATCTGGGAAGTAAAAAAACTGTTCTCAGAGTTTTAGGGATTTTGAAACTACACAAGAGATTATGGATATATATTTAAATTTCATGGATTATTAGACATAAATATAAAGAATAGCAGATAAACACATGGAAAAGTAAAACTAAAAATACTGAGCTAAAAAAGATAGTGTATGTACCTAATGTATGTACACAGATTAAAACTGGAAGAAGCCACAGGATTTGAATAAAATAAGTTACAATAAAGGGATTCTGAGTGTAATTTTCCATCTAATTGTGTTATTATTAAGCTACCATTTTAAACCAAAAGCACAGATTCTATCCAATGGTAAATCAGCATATGAAATTACAGCCAAATACAGACTGAGTTCAAAAGGAAATGCCACTGATCTGATTCCATTAACCAGTCAAATCTCCTTCCTCAAGGACTAGTAATAAGCTATTGAACCATATTTCAGGCTCTCTGCTCATCACGAAGGTCTTTTGAATAATAATGGCAGTTAACTTCCTGAGGTTAACTGATTTTTCTATACAAATTACACACGTGCTATGTGGAGGCCATTGCCCACCCCAGGATATGAAATCCAGTGCCCAGGGTAGGTGAAATACCGCCCACTTAAATGACATTTAATTATAAATCTAAAAGAGTATCATACTAACGTCTCTTTAGGGGAGGAGATCTCATGCTGCTCACAAAGAATCCTGAGGAAGCCAAATAACAACAATAATTATTATTTATATTTCATGTTTATTATCTCAATTTATCTTTGTAAAAGTCCCAGGGAGGCTGGTTCAGTACTATTACTAATATTCTCATTGTGTAAGGAAATTAGGTATGAAGAGGGAAAAGATATGGGAAGACCACTGATTCTTCAAAGTACACACGTGTCTGTACTCTTCCTGAGTCACACAGCCAGGAGACTAACAAACAGAACTCTTTGTTTCCTAAGTTAGAGACAGATCACTGGGGGTACAATGCTTAGGAGAGGGTAGACAAGTCAGGCAGGCCACAGGACAGGAATAACCTAGAGAATGCTGACTTCTGTCATCATGGATCACAAGTTGAATATGTAAGTCCTTGAATAAGCAAGCATGGCTGTGGCAGGTGCTAGATGGAAACACGTTAACCCTTCCTGCCCTGATGAAGGGACAAGCTTTGGGAGAAATAAATTTTCAGGTTCCATGGTTTTAAGCAGGACAGAAATACACAAACTCTATATGTAAAACAATACACTGTACATCATCATAAAATAAAAAAGCTGTATTGGTTTTTACAATGGCTTTGACAAGCAGGGAGATGGACTGCTACATCATTTGAAACAAGGTAACATTTGATTGAGACTAGATTGGCAAAATTTTATAACAATCACACATTTACATATATAAAGCTTATTAAAATGATGTTTTTGTGGAGAAAATACCATTTTGCTTTTAACAGTATTTCTACTTTTAGAGATGATACAAACAATTTGCTAGGAAGCGACATGAAAGGTACTGACTCCAAGCAACGTGTCATACCTGAGAAGCAATCTGGATTATAAACTGTACTTCTTGTGGAACATGTAAAAGATCGGTCCAAATTTCCTTGTCTAGAAGGTAAAGTCTAAACAAAACAGAAGATTTTTTTCTTAAGTCATATTTTCAACAATAGGAAAAATGCAGCATAAAAAAAAAATCTTCATATATTCCAGAATTCAATATAGTAGTGAAAAGTGTATTAATAAGAAAGGAAAACACAAACAACTTGATAAAATGATTCAGAATTCAAGGGCGCTGACAGGAAAAATATCTCTGTAATATAATTTATAGAATGCTTGTTAGAAGGCAAATGTGTACTTAGTATACTCTGTTCAGAAATATAATTTATATATCCTGTTCTGTAATATAATTTAAATATTCTGAAACATTTGATATATATTATATACATTATATTAATTATATATAACAATGCATATTATCATACACATACTACAATATATATTACGTATAATTTCAGATATGCACATTCCGAAATATATAATTTACATATTATGAAATATAATTTATATAGCCTCTTCTGTAATATAACCTATAGAGTGCTTGTTAGAAGGCAAATATGTACTTAGTACATCCTGTTCTGAAAGCCAGTTGTGACACATAACAAAGAGTCTGAGAAAATCAACCTGGTTTACTTTTGATTGATTTAAAAACAGTTCTTAACTCTAGTGTCATTGCTAGAATCCTTGCACAAATCTGGAAATCTGGCTAAATATTATTATCAAAATGATTATGGGATAAGTGTGCTACATGTATTTAATGCTCAGAGACCAAGGATGCTAAACATCCTCCTACGCCTGGGACAGAGTCACACAGCAAAGAATTACCAGTGAATTCCCTACTGAGAAAGACTGCTTTCTAAGTGCTTTTCAAACTCTAACGTGTGTATGTATCAGCTAGAGATATTGTTAAAATACAGATTCTAACTCAGAAGCCTGAGGTTTTGCATTTCTAACAAGCTTCCAGGCAATGTGAATGCTGCTTATCCTGGACCAGACTTTGAGGAAACAGACAGTCCAGCATAAGGAAATCTTAGAGCTGCTGTATATTTATACATTTTCCTCCCATTTGGGGCATAGTAATTTTAAAACACTGCTTTAAAAAGAAAAGAGCCCTGGTGGCACAACAGTTAAGCACTGGGCTACTAACTGAAAGGTCAG
The DNA here is from genome assembly GCA_028571685.1 of Heterohyrax brucei. NCBI lineage: Eukaryota > Metazoa > Chordata > Mammalia > Hyracoidea > Procaviidae > Heterohyrax > Heterohyrax brucei. The sequence continues at coordinate 107,812,143 of CM053142.1, forward strand.
CAATTTTCAGAGGCTCCATGGCAGAGAAGATTTTGCAAGCTGCTCCTGTAAAGGATTACAGCCTAGGAAAACTTACAGGGTTACCATGAGTCAGGAATGATTGACAGGACACAATAGCCAATAACTTTAAACAATCACTTACTTTGTATTGGCAACTGTCTTTAATACACTGAACAAATTCCAGACACTGAAATTCTTGATTCTAAAAAGTTTACATTTATACTTGTAGTTTTAAGCTGGCATTTCAATTACATGAAAATTTGAGGTAAGTCAAAGTAATTAATCGATCAATGAAGGGAAGAAAATTATTCCTAACCTGATGGTCAGAAAGTGAAAGTTGGTCCTCTGGTAAACCCGTCTGTGGCAGATGAGCTTTAAATATGGAATTGTGGTTTACTAAAGTTATTTCTCCTGCATCCATCCTCATTTTATCAGCAATATCATCTGGGGAAAGAAGAGAGATTACTTCAAGTCACATAGTTCTTCTCTAATTGTTTTACTATGAATCAATCTTTTTGCCCAATACAATTCCCAAAGAACAACTCCAGAGTGAAGTAAAATCCTTCCTTCTTAACTAACCATTAGCAAGAACTGCCATTGCCAAGAGGCCCATGTGCAAAAAGTGGCTCATGTGGGATTTGAGATCATTGATCAAACACTTTAAAACTTGTACAAATATTAACACTACTCAGTTCAAAATTTAAAAATAAGGAAATTTTCGTGGAAGAAGTTTTAAAATGGCTTAACTGTAGAAAAAATTTAAGTATTAAAAAAAAATCAAAGAATAAATGTCACCATTCAGAAACAAATACTATTAACATTGGTTTGTTTCCCATTTCAGCTCAAAGAGGTATTTTGAAAACTAATTTAAAGATTTATTTTTCTGTACAAAGCATAATTTATTCACAGTTAACAGATAACGCTAGTTCAATCACTGCAAAATATTACTTTATAGCTATGTTTCTGAGACATTTGTTACTACAAAAGAGCTCCAGTAAAACCAGGTAAGAGTACTAAGAGAACACAACGACTTACACTGATGACAGCAGTGAGTGAATACAAACAAATAACCAGAAAGAAGGGGAAAGAGAAGGCAGACTAGGCAAAAGCTAAAAAAAAAAAAGAGAGAACGCTAATATAATTTAAAAATTCGAATTAAAAAATGAATATGGGAGGTTAGAAGATCTAATTGTACAGATTTTTCCACCTTTTCCAAAACTGACTACTAGTCCTGTTCTTTTATTGATCCCCTTTAAGACAGAAAATACTATGAATGAAATAACAGGAAATGTCCAAGTCAGCAATTTTCAATGCTGCTAGCTAAATCAAATAAAAAATGTGTATTAATCAAGTAATTTATCACACAAAAGGCAGTATACTGCAATATAAAGAAAAAAAGACTCTGTAACCAGACTGCTTGAGTTCATATCCTGTCTCTACCAGCTATAGTTTTGTGACCCTAGGTAAGTTTTTTAATCTCTATGCCTGTTTCCTTGTTAATAAAATAAGGACAGTAATTGTAGCCCATCTTGTAAGTACTTTCAGATACCCTTGTGGAGTGGCTGTAAGAATTAAATGAGTTAATATATTTTAAGTGCTTAGAGCAGAGCCGGACACCTAGTAAACACCTAATGTATACCAGTAATTTCCTTTTTAAATGCAATGATGAAAAACTGCTTCTAAAGGACTCTACAATGTTCCAATCAAAAGATTACGCTTGGTATACACTTTTTGATAATGAGAATTATTATTTCCCTTAAATGTATTATTAGGCATAAAGATACAAACACTGAAAACTTGAGGAGAACTCCCACTGCAACTTGACTAATCAGAGTAACTACCATGACTGAATAACTACTGCATTATTAGCCTTACCCATGTCAGGTCTTTTCACATCACTGTCTTCAGAAAAATACAAAGTCCTATAAAAGAAGACAGAAAACAGAAGTATTACACAGAGAAACATCTATTTCATATACTTACAGAATAGGAAGCCACTCAGTTATGGTATCTGCTTGTGTTCTCCGTGGAGAAAGGTGGTAAGGAGGGTTGACTTGATGGAAAAAGACTGAAAACTCAAATCAGCCTGAGGTAGTTCCAAACATTTCTGCAACCTGCACTTCCAGACTATCCACAGAATCACAGAACATTAAAGGGAGAACAAAGTTTGGATATACAACCCATGGGAGAGTATGTGATTTATATAAGCGCATAAAGATAGTAGTGACTGTGCTGAAAAGTACAACCTAGAGATTCTTCCCAATCCTTTGTTCTATTTCTTCATGCTAAACTATTTCATATATAAGTGACAGATCTTATAGTGGTCCTATTAAGACTTTTCTCCTATTATATCCTATTCAGTGACCAGACATAAAGCTATTAATATTCTGAGACCAATCAATAAATAACTTAGAAGTCCTAAGTTTTTTTCCCCCATTATCAATCAAACTGCTACAAACCAAAGCCCCTGTGCTTATGTGAAATTGTTTTCTCCTCTGATGCATCAGCTTTTCCCAGAAAAACAAAGTTACAAGTCTAGCTGCTTAGAAATAGGTTAATAAGCCTGCTCTTGGCACTCAAGTTTCCTGATAGGTTTCCAAGAGGAAGAAATAGGGATGGTAACAGTCATACCTATATTCACGTGTCTTTTTATATTTTGAGAAAGATTAAGCACCTAATCAACTACCTAGTAACACCAGGGTTTCAATCTGTTCAGGACACTAAATGATAAAGGCATACTTTTTGATCACAGTAACAAAGGGCACACACAAAGGAAGGCTACTTGAGTTTTCCTTGGCAGAGCTACACCCTAATCAGAGTAATCATCTGATCATTTAAGCCTTGCCAGAGAGGATTCCCAAAGAATTTAAGTCTTAGAGTTAGGTCTTGAACGTATTTCCAAATGCTGAATTTCACAAAAAGCTTCTATCTGGAAAATTTCCAGGTATTCTTCCCTTTTCTTTTTTAATAAAGCAAGGTTCACTGTGTCCCAGATTAAGGAGGAAAATCTATCAACAAATTAACAATGGCTTTTTCACATTTCACTCTTACAGATCACTTCATAATTGTCAGCCCTGGTCTTTTTTTTTTTGTTACAAGAATGCTAGTGCGAAAGCATTGTGCTGAGATGAAAGTGAAGAGGGAAGCAAGCCAAAAATTCACACCATTTTAGAGATTATGGCCATAATGGTTAAATGACTTGCTGAAATCACACAGATGGTGCAAACGGAGGACCTGAATCCAGATATCCTGATTCCCAGGCACATCTTCATACATACTAGCAAGATAAAAATAATCCTTAACTAACTCTGAGAAATCATCCTGATTTATACTTTTAGATGATTAAAGCCCCACAAGTACATCTTAACGCAAAATATACCCAGCTTCTTCAGTGTGCTTATGATATGTTTTTTGTCAATTTGCAATTACATTGGGAGAAGGAATGTTTGGCCCCAAGATGCTTATGAAATGCTGGATCTGGACCCCTTGATGCCACCAATGAAAGTATTCTATAATCTTGTCAGTGTGTGGGAAATGAAGAATAAATGAATGCAAGTTTAAAAGATTCTGAAATTTTCAGTCTGTGATTTTAACTTTTCATGTCCTGTACCACAAATGAATTTGCAAACATAAGAATTTTCTTTCAAGAAAATTATTCTCATAACTCATTTCCCAGTACATAACTGTCATTTAACTTACTGAAATAACACAGGCAATTAAAGGTATTCAGGTGAGGCCAGGTTAGGTAATAAAACCAAAACTAAGCCAAACTCACTGCCATCAAGCTGATTCCAACACACAGCGACCGTACAAGACAGAGCAGAATTGCTCCAGAGTTTACAAGGAGTGCCTGGTGGATCGGAACTGCCGATCTTTCAGTCAGCAGATGTAGCACTTAACCACTATCCACCTGTGTTTCCAGTCGATAACAGGAACTCTTGATTGTAAAAGAATGTAACATGTATACTAAAACATTCATAAGCTTACATACATGCCAAGAGATGATTCTGAAACAGTATTTGTGGTTGTGATGAAGTTACATATTGAGGAAAAGCAATGTAAAATTAGCTTTATGCAGGACCAAGATGTGATTAAGTCACTTTATGACATGAGAAGGGTGTGGAAATTATCCTATGAATCACCTTCCCCTGAGTGTTGGAAAATAATTATGCATATGGCCCAATTTCTACTTTACCATCACGTATTTGTTTTTGTTTTTTCATACATTTAAATGTAATCTCTCCCAACTAGACTTTAACATCTTAAAAGCAAGGGCTAAGCATTCAGCTTCTTTCATGCAAAGAACATTAACTGTGTGCCAATTACGTCCCTGGTGTAGAGGATACAAAGCTGTCCCTACTGCTGAGGAGCTATCTAATGGGGGAAGCCAGATCCATAAACAGATACAGCAAGACAATAAAGCTGCCACAATTGGTGGAAAGCAAAGGAACTCAGGGGAAGGCAGGAAAAGACTTCAAACACAGTAGTCAAGACTTACATCACCTAAGCCTGAAGTAGCAGAACCTGTATCCGACCACTCCCTGTACATTTAACTCATCAAATGAGTAGTACCAAGACCATCTGTACAGCTAAGATAATTAACTGCAATCAGGTTAAAACGAATGAGGTTTCTCAAAATTAAAAAAAAGGGGAGGTCTCCTGCCTGAAACGGATGAGAGGGAAAAAAGAGAAGGAAATCTTTAAACTAAACGAAAGTTAAGGAATTATGCTTCAAATTTTACTGTACCTGTAATTTTGTAATTCAGTGTAATCTGTACTTCAACATAAATCCTTAACATAAGTTAGCCTTATAGAAAACAAAGATTCAGGAGATGATGAGATATATTCCATTCAGAATGCCCAATTGGCACAAAGACTCTAGGTCAAACAGCTGGTAGACTATAAAGGTTTCATATAAATTTTACAAGAATCACCACCCCCAAATATTGTAATAAAGAGCACCAAACGTAACAAGGCTGACTTGAAAGTGATAAAGAGGGAAGTTATAGCCAATAAGATAGTGGAAATACTGCAGAGGGGCCGATAAACAGAAATCACCAAGCTCAACACAAGAGAAACTGGGCATACATCCATACATCTAGGGTACACCAAGGAAGAGACGGTTACACGGAATTACCAGGAGGCGATGAGACAGGTAAGCAAACTGTGGCAGCTAAGAGAATTTTCGTAACCTGGACAGGAGAGCCGAGGCACTAACGATATCACGTATCAGGGTGATACCGTATATATAGTAACAGGACTGGAGAACTGTTTACGTGAGACGCAGTAGTCGAGAAAGATCATTCAGGTCTCAAGGAAGGCGAAAGGTGAAGTAGGTGTGCCAGGAAAGCTGCGCTTCCCGGCGAAAACAGCTCTTCCCAGAGAGAAGCCCTTGCTCTGGCGGGAAAGCCCTGGAGACCCAGACGGCCTTTTCCCCTCAAGTAGGGTCGGGTGCCCAGATGGCGCCTGAAGCACCAGCGGGGGCAGGGGAGGGTGCGACCTCTCAGAGATCCAGGAGAAACGGGCCTCAAGGAACGGCCTCCGGAAGCCTATCTAACCGCCGCCGGCCGAACTACGGCCGAGGGACAGCAGAGGGGGGGAGGGGGGGTGGTCCTAGGGGGGCGGGGCAAAGGAAAAGGCGCCGGACTATACAGCCGTCCCGGCTTCCGCCCAACCCAACTCGGGCCAGCGGACCCGGTCCGCCACTGCCTCCCGGCCCAGGCTCCCTCCATCCTCACCCCTCCCCCAGCTTCCCGCCGCCACTCACCGAACCGGAACCGGCTGCTATGCGAAAGGGCTTCCGGTCGGGCGCGGAACGCAAAACCCGGGAACCGTCGCAACCGGAAACGCCCCCACATCACCGGAAGAGCCACGGGGTGGCTACGATGGAAGGCACAGTGGGGAAGGCGGTGGTCAAAGAGCAGAGTTGAGGACCCACGAAACGCCTGCGAAGTGTGCCGAGGGCTGAGAATCCCAGGGAGCACCCCAGACTGTTGTCATAATTTACCTCTTCCGAGGCTTTCAGTTTGAACTTTTTGCTTCGTCTGATTTTCGGAATACTGTTAGTGAGAACTTCGTCCTTCGCTTTATTCTGTTCCCTGGGACTCTACCCGCCGCGTTCTGGTTCCGCACAGACGTGAAGTTTTTGCGTACGATTTGGTTTCCATGGCGGCTTTTCGCTGTGGCCCTGTAACTGCGAACGCTTGTGGGGCTTCCTCGACTGATGGGGACCTAAGAGCTAAGTCGAATCTCAGACAGTAGTGTGGTTTTTTGAAAATCACAGAACGGTAGTGCTTGTAGGGTTTATTGGAAATAGTTTATCAGGTTCAAAGAATGAAATCATTTCCCAAAGTCATGGGGTGCATGACAAATCTGGAACTGGGAAACAAGTTTCCTAACTTGCAGTCCCGTACTTTTCGCTCTGCGTCATGCTTCACTGACCGTTTAGAGGTGGGAGGGGTGGCGGAGCAGCTTGCGGAGGGTTTAGGTTAGTGTCTGGGACACGTAGAACCTTTTGGATGAGATGTCAGGAAAGCTATAAAGGACCCATCAGGTTTGTTTTCCTGGAAAGATAGAGGAAAGAACCCGGTGGTCTGTGACCTTTGAACAACTAAAACGCCCTGGGAAGAAGTACTGTGAATGTTCATCCAAGTTGTTTATCAAACCACTTCAGTTTGACTTGCCTCTGAGCCAAGCCCTTGTCTTGGAGAGTCACTTCTGAGTGTCACTCCAGACCCATATGAGAGCCACAGTTTGAGTTCAAACTTGCATGAAGAGAAGCCTCTGGTGGCCTCCACACTTGTAAACACTTGCAGCAGCTAGGAGGAGGGTGTTTAATGAGTTCAGGGGCTCCTTCCCTGTCAAATTATAAAAGCAGATTACTATCATATGCTGATGCTTTTTTACTTGTCGAGTCTTAAGGACTAGTAGTGTTGAACATAACCTGGTACATGTTTTGTCCACCTTAATCATTCCACAGTTCTCTTCATTTCGATTAAACTCTGTCTCTATTTCTAGGAGACAGCCATGCATAAAGAGGAATTTCATCTGAAATTTTTCATGTGCATGATTCAATCTCGCCGGTTAGTCAAGACTCCTCAGAACACAGGTACTATTGTCTCCTGATTGTACTCCAGTGGTAGGGAATGGGTCCTCTTGCAGGAAGTCTCTATGCAGCACTTGAAACTTACTAGTATAAATACAAGTTTTTCAAGGGCCAGTTAATTTTATTCCATTCCCACTCATAAATATTTGTCACTGAGTCATATCTTTTTTCTGTACAAGCATCAGGTGAAGTTTTGGGCGTGGTATGGAGAGTCAGGCCCTTAGGAAGGCAGAGAAGGCTAGCGAATTGAGAGAGAACAAGTGTTACAGCCTATAAGCTGGTAGTTGATTTCTCTGCCCTTTATGAATTATTTCAACCTGTCTGAGCTCCTCTGTGGGAGTCTGTGTTACCACTGTAATTAACACTACAAAATCTGTAAGATAAATTAAGCTTCAAAGAAAAATGGCCTTCTACCCCAATGTCAAAGTAGCTTCTATGTGCATTTACTGTATCTATGTTATGGAAGGAATGGAGAGTTTTTTTAGATAAGATGATTATTGTAAAGAGTCATCATTTTTCTGACTTTTTACTGGGATTATGGAAATAAGGTCCTGGGCATCTGGGAGCTATAGGGAGAATGAACCATTCTCATCCCTGGAACCCACCTTAAGGGTAACCTAGAGGTACTGCATCCCAGCTGGGGAAGTTTCACCCTCCAGAACGCTCATAAACATAAGTTGCCAACAAAAACAGACATCTCGAAGAATGTAGATACTGTGGGCGATCCAGCCACTTGGATGCCATACCTGTTTTCAAAACTGGTGATGTATATGAGTAAATAAGGGGACACAGTTTGGAAAGGAATATTGGAAAGTGAAAAGTTGATGCATAGTACTCTAAATTTGGGTGGACCTGACAAAGCTGAAGTATGACTTAAGGTGCAAAGAAAAAAAGTGTGTGTATGAAGGAGGTCATCTGGGAACGCGTAAAGGAAGGAACACTTTTCTCTATAAAGAATACCTGGATTTGATCAATAAATCAGTTAGTGTCCTCATAACTATAAACTTCTGATTTACTGTACTGTCTGCAACCTTGATATGTAAAAATGTGGAACTTTGAAAAGGTTAAATTAATGAGTTACAATATTCTAAATATTGCAAAAATATTTACCTTAGGGATCTATTTAATAATAAATCTCTCGTATTTAAGGAAATGTTCAATTCCTAAGCAATATGAAGCTTCAAAAACATTTATGATTTTCTTCACAACTGAAATACATTTATATTGGGGTCAGTTCGTTATAAACATTGAGTTCCCACTGTGTGTCAAGTAGTCTACTAGAAATGGTAGGCTGTTTGTATACAATGTCTGACAAGTCTGCTAACTTAATTGTTCTAAGTGTTGCATACCTGATTGCTGAATATCACTGCAGTCACCTTCAAAGTACTGCCCTTGGAAAGCTATACACTGGCGCCAGTGCCTGGACCACCTTCCAAAACAATTTTGAAACTCTTTCCAGAATGGCTATTACACATGGTGACAAGGTGGTAAGTTCATGAACTTAATTATATGGTTGTCTGTGAGGGAGTTTTTAGCCAGTAAACAAATTACTGTACCGGAACGCACTCTGTACTCACCTGATCTGGCCCCCAATGACTTTTTTCTCTACCTAAAGATAAACGAAATATTGAAGACATTTTAATGACATTCAAGACATCAAGCATAGGTAATACGACAGTAGCTCTGACTGTCATTCCAGAAAAAGAGTTCCAGAATTGCTTTGAAGGGTGAACTAGGCACTGGCATCGATATATAGCTTCCCAAGGGGAGTACTTCAGAGATGATCATAGTGATATTCAGCAGAAGGTATGTAACACTTTTCCTAGGATGAGTTCCTGAGCTTAATTGGCAGTCCTCATGTGTGTGTGTGTGTGTTTGTGTGTGTGTGTATTGTTAGGTGTAGAGTTGTCTAACTTTTCTTTACCCTACGTACAGCAGAATGAAACACTTCCTGGTCCTACGCTGTCCTCACAATCATTGCTATGTTTTAGCCTGTTATTTCAGTCACTGTGCCAGTCCTGATTAAGTGTCTTCCTCTTTTTGCTGACCTTCTATTTTGCTAAATATGATGTCTGTCTCCAGGAATTGATCCCTCCTGATAGCATGTCAAAATACGTAAGATGAAGTTTCACCGTCCTCCCTTCTAAGGAGTATTCTGGCTATACTTCTTCCAAAATAGATTTCCTCATTCTTCTGGCAGTCCATGGTATGTTCAGTATTCTTTACCAACACCGTAATTCATATTCATCAATTCTTTTTCAGTCTTCCTTATTCATCGTACAGCTTTCATATGTACGTGAAACAATTGAAAATACCATGCCTTAGGTCAGGTGTGCCTTAGTTTTCAAAGTGACGTATTTGATTTTGAATGCTTTGAAGTGGTTTTTGCATTAGATTTGCCCAGTGCAATATAATGTTGTTTTCTTGATTGCTTCCATGGACATTGATTGTGGATACAAGTAAAATGAAATCCTTCACAGCTTCAGTGTTTTCTCCATTTATCATGATATTGCTTATTGGTGCAGTTGTGAAGATTTTTGTTTTCTTTATGTTGAAGTGTAATCCATATGGAAGGCTGTGATCACTGATTTTCATCAGTAAGTACTTCCAAGTCCTCTTCGCTTTCAGCAAGCAAGGTTGTGTCATCTGCACAATGCAAATTGTTAATGAGTGTTCCCTCCAATACTAGTGCCCTGTTCTTCTTCATACAGTCCAGCTTCTTAGACTGTTTGCTCAACAAACAGGATGAATAAGTATGCATATCTTCCCTAGTTTTAAATCACACAGCATCCTTTTGTTCTTTTCAGACTGCCTTTTGATCTTAGTACAGGTTCCGCATGAACACAGTTGAGTGCTCTGGAATTCTCATTCTTTGGAGTGTTATCTGTAATTTGTTATGATCCACAGAGTTTAAAACCTTTGCATAGTCAGTAAAATGCAGGTAAATATCTTTCTGGTATTCTCTGTTTTCAGCCACAATCCATCTGACATCTGCAGTGATATTCTTCTTCTGAGTCCAACTTGAATTTCTGGCAGTTTCATTGATGTAATGCTGCAAGCAAGCTCTTTTGAATGACCTTCAGCAACATTTTACTTACTTGTGATAGTAATGACATTATTTGATAATTTCTGCATTCTGCTGGATCATCTTTCTTCAGAACGGATACAAGTAAGGATCTCCTCTAGTCAGTTGGCTGGATAGCTGTCTTCCACATTTCTTGGCACAGATGTGTGAGAGCTTCCAGTGTTGCATACATTTTTTGAAACACCTCAGTTAGTATTCCTTCAATTCCTAGAGACTTGATTTTGCTAATGCCTTCAGTACATCTTGGACTTCTTTCCTTAATACCACTGGTTTTTTGATCATATGGTACCTCCTGAAATGATTGAACACTAACCATTTCTTTTTGGTGCAGTGACTCTGTATTCTTTCTACCTTCTTTTGATGCTTCCTGTGTTGTTCAATATTTTGTCCATAGAGCCTTTCAGTATTGCAACATGAGGCTTGAATTTTTTCTTCAGTTCTTTCGGCTGGAGAAATGCCAAGCGTGTTTTTCCCTTTTGGATTTCTAACTCCAGGTCATTATACATTTTGTATATCACTTTACTTGGTCTTCTCTTTGTATTCACCTCTCTTTTACTTCATCATTTCTTCCTTTCACTTTAGCTACCTGACATTCAAGAGCAAGTTTTAGAGTCTCTCCTGAAACCCACCATGGTCTTTTCTTTCTTTCCTGTCTTTTCAATGACTTTTTGTTTTAAGTGTGATATCCTTGATGTCGTCACACAACTCATCTTGTCTTAGATCATTAGTGGTCTGTGCATCAAATCTGTTCTTGAGATCATCTCTAATATTAGATGGAATAACTCAGGGTTGCATTTTACCTTTCATGGTCTTGCTTTTGATTCAGCTTCAGTTTGAACGTGGATATTGGCAACCGACGGTCTGTTCCACCGTTGGCACTGGCCTTGTTCTTACTGCTAATGTTGAACTTTTCTGTTATCTCTTTCCACAGATACAGTAATCTGATTCCTGTGTATTCCGTCTCATGAGGAAAGTCATCACTTTTGTTGTTGAAAAGAGATACTTCCAATGAATAGGCCATTAGTCTTGCAAAATTCTGTCATGGAATCTCCAGTGTCATTTCCATTACCAAGGCCATATTTTACAACTACTGATACTTCTTTGTTTCTAACTTTTCACATTCCAATCTCCAGTAATTATCAGTGCTTGATTGCATGTTTGATCAACTTTAGACTGCACAAGTTGGTGAAAACCTTCAGTTTCTTCATTCTTGAAATTAGTAATTGGTACAGAAATTTGAGTAATAGTTGTATTAACTGGTTTTCCTTTTATGCATATAGATGTTATTCTATCACGGACAGTGTTGTACTTTAGGAAACATTGTGAGATATTCTTTCTGACAGTAAATGTGATACTGTTACTCTTTAACTTGTCATTCCCAGCACAGTAGACCACGTGATTGTCTATTTCAGAATGGACAATACCAATCCATTTGAGTTCACCGTTGCATAAGAATATTGATCTTCAAGCATTCTGCTTCACTTTTGACAATTTCCAAGCTTCCTAGTTTCATATTTTTTACATTCCACATTCTGATCATTAATACATGTTTACAACTGTTTCGTCTAATTTTGAGTCATGCTGCGTCTCCAAATGTGAAGATACTTAAAGCTGGACTCTGTCCACATTTTTTTTTTCATTTTGTTGTTTTTGTTTTTTTGTTGGGATTGAATGACAGTGTGCAATCCAGTTTAAATGTGTATGCCTGCCTATGTGCAACTCCTACTGCTCTCCTTGCCCAGTGATAGCACACTTCTTTTGTATACGTCTCATATCCTCTTAACAATCTCCTGTCCCCTCTTGTTCACCCTCTCCCCTCCCATCTTGTTAAGATTGAGTCTACTTTGAGGAGGCAGCTCTTCTGCATATTCTGAGTGCCTTCCAATATGAGGGGCTCATCTTCTGGCATAATAACAGACATTGTTTTGTTGCTAGAGTCATAAGGTTTCCACTGGCTGGTTTTTTCAGAAGTAGTCTGCCAGGTGCTAGTCTTTCTTAGTCTGGAAGTTCCTCTGACACCTGTCTATCATGCATGACCTGCTGATACTTGAAATACCGCGGGTGTAGCCTCTAGCCTCACAGCAACCTGCAAGTCACCTCAGCACAACCAACTGACAGACTAATGCTGTTACATGTGTATGTGTGTGTCTGTGTAAAATTTACATATATAGTGTATATGTGTACATGTGTGTATATTTGTCTGTGTGTGTGTGTGTGTGTGTGTGTATATATACATATATATGAAGAGAGAGAGAGAGCGCCCTCATGGAGCAGCAGTGAAGAGCTCAGCTGCTAACCGAAAGGTTGGCAGTTTGAATCTACCAGCTGCTCCTTGGAAACCCTATGGGGCAGTGTTTTAGTCAGCTAGTGCCACTCTAACAGAAATGCCACAGAGTAGATGGCTTTAAGACAGGAAAGTTTATTCTTACACAGTCCGGTAGGCTGCAAGTACAAATTCAGGATGTTCGCTCCAGGGGAAGGCTTTCCACTTCATCGGCTGTGGAGGAAAGACCGGTATTGCATCAGTCTTTGTCCCGGGAAGTTCTGTTTTAGTCAGCTAGTGCTGCTCTAACAGAAATAGCACAGAGTGGATAGCTTTAACAAAGAAAGGTTTATTCTTACACAGTCTGGTAGGCTACAAGTCTAAATTCAGATGTCCACTCCAGGGGAAGGCTTTCCCCTTGTCGGCTCTGGAGGAAAGTCTGGTATTAGTTTTTGTCCAGTTAGCATCATGGCACAGGAACCTCAGATTTGAAGGATGCACTCTTCTGGTGTTGCTTTCTTGATGGTGTGAAGTTTCCAATTCTCTGCTTGCTTCTTCTTTTTATCTCTTGTAGGATGTAATGATTAAGGGTGGGGCCAGCCATACTCCAGGGAAACTCACTTTACAGTGGAGCACAAAGGTAATCCTATGAAGGGATTTATGGTCCCACCCTAATCTTTAATATACAGCACAGGAAAATCACAAAATGGAGGACAATCAAAAAATATTTGGGGGGGCGGAGTCAAGATGGCGGACTAAGCCCCTGTCTCCTTCTATCCCTCTGGAAACCAAGACCTGAACTGACAATCAATCAGAGCCTTCTGATCACCTAATCAGCCTCAGGACACAGCACAGAGCTGTTAATTGGGACTTTATACCACTCAGCGAAAAACCTCCTCTCTTTCGCTGACTCCCGCTCCTGGCTAGCCCCGGCTCTCACGGACGGAAGGTAAACGCACCATTTTGAATTTTTTTTTTCCTCAGTCTCTGCCGGCGGGCGGAGCTGGGCCTTGCCTGGCGGCTGGACTCAGACACGCTGCTGGGGGGATGGGCAGGCGAAATTCCCATATTCTGAGAGTAAGGCTCGGGACTCTGTTAATCTAGCCACTTTGAGCCTTTCGTTTGTAGCTGCCTCAGCGGGGTTTGTGCGGAGCTTCACTGTCAGTGTGCAGGACGCCATGTTGGTACCGAGATTTCGGCGGGGCCTCGTTCTTAGCCTGGGAGCCAGCACCTGCAAACGCGACAGCGCTTCTCCGACAGAAAAGTAGTGATTTTGCACAGTGCTGCCTACATTGGGGGCCCTGCAACAGAATCAGAGGAATCACTACCTCTCGGCACCGTTAGCCCCTCTGTCTGCTGCCTGCGCGGAGGACGCCATCTTGGGTACGGTGGCCGCAACTGGACCTAATTCTTAGCTTGGGAGCCAGAGCCTGCCCACAGGAGAGCGCTTTTCTGTCACAAAACCAGTACTCGACGCAGTGTTGGCTAAGGCTAGGCCTTGTCAGCAGAGACCACCAGGGCAGTAGCATTTCTGTATTCTGAACTAGTTTGTTATCATCTGGGGTTGGATATAGTGGCGCTTACTCTGCCAGTTGAGAAGAGGGACCTCTACACCTGAAAACCTAACTGACCTGTGAACTGGTCAGATATCTTTTGCTTTACATTTGAAGACAGCCTAGAGAAACATTTGCAATCCATCCTAACAGTACCTCTTCCATCCTTTATATACTCACATGGGACCCAAAAAGCAACAGACAATTGTGGCATACAAGCAATCACTCATGGCTTCAGAAGGCTCCCGAACAAAGCAACCAAGGAGTTTTCCAGATGAAGAAACTTTTATGAAAGCATCAGGAAGTGAATACAAATTGATTATATACAGAGCCCTTCTAGATCTTATACAAAATGCAGCAGAACAAAATGAAAAATTAAGCAAGCTGTTCGATCTGATGGAACACCAGTACTCTGAAATCCAACAGATCAAGAAGAAAGTCAAAGACATAGAAACTTCCATGCAAAGCCAAGAAAACAGAATGGAACAAATGGAAAAAAGAATTTCTGACTTGGAAGACAGAGCTACTGATGCCAGCATCTATGAGCAGAAATCAGAAAAAAGAAACAAGAAAAATGAAGAAACATTAAGAAGCATGTGGGACTCTATTAAGAGGAACAACCTTTGATTAATTGGAGTCCCTGAACAGAGTGAGACATCTGACAACACAGAGAGTATTGTTGCTGAGCTGCTGAAGGAAAACTTCCCAGAAATCGTGAAGGAAGAGAATATAGACATCTCAGATGCATATAATATGCCACCCAATATAGATCTCAAAAGAAAGACTCCAAAACATATTAGAATCAAGCTTAACAAAATGAAACATAAGCAGCAACTCTTAAAGGCAGCAAGACTCAAGGCAAAGGTAACATTCAGAGGAAAACCCTGTAGGCTCTCGTCAGATTTCTCAGCATAAACCATGCTGGCACGGAGACAGTGGCACGACACATTCAAAATCTTGAAGGAAAAGAACATGAACCAAGAATTATATATCCTGCAAAACTATCTTTCAAATATGAAAATGAAATTAAGACATTCCCAGATAAACAGAAACTCAGAGACTTTGTAAAAACCAAACCCAAACTACAAGAAATGCTTAAAGAAGTTCTTGGCTTTGGCTTAGAAGAATAAAACCACTAACTTTATATTTTAGAACGACACACTACTCAATACTCTACTCATTTAGGGAAGGCTCCAAAGTAAATCATAGCTTTGATATGGAAAGAAGCAATCCAGTGATCATCATGAAAACTGTGGTGTCATCATAATAAAATGAGGGATGTACTACAGTCGTTATAGTCCTTCCAGATGGAGAGGAAGATGACAAGACTGGTAGTAATTAAACTTGGGTTTATAAATAGTTTATTAAGGGGGTTCATAGGGGCAGCTGTAAAGCACAACAAAGATGTATCATACCATTTCAAGAAATGTAACACACAAGTCTCAACAACTATAAAACCAGCTCTGAAAAAGGTGAAACATCAGCTCACAAAAAAGAATGTCCCAGAACAGACTAATAAGAGCAACAGAGAAAGCATCAACATAAAAATAAACATATCACAATGGCAGCAGTGAACACATACCTATCAAGAATTACATTGAATGTGAATGGACTGAATGCTCCAGTAAAGAGACACCGAGTATCATTTTGGATCAAAAGACACGACCCATCCATATGTTGTCTACAAGAAACTCACTTGAGACCTAAAGATAGGAACAAACTGAAAATTAAAGGATGGAAGAATATATATCAAGCTAACAATGAACAAAGAAGAGCAGGGGTGGCAATTCTAATCTCAGACAAAATCAATTTTAATGTCAAACCCACCATCGTGGACAAAGACAGACACTATTTATTGCTGAAAGGTTCAGTACACAAGGAAGACTTAACTATATTAAATATTTATGCACCTAACGTCAGAGCACCTAAATATGTCGAAGAAACACTGACTATGCTCAAGAGAGAGTTAAATGACTCCACAGTAATAGTGGGAGACTTTAAAACTCCACTCTCATTGCTAGACAGATCATCTAGAAAAAAGCTCAGAAAAGATACAGAAGACCTCATTGACACAATTAACCAACTAAATCTCATTGATACATACAGGACTTTCCACCCATCAGCAGACAACTACACCTTCTTCTCCAGTGCGCATGGAACATTCTCCAGAATTGACCACATGATAGGCCATAATGCAATGCTCAACAAAATCCGTACCATTGAATTACTGCAAAGCATCTTCTCAGATCATAAAGCCATCAAAGTTGAAATCAGTAGCAGAAAAAACATAGATAGAAAGTAGAACTCTTGAAAACTGAACATCTTGCTCAAAAAAATATGGGCTATAGAGGAAATCAAGGATGAATTAAAGAAATTCATGGATTTCAATGAGAAAGAAAACACTTCCTACCAGAACCTATGGGATACAGCCAAAGCAGTGCTCAGAGGTCTGTTTATCTCCATAAATGCACACATCTGGAAGGAAGAAAGAAACCAAATCAAGGAACTCACTCTTCAGCTTCAACAAGTAGAAAGAGAACAACAGAGGAACCCCTCGGGCACCAGAAGAAATGAGATCATAAAGATTAGAACAGAGCTAAATGAATTAGAGAATAGAAAAACAATTGAAAAAATTGAAAAGACCAAAAACTGGTTTTTTGAAAAGATCAATAAAATTGATAAACCATTGGCTAAACTTACTAAAGAAAAGCAGGAAAGGAAACAAATAACCCAAATTAGAAATGTGAGGGGAGTTGTCACCACAGATGCAACAGAAATCAAAAATATCATAACAGAATACTATGAAAGACTGTACTCTAACAAATTTGAAAACCTAGGGGAAATGGACCAATTCCTTGACTCATACCACCTATCCAAATTATCACAACGTGAAGCAGAACAACTTAATAAACCCATCACAAAGGAAGAGATTGAAAAGGCCATCAAAACACTGCCAACCAAAAACAAGTCCGGGCCCAGATGCCTTCACGGCAGAACTCTACCAAGCATTTAGAGAAGAGTTATCCCCAATACTACTGAGACTATTTCACAGTATAGAAAGGGATGGAGTGCTCCCAAACTCATTCTATGAAGCCAGCATAACCCTGATACCTAAGCCAGAGAAAGATCCAACAAAGACAGAGAACTACAGACCGATATCACTCATGAATCTAGATGCAAAAATCTTCAACAAAATTCTTGGCAACAGAATACAACAACATATCAAGACAATAATCCATCATGACCAAGTGGGATTCATGCCAGGCATGCAAGGCTGGTTCAACATCAGGAAAACAATTAATGTGACTAACCACATAAATAACACAAAAGACAAGGATCACCTGATTTTGTCCATTGATGCCGAAAAGGCATTTGATAAAGTCCAACACTCATTCATGCTGAAAACTCTTAGCAAAATGGGCATAGATGGCAAATTCCTCAACACAATAAGGGCCATTTATACAAAGCCAGTTGCCCACATCATCCTCAATGGAGAGAGACTGAAAGACTTTCCCTTGAGTTCAGGAACTAGACAAGGATGCCCACTCTCACCTCTCCTATTCAACATTGTGCTAGAAGTTCTAGCCAGAGCAATTAGACAAGACCAAGAAATAAAGGGCATCTGCATCGGCAAAGAGGAAGTTAAAATCTCCCTGTTTGCAGATGATAGGATTGTATATGCAGAGAACCCCAGGGAATCTATAAGTAAGCTGCTCAAACTGATAGAAGATTTCAGCAAAGTCTCAGGATACAAGATAAACATAAGTAAATCAGTAGGCTTCCTTTATACCAACAACGAGACTGTTAAGGAGGAAATTATCAAATCAATACCATTTACGATTGCCCCTAAGAAGATAAAGTACCTAGGAATCAATCTAACCAGAGAAACAACAGACCTTTACAAAGAGAACTACAAGCCCTCACTACAAGAAACTAAGAGAGACTTAGATAAATGGAAAAACCTACCCTGCTCATGGATAGGAAGACTTAACATTATGAAAATGTCTATTTTACCCAAAGCAATCTATTTATATAATGCAATCCCAATGCAAGTTCCAGCATCATTTTTTAATGAGGTGGAGAAGGAAATCACCAATTTTGTTTGGAAAAGGAAGAAGCCCCAGATAAGTAAGGTACTACTAAAGAAGAAGAACACACTGGAAGGCCTCTCATTACCCGACCTTAGAACATACTACACTGCCACAGTGGTCCAAACAGCCTGGTACTGGTACGAGAACAGACAGATGGGTCAATGGAACAGAATTGAGACCTCAGAGATGACACCATCTGCCTATGAACAGTTGATATTCGACAAAGGCCCTAAGCCATTAAACTGGGGTAAAAACAGTATCCTCAACAAATGGTGCTGGCAAAATTGGTTATCCATCTGCAATAAACTGAATCAAGATCCATATCTTATACCTTATACAAAAACCAACTCCAACTGGATAAAAGACCTAAATATCAAACCTAAAACGATAAAGCTCATCCAGGAAAAGGTAGGAACAACAATGGAAGTTTTAACACACAATGAGGACAGACTCCAAAATCTGTCAAAGAAACCTCAATCAACAGAAAATAGATAAATGGGAACTATTAAGAATCCAACACTTTTGCTCATCCAAAGACTTTATTAATAGAATTAAAAGAACACCCACAGAATGGGAAAAAATATTTGGCAACTCTATGTCAGACCGACGCTTGATCTTCATAATCTATAAGATACTACAAAATATCAATAAGAAGAAGATAAACCATCCAATTAAGTGATGGGCAAAGGAGATGGACAGACACTTCACTAAAGAGGAGATCCAGGCAGCCAAAAAACACATGCGAAGATGTTCATGATCTTTAGTTACTAAAGAAATTCAAATCAAGACGACAATTAGATACCATCTCACCCCAACAAGATTGGCCATGATCCAGAAAATGCAAAACAACAAATGCTGGAGAGGCTGTGGAGAAAGTGGAACCCTTCTACGCTGTTGGTGGGGTTGCAGAATGGTGTAGCCTCTTTGGAAGGCAATCTGGCGCTTCCTTAAAAAAATGGATATCGATATACCATTTGACCCAGTAATTCCACTACTTGGAATATATCCTACAGAATCAAGGCCTTTCACACGAACGGACCCATGCACCAGAATGTTTACCGCAGCACAGTCCACGATAGCAAAAAGATGGAATCAACCCAGATGCCCAACAATAGAAGAATGGATAGGTAAACTAGGGTACATATACTCAATGGAGCACTATGCAATGATAAAGAATAACGATGATTCCAGGAAACATCTCCTAACCTGGTTTCAACTGGAAGACATTATGTTGAGTGAAAGTAGTCAGCGACAAAGGGACAAATACTGTATGAGACCTCTACGATAAGAGCTCAAAAACCGACTTGTGTATAGAAGAAAAGAAACTTTGACAGCTGCAAGGGAGGGGAGGGAGGGAGGGTCAGGGGGAAGGGTTTAGTTTAGATAGTTACCAGAAATCTAGTTGGGAGAAAGCGGTGATAGCACACATTAGAAACAAGAACAACATTAAGTGGACTTCAGCATAACTTGAGTACTCCTTCCATCTTAACTCAATACTGCAAGGATAGAGTAGCTGGGGCCTGGGCGGGGGACCATGCTGTTAGGCGAATTCCAGGCCAATTGGCACAACTAGTGTTTTGCTAAGAGAGCTCTCTGCACCCCACATTGGTGAGTGGCGTCTGGGGTCGTAAAAGCTGCCAAGCTGTCATCCGAGGACGCAGCAAATGGTCCCAACTCAGCAGGAACGGATGCTCACTGAGGACCAAAATGACATGCAGTAAAGACAACCTAGAAGACAGACAGACCCACAAGAGTGGGTGCCTACATCGACTTGGGACCCGAACAACTGGATCGTGCCCGGCCACCACCAGTGATAGCCACAATGGAGCTCACAGAGATGAGTCTCACTGGCAATACAAGAATAAAAAGGGGTACATCCTGAGATCTCCACTAAAAGACCTCAATTGATAGTCCAGCGGTTTTGGCGTTCCTCTGAGAGCATGGCCCCTGGCCCTGATGCTGCCCTTTCCCATATATTATAACAAAGGTCCACTCTTTGGACAGGAATGGATTGGACTTGGCAATGCAGAGTAACCATATATTTGAAGCACTTTATGGTTCTATACATCTATAGGATATCTTGCTGACCTCTGGCTGGAGGAAGGGGAGTGGACAGAGAGGAGGAGAAAGGAGGCTGTTGGGAGGATGAGACATGTATGGAGCAGAGAGGAATAGTGTGCAGTCACTGGACAGGGAAAGCAGTGGAAGCTGCTTATAGGTGGGCATGTAAATTTATACGTAAATGTACATTTTCACTCAGTTATGTTAAATAAAAATAAAAAGATTATAAAAAAATAAAATATTGGGAGCCATGGCTCAGTGACATGGCTATACATAATTTTGGGGGGGGACACAATCCAGTCCATGACAGGCAGTTCTACTCTTAGAGGATTGCTATGAATCAGAATCAACTCACCAACCATCAGTTTGGGGGGGGGGTGTGTATGTGTGTGTGTGTGTGTAGACAGAGAGACTGACATAATCTTGTTATTTTCCCAGTAGCTTCTAGTTTAGAAATAATTTAGAGATTATTGAGTCTAACCCCTGTGTATTTTCAGAACGAACTTGGGTCTAAAAAACGCTTTGCTCAGAAAGTTCACAATGTCATTGAAGTAATCATGCCCAGGACCTGGGAAACATAGTATTTATTCAGTAATCTGTGAGCATTCCTTATTTTAATCATTGTGCTAGTCTCCGTAGGAGACAAGCAAATGAGCTGGCCACTTCCCGCTGTGTATGTAGGAGCATACAGTCAAGGAGAAGAGACAGTATGAAACAGCGTGTAAGTTAAGAGGTTGATGACTGGTTAAAAAAGTTGAGTTTCAAAAGAAGATGTTATAGTGAACTGGGCAAGAAAGTAGCCAGCTGGCTGCTTTGGCTGAGCCTCCCTGAGCTTCATCGTATTCTCAGGACACCATGGCCCAGGACCCAGTCCTGAGCTGTGATGTTGCATAAACTCAAACTTCATTCAATGTTGCTAGTCTATCCAGAGTCAACCAGACTCAAAAGAAAATGATTTATGTACAAGAATATCAATCAACTTAGATATTGTGGCAATATGTACCTCTTTGTATGTGGCAGCAGAAACTCTAGTGGTATAGTTGTTAAGTGCTATGGGTGCTAACCAGAAAGTCAGCAGTTTGAATCCACCAGGCACTCCTTAGAAACTCTGTGGTGCAGTTCTGCTCTGACCTGTAGGGTTGCTCTGAGTCGCCATCACCTTGATGATGCTGGGTATGGTGGTTTTATATATTGCAGTAGTGTATAGTCTGTATCCCATTAGTCAGACATGATTTGCTCATGCACAAAAAGAGGACTAGGAACAAGAAATAAATTTATTGTTGGCTTTGTTTGGTTTCTGTAATTTGTACAGATTGTTTATCTTCCCCTGTCTTTCCTGCTTTTCTCAATCTCATTTTGCTCCATTCCTAATAAACTCTTATTGCTCTGATGACCCATGTGGGTTTGCTGTGTGGTATGAACTCAGCATTACTCTATGGACAAAATTCTGAAGTTCAGCTTTTGGCTTCAAGCATTGAGACTTCAGGTAAGAGCCACTAGAGAAGGGGAGCCAAGCATATTCCCACTGGGCCCCAGAACTGATGCCTTTGAATTGTGGTATTTGCAAAGAATATTGAATATTCTGTGGATTGCCAGAAGAACAAACAAATCTGTCTTGCAAGAAATACAGCCTGAATGCTCCTTGGAAGCAAGGATGGTAAGACTTTGTTTCGTGCATT
The DNA here is from genome assembly GCA_028571685.1 of Heterohyrax brucei. Classification (NCBI taxonomy): domain Eukaryota; kingdom Metazoa; phylum Chordata; class Mammalia; order Hyracoidea; family Procaviidae; genus Heterohyrax; species Heterohyrax brucei. The sequence continues at coordinate 107,833,980 of CM053142.1, forward strand.
TTGGACATGTTATTAGGAGAGACAAGTCCCTGGAGAAGGATGTTGTGTTTGGGATCAGTGAAAAAGAGGAAGACCCTCAACAAAATGGATTGACACAATGGCTACAACAGTTAAGAGTGCTGGACAGCTACCTTCACATCAAAGGCTTGGGAGGCGGCAAGCCAGACTGGTGCCCTGCATCAGAAACTTTAATATTAATGCAAGAGGAGGCTCTTCCACTGTGGGGCATACTCTGACTTTAGAGGTTATTCTATTCCAGCTAGAGCTAACTATGCTTACAGACAGTGGTTTTTTAGTTTATACCCTAGGACTGTCCTCCTGGAGCTTGCATCCTAGTGGCTAAAGCTGATGATAAATTGGTATGTTAGGCATGTCTAGGTGAGATCCAGGGGTTGTGTAGAAGTGAGAAAATCAGATAGTTATTTGGTTTGTCAAAGAATTTGTACCAGACAGTGTTAAACAGGGAGAGGACCTTATTGTAGTTATAGCTCACGGTAGAGGAGAGAGACCAGAACTGAGTCTGAATTCAACTCTGCTGGAACAAAGGGCCACAGGGTCTTCAAGGGCTGAGTGGGCTAGTGGAAATTTACTAAAGTGTTTTAAGGGGAATTAATCACTGGCCTAGGAATGGATGAGTGAGTTAACAACTGAGTTTGCAGTTAAAACTGTTTGGCTTGGGATACTTTCTCTTGCTGTGATTAGACTACCTGGGTTCTGAAAGGGCCAGGGAAGAGAGAGAGGGAGAGGGAGATAACAGACTCCAGATGATATAATGGCAGGGGAAGGGGGAACAGTTGGTGAGGTAAAGCAGGAAGAAGCCTGCCTGAAGTTTAACCAAACTGAAGGTAATGTTGACACTGTTTTGGTCATTTTCAACTCAGAGACCCCTGTCCAAGTGCCGCAGTGTTTCACAACTTCAGTGCAGCAAGTACTGCAGTACATTGACTAAACAGATTCTATTCCAGAGGGAATTGTGGTGATGGCCCTCTGATATCGCAGTCCTAACTTGTTCTTGGAAGCCCTGGTATGGTAGTAGTTAAGAGCTATGGCTGTTAACCAAAATGTTGACAGTTTGAATCTACCAGACACTCCTTGGAAACCCTATGGGACAATTCTACTCTATCCTTTAGGGTCACTATGAATCAGAATGTACTTGACAGCAATGGGTGTGGGTACCATTTGTTCCTGCCTTACAGCTTTGCGTTTTCTCCATATCTGAAAGCTATCCTTCCACATCTTAGCATGGTTTTATCCCTTTGTTTGCTCAGACCTCTTACTACACATCATCTCCTCAGCAAGAATTTTTTGGTCCACACTATATAATAGCACCTTTGTTAATCTATTTCTTTGCCCTCTTTTATTTTCCTTCCTGACACTTATGACTAACTTTTCATTATCAGCTTTCTTCATTCACATGTAACCTTCATGAGGACAGACAGTTTCTCTTTTCCATCCTGGATTCCTTTGAACTTAGGATAGTGCCTGATATGGACTGGGTGCTTAGTATTTGTTGAATGAGTATGTGACATCTGTAGTAAGCTATTTCCTGTTCTTCTAGATTAGAGTCGTAACTGGGTGACTGCCTAACCTAATTCTTACATCTAAATGTCCTAATATACCGTCACTAATATCATCTTCATCATCTTCATCTTCTCATTACAGTGACCATAGCATAAACCTGTAATTAGTCACAGACATGACAACATCCTAGTGGTAGTGAATGAAAACAATCATATGATATACAACTTCCTCTTTGCTGTCCACCCTGTGTAGGCCAGCCTCTGATAATCATTGGTCAAAGAGATTTTCTGAACTATCTTCTTGAACTATTCTACTGCCTGGTGGCAGCAATGCCTAGTTTTATCCTGGTTTCAAGGGCGTTGTTCAGAGCTCTGCACGTCTTCCTATGCCTTTGCACTTCTTACAGGTTTAATAGTTAGGCAGAACATATCAACCAGGTATTTGTAATACTTCAGCTGCTCTGCTCAAGTGAACTACTTAGCTAGCTGCTCCAGATTTTTCCTTATATATCCTCTTGTAATATTTTCTCCAAAATGCCTTCTTTGATAATTATTATAATTTTTACCCTTACTGTTTGCTTAGACTTCATGCCCAAACTCCAAAAGCTGGGTGGTACCTAAAGAGCTCTGGGAGGCCTAAGACAACTTTCTAAATGCCTTCCTGTATACTGAGGACCAGTATAAAAAATAGGTTTTTTAGTGTTGGGGATCAGGATATGATGTATAAGGCAGATACCATTTGTGTCTACTCTGTGCACATTTATCTGACATGCTGAAAATAGGAAGACTGCCACAAGGTTATAGAAGATAGAGAAATGGTGTCTTGAATCCAGTGACCTTCTGGATTCTTCTGGCTCTCTTCTTGCAGTTCAATCTTTTTTCCCTCATTCCTTGCCAAGTCCAGCTACCTTAAACTCTGGAGTCTAACTACAACCTTCAACAACTGAAGAAAGCTCAGTTGATTTTGGACAAAGTTCTAGATTCCCAACAATTCCATAGATAATTCTTATATTTGAATCATGAGCAGTGACCTAAAGGGGAGCTTACTTCCCCCTTTAAAAGCCTATCAAAGCACCCTAGATTCATTAGTGCAAACCCAGGGCACTTAAGTTTTCTCTGCAGGAAGCGTTCTGGGTGTCCTTAACCAGACTCGTTAAACCAAACCAGCAATGAAAATGAAATGAGTGTAAATCCAGCTCTTGGCTTAAAATGGCTGTGTTGAGAATTTGTTGGCTATCCAAGCTGTAGCTTTACCCATGATCCCTGCTCCTCTAACAGATGAGTTGTGCTCCTCTTCACACTTGCCGTAAGCACACTAGCTTGTATGACAGTGTTTTTACTGATTTGTCACCCCACTCTTTCTCAATCACTGTACTGTGTTTACCTGCAGGCCTCATGCAACAAGGCCCTGCCCTGCCCTGAGGATACTTCTCAGGCTGCTGCTATCAGAAGGATGGAGATTGGACATGTACCATATTTTCTAGAATTGCCCAGATCTCATTCTCTCCTGTTGTCAATCCACCATCAGGTTAGGCATCCAGTTTTTGCTTCATTAGGTAGGGCAGTCATAGCTAGCTAAAGTACACCTTCCAAGTGTTCAAGTTCATAGGAAACTATATTTGAAATTCTTAAAAAGTTCTTGGTGGAAGAAAATTAGAAAAAGGGGAAATTATAGTCTTGGAGTTTAAGGTTTACATGGGGAACAATTCATTTTTAAGGAGCTATGCCGGTTTCAGGAGCTCCTAGGTGGTACAAATGGTGAAGCACTCAATTACTGACTGAATGGTTGGTGGTTTGGACCCACCAAGAGGCACCTTAGAACAGAGAGTTGGTAGTCTGCTTCCACAAGGTTCTAGTCATTGAAAACCCTGTAGAGCACAACTGTACTCTCACATACAGTGGCAATGAAATTGACTCAATGACCACTGATTTTTTTCTTTTTTAATCCCTCTTTCATCATAGCATCCATCTCTCTGGTGCTGGAATGTCTATGTCTTCTAATATCTTTTCCCTAAACAATCCTGAATAAACCCTGTCAGATTCTTACTATCCAGGTTCCATTTATTTTTTTTACTGACTTCACTTACCTTCTACTAAAACGTTCGTGTCGTATGACTTTGATGTATCACAATTGTGAATTATTACTGATTTATTCAGTTATATCCCAGATCCATTCATGTTTCAGGTTGTCCTACTGTGGGGCTTGCGTGTTGCATTTCATATCCCTTGTACTTCTACAGTTTGTCTTACTGTGGGGGCTTGTGTGTTGTTGTGATGCAGGGTCATCCATCAGCTGTCAGCTGAGCTTCCGGACTGAGACAGACTAGGAAGAGGGACCCAGCAGTGTTCTTCGGAAAAGAATTAGCGAGTGAAAACCATACAAATAACAGTGGATGATTGTCTGATAGGGTGCTGGAAGATGAACTCCTCAGGCTAGAAGGCACTCAAAGGATGACTGGGGATGGGTTGCCTCCTCAAAGTAGTGTTGACCTTAATGATGTGAATGGTGTCAAGCTTTTGCAACCTTCATTTGCTAGTGTAGCCTGATTCAAAATTAGAAGAAACAGATACAAACATTAATAATTGGAACATGGAATGTACGAAGTGTTTATCTAGGAAAATTGGAAATTGTCGAAAATGAAATGGTTTTTGATGAGATAGAGAAACAAATCGCCAGCTTCACGTGGAAAGGAAAGAGGTCTGGGATAAGTAAAGCATTACTGAAGAAGAAGAACAAAGTGTAAGGGCTCACACTACCTGATTTTGGAACTTAATATACCGCCACATTAGTCCAAACAACCCGGTATTATAACAGGTACAAAGGCTAATGGAATAGAATTGAGGATCCAGATATAAATTCATCCACCTGTGAGCAGCTGCTATTTGACAAAGGCCTAAACTCCATTAAATAGGGGGGAAAAGACAGTCTCTGACAAATAGTGCTGACAACTGGATATCCATCTACACAAAAAAACAAAAAACAAGACCCAGGCACAAAAATTAACAAAAGGGATCAAAGACCTAAATATAACATCCAAAACGATAAAGGACAAAGGAAAAAAAATAAGAACAACACTGGGAGCCCTAATACATGGCATAAACAGAATGCAAACCGTAACTAACAATACACAAATACCAGAAGACAAGCTAGATAATTGGAAACTTCTAACAGCAGTCCTACTTTATCCTATAGTGTCATTATGAGTCAGAATTGACTCCACAGCAGTGGGTTGGGTTTGATTTTGGGTTTAGGCTCATCCAAAGACTTCACCAAAAGAATAAAAAGACAATCTACAGACTTGGAAAAAAATTTTGGCTACGACACATCTGATTAGAGTCTAATCCCTGAAGTCTAAAAGATACTGAAAAACTTCAACAACAAAAAGACATAACTCAGGAAATGATGAAGGGATATAAACAGGCACTTCACCAAAGGAGGCATTCAGGCGGCTAACATAAACCTGAGAAAATATGTGCAATCATTAACTTATTAGAGGAATCCAAATCAAACTACAATAGATACCATCTCGCCCCATCAAGGCTAGCATTAACCCAAAAAACTAAATGTTGGAGAGATTGTGAACAGATTGGAACACTGATATACTTCTGGTGAAAATGTAAAATGATACAACCACTTTGGAAATAAATTTGACACATCCTTAGAAAGCTGGAAATAGAAGTAACATATGACCCAGCATTCCTACTTCTTGGAATATATCCTAGAGAAATAAGAGCTGTCACACAAATAGATACATGCATATCCATGTTCAGTGCAGCACTGTTCACAATACCAAAAAGATGGAAACAACCTAGGTGTCCATCAATGAATGAATAGATAGACAAATTATGGTATATTCACACAATGGTATACTATGAAAGGATAAAGAACTGATGAATTCGTGAAACATCTCACAACATGGATAAATCTGGAAGGCGTCATGCTGAATGAGATTAACCACAAAAGGACAAATACTGTATGATACCACTACTCTAAGAACTCAAGAAAAAGTATAAAAACAGAGGAAAACTTTCTTTCATGGTTTTTAGGATAGCAGGGAAGGAGAAGGGAATTCACTAACTAGATAGAAGATAAGAGTTAGACGAAGAGAAGGACAATACAAGAGAAGTTAGCACAACTGGTCTAAATCAAAACCTAAAAAGCTTCTAGAATACAACCAAACACTTCGAGGGACAGAGTAGCAGGGGCACAGGTCTGGGGACCATGGTTTCAGGGAAGATTTAGGTCAATAGACATAACAAAGTTGACTGTGAAAATGGTCTGCACCACACTTTCGTGAGTGGTGTCTGAGTCTTAAAAGCTAGCCAGCAGCTGTCTAAGATTCATCAATTGGTCCCTACCCACCTGGAGCAAATGAGAGTGAAGAACACCAAAGATACAGGAGAATATTAGCACAAGAGACAAAAAGGGCCACAAAAGCCAGACTCCATCAGCCTAAGCCCAGAAGAACTAGATGGTACCCAGCTACCACCAATGACCAGCCTGACAGGGAACACAACATAGTTTCTGACAGAGCAGGAGAAAAGTGAGGTGCAGAACTCCAAGTCGTGTAAGAAGGACAGACTTAACAGTCTGATTGAGAGTAGAGGAACACCAGAATATGTGGCTCCTCAGATGGCTATGAGAGAACTAAAACTATTCCCAAAGCCAACTCTTCCTACAAAGATTAGACTGGACTATAATACTTAAAATGATAGTCATAAAGAATGTGCTTCTTAGTTCGCATAGATACATAAGACCATAAATGGGCAGCTCCTGTCCAGGGGCAAGATGAAAAGGCAGAAAGGGATAGGAGCTGGTTGAATGGACACAGGAAATCCAGGGTGGAAAGGGGAGTGTGCTGTTGCATTTTAGGGATACCAAACAGAGTCACATAACAATGCCTGTATAAATTTTTTTACGAGAAACTAACGAACTGTAAACTTTCACCTAAAGCACAATTTAAAACAGAAAATGGAATGGAATGCAGAAACATCAATATCCTAGGCGTTAGTGAGCTGAACTGGGCTGGTACTGATCATTTTGAATCAATCATATGGTCTACTATGCTGGGAATGATGAAGAGGAATATTACATTCATTGTCAAAAATAGCCTTTCAGAAGAAATTGAAGATCTTTACCAGCTTCTGCAGTCTGAAATTGACTGAACATGCATTAATAATTACTGGTGATTAGAATGCAAAAGTTGGAAACACAGAAGAAGGATTGGTAACTGGAAGATATGGCCTTGGTGATAGAAATGATGCTAGAGATCATGTGAAAGAATTCTGCAAGACCAACAACTTCTTTGTTGCAAATACTTTTTTCACCAACATAAATGGTAACTGTACACCTAGTCCTCATCAGATGGAATGAATTCACAGGAGTCAAATTGGCTACATCTGTGGAAAGAGATGATGGAAAAACCTAATATTATCAGATAGAACAAGGCCAGGGGCCAAATGTGGGACAGACTATCAGCTGCTCATATGTAGGGTCAACTTGAAGCTGAAAAAAATTAGAACAAGTTCATGAAAGCCAAAGTATAATCTTTAGTAGTCACTTTTAGTATGACCTGAATTTAAACACTATCTCAAGAATAGATTTGATATATTGAACACTAATGACCAAAGACCAGACAAATTGTGGAATGGCATCATACATGAAGAAAACAAATGGTCATTAAAAAGACAGGAAAGAAAAAACCAAAATGGATCCCTGAAACATGCTCTTGAATGTCTAGTAGCTAAAGCAAAAGGGTGAAATGATGACACAAAAAAGATGAACAGAGGATTTCAAAGGCAACAGGAGAAGATAATGTAGAGTATTACAATGACATTTGCAAAGACCTGGAGTTAGAAAACAAAAGGGAAGAACACACTTGGCATTTCTCCAGCTGAAAGAACTGAAGAAGAAATTCAAGCCTCAAGATGCAATATTGAAGGATGATTCTATGGGTGAAATATTAAATGATCCAGGAGGCATCAAAAGAAGATGGGAAAAATACCAGAGTCACTGTACCAAAAAACTTTGTGGAGGTTCAGACACTTTAGAAGGTGGCATATGATCCAGAACTGATGAAACTGAAGGAAGAAGTCCAAGCTACACTGAAGGCATCAGTGAAAACCAAGTCTCCAGGAATTGTCAGAATAGCAATTGAGATGTTTGAATAAATGGATGCAACACTCAAATGCTCACTTGTGTATGGCAGGAACTTTAGAAGACAGCTACGTGCCCAGCCAACTAGAAGAGATCCATATTAATACCTATTTCAAATAAAGAGATCCAACCCCATACGAAAATCATTGAACAACATCATTAATATCACACACAAGTGAAATTTTGCTGAAGATCATTCAAAAGTGGCTGCAACAGTATGTCCACTGGTAACTGCCAGAAATTCAGGCCAGATTTAGAAGAGGAGGTGGAATCAGAGATATCATTGTTGAGGTCAGATGGATCTTGGCTGAAAGGAGAGAATGCCAGAAAAATGTTTACTTGTGTTTTGTTGACCATGCAAATGCATTAAACTGTGTGAATCATAACGAATTACAGATAACATTGTGGAAAATGGGAATTCCCAAATATTTCATTGTGCTCCTGAAAAATCTGTGCATGGACCAAGAGGCAGTTGTTTGAATAGAACAGGGAGGCGTTTTATGGTTTAGTCAGGAAAGAGTATCCTTTCACCATACCTTTTCAGTCTGTATACTGAATAAATAATCTGAGAAGGTGGACTCTATGAAGAGGAACAGCGAATCGGGATTGGAGGAAGACTCAACCTGCTTTATGCAAAAGGAGGACGGTGGTTGCATAGTGGTTAAGTGTTACAGCTGCTAACCAAAAGATCAACAGTTCAAATCTGCCAGGTGCTCCTTGGAAACTCTACGGGGGCAGTTCTGCTCTTTTCTGTAGGGTTACTATGAATCACTGGGTTTGGTTGTGCTAATGACACAGTCTTGCTTGCTGACAGTGGAGAGGACTTGACACATTTACTGATGAAGATCAAAGACCACAGGCTTCAGTATGGATTACGTCTCAACATAAAGAAAACAGAAATCCTCACAACTGGGCAAATAAGCAACAATCATCATAAATGGAGAAAAGATTAGCGTTGTCAAAGATTTTTCTCACTTGGGTGCACAATCGACACTCATGGAAGCAGCAGTCAACAAACCAAAAGATGCATTGCAATGGGAAAATCTGCTGCAAAAAGACTTCTTTAAAGGTGAAAGTACTGAAAGCAAAGATGTCACCTTGAAGACTAAAGTGAGTCTGACCCAAGCCATGGTGTTTTCAGTTACATCATATGCGTGTGAAAGCTGGACAATGAATAAGGGAGGCAGAAGAATCGATGCCTTTAAATGGTGGTGTTGGAGAAGAATGTTGAATATACCATGGACTGCCCAAAGAATGAACAGATCTGTCTTGGAAGAAGTACAAACACAGTGCTCCTTAGAAGCAAGGATGGCAAGATTACATCTTATATGCTTGGACATGTTGTCAGGAAGATCACTCCTTGGGGAAGGACATCATGCTTTGTAGAGAGTCAGCAAAAAAATAAAGACCCTCAGCAAGGTGGATTGATACAGTGGCTGCAACGAAAGGATAATGATTGTGAAGATGGCACAGGACCGGGCCGTGTTTTGTTCCGTTGTGCATAGGGTTGCTATGAGTCGGAACCAACTCAGTGTTACCAACAGCACCAACAACAATTCATCTCACTACATCATAGTGACAGGATTTACTGAGGGAAATCACATCAGATGACAAAATGATAAACAGTCATACTGGGAATTGTGACCAAGCCAATTCAGTCCATGACCGCACCTGATTACAACATAACATCGGGCAGGTAGTGGTATCCCATTGTAGCTTTGAATTTCGATTCCCTTATGACGTTCAGAAGGTCAGTAGCTGTTGCAGACAGTTTGCGCTTGACTCCTAAGCCAAAGATTGTGGTTTGAGTACACCCAAAGGTACCATGAAAGAGAGTACTGGCAACTCACTTCCATTAAGATTACAGTCAAGAAATTCCTATAGAGCAGTTCTACTCTTACCATGGGCTTGCCACGAGTGGGAATAGATTCCACAGCAACAGATTTGATTTGGTTTTGTTTTAGTGACATTTGATGCTGAGCATCTTTTCATATGTTTATTTTCCATCTGTATATTGTCTGTTGCAGGTACCTGTTCACATCTTTTTAGTTGGGATACTTTTATTATTTAATTGCAAAATTCTTTATATGTTCTCAATGCCAGGCCCGTATCAGATATACAACTTGCAAATATTTCTGTGAGTTGTCTTTTCCTTTTCTTGGTGGTATCATTGGCAACTCAAAAGTTTTTAATTTTGTGTAGCCAAAGTTTTATCTTGTTCTCACTTGCATTCTTATTGTTTGCAGCTGGAGTGTACAGGGGCAAAAATAAAAGTAAGCAATGGAAGGGTGGTAGAAAGGTCAAGGAGAAGACAGATAACTGTGGTGACGCATGGACGCAAAGGCAAGAGAGAGGCAGGGAAGGAGAGTAGAGATCAGAGTAATGGATGGGACTCATGCTCAAGGAGCATTTTATTCATGGCCCTAGGGTGGCTTGTGTTTGCTGTGTTGCCCAACAGATGTTCTTCGGTGCTAGAATCCAGCACCACCGCCTCCTACTACTGACTCGGGTGTTATCATTGCAATGGTCTTACCTCTTGGTACTCCCGTGTCTAGCTTTTCTGTACTTTCAGTGAGGAAGGTAATGAAAATGTAAAAGGAGTTTCTGAGGTCGCGCTATAGGAAATCCTGATGACATAGTAGTTAAGTGCCATGGCTGCCAACCAGAAGGTTAGCAGTGCGAATCCACCAGTCGCTCCTTGAAAATTGTATGGGGCAGTTCTCTGTCGTATTATAGGGTCGCTATGAGTCGGATTCGACTCAATGGCAGTGGGTTTTCTATAGCAAAGAACAGCATTCATTGACCCTCAAAGGCAGAACCTATTTATCGTTTCATCTTTCAGCACCCGATATAATACCTAGCACACAGGTTCCCAATGAATGTTTGCTCCACAAGTGACAGAAGGGGACAGCAATTAATAGGGCCAGGTTTTAATATGAGTTGTTGAAGATGTCTGAGTGCAAGGACTCTGAGGCAGTCTGGGCTAGGAGACAACTCCCTGCTGAAAACAAAGGAAGCAACTAAATATATTCCTCTTCCCGTTGAGTATAGAAGCGAATGGCTCCTGAAGTAGATGGGAGGATTTCAGAACCTTCTCGGCAGTCAAGTCGGCCGCTGCCATATCTGAGGGTGGTTCTTTTGGGGAGGAGGAAGAGGAGGGGAAAGGAGAGAGATGAGGCGGGGCTTCCTTGCCAGCATCTCCTAGTGGAGGTTGGGAAGCCTCTCCTCCAACCCCCTCCCTTTTTGCCGCCACCTGGCTCCTCCCCGAGTTCACCAAGCTCCCCTCCCCTCGTCCCCAAGGACAGTCTGCGAGAAAGCAGCTGCGGAGGAGAACGAAAGACTAAAAAGGCAAGAGGGGCCCTGTGTAAAGAGAGAGGAGGGAAGAACTGAGAGCGAGGTGGGAATGAAAGGGATGGGAGGAAGCGGTGAAGAGCACTGCAAGGAGCAGAAAGCAGAGGTGAAACGGCATCAGAGCGGGGGGGGGGATGGGTAAGGCAGTCGTGAAGGATTTGGTAAGCCTTACTCTACTTGTCATGCACAGCATGACAGGGGATGGATGGGATGGTGCGCCGACTGCATTGCCCTTTCTGCCTGACCCCAACCCTGGCGCTCACCGAATACAGCTTGGTGCTCCTAAGATGCTGCCTCTCTGCATTTTTCCCTCCTACGTCTGATTTTGTGTACATCTATGTGTGTGTATGTATATGTAAAAAACCCAAACCCTCTGTCCTGGAATCGATTCCAGTTCATAGCGACCCTATAGGACAAAGTATTAACTGGGCCTTAGAGTTTCCAAGGAGCACCTGGTGGATTTGAACTGGTGATCTTTAGCTTAGTTGCGGTAGCTCTCAACCACTACAGCACTAGGATTTCTTGTATGTATGTAGAGATATGTGGAGAGAGAAATGTATAGATATCTGTGTGTTTCTACACGTGTGTCACTGTGTCTATAAAGAATGCCAGTGTATACATCTACATGTATTTCTGTGTCCTGTGCCTCTGTAAGTGTCAGACATGCAGGGGAAGAACGTGAGCTGTTTTCTGTCAGCACCCTCCTAAATGCCCCTTGCTGTGAATCCTCACCCTCATGAAAGCCTCCAGGAGTGGAAGGTCCCTGTATAAACTTCTACCCTGTGATGAGCTCCAAGAGGGAATGACACCCAGGGAGATACGAATTGGCATATTCACATGTCTTGCTCTTTCCTTTCCGAATTTATATCTTTATGTTTGCCCCAGCCACTCAGTCTTTCTGGAGAACAGCAGAAATTTGAAGGAGAATGCTTCACTGAAATAGGAGCATGTCTGTATCCATGACTGTTTATCAGTAGACTTATTTAATCAATTATTTGTCACTGTATGATTTCTTAAGCTTTGCTTGTGTCTGTGTATTATTATTAGAAGTAGAGACAATAGGGAAGTGTGTCTGTGTCAAGCATATTTTTAGTCTTTCATGGATGTGTCTGTATTTTGTGTTGTTCATCACTTCATCGATGCATTCAGCAATTATTTACTGAGCTCCAGTTGTGTGCATCGGCTTTGATAGACCGTGGGAGAATTTTAAAAAACAAATATGATCGCTTCCCTTGAGGAGTTTTCAGTTAAGTGACTTAAATGCCATGTACCCCAGGGGCTAGCAAACATTTTTCTCTAAATGATGGTAGTAAATCTTTTAGGCTTTGAAGGCTAGACAGTTTGTGTCACAATACCCTGCTGCTCTGCTGTAATGAAAAAGCAGCCACAGGTGAGTAAATGAAAATGGTTGTACTCCATTTATGGATTTTACTGACACTTGAATTCCATATAATTTTCATGTGTCACTATGTATATATATATATATATATATATACCCAAACCAAACCCACTGGCATAGAGTTAATTCTGACTCATAGTGACACTATAGGTCAGAGTAGAACTGCCCCATGGAGTTTCCAAGGAGCACTTGGTGGATTTCAACTGCTGACCTTTTGGTTAGCAGGTAGAGCACAACCAGTATTCCACCAGAGTTTCCATGTGTGTGTGTGTGTATATATATATATCTCACAATCATTTAAAAAATATGAAAACCTTTGTTAATAGCTGTCATATAAAAAAACATCCTGAGGGCTAGATTTGGCCCAAAGGCTGTAGTTTGCCAACCTCTGATCTAATCTAATCCTCCTGTTAGTGTGTGAGAAGTGATTAAAATACCACATAGGGTGGTAGTGCTACGTGAATGATCCAGGTCCAAATTATATGATTAGAGAGAAAGAAGAAGCCCTCCTTGGCCTGTGGTCTTCAGTGAAAGCTTAATAGGCTTAACAGAGGTGCGGCTAGGACTGGCCTTAAAGGTGAGTGGGATGTGGATCTGTGGAAAAAGCAGGTAGCCTTTTAGACAAAGGATGCAGTGTGCCCAGGTGCAAAAGTGGGAAGGAACAAAGCCATATTCAGGTGGCAATGAAGCAGATTTCATGGAAACAAGCCTGAAGCTATAGGCAAGGGTTAGGTGGTAGAAGCTTTAAAAAACAAACCAAGAAGTTTGGTTTTTGTCTCTCAGAACTGATTATACATACTTTATCTGTGAATCTCTCTCTTAATAACTGTATTTGTGCATGCATGTCTTCATAGGTTTCATTGCAAGCATTTTATTGGCATGTGTATGGATTTGTATGTTTGTGCAGCCTATGTCCTGATAAGCAGCTTCCCTGAGTTCCTAGATGTAGGACAGAAGCATGGAGCTGCCCTACAGTCATGAACCCCCTGCTCATGTGATCCCTCCCTGCACTGAATCCTTAGGTGTTTACAACCCTCCTACCAAGATTTATTTTATGTCTTTAATAGGGTGGAGCAGAACCCTGGTGACACAGTGGTTAAGTGCTACAGCTGCTAATGAAAAGGTTGGCAGTTCAGATCCACTAGGTACTCCTTGGAAATTCTATTGGGCAGTTCTACTCCATCCTATAGGGTTACTGTTGAGTCAATATTGACTCATCGGCCAGTGAGTTTTGGTTTAATAGAGTGGAGACAGGAAACACAAGCAGAGGGAGACCAGTAAGTGGTTCAGGTTGAAAGAGGCCTTTAGGATAGAAAAGAAGGGATAAATAGGGAAAGATAATAAGAAGGGAGAATATTAGGATTTGATCCCTATTTTGATTCTGAGAGTAAAAGCAGGGATACATTTAAAAAATGACAGATTTTAGCCTGGATAACTGGGAGAGTGATATTTCCATTCGCATTTTATGGATAAGCCCTTGGGAGAGCTAAGCCCTAAAGACAAAAACATGAAGGTGTTCTCATGCCATTTATACATATCTGTGTATATATGGAGATGATTTTGTGTTATTCTTCCCATTTGATAGGACGTAGTATGAAGGTCATGTCCTGAAGATACAGGATCTAGAGATGCTTAGGAGGATAAGAACCCACAAGGCATGGGAAGAGACACAGAAAGTGTCTCCGTTTCTGAGCCTGACACCATTAACTTGGCCAGGCTCTAATACTTTTTATATTCTAAAACTCCAGTTTCACCTGTAGCCCAGTTCCATAATAGTCAAACCTACTCCTAACTGTAACCCAGTCAACCCTTGCTTTTCTGCTTCCACTTTGCTGGTTCTTAATGCACCAGACCTCATCTGATTCTTGACCTCTGCAACGAGCTTCCCTTTATTAAAAAGGAGAGAATTCTTGAAGCTAACTCAGCTCCATCTTTTCTCATAACTGCCCTTCTCTCTGACCTTACCATATTCTTCAAATAGGCTGCAGTTGGGGTGGGAGGGGTCAGAGAGGGATTAGACAAGGATTTTTGCAGTCGTGGACTCGATTACTGTGACATTTCAGCTTGCCACTCTGCTGGGGTGTGGCTGTCTTCTGGCAGAATTCCAAAGCCCAGACTCAGTGCAGTAGAAGCTGACTGAGGTTGCGATCGCAGGTCTAACAGCCATTTCATGTGCTAGCAGCACCCTGATCCAGCTGTGTCCTAACTGACCATTCTCTTGAATTCTAGAGTGTATCATGACCCACGAAGAGCACCATGCAGCTAAAACCCTGGGGATTGGCAAAGCCATTGCTGTGCTCACCTCTGGTGGAGATGCCCAAGGTAAGAAAGAGGGTGCAGCTTGAGGAAAAGGAAAAAAGCATGGCTGGTAGGCCCCCGGGGAGTCTTATGATTCCCTTATCTTTTAGGAAAGAACCATCCTCTGTAAGTCCACACTAGAATCCTGGGGTTTCCTGAAAATCTCTGTCAGGTATAAGCACCCAAGTGCATGTGGATTTTATTTCTCCAGATATTTATAGAACCACTTTGCAAGTTTCTTAGGAAACTTGAGGCCCTTTAGTCCTTTGGTACTAAAAGAATGATGTTTTCTTATCACTGGAAAGAGAGAAAATCATTGAGAAGCAGTAGGTGGATTCACTCGAGTGCTTTGGAAATAATGGGAGAGGGAAGGGACTTGGAATTGGTATTTGATAGGTCACAACAAGACCTTCAGGTACTAATTTTGATGTGTGGGGAGTTTCTGCACTTCAGTCTTAAACAGCATATTTTCTTTCACCGGCCAAGATTCTGCTTTGCTCCTGGTTTTTCCTGGCCTTTCCTATATTTCTTTAGCTCTTAAACAGCAGCAGTTGATCAATACAGGTGCTTCTTGGAAACTCCATGGGCCAGTTCTACTCTGTGCTATAGGGTTGCTATGAGTCTGAATTGACTCGATGGCAGTGGGTTTGGTTTTTCAGTTTTGGCAGAAGAGGGGCAGAGCAAAGCCACAGAGGGAACCCTCCTTGGGATGACTCTGAGAAATATGGGGGTCAGAAAAATCAGGTGTACTAGAGAAATGAAATGAGATATAAAGGATGTGTGATACTTCCCCTCTAGTTTTTTCTTTGTATAGTCTGATTTACAATGTGATTAATAGGGGGCAGCATCTCTATAAAAGGGATACCAGGACATGAAGGCAATGTTGAGAAAAATAAAAATAAATTTCAGCTCGTCTACCCTTTTGTCTGCCCCACCCTCTGTAGGCTGTGCTCAACACTGTGCTAAGTAAGTACCCATTATATATAGAGCTATGTTGTAAAAAAGTTGTTAGTCCATAGGGATTTTTATAAGGTAAAATATCCAGTAGTATTGAAATTCTTATAGAAGGGACATAAATAAAAATAATAACAGTACATGGCCTGACATAGATAAATCTTGAAAACATTGTGCTAAGTAAAAAGGGTCACTGATGGAAGACCACGGATTTGTGATTCTGTTTATATGAAATGTCCCCACAGGCACGTCTATAGAGGCACTTAGTGGTTACTTTGGGCTAGGGAATAACTGCTAAAGGGTGTGGATGTTTTTATGGGGAGATAAAAATGTTCTAAAATTAGATTGTGCTGATATTTGCACAACCTTGTGAGTTTACTAAAAGCATTGAATTATATGCTTTGAGTGAATTGTGTGAAAGTTATATCTCAATAAAGCTGTTAAAAAATAATCAAGTGTGCATTAAACAAGTAGAAACCACTTATATAATGAAGTGATAGGCCTTGGTTGGATTAATCAGGGAAAGTTTCACAGAAAAGATAACAACTTCAAGAAACTGAACTAGCCATTGAGGGAAAGTACTTAGAACAGTGCCTGGAACATAGCAAATGCTCCATAAATATGTTACTAATTAATTAAAAATGAATTATTGAGCACCTACTGTGTGCCAAGCAGGATGACAGGCACCAGGGATACATCAATAAGTAAGTTGGATATAGTCCCTGATGTCATGATATTTATTACTAGTACAGTAAAACCTATGAAAGCTGGAATCTGTGTAAGGTGGGAATCTGTTAGAGAAGGAAATGCAAATATCACTAACCAAAGGTGGTAGAAAAGTGGTAGGACTGTATCCCATCAAAGGTGACCAACTTGCAAGACCTGGAAAAACAAGGCAACCCTTCAGGTTCCAGCTCTCACAGGTCTCATATTAGGAGTTAGACTTCCCATCTATTTAAAAACTAATCTTTATTTCATTATAAAATTATAACTGAGGTTATAAATAGGAGAATTCTAGAAGGAAGACACTGGGGAAGGAAGGCAAGAAGGCCTGAGATGAGGAATGGTGAGCAGATAGGAATGCAGAGCCCTTATGAGGCAGTAGATGCTGCTGACCTGTTTCTGTTGCTTCCCTCTTGTCTCCTGGAAAGGACACCACCATGCCACTACTGAGTTTCTCAACACAAACCCTCTAAGTGTTGATCTTATAGGACTGCTGTGGAATTGGGCTATCACATTAGAGGAAGAGAGTGAGGCAATAGAACTAAGAATGATGAGGGAAAGGGCTATTGGAGAGGGAAAGAGGAAAACATGCAGAATTCTATGATTTAACTTGGGCTGGAGAGCAGCAGAGCCCTTCCAACTGCTGAGCCTGTCAGACAGGCCCTCTTGTTCTAGGATGGCCCTCATCTGCTTGCTCAGAGGGAAGGATCGTCTTTCATGGATGCAGGGGCTACGGATATGCTGATTTCTGGAGGCCCAGCTGGGTCAAGGTCGATGGGTTCTGTGACAGGTATCTTTACACAGGAAAATACCCACCCGTGAATCCACAACATCGTAGGAGCATGTCAGTGGGACTGAGAGTAGCGTAGAACAAAATTCTAGGTAGGCAAGGAGGCAAAATAGAAAATTCAAAATACAACTGAGAGGTTTCAGCTGCAGCAGCAGCTCAAATACAGATGTGGCCTGACCAGGGGTAAGTTTGATGGTCCTAGGTCTCCTAGGAAGAGAGCACGGAGATGTTTGTTTCCTGGAGGGTATGGACCACATGGGACAGTAAGACAGGGCTCTGTAGAGCCTGTAGAGGCCACAGTTCCATCATTTAGTGGATTCAGCAAAGCTACCACCTCCTGAGGTAAAAGAATGGCCATGATTCAGACATCTTGGACTTAGAAGCTAAGGACTCTGAGATGTTGAGCTAATTACATATCAAATCTAATTCTCTTTCTAGTCCAGGAATGACGAGCCCCCTAAATCACGCCACATTTAGCCTTCTGAATTCAGCATATTCTGTTGCTGGAAAGGATTTCCATCATCTGGTCTCACTTCTGTCTCTAGAGGGCAGGCCATTCCAAGTGCATGTTTGTCCTATTTTTAAAAGTGTACAGAGACAGAGATTCTGTTACTTGCCTGGGTTGCCTATCTAGAGTTTGTAACTTTTAATTGCATATTTATCAAAAAGTGCTGTTCACGTGTAACAAACATTTATTTCTCATGTTGGAATTACAATATATATATTATTCCAAATTCAGCTGAGCTAAAAATAAACTTGTTATCATCTGCTATCAAACAGATAGTGACAAAGTCATTTATTACTTTTTTCTATCTAGTCTAACAGAAGCTTATCACCCATACTTCTTCTCCCAGAAATCTCTCCTCAACAGGCAATAATTGAAAACTCCAAACGACATGTTTATGGTATTCTTTAGAGCCCCTCCTGGCTGTACCCAGAATATCCCCAGGATGGTGCCTGTAATCTTATCCTTCGTCTTGCTTCTAAGAAGTTAGACAGCTGCTCATACAGGGTTATTTAGGGCAACGTGGAACAGCCAAGGAGAGCCTGGCCAAGACTGGCTTGGGACCAGACTAGGTCAGTGAGGTTGCGGAGAGACCAAAGAATTGCTGGGACTCACTAGCTTAAACTATCTATGCATCCCAGTCTGTGATTTTGGGGGTCTTGGAGCTTGAGACACAGTTACAGGGGCACTGAGGGAGTACTGAAACTTGATTTCTAATAAAATACTCTGCTACCCAATTTAGAGTTAGAAAAATGACCTTAGAGGGGTTGAATTTTGGGTTACAAATGAGATAGTAGGAGGCGGGGAGAGAATCTTGTGGGATTTTTCTTCTGTCTAACATACTTGGATATTTTGTGTCCACCATCTATTATTTGCCTTACGTTGAAAATCTTTCAGTAGTTCATATCTCTTAAATCACTTTTAGGAGCAGGAAACTGTTCCAAACTACATCTCAGAAGAATGTATTTTTCTTTTTCCTGAGATTATAAATTCGTAATTATAAATTCAAAATTCCACGTACCTATTAGAGAATCCCATTGGCCTTGTGACAAGCTAGAAATCAAACAGTAGTATCATGTCTGTTCTGATTTTATTGAATTGAATTTATCCATATTTTTCCAAAAGTACTAATGGCTGTGTATCAGCTCGGCCTTCATTCTTTTCATACACTATGGCTCTTCCTAAAACTTCTAAGAGGCCCCCTCCCTTCACAGATTTTTTTAATTTTAATTCCTTCAACTTGAGGGTGTAAACTTAAGACTTTTTAACTTCATGGGGCTTTGTCTCACTAATGCCATTAGTAAGCTTTGACATCACTACTCACCACTGATCTTGTGTTGGCAAGCTCAGTTGTCTAGACCTTATCATAGATCAGTTGTCAGAAGTATTTGACACTGTTTCTACTTTTTGAAATTGTTTCCTTTTTACTTACAGGATACTGCTAAGTGGTTGTCCTTTAGTTTTTCTTGCCATTTTTTTAAAAATTAGTTTCCTTCAGAACTGTGCTTCCTCTGTCCATCTCGTCAATATTCATTTTCTTCAGGATTCCATTCCTTGCCTTTGCCCCTTCTAATTCAGTACATTCCCTTGAGACAGTCTCTTCCCAGTCCATGTGTATATTCCACAAGAACTTCGAACTAAACGTATCCAGAATATGTCATCCTTACCTCTGCCTTCCCAAACTCAAACCTACCTCTGTGCAGTTAAAGATGCCACAGCCAGTCATGAGGGTTTTCGTCCTTCTTTTCCAAAACTTGATATTTAATCTTCATGGTGCTGATTGAGAAGTAAGACCAGTTGCTTCTGTCTCCTGAGTGTCTCCTGGCTGGTTTCTCTGTTCTGTCCCAAAAGCTACTCTTTCATTCCAGCCCCCATCATTTCTTGTCTGCACCAGCTAGCATCCTAGTTCTGGTGTCACTTCTTTCCACTTGTCCTCCACACTGCTA
The DNA here is from genome assembly GCA_028571685.1 of Heterohyrax brucei. Lineage (NCBI taxonomy): Eukaryota > Metazoa > Chordata > Mammalia > Hyracoidea > Procaviidae > Heterohyrax > Heterohyrax brucei. Next base: position 107,853,623 of record CM053142.1, read on the forward strand.
CAGAGGGAGCTTTCTGATGTGTAGATTTCATCGTCTTCCTTCACTCTCAGAGGTTCTTCATTTATCTATTTTCCAAGCCATGTGTCCCTTTAAGAATCAAATGAAAACTGTAGATCTCCTGAGAGGAATTCTTGTACCCACACAACTTTATTCATAAAGTGTCATGAGGTTCATGGATTCCCTGAAACCTGTTATTCATGATCCCCAATTAAACCCTGGTTTATAGAATGAAAGCCAAACTTCTTCACTTGTCTAGTGGTACCTCTCCCCAATCCAGCTTCATCTATCACCACTGCCCATCTTATATCTTATTCTGCCTAGTATTCAGTGGTTATTGGGTGCCATCAAGTCATTTCTGACGTATAGCACCTCTGTGCACAACAGAACAAAATACTGTCTGGTCATGCACCATCCGCGCTATCGTTGCTATGCTTGAGCCAGTTGTTGCAACCACTGTACCATTCCATCTTGTTGATCTTCTTCCTCTTTCACTGATCCTCTACTTTACCAAGCATGATTTTCTTCCCCAGGAACTTGTCTCTTTATATCATGTCCAAAGTACCTGAGATGAAGTCTCACCATCCTCTCTTCTAAGGAGCATTCTGGCTGTACCTTTTCTAAGGTACAAGGTATATTCAAGGTACAAGGTATATTCAATATTTTTCACCAACACTGTAATTTAAGGACTTCAGTTCTTCTTCAGTCTTCTTTTTATTCATTGTCCAGCTTTTGCATGCATATGAAGGGATGAAAATACATGCTATGGCTTGGGTCTTAAAGTGACATCTTTGCTTTTTAACACTTTTAAGAGGTCTTTTACAGCACATTTTCCCAGTGCAATAGATCATTTGATTTCTTGACCCATCCATGGGTGTCAATTGCAGCTCCAACTAAAATGAAATCCTCCACCAGGCGCTCCTTGAATACTCTGGGGATCAGTTCAACCCTGGCCCCTAGAGTTGCCATGAGTCGGATCCGACTCGACAGCACTTGGCTTTGGCTTGGCTTCACAACTTCAGTCTTTTCTCCATTTATCATGATGTTGCTTGTTAGTCCAGTTGTGAGGATTTTTGTTTTCTTTGTTTTCAAGTATAATCCATACTGAAGGCTGTGGTCTTTCATCTTTATTGGTTAGTGCTTCAAGTCCTCTTCAATATTAGCAAGCAAGATTGTGTCATCTGCATAATACAGGTTGTAACTGAGTCATCCTCCAAACTTCATCATATAGTCTAGCTTCTCATATTATTTACTCAGCATACAGATTGAATAAAAATGGTGAAAGTATAGAATCCTCACATAGTTTTGCTGAATTTAAACCATGCAGTATTCCCTTGTTCTATTCAAATGACTGTTTCTTTGTCTAAGTACAGATTCCTCATGAGCACAATTAAGTGTTCTGTCCATTCTTGCAGAGTTAGCTATAATTTGTTATGATCCACACATCCACACAGTGAAATGCATTTGCATAGTCAGTAAAACACAGGTAAACATCTGTCTGGTATTTTTGGCTTTCAGCCAAGATCTACCTGACATCAGCAGTAATGTCTTCTGTTCCATATACTCTTCTAAATCCGGCTTGAATTTCTGCCAGTTCTCTGTTCAAGTACTGCTGCAACCGTTTTTGAATTCAGCTGAATTTTACTTGCCTGTGATATTAATGACATTGTTCAATAATTTTTGCATTCTAGTAGATCATCTTTCTTTGGAATGAGCACAACTATGGATCTCTTCCAGTTGGTTGGCCATGTAGCTGTCTACCAAATGTCTTGGCATAGACAAGTGGGCACTTTCAGCTTTGCAACTATTTGTTGAAATATTTGAAATGGTATTTCATCAATTACTGGGGCCTTGTGTTTTTTTCCAATTTTAGATTGATACAAAAATACATACTGAAGTATCTGAGGAAAGGTGGTTAAAATGGTTCAAAAGAAGTTGATCTGTCATGGCCGTAAGATTCTTTAAGGATCACCATGAGCCCCTTGCCATATTACAAGGTAGAGCAGGGTCACCAAAATCAAGATCCATGACTGTTTTCCTTCTCTCACTAGTGAAACCATGCTTAGCACAATTATCAGTGGCATTATTTCTAATATGGTACTGTTTACAGATCCCACTGTCAGTTAGTATTGTGGCAGATTAGATCTGCTACAGAGCTCTTGGAAGAAACAGTTCTTGTTACTGAGGTCCAATTCTCATTTGTGAAAAAGGGAAACGACTTTCCTGTTTTATTTAGTCTTGTTTTTTTCTCCTAGTGGAAGCAGAGAAAAAAACACTGTCTGCTCATGCACCATCCTCACTATTGTTGCTATGCTTGAGCCAGTTGTTGCAACCACTGTGCCATAATTTTTAAGTTCTTCATATCCATCTTCTATACAGGGAGGAAGTGTTTGTTGACTCATTGAGTGAATGCCAAGATAAGACAGTGAGAGAATAGACTCCGCACTGCTCTGCTTGCGTGTTTAGTGACACCGACTGCTGGCAGTGTCGGGGCTAGAATGGAATGTCCACCACTTCAAGTGACATAGAAAAGCTGCCTGCCTGCCTGTCTGTCTGTCTGTCTGGATTAGAAGAGTCCGGCTCATGGACATACTTGTGAGCAAATTCTGACTGAAGTCACTGAGCTGCAGAGAATCATGTCTTTGTACCAAAATCTTTGTTCCAAAAAAGATGCCAAAGCTTGATATCTAGATTCAGTCTAGAAGGGAGGGAAAAACCAATGGGATTCTTGGTGGTCAAGAGTGTTGACTCTGGCATTTTAGGACTCAGATTCAAATTTGAGCTTTCTATAAATAGTAGCTTTCTGACTTTGACTTCTTTGAGTTTCAAATTCCAAATCTATAAAATGGAAGCAACTCCAGTGTTGTGAATAGGAATAAGTGAATTGATGTTTGAGAAGCACTTAACATAGCATCTAACCCTACCATAAGCATTCAAGGAAATGCTCACTTGGTGCTGTTATTATTATACCCTAGATTGCCATGGCAAGGAAAGGTCTTAGCTAAGACAAGATTTCATGGGGAGGAAAGAGGGTATCTTGAACTCCATTAACACTGAAGTTGATAATTGGAGGTGTGGAAGCTGGAAGAATTGGGTGAGAGGAGTGTTCTAGATTCAAAGAAAAACCTAAGAAAAGTACTGTCTCACATGTTTAGACAGATGTAATTTATGCAGATTCCAGCTCTGCTTTTCTTAGGAGTAACTTCCTCTCTTTCTTCCTTCCTTGCTCTTTGCAGGTATGAATGCCGCTGTCCGGGCTGTTGTTCGAGTTGGTATCTATACTGGTGCCCGTGTCTTCTTTGTCCATGAGGTTGGTTCTCTGCCTTTTTCTTCATTCTTCTTCCTTTGTCTTCTATTTAATCGACCCTTTCTCTACTTTGTTTTCTGTTTCTCACCTCTCAGTTACAGTGCTACATCTGATTTGTCTTGACTTCTTATCCCCAGTCCTTTCTACTCTTGGCTCTAATAATGAACCTGGGACCAAAACGTCTGCAGACTAGGTCCTCATGATCAACTTAAAGGAAGAAATAACTCTCTCTTTTCTCCACCTCCCCTAAAACAGAGAGAGAAACTGAAATGAGTTAGTATTTCACAGTAAATTAGTATAACCAGGGATAGAACCCAAGGAGAGAAGAGTTTCATAATATTTCTGTAGTTTTCCTAGCTTTCTGACATTCTTTCTCCTCTTTGGCTTTTGTGGCTCACTTCCCTGTCATGTTTTTCCTGCTCTTTCTGTAAGGCCTATCTTTGATAGTCTCTTTTCAAGTCACGATTCTCTCCCTTCTTCTCTTTTTCCCTCCCGTACTCCCTTCGTTCTTTTCTCAGTTGTCCTCAAGACCATCTGTTACCTAGTTCCTCTGGGAAATGGGTTGGTAGATACGGGACAAGCTAAAAATTAGAAGAATTAAGATTAACTGTTAGGGAGGATATCTTTCTACTTCAAGAATGGGAGAAACTAGAACAGAGTATCAAAGAGCTGACATCACTTTTCTTGGACAATGTTAAATATGATGGTGTTGTGAATCTTTAGAAGCAGTAGTGGGAGGAAGTGATTTGATTCTTAGAGAACTTTTTCCCAGGGGTCCTGTCTTAATCCTGGGAGTTTAGGGGGAAACCTGACAGAGGCTGAATGGTGTAATGTGCCCCACAGGGTTATCAAGGCCTGGTGGATGGTGGAGATAACATCAGGGAAGCCACCTGGGAAAGCGTTTCCATGATGCTTCAGCTGGTATGTTCCAGAGTACTCCTGTCTCATAACTGTCCTGTCCTCTGGTTTGGGTTCATGGTCCCCCAAATCCCCTGTCATGTGGTTTCATGTGAAAGGATTTAGTAACAGGGGAGGGGCTAGGGTTGCCCTTTTGCATTTGACAGTGTCATCCTGGTTTCCTTGGGGTTGGGGCAAGTGGTCACAGGATAGCATCTAGAATGGTTTGCTCTTTATAGAAAGGTCACAGGCAAGACTTTGGAAACTGGCACGTAAGCAGGTCTTATTCTGGGGTCACGGGGAAGGTCTAGCCCTGAAAATAACCCTAGCAGAGGACTAGAGCCAGAGCCAGTCCTCATGTGATAGAGATGAGGTGACCTGAAACCAGATTGTTTAGGGGTGGGAGGAATCCTAAGAATATCTGATCATATCCATATATCTTTTTGCTACTTTTCCTCAGTTGTTCCAGACTCCTTCCTATACATAGGTAGATACAGATACAACCTGTTCTGTCAAGTCAGTTCAGACTCAGCAACCCTATAGGACACAGTAAAACTGCTCCTTATGGATTCCAAGGAGTAAGTGGTAGATTCAAACTGCAGACTTTTGTGTCAGCAGCCAATCTCTTAACCATTGTGCCTCCAGGGCTCCAATATAGACATGCATATATTATATAGATTTGTATCCACTGTGGGCTAGCCAAATGGAGGTATACTCATTTGCTGATTTACTGAAACATCTACCAATTACATTTGCATCCCAAGAAAATGTCATGTCCAGCTTTGTTATGCCAGATAAAGGTATAACCTGGGTGTCTGTCATAAAGTGTTCTGAGAATGAGCCAGAATTCACCACCAATACAGCAGAGTTACAGACGCCCAGGAGCTTATGTGATTTGTGTAGATCCTTAGTATTCTATCTCTTAGGGAGTATCTGTAATCCCCTGAAAATTCAAGACTTTCTATACCCAGAGCTACTTTTCCTAGGAATACCTAGACATTGTAGCTTCTTTTAAAACCATAGACCCCAAGGAGCAGTGAGGAAGAGATTGGCAGTGCCTCATTACATTTTGTAAAACACACTGTATTAGAAAGGAAAAGAATAATTCCAAGCATGATGGAGTAAACTTCTAATAGTTTAGACACATTCTAGTAATGCCAGGCCACTAGGGAAACTTTCCAAAGACTAAAGTCACTGCTACTTCTTATGCCTATAAGAAAATAGGAAAGACTGAAATTATTCCAGAAGCCAGCAGACATGTGTATATTCCCTTTTTCTGTTTGAAGATAATCACTAATGATGAATACTTCAAAGAAATGGTTTGGATCTTACCAGTCTCTTAAGAGGTGTAGCAGTTTGAATCTACCAGCTACTCCTTGGAATCCCTGGAATGACCCTGTGATACCTCTGTTGACACAATTTTCCTCTCCCTTGGAAAGGACAAGTGACTTATCGATATCAGGAAATTTCCTAGGCAGCCACACAGTTATGTCAGCACATCTCAGGATAGAAGAAATCTTAGCATGTTGTGCCCGAATGTGGCTGTGTCATCTGAGAAGCTGGCTTCTATCTCTTTCCCAAAGGGAGGCACGGTGATTGGAAGTGCCCGATGCAAGGACTTTCGGGAGCGAGAAGGACGACTCCGAGCTGCCCACAACCTGGTGAAGCGTGGGATCACCAACCTGTGTGTCATTGGGGGTGATGGCAGCCTCACTGGGGCTGACACCTTCCGTTCTGAGTGGAGTGACTTGTTGAGTGATCTCCAGAAAGCAGGTGAGACATTGTTTGGGCCAGTATGGCTATTTGTGCACACATGTGTATGTGTATGCAGCCTCATACACATATGCACTTGTACACACACATGCTTCACCTTCCCTTGGAGCAAGACATTACTCATTAAAACCTGTTCCTGACAAGTCGACCCACAGTGACCCTGTAAGACAGAGTAGAATTGTTTCATAGGGTTTCCTAGGCTGTAATCTCTATGGAAGCAGGCTGCCACATCTTTTTCCTGTGCAACAGCTTGTGGGTTTGAATCTTTGACCTTTCTGTTAGCAACCAAGTGCTTAATCATTATGCCACCAGGAGTCTTCATGAGCAAGAGATTACCCAGACACAAATAGGCAGTCTTTGTCCTATCCTGCGCCCTTGCTTGTAATTCCCACTGGCTATAGTTCCTTCCTTCTCTCTCTACTAGTCTGTTCTTTGGGCACACCAGGTTCTAAAACAATGGCCCCGGTTTGCTTTCCATTGTCAGGTAAGATCACAGAAGAGGAGGCTAAGAAGTCCAGTTACCTGAACATTGTGGGACTCGTTGGCTCTATTGACAATGACTTCTGTGGCACTGACATGACTATTGGCACTGACTCTGCCCTGCACCGAATCATAGAGATTGTAGATGCCATCACAACCACTGCTCAGAGGTAAGGGAGTGTCAGGGAGGCAGCAGAGGAAGATGGGAGCTGGGGCTCACTGAAATGTTGGGGGCTAGAGAAGATTAGTGTTTGGGCTATGGTGACTGTAGTCACTGTGACCATTTTTCTGAGACTATAACACATTTTAACTGATAATTACCCTAGAGCACTGAAATTGCTCCCCTAAATGCTGTAAGGAGATTTATCTTTAGCCACTGGTCAGTTGACTATTAGAATAGCTCTGAGGTCTTTAATACCTGTGGAGTCCCTAAATGATTAGCATGCAAACTGAGACAAATCCAGAGAGCCCCAAATCCGAGCTCCCCCTTGCAGCATACGTCACAGAGCTCATAGATAGCGTTACTGCCAGTGCTCAGAGGAAAGGGGACTGGAGGGTGGTATGTAGGGGGGTGGGAGGAGGGCATGATAACAGGGTATCCCAGGGTAATCTCAGAGGATTCCAGTTTAGTGTCTTCACTTCTTTTCCCTTTCTCCCCTTCCCTGACTCATCTCTTCCTGGAAAAGCTGGCTATATTTTCCCAAGCTTAGAGAAGAAATCTGTGGCTAAAGTGTTTCTCCTAGGTCTTCCTGGTTGCCCAGGTAATCTCCTGGAAGGTCTAGCAGCGTAAATGCATTTCTGAGTTAGTTGGCCTAGATGTGCTTGATCCTGGCCGTGGGAACACTTGCACTGTGTAAGCCCTGTGTCTGTCTCTTGTAGCCACCAGCGGACATTTGTGTTGGAAGTGATGGGCCGGCACTGTGGGTAAGATTTATCCTGACTCACTTATTCCATGGGCCCAGCAGTGGCCTCTTCCTCTTTCCCAGAGATGTCTGTCAGTGGTAGCTGATCTGTGGGACAGGCACACAGAGTGTGAAAGAACAGCCGTGCTCTGAGATTGGCAGTCACAGTGGCAGGGGAGGAAGAACAAAGAACTCTTCCTGCCAGGGTCTCACTGAGAGGCTCTGGTGCTCTCACCCTCACCCCACAAATGACGTGAAGGCTCAGACCTTTCACTGACTCTGGGGGCATCTGGGTGAGGCTGTTTGTGGAGTGCAGCTCCTAGCATGATGCTTCTGGCTCTCATCTCAGATACCTGGCCCTTGTCACCTCTCTTGCCTGTGGTGCTGACTGGGTTTTTATTCCTGAATGTCCACCAGATGATGACTGGGAAGAACACCTTTGCCGCCGTCTCAGCGAGGTACCGGCACTTTATTTGCCTTTAAAAAAATCTCTCATCCTGATCCACTGAGCATCTGCTTCATCAATTTCATTCCTTTGACCAATTTTTCCTTTGTTCTTGACCAGACAAGGACCCGTGGTTCTCGTCTCAACATCATCATTGTGGCTGAGGGTGCGATTGACAGGAATGGGCATCCAATCACCTCAGAAGACATCAAAAATGTTAGTATGAATGAAACCAGGCAGCCTCAGACACCGTACCCACCCTAGACCCATTCACTAGTGATTTCAAGTCTCTTGCTGTTGTGGTTCCCTCAGGCCCCCTGCACCTCTCCCCCAGGTTCCCCACCCCCTGGCTTGCTTCCACTCAGGAATCATTAGAAGACAAGAGGTTAAGCCACCCATGATTTGTCGACGTTCCTGCCTATTTTCAGCCCTGATTTAGTCTTTCCCTTTCTTTGTCTCTCTCTTGGTCCGATCAGCTGGTGGTAAAGCGTCTGGGATATGATACCCGGGTCACTGTTTTAGGGCATGTGCAGCGGGGTGGGACACCATCAGCCTTTGACCGGATCCTGGTAAGTCATAGGGCCCTATGACCCTCCTTCCTCAGACCCCTTCAGCTTCGCTGTCCTCCCCACAGCACAGTCCATCCCCAGCACAGGGGCATGTACAATTTGTCCTGGGGCCCCTCCAGCAGGCTCTGGACTACCCCTGACCCATCCCTACACACTTGAGAGTCCTCTTCAGTTGAAAAATATGATGGGAAAGTGTATTCTCAATAATGAAGTCTTAGAGCTTCATTAATGAAGTCTTAATATCTTAGAGCTCCGAGCATCTGTGAAATCATTAAATTCTAACTTAGACACTCAAGTTTGAAGCCCCTTGTCCTGCTGTCATTGGAAGAGAGAGGCAGTATCCTTCCTGTTTTATAAATAAAACCAAAAAATCAAACCAATTGTTGTTGAGTTGATTGTGACTGATAGCATCCCTATAGGACAGAGTAGAACTGCCCTGTAGGTTTTCTAAGGAGTGGCTGATGGATTTGAATTTCTGGCTGTTTGGTTAGCAGTGGAGCTTTTAACCACTGTACCACCAGGGTTCTGTTTGATAAATAGGAAAGGAATATTATGAAGCTCCAATAATCCCCTTGTTTACTGTGGTGAGCATGTTTCTCTGGAACTAGCAGAATCTTTAGGATTCTCCTGGCAAGAGGAGGAAGAGTTACTAAGTTTTAGGTGAAATCTGGGTCAGGCAGTAATGCTTACCAAGTTATTGGCTACCGTCCTTCAATGTGGAACTCAGCCCTGGAGTTTGCAAGGGTCTAAGTGCTCTGTCTCAGCCTGCCAGCCCAAGATGTGGGGACCCAAGCGTAATTTTCTTTGCTCAATGGGCTCTTGCAGGGCAGTCGGATGGGTGTGGAAGCAGTGATGGCACTTTTAGAGGGGACTCCAGACACACCAGCCTGTGTGGTGAGCCTCTCTGGTAACCAGGCTGTACGCCTACCCCTCATGGAGTGTGTCCAGGTGGTAAGTACTGATCCCACCCCCTTCCTCACAACCCAAAGTCTACCTCTGAACTGGAGCATGACACCAGCTTCTAAGGCCAGTGAGACAGGAGCAGATGGGAAAGCAGCGTGGTTAGTGAGAGACAGAACAGGAGAAAACACAGTGGGTTTTGCAGGGGAGCCATAACCTCTCAACCTGTCTCCTTATCTGTAAAATGTTTCTAAAGATGGCAGACCCTACATAGTGAGACTGAAGATCTCATGATCTCTAGTGTTCAACTCTCACTTTTAACTCTCTTATGTCTTTATTATAAGAGAAATGCAGTATCCCTCCTAACTTGATTAAAAGTAGGGGAATATTATTAAGATGTGGCTGCATAGTGTCTGTCTCCCTGTGATTTTTATATTGAACATGTTTCTCTGAACAAAATGAGATTACTGGTACTCACTTTGAAGGTTATAAGGGTTGGAGAGAATACATATACAGAGGCTGTGATACAGTACTTAAAAAATGTTAAGTGCTCGGGAAGTGGTGGCTATTATTATAGAAGAATCACTCCTTTGATACCACAGAGTGAACATGTGGCTGGGAGCCAGGGTGTCTGGCCTGATTCTCAGCTACTCTGAGTGCTTCCTTGCCCTCTCCCTCAAACTTGAGAGTCCCAACGATCTACAACCAAGACAGGCTCCGGCTTGTGCTCGGAACTGTGTCTCCAAGGCCCCCAAACTGAAGCACTGCCTCAGCAGAGATGAGTGCTTGGGAGGCTCATGTCCAGAATCAGCCTTTCTTACTGAGTGATCTGCAGGGTCTGTGTCATTTTCTCCTTATATTAGAGGCTCCCTGGAGGCTGGAAACCTGGGTGTGGAGTAGAGGGGGTGCTATGTACCTGTGAGCGCTCCTCTGCCCTGCCTGTATCGCCAGTTAATACAGCCCTTAGCCAGCCCTTTGCTTTTGTCACTCATTACTCAGAGAACTTAGGAAAGCAAGACACGTGCCCTCCTGTGACAGCCTGGAGCACATGAAAGGCAGGGGGCAGGATGGGCAAGCTCCAGTCAAGCCCAAAGAGGCACATCTGATCCCGGGATGGGACTCCAACTGTGGAGAGCCCTGCCCTGGAGTTGTGCTGTATTCCTCCTGCAGACCAAGGACGTGACCAAGGCCATGAATGAGAAGAGATTCGATGAAGCCTTAAAGCTGAGAGGCCGGTGAGGACATAACTGGAAAGCTTGCTAGCTACAGAAATCAGATGCCAGAATGAAACTGAAACCCTGTGGGTCTTCTTGGGGTTCTGCTGGCAAAGGAGGACGAGTTAGTTACCAAGACCTGAAATAAGAGTGTCTGCTCCTTCCTCTTATTGTGTCTGCAACTATTCTTTTCTCAAGAAAATGAGGTGCAAGGTGATTAGGAGGCTCAGAGCTGATGAAGTGTGATGTCACAGGGATCACCCTGTTACAGTCTATTCTTTCTATAGGAGAACCCCAGCTAGAGGGTAAGTTTCTGTAGGCAGAGGAAGGACAGTCTCTTGAGCTGAGTATAGTGCCTGGGATGAGAGTTCTCAGGGAGGGCTTGGTGGCTTAGTGGCCTCTGTGCAGCCACCAGGTAGCCCCTAAGAGGTTTGTTTGCTGTGTGGAACTTCATGCTGGGAGCTGCTGGCCACACAAAAGGGCTTAAAGACACTTCTCTCTCTGCTCTTTATAGGAGCTTCATGAACAACTGGGAGGTATACAAGCTGCTCGCTCACATCAGACCTCCAGCGTCTAAGGTACTGGAAGTTTGCCTACTCCCCTGGCCACCTCCCTTCCTTGATCTGCCTCGGTGAAGTGCTCCCCCAGTCCATACAAATGACAGCCTTGTCACCTTCTTTTGTGCCGTATGATAATCTTCAATGCTGAGTCCCTGACCCAACCAAGAGCCTTTCTTAGCCTTACCCCCAGATACCATTCCCACGTTCATCTGCCGTGGAGTCTCTAACACAACACTCATGTCCGCTTCAGGGCTGGTGAGGCAAGAGAGCATGCAGGGAATGAGAGAGGTTTATGTAGTTCTTCCTTTGGACAGATCTGTGAGTGCTTTCTGGAAGTAATCACATCTCAGTGTATCTAAGCAACTTCCATTGGCAGAGCAGCTTTCACCATTTAGTATATATATAAGAATCATCTGGGATCCTTTTCTGCCTGAAGAACTCCCTTTGGTATAACTTTCAGTTTCAATCTGCTAGCAATAAATTCTATCTGCCTTTGTTGGTCTAAAGATATTTTGATTTTTTCCTTCATTTTTTGAAATATAAATCTATTCTGGGTTGTTCATTAAAAAGGCAGATTTCTCATCCCCTCCCTCCAAGATTCTGATTAGGATCTGGGGCCAGGAATATGCTGGTTTAATAAGCTCCCCGGGTGGAGATTCTGATGCACGTGGTCCAAGGATCACACTCTGGAAAGTGCTGGTCTCGGAGGCCTTGTATTCATCATATGATGATGGTGTCTGGGATCAGGGACAGCAGCTTTATTTATTGATTTGTGATAAATTTTGCTTCCACAGTGTGAGGCTGCAGGCAGTGCTGGGGTTCCATGGATGTTCTAATCCCAGGACAGTAAGGGACACAGAGCTCTGCCCCTCTTCCCCCTGCTTCCTCTCTGTTTTCCCCCCTGCAGGGTGTTTCATACACTGTGGCGGTGATGAACGTGGGGGCCCCGGCTGCAGGCATGAATGCTGCAGTGCGTTCCACTGTGAGAATCGGCCTGATCCAGGGCAACCGTGTGCTGGTTGTGCATGATGGCTTTGAGGGCCTGGCCAAGGGCCAGGTACGGAGAATACAGTGTGGGGAGGGCACACATTTGTGGCTATGGAGCTGTCATGGGAGCATGCAGGTAGCAGGGGTGACCTGTCCATTGTTCTCCTTTCCCCTGGCCTCCACTACCTCTCCTCTCTCGGGGTTCAAGTAGTAGTAGCTATTTCATTTTAGGGCAGTAGGAATAGGCAGAAGCCACTGGATACATGAACCTTTTGAGTGCAAACAAAGTTTTCTCAGAGATTAGCACAGTACCTGACAGAAGTAGGTGCCTAATATTTTGGATGAGCTTAAGGGTGAAAGAAGTTCCATAAGTTGGAGAGAAGCAGATACATGGGGTCATTCTGCCACGTAGTGGGACTTCAGAGGTAGGATCAGAATTCTAGAAGTGGCATCAGTTCTGCACAGGCCTCCTTGGGCTTTCACTGTGGAGACCTGGGTCACCTTTTCCTGCAGATTGAGGAAGCTGGCTGGAGCTATGTTGGGGGCTGGACTGGGCAAGGTGGTTCTAAACTTGGGACCAAAAGGTAAGTGGCATTACAGAGTGCCTCCTCCTTGTCATGCCTTAAAGATGTCCCTTTGATATATAAGCATCAGCTGATTAGATCATGGTCACCTTCTAACATTACTGTTGTCTGGGTCCTCTAGCCCCAAGCTCACAGTTGCTTGAATGAGAGCAGACATGCTTATCCAAACGTCTTTTAGTATCTCTGGCAACTTAGAGCCCTGGGGTGTGTATCCTTGGACGGGAGTAAGAAAGGGAGCACAAGCCAAGAAATGATTTTTAAAAAGCACCTTTGAACTCTGTGTTTTTTCTCCCTCAATGTTGCTGTCTCTTCCCCTACTTCCATATACACCCCCACCCTCCACTAAACCAGGACTCTACCCAAGAAGAGCTTAGAACAGATCAGTGCCAACATAACAAAGTTTAACATTCAGGGCCTTGTCATCATTGGAGGCTTTGAGGTGAGTGCCCACCATTCCTTCCTCTCTCCCTCCCACCTTATCCTTCGCACCCTAGTCAGTATCCATCTGTACTCTTCCTCTTCTCAGGCTTACACTGGGGGCCTGGAGCTGATGGAGGGCAGGAAACAGTTTGATGAGCTCTGCATCCCATTTGTGGTCATTCCTGCTACGGTCTCCAACAACGTCCCTGGCTCAGACTTCAGTGTTGGGGCCGACACAGCACTAAATACTATTTGCATGGTGAGTGTCCACCATTACTTCCTGTCCCCTTTGCCCAGGACTGTAATCCCAGGCCCAAGTGTGGTGGCCTCCTTTTTTTTGTACCAAGTAGCAACATTTGAAAAATGCTTCTTAAGTTCAGACATTGACTCAGACTTTATTTTACCACATGCTCTAACCTAGAAATGCACTGATACTGTGCTTGCCAGAGTATCAAACAGCCTATTTCCCTACTCTGAGCACCAGAAAGGGCAGGTACGACTTTCTTCAGTGGGTTAGGAAGTATACAGTTTGACACTGAATGCAAGAACTTGATAAGGTGTAGGGTGTCTACCAGGCTGGGGACACTAGAGAGTTCGGTTAATGGCAAGGGCCAGAGAATTGACAAGAATCCAACCCCTGCTCCATCTGTCTAACTGTGACCAACTATCTCTGCAGACCTGTGATCGCATCAAGCAGTCAGCAGCAGGCACCAAGCGGCGGGTCTTTATCATTGAGACGATGGGTGGCTACTGTGGCTACCTTGCCACCATGGCAGGACTGGCAGCTGGAGCTGATGCAGCCTACATTTTTGAGGATCCCTTCACCATTCGAGACCTGCAGGTAGAGGGCTACCCAGAGCCTGTTAGTCAGCTTTCCCGTCCTGCAGTCTGTGCTCACTGCAGCTACCCTGGCCTGGGTGGGGAGAGCTCCAGGTGAGGACTGAGCTGACTGCCTGGAGGGTCCTGCAGGGAGATGTGAGAAAGCACCATGCAGGCCTTCCCCTCCGTGCGCTCGCATATATGATGGAGCAGCTGTCATCTGAGTCATGGTGCTAGGCCTTGACATTCATTTTATCTTCAAAACAGACATGCAAAGGAGATAACATATTACAGATGAGGTGGGTTAGAGAGGTGAACAAGCTTTTCTGTACTCCTCCATCAGTGGCTGATGTAACTGATTGAGAGCCAGCAATCTGTCTACTGTCAATGTTACCTCTCTTGATAAAGCTACACTCTTCTCCTGTTTTCTCTTAATATTATATTTTTGATGAAAGTGTACACACCAAAACACATTTCCATTCAACAGTTTCAACACAGATTGTTCAGTGACATTGGTGATGTTTTTTTCCTATGTTACTGCACGGGGTTTATTTTGTTTTACAAAAGTAGAATAATTGTAAGAACAGTACGAATCTACTGTGGCTGATGTGGTCAGTATCTCATCCATATTTCCTGAGATCTTGCTCTTTTTTTTTTTTTTTTAATTTTTTTGTTGCTGTGGAGAATATATACAGCTAAACATATACCAGTTCAGCAGTTTGTACCTGCAGTGTAGTGACATTGATTATCATTCCATTTTTGAGGGAGATACTCTTTTACATCAGGGATGGGGCTCTGACTTTTATTCCACAGAAGGACCACATGAGCCTATTTTCTAAGATCCTATTTCTCGAAGTGAGGAGCCACAAAGTGGTGGGGCAGCAGGTGGAGGGAATTCCCTAATCTGAAAATCTGGCCCAGCCCCTGACAGGTATGGAGAGCGAGAATTGGCCTCCTTCACTCCTACCTCCTCAAAGCCCAAATGAGGGAAGGAATGTATTCTCTCAGATGAGTCACTGCTTTGCATAAGCACACTATTTACAGGCCTACGCTGCGAACAGAGCCAGTTCTCCGAGGGAAAGGAAGAAAGCCCGGGAAAAGGAGGGTTGGGGGTGGGAAGTAGCTTGGGGTGAAGACAACAAAGCATTACCATGACGGTCTCTAACATTCTGTCTTTGATTCTTCCTGTCTTATTGGAGTCTTGGTTTTATACTGAACTTCTTAAAGGGATTAGGTGGAGCTTAGGCCCAAGACTGTAAACAGTCTCCTTCTACATGCTCCGCCCCTCCTGGAGAGGCCTGGTGTGGAAGAGAGATTTATGTCCCCACTGCCCAGGGTGGCTTAGGATTTGCTGTTTCATTTTCAGGCCAATGTTGAGCATCTGGTGCAAAAGATGAAAACAACTGTGAAAAGAGGCCTGGTGTTAAGGTACCTCATCCACTGTTTGTTCCTAAGTAAAGAAACAAAGGTCAGACTTTGGCCCAAACCCATAGATCACAGTTGGGACAAGCTGAGGACTTTGTAGATGCAAACAGAGGGGGCACAGTCTACCCCTACACCCCATAGTAAATAGAAAAGGGAAGAACAAAGCCCACAGAGGCTGGGGGTGGGTGGTGGGGAGATGGAGAGACAACTTGAATCATGGCCTTTTGGTCTCTACCTGGCAGGAATGAGAAGTGCAATGAGAACTATACCACTGATTTCATTTTCAACCTGTACTCTGAGGAGGGAAAGGGCATCTTCGATAGCAGGAAGAACGTGCTTGGCCACATGCAGCAGGTAGGGTAGACATATTCATACCCTTCTCCAGGTGACCAGAGCCTTGAGCAGCCATTGAAGGGTGTGCTGGCCTTTCCTCCAGTATGCTGGAGGCTGTCGGGACCACCACGGAGAATGAGCCTACACTCTTTACATCATAGAATCAAAACATCTTTATCCTGGAAATAAGATGATATGGCCCATCCACTTCATTTAGGGCAAGGGTTTCTCAACTTTAGCACCATTGAAATGAGGCTGGCTGCTTCTTTGTTGTGGGAGACTGCCATGTGCATTGTAGTTTGGTTATCAGAACCCCTAGAATCTACCACCCACTAGATGCCAGTAGCACCCTCCTTAAGTTGAAACAAATAAAAATGTCTCCAGATGTTGCCACATGTTCCCTGGGGGAAAAGATTGTTCCATTTGAGAACCACTGATTCAGATGATGAAAAATGAGTCCTACAGAAGAGAAATAATTTTTCTAGGGTTACTTGTCAAGTCAGGACCAGAATGAGGCCAGTGCATTGCTCTTTCTTCCACAGCATGGTTTCCTAAGAAGCCTATTGAGTGAGTTCCTGGTGCTGAGTTCCTGGTGCTGAGCTCCAACTCACAAACTAGAATTTCTAGGGGAAAAGAATTCTTTTCTCTCCCTCATACTCAATCACTACCCGAAGTCAGCCTTACTCACACATGGCACTAGTGGTGTGAGCTCCTCCCCAATCCTGGATATCCCCAGCTGGTACTTCTTAAGCACTGACTTTTTCCCTGCCCTCAGATGAATTCCTAGTGTCTCTGAATGAACACATCAGGTCTTTTCTGATTAAAAATTGTGAGAGGTCACAGGTACCTCTCATTGTTGAGTGGGAGAAGAGGGGAAACAGAAGGGGAGGCCCTACAGGAATGGGGTATTACTGGATAAGACATGAAGACCTATTTATTCCTCTCCCTTCCCACCATCCCACCTACATTCTCTGATTCAGAAATTTTGTAGGAACAGTTAAACACTCAACTACTAACCAAAAAGTTGGTGATTTGAATTCAACCAGAGGTGCCTCAGAAAACAGGCTAGGTCATTTGTTTCTGAAAGGTCACAGCCTTGAAAACACTATGGAGCAGTTCTACTTTGCATACATGGGATTGCCATGAGTTAAAAGTGACTCACAGCAACTGACTACAAAAACCAAGAGCAGCCAGATTGGGCCACAAGGAATACTTCTGTGTCATCAGTGGTGGTAACTGGTGACAGCTGTTAGGTTAAAGAGGGCAGGGAATTGGCGAGTGTGCCAATAAGAGGAAAAGACAGTGAACAAGAATGGGCAGCTCTGGAACTAGGAGAGGAAATTGTAGGACCTATTACCTCCTTTACCTTAGTTACTCTTTGTATCTGTACTGGCATTAGAGTTCTTCCCTTCTGTAACTTTTATGATTGTTTTTCCAGGGTGGGAGTCCAACTCCATTTGACAGGAATTTTGCCACTAAGATGGGAGCCAAGGCCATGAACTGGATGTCTGGAAAAATCAAAGAGAGTTATCGTAATGGTAGGTGGAGTAAAATGGGGTGCCGTCTGTAGAAACTGGCTCCCCACTATAGAATCTGATGGGTCATCCCCCTCTTTCAGGACGGATCTTTGCCAACACTCCAGACTCAGGTTGTGTTCTGGGAATGCGGAAGAGGGCCCTGGTCTTTCAACCAGTGACTGAGCTGCAGAACCAAACAGATTTTGAGTGAGTACATCTAACTTTTAGAGAGGTTCCCTCCCTGATTATTTCAGGATCTACTCTCCTCAACCTCTTCACTGTCTTCAGTTCTTTTCTCATCGGAGTAAACCTATTTAATAATAGTAAACTATTAGGAGTAAACTGAAGTAAACCCACTTCAGTTCTGATGCCTTTACCCTAAAAAAACATGAGTTCTCTTCTGTCCAGCTTTTCCCATAAACTTTTTGTAGAAGTCGATGGGGTGCTAAAGATTATATTATCATTCTGCTGTCATTCCTCTGTAGGCATCGCATCCCCAAGGAACAGTGGTGGCTGAAGCTGAGACCCATTCTGAAAATCTTAGCCAAGTATGAGATTGACTTGGACACCTCTGAGCACGCCCACCTGGAGCACATCAGTCGAAAGCGGTCTGGGGAAGCACCTGTCTAAACCTTTTTGGAGTGACGCAAATGGAGTATCTGATCATGGTCAGCACACCCCTCGGTAGATCCAAGTTTACATATTCTCAGTGTATTTAGCTCATTTTTCCTTAAGTTTCCTTTTATTCTGTAACTGCAACCATGATCAGCTCTGGGCAGGGAGCAGGGGCAGGGAGTGGTGAGTGGAAGCTCCTTTTAGGTAGAATTTCTCTTGACTTCTACCCCATTCAACTGTCATGCAAGGCTGAGCTCTAGTGTCACTGCTAGTTTTCAGTTATGTACAATTTTCCTAAAAATAAGCTTTATTTATTTCTTTATTTGTGGCAACAAAAGTCTTGGTTCCTCTACTACTTTTACTACAGTGACAAGCTATAACTACACTAATAAATGCCAACTGGTTATTGTGCTTTTGGTTCTCTTGTCACTGTTTTCACAAGCAGATGCCATACTACCAGCCCCTTGCACCAGACTGTGCCTACACAGAATACATGGGAAAATGCAGTCCATTGATCACTTCGTGTGTTGCTCACTACCTCTGATTGTTTTTCTGCAGCATCTCTGGGTTCTCTATACAAGGACCCGGCACAAAGTACCCTGGTCTTCATCCTGCAGCCAAGAGCACTCACCAGTCTCCCTTAAGCACAAAGTCATGTTTCACCATGACCATATGCCCACTACCCAGGGTTGCCTTCTCCTAGTCATCCCAAGATCTCTGCTACTCCTCCGCCAACCCATGGTGCTTCTCATCTTTTCCCCTGTACTCCTCCCTGGATCAAAGCCAGACTCCTTTTGTATTACAGTTGGTCTTAGGATTCAGGACCACAGATCATAACCTGAATTGACAGGATGGTGCCCTCTTTTAATGCTCTGCTTAACCTCCAATACCCAGACATCAGCTCTTAGGAAGGGCACACACATTCCTCCCAACATAGTTTCCACACTTGCCTGGTGAAGCAGAAAGGAGGTGCAGGGTGTTAAAAGGGACGGAAAACAAAAAAACAAACCTGTTGCCATCATGTTCATTCTGTCTTATAATCACGCTACAGTACAGAGTAGAACTGCTCCATAGGGTTTCCAAGGGTAATATTTTTAGGAAGCTGACTGCCCACATCTTTTTCCCGTGGAGCAGCTAGTCAATTTGAACTGCTGACCTTTTGGTTAGCAACCAAATGCTTAACCAACTACTACAACACTACATCTTCTCATAAGGGGTAGAGGAAGGAATTATCCTGAACCATCACATTTGCTGGCTGCCCACAGTATGCATTTTTACCACCCTAACCCTGGTGGTGTAGTGGCGAGCCGCTAACCAAAAGGTCAGCAGTTAGATCCAACAGGCACTCCTTGGAAACTCTATGGGGCAGTTCCACTCTCTTATATAGGGTTGCTATGAGTCAGAATCGACCCAATAGCAGTGGGTTTGGTTTTTGGGGGGAGTTTACTCTAAAGAAAGTTCTGAAAAGTGACTGAGAAGAGGCTTGTTTGATAGTAAAGAAGCCAAATGCTGTTTGTATAATTCTTTAACAGGAAGATGAACTAAAACTAAATATCAAGCATTTTACATGTTGTCACTGAATTCTCAACAACAACTTTATGAGGAGGCAGGTGACAGTCCCATTCACAGATAAGAATACTGGGGCTTACAGTGGTTAAATAGTATGTCCTAGGTATTACAGTTTTTACCAAAACTGGGACTCACTCAGTTTTGACTTCACTTCCTCTGCCTATCCTCCCTACCATGTTATATCAAATCCAAAACCACAAGGGCTGCGAAACCACAGTGAAAAGTTCAGGCATTCTTCCATATTTGGGATGTAATATTTAAGTACTATCTGCTATTTATAGGTTCTCATTCCTGTCTTTAATCCTAGATCTGTATGTTTAAGAAAATGATGGTGAGGGAAGGGATGGGTAGGTGGAAAGCTAAACACAAAGGAAAAATTTGGAAAGAATTAAGTAATTTATGATCATACTATTGACAGACTGGGGGGGTTGTGGAAATATCACTAAAAAATAAAACCTAGGAAGGAAAATGCCATTTCCCCAGAGTGAAAAAGATAGGGGAAATCGTTTAAACTCTAAGTGGAGGTGAAGCAGAAATTGTCACCACAGCCACAGTGCGTAAGTGATTAATGACAAAACATCAAGTTTCTTTTCCTATGTGGACAAAATATTTTCCCCCTCTAGAATATTAAGAGTGTCCCTGACGCAAAATGACACAGCACCTCAGTAGTGGTTCTCAAACCTAGTCTGAACATAAGAATCACCTGGGTTACCTTTAAAAATCGTCATACCCAGGCCTGCTTCAGGCCAATTAATCCATCTCTGGAGGTGGTGCTCAGGCCTTAGTATTTTTTGAAAAGAGTGCTTTACCCATTTCCATCAAGTACATTCTGATTCACAGTGACCCTACAGGACAGAGTAGAGCTTCCCCATAGCATTTCCCCAGGAGCACCTGGTAGAGTTCAACTGCTGATTTTTTGGCTACCAGCCAAGCTCTTAACCACTGTGCCACCATGGCCTTTTAATAGGTAAGCTTGAGAGCCACTGACAAGCAGTAGTTCTCACTCCTGTCTGGGCTACACATTAGAAGCATCTGGATAATTTTTTAAAAACCCACCCATGTACCCAAGCAAACCCCAAGAGATTCTGAGATGATTGGTATGAGAGGTAGTGTTGGCATCAGTATTTTAAAAAAGCTCCCTTCGTGATTTAATGTGCAGCTGGGGTTGAAAACAAAAGTAATTCCAAATCAGAGGTAGGGGTGAGGGGAGAAAAGAAAGGAAATCTTCAAATTACTCTGTCCAAGCCTTCCTGTTCACTCTACCCAACAATCTGAATCACTTGCTAATGGATGAAATGGGTGAGGGTGGGATGGAAAGATGCACTGAAGACCCAAGCAGGAATGGAAGAAATGTTTGGGGGGGGGGGGGCAGGGACGAGACCCACAGGAAAAAGCAGAGAAAGCAAAACAGTAGTAACTGCTAAACTTGGCTTTAGAACTATTTATTTAAGTGGGTAAAAAACACCAACAGCAAAAGGACAAAACCATACACACTTTTGAAATTAGCTGTGTCAACAGATTCCATTCATTTTGCTTATAGTTCCCAATAAACTTAAAAAATTTGCATACAGATCATCTACGATCAATAACAACTTGATCTACTTTAGGGACATGGAAAAGTGTTGTGACTAAGAATTACTCACTAAAACAAGCTTTTTTGGTAGATACATCATTTCAAAAGACTTAACAAAACTTCCCATTGCTTCCAATCCCCTCCCCCACCCCAATCTTGTACAGATCAGTAAAAAGCAAAGTTTTCAAAACCAATGAAAGAAAAATAATTCTAGCCTCTTAGGAGAGTGAGCTTTCCATAGGGAATGAAGAAGACCGTTGGGAAAAGGTAGCCCAGCCCACACTCCTCTCCTGCTAGAGCAACACCTCATTTCTAAGGTGCAAGAAATGCTTGTTAATCCCATTACAGCAAAGTAGCTTTGAAGGAGAACAAGAGAGCCACATTTCAAGAAAATGGGAGTTCTTATGATTGCTTAGAATCTGCTATCTCTTCTCATGTGTGGAAAGCAGCCAAGACAATCCTTTTAAAATAACATTGCTGAACTACTATAACCCTTGGGCACACTCACAAGAAAAGGAGGCCAAGACTGCTCTCTCCTTGGATGGAGGCAATGGGGCTAGTCTCTTCTGAAGGCTCCAGGCATTATCATCCAGCCCATGCTAGATCTGCTGACCATTTGAGGCTGCAGTATCTTTATCTTTGGGTCACAACTATTGTTCACTGGAACTATGATTTTCTTCAGTTTCTTCACAGACCAATTAAAATGATTCTAGAGGGATTCTTCTGGAGGGTTAACCATGTCCCCAAGGAAAATCAACCACACATTCTTTAAATATTTCTCATCTTCCTACAGAAATTCAATTTCACTGTTGACTCTTTCCCTAAAGGGCTGAGTGGAGGAGACCTTTCTTTTGCAGGGTGCAATATAAAAAAGCGAGCAATAAACAGAAAACAAAAGTGAGGGATTTTTGTTGTTTTGTTTGGATGGTAGGGTGGTTTGGAGAGGGGAGGTGGTGTGGAGGTTATTACTGTGACATGTTGCCTCAAAACTATATACCACACAGCAAGAACAACTGCTTTTCTGGTTTTCATACCAAAGGGACAAGACAGTATTCCCGGGGAAAACCTTGCCCAGAGTTGCCTACATGCTGGTACCAGCATCACCTCCATGTCATTCTACAAGTAACAGGTATTCCTTCAAAGAAGCTGGCAGTGGAAGGCCTTTCACTGCATCAGGCAGATACTGGAGCCCCAGGCTACGGCGCACAGCATAGCGAGAGAGTGTTTTTAGAGTTCCTGGGGCTGAGCACAGAACAGTCAGTTTTTCACACAGCTGCTGGTCTCTGGCCACCTCTCTTGGCATGGTGCCATTTTTCCGTAATTCAAAGTGTCCAACAGCTCTGTGGAGGAGCTCAAAACAAGAGTCCTCTTTCTCTGTTCCAAGTCCCCTAACTAGCAGAGCCACCAGGCGGGAGATAGGTGTTTGGCCTTTGAGGTTGATGACCCTGACCTCTGCACCATAATCAAGAAGGATGCTGACACTCTCAAGATTTCCTTTCATGGCAGCCCAGCTGAGAGGTGTATCATTGTTGTAATCCAGGGCGTTGACAGAAGCCCCACTCTCTAGGAGAGCACGGACGCACTCAGCGTTGTTCTTAAAGGCTGCCCAGTGAAGTGGGGTGTCTCTGTTGCCATCCAGTGCATTGGGGTTTGCACCGTACTCCAACAGGACCTCCACACAAGCCTCATCTTTCTCAGCTGCATAGTGGAGGGCCGTTCGGTTGTAACCATCCAGGGCATTCACCTGTGAAGAGGGAGAACCATCACAGCAGACAGACACTGGGAGGCACGGCACCCAAAGCAGTTGGCATGTATTTACCTACTACCTTTTTTTATGTAATATTCTGAACAGGTTAACAAGCAAGTCCCAGGGTGTCTTGATGATCAAGCTGGAGATAGGAAAGGAGCTTATGAACAAATGGGGAAAAGTTGCCCCAGTCAACACTATTACTTTCATTGATCAGCTGGCCTGCATTATTTATGTTTTTGCTGCTGCATCATTTCTCTTATTTACTGTCCATTAGAATTTCTACCATTGGTCAAGTGATAGAGAATGAGAAGAAGAAGCCTAAGTTCTTATAACTACTCTAAAAAGACATTTATTAGAGAGCAGCTTGAATATACTAGCTACAGTAAAGGTTTGGAGTTATCTTACTTATCCTCTTTCCATCCGGTGGCTAATGGCAACCAAGTTAAAAATAATGAGGCTGAAGCTGCCCATGTAACACTGCTGTGCTCTTTAGCCATACAGAGAAGCCCCAACTGTAAGCTAAGTCCGTCTCTTGTAGGAATATGCTGTGTGTTCACAAGAGAACCGAGGTGAAAAGCTTGTGCTTTTCAAGAAAGCAGCTGGAATCAACCCAGATGCCCAACAACAGAAGAATGGATAGGTAAACTATGGTACATACACTCAATGGAGCACTATGCAATGATAAAGAATAACGATGATTCCAGGAAACACCTCATAACCTGATTTCAACTGGAAGACATTATGCTGAGTGAAAGTAGTCAGCGACAAAAGGACAAATATTGTATGAGACCTCTACGATAAGATCTCAAAAACAGAGTTGTGTATAGAAGAAAAGACTCTTTGACAGCTGCAAGGGAGGGGAGGGAGGGAGGGCGAGTGGGGGAGGGTTTAGATTAGATAGTTGCTAGAAATCTGGTTGGGAGAAAGCGGTGACAGCACACATTAGAAACAAGAACAACATTAAGTGGACTTCAGCATAACTTGAATACTCCTTCCATCTCAACCCAATATTGCAAGGATAGAGTAGCTGGGGAAGGGGGCAGGGGACAGTGCTCTTGGGCGAAATTGAGGCCATTTGGCACAACTAGCGTTTTGCTAAGAGAGCTCTCTGCACCCCACATTGGTGAGTGGCATCTGGGGTCTTAAAAGCTGCCAAGCTGCCATCCGAGGGCACAACAAATGGTCCCAACTCAGCTAGAACGGATGCTTACCGAGGACCAAGATGACATGAGGTAAAGACAACCTAGAAGATAGAGAGACCCACATGAGTGGGTGCCTACATCATTTTGCGACCAGAAGAACCAGATGGTGCCCAGCCACCACCAGTGATTGCAGCGATGGAGCTCACTAAGTTGAGTCTCACTGGCAACACAAGAATAAAAAGGGGTGCATCCTGAGATCTCCACTAAAAGACCTCAATTGATGGTCCAGCGGTTTCGGGGTTCCCCTGGGAGCATGACCCCTGGCCCTGATGCTGCCCTTGTCCACAAATCATAACAAAGATCCACTCTTTGGACACAAATGGATTGGACTTGGCAATGCAGAGTGACTATATATTGTATGCACTTTATGGTTCTATACATCTATAGGATATCAGCCTGCTGACCTCTAGTTGGAGGAAGGAGAGTGGGTGGAGAGGAGGGGAAAGGAGACTGTTGGGAGGATGAGACATGTATGGAGCAGAGAGGAATAGTGTGCTGTCACCGGACAAGGAGAGCAGTTAGGTGGGCATGTAAATTTATACGGGAACGTACATTTTCACTCAGTCATATTAAATAAAATAAAAGAAAGCAGCTGGCTTGCTGAGAGTTGATAACCTGTAATTTTTTAAAATTGTACTTTAAAGTTTACAGAACAAGCCAGTTTCTCATTAAATGGTTAGTGCACACTGGTTAACAACCGCACGACATGGCAGCACTCTCCCTTCTCAACCTTCCATTCCCTATTATTAGCTTTCCTGTCCCTTCTGCTGTCTAGTCCCTGTCCCTGGGCTGGCATGCCCCTTTAGCCTTGTTTTGCTTTATGGGCCTGCCCAGTCTTTGGCTAAACGGTGAACCTCAGGAGTGACTTCGTTAGTGACTGAGCTGAAAGGACATCTGGGGGCCATACTCTCAGCGTTTCTCCAGTCTCTGTCAGGCCAGCAAGTCTTGTCTTTCTTTTTAACTTAGAATTTTATTCTGCATTTTTCTCCAGTTCTGTCCTGGACCCTCTGTTGTGATCCCTGTCAGAGCAGTCAGTGGTCGTAGCCAAACACCATCTAGTTGTACTGGACTCAGTCTGCTCGTGGCCATTGTAGACGTGGTCCATCCATCCTTTGGACTAATTTTTCTGTTGTTTCTTTAGTTTTCTTCATTCTTCCTTGCTCCCCAAGGGATAAGACCAGTGAGTATCCTACATGGCCCCTCACAGGCTTTTAAGACCCCAGACACTGCTCACTAGAGTGTAGAATGTTTTCTTTATAAACTATCTTACACAAATTGAAGTAGATGTTCCCTGAGTAGATGATCCCCTAGCCCTCAGCCCAAAATTTGATCCCTTAGGGAATTTAGATGTGTCTATGGAGCTTCCATGACTTTGCCTTGTACAAGTTGCTCACCAGTGGTATGTACTGTCTTACTTTCCATCAAAGTCAGCACTTATCTATTGTCTATTTAGTGTTTTTCCACCTCCACCCCACCCCTCCCTCATAACCATCAAAGGTTGTTTCTTTTTATGTGTAAACCTTTTCATGAGTTTTTACAGTAGTCTCATACAATCTTTGTCCTTTTGTGACTGCCTTATTTCATTCAGCATAATGCCCCCAGTTTCCTCCACCTTATAAGATGACATCCACTTTTGCCAGCACCAGTTGTTAAAAAGATTTATCTTTTCCCCACTTCATGGACTTTGGGCCCTTGTCAAAGATCAGGTGACCATAGCTGGATAAATTTACATATGCGTTCTCAATTCTGTTCTAGTGGCCAACGTATCTTTAGTTGTACCAGTTTCAGGCATCTTTGTTTCTAAGTTATTACCTTGTAAACAGCATATTGATGGATCCTATTTTTTTAATCCATTCTGTCACTCTCCACCTCTTTATGGGTACCTTTAGGCCACTTATATTCAGTGTAATTATTAACAGGTATGAGTTTATTGCTGTCATTTTGCAGAAGTTTTTTGTGGTTCTAACATTTTTCTTGTTTCTCTGATTCTCCTATGCTAAGTTTGTTTGGTTTGTGGATTCATTTTTGTACATTTTGTTTTGATTGAGACAAACCCTGGTGGCATAGTAGTTAAGTACTATAGCTACAAACCAAAAGATTGGCAGTGCATATCCACCAGGCACTCCTTGGAAACCCTTTGGGGCAGTTCTACTCTGTCCAACAGCGTTGTTATGAGTCAGAATTGACTTTACGGCAACAATTTTGGTTTTTTTGGCTTTTATGATTTCATTCTTTATTTTGATGAGTACATCTGCTGACTTCCTTTGCAGTTTCCTTAAAATTTACCTTTTTATCTGCCTAGGTTTGAACCAGTCTCTTATTACGTAGTATCGCCTTGTCTTCCATACCACTTATTCCCCCTTTCCTCTGACACTGTTGTCATTTACAGATTAACCTCTCTGATTCCACGTTATAATTCTTTTAGGTTTGGATGGTCCTTAAGAGTTCATTTCCTAAATTGGTATCTGGCTGGTACAATCTTACGTCTTAAATTCAGACTGTAATCTGATGTTGTTTGTCCTAAGACTGAACAACTCCCTTTAATAACTCTTACAAGTTTGGTTTGGTTTTCACACACTCCCTTAATTTCTGTTTATCCGGAAATGTCCTAATTTCACCATCATATTTGAACAAGTTTTGCAGAATGTATTATTCTTGGTTGGCAATTTTTTTCTTTTGAGGTTTTATTTATATCATCTCATTGCCTTCTTGCATGCATGGTTTCTGTTGAGTAACTACAGCTTACTCTTACTGTTTCTCCTCTATGTAACTTTTTGAATTTCTCTAGCTGTGCTTGGAATTTTTTGTCTTTGGCTTTAACAAGTGTGGTTATGATGTGCCTTAGTGATTTTCTTTTAAGGTCTATCCTATATGGGGTTCTTTGAGCTTCTTGGATGGGCAGGTTTTCATCTTTCATGATATTAGGGAAGTTTTCTGTCAGCAATTCTTCAATGATCCTCTCTGTTTTCTATTTTCTCCCCTTGTTCTGGAACTCCAGTAACTGCCAAATTTTTGCTTCTGATTGCATCCCACATAATTCTCAGGGTTTCTTGATTTTTCTTCATTCTGTTTTTCTGATTTTCCCTCAGTTGTAGGCAAGTGTTTGTCTTCAGTTTCACTAACACTGTCTTCCATCCTTTCCAACTTGCTTCTCAGCCCTTCTATGACACTGTCCAGTCCTGAAATCTTGTTTCACCTGTAATTTTTATTGTTAGCTGCTGTACAGTTAGCTCTTGACTCATGATGATGCCATGTGCAATGGACTGAAATACTGTCCAAGCCATCCACTGAACAGTGGGGACTGGACTGCTGTAACTCATAGGGTTTTCACTGGCTAATTTTTTTGGAAGTTGACTACCAAGCCTTTCTTCCTACATCTTAGTTTGGAAGCTCTGCTAATACTTGTTCAGTATCATAGCAACACAAGCCTCCAGTGACAGACAGGTGATGGTGGAGCATGACGTGCACTGGCTGGAAATTAAACTAGGTCTCCTACATGAAAGGCAAGAATTCTACCACTGAATTATCAGTATCTGATGCCTATAATTTTTTAAGGTTACAGCCAAAGATTTCATATTTCCAAACTAATAAACAGTATATTATCCTCTCTCATAAAATACAATAATTCAACCTTCTATTTGGCTCAAAACCATTGCTTTCCTTTTATCATTGGCATTAGTCATTGGCTTTGATTTCAGTGTCACTCACAAAGAGTTTTTAAATCACAAAAAGTTACAGAACAGATAAGAAGTACCAAACAACATGGCTGAGTACAGACAAGGAAGCCAGGTGGCTTGTCCCTTAGGCTTACTGACCAATGTGTATGAGGGCTTACATACCAGCTTCATGACATGTATGACTCAGATTACTACCTCAGTACACAAATCTTCAAGATTACTCCTAAATAGTCAAAACTGTTGTTTTATTTATTTAATAAGCACTTTTGGAAACTCTGGTGGAATAGTGGTTAAATGCTATGACTGCTAACCAAAAGGTCAGCAGTTTGAATCTGGCAGTTGCTCCTTGGAAACTCTATGTGCCTTATAGGGAAACAAGCGTAAGTGCCCTAATCCTGAGGAATGGAATAACAGTGGTATTATGAATGTATACCTTATAAAAAATAAAAAACTAGTTGCCATCAAGTTGATTTCAACTCATGGAGACCCCATATGTGTAGAGTAGAATTACCTTCCACACAGTTTTCAAGGCCGTGACTTTGTGGAAGCAAATCATTGGGCCTTTTCCTAAAGTGTCTCTGAGTGGGTTCAAACTGCCAACCTTTTGGTTAGTAGCTGAGTGCTTAACCAATTGTTACAGCTAGGGACATTCAGGTAGCTGCCATCTTCTAGATTCTGACTCCTGGTACCTCTATGTGTGTCAAAGTTGAACTGGGCTGCATAGCATTTTCAGTGGCTGATATTTTGAGAATAGACCACCTGGCCTTTCTTTTGAGATACCTCTGGGTAGACTTGGGCCACCAACCTTTCAGTTACCAACTGAGCATCTTAACCATTTGCACTACCTAGGGACTCTACACATCTGATAGTTGTTCTCCATGGTTTAGATTTAATAGGAGCTGAAGGCCTCTACACTTACAGCTTCTGGACAGTCAAGAGGGCATGAGAGGTCTAAACAGAAATGGAAACAACTACCATAAAGTGAGCTAGAAGGGGAAAGAGAGAAAACTCCTTCTTCCTGGAGTCAGAGATGCATAAACAGAAGATAAAGGAATGAAATCCTTAAGATCATTTTATATATTTACCATTATACTTTGCTTTAATATTGGTTATGTCCAATGTCACCATGAGCTAGAAGGTGAAACCAGAGGTGGGAAGAGATGGGCAGGAATACAGGGAGAGATTCTGAGAAAATATGAAGTTCAAGTTTCAGTGAATCATAAATGTAAAGATGTTGAACACATTACCTCAGCTCCTTTTTCGAGGAGTAACTCGACACAGTCAGCATCTGACACCATACATGCACAGTGCAGGGGCTTCAGTGTGCCATGGGTACAGTTCACATCTGCTCCCTATGGGCAGAAGGAGACTTCAATCAGTGTGTGGGCTCACTGAGCAGGATGAGATTCAGAACTGAGCCCGAGGGAAGGGGAATGTGCAGGAACGATGGGAAGTGAAGAGTTCTGGTCTTGACTATACCACTGGTTCCCATTCCCACATGTATCAATTACACAAATAAGGTCATAATGTTGATGTCCAAACCTAGAGAATACAATAGAGATAAATGAGAGGAGCTGTCAGTTCCTTAGATCATATTAACAGTCTCTCCATAAGGAAGCCAGCCATATGGCCATCTGGACACCACTGAAAACAAAACCATATGTATAAAAGCAATGAAAACATAACCACAGGGCAAGAAAGCTAGAACAGCAATCCACATTCTCCAACCACTGTCCTTTGAGAAAGTCAGGATATTGAGTCTGTCTGACAGGACAGAACAAGGCAGGCTTGCTGTTTTTGCCATCATCTGATGACCATCACCAACAGAAGGGTCATTCTAATCTTCTCATTTATCAGTTTATCTTCAAAGATACCACTTAGTATCAACATTCTCTGCCACCTAGCTCCTGCTGGTGCTTCTATTCCAAATCTGATAGAGCAGAGAGAGATACTGCAGTCAGATCAAAGTCACCAAATGACTCAGAGCTAGAATTAGAATGTGATAAAGTTTCTACTGCTGAGTCTTCTGATGCCACATTTGTGAGAATGAGCTAACAGCACCGTCTGATTCTTCCTTCTCACAGTTATGCCATATAACTGAAGGAGCTGTAGAGCTTCAGGCTGTAATAAGGATCTTAAAGTTATCTGAAAGAATCTACAGCAGCAACCATCTAGATGTATTTTTTAGTGATCATAACATTACCTTGCTAACTTCTCTTTCAAAAGGAATAATAGAATAAGGGGATCAAACACCTAGTATACCAGCCACATAACAGAATTACTAAATAGCAGTGATTAGATATCAGATAATTGAGCATTTTCTTAAGTCATAAATTACCAGGCAGTTTTCTTTCAGGGACTAAAATCTTTAACATGAAGTGGTACCTTTAGTGGTACCTTTAGTTAAAACAAAAGGAAAGTGAAATCTCTTCATGAAATTACAATCCAGATATGAACAAAAGCTCTCAAAGAAACTGAAAACCACCTCTGTTTTGCTCTCCTCCTTCCTTCCTTAGTACAGCATGTACAGAAGACCATGAGCTTGCGGGGTTCCATATATACCACACCCAGACAGATTTCACAAAGAAAATGAGACTAGGATCATCTGGAACACTTCGTGAAGAAAAATATCAGATACACAAAGGAAAAGACAGAAGGGAAGAAAAGCAAACCACAGGAAAATAAATTTTAATGAACAAGTCAATACATTTAAGATCACATTCCTTATGATCCTGCACTTAGTCAAAGCTGCAAATCTGTGATTAGGTTCCCCAAGGAATTTTCCCACTTTACCTACCACAAGACTCTGGTATCAATGATGGCACTCACCCCTCTGATGAGATCCTCTACATTATCATGTGGGAAGGAACGGATGGCGGCGATTGTTCGGATTAGGCGCTCTGACAGAGAGTATTTGCTTTGAATGCTCTGCATAATATACCACATACTGGAACTCATCAAAGCTCAGAATACGTTCACATGCTCCCAACTGCCTGCAACAAAGAAGTTTTAAGCATACACAATATCACTGAGCACACCTGTCCTTGGGGCTAAAGTTCTCTCAGGCATTCTTAATACTAAAGCAGATTTCAAGATATGACATATTAATATCATTTCTTTCTTAATCATAAGGAAATAGAATAGATAATGATACACTTTCTCCTCACTATATCATTATCTGACATTTGCCTTTACAACAACAGTAAAAAATACATTATCTGACTATTTTGTATATATTAACAATGTACATCCAGCAGTAATGAATGCTGAGGTGCCAGGCAACAGTAACACTGGCTGTGACGATTTAAGGTTACATGTCAACTTGGCAGGGCCATGAATCTCAGTAGTTTGGGAGTGACGTACTGATGTACTCATCTTCCATTGTGTGATCTGATATGGTCATCCTCCATTTCCCATAACACCAATTTCACATGATGACCTGGTCTTTGAAACCTAACCACATAGATAAATGAGAAGGTATAGTAGCTTAGCTTAGGGAACTGGATGGATGCAAATACTCTCACCCTCAGAACCTCAGTTCTATTCTTTGGTCTGTAGTCTAGATAAGAATTTTCCAGCAGGTCCTGAGACCCTATGGAATGGTACATGGTTATACACAACAAGTCAAGAAAGGAGATGTGTAAAGGGTAAAGATGCCACAGACATTTTTTCCTCTTTTGAACTTTTGTAGCCTTTGTTATCAGCAGCACACTTAAGCTATGAGATTTGGCATTAGAGTACAGTTATTACATAAATATTATTTCTCCATCGAACTTGTAATTGATTGGAGGCAAAGGACCTTGTCTTATACTTTTTTCCTCATTTATACTCTCACAGAAAGCACACATTTAATAAATATTGGTTGGCTGACCGAGTAAAGGATATGGAAGTCACTGTTGCCTGTGAAAAGAGAAGGCTATGGAACAAATATGCATCTATGTTACTGCTCACAGGCATCTACAAAATATTTTCAAATGTCTTCAGAAAAAAAATTTTTGAAATTTTATAGAATAAGGAAGGAAGCAAAAGTATAAACATCTAGAATCATCTACATAAAATCAGAGAAGAAAAAAATCCAACTTCACAGCAGTAACATATACTTTCAAGTTTTAGGAAAGCAAACTCAAATGGAATCAAATATTTTAATAATTGGTTATTTATGACAACTGAGAAATAGATTTGAGCAAATATAAGGAAACCACAACACGATATAGAATTTTAGGATGGATAAAAGTTTTGACTACATAAGAGGTGCTCACTGGGAACATTTAATATCACAGCAAATAAGGTGGAACATTTTTATGAAAATGTACATATGTAAAACTGTCAAGAATACAGTGTACAGTACCAACGCCCTAGGTGTACCTGTTTCAGAATCTGTGTTCTTATTAAACTGTAAGCTCCTTGAGGGTAAAGACAGTTTCTTTTCAATACTGCCTGGCATACGGCAAGAGCTCAATAAATTTCATTTGTATTTTTTGAACCAATACAAAGCTTATTACTTTGAATCCTAAAAAATTTGATACTTGAAAAAATTAAGCTCATTATGCATATGATTATTAAGGGAATAATTATTTTGGTCATCTCAAAATATGTAAGTTCTGCACATTACACAAATGCTAATAGTTTCTATTTATGGTAGCCATTTATGTGTTTAAAATATATATACAGTACAAATAGCATGTGTGAAACACATCTCATATGTATCAATGATTGAAATTAAGCATCCTCTTCCTACTTTATTATGAAGGAACGAACTTACACATCTGTTTATATGTCTCTCTAACATTTTTTAGTTATTTTAGATTTGGCATATGTTTTAATTTCTACAACAGCCAGAGAGAAGGGTCTATATCCTATACTTCTTTGTAACAAGGAAGGAGAAAACAAAGAAAAGACAGAGGCGCATTTGAGACAGCGATACCTGGAAAGCCGGTGTCTAACATTAAAGAGGGCCTTAAGTATACCTGGGTTACAGACCCCTTTCATAATCTGATAAAACCACCTGTACTCATTCTCGCGGCGCTCTTGGACCCAGACTAGGAACCCCTAACTCACTTAGCTCCTGGTAGAGGAGTGAAACTTCGGAGCAGATTGACAACATTCCCTGTCACGGAGGAAGGGTCAAGCCGATCTAAACATGACTTGTCTCCGTGCACCCATGCATGCCTTGAACCTATTGGGCTCCTTCCTCTGCCGGGGCTGAAAGCCCTTTCTCCTCGCTTCTCTTTACTACAAGATCGAGAGGAATCACCCGAGTTTTCACTGTGACGCTGGAAGCCAAGGGGGAGAGAGGCGATGCTCAAGCTCCGGTGCTAGTGAGGCCTGGGCTTCCGGCTCTCGAGGAGACCCTCAGCCAAACCGGAGGCGCCCTCCACTCACCGCACCGGCTGGCCCCTTAAGCGCTCGCGGCAGCTCGGTCTCTCCAAGGCTAGGGGACAGAATGGAAGGGCGTGACATGCAAGGACGTGTGGTGTCACTTTCCACATGAGCTCTCAAAAGGTCGCAGCGATCCTGGCAAATCTCCTGGTGGTGGTGCTGAAAGGGGGTCGCGCGATTTACGCCAGGGAAGCCCCAGCTGCCGACCAACCCTTGTGCGGACCTCTCGGCAAGGCCCGGAACAAAGTCTCACAGCATCGAGGGGATCACGGGCCCCGAGTGGGAAACAGAGGAGACGTTACTGCGTGTTGTGTCTCGCGGTGGGGAACCCGGCTGCAGACCTTCCTGCACCGACGGAGAGCCGGACTCACCTAACAGCAAGGCTCAGCTGGGTGGCGAAAGCCGCTGTCAAGGCGTGACCCGGAAGCAGAAGGTGTCGCAGAGGGCCCCTTCTGTTTACTGGACAAGGCCCGCTAAGATGGGCGCCTGCGCACAGACCGGCGTCAGTGAACCTGGTGCGGCTGCGCAGACTCATGGCGCGCGCTCCACGCTCCAGAGCCTTGTTTCCCGGCTTGTGGTCTGATTTCCACCAAAGGCTTCGGGATAGGGAGCAGGGACGTGCTTTCTGCCACAGTCAGGGTGTTCAGGTCCGGGTCCTGCCGCGGGGAAAAAGCTGATGGGCCCTGGGTCTTGGGCGGACTCTGTGTGGCCACGCTTGCGCGGTCCAGGCCTGCAGTGGGCATCCGTGGCCGTCCTGTGTACCTCCGCACTGTCTCCACCTGAGACAGGGCCTGGGCACCTCTTCCGCGGACTCGTCTACCCTCCTTAGCCACACTTGCCAACCAGACCTTTGGGCCACTGAATCCACACTGGTACAGTTGCTTAGGAGACTAAACTATTTCCAAGAAAATGTCTTTGGCAACTAAGAGACGAGCTATATTCCATAGAAGCCCTCCTGGGTATTGTCCACCCTCTGTCAGAGTGAACTACACTGAAGACAGACTTAACCCCCTTAGAGCCCAAATGCTGAGGACTAAAACAGATGTCAATGCTGGCAGTAACCCTTCCTACCCAGAAAGGGCCATGCTGACACCTCTGAGAGAGGTACTTTCTTGCAAAGCGTAAACATTTCAAAGCCAGTGGCACAAGATTGAAGCAAAGACTGACACTGCTCACTGGGCAGTTTAATCAAGCAGCCCATTGAAGCAAGAGGGCTTCCAACACTTACTTTCTAAATCTGGCTCTAAGTAACAAAATCTAACCAGTTTGAGATTAAAGCAGGGGTCAAGCAGTTCTTATAACTCATGCCCTGGGTAAGCATGGGGGTTTCTGAGGTGCAATTTGAAAGAATCTGTACCAGGCAGGAATAGGTCTCCCTCCCTCCCTTCCATCCCACCATGGTGAGATTTTCCAGTTTCTCAAAAGCTGAAACCTACATTTAAAAAAATTGTGAATTCTCTCAAACTGCACGTGTTGGTAACAGGTTTTTAAAAATCATTTTACATGCCGCCTGCATGCTACCTTTTCAGACTAGATTAAAAGCTGATTTGACCATTGGAAGCTCCAGGATTTCTATGTGAAAATGTTTAGAGGTACCCCTCTAATTGGAATGGGGAGACTCGTGGATTGACTGGAAGCTGCAGTTACATTCTGACCACATTGTTTTTACTTAATTTTCAGGTTTACATGGGGAAAGTTGAAGGAGGCCTAAGAGAGATTCTGACAGGTCTAAAGCCCCCAACCCCATGCTCAAGCCGCTCTATAGCATTTAATTGCAATCAGTGAATGGAAAGAGTTTTTGATTCTGTGCCCATTGCTTCTAAACCAGCAATCTATACCATAGCCCTGAAGAACATTAAACTCCCAGTCACAGGGACTAGATGAGTTTGTGCTGATCCAAAATGGGGGAGCACATTCTGGGAACCTAATTCTTTACTGGCCACCAGCACAGCACAAGGAAAATCAAGTTACTTACATGCCTTGTCCAGACTTAACCTCATTTCAGTCAATACCTGTCAGACCTCCACTCTGTGTCTAAAACTGTGACTCACATCAATGGCCCAAAGGTGTCTTCTCTCCTAAGTCCTCCTGGATCTGACCTGGCTGGAAAATCATGAGGCAAGGGGCAACAATATGTACCAAGTTCCATTCAGTGATGCTGTGGGTCCAGGCCTCCTAAGTCTCTTTCTCTCTTTATCAAGTAAGGTGATGCTTTACTTGGTGTCACTCACAGCTCCCTCAAAGTGGACCACAAACTTCATACAACTAACCTGTTGGACTGATGACTGTCTTTCTGGCCTTCATCTTGCTAAGCTTAGCCCTAGTGGATCCACTGCTCTCTGAAAATTGAAAACCATAAGAGATACTCACCTGCACACAGCAGAGATGATGGAGTCAGAGGATCCAGCAAATACTTGTACTGCATCTGAAGGGTGGCATCTGTCCCTTCTCCTAGGTTCCACACCTTGGAAGCTCTTGTTCAACATCATATGTCAACTTGCATGATGGAAGGAGCTTGAGACCAGAGTACAAAAGACCTAAGTTTTTGTCCTGCCTCTCTGGCTGATTGTTTCACTTCTCTGGGTAGCAGCTTTCACATTTGTAAAGTGAGGGACTGGCTGAGATGATCTCTAGATATCTTCCTAGTTCTATGAATTCTAGTCCTGCCTAATACCTCAGCAAAAATTTCTGCTTCCAAAAATTTTACTTTGGTGGTATAGTGGTTAAGTGCTACGGCTGCTAATCAAAAGGTTGAGAGTTCAAATCCACCAATACCTTGGAAACTCTATGGGCCAGTTCTACCCTGTCCTCTAGGACAGCAGTGGGTGTGGTTTTTCATTTTTAGTCCAAACAAGAACAGCATTGTGGCTGTCAAACTACTACTGTATTAATGGAACCTGCAAAGATGCAAGGGCTGCATTATCTTTGTTCCATTTTTGCTTCTTCTGGCACTTCCTTTTTAAAGTCAAGTTCAAGACAATACTGATTCTCAGCTTCAATTTTTAAATGTTTTTATTATAGAGATGTTCAAACATAGAAAAACTAGAAAGAATGAACTCCTTTATGTCCATTACGTATATTTAACACATTAAAATTTTGACAATTTGTTTAGATTTTTGTTTGTTTGTTTCTTTGTTGTTTTGTCCAGTTCTACATTTTTGAAATAAATTACTCAAACAGTACCTACAGTTCTCATCTCTTGGGGGAAAGCTTTTCTGAGAAGACTTGATTCAACATCCCATTCTGAAACACTGAAACATTCAATGTTAATTTATCCATTTATACCTTGAAAAAAGATGAATTGTTTTTCCTGTGTTATCTCAGACCTCAAATTTTCTTGGTTAGTTAATGCTAACCAGAAAACCCTGTTTCCGTTGTGTCAGTTTTGACTCACTGTGACTTTAAATGATGGAGTAGAACTCCCCCAAGGGGTTTTTAGAAGCAGACTGCCACATCTTTCCCCTGCAGGAAGGCTGGTGGGTTCTAATGCCAGTCTTTTGATTAGCAGCCAAGTGCTTCAACAGTGTGCCACCAGGACTTCTTTGGTAAAGGCTAAAGCATTTATACTCTGGGAAATTGCAGTCATCTTTAATGTAAGAATGATTACAGTCAGCCAGGGAGTAATAATGCACAGTGCAAGGAGCCCTGTTAATGCTGGTTAAGGGCTTGTCTGCTAACCAAGAAGGATGGAAGTTCGAAATTACCAACAGTTTCTTGGGAGAAAAGACCTGATGTCAGAAATTGGATGGTATCCTCCCCAAAATGTGTGTAGCAATTTGGCTGTGCCATGATTCTGGGTATTGGGTATTGTATGATGTTTTGGGGACTGTATGATGTATTGGGTACTGTATGTTGTAAATCCTGCCTCTATGATGTTAATGAGGGAGGATGGGCAGCCATCCTGTTGGTGGGGCTGGACTCAATGTGTAATATTGCATCATGCCTTGAGGCAATCTCTTGGGATATAACGGAAAAGGAATCGAGCAGAGAGGTGGGGAAACTCCTACCACCAAGAAGCGGTGTTGGCAGCAGAGCACATCCTTTGGAAAGGACCTGGGGTCCCTGCACAGCAGAAGTTTCCAGTCCAAGGGAAGATTGACTACAAGGGCCTTCCTGCAGAGCTGACACCCTGAATTTGGACTTGTAGCCTAGTGGACTGTGACAGAATAAAATTTATTTTTAAAATCATCCACCTGCGGTATTTCTGTTATAGCAGCACTAGATGACTAAGATGTTTGACAATCTATTTCTGTAAAGATTTTCATCCAAAGAAATCCTATGGGGCAGTTCTACTCTGTTCTACAGGATCAAAATGAGTTGGAATTGACTCAACAGCACTCGTAACAATGTTTTACAGTGTGAGTGGGACCAAGGTTTCTGACTCATTTATTCACTCATCAAACATTTACTGATCATCTATTTTGTGCCGGGCCCTGGGGCTCAGTACTATAGGGAAGAGCGAGAGAAAGAGACAGTTCCTTATCACCAAGGTTTGAAAGGTAGATATGCAAGTGGTTGACTATAGTTAAAGATGATAGCTGCAACAAAAGTTTTATGTACAAAGCCAATGTTGAAGGACAGGTTGCTTTACACTGAGATTAACAGAGTAGACGGAGGGAGGGTGTCCCAAGAGGTTACTTGGGAAGAAATGTTTGTGCTCTTCAGTTCCCACTCCCCTTCTACCCAGAAAGAGAAGCAGTGGTGTGGCTTCCTTCTCCTCAAGACTAGAGAGGGCTTCTGTGAGACTAGAGAGCTTGGAATGAATCCTCTATAGCTGTAAAACAGAGAACTGCAGCTACTCTTGCTTTATAATGAAGGCTTGGCTCCTAACAGAAAGGTCAGAGTTTCGAACCCACCAGCCACTCTGCAAGAGAAAGATGTGGCAATCTGCTTCTGTAAGACTTACAGCCTTGGAAACCCTATGGGGGTGGTTCTAGCTGTCCTAGAGAATCACTATGAGTCAGAATTGACTCGAAGGCAATGAGTTTTGGTTTGGTTTGGCCACAGAAAGGCTTCCTGAGTGGTAAAAATGCTTAGCTCTTGGCCACTCACTGGAAGCTTGGTAGTTCACACCCAGCCAGACATACCTCAGAAGAATAGCCTGTGTTGTATTTCTGAAAAGTCACAAGCATGAAAACCCTACGGAGCTCAGTTCTGCTCTGATGCTCACGGGGTTGCTGTGATTTTTCAAGGGCCTTGGAAAGGTTCTCTGGATGACATAAACTGTTTACAGTTGGCTGCCAACTGAAACATTGGTAGTTCAAGCACATCCCAGCAGAGCTGTGGCAGAAGGGCCTGGTGACCTACTTCCATAGATTATGGTCACTGAAAACCTTAGGGAGTGACACACATGGGGTTATCATGAACTGGAACTGACTCCACAGCAATGAGCGTGGTCCTTTTGGGGTCTGTTTTAGTCAGCTAGGGCTGCTCTAGCAGAAATACCACAAAGTGGATGGCTTTAAAAAAAGGAAGGTTTATACTTACATAGTCCAGTGGGCTACAAGACCAAATTCAGGATGTCTGCTCCAGGGGAAGGCTTTCCCCCATGTCGGCTCTGGAGGAGAGTTCAGTATTGCATCAGTCTGTGTCCAGGGAGCATCTTGGCACAGAAACCTCAGACCTGAAGGACACACTCTTCTCCTGGTGCTGCTTTCTTGATGGTGTGAGGTTCCCAATTCTCTGCTTGCTTCTCTTTCCTTTTATCTCTTGTAGTATGAAAGGATTAAGGGTGGGACCTGCCATACTCCAGGGAAACTCCCTTTACAGTGGAGCAGGGAGGTGACCTTATGAAGGGATTTACAGTCCCACCCTAATCCTTTAACACACAGTTTAGGAAAATCACAAAATGGAGGACAATCACGAAATATTGGGAAGCATGGCCCAGCCACACGGCTACATGTATTTTTGGGGGGACACAATTCAATCCATGACATGGTCTATGCTCAAGGAGTAGAGGACACTGCGATGTAACCAACCTACACTCCCAGGTTCTGGAAGGGTGATACAGATGTATGAATGTGGCCACATGGGAAACAGCCAGCATGGCACTGCCTTGGGTATACTCAAAAGGGCTGCCTCGAGGTGTGGAGGGACCCAATGGCCAGAAGCTTGAGATGAACTCAGAAATCCTGGGCTCCACAGAAGTTGTCACAGGTGAGCACCTGTGTCCACCTGGGTTAAAAGGTCTTCAGTGAGAGGCCTCTGATGATGAGACACACCAAAGAACCTTTAAAATCACCCTACAAGAG
Source organism: Heterohyrax brucei (assembly GCA_028571685.1). Taxonomy (NCBI): domain Eukaryota; kingdom Metazoa; phylum Chordata; class Mammalia; order Hyracoidea; family Procaviidae; genus Heterohyrax; species Heterohyrax brucei. The sequence goes on from CM053142.1 coordinate 107,892,768, forward strand.
TTAACTTTGACGGTCTGTCAAACCCAGCTAGTGCAGTGCCAAAACCAGAAAACCAAACCCACTGCTGTCAAGTGGATCCCTACAGGGTCGCTATGAGTGTTGTGAGTGCCGAGCCCACTTACCAAAAAGAACTTAGCTGACCTGCCTCTCCCACTTTGATACAAGCAGATAGTACAGCATTTAGCCAGCAAGAGCCCCTGATGGTGCAGAAGTTGACAGCCTGGCTGCTGACCAAAAGGTTGGCAGTTTGATTCCATCAGCTGCTGCTTAGAAACCTTATAGGACAGTTCTACACTGTCTTGCAGGTCGCTATGAGTCAGAATTTACTCAGTGGCAATAGGTGTTTTGTTTTAAGCAGAGGAGGTGGTAAGTAGTAAAGAAAGCTTAAGGCTTGGCAACAGTCCTTACACCAGTCAGAGTGACAAGAAGTCTCAGACCAGGAGCTGAGAATGAAGACTGAAGCATCTGACCACCCTTGCAGACTGGAAATGTTCTGATTATTAAACCAAGGCCACCCTTTTGGCTTCAAACCATGATAACCTAGAAGACTGCCAGTTACGAAAATGAACAGAAAAGCCAGGGAATCATTCCAGTTTCTGGCTCTGCACTAGCTGGGTTTGACAGATGGTCAAAGTTAACTCTTTGGTAGGGGGCTTTTAAAGGTTCTTTAGAGTGTCTCATCACTGGAGACCTCTCACTGAAGTCCTTTTAACCCAGGTGGACACAGGTGGTAATCTGTGACAAGCTCTGTGGAGTCTAGGATTTCTGGGTTCATCTTTAGCTTCTGGCCACTGGGTCCCTCCACACCTCTAGGCAGCCCCTTTGAATACACTATTCAAGGGCAGGAGACAATTACCTCCCAGTGATATATTTTTAAAACATGGTAAAAGACTCAAGTTGTACTTTGATTACACCACATGAATCCACGTGAATCTTGCATTCAATATTCCTAATTCCATCTCTATGTATTGTAGTTAGTTATTTCTGATCAGCTTTTATTATACATGATTCTGTAAGTTCTTTTTCTACTTTTTTAATATGCCATTACACCCATGAGTTTTTTTTTTTTTTTTTTTTGGTCATTATTTTCTCTTCTATCCCTTTCAGGAAACCTTGTGACATAGTGGCTAAGTGTATAGTTGCTAACCAAAAAGTTAGCAGTTTGTATCTGCCAGGTGCTGCTTGGAAACCCTATGACACAGCTCTACTCTGTCCTATAGTGTCACTATGAGTCACTATCAACTCTATGGCTGTGGGTTTTGGGTCATCCCTTGCTACTTCCAGTTCTGAGCTCAAGAAGTGTTCGTTGGATTGTTGACTGACAGTGTACTAGTGTTCCTATTTTCAGACTGTGGAGTAAATTTGAGCTGGAAATTTGATAATGATGTTTTTCTTGTAATGGTTGCTGCTGTCACTGTTCAATGTGTATTTGTATCCAGTCTCCATGGGCAGATACCATGGAGGTGTCCCAGATTACAGACCTAGATGTTTTGCTCTCTGAGACATTCAAGTACCCAAGAGTCACAGGCTTTAGTGCTACTTCATTGTGGAGTGAAAAAGTCCTTTCTTCACCAGCTGGCTCCAAATGCTGTCCTGATTTTGAGTGTGGTTCTCTGGAGTGACAGTGTGCTGCAGGAGAAGAATTCTGTCTTGGAACTTCTCTAAGTGGTAATAGGAACCCTTTCGCAACAGTTTTCTGGCCTCTGGCCAAAAAAAAAAAAAAAAAAAAAAGTCACTGATTCAGTTTTGACTTACAGTGACCCTAGGACACAGTTGAATTGCCCCATAGGGTTTCCAAGAAGCAACTGGTAGATTTGAACTGCTGGCCATTTGGTTAGCAGCACTGAGCTCTTAGTCACTGTACTATCAGGGCTCCAGCCTCTAGCCAGAACTCTTCAGTTCATTTGCTGTCTCAAAGTCCTCCTTCTCCTCCTTCAGGGATCTCCTGGTTAATGCTGATAGCAAAACTTCCCTCATGGCCTTCCTGGAGAAAAGTGACTTTAGTAAATAGGAATCTCTTCCAAATAAGCTCTTTTCTCATCCAGAAAGAAAAAGAGTCAAAGGGAAGTTTGAGACGTCTTAAGAGTGAAGGAAGGAGAATGGATCCCTCAACATCAGTGGAGTGAAAAAAATAGATCCAAGTGTCAGATTAGTGAGGAAAATGAGTACCTTTTTCTCTACTTTGAATGTCATCAATTTGGGGGGTTATGGCCTGTTCCACCTTCCTCACGTTTAAAAACAATGGCGGCACTTGGCTTTTGGCTATCATGCAAACACCATAGGAACCAGGGTTTCAATTCTGATGGTAACTTCAGTTACTTTCCCTGTCTAAGCAAGTTATTTTTTCCCTTTTAAGTCTCAATTTTCTGATCCCTACAATGGGAATGAAAGTAACAAGTTTGACCCCCTAGCGTTAGCTTCACAGAAACTAGACCACATTCTGAAAAGTAATGCTGTGAACTGTACACATGTTGATTCTTAGCTATGTCATCTTTGTATTGCTTTGTATTTGTTTAAGGTTACCCAACGTCTAATCCTTCCAGCTACATTGTAAACACTTCCAGTTGAGTGATAGATTTCCTGCACTCCTCTCCTCTTCCATAGCACAGTCGGAGAGAGTAAGTATTGGGTTAATGCAAACTGAGCTGACCTACAGTGAACTGACCTCCTGAAGGCAGGCATAATCCAAGACTTCTATGTACTGAAAAAGAGGTCTAAAGCATATTTAAAAGGAGAAGAGTGAAAACAAAGATCTGGATATGGAGCAAAAGAAAACAAAAAGAAAGTTCAGAGGAAATACAATGTCTCATGAAACTTTTTAGACTCTGGAGTCTTGTCCCCAGGAGGTCAGTGGAGGAAAGCCCGGTATCCACGCACAGCAGGGATATCTCCCAGGATATGTCATTAGGATTAAACAAGGACTTCTTTCAGAAACACTTCAAAGACAAACATGCGCTCATTATTCAAACTCAACTCTTTTTCATTTTAATTCTCCCCAAAGCTTGGGAAATATTTATGAATTACTTTTTAAAATTAGCTTTTCATCAATACTTTATTATTTTTTGCCCTATGGGCTATCAATATTTTCTACTATCAAGATAATTTTTAAATATCTTGAGTCTTTATACAGAAGCTTTGCTTCGTGGATTTTGAAAAACAAAATAAACTACAGAAAAAGTAAAAATTACAAAATTAATGCTTATTTTGAAACTCAACAAACATGATACTGTTTGCCACTGAAGTGGACAAACTCTAGCAGGGGATATATTAAGATTGTCCAAGACAGGGAAATTAAGAGAGAAAATACCCACCTATCTGGCACCACTGAGTGGTTCAGACTGATTTGGAAAGCTCTGCAGGCAGAGAAATGGTCAACTATTCTGAATCAAGTGCAGGTGTTTGAAAAGCAAAGTAGTTGATCTCAAGATTTTCTGTGAGCTGAAGGCTGTTTTGTTTCTAGTGGGAGTATGTCTCCCTCTGGAGGAGAAATACAGTATTTGCTCTTTCAGATTTCTTATCCAAAGTTGCTTCTTCATTTACTCAAGGATTCATTTTCTTCATCCACTCATTCAATAAGTACTTATGAAATCCTATCACTGTGCTGTGCATTGTCATGGATGCTAAAGAGCCAACTGAGAACAAGATAGACATAGTCTTTGCCTTCAGGGAAATTTTAGGTTACTGTGATTAACAAACATTACAAAAATAATCACCTAAATGTCTAAATAATCACCATAACAATAACTCAATAAAGGTAAAGTGTAGAGGGTCATATGCCCATTCAGTAAAAGAATCGTTGAGGCTAGAAGATAAATGAAAGCTTTCCTGAACCCAGATCTGAAAGATGAATGAAAGTAATCAGATCAAAGATAGGAAGAAGCTACAGGAAGTGGACCTTCTGGGCAAATGGAGCAGTGTATTCAAAGGCCCTGAGAGGGAAAGAAGTGGGTGAATTTGAAATATTTTAATGTCAGAAGGGGTAGGGTTTTGTGATTGATTATAAGCTGGAGATCTCAGGGTACAGTTGTCAAGTAAGACTGAGTTTTGCTGTGAGCATCTGGATGAACTGAGGAGCCATTTATAAAGATAGGAACAGGTGTGGGGAGGGGGTTTGATCAAAGGTTACATCACTGAGTATTTATTGAAGCTCCTACTATTTGTGACACCACCTTACTTGCTGGAAATGAAGATTTAAGACACCTACAGATGAAGATCAAGGACCACAGCCTTCAGTATGGATTGCACCTCAACATCCGGAACACAAAAGTCCTCACAACTGGACCCGTAAGCAATATTGTCATAAATGGAGAAAGGATTGAGATTGTCAAGGATTTTATTTTACTTGGATCCACAATCAATGCCCTTGGAAGCAGCAGTCAAGAAATTAAAAGACGCATTGCATTGGGAAACTCTGCTGCAAAGGACCTCTTCGAAGTGTTCAAAAGCAAGGATGTCACCTTGAAAACTAAAATGCACCTGACCCAATCCACGGTGTTTTCAATCACATGGTATGCATGTGAAAGCTGGACCATGAACAAGGAAGACTGAAGAATTGATGCCTTTGAATTGTGGTGATGGAGAAGAATGTTGACTGTACCATGGACTGCCAAAACAACAAATAGATCTGTTCTGGAAGAAGTACAACCTGAGTGCTCCTTGGAAGCAAAGAAGGCAAGACTTGTGTCTTAACTTACTTCCAACATGTTGTCAGGAAAGATCAGTCCCTGAAGACAGACATCATGCTTGGTAGAGTGGAGGGTCAGTGTAAAAGAGGAAGGTCCTTGATGAGATGAATTGACACAGTGGCCGCAACAATGGGCTTAAGCATAAAAACAATTGTGGACATGGCACAAGACTGGGCAGTGTTTTGTCCTGTTGTTCATACGGTCACTATGAGTCAGAACCAACTCAACGGCACCCATCAGCAACAGCAACTATTCATGAAGAGCACTGTGTTTGCCACTTGACACTGGAAGTTCAAAGATGAAGGCAAGACATGATCCCTGTCCCCAGAAACTTTCCACTAATGAAGAATAATGACTCCAAGAATGGATTATTTCAATATCATGCCATGGCACAAGAATGAACAACGTCTGATGGGACCCCAGAAGAGGGGCATTTAACACAATTTGGGAGATTCTGAGAAGACATTTTAGAGGAGATAATAACTGGACAATATCATGTATGCGTGAGAGCATGTTAAGGTTCTTGTGTTTCTTGGCAGCAGGGTAAAAAATGTTAACCTTAGACATTGACAAGTTCATTTGCATGTTGTAATTTCTAGGTAAACCATAAAGAGAATAGAAAGTGGATTGATCACTTATGAACTAATAGAGGGGGAAAACATGTCAAAAATATTCAATCAATCTAAAAGAAGATAAAAAAGGAGATAAACAAGAAGCTTGGAACAAGAGAGACAAATAGAAAGTTGAAATTACATGATATATTTAAATACAAATTTTAATTAAGCATGCATGGATTAAACACTGTATTAAAAGATTAAAATGTAAAAATAGATTAAAAGAAAAATAAAACAAAATCTGACTGTATGCTGTCCGCCAGACGTACACCTAAAAAACATAAAGACACAAAAATTGAAAGCTGATGAAAGGAAAAAGATACATTATGTAGACCATCTAAAAGAAAGCCAATATTGTCATGTTAATATTTGACAAAGTTGACTTTAAGGCAAAAAGCATTATTAATGATAAGGAGAATCATCTCATAGTAATGGAAGTTCAATTTTCCAGAAAAATGCGACAATTTAAAACTTCAAGTTACGTTTAACAGTATTGCCTCAAAATATGTAAAGCAGAAATTGTCAGAACTACAACGATAGATAAATTAACAAGCATAGTGGATAGCTGTAATACTTTTTTCTCACTAATTTGTAATATCTGTAGAAAAACACCACTTAAGATATCGTCATAGATTGAATTGTGTCGTTGTGCCACCCCCTCTCCCAAAATGTGTGTAGCAATTCGGGTAGGCCCTAATTCTTGATATTGTGTGATATTTCTGTATACTCTAAACCCTGTCTCTATGATGTTAATGAGAGAGGATGGATGGCAATTGTGTTGGTGGGGCAAAACTCAAGATGTAAGATTGAATTGTTCCTTGAGGCAAGCTTTTGCGATCAAAATAGAAAGGACAGCAAGCGGAGAGCAGTGAGCTAGGGACTTCACACCACTAAGAAACAGTGCCAGGAGCAGAGCACAATCCCTGTGCCTCCTGAGATCCCTGTTCACAGGGAGACCGACGCAAGGACCTTCCTCCAGAGTCAGCAGAGAAGGTCTTCCCCTGGAGCCATCCACTTGTGGTATTTTTTTTACAGGACCACTAGATGACTAAGACAGATAGAGAAGACTTACAGAACACTGTTTATAAACTTGTTCTAATGAACGAATATTAGCATAGCATGAACAAAGGCAAGATACTTATTCTTTCATGATGCATACAATAACAATTATAAACAAAAATTTGCCTTGTAAGCAAGTCTCAATAAGTTTCAAAAGGTGGTAAACAGGAAAATTTCTTCAATCACCATGGAATTAAAGAATTAAGCTATTAACCCAAAGCAACAATACAAGTAGCAAATACCAATGCTTGGAAATTAGGAAACATTGAATTATTCAATAAAATAGTTAACATGTGCATACTATGAACCAGGCACCATTACAGGTATTTTGGATTATACCAGAGAACAAATCAATAATTTAAAAGTCTGACAATACCAAATGTTGGTGAAGATGTGGAGCAATGAGAACTCTCATCCTGTGGATAGAATGTAAATTACTAAAGCACCTTTGAAAACAATTTGACATTCTCTAGTAAGGCTGAAGACAAGCACAGCCTATGACTCTGCGATTCTATTCCTAAGTATAACATTTAGAAAAAGTTGTGCAAACGTGAACTGTGAAACATTTACTGAAATGTTCATTGCAGCACTGCTGGTAACAGTTTAAACCTGAAACCAACTGACCAGTCCATCAACAGCCACAATAGAAAGGGGATAAATACATTGCAGTACATTTACACAACAGAAAAGTGTAGAACAATAAAAATTAAAGATATAGCTACAACAGTGATGACTTTTAAAAATCTAATGTGATAAAGAAGCAAGACATAAAGAGATAAATAGAATGTGATTCCATTTACACAGTGTTTAAAACAGGCAAAATTATACTCTATTACTAGAGGTGTACAAATACATGATAAAATTGTAAAGAAAAGGAAGGAAATTGTTATCGTGAAAATCAAGAAAAGAGTTCCCTCCAGGGATGAGGGAGACAGTTTGACTGTGAAGGGTCTTAAGGTAGTAGTAGGAAGCTTCTGAGAAGGGGAAAGAGGCTTGAGGTATTCTGTTTCTTGACCTAGGTAGTGACTATATAGACTTAGCTTTTATAATTAAATGGTGCATATATGTTTATTTGCTTCTAGGTATTTGTACTATATTTCATAGTTAATAAATATTCACAAAAAGAAGAAGAAAAAGAACAAAAGAAATGGAAAGACGTTTTATGGAGGGAGAACAGCATGAACAAAGGCGTCAGGGCATGAAACAGCATGCTGTGTGTATGGAAAGCACCCGTGGGTTTGTGAAACCAGAGAGTAGAAAGTGGTGAAGAAAATGAGGCTAGAGCCTATGGGAAGGCTTTAGAACATTTTTAATTGAGTATGAAAGGCTCAGATGTGAATTTAGATCATTTCCTCTGGGTGCTGTAAGAAGGTAGATGTACGGGGAGGAGAGGAAGACATGGTCAGAGGTGAAACTGGGAGGAATAACTGATCATACCTCAGGTGCTTATTAGCTCATGCAAGCAGAAGTAATAAGAGTTGGCAACAGAGTATTGTTTGTAGAAAGGGGATGAAGAGAAGAATGAGAGACGCGTCTGTCTACAGGTATTAGAGACAATGGAAATTGCCCTATTTTGAAAACCACGCAATCACTTCAGAATGCTTTCAACTTTTGGGTTGTGGTTAAAGTGTCAATAGCAGAATTGCAGGAGTATTGCAGAGCCAGCAGGCCTCAGTGGTAAGTAAGTTCATTTCTGCTAAGCCAAACTCAGTAACCCTTGTAGCATAGCAGTTAAATGCTATGTCTACTAAACAACAGGTCAGTGTTTCGAATCCTCTAGGTGCTCCTTGGAAACTCTATGGGGCAGTTCTACTGTCCTATTTATAGGGTCTGATTATGAGTTGGAATCAACTCAACAACAGTTTGGCTTTTTTTTTTTTTTAACTAAGTTAAACTCAGATGAATAAGACTCACCACCATCTTTCAGACCTCCTGGAAAGGAGATTCCAGGATTGTTTCTCTTGCATATCTGTTACTGTCAAGAAATCCTGCAAGAATCCCACTGCCGTTGGGTCTATTCGACTCGTAGTGACCTATAGGACAGAGTAGAACTGCTGCGTAGAGTTTCCAAGGAGCACCTGGAGGATCTGAACTGCCAACCTTCTCATTAGCAGCTGTGCCACTTAACTACTACCTCACCAAGATTTCCAGCTGACTTAAAAGCCTCATCTTCCTCTTGCTCTCCATGAAATCGGAGGACAATGCTGCTTACTATCCTTTGTGCTAGAGTTTGCCTCAGAGTCAAAAGTCTGTGGAGTTCCTTCTAGATTTTCCTTCTCTCTTGTTTGTTTCTGTTCTTCCATTGGAATGTAGGCTGCAAATGGTAGCCCTAATATGATCTCCACGCTTCTTCTTTGAATTTCCTCCTTAACTCTTCTATATGAAGAGAACTCTCCCCAAACACTAATAAAAGTCCACAGATATAGAGTGGTCTTATGTCCCGTAGGCCACAGTGCAATGTAAGCAGCAGCAATTTCAGTGTTCTAATAATGTGAAATTGTGGGCAACTTGTTACTGACCATTCCTAGAGGTGTCTTACTTGGATGTTACCCATTATAGTTCTGAGCAGCAAAGAGCCAAAAATGATGTTGGTAAGAGGGAATTGATTTTTAATAATATAGGAAGTAATTGGAAGCTGATATGTGGTATGGTGATAGATGAGCTGGGAGGAATAGAGGATTGGATACGTGACTTGGGTTCACACTCTGGGAATGATCAAGTTCCCAGTTTAAGGCATTTGATTTGGGCTGTCATTAATGAACTTTATGTACAGTTGCCCTCTTGCTTCTTAGAGACCCAGGCAATACTGTGGAGACTTAACACAGCCTTATTGAAACTGTGCTACTTAGGTTGTTCAGAGACCAACCTCAGTTCCCGAGGTGCTGTTTTTCTTATCCGTGTCTGATATTTGGTTTTAATTTGGCTTTAGTCTCCTGGAAGGACTGATCTTTGTATGTTACTTATTAGATATTTAATAAATGTGGTGATTTTTTGTTTTGTTTAGTGCTTTGGTTTTAGGACAGAAGCAGGGAAGGGCACAAAGAAATCTTAATTTTTTTGTATTAAAAAGTAACCTGGGCTAACATTGCCCTAAATGACTACAGTCTGACAGTACAGGAACCCAAAGGGAGGAAAACCACTAGCTGTAAAAGCTTTTAAATAAAAATATTTAAAAACCAACCAACCAACCAACCTCTTTCTCTTCATACTAATCCGTCTCGGTAACAATCTTACAATCAGTAACAGAAAAACCACTAAACAAGCCACATAACTGTGTGACTAGATGCCACAGATCACCAAAATCAATGGCTGAAACTCAGGACACTAGCTGCTCTCTAAGATCAGGCAGAGCTGGAACTCTGCAGACTACATGTCTTTAAAGGAGCTGTTTCTTTGTGTAGATATGGATTCAGACTTCATTAAATGCATCTATTCAACAAATATTCATTGACCATCCACCATATGCCAGGCACTATTCTAGATGCTTGATATACAAGAGTGAACAAAACAAAACTCCTGTTCTAATGGATCTTACGTCCTACTTGGCAATAAAAGACAATAAATAAATAAACAAGCAGAAATACAGCATAGTGGGTGGTGATAACTGACATGGAGAAGAATAAAGCAAAGCAGGGATCAGAGAGTTCTCAGGTAAAGGGGGCGGGAGCTGCCCTGTTGTATAGGATGATGGCTAGGGAGCCTCACTGATAAGGCCATATTTGACCTGGAAGGAAGTAAGAAACAGAGTCGTGTCAATTCTAGAGGAAGAGGGTTGCAGCATGTGCATAGATCTAAGCAAGAAGAATAGCAAGGCAGCTGGTGTGCTGGAGCAGAGACAGGTGGACTATGAGGCAGATAGGCACACAGGAACAGGGTGGACAGCACCAGATTAGCTATGGTTTATTCTGAGAGGGCAATCATTGAAGGATTTCCAGTAGGTCCCTTGTGCTTTAGAAACATAGGCATTGTGCCTTTCAGCTGTGACTGTGTGGTTGACAGGCCTAAGACTCAGCACTGCTGCAGCATTTTCAAGACATGGATTACATTTTGGAGGCCTTCTCCATGACTAATGGCATAGTCTTCACCTGCATCTGTGGAACAGAATTAGAGTATACCCTGGCAGTGACTACTAAGTGGAAGCTGATTGTGCCTTGCTGCCCCTTGGGTAAACACCCCATAGCAGAGGGAAGCGGTAGAAAGCACTTTGACAGTACTTTTAGGTTCTCCCAGACAGGTGGACAAAGCATACCTAGATGTATTAGAATGTAATCTACAGAATTCTGTATGCACTGTCACTAGAATTTTACAGACTTCCTCAAGATACAACAGCTGAGAACAGATCATGTAAATTTGCAGAAGGCAACTCTGAAGGACACAAACTTCTAAAATTTGCTTTAATAGAATGGAAGTCTGTGGTAGACATACTACAGTCCTTACCATGCCCTAAATCCTCAGAGTTACTCATTGCCATTGAAGTGACCCTGACTCATGGTGACCCATGTGGGTCCGAAAAGAAGTGTACTCTAGGGTTTTCAGTGGCTAGTTTTTTGGAAGTAGATCACCAGGTCTTTCTTCTGAACTGGGTGGACTTGAACGTCTAACCTTTTGGTTAGCAGCCAAGCATGTTAGAAGTTCATAATACCTAGGGACTCCTACTTGGGCATGCCAAAACCCATAGTGACCCTATAGGACAGAGCAGAACTGACCCATAGAGTTTCCAAAGAGCATCCAGTAGATTTGAACTGCTGACCTTTTTTGGTTAGCAGCTGTAGCATTTAACCACTAAACCACCAGGGTTACCACTAGGGCATAATTTCCTTTAAATTGGACTAACAATCAGAGAGAGACAGTCTGTCAAGCAAGATTGCTCCATAGCACCAGAAGTTGTGGCAGTTCTCAGGCAGCACAGCATGACCAGTGCCTGAAGAGAGTTCTGACTTGTGGCCAAACCATGCTCTTAAGAATGGCAGCTTTCTGGGGGCAGAAACCATATGGAGAAGATAGGAAGTGCATCAGACTGTGCATCTGAGGCCCTCAGTGGATTCAGAGTTCCAGCCAGCTCTGTTTGTGGCCAACTTACCCAGCAGTGCTCGAACTGGAATTGGTCATTCTGGAAGGGCACAGGATAGGTGATGCACTGGGAGAGGCAAACAGAACTGCTGTAAGTGCTGATACTAGAAAAGCCCTTGCAGTGGGCAGTGCCGAGAGGGCGGACAGCACAAACATGAGCAAAGCGGGTTCAGCTGGAATGAGGAGTTATTTGGGGTGGAAATTCAGACTGTGTAAGAAGTTAGGAGGCCCCTGGAATTCTTGCTCTAAGAAAACTGATGTGGAAGACAAAGAAAGAGGTTGGGCTTGAAGACTCCTACTACTTCATATTCACAGAGCTAGCAAATTAAAGTCCATCTTATGCCTTCAGTGAGGGGCAAGTGTGTGGCTCAGCTCATGGCCGTATATATGACACTAAAGACTCTTACAGGTGTGGATAGTTAGGCTCAGTTAAAGACCGAGTTGTGTCTCTCCAAAATATGTGTTAGAATCCAAATCCCTGTATCTGTGGATGCAGTGCCATACAGTGCACTGCAATGTGATGTGATTATCTTCCACAATGCAACCTAAAGTACTGTAATCAGTCATTTAAGCTGAGGTCATACCAGTCGGTGCAGGGTGTATCCTAAACCTAATTAATCCTGAGTTCCAAAACAAACAGATTAGACGCCGAGGCACACACATCCTGGGAAAGACAGATACCGTGCAAGGATTGCCCAAGAACTAAGGAATACCTGGGGCTACCAACAGGGAGGGAACAGACATGACTGAAATCCTGATTTGAACATGTAGCCTCCAGAACTCTGAGAAAACAACTTTTCATTCCTTGAAGCTGCCCGCGTGTGGTATTTCTATTATTGACAGTGCCAGGTAACTAAAATAGGTTCCCTCCCCATTCAGAGGCTCACCAGGGCCCAGGATCTTTGCATAACACCATGTCCATTACTCTGTACCAGTGTGGGAGAGATGAGCAAAGCAGGTTGGCTGTAACACCAGCCAAAGCTCTTCCCGGTACTCAGAAAACCTAGTCTATGTGATACAAAATCCTAGCAATATGAGTACTCTCAGAATCTCAGTTTCCCTCAGTCTCTCAGGAGACGCTTTGTCATTAACAGCTGGGTTCCTGGTCCCAGTGCAGATTAGGAAAGCTAGGGAAAGAGTCAGAGGACCTGAAATAAGCTTTGCTTCATTTACGCTATAAGAACAAGGTTTTTCTTTTTGTAGAAGAGAAAGAGAATACATCCAAGAAATGAGGAGAGTGAAGAACTGAGTAAAAGCGAGGACCAGGAATAACAGAAAGTTTGGGGTGCTAGGGAAAACGGGGAGAGACTGGAGGCAACAGCTATGCCATGATATGTGTGATGCATAGAGAAGCAGAGAAGAGGAATTTAAGACATTTTGCTCTGTGCTGAGAATGTAACTGCATTAGCCTTTTCCCAGAGACTATATTAAAAATCTAAATTGCTTTTTAATTCTTTTTGGCTATTTGGGTGTGTTTCTTTTGAATGTGATATCTTGCTGAGATGGGCCACAAGGCAGTGCAGCTTCATAAAAATTACATTTGGGGGGTTATTGTCTGGGATTTGGGGACTAAGGTGCATCAGTCAGCTGATTATTGATTTAGAAAATTGTCATAGACCTGAGTCAAGGGAGCAGCCTCATCATAATTGTTGGATTTGTAGTGCAAAAGATACCAGCTTTAGAAAATGAAACTGGAGATAAGCTAGACACCACAACATGGGAAGATGGCAGAGACGGTTTAGAATCAGGATCTTATGGAACATACGATGTCTGAAACTAGGTGTACCCGATGAGATGTACATCTGTGAATCTTGGGGTGTCTTCCCCTCATAGGCTAATGAGATTGGGCTGAAGGGATGGAACAGCTAAGGAGCTCCCAGAAGGCAAGAGAAAGGCAGGAAACAGAAGAGGAGGGTGTCGAGTTTACTTTTACTTATCATGCACCAATCCTTCTGAATACTCTAGTGGGATGGCCAGGCTGTCGCTAAACTCCCTTTTGTTCATAAATGGACCCACTCAACAACCTTGGGACACCAGCATTCAGCGGGCCCAGCTCTGTAACCTAGCCAGCAGAGTCTCTGCTGTGCTCTCTGTCATCTGTACCGCTTATTCATCAAACACTAGAGCCTCTTCCTATTAGCCCTTGTCTTATTTTCCCATAGAATTCTAAAATCCTCTGGTTCAAGTCACATTACTAGTCCACAGCCCCAGTTCTCACCTGCCCTTGGCTCTCAGATGTCTGACCTGGGACTTGACGGGAGCTGCCACACCACTCGATCTCTGCACCTGTCTCCCATATTCTTGCTGGCTTCTCCAATAATTTCCCCTACCACTAGGCTCAGCACCCACCGTACTATCAGCAGACTTCATGGCCAGTGCCTCTGAAGAGCATGATGTAATCTTGTAAACCTATACTGAAAGCTTAGACATACATACATGGTATCCTCAACAAGAGAAACAAAGAGCCTGTGTGACGGCAGAACCCAGATGCAGCCGTGTGGAGGCTATGTTTACTGCAGGGTTAAGGACTGCTGCGAAGGGAGGCCTGTAACGGAGACAAGGCCACACTGTAGGTAGAGGGCAGGGACCCACTTGAAACATGAGAGAGCTGGAAAGATGAAATCCTCCCTTTGAAGTGCAAGTGAAGTAGCAGACCCAGGCCAAAAGCCTGAAAGTCACATCAGCTTTATTTGGCTATAGCAGAGCTCTCTAGGCAGGATGAAGAGCAGGGCTGAACCTGTTTCTGGGCTGCAAACAGACTCACTGTGGTGTGATCAGAAACGTGTGCTGTGAAAGCTCACCAGTTTCTGTGTGTCCTGTCTGGGCTTCTGGTTCTGCTGCAGCTTTTTGTTTAGTGCAGCTCCTTTTTTTCTTAGGGAAACCAAGGAAAAACATTTCTGTCCTCCTTTGAGTTGGGGCTTTAGGACTAACTTGTGGGACTCATTGTGACAGCAGTGATACACAAGGTGAGAGTGCTCAAGTTTGAATGATGAGTGAGAGGAAGGAGCAAGCAGTACAACTGAATCGTTAGTTCTGGAAAATACTTATTTGTATGTTTGTTTTAGGAAATCACGTTTCTAATAACTATATTATTTTTGTACTAACAATACTTAAAATTATTTAAACATTCTGCTGTTGGACATTTGGGATACTTCCCACTTATTTCTACTTTACAGCAGTAATACAGGTAAAGAACAAAACAGTTCTTTAGAGCCACAAATGTTTTTCTAGGCCCCACTCTTCGCTAGGGAAACCCCAAAGGACCAAGTCTGCTGTCATTGAACTGCTAGTGTACAAAACACTCACCCATAGTTATCTCATCCCCATCTTGTGAACTTCATTTTTGGTTTCTGATCACTTGGCTTCTCCAGTTTACTGCTGTTATTGTTAGGTGCTGTTGAGTGGATTTTGATTCATAGTAACCTTATGTGAGAGAACAAAACTGCCCCTCAAGTTTTCTTGGCTGTGATCTTTATGGAAGCAGATCACGTGGTCTTTCTTCTGTGGAGCAGCTGGTTGCATCTGAATTGACAGGGTTTTGATTAGTGGCCAAGTACTTAAGCTTTCCACCACCAGGGTGAAAATAATAACACTAGGGTCATTATTAATCAAGGAGCCCTGGTGGTACAGTGGTTAAGTGCTGAGTTGCTAACTGAAAGGTTGGCAGTTTGAACCCACAGGTGCCCCCGAGGGAGACAAATGTAGCAGTCTGCTTTCTTCAAGATTTACACCCTTGGACACCCTATGGAGCAGTTCTCCACTGTTCTATAGAGTCAATTTGAGTCAGAAACAACTCAGTAACAGAGGGTTTGGTTGGGGTTTTATCATTAATTAATACATTGCTGTACAGGGGCTGACTGCTTCTCACTTTGGAGTTGTCTGTAAATATAGTAAATCCAGTATTTTTCTTCCTCCTCTTCACCTCCCACTCTATGCCTCAAATTGGGAAGGGGTTTGTCACAAAGGTTGGGACATTCAGTGTTACCTGTATACAGGCACTGGGTGGAGAGAGGAACGTTGTCCTCACACACAGTTCCCCCATCCATCCTCTCCACACAACTGTCAACAGTTTGCACCCGTATCCATGAGCTGCACAGACTGTTACTCAGAGTTAGAAATAAAATACATTATCCCAGTCCAGTCCACTCACTAGTAGATGACGAAAATGATTTAGCCAAGGTCTCTGAACTAATACACGGCACAACCAAAACTTGAATTCAGATCTCCTAACATCCATGTGGAAACTCTAGAGGCCTAGTGTTTAACTGCTTTGTCTGCTAACCAAAAGGTCAGCAGTTTGAACCTGCCAGGTGAGATTCAGAAACTCTGTGGGGGCAGGTCTACTCTGTCCTATGGCACGCAGTCCTCTCTCTGTGCTTTCTCCAAAGAGAGGGGTGATTTACTGCAGAAGCCAAAGGGAGAGGCAGAACTTCAGTAGTGCTGCTTTCCTATCCTGCCCAAGTCTGGCGGGGTGGCACTGCCCCACACTAGCTCAAGTCAGATGATTAGCTTGGGCCTGTCTACTCTCTCCTGGTGGCACAGTGGTTAAGCAATCAGTTACTAACTGAAAGGTCAGCAGTTCAAATCTACCAGTGGCTCTGAGGGAGAAACATGCACAGTTTGCTTCTGAAAAGGTTACAGTTTTGGAAACCCTATGTGCAGTTCTGCTCTGTATAGGACCACTATGAGTGTGGCACTGCTGTTTCTGGCAAACATCCATCTAGGAATCCCTGAGTGGTACAGTTAAACATTCTATTAGGTCAAAGGTTGACATTTCAAACCCACCAGAGGTGCCTAGGAAGACAGGCCTGGTATCTACTTTCTATAAACCACAGGCTTGAAAACTGTAAGGCAGTTCTACTCTGTACACATGGGGTGGTCATGAGTCAGAATGGACTCCACGGCAACCAACAATAACATCCATCTGTGACATGGATGAGAGAATGGGACATGTGTAGTTTTTGTTAAAGTACTCATTCAACAAATACTTGTCAACTGAGCACGTACTACGTGTCAGCCACTGTTTTAGGTGCCGTGGATTCAGCGATGGCGTGGGGGGGATGACAAAATCTATGCTCTTCATAGAGATTTCATTCTCTAAACTTAAGTGCTTTGTGTCATCGTCCTGGAAAATACCCGTGACCTGGGAAGGAGCGATTGGGTCTCACATGGAAGGGAATCCCATCTATCTCAGTTGCTGTGCTCTCTACAGAGAGAGGGCTGATTTACTGCAGAAGCCCAAGGGAGAGGCAGAAACCTCGGTAGTGCTTCTCTCCTCTCCTGCCAAAGCCTGGCAGGGCGGGATCCAGGTTGGCCGCGCACCAGCTCAAGTCATATGATTAGCTTCGGCCTGTCTACCCTCTCCGCGTTCCTGCGGACAGCTGGAGGACAGAGAAGTAGGACTGGCTCTGCACCATCCCTCGGAGAAAGGAATGCGGGTGGCAAGAATCCTCCCAAGGCAGCCGCGCTCGACGTCTCATCCCCAGACTGGGGAAGGGATGATTTTGGGGTTTATGCGGCAAACATCTCTTTCATGCTCCTCTACTGAACATTGCAGCCACACGCTCTTTCCAGCCCGGCGGAGGCCACTGCAGCGCTCCCCCCTGCCCTCCCGCCCCACCCGCTAACTCAGACTCCAGAGCCCTGCTGCAGCTCCCCAGCCCTCTGCTCCTTTCTTCTTCACTTCCTGGTTGCTATGGAGACACACGTCATTTACGTGCCGTGCGTCGCCTTGGAAACAGAGGAGCATCCGCGGCGAGGCCGGGAAACCCGCCTCTGCCAGACCACACTCCCGGGCGCTGCCTGTTAATGTCAGGGGCGAGTCCCGAGTTGGACCGGTTGCTGGCCTCTGCCTCTGTCCGAGCCCCTCAGCGAGTGTCTCTGTGACTCAGGTAACCAGTGGGCACTCGCTGCTCCGGGCGTCCGGAGGGCGGCGCTGACAAGGGCGCAACCCCAGAGTCAGGCAGAGCAGTAAGCTTTCGCCCCGGGACGAGCCCGAGAGACGCCAGCCCTTGGGACGCTCGCAGGGTCCTCGTCCAGTCGCCTCTCCCCGGACTCCCCCGAGCCAGCCGCGCCCCCTGCCCAGGACAAGTGTCCTCACGTCGGCTGCCCGCCTCTCTTGGGAGCCCCCTCTTCCCGGGGCTCTTCCCCGCCTCCTCGTGGGACCCCCCCTCCCCGCCCTGCCCCCACCTCGGAGGCCCGGCCGGACCGGACCCAGAGCCGCCACTGCCCGCTTCTGCGGCTCAATGGAGGACGGTCTGCTGGAGATTATGACCAAGGACGGCGGCGACATGCCGGCGCCTCTGGAGGTGTCCACCGTACCGGCCGTGGGGGACGTGATCTCCGGGGAGTACAACGGCGGCATGAAAGAACTGATGGAGCACCTGAAGGCCCAGCTGCAGGCCCTGTTTGAGGACGTGAGGGCCATGCGGGGGGCCCTGGACGAGCAGGCTTCGCACATCCAGGTACTCTCGAACGACGTGTGCGCCAACCAGCGCGCTATCGTCTCCATGTGCCAGATTATGACCACGGCGCCCCGCCAGGGCGGCCTGGGCGTGGTCGGCGGCAAAGGGAGCTTCCTGGGCGCCCCACAAGAACCGGAGAACCCTTCGCCTGGGACGGGGGACAGCAGCTTGCTGGGTCGCCGTCCTGAGGATGAGGAGGACAACAAAGAGAAGGAAGCGCCCAGCCCCGCCACACCCACCAGTCACTGTGAGCACCCTGAGAGCTCCTGTGCTGGTCTCCTTGCGGGGGACGGGCCACTTGTGGAGTCCCTCGACCTGCCCGACATTACCCTTCTGCAGCTGGAGGGCGAGGCCTCTCTGTGAGGGGACTCCGCGGGGGCACCTTTCCGGGCTGGCTGTGGGTTTCCCAGTGCATGACGTGAGAGGACTGAGCTGCGCGGTGCAGCATACTTCACTCTGACTGCTGCCTCGTGGGTCAGGCAGAGAGAGACTCCCGAGGAATGATTTGTAGGGTGAAGGACTTTGGGATCATCAAGCATTCTTTCTGCACAGCCAAGCAAGAGGTAGCAAACGGCGGAAAGGTGAGGTTCTGGGAGAGGAAGCGCCCACCTCTGGACACCTATCCATCCCCTACCCTCCCCTTACCCCTCCCCGGCCGACAGGAGAACCCCTGACTTGTGTAAATAAAATTCTGCTTTTTCTATTCTGAAAAAGGACTTATCTAGGACCATGGCAAATAATCTCTAAAGATTTACCTAGAAATAAAAGAATTGGGGTATTCTGTTCTGGCAACAGGACTTTTACCCTTCCACTGAAACCCGGGATATTCAATGCTCTGCAGAAGGCTCTCCCCTTCACACATCTTGCGGCTGCTGATGGGTAAAGGAAGCTTGAGGAGGGAACTGCAGCCCTAGGAATTTGGGTGAATGGGGTTCCGAGGGCCCCTAGGCTGGGAGGAGCTGGCTATGAATGTGCATGAAGACCTAATAGCTCAACCTCTAGGATTTTGCATGCAGAGCGGATCCTGCCTTGTCACTGACTTCATCCGGGATTGCTTTCCACTCACTGGGGCTTAGAGAACAAAGAGCCCAGCTCACAGGCAGAGACTTGGTGCTCAGCAGCAGCCCAGATTTAGGGGACGTTTGAGGGACTCTTGGGAGCCACAGCCAAAAGCTCTCTCTTCTGGCTACATTCGCTTAACTTCAGTTCTTTTTCCTGCCAATATATCCCTGCCCACTGCCCCTCGGTGTTGCCTCCATGATGTCTTGTGTGTGTTATGTGTGTCCACTTGTATAGTAGTGTGTGAGCCCTGAGGGGCAGGGCTTGTGGCTCTGGTGTTAGGTTTAGGGGGCTTCCTACCCTTCTGTGAGTCCCAAGCTATCATGGCGCTTCCCCCTCACACCCTTTCCCCCTCAACCAGGGCATGGAGCATGTGGCTGTCCTGAGGTTCCTTAACTGATGTGCCTCCCTCCTGCCTTCTCAAGTGGTGACTTTGTGTGCCCTTCCCCCTCCTTTGTGTATCCCTTCTCAATGCTTTCCTTGGTGTTAACCTTAATAAAGAGGCGTCATGTCCCCCTCCTTGCTGACTGGTACTAGAGGGATATCTGGGTAGGGCTTTGGGGCCCAGTGCATGGACCAGAGCTTAGTGGGAACTGCCTTCCCTCCTCTCTCCTTGCCTCTAGTTCCTAGGAGTTGACCCACCATGGTTGGGACAGTCACTGCCAGCTTTGACTGCTTTCCCTTCTGATCTGGGCATTGATCTCAAGCTGGACTAGAGAAGAAGGGGGTATGTGTGGAGACTCCCATCCTAACAAGAATTTTCAGTAGCCAGAATTCCAAATGTGCTCAAGATTTTTGTTCAGTGAAGCATCTAGGGCCTGGAATGGCAGGTGTGATATCTGCTCCATAGAAAAGTCAGGGAGGGGAGACCCTGGGTGAAACAGCAAATGCTCAGCAGCTAACCAAAAGGTTAGAAGTTTGAGTCCCCCCAGAGGCACATCAGAAGAAAGGCCTTGTGTTCTGCTTCCAAAACATCAACCATTGAAAGCCCTGTGGAACACAGTTCTACTCTGATACATGTGGGGTCACTTGGAGTTGAAGTCGACTCCATGGAAACTCATTTAAAAAAAAAAATTGTTTGGCAGGGATTGCCCTGCATGCTGGTGGGTAGAATGACACATCACAAAGGAAACCACAGTAACTGCCTGAGGTCTCCAGTGGAGAATGCCGATATGGTGTTCCCTGGAGAGCTGAGACTGACAGCAACTCTAGTTGCTCTATTGAGCAATGGAGATTTCCCAAGGTTTCCCTGGAATGGAACTGTGAGAGGAGGATCAACGAGGATGCTGTGTGTGTGTGTGTGTGTGTGTGTGTGTGTGTGTGTGAAGTGCAGGGGGGTAGAAAGAGCGTGAATGACAGATCTAGGATAGAATCACAGTTCCAATACTGAATTGATGTTTTAAGACTTAGTTTCTAATTAAACTTAGTTTTTGAATGTATGACATTGGGATAAAAAGTTGCTCAGGTAGGTTAGCTGTGTAAGATCCCTAGGAAATGTTGTGTGAATGTTAGTTTCCTTATAGTTCTCTTGGGGTAGGGGTGAGATGGTGACTGACTCCTTTGGGAAAACAAAACTACCAAGGGGAGTTTCTAGGAACTTTCATTGTGTATAATCTTTCCCTATCTAAATAATCCTTATGCTTCATGATAGAGCTTGGGATAAAATTAAAGGGGATGGTAAGATTCACAGGCTAACTCGAGTCTCTTTCCTCATAAATGTTCACATAACTATAAGCATGGTAGTCAGCCCTGTGCACAGAGGATGACCAGAGGAAGCCTTGATTACACAGTGAATGGGGAATGTGTACTGGAGGGCAGCTGAAACATGTAAGTGGTGAACTGTCCCTGAGGACTGGGAGATAGTTCATTATTCAGCACTAGTAACAACAGTGATAACTATCATTGATTAAGCTAGAGAGTATAATCAAATTTATCTCCCAACAGCCCTATGAAGTTAGCAGTATCATTATGTCCACTCAGTAGTTCATGAAACACTCCAAGACTTGCTCAAGGTCACACAGTTAGTACCTGGTAAGGCCAGGGTTTATACCCAGGTTTGACTTAGAGAGCCTTACATGGTAAGCACTCTGCTAACTGCTCAATTATTTGGATTTTCAAAGGGCATTTATTACTTCTACAATCTAAAGAGTCTCAAAAAGGAAATAACCTTAGTTTTAGTCATGTTTCATCTCAGCTGGAACAAGAAATTGCACTTCAGATTTTGGCTAGTATCTTAAGTTATCTATGGTATCTACAATAAGACAAATAGCACAAGTAAATGCCTTAACAGAGAGAAATTTATTTTCTCACAGTTTAAGAAGCTAGAAATTCAAATTCAGTGTGCCAGCTCTAGCGAAAGTCAGTCGGTTCTAGGGGAAGGTCCTTGTCATCAATCTTCCCCTTGTTTCAGGAACTCTCAGCACAGGGACCCTAGTTCTGCTTTCGTGGTGGTCGGAGGACCCCCTCTCTGTTTTATATTTCAAAGAGATTGACTCAAGACACAGCGTAATCGTACAGACTGAGTCCTGACTCATAAACATGACTGCTTCTATTCCTGCCTCAGTAACATCACAGAGGCAGTATTTGTAACACAGGAAAATCACATCTGATGACAAAATGGTAGACAGTCACACAATACCGGCAATCATAGCCTAGTCATGTGAATACACATTTTGGGGAGACACAGTTCAATCCATAACAGCTAGTGAACCTTCATAGAGTCCAATGAGTGGTAATACAGGGGTACCCAGAAGAAGACCTCCTGGACCTGCTTGAGAAGCAGCAGCTGATGCTCCCCCGTACTCCCTGACACAGCTCCGTCTTTGTGCCTCTTTCCCGTTCCCTGTAGCTCATCTCCCCCAGAGTCTGGCTGGAATCCAGTCAGCTTACCCATCTAGCCTTCCTAGAAAGTTCTGCTTGAGACCTTTAACACGTGACTTCATTTCTGTATCCCTTACCATGCACACTGTCCTAAAGGTGTCAGCAGTCGCAGCCCAGGGACTCCTAGTTCTTTAGTTAACCTGTCCTCTTCCACCTCCCAAGTCCAGACACATAAAAATAACCCAGGAAAAGGCAATTCTTCAGCCTTCTTTAGTCACCTGCACCGGTATCTCATGGGTATCCATCACAGGTTGGGCCTCACTTTTTCTCCTCATTCCCCCTTCTCGTGTTTCTCCTATGAATGCTGATGGCTGAATTTCAGGTGGGATTCCTAACCTGAGACTCATGGGAAGGCATTACTTCAGGGGACCTTAACACCTTGAAATTGAATGCAAAACCTTGTAACGTGTGCATTGTCTGGAGAGAAGATCCATGGTTTTCATTCAGTTCTTAAGAGAGCATATAAATGCCCATCCTCACCTGCAAACCAAAGTAAGAATCACAGAGCTAAAAGGGTAATGAGATTTTTGTTTTTCTCACTTGAAAAACAGCAAGGAAGAAATCCTGCCTGAGTCTAATGCTCCTAGCATCCTTGTCTCTGGGGGTCTCCTGATATAGAATTGCAATCTTTGCATAAATCTGATTACTAACCACTTACTCAACAAATTCAAATTATATTGACACCTACTATATGCTAAGAATACTGACTTCCACTGCTTCCCAGTTTGCTAGTACTTGGATTATGTCAGAGCAGTGCTGACATACAGAGGTAAGGAGAAGACCTTCTTCATGACATCATGCTGCCCTTCCTGTCTGGACCCAATATGACACTGTGAGCTGAAAGTTTCACGGTTACTCATAACCACTCTTTGAGTTCCTGGCATTCCTGTCTCTCACTGGTCTAAGGGACATTTCAATATTTGGCCCTTAATCTCTTAGTATCTTTAAATGACAACTTGAATTTGTTAAATTCAAATCTGTTTTTAGAGAAATAGTTACTTCTCTGAGAGGTGCAAATGGGCCTTCAAAATAAACAAGCAGTTTTATAGGATCACAGTATCACACAGTCTGTGGTCTCTGTTTTTCACAGAACTAAGGAGCAGCTGTTCCCCAAATGAATTTCAGCCTATACTTCTTACAAGGCAGAAACCCACTTCTACCTTTGAAAAGGCATGTTTTACATAAGCATCTTTCCCCATCTACGTGCTTAGGGAGAGACCTTTAGCCTGGATACCCTGCTACAGTAAGCAGTGATATGGCAGGACAAGAGTGGTTTTTAATCTTTTATTTCAGTTGTTATCCCCTCCTCCTGCTTTCTAAATTGTCTTCAGAAGGTGAATTCCCTCAGAAAAATAAGTCTTTCTGCTTGGAAGCACGGTGCTTACAGAACGAATCATCCTCTGTAAACAATGTTGTAATGGTGCCACCTGGAGAGAAATAGGAACATTACAAGGGGACTCACAAAGTGAATTTATGGCTTTCAATTGAGCAAGCACTACTAAATGCCTACTAAAGGCCTGGCTTTCTGCCACATGTGGGTGGCAGGGAGAGGAGAAGAAGGTTAATAAATAATACATTTGTGATGAACACAAAACCAGTAGCAATGAATTCCTTACTGATCTCCCCTAGTCTCTGCCATACCTAGAATCTTGAAGATTAATCTTCCTAAACCAGAGCTCTGAACATTCATTCTCCTCAGAAGCCATCATGTTGCAAATACTTCTGGAAATAAGCATAAAATCTGGGGGACAAGGGTGAGTACTCCCTAAGTGGCCCTGGGGTCCTCTTTTTTTTTTTTGGTTCATGTTTGTTATTTTCCCCCATATTTTCTAGCAACTATTGCACCTGTTTGGAAGCCCATATCCTCCAGTTCAGAGCTGGAAATGATTCCCAAGAGTGCCGTATCTTTCTGAAGCCTGGAGTGAGAAAGTGGTCTGGATGAGCTCCCACTTGGTGTTCAATCCCATTTCTCTTAGTCATTCTTCTCAAGTGAAGCCAGGCACAAATTTCTCCTCTGGAAAACAACTTCTGTATCTCAGTCACCTGCCCCAGCTTCTCAGACACTTTCCAGAAAGCCTGCTCTTCCCTCCTTGTCACCTGTCACTTTCTTAAACGCTGCTTGTGAACAGGCAATCCCTGGAGAGAGTAGGCAAAACTTTAGTAATTATGAACTTGCACTTTCATTCCTAGGATTAGGGTTCAGAACTTTCATCAGATCCTTGAAGGGTTCTGTAAAGCCACAAAGATGAACAAATTTACACTCAAAATGTGTTACTCACCACCACTTGTAGAAATGCCCCCAGTTTTCCTGCATCTGAATCTTTGCTTCTTCTCTTTACTTGTTACACTCTGTCCCATCTCTGCCACTTGGAATCCTACCTTTCTCAAATGCTACCTTCTTCATGGAGTCTTTCCTCGTGCAATCTCTCCTTCCTTTAAACTTCCCAATTGTTTTGTTTGTTGCTTCTTTTGGGATAACTACCATACTTTGCCTTACTGCTATCATTCTGTATGTGCTTATATTATTCCCTCCTTCCAGATAATGAATATTTTGAGAGCTGGAACTACTTTCTCATTTTTAGTCTCCAAAATATCTGCTTTATCTTACTAATTTTAAGGCACCATTGGCTCTATGGCACATCATTATCTGAGATTCCATTCAAAACGAAAATTAATGCCAATTAAACTCTCATTCATCTTATCACTTATGTCAAAATTTTATTCTTATTTAAAGAGATATTTTAAACTTATTTAGAAATAGATTTTAAAAATCATGTCACTACCGCATACACAAATATAACTGAAAGTTATTACAGTATTCTTGCCATTTCTTCACATTTGTCTGACACTTCTGAATCACCTCTGGACTCAGAGTTATCCACACTTATATTTTCTCATGCAGTACTATTCTCTGAACCATTTAGGGTGTTAGTGAAACAGTGCTTCTTTAAAACAGAGCTTCACTATTGTCTCTAATTTCTTCTAGGCCACAACAATATCTATTCTGCAAGTTTCAGCACTGGCACTCCTTTCATCTTCCCAGAAGGTGTTCAGACAACCACCAAGACCAATATTCCTTCAAAAAAATTTTTTTAAAACCAATTCCTAAATGATTGATTAACTGAAACATCAAAGGATTGTAGATTTCCAACCACGTCACCTGGAATAACAACTATATTCAGGCAGGTGTAGGCAATGACAACTATGTCATGATTGTTGCTTGGCCCACAGTAATTGTCAGCTGCCATGGATTAGAAGACATACCCCTTCCAGAGGTGTTAAAATGTGAAGAAAAAGGAAAAAAAAAAGTGTATCTGGAACTGGTGAAAACACTGGTAAGTGTCCTTTGCCACAGCAGGCCAAAAATAAGTCAGAATTCAATTGAATCTTAAATATATAAATGAACAATCACAGGACTTTAGAACTGGGAATAAAAAACATAGTTACCATCTCTTAGAGTCTTCAAAAATATTAGCACTGTAGGAAACTTAGTTGTCAATCATGCAGTCATTGTATATAAACTCAGATGTCGGAAGAAATGTCCCATGTCTCTTAGAGGTCTGATGAAATTCCAACTCCCAAATTCCAACCCCGATACCTGAGAAGTCTTCAGCATTCCCTACAATTTCTTCAAGATCCTATGGTTTATTGTTCTTTTGCTTCCCTTTGTATCCATACTACTAAGTCTATGTGAGCTGCCTGAGTCTGACCTAGAACACCTAATACAGCCTTTCAGGGTATCAACAAGATACATAATCCCACTAGCATTCTGGAATTAAAAAAAATGAAGGTGTGATCACAGGTAAAGACCTGTGGGCTCCTCCAACATATCTTTTCTTTCCTCTTTTCCCCCTCCTGCCTGCTCCAGAATAATGAGCAAAGCATTTCTCTTATGTTGAAAAAGAGTTTCCCTCACATTTAGCCTCCTAGGAGGAAAATTTACCTTATTTTTACCACAAGTACTCTAAGAGGATTGCTGGTGAATATGCCACTGCACGTAACTAAGGTAACAGGTCCAGAGCAGAAGAACGGCATGCCAAAGACACGCAGCTAACAACAGGACTGGGACCAGGACTGTCATCCAAAGTATAGATCTGTGGCATTTTTCCCCCATTAAATAATACTGTACCTTACTCTGCTATCAATGGTTACTACAAGCTGAGGGAGGCTTATTGTGGCTTTGAATCAGCTTTGAGAATAAAAAGGAAGAGTCAAATCCTTTTTAAAGAGGATGAGTAATTCTCACAAACATGATGGAAAAAAGACATCCAAGAAGGGACCCAGGACCAAGTTAACTGTCCACAAGTACTATTCTGTCTGTGCCTTTAAGGAGCTCACAGTCTAATGACAAGGAAAGACACATGCATGAATTAGGAGGAGACTGCTTCTCAGGAAGACTGAAGGGAAACTTCTGCGAGCAATGACAACTGAATTAAGAGCACTTTAGTTTCATAATGGGAATGATGAGTAGGGGTGGGAGTTGGGTGGGGGGACAAAATAAAATGGGATGAAAAATTTTTAACAAATGCTCAGAAAAACCATAACATTTTACCCTACAAAGAACATCAAGTATGACACTGGAAGAAAAGCAGTAGCAGAGGTGGCATCTCGTGATTGTCTGGAAAAAGTTAAGTAGCAAGGGGTTGGCACAAACAGTACTTATGGCCTTATCACTACTGCAGACAGCACAGAGATATACATAGAGAATTTGAGGTTTTATATAATGAAGAAAACAATCCCACAGCTATAAAGAGTCTGGGAGGATGGGACTCAAGCCTGGAGAACACGAAGGTGAAAAACAGTGCAGTACGTTGTTCCTAAGAAACAGAACTGGTTCTGATGTGCTGCTAGAAAGGCACTGCCATCATGGGACACACACTATGGATTTATGGGGAACCTGCTTTTGGGACTGAAGTAGCTTTTGCTATGATAAGCTTTTGTTCCCAGTGTTTGAAAAATTCACAAAGGAAAGAAGGAAGAAAAGAAGGAGGTAGAGAAGGAAAGAAACCAGACAAAAGGGAGAGAGAAGAAAGTAAAAACCACAATAACAAAGTGACAGGACAGTCTGAGGAGCCCTTTTCAGGAAGATAGCAGCTTAGGGATTTTATATCTTTGAGGGTGGAAACAAGTACGAAATCCCTAGGTGAAGATAAAAGAGAGAAGTTATATTGTAAAAACATGCTCAAAGCTGTTGCCCTTGTGTCAGTTCTGACTCACAGTGACCCCGTAAGCCAAGAAAAAAAGCCACTGCCATCAAGTCGATTTGGACTCATAGTGACCCCAGTAGGTCAGAGTAGAACAGCCCTATAGAGTTTACAAAGAGCACCTGGCAGATTTGAACTGCTGATCTTTTGGTTAGCAGGAGTAGCACTTAACCACTACGCCATAGGACACAGTAGAACTGTCCCACAAGGTTTCCGAGACTGTAATCTTTAGGGAAGCAGACTGCCACAGCTTTCTCCTTTGAAGTGGCTGGTGGGTTCCAACCTTGACCTTTCAATTAGCAGCCTAGTGCCTAACCACACCACCAGACCTCCTTGGAAATGTGTTAGAGACTGTTAGGAACTGCCCAAATAGATACACACACTGGGTTACATAGCCCAGATTCCAGTCATGAAATGGGCACAAAGCCAAATTCCAGAAGCGACAGAGAAGTTGATGTAATGTCATTCTCTACAAAGAAGATGATGACATAACAGAGATTGCTATTCTGGACCTAATTCCAACCCTCAAAGGTGGAACTGATTGGAAAGCTGAGAATGAGGAAAATTTACGGGAAAAGTAACCATGATTTTTTGGAGTTCCTGACAGTTAAGGAGATACGGTCAGATGTGTGTCCAGGGCTGTAGGAAGTCTGACAGATAGTTATAGGGTCTGCATTTCAGATCCTGCGATTCTACAGAAGAAAAAGGTCCAAGAAAGTTTGGATTCTCTTAGAAATGAAATGCAGTCAGTATAACTACTTTGGAACCCAATGAAGAGGAGTACAAGTTATTGGAAGGCAAGGGACCTCTCTAATGAACTCAGATTTTGAGGTGACTGGCAGAGACGGGCAAAACTAAGAGAGTAGTACAAATAGTTTAGGACATTCGAAAGCACAAACATGAAAAAAAATTGAGATGTTTGATTACATAGAAGTTAAAGCTTTCTGTTCCATGAAGGGCATCATAGACTCAGTTAACAGACAGATGGCAGAATGCAGAAAGTATTTCATCTGTCTAAAACCGAGTAGGATATAGTATTCTAAAATAGGAAAGGAACTGGAACTGAACAAGAAAAAGACAGCAATCCAACAGCAAAACAAAAAAAGGCTATCCACAGGCACCTTATAGAAAAAGAAGAAGAAAAATGCCACTGCTGTTAAGTCCCTTCCAATTCACAGTGACCTTATAGGACAGAGCAGAACTGCCACATAGGGTTTCCAAGGTGTGCCTGGCAGATGTGAACTGCTGACCTTTTGGTTAGCAGCTTTGGTGCTTAACCACTGAACCACCAGATTAAGTCAACAATGCAATATTGCTTTATACCTATCAGACCAGCAAAGATTAGAAATGGAGATAATGCTAGGTGTTGACAGGGAAGTGGACAATGTGCTGCTGCAGAATCTTGTTCCCCTGGAGAGAATGCAGACCAGGTCCACCACTTCTGGAAAGCAACCTGGCATTGCCAAAGCCAAGTGCCGTCGAGTCGGAACATATTAAAGAGATGCATAGTCCGTAGTTCAGCATTTGCTCTCCTAAGTTATAGGTCTGAAGGGGGATAGTATGTTAAATGCAGGGTTATTTGTAGTGGCACTGAGCTATAGGCAACATGTGCCACTCAAAGAGATGACAGGCACAATGTGGTGGATGCACACCATGGAACACCGTGCATTAGTCAGTCAGAAGCAACTGATTAAATGTTAATATCTGGCAACAAGAGTGGAGCTGATTTAAACAGTTAAGCATGGCTACAGTATATGCTACAAGGATAGGTTGTGGGGGTGAATGACCAGAAGCCAGAGAGGGAAAGGGGCCACATTTCAAATGACTTGGAATGCCAAGCAAAAGTGGCTATATTTTGAAGATGATGGGGAACTTCTAGAAGGTGTTGGAAATATTCTGGTGACCATGCAGCACCATCTAACTCTCCTGCTGCTACAATATGGTTTCCTTGTTCCCTGATGCTGGCTTGGAAGGGTGCCTTTCCTACTTATCCTCTCTCCTGTCCCTCACTGAAAGCCGTGCTCTAAAAAATACCAGGACAAAGCATACCACCCTTCTTGAGCATAACTGCTGGATTTTATTTTTCAAAAATGTTTTTAATAAATGCTCTCTCAGCAAATTCTCTTGCTGTTTGGGATTACACCAAAAGAAACAGAATTAGCAACATTAACCTACAAATAATAATCTAATCAGAGGGCATAGTGAGCTTCGTGAACTTCTGACCCAGCAGCTGCCCTACTTCCCTGAGGAGTGAGTACATCAGTGTCCTGCAGAAAGGCAGGGGGTTCAGAATCAGAGGCTGTCCACTAGTCAGGAGATTCATTAGCAGCACAGAGACAGGTAGCTGTCCTGGAACACACCCTTTCAGTGTACCTGTAGGAAGGACTCACGTTTATTAACCACTACGTCCCCAGTTCTTGACACTGTGCCTCACACGCAGTGTTCTAAAATGCTTTTTAAACTAGATTTAGTCCTAGAACGAAACTTGAACCTTGTGGAAGAGTAAGAGTTGCAGCAGCAATGGACTCTGGAAAGAGGGAATCTCCCCACGGTCATTCAGCTTCCAAGCTCTCTCTCCTGCTGTGCTTTCCAAAGGCCCTGAGAAAGGGGAAACACACATAAAGGATTTGAATAGCTAGTGGAGGTTGCCAGGTGTTTGCATGAGGAAGGGCGCAGCAAAAATTCGAGGTATTCAAGAAAGCCCCAGGAAACAACTTAATAGCAGAATATACCATAGAATAATCTCACCTTTGTCTTACAAAACATCTCTCACAAGACAAGCCTGGGGGCAAGTGACCCCTAGACCTTGACCACATTTTACAACTAACGGGAATTCCAGGTGGCCTTAACCAATCAATGTAAAGGTCAGTTTCCCCTCCCTGCTTTGTAATCTCACCACTTAAATACTGGGTGCTGAGGCCGCTCGTCATCGCCCCCCCCCGGCTGTGTAGTTTGGGGGTGCGTCCCGGTTGCACCAGTATTTTCCTATTGGGCATATTTTTTAAATAAAATTTAACCTTTAAAGTAACAGCGTCGCATCTTGAAAATCTCGGACCCTAACAGAGGTAAGACAGGAGTTAAATTTCACTTCCATAGGAGGCTGCTTTGGAGCTTGGGGGAGATGGAGGAATTACACTACCAAACGAAGACTGGTAGCTTCATGTATGTAGCACACTTACTGAGCACGTCTCATGTGACAGGTACTGTGCTAAAAATACAAAGACAAACCACACACTAGTTAGGAACAGAAAAACGGTAAATTAATTCCTAAACAATATGAAATATGGTTATAGGAAAACGCAAATGAAGTCTAACGAACCCAGAAAGAGGGTCAAGGAAGGAGTAACTGGAAAGGGGACGAAGGTAGCCCAGGGGACACAGCTGTAGTTCAAAGGACGGAAGAGGAGCCCAACAACTATACAATTTACTTAATTTAAAAAAATAAGAAATAAAAAGGACAAGGACCCCGCAACCACCAGAAAAGAACAGGATATCGACCTAGGTTGAGGCTGGAGCCACAGAGACTAGATGCACGGAGGTTCGATGTGATTGGCAGAGAACTCCATCCAGGCCCGCCTCAAGTTTGCTCCGCCCCCACGCAGCCCCCGCCAAAGGGGCGTGGCATTTCTTGGCGCAGGGAGGATATCCCAAGGCTGGAGACCCGCATCTAATGCAGGGTCTCTAAAAATAGAAGGTGTTTCCCTGATGTGGTCAGGTTAGCTCAAGCCTGCCCCCGCTGGGCTGCGAAGGAGAAAGCGCTCATTGGTTGCTATAGCAGTGATCCGAGAGGCTGAGGAAGGCTGACTGGCTGCAGGCTCTCAGAGCAGATCCCGCCCGTTTTCTCCCAGTTCTATTCTTGATGGATGCTCCACAGCCCCCTGGGTAATTTGGAGCCCCGCCCTAGAGCGAGCCCGGAAACGCGGCGGCGTTCTCAGGAGGACCCCACCGCAAAGTGCGGGGCAGGTGGAGCTGGGAATAGGGATCGATTACTTGGATTGGCTTCTTACGTTTTCCGCGCCTGAGCCGGGCTGTGGTAACCGCGGAGCCAGGTTGCTCATCCCCTCGCAACTTGTTTGAGACTGGGAAAGAGAAGCGCGCTTTCAGGGCAGTTGTTGATACGGCGTTTCCGTGGAATTTCGCAACCTTTGACAGCCTCGCGTAGGTTCCTAGCACAGGGACGGGACAGAGGCTGGGGCAGAGAAGGCGCGGCTGTGACGAGGCACTCGTGCGAGCGCCCCTCGCGACCGCTCCCAGCAGCCGGACTCCAGGAGGGCCCTTGAATAAGAAAGTGCTCGCCCTTGAAAAGGCGTACTAGGTCGTGCATCTTCCAGAGCCCTAGTCACAGCTTCTAGGACCTATTAAGCTTTTCCTCTTCTTTGGAATTACTCACCTCCAGCTTCCAGCTGCCCTCCCCAGTTTTCAGCCTACAACACCTGCTTCAAGACTCAGTTCTACTATCACTTATTCCGGAACCTTAGAAATGCAGGCTTTTGGGACTGGCGTACCTGAGTTAGAATCACAGCTGTGCCATTTTAAGTGCTGTGTGATTTTCAGCGAATTACTTAAACCTCTGAGCTCAGGCTTTGCATCTCAAAGTGAAGTTAATACTAACAGTACCTTAGTGTTCTGTGAGAGTTAAAGGTGAAGTTCTTAGAGAAAATGCTTAATAATGCAAGCTGATATTATTATGTGTGTGCCCACAGTGCTTCATACAGGCCTCCCAGTGTTTCTCGTTTGTATTAACATTCTTCTTGCTGCCCTGTTGGGTTATTTCAAAGGTGGAACTATGTCTTGTTTATAATCTCAGCATCCAGCAGTGGTGGGCAAATATAAAGCCCTCAATAAATTATTTACTAACCCAGTTAAAGTCTAGTTAATGGTGTGAAAGAGTATCTGTGGACATAGTACCTACAGGCCATCTGCTGCCAAAGTTTTGGTAGGTTGAGAGAGTATGTAACTGATAGATCAAGCCTTTACCTCTGGTGTTTGGATGAAAGGGTGTCAAGGATTAAATTGAGTTCCCTAAAAAATCTGTATAGCAATTTGGGTGGGCCATGATTCTAGGTGTTGTGCAGTTGTTTCTATCAACTATAAACCCTTCCATGATGTTAATGAGGGAGGATGGGCACCACTTGTGTTGGTGGGACAGGAGGCAATGTGTAAGACTATGTTGTGCCTTGAGGCAATCTCTTCAGATATAAAGGAACAGGATCCTCGAGGCAGTCTCTTCAGATATAAAGGAACAGGATACAATACAATTGGGGACCTCATACCATCAGGAGAGAAGCAGTGCTAGGAGCAGAGCAGGTTCTTTGGAAATGACCAGGCTCCTCCCTGTGTCTCTGAAGTTTCCATTACAGTGAATATTTATGACAAGGACCTTCCTCCAGAGCAAACAGAGGAAGCCTTCCCCTGGAGCTGATGCACTGAATCTGAACTTACAGCCTGCTGGACTGTGACAAAATGAAGTTCTCTTTTGAAAGCTACGCACTTGGGATATTGCAACTAGAGGCTGAAAAAGCCTCCGTGTGGGGGCAGGGGTGGCGCTCAAAACAAAGGGGACTTGAGAGACATTGTTTCAGGTCGCCCCTAACCACCTTTCACAAGCCCCAGGTGGTGATGCTAGGGTGGGGCCCTTGTCAGGCTGGGGACCTCGTAGAATCCACTATAGATTCAGTGAATCATAGGCAATGAATGAGTCCTTTTGAAACCAGAGGCTGAAACAGCCTCCATGTCAGGGGTGCTCAAAACTAAGGGGACCTGAGAGACATTGTTTCAGATCACCAGTAGCACACAAGCAAGCCCCCTCCACAGGGTGGGGCGCTCTGGAGGCTCCACTATAGATTCAGTGAACTATAGACAACAAATGACTCCTTTTGTCTTGATAAAACCAATGATAAAAGGCTGGCATAAGTAACTTATGTTTGAGTGTTATTCTTCCAGGTTACTGGCCAAGAGGAGTCTAACACCGCTTTGTTTTCCTTAACGGCCAGTGATGGCCTGCGAGATTGTGAAGCAGACCGCCACCCAGGCCACCTCCACGCAGCTGACCTCCTCCACCCAGTCAGCCTCCACCCAGCTGACTTCCACTCAGTTGACCCCCAGATGCCTCAACTGCCCACACTGTTCCCTACATCTGCATGTGGTCTTTCCCTTTAAATACTCAGACTTTACCTGACCAATTTGGACAGGATTTGAGGATGAGAATATCTCCGTGTCCTTCGCAATGCTGACCTGCAAATAAAACCTTTGATCTAACCCTCCCAAAAGTCACTCCTGTCTCAGCGAATTGGCTTTTTGCAGCAGGCAGCGGAACTCCTGGGCTTTTCCAGTAACACAACCAGGGTTTCCAAGATGGGGGCGGGGCAAGCAATAGCCCCCGTAGCACTCAGCTAATTGGTTGCAAACTAAAGACAGAAGGAGTTCCCCTACTAACCCTTTGAAGAATTTCTTACCATTCTTATTTTGTGGATAAACATAGGGAATGGCAGTTATGTAAAGGAGTCTCATATAACTTAGGGACAGTAATGGTTCAGTGATAGAGTTCTTGCCTTTCACGCAGGAAAAGCTGGGCTCAGTTCCTCACCAATACACCTCAAGCTCAGCCACCAACCTGTCAGTGGAGGTTTGTGTGTTGCCATGATGCTGAACAGGTTTTAGCAGTTTCCAGAACAGGAAGAAAGGTGTAGTGATCTGATTTCAAAAAATAAACCAGTGAAAATCCTGTATATCACAATGTTCTGATCTGTTGGTGCATGGGGTTGCTATAGGTGAGGAACTGACTCAATGGCAGCTAGTACAACCACCACTGTGAACACATTGACAAGGTTAGCGGGGGAAACCTGATGATTACTGCCACTTGAAAGATAGTTACAGATACAATAGTTTGCCCCTGGCAGTTGGTGGTAAAAATGTAACAGTTCTCTTGGTGGTAAATGTAAGAATCTAACAAAGGTCACTTAGGTTGTTAAGCTGCATTCCATCCTCTGCTCCAACTGTCACCCTCAGACCAGATCAGCCGGTCTGCATTCCTCTCCCTATCTCTGAGGAAGTAAAATTGATTGAGACCTCATAGAGAGATAATGAAAATTTTGGGTAATTCACACTGTTTGATAAGATGTAATGAAACCGTATGATGTAATGAAATCTTGTGACTCCTGACTATTCTGTGATAAACACCTACCCCTTCGAATTCTGGTTATAAAAACCACAGGAAACATAACCCAAATGGGACAGGTTTTGGCTCACTGTCCCTGAGATTGCTGGCAAATCTGCAACTAAAGATTTGTTGAACCCCACACTGTCTCCAAATTTTCGGCTACAGTAACAGGCAGTTAAACTCGCTTTAATATGGCAGCCCTCTCCTGACTGTTGTGATACAAATATAACATTTCTGGCAGTTGTGAGGTGGCTATAGGTAGCCTCAAACCAGAACTGAGAACCAAGTTAGTGTCTACCCCTCCAATTTATGGTATCACCCCCTTGGTGGGGAGAGGGTGCCCTGAAACAGAGAGGCAGAGACACACCAGTCAAAGGGTCCAGTGAAGCATATTTGAAGAGAAAGAGAGTGGGGTTTGAGCCAAGAGTGGCCCAGCTCACCTTTCCACAGTAAGGCAAGTTTTTTATAAAGTTTTGATGAGGTAGTGTGGGGTGGGGGTGGGGGTTATAGTTTGATAAGAAGAGAAAGAGAAGAGGGGTAGGAGGAAGTTCTGGTTAGGGGATTTATGGTCTGATAAGGATAAAGTGTTGATTCGAAGGGGGAGGGGGAAGGTCTGTTTATGGGCAAGACTTTGATAAAGGAGGGGCTTTGATTAGGAGGGCAGGGATGGCAGGCATAAAGTAGTTTATGGTTTTATGGTTCCACCAGGTGGCGCATACCAGGCAGTTTTCAGTTACTGGTGAGGTTTGATCATTGGGTAAGATGACCTCCCTGTATTTTAGGGACAGAGTCCTCTTAATGACCTCCCTGAATTTCAGGGACAGAGTTCCCTCACATCTACATTTTCTGATAAAAAGCATCCCCAGAATCTACACTGGGTCTTTTTCCACTCACAGAGACTGACTTGCCCCCTCTTCGGGGTGTACTTTCCCTTCATAAACTTTCCCTTCATTTGCTACCAGAAAGGTTGCATCCTCGTGTGCTTGGGGGAGGGAGAGCCCAATTTGTCACCAGCTGGGAAACCAAACTTGCTAGCTCAATCTCTGGAACTTGAACCAAGTCACTGGGGTCTAATCAGTTACAGGACCTCGGCAATATGACTTAAGCATTTGTTACCCCTTGAGACTTAGCATTTGCCCCACGAGACTAATAAATTATTTCTCAGAAAACTTTTTAACTTTCTTTTCTTTTAACTTTTTAACTTTCTTTCCCTTTATTTTTTCTTCTCTCTTTCCTTTTTTCTTCTTAAAGACTCTGAGTCAAGACTTTTTAAATTCAGAACTTCTGTAGAGTGAAGCTACTACTTTAAGTCATATGGCAAAGGATAAGTACGTGATGTGTAAGATATACAAAGGTAGTCCATCTGAGAACATCCCACACACAGTGCATGCATGTTAGGGAAATTAACAGACCTACTTGTAAGGTGAGGTAGGGTAGATGTATCGGTACCAGCTGTAAGGTGAGGTAGGCTAACCGTATCGGCGGCAGTCAGAGAAACAGAGTGAGAGTCAGTGGTAGGACAGAGTTTACTGGTGTGCTCCTGAGCGAACTCTGGAGCTCCAAGGTAGGAGTCAGAGAAGTCATGCTTTCAGTTTGGGGAAGGGGGTTTACATAGAGGCGGACGGTTCCGCCTAGCATGGACCTTAGTAGGGGCATGGGGAAAAAGGCAGGAGCCAATAGGACTCAGGTACAGTGAGCTGCCTGATTAGCATGTGAGGAAAACAACTGGGGACTTTCTGTGAAGGGAGGTATTGGTCACATTCTGATGATTTCCGGGAACTGAGGTGGGGACCTTCCAGAAAGAGAGGGGCTCACCCTGCCCTGATGATTTCCAGAACTGCATCCTGGTTGCAATGTCCAGGTACAGCCCAGCCTGCCTGGCACTACTCTTCTCTGTTATGAAACAGACATGAGAAAAGATACCAAAAAAAAGAAAAAATCAACTGAAAATATAGTAACCACTCAAAGAAACCTAGGCTTGGTTAGCTAGAGCAGCTAGAGGAAGCCAGAGAAATCAGAGCTGAGTATAGTCACTATGAGTCAGAATTGTTAGGGTCCACGATTTTCAAGATGTGACACTGTTACTTTAAAGGTTAAATTTTATTTTAAAAAAGCCCCAATAGGAAAAATACTGGTGCACCAGGGATGCACCCCAAGCTACACAGAGCAGGGGGCGACGACGAGTTTCCACAGCGTCCAGTATTTAAGTCGTGAGATTGCAAAGCAGGGAGGGTGAACTGACCTTTACATTGATTAGTTAACTCCTATTAGTTGTAAAATGTGGTCAAGGTCTAGGGGTCACTTGCAGGCTGTCACTTGCAAGGTTGCCCCCAGGCTTGTCTTGTGACAGTATTTTGTAAGACAAAGGTGAGATTATTCTATATTTTCTGCTATTAAGTTGTTTCCTGGGGCTTTCTTTAATACCTCGAATTTTTACCACGCCCTTCCTTATTTCAACAAGAATCAACTTGACAAGGTTTAGATTTAGGTTTGGGCAATGGTGGGGTTGAAACCAGAGACTGAAAAGCCTCAGTGTGAGGCTTAAGATTGAGGGCCCAAGAGGCATTGTTTCAGATAACCCCCAATTCACAAGGAAACACATGACCTCCACATTCCACAAGCCCCTGGCAGTGAGCAGCCCTGGATGGGGTGGGACCCTTGGAGGCATCGCTATGGATTCAGTGAACTATAGGCAATGAATGACTCCTTTGTCTTGATAATTAGACTTTAACCATTGATAAAGGAATTAAGTAGGAGGCAGGGGAGGATAGGGAAGTAACTTGTGTTTGAGCATTCTTCTTTCAGATTGCTAGCCAGGTGACTTCTAGCACTACTTTGTTTTCCTTGAAGGCCAGTAATGACCTGCAAGATTGCCAAGCAGACAGACGAACTTCACCTAGTTGACTTCCACCTAGATGTTACCCAACGTGCTTCCCACTGCCCACATTGTTCCCTGCATTTGCATGTGGTCTTTCTCTTTAAATACTTTGACCTTGCCTGACAAACTAGAACAGGACATGAGCACAAAAATGCTGTCTGTGTCCTGTGCTGTTGGCAGCACAGACATAAAACCTTTGATCTCACCCCAAAGCTCCTGTGTTGGTGATTGGATTTCTGCAGCAGGTAGCCAAACTCAGGGGCTATTCCAGTAACAGGGTGGTAGGATAAATTGTTCCCTAAAAAAGAGAGAATAGAATGATTCCTTTGAGGAAGGAAGGAGAGTTGGACTGAGTTGGAATGAAATGAAAGATGTGACAAAGAAAGGCAGTAGTGAAACTGGAGGCTGAAAAACCCCAGGGTGAGGGGTGCTTAAGATTGAGGGCCTGAGAGGCATTGTTTCAGAACACCCCAGACCTGCAAGGAAAGACATGTCCTCCACACTGGGGTTGCTGGGTGGGCCCCTCGGCAGCAGTGCTATAGATTCCGTGAACTATAGACAATGAATGACTCCTTTTGTCTTGATACTTGGGCTTTAACCAAGGATAAAAGAATTAAGCAGGAGGCTGCAAAGGACAGGGAAGTAAACTTGTGCTTGAGTATTCTTATTTCAGCTTGCTGGCTCAGTTGACCCCCACCCAGTCAACCTCCACACCATCCCAACTGCCCACGTGTTTACCCCCATCTACCCATTAAAAACCTTGAGTTTGCCCAAAGAATTCAGACAGGCTGTGAAGACCCAAATTTCCCCTGTCCCTCACACGCCAGCATGTAATAAACCTCTTGGGCATTTACTTTATCCCTGTTTCAGTACTGACTTTTGTGGCAGGTGACCTAAACCTGTGTTTTACAGTAACAGTGAGAGGAAACGGGAGTATTGCCTGGAGTATGGATAACTGGGAAGGAAACTGGTAGAGGCATTATTACTTGTACAGGAAGGGGCAGTCATGAAGTTGAGATCCTGTAACTGATTAGACGCAGTGACCTGATTCAGGTTAGGGAGATCAGGCTAGCAAGTCTGGTCTCCTGACGGCAAACCGGGCTCCTCCCTCCCCAAGGCACAAGAACTCAACCTTTCAGGCAGCAAGGGGCAGGAAAAGTTTTATTAAGAGAAAGTACATTCCTCTTGGGTCAGTCTACGCAAGTGGAGAAAGACCCTTTGCAGACTCTGGGAGCCTTTTTATATATTGGCAAGTGACGATGGTGGTGATGTTGCTCCTGGATCTCAGTGTTGGCCCATATGTCAGCAATGGCATGATGGGTCCCTTTCCAGAGGGTATGACAGTGATAATGGAGAAAGAATAGAAGCAAGGGCTAGGTCATCCCAGGTTGTCCCTCCTTTGCACATGGTCACATCTCAGGCGCCAGGAGAATTGTTGTATCCTTTCTGCAACTATCAGGAAGGAACCATCCTATCAATGATTATGTTTCCCAAACTAATCTTGTCATTTCCGATGGTCAGGAAGCAGCTATGCTATCTGTGATTACCGTTCCCAAGCCCCAAGCTGTGGTGACCAGGTTGCCCTAACTAATCTTGTCAATGACATGCAGTCATATTACTTAAAGGAACTAGAGGTGTTATGAAAAGAGGTTTGACGCACGGGCCTCCCCTACCCAGTATGCCCCAACAAGGCACAAGCAAAGACATAAGTCCATAACATGTTGACTGTGGTGTTGGCAATTTAGAGCTACCACAAATTCTCCCCCATTGGCTGAATGTCACAGTAGTTTAAACTCTCAGCTGCTAACCTTAAAAGTCAGTGGTTGGAAGCACCAGCCACTCTGCAGGAGAAAGATGTGGCAATCTGCTTTGGTAAAAGCCTATAGAGGTAGTCGTACTCTGTCCTATAGGGTCTCTCTGAGATAGAATTGACTCAGTGGCAATGGTTATGGGCTGACAGAGGCTAAGAAGTTGGAATTCAGGTTGCAAATCTTTGACTTTTCTTTTTCTTCTTTTCCCTAACTGACTTTTCTTAATGTCAACACTGCTCTTGAATTCCTTTTCTCACTTCTTCAATTACTTTTTTTCATATAGGAATAGATGGATGAGGGCAGATCCAAAGAATGAGAGGAGAATGTGAGAAAATAAAGAATAAGAGACAAAAAATGGCAAGTTGAAAGGGAAAAAGTTTTACTTCTAAATGTACATTTAAAATGCAGGCTGTGTGTAGTATGCAAAAGTACTGTACTGGAACCTTTCAGCACCAGGCAGGACAGAAGGATGGGTGACACATTAGGGAAGGAGCTTCTCCCCAGGACCCTTCCTGTTACACGCTCTGCCTGGGCCAGGCTGGTCCTCCCCAGGGCTCTCACCATGGCCCCCTTCATTTCCTTGTCAGGCCCGTGTGTGCTGCGGGGGCTCATGTAAGAGAACATAGCCGAGGTGTAGAAGAAGATGACCACGGTCAGGTGGGAGGCACAAGTGGAGAAAGTCCCCCCCTGACCTGAGGAGGAGGCCCTGCCGCGGATGGTGGCCGGGATGCGGGCATAGGAGATGACAGCGAGCACCATGGGGCTGAGCAGCACCGCAACGGCATCGGCCAAGATCACCATTAGACTAAACTGAGGGTCCCCACAGGAGAGGGTGGTCACTATGGGAGCCTCGCAGAAGAAATTTTCTATGTGATTGTCTTGGCAGAAGGGATTTTGGAACGATATATATTCAAGAAAGATGCCATTGGTCAGCCCAAAGAGCCAGGCAGTACGCAGCAGCCTCACACAGACCTGTCGGCTCATGATATGGACGTAGCTAAGTGGGTGGCAGATAGCAACATAACGGTCATAAGCCATAAATGCCAAGACAATGCACTCAGTCACACCCACGCAGAAGACTAGGTACATTTGGCTCATGCAAGAGGCAAAAGAGACAGTGTGGTTCTTGTCTACTAGGTGGATCAGCATCTGTGGGATGGTAGTGGTGATGAAACAGACATCCAGGAAGGATAGGTGGCCAAGGAAGAAGTACATGGGGCTGTTAAGCCTGTGGTCTGTCCCACTGATGAAGATAACGAGGCCAGTCATGGCCATGGCCAGGCTGTAGAGGGCTAGGAAGACAGCAAAGAGCAAGGCCCGAGCGGAAGGCGTGCTCTGTTCAAACCCCACCAGGATGAAGTTTGTCACTGTGCTGCCATTACTGAGGTCCCATGACCTATGAAGAGAGAGGGAAGGAAAAGCACAGGAGAGAGAACTATGGGATAATATAAGGCATTCACTTGGGTCCAGAAACCCAGTTATAAAAGAGCAAGATGGATGAGTGGTAGTAAAAGTTTTGGAGCATTTGTAAACCCCAGGTAAGTTAGCAGTGTTAGAGAGTAGTGAAAGGCTCAGTGTCACTGCATGCTGTGTACAAAGAACCATAATATAAAACTGGGCAAAGTTTTATTTGACTGGTGGTTCTACCTGGCTAGGGTCTGATCAGGCCTCAAGTAAAGATCTCTGGAGACACTCATGCATAGATTGGTACCCACCTCTTGGCAGTCTCACTCTCAGAGCTGTTACTGTTGCTACACCAATCACCCATGCTGTGCCTGCTGGTGGCAGGCCTGGTTATGAGCTCTTACACGCTTTCCTAACAGAAGACAGCTTTCCTAATGTATTTGAATTTAGGTCAACATATACCACTGAGTATAGAAAGGATCCAAACACCTCTATGAAAAAAGAGAAGCTGATGAGCAGGACAGAAATCCAGCCTTTCTGGAACAGATCTTCAGAGAACTTGAAGCTGTCCCTTTGTCTCCGTGGATAAATTCTGTTATTTTTTCATTTTCGGAAAATGAGCATTCAGAATTCTCCTCAAGCTCTTCTCTCACTATTAAGCTTTCAGGAAGTCCTGTGTATGTTCGTGATAAATGCCTATTGGTGGGGAGAGGGTGGCCTGAAACAGAGGCAGAGACACACCAGTCCAAGGGTCCAGTGAAGTTTATTCAGAGAGAAAGATGGTGGGGTCTGAGCCAAGAGTGGCTCGGCTTGCCCTTACCCACTAAGGCAAGTTTTTCTAGTTTTAAAGTTCCAATAAGACAGTGTGGGGTGGGAGAGTTTATGGTTTGCTAAGGAAAGAAAGAAGGGAGTAGTAGCAAGAAATTCTGGTTAGAAGATTTATGGTCTGATAAGGAAGAAGTGTTGATTAGAAGGGGGAGAGGAAAGGTTTGTTTATGGTCAACATTTTGACAAGGGAAGGGCTTTGATTAGGAGGGCAGGGATGGCAGGCATAAAGCTGTTTATGGTTTTATGGTTACGCCAGGTGGGGCGTATCAGACTGTTTTCTGCTAATGGCGAGGTCTGATCATTGGATAAGATGACCTCCCTGAATTTCAGGGACAGAGTCCTCTTAATAACCTCCCTGAATTTCAGAGACAGAGTCCCCTTGCCTATTTCACTTTTCATCTTGCATTGGAGGTAGAATGTGTCATGGACTGAATTGTGCTCTCCTTCCCCCAGAAGTGTGTGTAGCAATTTGGCTAGGCTGTGATTCCTGGTGG
The DNA here is from genome assembly GCA_028571685.1 of Heterohyrax brucei. NCBI lineage: Eukaryota > Metazoa > Chordata > Mammalia > Hyracoidea > Procaviidae > Heterohyrax > Heterohyrax brucei. The sequence goes on from CM053142.1 coordinate 107,934,377, forward strand.
TGTGATTTTTCTATATGCTGTAAACTCTGCCTCTGTGATGTTAATATGGCATAATGGCTAGCAGCTGTTTTGCTGCTGGTGGCACTCAATGTCTAAGACTGCACTGTGCCTTGAGGCTACCTTTTGGGATATAAAGGAAAGTAAGCACAGAGCTGAGTTCCTCGTGCCACCCAGAAAGCGGTGCCAGGAGCAGAGCACAGCTTTTTGGAAAGGACCTGGAGTCCCTCTGCCTCAGAAGCTCCCAGTCCAGGGGAAGATTGACAACAGGAGCTTCTTCCGGAGCCAACAGTGAAGAATTTCCCCTGTAGCTGATGCCCTGAGTTTGGACTTGCAGCTTACTGGACTGTGACAGAACAACATTTTTCTCTTTAAAGCCATCCATTTGTGGTATATCTTTTATAGCAGCATTAGATGACTTAAGACAGGATGTATCAGATCCCTGCCACCTTCAGAGATTTATAGATGGTCAGTATATTCCTTCTTAACTTTCAGTTCTAGTGACAGTACTCCTTATTTTCTTTTCTTCTACTCTCTGTATATACATTCTCACTCTATCTTACCTGTTAGTGTCTTTTTCTACTGTTTCTCCCCTCTTCTTGGGTGATGGGCTCCTGCCATTCATCTATCCCTGGCTGTACACCCCTGTCTTTTAGATATCCCTAGACCTGCCCCCTTGGGAATAGTTACTTTGTCAGTCTCCTTCTCCATAGCTCTGGATTCCCTCTAGTATGTGTTTTCCTGACAAGGACAGGGCAGTATCTAGGTAGTAAGTAGGCCATTCTGTCATCTCCACTTTGGACTCCTCTTCTTGGTGGCCCCGGAGAGCACTGCTCCTGGAAGACGTAGCTTGGCATCCTGTGCCCAACAGACATGTTGCAGCCGAGGTTGGACAGAGTCCAGACAAAATAGTGATGAGCCAGGCACCAAAGAGCTCTCAGACTTGCCCAAGAAAAAACTGATGTTTGACCCAAGGGATCACTAGGACCTACAGGAGTATAAGTGCTTACTTATGACGGCACTTGGCTTGGCTATGGTTAATTGTAATCATTGTGCCAGAGATCCTGTGATGTAGTTGTTGTTAGGTGCTGTCCAGTTGTAACTCATAGTGACCCCATGTATGCCAGAATGAAGCACTACCTGGTTTTTGTACCGGCCTCATAATCATTTCTATGCTTGAACCCATTGTTGGAGCCACAATTCACCTTTTCAAGGGTCTTTCTCTCCTTATCTGACCCTCTGTTTTACCAAGCATGATGTCCTTCTCTAGAGACTGGTCCCTCTAAAAACATGTCTGAAGTACATGAGACAAGGTCTTGCCATCCTCACTTCTAAGGAGCGTTCTGGCTGTACTTCTTTTAAGACAGATGCCTGCATTTATTGCCTTGCTAACTTGGCTTGGCTGGCTAGCTACCATTAGGGGCTAACCATCAAGCATTTGCCTAAATAAATGGGGCAATCTCATGGAAATCATATCCTACCTCATTCTGGTGCTCTGGTTAGTAATAATTTCACTGAATCACTGTGGCGATTAACAGAGAATCTCTCATAGTGTTTGAGGAGGAGCTGGTCCAGAGAGGATGGTCTGATCTGGTGGGACATTCTAAAAGAGAGATTTTGTCTGATTATCTTGTTAGTTCCTTGACATCCATACCATTACAGAACATAGAGTCGTCCTCTACCACTCAGTTTCATTGCATTGGTTAATTCTCTAGGCTTTGGACTGGTTAATTCCTTAAGAGGCAGAGTTCCTTCAAAGTCTTTGAAAATGAAGCTCCTGAGAGACTTAGTAATGAAGTAATACACTTCTACATCCCTGAAGGATCCGCTCCAGTGAGTGGCTGCAGCTACTTAAAGGAATCCCAGCCTAATCTGGGTACGGAGCACCCCTCTGGCAGAAGTAGAGCAGTTAAAGAAATTGAGAAAGAAAAAGAAACTCAATTTTAGGCTTTAATTTTTCCAGATTTTATTGGTTTAGCCATTAACTTGCAGATTTAGTACTTGGACTTGAGATTCACCCTGGGAATTTGATAATAAAACGGAATTTATATGCCGATCTGGAGAATCTTTACTGGCAATTCTATTACTTTTGTTATCTTATTTTTATTATGAAAGTATACTTATATATTTTTATTATTGAAGTTTCTTAATTGAGGTCACTTAATCTCGCTGAAGAAGCTCTGAAAAGTTATGTTGGACAATTGGCTGAACACAGTTTGGCAAGGGGAAAAGAAACCAAACCTGCTGTTGTAAGTTGGTTCCAACTCACAGCAATCCTATAGGACAGAGAAGAAGTGCCCCATAGCATTTCTAAAGCTGTAATCTTTATGGAAGTGGACTACCACATCTTTCTCCTATAGAGCAGCTGGTGGGTTTGAACTGATGGCCTTTTAGTTAGCAGACGAGTCCATGACCGCTGCTCCACTGGAACTCCCTGAGGAAAAGAAAAAAAAACCCAAACTCATTGCTGTCTAGTGCATTCAGACTTACAGTGACCGTATAGGACAGAGTAGATCCAAGGAGTGCCTGGTGGATTTGAACTGCCAGCCTTCTAGTTAGCTGCCAAGCTCTTTGCACCATCAGGGCTTCAGAGAAAAGAATAGGGAGTGAATTGTCACTCTTAGGTCTACAATGACCTCAGAGTTGATTTAATTACTCTGCTATTCTTACGCATTTTAAGCAATATCAAATCTGCCCAGCAGGAGTTCCAAGAGCTTCTCAAAAGAGCAGTGATGTATTGGGGAAGCAGTGACATAAGGGCGGAAGTAGGATTATCTTGATTTACTGCTAATCTTCACCACAAAAGGGACACTAATCCCTGATTAGCCATAGGTTTAAAGAACTGAGAGAATAAAATGCTGGATACTGTTGAAGGTAGCAATAACTTGTTTCCTGTTCCTGATGGTTCCCTTCATTGGAGAAAATTCTGATAGCCTAACACTCCTGACAGGTGTCCTCCTCCTCCCCCTCCTTGGTTCATACCAGCTCAGGGCAGCTGGACTGACTGACTTTACTAGTGATTTTAGAAGGAGAAATCTAGCACATTTAGTCTGTATGTTTCCTCTGCTTTTCCCTTCGGAGCATCTTCTCCTGGGGCTTTGGCCCTCTTTGGGGAGGCTCTATCATTGTCCAGTGGATGGGGAATAAGTGTGTCTAAATCTGTGCTTTCATATTAGGAAGCCCAGTTACTCCAATATCTGCTTTAAAAAAAAAAAATAAAGTAGGGGAGGTGGGGGGCGGCTATCTTGACCTTGGCCTATAGAGTCCATTATCTTATTTCTAAGGTGGTTCAGAACCAATTGCAAAGAGTAATTCCATTTACTGGACCTCCCTCAAAGTTCCTAGTAATTGTTATTAATAATAATGAAAACCAAATCGTTGCTATCAAGTTGATTCTGTCTGACTCATAGCTACCCTCTAGGAGATAGTAGAACTGCTTTATCAAGTTTCCAAGGAGAGTCTGGTGGATTTGAATGACTGACCTTTTGGTTAGCAGCTGTAGCACTTAACTGCTGCACCATCGCTAGTTACTATTAATAATAGTATCACATATATTATATGGAAATAAAATTCTAAACATAAATAATTATGATAGAGTTTGGGTTTTACTTAAGAGAAACAGTAAGTCACAATAATGTCTGGCAGATCTTGGGAGGAAGTAATCCTGCTGATACAAGAATAGAGAGAACTGAATGGGGTGAAGAGGACAGTATAACTAGATGAGTAATTAAATAACAAACATATGTTTAAGTTCACAAAATCACATTGGTTCTAATTCATTGTGAAGGAAGTATTTTGACCATGAGAATAGCCAGGTCTTATTTAGAGAGAACAGTTTAACACTTTTTCTTGGGAGTGGGAAGGGACAAGACATTGCAGAAGGAAAAAAACACTAAAAATGGATCTTTAAGACACTTAAGAAAGCTCATCTCAGGATAGAGTGACCAGCTGTTTTCCATTTCCTTCAAGGTCAGGACAAGGAGAAAGGACCGCTGGAAAAATTTTCAGCTTAAAAGATCCTTTAAACATTGAAATGACTGACCAAAGAGTATAATTTTCTGCTCTGTAGGTGTTGAAGAGTATCTCAGTGGAAGTTCCAGTGTGCTTGGATCTGGCTGAGATTTGATCTAATTTAAAGACAGGGACAGCCTGCAGCCTGCCTGGTCATCAGTACCCACAGGAAGATCGACGGCTCCTCCTTCTAGCCTCCATCCGTGGTTAATGTTTAAACAAACCCTTAGTCACCCAACTCAGAATTCCAGAGGTCACCTGCTTTCTAACCTGCTTGTTAAATGACCCTTAAGAGCTGGCAAGCACTCTTTATCTTCCCCTATTCTCCTACAGGTACCTTCCACTTCAGCGACTGCTTACCTTTTCAAACACTCTCCGGTGTTCTGAGATTGCTCATATCACGTATGCTGTGTCTTCTCTCTGAAGTTTATCCGTTTTCCTCTCCATTCCACAAGCTGTTAGAGGTTCGGATTTCAAGACACGACCCAGAATTTCTTTAAAGGTTAAATTTTATTAAAAAATATGCCCAATAAGAAAAAGGCTGGTGCACCAGGGACGCACTCCAAACTGTACAGAGTGAGGAGGTGACCACGAGTTTCCTCAGCGCCCAGGATTTAAGTCGTGAGATTGCAAAGCAGGGAGGGGGAGCTGACCTTTACATTGATTGGTTAACTCCTATAAGTTGTAAAATGTGGTCAAGGTCTAGGGGTCACTTGCAGACTGTCCGTGGTCTAGGGGTCACTTGCAAGGTTGCCCCCAGGCTTGTCTTGTGACAGTGTTTTATAAGACAAAGGTGAGATTATTCTATGGTATTTTCTGCTATTAAATTGTTTCCTGGGGCTTTCTTTAATACCTCGAATTTTTACTGCGCCCTTCCTCATTTCAACAAAGCCTGTTTCTAGAAGACGAACCTCAACTCTTGGGGTCCACAGCGAAGCCTTCAGTGGCTCCTGCGTGCTTTACCCCAGCTGAAGTTACAATGGTTCCTTCTCTGATGCAGGATAATACTCTAGATTGTTAGCTGTGTTCTTCAGGCAAGGTTAGTGGCCTTGCCTGTCCTCTGTGCTACTGTTCCCTTACTGCTATCATGCCCTCTCTCGGCACCCAAGGGTGCAGAAGCACACACCCATGGCTGCTTATGGCCCAGGGACTGGTGAGAAAAGAGAAGGTGAAGGATCATTTGACACTCAGCTACTTTCCCCAGGCTAAGACACAACGCTCTTGGGCTTTATATAGTGCTGCCGCTCTCTAGTATGCCAAAACGCCGATCTTCCAATCGCAGGGTTTGTTGGCCCTCGCCTGAGCTATAGAGAAGATGGCGTTACTGGGGCAGACACAACCCAGGGGGACTGACTGGCACTATCTGAGGAAGGAGTCCCCGGGTGGTGCAAATGGTTTGCACTGGACAGCTATTAACTGAAAGGTTGGCATGTAGACCTTAACCAGTAGTGGCGTAGAGGAAAAGTCTGGCAATCTGCTTCCATAAAACTTCTAAGCAAGCAAACCCTGTGGATCCCAGTTCTACTTGATAACACGTGGGGTTGCCATGGGTGAGAATCAACTCTAGGGGAACATTTTTCCCCACCGGAGGATAAAAACCTTTCCTTGTAACCAAATCTTTCCCCATAACTACCCAGAAGGGGTTTCAGTTCTCTGTTAGTCCATGAACAAACCAATCACATCCTCCTGTGGGAACAGACCAGTCACATCCTTCTGTGGGAACTCAGGGTAGCCCACTCTCTGAATACCACGAAGGCTGCCTCTCACAGGCCCTGGTTGTTCACTTTGTTCCTGGATGCAACCCCTGGGTGGCCCTGCATGTGTGTGGAATCCTTCTCCCCAGGCTGCGAATATATGTGACTAATAAAATACTGTTTATCTCATTGCCCAGTGTTGAGTGTATGTGTTCAGCCATCCCTATAATAGTAGGGAAGGAATTCTTCCTTCACCAATGGGATTAAAACAATAGCTTCTTAATTTTGGAGATTTTAAGATCTGTTTCCTGGCACACTGCTAGTGTAGAGCTGTTGTTCAATACATAATTCTTGGAAAAGAATGGTGAAATAAATCACCATCCAAATTCAAATTTTCTTTATTATCCAGTGTTGCCAGTTACATAAACTTTTGAGGTCAACTCCTGTAAACTTATTTTCTCATCAGTGACAGGAAGATGTGCATTATAGCATTGTTGTAAAGGTGAAGAGGAAATTTATTCATCTAAATAAAGATATGCATATACATGTAGCTTCATAGAGCAGGTGCACAATGAATTTTAATTTTCTGTTCCCTTTTGTAGGCCACTGGATAAATAAAAAGCACTTAGGACCTTTCACTTTTAAATGTCAGTAACCCTCAAAATGCCTGAAATCTTTTAAAAATTGAACCCATCAATTAAAAATGCATTTCTTAAGTACTATCAAGTGCTATAGATACTGTGTCGTGATACAGTGTATCATACAGTTGAGCGTAGCAGTATTTAACAAATAAAATAGTCAATATGGTTAAAAGTTCTAACAGGGTTTCAATAAAGTACTTCATAATCTCAAAGGTAATGGAATAATAAAATACTCAGGAACATTCAGAACAAAGAGTAAAAATAAAATCAGGTGCAAGTAAAACTACTCACTAATGACCAATAGATACATTCAAAGAGGTGGTTTTTGGAAAAAGATCTCTTTGTAAAAGAAAAAACGGGTGATCTAAGAAGAATTAAGCCCAGAAAGTTTTTCAGTTTAGATATAAACTTGAAAGATACTTAAACTTAGAGGATGACCTTACAAAACAGGACGTAGCCATAGAAAGATATTCTTTTAGTAAATTGAGTTACCAATGGGTATGTGATTTTTGTGGCATAAAAGGCTGACTCAAAGTAACAGTTTCTGACAAACTGCATTGTTTTCTTCTTCGGTCTTTATTAAGAAAGATAAAGATTCCCGTTCCCAAATTTGATGATGAGTAGTAGCCAATAGTGGAGTATTTTGAAAGCAAATATACAGAAATAAGTGGTGCAAATTCATTGAGGTCAAAAGAAAGCGGTTTTTACTCTTCTCATCTACACATTACTCAGAAAGCCCTGGAGCACGGTATTTAAAGAGAATTTAAAACATTCCAGAAGTAATTTCAGAAACTTATGATTTTCATGAACATCTCTGTACAAACTTTGAAGGAATTTAGAAAGAACACTGGAAGACAACAGGTAATAAACTTTGCCGTGCATTACCTCAGGAGGTTGTGAAGACAAAAGCATGTAGATCTATGATTGGACACCCTTGTGGGGAACAGACAGAAATGACTTTTAGGGGAGGACAGAAGCCCAGGCAGTGCTGTGGTTAAGAGCTTGGTGGCTAATCAAAGGCCAGAGGTGTGAACCCACCAGCCATTCCCTGGAGACCTTATGGGGAATTCTACTCTGTCCTGTAAGGTTTCTATGAGTCAGAATCCACTTGATGGCAATGAGTTTGGAAGGAAGGACAACTAACCTTCAGTATGAATCCCTGGAGGCCTCTGTTGGTAACTCTGTTATAATTCTGCAACTCATCCTGATGTCTCACAGACTCAGTAATTCAAAACTGTTTCTTTAGGCCTATCCAGTCCACTTTTCTATTTTAAATTTATATGTATTTCCCTTTTCTTCATCAAGATGGATACTGAGTAGTTTGTTTTTTGCACCTCATTGTGTACCTTGTTAATTGTAATGGACTGAATTGTGTCCCCTCCAGAAAGCTGTGTTGAAGTTCTCACCCCTGTACTTGTGACTGTGAACTTGTTTGAGGAAATAGGGTCTTTCTCTGAAGATGTTACCAGTTAAGTCATACATGGGTAGGGTGGATCCTACTCCTAATCTCACCAAACGGTGTTTTGTAAAAGAAGAGAACAGATACAGGAACAGAGTTACATGGACAGGAAGATACCTTGTGAGGATCTGTCTGCAAGCCAAGGAACATCAAGAAATGCCCAGGTGTACAACAAGGAGAGATCTTCTCTTACAGACAACAGGAGAGAGCTTAGGTCTGTCTAGGCCCAGAACTCAAACTTCCAGCCTGAGAGAAAACAAACTTCTGTTGTTTTAAGCCACCTACTTGACACATTTTTGTCATGGTGGCTCTGAGAACCTAAGACATCAACAATTGGCTCACAACAGAGATTTGTCCATTTGAGTTAAATTGTTTGCATTCTAAATTCTCTCATTACTTCCCTCTCAGTATTTTTTGTCCTCACTTTGCTTCTTTTGATACCTTTTTGCTAAGAATTCCATTTCAGTTTCTTCACATCCCTTGGAAACTGAGGTTCTCTGAGCTACCTGCAGCCTTTGACAATGGCCTGGCTATTTTATAAATGTACCATGGCTTGCCATGCTGGAGCCCTGTGACAGGCAAGGTCTCTGTGATGTGCAAAAGATAATTGCAGATCAAAAATTGTCCTCTCCAGAAACATCCTTCTCAGTTATCTGCATCAATGGAAGATACCAGAAATGTTGGAACTACCGAAAATAATCTCAATCTCATTTTAGAGCCAAGGTTGTTAATACAATTGTGCTTCCTCCATCTCATAAGACTTAATCTCTTTCCCTTGCCTTTGTACTTATTCCATTTGAGCCTAAAGTGAATTTACTATTCCATAAGAGAAGTGAAAACGGAGCCAGACTAGAGTTGGTTTCAGTCACTTTCAACACGAAGATTAAAAAAGAGCAAAAATAGCCAGAAAACTAAGGGAGAGAGGGGGAGAAAATGACATGCCAAGAAATTCGTAATGATCTGCTTTTGAATATTCAGGGACTGAGTGTATGTTCTAAGATAAGCAAATAAGAATGGGGAAGGAAAACTTAGTAATCAAGGAGAACTGGCTGAAGATCAGTGGACTGGATGGTAACTCCAGGTCCCCCTTGGCATTGGTTAATGTGAGTTACTTTGCTACTTAAAATGCGTGAAAACATTCGAACCTTCTCTACAGAGCTTAGAGAAGAAAGCAAGGAGAGGGAAAGAGAAAACGGTGGTGACTGAGGGGTAGAGGAGAAAGAGAGAGGGAAGCACAAGAAAGAAAATAGAAGAGAAAAAAGTTGAAACATGGACAGTCCTGGATTAAGAAACTGATTTTAAAAGGTATACAGTTAAATACTTATGAGATTATAAAAACCATACCTGCAACCTAATGTCATTACTTTATAAGGAAGTCACGAAGTACTAGATAGAATACAGCAGCACTGGCATCAGGATCACCTAAAATTCATCCTCAGCATTGCTGTTTACTATAAGGTGAAGTTGAATACAGTAACGCAGTCTCAGGTTTTCCTCTTATAAAACAAGGATGAACTAAAACAATATATGGTTAGATTAGACATAAATAAACATCAGCTTTGATCTCTGTCTCCTATCCCTCTGCCTGCAGTGTCCATTCACATGTGAAAGGAATATTGAAGACCTGCCAATTTCCCACTTCTAAATACAGACAGAGGAGAGAACTTACTGTATTCTAATATTTCCTGCTACTCACTGCCAGGAAGTTCTTTACATCTGACTTGGGTTTTTCCTGGCATACTTAAGCCCCTTTTCTCTTATCTATCTCCTAGAATCACTGCAAAAAATATGGACCTTCTGCTCCGTATCACAATCTCTAAGTGGGGATCATCCTTGAGTTACTTCTCAGCCATCCTTTCCCTAAATAACAAGAAAAGAAAATGCCATGTAAATAAAAAATACCACCATACACAAATTTTAAAAGAAAGGTTCAAAAAGAAAGTAATAATAGAAAAGAGGGAAAGACTGCCACCTCCAGCAAAAAAAGAAAAATGTTACTACCAAAGAAGGAATTAGAGAGGTTAAAATAGAGGGAGACAGAAGAGTATAAAAATACAATAAGATAGGTTTATATGTGGAAAAATGATCTACAGGTGGGCCTTTTGGGGGGTGAGTATACAGCAGTATATCCAGAGACACAGACATCAAGAATCCAAAAGTAAAGGCAAAAAAACAAACAAACAAACAAACAAAAAAAAACAAGGACAAGAGTGTAAATATGGAAAGAAACTGAGAGACTGGCCAGGTATGCTGGGCGTGCCTTCTAGAGCCAGGCACTTGGATGGAACTTCTCCAAGTTCTAGAAATGAGAGTTTGACTTTCTGGATTGTCTTCTCCCTAGCCCTTGGAGACAGGCCTCTGCAAGCCAGACTGCCATTCTCAGTCACTTTCAAGCCATCTGCATCTCAGCTAGGACCAGGAGGGCAGGTGTTCAGACTGAAAGAGCCTGATGGAAACACAGAGAGGTAGAGAAGGAGAAACAGAGAAAGCGACAGAGGTTAGAGGAAAGAAACAGAGGAACAACCAGAATCAAGGTCTGTGACTTCTCCATGGTCACCATGATCTGAACACAGCTGGTCACTGAGGGAGCTAGGGAGGTCTCATCTCTGATGGACACCCACAGAGGCAGGGGCAGCTTCCACTGCAAGAGAAGTGTGCACAGTCACTGACCTCCATAGGCTTTGGCACGCTGTGGTGAGGACATTGGTGGTACTGATTTCAGGCTCAGAGGGAGGGGATCCACAGACACAGAATAAGCGTGCAGTGAGTTTTGCTGCAAACCAGCTGTTCATTTATAGGGCTGGGAGTTTGGTTTCCTTCTGCTGCCACCCTCTTTCTCCATGTCTCTCATTTACACACACACACACACACACACACACACACACACACACACACACACACACAATGAGGCAGGCATGAACTCCTAACTGGTTACTGTTGGGAGCCTACTGTAATAAGGCCAACAATCTACTCTTGAAGCCTGACCACTCGAACTGGATCCCGGAGGAAGTTTTGTACCGGTTCATTCCAAGGCTCCTTTGGGAGGCCATGTCCATGGCAAGTGGTCCTGGAAGGTCTGGATTAGACTCAGGTTTTCCCAGGGAAGTCCTATCTCTTTTACTAGATTATTTAGTAGATAACAAGACCTGCTATGTATCATGTGTCCTCAACTCCAATACTGGGAATGTTTTCCTCTTATACACTTATTTCTTAATTTTATTTTGCACTAATTTTCTAGTTAGCATTTCAGCTGATTTAGTGACCACTTCTGGCAGTGCAAACCCACCAGGCACTCCTTGGAAACTCTACAGGGTATTTCTATTCTGCCTTCAGAATGTCGCAATGAGTCAGAATTGACTTGATGGCAGTGGTTTTGGCTCATACATCTCCACCTTAATAATTTGTCATATCATTATACTATATTCAACACAATAATAAATATTGGGCAAGCACCCACTCAGTGGCGGGTATCATATTAAGTGGTGATAGTGTGGTAAACAGACAAGACCTCTCTCTGATGGAGTGGCTGTGTTTGGTAACCTAACCTTCATCCTCTGGGTATTACTTCTCAATTCTATTCTTCAAACCTACACTTTTCTCTGATTATCAACTGTTCTTCCAAAATCTTGCCCTGGACTGACTTTTTATCACTTAGTTTCTACATAACCCTAGGAATCTGTAACTGTCTTACCCCCTTCAGTCCTCTGCAACTCATCTTTCTATTCTCGGCACACTTGGGCTCCTACGAAGTTAAAGTTCATGATGCCTGTGTCTTGGCTCATTCTAAATATGGTGAGATGCTTTTCTCTTCATTCTATCATACATCTCCACCACCATCTCCAAGTCCAAGTCTTACCAAAACTAATACAACAGATTAGAGTATTTTTGTTATGTGAATCAGCTTGGGTGATAGCACTCTTTTGGTATAAGAAGGTACAAATCTAAGCTTCATGGAATTAACCTACGCAGTAGAAGATGTCTGATGATCTTGAGATATCCCCCAAAACGTTCTGCGAGGGGGTGGGTGAGAGACTATTTGAGTACTTTAGAAGCATGTGTTTCCATACAATTAACTGATATGCTTAGTGGAAAGCTTTTGGTTTGCTTACTTTTCTGTAATCTCGGGTCCACAGCATTTTGTTGTCAAGATTTCGACCCAAACATGATGTATAATTTGAATTGTTACACAGAAACTATACTATTCTAAGGAGAATGCTTCTTACAAGCTAGCATGGCAAGGCTTCATCTCATATACTTTGGACATGTTATCAGGACATCATGCTCAGTAAAGCAAAGGACCAGTGAGAAAGAGGAAGACCCTCGATGAGATGGACTGATATAGTGGCTCCAACACTGGGCTCCAACATGGCAACAATTGTGAGAATGACTCAGGACTGGGCAATGTTTCTTTCTATTGCATACAGGGTTACTGTGAGTTGGAACCAAGCATTTATTAACATAGCTGTCACCAATCTTTTCTCATCATCATCATGTTGTTGTTGTTGTTGTTAGGTGGCGTTGAGTCAGTTCCAACTCATAGCAACCCTGTGCACAGTAGAACGAAACACGGCCCGGTCTTGTGCCATGTCCACAATCATTATTATGCTTAACTCCATTGTTGCAGCCACTGTGTCAATCTATCTCATTGAGGGTCTTCCTCTTTTTTGTTGACCCTCCACTCTACCAAACACGATGCCCTTCTCCAGGGACTGATGATTCCCTCCCGACAACATGTCCGAAGTATGTAAGGTACAGTCCTGGTACATGGTACATTCAACATCATCATCATAGAGACAGGATTTATAGCACATTGGAAAATCACAGTAAACGACGAAATAGTACCTAATCAATATAGTACCGGGAATCATGACCTACACAAATTGATATAGTTTTGGGGCACACAATTCCATCCATATCGAAGTGTTTCCCTCTTTTACTAGTATATCTAAAATTAAGATTTTTTTCCTTGATTTTTTGTTAGTACCTCGAATATACCTGTGAAACTACATGGGTCGGATTCATTCTTTATAGAAAGATTTTTTTTTTTAACTACTGATTTCATTTTGTGCGTTTATGTGTATTTATGTGTTTTTATTTCTTCTTGAGTCACTTTTGGTAAAAAAAATAAAAAATGCATTTTTCTAACACTTTTCCATTCATCTAGGCAATTAATTTTAATGGTGAAAACTTTCTGTAGTACTTTTCAGAAGCATTTTAAACACCTGTATTTGTTTTTTAGGAGTCCCTTGGTGGTGGAAATGATGAAAACACTTGGCTGCTAACCAAAAGGTTCATGGATGTTGGAGTTCATTCACTCAGAGGTTCTTGCAAGAAAGGCCTGGAGATCAGTACTTCCAAAGGACAAGCCATTGAAAATCTGATGCAGCATAATTCTACTCTGATACACATGGAGTCACCAAGGGTCAAAATGGATTTGATGGCAACTGGTGTTTTTGATTAGTTTGCTAATATTTGTGTTACAAACAACCACAAATTTAGTGGCTTTAAACAATACAGATTTATTATCTCAAAACTACTGTGGGTAAGGAGTATGGATAAGAGCTAGCTGGGTCCACTGCTCAGGATCTCACCAGGCTGAGATCAAGGTGTCACTGGGGCTGTGCTTCTTGTCTAATGCTCAGAATCCTCTTCTCCAGGCTTACCAGCTGTTGGCAAAATTCATTTCTTTGCGTATGTCTGAGCTTCTGACAACAGACTTGAGCGTAACTTCTTGCTAGCTGTCATCTGGGGTTTACTCTCAGTTCTAGAGACTGTGTGCAGTTCCCCATCAGGTAGCCCCCATAGACAGTTAACAGCATGGATGTTTGCCTTCTTGCTGGCCAGTAGGAGCATGTCTCTCTCTGACTTCTAATCACTTTCTCATCTGCTATGATGATGTCTTACATGAGATAGCTGTAAACTCAGGAATGACTGTCTCCTCACCATTTGCCATGTAACACCACCTGACAGAGGGAGCTAGCATCCAGTTATATTCATAGGTTCTGCCTACACTCAAGAGTGGGGTTAGGAATCTTAAAGGGTCATGTAAGAATTTTACTATTATAACACCTTGCTTTTTTAAAAATAACATGTACAGAAAAGCACAAACTCCACAAATATATACTTCAATGAATTATCACAAAGCAAACCTCTATAGAGCCCTCCCACTCCAAACATTGCTGGCACCTCAGAAGCCCTCTTATTTCTCAATCGATAGTACCTTCTTCTGTCTTCCCAAAGGTAGTCACTGTCCTAAATTCTAACATGTAGTACTAGTTTACTTTTGTCTCATTTTGAAGTTTACCAAGACGGAGTTATTCAACGTCCTTTTTTACATATAGTTTATCTTATTCAACATTGCACTTGTTAGAGTCACCCATATCATTGTATATATGTTCTTATAGTTTGGTTATTTTCATTTCTGTTGGATAAACAATAGGAATAAAATTGCTGGATCATAGTGTATGCTTAAATTCTGTTTAGATAATTTCATACTGTTTTCCAAAGTTAATGTATCTATGTATACATAGGTTCAGTTGATTCACTATTATAAGTCTTGCAAAGACTTGCTTGCTATTGTTAAGTCTTTTACATTTTAACAGTCCCCTCAGTGAATGGTAGTATCTACTAGTGATTTTAATTTGCCGTTTCCTGATTACTAATGAGATTGAGTACCTTTTTATATGTTTCTTAACTATTTGAATACAGTGTGTTTTATGAAGTGCTTGTTCAGATTCTTAAATTTTCTATGGGTTATATATATACTTTTCATATTGATTTATAGGAATTCATGTATCTTTATAGAATTTTATATTTTATTCATATGTAAAACTAATAAACATAATATTAATTTACTATTTTAGATATTTAGTAAATATGTTATAAATAAATATACATACACGTAAATAAATCTCATTAAGAACAAGCTCTTTATTAGTGATATATGTTGTAAGTATCATCTCCCACACTGCTTTCACTTTCGTAGTACTGTCTTTGGAAAACCTAGTGGAAAAGTGATTAAGTGCTATGGCTGCTAACCAAAATGTCAGCAGTTCAAATCTGCCAAGCACTCCTTGAAAACTCTAGGGGGACAGCTCTTCTCTGTCCTACAGGGTTGCTATGAGTCAGATATGACTCAACAGCAGTGAGTTTAGTAGTGTCTTTTGATGAATCAAAGTTTTAAATTTTAATCTATTGCAATTAATCCCAAAGTGATAGTTTCTTTTTGGATGTGTCTTACTAAGAGATTTTCTGACTCTAAAGTCAAGAAAAGCATTATTATTTTGTATGATTTGGGAGTCATATTTCATCTCTCTTTCCATATGGCTATTCAGCTGACCTAGTACCTTTCCATGAGAAGATAGTCCTTTCCTCATTGATTTCTATGCCACATTCATCATAAATTAAAACCCTCTACATGTGTGAGTCAGTACCTGGAATCTTTGTTTTGGTTCTATTTTTTATTTATGCCAACACCACACTGTTCTAAATTCTTTACCTTTACAATAAGTAAAAATATAGTACAAGTACAAATGTATCTTGGAAACAAGTTATTTGTTGGACAGGTTCTACTTACTCTTGCTATTTTCTGTCTGTCTCTTTGATTTTTCCACAAGAATTTTAGGGACAGCTTTAGCACTTGGCACAAAAAACACCTCAACATTTTGACTGGGATTGCTTTGAATCTATAGATCAAACGGAATAGAATTAATATGCTTGCAGTGTGAGTTCTTCAGTCAATAAACATGTATATCACTCCATTTGTTTATATCTTCTTTGATAATTTTTAATAAAGTTTCATAATTATTACACTGAGAGGACTTATATTTGCTACCATTGTAGCTACTATAAAAGTTGTTTTTAAAATGTTATTTTTCTAGCCGCTTATTGCTAATGATTTACTTTGTATATTAACCATGTATCCAGCAAAATTGCTAACATGTTTATCGATTTTAGTAATTTGTAAGATTATTTCGAATTTTATATATACATTATCCTATCCTTTGTGTAATTACAGTTTTATGTCTCCCATTTCAATTCTTGTAATTTTCTTGCCCCCTGCAATGGCTAGGACATTAGATTCAATGTTGCATTAAATTGTGGTAGTGGAAATCTTTGTCTCTTAAGTATTTAATCATTAAGTATGATATTTGTGTGACAGCTTTTGTAGATAACCTTGAGGTTCTCTTCTATGTGTACTTTGTTAGGACCCTTTATCATGATGTTTATCAGATCTTTTATATATCTATTTAGATGATCATATTTTTCCCCTTTATTCATGTGAGATTTATTTCCAGATGTTAAAGCAACCTTTTCATTTATTGATTGTCACAGGTTGAATTGTGTTCCTCCAAAAACTGTGTGTGGCCATTTGGCTGGGCCAGGTTTCCTGGTATTGCATGATGCTCCTCCATGGAGTAAATCCTTCCTCTTTGATGTTAATGAAAGAGGATGGGTAACAGTTGTGTTGGTGGTTCAGGACTCAGTCTATGAGATGGTTTCGTGTCTTGAGGCAGTCTCTTGAGATATAAAGGAAAGAAGCTAGCAGAGAGATTGGTGGACCTCATGCTATCAGAAAGAAAGCAGTGCCAGGAGCTGAGTGCATCCTTTGGAAAGGACCAGAGTCCCTGTCCCAAAGAAGATTCCAATCCAGGGGAAGATTGATGACAAGGACACTCCCCCAGAACCACCAGAGAAAGCCTTCCCCTGCAGTAGACACCCTGAATTTGAACTTTTAGTTTGCTGGACTGTGACAAATAAAATTTCCTTTTTAAAGCCATCCACTTGTGGTATTTCTGTTGAAGCAGACCTAGATGACTAAGACATAGCTGGATTCAGTTTATACTTCATGTTTCTGAATTATGTCGGTGGGCAACATTGGCCTTTGATTTTCCTTTACCATTGTATATTTCGGGGTCATGTTTCTCCTTTCTTGAATCTCTGTAAGAGTTTAAATAAATTGATGTTTTCTTATTTAAACATTCGGTAAAATTCTCTGGTAAAGCCATCTAGGCTTGAAGTTTTCTTTATGGTAATGTCTTAATTGAAATAGTTTGAATTCCTTTAATAGTATTTATTAGTAATATTAGATAATTTTAATAATTCACATTTTTCTGTATTACTTTTGGTAAATTGTATTTTTCTAAGAATTAGATCAATTCACCTAAATTTTAAAATGTGTTGTCATAATATTGTTCATTATATTTCTTAACAATCACTTTGATGTATCTAGTGTCTGTTATATATATTTTTAAATAGCTGACATTCATTATTTATTCTTTCCCTCTTTTATAAAATCAACCTTACCTCTTACCTGGGGGATATCAGTTATGTTGTTACTTTTAAAAGATCAATTTTTGTTTTTCTTTCTCTGCTCTGTTGTTGTTCGCTGCCCCATTCAGTCAGTTTCCGCTACAGGCACCCTGCTGCAGTAGAACAGAACACTGCCCGGTCCGCCCAGCCTCATAACCATTGCCATGTTTGAGCCCATTGTTGAAGCCACTGTGTCAGTCCATCTTGCTGAGGGTCTTCCTCTCTTTGCTGACTCTCCAACAAGCATGATGTCCTTCTCCAGGGAGTGATCCTTCCTGATAACATGTCCAAAGCACATGAGACCAAATCTCACCATCCTAGCTTCTAAGGAGGATTCTGGCTGTATTTCTTCTGAGATAAATCTGTTCATTTCTCTGGCAGCTCACAGTATACTCAGTGTTGTTCACCAGCACCATAATTCAAAGACATCTATTCTTCCTTGGTCTTCCTTATTTATTGTCCAGCTTTCATGGGCATCTGAGGTAATCAACAACGTGATGGTTTGAGTCAGGTGCACCTTAGTCCTCAAAGTGACATCTGCTTTTTTTTTTTCTTTTTTTATTTAATATGACTGAGTGAAAATGTACATTCCCGTATAAATTTACATGCTGACCTGTATGCAGCTTTCACTGCTCTCCCTACCTGGTGACAGCACACTATTGCTCTCTGCTCCGTACCTGTCTCATCCTCCCAACAGCCTCCTTTCCCCTCCTCTCCACCTACTCTCCTTCCTCCAGTCAGAGGTCAGCAGGATACTATCCTATTGATGTATAGAACCATAAAGTGCATCCAATATATGGTCACTCTGCATTGCCAAGTCCAATCCATTCCTGTCCAAAAAGTACACCTTCGATGTGACTCATTGGTAAGGGCAGCATCAGGGCCGGGGACCATGTTCTCAGGGGAACCCTGAAACCACTGGACCATCAATTGAGGTCTTTTAGTGGAGATCTCAGGATGCACCCCTTTTTATGCTTGTGTTGCCAGTGAGACTCATCTCTGTGAGCCCCATCGCTGCGATCACTGGTGGTGGCTGGGCACCATCCGGTTCTTCTGGTCTCAAGTCGACACAGGCACCCACTCATGTGGGTCTCTCTATCTTCTAGGTTGTCCTTACTGCATGTCATTTTGGTCCTTG
The DNA here is from genome assembly GCA_028571685.1 of Heterohyrax brucei. Classification (NCBI taxonomy): domain Eukaryota; kingdom Metazoa; phylum Chordata; class Mammalia; order Hyracoidea; family Procaviidae; genus Heterohyrax; species Heterohyrax brucei. Next base: position 107,952,629 of record CM053142.1, read on the forward strand.
GTGAGCATCCGTTCCTGCTGAGTTGGGACCATTTGCTGTGCCCTCAGATGGCAGCTTGGCAGCTTTTAAGATCCCAGATGCCACTCACCAATGTGAGGTGCAGAGAGCCCTCTTAGCAAAACGCTAGTTGTGCCAACTGGCCTCAATTTCGTCTAGGAGCGTGGTCCCCTGACCCCTGCCTCAGCTACCCTATCCTTGCAATATTGGGTTAAGATGGAAGGAGTACTCAAGTTATGCTGAAGTCCACTTAATGTTGTTCTTGTTTCTAATGTGTGCTATCACCAATTTCTCCCAACCAGATTTCTAGCAACTATCTAATCTAAGCCCTCCCCCCTCGCCCTCCCTCCGTCTCCTCCCTTGCAGCTGTCAAAGAGTCTTTTCTTCTATACACAAGTCTGTTTTTGAGATTTTATCATAGAGGTCTCATACAATATTTGTCCTTTCGTCGCTGACTACTTTCACTCAACATAATGTCTTCCAGTTGAAACCAGGTTAGGAGATGTTTCCTGGAATCATCGTTATTCTTTATCATTGCGTAGTGCTCCATTGAGTGTATGTACCATAGTTTACCTATCCATTCTTCTGTTGTTGGGCATCTGGGTTGATTCCATCTTTTTGCTATTGTGGACTGTGCTGCAATAAACATTCTTGTGCACGTGTCCACTGGTATGAAAGGCCTTGATTCTGTAGGATATATTCCAAGTAGTGGAATTACTGGGTCAAATGGTATATCAATATCCACTTTTTTAAGGAAGTGCCAGATTGCTTTCCAAAGAGGCTGGACCATTTTGCAACCCCACCAACAGTGTAGGAGGGTTCCACTTTCTCCACAGCCTCTCCAGCATTTGTTGTTTTGTGTTTTCTGGATCATGGTCAATTTTGTTGGGGTGAGATGGTATCTCATTGTCATCTTAATTTGAATTTCTTTAATAACTAAAGATCGTGAACATGTCTGCATGTATTTTTTGGCTGCCTGGATCTCCTCTTTAGTGAAATGTCTGCCCATCTCCTTTGCCTATCACTTAATTGGATGATTTACCTTATTCTTATTGATATGTTGTAGTATCTTACAGATTATGGAGATCAGGCGTCAGTCTGACATACAGTTGCCAAATATTTTTTTCCATTCTGTGGGTGTTCTTTTAGTTCTATTAATAAAGTCTTTGGATGAGCAAAAGTGTTTGATTCTTAATAGTTCCCATTTATCTATTTTCTCTTCTGTTGATTGTGGTTTGTCTGACAGATTTTGGAGTTTGTCCACATTGTGTATTAAAACTTCCATTGCTGTTCCTACCTTTTCTCGGATGAGCTTTATCGTTTTAGGTTTGATATTTAGGTCTTTTATCCAGTTGGAGTTGGTTTTTGTATAAGGTGTAAGATATGGATCTTGATTCAGTTTATTGCAGATGGATATCCAATTTTGCCAGCACCATTTGTTGAAGATATGGTTTTTACCCCAGTTTAATGTCTTAGGGCCTTTGTCGAATATCAACTGTTCATAGGTAGATAGTGTAATCTCTGGGGTTTCAGTTCTGTTCCATTGATCCATCTGTCTGTTCTCGTACCAGTACCAGGCTGTTTGGACCACTGTGGCAGTGTAGTATGTTCTAACGTCGGGTAATGAGAGGCCTCCCAGTGTGTTCTTCTTCTTTAGTAGTACCTTACTTATCCAGGGCTTCTTCCCTTTCCAAACAAAATTGGTGATTTGTTTCTCCATCTCATTAAAAAATGATGCTGGAACTTGTATTGGGATTGCATTATATAAATAGATTGCTTTGGGTAAAATAGACATTTTCACAATGTTAAGTCTTCCTATCTATGAGCAGGGTAGGTTTTTCCATTTATCTAAGTCTCTCTTAGTTTTTCGTAGTAAGGGCGTGTAGTTCTCTTTGTAAAGGTCTGTTATTTCTCTGGTTAGATTAATTCCTAGGTACTTTATCTTCTTATGGGCTTTGTAAATGGTGTTGATTTGATAATTTCTTTCTTAAGAGTCTCGTTGTTGGTATAAAGGAATCCTACTGATTTACTTATGTTTATCTTGTATCCTGAGACTTTGCTGAACTCTTCTATCAGTTTGAATAGTTTACTTATAGATTCCTTGGGATTCTCTGCATATACAATCGTATCATTTGCAAACAGGGAAATTTTAACTTCCTCTTTGCCGATGCAGAGGCCCTTTATTTCTTGGTCTTGTCTAATTGCTCTGGCTAAAACTTCTAATACAATGTTGAATAGAAGAAGTGAGAGTGGGCATCCTTGTCTAGTTCCTGATCTCATGGGAAAGTCTTTCAGTCTGTCTCCATTCAGGATGACGTGGGCAATTGGCTTTGTATAACTGGCCTTTACTGTGTTGAGGAATTTGCCGTCTATGCCCATTTTGCTAAGAGTTTTTAGCATGAATGGGTGTTAGACTTTATCAAATGCCTTTTCAGCATCAGTGAACAAAATCAGGTGATTCTCGTCTTTTGTGTTATTTATGTGGTTAATCACATTAATTGTTTTTCTGATGTTGAACCAGCCTTGCATCCCTGGTATGAATCCCACTTGGTCATGATGGATTATTGTCTTGATATGTTGTTGTATTCTGGTGGCAAGAATTTTGTTGAAGATTTTCGCATCTAGATTCATGAGTGATATAGGTCTGCAGTTCTCCTTCTTTGTTGGGTCTTTCCCTGGCTTAGGTATCAGGGTTATGCTGGCTTCATAGAATGAGTTTGGGAGTACTCCATCCCTTTCTATACTGTGAAACAGTCTCAGTAGTATTAGAGATAACTCTTCTCTAAATGCTTGGTAGAATTCTGCAGTGAAGCCATCTGGGCCCAGACTTTTTTTGGTTGGCAGTGTTTTGATGACCTTTTCAATCTCTTCCTTTGTGATGGGTTTATTAAGTTGTTCTGCTTCACGTTGTGATAATTTGGGTAGGTGGTATGAGTCAAGGAATTTGTCCATTTTCTCTAGGTTTTCAAATTTGTTAGAGTACAGTCTTTCATAGTATTCTGTTATGATATTTTTGATTTCTGTTGGATCTGTGGTGACAACTCCCCTCTCATTTCTAATTTGGGTTATTTGTTTCCTTTCCTGCTTTTCTTTAGTAAGTTTAGCCAGTGGTTTGTCAATTTTGTTGATCTTTTTGAAAAACCACTTTTGGTCTTTTCAATTGTTTTTCTATTCTCTAATTCATTTAGCTCTGCTCTAATCTTTATGATCTTGTTTCTTCTGGTGCCTGAGAGGTTCCTCTGTTGTTCTCTTTCTACTTGTTCAAGCTGTAGGGTCAGTTCCTTGATTTGGTTTCTTTCTTCCTTCCAGATGTGTGCATTTATGGAGATAAACAGACCTCTGAGCACTGCTTTGGCTGTATCCCATAGGGTCTGGTAGGAAGTGTTTCCGTTCTCATTGGAATCCATGAATTTTTTTATTTCCTCCTTGATTTCCTCTATAATCCATGTGTTTTTGAGCCAGATGTTGTTCAGTTTCCAAGAGTTCTACTTTCTATCTATGTTTTTTCTGCTATTGATTTCAACTTTTATGGCTTTATGATCAGAGAAGATGCTTTGCAGTAATTCAATGGTATGGATTTTGTTGAGCATTGCATTATGGCCTGTCACATGGTCAATTCTGGAGAATATTCCATGTGCACTGGAGAAGAAGGTGTAGTTGTCCGCTAATGGGTGGAAAGTTCTGTATATATCAATGAGGTTTAGTTGGTTAATTGTGGCAATGAGGTCTTCTGTATCTTTTCTGAGCTTTTTTCTAGATGATCTGTCCAGTATTGAGAGTGGAGTGCTGAAGTCTCCCACTACTATTGTGGAGTCATCTAACTCTCTTTTGAGTGTAGTCAGAGTTTCTTCAACATATTTAGGTGCTCTGATATTAGGTGCATAAATATTTAATATAGTTAAGTCTTGCTTGTGCACTGAACCTTTCAGCAATAAATAGTGTCCATCTTTGTCCCCAATGGTGGATTTTACATTAAAATTGATTTTGTCTGAGATTAGAATTGCTACATCTTCTCTTCTTTGTTCATTGTTAGCTTGACCTATAGTCTTCCGTCCTTTAATTTTCAGTTTGTTCCTATCTTTAGGTCTCAAGTGAGTTTCTTGTAGACAGCATATGGATGGGTCATGTCTTTTGATCCAAGAAGACACTCAATGTCTCTTTACTGGAGCATTCAGTCCATTGACATTCAATGTAATTATTGATTGGTTAGTGTTCATCGCTGCCATTGTGATATGTTTATTTTTGTGTTGATGTTTTCTCTGTTTTTCTATTAGTCTGTTGTGGGACATTCTTTTTTGTGAGTTGATTTTTCACCTTTTTCAGAGCTGGTTTTGTAGTTGTTGAGACTCCTGTGTTACATTTCCTGAAATGGTATGATACATCTTTGTTGTGCTTTACAGCTGCCCCTATGATCCCCCTTAATAAACTATATATAAACCCCATTTTAATGACTACCAGTCTTGTCATCTTCCTCTCCATCTGGAAGGACTATAACGACTGTAGTACATCCCTGTCTAATATGATGGCACCATAGTTTTCATGATGATCACTGCATTGCTTCTTTCAGTATTAATGCTGTGATTTACTTTGGAGCCTTCCCTACCCGAGTAGAGTTTTGAGTAGTGTGTCATTCTAAATATAAAGTTAGTGGTTTTGTTCTTTTAAGCCAAAGCCAAGAACTTCTTTCAATATTTCTTGTAGTTTTGCTTTGGTTTTTACAAAGTCTCTGAGTTTCTGTTTATCTGGGAATGTCTTAATTTCATTTTCGTATTTGAAAGATAGTTTTGCAGGATATATAATTCTTGGTTGGAAGTTCTTCTCCTTCAAGGCTTTGAATGTGTCATGCCACTGTCTCCATGCCAGCATGGTTTCTGCTGAGAAATCTGACGAGAGCCTACAGGGTTTCACTCTGAATGTTAGTTTGCCTTGAGTCTTGCTGCCTTTAAGAGTTGCTGCTTATGTTTCATTTTGTTAAACTGGATTATAATATGTCTTGGAGTCTTTCTTTTGAGATCTATATTGGGTGGCGTACGATATGCATCTGAGATGTCTATATTCTCTTCCTTCATGATTTCTGGGAAGTTTTCTGTCAGCAGCTCAGCAGTGATACTCTCTGTGTTCTCAGGTTTCTCACCCTGTTCAGGGCCTCCAATTAATTGAAGGTTGTTCCTCTTAATAGAGTCCCACATGTTTCTTAATGTTTCTTCATTTTTCTTGTTTCTTTTTTTCTGATTTTTCCTCATAGATGCTGGCATGAGTAGTTCTGTCTCCCAAGTCCGAAATTCTTTTTTCCATTTGTTGCATTCTGTTTTCTTGGCTTTGAATGGAAGTTTCTATGTTGTTTATTTTATTCTTGATGTGTTGGATTTCAGGATACTGGTTTTCCATCAGATCGAACAGCTTGCTTAATTTTTCATTTTGTCCTGCTGTATTTTGCATAAGGTCTAGAAGAGCTCTGTATATAATCCCTTTACATTCATCTCCTGATGATTTCAGAAAAGTTTCTTCATCTGGAAAACTCCTTGGTTATTTTGTTTGTGAACCTTCTGAAGTCATGGGTGATTTCTTGTTTGCCACAATTGTCTGTTGCTTTTTGGGTCCTATGTGAGTCAGTAGAGGCTGGGAGAGATACTATGAGGATGGACCACAGACGTTTCTCTAGGCTGTCTTAAAATGTAACAAAAAAGGTATCTGACTATTTCCCAAGTCCATCAAGTTTTCAGGTATAGCGGTCCCTCTTCCCAACTGGCAAAGTACGCACCTCTATATCCAACCCCAGATGATACAAACTAGTTCAAAATACAGCAATGCTACTGCCTTGTTGGCCTCTCCTGAGAGGGCCCAGCCTTAGGTGACACTGTTGAAACTACTGCTTTTCTGGTAGAAAAGCGCTCTCCTGTGGGCAGGCTCTGGCTCCCAATCTAAGAATTAGGTGCAGCTGAGGCTACCATATCTAAGAAGGCACCCTCCACACAGTTGGCAGGTAGAGGGGCTGAAGGTGCCGAGAGGTAGTGAGTCCTCCACCTCTGTTGCCGGGCCCCCACCGTAGGCGACACTGTATAAATTACTGGTTTTCTGTAAGAGAAGTGGTGTCCTGTTTGCAGGCACTGGCTCCCAGACTAAGAGTTACGCACCGCTAAAATCTCTGTATCCAACATGGTGTCCGGCACACAGGCACTGTGTTTTCGTATGAACCGTGCTGTGGCAGAGATAAAAAGAGAACCCCAAAGTGGCTAGATAAACAGAATCCTAAGTCTGGCTCTCAAAATATGGCAATTTTGCCTGCCTGTCCCACCAGCAGTGAGTTTGAGTCTAGCTGCTAGGCAAGACCCAGCTCTGCCCGCTGGCCAAGACAGAGGACAAAAAAGTCAAAATGGTGTGTTTACCTTCAGTCCGTGAGAGCCAGGGCCGGCCAGGAGTGGGAGTCAGTGAAGGAGAGGTTTTCTTTTAGCGGTATGAAATCCAATTTAACAGCCCTGTGCCATGTCCTGGGGGCTCACTAGGTGATCAGCAGGCTCCGTTTGATTATCAGTTTAGGTCTTGGTTTCCAAAGGGATATAAGGAGACGTGTGCTTAGTCCACCATCTTGACTCTGCCTCCATTTTGACTCTTGATTTGGACTGATGGAACTTTTTTGGTTGTGGAGAATTGGCTGGCTTTTATTGTGCAATTTGATGCTTCATTTCAGAGTCATATTGATATACCCGTGTTTCACCACCAGTGATAACATGGCCCAAAATATCGTCTATGCATCTCCAAAAGGTTTGGCAAACTTTGCCTCTTCTTTGCTTTTGTTCATCAGTAAACTCCTTTGGGACCTGTCTTAGGCTGGGTTTTCTAGGGAAGCAAAACCAGTAACACATGTAGGTACAAGGAAATATTTATAATATATAGGTAGGTAGATAGGTAGACATAGATATAGGAAACAGCTCATGTAATCACAGAAGCTGAATGTCCCAAGCTCTGGCACAAGCCTCACGTGGCCACGGAAGTTGAGGAACCCAAAGTCAGCAAGTCAGAGACCAGAGTTCTAGATCACCGGTTGTGTAGGTCAGTGGATCCCAAGCTGGTGGCGAGATGAAGCAATAGAGGCTGGCAAAACCAGGATCAGCAGGTCAGGGAGCAGGAGTGGCAGAGGCTGGCGAACCCAGGATTGGCAGGTCAGGGAGCAGGACTCTCAAGTGCTGACTGTAAGGACTGATGAGTCCAACAACTGCTAGTTCAAGTCCCGGAACCAGACGCTGGAATAAAAGGGCAGAAGTTCCTGGCCACGTGAGCAACCAGCCGCTGTAGTCAAAGGTCGCGAGATGAGAGCCCAGGGGCAGGGAGCCACCACAAACCCCGCCCTGCCATTTAATACAGCAGCCAAATATGTAGCAGCCAAGTTGACATAATCCTGACCACCACAGGACCATTTTTGCACACAGGTTTTCTTACGCTGAGATTTCCAGTTAAGATTTTCCTAAATGTTTCTCTATTGATGTTTACATGGTCTGCTATGCTTCTCACAGCCAGCTGATGATTTTGATGCACAATTCAATGAATTTTTGTAATTTTTCCCTCCGTTCTGCTCATTACTGGCTGCCCTAACGTCTCTTCATCAGTGACGTTTTCTCTTCCCTTAGAAAAACATTCATTCCACTTATACACTGCCATTTTCTTCATGGTGTTATTCCCATAAACTTGCATTAATATGTCCATGCTTTTGGCAATTTTTACAAGATTATGTAATGTCTGTTCATTGCTCTAACTCAAGCTCTGATATCCTTGCAATGGCACACAAAACCTGCTACAATGATGAACACCATTCAGCAAGACACTGTGACACATCTTCATGAGCACAACTGTGAGACACTGATATAGCAAGGTTATGAAACCTTACCAAGTTGTTTGTACAGCGTTACCAATGTAAGTGCACTATGGCAAGGATGTGAGCTTAATTGTTTGACCTTGTAATACTGAGTGGAAAGTAAATGCTGGTGACAAAAGTTGAGGTTCTCTTTATATGCTTATTAGTTACTGCAATATCTTCTTCTATGAAGTGTGTTTAAGTGTTTTGTTAATTGTTTGAAATTGTTGTCATTTGCAGGACTTTTAATATTTGGATATAGTTCTTTTGTCTGCTAATTGTATTACAAATATTTTCTTCTAGTCTGCAGTTTGCCTTTGCAATTTATAAAAGGTGTCCTTCAAAGAACGGAACATTTTAATTAGATGAAGTACAGTTTATTAATTTTTTATTTCTGTTTATGACCTACATTTTTCAGTTTTGGGCTGGTAAATTGTTGTGTGTGTGTCTGTGTGTGTATATGTGTGTGTGTAAACCCAAACACACAGCCATTGAGTTGATTCCAACTCAAAGTGACCCTATAGGACAGTAAAACTGCCTCATAGAGTTTCTAAGGATTTGAACTGTTAACCTTTTGGTTAGCAGTTGTAGTACTAAACCCTTACGACACCAGGGTTTTCAAATTGTCTCACATCATTAAAAACAAGAAACGTGTCTTTTATATTTACCATTATTTTAAAAAATTTCCATAGTTTCTCATTTCATTGTGCGAATACCCATCTGTCCAATATTATATTTCAGATTCTTCTACTGTCCAAGATCTTTTCTCTTTCATTGTTTTTGCATATGCTATTCCCTCTATGTAGAATATGCTTTCCATAACTTTTTCTTAGGTGTCTTGGACTGAGTTCTCTAGAGGAGGAAAACCAGCGATGTTCATATATAAATATATAACAAGGTGGTAAATAGCTCATATAGTTATAAAGGCTACCAAGTCTCAAATTCATGAGTCAGTGGCAGGCTGAAGATCTCTCTTTGACTAACGTGGTAGCAGGGGCTGACAAACCCAAAATCTGCAGGTCAGGTGTCAGGGTGATGACTGATATTCTAAAAATCAGAGGTCGGAGGATGATAAGGTGAATGGAGGGTAGATAGGAAGTGAATTTTGCCAGAACATTCATTTATATTGAGTGCTATCCATACTCCAAAGGCAACTTCTTTCAACTGATTGGATATTCACACCTGATCACAAAGTGGGTGATGATTATATAATATCTGCCCTGTCACTGGGAATCATACCCTAACCCAAGATGACACATAACCTTAACCATCACATATGGCTAGCTTGTTTTCATCCCTTAAGTCTCAGCATATGTGCTATCTTCTCAGGGAAGCCTTCCTTGACCCCCTCTTTAAAGACGTCCCTCTTGCTACTCTCTACCTTTGTCTTCATTTAATTTTATATTAACTTTTGTCTGTTTATTTTTCTATCTGATCAGCATGCAAGCTCAATGAAGGCAAGGATAATGTCTGTGTTGTTTTCAATTGTATCCTCCCTCACACCTGGTCTTGTGGATTTGTAAATTACACATTGTAGATTTTCAAAAAATTTGTTGAGTGATTGAGATAATGAAGAGCTGATACAGGGAAGTGACTATGGGAATGGGAAGGAGAGAATATTTGAAAGTTTTAAGATACAAGCTAAATGCCCAGTCCTCTCTGAGGCCTTTCTTTTTCTCTCATCTCAGAAGCTAAGTATAGTTTCCCACCACTGAACATCTTCTGATTTATGTTTGTATCTAATTTATGTACTTTAGATGCTCTACCTATTGTAGTGATTATTGTGAATAATTTATTTTTCCAGCTAGATTCTTACATAAATATAAGTTTACTTATTTATATATAATAATGTGTGTGTGTGTGTGTGTGTGTGTGTGTGTGTGTGTGTATAAGCATGTTGCCCTTTGGTTGATTCTGACTCATAGTGACCCTATAGGACAGAATAGAACTGTCCCAAGGGTTTCCAAGGAGCAGCTAGTGGATTTGAACTATCAGCTTTTTGGTTGGCAGCTGAAGTCTTAAGCATGGTGCCACCAGGGCTCCTCATAACAAACAAAGATACAAAAATAATGTTTTAAACTTTTTCCAGCTTTATTAATCTCAGATATGATCTTGACATTCCCCCAGTGAATTACAATTCTGAGGTTTACCCAATATATCCTAGCTAGGCCAATACAAATAACTTTGAACTTCTAAACTACTTTCCCTGGGGAAGGCCAGTAATAATGTTACATACACTCTGTGAAAAAACCTGGGTCCCAGCCAGTCTGTGCCCAGGCTGTGCCCCTTATCCTCCCTCTTTCTCTGGAGCTTGCAAGAATGGGTTAAGAGGAGGGAAAGATACAGTAGAGTTGAAACTCTTAGGGCCTCACTAGCACTTGCTCCTTAGAGATCCCCAGAGGTTCCAAGTGTGGAAATCCCCACAGGCAGCTCTACTCCAGATCAGTTAAGCCCAGACTGAGTTTTCTTTTACTCTAAATGAGTCTCAGGGGGTTAGTTAATAAGATGCATACAGGGACTCCCTAAGTTACAGCCCCAAAAGGATCAGAGCACCTGCGGTTTATTAAAACAGTGAGCAAAGTGCATGTGTCTGGGAGGTGTCCCCATAGATCTTATTCAGAGTATGCTGAGTAACCTGGCAACTGCAGGGCCAGCTCTTCCTGTTATGTAGCTTAAGGACTGTCTCTGAAAGGCCCTCTCTACTCTCACTCTGAATATTCCCTTTACAGTCACTTCTGGATTAGCAAGGAGAGGCTGACCTTGACTTTGGGACATCTCTGTTAACATGCACATCTCCTCTATACGAATCACCACAGCCAGATTAAATCCCCACGAGAAATACAATTTTCATCTCATTGCATCCTGAATCATAGATTATTTTCAACAATGAAAAATTTAAAACGTTTCAGTTATTCTATATAAACTGCTTAGCAAAATATTGAACACCTACATAATGTTCTCTTGTGCAGTCATCAAAAATTTTATAATTTGTTGTATTTACCATGGACACACACTTACTGATAATTTTAAGAGAAAAATCAAGATGCAACATTTTATGCGTCATCAGAAAAAGCTGTGTAAAAAAAAAGTTAGGCAAAGAATGAATAGAAAGCATAGCACATTTATGGATGGTATTTTCTAATTTGCTGTTCTTGTTTATACTTTGCTATAGTTTCAATTTATGTAAATGTTACTATCACAATCAGGAAAAAAATTAAGATAATGGAGTCATTCAGCACAGAAATATGATTTTCTAATGTAACAGCAAAGAAAAATGACTGACTTGGAAGCTACTGTCTTTCTTCCCAAATAGACCAGAGTCTTCAGGGGCATTCCAGAGCAAGAACTGTGTTATTTTCATCACAAACTTTCAGTATAGTTTGTGTTCAGTAAATAAAACAAAAAAGCCAAACATGTTGCTGTTGAGTAGATTCTGAATCATAGTGATCCTGTATGTTAGTGAGTAGAAGTGACCCACAGGGTTTTCTTGGCTGCAACTTTTACAGCAGTTTACCAAGGCTTCCTCCTGTGGAGCCACTGGGTGGGCTTGAACTGCCAACCTTCAGGTTAACAGCCAATTGAAAACCAATTTTGCCACCCAGACTCCAGTACACTGAATTATTTAGAGTATCAGTCAGGTTCCAGGAAGGTAAAAATGGCACCCTCAAGCCAAGTGACTAAGCAGAATTTTAAAAGACTATTTACAAAGACTTGAACAAGCTTTAGAAAAAGCAACAAAGGATGGTGCAGATTAGGAATAGTAATATCACTCAAGTAACACATGGGAATCCACCATTTATCTGTCAGTTTGTTGTACTGTGTTTGCTAGTGTGTTGCTGTGATGCCAGAAGCTATGTCACTGGTATTTCAAATACCTATAGGGTTAACCATGGTGGACAGATTTCAGGTGAGCTTCTAGGTTAAGATGTACTGGGAAGAAGGACCTGGAAATCTACTTTTTAAAAAAATTGGCCAGTGAAAACCTTGTGGATAGCACTGGAACACTGCTGGTATATTGTCAGAAGATAAGCCCCTCAAGTCGAAAGCACTTAAAACACAGATGGGGAAGAGTTGCCTTCTCAAAGTAGAGTCATCATTAGTGACATGGATGGAGGAAAGTTTTTATGACCTTCACCTGGTGATGTGGCATGGCTTAAAATGAAAAGATACAGCTGCAAACATCCATTAATGGTCAAAAGGTAGAATGTAAGAGGAATGAATACAGAAAAATTGGAAGGCATCAGAACTGAAATGGAAGACAAAAAGACCACTGTTTTAGGCATTAGAGTGCTGAAAAGGACTAGTATTGGCTATTTTGAGTTGGACAATCATATATTTCTACCATGTCAAGAATGCCAACTTGAAAAGGAATGGCATTTTATTCATCATCAAAAAGAACATTTCCAGGTCTATCCTAGGTACAATGCTATAAGTGATAGAATAAAATCCATACATCACAAGAAAGACCAATTAATACTCCTGGCTTAGTCATCTAGTGCTGCTATAATAGAAATACTGCAAGTAAATGGCTTTAACAAAGAGAAGTTTATTTCCACACAGCAAAGTAGACTGCAAGCCCAAATTCACGGAATCAGCTCCAGGTGAAATCTTTCTCTCTCTGTAGGCTGTTTCATTAATCTTCCTCCACACTCGGAGCTTCTCTGGCATGGACTCTGAGTCCAAAGGACATGCTCTGCTCCTGTCACTGCTTTCTTGATGGCATGAGGTTGTCCCTCTCTGCTCACTTCTTTTATATCTTAAAAGAGATGGCCTCAAAACACAATCCATTCTTATAGATTGAACCTTGCCTCACTAACACAACTGCCACTCATCGCCGCTCATTAACATTGTAGAGGCAGGATGTACAACATACAGGAAAGTCACATCAGATGACAAAATGGCAGACAATCACACAATACCAGGAATCATGGCCCAGCCAAATAGATACACACATTTTGGGGGAAACTTGTTCAATCTATAACAATAACTATTGTTTACACTCATGCACCAACCACTAATGTCAAAGATGAAATTGAAGAAGACTTTTACCAATTTCCACAGTCTGAAATTGTTCAAACATGCAATCAACATGCATTAAATTACTCATCGTTGGACTGTGGAAGGTGAAAACAGGATCAGTAGTTAGAAAAACAGCTTTGGTGATAGAAACAATGCTGGAGATCACTTGATAGAATTTTGCTATGCCAATAACTTCTTTACAGCAAATGCCTTTTCAACAACAAAAACAGGGACCATACACATGGAACTTGTTAGATGGAATATACAGAAATCAAATTGACTACATCTGTGGAAAGAGACACCGGAGAAGCTCAGTATCATCAGTCAAAATAAGGCCAGAGGTAAATTGTGGAATAGACTACCAATTGCTCATCTACAAACTTAAATGAAGGTGCAGAAAGTTAGAACTAGTCCACGAGAGGCAAAGTATGACTTTTTGTCTATGTCCCATGAGAAACCACGTATGAAAAAAGCGAGAGGTTATTAAAAAGACAAGAAAGAAAGAAAAGACCAAAATGGATGTCAGAAGTGACTCTGAAACTTACTCTTGAGTGGTTTGCTTGTGTAAAGACCTGGAGTTAGAAAACCAAAAAGGAGGACCATGTTAAGTATTTCTCAAACTGGAAGAACTAAAGAAAAAAATTCAAGCCTCAAATTGCAATGTTTAAGGATTATAAGGGTAAAATATTGAACAATCAAGGAAGCATCAAAAGAAAATTGAAGGAATGCACAGAGCATTGTACCAAAAAGAATTGGTCAATGTTTAGCCATTTCAATAGGTAGCCATTTCAATGGTCCTGAAGGAAGAAGTCCAAGCTGTTACAGAGGAATTGGCGAAAAAACAAGGCTCTAGGAATGGATACAATCAATGGCTGTATTTCAACAAATGGATGTAATGCTGGAAGCACTCACTCATTTATGCCACGAAATTTGGAAGACAGCTACCTGGCCAATTGACTGGAAGATATCCATATTTAAGCCTATTCCAAAGAAAGGTGATCTAACCTGATGCAGAAATTATCACACAATGATATCATTAACGTAACTCACAAGCAAAATTTTCTGAAGACAATTTGAAAATATTTGCAGCAGTGTATCAACAGGGAACTGCCATAAATTCAAGCCAGAGTCAGAAGAGGATGTTGAACAAGGGATATAATTGCTGATGTCAGATGAATCCTGGCTGAAAGCAGAGAATACCAGAAAGAAGTTTACCCGTGTTTCATTAACTATGCAAAAGCATTTGACTATGTGGATCATAAGAAATTATCCATAACATTGGATGGTGGGAATTCCAGAACATTTAGTTGTGCTCTTGAGGAACCTCTACGTAGACAAGGAGGCATTCACTCAAATAGAATAAGGGGATCCTGAATGATTTAAAATAAGGAAAAATGTGTCACAGTTGTATCCTTTCACTGTACTTATTCAACCTGCGTGTGGAGCAAATAATCTGAGAAGCTGGACTACATGAAGAATGACCATCAGGATTAGTGGAAGAGTCACAACCTTTGAAATGCAGATGACATAGTGTTGTTTGCTGACAGTAAAGAGGACTTGAAGTATTTACTGGTGAAAACAAGACTCCAGCCTTCAGTGTGGATTATACCTCAACAAAAATCCTCACAATGGACCAATAAGCAACGTCATGATAAATGCAGAAAACATTAAGGCTATCAAGGATTTCTTTTTACTTGGTTCTACAATCAATGTCCATAGAAGTGGAAGTCACAAAATCAAATGACATTTTGTATTGGGCGAATCTGCAAAAGATATCTTGAAAGTGTTAAAGAGCAAAAACATCACCCTGAGGACTAGGGTGCACCTGAGTCAAGCCATGGTTAGTTCAATTACCTCATATGCGTGTGGAAGCTACACAATGAACAAGGAAGCCCAAAGAATGGATTCCTTTGAATTGTGGCCTGGCAAAGAGCATTGAATTTACAGTCATATCCAGAGGGGATTTTGGTAGTAACAGTGGTTAAGAGTTCAGCTGGTAACCACAAAGTCGGCAGTTCAAATCCACCAGCCACTCTTCGGAAACCCTTATGGTACAGTTCTACTCTGTCTTAACAGGGTTGTAATGAGTCTGAACCGAATAGACGGCAACAGATTTAGAGAGAGAAAGTCTTATTTAGTGAGGCTGGGGTGATGAAGGGCAGATGTCAGAGACACCTGGCTGCATTTTTCTGGAGAGAGGAGTCTTCAGCAAATGAGGGAGTCAGGTTAAAACCAAATACCATCCCAGGAAATCTTACATGATATCAGTGTGGAGACCACCGTATCAGGAGAGGCTCCAGGAGTGGATAAAGCCTAATTAAATCCAAAAATGATTAGGGGCACCTCGCTAACATTAACACGTACACTTGCATAACATATCCTTCCAATTTCCCCTCCTAACTCTCAGTACCAGAGGTGTTAGATCTTGAAAAAAGAGAAAGAGAAGGTGACCCAGAGTCAAAGCACTCTCCCTCCAAGAGTACTACTCCAAGGTGCTGGAGTGGGAGGACAGAGTGAGTGAGTAGATCAACAGTTATTATTGTTTAATCTTTTGTGTTTAAGTCATTTTGGTGGCTGCATGCAAGTATTCTGATTCGTTCACATTTTTCTGACTAATGAAATTAAGCACTTTATCACATTCATTGGTAAATTTAGATATGTTCTTTAGTGAAATGCCTAATCAAGTCCTTTTCTGATTTTCTCTTGAGTATCAGTCATACAAACCTTATTGATTGGTAGGAATTCTTTAGCTATTCCAAATACTACTCTGTAGCTTACATTTGTTTTTAACTTTTACTTTGAAATTCAAAATATAAACAAAGGTAGAAAGAATTGCAACAGCAGTATGAGAATATCCAAACTAACCCTCACTGGGAATCAACAATGATCAACTGAGTTCCAATCTTTTTCAAGCCTCTTTCATTGTTGTGAATATATTCCTTACTATGTAACACTCTTAATCATAAATATTTCTGTTTTCATTCAAATTTTACTACTACAAACAATATTGCAATGGATATCCTTGTCCATATGTAATTTGACTTATGTACAAAACTAACTACAAAGTAAAATTTTAGATGTAGAAGTACTGGGCCAAATGATAATGAAACAGAAGACAGAAAGGGAAGGAAATTGTCAACTTTCCAAAAAGGTCTGTCATTTAACATACAGCCTAAGTTCTGAGAAGCTTAAATTTAGATCAACAGAGAAATAAAGCACAGGTCAGGTCATTCTGGGAACTCCCCTCCACAAAATAAAACAAAAAATACCATGGAGGTTTAAACAGTGTGAATATTTTTTTGTGGGAAATCTATTAATCGCTCATGAAAATTTGTGCCTATTCCAAAGTGAATTCTCTTGAGTGTTTAGAACTGAATTCCAAATAAACCTTCCTCACAAATTAATAAGATATCTCCTTTTTTAAAATAGTATACAATGTTATATATGAGGTCTGACAAGTCCACAGACTTAATTGTTCTAAGTGTTTTCATACCTCATCGCTGAATATCACTATCATCACCTTCGAATTACCCCCTTTGGGAGGCTATTCACCAATCCCAGTGCTTAGTCCACCGTTGAAAGCAATTTTGGAACTCTTTCTGGAATGGCCATTGTGCACGGTGGCACAGGGGGCAAGTTTGTGAACTTAATTGTATAGTTGTCTGTGAGGAAGTTTTAGCCAGTAAACAAAAAAATGTACTGGAACACCCTCCCTACTGACCTGATCTGGCCCCTAATGACTTTTTCCTTTACTCAGAAATAAAGGAAATATTGAAAAGAAGACATTTTGGTGACATTCAGGACATCAAGAGTAGTGTGGTGACAGCTCTGATCACCATTCCAGAAAAAGAGTTCCAAAACTGCTTTGAAGGATGGACTAGGCATTGACGTCAGTGCATAGCTTCCCAAGTGGAGTACTTTAAAGGATCATAATGGTATTCAACAATGAGATATATAACACTTTTTCTAGGATGAGTTCGTGAACTTGTCAGATCTTGTGTGTGTGTGTGTGTCTGTGTGTGTGCACGTGCATGTGTGCATGCGTGTGTGAAGTTTTGACTTTGTATAGAAATCTGTACAAACACATTTGCAGTGTTTTTCTCCAGTGTATGTTCTCTGGTAGTATCAAAATTATGAATGATCATTAAGACTTACCCACAGGAATCACAGGAATAAAGTTTCCCCTCTGCCTGAGCTCTCCAGGAAGTAAAAAAAAAGAAGGCAGCAACTAAATATCATCCCATATATAACATAACTATGTGATCATTCCTGTTGTGAACAATTTTTGATTACTTAGTGTTGAGTGATCACTCAGTACATTCCAATATTCTTCACATTTGGAAGGGCTTTATCCAGTATAAGAAACCCTGGTGGTACAGTGGTTAAGTTCAGTGGCTGCTAATCAAAAGGTCAGGAGTTCAAACCCACCAGGTGCTCCTTGGAAACTCTATGGGCAGTTCCCCTTTGTCTTATAGGATTACTTTGAGTTGAAATAGATTTGATGGCAGGGGGTTTGGTTTGGTTTTGGTATCCAGCATGTGTCCACCTGGTATTTCATAACACTTAGTACCTATCTCCCATGCACCATATTAAACGTTCTCTCTCCTTTATAGACTATCCAAGTGAATGAAATTCAATGGGTGCTGGGATTTTTTTTCTCAGTTGGATATCATCTCTTTCACATGGATTTTCTGTTGGTGATTCATTTCTGATTTTCTTTCAGAGTCTCATATCATAAAGTTATTCCAGATGTTTTTGGAAATAGCTCTCACATGAGATTTATGAAAATATGAAGGTAACTTTGGTGTTGGAATCCCCTGAATTGTTTTGAGACGAGTGTATTTCCCTCTCTTGCTTTTCCTTGATAGGCTCTAGGTCAACAAAAGAAACTTTTTTCCCTCTTAGAACTTCTTGGATTATATTTAGTTCAAACAAATATCACTGTAGAATCCTGAAGGAGGTAAGAAGAGAGGGATTGTCTTTTGTTTTCCAAACTATTTTTCCTTGAAAATTATTTTGAAGACAACTGTTCTTGTAATTCTAATGCTATTTCTTGAAAATAATGAAAAATTAATAACTTTGAGACATGAGAGAATCTCATTTGAATAGTGTTACCCAAAACAAAAAACCTGTTGCCACTGAATCAATTCTGACTTATAGAGACCCTATAGGGACAGAGTAAAACTGTCACATAGAGTTTCCAAGGACTGCCTGGTGAATTTGAACTTAGGGACAGAGTAGAATTGCACACAGAGTATCTCCAAGGAGCAGCTGGTAGACTCAAATTACTGATTGTTTGGTTATGAGGCAAACTCTTATCCACTGTACCACCAGGGCTCCCTAAATAGTATTGATATAATATAATATGATACGTAACATAATATACCATATTTAACATAATATAGCAAAAAATAGCTACAGAAATATGGACTAATAAAAGGTCTGTTTGATTACTAAAATATTTCTAACATTAATTCCAACAGCAAGTAATTTAGGAATGTCTAAGATCACAGTCATCTCTATGAGAAATAGCCTAAGAATTACACTAAATTTTCCATTTTGATAATACAGCAGTTTAAATTAAAAAATTTGAATCCTAGGGAAGTGTAGCATTTAAGAAGGGATGTATCAGAAGGAAATGATAGTAACAATTTAGAAATTAGTTGTTAACTTAGTTATCTACTGATGGCTTTAACAAAGATAAATCTATTCTGTCACAGTCTGGGAGGCTAGAAATCTGAATTCAGGGCTTCAGCTCCAGGGAAAGGCTTTCTCTCTTTGTCAGCTCTGAGAGAAGGTGCTTGTCATGAATCTTCACCTGGTCTAGGAGCTTCTCAGCACAAGATGCCTAGGTCCAAAGGTTGCACTATTCTCCTGCCTCTTATTTCTTGGTGGTATGAGGTCCTCCAGTCTCTCTGTTCACTCATTCTTTTATTCCTCCAAAAGACTGACTCAAGACACAATCTAATTTTGTAGATTGAGTCTTACCTCATTACCATAACTGCCTCTAATCCTGTCTCATTAACATCATAAAGATAGGATTTATAACACATAGAATAACCACATCAGATGATAAAATAGTGGACAATCACACAATACTAGGAATTGTGGCTTAGCCAAGTTGACACACATTTTGGGGGGAACATAATAAAATCCACAACAGCCATCCCTTAGAATACATTCACTTGCCTCACAAAAAAATAAGAAAGGGATCTATAATATTTAGATTCCTATTTTGACTTTTTCAGAGAAAGGTATAGTCACTGTTTTAGTCAGCTGGGGCTGCTCTAACAGAAATACCACAGGGTGGATGGCTTTAACAAAGAAAGATTTATTCTTACACAGTCCGGTAGGTTGCAAGTCCATGTTCAGGGTGTCCACTCGAGGGGAAGGCTTTCCCCTTGTCGGCTCTGGAGGTAAGTCCGGTATTGCACCAGTCTTTGCCCAGGGAGCATCCTCACGCAAGAACCTCTGGTCTGAAGGATGCACTCTGCTCCCAGTGCTGCTTGCTTGATGGTAGCGAGGTTCTCAAATTGTCCTTTGTTTCTTTTTCCTTTTATTCCTTGCAAGCTAAAAGCATTAAGGGTGGGGCAAGCCATACTCCAGGGAAACTCCCCCTGTTTGATTACTAAAATATTTCTAACATTAATTCCAACAGCAAGTAATTTAGGAATGTCTAAGATTACAGTCATCTCTATGAGAAATAGCCTAAGAATTACACTAAATCCCCCTACAGCAGGACTTTACAGCCCCACCCTAATCCTTTAACATACAGGTTAGCAAAACCACACAATGGAGGACAGTCCCAAGATACTGGGAACCATATCCCAGCCACGTGGCTGCACACATTTTGGGGGGGACACAATTCCAACCATGACATCCCACCCTTTGACAACCCAAAAATCACATCACAAAAACATTTAACACATTCATCTCACCATAGCAAAATTATGTCCATCCATATAACAGAAGTCTTAAATCAGTTCCAAGTCCAAAATACAAAAACTCTTCTACATCTGTGAAACTTAGAAGGCATTAACAGGCAACAGGCAAGTCAACAGAACACATTACATTAGCTCTCAAAGCTTTGGAAATACTCTTACATTTTCTGAGACATCCTACACAACAGCAATGCTTTCCAGACTCTAGGTATCGGCCACACTCTCTGGTTTCTGAGTGGAGACCTCCAGCCCCGTGCTACAACTCTGCCTTCAAGGCCCACTTGGACAGAAACTCTGTCCCATTGGCTTTAGGAGCACCCTAAGCCCAACTGAGTGGCAATTCCACCCTTACAAACACAGCACGCCATGGTTCCACCCTCTCAAACCCCTGAGGTCATGGCCATACCTCTTGAGACTGAGGCAGCTCAGCTTCTCAAGCTATTTGTCTCTTCAGCTTCAGCTTCCTATGGCCACATAGCCCGGGCCTCAGGCCCACATCTGCCCTGCCGGGCAAGTGTTCCAAAGCTCTGTAGCTCCACTGGTTTAAGCCCCCCACTCTTGCTGGAAAGCATCCTGCCCAAAGGCACTCAACTCTCTCACTCCGTGGGTCAGCAAGGCCAGCTCCACCGATTCAAGTGCCCAACAGCACCCCGTTCCGCAAGGAAAACTCTGTGCAGGCACTGACCTCTCTCGCTCCACAGGTCGGCTCCAGCGCTGCCTCTGGTTCTGCTGCTGCCGCTGCCGCTGCTGCCGGTCCTCTGTTGTTTCTCACCATCTGTGCCTTCTTCGTTCCTTCTGAATCTTCTATCCATTCGCAGTTTCAAAGTGGCTTCCACATTTTAGGTATTTGCTAGAGCAGCACCCCACTCCCACAGTACCAATTCTGTTTTAGTCAGCTGGGGCTGCTCTAACAGAAATACCACAGAGTGGATGGCTTTAACAAAGAAAGATTTATTCTTACACAGTCTGGTAGGTTGTAAGTCCATATTCAGGGTGTCTGCTCCAGGGGAAGGCTTTCCCCTTGTTGGCTCTGGAGGAAAGTCCGGTATTGCATCAGTCTTTGCCCAGGGAGCGTCCTGACGCAAGAACCTCTGGTCTGAAGGATGCGCTCTGCTCCTGGTGCTGCTTACTTGATGGTAGCGAGGTTCTCAAATTGTCCTTTGTTTCTTTTTCCTTTTATTCCTTGCAAGCTAAAAGCATTAAGAGTAGGGCAAGCCATACTCCAGGGAAACTCCCCCTACAGCAGGAATTTACAGCCCCACCCTAATCCTTTAACATATAGGTTAGCAAAACCACACAATGGAGGACAGTCCCAAGATACTGGGAACCATATCCCAGCCACGTGGCTGCACACATTTTTGGGGGGACACAATTCCAACCATGACAGTCACTAATGCTTTCTCTAAGGTTGGTGGTTTGAATCAACTAGGAGTCTCTTGGAAACACTGTGAGGCAGTACTCCAGAGTCATTATGAGTCAGAATCAGCACAACAGCAACCAATTTTTTCTTTTATATATACCTTTTTAGAGAAAAGTGTCATCACTGACAGTAACATGCAACTAGTATTCTGCATTTCATAAAGGATGAAGTGGAATTCTATTCCCTTGTATCTTTTGTTGAGGTATACACCCACACACACCCATTGCTGTCAAATCGGTTCTGACTCATAGCAACCCTATAAGTCACAGTAGAACTGCCCCATAGTTTCCAAAGAGCACCTGGTAGATTTGAACTGCCAACCTTTTGGGTTACAGCTGTAGTGATTAACCACTACACCACCAGAGTTTCCTTATTGAACTATAGACATTTTTAGTATACCAGTTTCTATAATAAAAATTAGTATGATATGATTATAGAAGGGAGACAACGTTCTCTAAGGAAAAACTAAGGGGCTCTAGAGGCACAATCGTTAAAGTACCGGACCACTAACTAAAAGGTTGGAGGTTTGACACCACTTCCTGGGAGAGAGATGTGGCAGTCTGCTTTGGTAAAGATTTAGAGTCTTGGAAACCATACAAGTTGGAATTGACTGGATTTGCTGGTCTCTAGGAATAACTTTGGAAACACTGGTGGTGTAGTGGGTTAAGTGCTACCTCTGCTAACCAAAAGGTTGACAGTTCAAATCCGCTAGGTGCTCCTTGGAAACTCTATGGGGCAGTTCTACTCTGACCCTTAGGGTCGCTGTCAGTGGAGCCTGACTCAGTGGCAGTGGGGTTTGGGTTAGCAATAACTTCAGCAGGAAAACAGGGAAACTGGAAAGTTGGCACATCCAGAAAAGAAGAAACTTAAGAGTAGCTAGGTATATCCTGATTTTCTTCATCACTAAAGAGACTATCTGCCCTAACAAAACGCTAGGAAAATGGAAGCTGAAATGTATTCTTTTGTCATTAACTTGAGATCTAGATATATTCTCCATAAGATTAGTTCTAGAAAGGTACTTTGCTTTCAAAACCTTACCTCAGTGGGCCCTGGGCACACTGGGAACTAGGGTGGCCCTGATGTGGATTTGTTTTTCAGAAAATGAGATTCAGAAGTTTGGGGTAGGGCAGAAGAATAAAACTCTTCAACTATACAGTTTGCCCTTACTGTTAGTCTATACTGGGCTTAAATTACTGAAACATTTCCACTCTCACTTACTGAGGCCTTCTGGAAACTGGGACATAGTTGTCTTCACTCCTTGTCTTACAGTAGTTCTTCAGCTTATGTTCAGTTTTCTCTACTGGGGTACTCAGTGACACCAACTCCACCAGAACTTCCTGGTTTTGTTTCTGTACTGTGACCTGAAGACCACTGCTTTTTACTGTAGCATTCAAGGCCAAGTCTTCTTGGAAAACTAGGTTAGTTTAGTATCTACTTGAGGAACAAGAGGAAGGGAAAGAGAAAAGAGAGTCCTGTTTTCAGCAGCTGTGAGGAACAGTAAGAAAATTTTCAAAAGATTCTGGCTACAAGCTAAAGATGGAATCTACTAAGAAACAGGGTAAAGAGAATTAGCTAAAGGACCTTCCAATATCTCCTTAATTTAGTTGGTCCAGCTTCTATTTCCAGTTTTCAGGTACCCCCAACACAACCTGGTTAAGCTGCAATCATTCACAACCTTGAGAAAAGAGGCAGATCAGTATTGGGGGCTTTCAGTAAAGGATCAAGTCAGTGGACTTGGGGTGCTTAAATCTTACACATTCCAAAGAAAAAACTATCCCTTGATTGCCTCCTGGAAGACTATCTGTAAGCCTTGAAAATATCCTGCCTGATGAATTTGTCTTTGTATAACCAGGACCTCGGGCTACAACAGATAGTTTATGTTGACAATGTGATTTCCGGTGTATACTTGTTTTTGCTTGCCCTCTTCTGGCTCCCTTACTTGGCCCTGAAGGCTTTAACTAACTAAGATGGCAATTAAAGGCCTAGGGAAGTGGGCTCCTAAAAAAAAAAAAAGATACAGATTCTTAGAAATACTGCTTGTGCATATAGGAGCTCTGTGGAAAATGAAAACCATCCCAGGGCACATACTGGCATTCCAAATTATTGTTACACAACCCTTCTGGTGATCCGCTCAGGATAAAAGATTTTTCTCTCAAATTTCCTCGGAAAATTTCTTTTGTGCTTCTTCATTTTTAGTGCTTTAGGTATAATTCAGGGGAGTTTGGAGACCTGAGAGAAGCCAAGTTCAAAGTCCTTGAAACAAATGCTACTTCTACTATGTGCTAAGTGTTTTGTTCCAGTAATTTGATTATCCCCATCACAGCCTTATGAAGTATTATCACCCTCATTTAACAGATGAGAAAACTCAGAGAAATAGCTTGGTTAGGTCAGACTTAACGATAGAGCTGACACTTGAATCCAGGTCTTTCTAAGGCCAAAGGTTTGCTCTTTCCATTTGCCATGCTGCTGTGTTCACTACTAAATTAGGAATCCAATTATTAAAGGAATTCAGGAAGGAAAGAATGAAATTCTCCAACTCCTTTATACCAGAGGCTAAGGTAGTCCTGATATAGTGATTATTATCAACACTAAACTAGCCTCGGGTAGTGATCATTAGGAGGAGAGCCATGGAGAACTCACACCACCAAGAAAGCATCCCAGGAGCAGAGCATGTCCTTTGGACATGAGGTTCCTGCACTGAGATGTTCCCAGACCAAGAAAAGACTGATGAATTACAAGGGCCTTCCTCCAGAGCTGAGAGAGAGATAAACCCTTCCCCATGGAGCCAGAACCAGGAATTTGGACTGGTAGCCTACTGGACTGTGAGAGAATAAATTTCTCTTTGTTAAAGGCATCCGCTTGTGCTATTTCCATTATAGTAGCAATAGATAACTAAAGTGAGATGGTCTTATCACTGGAACATGAACTGTATTTAGTGACTGCCTTACACATATAATTTTTTTTCTTTTTTCTTTTTATTATTACTGAGTGAAAATGTACATTCCTGTATAAATTTACATGCCCACCTATATGCAGCCTCCACTGCTCTCCCTGCCCTGTGACAGCACACTATTCCTCTCTGCTCCATACATGTCTCATCCTCCCAACAGTCTCCTTTCCCCTCCTCTCTACCTACTCTCCTTCCTCCAGCCAGAGGTCAGCAGGATGATATCCTATAGACACATAGAACCATAAAGTGCATCCAATATATGATCACTCTGCATTGCCAAGTCTAATCCATTCGTGTCTGAAGAGTGGACCTTCATTATGATTTATGGGCAAGGGCAGAATCAGGGCCAGGGGCCATGCTCCCAGGGGAACCCTGAAACTGCTAGACCATCAGTTGCGGTCTTTAGTGGAGATCTCAGGGTGCACCCCTTTTTATTCTTGTGTTGCCAGTTAGACTCAACTTAGTGAGCTCCATCGTGGTTATCACTGGTGGTGGCTGGGCACCATCCAGTTCTTCTGATCCCAAGTCTACGTAGGCACCCACTCATGTGGGTCTCTTTATCTTCTGGGTTGTCTTTACCCCATGTCATTTTGGTCCTCGGTGAGCTACACATATACTTTTTTGAAGCAATGTAGTAGATTAGTTTTCTTTACTGATTGGTACATGAAACTGAAACTAAAGTGAGCTATTATAGTTTAATGTGCATGTTCTGTAAGATGTAAGATGAATAGGTAATACTTTTTCAATTTCTCACTGCCCTTCATTTTTTGTTTTCCCTTCTAGCCAAAGCCATAATCTTTTGATATGCATGTGATCTATGAGGAAACCCTGGTGGTGTAGTGGTCCAGTGCTACAGCTACTAACCAAAAGCCTGGCAGTTCAAATCCACCGGGATCTCCATGGAATCTCTGTTGGAAAGTTTTATTTTGTCCTATAGGGTTGCTATGAGTTGGAATCAACTTGACAGCAATGAGCTTTGGTTTGGGTGATCTATGAATGCAGTATATCCCAATCATAAGGTTATTGAACTCATATCCAGTTGTGATGTCCTTGAAAGGGTGTTTCCTGACCATCTTTTTAGCAACTATGAATTCAATGAAGTTGAAGAGAAAGTGTCTCTATATTGTGAAATGATATGTATATGTGTAAATACCTCTAGATACTTGTTGATTCCTTCATTTATCTGAAAAAAAAGTCATCCGAAGACCTTCTGCTCTGTTATGGATTGAATTATGTCCCCTAAAATATGTGTTGTAAATCCTAACCTCTATGGCTGTGGTTATGTTAACATTTGAGAAAACGTTATCTTTGTTAAGTCAATGACTCAAAATCAGTGTAAGATGTGTCTTGAGTTAGTCTTTTACAAATGTAAAAGGAGAAGATTAAGGAAGCAGAATCGGGGAAAGACAAATGCCAAGCCACATGAAGATCACTCAGGACCAGAAGTTTAGAAGAGATGAGGGCCTTCTTACACATCTAACAGAGAATGACAGCTTTCCCCTTAAAGCTGGCACCCTGAATTTGGACTTCTAGCCTCCAAAAGTGTGAGAGAATACTTTTGTGATTGTTAAAGCTGTCCATTTACAGTATTAATGTTATTGCAACACTAGATAACTAACACAGAATTTGGTATGAGAAGAGTGGGGTGCTGCTGGAACAGATAACGTAAAATGTAGAAGAGTTCTGGAATTGGTAATGAATGGAGGCTGGAAGAATTTTAAGGCACCTAACTGCAACAGGTTAGATTATGGTGAAGAAACTGTTGGTATATTTACAGATGTCAAAGGATATTTACTGAGGAGTCACAAGGAAATGAGACACGCTACAGAAGAAGTCTCTGTTGTCTTAGAGAATACATAAGGCACCAGCAACAGAATGTTGCTAGAAACGTGAATGTTAAATATGCTTCTGCTGACTGAGGCTTTGTAAGAAAATGATGACCGTGTGATAGGACAACAACTTTTTACACAGTGAGAAAAAACTTGTCTGAATTATGTTCAAATGTTTGAGGGAAGGTAGAACTTGTAAGTGATGGACTTGGATATCTGGCTGAGGAGATTTCTAAGGAAGATCTTAAATGGACTATACCATTTCTCCTCACTGCTTATAGTGAAATATGGGAGGAAAGAGACTAACTTAAAAAAAGAGCTGTGAAAAATGAAGACAGAACTTTAAAGATTTGGAAAATTTGGTTGTACAGTCTAAGGGAATATTATCTGGAATGTTCACCAAGGAGGTAGCTGCACAATCTGTGGTTAGAGAGATTAAGCCCAGGTCTGATGTTCTGACCAGCAGAAAACCCACTGAAAGGAAAGAATGCCTCTTGGAATTCTACACGCATAAAACAGGGCAAAGGAGCTACATTTGTTTTCCTTCAATAAAAGAAATGGACCACCTCTGGAGTAGCTTGGATATGAGCAGAACTGTTGGAAGGAGCATGGGAAACAGAACCTTCTCAGTTTCAAAGGGTGGGCCTACTGCTTCCTAGTGTTCAAAGAGTTGAATCTTCAACAACTTAGTTCTAGAGTGTAGGCGTCTGTTCAAGTGTGCCAGAGTACAAGAGAACTCATACTGGGGAGACTCCCTACAAATGAGATCAGTGTGGAAAAGCTTTCTACGTAAGATCTACCTTCATTGTACATACGAGAATTCATACAGGGGAGAAACTTTATGAATGCAATGATTGTGGTAAAATCTTCAGGAAGCAATCATATTTGACATAACATATCATGAGAACTCACACTGGAGAAAATCCTATAATGGTAGCCAATATGGAAACTCTTTGAGAAGTAATAGGTTTTCCCTGACTATAGTCACAAAAATATAAAATGAAATACAGTGATTGTGGGAAAGTCTTCAGTGTTACTTTATCACAGGAATATATGAAAAATTACATTGGAGGAAAGGCCTATCAATGTAATCAGTGTAGGAAATCTTTCCACAGTAGTTCTTTGCTTTACTATATGTAAGAAAATACATGATGGGGAGAAACTATATGAATCCAGTGACTGTGACTGCAGCCCCACCTCTAGTCACTGTGGATGGGAGGAGCCACTGGACAGCAACGAGTAACTTCCTTGAGAGTCAGTAGGACCCAGAGGGCGACAGTGTTGATCGAGCTTCAGATTCTTCCAACAGCTAATCAAAACCACATTCAGTTGTCTATCTATCTTGTGCACTGCCTTATCAACAGCCACTAAGTCTACCTGTGTCTGTTTTGGGGTCACTTTCAAGGGGCCTTTGGATGATTGACTTGCAGGTTTTGGTCTTTCTTTTCTTTTTTCCTATGAATTGTACTTCCTTCTTTCTAGCTTTCTTGGTTTTATTCTGTTACTGTTTATTCTGACTCATTGTGAAACTACAGGACAGAGTAGAACTGCCCCACAGAGGTTCCAAAGCTGTAATGCTTACAGAAGCAGACTGCCATATCCTTCTCCTATGGAGCAGCTTATATTCCTAAGTGATGAAACAACACAGAAGGCTTTCCCATATTCACTGCATTTCATTTTATATTTTTGTGACTACAGTAAGGGAAAACCTATTACTTCTCAAAGAGTTTCTACATTGGCTACCATTATAGGATTTTCTCCAGTGTGAGTTCTTATGATAGGTTACATCAAATGTGATTGTCTCCTGAAGATTTTACCACAATCATTGCATTCATAAGGAGTAGCTGCAGATTTGGACCTTTTGGTTAGCAGCCAAGTACTTATAATCATAGACTATTAAAAATAGAAGATATAGTTTTAGCTTGCCTTTCTGGAGCTAGTGTTGGTGTCTACTGATTACGGATGTAGTACTCATTTTTAGTGATGCTTTTTCTAATGAAATATCTTTTCTGAAGTATGAGAAAACTGTTTCTTTTCAGGATACCAGAAAAAGAGGCATGGGAAGTGCATTTTTCCTAGAGGGAAAGGAAGGAACACTAAGTAATAATTGCGTGTCAATGAATTACTTAATATGGCTCTTCTAGCCATAGGCTTTGCAACTCTCACCAAAAGACTGGGTGAGACTACGTAAAGAAGATGCTTATGGCCCATCAAGGAGATTGGATAGCTTGCTAATAATGTAAATAAAGTAGGGTGGGGCCATGCAAATAAAGTAAATGGAACTGTAATGAGGGAATTGGTCATATTTATCATGCTGCTGGGTTTAAAATGAGCTACCCCAGTGTCTTAGTCACCTAGTACTGCTCTAACAGAAAATGCCATGAGTGGAAGGTTTCATGAGGAGAAGCTTTTATTGAGACACTCTGGTAAGCTGCAAATCCATTTAAAAATTGTAAGTCCATTCAGTAAGAGAATTTCACAGTCTGGTAGGCTGAGTCCACATCCAGTGAGAGCATCTTGGCACAGGAACCTTGGGTTCAAAGGACGTGCTCTGCTCTTGGTGTTTCTCTCTTGGTGGTATGAGGTTCCCAACTTCTTCTGCTCACTTCTCTCCCTTATATTCCACAAGCTTGTAGCTTGAGACTTGCCTCACTAACACAGCTGTTGTCTATTCTCCATCATCAATCTCACAGAGGCAGGATTCACAATACATGGGAGGAAGGGCACCATATTGGGACTCACAGACAAATCAAAGCAACACAGACATTTTGTGGGGGACACAATTCAACCCATGACACCCAGAGATGGGTTAGAGAGGCTCTCCCCATCAAAAAAGAAGAACAAGAAGTGGAGCATGGCCTTTTGATTTGGGATCCCTGTCTCCCAGAACCAGGAGACTGAGAGACATGCACAGAGAGCTGTAACAATGAAGATGGTGAGAAGCAGAGATAGAGAAATGGTGGCACAGAATACCAGCAGGAGATGGTGTGGTTGGTTTTCCAGTCTATAGATCAAGAAGGCTGAATGCCTTTGGGTAGGAGGCTTGCTGGTGGAATAGGGTGCCTCTGGGCACTTGCAGGAGCTAGGTTTTCTGACCCAGGTTTGCTGGCTGAGTGGGGTTCTTCTGGGAACTTATTGGTAGACCTATAAGAGCCTTGTGATCCTTGTCAAAGGAGGGCAGAGAGAGGTGTGTTTGCAGGCACAGCTGCAAAGGGGCTATCATGATCTAAAACCTGTATCCTGAGCATTCCTGAACCTGTTGTTTCTTGAATAAACCCTATAATTACAAGTGTTGTCAAAGAGTTCAATCTGGTCATCGCAAAGAATTATCAAACCCAGCAGATAAGTGGATTGCTGTGGGAGGATGATTAGTGTCAGAACTGATTTAAAAAAAAATTGGAGATTAGAGGCATATCTAACCTCCACCTCACAGCAATAAGCCTTGGGTTGTTGATCTTGGTTCTCCTTCCACTTTGTGAAGTTATAGGAGGTGAGATGCCATTGCATCCATGCCTTTTTGACAATAAGTGCTGATCATGAATGAATGTCTTTCAGCTGGTCTTTATGTTCTCTGAACTAGCAGAATGACAGCGGGGTATTTGTTTTCTACCTCTCTCTTTTTTGTTATTCTTCTATAACTTACAGTATATTTATACAGAAATACAAACAGAAGTGATTGTTTATGTGTAGATAGAAATGTTTGTTATTTTGCTGTAGATGTTTATGTTTTTGTCTTTTCCTTTGATTTCAGTCTTTCACAAAGATTTCTCATTGGCATCCCTTCTGATGATAACAGTATCAATAAATGGTTATTTGTCTGATGTGGTTCTTGTCTTTTGTTTTGGTCATCTAGTGTTGCTGTAATGGAAATACCATAAGTGGATGGCTTTAACAAACAAATTTATTTCCTTACAGTGAAGTAGGCTAAAAGTCCAAATTCAAGGCATCAGAGCCAGGGGAAATCTTTCTCTGTTGGCTCTGGAGGAAAGTCCTTGTGGTCAATATTCCCCAGTACTGGGAGCTTCTAAGTGCAGCGACACAGGGTCCAAAGGACATACTCTTCTCCAGGTACTGCTTCTTTCCTGATGGTATGAGGCCGAAAGAGGCCCCAACTTTCTGCTTTCCTTTCCTATATATCCCAAAAGATTGCCTCAAGGCACAGTACACTCTTACAGATGGAGTCCTACCTCATTAACACAACTACCATCCATCCTCCCTTATTAGCATCATAGAGGCAGGGTTTACAGCATAAAGGAGCATCACACAATACAGGAATCATGTCCTAACCAAACTGCTACACATTTTTGGTAAGACGAAATTAAACCCATGACATCTTTATTTCATGAATTATGCCATCGTAAATAGCCAGCCTTTAAAAGAATCTGGAGTCAGCTGATTTCACATGTCAGACTTCACTTATTTTCATTTTATTCTCAAAGCAAGCAACTCCTTAGCTCTGATGGTTGCCCCTTCCTGTGGCCACTGGCCTACACAACCAGGAAGCATATCCAGACCAAAAGAATAGACACATGAGAGAAATCCTGCTCCACGTAGTTCTACCTTTCCACCTAGCATTTCTTCCTTATTGCAATGTCCCATGGAGATGCTCCATGTCATAGCACTGTACTATAAATTAAAGATTAGGAGAAGGTACACTGAGCTTTGATTACGGAAATAAACTCCCTCTCTGCACTGTGGAGATGTACAATGGTGTCAACCCTGAGGGAAAAGAGAGCACAATAGTAACCAATAAGAAATAGAGTTGGAATTCAGGCTTATTGCTTACTATTGTGCTTATTCCTTACTACTCCTTTTACCTTCCTGAAATAGTATATGTCCTTCAAAGCTTGCCACTAACCTACTTTTTGAGTCACATCTAATGTCACTCCCTTGCTTGTTATCTATCACCCTTTTACCTTATATCTGTATTTCAACCAGAGAGAACTACCTGGCTAAGGAGCTAATGAACCAGAATCTGTACTTTTTGCAGATCCTCAGCTGATCCACATGCCCATTAAAGTCTAAGAAGAGCTGGTCTAAGATACTTCCTGGAACCTTGATCCCTGGAAGAATCTGCATCACAGTCCAGCTTGTGACTTATTAGTTCTCTGGGAAACTGTAATATGCTTCGTATTTGAAGAATTTTTTTTTTTTTTTGTTCTTCTCAACTAAAAGTTACTCCAAGATGATGAGTTACTTGAGTAGTTAGTCCTTACTAGGTTCCCTTTATTTCTAGACTTTTGAAGTTAACTCTGTTTCTTTTTCATTGGTCTGGGAGTTTGCTTCTGAATCTACAGAGAACACTTCCTCACCAAGGAAGACCTGAAGGAGAATTAATCCAGTATGTACTGTGTATAATGAAGGACAGTATTAGTGCTAAATGAGATGTAGAATTCTAAAACGATCTGGTTCTCAGGGACCTATTTATTTTTTACTTTATTGTATTTTAGATGGCTTATAGAAACCCTGGAGGAGTAGTGGCTAAGTGCTACAACTGCTAACTGAAAGATCGGCAGTTCAAGTACATCAGGTGTTCCTTGGAAGCTCTGTAGGGCAGTTCTACCCTGTCCTATAGGGTTGCTATGAGTTGGAATTGACTCAATGGCAATGGTTTGTTTTTTGGTTTTAGATGTTCAACAGAACAAACTAGTTTCTCATTAAACATTTAGTACACATATTGGTTTATGACATTGGTTAACAACCCCACAACAAGTCAGTAGGTTCTCTATTACCAGTTTTCCTGTCCTCTTCTGCCTTCTAGTCCTTGTCCTTGGGCTCTCATGCCTCTTTAGTTTTATTTTGCTTCATGGGCCTGCCCAGTCTTTGGATGGCGCACCTCAGGAGTGACTTCATTACGGGGCTGAAAAGGTACCTGGAGGCCACACTCTCAGGATTTCTTTTGTCAGGCCAGCAAGTCTGGTCTTTCATTGAGAATTTTAATTTTGTTCTACATTTCTCTCCAGCTCTATCTGGGACTGTCTGTTGTGATCCTTGTCAGAAAAGTCAGTGGTGGTAGCCAGGCACCATCTAGTTGTACCACATTCAGTCAGGTAGAGGCCATTGTAGATGTGGTCCATTAGCCTTCCAAACTAATCTTTCCATTATATCCTTAGTTTTATTCATTACTCCTTGTTCCTAAATGAGTGAGACCAGTGGAGGATCCCAGAGTCTTGCTCACAGGCTTTTAAGACCCCAGATGCTACTCATGAAAGTAGAATGTAGAACATTTTCTTTATAGACTATGTCAGTTGAGCTAGATATTCCCTGAGGCCATGAAGGACCTGTTTATTCAGTTGAAACAAGCCATAGAACATCAAAGTTTATGCCATAGACATCGTCTGCCCCGTGATGCTCTCTATTTCTCTGCTGGGTTTGATAATTTGTTGCAATGGCTACACAGAACTCCCTGAAAATACTCACGATTACAGGGTTTAATAGAGAAATAATAGGTTACAATAAGGTTCAGGAATGCCCAGGATACTACAGTTTATCTGGTTTGACAAAGGGAGCAGACAATCCAAGCAAAGGGAATAGAAAAGGTAAAAGGATGGGCAGAACAATGTGTGTTAGAAGAACAATAATTAGACCAGCGTTCTTAGGCTATTTGGAATCTGGATTATCCCAAACCCAGCTTCCCAGGTACGGGAATTGTTTAAAGTAGAGGAACCACAGCAGTTCCTGTTCTTTGCCTCTCTTGCGATAGCTAACTGATGGGACCTAACCTAAAGGTGCGAGTTTCTGGTCGAGTTGTGTCTCACTAGTTAAGCACATTTGCTTTTTCTAGGCATTGCCTTGGTTGTTTTACTATAATTGGGAGTATCTTCTCTTACCTTAGGGAGAACGCTATGCAAGGCCACAGGAAAATAGCGGACTTCAGGAGCTTGAGGTCAGGATGGACAACAATTTGTTGCTAGTTGCCATGGTGTCTATTTTGATTTACGGCAGTTTAAAATTTAAAAGAAACCCATTGCCGTCATTCTGCTACCCTATCGGACACAGTAGACCTGCCCCAAAGGGTTTCCAAGGAACCCTTGGTGGATTTGAACGGCTGATCTTTTGGTTAGCACTTAGAGCTGTTAACCACTACACCACCTGGGCTTCCTATGGCAATTTAGCTGAGTTCAAAGGACTGTGCTTGTTAAAGGTGCACCAAAAAACCAAAAACCAAACGCACTGCCTTCCAGTCGATTCCAACTCATGGTGACTCTATGGATAGAGTAGAACTGCCCCCGTAAAGTTTCCAGGGATTGCCTGGCGATTTGAACTGCCTTTTTTTTTTTGGTTAGAAGCTGTAGCACTTAACCACTAAGCCACGCGAATTTCCTAGGAGTGCACAGGGGCTGAAAATCTCGATTGGTTCAGACCAAGAAGGAAGTGGCTTCTGATTGGTTGTTAAAGATGAAAATGGTCACTACCTGAATGGGACCTGACTGTTTCCTCCGGGCCGCCTTTGTGACGTAGCGCGGCCAGCCTCCGCCTAGATAAGACCGTGGAGGGTGAGGCCTGAAGCCAGTCGCCCCGCGGAGGCGGGAGCGGGGACATGGCTGAGGAGTCGGAGTCGGCTGAATCCAGCGACCTATCTAGCGCTCAAGTTGAAACTCAGCTACCCTTGGAAAAAATGGTCCCCAAACCGCAGAGGCGGGGCCCGCGCTCCGTGCTCAACGTGTCGCAGCTGCTGCTCCGGGCCATTGCCTCACACAAAGGGTTGACTCTGGCCACTCTCAAGAGGGAGCTCGGCAATGCTGGCTACGAAGTGCGCAGGAACACAGGCCGCCACGCGGGTGAAACGTCCCGGCCAGAGGGTAGGGGCACGCTCCTCCGCGTCAGCGGCAGCGAGGCCGCGGGCTACTTCAGGGTCTGGAAGACCCAGAAGCCAAAGCGCAAGACGGTGCGCCCGAGCCCGGAAGAAGGCACCTCCTCGCCCAGAGGGACCTCGTCGGCGTCTCGCCGCCCGCGGAGGCGCCGTCCGCGTCGCCGCAAGGCGGCCAAGAAGGCCAGGGAAGTCAGGAGGCGGAATGCGAAGGCAGACTTGAAGACGAAGAGGCAGAGGCCAAGAAACAAGAGCCTGGCGCGTCCCAGGGCCAGGGAGGAAGCGAGAGCCACGGTGGCGGAGGAGGGGAGGCCAGCGACTGCGAAGGAGATGAGGCTCACAACCCGAGAGGACAAGAGGCCAGGTTCAAAGCAAAGGGAAGAGAAGGACTGTGAGACGTCGGTAAAAGGGACCGTCCAGAATCCAACCCCAGCTAAAAGCAACCGGACCTCTAGTAGGCAGGCCAAGATCCAGGCGGTAAAGGCGGCTCACACCAAGGCCTCTAAATCTGAAACTTCTCAGACTTCGACCGGGAGTCCCTAGTGTGGGGGCAGCTTTTCTCCTTCCAGGCTTGGATGCCCTTACCCATAGGCGCCAAACAGAAACTATTTACAAGGTCATCTCACCACACAGTGTCTGTGTTTCCTCTTTGCTGCCCTCGGAAGAGAAAGGGTGGGTGTTACGGTCAG
Source organism: Heterohyrax brucei (assembly GCA_028571685.1). Classification (NCBI taxonomy): domain Eukaryota; kingdom Metazoa; phylum Chordata; class Mammalia; order Hyracoidea; family Procaviidae; genus Heterohyrax; species Heterohyrax brucei. Next base: position 107,987,133 of record CM053142.1, read on the forward strand.
ACTCATAGCACGAGTATTTGGGGTGAATAGAGGAATTAGGCTGAGATTCTGGTCCTGTTGCAGGATCCAGGAGGTGCTTTTAGAAGGAATGAAGAAAACCAGCAACTTAACGAGATTAGACGGTGTTGAATTAATGTTAGACACGCTAGCTAATCTACATTGATTTTGGGGGTGGAGGGCCTGTAAGGGAAGGGGGCATGTAAGGGAGGGCATCATTGGGACAAAAGAGCAGAGTGGCCTTACTCAAAATGTTCTCACCTGAAATTCCTTTTAGGAAATCCCGTCTCCCAAAATGGATTGTGATGAGTTTTCAGTTTTTGCTCCAAATTGATAATTTATTTAACTTAAAAAATATGGTATGCTAATCTTCAGTTAAATGGGATAGTTTGTGAAAGCATCTAGCACAGGGCCTGGCACAGAGTGGACGTTCATCCGTGCATGTCAAATACGTGTACAAATAATTTGTGACGGGATAAGACTGTGATAGAGCAGAGCACTGCCAGATCACTACTTAGGAAACCAGGATTCTAGTCAGAGTTCTGACAATCTGACCTTAACTGAGTTATTATTTAACCTTTTATGGTCTTGAGTTCCTTCTGTGTGAAAAGTTGAGAATGGGCTAGGATTATTTTAGCTGATTTTAAGTGTCAGTAAAATGATACGGTGGAGAGGGAGTCTAAGCATTGTGACACTGCGTGGAACCTGGCAACGTTTGGTTGTGTTGCGCATAGAGCTTACCATAAGTCTGGGCAGCTGGACCAAAGCTAGAAGAACAGCCAAGAAAAGCAAAGCCTTCGGGTTACACTCCATGCCTGCAAGGCAGTTTCCTCTCAGCTGCAGAGAAGACCTGGGGTCTGGAGGTCCTGTCAGTGGGCCAACAGCCTGCTGTTTTTTTCTCACAGACATTTCCTGCAGCAGCCTCTGTATGCCCTTGACCAGATATTGTCACATTCCCTGAAGAACTCATCTGGCAGACCAGGTGCTTGCCCAACTTCACCTGGTTGATGGTTGTGTGCCTTACACAGCCCTGGATAAATCTCCACTAATTGTGAACCTGCCCAGCCCCACTCTGAACTCCAAACTTGGCTCAGTCTCCTTAAAATATGGGCACTAGGCACCTTGCTCTTCACACCACAGTCTCCGGGCTGCGGTACTCAGTGGGAGCAGACCGCTGGCAGCATCGGGCTGGGTTTTCTGGTTGGGTTGCATCCTCAGCTGAGGCTGACGGGGGGAAAAAAGTCTGAAAGGCGGCTCCTCTGAGCAGGTGCCCATGTGAGGAGGGAGTGGTGCGGTGTCTCCAAGCTAGTGTTTCCCAAGGGGCAGAGGCTGTGAGGACACTCACCCTAGACTCTGTGACAGACCAGGGAGCTGCTCAGTGTTCTTCACTCTGTGGCAACCTTTTTGTTAGGAGAGAGGAATGTGGAACGTAGGGAAACGTGGAGGAGAGGATGGAGAGAAATCGGTGGTAACAGCCAGCGTGTTCTTTATTCACCCACCGAAGAACAGAAGGAGCTTAGTATAGATTCCTAAGTGAGATTCCTTGTTGGATAAACCATAAGCCATTCACAGTAATTCAGAGGGAACCTAGTCAGACAATAGCTGGCAAGTCTGCAGGCACGGAGCTGGCTTGCAAGTGAGCATCACAGCTCAAAGTCTCCTGGAGGAGGGTGCCTTGGCATGCAGTAGCAGGTGACAAGTGGCTGGAAAAGTGGTGGACTAAGGAACCCTCTGGGGCCATGGGGCACCTTCACACTGGATCCCCCCGGCCTGGAACAGTCAGCATGCAGAAGATTGAGTACAGAATGGAGACATTTTCAGGAGCTACAAGAGCTAGGAAGGGCAGAGTAAGTAAAAACTGTGAAAAGTGGAAAGCAACCTGAGAAGTTATATCAGAGGAAGAAGGTCTGTAGTGAATGGAGTAAAGGGCTGGGACTGGGCAGTACCGTTCATAAATATGGCAACCTTCATCAAGTCCAGATGTGAGGTGTGTGTGAGACAGCCAGAAAGATGTAGAGCAGGCGAGATGGCAGCTGCGTTGCTATAGCAAAGCCAAGAATTGGGGCAGAGAGCAGAAGGGTGACAAACTGACATCTTTTTCGTGGCTTACAGCTGTCTAGAAAAGAAGCTAGACAGGTGGATAGGTAATGCGATCATAATGAAATGGAACTAACCAGAAACTTGGAGAGACTTTCATGGGAGAAGGATGGAGCTTGGAAAGAACAGATACACACTGAAATGGTGACATTCCCCAACAAAACACAGGAAAAAAGAAAACAAAGCACACACCAAAGAAGCTGGAGAAGTAGGAGCTAAGAGTGGAGGGCTAGTGTTGCCTGTTGGGTAAATGGAGGCAGTGACAGAAAAGAGAGCCTGAGGCCTGGAATTGAAGACAGCAGCAACCAGCTTTTCACAGCCTGAGAGGAGCCAGGCTGATCATCTCCCACAAAGATGTTGAAATCCTCCCCAACCTTCTGACCTTGGACAGCTGCATGGATTGAATTGTATCCTCCAAAATTATGTGTCAACTTGGTGAGGCCACGGTTCCAAGTATTGTGTGGTTGTGCTCGTTTTTGTGCTTTTCCCATGTGTTATAAATCACAATCTCTGCCCATGGTTAAAGGGGATTGGCATGGGACATAAAGCCCTTGCTCAGGTCACAGCTCTGATCCAGTGTAAAGGGAGTTTCCCTGAGGTGTGGCCTGTACTACCTTTTATCTTACAAGAGATGAAAGGGAAGCAAGCAGAGACTGGGGACCTGGTACCACCAAGAAAGAAGAATGGGAGTAGAATACATCCTGTGAACACATCCTTTTGGTGCCTTCATGGAGAAGTTCCTAGTCTGGGGAAGATTAATGACAAGGACCTTCCTCCAGAACCAACAGGAAGCCATCCCCCAGAGCTGATGCCCTGAATTTGGACTTGTAGCCTACTACACTGTGAGAGAATAGATTTCTTTTTGTTAAGTCACTCACTTGTGGCATTTCTGTTAAATAAGCACCATATAACTAAGACAATAGTCCAACACAGGTGGCAGGTTTTCAACTGTCAGTTCAGTTCTCTCTGTATGGGGTCACCTGCTAGAGGAGCCAGTAGGACCACAGCTTTGCTTAGATGGAATCTTCAGACCAGGATGTTTTAGTCACCTGGTACTGCTCCAACAGAAAATACCATGAGTGGAAGACTTTAACAAGGAAAAGTTTATTCTTATACAGTCCGGCAGCCTACAAATCCAAAATTCAGGATATCCTCTCCAGGGGAAAGCTTTCCCCCTGGTCAGCTCTGGAGGAAAGTCCAGTATTATTGCATCAGTCTTTGTTCAGGGAGCATCTTGGCACAGAACCTTAGGTCTGAAGGACACAGTCTTTTCCCAGTGCTTCTTTCTTGATGGTGTGACGTTCACAACTTCCTCTGCTCACTTCTCTCCCTTATATCCCACAAGCTTACTGTATCTTGAGTCCTGCCTCACCAACACAGCTGCTGCCCATTCTCCATCATCAATTATTACAGAGGCAGTATTCACCACATGGGAGGAATGGCACCATATTGGGACTCATAGCCAAGTCACATCAACACACAAATTTTGGGGGGGATACAATTCAAACCTGTTTTTTTTTTTTTGTGTGTGTGTTTTTCTTTCCTTAATAACACTTTCAATTAGCAGAGCCCAGACAGCCCTACAGCCTGCAGTGCTCTTCTCAGTGAGGACAATCAATGGTGGCATTTCCCCCTCATCATCTGGAGGAAAGAGAATGCATTTCTGATGTGGATGTTGTTATTGTTGTTAGGTGCTGTTGAGTTGGTCCTGGCTCATAGTGACCCTATGAACAACAGAAGGAAACACTGCCCAGCGCTGCACCATGCCCACAATTGTTTTCATGCTTAAACTCATTGTTTTAGCCACTGTGTCAATCCATCTCCTTGAGGGTCTTCCTCTTTTTCGCTGAACCTCTACTTTACCAAGCATGATGTCCTCCTCCAGGGATTGATCCCTCCTGACTACATGTCCAAAGTACTTAAGACACAGTCTTACCATCCTTGCTTCCAAAGAGCGCTCTGGTTGTATACTTCTTCTGGAACAGATTTCTTTGTTATTTTGGCCATCCATGGTACATTCAATATTCTTCTCCAACACCACAGTTCAGAGGCACCAATTCTTCTGTCTTCCTTATTCATTGTCCAGCTTTCACCTGCCTATGATGTGACTGAAAATGCCATGACTTGGGTAGGCGCACCTTAGTCTTCAAGATGACATCTATACTTTTCAACATTTTAAAGAGGTCTTTTGCAGCAGATTTTCCCAATGCAATGTCTCTTTTTGATTTCTTGACTTCTGCTTCCATGGGCATTGATTGTGCAATCAAGTAAAATGAAATCCTTGACAATCCCAATATTTTCTCCATTTATCATAATGTTGCTTACGGGTCCAGTTGCAAGGATTTTTGTTTTCTTAGTGTTGAGGGGCAAGACGTACTGAAGGCTGTAGCCTTTGATCTTCATCAGTAAGTGGTTCAAGTGTCCTTTTCACTTTCTACAAGCAAGGTTGTGTCACCTGTATAATGCAGATTGTTAATGAGTCTTCCTTGAATCCTGATGCCTGTTCTTCTACATATAGTCCAGCTTTTCAGACTGTTTGCTCACTGTACAGATTAAGAAGGTATGATTAAAGAGTACAGCCTTGACACACACCTTTCTTGAGTTTAAACCATGCAGTGTCCCCTTGTTTTGTTTGCATGACTGCCTCTTGATCCATGTATAGATTCCTCATGAGCATAATTTAAATGTTCTGGAATTCCCATTCTCCAAAATGTTATCTATAGTCTGTTATAATCCACACAGTTGAATGCCTTTGCATAGTCAATAAAACACAAGTAAACATCTTTCTGGTATTCTCCACTTTCAGCCAAGATTCATCTGACATCAACAATGATATCCCTGGTTCCATGTACTGTTCTGAGTCCAGCTTTAATTTCTGGCAGTTTCCTGTTGATATGCTGTTGCAGTTGCTTTTGAATGATTTTTAGCATAATTTTACTTGTGTGTGATATTAATGATACTGTTTGATAATTTCTTGAGAATAGGCATAAATACAGATTTTTTTTTTTCATGTTGGTTGGCAAGCTGCCTGCCTTCCTAATTTCTTGGCTAGGAAGAATGACCTAGCAATCTACTTCTGAAAATAATTAGCTGGTGAAAACCTTATGAATAGCAGTGGAATACTGTTGTGGATGCTATGGCTTAATGAGCTGCAACCTACCTAGAAAACAGAGTCTGAATGTGAATCTAACCTGTGTTGCACCTTTCTAGATGAGCCTGGTCCTCTTTCACAACTAGGGGCACTCTGATTCTCCTGCTGACCTTGCCCATAAAACCCAAGTACCCAAACCAGTTGCCACTGAGTCACTTCTGAATCATGGCAAACTGCACTCCATAGGGTTTTCAAAGGCTGTGATCTTTCAGAAGTAGATGGCAGGCCTTTCTTCTGAGGCACTTCTGGGTAGATTTGAACTGTCAGCCTTTCAATTAGTAGCTGAATGTTCACACCATCCTTGAGCTTACCTTGCCAATGTTGTTGTTAGTTGTTGTTTTTCAAGGCTGTGACCTTCTGGAAGTAGACTGCCAGGCCTGTCTTCTGTGGTGACTTTGGGTAAGTTCAAATTGCTGCTCTTTCAGCTAGTAATCCAGGTCACTGAACCATTTGCATCAAGGGACTCCTACCTTGTCTATAAACAAACAAAAAAAACCCAAACCCGTTGCCATGTAGTTGATTCTGATTCATAGCAACCCTATACAACAGAACTATTCCATATGGTTTCCAAAGCCATACTCTTTACAGAAGCTGACTACCACAACTTTGTCCCAAATAATAGCTGTAGTGTTTGAAAACTGTTGATCTCTCCATTAGTAGCTGAGCACTTAACCACTATGCCAACAGGGCTCCTTACCTTGCCTGTACCACACCAAATGAAACCTGCTGCTATTGTGTCATTTCCAACTCATAGTGACCTTATAGACAGAGTAGAACTGCCCCATTGAGTTTCCAAAGAGCAGCTGGTGGATTTGAACTGCCAACCTTCTTGTTGGCAGCCATAGCACTTAACCATTACACCACCAGGGTTTCCACCTTGACTATGTTCTTGTTGTTAGGTGCTGTTGAGTCAGTTCTGACTTATAGTGACTGTATACACAATAGAATGAAATACTGCCCAGTCTTGTGCCACATCCACATTGTTTTTATGCTTAAGTCCATTGTCGTGGCCACTGTGTCAATCCATCTTGTCGAGGCTCTTCCTCTTTTTCGCTGACCCTCCACTCTACCAAGCATGATGTCCTTCTCCAGGGACTGATCCGTCCTGACAACATGTGCAAAGTATTTAAGATGCAGTCTTGTACTTTTTGGCTCAAAGGAGCACTCTGGTTGTACTTCTTCCAAAACAGATCTGTTTGTTCTTTTGGCAGTCCATGGTACATTCAACATTCTTCTCCAATGCCACAATTCAAAGGTGTCAATTCTTCTGTTTTCTTTGTTCATTGTCCTGTCCAGCTTTTGCATGCATATTATGTGATTGAGAATACCATGGTTTGGATCAGGTTCACTTTAGTCTTCAATGTGACATCTTTGCTTTCAATGTGACATCTTTTACTTTGAAAAGACCTTTTGCAGCAATTTTGTGAAAACAACACATCTTTTCATTTGTTGACTGCTGCTTCCATAGGCATTGATTGTGGACTCAAGTAAAATGAAATCCTTGACAACGTCAATCCTTTGTCCATTTATGGTGATGTTGCTTACTGGTCCAGTTGTGAGGATTTTTGTTTTCTTGATGTTGAGGCACAATCCATACTGAAGGGTGTGGTCCTTAATCTTCATCAGTAAGCATTTCAAATCTTCTTCACTTCCAGCAAGTAATGTGGTGTAGTCTGTGTAACACAGTTGTTAATGAGTCATAATCCAGAAGCCTCATTCTTCATATAATTCAGCTTCTTGGATTATTTGCTCAACATACAGATTGAAAAGGTACCATACAGTGTCCCCTTGTTTTGTTCATACAACTGCCCCTTGATCCATATACAGATTCCTGAAGAGCACAATTAAGTGGTCTGGAATTTAAATTTTATGCCATGTTAGCCATAATTTGTTATGAACCACACAGCATAGTCAATGAAACACAGGTAAACATCTTTCTGGTGTTGTCTGCTTTCAGCCAAGATCCATATGACATCAGCAATGACATCCCTGTTTGCACTTCTGCTTCTGAATCCAGCTTGAATTTCTGGCAGCTCCTTGTCAATGTACTGTTGCAGTCACTTTTGAATGACCTTGAGCAAAATTTTACTTGCATGTGTTATTAAAGATATTGTTCAGTAATTTCTGCATTTGGTTGGATCACCTTTCTTTGCAATGGGCTTAAATATGGATCTCTCCCATATTTGGTTGAAAGGACTGAACTGGTAAAAATTTCCCTATATTTCCCAGAATGCTACATTAGGCAGCAGGACTTCTTTTCTTAAAGTGGGACCAGCAGCAGTAGCATTTCATTCTTATTGGAAAACCCTGGTGGTATAGCAGTTAAGAGCTAAGGCTGATAATCAAAATGTCATCAATTTCAATCCACAGGTGCTACTTGGAAACTCTATGGGGCAGTTTTACTCTGTCTGATGGGGTCGCTAAAAGTTGGAAGCAACTCAGCCTTCCATTCCAGTTGGCAAGGTAGCTATCCTCCAAATTTCTTGGCATAGACAAGTGAGCACTTCCAGCACTGCTTGTGTTTGCTGAAATATCTCAGTTGATATGCCATCAATTCCTGGAGCCTTGTTTTTTGCCAGTGCCTTCAATGCAGCTTTGACTTCTTCCTTGAGTACCATCGGTTCCTGATCATGTTACCTTTTCAAATGGCTGAACATGGGCCAGTTCTCTGTGTGTATCTGTTCCATCTTCTTTTGATGCTGCCTGAGTCATTTAACATTTTCCCTGTAAAATCCTTCAATATTACAGCTTGAGGCTTGAATTTTCTTTTTTTCAGTTCTTTCAGCTTGAGAAATGCAGGATGTGTTCTTCCCTCATGGTTTTCCATTTCCAGCTCTTTGCACATGTCATTATAATGCTTTATTTTGTCTTCTCAAGCTGCCCTTTGAAATCTTCTGTTTAAGTCTTTTACTTCATCATGTCTTCCTTTTGCTTTAGCTGCTTGACATTTGAGACCTAGTTTCGAGTCTCTTCTGACATCCAATTTGGTTTCTTTCTTCTTTCTTGTCTTGCCTATAGGACAGGCCAAAGTGTAGTTAAAAATCCCTGCATGCTTCTGTATTGGTCTCCAATCCAGTTGTGAGGTTGGAAAACTTGGTCACACCTGGCTTCCTTTCTGCCTCTGTGTTGGAAGCAACTCAACCTGTAGCAGGTTTTTGGGGTCCACTCTCATTGTTTCTAATTCCGTTAGGTCTGTGGTAGGGCCTGAGAATTTTTTTTGTAATACGTTTGTAAGTCATGCTACTGCTGCTGATCCCACTTTGAGAAAAGAAATCCTGCGGCCTAATGTAGTATTCTGGGAAATACAGGAAATTTTTTTTACAGTTCAGTCCTTTTAAAAGATCACTTTTCTGTTGTTATTGTCCAGCTCCACCCCCATCCACTGCGCTCATCTGAGTAGAAATGGAAAGAACCTGTCTTCTAGACCTGAATCAAAACTTATCTTGCCTTTGACAGAAACAACAGTGGTTTGATTGCAGGAGTGCCAGAAAAAGAGTGGTATTATCTCAGATTATCAGCCCTTTAGCTCTCTGAAAGGAGCCCTGGTGATGCAGTGGTTAAAGTGATCCACTGCTAAATGAAAGGCTGGCAGTTTGAACCCATCTTTTGCTCTGCAGGAGAAAGATGTGACTGTCTGCTGCCAGACGGATTTACAACCTTGGAATCTCCATGGGGTCACTCACTGTAAGTCAGAAAGGACTCGACAGCAGTGGGCTGGCTTGGTATGTTTTCTGTTGTTGCTATTTGTTTCTGTTAGCTGCCCTGCAGTCACCTCTGATTCCTGATGACACCATGGACCGTGGCATTGCACCACTGTGATCTGTAGAGTTTTCATTGGCTGACTTTCCTGAAGTAGACTGTCAGGCCCTTTTTCCCAGTTCATCTTGGAGTGGAAGCTCCACGGAAACCTCTTCAGCATTACAGCACACACAAGCCTCCACTGACAGAGCGGTGGGGGCTGTGCATGAGGCGCACGAGCTGGGCTTCCAGCATGGCAGGCAAGAACTCTACCCCTGAACCTCCACCACCCACCTGCCTCTGAAGGCACAGCATTGCTTAAATAAGGGGGCAAGGTTTGTCTTCCACAATGAGAGGTAAGACTTAAAATGTAAATAGCCCTGGGAAACATTAACACTTGGGCTGTGTTCTCCGATATAAACGACTCTGTGATGATACTTTGGGAGGGGGTGGAAAGGGGAGAATACTTGAGCCCTGAAGACAACATAGGTACTACAGAGGGGAAAGGAGACAAGTTTCTCAGGATGAACTTCTCTGTTATAGCTCTGCTCAGCATGAACACATGAAGGGGGCAGAGAGGCCATGTGGCAGAGTGAACGGGGAAGAAGATGAGAGTTTAGGGCTGATTCCCAGAGGAAAAAATCATTCAGATCTATTCACCCATCTGATGGCTGTTGCTTTATTTTTCGTCCAAGGGGATGTAGTGTTGGACTGAGGTAGAGAATGGTACACCAAAAACGACTCAAAGGGTTACCCCCTCTGCAGAAGGCCCTTAGACTTCAGGAGGCCTTTCAAAGCACCTGTGCTTTGGGGTTTCACTTTTTATCCTAAAAATTACGAAAACAGATAAAAGGCTGGAGGTCTGGTGACTAAGAGGTGTGATGTCATGCCTCTGGCCCGGGAACCCCATCTAGTGCTCTTCTGATAATAATGAAAGCTACCTTCCACAAGTCCTTAAAACAAGACTGAGGAGGAGCTACATTTCTCAGCATATTAAGAGATTTTTAAAACACAGTACAATGTAGGCAATACCCTTCTCGTCACTGAATACCATACCCTATTCTCACCTTCAGGTGTCTTAGTCCTCACAATATTTAGTGATCCTTGTCCTGTAATTCAACTTTAATATGAAATAATTATATGAGTACCAAGTCAGGGTAACTCCCTTTCTTTGGCCCCAGTTCAGCAAGTCCATGGATAGGCTCTGGTTTTTACCAAATTGTTATAAGGGTGTGTGATCCCAAACAAGTCTGAACCAGTGCTTTGATATAGCTGATACATGCTAAAGACTGAGGCAAAGTGGGAGGGGAAAGGAAATGGTATAGACTACTTTCACCACTGAAACCCAATACTTCACTATTTCCAGGGGCATCTCCTAATACTGAGCCTAAAACTATTCCTGTCTCTGAGGACCTAAGGTGGGACGTGCCATCTTGCTGGTTATTTTGCTCCATTCATAAGAACATAAGCAAAGAAATAGCATTCTAGGCAAAGAAGGGAGGATGCTCTCAGCAGCAAATGGGAGGTGGAGGCAGGACTGCTCAAGTCATCCATTCTAAGAAGCCCAGTCAGCAAAATGACCCTATTTTTAGCTCCATTTGAGTTCGGGATTCTGAAGGACTGTGATTTACTTAGTTTTTTTTCCTACATAAATGGGACTGTCATTAAACGACATAGTTGCAACTCACCTCCTCTTATCTCTCTGGTTAATTCCACCAATTGTGACTGAGAAATAGATGGTTTAGGGAAAACCTGGAATCTAAGCATTAAAGGGCAAACACCCCATTTTCATCTTCTTTGTTGCTTTCTGTCCCTTACCCCAAACTGCTCTGACATACAAGATAAGTTTTAAGACTGGTATTAACACAACTGGCCCCTAGGGTCGCCATGAGTCCGATCTGACTCCATGGCACTTGGCTTGGCTATTAACACAACCATCAATAAGAGAAACAGTGACCAATGTGTTTAACTAACAGATGCTTGACTACTTATGCGAACTCTGGAGTTAAGAGTCTTAGTGTGAACACTTTTCTAGAACCAGAAAAAAAAACCAACTGGAGAGCTCATTACTGCATCAACTGAAAAGCTAAGCCACGGCCAGTTCCCCTGAAATTTTGTTTCTGGAAGAATAACAGGCAGTCGAAGTCAAGTAAGAGTCACAACAACTTGCAAGCACTGTGATCCCTGCCCTGACTGCCCAGCACATACAGAGAACTCACTCAGCACAGAGCTGCTGGAATTCAACAAGAAACAACTCACTTCACTGAGGATCTCTCTTTCTCCTTCTTACCTTCCCCAAATAATCTGTGGCCCAAAGATTTAGACCCAGGCATACACATCCACAGTTATGTCTTGATCTCGATGGTGGGTCAAGCCTTATACTTCAATTCCCACAACTTAACCCCATCACTCAGTCCTTTCTACTAGGGCTCCCACAGTCACTCAGATTACTTCCTATCCTGAAACAAAACAAAGAGGAAACCCCACTACTCTCATCCCCACAACACAGCCCTCAGGAAACCTAGCGTGTACAGTTTGCACTTAGCATGCTGTCTTCAAAGACCCTGCACACAGATACATACAGACACGTAAAGACACAGTCAAGAGAAGTGAGGGGTGGGGGCGTTTGCTCAAGGGGATCAGGTTTGTTTTTTTTCCCTTGTGGACCTGGGCAACCTGAAGGTTTATCTCTTAGCATGTATAGTGATCTCTCAGCTGGATGTATGTATATGCAGGATCAGGGGGTGGGTATAAAGGGGTAAAGAGGTTATTCAAGTTTTCAGCAGGGAGTAATGTGAGGTGTGGAGGTCTGTATAGGGTAAAGGTGACTCAACGACACTGTCATGAGGTTTGGCCCTCTGGCTTTCATCTGGATAAATAAAGGGTGGTCTGGGCATCTTGTCGCTATCTCTTTTCTCCCCTGTTTCCTCACTTTTTTGTAACCCAATATTCACCACAGTGTGTTTCCTGGAGTTACCAGTTCTGTGGGATGTGAAATAGAAGGAGTTCTGAGGTCAAATAAATTTAGGAAACACTGCCTTAAGAGAGCCGTAACAGTTTGCTCTACTGCAAAAGTCTGAAGTGCCTTAGTATGCTAATACACATACTGTGCAAATATGTGTGTGTGTGTGTGTGTGTATGTGAGAGAGAGAGAAAGAGACAGAGAAAATATACTAGTTATAGTACACTAGAGTCATACTCTAAAGTATTTAACAACTGGTAAGGCATGGGCTCTAACCAGTTAAAATGGACCTCTGCCACAACTGCTGGTACCATTGTACCCTTCAGAATGGGCTCAGAATAACCATCAGCCCACGTGGTATGCACTATTTCCCAAAAATGTTTGTCCAAAGAGCCCTATTGTTGTGTGATGTCTCACAGAACTGGTGAGAAGTGCTCTGCCCAATGCTGGAACCTCATCTTCCTACAGATGGGACTAAAACTTGTAATTCTTGCCACTGGCGTGCAAGGAGAGGGGCAGCTCTGACAGAGACTCTTGGTAGCACCAGCTGATGGGTTTGACCACAGCTGTAGAGAAATAGATTTCAAAAGACAGATGTTCCTCTGTCCCAACTACTCTGGGGGCTTTGTCCCTGGTGGGTCAGGAGGTGCCTGTCCAGGTGATGTTTGCGGCCAAAACTCTTCTCGCAGCGAGGACACTGGAAGGGCTTCTCCCCAGTGTGGGTGAGCCAGTGTCTCACCAGGTGGTGCCTCCGGCCAAAACTCTTCCCACACTCAGTGCACACATGGCACTTGGGCACTGGTGGTGTGCGCTGTCGTTTCCTTGCACCGAGGCTCTCACCAGCCTCTTGAGGCCTGCAGGATCTGCCTTCTGCATGCACTCTCTGGTGGCTGGCCAGATGGGAGTTGCATCGGAAATTCTTGCCACACTCAGAGCACCTGCTAGGCTTGTCATGCAGGTGGGTTTTCTGGTGCCGGACCAGGTGATGTCTTCGCCCAAAGCTCTTCTCACACTGGAGGCAGCTGTAGGGCCTCTCCCCAGTGTGGGTTTGCTGGTGCCTGGCAAGGTGGGAGCCCCACACAAACTGTTTCCCACATTGAGGGCATGTGTGGGGTCTTAAAAGTGAATCCATTTCTGTGTTACACAGAAGGTTGGAAAAACTATCTTCCTGAAGAAGAGGTGGGCCCAGAAGCATTCCTCTGGAGCTCCTGGCCATGGAATCCCAGCTTTCATCCTGTTCTGGATTCCAGAGGACAGTATCTTCGGACACACTGGATAACATTCTGGGAGGTTCTGCTTCTAGCTCAGGGGTGTCCCCCTCATGCTCACTTCCATCTCCTGTGTAGAAGGAAAAATAGCAACCCCAAGAGGCAGGTCACAAGAAAGTACTTCTGGACCCAAGTCACAGATGAGCCTATGCAATGCATGTCAGGGCCATGCCTCACCCTAGAAGGGCCCAAAGAACATTCTAGTGTACAAGACAGTGCAATTGGTGCAGAGGTTAAAAACCTGAGCTTAGGAAGCACACACCCAAGTGTGAGTCACAGCTCTCCCACTTCTGTAAGCCTTCATTTCTTCCTTTGTAAAATGTGAATAATTACCCTTCTCTTTCAAGGGTGTTATAGACAGCATAATACTGCTGCCTAGTATGCACTTAGTAAATGATTATATGCTACTATTATTTATTTATTACTATTAATCAACTTCCTGGGCCATGGAAAGGGTTAAGGAATGTTTACCATCATAGGCTGAGCGATCCCCTGTCCACAATATACTAGAGGCATAGTAGAAGGAACTCTCACAGTATGTGGGTAGTTGAACAACAGTCACCACTAACACCAACTGAGGGCTTATTTTGTGCATTGTGTTATTATCCTAATACGCTATCATACTTAATTCACACAATAATTTACAGATGAAGAAAGAAATGAGAAGTTAATTACTTTTTCAAGATCCTACAGTTTGGCCAGCATAAACAGCCATACACTACACACCATAGATCTTGCCAGATAGAAAATATAGGAATCAAATCAACTACATCTATGGAAAGAGATGATGGAAAAACTCAGTATCATCAGTCAGAACGAGGCCAGGGGCTGACTGCAGAACCGACCGTCAGTTGCACATAAGCAAGTTTAAGTTGAAACCAAAGAAAATTAGAATAAGATGAGAGCCAAAGCACAACCTTGAGTATATACTACCTGAATTTAGAGACCATCTTAAGAATAGATTTGATGCACTGAACACTAGTGACCAAAGATCAGAACTGGAATGATTATCAAGGAGATGATGCAGGAAGAAAGCAAGAGGTCATTAAAAAAACAGGAAACAAACAAAAGACTGAAATGAATTTTACATGACACCTGAAACTTGGCTTTTGAATGTAGGGTAGCTAAGTGAAGGGAAGACATAATGACGTTAAAGAGCTGAACAAAAGACTTCAAAGGGTGGCCAAGAAGATACAGTATCATAATGACATATGCAAAGAGCTGGAGACAGAACGTCAAAAGGGAGGAACACACTTAGCCTTTCTTAAGCTGAAAGAACTGAAGAAAAATTTATACCTCTAATAGTGAAGGGTTCTGTGGGGAAAATATTAAATAATGTAGGAAGCAACAAAAGAAGATGGAGAGTTGGTCAACATTCAACCATTTGAGGAGTCAGCACATTATCAGGAACTGATGGTACTGAAGGCCCTGGTAAAAAACAAGCCTCTAGGAATTGACAGAAAATCAACTGAGATGTCTCAACAAGTGGATGCAGTGTGGAAGTGATCACTTTTCTATGTCAAGAACTTTGGAAGATACCTAACGGACCAATCAACTGGATAAGATCCATTACTTACGGCTATTCCTAAAAAGCGTTATAAAACTGAATGTGGAAATGATTAAACAATATAATTAATATCACATGCAAGTAAAATTTTGCCGAAGATCATTCAAAAGCAGCTATAGCAATATATTGACAGGGAGCTGCCAGAAATTCAAGCTGGATTTAGGAGAGGATGTAAAACCACGAATATCATTGCTGAAGTCAGATGGATCCTGGCTGAAATCAGAGAACACCAGAAAGATGTTTACCTGTGTTGTATCAGCTATGCAAAGACATTTGACTGTGTGGATCATAACACATTACAGATAACACTGCGCAGAATGGAAATTCCAGGACACTTAATTGTGTCATGATGAACCTGTACATAGATCAAGAGGCAGTTATTCAAACAGAACAAGTGGATACTGCATGGTTTAAATTTATGAAAGGTATGCTTCAGAGTTGTAACCTTTCACCATACTGTTCAATCTGTGTTGGACTCTGTGAAGAACAGGGCATCAAAATTGGAAGAAGACTCATTAACAACCTACATTATGCAGATGACATAACCTTTCTTGCTGAAAGTGATGAGGACTTAAAGGACTTCCTGATGAAGATCAAAGACTACAACCTTCAGCATGGATTACACCTCAACATCAAGAAAACAAAAATCCTCACAACTGGACTAATAAGCAACATCATGATAAATGGAGAACACAGGGAAGTTGTCAAAGATTTATTTTAGTTGAATCCACCATCAATATCCATGGGAGCAGCAGAAAAAAAATCAAAAGGTGCATTGCTTGGGAAAATCTGCAACAGAAGACCACTTTAAAGTGTTGGAAAGCAAAGATGTCACCTTGAAGACTAAGGTGCCCCTGACCCAAGCCATGGTGTTTTCAACTGCCTTACATGCAAAAGCTAGACAATGAATAGGGAAGATGGAAGAAGAACTGGTGCCTTTGAATTCTGTTGGTGAAGCATATTGAATATACCATAGACTGCCAAAAGAACTAACAAATCTGTGTTAGGAGAAATACAACACGACTGCTCCTCAGAAGCAAAGATGGTAAGACTACAAGTTGTCAGGATGGACCAGTCCTTGGAAAAAGATATCTTGTGTGGTAAAATAGAGGGTCACTGAAAAAGAGGAAGACCCTGAATAAGGTGGCTTGACACAGTGGCTGCAACAATGGGCTCAAGCTTAAAAAGGACTGTGAGGATGGCACATGACCAGGCAGTGTTTCATTCTGTTGTACACAGCGTTGTTGAAAGTTAGCACTAACTCAATGGCACCTAACAACAACAGCTGTTGTCCAGGATTTAAATCCAGAAAGTCGGTCATTAGACCCTGCTTTCTAAAACAGGCTGCTACACTGCCTTGCTTTCGTCGAAAAAGCCCTCCATACTTTTCAGCTCTCTAACTCTTGGACGCTGCAGAGGGGTTAGAGAGACAGATACTGATAGCTCTCCGAGAGGGATGAAGGCAATGCTGGAACTTTATTCTACGTCCTCACCTGTATATGTGACCCTCAAGATGTCCCTGTCCTCCAAGTCCTGGGGATCAGGAACCCACTGTTCTTCCCCACCTTCTAGTTGAGACAGCATGTCCAGTTTGGGAATTGGAAATCCTGCCCATGGGAAAGGAAAACAGAGATGCCAATTAGTTCAGGAGTAATTCTATTACTTCTGAAAAAAAAAAAAAAAGCTTTTCCTAGATTATTCCTTGGAATTTTAGATAAAAGAGGATCAGATATAGGCTTTTTTTTCCTCCTCTCCTCCCCACCCTGCCCAAATCCTTCTTTTTCCTCCTAAGAATTCATACTTGCCTCCTCAGTGAATCTGACTTTTCTGTTGAAATACTTCCAGGCCATCTTTCCTTTCTGGTTATGACTTCACTTATGTAGCCGTACTATGGCTGTTCCCTCCCTCCCAGAACCTAAATCTCCCTTTAGATTGTTCCTGAGTTTCCAAGGACCTGGTTCCATTTCCCAGATGTCCCTTTCTGTACTTTAAGAACCTCCCAATTCTCAACCAAGCATAACCAAAAGTTCTTTCTCCACAACTCAGAATTATTTTGCATTTTTATTTTTAAAGATGCCTCACTTCCACTCTTTTTGGATTCACTCCAGTAGTCTTTCTCTGTTGGGAGCCTAGATTTCCTGCCAGGAGAGAACTCTAGACAGACACTATCCAACAGCCCTGGAGCAGACCGCTCCATCCTCCCAGAGTACAGTCTTTTTGTGGCTGGGGAAGGTCATGCTTACTCAGAGAGACCACTATCCCACAGTTTTCCTGCATGACATATTCTCCATAAAAGTCTGTCTGAGAGGGGTCCAGGCTCCGCCACTCCTCCTGAGAGAAGCACAGCGACACATCCTTAATGGTTACCAGGCCCTGAAACAAAATGTGGCATCTTGTGTCAGCAAGTGTTCCCTATGGAAAATGTGACCTCAGTATAAAAGGTCTGAGACAGCAGAGAAGAGAGGGCAGGAGAGCATCCAGGAACGGCATCAATCACCCAGAGGTGCCTGGGCAGGGCACACAGTTGTGGTCAAGAGGAGTGAGTGAAGGGCATGTCTCTAGAGGAGTCTCCTATATGGGACCGCGAGCAGTCAGATGCACTGTCGACTCACAGCTCCCTCTGCTACCCTACAAGTGTCTGCCCAGTCTGTTCTCCCTCACCTTTCTCTTCTCATGCAGATATTCTCTACCATCTTCTCCTGCCTCTACGTGACCTTTCCCTTTCTATCAGCAAAAAATGATACAGGAAAAAATATTTTCTTGCCTCTCCTGCCATTCCATATCCTTATCTTTAGAGGCAGCCCAGTATGGTATGTAGGAACCCAGATGCTAGAGCCAAAGGATTGCCAGCTTGGCCAGTTATTAGGAGTATGACCTGAAAAAAGTGCCTTAATCTCTCCCTGCCCCAATTTTCTCATCTGTAAAATGGGGATAATCAAATTACTCTTAAGATTAAATAAATCAGCTAAGTAAAGTAGTCACAGAACAGCACACATAGCAAGTACTCTGGGAGTATGACTATTATTATCCTCTTCTTGTGGCTCTCCTATTGCCTTCTGAATCTTAAAGCCATTTTCTTTCTCCAGCTCTACCCCTTTCCATATTGTTCTCTCTTTTCTTTTCAAAGTGCTCCATTATCTACCCAATCCCATCCACTCGATGTTCTCTCAAGCCTACTTCAGGTCCCCTAATCTTTCTAGATTAAAGTTGTTAATTGTTCTGAAAATCCCCTTGTGGCTAGCATGGCCAGCCATTAACAACCTCTAGTCTCCAAGGAATTCCCCTCTTCTTGCCATGCCTCCATTCTTCTTTCCAAAGGTGTTTCTGCCCAAGGCAGGAATAGAATCTGCTCAGTTATTAGATGAGCACACCGTTCGTGCTCATGTGATACAACAAATAAATGGGGCCACTATACAGGCATAGAAAAGAGCAGGGATGAGGCCCTAGGAGAGCCCAGGGCAGCATAGCCCACCTGTGATCCAGCTGCCAGCAGTGCCGCTGCCATCTCCCAGTCTCCAGTGCTCCCCTCCTGGGGAACGGGAGGGACCCAAGGGGCTGACTGAGCTGCTGAGGGAGACAGGAACCATTAGCAAACCATCCGCTCTTTCCCAGTGAAATCTGGGGTCTCATTTCAGAGGGGCTTAAAGGTCCCATCTTCTCCTGTATGTATCTATACCTGTTGATAACACTCAAACACACAGGCATAGATGAAGAAGCCTTCACTCACAATGTTCTATAGGAGCACTGGGTGGCTTTTGTTGTTAGGTGCCCTCAAGTTGGTTTCGATTGATAGCAATCCTGCAAGTCAGAGTAGAACTGCCCCACAGAGTTTCCAAGGAGTGCCTGGTGGATTGGAACTGCTGACCTCTTGGTTAGCAGCAGTAGCACTTCACTACTGCGCCACCAGGGTTTCCCCTGGGTGGCTTTTCGTAGACTTTTTATGCCATCAATCTCTAGTAATCTAGTCATAATTTGAATTCATATCATTTGAATGTGATTTACATCTAGGACAGCACATCTCTGTCACTTCCTTGTCTTCCACATTCACTACCCACTAACCTGAGCTCTTGCCACGTGTGGAAGGATTATGCTAGGAGTGGAGAGAAGCCCAGTCATGTGGCTTACGGAATCCTGGAGCTCTTTCCATTCCTGAGACTAGGAAGATCTGACTGGTTCTAGCACTGTTTGGTCCACGGCAGTTTGCTGATTCTTAACTCCACCTTTTGAACAGAGAGATGACTCTGCACTGTGCTTCCCACATTATCCTGCGGGCTCTCACCCTTCTCCTGAAGAGACTGTGGTTCCTCTTCAAGGTCACAACACAGGTATTCCAGTGGCCCTGGGGCTGTTCTCCATGGTCCATCTTCCTGGTTTCTCCTTTCTATCTGGGGCTCTGTTCCATCCAACTGGACATTCATTGACTCCCATCCAGCCCCCAGGGCTGCTGTTTGTTCTGAAAGCATTTTGGCTGCAAATCCAAACTGTGACCTGGAACAAAGTCATATCAGCTGTGCCCATGAAAATGGAAAGGGATGATATTCCTAAGGGAGTTATGGAGAACAGCCCCAGGGATGAAAGATGACACTGGATAGAAGGAGCTTGATGGAAGATGAACTTTAAAAGCTTGATGTGTCCTAATCAACTCAGCCTGACAACAGACTTCATGGAGGAACTAAGAAACTGGCAGGTGCTACACAGCCAAGTACAAAGTAAAGATGTCACCTTGAAGACTAGGTGTGCCTGATCCAAGCCATAGTATTTTCAATTGCATCATATGCATACAAAAGCTGGAAATTAATAAGGAAGACAGAAGAAGAACTGATGGCTTTGAATTATGGTGTTGGAGAAGAATACTGACTGTACCACGGACTGCCAAAAGGACAAACAGATCTGTTTTGGAAGAAGTAGAACCAGACTGCTCCTTGGAGGCAAAGATGGTAAGACTGCACCTTACATACTTTGGACATGTTGTCAGGAGGGATCAGTCTCTGAAGGACATCATGCTTTGTAGAGTGGAGGGTCGGCAACAAAAAGGAAGACTTGACGAGATGGATTGACACAGCGGCTGCAATGATGGGCTTAAGCACAAAATCGATTGTGGACATGGCACAAGACTGGCAGTGTTTTGTTCTGTTGCGCACAGGGTTGCTGTAAGTCAGAACTGACTTGATGACAGCTAACAACAACAACACAGCCAAGTGACTAACTGTTATTTTGGGGACCTCACAGCAGACGCAGAGTATATCTGAAGGCTGGAAAAAGTTTATAAAAAGAGAAAGAACAATTCTGGAAATGAAAAAAGCTATCCACTTAAGTTCAACTACAGGAAATACTGAAATGCATACATATCTACACTAAATGAAGAGGGACAAAATTGAGTGTAAAGTTTTCTGTCACATATCACACTCTTATCAATTAGTTTAGAATGAAATTATTAGTCCAGGTAGAAGTCCCAGGCAAAGGGTTATGTGTGTAATGAGCATGTACGTTTTATGAAGCTGATGTAGCCACATCATCTGTCTCTGATGAGAACTGTTACTAAATATAGTGGAAAAACCAATGTCTTGGATAGTGGGTATAAGACTCTAAAGCAACTCTAATAGATAAAAGAAATTATTCATCAGTGAGGAGCTGATGTTTCCACCAGAAGTGGAAAAAGAGGAAGCAATGGGACTAACATGAGCTTGGGGTGAATTAATGGTTCTATGATGAGTCACTGGAACCAAACCTGTTTGGCAGGCATGCAGAGCTCAATAGAAAACTATAAAGGTCGGGGTGGAGAAGTCAGAATGTGTTCAGAGGAAGAAAGAAAAATGAAGAGAGGAGTGAGAAATATAGGGCCAGTGGGGAAAAGTTAAAAATGATGACATAATTTCCTATTGTCTAGAGAAGGTTGATGAATAAAACTACTGATAAAAGCCAAGCCAAGCGCCGTCGAGTCACATAAATAAAAAGTGTTTTCTATCTCTGTGTGGATCAAACTGAAGAAACAGACTTTGACAGCAAGAGGAGATTTAGGTCAGATTAAAAAAAAAATTCTTAATAATAATCTGGCGGTGAACAGAACCAGGTTGTGAGCTCTTCTTTTCCCTGGATGTATTAAGAGCAGGACAGGCACTGCTTGTGCTATGGTCAGGGCTTCCCTGCCTATGGCAGAGAAACATGTCTATGACACTGTGCAGACTTCCTTCTTGCATGGCTACATCATCTTCTGCGACTCTTATTCAAAACCCAAGGAGTCAGAGCCAGTGAAAAGCTTCTGAGAAAAGACCGGAACTTTAGTAACTACTCTGGCCCACTCCTGAACAGACATCTACCCTGTAATGTTTGCAAGAACCCTGAAGGTCAGAATAGGTAACAACAAATGTCAAAAAATCATTTATTTTCTTCCATACTTGTCTCTGACAAAAGAAGGAGAGAGGAGGTGGGAATTCCAAGCCCAGGCACAGGAAGAACAAATTCCTGTTTCCTCTCAGATGTTCAGAAACATATCAGGGCCTCATGGGAGCATCCTGGACTGACTCCTAGTTTAGAAGAAGTCTCCTTTTTTAGACGCTTCTCGTGAGAAAGGAAAAATCCTGATAAACTAATAAAGAGACATTTCTATCCTAGCTCTCTTCTTTAGCTTCCCTACAAGGGTCTTTACTGACTTGTCTTCACTTTCACTACATAAGACACAGGTTCCTCCTCTTCCTCCAGGGTCTTCCTTGTTCCCTAGCTCAGTTGACAAATCCTCTTACAGGGCTTTATTTCTTGCTAAATATCTGCACACCTGTCTCAAACCCATTCCTCCATCTCCAACAGCAAAGTTCCTCGATGGGATGAGTCTTAGAGCCCACTGGGCCGGCTGTGAGCCTCTGCTGACTGCTGACAGACAACCTGGAGAGGTGCTGGCAACATCTCAGCAAAGGATGGGGTGGGTCCCTATCCTCAGAGAGCATTTCCTAAGAGGTCCACTGTGTCAGAGCCAGCACCTGGGCAGTTAAGGTGGCAGCCCTAACCCGGTTTCTCTTGGTTCCAGGATGATTCCATGCTTCCTGGGCTTGAGTTCTAGGGCTTCCATCTCTCACTTTTCCTCACATATTTGGGTGGTAAGGCACTTGGAGAGAAGGAAGCTTTTGCACCCAGTGCTGCTGGACAGAGAAAGGGCCCTGTCTTCGAAATGTGTAGCCCAAGGGAACACGGACGTGTTGGACTCTTGTCAGGGAGCTCTCACCCCTGCCCAGGGTTGGGATGTGGGCGGGGCAGAGGTCAGCTCCGGGGTGAGACTGCCTCTTCACCGTTCTTATCACACTGCCCCCAGGGAGGGTAAGATTTCAAGAATCCGAGTGGGTAAACTGGAACAGGGGAAGTGAGGTCAGAAAACAGGTTTCCAGTGAAGTGGGGCAAGAACAAGTAGGGTAACCTGTACGGGAGTGACAGGTGGGGGATCCCCAAGGGCCAGACTGCACCGATGGGGACGGAGGAGACAGGGTGAGAGGCCAGGATAGAATGTCAGTGGGGCAGACTCCCGGAGAAAGACAGCGACCCAGAGGCCGCATCGCTCTCCCCCCACCCATGGGTGACCCGGCCCCCACCCGCCACCCCAGGACGACAGGAGTCTCTCCCTCCAGCCGCGGCTCCTCGGCCCGGCCCCACTCACCCCCGGTCGGCTTGGCCCGCTGCCCGGTGCCTCCCTCCCGGGCGCCGCCTGCCCCGCCCCTCCGCCCTTCGCGAGCGTTTCGGAGCTGCCAGCCCCGGGAGCCGGCGACGGGCGGAGACGGCGGCCAGCGGGCGGGCGGGCGCGCGGGCGGGGCGGGCGGGGCGGGCACAGGAAATCCCCGCCCGCTTCCGGGGCTCCGCGGCCGCGGCGATGGCGGGGTGGGCGGATGGGGGGTGGGGACGGGAGGCCGCGGCGGGGCGCGTCCCGGCCGCTAAGCCGGAGAGCAGCGCGCGCCGCGAGCCTGCTGAGCCGCGGTCTCTGGCGTCCGTCGTCGCCAGGACTGAGCGGGCCGGCGCTGTCTGCCACTTGGGCCGAGGTGGATGGCGGCGTGCTGTCACCGCAGTCTTGCTCCGCACCGCGACTGACCATTTAGCGTCTCCGCCGCTCGACCTCCCGCGAGTGCTCTTTAATTACCTCGACGTTTACTTACCGCCGGTTGTAGGCTAGACGATCGCTGGGAGACTGATTTCACAAGAAAGCAGTCTGGAATTTCTCAAGGAGCTTACTCTCTACTGTGGAGATGAAATACGACAAGCCATAATGCAAGGCTTTTCGAGATGCTGACTATAACGGGCTTGAGACCGCTTTGTGAAAATTCATTAATTCTGAATGGGCGATAGGTTGACTTCACTGAGGCGCTGGTATCTGCAATAGACTTTGAAGCTGCTGTGTCCATTACAGGAGCCGTTAGCCACAGATAGCTCATGAGCACTTGAAATGTAACTTGTCTGAATTGTGATTTGCTTTAAAAGTAAATGCGCACCAAATTTAGAAGATTTAAATAAAAAAATGTAAACCAGCTCATTAGCAATGTTTTGGATAGATTGCGTTCAGGTAAATACACTATCAGAATTTTACCTGGTTTTTACCTGTTTAATGTAACTACTAAAATTTTTAAAAATTATGTACGTGGCTTGTCTTACATTTCTATCAGATAAAGCTACCTTGAAGCAGTAAAAAGAATTTGACCAGAAAACATGAGTAAGGCCTCCTAAGCAAAGAATAAACACATCACTATCAGAATCTGTTTTTAACCTATAAATGTTTTTCACATTGTTTCATCAGTACAGCATTTTTATAAATTTCTATTTTATTGAAGAAACTAAAACAAAAAAAATCCCTTACCATCAATTATGGGTGACAATCACTCCTTTAATACATATTTATTTTCTGCTGTGTGCCAGAAACTGTACCATTGTTTTTCAGTGCCACTGAGTTGCTTCCAATTCGTAGTGACCTTATAATAAACCCTGGTGGTGTAGTGACTAAGAGCTATACCTTCTAACCAGAAGGTTGGCAGTTCAGATCAACCTGACACTTCTTGGAAGCCCCAGGTGGGCAGTTCTGTTCTGTGCTATAGGGTCACTATGAGTTGGCATCAACTCAAAAGCAATGGTGGGTTTTATGTATAATGGAACCAAGCATTGGCTGGGCCTACTCCAGCCTCACAATTATTGTTCTTACAACCCAGAGTTGTATCCATCTGTCAATTCATGACATTGAGGCTATTCCTCTTTTTTGATGTCCCTCTACCAAAGTAACATGCAAAGTAAGCCAGGCAAATCTTGCCATGCTGGTTTCTGAGGAGCACTCTGGCTATACTTCTTCCAAGACAGATTTGTTTGTTCTTCTGGGCAATTTGCGATATAGTCAACATTTTTTGCCAACATCATAATTCAAATGCATCAATTCAGTTTTTTCAATGTCCAGCTTTTACATGCATATGAGGCAACTGAAAATACCATGTCTTGGGTGAGATGTGCCTTAGTCACCAAAGTGGCATCTTTGCTTTTTAACTCTTTAAAGAGGTCCTTTGCAGCAGGTTTGCCAACATTAATAAATGTTTGCAATAAAATGTGATAGAGACTAAATTAGAGGAATACTCTGCATTGGAAGTGAAGTCACCTTGGTATGGGAGAGAGGTCAAAGAAGACCTCACAAAAGCCTTGAAATAGCTGGCAGATGTTAGAGACAGCCCAGACAACCAGACTCTGCAACTCTTTGGGAAACAAACCAAAGTTAGATTGTCATCTAAAAAAAGGGGAGGGGTGGGGCAAGGAAGGGGATGGCAAAATTGGCTTTGGCCTAATGGCATGGCAGTAAGCCATTAATATTTAATAAGCCTCTACTTCAAGACAGAACCTTGACTTAAACACTACAGGGGAAAAACAGGTAAAGTACTTTTATGTTTTGAAATACCATCTCTTTAGCTTTCCATCAACAAACTCTGTGAGGTGTAGCTACTGTCTTAATTTCCTATACTGTTAACAGCAAAAACACTCGTAGGTGGGTGGCTTTAAAGAAGAGGAATTTATTGTCTCATACTTTCGAAGGTTGGAAGTCGGAATTCAGAATGTTGGGAGACCTGTGCTTTTTGTTGGCTCTCTGGGGGAAATTCTCATTTCTCTTCTGCAGCCCAAGTATTTTTTGGTGTTCTTTAAGATCCTCATGTAGTATCTTCCCTCTGTGTGTGTGTGTGTGTGTGTGTGTGTGTGTGTGTGTGTGTGTCTTCGTGTCCATACTCCCTTTATAAGACATCACTCAGTAGGGATTAGATTTAGGCCCCACCCAACTCTGCTATCACCTCATTAGAATAACAAGAGAAAATTATTTCCAAACAGGGTCATAGTAATAGGTATGGAGGTTAGAAATTTAACATAGCTTTTGGGGGAACCCAATTCAATCCAAAATAGCTTTGGTTTACAACATTAAGTGAGCTAAGAAGCTGAATCAGGAATTGTGCCCCAGTCTAAGGCTTCAGATCTGGTACCTTTGCCACCACAGTGGTAACTTATCTTCTAAATAATAAATAATATATGGACAAGTGCAAACTCCTATACAGTGTAAGGTTGTTATTAGGTGTTGTTGAGTTGTAGCTATCCTATGGGACAGAGTATAACTCCCCCCTAGGGTTTCCAAGGAGTGGCTGGTAGACTTGAACTGCTAATCTTTTGGTTAGAAGCCGAGGTCTTAAGCACGGCACAATCAGGGCTCTGTTACGAAGTAGAGAGATTAAATATTTAGTGAAATATTCTGTTTTGTTTTAGGCTTTCTGGTGAAAGGGTTTTGAGATCAACTTTGAAGGTGAATTGCAGGAAGCTATCCTACGTAGAATTAGATTGCATATGTGAATGTATTAGGGCACGATTGTCTTAGTTATCCAGTGCTGCTGTGATAGAAATACCACAAGTGGATACCTTTAGCAAAGAAAAATGTATTCTCTCACAGTCTAGTGGGCTACCAGTCCAAATTCAGGGTCTGAGCTCCAGGGGAAGACTTTCTTTGTCTGTCAGCTCTGGAGGAAGGTCCTTCTCATCAGTCTTCCCCTGGTCAAGGAGCTTCTTGAGCACAGGGACCCCAGGCCCAAAGGACGTGTTTTGCTCCTGGTACTTCGTTCTTGCTGTTATAGTGTCCCCAACTCTCTGCTCTCTCTCCTTTAATCTTATGAGAGATAAAAGGTAGTGTAGGCCATACCCCAGGGAAACTCCCTTTACAGTGATCAGGGATGTGACCTGAGTAAGGGTGTTATGATGTCACCCTAATACTGTTTAACATAAAAATACAGTCACAGCATGGAGGACAATCACATAATAGTGGGAACCATAGCCCAACCAAGTTGACACACACACTTTAGGAGGGACAAAATTCAATCCATGGCATGCCACCCTTTGATCCCCCAATCACATCGTTACAACAGGCAAAACATATTGTAGCAAAAGCCTTAACTCCAAGCCCAATATTCCTCTTTATCTGTGAAATGTAGAATACAGACTATCTGCTTCCAAAGGTACAATGGCAGAGGAGGCACAAACTAGACATTTCTATTACAAATGGGAGAAATTAGAGGAAAAGAAAACAGGCAACAAGCAAGTCAGCAGAACACATTACATTATCCCTCAAGACTTTGAAAATAACCCTCTGTTCTCTGAGACAATTTACAAAATGGTCCTGCCCTCCAGACTCTAGTATTGGCCATACTCTCCAGAGTCTGAGTGGAGGCCCCTCAGCCCAGGGCTCCAGTTCCTTCTTCCAGGCCCACTGGAATAACAATTCTGTCTGGCATGAGGCACACCATTTTCCTAGTTCACTGGAGTGGCAACTCCACCCTTAGAAACATGAGAAGCCGTAACTCTACCTTTCTGAAACCCCAAAGGTCATGGCCATACCTTTTGAGACTGTGGCAGCTCAGCTTCGTGTGTTCCTTGTCTCTTCAGCATCTGCTTTCTGTGGCTTCTCTGTAACTTGGACATCAGGTCTTGTCATGGGTTCAACTATATATCCCCCCGCCAAACACATGTAGCCATTTGGCTGGGACAAAAATCCATTTTGTGACTTTTTCCTATGCTGTATGTTAAAGAGGATTAGAGTGGGACTGTAAATCTCTTCCTAAGGTCACCTCCCTGCTCCACTGAGAAGGCAGTTTCCCTGGAGTGTGGCTTGCACCACTTTTTATCCTTTCATTCTAATAGGTAATAAAAAGAGAGGGAACCAAGCAGAGAACTGGGCACCTGATGTCATCAAGAAAGCAGCACTGGGAGTAGAGCATGTCCGTTAGACCCGAGGTTCCTGTGCCAAGATGCTCCCTGACCAACGGCTGATGCAACACAAGGACCTTCCTCCAGAGCTGACAGAGAGAAAGCCTTCCACGGGAGTGGACATCCTGAATTCGGACTTACAGCCTACTGGACTGTGTGAGAATAAACTTTTCTTTGTTAAAGCCTTCTACGCATGGTATTTCTGTTAGAGCAGTACTAGCTAACTAAAACAGGCTTGTATCTGCCCTACTGGGGGAAGTGTCCTAAAGCTCTATAGCTCCAAAGATAGGTGCCCAGAGGTACCCCACTCTGCCAGGAAGCCTCCTGCACACAAGTACTCAGCTCTCTTGCTTCATGGCCACAGTTTCCAGCATTATCTAGAGCATGTCTGCTGGTGTAGCTGTTGCCAGTTCCCTGCTGCTGCTGCTGGTCCTCCATGAAAGTCACCCGTTGATGAACATTCACATGAGATACAAATATCTTCACTTCTTTGGCCCATTCAAAGAGGTCTATCCACATACCTGTTCCCCATAAATTCTTGTCTGCAATTTTCCAGTCATGCTTGCAACAAGTCCTTGACCATCTAGCCAAACCACTGTGCATCTGGCTACTTCTCCTTCCAAGCAGAGTGAACAATCAGATGCACTGCTCGAAGTTCTGCCCATCGGGAGTATTTCCCTTCACCACTGTCATTCAAGGAGGTCCCAGAAAAGCGCTGTCATACTGCTGTTGTCCACTTTTGAGGAATGCCTGCATGTTGCACAGAACTGTCTATAAACCAGGCATGAGTTTTCTCTTCTTTGGTCAACTGGTCATAAGGAACTGCAGTAGGTACAAACAGGGAGATGGGAGGTAATGTGATAGGAGTGGACATCATGGGCATTTGAGCCATTTCCTCATGCAACTTACTTGTACCTTCAGGTCCTAGATGGGCCCAAACTCATATACACCCCTTCCATTTAGTGATGGAATGCTGCTGTGCTTGTCCCACAAGTGGTGATGATGATTGTACAACATGATGCATGTAATTAATGTCATAAAACTGTACATGTTAAAAATGTTGAAATGGCAAATTTTTTATTATATATACACTTGCCATAATTAAAAAAGACAAAAAGAGTAAAAGGGCACATCACTACAGGTCTCTCATAAACTGAAAAGCTAACAGAATCTGATGAACAGTTTTATGTCAATGAATTGATAACTTAGAGGAAGTGGACAAATTCTTTGCAAGACATAAGTTATCTAATTACAAGAAAATATAAAAAACCTGAATAGCATTGCATCAACCAAAAACTCTTGCTTTATAATTCTAAACCTTCCCTCACAGGAAATTCCATGTCTTTTTAAAATACATAATGATTCATTATTTTTAAATGAATTGATAAATATTTTTAAACAATTAAAAGGCATCAATTCTCCTTCTGTCTCCTTTAATTATTGTCCAGCTTTCTCCTGCATGTGATGCAATTAAAAATATCATGACTTGGGTCAGGCACACCTTAATCTTCAAGGTGATATTTTGCTTTACTTTTCAACACTTCAAAGAGGTCCTTTGCAGCAGATTTTCCTAATGCAGTGCATCTTTTGATTTCTTGACTGCTGTTTCCATGGGTGTTGATTGTGGAACTAAGTAACATGAAATCCTTGACAACCTCACTCCTTTCTCCATTTATGATGATATTGCTTCCTGGTCCAGTTGTGAGGATTTTTGTTTTCTTGATGTGTAGGTACAACCCATACTGAAGGCTGTGGTCTTTGATCTTCATCAGTGTTTCAAATCCTCTACACTTCCACCAAGCAAAATTGTCTGAGCTATGTAACACAGGTTGTTAATCAGTCTTCCTCCAATCCTGATGCCTTGTTCTTCTTCATATGGTCCAGCTTCTTGGATTATTTGCTTGGCATATAGATTGAAAAAGTATGATGAAAGGATACAACCCTGACACATACCCTTCCTGCCTTTAAACCATGCAGTGTTCCCTTGTTCTGTTCTCATGACTGCCTCTTGTTCTATGTACAGATTTCTCATGAGCACAATGAGGAATAAAATAGACAATGCTAATTAGAATGAGAAGCAAGCATAAAATACAGATTTGAAAAGTATTTTACTGTATCATTAATGATTGAATTATACAATATTCATGTTCTTTAAATAAATATATGATAAATATAGTAGCTATTCTTTTGAAGAACATTTTCTCTTTTTATTTTTATTTTCAACTTCCCTCACATTTTATTTATTATGATATCATCATAACAATAGAAATCATAATTTTTAAAAATAAAAAGATTACCTGGAATCCCACTTTCTAAATAATAGGTATTTTGAAATAATCAGGGCTTTGAATAGCGAATGTGGATGAAAGTGTGATTAAAATAAGGAAAAAACACAGTGTTGAGATCAAAATACGAGAACCAGGGCACAGTCCTAGTGCTACTGTACAGGAATAAACTGCTATATAAACTGTCTAGCTATCCAGTTCATCCCAAGCTGTTGTTCACTGGTGCCTTGTAACCCTTCAAGGGTTCCAAGGATTCCTAAGGTCTCAGGCTTCTGATCTCATTACCTCTGTCTGGTAAAGCTTGGGATACAGTCACCCCAGCTTGATTTTCCATGTTTGCTTCATCTAAAAGTGGTATTTATGTTTCTAGCAAAATACAAAAGACCTTCAGCTTATAACAAGTAACCCACTGCAGTTGAGTTGAGTCCGGCTCATGGCGACCCTATGGGATGCTTAGAACTGCCCCATGGAGTTTTCAAGTTGCTCCTGGTGGACTCGAACTACCAGCTTCTTGGTTAGCAGATCTAGCACTTAACCACTAGACCAGCAGGGTTTCCAAGTAAAGGGACATACAGCCATCTTAAGCTGAATTCATGGCTTCTAGCTACAAAGTCTTGGAGAAGCAAGGAGTATGAATGAGAATGAATCACAGTTTGAGTTGTTATACATTTCATTTCATTTGGTCACATCCAGGCCTGAGAGGGTTAATTCTGTACTGTCAGATGATATCCTTCATGGGCTCCTGAGTTTCAGGATAGAGAAGGACTCTCATTGTCTCTGAACAAGAAAGCTGTAGAGTCCAGCTCACCTCACTGCCTTGGGACAAGGGAAGTTAAAAGGGAACTGAGCCTTTCGAAGTTGAGTTTTGACTGGGACAACAAATGCGCCAGGAGGAAGTAAAGAGTGTGGTCTGCTAAGAAGCCATGATTGTGGTGAAACTGGGAAAGGTCAAGAGGATCTTCCAAGTGACTCAGAGCTGGAAATCAAGACAACAGGAAAAGTTAAAGTGCAAACTCACCACGCACTGCTTGGAAACTGTGTGGGGGCAGTTCTGCTCTGTCTATAGGGTCACTATGGGTCAGAATTGACTCAGTGGCAGTAGGTCTGTTTCTTTTGGTAACATTCCAGTGTGTGAATATATCACAACTTTTTTCCCGTTGCTACTGTAGGTGAACATTTGAGCTATTTCCTGTTTTGGTTGTTGTCAGTAATGCTACCATGACTATTCTTGTACACTTTTGGGGGGACACTGTAGATGAATTTCTCTAGGATAAATACCTAGTAATGGAAATCTGGAATGAAAGTATGCATATTTTTAACTTTACAAGATAATATCAAAACTTTTTCTAAAATGAGAGTTCCTGTTAAACTGCACTGTTGCCAATACTTCGTTAGTCTTCTTAATTTTTTGCCAATCTGATATGTGTTTAATGGTATTTGTCTCTGTGATTTTAATTGGTATAATTTCTACTGAGGCTGAGAACCTTAGACATTGAAATTTCTTTTTTGTGAAATTGCCGTTTGAGTCTTTTCCTATCGAGTTGATTTTTTTTTTCCTTTTTGGTAATGCAGAATACTAGGCTTTACTATTTACATGCATGGCAAATATCTTTTCACACTCTATGGCTTGTCTTTTCATTCTGTTGTAAGGTTTTCTTACTGAATCAAATTTTCTAACCTTAATGCAATTTTGTTTATGTATTCCCCACACCACCCCCCACCCCCTCATGGCTAGTGCTTTTTGTGTATTGATGTTAAAAATTCCTCCCTGGTGAGCCTTCCTTTTGCTTGCTTTGGACACATCATCCAGAAAGATCAGGCATTAGAGAAGGACATCATATTTGGTAGAGAGTCAGTGAACACGAGGGCAACTCTTAGTGAGATGGATTGATGCAATAGCTGCAGTAATGGGCTACATACAGCAACGAACATGAAGGTAACACAGGACTGGGCAGTGTGCTGTTCTACACAAGGTTGCCGTGAGTTGGAGGTGACTCGATGGCATCTACCAACCACCACCACCACCTCAGCATTGTAGTTTCCTTTAAGGATTTATAGCTTTGCCTTTCATATTTATTACTTCAATCAGACCTGATTTTTATGACGGTGGTGAAAACTTTTGTTAATTTTGTGAATGGAGAGCTAATTTTTCAAGCAATATTTATCGACAAGTCTACTCTAATATCATCAGTTTGTGTTGCTGCTTTAGTCATGTACTGAGTGTCTTCTTAGGTATTTGGGGATTCATTTCTAGGGTCTCTTTCCTTTACCATTAGCATATTTGTACCTGTGTCAAAAACAATTGGCATTAACTATATAGTCTTATTGTAAGTGTTGATATTATAGTCTTCTACCTTGTTTTTCTTTAAGAGTAGCTTAACATTTATTGGCCCATTTATTTTTATATAAACTTTGTGCTCAACTTTTCAAATTCAGAAAATATAATTTGGAATTTTGATTGGTATTGTACTAAATCTGTAAATAAATTTGAGAACCGTTGACATCTTTACAATAGTCAGTCTCCCAACCCATAAAAATAGTATTGCTTTACATTTATTTAGGTCTTTTTTTTTAATGACTGTTTCTCAATAGGCTGTTATACATTTTTGTTTATTAGTTAAGTAAGTGCCTTATTAATCTTTTAATTCACTTCTGTAATTATTCACAGTACCTGCTCCTGCCACACATGCATTCTGTATACTGATATAAAT
Source organism: Heterohyrax brucei (assembly GCA_028571685.1). NCBI lineage: Eukaryota > Metazoa > Chordata > Mammalia > Hyracoidea > Procaviidae > Heterohyrax > Heterohyrax brucei. The sequence goes on from CM053142.1 coordinate 108,019,146, forward strand.
ATGTACCTGGAACAAATGCAAGTACTATTTATTTTTTAATGTAAAGCCTCAGGTAGGAGAGATTTGAAAAAATACAACACATGTGATATATTGCCTTCCAAAAGGACAATGTGTTATTATGATTTTTAGTTTTCTGACCTATATACATAGGCCATTTGATGTCAGTCAGTATCACCAGGTAAGGTGCATTCACTGTGCAGCATTATTTTCACCTTTTCCCCGCTTTGTTGTAGTTTCTTTTATTGAACACCTTTGTGAAAATCCTAAGATTAGTAGTTTGGCCAGAGACCCGGTTCTCCTCCAACCTAGTTTATCTCTTTCAATCCGGACAGAGCTAAGATGCTTCAGATGGAACCAAGATTCTCATCTCAAATTATTTGGCAAAGTACATACAGCTGGGGAGGAATCCCTTCATCAAATTCCTATTCTTCAGCCTCAGCTTTTGTGGAAGTTTATTCACTTTGAAGATGAGCCAGATAGTGAATACAACTGAAACGTGGTCTCCCCAAGTTCTGTATATCTGTAGAAATCTTCCTCCTTTAGAGAGGATTTCTCTATTTTCTGAGCAGAATCGCACAGCCTTTTCTTAGCCAGAGGAACACATTTGCTGCCTCAGCATCTTCTGCAGGGCTGCTTTTACCTCCTGGTTCTTGAGGCTGTAGATGACGGGGTTCAGCAAGAATGTGATCACACTGTACTGAATGGAGACCACTTGCTCCAACATGGAGCCTGAAGTGGGGCTTAGGTACCTGAAAAAAGTTGTCCCATAGAAAAGGAGCACTGCAGTGAGGTGGGAGGAGCAAGTGGAGAAGGCTTTGCCTTGACCCTCAGGGGACTGAACGCTCAATATAGTAGAGATGATTCTGGAGTAAGAGAAAAGGATGAAGGGAAGTGTCTGCAGTCCCATAAATCCACATGACACAGCTAGAAGGATCTCATTGGCAGTGGGATCAGTGCAGGACAGCAGGAAAAGCAGAGGCAGCTCACAACTGAAGTGAGGGATGATGTTGGGCCCACAAAAATATAAGTTTTGGGTGAAGAGACTATTTAACAAGGAGATCAGAAACCCCACTGCCCAAGCTATGCTGACACTTAGTATGCAGAGAGGCCTATTCATGACCACAGTGTAGAGCAGGGGGTGGCAGATGGCAGCATAGTGGTCATAGGCCATGGCAGAGAGCAGACAGGCTTCAGTTCCTCCACAGAGAGTAAAAAAGAAACTGTGGATGATGCAGCCCCACATTGAGATGTTTTTCTCCTTAGACAAGAAGTTCTGCAGCATCTTGGGCACAGTGACTGAGGAGAAGTTGAGATCCAGAAAGGACAAATGTCCAAGGAAGAAATACATTGGGAAGTGGAGGTGAGAATCCACTCTGATCACGGCAATTATCACCAGGTTCCCCATCAAGATCAGGAGGTAAATCACTAGGAACAGCACAAAGAGCAGAGCCTGGATCTGGGAGTCACTGGACAATCCCAGGAGGACAAATTCAGTAACAACACTGACATTCTTCATTGTTGCTTAAAGATTCAGTACCTACACAGAGATGGGTAGTTCTCTACTCGGTGAGACATCATTGTTAGTCAACAGGAGTTGTATGCTCAGACAGTACATACACTTCCTTACCTATAGACCAAAATGGGAAACTCAGGGTAAGAAAGTGTCTTCTCTGCTACAATTTCTTCACTTGCCCTTTTCTACCTTCTGACACTGTTGTGTCATGCTCTGTGTCCTACTTCACAGCCCTTTAGTGATTGGACTCAGTGTATACAAATCAGGTAGGCCCTGAAGTCAAAACAAGGGTTGCAAAGCCCAGAAGACCCTCAAAAACCAAGGTCTGGGAAGCTATGGAGAAGCCCACAGGAAAGTGATAGTAATGCTGCTGGAGGATAGTCTCACAGTGGACTTCCATTCCTTCGTTTTGCAAATAAGGAGAATGCATTGCCTAAGGTCTCCGAGTTGAGTGGGGCCAAGGCTGGGACTACAGCAACACTAGATTCTAACTAATCAGATAGACATTTCAGTGCACCACACAAGGCTGTATTCAATAAATATTTTTGAATGGATTGTTATTTTTTGTTGTTAATTTTTTATCATGATTAAGTGAAAGTTTACAATCCAAGTCAACTGTCCAGTTTAAACCCTGAGTACCCACCTCTCTGTACCTCTGTCTGCTCTCCTCACCCTGTGATAGCACACTCTTCTTTTTCACGCTTTGTTTCCAGTATCCACTCAACTAACACTGTCCCCGCCTCTCTACCCTCTCTGCTCCCGCTAGGAAGAAACCAGTAGGACAGCCTCATATATATATATATATATATATATACACATATACTAAACCTGAATGGATTGTTTTGAATTGATCGTTAGGGCTGAGTCTCATATGGTTTGAGGGTTATCTGCAATTTCATTTGGGAGCTCCATTTGATGACACTGATCGAACTATACTCCAGCATCTCTTGGCTATGAAATTTAGAGAGTGGTCTCTGTGGTTTTGCATCAGCTGCTATTGAAGCATAAAGAGCATTGGTTTTACAGGCAAAAAAATTTCCTCTGGGCTCTGGCCCACGTGTTCTAACTGTATCATCTGGGATAAGCTACTTAGTTTCTTTAAGCCTTACCTTAGCCTTTTGCAAAACTGGGCAAATGAAAGGAACACCTTTGTAAGCCATGTAAACCATGACATGCTCTGCAAAAAATCCTATCTATGTATGAATGAACAAAGATTAACATAGAACATTAAAAAATAGAAATGAATTCTCCATTGAATACTAGGTTTATGGATTTTTCCTCCCTTTTCAATGGTTTCTATGCTGTAAGATTATTTTTCCATTATATACTTTTTGGAAGGAAGTAAAGAAAAACACTTTTCCATTGCGTACTTTTTAAAAATAAATACTTGGTCACCTGCAGGAAACTCTCAGCTTAGTCTTGCTTTCTTCAAAGAAAAAGGACAAAAGAGAAATTGGATTGAAATGCGGCAAAAGCCGTACAGTGAGAGAAAACCTGCTGCCACTGAGTTGATTCCGACTCACAGTGACCACATAGGACAGGGTAGAACTGTCCCATAGTTTTGAACTGCTGACCTTTTGGTTAGCAGCTATAGTATTTAACTACTTTCCCACCAGGGTATCCTAAGGTGAAAGATGATGGACACAAAAAGAACAAATTGCAGTGGAATCTTCCCGTCACCATTAGGCATCTCAGTAGTGTGATACCACTTAGCTACACGGGCCTGGATTATGCTCTATTATATGTATCAGAGTTAGGATTCCAGAATACAACCCAGGCAACATCTTCGAAATGCGCTGAGTGGGACCCTACCTGTGTTCCGCTGTAGTGCTTCAGGCTTCACCGTAAGTGCTGAGGGAGTGAAGAGTTGGTGTGACTCTCTGGGCATTCACGTTCACCTCAACTGCGTCTTCTCTCTCCTTTTTTTAAATCTGTTTAATTTACATAATTTTAGTGGTAGCATTTCACTGAAACAAAAGGGTCTATTACTGAAAGAAACTTTTAAAACTGGAGACTCCATGGCCATGAAAATAAAAATATCTCTCTCCTTTTTCATTTGTAATCTATCAGGAAATCTCTTTCCTACTCTCCATCTGGAACGTTTGTGGTGTAGTAGTTAAGAACTCAAATGCCGACCAAAATGTTGGAAGTTTGAATTTCCCGCCTCCTATTTCTCTTTAAAATAAAAGCCTAACTTTTTTGTTGTTGTTGTTTGGTCCCAAACCTGATCCATACAGAAATAGAACAGGAGGACCCCAGAGGAGCAAGGACAGAAGGCTCAACCTCCCAGTTTACCCAGTACTTAGCTAGAGGTAACAATGTCTGACTTTGAGAAAGATAGTTCCCTCATTTTGATCTAACGACTGGTTAATCCAGGTCCAGTGTAGAATGAGAGACTTGGGTCAGATGTCTATACGGATTCCTCCCGGTTATATACATCTGTGTGCCTCAGAATCTCTCTCACCAACCTCACTGAGCAGGGTTGCTCTGGATCTGGCTCGTCTTCTGGACTTTGAGCCAGGTTGCCTGCCACAGGACGCTGTTGCCGGAAGGAGACTTGGCTCCAGTAGCTGGAGATGAGAGGCTTCTGGCCAGCTGCCTGGAAAAGTGAGTTTAGTGACCAGCAGCAAGTACAGATAGGTGGATAATTTGGTATCCACTGAGCTCTGGATCTTTTCAGAGCTAAATTCTCTTAAGACAGATTTTATTCCTATTTTTACTCCCTCAGCTCTGAGGAGAAATTGTGGCCAGTTTATGTGACTTGTATTTCTTTGTTCATCAGATCCCTGGGATCTTGTGCCAGGTAGGCCCTGGGGATGGGTGACAAGCAATGGCCCCAGAGAACTAGAAATTGTTCACTGCTCATGGGACAGGTAGCATTAGCCAGAGCCCAAAGTGTCAGTGGTCATGGAATAGAGTGGTTCTTGATAGGGCATTGCCAGAAGAAGCCCGGTTGAGGGTGCAGTGTTGCAGAATGCTCCTTCCCACAAGTTACTAATTGAGAAGTAGGGGCTCTAGAGACTCTGTAGAGGACTTGCCCCACCTGACAGCTCTGGAATTCTGAACACGGGGGTGTGGATGTACATGCATGCAAATACTTAGGTATACACAATTGAAAAGTTTCCTTATTTCTGTTGCATCTGTGGTGACAACTCCCTTCTCATTTCTAATTTGGGTTATTTGTTTCCTTTCCTGCTTTTCTTTAGTAAGTTTAGCCAGTGGTTTATCAATTTTGTTGATCTTTTCAAAAAACCAGCTTTTGGTCTTTTCAATTTTTTCAATTGTTTTTCTATTCTCTAATTCATTTAGCTCTGCTCTAATCTTTATCACCTCCTTTGTTCCGGTGCCCGAGGGGTTCCTCTGTTGTTCTCTTTCTACTTGTTCAAGCTGTAGAGTTAGTTCCTTGATTTGGTTTCTTTCTTCCTTCCCGATGTGTGCATTTATGGAGATAAACAGACTTCTGAGCACTGCTTTGGCTGTATCCCATAGGTTCTGGTAGGAAGTGTTTTCGTTCTCATTGGAATCTATGAATTTCTTTAAATGATCCCTGATTTCCTCTATAACCCATGTTTTTTTGAGCAAGATGTTGTTCAGTTTCCAAGAGTTCCACTTTCTATCTCTGTTTTTTCTGCTATTGATTACAACTTTGATGGCTTTATGATCTGAGAAGATGCTTTGCAATAATTCAGTGGTATGGATTTTGTTGAGCATTGCATTATGGCCTATCACGTGGTCAATTCTGGAGAATGTTCCATGTGCACTGGAGAAGAAGGTGTAGTTGTCTGCTGATGGGTGGAAAGTTCTGTATATATCAATGAGGTTTAGTTGGTTAATTGTGTCAATGAGGTCTTCTGTATCTTTACTGAGCTTTTTTCTAGATGATCTGTCTAGTAATGAGAGTGGAGTGTTAAAGTCTCCCACTATTATTGTGGAGTCATCTAACTCTCTTTTGAGCATAGTCAGTGTTTCTTCGACATATTCAGGTGCTCTGACATTAGGTGCATAAATGTTTAATATAGTTAAGTCTTGCTTGTGTACTGAACCTTTCAGCAATAAATAGTGTCCATCTTTGTCCATGATGGTGGATTTGACATTAAAGTTGATTTTGTCTGAGATTAGAATTGCCACCCCTGCTCTTCTTTGTTCATTGTTAGCTTGATATATATGCTTCCATCCTTTAATTTTCAGTTTGTTCCTGTCTTTAGGTCTCAAGTGAGTTTCTTGCAGACAACATATGGACGGGTCGTGTCTTTTGATCCAAGATGACACTTGGTGTCTCTTTACTGGAGCATTCAGTCCATTCACATTCAATGTAATTATTGATAGGTATGTGTTCACTGCTGCCATTGTGATATGTTTATTTTTATGTTGATGTTTTCTCTGTTGTTCTTATTAGTTTGTTCTGAGACACTCTTTTTTGTGAGTTGATTTTTCACCTTTTTCAGAGCTGGTTTTATAGCTGTTGAGACTCGTGTGTTAGATTTCTTGAAATGGTATGATACATCTTTGTTGTGCTTTACAGCTGCCCCTATGAACCCCCTTAATAAACTATTTATAAACCCAATTTTAATTACTACCAGTCTGGTCATCTTCCTCTCCATCTGGAAGGACTATAATGACTGTAGTACATCCCTCTTTTATTATGATGACACCATAGTTTTCATGATGATCACTGGATTGCTTCTTTCCAAATCAAAACTGTGATTTACTTTGGAGCCTTCCCTAAATGAGTATTGAGTAGTGTGTTGTTCTAAAATATAAAGTTAGTGGTTTCGTTCTTCTAAGCCAAAGCCAAGAACTTCTTTCAGTATTTCTTGTAGTTTGGGTTTGGTTTTTACAAAGTCTCTGAGTTTCTGTTTATCTGGGAATGTCTTAATTTCATTTTCATGTTTGAAAGACAGTTTTGCAGGATATATAATTCTTGGTTGGAAGTTCTTCTCCTTCAAGACTTTGAATGTGTCGTGCCACTGTCTCCGTGCCAGCATGGTTTCTGCTGAGAAATCTTACGAGAGCCTACAGGGTTTCCCTCTGAATGTTAGCTTTGCTTTGAGTCTCGCTGCCTTTAAGAGTTGCTGCTTATATTTCATTTTGTTAAGCTTGATTATAATATGTCTTGGAGTCTTTCTTTTGAGATCTATATTGGGTGGCGTACGATATGCATCTGAGATGTCTATATTCTCTTCCTTCATGATTTCTGGGAAGTTTTCTTTCAGCAGCTCAGCAACAATACTCTCTTTGTTCTCAGATGTCTCACCCTGTTCAGGGACTCCAATTAATCGAAGGTTGTTCCTCTTAATAGGGTCTCACATGCTTCTTAATGTTTCTTCATTTTTCTTGTTTCTTTTTTCTGATTTCTGCTCATAGACACTGGCATCAGTAGCTCTGTCTTCCAAGTCAGAAATTCTTTTTTCCATTTGTTCCATTCTGTTTTCTTGGGTTTGCATGGAAGTTTCTATGTCTTTGATTTTCTTCTTGATCTGTTGGATTTCACAGTATTGGTGTTCCATCAGATCGAACAACTTGCTTAATTTTTCATTTTGTTCTGCTGCATTTTGTATAAGGTCTAGAAGGGCTCTTGTATATAATCAATTTGTATTCACTTCCTGATGCTTTCATAAAAGTTTCTTCATCTGGAAAACTCCTTGGTTGCTTTGTTTGGGAGCCTTCTCAAGCCGTGGGTGATTTCTTGTATGCCACAATTGTCTGTTGCTTTTTGGGTCCCATGTCGTATGTAGAGGCTGGAAGAGGTACTGTGAGGATGGATTGCAAATGTTTCTCTAGGCTGTCTTCAAATGTAAAGCAAAAGGTATCTGACCAGTTCACAGGTCAGTTAGGTTTTCAGGTGTAGAGGTCCCTCTTCCCGTCTGACAAAGTAAGCGCCACTGTATCTAACTCCAGATGATAACAAACTAGTTCAGAATACAGCACTGCTAGTGCCCTGGTGGCGTCTGCTGACAGGGCCTAGCCTTATCCAACACTGCGTCGAGTACTGGTTTTTTGATAGAAAAGCGCTCTCCTGTGGGCAGGCTCTGGCTCCCAAGCTAAGAATTAGGTCCAGCTGCGGCCACCGTATCCAAGATGGCGTCCTCCACACAGGCAGCAGACAGGGGGGCTAAAGGTGCCCAGAGGCAGCGATTCCCCTGCCCCTGCCGCAGGGCCCCCAATGCAGGCAGCACTATGCAAAATCACCACCCCTCCGACAGAGAAGCGCCGCCCCGCCTGCAGGCGCGGCCTCCCAGGCCAAGAATGAGGCCCCGCCAAAACCCCCGCACCAACACGGCATCCCGCACCCCGACCACGGAGCTCCACACAAACCCCACTGAGGCAGCCACAAAACGAAAGGCCCAAAGTGTCCAGACCAACAGAGTCCCGAGCCTGGCCGTCAGAACATGGGAATCTCGCCCGCCCATCCCCCCAGCAGCACGCCCGAGGCCAGCTGCCGGGCAAGGCCCAGCTCCGCCCACCAGCCGAGACAGAGGAAAAAAAAGTCAAAATGGTGTGTTTACCTTCCGTCCGTGAGAGCCGGGGCTAGCCAGGAGCGGGGGTCAGCGAAAGAGAGGAGATTTTTCGCTGAATGGTATAAAGTCCCAATTAACAGCTCTGTGCCATGTCCTGAGGCTGATTAGGTGCTCAGAAGGCTCTGTTTGATTGTCAATTCAGGTCTTGGTTTCCAGAGGGATAGAAGGAGACGTGGGCTTAGTCCGCCATCTTGACTCCGCCCCCGAAAAGTTTCCTTATTTCAATGAAGCCATTTATTTATTGCTTACTGTACCCTTGCTTCTCCAACACTCAGCTCAGGCTCTTGCTTCTCACAGAGAAATGTTCCTTTCTCTAATTTTGTTCTCTCTCTCTCTCTCTCTCTCTCTCGGGTTTAACGCTGGTTATTCTTCAAGTTTTTCCCATTTACAAATGGAGTGGCTAAAATAAGTAATCTTTCCTTCTCCAGAGGGAGCTGGCTTTCCTAGGAATAGCCTTGATTGACCAGGGAGTGGCAGGGAAAGACCTACTATGCTAAGGAAACGTGGTGGGTGCAGACTCAAGAAAGGATGTCTTTGTCTTTGGTGTACTGCCATAAAATAGAAGTTACACTGCTGAAAACCAAAAGTCACTCCTCTGTAACAAGGGACTGGACAGAGACTGAACATCTGCTTTGAAGATTTTACTTCTTTCTCTCCCCGTGTCTGGGGTTACTTTTGAGAAGTTTGATATCAAAATGATTCTTTTTCCTTTCTGCATCTCTGGAAATGTTTATAAACATTTAGACTATCTTATTTGCCTTTGAAGTTCTCCAGTTTCACTATTAAGTGTCTACATTTTTTTTCTTTTTCTTTTTTTAACCTACCTAGCTTGGCATTCTGAAGTCTTTTAAATCCTGTTGGTAACTTTTTGTTTCTGGCAAATTCTTTTTTTCTTCCAGCTGTGTTGAAATGTACATTGAAAGTGTACACTTTAAAAAAATTGTTTTTGGTGAAAATGCACACAACAAATTTGGTTTCCACTTAACAATTTTGGCACAAACTGTTCAGTGACATTATATTTATCACAATGTGTCAGCATTCTTGTTAATTGTGGTCTGTTGGTTCCATTTCCAGTACTCTAGTTTCCTTGCCCCACTGTCTTCTCATCTTTGTTTTTGAGTAATTGTTGACCTTTTGATTTTACACCCTTTGCCACTGAGTTAGTTACAACTCATAGCAACTCCATGGGACAGAGTAGAACTTCCCCATAGTGTTTCCAAGGAATGGCTGGAGGATTTGAACCACTGACATTTTGGCTAGCAGCTGTGTCATTTAAGACTGAGTCACCAGAGCTCCTTTGGTTTCATGCTGACAGGTTTCAAGAAGAGCACTAACCTTAGGGGTAATATCCTTTATTTTGTGTGCCACTCTGCTATTTCACTAAAGATAATTTCAGGGGATAGTCTCAGTTCTGGGTTTAAAAAGGATCTCAGGGTACTCGTCTCAGTGAGTCCTCTATTCTCTACTGTTCCAATTTGTCTCACTTTTTTTTTTGAATAAGAATTTGAGCTATGTGCCACAGTTTTCTCCCCTTCTATCTGGGACCATCTACTGTGACTGGTTAAAACAGTGGTGGTATCTGGGCACCATCTGGTCCTTTTAGCCTCAGGATAGATGAGATTGTGGCTCATGTAGATTTTTTTCTTCTCTGAAACATTGGCTTCCTTCTTACTGTTTTGCTCCTGGTAAGAAGAGACCTGTAGTGTGTCTTAGATGGCAACTTGCAAGCTTTTCAGACTCTAGACCATGACTCACTTCACTAGGATACGGATCATGAGTTTTGTAAACTATGTTATACCTCTTTTGTATTGGCAAATCTGCGGTAAAATACCTCTTTAAAATGTTAAAAAGCAAAGATGTCATTTTATGGATCTTGGTGCATCTGACCCAAGCCATGGTATTTTCAGTTGCCTAACATGCATGGAAAAACTGGACAATGAATAAAGAAGATGAAAGAACAATTCACATCTTTGGATTAACATGTTAGTAAAGAGTATTGAATATGCCATGAATTGCCAGAAGAATGAACAAATCTGTCTTGGAAGAAGTCAGAATATTCCTTAGAGGGGCGGAGCCAAGATAGCGGACTAAGCTGACGTTTCCTTCTATCCCCCTGGAAACCAAGACCTGAATTGACAATCAAACAGAGCCTTCTGATCACCTAATCAGCCACAGGACACGGCACAGGGCTGTTAATTGGGACTTCACACCACTCAGCGAAAAACCTCTTCTCTTTTGCTGACTCCCACTCCTGGCTAGCCCCGGCTCTCACGGATGGAAGGTAAACGCACCATTTCGACTATTTTTTTCTCTGTCTCGGCTGGCGGGCGGAGCTGGGTCCTGCCTGGCGGCTGGACTCAGATGTGCTGCCGAGAGGATAGGCAGGCAAAATTCCCATATTCTGAGAGCCAGGCTCGGGACTCTGTTAATCTAGCCACTTTGAGCCTTTCGTTTTATATCTGCGTCAGTGGGGTTTGAACCGAATTCAACAGTCAGTGTATGGGACGCAATGTTGGTACCGAGATTTTAGTGGGACCTCGTTCTTAGCCTGGGAGCCAGCGCCTGCAAACAGAACAGTGCTTCTCCAACAGAAAAGCAGTAATTTTCCCAGTGCCACCTACGTTGCAGGCCCTGCAACAGAAGCAGAGGAATCACTACCTCTGGGCACCTTTAGCTGCTCTGTTTGCTGCCTGTGTGGAGGACGCCATCTTGGATACAGTGGCCACAGCTGGACCTAATTCTTAGCTTGAGAGTCAGAGCCCACCCACAGGAGAGCGCTTTTCTATCACAAAAGCAGTACTCGACGCAGTGTGGGCTAAGGCTAGGCTCTGTCAGCAGAGGCCAACAGGGCAGTAGCATTGCTGTATTCTGAACTAGGTTGTTATCATCTGGGGTTGGATATAGTGGTGCTTACTTTGTCAGTTGAGAAGAGGGACATCTACACCTGAAAACCTAACTGATTTGTGAAGTGGTCAGATACGTTTTGCTTTACATTTGAAGACAGCCTAGAGAAACATTTGCAATCCATCCTCACAGTACCTCTTCCAGCCTCTACATACTACATGGGACCCAAAAAGCTACAGACAATTGTGGCACACAAGAAATCACCCACGGCTTGAGAAGGCTCTCAAACAAAGCAACTAAGGAGTTTTTTAGATGAAGAAATTTTTATGAAAGCATCAGGAAGTGAATACAAATTGATTATATACAGAGCCCTTCTAGACCTTATACAAAATGCAGCAGAACAAAATGAAAAATTAAGCAAGCTGTTCGATCTGATGGAACACCAGTACTCTGAAATCCAACAGATCAAGGACAAAATCAAAGACATAGAAACTTCCATGCGAAGCCAAGAAAACAGAATGGAACAAATGGAAAAAAGAATTTCTGTCTTGGAAGACAGAGCTACTGATGCCAGAGTCTATGAGCAGAAAACAGAAAAAAAAAAACAAGAAAAATGAAGAAACATTAAGAAGCATGTGGGACTCTATTAAGAGGAACAACCTTCGATTAATTGGAGTCCCTGAACAGGGTGAGACATCTGAGAACAAAGAGAGTATTGTTGCTGAGCTGCTGAAAGAAAACTTCCCAGAAATCATGAAGGAAGAGAATATAGACATCTCAGATGCATATCGTACGCCACCCAATATAGATCTCAAAAGAAAGTCTCCAAGACATAGTATAATCAAGCTTAACAAAACGAAACATAAGCAGCAACTCTTAAAGGCAGCAAGACTCAAAGCAAAGCTAACATTCAGAGGGAAACCCTGTAGGCTCTCGTAAGATTTCTCAGCAGAAACCATGCTGGCACGGAGACAGTGGCACGACACATTCAAAGTCTTGAAGGAGAAGAACTTCCAACCAAGAATTATATATCCTGCAAAACTGTCTTTCAAACATGAAAATGAAATTAAGACATTCCCAGATAAACAGAAACTCAGAGACTTTGTAAAAACCAAACCCAAACTACAAGAAATACTGAAAGAAGTTCTCGGCTCTGGCTTAGAAGAATGAAACCACTAACTTTATATTTTAGAACAACACACTACTCAATACTCTTTTAGGGAAGGCTCCAAAGTCAGTCACAGCTTTGATACAGAAAGAAGCAATCCAGTGATCATCATGAAAACTATGGTGTCATCATAATAAAAAGAGGGATGTACTACAGTTGTTACAGTCCTTCCAGATGGAGAGGAAGATGGCAAGACTGGTAGTAATTGAAATTGGGTTTATATTTAGTTTATTAAGGGGGATCATAGGGGCAGCTGTACAGAACAACAAAGATGTATCATACCATTTCAAGAAATGTAACACATGAGTCTCAACAACTACAAAACCAGCTCTGAAAAAAGGTGAAAAATCAACTCACAAAAAAGAATGTCCCAGAACAGACTAATAAGAACAACAGAGGAAACGTCAACATAAAAATAAACATATCACAATGGCAGCAGTGAACACTTACCTATCAATAATTACATTGAATGTGAATGGACTGAATGCTCCAGTAAAGAGACATCGAGTGGCATCTTGGATCAAAACACATGACCCATCCATATGTTGTCTACAAGAAACTCACTTGAGACCTAAAGATAGGAACAAACTGAAAATTAAGGGATGGAAGAATATATATCAAGCTAACAAGGAACAAAGAAGAGCAGGGGTGGCAATTCTAATCTCAGACAAAATCAATTTTAATGTCATATCCACCATCGTGGACAAAGATGGACACTATTTATTGCTGAAAGGTTCAGTACACAGGCAAGACTTAACTATATTATTTATGCACCAAATATCAGAGCACCTAAAGACGTCGAAGAAACACTGACTGTGCTGAAAAGAGAGTTAGATGACTCCACAATAATAGTGGGAGACTTTAACACTCCACTCTCATTACTAGACAGATCATCTAGAAAAAAGCTCAGTAAAGATACAGAAGACCTCATTGACACAATTAACCAACTAAACCTCATTGATATATACAGAACTTTCCACCCATCAGCAGACAACCACACCTTCTTCTCCAGTGCACATGGAACATTCTCCAGAATTGACCATGTGTTAGGCCATAATGCAGTGCTCAATAAACTCCATACCATTGAATTACTGCAAAGCATCTTCTCAGATCATAAAGCCATCAACGTTGAAATCAATAGCAGAAAAAACAGAGATAGAAAGTGGAACTCTTGGAAAATGAGCAACATCTGGCTCAAAAAAACAGGTTAGAGAAGAAATCAAGGATGAAATAAAGGAATTCATGGCTTCCAGTGAGAATGAAAACACTTCCTACCAGAACCTATGGGATACAGCCAAAGCAGTGCTCAGAGGTCTGTTTATCTCCATAAATGCACACATCTGGAAGGAAGAAATAAACCAAATCAAGGAACTAACTCTATAGCTTGAACAAATAGAAAGAGAACAACAGAGGAACCCCTCGGGCACCAGAAGAAACGAGATCATAAAGATTAGAGCAGAGCTAAATGAATTAGAGAATAGAAAAACAATTGAAAAATTGAAAAGACCAAAAGCTGGTTTTTTGAAAAGATCAACAAAATTGACAAACCACTGGCTAAACTTACTAAAGAAAAGCAGGAAAAGAAACAAATAACCCAAATTAGAAATGAGAGGGGGGTTGTCACCACAGATGCAGCAGAAATCAAAAATATCATAACAGAATACTATGAAAAACTGTACTGTAACAAATTTGAAAACCTAGGGGAAATGGACCAATTTCTTGACTCATACAACCTACCCAAATTATCACAACATGAAGCAGAACAACTTAATAAACCCATCACAAAGGAAGAGATTGAAAAGGTCATCAAAACACTGCCAACCAAAAAAAGTCTGGGCCCAGATGGCTTCATGGCAGAATTCTACCAAGCATTTAGAGAAGAGCTATCTCCAATACTACTGAGACTATTTCACAGTATAGAAAGGGATGGAGTACTCCCAAACTCATTCTATGAAGCCAGCATAACCCTGATACCTAACCCAGGGAAAGACCCAACACAGAAAAAGAACTACAGACCTATATCACTCATGAATCTAGATGCAAAAATCTTCAACAAAATTCTTGCCAATAGAATACAACAACATATCAAGAAAATAATCCATCATGACCAAGTGGGATTCATACCAGGGATGCAAGGCTGGTTCAACATCAGAAAAACAATTAATGTGTTTAACCACATAAATAACACAAAAGACAAGGATCACCTGATTTTGTCCATTGATGCAGAAAAGACATTTGATGAAGTCCAACACCTGTTCATGCTAAAAACTCTTAGCAAAATGGGCATAGATAGTAAATTCCTCAACACAATAAGGGCCATTTATACAAAGCCAGTTACCCACATCATCCTGAATGGAGAGAGACTGAAAGACTTTCCCTTGAGATCAGGAACTAGACAAGGATGCCCACTCTCACCTCTCCTATTCAACATTGTGCTAGAAGTTCTAGCCAGAGCAATTTGACAAGACCAAGAAAAAAGGGCATCTGCATCGGCAAAGAGGAAGTTAAAATCTCCCTGTTTGCAAATGATATGATTGTATATGCAGAGAACCCCAAGGAATCTATAAGTAAGCTACTCAAACTGATAGAAGAGTTCAGCAAAGTCTAAGGATACAAGATGAACGTAAGTAAATCAGTACGCTTCCTTTATACCAACAACGAGACTGTTAAGGAAGAAATTATCAAATCAATACCATTTACAAAGCCCATAAGAAGATAAGGTACCTAGGAATTAATCTAACCAAAGAAACAACAGACCTTCACAAAGAGAACTACAAGCCCTTACTACAAGAAACTAAGAGAGACTTAGATAAATGGAAAAGCCTACCCTGCTGATGGATAGGAAGACTTAACATTGTGAAAATGTCTATTTTACCCAAAGCAATTTATTTATATAATACAATCCCAATACAAGTTCCAGCATCATTTTTTAATGAGATGGAGAAACAAATCACCAATGTTGTTTGGAAAGGGAAGAAGCCCTGGACAAGTAAGGTACTACTAAAGAAGAAGAACACACTGGGAGGCCTCTCATTACCGGACCTTAGAACGTACTACTCGGCCACAGTGGTCAAAACAGCCTGGTACTGGTACAAGAACCGACAGATGGATCAATGGAACAGAATTGAGACCCCAGAGATGACACCATCTGCCTATGAACAGTTGATATTCGACAAAGGCCCTAAAACATTAAACTGGGGTAAAAACAGTCTCTTCAACAAATGGTGCTGGCAAAATTGGTTATCCATCTGCAGTAAACTGAATCAAGATCCATATCTTACACTTTACACAAAAACCAACTCCAACTGGATAAAAGACCTAAATATCAAACCTAAAACGATAAAGCTCATCCAAGAAAAGGTAGGAACAACAGTGGAAGTTTTAACACACAATGAGGACAGACTCCAAAATCTGTCAAAGAAACCACAATCAACAGAAGAGAAAAAGAGATAAATGGGAACTATTAAGAATCAAACACTTTTGCTCATCCAAAGACTTTATTAATAGAATTAAAAGGCCAACTACAGAATGGGAAAAAATATTTGGCAACTCTATGTCAGACCGACACCTGATCTCCATAATCTATAAGATACTACAAAATATCAATAAGAAGAAGATAAACTATCCAATTAAGTGATGAGCAAAGGAGATGGACAGACATTTCACTAAAGAGGAGATCCAGGCAGCCGAGAAACACATGTGGACATGTTCACGATCTTTAGTTATTAAAGAAATTCAAATCAAGACAACAATGAGATACCATCTCACCCCAATAAGATTGGCCATGATCCAGAAAACACAAAACAACAAATGCTGGAGAGGCTGTGGAGAAAGAGGAACGCTCCTACACTGTTGGTGGGGTTGCAAAATGGTCCAGCGTCTTTGGAAAGCAATCTGGCGCTTCCTTAAAGAAATGGACATCGATATACCATTTGACCCAGTAATTCCACTACTTAGAATATATCCTACAGAATCAAGGCCTTTCACACCAACGGACACATGCACGAGAATGTTTATCGCAGCACAGTCCACGATAGCAAAATGATGGAATCAACCCAGATGCCCAACAACAGAAGAATGGATAGGTAAGCTATGCTACATATACTCAATGGAGCACTACACAATGATAAAGAATAACGATGATTCCAGGAAACATCTCCTAACCTGGTTTCAACTGGAAGACATTATGTTGAGTGAAAGTAGTCAGCGACAAAGGGACAGACAGTGTATGAGACCTCTACGATAAGATCTCATAAACAGACTTGTGTATAGAAGAAAAGACTCTTTGACAGCTGCAAGGGAGGGAAGGGAAGGAGGAAAGGGAGAGAGGGTCAGGAGGGGAGGATTTAGTTTAGATAGTTGCTAGAAATCTGGTTGGGAGAAAGCAGTGATAGCACACATTAGAAAGAAGAACAACATTAAGTGGACTTAAGCATAACTTGAATACTCCTTCCATCTTAACCCAGTATTGCAAGGATAGAGTAGCTGGGGCAGGGGGCAGGGGACCATGCTCTTGGGCAAAATCGAGGCCAACTGGCACAACTGGCGTTTTGCTAAGAGAGCTCTCTGCATCCCACATTGGTGAGTGGTGTCTGGGGTCTTAAAAGCTGCCAAGCTGCCATCCGAGGACACAGCAAATGGTCCCAACTCAGCAGGAACGGATGCTCACCGAGGACCAAAATGACATGCGGTAAAGACAACCTAGGAGACAGAGAGACCCGCAAGAGTGGGTGCCTTCATCGACTTGGGACTGGAAGAACTGAATGGTGCCCGGCCACCACCAGTGATAGCCACGATGGAGCTCACTAGGTTGAGTCTCACTGGCAACACAAACATAAAAAGGGATGCATCCTGAGATCTCCACTAAAAGACCTCAATTGATGGTCCAGCAGTTTCAGGGTTCCCCTGAGAGCATGGCCCCCAGCCCTGATGCTGCCCTTACCCATAAATTATAACAAAGATCCACTCTTTGGACAGGAATGGGTTGGACTTGTCAAAGCAGAGCGACCATATATTGGTTGCACTTTATGGTTGTATACATCTATAGGATAGCATCCTGCTGACCTCTGGCTGGAGGAAGGAGAGTGGGTGGAGAGTAGCGGAAAGGAGGCTGTTGGGAGGATGAGACATGTATGGAGCAGAGAGGAATGGTGTGCTGTCACTGGACAGGGAGAGCAATGGAAGCTACAGATAGGTGGGCATGTAAATTTATACGGGAATGTACATTTTCACTCAGTCATGTTGAATAAAAAAGAAAAAAATAAAAAGAATATTCCTCAGAAGCAAGAAATATAGTCTAATGTACTTTGGACACGTACTTTGGACACATTACCAGGAGAGACCACTCTCAGGAGAAGGACATCATGCTTGATAAAGCAAAGTGTCAGTGAAAAAAGAGGAAGACTTTCAATAAGATAGATTGACCCAGTGGCTGCAACAATGGGCTCAAACATAGCAATGATTTTGAGGATGGCCCGAACCTGGGAGTGCTTGGTTCTGTTGTTTAGAGGCTCGTTGTGAGCTCAAACCAATTCCTTGGCATCTAACAACAACATGTTATGGCAACTGAGTGAGTTGTCTCATAAGACTGTAGTCCTAAATTTCAATTTTGAGGATGTTTGGATGTGTCTGTGGAATATCCATATTTGTGTCTTTAATGGCCTTTTGGGTACTTCATCCAGGTGAAGGAAGAAAGCAGTGACAACAACTTTGAAAGCTTCTTCTTACTTCTCTTTGTGAAATCCTTTATCCTAAATTTTGTGTTTGTTGTTCCTTTGTTTTCTTTTTAAGGTTTCACCTCAAATGTATGTATACCTAAGTAGTTTATTTAGTTTTACATAATTTCATGCTGCACATAAAGAAATAATAATGCATGTATTAGTCTCTCAAAATTATATTTATAAGATGGAAACAACATTTGACAGAGCCAATAGGGAAAATCAGTGGGAAAACGAGAAGCCATTAAGTACTGAGCACTTTTTATCCATTTGGAAAGAAACAAAGTCGATCCTCTACTTTTCTCACATATACACAGAATCAGTTCTGGATGGATTATAATTTTAAATGTAAAAAATTTTTTTAAAGGTTTCATAAAAAATATAGGATAATATAGATTTGACTTCCCATGACAAGTGTTATGTATGAATTTTCCAACTTTATATACATTTACTTCTGCTATTCATTCTGTCCTATTGTTTTGTCTGTCTCATCCCACATACCATATTATCTTTATTATAATAGTTTTATGGTAAATTTGACAATGGAATAAGCTACTCATATTGCTATTCTTCAGTGGTGTGTAGACACTGCCTAACTTTCTATCTAAACTTCAGAATAGCTTGTCAAATTACGAGATATTAGTATATCTGTAATTTACTTTCAAATACTTAAGCATAGCGTAATACTATCTTGTGTTAGTTGTTTTAAACTGTACTTCAGGGGATATCAAGTGTATATTCTCTTTTTTTCTCGGTATTCATTTTTGCATTTTCTTTCCTTTTTGTTCAATATACTAAAAGTTCTTTTCAGAGAACATCTTTTGACTTTTTTTATTCTTTTCACTGAAATTCATAAGTTTAATGGAAATTTTAAGTGGAAATGCAATAGTCAAAGCAGTTTTAAAAAGAGCAATTTGGAGAACTTACATCATCTGATTTCAAACTTATATAATCAATGCAGAGGTATTGATGTAAAAATATACCACTACCTTAATAGAACAGAAGAGAAATTTCAAAAATGTACCTACAAATATACCATTTATTAATTTCCTGCAATGAGAATCTACTTCAATAAGAAAATCTTTTCAATGGATGATTCTGGAACAATCAAATAAACAAATCTTGATCCCTTTCTTAGATAATGCATAAAACTTATTTCGAGATGCTTAATAGATCTAAAGGGGAGCTCTGGTGACTCAGTGATTAAGCACTCAGCTACTAACTGAAAGGTAATTCTACCCCACCAATGGCTCTGCAGTAGAAATGTGTCAGTCTGCTTCTGCAAAGATTCATGGTCTTGGAAACACTATGGAACAGGTCTACTCTGCCTAGACTTGCTATGAGTCAGAATCAACTCAGTGGCAATGGATTTTAATAGAACTAAATGTGAAAGCTAAAACTGGAAAGCTCCTAGAAGACAATGTTGGGGAATATTTTCATGACTTTGTAGTAAGCAACCATTTCTTAGAAAGGAAAACAAAAGCTTTAACTACAAAGGCATGGGAAATTGGACTTCATCTGTATTAACAACTTCTTTTCATCAGAAGATTTTGTTAAAAAAAAAATGAAAAGGCAAGCCATAGACTGGGTGAAACCATCGGCAAATCCATCTGTCAGAGAGTGGACTTGTTTCTTAAAACAAGAAACTTCTGTAATTTAAAAATAAAAACCATAAACAAACAAATAAAGTGGTCAAAAGACTTGAACAAAAAATTTGCAAAGAACTTATATGATTTGGAAATAAGCACATGAAAAAGAAAACATCATTCATCCTCAGGCCAATGCAAACTAAATTACAATGAGATACCACTTCATAACCACTAGAATGACTAAAATTAAAGTGACTTTAACAATAACAATGTTTGTAAAGATATGGAGCAAATGAAGATCCCATACATTGATGGTGGGAGTTTAAAATAATGTGTTTACTTTAGAAAACTGCCTAACAACTTATAATAAAATTAAATATATCTTTTTCCTATTCCAGAAATTCACTTCTAATTATTTTCTCAAAGGAAATAAAACTGTATGTCCTCAGAGAGATTGATATGAGAATGTTTACAGCACATCTACTGATAATAGCTGCAAATTAGAAACATGCCAATGTCCATCAACGCTACTCAGCAATTAAAATGTTTGGACTACTGATATAAAACGGCATTGATGAATCTCAAAAGTAACTGGTTAAGGGATAAAAGCCAGTTACAAAAGAGTAAGTATTTAATGATTGAATTTACCCATAGTTTTAGGACTAGTATTCCTGTATTCTTTAGGATTGTATTTTCTGTTTTCCAGCTAATCCCCAGTTACTTTAATCTCCTACTAGTTAATAATTCTTCATATTAAACTTTGTCTGTTTAAATTACTGTGTAGTTGCCATTCCTTGATTGGGCCCTAACTGATACAGAGTTGTCACTGAGAATGGACCCAAGAAGGCAGACCTACAAAGTTGGGATTTTGAAATTGGTTTGGTCATGCCCTTGCATTTGAGTTCAGTACTAATCTCCTCGCCAATAGGAAATGGGATGCTAGCAATCCATGGCATGTTGTGGTTGTCGTCGTTGTTAGGTGCCGTTTAGTCAGTTCCAACTCATAACGACCCTGTGAACAATAGAACGAAACATTGCCTGATCTATGCTTAAGCCCATTGTTGCAGCCACTGTGTCAATCTATCTCGTCAAGGGACTTCCTGTTTTTCACTGACCCTCCACTCTATGAAGCACGATGTCCTTTTCCAGGGACCAATCCTTCCTGACAACATGTCCAAAGTATGTAAGACGCAGTCTCGCCATCTTTGCTTCCAAGGAATGCTCTGGTTGCACTTCTTCCAGAACAGATCGTTTGTTCTCTCGGTAGTCCACGATACATTCAACATTCATGGCATGTGGTAACATCATATTAATCAAGCTATCACCTGTGTTTTTTTGTGATGAAATGTCAACTGAAGAAAGTGCCTTAAAAGCACAAGTAGGTCAGTCCTTTAACTCTCAGCATAAGTCATGGTCAGAGAACCAGAGATCTGCTATGACAGCCTCATAGCTGTCATGAATATTGGACCCCAAAGGATAGCCACACCATAATTCCTGGAAATTGTGATTACCTGATATTGCAAGAAATGATTTTGTAATGATCTTGAGGTAGAGAGATTATTTGGGATTATCTAGGTATGTAAGTCATCTAAATGCAATTACAAGTATCTTCATAAAGTAATTTAGAGGGAGATTTGATGCATGGAAGAGGAGCTAACAATCTGTCCCCTGAGGCAGAGATGGTAGTGATGTGTTTACAAGCCAAAGAATGCTTGCAGCCTCCAGAATCTGGAAAAGACAAGGAATGGATTCCCTGATAGTGCTTCCAGAAAGAAGGTGGTTCTGTTGACACTTTGACCTACACCTAGTGGTATTGATTCTGACTTCTGGTCTCCAGAACTGTGAGAGAATAATTTATGTTGTTTCAAGTTACCAAATCTGTGGCAATTTTGTAAAGCAGTCATAGAAAATGAATACATATTTTGGTAATATCCCACAACCAGTGCCCATGGAAGCAGCAGTCAAGAAATCCATGTATTACATTGGACAAATCTGCTGCAAAAGACATCTTTAAATTGTTACAAAGTAAAGATATTGCTTTGAGGACTAAGGTGTGTCTAACTCAAGCCATGGTATTTTCATCCACCTTATATGCATCTAAAAACTAGACAATGAAAAAAGAAGATGGAAGAATTGATGTGTTTGAATTGTGATGCTGGTGAAGAATATGGCATATGCTATGACTCGACGGCACTTGGCATTGTCTTAGTGGAAACCCTGGTGGCATAGTGGTTAAGTGCTAATGCTGCTAATCAAAAGGTGGGCAGTTCAAATGCAGCAGGCACTCTTTAGAAACACTATGGGACAGTTCTACTCTAGCCTATAAGGCTGCTATGAGTTGGAATTGACTCAGCAGTGCTAGATTTGGCTTTGCTTTTTATTGTCTTAGCTATCTAGTACTGTTATAACAGAAATACCAAAAGTGAATGACTTTAACAAATAAAAATTTATTCTGTCACAGTTTTAAGAAGCCATATGTCTGAATTTAGGGCACCAGCTCTAGGGGAGAACATACTTTTTTTGCTGGTGTTGGAGGAATGTCCTTGTTTTCTTTCAACATCTACGGGCTTTGTGTTCCTTGGAGTCTCCACATATCTTGGCATCAACTTCTTCTGGGTCTAGGAGGTTCTTAGTGGAGGAACCCCAGGTCTAAAGGATGTGCTTAACTTTCACTTCTTTCTTGGAGGTAGTAGTCCCTTTTCTTCTCTGCTTGCTTCTCTTTCCTTTGACCTCTTGTAAGATAAAAGGTGTGACTCAAGCAAGGGCATGACTTGAGTAGGGTCGTGACTGGGGTAAGGGTGATGACTTGAGTCACACTTTCTAGTAAGGCAATGACTCAAGATACATCCGTCCTACTCCTGCCTCCTTAACACAATGGACAACTCACTCAAATATGGTAGCGCAGGCAGAGAGGCTAGGATTTATAACACATTGCACTGCATCAGATCACAAAACGGAGGACAACTACACAATACTAGGGATGATAGCCTAACTAAGCTGACACATATTTAGCAGGAACACAATTCAATCCACAACAACCACAGAGGGCTGAAAGAACACACAAACCTGTGTGCGAGAAAGTACAGCCAGAATGTTCGTAAGAAGCACAGATGACAAAATTTTGTCTTGATTACGTTCAATATGTCATCAGGAGGGAGTGATTATTGGAGAAAGACATCATGGTTAGTAGAATGTGAGCAAAAAAGAGGGAGACCCTCAATGAAATATGCTGACATAGTGGCTTCTACAATGAGTTCAAAAATAACTATGATTGTGAGGATGGTGGAATGTTTCATTCTGCTGTACGTGAGGTTGTCATGTGTTGGAGCCAACTCGATGGCACCTAACAACAACAACAGTACAAATCTGAACCTAATAGAAGCCTTAAAAGAATCTCTCACTCTTGTGTAGACACAGGACTGCTGTTGCTAAAAACTAAATACAAAACTTACTTGTTTGGGTTGCTGAAACACGGTGACAGGTGAATTTATAGTCTTACCAAGTTTCTTAAGTGAAAATTAAGGCATTGATTGGAAGGGAATGCGACTCTGAAATTCTGAAACTTGGAAGAGGGACATCTGGTTGTATAGAACAATGTTGACCCAAGTCACTCAGAGCCTTCCTTACACGTAGAGTAGGTTACTCTCTGGTGTCTGAGTACATGAACTTCTTTTACTTGAAAATCCTATGATAACCTCACTTGGGGGAAGATGCCTGTAAAGGAGATATTCACCTTCCTTAAAATCTACTACAACTACCCTTTGTTGTCATTAGTCTCACAGCTGGTGTCAAATCTCAGCGTACTGCGGGGGAGGGGAGTAAATATACGCTATGACCCAGAAGGAAGTAGCTTACACACAAAAACTGCAAGACTGTGTTAAGATATATTAGCAGAAGCTCAAGGAACACATATGTGAGTGATTTATGGGGAACGTTAGACCAAGAGGGAAGAATTACAGCACTAGATTGGTCTATGTTCATTGGTACATGTTTTCTATTAGAGGTTTTAATTTAATATGCCAGCTCATGTGAATGAAGGTGGTTCCGACCACAGGTTTAGTTGACTGAATCTTGAACTCAACAAGCTACATTTAATGAACCTGAAATGCCATAGCTGCCTTGGCATGATGTAGAGGAGTGAATACAAAGATTTTGGATTGAAGTTATTATGTGCAATATTCACACCCAAGATCCAGCTACATTCTATGAGAAAGCTCAAAAGATATTTCAGTTATTAAGTCATTGAGAAATAAATTAGTGTGAAGAGCACCTGAATCCCTGAAACATTCTGTATATGCACTATTTTATAGACCAGGTAGCTGTAAGGTGTGCTACCATTGAGGTTTTGAGGGACATGATGGGACTCTAGAATAGCACAGGCTAATGGCGGAACTTAACTTCTAAATGTGAGGTGGACACACTGACTGCAAAGGGCAGTAGGGTTGTTCTAGTAATGCCGTGGCCTTCAGTGGCTATTTGGTCATGGTTATCCTAGGAGCAACATATTTGGACAGCATATTAGAATATTTTTTGATATATATAATGAGAAAAACACTAAGTCTGGACTTGAGACAGCACAGTAAAGAACTGTGGTCTTTCACCTAGTTAATCCATACCTAGAGTCTCTTGATAGAAAGGAGGCTAGATGTCCTTGAAGAAGGACCTTGCATGGTTGTCATAAGTACACACTGTAAATCTTTCCCTAATCTGTGTCCATTTACTAGAATGATTATACAATGGAGAAAGGGAAATAACCAGGGCTTTAAGAGATTACCATACACTGGCTCTGAATTGATGCTAATTCCTGGGATCCAAAACATCACTGTGGTCTACCAGTCAAAGCAGGGAATTATGGTAACCAAGTAATAGATGGAGTCTTAGCCTAAGGCTGATTGACAATTTTCTCAGTTGATTCACAGTCAACACTATGATTATTCTCTTAGTTTCTGAATGTGTAATTGGAATAGACAGACTTGAAAAGTGGCAGAGTTCTGACATTGGCTCCTTGACCCAAAGTGATTAAGGTAATTATGGTAGAAAGGGCTTAAAAATGTAAGTCTCTGGATCTTCCTCTCTTTACCAACATAACAAACAAGAAGTAATGTTGCACATCTGGGGGAATTACAGAGATTAATGTCCCACTCCTCAAAAGGATCAGGAATGGTGATACTTATCAAATTTCCTTTTAACTTGTCAATTTGACTTGTGCAGATGTCAAATGGGATTTGGAGAATGACTGTTAACTATCATACATTTAATTAAGTGGTAATTAGAACTGAAGCCACTGCACCAGTTGTAGAACTTTTATTGGCCTGAGCTTTCCATTGAACTGCCTATGGTGTAAGTCTTGCTGTGTATATTCTCAACAACAACAACATAAAATAAAAAAAATGAAATCATAAAGAGGAAGTGTTACGTAAGAGAAGAGAGGAAGAACACACCTGGAAGCATGGATAATTTGCCTAAAAAGGTGGTTTAGACTCCTTGACACCAAGTCCTGCTGCACTGCCTCAATCCATGCCTGGAGTACTCCTATAACCAGTTGACTGAGAATGAAAAACTGGATCTGATATACAGATGGGTCTGCATAATATGCTTGTACCACCTGAAAGTGGACATCTGGAGTACTACATCTCTACAAAGGGTGGGTGGCTTTGAAGAACAGTTGAGAAGGAAGTCCTCGCAGTGGGCAGAAATTTGAATAGTATACTTGGTTGTCCACTGTGTGTGAAATGACAGATTGCCAGAAGTATGCATGCATATTGATTTTATAGACTATTGCTAATGGTTTTGCTGGATGGTCAGGGATATAGAAGAAACAACATTTGAAAGCTGGTGGCAATGACTGGAAGACAAGACACCTCCCTGGGTATTTTAGGTTTCTTATGCCTCCCTGTGCTTTGATGTTGGAACCTGTGTCACCAGTATTTCAGATATCAGCAGAGCTCTCAGATTCAGATAGACTAGAAAGAAAGATTTAGAGATCTACTTCTGAAAATTAGGCAGTGAAAACCTTATGAATCACAGCTGAACACTGTCTGACTCACTTGCATTTGACATGTCATTAGAAGACATTAGTCACTGAAGAATATGTTTGGTGAAGTGGAGTGTTGGTGAGGGTGAAGGAGACCCTCAGTGAGATGGATTGGCACTAGTAACTGCAACAATGGACTTGAGTGTGCTTACAATCCTCAGAATAATGCAGCATTTTGTTCTGTTATACATAAGCCCTCCATGAATTGTATTTGACTCAGTGGCAATTATTTACCTGTCTGTCTGTCTATCTATGCCTCTGTACCAATAGACAAGAAGAAGTTACTTAACGAGCTGAAGTGACTGATCCTAGGGAAATAGGCTGGCTGATACATAATGAGGGAAAGGAGGGCTATATGGAATGAAGGAATTCTCTAGGGTTTCTCTTTGTCTTTTTATGCCCCAAACCAACCAAACCAAACCCACTGCTGTCGAGTTGAGTCTGACTCACAGTGACCCTAGAGGTCAGAGTAGAACTGCCCCATAGAATTTCCAAGGAGCACCTGACAGATTTGAACTGCCGACCTTTTGGTTAGCAGAGACAGCATTGACCCACAACATCACCAGGGTTTCCTTTATGCCCAGTAGTAAAGTTTAATTAAAAAAAAAACCAAACTGTAGCCCCTCTTCTCCCCTCAGTAAGACAGAACAATTGAGGACCCAGACCCTTAAGGAATGACAATTTGGATAACTTGTCTAGGTTAAAGAACTTTGACCAGATTCTGGCTTAGGACAAGGAAAATGTGAAATGGATAATGAAGAAGAAAGCCATAGAAATCAGTTATGTCTCATGACCAATTAGAGAAATGAGAATTCTAGTAGGTTTGCATATTTTCCCCTTTCTTGTTAGATATTTTTGTAAATGCTAACAATTTTCTTCTTCTTCTCTTTTTTATTTTGTATATAAGCTGTTAAGGAGCCATGGTAGCACCGTGGTTAAGTGCTTGGCTACTGAGAGGTTGGCTGTTAAAACCCACCAGCAGCTCTGTGGGAGAAACATGTTATCTATCATTGATTGAATTGTGCTCCCCAAAAATGTGTGTGGTGATTTGGTTGGGCTGTGATTCCTGGTATTGTGTGTGATGTTCCTTTATGTTGTAAAGTCTGCCACTGTGATGTTAATAAGGGAGGGTGGGTGACAATCGTGTAGGTGGAGCAAGACTCAATGTGTGGTATTGACTATGCTTGGGGGCAGCCTCTGGAGACATAAAGGAAAAGTAGGCAGAGACTTGGGGACCTCATACTACTAAGAAGCAGTGCCAGGAGCACAGCACATCCTTTGAAAAGGACCAGAAGTCCCCATGCCTCAGAAGTTCCCAGCCCAGGGAAAGATTGACAGCAAGGACCTTCCTCCAGAGCCAAGAGAGAAGGCCTTCCCCTGGAGCTGAAAGCCTGAATTTGGACTGGACTGTGACAAAATAAAGTTTCTTTTTCAAACCATTCACTTGTGGCATTTCTGTTAAAGCCACACTAGAAGACTAAGACAGACAAGCAGTCTAACTCTGTATTATAGCTTTGGGGACACAGTGGGGCAGTTCTACTTGGTCTTATGAAGTTGCTATGAGTTGGAATCAGATTGAAGGAAGCAGGCTTGGTTTTAATTAAGTTGTTGGAATTTATCATTACAGTTTAATGTTTTCAGCAACAAATTATTCAGTGGGACAGTGACAGAATTTAAATAGTAATTCACATAGCCAGCAGTGTGGATACAATGACTAATGGGATTGCACATCTCATTCTGGGAAGCAGTTCAACCTTCTTCACTTGTAAAAAGTGGGGTTTAAAAGGAGTATCAGCATGTTGTAGCTCTTACTACTTCCAACTAAACTGATTTCTGAAAACAGTTAACCAGAAAAAGGCATGGTCAGCAATATATATGTTTATCTGTTTACTCAGGTTATCATTAAATTTTGTAGTGTTAAGCTAATAAATGAAAATAATGCTTTTCTGATGTTTTATGTTATGTAACTGCTGTTGATTTGTTTCTGGTTACAACATATGTACAAAAACTGCATAGAGTATGTGTATACAAATACAGATGCTACGTTTTATAATGTATGCCCTCAGGGAGGAAATTGTAGCAAACCACAATATGCATTTGTTCATTTGTTTTTTACTATGTCTTCACTATTTGCAAGTACACACAATATTTGATGCCTATGGTGCCAACAGGTCAGGTGAAAGGAGGGCTCTAATCAGTTTCATTCTGGAGCATTATCTGTATCTGGTCTACTTCATACTCTGTGCCCTTTTATCAACAAGCTCCTCTAGGGTCGCCATGAGTCGGATTCGACTCTACGGCACTTGGCTGGCTTGTGCAACTCCAAAGCAAAGATATCTTTCCCACCTAAAGTGAGCTCAGGGTCTGTGTTCTTGCCCAGCCTCCTTAGCTGCAGCCAAGGTACTCCTCCCGGGTTAAATTACGAAGCCTATGCTGAGGGTACGTAGCTACTCTACGGGCAGAGGTAATAAGCAGTCCCTTTTTCATAGGCATGAATTCTTTCCTCCTCACTGTATTTCTCAGTTTTTAGAGGTATCATTCTGAATAAGAAGCAAATACACTTAACTAAATGGTAAATTCCACAGGAGCCCTGAGTTTACAAATGTCTTTTTCCTTGCGGGTTGATTGGTTTCATAGAGCAAAATCCTGCTGCTCATTTCTTATCCCAGGCGCACCCTTGCTGCCTCAGCATCCTCTGCAGGGCTGCCTTCACCTCCTGGTTCTTGAGGCTGTAGATGAGGGGATTCAGCAAGGACGTGATCACACTGTACTGAACGGAGACCACTCACTACAGAAGTAATCCTGAAGGAGGGCTGGCATATCTGAACAGAGCTGTCCCGTAGAACAAGAGCACCACAGTGAGGTGGGAGGAGCAGGTGGAGAAGGCTTTGCTTTGGCCCCTAGAGAAGGAGGTACTTCGAATGGCAAGCACAATTTCTGAGTAAGAGAAGAGGATCAAAGAAAGTGTCCCAAATCCTAGAAATGCAGCAGACCCAGCAAGAAGGATGGCATTGGCAGTGATGATCAGTACAGAACAGAGCGAAGAGGGTAGGCAGCTCACAGCTGAAGTCTGGGATGATATTAGGTCCACAGAACTGTAAGCTCTGTATGCAAAGGTTGTTCACCAGTGAGTTCAAGAACACTATCCCCCATGCTGCACTGACCACTGCGGTGAGGAGAGGCCTGCTCATGACTACAGTGTAGAGCAGAGGGTGGCAGATGGCAGCATAGCGGTCATAGGCCATGGCAGAGAGCAAGCAGCCCTCTGTGCCTCCAGAAAGAATGAAAAAGAAGCTCTGAGTGACGCATCCCCACACTGAGATGGTTTTCTTCTGAGACAACAAATTGTGTAGCATCTTGGGCATAGTGACCGAGGAGTAGCAGATGTCTAGGAAAGAAAGGTGTCCAAGGAAGAAGTACATTGGGGTGTGGAGGTGGGAATCAGCCCTGATCACCAGCAACATCGTCAGGTTCCCTATCAGGGTCAAGAGGTAAATGACCAGAAAGAGCACAAAGAGCATGGTCTGGATCTGGGAATCACTGGACAATCCCAGGAGCACAAATTCATCAATAACACTAAAATTTTCCATGATTTCTTATGAACACTGCTCCTAGAAATAAACAAATGCTTCTTCAATAAACAAATTCTTCACTTGGTGAAGCACTGACTGGAGTCATTCTCAGTGTACACATTTGTTTTTAAAACCTATAAATATTTCACCTTTTAGCTTCAAGCCAGAAATTGAATCTCAGGGAAAAGAACTATTTGACTACCCTTTTAAATGCTGTAGTTTTCTTTCTCCTGCCCAAGCTCTCACAATCCCCTTATCCAGCTCAACTTCTTTTTCTTCATAGCACTTAATGCTTTCTGAGTTAATAGGTGACTGACTTACATTAAAAAAATTATCTCTCCCTGCTAAAATTTATAACATACATGGACAAGGAGCTTCCCTCCCCCCAACTAATGCTTCCTATGTCAGTTCTTGGGTGGCATAAATGATTATAAGTGCTAGACTAGTAGCCAAAAGATGGGTGGTTCAAACCCACCAGAGGCACCCTGGAAGTAAGTCCTCATGATCTACTTCCTTGAAAACCTTGCGGAATTCAGTTCTACTCTGCATGTTCTCCTTGAGTTGTAATTAACAGCAACTAACAGCAAATTCATCCCAAGTGCCTACTACTGCCACTGGCTCAACAACTTTTGAGACAATTAGGGAAATGTCATAAGTCCTAGAAATGCAGTAGACCCAGACAGAAGATTCTCTCTCTCTCTGTCTCTCTTTCTCTATATAATTGTACTTTAGATGAAGGTTTATAGAGCAAGTTTCTCATTAAACAATTAATACACATACTGTTTTGGGACTTTGGTTACCAACGCCGTGATGTGTCATCTGGGCTTTATTTAGATAAAGAAAAATTCTCTTTTGTCCCCTTTTCTAAAAACAACAGTGAATTTAACTTTAAGGGGGAAAAAAAAAGTCCCTATCAGTGCCCTCTTCCAATGCTGCTCTGCTCTATTTTGAGCTATGTGGCAGCAGAGCACTGGCTTCTGCCCGAACTCTAGAAATCTGTAGGATCCCAGAATGCAAGTCTACTGAAAACCTTCCAAGTATGCTCCACGGAGCCCAAGGGTGCTGCCCCGGGGATTGAAACCCCACAGGCACTGACAGGTTAGTCCAGTGTGGAGATCTCTGACCTTACCCCCACTTACTTTAATAACTTTAATACCTACGGCTTTCTTTTTTTTTTTTACTTTTCACTTTGCAGTGGAATTTCAAAACATGAGCAAAATAATTAGCTAATTAAACAATTTTGAAAAGAAGTGACATAAGGAATCTCTGTATTCACCACTCCACACATCCTTCATCTTAGAAAAAGATATTTTTCTCCTGTCTGGAGCCTGGTACATGCAGAAACAATATAGAAAAATCCCAAATGGGCTCAGGGGTAGAGAAGTCGAACTTGCAAGTCAGTTGCTACTTAGTCCTGTGACTTCAAGCAGCAATCCTCTCCATTCTGGGTCTGGTTTCCAGTTCTAACAAGAAGTTTAGACCTAGTGCCTATTTAGATCCCTCCCAGTTAGATGAATCCCTGACTTGCTCACCTCCTCACTGAGCAGAGCTGACCCAGGTCCAAAATACCATTTAGACTTTCAGCCAGGATGTCTGTCAACTGTTGCCGCTGCAGAGCTCTGACATGTGAGAGCAACTCCAGCAGTAGGGTCTTCTTGCAGAGCACTGCAACTAGATCCTACCAAAGTGGGCTTGGTTTCCAGTCAACACTAGGTCCAGAGTCATTTCCAAATCCAGAGCTGCTCACTATGAGCTTAGTTCTAGATAATAGGCTAAAGTTGAGACTGTTTTGAGTCTTTTGGCCCCAGCCCATAAGAATACAGCTACTTCTTACCGTGTTGCTTTTTTGTCTGAAACAGTCATGAAGAAAGCTTATAGCTAGTTTGTATGACTTATATTTCTCCATTCATCAACTTGTTGGCAATCTGCCAGGCAGACCCTGGGGAGGGTTACCGAGTAAGCATCTCAGACAATCAGGAACTTCTCACTATCCGTGGGAGAGGCAGCAACAGCCAGAGTCAGTGGAGCCCTCAGTTCAGGGACTGACAAGTTACTGCTACTGTTGTGGCCAGAGAAGGACACAGGAGTGCAGAGGCTCCTAGGGAGCAGGGGACCGGGTGAACGCCCACACGTGAGCCGGTGCTCAGGACTTCTTTAGTCCCCGAAGTCCTGGTGTTCTGAGAACTAACTTTCTCCATCTAAGTACAGACACTACCATTCCTCTCTGTGATTAATTCAACAGTTTCACTACTCTTCTGAAGTTACCTACTTCTTCACTTCATACTCCAAACTCTCAGCTGATATTTAATAGAAGAAATATTCTTGTTATGACCAGACTCCAAATTTCTGATTTCTACATGCAGAGTTATTCTCCCCTTTTCCAGTTCAGATCAGGGAAAAGGACTTCTCCTGCAGTTAGGGTTCATGTCCTCAGCTCTGATTATCACCCCAACTCTTCTTGAATGTTTTCCTGAGTCAACCACACTCTTTGTCTTCTATCATCTATCCCTTTCCATTGAGCCTTTCCATCCAGCTTATGCTCAGAACCACTTACTTTTCTCCCAGAAAGAATTGGTAACCCCCTGTCTTCCAGAGGAAGCCTTAAAAATATAACGGACTTTGGAGGCCTTTCTTGAATAATAATGTAAATTGTTATTAAGGATCTAAACATGTGAAAATTTGAGCACTTTTCTTTTTGATATGCAAGGAAAAGTACAAGTTGGTGAAATTTTTACTCTTACCCATCTACCTTGCAATCTATTTTTGAGACTGTCCCAGTCCTTCAGAAGATATATACATTCTGTAAATTCCAAAATGGATGTCAGAAGAGACTCTAAAATTTGCTCTCGGATGTTGAGGAGCTAAAGCAAATGAAACAAATGAAGAAGAGAGATTTAATACTGCAGCTGTAGGATACAAAATACAGTACCATAATGACATGTGCAAAGACCTGGAGTTAGAAAGGCAAAAGGAAAGAACACGCTTGGAATTCCTCAAGCTGAAAGAACTGAAGAAAAAATTCAAGCATCAATGTGCAATACTAAAGGATTCTGTGGACAAAAAAAAAAAAAAATAGTGTTGAATGATATAGGAAGCAATGAAAAAAATGGAAGCCAATTCTGGGGAAGCCAGCACAACTTGTACAAGGCAAAGTCGTGGACACTCCATAGACACATCCAAACTCTCTCAGGGACCAAACTGCTGGACTAGAGGATGTGGGGATCATGGTCTTAGGGAACATCTAGCTCAATTGTTATGATGCAGTTTATAAAGAAAATGTTCTGCATTCTACTTTGGTGAGTTGTATCTCGGGTCTTAAAGGCCTGCTAGCAGCTAACTAGGATACTTGACCGGTCTCATTCCTTTAGGAACAAGAGAGAACGAGGAAAACTAAAGATACAAGGATAAGACTAGTCCAGAGAACTAATGGACCTCAAGTACCATAGCTTCCACCAGACCAAGCCCAGAATATCTAGATGGCACGCAGCTACCATGAATCACTGCTCTGACAGAGATCACAGTAGAGGGCCCTGGACAGAGCGGGAACAAAAATGGAGAACAAAATTCTAACTCACCGAGAAAGAGCAGGCGTATTAGCCTGACAGAGACTGAAGAAACTTCAAGGGTACGGCTCTTTGACACCCTTCTAGCTCAGTACTGAAGTCACTCCTGAGGTTCACCCTTCATCCAAAGATTAGACAGGCTCATGAAACAAAAAGAGACTAAAAGAGAACAGTTGACCAGGGGCAATAGCAAGAAGGCAGGAGAGGACAGGAAAGTTGGTAACAGAGAACCCAAGGTCAAGAAGGGAGAATGTTGATGCTTTATTGGCTTGTTAACCAATGTCATAAAACAATATGCACATGATTAATGAGAAGCTAGTTGGATCTGACTCAACGGCACTTGGCTTTGGCTAGTTTGTTTTATAAACCTTCATGTAAAGAACAATAAGAGAAAAGAAAAGGAGACAGGACATCACAACAGACCTAAAAGAAATAAAACGGATCATAACAGAATACTAAAAACACAATGTATTCTTAACTGTCATGGATTGAATTGTGTTCTCCCCCAAATCTGTAGCAATTTGGCTGGGCTGTAATTCCTGGTGTTGTGTGATGTTCCTCCATGTTGGAATTCCTGCCTCCTTGAATGGACTTAACATCTATTAAAAAATAAATATCATTGTACCGAACTAAAAAAAAAAAAAAAAAACCTATATTCTTCTTATAGGAGACATACCTAAAATGTAAAGGTATGTGAGAATGATAGCAAATGGGTGCAAAATGATACACCAGGCAACTACTAAGCAAAAGCAAGTTTGTATAACTATGTTAATATCAGATAAAGTAGATTTAATGCAAGAAACATTTTTAAAGGTAAAGAAGTACATTTAATAGTGATAAAAGAGGTAATCCAACAAGAATATATGATGACTCTATACATGGTCGAAAACCCTGCTGGTTTAGTGTTACGTGCTATGTCAGCAGTTCAAACCCACCAGATGCTCCTTGGAAACTCTATGGGACCTATTGGGTTGCTATGAGTCGGAACTGACTCGAGGGCAGTGGATTTTTTTTTTTCTAATGTGGCAAAGATAAGATCACTATTCAGCAAATATTCATTACTTATTTCTTACTCCATGGAAAGAACATACTTGCCTAGCCCACTGAAGTTAGGCGTGGTTACATGATTTGACTTGGTCAATGGAATGTAAGCAAAAGTATTTCCAACTCTCAGCCTTCAGTTTAAGAGATGTATCATGTTTCCATTTCTTGTTCTTAGAGTTTCTTACCTCCACAAAGATAAGAATATGTCCAGGTAGATTCTGCCTCTGCAGATGAGACCCAAGAATGAAAATGTAAAGTAGCCCCGCAGCCTGGAACCAAGTCCAGCTGATGAGCAGGTTTCAGCCTGTGATCCACTTCAGCTGACATGTAGACCTATGAATAAGAAACCTAAATAGTGACTGTTGTATGTCACTAAGATTTTATGGCTGTTTGTTATGCAACAGTAGCTGACTGATAGAGCACCTAATAACCCAGTTTCAGCATACATAAATTAAAAAATAGAACTAAAAGAAGAAATAGAGACATCTACAGTCAAATTGGGAGGTTTTAATACTCTTGATAAAAATCTAATAAAACAGACTAACAATAGTAAGAATGTCAAAGGTTTCAAAAGCATATTGATACACATAAATCAGAGCATACACAATTCAAATACATCAACTCATTTCTTTTTAAATCCTCCAGTTTTCTCATGCCTATTAGGCAATTTGAAAAGATCATAGGTTGGGTAACACTTCAGTTTTTTTTTTTTTTAATTTGAAGAGGTCTTTTGCAGCACATTTCTCAGTGTGATACATCATTTAATTTTTGACTGCTCCTTCCATGGATGTTGATTGTTGACTCAAGCAGAAATGAAGTCATTGACAGCTTCAATTTCTTTTTCTGTCTGCTAAGTAGAATACCTCACTGAACACAGGTATCATATTCCTGGGTCATCAAACTGAACATTGCAAAGAAATCAGTTATTCCAGGCACTGGAAGAAATGGTAATGGTTCAGAACCGCTTCAGTTCTTGCCATACAGGTGTTCTTGGTAGTTTGTGAAAAATGAGAGTCAGTCACACTATTATTTACAATAGCAAAATGTGACAAAATTTCTGTTATGAACCAGTTACTAAAGGGTCTTCCAATAAGGATGTCATATCTTTGAAATAGAATAAAACAAGTTGTGTAAATGATACAGTTTTAATTGTTTTATTATTTTGAAATGCACTTGATGGTATTTGTGTGGAAAAGAACTCTGGGTAAATGGCCACAGTGGCACCTTCTGAATGCGGCCAAAAAAACCCGTTATCCTAGTGCTATGTCTTTCACCATTGACAATGTCAGCCTCTTCCTGTTTACCTTGGGAAAAATAAGGCCCAGTGATTCTGTCAGACCCAAATCCACACCAAACAGTAACTTTTAGGGGGTAGTGAGGACATTCTTGAATCTCCATTGGATTTGCATCACTCCAAATATGAGTTCTGTTTGTCACTGGCCCTTGTCGTTGAAGACGATTTTTCCGCCAAAAGTAGGGTCAACTTCCAATCACTCCAGAGCCCACTCAGCAAATGTACAGCACAATCTATGATTGTTGGACTTCAGTTCTTGAGTTAAAACAGTTTTGTAAGGGTAAAGCTTCAAGTCCAGATGCAAAATCTGCCAAACTATGTGGAAGATTATTGTGCGCCCTGAGAATCTAATTGGGATGGATTTTCAAGTACACTGTGATGAACAGTGGCGCTGATTTCATTGGAACATGAGGGTTTGTTGACACATAGGCATTGTCTGATTGGCAACAGACCTGGTTGTCTCAAATTTTTTGATTAAATGTCAAATTGTT
This sequence comes from Heterohyrax brucei, assembly GCA_028571685.1. Lineage (NCBI taxonomy): Eukaryota > Metazoa > Chordata > Mammalia > Hyracoidea > Procaviidae > Heterohyrax > Heterohyrax brucei. Next base: position 108,054,493 of record CM053142.1, read on the forward strand.
CTCTCAGTGGGACTGTTACTTGAATCATAAATTTTTTGTAATGCATGGAATGTTTGGAGAATGGAACACCCATTTTGATAATAAACTTTAATAATTTCTAAGCATTGTGGAATTGTGTAACTTTTCATGGCTATTTGTCAAGACTAATCAAACAAATGTGATAAATATGGCCACTATAGATAGCTTCACTGATATGGCTGCCTTGAGCTGTCAAAAATAGGATATCTTTATAAACTCAAATGAAAAGAAATATTCTCCGGCTCTTGTTTTTCCTTCATTCATGATATTGAATAGGTAACCAAGCTTTTTTTTTTTTTTAATTGTGATTGAGTGAAAGTTTACAATACAATTCAAATTTGTAAGCCCACCCATCTGCAGCTCCCTCTGTTCTCCTTGCCTGGTGGCAGCACTCTCCTCTCTGTTCCATACATATTATATCCTTTCAACAATCTCCTGTCCCCTCCTCTCTACCCTCTCCACTCCTCTCAATCAAGAGGCCAGTAGGACGACATTCCATAGATGCACAGAACCATAAAGTGCACACACTATATGGTCATTCTGCGTCCCCGAGTCTAATCCATTCCTATCCAGAGAGTTGACCTCGGTACTGGTCTATGATCAGGGACAGCATCAGCTTTAGAGACCATGCTCCCAGAGGAATCCCTAGGCCTTTGGACCATCAGTTGCAGTCTTTTAGTGGAGTTCTTAGGACGCTTCCCTTTTTTCTCGTGTTGCCATTGGGACTCAACATTGTGAGCCCTGTCACAGCTGTCATTGGTGGTGGCCAGGCACCATCTGGTTCTTCTGGTCACCTGTTGATATAGTTACCCATCCACATGGGTCTTTCTGTCTTCTGGGCTCTTTGTTCTTCATGTCGTTGTTCTCCTTGGTGATCACCTGTTCCAGATGAGTTGGGACAATTTGCTGTACCTCAGATGGCAGCTAGCTAGCTTTTAAGACCCCAGATGCCACTCACCAATATGGGGTGCAAAGACTTTCTTAGCAATAGGCTAGTTATGCCAACTGGCCTCAATGTCCCCTGAGAGCATGGTCTCTAGACTCCCGCCCCTGCTACTATGTCTTTGCAATATTGGGTTAAGATTGGAAGAGTTTTCACTTTATGTTGAAGTCTAGTTAAACTGATCTTCTTTCTAATGTGTTGTCACTGATTTCACCCAACCAAATTTCTATCAACTATCTAATCTGTAACTATCTCTCCCCATCCCTCCTTTGTCTCCCTTGCAGCCATCAGAGAGTCTTCTGCACATGAGTCTGTTTTCAAGTCCTTATAGTAGTGGCCTCATGTGATATTTGTTCTTGTGAGGTAACCAAGCTTTTGTACTTCTACTTTCTAAATATACCACAGATATTGACTTCTTAAAGACAAAGTTACAGGAAAATCAGATATTCCAAATGAAGTACATGGCTGATTATGTTCTGTAGGAAGATCCCTTTTCTCTGAAGGAGTGAGAACATTTATTTACTTATAAAATAAACAAATTAGGAGTTGACTCCAAAATGATATAGAGGATTAATTTGTCTTTCTGAAACAATGCAATGCTGCATATCAGCATACTGCAGATACCAACATATAAATTTAGTTGGCAATTTAAAATAATGAAATTCTGATATCTCAATAAAACAAAATTACTTTCTGCTTCCCTTTTATCTTTGCCATTTTTTACTTTTCTGTTGAGTTTGTAATGACTTTTAAATTGGAAATCTAATAGTAAGAATATCGCAAAGTAAAAAAAAAAAAAGACTAATATGCCTAGATACCAGTTATTACTTTCAATTTAATTTATTTCACTTTGGAAGTAGAAGAAAACAAGAACACCAAAAAGTTTACCTCTACTTGAAGACTGTTAAGGTAAAAGTTTAAATATACATTTTTTTGTGTGTATTTAATTGGAGGAAACACATTGGTATGTGTATTTATTATGGACCACAAATGGTTTACGTCAAAACATTGTTTCAGTGAATGTGCATCAGCCTCATCCTGAAAAGGAGGGACTGTACTCGAATGGTACCTGAGCCCTGACACTCAAAATGTCACTGTGAGGCTGGAAGCCAGGAGAGGAGCCAGAAACGAAGTTAGAACTGGTGGGAATGGGAGGCATTAAGAAAAAAGGCAGAGACAACTTCTACTTCTGAAAATACAGCAGGTTAATTATCTCAGACAACATTCTTAGCTGAAATAATATACTAAAACAATTAACAGGTTGTCAAACTGACATTAAAGGAAGGGCTGGAATGAACAGAAAGCATAAACTCTAGAAGTTAAGCAAGCACCAAAACAACCTGATGGCTGCACAGGATGTAGTGAGCAGGAGATAAACTCTAGGACCATGTAGGGTACGAAGCCTAATGATGGAACCCTGATAGAAAGAACCCTAGTAGGACAATAGCATGAGACTGACACACATTCACTTGAATAAATCCTGGAAGAAGTATAGCCTGTGGTTATGAACACAGACTCTGGACCTAGACTGCCTACATTTAAATAAATACCAGCTCGTCCACCTTTTAGTTGCCTGAGTTGTAGTTGTGAGAGTTTTCCTCTCTGTGTCTCAGTATCTTCATCTGTAAATGAAGATACTCAGAGCATTAAATTAGCTAATAGATATAAAGTTCGTAAAATAATACCTGGCACATAGTAAACCCAGTATGACTGTTCAAACTAAGGGAACTCAGTGTAAGCACAAACAAGAAATAAACTACCACGTGACAAGGACTGTGAGAGAACTTGGCTTTTTTGACACCAGAGCTGCATAGAGAAGGAGTTATTTCCTGAGCAACATAAACAGGTGCTCAGATGAATTTGAAGTTTGAAATCACACTGTGTACATGGCCTGAAACACTTAAAGCAGAGGGGTGACCTCGAGGAAAACTGGTAGGAACAAACCTATGTCTTTTCTGTGAGAATAGAACTTTGACATAAGCCATAACTCAGGATTGTATGATCAGGGAAATGATCTTTCACGAAACCAAGTCATGTTCAGACAAACATGTTCATTACCAGGAGGCTGTCTTTTAAAAGAGAATGCTAAAGGATCAAATTTGGATAGAAGACAATGATTCCAGATGTAAAAACAGTGAGTGAAGATGTGGTAAATATACATGTAAACTGAAACTATAACTGTATTAAGTAGTAATAATAATGTGTAAGTTGGGAAAAAGGAAAACACTAAAATACTGAACAGGAAGAGATTTAAATCGGGGTGGTAATGATTAAAGTGTCTTCTGGTCTTTATATTGGTTTTGGAGGGGGGTCAAACTCAAGGTTAGATGTCAAGTAAAGTAAATACAATTGAAAAGAAGTAGGGTAACCAGCAAAAGAAGAGGCAACCAGAGAGAAAAACAGAATGGAAATGAGAAAGAAAAGTAAAATATAGGCGAGGTGAGACAAAGTCTAAGTACCTGAAAGAATAAAAATGAATTAAATAAATCACTTATCATTGTAACAATTAATGAATAAGCTACTCTCTTAAAAGAAGGATTTTCAGACTGGATAAAGTAATCACAACACAGCTATATGCTGCTTAAAAAAAGACACCTAAAGCCTAAGAAAAATGTGAAGCCATTGAAAGAAGATACACATAGTATAATTCTAGTCATGTAAAGTTCAAAATAGGCAAAAGTCAACAATCACATTTATGGATAATAGATAAGAGGTTAACTGTATAGGGAACATGTACTGTGTAATTCAGGACAATTACCTCTGGGGAGAGGAAGACAGTGACATAACTAGGGACACACAGGGAACTTCTAGGGCTTGAAAAATTCTGTCTTAAGTTGAGAGATGAGTACACAGTTGACTGATTTATTTTTATCCTTAGAAAATGTACATACAACTTTGTAAATATATTGGATGGTATAAGTTGTTTTTTTTTTTTTTTTTAAAAAAAGAAGATTGAGAGGCGCCAGGGTCCTCAAGGAAGAATGGCAGAAAATAATCTTGAGGCAATGTGTACAGAAGCAAAAACTCCCTGCTCTATCCTCCTAACAGCCTGGTCCCAGCATCCAGGTCAGAAGGCAGACAGTTCTCAGTGGAAAGCACTTGTGTGCAGTAATGTTACTTGTGGACTATGTCTCTCTACCACAGTGTCCAGCTCTGGTGCTAGGACAAACCAGTGACCTCTAACCAGGTACACTGGCTGGTTTGATGTCCCCAGGTGCCCTCAGGTGAGGTGAGTGAAACACTTCAGGATTGCTCTTCTGGGGCACCTGTTCTCTAGCTCGCATGCTGTTTTAGTGCCCGAAGGGGCTTACAAAGTGACAACCAAGAAGGAAGACGCTGGGGCTGCTTCAGTGGGGCAGTCCAGCTCTTCTTCACTCCACCTCCATGGCCTCAGGTAATGTAGGATTTTTTTTCCCAGTGTAGCAAGCTTGCAGAGTGAAACAGCTGATATGATCACACAATCAATTGTTCTTGTACCAGTGTTATGCTTCATGGGTTTTGCTCCTTTAGAGACCTCAGCCTAAAACACTTTAGCAGGCATGACGGTCACCTGGTGGACTTATTGAAACACAGATTGTTGCGCTCCACCTCCAGACTGTCTGATTCAGTAGCCCCAGGGTCTGGTGAGAGAATCTGTCTTTTTAGCAAGCTCACAAGGGATGCGGGTGCTGCCAGTCTGGGGATGACACTTTTAGAACCTCTGACACAGAACATTCTTTTTCTTCATAAGACATTTTCTGAAGATCGCTTCCCCCCATCCTTCCCCTGAACACCACCCAGAGCCTCCTTCCCCTGAAGTACACCCTTGCTGCCTCAGCATCCTCTGCAGGGCTGCCTTCACCTCCTGGTTCTTGAGGCTGTAGATGACGGGGTTCAGCAAGGACGTGATCACACTGTACTGAATGGAGACTACTCGCTCCAGTAACGAGCCTGATGGAGGGCTGACGTATCTGAACAGAGCTGTCCCATAAAACAAGAGCACCACAGTGAGGTGGGAGGAGCAGGTGTGGAAGACTTTGCCTTGGCCGCCAGAAGAGCGGATGCTCAGGATATCAGAGATGATTCTGGAGTAAGAGAAAAGGATCAGGGGAAGTGTCAGTAGCCCCAGAAATGCACTTGACCCAGACAGAAGCAACTTGTTGGCAGTGGTGTCGGTGCAGGACAGTGGAAACAGTGAAGGCAGCTCACAGCTGAAGTGGGAGATGATGTTGGATCTACAGAAACGTAACTTGCAGACGAGAAGATTATTTACTAGTGAGTTCAGGAACCCCATCACCCACGCTGCACAGACCATCACCATGCAGACAGGCCTGTTCATTACTGCAGTGTAGAGCAGAGGATGACAGATGGCAGCATAGCGGTCGTAGGCCATGGCAGACAGCAGACTGGCTTCTGAGCACCCAGAGAGAAGAAAAAGGAAGCTCTGGGTGATGCAGCCCCACACTGAGATGCTTTTTTTGGGAGACAAGAAGTGTTGTAGCATTTTGGGCATGGTGACTGAGGAAAAGCAGATATCCAGGAAGGACAGATGTCCAAGGAAGAAGTACATGGGGGTATGGAGGTGAGAATCAGCTCTAATCACCAAGATCAGTGTCAAGTTCCCCATCAAGGTCAGAAGGTACAGCATCAGGAAGAGCATGAAGAGCAGAGCCTGAACATGAGGGTCGGCAGACAGCCCGAGGAGGATGAACTCAGTGAAGACAGTGAGATTGTTCATCATTATTCATAAATCCTATCCCTAAAAAGAAATCAGTACTACCACATGTAGTGGGTCAGTAACCTGCCTAATTTCTAGAGATCTGAATATCATCACCACATCTCCCCAAACTTCCCAAGCAATGTTACTTAGAAATAGAAAAGGCAAGGTGAGGTTGAGTAACTGCATTTGTGATTTTCAGGGTTTCTGACCCTCACCTTTCCTCAGTAGTTGTCACTAATTCTGTCCGTGAACAGGCAAACATCTTTGAAACCGAAATTAGATTATGTGCTTTCACCACTAAGAGTATATTTATGAGAACCAGGGGCAGGGAGCTTCAAATGAGATTGTTTTGGAAAACAGAGACACGAGTTACAAAACTTTTTATGTTTTGGTCTCAAAGTCAAGAACTATAGAATCCGTTATCTTATCCAAGACATTCTGAATTTTGGATAAAAAATAGTGGAAAGGGGGCTTGAAATATACTGCTGGAGGGTGGGAGGGGCCTTCTAAACATTCTAGGATCCCTTTAAGAGTACCTTCATATCCCCCCACCTCATACTAGCAAAGCTGTAGAAGTATTTGTGAGAATGGGTGGGAGTCCCTCAGGAAAGGTTGTTCCATGGGCAATGAGATCACATACTCACAGCATCTCCGAGTGTAGAGATGGTGAGCTAAAGAGATGAAATGAATGTCTCACTGTGTGTTACACAGCTAATCAGTGGAACAGCCAAGAATTAAACTCAGTGCTCTACTCCCCGTCAAGTGCTATTTCCACTAAGCACTCCCAACATGTAGACAACAATAGAAGAAGCTGTTCTAGAGAGAGAGGAGCTCTGATACACTGTTAGTAGTGATATCTTAATTACTGCATTGTGCTTAAAAAAAAAAATGGTTTGAGAAATGAAAGATGCGAGCCTTGAGCAAGCCACTTAACCTTTCCAAAGGTCAATTTTCACATCTATAAAATGGGAAACAGTTATATCTATCGCACACTGTTGACATGAACTTCAAAAATTCTTTTCAGTGATTGAAAATAAATTTCCAGAGCAAACTCTGACACAAACCTACTTAGTTTGGAGTCCTTGATCAAAACACTTTAATCTTACCATACTGCAGTTTTAGCTCATGACCTGATGATCAAACATTTAGCCAGTATTTCATTTCCTTTCTTTTACTTTATTCTTGGCTTTACTGTCTAAAAAAGGTTTAAATCTTGACTTTTAACTGGAATTACATTTTTCACCGGGACCCTGGACTAGATCATTACAGTTCCTTTCCCTGCTGTCTTCTCAGAACTAGTCTCCACACCCATTGTCTCTCCTTGCCATTAGTCCACTTCAACTTTACTGTTTTGTAAAGCCTGATACAGGGCACATGAATAGAAAGCCATTACAAGGAAATGTAAGAGAAAAATAAGTACTTCGGAAAAAGCTCAGTTTAACTAATTAAAAAAAGTGAAAAAAACCTCAATGCTTCTTAAACAGTGATTCATATTTTCCCCCATTGGTGATGGTTACACACCACAATTAATGTAATTGATTTTACCAAATTATACACATGAAAAATGTTAACTTGGCAAAGGATATGTTATTTGAATTTTTATGACAATAAAAAAAGTAAAATAAAATAGCAACATGGATCCAACTTTGTGATTATTTACTTTCCAAAAAGTAATAATTCTAAGAAGATTCCATTGAGAGTCTATATGCTGCTGATGACACTGTAAGCTAAATACTTTGACTCAGCAAACCTCTAAGTCTTTGGGCTTATACTAAGAATGTAACTCAAAAGAACTAAAACATGACATGCAGATTGATCCACACTGTAATGTCACATACTCAATAAAAAATTGGAAAGAACTTAAATGTCTCCATATCCTGCAACAAATAAGTAAACACTAACTGAATTCCTGGGGACATAGTGGTTAAGTGCTATAGCTGCTAACCAGAAAGTTGGCAGTTCAAATCTGCCAGGTGCTCTTTGGAAACTCTATGGGGCAGTTCTTCTCTGTCTATAGGGTCACTATGAGTTGGAACAGGCTCAGTGGCAGTGGGTTTGCGTTTGGTTTTTTTGAACTGAACAGAATGATAGGAAGACAATAAAGTGATAATTATAAGCCTATGTAGCAACATGGAAACATACTCTTAAACCTCCAACTTCCCTTTCTCTTAAAGGTACCCTCACCAACTTTCTGGCTTCAAATGTACTCAGTTTAGGTAATTGACTTCCTCTCCCAAACAGTGTGTTTACGCCTATGAAAATTAGCTTAGTTTTAAGAACACCCATTTCTTAAACAAGGAGACGAGAGCTCCCACAATGTAGAGGTTCTCCAGATTAGAGTCACCTTCCTAGAAAGTTCAGAGAGCTTGGAGGGAGAGAGGCGAATTAACAGACCAGTGCTAGACGGAGAAATTCCAAAGAGAGGAACAATAGAAAAATGGTTGAAAAGACAGAGGAGTTCTCATGGAAAGAAACTGATTAAAAGAGGGAGTAAAAAGAGAGTAGAAAGGTCTGGCTATTCCCTTCCAGCCCTAAGTCTGTGTACATTTCCCAGTCGCCTTTGGAAACTGGCTTTTCAGATAAGACAAAACAAAAACTCTTTTCCAATTCCCAGACCTTATAATCATAGCAAAAGAATTACTAGGGACCTCTCTATCTCTGACATTTTCTAAGAGATTATGCTGCCTCTTTGCAGGTTTATTTCTTGTTTGCAGACAAGGATGAAATTATAGGAGTTCTTGCTATCCCTGAAACCATAAGATCCTAGAATTCTCTTAATGAAATTCAGGCAAGAGGAAATGAGAAGGACTCTCTAGATTTTTTTCTGCCACAGACCGCGTTGGAAGGAGCCAGCTTCCAGTCTTATATCTGGATAACTTCCCTGGAGCTCCTCCAGGCCAAAAGAAAGCCTGTTTTTTTGTCAAGTACGAGGACATGAAAGGAGGAATAGAGAGATGCCAGACAGATAGAAGGTTACATGCTCAAGATCTCTTTGGATTCTACTCCCAGGAAACAACAACAATAACAACAACAAAACTTAAGTCTACTGGTTCACTTTGGGCAAGATATTTTTTCCCTTACGCTTGATTTCAGCTTCCTGCTTGGTACCATGAAGAGTTTGGATCAGAATAGGATTCCTCTAAGTTTTATAAACCAACAAATACCTGACCCCTTCTCACTCTGATTGCTGAGCTGGTCATTCTGAATTTGTTTCCTCCTTGGGATTCTGAGCCATAGTCGGCAAATGGAGTCAGATGGGGTACCAGCTAGGCCTTGGTGGAAGTTTATTTTATTTCCTGGCAGTTTCCAGGATCAGACTGTGTATGGGAAGCCCTGGGTAAAGCATAAAGGGCTGGCATTCCTTACATTGGGCCTCTCCTGGCCTTGCTAGAAAGCATTAGCTCTCGTCATTTCTCCCGTGGTGACTTACCTCAGACCTGACAAGAGCTCTTAACTGGCTTGTAGGAGTCTTATATTTCTTTAGTCATATTCTCTCTGACCACCTCTTTGCCAAGGTAGCCCTGGGAGAGGAGCACAGGTAAGAACCTCAGGGAGCCTGGCACTACTTACTGCTCAGGGGGGAGGATGCAGCAGTTGGACTCCCTGGGGACCTGGTGCTGACTTTGAAGGACAGGCTGTGATCTTCAAGGAAGGGGTAGGATGGGATGCAGAACATTGTCTAGGAAGAATACAAGGTAGAATCCGACAAATAAAGCGTAGTCTAGGGCTTCTTGACCTCAGCCATGTAATTTCATGTACTGAGGCACTTGCACAGACCACACATAAACACACATGCAGTCCCATAAAAACTCTTAATGTTTCTTTTCCTCTTGGGGGTTTACTTCAGATTATATGATCTTTAGGTGTGCTATGTTTTCCCCTCATATTTTCACCTCATGGCCATGTAAGAGAAATTAGAGTTATAAGGTAGCAACTCTTTCATTTTCTTGATTTCCCACCTATAAGTGTATCTATTCCTGCTGTCCTTTTATTGGTTAGTGGTAGAGGTGTCTCTCCTTAACCTAAGACTAAGTCCTCTACTTGAACTTCAACTCCCATCTTGTCCTAAACCTCTGGATCCTCCTATTTCAATCATGCTTGTTATCTGTTTTGTCATCAATCTCTTGTATTGTTCATTTATACCAAGAATATAAACATATTAAAATCTCTCACATGATTAAAAGTATCCAGGTGACTCATGTTCCACTGAAGCTCTGACTTTCCATTGCCTCTTTCCTTTAACAGTCATCTTTACTGAAAGTCCACCTTAGCTATACAGCCTGCTATGCCTTTCCTACCCCTCATGCCACAACGCTCTGGCATCTGGACTCTGCATCCACCATTGCTTCTCTCTCCTGGTGCTAGGGGCTTCTACAACCAATATGAATTTGTGTCATGATACTGAGATGCAAGAAGCATCACTTTTTAGCCTTCATCCCCTAGAGCTGACTCGGTATTTAATCTCTGGATGACTTAATGGTTAAGAGAAAACTGAGAATGGTCTAACTTACTTTTCTTGAGCCATAATGAAGAAGCCCTTATCTAGCCCTTCCACTGGAAGAAGTAAAAGTATCCCCTAATAGAATAAGACCAGAAAAGACAGTGCTTCCCATTAGGGATAGACGCTTGGGCATTGCTTCCTTAGAGACTGTAGGGTTCCAAGTGGGAGTGGACAGCTACAAGTAGCATGTACAAGTAACATAATTAATTCACTTTGTTACTATTTACTTATATATGTGTGTTTGTACATAACCTACATTTTCACAAAAATAAATCCAGCAGGGAATTAGAAAGCGTGAGTAAATGAAGGGACTTAATTGGAACTGTAGTTTGGAGGAGGTTTAAAAAGGATCTTAAATGCAAGCTGTTGAAAACCTGTGGCCTGTGGGATAAATTCAACTTGCCCCACCTGTTTTTGTAAATGAAGTTTTACTGAAACATAATGATGCTAACTGCCATGGATCAAGTTGTGTTCCCCCAAAATATCTGTTATCTTGGCTGGATCATGATTTCCAGTATAGTATAATTGCCTACCGTTTTGTCACCAGATGTGAGTTCTCTGTGTTGTAACCTCTATCACTATGATGTTACTGAGATCGACCAGTGGCGGTTGTATTGATAAGATCTACAAGTTTAGATAGTGTTTTAAGCCAATCTCTTTTGAAATATGATGGAGAGACATTAGCAGAGAGACATATGGACCTTATACCACTAAGAAAGTAGCACCAGGTTCAGAGTGTGTTCTTTCGGACGTGGGTCCCTGAGGTAAGAAGCTCCTTAACCAGGGGGAGGTTAATGACAAGGACCTTTCTCTAGAGTCAACAGAGACAGGAAGGCTTCCCCTAGAGGTAATACCCTGCATTTGGACTGGCAGCCTACTCACCTGTGACAGAATAAATGTCTCTTTGTTAAAACCAACCTGCTGTGCTAAGAGAGTCACAGTGCCTATTTCTCATACTTTAGCTCATAGCCTTGCAAGCTTTTTGATCCTTGTTAAAGTGATAGCTAAAAAGCAATCTCATTGTTGTTTTATTTTACATTTACTTTTAGTGAGTTTAAGTATCTTTCTTACATGTTTAAGAGTCTGTATTTTCTTTTTTGTGAATTGATAACTCATATAATTTGCCTGGTTTTCTATTGGATTGTTGGTCTTTCTCTCATTGCTTGTGAATACTCATTGTATTTTAGAAAAATGAGTGATATGAACTGCTTTTGTTGTCTTTTAATCTGTTTACAGTGTTCCTTCCTTGAATAATTTACTTTAAATTTTTGATGTGTTGATTTTTTTAATGTTTTGTTGTATGTCTCCAGCTTCTTATTTATTTGGTCAAACCTTAGAAGACATTTCATGCTAACATTATATTAGAAATTCTTCTACATTTTAAAGTATTATTACTGTTTCATTGCTCATCTTTAATTCATTTGAATTTATTTAGGAGTAGGGAGTTAAGAAAGGGATCCAACTCCATTTTTTAACGATGGCTACCAATAGCCCCAAATCACTTAGAAACTAATCCATCATTTACCCACTGACTTGAAGTAGCACCTTCTTTATATCTTGAGCATATGTTTGATTCTAACTAAAAAAACAAATGGTTTGTGCTCCTCTACAAACTGGAAGATTGGCAGTTCAGTGCTACCCACTACTTTCACAAGAGAAAGGCCTCATGATATGCTTCCATCAGGATTATAGCCAAGAAAATCTTATGGCGTCAGCGGTCAAAAATGCACTAACCACATACAAAGTCCAATAATTAAGTTCGTGAACTTCGTTGTTCTAAGTGTTGCATACCTCATTGCTGAATATCACTAAGGTCACATTTGAAGTACTCCCCTTGGGAAGCTATGCACCAACACTAATGCATAGTCCACCCTTCAAAGCAATTTTGGAACTCTCTCTGGAATGGCCATTACACATGGTGGCACGGTGGCAAGTTTGCGAACTTAATTGTACAATTGTCTGTGAGGGAGTTTTTTAGCCAGTAAACAAATAACTGTAGTGGAACACTCTACCTATTCACCTGATCTGGCCCTCAGTGACTTTTTTCTTTACCGGAAGGTAAAGGAAATATTGAAATAAATAAGTTTTAATGACATTTAGGACATCAAGAGTAATACATAGACAGCTCTGATGGCCATTCCAGAAAGAGTTCCAAAATTGCTTTAAACGGTGGACTAGGGACTGCATGTGAATATCCAGTTGTGCTAGCACCTTTTATTGAAAATCTATTCTTCCCTCCATTAAATTGCCCAGCATCCTTGTTAAAATTCAATTGTCCATAAATGTGAGAGTTTACTTCTAGACTCTCAGTTCCATTCCATTGGCCTCTATGTCTATTTTAGATGATCACTACAGTTTTGATTTCTGTAGTTTTGTAGCAAGTTTCTAAATTGCAAAGCATAAGTCCTCTTACTTTGTCCTTTTCAAGATTGTTTTGATTGTTCTACATCCTTTGAATTCTCATATGAGTTTTAAGCTCTGCTTTGTCAATCTCTGGAGAAAAAAAATGCAGCTGAGATTTTGATAGGGTTTGTTTGCAGATAAGTTTGGAGAATATTATCATCTTTGCAATATTAAGTGTTCTGAGCCATGAAAATGAGGTTCCTTTCCATTTTGTTAGATGCAGTTGAGTGGATTCTGACTCACAGTGCCATTATGCACAACAGAATAAAACATTGCTTGTGTTTTTGGTTTGGTTTTAACCCTACATGTTATGTCCTACATGATTTAAAGACAAGTGCATTAAAAATGATTATAAATGTATGTTACTGGGCACACAATGAGAAATGTAATTTGTAACAACAAAAACATGAAGAAGGAACAGAACTGTATAGGAACAAGTTTTTTTTTATGCCATTGAAGTTAAGTGGGTATCAATTCAAACTTAATGATTATAAATTCAGAATCTTGAATATAATCTCCATGATAACCCAAAGAAAATATCAAATATATTTACACACACACACACACACACAAAGTGAAATGAGAAGGGCACCAAAATAATTCACCATAAAAAAATTAACTAAACCAAAAAGAAAGCATTAATGGAAGAAATGAGGAGCAAAAATTTATAAAACAGAAAAAAAAAGCAAATTGGCAAAAGTCCTTCCTTATCAGTAATTATCTTAATGAAAATGGATTAAACTATCAAATCAAAAGGCAAAGAAAGATAGAATGGGTTTTTTAAGAAAGCTCCAACTACATATGGTCTACAAGAGACTCGTGTTAGACACAGAGATACAAATAGGCTGAAAGAGAAAGGATGAGAAAAAGTATTCTGTATAAGTAGTAGACAAAGAAGAGTTGAGATGGCTATAATGATATCAGAAAAAAGAAAATTTTAAGTTAAAAACTATCAAACAGACAAAGATCCTTGTATTACTATAAAGATCAATTCAGTAAAACGATAAAACAATTATAAGTATATATGCAGCAACAACTGAGCTCCAACATACATAAAGCAAACACTTGCAGAACCAAATGAAGAAACAGGTAGTTCTACAGTAATCATTTGAGACTTCAATACACCACTTTCAATAACGAATACAGAGAATATCTAGAGAGAAAATCAATAACAGAGGACTTGAACAATACCAGAAACCAACTAGACCTAATAACCAGAAGCACTGCTTCTTTCCTGATGGTATGCAGACTCCAACTCTCTGCTTGCTTCCCTTTCCTCTATATCCCTAAAAGTTGCCTCAAGTCACAATACAGTTTTACACATTGAGTCCTGCTCCACCAACACAACTGCTGCCCATCCTCCCTCATTAACATTACTGAGGCAGGGTTCACAGCATATAGCAATATCACACCACACTGGGAATCATGACCTAGCCAAATGGCTACACAAATTTGGGGAGAGACACAATACAATCCATGACAGTGATCAACATCTTTCTATTTTGTCCCTGTCTTAGTCTAAATTTCTGCATAGTTGAATGCAGGTGGTTTATTTGACAAGAAATCCTTGAAGTCAGAGGGACAGTAAAAGGAGAGTGAGACAAGGAAAGACTTTTTTTTTTTTTTTTTTAAGTTTTATTTTGCTGGTTACTGTTCTGTGTATTGGGGCTCAGTCTTGCTGGGCACTCTGAGGAACCATGTAGCATGTGCTAAAGAATTATCGCTCCAAAAGACTGGGGATGAGATGTTTATCCCGTTATTTCTGTCTCATATTGATTAACTGAAGGATGCCCTTGAGGCTATTGACTCCCTCCCAATCTTAAGGTTCCCTGTTCCAGGGCTGAGTAAGACTCCTTGAGGCATTACTGGTTGCTGAGATGTGATGCCTTTAGCATACACAGAAATTGCTCACAATAGCTGCAACTAAAGCTACCAGAGGGCTGAGGATGAGAAGATGTACTGGAACAGAAAGAATCTGCTACATTCCCATTTCTTGATCCTACAAGCTAATAATTAAGGATGTGTGATTTTCTTCTGTATTTCTTGAGTTACTTCCTTCCTGTCACCTCTAGTGCAATGGTCTTAGAACAGTTACCAAGGATACGTAAGCTTTCATTGGTTCTTAATCCATATACTGACTTCCAAAATTGATATTGAAATGTACACAATCCTTGTATTACTATTTGACCAAAGTCTTACAGGCAATAACTACCTGTCAAAAATAATTATAATGCCTAAAACTAATGTTTGTGAAGGTACAGAGCAGTTGGAATTATCCAACATTGTTAGTGTAAATGTAAAACCTTTTTGTAGAAATTTCTGGAAGCTTCTTATAAAACTAAACACATGCTTATCCTATGACCCCAACTATAGAAGAAAAATGAAATGTGTCCACATAAGTGCTTGTACAAGAATAATCATAGCAACTTTATTTATTATAGTCTATAGTTCCCATTTCTATGTAACATATTACTACAAACCTAGCAGATTAAAAGACTACTCATTAGCTCACAGCTCTGTAGGCTAGAAATCCACAGTGATGAGTCTGGGTTCTATGCTCAGGGTATTATTAAAAATCCAAACTCATTGTCACCACATTGATTCCAACTCACAGCTGTAAATCTTTAAGAAACCAGACTATTAAATCCTTCTCTTGCAGAACAGCCAGAATCAAGACGTCAGCTGGGCTTCAGATCTTCTTTGGAGTGGAATTCACTTCCAAGTTCACTCAGTTTGTTGGCAGAATTCAATTCTGTGTGCTTGCAGGACTGAGATCTCCAGTTCTTTCTGGCTATTGGCCAGGGATAGTTCTCAGCTCTTACAGGTTGCTCTCAAACACTTGCATGTGTCTCCCGGTCTTCAAAGTAAGCAGCAACATTTTGAATTTTTCTTGTGTTTTGAATCTCTCTTACTTTTGCTGGCTGAAGAAATCTCTCTGCTTTTAAGGGTACATGTGACTAGATCAGGTTTACCTGAATAGCCTCCTTTTCTTAACATGGCATATAGCATAACAATTACGGGAATGATTAATTGGCATAGTTTTTAAGAATTGGGGTGTGGAATCTTGGGGCCATTTCTAGAATCCTGCCTGCCATTTAACTCAAAACTGAAAACAATAGCCCCAATGACCATCAGTAGGATAGTGAATTAACCAACTGTGGTATATTCATACAACAGACTCCATACAACAGATTCCAAACAATGGAATATTACGATACTCAGCAATTGAGAGAAACAAACTAGTGATGCACACAGTATGGTACTGATGAATCTGAAAAACCTCATGCTCAGTGTAGAAGCCTCACTCAAAAGAATATATACCATGATTCCATTTAAGAGGTCTGGCAATTAAGTTAGTGAATTTAATAGTTCTAAGTGCCACACATCTCATTACTAAATATCACTATGGTCATCTTTGAAGTACTCCCCTTGGGAAGCTATGCACCAACACCAGCACCTAGTCCACCTGTCATGGATTGAATTATGTCCCCCCAAAACACTTGTAGCCATGTGGTTGGGTCATGATTCCCAGTATCATGTGACTGTCATCCATTTTGTGGCTTTCCTAGGCTGTATGTTAAAGGATTAGGGTGGGGCTGTAAATCCCTTTGTAAGATCACCTCCCTGCTCCACTGTAAAAGGAGTTTCCCTGGAGTATGGCTTGCCCCACCGTTAATCCTTTCATCCTGCAAGAGATAAAAGGAAAGGGAAGCAGGCTGAGAATTGAGAACCTCACACCATCATAAAAGCAGCATGCCAAGAAGAGCGCTCCTTCAAGACCTGAGGTTCCTGCGCCAAGACGTTCCCTGGACAAAGACTGATGTAATCAATACTGAACTTTCCTCCAGGGCTGACAAAGGGGAAAGCCTCTCCCTGGAATGGACATCCTGAATTTGGACTTGTAACCTACCAGACTGTGTAAGAATAAACTTTCATTTGTTAAGGCCATCCACTCTGCACTACTTCTATTAGAGCAGCACTAGCTGACTAAAACACCACCCTTAATGACAGTTTTGGAACTCTTCCTGGAATGGCCATTGTGTACTGTGGCAGGCTGGCAAGTTTGCGAACTTAATTGTATACTTGTCTGTGAGGGTGTTTTTAGCCAGTTAAATAAATAATTGTATTGGAGCACCCTCCCTCCTCACCTGGTCTGGTTCCCAGTGACTTTTTTTCTCTACTTGAAGATAAAGGAAATACTGAAAGGAAGACATTCTGATGACATTCAAGACATCACAGGTAATATGATGACAGCTCTGATGGCCATTCTCAAGAATTCCAAAACTGATTTGAAAGGTGGACTAGGCACTGGCATCAGTGCGTAGCTTCCCAAGGGGAGTACTTGAAGGGTGATCATAGTGATATTCAGCAGTGAGGTAAGTAGCACTTTTTCTAGCATGAGTTCCTGAACTTAATTGTGAGACCTCATATATTAGGTCTTTTCAATCTCAGTACTATTGACATTCTGGACTGAATGATTTGTTGTTGTGCAGGGCTGCTTTGTACATTGTTGTACGTTGTACGTTCAGCAGCATCCACTACCCACTTGATGCCAGTAGTTTCTCCCTCAACTGTGACAACCCTTATAATGCCATCAGTCGTTGTTTAATGTCCTCTGGGGTCAAAACCATACTCGTTTGAGAAACACTGATTTATATGAAGTTTTACAACAAGTTAATCTAGTCTTTAGTGGGAAAATTCAGAATAGCATTTGCCTTTTGGGGTGCAGTGGAGGTAGAGATTGATTTGCAAGAGGCATGAGGGAACTTTGTGGCTGAAGTACTTATCTAATCTCAGTGAATATGCATTTAATATTTGTACACAGTTTCACATCTAAAGAAAAAGACTAAAATACTGAACTCTGGTTATGATATGAGTACTGACATATGTAGGGAGATGTCTACAGTTTGCTTTAAAATGCATCAAAAAATAAGATGAACTCAGACAAAGAATGGACTGGACTTGGGAACACAGAGTGAGCATGTATTGCATGTACTTTATGGTTTTATACATTCATAGGAAGCTGTCCTACTGGTTTATTTTCTAGAAGGGAGAGGAGAGGGTGGAGAGGAGGGGACAGGTATTCATTAGGAGGATACTAGAAGAGTGATAAGGAGGCGTGTGCTGTCACAGGGTGAGGAAAGCGATGGAATTGCAAAGAGGCGGGCATGCAAAATTGGCTTGTGTACTTTCACTTAATCATAATAAAAAAAATAAGATGAACTGACAGATTGACAGGGAGGTAGATAATTAGATGTTTCATTAAGCCAGTGTAATAATGTGTTAATGGTAGTATTTAGGTGGTAGGTAAACGCGTGTCCAGTTTAAGTTTCTTTCAACATTGCTAAAAGCTGATACATTTCCAAAATTAAAAAAATGGCTAATAAAAATAATATCGAAAACAAGAACATGGTCAATGAGTCAATTAGGGTTAACTGGGTTTACTTGGAGTGAGGAACAGTTTGCAAAGAGGGATCATCCAAAATGAAAGTAGTAGGGGCTCCCTCAAGCAGTTCAAGTATAGAGCTTGTGAAGTGTGAGCCAATTTCCAGAAGGGAAGTTGAAATGTTTGTGTTTTAGGTATGCTGCTTAGTTGAAGGGAGGGTTTTACAAAACAGAGGCCTTTCTTTCATTGGTTTCACAAGTATATTAGATCTGTTGGGAATTGGTGATCTGGTATAATGAGTCAGAAATATTTTTAACTGTCAAGTTGTTCTTTTTGGAAAAATTCTATGGGGAGGAGGGAAGGAGGGAATTAGAGAGAGACAGGGTTTATGGAAGAGATATTGGGCAGATTTCAAAATCAAGGGAAAATGTGGTGTTACTTAGAGACTAAAAGCACAGGTGCTGGATTCAGGCTGTCTCAGGCCATACTTACAAGCAATGAGATCTTGGTCGCAAACTCTAACCTTTCTGTAATTCAGTTTCCTTACTTGTAAATGAAGAGTGATAATACTTGTACTCATCTCATGGATTCTTTATTACGATTAAATGAGATTAGGGGTATAAAGCATGCCTAGCAGAGTACTTGGAACAAAGTAAGCATTTATTGATATTATTTTTATTATAAACAACTTTTCCTCACTTAGGACACCATTTCAAGTATTCCAGTGGCTTCTGTAGCAGGAAGTAAGGGATAACCTCTTTAGGACACTGCC
This sequence comes from Heterohyrax brucei, assembly GCA_028571685.1. Taxonomy (NCBI): domain Eukaryota; kingdom Metazoa; phylum Chordata; class Mammalia; order Hyracoidea; family Procaviidae; genus Heterohyrax; species Heterohyrax brucei. The sequence goes on from CM053142.1 coordinate 108,073,215, forward strand.
ATTATACTTACTCAGAACCAATTCCCTTCTGCTCCATAGGTATGCAAGCATTGTATCACCAGGAGCAACTTCCCTTCATGTCTAATCATCACATAATCTTACTATAGCCGAACCTTCATCCTACCTGTGTCTGTGGTCCATTCCTTAAATATTAGAAATATTAGAAAATATTTCCTAAACTTTCTTTTCAGAGCTTTCTTTACCTCCTTGTTCTGAAGTCTATAGATGAGCGGATTCAGCATGGGAGTCATCACACTGTACTTCACAGAGAAGATAAAATCCAGAGGAGAATCTGGAGTTGGCATGAGATATCATATGCCTCCTGAGCCAAAATACAAGATCATCGCAGAGAGGTGGGAGAAGCAGGTGGAGAGAGCCTTGCTTTTGTCTTTAGCAGATGGTGAAGACTACGCAGGCATAAGAGCATAATATCAGGAGTAAGGTTCCAAGGCCATGTATAAGAAAAGAAAAGAGCATAACGGTGAAATTGGTTGAGATATCAGAGGAGGCCAGAGGGAAGAGAGGAGGCAACTCACAACTGAAGTGGGAGATAGTACGGGTTTCACAGAATTCTAAATTGGCAGCTGCAAGGATATTGATGAGCGAATCCAGAAAGCCCATGTTCCAGGAAGCCAGCACCAGACCCCAACAGACCTGGTTTCTCATCATCTGGACATAAAGCAGAGGGTGGCAAATGGCAACATAACAGTCATAGGCCACTGCTGAGAGCAGGAAGGACTCAGTGCCCCTGGTGACATACGCAAAGAATACTTGGGTTAGGCAACCTGTTATTGAGATTGTTTTCTTTTCAGATAAGAAATGTTCTGGCAACTTGGGCACAGAGACTGAGGAGTGGCAAAGATCCAAGAAGGAGAGTTGTTCCAGAAAGAAGTACATGGGTACTTGGAGGTGAAAATCAAACTTGATCACGAGCAGCATCACCAGGTTTCCCATCAGGGTCAAGAGGTAGATGACCAGTAAGAGCACAAAGAGCAAAGCCTTGATGCTGCAGTCAGCAGACAGCCTGAGGAGGATGAACTCAGTGATGGTGCTGTAGTTCCTCATAGTCAATAGAGGAAACATTTCCCTGGAATAAAATCAGTGTTTTAAAACATAATTTTATGTCTATTTCCTCTATAGGGTGACTATGAGTCAGAATCAACTCGACAGCACTGGGTTTGTTTTTTTTGATATTTTCTCTGGGTCTTAAATACTTTCTCTTTACATGTCATTTCCAGATCATGGAAGCCAAGTTCAAGTAGTTCTGAACCAGTTTCACTAACAATTTAGACCTATAATATCTTTGATTTTCTTTGTATTCTACACCGTGTATAAATCTGATGCCATTAGATCTTTTAAAACATATTTACATGAAATGTTTGCTGGTGTAGAGACAAATTCCTAAAGCAGAAGCAAGGGGCATTACTAAAGGGGTAAATTCATTGGAAAAGATGCCTTGAAGGGATCCAGAGAGTAACAGGAGAGTTCACCTTGGGACTAGAGATACTATACTAATTGTAGAAGAAAGGAAAGCAAATAGTGTAGGTAGAGCTACAGGAAATGAGGGAATTTCAGTGTGTGGAAAGGGAAGGAGTTGCTAATTTGTTGCCTCCATGTTGTCAATAAAGTGCAAGGTAGAGCCATCAGTGTGACTGTGTGTTTTAGTCAGCTAGGGCTGCTCTAACAGAAATACCACAGAGTGGATGGCTTTAACAAAGAAAGATTTGTTCTTACACAGTCCGGTAGGTTGCAAGTCCGTATTCAGGGTGTCCGCTCCAGGGGAAGGCTTTCCCCTTGTCGGCTGTGGAAGAAAGTCCTTTATTTCTTCAGTCTTTGTCCAGGGAGCGTCCTGACGCAAGAACCTCTGGTCTGAAGGACGCGCTCTGCTCCCGGTGCTGCTTGCTTGATGACCAATAATATCTTTGATTTTCTTTGTATTCTACACCGTGTATAAATCTGATGCCATTAGATCTTTTAAAACATATTTAGATGAAATGTTTGCTGGTGTAGAGACAAATTCCTAAAGCAGAAGCAAGGGGCATTACTAAAGGTTCTCAAATTGTCCTTTGTTTCTTTTTCCTTTTATTCCTTGCAAGCTAAAAGCATTAAGGGTGGGGCAAGCCATACTCCAGGGAAACTCCCCCTAATCCTTTAACATACAGGTTAGCAAAACCACACAATGGAGGACAGTCCCAGGATACTGAGAACCATTTTGGGGGGACACAATTCAAACCATGACATCGGGCTGCTCTAACACTGTGTATGATGAATGAGGGGGTGTGGGCTGATAAAAATAACTACTTTGTATTAGCAGTTAGTGTTGACAATATATTTAACAGTTTTGATCATAAATTTGTGCCCAGTCATCACTGTGGCATGATTTTCTTCCTGTTTGGTGCATGTAAGTAGTTGTATTTTTGTCGTATATTTAAGGTCACAGAAGGTGAGATGGCTTATGGAGTTAAAAAAAAAATTCCCCAAGACTTTCAAATTGTCCCTATAAGGAGAGAAGTAAGAATACAAATGACACAAAGGTGAAACTGTTGACACAGGGATCACTGCCCTCAATGCACATGAGGCATGGTTGGTTCAGGGACCTACACTAAATGAATCAGAAGAAGTGATTGTGGTAGGAGAATAACATTTGAAATTGAGAGTTTTCAAGGTTTTGTCTGAGTGTATGAAGAAAACATTCTCAGAGGGAGGGACACAAGGAAACTAATGACTTGGTATTATTTTAACAGAGTAGTGAGGAGTTTTTCTGTTGCATATTTTCTCCTAGAAGTCACAAGACATTAAAAAAATGGAATATTAAAATTTTAAAATTTAAAAAGCATTGTCTTAGTCACCTGGTACTACTGTAACAGAAAACACCACAAGTGGACGTTTTCATGAAGACAAGTTTTTATTGTTACAGTCCGGTAAGCTGCAAATCCATTAACAAGTTACAAGTTCATTCAATATGAGAAATCATTACAGTCTGGTAGGATAAGTCCAAATCAAGTGACAGCATCCTGGCACAGGAACCTCAGATCCAAAAGATGTGCTCTGTTTTCGGTCATGCTGTCTTGACGGTGGGAGTTTCCCACCTTCCTCTGCTCACTTCTCTCCCTTGTATCTCACAAGCTTGTAACTTGAATCCTGCCTCACTAACACAACTGCAGCCCATCCTCCATCATCAATAGCACAGAGGCAGGACTCACAACACATGGGAGGAATGGCACCATGTTGGAACTCCTAGCCAAGTCAAATCAACACATACACTTTTTGGGGGACACAACTCAATCCATGACAAATATAAAAACCAAGAAAACCAAACCCTGTGCTGTTGAGTCAATGCCAACTCATAGAGACCCTATAGAACAAGGAAAATAGATCAGAAATAGCCTACCTGTTCTGTTGTGGGGAGGTACCCATCCTCAGTGGGTTATGTTTACTACTTCTCTTCTAAACCTGTTAATGTCAAGTTGATTCCAATTCATAGTGACCCTATAGGACAGAGTAGAACTGCCTTACAGGGTTTCCAAAGAGTGATTAGTGAAGTCAAACTGCTGACCTGTTGGTTACAACGCCTTCTCTTCTGTTGCTGTTAGGTGCCACTGAGTTTGTTCTGACTCATAGTGACCTTATGAACAACAGAACAAAACCCTGCCCAGTCCTGTGTCATCCTCACTACCATTGTTATGCTTGAGCCCATTGTTTTAGCCACTGTGTCAATCTATCTCATTGAAGATCTTCCTCTTTTTTGGTGACCCACTACCAAGCACAGTGTTCTTCTCCAGGAAAGGATGCCTCCGATAAAGGTGCAAATTATGTGAGATGCAATCTTGTCATCCTTGCTTCTAAGGAGAATTCTGGTTGTTCTTCCAAGACAGATTTGTTCTTTTGGCAATTCATGCTACATTTAGTATCCTTCTCCAGCACCACAATTCAAAGGCGTCAATTCTTCATTCTTCTTTAATCATCTTCCAGTTGTCACATGCATAGAGGGTGATTGAAAACGCCATGTCTTGGGTCAAGCCCACCTTAGTCTTCAATGTGACGTCTTTGTTTTTCAACACTTCAAAGAGGTCTTTGGCAGCTGACTTGCCCAATGCAATGCATCTTTTGATTTCTTGACTGCTGCTTCTACGAGTGTTGTTTGTGAATTCAAGTAATTCAGTGTTTTCTCCATTTATCTCAACATTGCTTATTGGTCCAGTTGTAAGCTTTTTTGTTTTATTGATGTTGAAGTGTAATTCATACTGAAGGCTGTGGTCTTTGATCTTCATCTGTAAATGCTTCAAACCCTTTTCACTTTCAGCAAGCTCTACTCTTCTACAGGTTCGTAATTCAGCTCTATCCAACAGGGCCATATTCAGACTTTCCTGCATTCTGTGTTCTCATACCATACTTTTCTAACCTGGTATACCAGTTAATTTTAGAACATGCCCAAGTCTTTTTGCTCAGATGTGACAATGAGCCAAAGTTCTAAACAAAGTGGCAGAAAATTTCATTCTAATCCAGTGACAAAGATGTTTAATCAGCTTGTAAAATCTATGTTGAGAACTCTGTCAGGGAAGAGTTGGTACAATTATCAGGATAAAGTCAGTGCATTCCTGTAGAAGGTGAATGTTTTCTGTAGATCCTATACTAATCAAAGTGAAGCGGTAAGTTGCGGATGTTGTTCTTTTAAAATCTGAGCATTAGCTAGTCTTTCATCTGAGATCACCCCTGGAAAAACAACTTCAGAAAGAATTAAATCAATAAATCTTTATCTCAGTAATGTGTCCACATAAACAAGTAGTAAACAGATTGGCAGATGCATAGGAGACTTCAGGCACAATGCAAATAAAGTCTTTTCCTTCCTTCCGACATCCAAACATGATCTCACTCGCATCACTGGATGTAGATTCTTTGAACTGCTGAAAGATTTCCAACCTGAAACTAGTCTTAAAAGTGAAACAAAAAAAATACTGCTAACTTATTTTCACACAAGCTAGGTCAATGTCAAGCATTAATGTCACAGCCATAGTCTTGACACCTGTAAACAGAGAAATAGGTTTTTGTTGGGGGGTTATTAAAGGGATTAAGAATAATCCCCTTCAAAAAAAAAAATTCTTTTTTCCTGTTTGGGATACCTGAAATTTCTTCATTCAACATTTACTTCTTCAATATGTGCATACAGAGTTAAAATGTGAAGAATTTTGGAAAGTACAACATAGTAACAACTGTCAGTTCACAGTAACAAATGATAGACTGGGTTTATTGAAACCTATTTAAAGGACGGCTACTTGAGAACACCTCCTTGTGAAATGGGACATAGAGTACTTAGCGCAGAAAACTGAAGAACCTGGATAAGGTAGAAAAGAAGAGCTTCTCTGTCCTTACAAGACACGTTTGATGAAGTTGATCAGAATGAGTAAGTCAAGACTCTACATTAATACGAAACCCTTGAGTTCATGGGGATGTATCAGTCTGGGAAGGAGAGAACGAAAGACAGACAGAAGTCATTGAAGACAAAATTCACCTAGTATGAAATTTTCTCCAGAATGTGCTTGACTCCTGTATCTTTTCCATGTTTTGTAACCCATAGTCCTGACGCATAAACAGAATTGGAGATTATCGTTAAGGCAGAAAAATCAATGCTCTGGAATCCATAGGAAAAGGCTGTTGATTGAGATGATTTATGGAGTCGCCAAACTCATCCAATCTGCCCCAAAGTGTTGCCAATCTAATCAATTCTGACTCATAGCAACCCTATAGGAGAGAGTGGAACTAAACCATAGGATTTCTAAGGAGCAGCTGGTGGACTTAAACTGCCAACTTTTTGTACCACAGCCAAGTTCTTAACCACTGTGCCACCAGGGGTCTTATTGAATCACAGAGAATTCAAAATATCTTCTTGATGTCCCCTCCTCTACCCTTCCCAGGCTGGCCAATGCCACCATGCTTACCTTACTTTCCCCAAAGTTTCATGTTCCTAAAGAAATGAAGTATCTTTGCTCCAGAGACAAGGACGGTGGCAGATTATGTGAAAATGAAGATGGTCTTGGAGAATATCTGGGGTCCAATGACAGTTCTTTCTCTGTTACTAATAGTCTGATCTTTGGGAGGCTTTTAACTTTTTCTTATCTCAATTTTTCCAACCATAAAACTTTATGAACATTAAAAAACAAGAATAAGTTACATACATACTTAGTTTTCATATGATTATTTGCTTAGAAAATCAAAGTGCCCCTAAAAGTAAAACTATGAGAATAAGACTTAAAAAGAGAATTTTGTGATGTGGATGGTTATGTCCATTAATGTTCAGCCACAGAAAAGAGAATCCATGCTAAGAAAAAATTTTAAAATAGTAAATATTATATTAAGAAATAACTGGGACAAGTATTAAAAGAGAAGGCTCTGTTCTCAGATTCTAGGAATAAAAATCTTTGTACTACTGAGAGCTTTGTCTCTGTCTCCAGTGAAAAAAGTTGGTGACAACATTGCAGCAATCTGATGAGGAAAGAAGCTGCTTGTGCTGCTGCTGACTGAACGGCTCCTAGAAACCTGTCTCCACAGTACAAGCACTCACTCAGTCTAGAAACTAAATGTTAAATTAGGTTGCAGCTTCCACAACTGCTACTAAAGAATCATTTCTGTTAGGATTTATATGAGCAAAATGCTCTCCCCAAATCATGTCAGAGGACCATGCATTTTGCATTTCTAGACTTTGAACTCTAGAAAGGTGTTACAGTGAATTTTTGAATGACACAATCTGGCATCTGCTACACTGAATATAAGATCAGTAGACAAACCTCAACAGCTTTTTCTGTGCCAGAAATTATATCTTCATAGAGTAGAAATAAGATAACATACTCATTCCAAATGGCAGCAAAGTTCTAAAATTCTTAGAGTAAATTTTATAAGAAAAATTAGTATTTCATTGAAAGATATAAAACAGTATCTGAAGAAATTGTGGGACAATTTCTGCTCATTGTGGCAGAGACTTAGAATAAAACTATAAAATTTCCATAAGTACATACAACTGATGGAAGTTCAATTAGAATCCTAATGATTTTCTACCATGATTTGGTAAAAACATTTTGATGTTCAAATGGAAGAATAAATTCTGGAGAATAAACTAGAAAAGGATGAGAAGAATGAATAGTTAAACCTGGCTAAGTAACTACCTTTATCTGATATTAGCACAATTAACACAGTTTGTAAAGAAAAAAGTAAACTAATATAAAATTGTTGTTAGGTGCCATCGAGTTGGTTAAGGCTCAGCAATCCGGTGCACAGAAACAAAACACTGCTGGGTCTTGCACCATCCTCACTATTGTTGCGGCCACTGTGTCAGTCCATGTCTATGAGGGTCTTCCTCTTTTTCACCAACCCTGTACTGTACCAAGCATGGTATCCTTCTCTAGGGACTGATTTCCCCTGATAACACATCCAAAGCATGTAAGATTTAGTGTTGCCCTCCTTGCTTTTAAGGAGTATTCTGGTTGTACTTCTTCCAAAATGGATTTGTTCCTTCTTTTGACAGTCCATGGTAGTTCAACATTCTTCATCAACGTGGGAATTCAAAAGCATCAGTTCTTCTTTGATCTTCCTTATCCATTGTCCAGCTTTCTTATGCATATGAGGTGATTGAAAACACCATGGCTTAAATGAGGTGCACCTTATTTCTCAAAGTAACATCTTTGCTTTTCAACACTTTAAAGAGGTTTTCGGAAGCAGATTTGCCCAAGACAGTGTGTCTTTTGATTTCTTGGCCTTTGCTCCCGTGAGTGTTGATTGTGGATCCAAGTAAAATGAAATCCTTGACAACCTCAGTCTTTTCTCTGTTTATCCTAGGTAGCTATGAGATAAACTTTCATTGTGGCAACTAAAAACTGTAAGGTTTATTCTGTTCACTGAAGTCAGGATTTGGAGACTTGAACTCAGCTTGTGTTATTTAGGGTTATTCACAAATTATGTGACAGTAGTAACTTCCCTGTCACCAGATTTTCATTTTTAGTGTGCCCATCACCATGAGTGATCAAAGGTGATAAAACAAGGATAAGTTGTCCTGTTCCATAAGTTAGGATGCTATTTTCTCATTAGAGAATATAATTAGAAGTATGATTCTTTTTTATTTTAGCACAATAACAAATTTCAATTACTCTCATAATTCCATGAAGTCATTAACTTAACACATTTTCTACTACTAATTTCAAAAATCTAATGTTTTCTTTGTTGTAAGCAATAGGAATTGACTTACTTAATCAAAATCAAGAAAATAATTTAAAAAAGAATATAGGAAGTGGGAAAGAACACAGTAAAGAGAGAGATAACTTGTTAAGGCAGTCACTGCAAAGAATTTCAGTATTAGCTTGAATTTTTATGCTGCTGAGCAAATCTAATTTTGGCTTAATAAAGAAATAACATCTGTGGGAAGGATTGTGGGCAACGAACAGACTAAGAAAATGGGGCAATATAATGTGATGGTTAGGAATTCTAGATTCAGACTTCCTGATTTAAATTATTGGGTCTACCAATGATTTATGACTTTGGCCAAACTGAACACCTCTCTGGTGTCTCAGTGTCCTCATCTTAAAAATAAGACCTCTTAGATTTGTTGACATTAGCAATGGGATAATGTATGCAAAATATTTAGGAAAATTCTTGGCATGAGCATTAACAAATGTTTGTTATAGTTGTTACTGAAAAACTTGGCTTTTGGAAAGCAAATAACCAGGGTAGTTCTTATGATCTCAGGAACAGGGATTCATGGACAATTTCCTAGTGGTGCCACCTTCGTGTCGTCTCAGTTTCATTTACCTTCTGTCTCTATTTGTCACTGCTCGATAAACAAATTTCTTGAAGAATTCTGTTTGGGTATAGTTTGGGTCATGGGCTCATATTTTGGGTGTTGTACCAGTTATCTATTGCTACAATAATGCTGCAAAACAAATCCAAAACTCAGAGATTTAAATCACTAAGCATTTACTGTTGTCCATAAACGTATAGACTGGTGGTTTTCTTCTTAGCTGGGCCTACTCATGCTACTTCAGTCAGCTGTGGGTGGAATAGGATGCTTTGCTAAACCTCACTAGATTTTCTAACATATTTGGGGGTCAGTCTCTGGCTTCCTCCAGGGCAGTCTCACTTTGTTCTCAACACAGATCACAGAAGTCTGAGTGACAGGAAAAGTCGGCAAGCCCACCTGAGGCTCAGAACTAGCATGCTATAGGCCAAAAGTTAGTCACAAGTTTATTCCAGATTCAATGGGTAGGGAAATAGGTCTCACTTCTCAACGGGAAGAGCGACAAAATCATATTGCAAAGAGTGTGAATACCAGGGAAGGTAGACAAATAAAGCTTTCTTGTGTTCAGTTGTCTTAGTTGGCTAGTGCTGCCACAGCAGAAATACCCCAAGTGGGTGGAAACTTATTTTTTCATAGTTTAGGAGCCTAGGAATCATAATTCAGGGTGCTAGCTCTAGGGGAAGGCTTTTTCTTTCTGTTGGCTTTGGTGAAAGGTCTTTGCATCTTCCAAGCTTCTGCTGATGGGTTGTCTTCCTGTCGCTTGGTATTTCTCTTTCCACATGTCTGCTGATAAAGCAACACGTTAAGAGAAAAATCTGATGAAAAATTCAATTCACTGCTTTGTGTCTGAGCAGAATTCTACTTGAATCAACCAAGAAAATAGCACTGTTTGAGAAAAAGCCCAACATTTTCATGTATCATCAGACTTCAAAGATTTAATCACCACACATCTTAACTGCAGCTGTCTCTTGTTGTGTTGTCGTTGTCAAATTGGTTATGCCAGGTCCTGCACTGTCCTCACAGTTGTTGCTGTGTTTCAGCTGAACGTTGCAGTCACTATGTTAATCCATCTCCTTGAAAGTCTTCCTCTTTCTCGCTGACCCTCTACTTTACTAAACATGATGTCCTTCTCCAGGGACTAGTCTCTCCTGATAACATGTTCAAAGTACATAAGACAAAATATCATTGTTCTTGCTTCACATGAGCATTCTAGCCGTATTTCTTCCCAGACAGATTGCTTCATGTGTCTGGCAGTCCTTGACATACTCAATATTCTTTGCCAACACCATAAGCCAAATACATTAATTCTTCTTCTGTCCTTGCTTTTCATTGTCCAGCCTGTGTATACATATGAAGTGATTGAAAATATCATGGCTTGGGCCAGATGCACCTTAGTACTCAAAGTGACATCTTTAAAGAGGTCTTTTGCAGCAGACTTGCCCAGTGTAAAACATTTGATTTCTGGACTGCTATTTTCATAGGCACTGACTGTACTGGGAATCAAGGCCTAGTCAAACTGATACACACATTTTTAGGGGGACATACTACAATCCATAACATCCACCTTTTTCCTCAAAGTGATGTGTTTGCTTTTTAATGCTTTAAAGAGATCTATTACAGCTGATTTGCCCAATCAAGTGTGTTTTGATCTCTTGACTGCTGCTTCCACGGGTGTTGATTGTGGATCTAAGTAAAATGAAATCCTTGATAATTTGAATCTTTTCTCCATTCATCATGATGTTGCTTATTGGTCCAGTTGTGAAGATTTTTGTTCTCTTTGAGGTATATCCCCACTGAAGACTGTAGACTTTGATCTTCAACAGTAAGCGCTTGAAGTCTTTTTCACTTTCAGTAAGCAAGGCTGTATCATCTGCATGTCACAGGTTGTTAGTGATTCTTTCTCCAATTCTGCTGCTGAGTTCTTCTTTATGTAGTTCAACTTCTTGGTTTATTTGCTCAGCACACATAATGAATAGTTATGGTGAAAGGATACAACCTTGACACATACCCTTGCTGACTTTAAACCATATAATATCCCCTTGTTCTGTTCAAACAACTGCTTCTTGATCCATGTACAGGTTCCTCATGAACACAATTAAATACTTTAAGTATTCATTTGTCTATCCCAAGAAATTTGGAAGACAGATACTTGATCAAACTCCTGCAAGAGGTCCTATTCCCAAGAAAGGTGGTCCAACTGAATGCAGAAATTGTTGAAAACACCATTAGTATTACATGCAAGCAAAATTTTACTGAAGATCATTCAAAAGTGGCTACAGCATTATATCAAATGGAAACTTCCAGAAATTCAAGACAGATTCAGAAGAGGATTTGGAACAGGGGCTATCATTGCTGATGTCAGATGAATCCTGACTGAAAGCAGAGAATATCAGAATGATGTTTACCTGTGTTTTAGGACTATGCTAAGGTATTTGACTGTGTGTGTCAGTTTCTGTAGCCTTGTTTTTTTTTTACCAATGCATTAACCTTCATACCACCGGTTCTTGATCATACATTGCCTCCTGAAATGGTTGAATGTCAACTTTTTTTTTGGTACAGTGACTCTGTGCATTCCTTTTATTTTCTTTTGATGTGTCCTGTGTCATTCATAGAATCCTTAAATATTGCAACTTGAGGCTTCAGGAACTGATGGATACTAACTAAGATGTTTCAACAAATGGATGTAGTGTTGGAGGTGTTCACTCTTTTATTACAAAAAAATTTGGAAGATGGCTAGCTACCTGGCCAACTCACTGGAAGAGAACCATATTGATATTTATTCCCAAGAAAGGTGATCCAACCATATGCAGAAATTCTCACACAATATTGATAATTAACATCAATGACAAGTAAAATTTTGCTCAAGATCATTCAAAAGTGCCTGCAGCAGTATATTGACAGGGAACTGCCAGAAATTCAAGCCAGATTCAGAAGTGGATGTGGAACCAGAGATATCATTGCTGATGTCAGACGGATCTTTGCTGAGAGCAGGCAATACCATAAAGATATTTACCTATTTTTACTGGCTATGCAAAGACATTCAACTGTGTGGACCATAACAAATTATGGATTACATTGTGGAGAACTTGAATTCCAGCACACTCAGTTGTGCTCATAGGAATCTGTATATGGGTCAAGAAGCAGTCATGTGCAAAGAACAAGGGGACACTGGATGCTTTAAAGTCAAGAAAGGTGTGTGGTGGAGTTACATTCTTTCACCATACATTTTCAATCTGTATGCTCAGCAAATAATCTAAGAAGCTGGACTGTATCAAGAAAAACAAGGTATCAGGACTGTGGCAAGACTCATTTATAACCTACAATATACAATTAGCACAATTTTGCTTGCTGAAAGTGAAGAGGACTTGAAACATTTAGTGATGAAAATCAAAGACCACAGCCTTCATTATAGATTACATATCAACATAAAGAATCCTCACAACTGGACTAAAAAAGCAACATCGTGATAAATGAAGAAAATACGGAAGTTGTCAAAGATTTCATTTTACTTGTATCCACATCAACCCCCATAGAAACAGCAGTCAAGAAATCATTTGGCTTATCTGCTGCAAGAGACCTCCTCAAAGTGGTGAAAAACAAAGATGTCACTTTGAAGACTAAAGTGTGCATTGCCCAAGGCATGGTATTTTTAATTGCATTGTATCCATATAAAAGCTAGACAATGAAAAAGGAAGACAGAAGAAGAATTCATGTCTTTGAATTGTGTTGTTGGAGAAAATTACTGAATATTCTATGGACAGACAAAAGAACAAACAAATCTGTTTTGGAAGAAGTACAACCAAAGTTCCCCTTGGAAACAAGGGTAGTGAGACCATGTGTCACATACTTTGGACATAATGTCAGGAGGAATCAGTCCCTGGAGAAGGACTTTATGCTTGGTGGAGCTGAGGGGCAGCAAAAAAGAGGAAGGACCTCAACAGGAGGGACTGACACAGTGGCTACAGCAACGGGCTCAAGCATAGAAACAATTGTGTGCATGGTACAAAACTGGGCACTGTTTCATTCTTCTGTACTTGCAGTTACTATGAGTTGAAACCAACTTGACAGCACCTAACAACTGACTCAGTTTGATTCCTGTGTATTCCATCCCACAAGGTCTATGTGTATAGCTTCTATTTATGTTGTCGAAAAAGGTATTTCCAGTAAATAAGTCATTGCTGGCATTGTTTGCAACACCAATCATTTTTCTTTGATTTTCAACATTTGTATTACAATCACTAGTAATTATGAAAGCATCTTGAGTGTATGTTTGATCAATTTTGGGCTACAGAAGTGGTGAAAATCGAAATGATCCTCCTTGTAGGCAAATGGATATTATCACTGACAACATTGTACCTCAGGATAGGCTTGAAATGCTCTTTTTGATGATGAATGACACGCCATTCCTCTTTGTCATCCCCGGCATTGTTGACTGTATGATTGTCTGAGTCAAAATAGCTATATACCAGTCTTTTCAGTTCACCAATGCCTAGGATATCACTGTATATGTGTTCGTTCTAATTTTCACCAATTTTCAATTTTCCCATATTGTGGATCTCACATTTTGATTATTAATGGATATCTGAGCTAGTTATTCTCATTTAGAGTTGTGCCACATCAGCAAATGGAGGCTCAAAATCTTGATTCCATCTATGTCATTAAGGATGAATTTAAGGAGGTAGCTATTACTGAGTAGAATCTTGAGTGCCTTCCAACCTGAGGGGCTGATCTTCTGGTTCTAAATCAGTTAATGTTCCACTGAAATCATAAGGATATCAATGATCAATGTTTTTGGAAGAAATTCATGAGGCCCTTCTCCCTATCTGTCTAGTCTGGAAGCTCTGGTGAATATAAACACACACTCACATATAAAGAAATGAAAAAGAAATACGTTCAACAATTACAGTCCTCATTTCTGCAATTGGTCACATAGTTGTAGGTGGTATTTAGATCTACATTATTACGTATTTCCTTTTTCCGAGTGGGTCATAAGGGTAATAGTAAGTGGTACCATTCATGTTTTTACCCCTTGATTCTTAGAACCATTAATCTTGGCTATGGAGAAACAGCATTATACACTGGACACTTGTTCAGAACATATGCAGCCTCTTAGAGAACAAGAGCCCTGAGGGCATAATGTTAAGAGCTCAGCTCTAACCAAAAGGTTGACAATTCAAATCCACCAGCTGCTCCCTGGAAACCCTATGAAACAGTTATACTCTGTCCTACAGGGTTGCTATCAGTTGGAATCAACTTGATGGCAAGAGGCTAGAGAACATTGTCCCCAAACCTGCAAAGTATTGCCAGTTATTGACAACTGTTTGAGGTAGAAAATCCACTGGCACAGTAACTCAGCCACTCTTACAATAAGATTATGGGTTTGACTTTTAGTACTACCTGCTTTCCTACGTATTTCTTAAGGCTTTTGTCTTAGCCATCTAGTACTGCTATAACAGAAATACCAAACGTGAATGGCTTTAAATAAAGAAATTTTATTCTGTCAAGTCCAGCAGGCTACAAATCCAAATTCAGAGCATCAGCTCCAGGCAAAGGCTTTCTTTGTTGGTTCTGGAGGAAGGTCCTTATCAGCAATCTTCCTTTAGACTGGGAGCTTTTGAGGTACAGGGACCCTGCGTCTTTTCCAAAGGATGCCCTCTGCTCCAGGCACTGCTTTTTTGGTGGTATGAAGTCCCCAAATCTCTCTGGTAGATTCCTTCCTTTATATTTCAAGAGACTATCTCAAGGCACAGTATTATGTTGCAAGTTGAGTCCTGCTCCACCAACACAACTGTACCCATTCTGGCATTAAAATCATAGAGGCAGGATTTACAAAATATAGGAATATCACATAATACCAGGAAACATGTCCTAGCCAAATAGCTAAACACATTTTGATGGGGGGTGGGGGAAACACAATTTAATCCATGACAGCTTTATTTCAGGGCACATGTGACAACTTTCACATATACCCTTCACAGCTTCAGAACTGTCACTCTGAAGCCCTGGTGTTTCAAATACCAGCAGGGTCAACCATGATGTACAGGTTTCAGCAGAACTTCCAGACTAAGACAGATTAGGAAGAAGGATCCAGCAATGTACTTCTGTCATGGATTGAATTGTGTCCCCCCAGAATACATCCATTAATTTAACTAGGCCATGATTCCCAGTATTGTGTGGATTGTCCATTATTTTGTCTTCTTATGTGATTTTCCTATATGCTGTAAATCCTACTTCTAAGGTGTTCATAAGGTGGGATGGGGCGGCAGTTATAATAATAATGGAGGACTCAATCTACAAGATTGAATTGTGTCTTGAGCCAATCTCTTTTGAGATATAAAAGAGAGAAGAAAGTAGATAGACAAGGGGACCTCATATCACCCAATAAGCAGTGTCAGGAGTGGAGTGTGTTTTTTGGACCCAGGGTTCCTGTGAGCAGATGCTCCTAGTCCAGGGGAAGATTAATGAGAAGGACCTTCTTCCAGAACCTACAGAGAGACAAAGTCTTCCTCTGGAGCTGATGCCCTGAATTTGGACTTACTGTAGACTACAAGACTGTGAGAGAAGACATTTCTGTTTGTTAAAGCCATCTCTCTGAGGTTATTTCTGTTACAGCAGCACCAGATAACTATGATAACTTCTTGAAAGTTTGTCCAGTAAAAACTTAATGAACAGCAGTGGAACACTGATACAGTGTCAGAACGAGCCCCTCAGGTTGGAAGGCACTCAAAATAAAACTGGGAAAGAGTTGCCTCCCCAAAGTAGAGTCTACCTTTATGATACAAATGGAGGAAAGCTTCTAGAACCTTCATCTGATGATGTGCCATAACTTAAAATAGGAAGAAACAGCTGAAATCATTCAGCAATAATTGGAACACATAATGTATTAAATAAGCATGTAGGAAAAGTAGAAGTCGTCAAAAATTAAAGGTAAAGCTTGAAGATAGACATCTTAGGCACCAATGAACTGAAATGGTCTGCTATTGGACATTCTGAGTTGGGCAATAATACAAACTACTATGCTGGGAATGATAATTTGAAGAGGAATGGTATTGCATTCATCGTCAAAAAGAACATTTCAAGATCTAGCCTGAACTATAGTGCTGACAGCAATAGGGTAACATCTATATGCCTACAAGGAAGACCAGTTAATATAACTATTATTCAAATTCATGTACCAGTCACTAAATCCAAAGACAAAGACACTGAAGATTCCTTTCTAACTTCTGTAGTCTAAATTGATCAAACAGATGCACTGATGATTACAGGATCTGTAGACGGACAACATTGCCTTGGTGATAGAAACGACACTGGCAATAGTAAGGCAGAATTTTGCAGGATTCGACAATCTATTACTGCAAATATCTTTTTTGTCAATACACATGGTGATGTGGCCAACAGAATATACAGCAATCAAATCAATTATACATGTAAAAGAGATGACAGAGAAGCCCAATATCATCAGTCAGAACAAGGCCAGAAGCCAACCATGGAAGTGACCATGAATGGATTCATAAAGGTCAAGTTAAAGCTGAGGAAAATTAAAACAAGTCTACAAGAGCCAAAGTATGACCTTAAAAACATCCCACCCGAATTTAGAGACTATCTAGGGTGTAGACTGGATGCATTGAAGACCAGACAAAATATGGGATGATATACAAAGTTTGACAATTAAAATTAGTGAACTCATCTTAGAATAAGTGCTACATACCTCATTGTTGAATATCATTACAGTCACCTTTGAAGTATTCCCCTTGGAAAGCTATGCACCAATGCTAGTGCCTAGTCCACTCTTCAAAGCAATTTTGGAACTCTTTTTCTGGAATGGCTATCAAACCTGTTATCATATTACCCTTGATGTCCCGAATGTCATCAAAATGTCTTCAGTATTTCCTTTATCTGCAGGTAAAGAAAAAAGTCACTGGGGGCCAGGTGAGTAGGGATGGTGTTCCAATATAGTTGTTTGTTTACCGGCTAAATACTCCCTCACAGTCAACTATATAATTAAGTTTGCAAACTTGCCACTATGCTCAATGACAATTCCAGAAAGAGTTCCAAAAGTGCTTTGAAGGGTGGACTAGGTGCTGGCATCTGAAGGCAAGTACTTTGAAGGTGCCCATAGTGATATTCAGCAATGAAGTATGTAGCACTTAGAACAATTAACTTTACAGACTTGTCAGATCTCGTACATGAAGAAAGCAAAAGGTCATTAAGAAGATAAGAAATGAAAGACCAAACAGATGTCAGAAGAGATTTAAAAACTTGCTCTTGAACATAGCGTAGGTAAAAGAAATGAAGGAAATAGTCACAAAAAAGAGGTGAACAGAATTTCAAAGGGCAGCTCAAGAATATAAAGTATTGTAATGAAACTTGAAAAGACCTGAAATTAGAAAACCAAAAGAAAAGACTACATCCTACATTTCTCAAGCTATAAGAGCTGAAGAACTAGTTCAAGCCTTGAGTTGCAATATTGAAGGATTCTATAGGCAAAATATTGAATGACACAGGAAATATAAAAAAAATGATGGAAGGAATACACGGAGTCACTGTATTAAAAAGAGTTGGTTAATATTCAACACCACAGGACATGGCATATGATCAAGAACTGATAGTACTGAAGTACATATTCCCAGTTGCACTGAAGATACTGGCAAAAAACAAGACTCCAGAAATTATGGAATCCCAACTGAGATGTTCTAACAAACATACGCAATACTGGAAGAGCTCACCCAACTATGCCAAAAAATTTGGAACACAGATACCTGGCCTACTGACTGGAAGAGAGCCACATTTGTGCCCGTTACAAGAAAGGTTATTCAATAGGATGCAGAAATTATCAAACAATATCACACGCAAGAAAGATTTTGCTGAAGATAGTTCAAAAACGTCTGTGGCCATACATTGACAGGGAACTGCCGGAAATTCAGGTTGGACTCAGAACAGGATGCAGAACAAGGATATCATTGCTGATGTCAGATAGATCTTGGCTGAAAGCAGAGAACATCAGAAAAATGTTTACCTGTGTTTTACTGACTATGCAAAAGAAAGTCAACTATGTAGATTATACAAAATTATGGATAACATTGCTAAGAATGAGAATTCTAGAACACTTAATTGTGTTTATGTAGAACATGCACATAGATCAAGTGAAGCTGTTAAAATAGAACAAAGGTAGACTGCATTATTTAACTCATGAAAAGCATGAGTTGAAGTTGTGTCCTTTCACCATGCTTATCCTTACCTGCGTGCTGAGTAAATAATCCAAGAAGAAGAACGCAACATCAGATCTGGAGGAAGACTCATGAGCTATGCAGATGATACAAAATATATACATACAGGGAAAGAGCGAGAGATGGAGAAAGATATTCATCTCAAGGAAATGGCTCACACAGTTGTCAAGGTTGGAGAGGCCTAAATTTGTGGGTCAGGTGTTAGGCAAGAGGCTTCTCCTGACTCATGTAGTTGCAGGGAATGACAAACCAAAATAGGCAGGTCAGAACACAGGCTGCTGGCTCATAAAAAACCAAGACCAAACCCTCTGCTGTTGAGTCAATTCTGACTCACAGGGATCCTATAGGTCAGAGCAGAATTGCCCCATAGAGTTTCCAAGGAGTGCCTGGTAGATTTGAATTGCCAACCTTTTGATTAGCAGATGCCACACTTAACCACTATGCCACCAGGATTCCCATTTGTTGATAGGCCTGGAAATTCCCAAAACTAGTAGGTCAGATGGTAAGATCCTGGCTCACAGAGCTGCAGGAGCTAGAAAAGCCCCAAATCTGCAGGTAAAGTGGTGGTCCCTGGTCTCAAGAACCAAAGGGCAGAAGATGAGTTGGACACAAGACTGAGAGCAAAAGCCAGTAAGTTTGCCAGAACATCAATATATATAGGAGGCAGGCGACAACCCTGCAGGGACTACCGTTACAACTAATTGGCTGATCACATCACATCACATTATGGAGGAAATTACATTGTGTCCAGCGTTTGCCAAATCACTGAGAATTATAACATAATTAATTTGACACACAATGTCAACCCTCACAAGGTATAATTTGTTGTTGTCAGGTGCTGTTGAGTTGCTTCTGACCAACTTGATGTACAACAACCCTATGCACAGCAGAACAAAATACTGCCTGGTCCTATGCCATGCCCACAACCATCCTTATGCTTAAGCCTATCACTGCAGCCACTGGGTCAACCAATCTTACTGAGAGTCTTCCTCTTTTTTGCTGCCCTCCACTCAACCAAGCATGACATTCTTCTCCTGGGATTGATTCCTGCGGACAATATGTCTAAAGTATGTAAGATGAAGTCTCACCATTTTTGTTTCCAAGGAGCACTCTGGTTAGTTGTACTTCCTCCAGAAGAGATCTACTAGTTCTTTTGGCAGTCCACTGTACATTCAATATTCTTCTCCAACACCACAATTCAAAGTGTCAGTTCTTCTTCTGTCATCCTTATTCACTGTCCAGCTTTTGCATGCATATGATGCAACTGAAAATAGCATGATTCAGGTCAGGCACACCTGAATCTTCAAGGTGACATCTTTACTTTTCAGCACTTTAAGGAGGTCCTTTGCAGCAGATTTTCCCAATGCAGTGCATCTTTTGATTCCTTGACTGCTGCTTCCATGGGTGTTGATTGTGGAACCAAGTGCAATGAAATCCTTGACAACTTCAATCCTTTCTCCATATATTGTGATGTTGCTTACTGTTCCAGCCATGAGGATATTTGTTTTCTTGATGTTGAGGTGTAATCCATACTGAAGGCTGTGGTCTTTGATCTTCATCAGTAAGTTTCAAATCCTCTTCACTTCCAGCAAGCAGAGTTGCGTCATCTGCACAATGCAGGTTGTTGATGAGTCTTCCTCCAATCCTGATGCATCAAGTATAATTTACATCAATAAAATTCACCCATTTTAAGAGTAGAGTTTGTTGAGTTCGCAGAAATGTATACAATCATGTAACCACCCTTACAACCAATATGAAGAACATTTCTAACACTCCAGAAAGTTTTCTCATGCCCCTTGGCGTGAGCAGTGTAGTGCACATGTTTACCTTATCACAGGATATCTTTAAGTAATATTATCCAGCTTCACACAGAGTGTTGGAATCATACAATACCACACATCCATTTTTCACTTTCTGTCCTTTGTGCTGTAGTGTAAATTTACTAAAAATTCCTGGATTTACATTTAAAATGAATGACTGTCATAACATACAAATTATACCTCAATTAAATTATTTTAAAAATAGTAAATGATGGGTATATGGAACTGTTGTCTTATCAAATTTCAGATGAATCACTGTCAATTTGTAATAATAATAATAAAAGCTCAAGCACATTGCACTCAAGTCAATTCCAACTCACAATGACTTTATAGAACAGAGGTTTCCAAGAAGTAGCTGGTGGATTCGAACTGCCAACCTTTTGGTTAGTAGATGGACACTTAAATATACATGGATAAATAGACAATTGATTCAGAATAGAAACCTCAGATAGAGAGTGTTGAATTGAATGTATGACCTTCTATTCAGTGGGAAACAAAGTAATATTTGTAACAGACATTATTGTCCAGGTGGACATAATATAATATATTTAGATATCAGTCTTATACCATAAGAAGAAACAAACTTCAAGTGATTAAATAATTAAATATAAAGATAAAATAATACACACTAAGGACAATTAAGAGACAATATACACAATTCAGCAGTAAGAGAATCTATAAAAACAGGACATCCACATGTTATCAAGAAAAAGACAGATTTCTGACTATATAAATATTTAAACTTCTATATGGCAAAATAAAAACAAAACTAATAGATAAACAATAGATTTAATTCTTGCAACACTAAGTATAGACTACTGTTAATACCACCAGTGAACAAAATCTTACAAATGGACAAGACAAAGACAAACACAAAAGAGAAACAGACAGAAGATAGGAACAAGCAGCTTACACAAAAGCCAATCCAAATTGTTTACAAACACATGAAAAGACAGGAAAACTCACTAATGGTTAGAGAAATACGGAAGTCAAACTGAGACATCACTTTGTACCTATGAGAATTGCAAAAAGTTTTGAAAGATCTGTGATACCTATTTATAGGGAGCGTATGGAGAAAACTACACTCACTTATTACTTAGGGATTGTGAAGTGCTTCAACTTTCCAGAAAGCAACCTAGGAACATACATTCAAATTAAAAGTACATACACACTTTGACTTTGGAATTCCATTTTTGAGAACCACTCCCAAAAGGATAAAAATCACCCAAAGTTAAGAATTTATATACAAGCGTATTGAATATAAAGTTATTCAGTGAGGAAACTGAAAGTAATTCACATATAAGGAAGGTTATACAGATATGGCTCATCCTTACCAGGAAATACTAAGCTAAAATTTAAAAGAATAAATTACAGATAAGCCATTAGACTTATATTAATATGTCTGTGGTATTGCTGAGAAGCAAGATTAAAAAAATGTTCAGAAGGTTAAAAAATAACGAAATAGTCACATATATGTCAAATCAGTACATGTATCTGTATACATATTTATTAACAGTGGTATGTGTTTGCATGAGCATAAAGAGGGTTATAAAAAAATATATTCCATTAACATGGGTTCCTGGATAGGTGGTTGATATGGCTGGAGGGAGATAAGGCAACGGGTGAAAGAAGAGCTAAATAAAAAAGAAAGGAGAAAAGTAAGACTGTGCCACCATGAAGAACATTCATGATGTGTTCCTATTCATCTATTTTCCTAAAACTGTGTCTTTCTGTGTATAAAGATGTAAAAATTATCTTAGAAGTAAAGTTCATTCCCTTGTCTAACATATTCAAAAGACTTTCCATAATCTCCAGATTTTTAAAAATAGAAATTAATGAATTATGGTTATTTATTTTAAATGTTTCATTCTGTTTTATAATTCTTTTTTTTTTTTTTTTACTCTCAGGTCATGTTGACTTTGAATCCTGGAAATTAATAGAGCAATAACTTTGGGTGGGCCTAAGAAGAATTATAATCTTTGACCATTAAGGAAGAGAGAACATTCTCAGATGAGGAAGGCACAGTGGTTTACAGCTTCCGTACTTACTGAGTCTTCAAACAATCCCAGGCATCACTGTTCAACTCCTGGCCAGTACCCAAATTCCACGTAAAAAGAAACTTACTGTTATCCTGTCATTTCCTACTCATAGTAGCCCTATAGGACAGAGTAGAACCGCCTCGTAGGATTCCTAAGAGTACTTGGTGGATTTGAACTGATGACTTTTTTGGCTAGCAGTTGTAGCTCTTTACTACCATGCCACCAAGGTTTCCAAATTTTACATAAGCGGTCTAATATTATAGTGAATCAAATAATGTTGTAACTTAGCAAACCAGAAAATCAGTCTCTGAGTTTGGCTCTAGGTCATCTCTGAGCCATCAGTAGTAAGAGCAGAATTTCCAGGTTTGAAATCATTGTTTTGCTTGAAACAATCTTTGGGTTTTAATCTTGTTATCTCTATCATACTAGATGAAAACAGTGGATTCTCAATCATAATTTAATTTTCATGATCTCAAGTTATTGCAGATAAGTTTTACCAGTGAATACCAAAGTGTCCCACGGTTTCCATCAGAGATGTAAGTGGAAGACTTGCTCTTTTCCAAACCTCTGGGTATGTTAATCAATGAAAAAACCCACACATTTCACTGGGGACCTATATGTTATAATTTCCCAGCTAGTGGCATTTACAGTAGCAGGGCATGAGTCATCTCTTGTTTGGAGGCAGAGGTCGAATGACTGACTTCACAGCTCACACAGTCTCCTCAGGGACGGGAGGCTTGGAATCGTAGTTCAGAGTTCCACTGGGTCACACAGAACAGGGAAGGGTTAATTTCCCTAGGCAATAGTTGTATGTGCAGTTACGCTTAATTGTGCTTATTACAATTAAGTTGTCGTTGTTAGGTATCACAGAATAGATTCCAACTTACAGTGACCCTATGGACAACAGAATGACATACTACCCAGGCCTGTGCCATCGTCACAATCATTGTTATGCTTGAGACCATTGTTGCAGAAACTGTGTCAATGCATCTCATTGAGGGTCTTCTTTTTCACTGACACTCTACTTGACCAAGCAAGATATCTGTCATGGATTAAATTGTGTCCCCTCCTCAAAATATGTGTAACAATTTGGCTTGGCCATGATTCCTGGTATTGTATGATGTTCCTGTATGTTGTATATCCTGCTTCTATGATGTCAGTGAGGGAATAGGGGCAGTTGTTGTGCTGGTGAGGCAGGACTCAATCTATAGGACTGTGCTGTGCCTTGAGGCAGTTTCTTGGGATATAAAGGAAAGGGAAGAAAGCAGAGAGTTGGGTATCTCATAATATCGAGAAGGAGGCAGTGATGGGAGCAGAAAGCATCCTTTGAACTCGGGGTCCCTGTGCCTCAGAAGCTCCGTGTCCAGGAGAAGATTGATGACAAGGACTTTCTTCCAGAGCCAATAAAGACTGCTCATGGAGCTGATGCCCTGAATTTGGACTTTTGCCTACTTTTCTGTGAGAAAATAAATTTCTCTCTGTTAAAGCCGTCCACTTGTAGTATTTCTGTTACAGCAGCACTACATGACTAACACAATGTCCTTCTATAGAGACAAATTCCTTCTGATAGCATGTGCACAGTATGTGAGACATAGTCTCAACTCCTTGCTTCTATGGAGCATTCTTGTAGTATTTTTTCCAAGACAGATTCGTTAGTTCTTCTGACAGTCCATGTTAAATTTGATATACTTTGCCAATACCACAATTTAAAGGTGTCAATTCTTCTTTGGTCTTCTATATTTGTGCATATGAGGTATTGAAAGCTTGATGGCTTGACTCAAGCACACCTTAGTTTTCAAGGTGACATCTTTGTTTTTTGACACTTTTAAGAGGTCTTTTGTATACTTACCCAATGAAATACATCCTTTGATTTCCTGACTGTTGCTTCCATAGATGTTGACTATGTATCCAAGTAAAATGGAATCCTTGACAAGTTCAATCTCTTCTCCATTCATCATGATGCAACTTGTTGGTCCAGTTCTAAGGATTTTTGGTTTCTTTACACTGAGGTGTAATCCATACTGAAGGCTGTGGTCATTGATCTTCATCTGTAAGTGCTTCAAGTCCTCTTCACTTTCAACAAGCAAAGTTGTGTCATCTACATTATGCGGGTTGTTAATGAATCTTCTTCCAATCTTGATGCCCTGCTCTTCTTCACATAGTCCAGCTTCTTGGGTTATTTTTTCAGTGTACAGAATGAATAAGTAAGGTGAAAGAATACAACCCTAACACACACCCTTTCTGAATTTAAACCACACCGTATCCCTTGATCTGTCTGAATGACTGCCTTTTGACCTATGCAGGTGTTCCTTATGAGCACAATTAAGTATTCTAGAATTCCCCTTCTTAGCAATGTTATCAATAATCTGTTCTGATACATTCAATCAGATGTCTTGGCATAAAACACAGGTAAACACCTCTGGTGTTACTTTCAGCCAGGATCCACCTGACATCAGCAATGATCCCTGGTTCTTTGTCCTCTTCTGAATCCGTCTTGCATTTCAGGCAATTCCTTGTTGATACATTGTTGCAGCTGTTTTTGAATGATCTCTGGCAAAATTTTACTTATCTGTGATATTAATGATACTGTTTGACAATTTGTGCATCATCTTTCTTGGTAATAGGTATAAATATAGATCTCTTCCAGTCAGTTGGTCAGGTAGCTGTCTTTCAAATTTCTTGGCATAGAAATGTGAGCACTTCCAGCACTGCACCTGTTTGTTGAAACATCTCAACTGGTGCCGGGGGCCAGCCTCAACAGGGTCTGGGATCACAAAGGGATGGGCGGCGTCAGCAAAGAAAAGAGACTCAGACAACCAGGAATCTGGAGGTCAGCAGCCCATTAAGGCCTGTCTTTCTTTATTTTTTATACAATCAATGAGGTGACGTGATTTCATCCTGCTCTTTGACCACATAAGCTGTTGGCTAGTAAGGAACTGATACTTTGTGGTCTTTTTTCAAGTTAATCATTAGGGCCTTCTAGGTAATGGCCCAAGACAGTGGTCTCTTTTCATGTCAATCATTAGGGCCTTCTAGGTAATGGCCTAAGACAAGTGTATTGTGGTTATAATCAACAGTGAAAACAAAGCTATGCCTTGAGCTTAATCAGCTCTATCTATGCCTTGAGGTTAAAGGTGCAGGGAGAGGGGTAGACTCATCTAATGGTTATTATCTGGCTGTGTCTATTTGTTCCTTCTTTGTTCTTATTTTATCTCTTCCTGTGGTGACAGTAAGCGCCTACCGTCCCCCACCCTATGCCTCTCTTAAGCTGTTCTAAGAAGGGTATTTCTTTAGTATTTGCCCATTTGCAATACCAATTATAATAAACTCAGGAGCCTATCTATCTTCCTGATGCAGGGAGTGGGATGTCTGTATCTAAGGGCTGTGTGGGGGGTTGTCCCTGGGGAGCTTCCCAGGGGCTTCCTGCAATCTTGTATTTCACATGTGGAGGGGGATGTGCAGTTGGGGGAAGCCAGCAGGGCCGGGCTGGTCTCGGTGTTCCCGGGCTGGGTGTACTGTGTCGGGATTCATTCCTTCGAGCTCTTTTCTCTAGGAACTTCCGTTCAAGTTTCCTCAACGTTATTTCATAAGCCGAGGGAGTTGTAAAGCCCCTCTTAGAAGGCATCTTCCTTAATCCTTGTGCTGGGAGAAGAGAGGGTACTTTTGAGGAAGGTTTAATTAGGATGCAAAATATTATCAGGGAGAGTACAGCCAAAAATATGCCAAGGGTGAGATGCCTCCAATCGCCATCTCATAGGTGTGTAGCTTTACTACAGGGGCTTCTGTGGGTGACGAGCCTTGGCAAACTGGTGTTCTGTGAATTCCTGGAGCCTTATTTTTTGTCAGTGTCTTCAGTGCAGCTTGGACATCTTCCTTCAGTACCACTGGTTCTTGATTATATGCTGCCTCGTGAAATGGTGGAATGTCAATCAAGTCTTCTGAGTGTAATGACTCTGTATAATCATTCTGTGTTCTGTGGATGTTTCCCATGTTGTTCAGTAGTTTCCCTGTAGAATTCTTAAATATTGCAACTTGAGGCTTGAATATTTTCTTCATTTCTTTCAGTTTCAGAAATGCTGAACATTTTTCTTCCCTTTTGGTTTGCCAACTCTAGGTCTTTGCACATGTCATTAAAAAACTTTACTTACTGGATGTCAGAAGAGTTTCTGAAACTTGCTCTTGAACATCAAGTAACTGAAGTAAAAGGAACAAATGAAGAAGTAAAAGAGCTTAACAGAAGATTTCAAAGGCTGACTTGAGAAGACAAAGTAAAGATTATATGACATGTGCAGTTACTGGAGGAAGGGTGAAATGTGCTGGGCAGGCAAAAATAATAGATGTACTCTACAGTATAAATATTTAATAATTTTTGTACAGCAATACCTTGGAAAATGTTATCTGATCTATTGCTCTTCTTTTGACTAAGGAAGAACATGAATCATCCTAAGAATAAAGCATGCTGCCGCTCTCTTCCTACACTGTATTAGGATGATGACAGCTGGCACTAAGGACAATCAGAAAATTCTCTTCAATTTCCTGTTACCAGATACCATGTGGCAGAACAGTTGAGCTTCCCCGTGGGCTTCTGCTGCCCACTATATAGAAGAGTTTACATATTTTCTAAACATTTTTCTTATAGCTGTCTTTACCTCCTTGTTCTGGAGGCTGTAAATGAGGGGATTTAGCATGGGAGCGACAACACTGTACTGCAAAGGAAAGATCATCTCTAGTGGAGAATCCGAGGTTGGCAAGAGGTAGCTGAGGAAACCGGAACTGTAGAACAGTACTACAGCAGTGAGGTGGGAGGAGCAGGTACAGAAGGCTTTGCTTCTGCCAGAGGAGGAGCTGATGTTCATAATAGTGGAGACGATACAAGCATAAGAAAAGAAGATTAAGACAAGGGTTCCAAAGAAATGCAAGACAGTGGAGCAGAGCAGGAGTATGAAGTTGATGGAGGTGTCAGAGCAAGACAGATGGAAGAGAGAAGACAGCTCACAGCTGAAGTGGGGGATAGTCTGACCCTCACAAAAGTCTAAATTGACAGTCAGGAGGATGTTGATGAGAGCATCAACAAAGGCTAGGCCCCAGGAGCCCCATACCAGCCCAAAACACAACTGCTTACTCATCATCTGGCCATAGAGTAGAGGGGAGCTGACGGCCACGTAACGGTCATAGGCCATCACGGCCAGCAGACAGGCCTCAGTGCCTCCTGTGGCAAACACAAAGAAGGCCTGAGCCAGACAGCCCTGTAGAAAGATGGTTTTGCTTTCAGAAAGCAGATTCTCCAACATCTTGGGTACTGTGACAGAGGAGTGACAGAGGTCCAAGAAAGACAGTTGCCCCAAAAAGAAGTACATAGGTGTGTGGAGGTGGGAATCAGCCTTGATCACCAGTAGCATCACCAGGTTTCCCATCAGGGTCAGGAGGTAAATAACCAGGAAGATCACGAAGAGAAGAACCTCGATTTGAGGATCAGAAGACAGTCCAAGGAGGATGAATTCACTGAATGTGCTGTGGTTTCCCATAGTGATAAAAAGAAGATTCATCCTAGGAATCCAAGAAAGAGATGACATCAAAAACCCCACTGTACCTTCCAGTTTACAGGTAAAGCATACTTGCAGAGTGCCTTAGCCCTCTGGTTCATGTACATTACTTCATGACTATGTTGAAAACCATATTCAGATACTTTTAAGCTAATTTCATAATCATCATGATAATGTTGATAATCTTGGATTATAGTCCACCATCCCTCTATCAACCCATTATGTAACTTTGTGGATCATCTTGCTATGCCTTTAGGAGTTTCTGTCTTTTATTTTTAAATGGATATTAATTCAAGAATATTCTGTATGCTTACTGGAAATGAGAGAGTGTTGTTGATGCAGCAGAGAAAAGATTTAATAGTAGAAGTCCTAAAGAATGAGTGGAATCCAGAGCACAAGTGGAGTTTTGTCCTTAGACAAGTGGAAAGGCCCTTTATCTGTTGTAAATAGGGGGAAGATAAAGACAGTAGGGACAGAAGCAGCCCCACAGATTTTACGGCTGGAATAGGCATTATTTTCCAACTGATTGCTGCAAAGTTTTCGATGAAGTGTGAAGTGAGAGCATGAGCAGAATCGTCTCTCTCCACATACAGCACTATCTCTATCTCCATCTCTCTGTGCAGGATCCCAGATAGAACAGGAGGCATACGATTTGCTGTAAAGCAATAGGTTGGCAGTTTGAACCCACTCACTGGCTTCATATAAGAAAGACTTGGCTATCTGCTTCCTTACAGACAGATTACAGCCAAAAAAAAAAAAAAAACCTGCTATGGAGCAGTTCTAGTGTGCATCACCTAAGGTCAGCGGGAATCACAACCAACTCAATAGTGACTAACAACAGCAACAAGACAGATATTTTTAACTGGGTTGGGTTTTTGCCAGGCATATGGAGTGACAAATAAAAAAAGAAGTCAACGAGTAAAGTACTTTTGCAGATGAATGAGTTGCAGAAACAAAGACGTGCAAGTAATTGAACTGGGACATGCAAAAGATAGGGAGTAAGTGGCAAAGTCATTGGTTTGGGTTTTAAGAACTGCATCGGTAGAGACACTAGGGCAAGCAAGTCATAAATTTAAGAGATAGTGGCTTGAGAGAGGGATGTGTGAAATTCAAATATTGTAGGTGTGTTACAAGTACTGAGGATCACAAAGTGATGGTAATATTATGGAAGCAGAAGGCTAATGTGAGATGAAAGATTCAGACACTCACAGTGGAGGACAAAAGACCTAGCCAGAGTTCTGCTTTAGAGTGGTGAGTATTTTGTTGTAACTTTATTCCATTTCCTTAAATGGAGATTCAACAGTTTTAAAATTTAAATGAAATTGAATGAAAGAAAATTAATGCAAATTAATCAGTAGAGTGAGAATCCAAGTGTATTGTTTCAAGACATACATTTGACCATAGAAACTGTTCCAAGATAGGATATCTTGGGTTCCAAGGTAGGATACCATAGGATATCCGGACACCTATTCCATGCTCTGCTTAAACCACTTCTAGTTGTTTTATAATCAGGCTAAGTTCCTGTCAGCGTCTCAGCCAACTTTGGAAGCCCACGTGCCAACCTAAGCTACAGTCTCATTCCAAAGCTTGCCAATGTTTTCCTACTGTGTTCTGAAACCCATGACTTGTAGCTTTGGCCCCCAACTAATGTAACTATTTTATAATCTGTCCAAGTCTAGTCTATCCTGGCCTTGTCTATTCTGACTCAAGATGAGCATGTGTAGTTGATAAAAGGAAACTAGAGTTTTTCTTCCCTGACAATTAACAAGCATTGGGGTGATTAGGTCCAGTTACCTGTCTGAATAACTAGTAGCACCAGGTTGTCACAACAATAGTTTCAGATCCAGTGACAAATTATTCATGTCCAGGGAAAATTATTCAGCTTGTGCAGCTAGTGCTGAGAACCCTACATCTGAGCAGAATTGGGAAGAGATTGATTGAAAATTAGTACTGCAATGAACTGTATGCAAGCAAGAAGAAATAATGAATTGTGTATGTTAGTTTTTTCAAATGTCTGCACATTTGTTTCTACTTATTTAAAGAATGGATTATGAAAATAATAGCTAAAATTTTCCCATTTCACTCTTAGATTTAGATCAGACCACGGTATCCACTTGGGCTTCTGGCACTCAAATCATGATATTTTCTCCAGAGGATGTGAAGGAAGCGGCAGGGAGGGGATTAAACTGTGAAACCGTTTATGTCAGGCAGAAAGAAGGTCTACATTAATAAGGGGTGTAGGAGGGGTTGTGCTTCCTCTGTACCTGATTTCAGGGCAGTGTAAAGAAAAGCCTCTCTGCTATCTCCCACCTCCAAATATATTCCTACTTACTAATTGTGAACATTTCTGTGTCTTGTGGAAAGAATCATATTCTTACAACAAAGATGCAACTGGCTTACACAGTGTATATGTATACATAAAATACAGTGTCAGCAAACATTGTTGGCCAGGGACTTAACTTTCACGGCAGTGGAAACTTGTGTTTCTTTTTAGGGTATCTGTAGAGTCACTGAAGAATTCTCTCAATGTAAATAAGTAAAATAAAAGTAAAACTATCTTTTAACCATGACTGATGCCTCAGGTGTCACAATGAGTGATGTCTTTCTTCTGTTGTTTCTAAATCTAAAATGACAACACTTTCAGGAAGCCTAATACAGCAAGTGTGTTGCAAGATATTTACATCATCAGCTGGAGATGATTAATTGGATTCCGTACAAAGGAAAAACAGTTCAAGACCATTCATTACAGAAGGAAATACAACTTTGTTTCATAATGATCAGAATGCATTATC
Organism: Heterohyrax brucei; assembly: GCA_028571685.1. NCBI lineage: Eukaryota > Metazoa > Chordata > Mammalia > Hyracoidea > Procaviidae > Heterohyrax > Heterohyrax brucei. The sequence goes on from CM053142.1 coordinate 108,103,415, forward strand.
AAAGAACATGAGTAAGTGTATGAATGAGTGGGAATCAAGAGGAGAAAGTGTTCCAGAGTATTACTGATTTGGGGAGACAAGCTTGGTCACAGGGAGTTTAAAGCCTTGGTTTTATGCAGATGCACCTGCTATGAAGAAAAATAAATATTAATGCTAGAGATATGAGGGCACTGGCAGTGAGCATCACCTACTTTGCAATTTTCCCCACATTAAACCTTGATTCTCCTCCATATGCCTCAGGGCTAAGCTACCTGAAGATGCTTTTTATTGCAGTAAAGTAACTCTTTGACACAAGGTATAGTTAATGAGGAGAAACAGTAAGGCATAAACAGTGGGAAGTCTGCCCCTAATGTCCTCAGCCTAATGTCTTCGGTTCTGTCTGTGCTGCTATCAGAAGATGGACTCAGCTTCTTAAAAATGGAATACAGACTTTATACTTGAGGTCCAGGAAGTGCAGCAGAATGCAGCCAACAGTCGACAATGTAGAGACATATACATGTGTGGTATATCCAGATTACATCGCTGACTGTTTTAGTCAGCTAATGCTGCTCTAATAGAATTAACACAGAGTAGACGGCTTTAACAAAGGAAGGTTTATTCTTACACAGTCCAGTAGGCTGTAAGTCCAAATTCAGGATGTCCACTCAAAGGGAAGGCTTTCCTCCTTGTCAGCTCTCAAAGAAATTTCAGTATTGCATCAGTCTTTGTCCAGCGAGCATCTTGGTGGAGGAATCTCAGTTCTGAAGGATGCGCTCTGCTCCTGGTGCTACTTTCTTGATGGTGTGAGGTTCCTGATTGTCTTCTTGCTTCCCTTTCATCTCTTGTAGGATTAAAAGATTAAGGGTGGTGCAAGACTCGATGGCACTTGGCTTTGCCAAGCCATACTCCAGGGAAACTCCCTTTACAGTGGATCAGGGAGGTAAGCGTGTGAAGGGATTTACAGCCCCACTCTAATCCTTTAACACACAACAGAGGAAAATCACAAAATGGAGAACAATCACAGAATACAGGGAATCATGGCCCAGCCACATGAATACACACATTTTGGGGGGGACACAAATTCAATCCATGATATCCCACCCTTTGGCATTCCAAAACTCACATCTTTGAAACATGTAACATGGTCATTCCATATGCTACAAGTCTTAAATCAGTTTTAAGTCCAAAATTCAAAAATTCCTTTAGGTCTATGAAACCTAGAATACAAGCAATCTGCTTTCTGAGATACAGTGACAGAACAGGCACAAGTTAGACATTCCATTACAAACAGGAGAAACTGCAAGGAAAGAAGATGTTAACAGGCAACAAGCGAGTCAGCAGAACACATCACACTAACCCTCAAAGCTTTGAAAATAATCTTCCATTTCCTGACTTGCCCTCCAGACTCTAGTTATTGACCACACTCTCTGGATTCTGAGTGGAGACTCCTGGCCTTATGCTACAACTCTACCTCCTAGGCTCACTCTGCCCCATCAGCTTTAGATGCACCCTAAGCCCCAGTGAGTGGCAATTCCGCCCTTACAAACACAGAAAGCCCTGGCTTCACCTTTCAAACCCCTGAGGTCATGGCAATAGCATTTGAGACTGAGGCAGCTCAGCTTCTCATGTTCTTTGTCTTTTCAGCTTCTGCTTCCTATGGCCTCATGGCCGGGCCTCAGGCCTGCATCTGCCCTGCAGTGGCAAGAGTTCCAAAGCTCCGTAGCTCCACTGATTCAAGCACCTGGAGGCACCCCACTCCTGGTACCAAATTCTGCAATACTGGATTTTCTCCAGAGCTGACAAAAAGGAAATCTGCCCCCTGAAGTGGACATCCTGAATTTGGACTTGTAGCCCAACAGATTGTCTAAGAACAAACTTTCCTTTGTTAAAGCCATCCACTTGTGACATTTCCGTTAGAGCAGCACCAGCTGACTAAAACAAAATCTGGTACCATGAGAGTTGGGTGCAGCTCTGACAAATACCTAAAATGTGGAAGTCATTTTGAAACTGTGAAAGGATAGAAGATTCAGAAGGAAACAAGGAGAACTGTTAACATTGCAAGAAGTACAGATAGTAAAAACAGTGGAGAACCAGTGGCGGCAGCAGCAGCAGAACCAGAGGCAACACTGGAACCAACTCATGAAGCAAGAGAGCTAAGTGCTTGTGCAGAGACTTCCTGGCAGAATGGGGTGCCTCCAGGCATTTGAATCAGTGGAGCTAGCCTTGCTGACCCACAGAGCAGGACAGCTGAGTGCCTTTGTGCGGGAGGCTTCCTACCAGAATGGGGTGCCTTTGCACACTTGAATCAGTGGAGCTACAGAGCTTTGGAACACTTGCCCCAGCAGGGAAAATGTGGGCCTGAGAGCCCAGACCACTCAGTGGGGCTTGGGGTGCACCTAAAGCTGATGGGGCAGAGTTATTGTCCAAATGAGCCTAGAAGGCAGAGTTGTAGCATAAGGCCAGGAGTCTCCACTCAGAATCCAGAGAGTGTGGTCAATAACTAGAGTCTGGAGGGCAAGGCTATTGTATAAATTGTCTCAGAAAATGGAAGATTATTTTCAAAGCTTTGAGGGTTAATGTAATGTGTTCTGCTGTCTTGCTTGTTGCCTGTTAACATCTTCTTTCCCTGCAATTTCTCCTGTTTGTAATGGAATGTCTAACTTGTGCCTGTTCTGCCACTGTACCTCAGAAAGCAGATAGCTTGTATTCCAGGTTACACAGATGTAAAGGAATTTTTGAATTTTGGACTTAAAACTGATTTAAGACTTGTATCATATGGGATGAATGTGTTACATGTTTCGAAGATGTGAGTTTTGGGATACCAAAGGGTGGGATGTCATGGATTGAATTTGTGTCCCCCCCAAAATATGTGTATTCATGTGGCTGGGCCATGATTCCCTGTATTCTATGATTGTTCTCTATTTTGTGATTTTGCCATGCTGTATGTTAAAGGATTAGGGTGGGGCTGTAGATCCTTTTATAAGATCACCTCTCTGCTCCACTGTAAAAGGAGTTTCCCTGGAGTATGGCTTGCACTACTCTTAATCCTTTCATCCTACAAAAGGAAAGGGAAGCAAGAAGAGAATCAGGAACCTCACACCATCAAGAAAGCAACACCAGGAGCAGAGCGCATCCTTCAGACTTGAGGTTCCTGCACCAAGATGCTCCCTGAACAAAGACTGGTACAATAGTAGATTTTCTCCAGAGCTGACAAGGAGGAAAGCCTTCCCCTGGAGCAGACATCCTGAATTTGGACTTATCGCCCACTGGACTGTGTAAGAATAAACTTTCCTTTGTTAAAGCCATCCACTCATGGTATTTCCACTAGAGCAGCCCTAGTTGACTAAAACACTTACTAGCTGTTAGAATTTTGTGATATCATTTGACCTTTTAATTAAAATTTCCCGTTTTGTAAACTGAGTAAAACTGGGAGAAATAATATGTTTCTTACAAATTTTGAAGAACTGGACTGTACAGTTTACACACATAGAGCTGGAAACAAAGATTTCTAATCTACTGTAATTGTGAAGGCTTCCGAAGGAGAGGAAGAGAAGTGTTCTGGAGGAGCAGAACAGAACATGTTAGGGAAGAGGTTGACATGAGACTATTGTGCAGAAAAATGTGTCTTGAAACTGGGGAAACAAATAAGAGGCTTCAGAAGGAAACTAAATGCTTAGAAAGCCAAAGAGAGAGAAAGGTACTGAAGGAAAGAAGGAAATACCACAAAGAGTATGTTAGCTGGGGACAAAAATCATCAGAGAACTCAGAAAGACTTGATCATGTTTCTTGGTGAAGAAAATATCCTGGAGCTTGAGGTTGGTGGTGAATACAGGAATCAGGTGATTTTAATTAAAAGAGGGTATAACACAATTTTTCAACTCCAGAAATAGACATAATTTTCTCTCTGGCATGCTGAGTGAGAAGGAAAAAGAATTCATTAGCCCAAGTTCTAAAAAGTGCTTTAACTGCAGAGAAATCAGAATCTTACTTTTCCTCTTACCCCATCACGACTTTCAAGAAAAGACAGAGGAAGTATCTTGTAATTTTCAAGTTCTTGACAGGTCGCATTTGGTCAATTTATATCATCCTGTCTTAAGCCTGATCTGAGTCAACAGGTGAACGCACAATCACTGATCCTCACAATTGCCTCCCCTTGACTTTAAATACTTTTATTACAGCTTCACCTTAACAGAGGTTTTTGATGACTAGCCAATTAAAAGGGCAGCAGACTTATGTTGAACTAAGGAGTCCAAGGGGACTGGCTCCACACTCCATATTCCCTATACAGTCTGAAGCAGAATTTTATTGAGAAACTTGAACTTTTAAAGAGCCACAGAGGGTTTTCTGTGTATGACCTTCGCAACCTGTGAATTGAAGCAATCAACTTAAACACTTAGATGAACTAAGATTTTCGCTAGTCTTTTGGGAGCTAAAGAAAAGCAGGGCAGGAGAAGGAAATTTGGAAACCTATGAAGGAAGCCAGAATTTTCTCTTGGGAACACACAGGCCATATAGACCCTCCGAGAATTCTTCTGGGATGTGAAATGAGATTTACAGCTACCTTCTGAATAATTTGTTCAGGTGTGTACGAGATGGGTTTATAAATATGTTTAACAGTAGGATAATCAAATGAAGAGAAAACTAAAAATAAATTAGTGTTTTATTATACAGTAAGTCAATATTGTTAGGTGCTCTTGAGTCCGTTCTGACTCATAGTGAGCCTCTGTACAACAAAACACAACACTGGTTGGTCCTGCATCATGCTCACAGTCATTGCTATGTTGGAGCCCATTGTTGTAGTCACTGTGTCACTCCATCTCATTGAAGGTCTGTCTGTTTCTTGTCAACCCTCTACATTACCAAGCACGATGTCCCTCTCCAGGGACTAGTGTCTCCCGATAATATATCCCAAGTACTTGAGGCGAAGTCTTCCCGTCCTTGTGTCTAAAGAGCATTCTGGCTGCACTACTTCCAAGGCAGATTTGCTCTTCTGGCAGTCCATGGTACATTCAACATTATCTGTCAGTACCACATGTCACATGCATTAATTTTTCTTTTGTCTTCCTTATTCATCCAGCTTTCACACGCATATATGATGCATCTGAAAACACATAAATGTTTTCAACACTTTAAAGAGGCCTTTTGCAGCAGATTTGCCCTGTATAGTATATCCTTTGATTTCTTGACTGCTGTTTCTATGGGTGTTGATTGTGCAGCTAAGTAAAATGAAATCTTTGACAGCTTCCTTATTTTCTCAAGTTATCACAATGTCGGTTATTCATCAAGTTACAAAAATTTTTGTTTTCATTATGTTGATGTGCAATCCATACAACAGTAAGCAATCCTCTTCATTTTCAGCAAACAATGTTGTGTCATATGCCTATCTATGTTGTTAATGAGACTTCCTCCACTGCTGTTGTCGTATTATTCTTTATATAGTCCAGTTTCCAGGATTATTTGCTCAAGATACAGACTGAATAAGTATGGTGGAAGGACACAATCCTGACACATATCTTTTCTGATTTTAAATCATACTGTATCACCTTGCTCTGCCTCCTCATGTATGTACAGGTTCTGCAGGGACACCATTAAATCTTCTGTAATTCCTATTCTTCCAATGTGATCCATAGATTGTTATGATCCACACAGTTGATTACCTTTTCCATAGTCAGTAAAAAACAGCTCATTTTCTGTCTAGTATTCTTTGCTTTCAGTCCAAGACCCATCCAACATCAGCAATATCCTTCATGCCGTGTCCTCCTCTAAATTTGGCTTGAATTTCTGGCAGTTCCTTGTCTATGTACAGCTGCACCCATTCTTGCATTATCTGCAGCAAAATTTTATTTGTGTGCGATGTTAATCGATAATTTCTTCATTCTGTTAGATCACCTTTCTTTGAAATAGGCACAAATAAGGATCTCTTCCAGTTGATTGGTCTGGTAGTTACCATCTACATTTTTTGGTATAGTTGAATAGGCACTTCCAGCATTGCATCTGTTTGTTGAAACGTCTCAACTGACATTCTGTCAATTTTGGAGCCTTATTTTTTGCCAGTACCTTTAGTACAGCTTGAACTTCTTCCTTCAATACCACTGGTTCTTAACCATATGCTACCTGCTGCAATGATTGTCAACCAAATCATTTCGATAGAGTGACTGTGTATTCTTCCTGTCTTCTTTTGATGCTTCCTGCATCATTTAACATTGTGTTCATCAATACTGTCTATAAGTAAGTCAACAGTTATGGTAAAACATATAAGCAGAACACAAGTTTCAATAGCTTTGATACGATCTTTCCTATTTTATATTTCTTACCTTATAAATCAAGGATCCAGTGGAAGATAATTTCCCAGCTGTTGAAGCTATGGCTGCTAACCGAAACACTGGCTATTCAAATCCATCAGGCACTCTTTGGAAGCAGTATGGGGTAGTTCTACTCTGTCCTCTATGGTTGCTATGAGTCAGCATTGACTCAACAGCAACTGGTTTGGGTTTTTTAAGGGTTTTGTTGGGTTACATATTATTCATTTCTGAATTATCTGTTTTCTAAAATAAAAATAGCGACCCTAGGGTCGCCATGAGTCTGATCTGACTCGACAGCACTTGGTTTGGCAAAATAAAAACGGAAAAATTAAAACTCTAAAATTAAAAACAAAACTGAAGCAAATGAGCCTAGGTGGTGATATAACCACCACAGGAAATAAATTTCTTACAATAAAAAGACAGAGTGGTAGAATGATTTAAAAAATGATCCACTTATATGCTGTCTACAAGGGACATACTTTTAGACTTAAAGACACAAACTAAAATTCTAAGGATGGAGAAAATTCACACAAATAATATTCAGAAAAGAGCAGGAGTAGCAATAATGATTTCTGACAAAAAATAAAGTAAAACCCACCTCAACAGGTAAGGAAGGACACTATATAAAGATTAAAAGGTCAATACACCAGAAAGACATAATCGTATTAGAAAAAAAAATTTTTTTAACTGACCTTAGGTTACAGAATTTTGAATGAGCTGCCTCAGTGAAAGACACTTTATTCAGTAGTCTTATTGCTAGCAATAATATTGGTATTGTGTTTTGAAACTATGATATATATAGTTCAGTGATAAAAAAATAAGTACAATGCTAGTATTGTTAGGACTCCATATTTCACCACAAGAGCAAACTGACCAGATACAAAATTAAAGTAGGGAAAAAATTTGTAATCTTAAATTTGATTTTGAAGTATATATGATGTTTACCTTTTTCTCTGTGCTGAAAAAGGCTCTGTCTGTGGAAAAGAACTCAAAGTGATACTAAAATAGCAACGTTAACCTATAACTCTTTGATTGAGATTTTCCAATACAAGTTTACCCTACTATCTGAAACTAGAGAATCTCTTGAAACGAACCTTTTGTAAGGTGAAATAAACTAAAAAGCAATAATAACTAATTTTTAAGCAAAATTTGTTGAGTATTCCAGATCACTAAAATACCTACCAAAACATACCAAATAACACACAAAACTCTGTCAAGTTCCCAGACTTTTCTGACTCCTTAAGACATACCTTGCTAGTGGGTACAAAAGGAAAGGGAGATAAAGCACATATTCTCACAGACACAGTTAAAGGCTGTGGTGGTTTGACACTGTGATGCTGAGCGTAGTTTCTGGGTAAGGAGGCTGTGATGCCACTCTCATTGCTCAGGATGCCACTGCCTCTTAAATAGCTCACTGCCATATGAGCATCGAAGGCTCTTTCTGCTTTTCACCTCTTTTTATTAACGTGAAAATCCTCTTTGGATTTTTTTGGTTAATGAAAACTAAAGTAGATCCTTCATAAAAGAGAAGTGGCACTTTCATGAAGTGGGAAATACCTGTTTATTAAAAGATCCAGGATTTTGTAGAAGAATGGCTGGTTCCAGGTCCAGGGCATAAAGTGCACATGATAAAACTGGAAGCTTGTGTGTGTGCATGTGTGCCATAAAGTAAGGAAGTCACTAAGGCCTAATATAGTCATCAAGAGGACACAGAACCAGACTACAAGCCGAGGATAGCATATCTTTATTTTGAAAATAACGATTAATTGATTAAGACACATTGAATACATACAAAGACATGTTTGAACAACAAGGTTCCACAAAGCATTTAATCAAACAATTGATAAAAGGATAGGAAAAAAAAAACCTCACTGGATATCAGTGAAGGTTGCTTTGAAAAATGATCATCAAAGGGAAAGAACTAAATACGTATGTTGCCTTCTAGCATAAATTGTATTTCAAGGTAATCAAAGAAGCCATAATGGATAAGAAACCAGATAACAAAAAAAGAATAATACTATAAAATTACTATTATTAAGCTTCAAATGAAATACTGCTTCAGGCAATGGTCACCAGTGGATGGCAAAAATCTTTAAGTAAAAGAAGGATGGAGAACTTTACATGCTTGATACGGAAATGAGACATGTGATGTTTGTGTTGTACGTCTGTCCAGTGGTTCACAGCAGGGAAAGTGATAAGGCTGTCATCACTTGAACCTACTAATTAACCTCATCGTAAAAAAATACGATAACTAAACACCACATTTCTCTTGATAAAATGCAGTATGAACTGCAGAACTCCACTCATGAAGCATGTTTTAAGACTTTAGTTTTTTCTCTAGAGAAAATGCAGCATAGGGTGACAAGCTAAATATCACAACAAGGAAGAAAATCAATTAAATCCAGAATGTGAGTATTCCATGGCAAACTATTCAACAAATCAATAGCAGTTATAATTTCCAAATGTGCTAATAAACTGTGAAGACCCCTGCTGTGGCAGTCCGCGTTCTCTTCTTGGGTAGGACCTCCTGAATCAAATTCATCTTAGTCTGGAAGCTCATGAAACCTAGTCTCTGGCTGTAAACAACTGAATCAAATTGTAGGTAATTACAAAAAGGATATGAAAGCCTTGTAGAGTTCACAGAGCAGGAGCTCAGTGATAAAGATCATGGACTGTGGATTCAGACTACCTGAATTGAAATTTGAGTTCCATCATTTCCTTGCTGGACAAGCACACAACACATACATTGCATGTCTCATTTCCTCATCAGCAAGTGGAAACTAACAGTAAGGTACATCTCACATACTTGCTGGTAAGATTAAGTTTTTTTTACTTCTGCCATAAGATATTACCAGCATTTAATGACTTACAACACAAATTTATTATCTTACAGTTCTTCAGGTCAGAAGTCTGAGTTGGCTCAACTGATTTCTCTACTCCAGGTCTCACAGGGCTGAAATCCAGGCTCTGGGAGAGCACATTCAGGTTGTTGTGAAAACTCCCATGTGGAAATAGGGCTGAGATCCCTCCTGTTACCTTGTTGGCTGTTGATTGCAGATCATTCTAATCTTCTAAAGACCACTGCTCATCCCCGGCTGATGTCCTCCTCTGTCTTCAGAGTTAGCAATGGTGTGTTGAGTCTTTCTCCTGCTTAGGATATCTCTGATCTCCCCTTTTACCTCATCTTCCCTACTGATAGACAGAGAAGTTTTTCTACTTTTAAGGATTTGTGTGATTAGGTTTTACCCATGCTGGACAGTCCAGGGTAATCTCTTTATTTTAAGGCCTATAATTTTAACTACATCTGGCCAGTCTTTTTTTCATGCAATATAAGATACTCACAGATTCCAGAGATTAGGATGAGGATGTCTTTGTGGAGGCATTCTGTCTACCACATTCTGTCTACCACTTTCTGCCCTCTTGCCTCTGAAGATTTATGCCTATCCTATATGCAAAACACTTCCACTCCATCCCAAGGTCCCCAAGATCTCACTCCATTACAATGTCAACTCAAAGTCCAAAATGTTATCTAAATTTCATCAGCTTGAAAGTCCAAAATCTTATCACTTAAATTAGTTACGGATGGGACTTTGGGTAAAAACCCATCCTGGGGTACATTTGTGAACCTATGATAACAAAAGGATGTTTTCTCCTCCCAATATACGGTAGTGAAAGAGTCCTAGGATAACAGTCATTCCAGTTTAACAACAGAGAAAACTGAAGGCAAAAAAAGAGAGAAAAGAGTCATCAGTCCAAACCAGTTTCAAAATTCATTAGATTTTAAAGCCTGGGAATAATCTTCTGTGGTTCTTGATCCAACCTGTAGGCTGGTGGTTCTTCCATCTGCTTTACCATTCTTTATGAAAGGCAGCATGAGTCTGCCACAAAGTTTTTATCAACTGCTTCTTGCCAATAGAATATGAGGGGTTGGCCAGCCTTCTTTCATATCCTGCATTCTCTATCTCTTTCAGTCCAATCAATGTTTCCAATTAAAGGATCAAGAATTTTTTAGATCTTCCATGAATGTTACAGGGACTCCCTTCAATATACAGCAGCAAGGTCCACACAAATTTTTAAGATAATCCCTTCTTCACATTTGGGTTCTGTTGACATGACTGCAAGACCAAGTCTTTAAATTTCCTAGAGGTCTCCAGTTTGATTGAGGGAATCTGTGAGTCACACTCTTAGTTCTTTATGACAGAAAACTCTGCACTTTGGAACACGCCAAATTTTCAGTAAAGGATTATAGAACTACAAACTCAAGATTTTCTCCAGAGTGTAGTCTTCTGACACTAAATCTCTTAAATTTAACACCTTTTCCCATGGGGATGAGAATTTCAAAAATCATCAAGTCTTGGTTCCTTTTTGTGTAACAGTTCTTCCCTTGATTTACCGCTTTTCTTTTTTACTATGAGCAGCAAGAAGAAACCAGGGACACACCTTCAGCACTTTGCTTAGAAGTCTCCACTTCTATACACTTGCTTTCCACATAACTAAACCAAAAACCAAACCAAACCCATTGCTGTCAAGTTGATTCTGATTCACAGTGACCCCCACGTAACTGCAGGACACAGTTTTGCTAAGCTTTCTGACAGTATATAACAAGGATATGCTTTCCTCCAGTTTCCAATGCTTCTAATTTCCTGAACCTTTACTGCTAGGGCCTTGAAAGTCCATATTTTTGCTTCCAAACTGTTCATGATGATCTAGGCTTTTTCTATCATCTTCCACAAATGTTTCTAGCCACAACTCACCACCTGATTCCAAAGCCACATCCACATTTTTAAGTATTTTTAATAGCAGCACCCTACTTCAGACACCGAAACCTGTATAGTTTCCTATTGCTGCCACAGTAATCACCACAAGCTTGGCAGCAATCTTATAACTTAAGATTCTCATGTTTAAAATCTCTCTAATCTCCCTTTCTGCCTCTTCTTTCCTGCCTTTGGGAGAAGAAGGTTCTCTGCTTTCAAGAATTCATTAGATTTGGCCCACCATGATAATTCATGATAATTTCCCTGATGGTGCAGTGGTTAAGTGCTACGTTTGCTAAACAAAATGTTGGCAGTTCAAATCTGCCAAGTGTTCTTTAGAAACTTTATGGGGCACTTTTACTCTAACCTGTAGGGTTGCTATGAGTTGGGATCAACTCAGTGACACTGGTTTTAAGGTTTGTAACCTTACCTTCATCTGCACATATTCACAGGTTCCAGGGATGAGGTATTTGGAAGGCCAATTTGGAAGGCCATTCTATCTATCACAGATAGCACAGTTCTTGGCATGAGTAAAGAAACATAACAAGTTTTTTATTAAAAATATGATCTGTTGTTGTTAAGTGCCATCGAGTCAATTTTCAACTCATAGCAACACTATGTGACAGATTAGAACTGCCCCAGAGGGTTTTCCAGGCTATAATCTTCATGGAAATAGACCATTGGTCTTTCTCCTGCAGAGTCACTGGATAGGTTCAAACCACATGCCTTTTGATTAGTAGCTGACCACTTAACTATTGCATCACCAGGGATTCTTAAAAAATATGACCTAATGAAGGACAATTGCCAGAGAAGCATGGTTTCATAGACAGTCTATTTAGGCCATTATGGTCAGAATGACTCTGTTCCAAAGGCTTTCTTATTTTGTTTGTTTGGCTCGATATTCAAATCTCTTGGAGAAAGATTTTGATGTACCTAGTTTGGGTTATGGTTTCACTTCTTGTCCCAGCACATTGTTAGGAGAAAGGGGTAGAAGATTGTTAGCCTATGTTGGGTTGCATGATTACTCTCATTTAATGAACATATGAACCTGAGGGAATCACTTTTACCAAAAATTTAAGGTATAACTCTTAGAAGAATGAAAGAATAACTTAATACAACTAACAGCAACAAATGTCTATGTAGATATGAATAATAAATTAACACTTTTATAAAATGATTCCTCTAGGAAGATGGTTATCAGATCCCTTACTCCTGCTCTGAATAAATTGACTCTGAATCATCATAAGAAGAGAGTTTTCTGATCTCTTCAGAAGGCTTTCCAAGGAAGTAAATACCACTGTGTTCCCTGTGGATCTGGCATCATGGACAATCAAGGAATTCTCATTAAAAGTCAGTTACCTGATACCTTGTATTAGAACATCTCAGTTTCTCTTTCATCAGGATCTGTGTCTGCTACATGATAGGATGAAAATATTTTCTTAACAGTCTTTCCATAGCTGCCTTCACATCTTTATTCTGAAGGCTGTAAATGAGAGGATTCAGCATGGGTGTGATTACACTGTATTGCAATGAAAAGATTATCTCCAGGGGGGAGCCTGAGGTCGGCAAGAGATAGCTGATAAAGCCTGAGCCATAGAAAAATATCACAGTAGTGAGGTGGGAGGAGCAGGTGGAGAAGACCTTGCTTCTGCTGGAGGTAGAGGTGATGCCCATGATGGTAGACACAATGCTTGCATAGGAGGAAACAATCATAACAAATGTTCCAAAGAAATGCAAAACAGAGGAGCAGAGCAGGAGTGTGAAGTTGATGGAGGTGTCAGAGCAAGAAAGAGGGAACAGAGAAGACAGCTCACAGCTGAAGTGGACGATAGTCTGACTCTCACAAAAGTCTAAATTGACAGCTAGGAGGATACTGATGAGAGCATCAACAAAGGCCAGGACCCAGGAGCCCCATACCAGCCCAGTACACAACTGATCATTCATCACCTGGCTATAGAGTAGAGGCGAACTGATGGCCACATAACGGTCATAGGCCATCACGGCCAGCAGACAGGCCTCAGTGCCTCCTGTGGCAAACACAAAGAAGGCCTGAGCCAGACAGCCCTGTAGAAAGATGGTTTTGCTTTCAGAAAGCAGATTCTCCAACATCTTGGGTACTGTAACAGAGGAGTGACAGAGGTCCAAGAAAGACAGTTGCCCCAAAAAGAAGTACATGGGTACATGGAGGTGAGAATCAGCCTGTATCACCAGCAGCATTAAGAAGTTCCCTGTTAGAGTGAAGAGGTAAATGAGAAAGAACAGTACAAAAAGGACAGCCTGAACGTGGTGGTCAGTAGACAGTCCAAGGAGAATAAACTCACTGGTTGCACTATAGTTTTTCATTGCTGTATAGTGAAGTCTTCTCCCTAGAGTACAAGAAAGAAGATCACCAAAACTGCTTTAAATGTTTCTCAGTTATCCCATATTCTCCATAAATATTTTTTCAATACTGTCCCAAAAGTCACATCTTGATATTTAAAAGTTAATTTCTTGATCATCATATTACCATAAACATTCTAACTATATTATTATATGATCAAATATATATAGAGAGAGTCAACTACATAATTTTTAAAAACTAGAGTTTGAGTCAGAGTCTATTAAATGGATTTTTAGAGTATGTTTATAGTGATAAGAGCAGTTCAATTAAAGAGTGAGAGAGAGATCAAGCCTAAGAGAGAGAGAAAAAGACTGAGAGTGAGAACAAACACAATATTTCAGGAGTAATATACCAGAGAAATGAAGAGTTCATTGAAACTAGATCAAAAGACCTTTGGTAGGAGCAGAGAAAATTTGACTATTCTGTCAAGGAGGGACAGTCATGAATGTTGGATCAGGTTCAAAAAATTAGGAGATTTTCCATCTGACTCACTTTCCTTCAGAAAGTATATGGAAGATCATTGATTGTGCACTGTGTGTGTGTGAATATGCCTGTGTGCACAAGAGAAATTACAAAGCTATTGATGCCAAAGCTATTGATAATGATAAAATTAAATGTCCACTCAGGGGAACTGAGGCCAAGGTGAAGTATAAGAAATCTTTACAGAAGATAGGACAACAAAACCAAAAGCCAAACCAAACCCACTGCCACAGAATTGATTCCAACTCATAGTGACCCTATAGGACAGAATAGAACTGCTCCTCAGAGGTTTCAAGAGCCCTTGGACAAAACACCAAGGAATTCATAAGCTGGGATGTGCAACTAGATTATTTGGGGTTTTTCTTGTTTCAAATTTCCCCCACTTCATTTAATGGCATCATGTTACTGATGGTAAAAAAAGTCATACATTAAAATTAATTTTTAAAAACTGGCAACCTAGATAAGGTTCAGTAATATTTTAGGTAGATTTCTGTAGACAGTGCTATGCCTGTTCACTATTACAGTACAATGTCCCATGAGATACATTGTAGGACAGGGTAGAACTGCCCATACAGTTTCCAAGGAGTGCCTGGTGGACCTTGGAAACTGTATGAATTGCCAGCCTCTTAGCAGCCATAGCTCTTAACTACTATGCCTCCAGCATTTCAAAATATACTGTACTCATCCTAAAATCCACATATCCAATCATACATGCAGTTGCTCCTGCTGTTGAAGCCCTCGTACCAGATTAAAAGGCTCCACATGATTACCTGAAATAACTTCTCACACTTTAGAACTGGTACATGTTTTCCCAAAGAGGCCTCATATTCTAAATTTTACCCGTGTCTCAGAATAACACCTCAATACTCCTCACAATCTGGATGCCTACCCTGGTCTCTGCTGTTCTAATTCAATATTAGCCATTTGGTTCACCCATAGAGACTGGAGAGACCATTGTCTGTCAACTGAACAGCTGAGTCAGCCCTGGTGAAGGACAAAATACAATTACCTGGATTCTTGGTTGGCGGCACACTCTTGGTTGTGACAAGATCCAGTAACTGACAAACCTTCTCTCAGTTTCTAACATTAGCACTGAGAATACTGGTTTAGGAAAGAAGTAAAAGAGAATTAAGTTGAAAATTAACACTTATGATGTATCAACATACACACACACAAACAGCTCTCATTGAGTTGATTCCAACTCATAGCGACCCTAAACGACAGAGTAGAATTGCCCCATAGAGCTTCTAACGAGCACCTGGTGGATCTGAACTGCTGAGCTATTGACTAGTAGACTTAGCACTTTACTACTACGCCACCAGGGTAGTGATGCAGAACAGTAAACTGTGGACAGCATCTGAGTATTTGTTTCCAGGAAGTGGATACAGAAGATCATTGCTTGAATTCTTCCTGTCCCTCTTTATTTTAGATCTAGTGACATTGTGCAAGTGGGGGGCTCCAGCGATCATCCTGAGAGTATCTCATCATCCTCAGAGCAAAGTAGCTTGGAAGTGAAGACAATTATTACTTTTTCACCCCAGACAGAAGGTGCACAATAGTCAGGTCTGTACTGTATGATGTCAGGGTCAGTACACCCACAAAAATCCCCTACCTCTTGGCAGCCTCCAAACACAGCCTATATCGGGAGCCGTGGGTGAGCCCCCAGGCCCCGACATACAGGAAGCTTGTAGGGCTGAAAAAGCCCGCGCGCGCCAAGTTTGAAAAAGCCCGCTCCCGCGAAATTCAAAAGGCCCGCGCGCGGGAAAAACTTCCTGCCTGATGTCACTGCCTTAGTCCTATGTATATCCAATCCCCAGCCGACAACTACCTCACTCCAAATGTCACTCCATCCCTACGTCACTTGATCCCTCCCTTTATTCCTACCGCTATAAATATACCTCATTTTGATAATAAAACGGAGGCTTGATCAGAATTTTGTCTTGCCTTCCATTTTTCCGCCTTTCCTGTTTACTTTCACAGGCTCTCCCTCGTCCTTTCGTTGATTTGTCCTGCGGGCCGGGGCAGAACTGGCGCCTCAACGTGGGGCCCGAGGTACGGAGCTGCTGAAAGAAACCCACCACGGAGAAGGAAGTCCTGGCCAGGCGTCCTGAGCGACCGCACCGGGTGTGAGCTCGCTCGACTGAAGTTTCCACGGGAAAAGCTGCCCGTGAGTCAAACTTGTCCTGATCACCGCGGGAGTAGCCGCCCTGCGAGTTTGGTCTGAAGAGGTAAGTGGTGGTTCTATATAGACATGGGACAGGAATTAAGTTCGCATGACTTGTTTCTTACCGGCATTGAAAAATCATTGGATAGGCGGAAAATTAAGGCGAAAAAGAAAGACTTAGCTCAGTTTTTTATGTTCCTATCAGACATTTGTCTGTGGTTCTCACAGGAAGGCACCATTAGCCCGCAAATCTGGAAACGGGTTGGAGATTGTCTGAATGACTATTATAAAACTTTCGGACCCGAGAAGGTCCCAGTCACTTGTTTTTCTTATTGGAATTTGATAAATGATGTCCTCCAGAGTTCTCATAATGCTCCTGATGTTCAACATCTCGCCCAGATGGGTGAAAAGGTTATGAAAGAACGGTCCCGTCCCCCCTCAGTTTCTCCTGATATTTCAGAAAAACCTCAAGCCTTTGGAACACACACACCCCCGCAAGGGAGTCATACTGACCTCCCCGAGGGGCTTCACCCGTCCCTGAGAGCTTTCATTGATAAACCCGATTCTAACGCATTGTCCCCTGAGGGTCAGACCACTCTTGAAGAAAATGCTGCTCATTACCATGAGAATGCCTACCCCTATACCTTTACGGCCCCTGCCTTTCAAAGACCTCCTCCTCATCCTCCGGACCCTCCTAACCTGACTGCTCCACCCCTTGGCCTGGAACCCAGCTGTCCTCCCCGATCGACTGAAAACTCCCTTGATCAGGATATATCAACGCTAGAAAAACTTGTAGCTCGCAGACACAGACAGTTAGATCTCCAAAAGGAGCTCCAAGCCCTTGAGCAAGAGCTTAACTCACTCCGCCTAGCCCAGGATCCTAAAACTCGATCCGGGAACAATGTGTCAAAAGGTGCCCCAGGCCGTCCTAGGACTCTCCTCACCTTTCCGGTAACTCGTAGCCAGCACGGGCAGATAGAGACTGAAATAGAGAGTGAAGAAGAGCAGGAAGGCCCTGGGATAGAAGAGGAAGAAACTGAAAATCCTGATATAGATGCTGTCCAACCTGACAGCCTTAGCCCCCAGAAATATCGCCGCTTAAATGTGAAACATGTTAAAGACTTAAAAGCGGCTGTCAATAACTACGGCCCGACAGCCCCTTACAGTATAGCATTGCTTGAGAGCCTTAGTGACCGATGGCTTACACCTAATGATTGGCATTTCTTGGCTCGGGCCTGTTTATCAGGGGGAGACTTTGTTCTCTGGCGTACCGAATTTGCTGAACTGTGCCGGGAGACGGCCCAGCGTAACGGAGAAAGCCGGACCTCCCGCACCTGGACGAGAGATAAACTCTTGGGGCGGGCTCCATATGACACCAATGAGAAACAGGCAAATTTTCCCCCTGGTTTATTATCACAAATACAAAACGCCGGCCTTAGAGCCTGGAAACGTCTCCCCCCCAAGGGCGCAGCCACCACCTCATTGGCTAACATCTGCCAGGGACCCGATGAGCCGTATAGTGAGTTCGTCAGCAGACTAACCGATGCTGCCGAAAGGCTAGTGGGAGAAGGTGAGACTGGCAGTGCCTTTATCAAACACCTTGCCTTTGAAAATGATAACCCCTCTTGCCAAGAAGCCCTACGACCTCATCGCAGAGGAGATCTCTCCAATTATGTCCGACTTTGTTCGGGTATTGGAGCCTCTCATGCTATCGGCGTTGCCATAGGAGCAGCGCTTAAGGGCTTGAACCCCAGCTCATTACAAAAAACTTGTTTTAATTGCAAGCAGCCTGGCCATTTTGTGCGCGAATGTTCCCTGGGAAAACAAAATCGTGGGCCTCCCACCTCAGTGTGCCCCCTATGCAAAAGAGACAAGCATTGGCTGTAGATTGTTATTCCAAAACTGACATCAACGGTCAGCCTCTCCCCCCGAAACAGGGAAACTCCCAGCGGGGCCAGCCCCTGGCCCCACCCTTGGAACAGAACCTAGGGGCACTCAGGTTTGTTCCCCAAAAGCAGACACAGAGACAGGTTTCAGCTCCCTCTGTCGCGCCACCCCTGGAAGTGCAGGGTTGGACGTACAATCTGCCATCAGTGCAATACTAACCCCTGAACAGGGCATTCAGGTCATTCCTACAGAGGTCCGAGGACCATTACCCCCAGAAACGTTTGGATTGATAATAGGGCATGGCAGTTCCTCTTTGGCCGGTCTTCAGATCCTCCCAGGAGTCATTGACAATGATTATACAGGACAGATATCTTTTTAGCTTCTGCCCCCTCAGGGCCAGTATCCATACATGCAGGTCAAGGAATAGCTCAAATCTTGTTGCTCCCTTTATTACCCACACCCCATAGGCATTTAGTTCCCCGGCGGCCTGACGTTGCCTTCGGGTCCTCAGATGCATATTGGATACAACCAGTCACACCCAATAGACCAAAACTTACTCTCCAGTTAGATGGCAAAGCCTTTGAAGGAATAATGGACACAGGAGCTGATGCTACAGTAATTTCAGCTAAATATTGGCCTTCCAACTGGCTCTGTGAGACCTCAATAACTCATCTTGAAGGCATTGGTCAGTCTGTCAATCCTAAGCAAAGCTCAAAAATTCTTACTTGGAAGGACTCTGAGGGTAACTCAGGACAAGTTCAACCTTACATTGTTCCGGATTTGCCTGTTAATCTGTGGGGTCGTGATGTCTTATCCCAGCTGGGGGTCATCATGTGTAGCCCAAATGAAATAGTTACCCAACAGATGCTTAATCTGGGCTTCCTACCGGGACAGGGATTGGGAAAGAATAATCAAGGCATGAAGCAGCCTCTTCTTATAACGCCTAAAAATAATCGTTCAGGCTTGGGAAGCGAAAATTTTTCGTAGTGGCCATTGACTCCCCTGCACCCCACGCTGATAAAATTAAGTGGAGATCTGAGTCTCCAGTGTGGGTAGATCAATGGCCCTTGACTGAGCAAAAACTCGCAGCTGCCACAGAGTTAGTGCAGGAACAGCTGGCTGCTGGACATTTAGAACCAACTACCTCTCCTTGGAATACTCCTATATTTGTGATCAAAAAGAAAAATGGGTCATGGCGACTCCTTCAGGACCTCAGAGAAATTAATAAAACCATGTTTACAATGGGGGCTCTCCAACCTGGACTCCCCTCCCCCGTCGCCATTCCAGCTAATTACTTTAAAATCATTATTGATCTCAAAGATTGCTTCTTCACTATCCCTCTTCACCCACTTGATAGAGAACGCTTTGCGTTTAGCCTCCCAGTTATTAATTTTAAAGGACCAATGCAGCGCTATCAGTGGAAAGTTCTCCCTCAGGGCATGGCCAATAGTCCCACTCTGTGTCAAAAATTTGTTGCTCAGGCTGTAGACCCTCTTAGGCGTCGGTGGTCTTCCATTTATATCATTCATTACATGGATGATATTTTACTGGCGGGGGCCTCCAGCTTAGAGGTACTTAGGTGCAGTCAGGACCTAACTTGCCAACTAACTTCCCTTGGACTTCAAATTGCCCCGAACAAACTACAACTTGCTGACCCTTATTATTACCTCGGTTTCGAATTGAATAATAATCAAATCACCACTCAAAAGCTTCACTTAAAAACCTCTCATCTACACACACTTAATGATTTCCAAAAGTTCCTGGGAGATATTAATTGGCTCCGACCATACCTCAAACTTACAACTGGGGAATTAAAACCATTGTTTGATACTCTTCATGGAGATGCCAGCCCCCTCTCTCCCCGCTACCTCAATCCGGAGGCAAAAAGGGCCCTTCGCATTGTTGAAGAGGCCATACAGCAACAACAGGTTACCTTCATAACTTACGAACAGCCCTTTGCCCTTATTGTCTGTGCCACACTACATACACCCACGGGGGTTTTGTGGCAGAATGGCCCTCTCCTGTGGATACACCTATCCTCCACCCTGACTAAAGTTCTCCTCACCTATCCCTCCCTAGTGGCCAAACTTATAAGACTAGGCCGAGAAAAGAGCCGCCAGCATTTCGGCAGGGACCCTGATCAGCTTATCCTTCCTTACACCAAGGAACAAACAGACTGGCTCTCTCAAAATGATGATGACTGGGCAATTACCCTAGTCACATTCCAGGGTACTATAGATAACCATTATCTTTCACACAAACTCCTCCAGTTTGCCCAGAGGCACCCCTTCATCTTCCCCAAAATAACATCTACTCAGCCCTTGAAAGGAGCCTCCCTGGTTTTTTCAGATGGATCTTCCTCTGGTATTGCCGCGTGGGTTATAGGCTCACAGGAAAACAGTGTCCAGTCTCCTTACAGGTCTGCCCAGCTTGTAGAGCTTTTCGCTATCTTACAGGTCTTCACAATACTACATGATGTTCCCTTCAATCTTTACACCGACAGTGCTTACATAGCTCTCTCAGTCCCAGTGTTGGAAACTGTTCCTTACATCAAAACATCTTCCAACGCTGTGCTTCTTTTTCAACAACTTCAGGCACTCATCCTAAAAAGACAACACCCCTTTTTTATTGGACACTTGCGTGCCCATACTGACCTTCCAGGACCCCTCTCCGAAGGCAATAACCTTGCAGATAAACAAACACACTTGGTCCTCTCAGCTACCCTAGAGCCCATTACCAAAGCCCAACAGGCTCATGCTCTTCACCACCTCAATGCCCGTACACTCCGCCTTATGTTTAAAATTACCAGAGAACAGGCTAGACAAATTGTTAAAAACTGTCCTGCATGCGTAACTCTTCTGCCTCTCCCCCACCTAGGAGTTAACCCAAGGGGCCTGCTCCCCAATGAAATCTGGCAAATGGATGTTACCCATATTCCTGAGTTTGGTAACCTCAGATATGCCCATGTGACCATTGATACCTATAGTGGGTTCCTCCATGCCACCCTCCACAGTGGTGAGGCCTCTAAAAATGTTATAGCACATGTTCTCCAATGTATTGCCATCATGGGGAAGCCCCAACAAATCAAAACCGACGATGGACCAGGATATACATCACAAACCTTTAAAAATTTCTGTGGTCAATTCCAGATCAAACATGTAACTGGCATTCCCTATAATCCTCAGGGACAGGGCATAATAGAGCGAGCCCACCAGACCCTTAAGTATACCATATCCAAACTTAAGACAAACACTGTTTATTCCACTAAAGGTTCCCCTCGTAACCTCCTAAATCATGCATTGTTCATCCTTAATTTCCTACAACTAGATATTAATGAAAAATCTGCGGCAGATCGTCTTTGGCATCAAGAGACTAAAAATCAATATGCCAAGGTTATGTGGAAAAATCCCATAACCCACAAATGGCACGGTCCTGATCCGGTTCTTATCTGGAGAAGAGGCCACGCATGTGTGTATGATACTGCAGAAGGGGCCCTGTGAAGCCTTCTCCTCTTTTGTAGGCTGTGAAGGCCACCTGTGTCCGGCATTGCTGGAGTGAAATGCTGAGAAAACTCTGCGATATGGAAGTCAACAATCCATCACAGATAAGCTTTTTAACCTTCTTGTTAATCATTTTTCCTACATATGAAGGATTTGCCCCTACCAACCCCCATGCTCCTTTTAGCCTTAAATGGGCTGTTATAAACCTAAATGATAATTCCATACTTTATAATGCTAGTGACACCAAACCCTTAAACACTTGGTGGCCTGACCTTTCCTTTTGCCTTAAAGATGTCATCCCACGCATAAAAGAATAAGCCTCTAAACACGTGTGCAACTTCGGGCTTTATGTTTGCCCCAACTATAATAAAGGCGCTCACTGTAGGACAACCGATTCCTACTTCTGCGCCAAATGGAGTTGCGTTACCTCAAGTGATGGAAATTGGAAATGGTCCACACCTTCTTCAGACCTCTTAAGTTTCTCCTTTACTAAGTATTATGATAAAAATGAAAGATTTAGTTCCTCTAAACCATGTAACAAAGACAGATCATTCAGGGGTCATTAAGGACACTATGACTAACCTCAGAGAGCAATTAAATCAAAGACAACGAGAATGGGGAGGCAGCTCAGGACCGCTTGATTTTAACTTTACCGGAACTTCATGGCTTACTAATCTACTTCTCAGTTTTGCTGGCCCTGTTTTAGGAATATTACTGTTCCTGACCTTCAGCCCTTGGGCATTCAGAAGAATAACAAGCTTCATCAAACAACAAATAGATGATGCACAAGCTAAACCTATTCAAGTTCACTACCATTGCCTGGCAGTTGACGAAGCCTATGCCATTGAAATGGGGTACCCTAGCTTCCTCCCCACGGGGACAGCATGAAAAGTAGAGGCATGCTTACCTCCTTACCAATCCAGCAAGAGAGGTATGGGTACTGGTGCGAGTGCGAAGCAAAGCATTGCAAGGGAAAGTTAACACTAACTCCTCTACGTTTCCCTGGGGCACACCTGGCTTGCATAGAGGTTGGTATCTATCTCAACATCAAAACGGCTCTGCCTCTCCTCCTCAAAAGATACCAAGAGCCATAAGTTCTACACGGAGGAGCCTTGGTCAATACCCCCTCGCCCAGTTAAAGCCCACCTCCCATCAATTAAAACAAAAAGGGAGGAGATGTCGGAGCCGTGGGTGAGCCCCCAGGCCCCGACATACAGGACGCTTGTAGGGCTGAAAAAGCCCGCGCGCGCCAAGTTTGAAAAAGCCCGCGCCCGCGAAATTCAAAAGGCCCGCGCGCGGGAAAAACTTCCTGCCTGATGTCACTGCCTTAGTCCTATGTATATCCAATCCCCAGCCGACAACTACCTCACTCCAAATGTCACTCCATCCCTACGTCACTTGATCCCTCCCTTTATTCCTACCGCTATAAATATACCTCATTTTGATAATAAAACGGAGGCTTGATCAGAATTTTGTCTTGCCTTCCATTTTTCCGCCTTTCCTGTTTACTTTCACAGGCTCTCCCTCGTCCTTTCGTTGATTTGTCCCGCGGGCCGGGGCAAGCCTAATTTACTACCTCCAGAGAGTCCATGAGTTGGGGAGAAAATTTCAATGTTGGAAAAAGGCAAAACCTTGCATAGAAACTACCAGTGCAATGAAAGTCAATGCTAGGAACTTGATTCCAGAGCAGTTTTCTTCTTTAAGGTCATTTAGAGGTTCTTAGAACAATCTTCCAAAAATAAAATGAAAACTTCTATTATTATTGTGGTTGATGCTTGAAAGGTAACCATTATTGAATTATTGTTTCATTCTATGCTTCAAAATTGAAAACAAACTGCCCTGGGAACATGACACAATAGGTTTGTTTTTAGATATTAACACAATTATGTGGAAGAAATCAACTGGCTCCTGCCCAAAGGAAAATCTCCTTGAGAACTTTTCAGAATCAGACGAAAGTCACCCTAGTAAATAGCTCACGGAACTTGTTCAGAATATGATAGCAGAAAACAAAAATGAAAGAGAGAGAAACATCGCTCTTGGAAGATAAGCCTGTTCATGTGTCCAAAATGGGGACTTCTGGACATTTGATATTAGCTTGAAGTTTCTGAATTCATGCAGGGGCCCTTGAGACATGAGGGAAAAGTATTAAAGTGAGAGGCACCAAAGACAAACATAATGCATTTTCTAAATATATCTTGATTATGTTCTAACTTTTGCTTCCTTACTGAATAACATACTTCATATGTCCTGGAGTGGACTAAAGGAAGGTTGGGGAATTTTCTTAACGCAAAAATTTTCTAAACAAGCCTGGAAATCAATAGTATTATTACATAAGTCTCTCTAGGGTTTAAGTAAGCCACAGTGATTTCACTGTGCAATCAATCAACCAGATTTTGAATAGCACTTCTCTGCGTAAGTAAGGACCTGCTATAAACACCACATAACTGAGATCACTTGAAGAGTTCTCACCAGGAACTGCTCTGAACACTAAGGTACATACTTTCTGTACATAGCATCCTACCGGAAGGAAATTTGCCCTAGGAGCAAGGACAACATGACAAGGCATTGTACAGTGTAAAAAGAATTATGCCCTAAGAGCTCTTTAGAGCTGAGACATTAACTTAGAGGACAAGGACTCATTTCAAAAGGCTTCAAGTCTCACCCATTTAAACACAAATATAACCAGTAAGTTCTATTTAAATAACAGACTGTCCACCATGAAAGATGAAACTAAAATGACACTAAAACTTTTGAAAATACAGTAAATTGCAGATAACAACTAAACTATGTATTTTCTTTCATTATCAGGTATTGCCCCATGGGCTACAGACCACAGGGTTGCAATGCAACTTGATAATAAAATTTTAGACTCAATTAAAACACACTCTCCACCCCCAGCAGAGCACACACTTCAAATTAAATCTTCAAATACCTAGCTGAGACAACTATCAATGCACTTTTATTTTTGTTCATGTTAAGAGTCGTGAGTTCTCATTGCGGTGTGAAACAAGGATAAATAATACACAGAGCTTGCTCAAATACATACTAGTAAATGTCTGTCCTCAGTGCCTTGCCTTAAAGCCATATCTTTTCCAGTTAAAATGGTCCCGTAAAAGCAACTAAAGTCAAGCATAAAAATGGCAAATGCATCTCAAATTACTCACTTGTTTGGCTCTATTACTGATTTTTAAATTAGTAGATATTTCAGGTGATATAATTTTTAAGTAGAGATTCACAGAATAAAACAAATGTTAAACTAGAAATGAATAAGCAAATGATTGTACATTTACTCCACAAACATTGATTCCACTGCCATCAAGTCGATTCCTGTTCATTGCAACCCTATAGGACAGAGTAGAACTGCTCCAAAGAGTTTCCAGTGAGCATCTGGTAGATTTGAACTGCCAACCTCTTGGTTAGCGGACATAACACTTAACCACTACATCATCAGAGTTTCCAAGCATAGATTAGCAGTGGAGTTTTACAGTGTTGAGCTGTCAAAAGTTCACAAAAGCACCCTTTTATTTACTGTGTTAGTTGGTGTCAGAAGTCATGGTATTCACGCTGCCATCAATGGATATGTTTATACTGACAAGTACTCCCACTTCTGTTAAGGAATTAGAAGTCTTTCAGCCCAAATGTACTACATGCTGCATACTCATTTTTCATTTTATTTACATTCTTGCTTTATAAATGCATCAGGTAAACAAGGCAGCAAGATTTGCACTTATAAAAAACAAGTGTCATTCCAATATAATTCTTGTAGTGTATGCATTTCTTAAGGACTTTATTTTATATCGATATTTTTAAAAAACACTGCCAAGTTATAAAATCAGTCTAAATGTATACAACTTAGTGATTACTTTTAGTTACCAAAAAAAACTCCAAACAAAAAAACCTCAAGTTCATAGAATAGAGGAATGTCTGATCTATAAAGATTAGAAATCTGCTCTTGATGTTGCTACCACTCAGATGGTAGTCTCAGCTACCCCAACCTTCCCAGGCTCTGATGAAATAAAGGCTGTATTCCAAAAGGTAAGGAAAACAGCAGCTGTAGAGCACAGCTCCTTGGAGATACACATATGTGTGATCTATGAAGGTAAATAAAACACCTTAACAAAAAATTAATTCTCCCTAGTGTAAAAGAAGTATGTTTACCCAGGCTCCAAAAGTCTCTATAGACAAATCTTCAGAACTGTTTTCTAGTTTCTGCCTGAGAATCATCTTGAAAAATTCAAATTTTTAACCAATTTCTTTCATTTTCTTAATCCTGGTTAAACAATCATTTGTATATGTAATTTCCTCTATGACTAATATTTCGCTGTTACCATTAGCCAAATGAAGAATTTTTGAATGTAACCAATCAGAGAAAGCAGCTGTGTTTAGGTGGCCAATAGGTTGTCAGACTGAGTGTAGGAGCCTAATGGGCAACTGGCTCAATGCCAGGCAGTCCCTGGCGTCACACCAAGAAACTTGACTTTGGACTTATTAACAAAAGAACTGTTTTCTTACAGTAACAGGGGACTTTATTACACAAAATCTTTGGGTTGAAGCAATAACCTTGAGCTACAGAATGAGGATGCTTGCTATTCTGATGAAAATGCAAAGGGAACAGAGAGGGAATAGGAAATTGGGTCCCTGTGTAGGGCTTTCCCATGGGTCAAATACAAGGTAAGTGAACCTTCTGGGATTTACTATAAAAGGTGGGAAGTGACTGGGAGTTTACCTTCTCATCATTTTCCCATATGTATAAGAATAGGCTTGTAAATGCAACATGGTTGAGGATTATTATGGCTTTTTATTATACAGGAAATTATAAATCGCTCAAGCAGCACATACTGAATCTCTTGCCATGTCATTAGATACTCACCTCCTACTTTTTATCATGAATAGATGTTTAATTTTGTTGTATTTTTTAATTGTGATTGAGTGAAAGTGTTTTAATTTGCATGCCTGCCTATTTGTAGCTCCTTCTGCACTCCTTGCCTTGTGACAGCACACTCTTCCTTTGTGTTCTATACGTATCACATCCTCTTAACAACCTCCTGTCCCCTCCTCTCCACCCTCTCCACTCCACTCTAGTAAGAGGCTAGTAGGATGGCATCCTATAGATGCACAGAACTATAAAGTGCACACATGATATGGTCACTCTGTGTCCCTAAGTCCAATCCATTTCCATCCAAAGAACTAATCTCAGAAATGATTTATGATAAGGGGCAGCATCAAGTCTGGAGCCGTGCTCCCAGGGGAACTCCAGGCCCTCAGACCATCAGTTGCAGTCTTTTAGTGTAGTTCTCAGGGTGCATCTCTTTTTTTTTCTTGTGTTGCCACTGGGACTCAAAATTGTGAGCCCCATCACGGCTGTCATTGGTGGTGGCTGGGTGTCATCTGGTTCTTCAGGTCACATGTTGATGCAGTAGTCACCTATTCACATGGGTCTTTCTGTCTTCTGGGTTCTCTTTCCCCCATGTCATTGTTGTTCTTGGTGATCATCTGTTCCAGCTGAGTTGGGACCATCTGGTGTACCTCAGATGGCAGCTTGCTAGCTGTTAAGATCCCAGATGCTACTCACCAATATGAGATGCAGAAGACTCTCTTAGCAAAACGCTAGTTAATGTTCCATGTTTTTATGTGTCTATTGAGATTATGGGAAACCCTGGTGGCGTAGCGGTTAAGAGCTACAGCTGCTAACCCAAAGGTTGGCAGTTTGAATTCACCAGGCACTCCTTAGAAACCCTATGGGGCAGTTTTACTCTGTTTTATAGTGTCACCATGGGTCAGAATTGACTCAAGGGCAACAGCTCTTTTTAAATTGAGATGATTATATATTTTTTTCTTACATAGTCTGTGAATATACTAAATTACATTTATTGAAACTGATCAAGCCCTTCATTTCTGGAATAAATCCCCTTTGGTCATGCTGCACTATCCTTTTATATATACACATGTGTTTTAGTCAGCTAGGGCTGCGCTAACAGAAATAGCACTGAATGGATGGCTTTAACAAAGGAAGGTTTATTCTTACACAGTCCGGTAGGCTACAAGTCCATATTCAGGGTGTCCACTCCAGGGGAAGGCATTCCCCCTTGTTGGCTCTGGAGGAAAGTCTGGTATTCCATCAGTCTCTGTCCAGGGAGCATCTTGGCGCAGGAACCTCAGGTCTGAAGGACGCGCTCTTCCCCCGGTGCTGCTTTCTTGATGGCAAGAGGTTCCCAATTCTCTGCCTGCTTCTCTGTCCTTTTATCTCTCTATCTCTCGTAGGATGAAAGGATTAAGGGTGGGGCAAGCCATACTCCAGGGAAACTCCCTTTACAGTGGAACAGAGAGGTGATCTTATAAAGGGATTTATAGTCCCACCCTAATCCTTTAACGTACAGCAAAGGAAACCCACAAAATGGAGGACAGTCACAAGATAGTGGGAATCATGGCCCAACCACATGGCTACACAGATTTTGGGGGGGACACAATTCAATCCATGGTAACATATATATAATATTTATGTATTTTATTTGCTAAAATTTTGTTGAGATCAATTGTGTTTCTGCTCATGAAGGGCGAACATAATCTATGATTTTTGTTATTTTGTAGTATCTTTTAAGCGGTGATTAAGAGATTGTCTGCTAACCCAAAGGCTGGCAGTTTGAATCCACCAGCTGCTCACGGGAAACTGTATGGGGCAGTTCTGCTCTTTCTCATAGGGTTGCTGTGAATTGGAATTGACTTGATTACATTGTGTTTTGTTTTGTTTTGTTTAATTAGGTGTTAAGATTACTCTGGCCTAATAAAAAATGTTGGGAAGCATTTTATTCTTTTCAATTTTCTGAAAGAGAATGTGGAGAACTGATACTTTTTTCTTAAATGTCTGATAGAATTTACCATGAAACACACTGCACCTGGAGTTGTCTATTTTGCAAGAGTTTTAACTACAAATTCAATTTATTTAATACATATAGGGTAATCCAACACCCTTTTATGATAAAAATACTTAACAAACTAGGAATAGAAGGAAATTCCTTAACATGCTAATGGACATTTATGAAAGGCTTGTCGCTAAGATCACACTTAGTAGTGAAAAACTGAAAATTTTCCCCCTAAGATCATGAACAAAATAAGGATGTCTATTTTCTATTCTTCTTTGCAACACTGTACTGGAAGTTACACACTGAACAATTAGATAAGAAAAAGAGATCAGCTATCTAGATTAGAAAGAAGCAAAACCATTCCTATTTCTAGATGCTGTGATCTTATGCATAAAAAAAGAATCCCCCAAGAAACTATTAGAAATAATGACTTCAGAAAAGTTGCAGAACACAAGATCAGCACAGAAAATTCAAATGTGTTTCTGTATACTACCAATGAACAATTCAAAAAGAAATTAAGACTACAATTCCAGTTACAGCAACATCAAAAAGAATAAATACCTAGAAAGAAATTTAATCAAAGAGATTTAAGTTATACATTGAAAACCACAAAATACGGCTAAAAGAATTAAAGTAGACCTAAATAAATGGAAACGTATCTCATGTTCATGAATTGAAACACTTAATGTTGTTAGGAGGGCAATGCTACCCGAAGCAATCTACATACTCACTTCAACCCCTATCAAAACAGTCTTTTTCACAGAAATGAAACAACTGATCCTAAAATATATATGAAATTTTAAGGGACCCAGAGTTATTTAAAAAAAACTCAAAGAAGAACAAAGACAGAGGACTCACACTTCCTAATTTCAAAACTTAATACTAAGCCACTGTAAGAAAACATGTTGGCACTGGCATAAAGACAGGTATATATGGAACAGAACTGATAATACAGAAATAAATTTGTACCAGCTAGGGTTAACTGATTTTTGACAAAACTGCCAAGACCATTCAACAGGAAAAAGCAGTCTCTCCAGCACACGGTGCTGGGACAATTGTATATCCACATGAAAAGGCAAGAAGTCAGACCCCTACCTCATACTATATAAAAGATTAATTCAAAATGGATCCATAACCTAAACACAAGAGCTAAAGCCACAAAAATTCTTAAAAGAAAACATAGGTATAAATCCTTATGATCACGGGAATACCCAAAGCACAAGCAACAAATGAAAAAAACAGATAAACTGGACCTCATTCAATAACAAAAAGACAACTCAATTTAAAAATGAACAAAAGACTTAAATAGACATTTTTCAAAACAAAACAAAAATAACCAACAAGCACTTGAAAAGATACTCAGCACTTCTAGTCATTAGGGAAATGAAATCAAAACCACAGAGATACCACTTCACACTTACTAGGAAAGCTACAATCAAAATAGTGAAAAATAACAAGCATTAGTGAGGATATAGAAAATCTGGAACATTGTTGGTGGGAGTCTAAAATTGTTCAACCACTGAGGAAAACAGTTTTGTGTCCCTCAGTAAATTAAACATAGAAAGAAATAACCATGTTGCTTAGCAATTTCTCTTCTGAATGTATACCTAAAGAATTGAAAATACGTACTGAACAAATATTTAGGCACAAATAATCATAACAACACTACTCACAATAGCCAAAATGTGCAAACAAACTCAAATATTCATCAAGAGATGCATAGATAAACAAAATGTGGTTATACATATGAAAATCTGCTGGCATTAAGTCAATTCTGACTCATCATGACTCTACAGGACATAGCCTCATAGGGTTTCTTTTTTTTTAATTTATATATATTTTTATTATGATTGAGTGAGAATATACAATCCCATATAAATTTGCATACCCCCAATGAGTGGCTCCCACTGCTCTCCCTGCCCAGTGATAGTATACTCCTCTTCTCCATTCTGTACATGTCGTGTCCTCCTAACAATCTCCTATCCCCTCCTGTCCACCCTCTTCCCTGCATCTAATAAAAGGTCAGCTGGATGACATCTTATAGATGCATAGAACCATAAAGTGCACACATGATATGGTTGCTCTGTGTCACCAAGTCCAACCCATTTCTTTCCAAAGAGTTGACCTCCATTATGATTTATGGATGGGTAGCAGCAGGGCCAGGGGTCATGCTCCCAGGGGAACCCTGAGGCTCCTGGACTATTAACTGTGGTCTTTTAGTGGAGATCTCAGGGTGCACCCCTTTTTATTTTCGTGTTACCTGTGAGACTCAACTTTGTGAGCCCCATCACAGCTATTGCTGGTGGTGGCCAGGCATCATCTGATTCTTCTTGTCATATGTTGACGTAGTCAACCGATCACGTGGGTCTCTCTTTCTTCCGGGTTCTCTTTGCCCCATGCCGTTTTGGTCCTTGGAGGTCATCCATTCCTGCTAAGTTGAGACCATTTGGTATACCTCAGATGGCAGCTGTTAAGACCCCAACTGCCACTTACAAATTTGGGGTGCAGAAGACTCTCTTAACAAAATGCTAGTTATGCCAAGTGGCCTCAATTTCTCACAGGGTTTCTAAGATGTGGCTGGTGGAGTTGATATGCCAACATTTTTGTTAGCAGCTGTAGCTCTTAACCACCATGCCACCAGGGTCCTTGTTGTTGTTGTTAGGTGCCACTGAGTCAGTTCTGACTCATAATGACATTATGCACAACAGAACAAAACACTGCCCAATCCTTTGCCATACCCACAATCGTTTTGATGCTTAAGCTTATCATTGCAGCCACTGTGCCAATCCATCTCATTGAGGGTCTTTTTTTTCACTGACCCTCCATTGTACCAAGCTTGATGCCCTTCTCCAGGGACTGATCCCTCCTCACAGCATGTCTCAAGTATGTAAGACATAGTCTCACCCATCTTTACTTCTAAGGAACACTCTGGTTGTACTTCTTCCAGAACAGATCTGTTTGTTCTTTTGGCAGTCCATGGTATATTCTATTCTTCTCCACCACCACAATTCAAAGGCATCAATTCTTTTTCCGTCTTCCTTATTCATTGTCCAGGTTTGCATGCATATGATGTGACTGAAAATACCATGGCTTGGGTCACGTATGCCTAAGTCTTCAAGGTGACATCTTTACTTTTCAACACTTGAAAGATGTTCTACATGGCACCACATATAGTAAATCAAACTGAAGTGCCAGATCTGCCTTGGGTATACTCCATAAGAAGGTGTCCAAAGGCTCAAGGAAACTGGCATGTTAGAGTGGATTTGTCACGTTAGACCCATGGCCCCACCCCTGGAGTGCCCAGAGGACATATCTTTTACCACAATAGTCAGGAATACATTTGTGAAGAAAGTCCCAGCATCCTTGAAGACAGTGGGTACTGTCCTAACAAATTGAAGACACCCAGCTATAATGGGGCTGATTATACCTCTTAGTGGTAGGGACCAAGTGGCAGCACTTAAACAACAAATGGGTGTTGTTCTGTAACAGTAGAGTCCAAGTAATAATCAGAGTAATTTGCATGGACTAGTGGCATTGGCTACTTAGTCGTGGTGTCCTTAGTAGTGAAATAGATGATAAATTTGATTGATCTGTACAAGTAGAAGAATTTGAATAGCCAGAATAATCACAGCCCCACAATCAATTCCAAGACTAAAGCCAGTTTCTAGACCCACAAACCCTTAAAAGGAAACCTGGTGGCATAATGCTTAAGAGCTACTGCTGCTAACATAAAGGTTGGCAGTTTGAATCCACCAAATGCTCCTTTGAAACTCTATGGGGCAGTTCTATAGTGTCCTGCAGGGTCATTATGGGTTGGAATTGACACATCAGCACAGATTTTTTTTTTTTAACCCCTTAAATGAAAAGGAGGCTGGGTCCTCTCCAGGAAGGACCCTGCTGTGCGGAGGTCCGCCATCAGCTTTGTAGACAAAGTCACGAACCCCTGTAAATGACGGGCTGAAGCATCTCACCTGTGACATGTTTTCTAGCCTACTGCCCTTGATATTATTTGGCTTCCTAATCAAATTTTCTTCAAAAAGATACCCCCTCCTCTCCTGGAACAAGGATCAGGGGAGATGCCTTCTGAGAGGGGCCCTTTACTACCCCCTTGGTTTATGAAATAATATCGGGAAAACCTGTACAGGAATTTCTGGGGAAAAGAGCTCAGAGGAATGATTTCTAACACAGCCAGCTTGAGAGCAGCGAGGCCGGCCCAACCCCTGCTGACTTCTCCCAGCTGCTCACCCCTGACATATTTCTGGCTGTATATTTTTTCACCCCAATTAAACTCTCCCCCAGAATTCCCCCTCATCTCCCTGCACAAGGACAAACGCTGAGCCCGGGAACGCCCAGCCCTGCTGACTTCCCCCAACTGCACATCCCCACCCATGTGAAAAGAATTATCCTTTTCAGAACAGCTTAAGAAAGACAAAGGGTGGGGGACGGTAGATGTTTACTGTCCCCGCAGGAGGAGATAAAATAAAGAGCAAAATAGGAACAAATAGAGATCATAAACTTTAGACCCTTCCTCGTGTACCTTTTAACCTTGAGGTATAAGTAGGGCTGACTGAGCTCGAAGCATAACCTTGTTTTCACTGTCCATTACACACCTGCCTTGGGCCATTATCTAGAAAGCCTTGACAATTAAAAGGATCTCAAGGTTTCAGTTAGCTAATAGCTCATGTGGTCAGGGGGCAGGGTAAAAATTATATCACCTCAAGACCACGAGGTTTTGGTTTCAAATTAGACAATAGATTGTGTGGTCAGTGGGCAGGGTAAAATTTACGTGACTTTTACTATAAAAACAATAAAGACAGACAGCTGGCTCTCTTGCTTTCTGGGTCGGGCTGCCATGAACCAGAAAACTCGTTCCTGTCTTTCTTAATTCTTTTCCCGCCGCGCCTCTCCCTCCCTCCGTGTGAGACCCTGAAAAGTGTCGGGGCTGGCTCCCGGCACTGCTGCTCTGCCAAAGGTATATACTGTTATCTTTCTTCCATTCTTCCTGTAATAGTTAAGATTGTGTGTTAACTTGGCTGACTGTGATTCTCACTGTTTATACGTGATCTTACCCATGATTGCATCTCCTGTGAGCAGCCAATTGATTTAAAGAGTTCTTTTTGGAAATGTAGGCTGCATTGGCACATAGGCAGTCATTCTGGCTTTTTGCTTGCTCTGAACCCTGTGGCTGCCTTCTGTTCATCTGACTTCCAGCTCTTGGGACCTAAGCTATCAGCTTATGTGCAAAGCTTGGAATTTATTGGTTTTTACAGCATGAGAGCAGGAGCCTTGCTCTCTGACCTGTCAATCTTGGGTTCATGAGCTTCTGTGGCTACCTGAATTAAGAGAAGCCTTTTTCCTGATCCTTAGACTCGGGATGTTCCAGCTTCTACAATCAAGTGAGGCATTTCCTTGAAATAAATATGTCTACATATACATTTATATGCTTTACTGTTTTTGTTCTCTAGAGAACCCAGCCTAAGACTTTGGGTACCAGGAGAAGGATCTAGAGAAACAAAATCGTAAGGAAGAGTTTTCTAAATTGGTTTTCAAGTCTGGCTCGTCTTAAAGACATTGATGACTCTGCTTCCAGCAGTAATGAATGCACTGCTAATCTATGGCTAATCTATGAGGCAGTCACACAAATATACAAAATATCACCACCAACAGATCAAATATTGGTGCAAGATGAGGCTCTGGGTGAACACATGTAATAGCTTTCTACAGTTTTGTCAGAATGAGAAGTATAAGGAAGCTGATTGATTGGCCCTACTTTCACTAAACAAACTGATGAAAGACAGAGACATGCTTAGGGCCTCAGAGTCAAAGCTCATGTGCTGCATAAATGACCTCAAGGCTTCCACTTATGCTTTGAAAGAGAGCCTTATCTCTTATAGTAACAGAGCTGAAATTGCTGAAAGCCAAACCCAGAGTCTTACTGTAATAGTGGCTGAATAACAATGCCAGCTCAATTGCCAATCTCAAGAGCTGTCTGAAGTTAAAGTAAGGGCATCAACTGGGAAGAAATGGGATTCTGAAACTGGAATGTGGACACCTGGGCAGATAATCAGGAGGCTGGAGATACGAAACTCTAAAATCTGGTAAATCAGAACCATGGCCACCTGAAGAGATTACCCTAGCAAGAAAAACCATTAGCTCCTTCACTCCCATCTAATGAGAAGAGCCCTAACCTAGCTGCCTCTAAAGAGCTCTTGCCTTAGTCATTGCCTGGGGCATCTCCTGAAGCAGATGCTTAACAACACAATGCTGAATATTTTCAAAACGATTCCACTCTACTGATTCTGACTTCTGAATCTATCACTAGACTTATGTCTCAGGGAGCTCCAAAAGGTGAAGTACTAAGTACAAAGTCCTACAAACTAGGGCTAGAGGTCCTAGATCCAAAAGGAAGAACACTCTGATTAGGAGACATACCACTTGTTCCACTGAACTGGAAGGTAAGAACACCACACAACTACTTTGTCCTCCTCCTGCCTCTGAATCAACAAAGGGAGTGACTGTATTTATTCCAATTACCAAGGAGCACCCTGGGGATTTGAACTGCTGACCTTTCAGTTAGCAGACATAGCGCTCAACCCATTACACCACCAGGGTTTCCAGTGGCATAACAGAGAAAAGAAAACAAGTATCTGTACCTCTCACACACACGTACACATATATAATAAAGCAAGGAAGAAATATTTTTAACAACTGCAGTCCTCAGAAATATTGCTATATTATGCAATGGAGGTAAAGTATGTCTGGAATACAGGACGCCCTTTGTAATGTCTGTCAGCACTATCATGTCTTCTGATTAAAGTCAAAGGAAGACTACAGCAAACCATTCAGAAATGAAGATTTCAACCCACTAGGCAAAGAACCACAACTAGCAGATACGCTTACTCAAGGCATAGGGGATACAGAAAGGATTGTAGAGGAAGGAACTTTGAATACCAGCTACAACATGCGACCAGTTGCAGAAATGAGGGCTGTAGTTGTTAAGAATAGTTCTTCCTTGCTTTATTATACAAATGCATGTGTGTGTGAGAGGCACAAATATTTTTGTTTTCTTTCCTCTGTTATGCTGCTGGAAACCCTGGTGGTGTAGTGGGTTAAGTGCTATGTCTGCTAACTGAAAGGTCAGCAGTTCAAGTCTGCCAGCTGCTCCTTGGGAACTCTATGGGGCAGTTCTACTCTGATCTACAGGGCCGCTATGAATTGGACCCAACTCGATGGCAGTGGGTTTTTTGTTGTTGTTGTTGTTATGCCATTGCTTATAAAATACAAGATGTAAACAGGATTAATGTGCTTTTGATTGTTTGCATGCCAATTGTATCATGTTAGGCCCAAGTGTGACTAATCATACACTGTCACTGTTTAGAGATTATGTATGGTTAAGGAGATGTGAACAGGTGCCATGCTGATAAGGGTGGACTGTGATGGTTAATGTTATATGTTGTTGTCGGGAGCCGTGGGTGAGCCCCCAGGCCCCGACATACAGGAAGCTTGTAGGGCTGAAAAAGCCCGCGCGCGCCAAGTTTGAAAAAGCCCGCGCCCGCGAAATTCAAAAGGCCCGCGCGCGGGAAAAACTTCCTGCCTGATGTCACTGCCTTAGTCCTATGTATATCCAATCCCCAGCCGACAACTACCTCACTCCAAATGTCACTCCATCCCTACGTCACTTGATCCCTCCCTTTATTCCCACCGCTATAAATACACCTCATTTTGATAATAAAACGAGGCTTGATCAGAATTTTGTCTTGCCTTCCATTTTTCCGCCTTTCCTGTTTACTTTCACAGGCTCTCCCTCGTCCTTTCGTTGATTTGTCCCGCGGGCCGGGGCAAAACTGGCGCCTCAACGTGGGGCCCGAGGTACGGAGCTGCTGAAAGAAACCCACCACGGAGAAGGAAGTCCTGGCCAGGCGTCCTGAGCGACCGCACCGGGTGTGAGCTCGCTCGACTGAAGTTTCCACGGGAAAAGCTGCCCGTGAGTCAAACTTGTCCTGATCACCGCGGGAGTAGCCGCCCTGCGAGTTTGGTCTGAAGAGGTAAGTGGTGGTTCTATATAGACATGGGACAGGAATTAAGTTTGCATGACTTGTTTCTTACCGGCATTGAAAAATCATTGGATAGGCGGAAAATTAAGGCGAAAAAGAAAGACTTAGCTCAGTTTTTTATGTTCCTATCAGACATTTGTCTGTGGTTCTCACAGGAAGGCACCATCAGCCCGCAAATCTGGAAACGGGTTGGAGATTGTCTGAATGACTATTATAAAACTTTCGGACCCGAGAAGGTCCCAGTCACTTGTTTTTCTTATTGGAATTTGATAAATGATGTCCTCCAGAGTTCTCATAATGCTCCTGATATTCAACATCTCGCCCAGATGGGTGAAAAGGTTATGAAAGAACGGTCCCGTCCCCCCTCAGTTTCTCCTGATATTCCAGAAAAACCTCAAGCCTTTGGAACACACACACCCCCGCAAGGGAGTCATACTGACCCCCCCGAGGGGCTTCACCCGTCCCTGAGAGCTTTCATTGATAAACCCGATTCTAACGCATTGTCCCCTGAGGGTCAGACCACTCTTGAAGAAAATGCTGCTCATTACCATGAGAATGCCTACCCCTATACCTTTACGGCCCCTGCCTTTCATAGACCTCCTCCTCATCCTCCGGACCCTCCTAACCTGACTGCTCCACCCCTTGGCCTGGAACCCAGCTGTCCTCCCCGATCGACTGAAAACTCCCTTGATCAGGATATATCAACGCTAGAAAAACT
Source organism: Heterohyrax brucei (assembly GCA_028571685.1). Taxonomy (NCBI): domain Eukaryota; kingdom Metazoa; phylum Chordata; class Mammalia; order Hyracoidea; family Procaviidae; genus Heterohyrax; species Heterohyrax brucei. The sequence goes on from CM053142.1 coordinate 108,140,493, forward strand.
TGTAGCTCGCAGACACAGACAGTTAGATCTCCAAAAGGAGCTCCAAGCCCTTGAGCAAGAGCTTAATTCACTCCGCCTAGCCCAGGATCCTAAAACTCGATCCGGGAACAATGTGTCAAAAGGTGCCCCAGGCCGTCCTAGGACTCTCCTCACCTTTCCGGTAACTCGTAGCCAGCACGGGCAGATAGAGACTGAAATAGAGAGTGAAGAAGAGCAGGAAAGCCCTGAGATAGAAGAGGAAGAAACTGAGAGTCCTGATATAGATGCTGTCCAACCTGACAGCCTTAGCCCCCAGAAATATCGCTGCTTAAATGTGAAACATGTTAAAGACTTAAAAGCGGCTGTCAATAACTACGGCCCAACAGCCCCTTACAGTATAGCATTGCTTGAGAGCCTTAGTGACCGATGGCTTACACCTAATGATTGGCATTTCTTGGCTCGGGCCTGTTTATCAGGGGGAGACTTTGTTCTCTGGCGTACCGAGTTTGCTGAACTGTGCCGGGAGACGGCCCAGCGTAACGGAGAAAGCCGGACCTCCCGCACCTGGACGAGAGATAAACTCTTGGGGAGGGCTCCATATGACACCAATGAGAAACAGGCAAATTTTCCCCCTGGTTTATTATCACAAATACAAAACGCCGGCCTTAGAGCCTGGAAACGTCTCCCCCCCAAGGGCGCAGCCACCACCTCATTGGCTAACATCCGCCAGGGACCCGATGAGCCGTATAGTGAGTTCGTCAGCAGATTAACCGATGCTGCCGAAAGGCTAGTGGGAGAAGGTGAGACTGGCAGTGCCTTTATCAAACACCTTGCCTTTGAAAATGCTAACCCCTCTTGCCAAGAAGCCCTACGACCTCATCGCAGAGGAGATCTCTCCGATTATGTCCGACTTTGTTCGGGTATTGGAGCCTCTCATGCTATCGGCGTTGCCATAGGAGCAGCGCTTAAGGGCTTGAACCCCAGCTCATTACAAAAAACTTGTTTTAATTGCAAACAGCCTGGTCATTTTGTGCGCGAATGTTCCCTGGGAAAACAAAATCGTGGGCCTCCCTGGTTTTTTCAGATGGATCTTCCTCTGGTATTGCCGCGTGGGTTATAGACTCACAGGAAAACAGTGTCCAGTCTCCTTACCGGTCTGCCCAGCTTGTAGAGCTTTTCACTATCTTACAGGTCTTCACAATACTACATGATGTTCCCTTCAATCTTTACACCGACAGTGCTTACATAGCTCTCTCAGTCCCAGTGTTGGAAACTGTTCCTTACATCAAAACATCTTCCAACGCTGTGCTTCTTTTTCAACAACTTCAGGCACTCATCCTAAAAAGACAACACCCCTTTTTTATTGGACACTTGCTTGCCCATACTGACCTTCCAGGACCCCTCTCCGAAGGCAATAACCTTGCAGATAAACAAACACACTTGGTCCTCTCAGCTACCCTAGAGCCCATTACCAAAGCCCAACAGGCTCATGCTCTTCACCACCTCAATGCCCGTACACTCCGCCTTATGTTTAAAATTACCAGAGAACAGGCTAGACAAATTGTTAAAAACTGTCCTGCATGCGTAACTCTTCTGCCTCTCCCCCACCTAGGAGTTAACCCAAGGGGCCTGCTCCCCAATGAAATCTGGCAAATGGATGTTACCCATATTCCTGAGTTTGGTAACCTCAAATATGCCCATGTGACCATTGATACCTATAGTGGGTTCCTCCATGCCACCCTCCACAGTGGTGAAGCCTCTAAAAATGTTATAGCGCATGTTCTCCAATGTGTTGCCATCATGGGGAAGCCCCAACAAATCAAAACCGACAATGGACCAGGATATACATCACAAACCTTTAAAAATTTCTGTGGTCAATTCCAGATCAAACATGTAACTGGCATTCCCTATAATCCTCAGGGACAGGGCATAATAGAGCGAGCCCACCAGACCCTTAAGTATACCATATCCAAACTTAAGACAAACACTGTTTATTCCACTAAAGGTTCCCCTCGTAACCTCCTAAATCATGCATTGTTCATCCTTAATTTCCTACAACTAGATATTAATGAAAAATCTGCGGCAGATCGTCTTTGGCATCAAGAGACTAAAAATCAATATGCCAAGGTTATGTGGAAAAATCCCATAACCCACAAATGGCACGGTCCTGATCTGGTTCTTATCTGGGGAAGAGGCCACGCATGTGTGTATGATACTGCAGAAGGGGCCCCTCGGTGGCTACCCGAACGTCTTGTTAAGCCCATCAATGATAACTCCATTTCCAGGGAAAATACCCCTGAGAAGCCTTCTCCTCTTTTGTAGGCTGTGAAGGCCACCTGTGTCCAGCATTGCTGGAGTGAAATGCTGAGAAAACTCTGTGATATGGAAGTCAACAATCCATCACAGATAAGCTTTTTAACCTTCTTGTTAATCATTTTTCCTACATATGAAGGATTTGCCCCTACCAACCCCCATGCTCCTTTTACCCTTAAATGGGCTGTTATAAACCTAAATGATAATTCCATACTTTATAATGCTGGTGACACCAAACCCTTAAACACTTGGTGGCCTGACCTTTCCTTTTGCCTTAAAGATGTCATCCCACGCATAAAAGAATAAGCCTCTAAACACGTGTGCAACTTCGGGCTTTATGTTTGCCCCAACTATAATAAAGGCGCTCACTGTAGGACAACCGATTCCTACTTCCGTGCAAAATGGAGTTGCGTTACCTCAAGTGATGGAAATTGGAAATGGTCCACACCTTCTTCAGACCTCTTAAGTTTCTCCTTTACTAAGTATTATGATAAAATCAAAAGATTTAGTTCCTCTAAACTATGTAACAAAGACAGATCATTCAGGGGTCATTAAGGACACTATGACTAAACTCAGAGAGCAATCTAATCAAAGACAACGAGGATGGGGAAGCAGCTCAGGACCGCTTGATTTTAACTTTACCAGAACTTCATGGCTTACTAATCTATTTCTCAGTTTTGCTGGCCCTGTTTTAGGAATATTACTGTTCCTGACCTTCAGCCCTTGGGCATTCAGAAGAATAACAAGCTTCATCAAACAACAAATAGATGCTGCACAAGCTAAACCTATTCCAGTTCACTACCATCGCCTGGCAGTTGACGAAGCTTATGCCACTGAAATGGGGTACCCTAGCTTCCTCCCCACGGGGACAGCATGAAAAGTAGAGGCATGCTTACCTCCTTACCAATCTGGCAAGAGAGGTATGGGTACTGGTGCGAGTGCGAAGCAAAGCATTGCAAGGGAAAGTTAACACTAACTCCTCTACGTTTCCCTGGGGCACACCTGGCTTGCATAGAGGTTGGTATCTATCTCAACATCAAAACGGCTCTGCCTCTCCTCCTCAAAAGATACCAAGAGCCATAAGTTCTACACGGAGGAGCCTTGGTCAATACCCCCTCGCCCAGTTAAAGCCCACCTCCCATCAATTAAAACAAAAAGGGAGGAGATGTCGGGAGCCATGGGTGAGCCCCCAGGCCCCGACATACAGGAAGCTTGTAGGGCTGAAAAAGCCCGCGTGCGCCAAGTTTGAAAAAGCCCGCGCCCGCGAAATTCAAAAGGCCCGCGCGCGGGAAAAACTTCCTGCCTGATGTCACTGCCTTAGTCCTATGTATATCCAATCCCCAGCCGACAACTACCTCACTCCAAATGTCACTCCATCCCTACGTCACTTGATCCCTCCCTTTATTCCTACCGCTATAAATATACCTCATTTTGATAATAAAACGAGGCTTGATCAGAATTTTGTCTTGCCTTCCATTTTTCCGCCTTTCCTGTTTACTTTCACAGGCTTCCCCTCGTCCTTTCGTTGATTTGTCCCGCGGGCCGGGGCATGTTGTCACCGGTTTAATTATGTTCCCCAAAAGTCTGTGAAGAAATTTAGCTAAGCCATGATTCCTGGTAGTGTGTGGTATTCCTCCTTCTTGTAGATCCTGCCTCTACGATGTTAATGAGGGTGGATGGGCAGCAGTTGTGCCGATGGAGTGGGACTCAGAGTGAAAGACTGTTCTGTGCCTTGAGACAGTCTGTTGATATATAAACGAAAGAAGCTAACAGAGAGATTTGGGGACCAAGAAGCTGTGCCAGAAGCCGAACTTCTGAGCTTTGGAAAGGACAGGAGTCAGATGCTTTTAGTCCAAGGGAAGATTGAAAACAAGGACCTTCCTTCAGAACTAGTAAAAAAAGCCTTCCCCTGGAGCTGACAGCCTAACTTTGAACTTTTAGACTAATGGACTGTGACAAGATAAAATTTCTCTTTTTAAAGCCAACTAGTTGTGGTATTTCTCTTAAAGCAGCACTAGGTAACTAAGACATATGTTAGCTTGGCTACACTATGATGCTCAGGTAGACACTGGACTGATTGTTGTTCCATAATGTAATATAATGTAACTTTTTCTGAAATCTGCTAAGAGCAGCTAATCAGTTAAAAAGGGAGTTTCCTTGTGGGTGTGGCCTGCCTTCTGTATATAAATGGATATTTCAGCAAAGTCCAGTCTCACTCTGAATCCAGCATCATCATCATCTCCTCATCATTTACCTGCTAGTCATCATCCTGATCTGGTACTTGGGACTTGAGCCAGCAGCAGCTTGCCATCTGACCTGAAGCTTTTGAGATCTGCCAACCCCTGTAACTCCATGAGCTGGCAGCTTATTGTCTCACCTGCCAATTTTGGGTCTGTCAGCTCCTACAACTATATGAATCTAGAGAAAACGTTCAGCCTATACCTAACCCACAGATTTGAGACTTTCCAGCCTCCACAACTATGTGAGTCATTTCCTTTAATTTGTATATATATGTATACCCATACATGTACTTATTGTGTGTGTATACATACACATGAATAGAAACCCTGGTGGCATAATGGTTGTGTGCTACATCTGCTTACCAAAAGGTTGACAGTTCAAATCCACTAGGTGCTCCTTGGAAACTCTATAGGGCAGTTCTACTCTGTCCTAATGGGTTGTCATAAGTCGGAATCAACTTGACAGCACTGGGTTTCTTATACATATGAATATGTTTCACTAGCTTTGCTTCTCTAGAGAAGCTAGCATAAAACACCACTGTTATGATGCATTTTGTCTCTGTAACTCTATAAACACACATTGTTACCATTAATGTTTTTAAATAGTTACTTTAAATTTTTCAAAAAGATCATATTTTGCCCTGTTCCTTACATTTTTACACTTTCTACTTCTTTTTGTAGGTCCAAGTTTCTAAGGTATATTATATTTCTTCTGCCTGAAGAACTTTGTTGAGCATTTTTTTGAGTAGGCCTTTGGGCAATTAATTCTCTCAGGTTTTGTTTGCTGAGATTATTTTTCACTTTGGAGGTTATTTTCCTGGGTAGAGAATTCTCAGTTGAAAATTTCAACATTTTAAAGATTTCCATCAATTTTCTTCTTGCTTGCATGGTTCCTCATAAGAACTCTAGATAATTCTTAGCTTTCTTCCACTTCAGGCAATGTATGTTTATTCTCTGCCTGCATAGTGGATACTCCCACATTTCTCCATGTGTAGAACTTTTTCTCCTATACCTTGCCATTCCCTTCCCCTAAGTGAAATAGGTTTTTCCCAGTGCCCTTAGGTTATAGTTTTGATTCCTTTTACCCTTTAGTTAAAACATTTAACCTTCAAGGAAGTTACGGAAGATTGGTCTGGGTAGAATCTTCATGGCTCCTCTTACTCAGCCACAGTGAAATTCTGAGAGTATTTAGGCTAAAGGTTTTGATGAACAACTCTGAAGATTAAAACTTTTGTTCCATGTAGGAGATAGCGGAGATGGATCTGGGTAGAGTTTGGGAAATGGTTGGTATTCTCATACTCCAACTATTAGCACATGCCAGCTTTTTTAGTGTTATATTTATTTCCTTGGAAACCCTGGGGACATAGTGGTTAAGAGCTATGGCTACTAACCAAAATGTTGGCAGTTCAAATCTACCAGCCACTCCTTGACAATTCTATGGGGCAGTTCTACTCTGTTTTATAGCATTGCTATATGAGTTCAAATCAACTAGAAAGGAATGGGTTTTGGTTTGTCTCCTCATATTTCCTGGAGAAGGCTGGATAACAATATAAATCCACTGTGTCTGTGGTCTCCATGGGCTTCATATTCTGACACCAGCTCTGTCAGCCTTTAGGAATTCATTAAAATTTTTGTGTTTCTTTTTCCTATCAGTTGTCTGTTCTAAGTAAATTCCTAAGTCCTGTTTATCTCTGTAGGTGCTTCTCTCTCTCTAGATTTCAAGTTAGCTTCTTGCCCTGCAGTCTGAGTTCCCTAACAGTTTCAAAAAAACTTGCTAATTTACAGTTTGTCAAGTTTTTTTCTTGTTGCAGTGTTGTTGCTCTTTATAGCTTTCTATATGTCTGTGTTTTAGTCAGCTAGGCTGCTCTAACAGAAATACCACAGAGAGGATGGCTTTAACAAAGAAAGATTTATTCTTACACAGTCCGGTAGGTTGCAAGTCCATATTCAGGGTGTCCACTCCAGGGAAAGACTTTCCCCTTATCGGCTCTGGAGGAAAGTCCGGTATTGTATCAGTCTTTGTCCAGGGAGCGTCCTCACGCAAGAACCTCTGGTCTGAAGGACGCGCTCTGCTCCCGGTGCTGCTTGCTTGATGGTAGCGAGGTTCTCAAATTGTCCTTTGTTTCTTTTTCCTTTTATTCCTTGCAAGCTAAAAGCATTAAGGGTGGGGCAAGCCATACTCCATGGAAACTTCCCCCACCGCAGGAATTCACAGCCCCACTCTAATCCTTTAACATACAGGTTAGCAAAACCACACAATGGAGGACAGTCCCAGGATACTGGGAACCATATCCCAGCCATGTAGCTGCACACATTTTTGGGGGGGCACAATTCCAACCATGACAGTCTGACTGAAATTAAAGTTGTCTGTTTATTCTGAATCAGTACCTTTATTTTCTACACTGAATTTACCTATTTCCACAAAGTGCTTGAGAAGTCATGTCTTTCTTCAATGATGGAAAATTTGGTGCAAACCATTCTTCAGCTTTTGCTTCTTCAGGTTTTACTATTTTCTCAATAAGTCCTTCCATTAGAAGAATATTGGAGTCTAACAACAGCTCATTTATGATTTTAATTTCCTTTTCTCCATATGTTTTATTACATGTGAGTTTCTCAGTATGAATGTTCCATCTTTGACAACATGCAGTCTGTTTATTTCACATATTAATATTTTTATGCCAGTGGTCATATTTTTTGTTTCCAAAATACAAATGATATATGTTTATATTATCCTTGATTATGTCTAATTTCTCTTCGTTTTGTTTGCCAAGCTTAGTGCTGTCGATTGTCTATTCATTATAAATTAATAAAGAAATAGAAACCATAAAAAGACATCAAATAAAAATTATGGAGCAGACAAAGCCAAGGAATGTGTAATGTTATCAATAAGTTGTACACCTGTAAAAAGTTGAATTAATGTAAGTGATGCAGTAGAATTATTTACAATGACAATAAAAAGAGAGCAGCTGTTGAGGCTACTTATGTTTTGTTCTTGACTAGGAGGTTTAAGGCAATTGTTTCATAGGACACTCCAGCTAATTGGCCTGATATCATGTTTAATGGTTCCAGTTTACCTCCAAGTTTATTGCATAGGACTGGGGTCTTGAAAGCTTAGAAGTGGCCATCTAAAGTACAATAACTGGCCTCCATTTGCCTGAAGTAAAAAAGAAAAAGAAGAGACAGAAATAAGAGGAGGAGATAGAATGTGTGGCTAGCTAATTGTCATTTTCAGTGAGGGAGGCCAGAAAAACTGGATGATGTCTGGCTACCATTACTGAACATTTTGATCTATAGAAGAATCCTAGTCAAAAGGGTAACATCTAAAACAGAATTCTAATTCTCATGAAATCCAGAATTCTGGATCCATGAAGGCTGGCTGAACCCCTGAAACTATTGCCATGAGATAACCTTTAAATCTTAAAGCAAAAATATGCCCTGAGGTCTTGCTGAAATCAAACAGCAGTTCATTCATCTTAACTAGTAAAGAATGCATTGTGCTCTTTTAGGAGCTACTACATGGGTTCTCATACTCATAGCAACCCTACAGGACATTAATAGAACTGCCAGCATAGGGTTTCCAAGGTTGTAGATCATTATGGAAGCAGACTGCTACATCTTTCTTCCAAGGAGTGGTTGGTGGGTTTGAACCATCAACCTCTGGGCTAGCAACTGAGCAGTTTAACCACTAGGCCAACTGATGAGACTGCAGTAAATTTTGACTTTATATGGGATCTACTAACTTGAAAGATCAGACAGGAAATTTAGGATGCGGTAAGTTTATAATGAGGGAGAAACAACTTAGAAAAGGAGGGTGATAAAAATGGTTGTACAACTCAGAGAATATAAGCACTGTCACTAAACTGTACATGTAGAAATCATAGAATCAGTGTATGTTCTGCTGTGTATATTCTCAACAATGAAAATTTTAAAAATTATTTTAAAATTACAGAGTTGGAAAATACATAGCTAGAATGAAACATTATACTAGATAGGTTCAGTGACAGATTGAGCAGGCAAAAGAATCAATATACTTATGAGTATATTAATTAAATTATCAAGTGTTTTAGTCATCGGGTACTGCTGTAACAGAAATACCATGAGTGAATGGCTTTAGCAAGGAAAAATTTATTCCTACACAGTCCAGTAGAGCTTAAGTCCAAATTCAGGGTGTCTACTCCAGGGGAATGTTTTTCCTCTGTTGGCTCTGGAGGGAAGTCCTTGTGTTGCATGAGTCTTTGGTCATGGAGCATCTTGGCACAGGTACCTCAGGTCTGAAGGATGTGCTCTTCTCCCAGTGCTGCTTTCTTGATAGTAGGAGATTCCCAATTCTCCACTTGCTTCCCTCTCTTTTTATCCCCCACAGGATGAAAGGATAAAAGGTGTGCAAACCACACTCCAGGGAAACTCCCTTAGCAAGGCTGTGGCAGCCCCACCCTAATCCTCTTTTAACATATTCATCCTATCTATTAGCCATAGGCAGAGATTAGGATGTATAGCATAGGAAAATAACACAGTATTGAGCATGATGGTCCAGCCAGATGGCTACACACATTTTTGGGGGGAAAATAGTTCAATCCATGCCACCCAGTATGGAGAGCAGAAAGAAAAAGAAGGAAGAAAAATAAACAGAACCTAAGGCACCTGTGAGATATCATCAAGCACATGAATATACGTATCATGGGAGTCCCAGAAGCAAAGGAGCATAGTAAGGGCAGAAAGAATATTTGAAGAAACAATAGCCTCAGTCTTCCCAAATTTGGCAAAACGTTGTAATCTACACATCCAAAAAGCTCAATGAAATCCAGGTAGAATAGACTCAACAATATCAACAAGGAGGCACACTATAATCAAAGTGTTGAAAGCCAAAGACAGAATCTTGAGAGTAGCAAAAATGAAACTAATCACCCATCACATACAGGATATTCTTAATAAAAAATTAATTTCTCATCAGAAAACACGGAGGCTAGAAGGCAGAGAGATCACACATCTTGCATACTCAGGAAAAATGTAGTCAACTAAGAATTTTATGTCAAGCAAAACTATCCTTCAAAAATGGAGGGAAAAATAAGGCATTGTCAGATTAACAAAGCTAAGGGAGCCTATTGCTAGTAGACCCAAGACCTACATTATAAGAAATTGCTAATGAATGAGTGCTTCAAGCTGAAATGAAAGGACACTAGAGAGTAACTTAAAGCTAAAGGAAAGAATACAGAAAATCTGTAAGAAGAACTAAATAGATAAATATGAAAGCCAGAATTGTTGTACTTTTGGTTTGTAACTCTTCTTTTTTCTCTGTGTGATTTAAAAGACAAATATTTAAAACAGTGATTATAAACTTATGTTAACAGACACACTATGTACAGTCAAACCTGTGAAAGCTGTAACTTGTATAAGGCAGAAAATGTCAGAGAAAGAAAACCCAAAATTTTCCACTAGAAGGAGAGATACAAAAGTGGTAAGACTGTTCCCTGTCAAAAGCAGAGAACTTGTGAGACTCAGAAAAATAAGGCAATCTTGTCTAGTTCCAGCTGTTGTTACTGGTCGAAACTCCAGATTCTCATTACCTGCCCCCAAAATCCAATCTCTGAGACAGGTGTTTTGAGTGAGTGATCAAAAAGGTTTATTAACTGTGTTCTGCTGGCTAGAACACAGGGGACAAACATATTCAAATCTCCAGGTCTGTCCAAATTGGGCAAGCTGAACCCAGAGTTTATGTAGGGAAAAAAGGTCACACAAAAACAAAGGTGGCAGTGGGGAGAGGCATGTGGCGGTGGGGGGAGGTCCTCTGGGTAGAAGTGAACTGGGTAGAGGTCTGTTTCACAATGTGGCAAGCCATCACTGGCCATCAAGGAAACAAAGTGGTGCTAGACATCATTTGGCCAGCAATCTAAAAGAATGTTTAAACACAAGTTACTTCCCTGTCTTCATTGCCTATATTTCACTGAATCTATAGTGGTGTCTTTGAGGGCCCCACCCTGTGTCACTGCCTGGGTCTTGTGGCACGGCTTGCAGAACATAGACATCATGTCTTTCCCTGTGAATTGGGGGTGATCTGAAAACAAAGCCTCTCAGGTCCCTGATCTTAAGCACTCCTCACATGAAGACTTTTTCAGCTTCCAGTTTCACATTTTTCACTGCATAAATATGCAATCTGTGACATAACAACTTAAAATTGAAGAGGTAAAACTGTTTAAAAACAGAGTTTTTGTGGACTATTGATATCATTTCATTTCCTCAAAAAACAGTAAAGCTAAGTAGTTTAGAGGTCTCTTTTTTCTTGCTGGATAGCAGCCTGTTAACTTCAATGAGCAATTGTTGCAGAACTGGACCAAGTTTGTTCCACCTGGCACTGTAGCCTAAAATTCAGAGACAGCATGAGGTTCAAGGAATAATTTATTTGCAGATTTTCTAGCAGTCTGGGAGACAGTGAGCCAAAAGCTGTCCCCTTTGGGTTACATTTCTAGTAGTTTCTATAGCCAGAATTCAAAGGGGTAGGGATTTGTCACAGAACAAGTCAGGAGTCACAAGATTTCATTACATCTAACAAACAGTATAAATTATCCAAAATTTCATTATCTTTCTCTGAGGTCTTAATCAACTCTATATTCTCAGAGACAGGGAGAGGAATGCAGACATGCTAGTCTGGTCTGAGGGTGGTAACTGAGGCAGAAGATAGAATGTAGACTAATAACCTAAGTGACTTTTGTTACATCTTTACATTTAGCATCACAATGCACCTGGAAAAAATATAACACTGGACACTGTACTCTTTTTTTTTAAATCATAATTTCAAATATAATACTGAGTTTGCAAAATTAGACAGATTTTGAGCACCGGCAAAATCAAAATAAAAGCAGGAGCCCAATAAGGTAAATGTGTACGAAATCTGCCTTTTGCTTTAGGTGTTTCTGCTGAACCCCAGATGCTCTGTTTTTAACTGCCCTTAGTGTAGGCTTGCCCAGAGAAGGTACTTGAATTTAGACCACTGCAAAATAAAAATACTGGGACTACAAACATGGTCAACAAGTATATTGAAGGGTCTCACTCTATTTTTTAATATTCGACTACTGGAAAATTTTAAGTCTCACTGCTCCCTCTTTCTCTTCAGTCCCAGATCTTGGCAAGCTGGTAGGAAAGTCAAAATGCCTCCTTATAGTGCTGGTGAGAAGTTCAAAACATACAAGGGAACCCTCACATTATCTCCACTTCTTAGTGGCTGTAAAAACCTCAAGCCAATTTCGTTTACATATTTTCTTAAGCATTTTTTGGATCACTTGGAGGCCTTCCCTCTTCTACCCAGAAAGTCTCATTATGTGAATAACAAAATTTTTCACAGCCTGGTGAATGTAGCAGGAGAATATTGTGGCAGTTTGCTCCTGTAAAGATTTAAAGCCTTGGAAAACCAGTGAGGTAGTTCTACTCTGTCCTATATGATTGCTATGAGTCAGAATCAACTAGACGGCAGTGGGTGCTGTTTGGGTGACAAAATCAGTCTTGACATCTATAGTAAGTTTGAGGGACTTCAAGGCTGGTCAAGGTAAGAGATCTAACCGCAAGATGACAGCGTTGCTGAACAAGCCATTTATTGAGGAACCCGGTAAGTTTACCTGCAGGGTAAATACCACAGTCAGAGACTTTCCAAAGGCAAGAACAGCGCCCCCACGCCCAACTCTCCCACCTCCCCCACCCCATCTCCATGGAGGGCCTAGAAGGGAAGGAGGACAGAAGAACAGGGAACTTACATCTCTAGGTGATACTGCTCAAGAGCAAGGCAGAAAGTCTGGTCAGAGCTTCAAATGGAAATAGTGACTTGGGTCTTTGTAAATACAGGGCTTATCTTGTCTATGCATAGCTGAGGAACCCTGGTGCAGTTCAGTGGGGTTTGCAAAGCAAGCAAGCTCTAAATGGTTAAAAATCTGTTTATTTAGCTACTTGTAGAACAATGGAATATATAGAACTTTGAGTTTCATGCAGGCAGGCTTTGGGGCAAATGGGTCCTAGCCTGCTGTGAAGAATAAACAACCTGCAGCTGATACACAGACAGCCCGTTTGGGCCACTTGTATAATAACACTGGACTCAAATTTTGTGTGGAGGTCTGTCTGGCTCTAGCAGTGCAGTAGGTGGTATAAAGAATTTAACAGGACTCACTCTATTTTTTCCATGTCTATCTGTTTTTCTGTTAAAGTCCTGGCTTCCTCGCACTACCGAGCCCCAGGGAAATTATACATGAATTTGTGACCCACTGGGACTATGAGGAGAGGAGGGCTGATGTACCAGTGATGGAGACAAAATCTTCACAGCTGGTCTATTTTAGGTTCTTTCTGGATCATCAAAACAGCCGGAGTTGCCAGTCATCAACCTCCGTGGCCCAGATAACCCAGATGAAAGTCTGGATGGACCCCCTCCAGGTTCCAGGTGCCTATCTTCTCTGGACCCCTGATGACTATTTCTAGATAGATACCCCTCTGGCCACAGTCTTCCATCCCTCACGCCTAAATGTTTACACTTAGCTACACAACACAAACCCTCAGCATGACTGAAGAAGACAGACAAGCCCTGAGGACTTGATTCTACCTGTCCCTTGTATGTTGATATATGAATAAACCTCTTGATCACCCACCTCACCCATCTCAGTACTGGCTTTGTGGAAGGCAGCAGAGTTCTGTGTTTTACCCTAACAGTAGAATTTCCAAAGTAAGCACCACTGTGAGCAACAGTCTAGGTGGTAACAACCAGCACAAGGAGATCTTTCTGTTGCTTTGCCTTGCTAGCTGGCTCTACTCTCTGCTCTTGAGCATGCACTTTGAGCTGCACTGCTTTGTGCTGCATTTTCTGAGTTCTACCAAAACTCTGTTATAGACATAGCCAACATAGCATAGAAGCTTCAGTACTTGGTATCTAGGAACAGACATACGGATTTGGGGTTCTCTTAAAGGAGTCCTAGGTCATAAGTCTTAGCTTATGTGTCTTTCTGATTCTAGTATAAGCCATGATTAATCATAAGCTTGGGGAAAAACTTGTGTATGTTTCAAGCAGGCATTGGTTTCTATTCTGTAGGCAGTCACTAGAGGAAAAAACTGGTACCTTATGTGCTATTTGGACCAACTGAGCAGTCATTGTGTGGATGCACGATAATTTCAAGAGCAGCTGTTATTTTAAGATTTGAATTACTGAGTTCCATACTCTTAGGTTTACTATGACCCTAGAAAATGTCTTTGCTGTTGCTGCTGCTGCCCATGTATCAGTCACAAGAGAGATCTTGATCTTTGGGGTTACAGCGGAAAACATACATGGCACACCTGTGTCACAATCAGGGGGTAGATTCAACCACTGCCATGGGAGAGTCCTGTAATGTTGATGATACGATTGGAGGCTCTCTGGAGGAAGAAATTATAGATACGAGAAGGGTAGAAAGGACTTCGCCAACCACACATCCCAAACTATACCAAGTGTTTTAGTCATCTAATGCTGCTGTAACAGAAATACCACAGGTAGATGGCTTTATAAAGAGAAATTTGTTCTGTCACAGTCTAGAAGGCTACAGACCCAATTTTAGGGTATCAGCTCAAGGGGAAGGCTTTTTCTATCTGTCAGCTCTGAGGGAAGGTCCTTGTCATCAGTTTTTGCCTGGCTGAAGAGCTTCTCAGCTTGGGACTCCAAGTCCAAACAATGAGTTATTCTCCTGGCTCTCATTTCTTTGTGGTATGAGGCTCCACATGTCACTGCTAATATCTCCCTTATATATCTCAGAAGAGATTGGCTCAAGACCCAATCCAATCTTGTAGATTGAATCCTGCCTCATTAACATAACTGCCAATAATTGCACCTCACAACTTCATAGCGCAGGATTTACAGCATACAGGAAAATCACATCAGATGACAAAATCATGGAAAATCACACAATAGTGGGAATCACTGCCTAGCCAAATTGATTCACATATTTTTGGATGACACAATTCAATCAGTGACACAAAGTAACCACTAAAAGAAAAAAGAAAAAAAGAAAGGGAAGGAAAAGAAACTCAGATATTGGGGGAGGAAACAAACAAAATTAAATTGGGGTTCAAAATTTGACCAAATTGGAAAGCTAAAATTTACTAATATAATTTATACAACCTATTTATTCATGGAAGGAACACTGAGTGGTTAAGTACTCGGCTGCTAACTGAAAGGTTAGCTATTCAAACCCACCAGGTGCTCTGTAGGAGACGGATCTGACAGACTGCTTCAAGGTTACAACCTTGGAAACCCTATGAGGCAGTTCTACTTTGTACTACAGGGTTGCTGTGAATCAGAACTGACTCAACAGCAATGAATTTTGGCTTATATTTAAGGAGTTCTTGGATGGCACAAATGTTAAGAATTCAGCTACTAACCAAAACACTGCCTTCCAGAAGCATGTTGGAACAAAGGCCTCGTGATCACTTTGAAAATATATGGCAACTGGTTTTGGTTTTTTGATTATATATTTACATACCTCCACAACAAAGGTTTGGAACTAATTTCAACATCTGCTGAAATGAATCAATTGATAAACTTCTGTGGACTTAATCCTGGGATTCAAATTACAGATATAGCTAGGGATCCCACTAAATGTACACAAAATGTCATCTATAAGTTTATGGGAGCTCCTCAGCCAGGCAAAGACTGATGACAAGGAACTTCCCTCAGAACTGACAGATAGAAAAAGCCTTCCCCTTGAGCTGATACCCTAAAATTGGGTTTGTAGCCTTCTAAACTGTTACAGAACAAATAGAGAACATCTTTATGCTCACAAATTCAACAACCACTAAAATTTACTCAAAAAAAATTGAATAGTCCTATGTTTATTAAATAAAAATCCATAAATATTCCCCAAATTGAATTTAAAACTCTTCCACAAAGAAAACTGCAGGCTCAGATGGGTTTACTGGAAAATTTTAGTGAACATTTAAGGAAGCAGTAATATTAATTCTGCATAATTTATTCCAGAAAATAGATGAGAAAGAAATATTTCCCCTACTCATAAGGCTGGAATTAGCCAGACACTAAAATCAAATATAGTATAAGAAACAAACAAGTAAAACCACAGGCCATTATTTGTCATAAACACAGGCACAAAAACTTTCAATAGAAATAAAACACATTAAGTGCAACAATATATATGAAAGATTATATATCATGAGAAGGTTAAATTTATCTCAGAAATGCAGGATTGGTCAGGGAACACAGTGTAGAGTTCCTGACATAGCAGGAGAAAAATGAGTGTGCAGAACTCAAACTCTATTAGAAAGACCAGACTTGACGGTCCAACAAACTGGGGAGTCCCAAGAAGAACATGGTCCCCAGACTCTGTTAGCCCAGAACTGAAACCATTCCCAAAGACAACTCTTCAGACAAAGACTGGACTGGACTGTAAGACATAAAATGATACTGGCAAAGAGTGTGCTTCTTGGCTTAGGTAGATACATGAGGCTAACTGGGCAACTCATGTTCACAGGCAAAATAAGATGGTGAAGAGGTACAGGAGCTGGATGAATGGACAAGGTGGAAAGGAGGGTGTGCTCTCACAGGGTGGAGAGAGCAGCTACATAGCAGTGTGTGTCAGCATTTGTAGGACACTTTGACTTGGACTGTACACTTACAAAATACAAAGGCAATTTAAAAAACAAATTGTATTTCTCGATGAACAATTAAAAATTCAAATTAAAACTGCATTACCACCTAGAAGAGTGGTTAACATGTGAAAGTTGAGGGAAGGATGACTGGAAAGGGACATGAGACAGTATTCCAGGGTGGTGGTAATGCTTGACATCTGAGTAGGAGTTCGGGTTACATGGCAGTTTGCATTTATCAAAACTCATTAAAATATACACATAGATTTTAAAATATGCACATAGATTTTACCTCAAAAGAAAAAGAGAAATACTGAATTCAAATTCTGAATTCTGTAATCAAATACTGAATTCTGATTAACGATATGTACGCAATGCCACAACGGTTAAGTGCTCAGCTGCTAACCAAAAGACCGGCAGCTCAAATCCATCAGCCGCTCCTTGGAAACCCTTTAGAGCAGTTCCACTCTGATCTGCAGGGTCGCTGTGAGTTGGAATCGACTTGGTAGCAACACGTTTGGTTTTTGGTTTTATGCAGAGGTGTTTAGGGTAAAATGTACTGGTGTTTTAACTTACTTTGAAATGCATCCCTCCTAAAAGTAGACTGATGCACAGATAGATGGATGTGTATATGATAAAGCACATATAACAAAACGTTACTATTAAAATCTAGACATGGTTCAGTGTAAAATTTTTTCTACTTTGCTATACATTTGAAAATTTTCAAAATGAAACGTTGAAAAATCATAAAGAATATTATAAGCAACATAGCAATGAAATTAAAAACATTAAATGGTTAATGGAAGCATACATTACAAATCATAAAAATGTACCACGGAACAAATATAAAATTCAAATACATCAATAATCATTAAAGGAGTAAAACTGGTAATCAAAATTCTAAAAACAGGGACCAAAGTTCCAGTATTATAAAACCTTCAAAAAGTAATCACTTTTTAAATACAAAGTTTTAACTACAAAGATGAAGGCAAGCATGCTATTAATGTGAAGAGCAGCTGTTCAGAGTAGGCAAATATATAGAAACAGAAAGCAGATTAGATGTTGCCTAGAATAAAGGAGATGCTAAAAGGCAGGAGTGCAGAGTGACTGCTAATGGATAAGAGTTCCTTTCCGGGGTGATGAAAATATTCTGCAATTGGACTACAGCTATGGTTGTACAACTCTGTGACTCTAGATTTACACATAGAGTGTATTTTGTGGTACATGAATTATATCTCACTAAAGCTATTAAAAGATCAGACAAATACGAGAAAATAATTTACATTAATTCCATTTATTATGAATATAGATAGGACATTTCTAAATTAAATATTGAAACCTCATTTTTTAAAATTCTACCTAAGTAGGATGGCTGCAGTATGTAAGAATTCTTAACACGTAATGATAAAATTTGTCATCAAATTAAATAATAGAAACGTTTCAATATTTTTATTCAGCATATATTTGTTGTATACTTATTAAGTACTAGGCATTTTACAGTAGTGAACAAAAGAGAAAAAGTCTTTGTCCTCAACAGAAATAGAAAAGCACTTGATGAAATGCCACACAAATTCTTAGCAAAATATGATTAAAAAAAGAACTCTTTTAATTAGTCAAGTTATTGAAAAACAGACTAAACATCATACTTAATGCTAAAGCATGAGAAGCTTTCCCATTGTTCTTCAATAAAAAGAGGTCTGTACTGTAGGTCGTGGCCATGGAATTAACTTAAATAATGAAATGTATAAAAAAACAGATAGAAAAAAAATTCTTTCTGAAGATAAACTAATAAAATATAATTTAAAATTTTAATAAATCTATATAGTTTCTATGAGTCAGAAGTGACTTGATGGCAGTAGACCTGTTCTTTTTGGTTTCTACAAACAAATCATTTGAGCTAGGAAGACAGTTCAGCGAAGCTAACACACAAAAGCAATGTACAAAAATCCACAGCATTCTTATATACTAAAATTAACCAAATAGTAAATGTAAGTATAATAAAATCTTTAAAATCCCATTCAAAATAGAAGGTATGTAGTGTGTGCGACCTTAGCCACTATAATTTTCACCAGTGACAAAAAAACATCATCAGCCTTGGTAAAGGAAACGCATATTATTGAGTGTTTGCAGAAATTATCACCTGGCCCAGCCAGGTCACCGTACATCAAGAATGCTTGAAACCATTTTAATATTATAGTGAAGATGTCAGAATATGTCCTTCCACTCTTTGAGTTTATGTTTTCTGTGGCTGGGGGTGTGAGTAGAGGGGAAGCTGTTAGCTGAAAGCATACCAGTAAGTAAAAAGCAAAATGTAATTTCAGAAGCCAAGCCAAGTGCCGTCGAGTTGTATCAATAATAAATCATTTTTGACCATGATAACATTAATCCACGCACTGTCCCATAGGGCTACTATAAGTCAGGATTTACTAACAACAGTTTTCATTTGGGTATTATGTTGTATCCTGCATGACTTACAGGCTACTGTATGTTTGCAGTTGATAGCCTTTGTTTGGCCAAAAAAATTAAGTCAGAAGAAACTGACTTCAAGTGTAGTCTTAGAAAGACAAAAGAGTTACCTCACTTACTACTGGAACTCTGTACATAACTACTGTGTACATGTGATCCAACCTTGGACGTCAACGGTTACAGCCATGTGTTCAGGTTATGGGTGACTTTCACTTTTACTCTTGGGGCTCCTCTGAATTTTGCAACTACAATAATGCTTACTTTTGTAATTATAAGAGTACAAATGTGAAAACCAAACATCAGATATGCTATTGCTTTTTTACTGCTATGATACCTGAATAATCGATGTAATTTTATTTTTACCATCATAAATATATATGCATGTGTGTGTATTTATATATATATACATATATATAAAGGAAATAAAAAATGCAAATTTTAATCCAGTGAGAATCAGGCACATTTTCCATTCCAATTTGTGTCAAAACCTTTTAGCTCTTGTGTCTCAGATGAAGGAACTCTGTCCCTGAAATGCAGGGAGGTCCTTGAGAGGACTCTGTCCTTGAGATTCAGGGAGGTTATCTTATCCAGTGATCAGACCCTGTCATTAGCTGAAAACAGCCTGGTATGCCCCACCTGGCATAACCATACAACTACAAATAACTTTATGTCTGTCTTTCCCAGCCTCCTAATCGAAAGTTCTTCCCTTATCAAAATCTTGACCATAAGCAAACCTTAGACCTTCCTTTCTATTCAACACTTCTTCCTTATTCAGACCATAAATCCCCTAATCAGAATTTCTTGCTACCTCTCTTTCCTTATCAAACCACAAACCCCTCACCCCATACTACCTCACTGAAACTTTAAAACTATAAAAATCCTGCCCTACTAGGGACAGGCGGGCTGAGCCACTCTTGGCTTAGACCCCACTGTCTTTCTCTTCCAACAGACTTCACTGGACCCTTGGACTGGTGTGTCTCTGCCTCTGTCTGTGCCACCCTCTCCCCTGCAGATGTTAGAGTATGCCCTTCCACTCTTTGAGTTTACTTTCCATTGCTGGGGGTGTGAGTAGAGGGAAGACTGTCAGCTCAAAGCAAAGGAGTAAGAAGGAGTGAGTGAAAAGCAAAAGGTTATTTCAGAAAGAACTAATAAATCATTTTTGACCACAGTAACGTTAATCCACGCATCTTTCCCAAATCTCGTTCTCACCACAATCCTCTGACTATGTTCCACAACACACGGGGCCACTGTTGCAATTCCGTTGCTTCCCTCACGGAGCCTGCCCCTGGCCCCGCCCAGACTTGCTCTGTTATTGACTCTCATTCTGCCATTTCTGCAGCACCATTAAGGTTGAGTAACAGAGCAACTTGTCTAGGAGTGTACGCAAGCTAGAAATTCTTCCCTTGTCATGGGTCCCCTCACAGTTCAAGAAGGCTGCCCACCAGGAAAACAGTTTGAAATGGCATCAACAAATGTCTTATTTACAGTCTCTATTGGACATGTCCAGGTCAAACCAACAATTTCCAATATCTCAACTATCTCTGCATGTGTATACCTGTAGTTCCATCCTGTCTGTTATTGTTGTTGTTAGGTGCCATTGAGCTGGTTGTGATTCATAGTGACCCTATGTGCAATATGATGAAACCCTGTCCACTCCTGCGTCTTTCTCACAATCATTGCTATGTTTGAGCCCACTATTGCAGCCACTGTGCAAGTCCATTGTGCCAAGGTCTTCCTCTTTCTCATTGACCCTCTACTTTACTGGGTATGATGTCCCTGTCCAGGGACTGATCATGCCTGATAAGGTGTCCAAAGTATATGAGATGAAGTCTTGCCATCTTCACTTTCCAGGATCACTCTGGCTACACTTCTTCCAGGACAGACTTATTCGTTCTTCTAGCAGTCCTTGGTAGCTCAATATTCTTCACCAACACCGTAATTCAAAGGCATCAATTCTTCTTCAGTCTTCCTTATTTACAGTCCAGCTGTCACATGCATAGGAGGCAAATGAAAATATCATGGTTTTGGTGAGGTGCACTTTATTCCTCAAAGTGATATCTTCACTTTTCAACACTTCAAAGCAATCTTGTACAGCAGCGGATTTATCCAGTGCAGTACATCGTTTGACTTCTTGACTGCTGCTTCCACATGCACTGCTTGTGGATCCAAGTAAAATGAAATCTCTGACAATTTCAACATATATGTTTTAAACAATTATATGTATTTTCCTTGTACAGAATTTAATCATGATCTACTTAAGCAAAGCAAGATAAAGCAAAACAACAATAGAATATTACAAAGGAAATTAATGAACCAGGGTCCAGGATAGCTCACAGCATTGAAGGGAGAGTCAGTACATCAAACTCTCTGATTCTGTGTTTTCTAAAATAGGAATAACACAAGTATTTACCTAAAACATTTGTTGTTCAATTGACGGTCTAGTGGTTTCGGGGTTCCCCTGAGAGCATGGCCCCCGGCCCTGATGCTGCCCTTACCCATAAATTATAACAAAGGTCCACTCTTTGGACAGGAATGGATTGGACTTGGCAACGCAGAGTGACCCATATATTGGTTGCACTTTATGGTTCTATACATCTATAGGATATCATCCTGCTGACTTCTGGCTGGAGGAAGGAGAGTGGGTGGAGAGGAGCGGAAAGGAGGCTGTTGGGAGAACAAGACATGTATGGAGCAGAGAGGAATAGTGTGCTGTCACCAGACAGGGAGAGCAGTGGAAGCTGCATGTAGATGGGCATGTAAATTTATATAGGAATGTACGTTTTCACTTAGCCATGTTAAATAAAAAAGAAAAAAAAATAAAACAAAAACATTTGTTGTAATATGTAACATGCTTGTCACAGTGCCTGACAAGGTACAAATATTTAATAAATGTGCCCTTGTTATGATTTATGTTTATAAATCTGGCCTTCGAAGCACAGAACGAGGATAACATCAGTGATCTTAGCAGAGTCATACAGACTGAATTTTAGTTTGCTTGTGCTGCATAACAAAAATACCACAAAGGGTTGGCTTTAAAGAACAAGAATTTATGGTCTCATAGTTTTGGGAACTGAAAGTCTACCTTGGGGCATCAGCTCTAGGGCAGGGCCCTTCCTGTTGGCAGCCCCAATAGTTCTTTGGCATTTCTTGGTATTCCATGGCATTCCTTAACATCTGTCTTCTTGCTGTGTGTGTGTGTCTGCCTCTATTCTTTATACAAATGCAAAACTGATTAGTTTTGGGACCCATCCTACTCTGGTACAGCTTCATCAACATAATGTAAGAAAGCTCCTATTTCCAAACAAGGCCATATTAACTGGTACAGGTCTAGAATCTCAGCAAATACTTTTTGAGTGGCCACAATTTTATTTACAAGAAGCTATTAGAGCACTGCAGCTAGAATGACCTCCGCTTTCTGAATCTCCCTTCACGATTAAAATTCCTAACAAAGTGAGTGGCCTGGCATTGACCATGTGCTCATTCCTGGAAGATAGAGTAGAATAATGGCTGACAGTTAGGGGTGTTGGGACTATATTGAACACATAGAGTATCGTTACTTGGAGAATGGTAAAAGTAATCTGAGCATGCAATAACAATGTCAACTACAGTTTCTAATAAATATCTTTGTGAGAAAAACTACTAGACAAGAGACTTATTTTATCCATTTACCTTTCTCGATTAGGACTAAACTTGTATCACAGCAAGAAAATAGTTGTCTACCTTTTTAAAAAATACGTTTAGAAAAAAGGTGGCATAAGTTATCTTGCAAATCCTGATATCACAGAATTCTCAATAATATCCAGGCACTGTATATTGCAGTGGTACCCAGTCTCCTCAACATCTTGATATTGTAGTCTACCATTTGAAACACTAGAAACATTTTCTCAACATTCTTCTCACTGCTTCTTTCACCTCTTTGTTCTTTAGGCTGTAGATGAGGGGATTTAGCACTGGAGTGATCACACTGTATTGCAGAGAGAAAATTAACTCTTGAGTGGATCCTGCATTTGGCATGAGATAGCGGAGCAATCCTGAGCCATAAAAGAAGATCACTGCAGTGAGGTGAGAGGAACAGGTAGAAAACGCCTTACTTCGACCTGTGGTGGAGCTGATGTTCAGGATGGTAGAGATAATGCGAGCATAGGAGAAAAAGATCAGGAGGAAATTTCCAAAGAAATGCACAAGACTGGAGAAGAGAAGGACAGTAAAACTTGCAGAAACATCAGAGCAAGACAAAGGATAAAGGGAAGGCAACTCACAGCTGAAATGGTGGATTTTTTGACCCTCGCAGAAGTTTAAATTGAGAGCTACAAGGATATTGATGAGAGCATCCAGAAAAGCTAAGCTCCATGAGCCCCACACAAGCCCCCCACACAGCTGTGTGTTCATGATCTGGCCATACAGCAAAGGAGACCTGATGGCAACATAGCGATCATAGGCCATCACAGCCAGTAGGCAGGACTCAGTGCCCCCGGTGGCAAACACAAAGAAGACCTGAGCTAGGCAGCCCTCTACTGAGATGGTTTTCTTCTCAGACAGTAGATTCTCCAACAGCTTGGGTACAGTGACAGATGAGTGACAGAGATCCAGAAAGGAAAGTTGTCCCAGGAAAAAGTACATAGGTGTGTGGAGGTGAGAATCAGTCTTTATCACCACCAGCATCATCAGGTTCCCCATCATGGTTAAGAAGTAAATCACCAGGAACAACATAAAAAGCAAAGCCTGGATCTCGGGATCAGCAGACAGCCCAAGGAGGATGAATTCAGATATAGCACTGTGGTTTCTCATTGTCTTCAGTATGTTCCTTGGAATGGAAGAAAGAAGTCAGATAAAGCCTGTTCTTATGCCTAATACATCTCCAACTATTCTAGCCCTCTTCTCTATTTACAAAGTTTCATGCCTACTCAAAAATTCATATACAGAAATTATAAAGTTCTCTAAGTCTCCAGATTTTTTAAAACCTTAGCAATCTTTTCTGTAGGACCCCAACTGTCAATCAAATTCCTGTCCACTTTTATTATTCTTTCGTTAGTTTCTTAGAGTTACTGTTGCTTTATTATAAAATTATTGATTGATGTTTGTAGACTATTGATGATAATCTAGCAGAGTGGCAGAGATTAGAAGAAGAATAAGAAAACATTGCAGAGACAGTGTTTCTGAGAAAGTGAGAACAGTTCAATTTCTGGTAAGAAGCAAAGTATGGCCTTAGATGGGAGCAGGTTTACTTTGTCCACTAACCAGGCTTGGGGTCAGTAGACTTGGTCTTGGGAAAGAAGAAATTCCAATCCAGTTATTTTTATTTTTGCAATAACTATTGCAATAAGCTCATTAATGGAAAGTGAAGAGGGTCAAGAGTAATTTGCAGTGAGGAGAGATTGAAGTAATCCACTTAAGGAGTGGGCAAGTCGATTTTCTAAAGAAATCAAATAGGATTCTACATCAGTGTTCTTTTCATTTGAGAGTTAATGTGCAACCAATGATTTTCTCTAGCAACCTTCAGCCACTTTAGGAGAGGATGTAGTGGGTCGATATCTGTAGTTAACAACCACTGAAATTGACCAGAGAAGTGAGAAGATAGAAGAAATGTCAAGAACTTAAGATGGTTGTCATATGAGTGATTATAATGCTGAGTTGTTGAAGACAGGCTTTTTACAGGAGGAGAGAGAAAGCATGAGGAGGAAGGTGGATGTGGAGACAGTGATAGGGTGCCAGTACATCTGGAGTGGTAGACAAGAAGAAAATGAGTTGAAAACAGATGAGCTGGTCGTTAGAAATACTTATAATCCAGATTTTGAAGGTGTTAATATAGGAGCAAGTGCTAATAACATCAAAGATATGATCCTGAGTGACAGAAAGCTCATCATGAAAGAGGAAGTCAAAGATTTTGGAAGACCAGGTGTTGAAAAGTTTTGTTAATTATAAATGATGAGGTATCTTACTTTTCAAGTAGTTATTTTTCATTCACTTCCTGAATGTTTCATATTGATTTTAAAATTTATGAAGAATAAAAAATTCAAAAAGGCAAGAGAGAGTGAAGGGAGCACATAGATTCCTATATGCCATATAACTGATCAGGAGAAACTGTTAATCAATACAGGAATATACTCCAGTTACAATCTCTATGCCTTGATTAAATATAACACACTCAAGACATATTAAGACTCAGTTCTTTTTTGTGCTCTGATGCCACTTGTAAATGTAAGGTACTTTACTAATGCTTTTAAGATTGACCTTCTTTTCCCACTCTGAACTGCCAAGCCAGATTGCAATCACAGGTTCAGGATAACCCTTCAATATTACTGAGCCCACTGTCTTGACCCTTCCTGTTCTGGTCTAAACTTTGTAGTCATACTGCAAATCTGGCATGTTCAATTTCTTGAAGGACTTAATGATTTTTTTCTCACTGTCTGTTGAAACAGCACCCACCCTTAAAGTTATACTTAGCAATAAAATCTACATGGCTTGTATTTTTAATCCAGTTCAGCAAAAGTAGTACAGAATTCAAGAAAAGAGTTTTCAAATTCAGTGATCCAGGGACTAGAAAGTTGAAAAAGTCAGTGTGAGAATTTGGTAGTAAGGTGGAGTCTGAAAATTCCTGTTGAACACTGACATCTTCCTTGATTTCTAAAAGAGGAGAATAAAAGACTAAATTATGTATATTATTTTTAAAATTCTAAGTACTTCTAGTAATGTGGGATTACATTTTCCATATTATTGTTTTAATTCTTTTTTGACTTACTAGTGTAGCTCTAGTTGCAGTAACCATAAGGACTCTTGGTTTCATCATGAGAACATTGCATCATTGCCAGAAGATACTAGAAAAGGAATCACACTGTGAAATGCCCACAGAGTATTCATGTCATGCATTATAATTTCAGAGGGGCTGTAAAAGGAAAGATCCTTCCCTTCATTTCATCTCCAAACAGAGTCTCACTTACTAGCTACTAGATATTTCTTAAACTATGGGGAAACATTTTCCCTTAGAAATAAAGACCAAAGAGTGAAAATCTTCCAAAGGGCATTTTCACAAAGGATAAATCTTGAAATTATTCCCTGTGAGGGGACAAACACCCTCACAGGTAGAGGTGCGTTGTGTCAAGTTATTTGAGGGGATCGGAGAAATAACCTTCTCTAATAAAATAATACACTTTTTAAAAACCTGGTGCAGCAATTTCACTATTCTCTCTTGCTTCATTGATTCACACCGTGAGCTCAAATTTAGAACGGGAACAGGTCTAAGAAATCTACCACTATAAAGTTGTCAGTTATTATCACATTTAAGTAGAATCAACTAATTGGACCTTCTCTAAGGAAGAGCTGCCTGAGAAGAGCTCATTTTAGAACGAGACATATGAAAAGTACCTAACACTGTGACTGGCCCAAAGGAGTTTCTCAAAAAGTGTTATTAAAAATTTGAATGGATAAATGAAGGAGGGGATGAATGACACAGAGAAGAACATTCTAGAATTTCAGTAGTCATAGACAACAGATCTGATGATGGACCAGTTAAGAGATTCTAAAGACTGAGCTTGCCCAACCCCAGATGCAGGAAGGGCATTGGAGAAAAAAAACAGTAGTGGTGATGGTTAGCTCTGCTGTACTATCTTTTGCCCTGCTTTTAACTTTCACATAACCCAGAGTTAGGCATACTATTACCTTCTGGACCTCATATGTTTTGAGTGCTGAAAACATGTTATTTTTGAGACACCAGGAGCCCTAAGGAAATCCTGGTGGCATAGTGGTTAAGTGCTATGGCTGCTAACTAGAAGGCTGGTAGTTCAAACCCACCAGGTGCTCCTTAGAAACTCTATGTCACAGTTCTACCCTGTCTACAGGGTCACAATGAGTCAGAATAGATTCAACAGCAGAGGGTTTGGTTTTTGGTTTTAGGAGCCCCAAATCCATCACTGATTTTCTCATCTGCTCCCACCACACTATACACAGAGCTGTCAGTATTGTTATAGAAACGAGGAAGTAAATGACACCCAGGAAGAGGCAAGAAGCTGTTCATTACGCCGGCGGGCCAACGGGACCTTCTCAGGTTCCAACAAATGGCCCCAAGTCGGGTTTCGGGAGGGTAGATATAGTGAAGTTTGAGGATGTCATGGTTGAGACAAATGGGGTGAGCGAGCGGGGTTCTGAGAAGGGGGCATCCTGCTAGGCGGGTGTGAGGCTTTGATGGGGAGCATCTGCATCTTATCAGGTGGATGTAAGGCTTTGAAGGGGAGCAAGGGGAGTGTTAGGCAGGCGCCGGGCTTATCAAAGGAGAGTGTCCTTGTCAGGCGAGAGCTGCTGTGAAGGGGAGTTAGGCGGGTGTGGGAATAGCAAGATGGGAGAGGAAAATTTTTCAGTCTCAGTCATCTATATTAGTATCAGCTCCACAAACTTCAAGTCTTACAAGATAACATGGGTTTGGGGCACCAGAAACCAGGGAAAATAATAGGATATGGGAAAAAGATTTTGTTTCAATCATCCTAGATATAAAATGGAAGATAGAAATAGCTACCTTGTAGCTGAGTTGTAAGAATGTAATTTAGTAATTAAGTATAGTGCCTGAGACAGTTTGAGGTACTAAAGGGCCAAACACTTAATTTTCCTAAAAGGAAGAACAGAGGTGATTCTCAGGAACAGATCAAAACATCTTAAGTAATGGAAATGAAAACCAGATCAGAGAGAAATGTGGATACTAGGTCCAGTCCAGGGGAAGAAAGAAGGTAAGAGGGAAAGGAAGTGCCTGATGGGAGAAGGAGAGAAAGAGGTGGAAACTCAGGGAGAAAAGTTAGTAACACCAGGAAATCAGCAGCAGAGGAAACTATCAGGGCACAGAGGGAAAACATTACCATGTTTCAGCCTCTTCCTGATGCAGAATGGATCTGGTTTTCTCACACAGTGGCTGTGCTTCTGAGTTTAGGAGAAGTTCATGACAGAGAAAAAGTTCCACAATTGTTCAATCACATGAACTGACATTGCCTTTTCTATTTAAGTCTCTCTCTTGACATTTTTTGCATAAAGAGAAATACATAAACTTAGCCCTCAAAAGCCCCTGCAAATACGACAAGCCAAGCAAAGTGCTGTCGAGTAGGATCCAAAAATTTTCTGAACTTTGATAGCATCTTTTTGCTGTTATCCCTACTGACACCCATAAAAAGACAAAGCAAAAGTAAATGTGAAAATGTCACTTTTCAAAGGTGTTATAGAACACTTATTTCCTACTATCCCTACCATAACTACACAATCATTTCTTTACAAAGCTCCTTCTGTTACTATTAATATACTGCCAAAAGTGCTATCCTAACAAAGAGGCTCGGGTCTAGCCATTCAGAACTACTGGGTTGAGATGGCCAATGGGATGGCATGGTAAAATCACCAAAAAGCCCAGAGGGTGGCTAGGCCTATTCTGATTCCTGGAAGGCTCAGCCTGAAGCAAACTTCGAGCTCATTAGCCAAAAACCATTGCTGGATGAGTCCTCTGGGTTTTTCCATTGAAGCTAAGGGCTCACAGTTTACCTATTAGTAAACTACCCCATCTGAATACCTGTGAGATGAATTTTAAAAACATAACTGGGCTGGGGATGGAAATAAACGAGTAAAAATTAGGTATTCACGTTCTTAAAATAGTGTTTTACTATCATTGGCACTTGGCTTTGGCATGTAAGCAGTATATGAAAAGGTAAACCATACAAGCAGTGTAAAGATATAAAAATTTCCAGTCATATTCCTACACATCCAAAATCACAAATACAGAGGCAACTTTTCCTATAATTTGGGATGTCACCTCCTATAATTCGGTCTGACACGACATACAAGTCACTCTGCAACTTGTTTTTGACACTTGGTGAATTTTGAAGATTATCTTAGATGTGTTTACATAAAAATTTAACTCATTTTTTATAATGTCTAGACAGTAGGTACTACAGACAGACGTATTTAAACCCATTAAGTAAGTGTTCTATTAAGGGATATTTAGTCTCACTGATTTTTGTTTTCATTTTTATAAAGAGTATTATAATGATGATTGCTGATACCAGATGGATCTTGGCTGAAAGTAGAGAAGATCAAAAAGATGTTTACCTGTGTCTTGTTGAGATCATAACAAATTATGGATAACATTGTGAAGAATAGGAACTTCAGAGCACTAATTGTGCTCGTAAGGAACTGAAACTGGGGCATGTGAGGGGCCTTCAGGACTCCATTTGCAAAGGGGAAATTAAAATATACAGTCAAGACTAACTCCTTACCTGTTTTATAGAACTGACTCTTGTTTTTTTCCTTAAAATTCCTGGCTTCCTGGCCCCGCCTGGACCAGGAAATCCTACATAAACTTGTAGGACGCATTGAGATAAAATCTCTGCAGAATTTTGCAGCTTCTTCTCAGGAACATCAAATGAGTGGAGGCGCCGAGTGGAGGCACAGGACCCCCTACTCAGATGACAACCAAAAACATTCGGGCCCCAGTTCCTGATGCCTGTTCCCCCTGAGGCCTGCTGTCAGATGGACACCCCTCCCCAATTATTCTCATTGTTCTCCTGACACCTTTCCAGCTGCACTGGCACAGCATGTAGCTTCCCTTTTAAAACCCCCAAGCTTGCCTGATGGCTTTGAACAGGCTTGGAGAATGAAAATGCTGTCTGTTCCCTGTGTTTGCCAGTAACACAGAAATAAAACTTTTGATCACTCATCCAAATACCTGTTTCTGAGACTGGCTTTAGTGATAGGTAGCAATGAACTTGGGAGCTTTGTCCAGTAACAATTTATGGTGAGCCAGTCAGGAGAATGCACTGCCTGGGCTCAACAACCTCCTAGTGGGACAAGGGGCTCCTTGATATGGCACTGCAAGATATGGGACCTCTGCCAACTCCCTCCCCCAGCCTGGATGCCATTGGCTTCTAACTGTGCTAGCTAGGGGTGAGTGACCAAACATTTCTGAGGGAAAAAGGAATCAGTTTTTTGGGTGGGGGGTTCTGGTTTGTGGACCCCAAGTAGAGGATTGCCTGCCTTACTTAGGGTTCATTTCTGGTTTGCAAGCACCATGGAAGGGCCTGCTTGGTTTATTTAGGGTTTCTGGTTTGCAGACCCCATGGAGGGGCCGCCTAGCTTTTTTTTTTTTTTAAGGATTTCTAGTTTGTGGCTCCACAAAAGAAAAAGGGAGGGTCACCTCACCTCATTTTTCCCTTCTTTTGGCGCTGAGGACTGGGGTTTTGTGGTATCTTCTGCTGGACAGGTTTCCAACAGACAGGTTTTAGACACATCTCCTTAGGGCAAATTTTCTCTGATGGTGGATGGATTTCCTGGTTTCTCTAAGGCTTTTAACTGTATGAAAGGATGTGTTAGGTTAGGATAGGACCGTCCTCTGGTTCTTCAGTGTGAGTGTGGTATAAAGCTGGCTCAAGGGTTGTGTGCTGGTGTGTGAATACTTGGAGTTTGCTTAACAGCATGTGTATCTGGTAAAGTGAACCTGTGTGTGTGTGGTAGAATGAGGTCTCCTGGGTGTGTTTGATGAGATGAGTGCATTTACAGTGTGGTTTCATATCTGCCTTTCTGAATTTTGGAAATGTCTTGTTTAATTGTTGTGCTAATCCATACTTACACAAGCCATTTGTGGGGACCCCAGATTTGTAATTTTCTGTGGGAAGTGTCTGATTCTTGTAGGCAGAGTGTTTAATGTCTGTGCAAAACTTTATGAGTTTAGCCTCAGGCCACACATTTGCCCAATTTGACCTCAGAATTGTTTGGCCCCAAGCCAAGCCAAGTGCTGTCAAGTCAGATCTGACTCATGTTTGGTCCCAGTAGTGTCTTATTCACCATTTTTTTATTAAACAATGCTTGCCTGTGTGTTTTTTTAATATGTCTTGTCTGCACATCCCTGTCTCATCATTGGCAGCATATTTTTAATTGCTAACTGGAGAAACTCTGGTTACCAAGTGGTGGGTGCTATATTTCCTAACCAGAAAGTCCACAGTTCAGATCTGCCAGTTGCTCCTTAGAGGCTAGGTAGAGCAGCTCTATTTTGCCCTACAGGACCACTGTGAATTAAAATCAACTCCACAAAAGTGGGTTTGATTTGTTTTAAATTGTTAATTTGACCCGGTGAGAAACAGCAGGGAACCAGTAGCAGTGTCAATAGACAAAAAACAGGCCAGTGTAAAACAGCACTGAGGCTAACCCACAGAGCCAGAGAGTTGAATGCCTCTGCACAGAGCGTTCCTAGAAGAGTGGGATGTGTCTAAACACTTAAACTGGTGGAGCTAGGCTTGCCAACTAACAGAAGCAGACAGCTGAGTGCCTGTGTGCAGAAGGCTATCTGGTGGAACGAGATGTCTTGAACACTTAAATCAGTAGAGCTATAGAGCTTTAAAACACCTGCCCCAACAGAGTAGGTACAGGCCTGAGGTTCGTGCCCTAAGGCAATAGGAAACAAAAGTTGAGCTGCTTCAGGGGTCTGAAAGGGTAGAGCCATACCCCCTGATCTTTCTAATTATGGAGCTGCCATGCCTGTGGACTTAGGCTTTCAGATTTTTGCTGTGATGAGGTGAATATGTTTTACATATTGCAAGGTTATAATTTTTTAGAGAACAAAGGGTGGGATGTCATAGATATATTTTATTTAATCTGACATCATCAAAGCCATTGCTTTGACTGAGACATTCAGATTATTTGCCAATAAGCTTATTTTTATACCATATAAGTATTTAGAGACATAATAATCTTGATATAGTGTATGTGATATTATACCTCAAAATTATTATGTGTGGTGTTTAATATTCCTTAAAAATATGGGTAATGACTAAATTTAAAAATATTGTTGTCTAAGGTTGTTTCCAGTGGATTGAGTTTTACTTGGCCTTTCTATCCTGCTTGTAACTGAGTTCTGTCACTGTTTAAAAGATCTGTTTTGTTCAGGGATCTGTCATGGTTGGAACTGTGTCCTCCCAAAAATGTGTGCAGCCATGTGGCTGGGATATGGGTCCCAGTATCCTGGGACTGTCCTCCATTGTGTGGTTTTGCTAACCTGTATGTTAAAGGATTAGGGTGGGGCTGTGAATTCCTGCTGTGGGGGGAGTTTCCCTGGAGTATGGCTTGCCCCACCCTTAATGCTTTTAGCTTGCAAGGAATAAAAGGAAAAAGAGACAAAGGACAATTCGAGAACCTCGCTACCATCAAGCAAGCAGCACCTGGAGCAGAGCGCGTCCTTCAGACCAGAGGTTCTTGCGTGAGGACGCTCCCTGGACAAAGACTGATGCAACACTGGACTTTCCTCCAGAGCCGACAAGGGGAAAGTCTTTCCCTGGAGTGGACACCCTGAATATGGACTTGCAACCTACCGGACTGTGTAAGAATAAATCTTTCTTTGTTAAAGCCATCCACTCTGTGGTATTTCTGTTAGAGCAGCCCAGCTGACTAAAAAAGAATTGGTGCCGTGGAAGTGGGGTGCTGCTCTAGCAAATACCTAAAATGTGGAAGCCACTTTGAAACTGTGAATGGATAGAAGACTTAGAAGGAACGAAGAAGGCACAGATGGTGAGAAACAACAGAGGACTGGCAGCAGTGGCAGCGGCAGCAGCAGAACCAGAGGCAGTGCTGGAGCCGACCTGTGGAGCGAGAGAGGTCATTGCCTGCGCAGAGTTTTCCTCGTGGAATGGGGTGCCTCTGGGCACTTGAATCGGTGGAGCTGGCCTTGCTGACCCACGGAGCGAGAGAGTTGAGTGTCTTTGGGCAGGACGCTTTCCAGCAAGAGTGGGGTGCCTCCGGGCACTTAAACCAGTGGAGCTACAGAGCTTTGGAACACTTGCCCAGCAGGGCACATGTGGGCCTGAGGCCCGGACCATGCGGCCATAGGAAGCTGAAGCTGAAGAGACAAATAGCGTGAGAAGCTGAGCTGCCTCAGTCTCAAGAGGTATGGCCATGACCTCAGGGGTTTGAAAGGGTGGAACCATGGCGTGCTGTGTTCGTAAGGGTGGAATTGCCACTCAGTTGGGCTTAGGGTGCTCCTAAAGCCAATGGGACAGAGTTTCTGTCCAAGTGGGCCTTGAAGGCAGAGTTGTAGCACAGGGCTGGAGGTCTCCACTCAGAAACCTGAGAGTGTGGCTGAAACCTAGAGTCTGGAGAGCATTGCTGTTGTGTAGAATGTCTCAGAAAATGTAAGAGTATTTCCAAAGCTTTGAGGGCTAATGTAATGTGCTCTGTTGACTTGCCTGTTGCCTGTTAATGCCTTCTAAGTTTCACAGATGTAGAAGAGTTTTTGTATTTTGGACTTGTTGAGGAAAGACTTGGGTATTGTCACAATTTAAATTATGTCTTCCAACAGATGCATGCAGCAACTTGACTGGGCCATGATTCCCAGTATTGTGTAGTTGTCCTCTACTCTGTGACCGTAATTTTCTTACATGTTGTGAATGCTAATCTCTGCCTGTGGTTAATAGGGCAAGAATGGATTATGGTAAAGATTACAGTGGAACTGTAACACTCTTACTAAAGTCACACTCCTGAGCCAATATAAGGGGGGTTTTCCTGGGGTGTGGTCTCTGCCACCTTTTATCTTCCAAGAAATGAAAAGGAAAGGGAAGCAAGCAGAGAAGGGGAACTCAGACCACCTAGGAAGCACTCTTAGGAGCAGAGTGCATCTTTTGAACATGAGGTTCCTGCACTGAGATGCCCCCAGAACAAGGAAAGATCGATGACAAGGACTTTCCTCCAGAGCCAACAGAGACAGACAGCTTTCCCCTGGAACTGACTCCCTGAATTCAGACTTCTAGCCTACTGTACTGTGAGAGAATAAATTTTTCTTTGTTGAACCTATCCACTTGTAGTACGTTTGTTATAGCAGCTCTAGATCACTAAGAAAGGTAGTAAGAAAGCCTGGAATTGAACACCTTGGTATACAGCTACTGCACAATTGTATGGAAAAACTAATAGACACAAAACCCAAGTCTTCATAACAGGCATCAATCCTTTATGTATTGTGGAAAACTATGAATAATTATGTTATTGTTGTTAGCTGCTATGTAGAGTCAGCATCAAATTCATGGTGACTGCATGTATAATGGAACAAAACATTTCTCAGTCCTGTGACATCCCCATGATCAGTGGCAGATTGTGATCCACAAGGTTTTAAAGGGTTAATTTTTTCAGAAGTAGGTTATCAGGGCTTTCTAGTCTCCCCTAGTCTGGAAGCTTTGCTGAAACCTATTTGGTAGTAATAGCCAAGTGCCATCGAGAATAGCAGTACTCAAACCTTCAATGACAGATGATGCTGGCTGGGAATCAAATCTAAGTCTCCTGCATGAAAGGTGAGAATTCTAATATCAAACCACCAATGACAATTATAAATAGGTGTTATTTACAATTCTGTAGAAAGATTCATTTAAAATCTAACTATCATTTATGTTGCTGTTCAGTCTGCTTCAACACATGGTGTAACAACAAGATGTTGCCTGGTCCTCTGTTGTCTTTGTGATCACTGACCATTGTTGTGTCTATAACACAATAAGTTACTTAGCCTTATATTATACCCTGTCCTTATCTAAGAATAGTGATAATCACTGTAAGTACTTCAGTGAGCTTTTGTAACAGATAATGAGAATAATTTTAAAAACTAACATGGTTAAGTCCAGCCCATGTGCCACGTGCTATTTTAAGTGTTTTGTATTAGTTGTCTTACCTATCCCCAAAACTATACATACAGAATATAAAGTATTTAGCTAATGCTATATTGGCACATAGTTTGTACTCAATAAATCATATTAAAAAAATCAATAATGCTTTTTCTATATCTCAATCAGGTAAGAAAAACACATCTGTTTAAGCAATTCAACCAACAATGATCACCAGGGACTGAACTGGTATCTGTGGATATGAAGATGAGTGAGATCAGGAGAGAGACCAAGGCCATACAAGCCAAGAGGCATCCCTTTAAAAGAGGCCAGTGCAACTAAAAAAAAAAAAAAGGTTTAAAAAAATGCTTAAAAATATGCTTAATTTTTAAATGCTTAGGGTACTATATTCTGTCTATAGGGTCACCATGAGTTGGAATGACTTGATGGCAGGGGGTGGATCATCATGGCATTAGCTATGTCAAGCTCTCACTCACTCATTTTGAGAAGGATAAAACCTGTTGTCAGGTATCAGGATCACACTGACAGCATTGTACCTCACAATAGATCTTGAAATGTTCTTTCCAACTATGAAAGTGACAACATTTCACTTCAATTTGTCATTACCCGCATAGTAGACCATATGATTGCCTGATTCAAAGTGGCCACACCAGTTCACTTCAGCTAATGCCAAGGATATATGTTTTCTACATTTCTATTTTATTTTTTGAT
This sequence comes from Heterohyrax brucei, assembly GCA_028571685.1. Classification (NCBI taxonomy): domain Eukaryota; kingdom Metazoa; phylum Chordata; class Mammalia; order Hyracoidea; family Procaviidae; genus Heterohyrax; species Heterohyrax brucei. The sequence goes on from CM053142.1 coordinate 108,175,408, forward strand.
GACTTCCAATTTGACTGGAGTCATACTTCCTACATTTCATGTTCTAATTAATAATGGATGTTTACAGCTGTTTCTTCTTATTGTAAGTTGTGCCATACCAGCAAATGAAGGTCCCAAAAGATTGACTCCATCCATGTCACTAAAGTTGACTCTACTTGGGGGCCGCAGCTCTTCTCCAGTCATATTTTGAGTGTCTTCTAATCTGCAGGGCTCATTTTCCAACACTATACCAGACAGTGTTCCAATTCTGCTGTTATCCATAAGATTTTCACTGGCCGATTTTTCCAAAAGAATCACTAGGTCCTTCTTCCCAGTCTGTCTTAGTCTAGAAGCTCTGCTGAAATCTGTCCACCATGGCCGACCCTGTTGGTATTTGAAATACTGGTTGCATAGCTTCCAGCATCATATCACCATGCAAACCACCACAGTATGACAAACTTGACAACTTCTGCAGTCTGAAATTGATCAAACATGCAAGATGCATTGATAAACGCATTGAAAAATGCTTGCTACTAAAATGCAAAATCTAGAAACAAAGAAGGAGGATTGGTACTTGGAAACTACGGTCTTGGTGATAGAAACAATGCTGGAGTCACATGATAGAATATTGCAAGTTCAATAACTTCTTCATTGCAAACATCTTTTTTCAACAACATGAACATGAAAATACACACAGATCTTGCCAGGTGGAATATGCAGGAATCAAATCAACCACATTTATGGAAAGAGAAGATGGAGAATCTCTAAATCATCAGTCAGAACAAGGCTAGGAGCCAACTGCAAAACACATCACCAATTGCTCATATACAATTTCAAGGTGAAGCAGAAGAAATTAAAACAAGTCCATGACCGCCAAAGTACAACACTGAGTATATCACACCTGAATTTACAGACTATGTTGAGAAGAGGTTTGATATACTGAATACTAATGACTGAAGACCAGAGGAGTTGTAGAATAACACCAAGGACATCAAACATGAAGAAAGCAAAAGTTCACTGAAAACACAGAAAGAAAGAGAGGAGTAAATGGGTATCTGAAGAGACTCTGAAACTCGCTCTTGAACATAGAGAAAAGGAGTGGAATGATGAAATAATAGAGCAGAACAGAAGATTTCAAAGGGCAGCTCAGAAAGACAAAACAACGTGCAGACAATGAAATGTATAGAGACCTAGAGCTGGAAAACCAAAAGGAAAGAACCCGCCTAGGATTTCCCAAGCTGAAAAAACTGAAGAAAAAACAAACCTTGAGTTGTAATACTGAAGGCTTCTATGAGAAAAAAATTGAATAAGGCAAAAAGTATCAAAAGAAGTAGGAAAGAATACATAGAGTCACTGTACCAAAAAGAATTTGTTGACATTCAACCATTTCAGGAAGTATGATGTCATCAAGAATGATGGTATTACAGGAAGAAGTCCAAGCTGACTGAAGGCACTGATGAAAAGTCTGTAGGAATTCACAGAACACCAATGGAAGTATTTCAGCAAATGGATGCAACAACACTTGAAGTGATCACTCACCTATGCCAAGAAATTTGGAAAACAGCTACCTGGCCAACTGACTGGAACAGAAACATCTGCATCCATTCCAAAGAAAAAGTGATGGAATAGAAATTACCAGACAATATCATTAATCTTACATACATGTAAAATTATGCTGAAGATAATTTAAAAATGGTTGCAGTAGTACATCAACAGGGATATACCAGAAATTCAAGGCAGATTCAGAAGAGGACATGGAATGAAGAATAGTATTATTGATGTCAGATGGAGCTTGGCTGAAAGCAAAGGACACCAGAAAAATGTTTACCAGTGTTTTATTAACATGCAAAGTATCTTAGTTACTTAGTGCTGTTACAACAGAAATAACACAAATAGATGTCTTCAACAAACTGAAGTTTATTCTCTCATAGTCTAGCAGGCTAGGAGTCCAGATTCAGGGTATCAGCTCCAGGGAAAGGCTTTCTCTGCCTGTTAGCTCTGGCGAAAGGTCATTTTCTTCAATGGTCTACGAGCTTTCTATGCAGGAATCCCAAATCCAAAGGATGTGCTCTGCTCCAGGCGTTGCTTTCTTGGTGGTACTAGGTCCCCCATGTCTCTCTGCTCACTTCTCTCCTTTATATCTCAAAAGAGGACTGGCTTACACAATCTAATCTTGTAGATTGAGTCATGCTTTATTAACACAACAGCCTATAATCCTATTTCATCAACATCATAGAGGTAGGCTTGCAAAGGAAAATCACATCTGATGACAAAATGGTAGACAGTCACACAATACTGGGAATCATGCCCTAGACCAGATGATAGGTATTTTCAGGGGATAGGTATTTTCAGGGGACACAATTCAATCCTTGACACACAGTGATTTGACTACATGGATCACAACAAATTATGAAAGAGTGGGAATTCCAGATCACCTAATTTGCTCATGAGGAAGCTGTACACAGGCCAAGAGTCAGTCATTCAGAGTACGGAGATACTGAATGACTTAAAATCAGGAAAGTTGTGCGTTACACTTGTATCCTTTCACCATACTTAATCTATATGCTGAGCAAAAAATCTGCGAAACTGAACTATATGAAGAAGGCAGCATTACAATTAGAGGAAGACTCATTAGCAACCTACATTATGACACAGCTTTGGCTAACGAAAATGAATACGTGAAGCACTTACTGATGACGATTAAAGACAACAGCCTTCGATGTGAATTATACCTTAACAGAGAGAAAACAAAAAGCCTCAGAAATGGACCAATAAGCAAATCAGGATAACAGAAAAGACTGAGGTTGTTGAAGATTTGATTTTACTTGGATCCACAGTCAACACCACCAGGAGCAGCAGTCAAGAAATCAGATGACACAGAAAGTGAAAGAGGGAAAGTGCTGAAACATTCTGGGTATTACAACCAACGTCAGGAAACAACTTGTGTATACATTTTTGAAGGAGAAACTAATTTGTACTGTAAGCTGTTATCTAAAACACAGTAAAAAAATTCTAAAGGAGACTTAGGAAAATAAAAGGAAATCAAGTGACATATTGTATTGGCAAATCTACTACGGAGACCTCTTTAAAGTACTAAAAACTAAAGATGTCACTTAGGGACCAAGGTGTGCCTGATCCATCCCTGATATTTTCAACTGCTTCATAAGCATGAGAAAGCTGGCAATGAATAAGGAAGACTGAAAATGAATTTGAATTATGATGTTGGTAGAGAATATTGAGCATATCATGGACTGACAGAAACCTTACAGGGCAGTTCTACTCTACCCTATGAAGTTGCTTGAGTCAGAATCGACTCAGTGGCAGTGGATTTGGGTTTTTTCCTGGCTTGGCTGGAAGAAAGAACAAATCTATCTTTGAAGAAGTACAGCCAGAATGTTCCTTAGAAGGAAGAATAGTAACACTCCATTTCACTTCTTTGGACGTGTTATGAGGAGGGCCAGTTTCTGGTGAAGACCCATGACTGTAAAGTACAGGGTCAGCAAAAAACAGATAGACCCTTGTCTAGATGGACTGAGACAGTGGCAGCACCATTAGGCTCAAACATAGCAACAATTGTGTGGATGGCTACAGAAGGACTGTGCAATGTGTCATTCTGTTGTGGATGGGGTACCTATGAGTCAAAATTGACAGCACCTAACAACAAGTCCCCAGCACATAATAGGTACTTCTTAGATTATGAGGAAACCCTGGTGGAATACTGGTTAAAAGCTGCAGCTGCTAACCAAAACGTCAGCAGTTCAAATTCACCAAGTGCTCCTTAGAAGCCATATGGGGCAGTTCTACTCTGTCCCATAGGGTCATTATGAGTCAGAATCAACTTGATGGCAACAGGTTTCGTTTTTTGGTTTCAGATCATGAAGTTAGATCCTGGGAGGCAAAAACAGTTGCTACCGGCCACTAACCAAAAGATTAGTGAACCCATCCAGTGGTGCTATGGAAGAAAGGCCTGGTAATCTGCTTCCATTGAGATGACAGTCAGGAAAACCTTGTGGGACAATTCTACTCTGTAACACATGGGATCTCCAAGAGTCAGAATAGACCTTAAGGCAACAGGCTTGGATTCTGGGTTGGTTTGGTGGTTGTTTGGGGTCAGAGGTCAGCAGATCCTGATACTAGAACCTAAAGGAATGAGGGATACACTCAGTACCAAATGAATACAGAGACAACAGTCACCTACACCTTACAGCTGATCTCCCCCATTGTGTGTCTGGCAATCCCACACAGGAAACAGATAACCACAGCAGTAGCTATCAAACTTTAGCGTGCATTCAATTACTCATTAAAATGCTGTCAGACCAAGAACCCTCTCCCGCCCCCAGTGCAGTCAAGTCAATTCCAACTCATAGCAACCTTACAGGGCAGAGTAGAACTGCTCCATAGAGTTTTCAAGGAGCTCGTGGTAGATTTGAACTGCTGAACCTTTTGGTTAGCAGACATAGCGGCTAACCACTATACCACCCGGGTTTCCGATCCCTGCTCAGTGAGCTGTAAACCCAATGACATACCGGAGTTTTGAGGAAAGAGAAAGTAGTTAATTGCAGAGCAACAATGCAAGGAGCCAGGGGCTTGGCCCAGACCTGACTCTCCAAGTAGGGGTTAGGTTACAGTCTTTATTGTGGTTCTAATCTAGGAAGTTGTATATATATTTATCAATTCTTCTGGGAAATCTCATGCATAGGTAATTAACATTTGAGTATGGCTCAGCATGGACTGCACATTTTCCTTGGGCCAGGTATTGAAACACCTGGTATTTTTCTGCAAAGCAAGCTAACAAAGTAGTTAAGCAAGGCGAAGTTTAGATAAGAAACTGAAATACATTGGGGTGACTGAGGTACAGGCCCTTACTTTAAAAACCCTGCTGACCCCCACGGCCAGAGTTTCTGATTTGGTACATCGAAACTGTGTCTGATAACTGGCATATCTAACAACTTGGTGTAGTGGTTAAGTGCTACATGTGCTAACCAAAAGGTTGGAAGTTTAAATCTGCCAGGCACTTCTTGGAAACTGTATGGGGCAATTCTATTCTGTCCTATAGGATTGCTATGAGTTGCAGTCAACTTGATGTCTGTGGGGTAAGAACTTTCCAAAGTCATGGTGTAGTGGTTAAGTGCTATGGCTGCTAACCGAAAGGCTGGCAGTTCAAATCTGTCAGGCAACATTGGAAACCCTATGGGGCAGATCTACCCTGTCTACAGGATCACTGTGAGTCAGAATCAGTTCCATGATACCAGGTTTGGCTTATGGTAACAGCCTTGCCGTTAATACTGATGCTTCCTATCTGAGACATATAGTTGGAGAACCAATGAATTAGAGGAAGGTGCGCCTCCAGACCCTCACCACTTTTGTGAGCACTTGGTTTACTTGCTTTTCATGTCCAGACTGACCCCCTTTGTACCGGTATGGGATTCAGTGGCTGGCTAAGCGAGGGGCTAAGTGAGCCTAGTGCCCAGAAGGCTGGGATCCTCAACTGTCTGCTGCCTTTTCTGGCTTTCGGCTCCTCTTTCTGTTTAGCATTCTCTGCATCCGCAATGACACTGAAATATTGTCCTGGGAGAAGCAACTTTCATCCCTTTGAGCCTCATGAATAGAAAGCAGGCTGACTGGGATGCAAGCTCCTGCCAAGTGTCTCAGGGTCTTGTCACTGCTAACTTGTGCTGGTCTCTTAAGGCCCTGGTAGCTTCAGCCTCCTCTGACAGATCAGAGGAAGCTTACATGTTCAGGGAAGTTTGTGAAAGCAGCTCCCCAGTGTTTGAGCCCAGTAATGGCTGCTTGAGGGCAAGGACAGACTGTGCTTCAGCTTCCCATCACCTAGAGACTTCTGGAGAAATTGGCCAGATGCCCTCCTGGCCTTCAGCTTCATCTCAGCAAAAGCAATAGAAATGCAGAAAAGGGAAAGGATGCCCGGGAGGCTTTCTTAGTAAGCTCTAGCCTGATTGGTGTTTGCCAATCATACACACAAACTGTCCAGAAGCTAGCTAGGAGAATATACTGAATTTAGAACTTTTTTTTGACTGATAGAGGAGAGAGACTAGAACAGTCATAAATAGCATGCACCATAAACACAGAAGACATGTAATTTAATAACTGAAAGCACAAGAATTTTAGTTAGAGTGTTTAGATAAGATAGGCTCCTCCTTTCCGTAACTGTCTATGTGTACGTCCTACTGCTGCTTTGTTGTTATACCAACCACCCCTCGCTTTACTTCCATCCCTGCCTTATACAGTCATCTACCTCATGGCCCACCCAAACATCACTGCTTCTACAAAACAGCTTCTCAAGGGGTGGAACCGTTCTCCACTGGTTATTTTATTCCATTTCTATCCTAGACCAAGACATTGTTGTTGTTAGTTGCCACTGAGTTGATTCTGACTCAAGGTGATCCCATGTGTGTCAGAGAAAACCATGCTCCACAGGGTTTTCAAAGGCTGATTTTTTGGAAGTACAGCACCAGGCCTTTCTTCCAAGGCACTTCTGGGTGGACTTGAACTGCCAACCCTACACTTAGCATCTGGGGACCTAACCAATTTGCACCTCCCTGAGACTTACTCAGAACAACAGGCGCTTACTAAACATAAATTAACTAATGATCACATCAACCTTCTGTTTCCCAGTCATCACTGTTTTATCCCTAACAGGGTGTCTACAAAGGTTCTCCCAGCTGCTTTCTTTCCTCTCCAAACTTCATATCTGATCCTAGTAACAACACACCTCTTATTTTAGAAAGAAGACTGAGATGTTTCAGCGTTCACAAGCAAACTTACATACCTTCAGTGTTCACTGGTGCATGTAAATATTTCACTTAGATTTTTAAAGAGATTTTAAGTCATTTAATAAAACTTAGTCCATCTTTTCTCTTCTGCCACCAAGTTTTTCAGATAATGTCCAAGTGTGCTGACATTATTCCCTACCCATTTATTTTCTTACCCTTCACTTCTTCCTGTAGGACTGCTTCCACATATTCCCTTCAGAAACTGCACACTTAAAAATTTTTATTATTATGCATTAGATGAAGGTTATAATTTATGGGAAAGGGCAGCATCAGGGCTGGGGGCCATGTTCTCAGAGGAACCCCAAAACCGCTGGACCATGAGTTGAGGTCCTATAGTGGAGATCTCATGATGCACCCCTTTTTATTCTTGTGTTGCCAGTGAGACTCAACCTAGTGAGCTCCATCGTGGCTATCACTGGTGGTGGCCGGGCAACATCCAGTTCTTCCGGTCCCAAGTTGATGCAGGCACCCACTCTTGTGGGTCTCTCTGTCTTCTCGGTTGTCTTTACTGTATGTCATTTTGGTCCTCGGTGAGCATCCGTTCCTGCTGAGTTGGGACCATTTGCTGTGTCCTCAGATGGCAGCTTGGCAGCTTTTAAGACCCCAGAAACCACTCACCAATGTGGGGTACAGAGAGCTCTCTTAGCAAAACACTAGTTGTGCCTATTGGCCTGGAATTCGCCTAAAAGCATGGTCCCCCAGCCCCCACCCCAGCTACTCTATCCTTGCAGTATTGAGTTAAGATGGAAGGAGTACTCAAGTTATGCTGAAGTCCACTTAAAGTTGTTCTTGTTTCTAATGTGTGCTATCACCGCTTTCACCAAACTAGATTTCTAGTAACTATCTAAACTAAACCCTCTCGCCCTCACCCTCCCTCGCTCCCCTCCCTTGCAGCTGTCAAAGACTCTTTTCTTCTATACACAAGTCTGTTTTGGGGATCTTATCGTAGAGGTCTCATACAGTATTTGTCCCTTTGTCGCTGACTACTTTCACTCAACATAATGTCTTCCAGTTGAAACCAGGTTAGGAGATGTTTCCTGGAATCATCGTTATTCTTTATCACTGCATAGTGCTCCATTGAGTATATGTACCATAGTTTACCTATCCATTCTTCTATTGTTGGACATCTGGGTTGATTCCATCTTTTTGCTATCGTGGACTGTGCTGTGGTAAACATTCTGGTGCATGTGTCCGTCGGTGTGAAAGGCCTTGATTCTGTAGGATATATTCAAAGTAGTGGAATTACTGGGTCAAATGACATATCGATATCCATTTTTTTAAGGAAGCGCCAGATTGCCTTCCAAAGAGGCTGGACCATTTTGCAACCTCACCAACAGTGTAGGAGGGTTCCACTTTCTCTACAGCCTCTCCAGCATTTGTTGTTTTGTGTTTTCTGGATCATGGCCAATCTTGTTGGGGTGAGATGGTATCTCATTGTTGTCTTGATTTGAATTTCTTTAATAACTAAAGATCGTGAACATGTCCGCATGTGTTTTTTGGCTGTCTGGATCTCCTCTTTAGTGAAGTGTCTGTCCATCACCTTTGCCCATCGCTTAATTGGATGGTTTATCTTCTTCTTATTGATATTTTGTAGTATCTTATAGATTATGGAAATCAGGCGTCAGACTGACATAGAGTTGCCAAATATTTTTTCCCATTCTGTGGGTGTTCTTTTAATTCTATTAATAAAGTCTTTGGATGAGCAAAAGTGTTTGATTCTTAATAGTTCCCATTTATCTATTTTCTCTTCTGTTGATTGAGGTTTCTTTGACAGATTTTGGAGTCTGTCCTCATTGTGTATTAAAACTTCCATTGTTGTTCCTACCTTTTCTGGGATGAGCTTTATCGTTTTAGGTTTGATATTTACGTCTTTTATCCAGTTGGAGTTTGTTTTTGTATAAGGTGTAAGATCTTGATTCAGTTTATTGCAGATGGATAACCAATTTTGCCAGCACCATTTGCTGAAGATACTGTTTTTACCCCAGTTTAATGTTTTAGGGCCTTTGTCGAATATCAACTGATGATAGGCAGATGGTGTCATCTCTGGGGTCTCAATTCTGTTCCATTGATCCATCTGTCTGTTCTTGTACCAATACCAGGCTATTTGGACCACTGTGGCAGTGTAGTATGTTCTAAGGTCGGGTAATGAGAGGCCTCCCAGTGTGTTCTTCTTCTTTAGTAGTACCTTAATTATCTGGGGCTTCTTCCCTTTCCAAACAAAATCGGTGATTTGTTTCTCCATCTCATTAAAAAATGATGCTGGAACTTGTATTGGGATTGCATTATATAAATAAATTGCTTTGGGTAAAATAGACATTTTCACAATGTTAAGTCTTCCTATCCATGAGCAGGGTAGGTTTTTCCATTTATCTAAGTCTCTCTTAGTTTCCTGTAGTAAGGGCTTGTAGTTCTCTTTGTAAAGGTCTGTTGTTTCTCTGGTTAGATTAATTCCTAGGCACTTTATCTTCTTAGGGGCTATCGTAAATGGTATTGATTTGATAATTTCCTCCTTAACAGTCTCGTTGTTGGTATAAAGGAATCCTACTGATTTACTTATGTTTATCTTGTATCCTGAGACTTTGCTGAACTGTTCTATCAGTTTGAGCAGCTTACTTATAGATTCCTTGGGGTTCTCTGCATATACAATCATATCATCTGCGAACAGGGAGATTTTAACTTCCTCTTTGCCGATACAGATGCCCTTTATTTCTTCGTCTTGTCTAATTGCTCTGGCTAGAACTTCTAGCACAGTGTTGAATAGGAGAGGTAAGAGTGGGCATCCTTGTCTAGTTCCTGACCTCAAGGGAAAGTCTTTCAGTCTCTCTCCATTCAGGATGATGTGGGCAATTGGCTTTGTATAAATGGCCCTTACTGTGTTGAGGAATTTGCCGTCTATGCCCATTTTGCTAAGAGTTTTTAGCATGAATGGGTGTTGGACTTTATCAAATGCCTTTTTGGCATCGATGGACAAAATCAGGTGATCCTTGTCTTTTGTGTTATTTATGTGGTTAACCACATTAATTGTTTTCCTGATGTTGAACCAGCCTTGCATCCCTGGTATGAATCCCACTTGGTCATGATGGGTTAATTTCTTGATATGTTGTTGTATTCTGTTGCCAAGAATTTTGTTGAAGATTTTTGCATCTAGATTCATGAGTGATATAGGTCTGCAGTTCTCTTTCTTTGTTGGGTCTTTCCCTGGCTTAGGTATTAGGGTTATGCTGGCTTCATAGAATGAGTTTGGGAGTACTCCATCCCTTTCTATACTGTGAAATAGTCTCAGTAGTATTGGGGATAACTCTTCTCTAAGTGCTTGGTAGAATTCTGCCGTGAAGCCATCTGGGCCTGGACTTTTTTTGGTTGGCAATGTTTTGACGACCTTTGCAATCTCTTCCTTTGTGATGGGTTTATTAAGTTGTTCTGCATCACGTTGTGATAATTTGGGTAGGTGGTATGAGTCAAGGAATTGGTCCATTTCCCCTAGGTTTTCAAATTTGTTAGAGTACAGTCTTTCATAGTATTCTGTTATGATATTTTTGATTTCTGTTGCATCTGTGGTGACAACTCCCCTCTCATTTCTAATTTGCGTTATTTGTTTCCTGCTTTTCTTTAGTAAGTTTAGCCAGTGGTTTATCAATTTTGTTGATCTTTTCAAAAAACCAGCTTTTGGTCTTTTCAATTTTTTCAATTGTTTTTCTATTCTTTAATTCATTTAGCTCTGCTCTAATCTTTATGATCTCGTTTCTTCTGGTGCCCGAGGGGTTCCTCTGTTGTTCTCTTTCTACTTGTTCAAGCTGTAGAGTTAGTTCCTTGATTTGGTTTCTTCCTTCCTTCCAGATGTGTGCATTTATGGAGATAAATAGACCTCTGAGCACTGCTTTGGCTGTATCCCATAGGTTCTGGTAGGAAGTGTTTTCGTTCTCATTGGAAGCCATGAATTTCTTTAATTCATCCTTGATTTCCTCTATAACCCATGTTTTTTTGAGCAAGATGTTGTTCAGTTTCCAAGAGTTCCACTTTCTATCTATGTTTTTTCTGCTATTGATTTCAACTTTGATGGCTTTATGATCTGAGAAGATGCTTTGCACTAATTCAATGCTATGGATTTTGTTGAGCACTGCATTATGGCCTATCACATGGTCAATTCTGGAGAATGTTCCATGTGCACTGGAGAAAAAGGTGTAGTTGTCTGCTGATGGGTGGAAAGTTCTGTATATATCAATGAGGTTTAGTTGGTTAATTGTGTCAGTGAGGTCTTCTGTATCTTTACTGAGCTTTTTCTAGATGATCTGTCTAGTAATGAGAGTGGAGTGTTAAAGTCTCCCACTATTATTGTGGAGTCATCTAACTCTCTTTTGAGTGTAGTCAGTGTTTCTTCGACATATTTAGGTGCTCTGACATTAGGTCCTCTAACATTAGGTGCATAAATATTTGATATAGTTAAGTCTTGCTTGTGTACTGAACCTTTCAGCAATAAATAGTGTCCATCTTTGTCCTCGATGGTGGATTTGACATTAAAATTGATTTTGTCTGAGATTAGAATTGCCACCCCTGCTCTTTTTTGTTCATTGTTAGCTTGATATATATTCTTCCATCCTTTAATTTTCAGTTTGTTCCTGTCTTTAGGTCTCAAGTGAGTTTCTTGTAGACAACATATGGATGGGTCGTGTCTTTTGATCCAAGATGACACTCGGTGTCTCTTTACTGGAGCATTCAGTCCATTGACATTCAATGTAATTAGTGATAGGTATATGTTCACTGCTGCCATTGTGATATGTTTATTCTTATGTTGATGTTTTCTCTGTTCTTCTTATTGGTCTGTTCTGGGACACTCTTTTTTGTGAGTTGATTTTTCACCTTTTTCAGAGCTGGTTTTATAGTTGTTGAGACTCGTGTATTAAATTTCTTGAAATGATATGATACATCTTTGTTGTGCTTTACAGGTGCCGCTGTGAACCCCCTTAATAAACTATTTATAAACCCAATTTTAATTATTACTAGTCTTGTCATCTTCCTCTCCATCTGGAAGGACTATAACAACTGTAGTACATCCCTCTTTTTATTACGATGATACCATAGTTTTCATGATGATCACTGGGTTGCTTCTTTCCATATCAAAGCTGTGATTTACTTTGGAGCCTTCCATAAATGAGTAGAGTATTGAGTAGTGTGTTGTTCTAAAATATAAAGTTACTGGTTTCATTCTTCTAAGCCAAAGCCAAGAACTTCTTTCAGTATTTCTTGTAGTTTGGGTTTGGTTTTTACAAAGTCTCTGAGTTTCTGTTTATCTGGGAATGTCTTAATTTCATTTTCGTATTTGAAAGATAGTTTTGCAGGATATATAATTCTTGGTCAGAAGTTCTTCTCCTTCAAGGCTTTGAATGTGTCATGCCACTGTCTCCGTGCCAGCATGGTTTCTGCTAAGAAATCTGACGAGAGCCTACAGGGTTTCCCTCTGAATGTTAGCTTTGCCTTGAGTCTTGCTGCCTTTAAGAGTTGCTGCTTATGTTTCATTTTGTTAAGCTTGATTATAATATGTCTTGGAGTCTTTCTTTTGAGATCTATATTGGGTGGCGTACGATATGCATCTGAGATGTCTATATTCTGTTCCTTCATGATTTCTGGGAAGTTTTCTTTCAGCAGCTCAGCAACGATACTCTCTGTGTTCTCAGATGTCTCACCCTGTTCAGGGACTCCAAGTAATCGAAGGTTGTTCCTCTTAATAGAGTCCCACATGCTTCTTAATGTTTCTTCATTTTTCTTGTTTCTTTTTTCTGATTTCTGCTCATAGACACTGGCATCAGTAGCTCTGTCTTCCAAGTCAGAAATTCTTTTTTCCATTTGTTCCATTCTGTTTTCTTGGCTTTGCAGGGAAGTTTCTCTGTCTTTGATTTTCTTCTCGATCTGTTGGATTTCAGAGTACTGGTGTTCCATCAGATTGAACAACTTGCTTAATTTTTCATTTTGTTCTGCTGCATTTTGTATCAGGTCTAGAACGCCTCTGTATATAATCAATTTGTATTCATTTCCTGATGCTTTAATAAAAATTTCTTCATCTGGAAAACTCCTTGGTTGTTTTGTTTGGGAGCCTTCTGAAGCCATGAGTGATTGCTTGTATGCCACAATTATCTGTTGCTTTTTGGGTCCCATGTGAGTATATAGAGGCTGGAAGAGGTACTGTGAGGATGGATTGCAAATGTTTCTCTAGGCTGTCTTCAAATGTAAAGCAAAAGGTATCTGACCAGTTCACAAGTCAGTTAGGTTTTCAGGTGTAGAGGTCCCTCTTCTCATCTGACAAAGTAAGCGCCACTATATCCAACCCCAGATGATAACAAACTAGTTCAGAATACAGCAATGCTACTGCCCTGTTGGCCTCTGCTGACAGGGCCTAGCCTTAGCCAACAATGCATCGAGTACTGGTTTTGTGATAGAAAAGCACTCTCCTGTGGGCAGTCTATGGCTCCCAAGCTAAGAATTAGGTCCAGCTGCGGCCACTGTATCCAAGATCGCGCCCTCCACACAGGCAGCAGATAAAGGGGCTAAAGGTTCCGAGAGGTAGTGATTCCTCTGCTTCTGTTGCAGGGACCCCAATGTAGGCAGCACTGTGCAAAATCACTACTTTTCTGTCGGAGAAGCGCTGTCCCGTTTGTAGGCACTGGCTCCCAGGCTAAGAACGAGGTCCGCTAAAATCTCGGTACCAACATGGCGTCCCGCACACTGACCGTGAAGCTCCTCACAAACCCCGCTGAGGCAGCTACAAAATGAAAGGCTCAAAGTGGCTAGATTAACAGAGTCCCGAGCCTGGCTCTCAGAATATGGGAATTTCCCCGGCCTATCCCCCCAGCAGCGTGTCTGAGTCCAGCCACCAGGCAAGACCCAGCTCTGCCCACCAGCCGAGACAGAGGAAAAAAAACTCAAACTGGTGTGTTTACCTTCCGCCCGTGAGAGCCGGGGCTAGCTAGGAGTGGGAGTCAGCAAAAGAGAGGAGGTTTTTCGCTTAGTGGTATGAAGTCCCAATTAACAGCTCTGTGCCATGTCCTGAGGCTGATTAGGTGATCAGAAGGCTCTGTTTGATTGTCAATTCAGGTCTTGGTTTCCAGAGGGATGTCAGGAGACGTGTGCTTTGTCTGCCATCTTGACTCCACCCTCTGTTTCTTTTTTTGATTATTTTTTTATTTTTATTTAACATAACTGAGTGAAAATGTACATTCACATGTAAATTTACATGGCCCCCTATATGCAGCTTCCACTGCTCTCCCTGTCCGGTGACTGCACACTATTCCTCTCTGCTCCATACATGTCTCATCCTCCCAACAGTCTCCTTTCCCCTCCTCTCCGTCCACTCCCTTCCTCCAGCCAGAGGTCAGCAAGATGATATTCTATAGATGTATAGAACCATAAAGTGCTTCCAACATATGGTTATTCTGCATTGCCAAGTCCATTCCATTCCTGTCCAAAGAGTGGACCTTTGTTATAATTTATGGGAAAGGGCAGCATCAGGGCCAGGGGCCATGCTCTCAGAGGAACCCCAAAACCGCTGGACCATCAATTGAGGTCTTTTAGTGGAGATCTCATGATGCACCTCTTTTTATTCTTGTGTTGCCAGTGAGGCTCCTCTCTGTGAGCTCTGTCATGGCTATCACTGGTGGTGGCCGGGCACCATCCAGTTCTTCCGGTCCCAGGTCGATGTAGGCACCCACTCTTGTGGGTCTCTCTGTCTTCTCGGTTGTCTTTACCGCATGCCATTTTGGCCCTCGGTGAGCATCCGTTCCTGCTGAGTTGGGACCATTTGCTATGTCCTCGGATGGCAGCTTGGCAGCTTTTAAGACCCCAGACGCCACTCACCAATGTGGGATGCAGAGAACTCTCTTAACAAAACGCTAGTTGTGCCAATTGGCCTGGAATTCACCTAAGAGCATGGTCCCCCGCCCCCCGCCCCAGCTACTCTATCCTTGCAGTATTGAGTTAAGATGGAAGGAGTACTCAAGTTATGCTGAAGTCCACTTAATGTTGTTCTTGTTCCTATGTTTCTTTTTTAATCTAAACTTTTTCATGAATTTTTATACCATTGGTCTCATACACTACTTGTCTTTCTATGATTGACTTATTTCACTCAGCATAAGGCCTTCTAGATTCTTCCATGTTGTGAGATGTTTTGCAGATTCATCATCGTCTTTATTGTTGTGTAGTATTCCATTGTGTGTAAGTACCACAGTTTATCTATTCTTTTTTGATGGGACCTAGGTTGTTCCCATCTTTTTTGCTATTATGAATAGTACTGTAATCAGCATGAGTGTGCATATGTCTCTTCTTCTTAAGGGTTTTATTTCTCTAGGATGTATTCCTGGGAGTGGGATTGGTGAATCACATGGTATTTCTATTTCTAGCCTTTTAAGGAAGTTTCATGTTGTTTTCCAAAATGATTGTACTATTTTGCATTCCTACCAGGATTGCACACTTTTTAAAAAAATAAAAATATTTGTGTTTTCTGTGAAAATTTACACAGCATAAGTTCCTATTTAACAATTTCTATGCAGTTTATTCAGGAACATCAGTTACATTTTTCACAATGTGTCATTGTTCTCATTATTTCCATTATGGTTGTTCTGCAACAAGCAGCTTCAGAGCTCAACACTTCAAGGAGGCAAAGGCAGCCTCAGAGATCAGCACTTCTACCTACACCAGGCAGAATAGGCTACACGTTCTTCTGAAACTGTCCTTGACAGCGTAACCACAGAACAGTTATAGTGGGTCTCAAAAGTCTTTCTTTGCTATCTGGAGACTTTCAGTCTATTAGCTTTCAGATCTGTTAGCTCATGAAGCACAAAAAAACCTGTAAGTACCCTGCCAGAGAATCTAACCCTTGTCTGGAGAAAATGCATAATCATCCCAAACCCTGAACACCTCTGTGAAGGTCAATTCTAAATACTCATGATTAATTTGCATTTCTTTGTCTGCTCTCTGTAAAAGCCAACCTTTCCATGCTGCCTGGAAGCAGTCTTGGAGACAACAAACCCATCGGTCCTTTCCTTATACAAGGAAATAAAAGCACCTTTCTGACTTCGCTTCTTAGCCTCTTATGAGGTACAACAAGCTTGCAAACTCATCCTAGAAAAAGTGCTACATACGTCACTTCTGAATATCACTACAGTCACCCTCGAAGTAATCCCCTTGGGGACTGGCAGCGCCTAGTACACCCTTCAAAGCAATTTTGGAACTCGTTTTTCTGGAATAGCCATCACAGCCATCATCGTATTACCCTTGATGTCCTGAAGTCATCAAAATGTCTTCCTTTCAATATTTCCTGTATCTTTGGGTAAAGAAAAAAGCCACTGGGGGTTGATTATGTGAGTAGGTAGAGTGTTGCAGTAGCCAGCCATACAATTTGTTTGTTGGCTAAAGACTCCCTCACAGACAACTCTACAATTAAGTTTTTTGACTTGCCACTGTGTTCAATGGCCATCCCAGAAAGACTTCCAAAATTGCTTTGAAGAGTAGACGACAGTGGCACCAGTGCACAGCTCTCCAAGGGGAGGACTTCCAAGGTGACCATAGAGATATCCAGCAATGAGGTATATAGCACTTAGAACAATTAAGTTCACTGACTTAATTGTCCAACTTTCATATATTGGCTGTGATAAGTCACAGAGAGCAAAACGTGCAGGTGTCGCTCAGTAACAGTCACCAGTTTTAGGAATCTGTTCCATTACCTTCTCATCTTTGCTTTAGAGTAGCTATTGATGGTTTGGTCTCATATAAGTGATTTTTTTAAAGGAGAGAAAACTACACACCTTTTACTCACCGAAAGTCTCCTTAACAAATATTAACTGCCTTTTCCTTCTTTGATTTATTTCCCAACTTGAATTCTCTTAAACTGTACTTTCCTAGTTTCCTCCTACCACTTGCTTTCTTCTTGGCTCTGTTATTTCAACAACGAGAGCCTCAAGCCAGGACTTCCAAAGCTTGCAAAAGCTGTGGTAATTCTCCTGGTTCCAGTTCTCTACTGGGGCTGGGTAGGGTAGGATGAAACTTCATAGCCCATTCAAAGTGAAGTGTGGCAATAAGTCTTGCTTGAATCAATGAAATGCAAATGGAATACATCAAGTCAAGGCAGAAGTTTTTAAAACAGTGAGTTATTTATTATGTTACTATTTGCCAAGCTCTGCAATGACTGAAAAGGAGAAGGAAGCTCCCTCAGCCTGATGCCCTGAGTGAGAATGGCATACAGCTGAGCCCCAACCCTTCCTAGGAAGGACTTATAATATGAGCCAAAAATAAATCCTTCTAGTTTTAAGCTAGTAGTATTTTGGAGGTTGATTTTAAGAGTCGTTCAGCCTCTCCTGAATGGTATAGATACCCAAGTCATTTGTACTTCTGAAACTTTCATTGTGATCTTTAAGGTTGTGTGTAAGATTGGCTGGGCCATGTAGTTTGGCAGCTGTGTAATGATGTTACCGTAACACACAGGTTTAGACCACCTGCCACAAAAGCCAGTACTGAGACAGGGGTAAAGCAGATGCCCAAGAGGTTTATTTGCAAGCTGGCACGCAAAACAACAGGGAGAATGCAGGTCCTCAGAGCTTGTCCAAATTTGCCAGGCAAGCTCAGGGTTTTTATATTAGGTAGGTAAGGATACACATTAGGTGTGAAGGAAGAAGGAAAGGGCAGTTGGGGGCATCTGCTGACAAGATAATGCATCAGGAGCTGGAGTCCAGAGGCTCTCCTTTATCACCCGAGCAGGGGGTCTTTGAACTGGCACCTTCACTTGTTTGATGATTCTAAGAAGAAGGGTGTAAAGGCTGCAAAGATTTTAGCTCAGTGATTCCTACAAGTTAATGTGTTATTTCCTGGGGCCAGATAGTGCCACGAAGCCAGGTAGTATCAGCAAGCCAAGACATTTAAGAAAAACAAGTAAACATATGGAGTTAGTCTTTGCCTACTTCAGTGTAATCGCTTCCGTGGTAAGATCTGATGGGACCTACATGACATGATCTGCTGTGACTAGCCAATCAGTTGAAAAGGAGTTTCTTTGAGGATGTGACCTACATTGAACATAGGTGGACCAGAAGCAAGGCTGGTGGGATTTTGCTCACTCTGAATTTGGCAGTTGGCACTTTTTATTAACCTCCATGTCTCAGGACTTAATCTAGCAGCTTACCTGTCATGTTAGTTGTTGATCTTGGCATTCACTGGCCTCCACAGCGTCTGAGCCGGAGGCCTCCTATCTGATCTTCTGATCCTGAATTTGCCAGCATCTGTGGCAATGTGTGTCAGGAGAAGCCCCTAGTCTGACACATGAACTTGAGACTGTCCAGCCTCTACAACCACATAAGCTATTTCTTTAATGTAAGTCACCTTCTAAATATATTTATATGCTGCACTGGTTTTGCTTCTTTAGAGAACCCAGCCAAAGATGCTCATTATTCTAAAATAAAAAAATAAATGCCCAAACAAAACTATAAATAAAAAATATATAAACTATAAAAAAATATATTAAAAAAACTATAAAACTATAAAAATATATAAAATATATATATAATATATTAAAAAATATAAAAAACTATAAAACTAAAAAAACTATTAAAAAATATAAACTATAAAATAAAAAAACTATAAATATTGCCTACCAGAAACCACCTTTAACAAAACAAAACTTTAGACACCTGATTTCTCAGACATACAAAAGATGAAATAATTTATTACCAGGAAACCTAAACTGCAAGAAATGTTAAAGAAAAGCTCTTTAGGGAGATGGAAAATGATGCCAGATCTACATTAAAGAATGAAAGCATCAAAAATGATATTTACAAAGGTAAGTATAAAAGAATGCTTTCCTTTTAAATTGTCTTCTCAAGATAATTCATTGTTTAAGCAAAAATAACAATGTATCATGGGATTTATAACATTACAGTACTACAAAGTCTGTGAGAAGAATAAACAGAAGTTTATTGTGGCAAGATTTCTTATACTATTCATAAAATAATATAATATCCCTTGAAGGTAAACTGAAGTAAGTTAAAGACTTAAACTACAAACCATAAAGCAGCCTTAAAATAATATAAAAAGAGTTATAGCTAAGAAGCCAACAAAGCAGATAAAAATGGAATCATAAAAAATA